>OX458323.1:27715964-30391209 GCA_949768715.1 Dascillus cervinus
GACTCATCTTTTAGCTACAAATTAATGTAAAAACTATAATGTTAGTTTTTAACGTATAAATAAACAATCTGGTTTTCATCTCAAAAGTTGGCTTGGAGCTAGTTGTCACACTGTTTTTGGGGCAAGTTGTCACGGTGACAACTTGCGCCGGTGTGTAACAAACAATATCAAAGATGTTTCTGTACCATTTCAGATGGTTAGAACGTACAAAAAAAAAACAAATCAGCCTACTCCACCTACGGATGTTTTAGTCATGGCTGCAAGAGAAGTTATGATCTGCCTCTTTCAATCAGAAAGGCGGCAGAAGAATATGGTGTTCACTACAGGACATTGGCCAGATTTTGTTTTGTTTAGTTTTTAATACATTTCTTTTTCCACAATAGAATAGAATATAAATTCTATTCACTACCATTTTCTTTTGGTCTGTGACAACTTACCCCATATATTGTGACATTATGCCCCGCCTCGGGGTATGTTTTTACACTTTTCATGCAGACAGAAAATATTTTCTTGCCCATACGTCACTAGATATAACAAAACCAACTGTTCATAATATAAATTTCTTCAACTTCTTATCTAATCTATATAATCAAAAATCTGCCAATCGGTCCCCAGCTGATGTACAATGTCAACTTCCACAGATAATAAAGGTCAACTTCTTCAAATATTCTCACATACTCTTGATCACTAAGTAACACCTCATTGACTGTTAAAACAAAATAGCATTAAAGTAAAAGGTAATTAAGATAAAATTTCTTTTGAATTTAAAATATTGTGAATAATATCCCTTTTGAAACTAAGCTTCAATTAATGATTGCAATTTCAAGTGGGATAAAATATTTTTTTGAACTTTTATGACCGGACCTCGTGTCAGAACCAGAATGAGGTATATGATACCATCTTTAACTAAAAAACAAAATTTTTGGATAATATTCCTTTTGAATTTAAGCTCCTCATTTATACTGATTGAGATTCCTGACACAAAGACAAAAGTGCGAAGAGAATCTACAATTTTCAGTGGGGACATTAAAGGTGCAAATCTTATTGAAATATTTCGAAAATATTCCTCTCTTCGACCATCCCATCTGCTGCGATACTGGGTGATGCAGGAACAGACATCACCACTCTTAAAAGACAAGGTTGATAAAAATCATCAAATATGGCATAGGGATATACGTAATGAGAGTTCTGATGGATATAAACTTCAAATATTATCCAAAATAGTGTGTCAAAAGGAAGAGGTCTACTACCTCGAAGAAGTGTCCTGGAGTTTGGTTCAAAAATTGTCAAGAAAAATTGAACTTTTTCTAACTGAAATTAGTATCGAGATATAGCACTTTTCTAAATATTAATGGAAAAAAAATTTAAATTGTTAAAAGATTAAGGGCCGATTTCACAAACGTCTGTTAAATGTAATTCCAGATTAAATTCATAGCATCTACGATTAAATTTAACAGACGTTGGTGAAATCGCCGTATAAACATTTAAATTTAATTTTACGTTGTAAATAAAATTTGATATTTTATTTGGTTTTCCGCTGTAATAACAGAAATCTGTAAATGAAGGTTCTATTATTGACAACTGTCATTCGAGTTGCTACATTCTTGTTAACCTCCATGGAAATTATGTTGTTTATAGTGTCGTAAAGTGCTACTTACCCTGCAAGAGGTTCTTTGCAAACACTCGGAACATATTTACTAGGTTTAATAGTTATTACTGCGATACAACTAAAACATAATTTGATTACGGGTTATCATTTTCGGAACAAGTTTATCGTGTTACGTACGAACCGTCACTGTTCTGACTTCTTTCACCGGCGTAATCTAAAAAGTTGTTTGCATTAATTACACGTTGATGCCGTATCTGTATTTGATTTAACCTTGTGCAAATTTTAAAATCACAAATTTGCTCCAAATCTTCCTCATTTCAATATCATTGGTTGATGTGTTATAGCTCTTTGTTGGCAATAAGAAAGATAATTCAAGGAATGAAAAGGTTATGTCTCTAAATAAATAATTTAATTATTTGGTTTCGTTAAAATTTCATCACAATGGATATTAATTATGAAACCTTACCGTCTGAGTACAAGGTATGTATAAATATGTTCATGTATAAATACTATTTGGGCCTATTTTATTTAAGAATCTTGTCATCGGTTCGTTTGCATCCAAAAACACAAAAGCATTGGAAAATTTCAACAAAACTATAATTAGAAGTGAGTTCGACCATAAATCTCCATTGGATCAAGCGTTCCGAGATGTTTTATTGGAACTGTTTGAACAAGATGCCAACGTTGATGTTTTGCAGTCCCTCGTTTTATTTTGTATAGAAACATGTAGGAAGAACATGACTACGCCAACAATGCCGGTAGTATTGCTCGGAGATATTTTTGACGCTCTGACACTGGATGATTGTGAGGTAATGTTTACCTTTGTTGAAAATGAAGTGAACATTTGGAAGGAGAATTTATTTTTTACTTCGTGCAAAAATAATCTGTTGCGCATGTGCAACGATCTATTAAGGCGTTTATCAAGATCTAGTGCAACAGTGTTTTGTGGTAGAATTCTGCTATTCCTGGCGAAATTCTTTCCATTTTCGGAAAGATCTGGATTAAATATAGTTAGCGAGTTTAATTTAGAAAATATAACTGCGTTTGGAGCAGATGGCGGTGAAGCTGTAATGGAAGTAGAAGTGGCGGGCACAAAGAAAAATATTATTATTGACTACAGTTTGTACTGCAAATTTTGGTCCCTCCAAGATTTCTTTCGAAATCCTAATCAGTGTTATGTAAAATTGCAGTGGAAAACATTCTGTTCGGTGAGATCGGTGAGTGAATTGTAATCACATAATAATTTAAATTGAATGGTTTCTAGCATGCAAACAACATTTTGAGTACATTTCAAGGATTAAAACTTGACTATGTCAGTAAGGAATTTACACTGAAGGATTGTAGTGGGAACGAAAGTATACCTTACTTTTCAAAATATCTTACCAACCAGAAGCTGTTAGATTTGCAGCTGTATGATGTAAACTTTAGACGATTTGTTCTGCTGCAGTTCCTTATTTTGTTCCAATACTTAACGTCCTCCGTTAAATTTAAATCGTAAGAAATTCAATTTTTGTTTGTATTTGAAAACTAATTTTTGTTTTTTAGTGAAAATTTTGAGCTGAAAGTGGATCAAAAGGATTGGATTGTGTTAGCAACAGACAAGATTTATGGTCTTTTAAAGGAGACGCCTCCAGATGGTGAAAATTTTGCGCAAATTGTTAAAAACATTTTACAGAGGGAAGAACACTGGAATATTTGGAAAAATGATGGATGTCCAGGTATAACTTTTCGTAGTTTTCCAGCACCTACTTATGGTAAAAAACATTGTAGAATTAATAACTACTCATTGCAGTTTCACATTTCTTTATATAATTTACAAATTCTTGAATTTACAGAAATACATAACCAGTCCAGTTTAAAGATTATATTCACAACTTCATAATTATTATTCCTTATTTACTTATTTTGCAAATAACATGCTTTTGAGAAGAAAATAAAACTTTACCTATAACAAGTTTCCAGAAGATTAAAAGAAATGACCTTTAATATTATTTTTCAATGAACTTTTTAATATTTCCCTTGAGTTGTGATGGTCAGCAAACAAAGTAACTAAAATTTTAATTTACAGTGACTAACATTTAACATTAACTTTAACAAAATTTCGGATTTGTTTTAACAGAAAAGCAGCATTAATTAATTAATTTTCTGTAACTTTACTGTTACATCAACAGATCCATTATAATTTTGTATGAAAGCAGTCAAATTGTAAGACAAATTGAGACAGATATTTAACATCATAATTCTGCTTTTTTCAAAATGCAGAATTATAATTTAAAAAAAAAAGTTTTAGCAGATAAGTAAATTCTGCCACATTGTGCATTTCTAAGTTTACTTATAGTTCCAGTCATTTTAATCTAAACCTCTTTCTGCCATAACTTGATGAGTTCCTTCAAACCATGTCATCCTCTTTTTGGTTTCCTTAGTGATAAAGTAAAAAGATGACCATGAGATGACCATCTTTCTGCTGCCATTCTTCTCAAGTGTCCATACCATTCTAGTTGAGCTTTTTCTATTCTGTGGACCATTGTCTCTCCCACTTTTGTTGTCTTCTAATCGCGTATTTTTTTATGCGTTGCAATCGAGAAGTTTTGCAGGTTCTTCTAAGTAATCCATTTAGAGTACTTACAATCTCTCTGCTTTTGCTTATTTGCCAACATTCTACTCCATATCAGGAGCTTCATTTTCAAAGAATAGCTTTCTGACCTTGAGCTAATCTATTCCTGATATCTTGCAGTGGTACTGCTCAGATATTTGTGATGTTATTTTGGAGCTGCATATCCTCAGGCTTCTAGGAATTTCTTCATTATATGCTCAATGTCTTGTTCATCGTTTGCTGTGACCACTTGGTCATCTGCAAAGAAATGAGTGTAGACGACTTTCTTCAATTTCTATGTCCATTAGTTACATTTTCTTCTCCAAAGGTTTAATGCTTCTTGGACATATATTTTAAAAAGTGTTGAGCATAAATAGTCCTATTAGTTCATTAACTATCTCAGGTCCTTGTTTAACCAATTCTATGGGAATGTTTCCTGGTCTGGCTGCTTTCCCGTTCTTCATTTCGCTTACCGTTTATCTGACTTTGTATGCATTTACCAATTGAATCTTTTTTTTATTCATATGCTGTGCATCTAAAGTAAAGTGTTCATATTTCTGTCTTTTCTCTGTAAATAAATAGGAGGTAGAAAGATCGGATTTCAATATTGAGTTAATAAATAGCTTTAATTTTTTTTCCAAAAATAATTGAGATGGTTTGTCATTTTATACACATAATGCATACATCAATCGGTTCCTAATAAATTGTATTGTTGTCAATATTGGCAATATCAATTTTACTACGGCTGGAGATAATTAATATCGCAGAGTAAAAAAAATATACATCATAAAATCAAATTGTTGGAATTCACGCTTCTGCCTTTTTGTCCTTATGCAAGGTTGATAATTAGTCATGTAGTAATGATGCTATGCAACAATAACCTGGCTTCGTAAAACTCTAGAAATACATGTCATTTTATAATCTTAACCCTACCAAGAAAAGAACAGCCTGGCTAGTTTATAACCAGTCCATTAACAATAATTATTGATATTCGCTTTGTTTTTTGTAGAGGACAATAAACAATTTCGTAATAAAGTTAAATAAGAATATTGTTTACCACTGTCATTGAAAAATTAAGGTTGATTTTCTTATGCATTAACTTTTTTGTAATATCGGCTTCTACCTGTAATTTTAAAATTGGAATTGTTTTACCAATATCTGCAGTTTTGTGTCTAAATTGTTTCATTTGTCTTAAATGTATCCTCTTCAGAAAAAACTATGTTCTTAAAAGAATTTCGATTTTCTGACTTTCTCACACAGGCGTTATTGATGCAAATTTGAGAGTAGTTTATAAATTTTATTCAGTGCAGTATTATGTTGTACTCTCACTTTGAAGGATAAAACCAACTATTATGTTTAAATTTGAATGACGGTTTATTTTAGTAATTGTTTCTAGACTAGTGTAAATTGTGATTAGTAATATTGTAGCATACATTTTTCTGTTTTTGTAAATAATTATTTAAGAATTTTTATTACAATTCATTATTTAAATTTTAATGTTTTGACTGTCAAAACTATGTAAATGAAATAATGTAATAATTGCTCTTAAATTTGATACTTTTTATACTTTATAATAGAAAATAAAATTTGCATGTTTCTTTTTTTTACAGAATTTGCAAAATCAATAGCTGCTGCTGAAAGTTCTACAGGACACAGTGAAACTCGCCCAGAACCCCAATACTTAGGCGATGTAATCAAAGAAGCAAACAGTACGGATAAATATTACATGGGTAGTGCTGAATTAACAAAATTGTGGAATCTTTACCCAGACAATCTTGAAGCATGTAAAGCAAAGGATCGCGACTTTCTGCCTTCTTTGGATAATTACTTTGCTGAAGCGATTGAGCAGTTGGAATCGGTAAATGTAGTAAAATATGAGGAAAAACTGCTAAAAGATGGTAATTTTGGTTGGAGGGCATTAAGGTTATTAGCTAGGAGAAGCCCTCACTTTTTCACATATAGCAATAACCCAATCAATCAATTGCCTGACTACTTAGAAATGATGGTGCGTAAAGTAGCAGCTGATCGACCTGGAAGAGTTCAAGAAAATCAGGAAGCTACTGATGCTGAATTTGAAGAAGACCTATTTAAAGCACCAGAAGAAGAACCTTCTGGTGAGGAAAAAATGCAAACTGAATCAGAACCATTTACTGATGATAATAATTCACATCCTGAAGTTCCTGCTATAACTGCATCACAGCTGGATCTTTTCAGTCAGAAGATTGCTCCAGAGTGGAAGAAACTAGCTGCTAAATTAGGTAACTTACAGGATGTTTGTGAGGTAATATAAAGTTTTTTGATTTTTATCTTGTGCAGGTTACAAATCAGATGAAATTAAATTTTTTGAAGATGAAAATACATCTCCTGCTGAACAAGCAAGAAATATGTTGGTGTTATGGTTTGAAGATGATGTTGATGCTACTTTAGCCAATTTAGTATATATCTTAGAAGGTTTAAGTATGTTGGAGGCCGCTGAAATAATTAAAAATGAATTAAAAAGATGTCTGCGTTTGAACCAAAATTTTTAAACATAAGTGAAATTCACTTAAATTAAGTTTGCTTAATTTGTTATGGACATTGTTTAATTTTAGGTTTACATTGCAAAACTTTTATAATTCGAACATCATTAAAATAGTTTTTCTTTACTATAAGTTTCTTATTTCCCAGTGTGCTACGCAATCATACAAACATGAAGTTTCTGTAAGTTTATTAACCCTAGCTAGAGTCATGTTCCAAAATAAATTTTCTCTGTCCATGTAGTCAGTCTCGGTGACCGAATTTTTCTGGTTTGATTATTGAAAAATATTTTGTTTTTCTATTTTTTTTCGAACCACATTTGAAGCAAGATTAGATCGAAAATTATAATTCACAAGAAATATAAATACAATGTGACCTCGATAATCCGAACCATCATTATACCCGAATTATAGAAGAGCTGCCCAGTGAGGATGGACAATTTACAACATTTCTTCCAACAAATTGTACAGCACTTTTGAGAACCTATGGATCAAAATGCCATCAAACTGACGAAATTATTTTATCGGAAAAGTTTTTGAGCCCATATTTTATCTAATAACGAAGACAACGTTGTTAAGTTATTAAAAACCATTAACTTCAAGCGTGTTGTATGTCTACTATGCTATGCTTAGGAAAAAGTCTGTCCGGAAGTCTTGCAGAAGTGCCGGTACCAAATTATGGCTCGTGCGGCAAATAACGACTCAGACACTGAAGACGATGCTGATGATCTAATTCCTCTGAGTCAATTGCGGAACAATCTGCTTCCCTTGATTGAAGAGATGACAGGTAAACAATCTACATTTGTTAAGCTTGAAATTTTTCGTTTAATATTGTTTTGTTTTACGAAAAATATTTAACAGTTGTTTCAGATATGATCAATGTTCTCACTGAGCAAAATCTCAAGAAAGTGGAAATATATAACTAGCTTGAAAATTATAAAGATTTGTTACCATCGGAAGACAGAGGCTACAGAGGAACATCATGATAGTGACAATGAAAGTCCAGAGTTAAATAATAGAATCCAGACTGTTAAGAATGACGAGGAAGTTAAAAGTTTCAATGTGTGCATAAAGTGGGCAAAAGAAACTAATATCCCAATACAAGATGTTCTTGTAATTCAAAGATTAAAAGGAAAAGGAACAAGCAAACAACAATTACAAAATAATATAAAATTTAATAAGTAGCTATGCTTCTGTTTTAAATTATTTTTGTTTATGTACCTACTATTATTTTTTAGTTGTTTTGTATTAAATGTTTCTGTTTTCAATAAAAAAAACTGTCCCGCTTCAGTAATCCGAATTATTTACTTATTCAGATTACCGCGGTTTTTATTAGTTCGGATTACCGAGGTCGCACTGTACTGATAAAATTATTTGTGCTAAAACAATAGTAAGAACACAAAATAATAATAAACAAAAAAATGCATATGTAGGTAAGTCTAAAAATATGTCGTAAAAAATAATTGGTTGGTTTATTTACTTCCTTCTGTCATGTAGTATGGCCGCACAGACCGTGACGGTGCAAAAATGCTTGAGCACGTCTTTAACTTCTAATTTTACTTTTACTGTAAAACCATAGCGAAATTTAGCGTAGCTGTCTTTAAACACAACTAAATATCGCCTCATCATAAAAAATTCGTCAAAAGGTCCACATACATCGGTTGACATCAGCTCTCCAGGTTTAGTTGCTTTAATTTTGGTGCCAAATGGTAGACGATGTATTTTTCCATAGATACAGGGCTCGCAAATTTCTTTATTCATTTTGATTTTGATGCCCAACTCCCTTTCAAGATCCTCTTTGACATGACGTTTATCTTGGTGCCCCCATTTCTCGTGATATAACTGGAGTCTTGATTTATTATCAACTACAATGTTTATATTTGTTTCTTTCTTAGGAAAAATTGATATTTGATGGATGCCCTATGCAGCGTTCCACCTATTTCGCGAACTTCGTACAATATTACTTTTCCATTGACCTCGAGCCAGCATCTGGTTGCTGTCGACTTAAACTCGCTCGTTTTATTTCTGTCTTGAGCTTCTAAAACAGAATAAATTTCTTGAAATTTTTGGAACGTACCACACATCTTTCAACTACATTTTTTGACTTATGCGGTTGACTGTTGATAGAATCTGAATGGTTCCTTTCTCAATTGCCTGAAGTGCTTCTTCTCCAGCACCTCTTATGACACACGGGTTGTCAAACCTTATCAACTCAACAAACCGATTGGGGAGATTTGTCACATGTCTTGTTGCTCCATTGTCGATCCACCAGTTAGCTACATTTACCTCTGTTGTGTAAACTTTATTGCAAAAAGTAACTAGAGCTACATTGCGTTGCTCTGAGCATCGCCTACAGTTTCGCCTCTTGGTGGTCGTCCGTCAGCTATCCACTTTTTGCAGTCCCGAACCCAATGCCCCTTCTTTTTATAGTAATTACCACTGTCCTTCTTTTTCGACTTCGTGAAATTTGATTTTGCTTTATTTTTCACAAACGTCTGTTAAATGTAATTCCAGATTAAATTCATAGCATCTACGATTAAATTTAACAGACGTTGGTGAAATCGCCGTATAAACATTTAAATTTAATTTTACGTTGTAAATAAAATTTGATATTTTATTTGGTTTTCCGCTGTAATAACAGAAATCTGTAAATGAAGGTTCTATTATTGACAACTGTCATTCGAGTTGCTACATTCTTGTTAACCTCCATGGAAATTATGTTGTTTATAGTGTCGTAAAGTGCTACTTACCCTGCAAGAGGTTCTTTGCAAACACTCGGAACATATTTACTAGGTTTAATAGTTATTACTGCGATACAACTAAAACATAATTTGATTACGGGTTATCATTTTCGGAACAAGTTTATCGTGTTACGTACGAACCGTCACTGTTCTGACTTCTTTCACCGGCGTAATCTAAAAAGTTGTTTGCATTAATTACACGTTGATGCCGTATCTGTATTTGATTTAACCTTGTGCAAATTTTAAAATCACAAATTTGCTCCAAATCTTCCTCATTTCAATATCATTGGTTGATGTGTTATAGCTCTTTGTTGGCAATAAGAAAGATAATTCAAGGAATGAAAAGGTTATGTCTCTAAATAAATAATTTAATTATTTGGTTTCGTTAAAATTTCATCACAATGGATATTAATTATGAAACCTTACCGTCTGAGTACAAGGTATGTATAAATATGTTCATGTATAAATACTATTTGGGCCTATTTTATTTAAGAATCTTGTCATCGGTTCGTTTGCATCCAAAAACACAAAAGCATTGGAAAATTTCAACAAAACTATAATTAGAAGTGAGTTCGACCATAAATCTCCATTGGATCAAGCGTTCCGAGATGTTTTATTGGAACTGTTTGAACAAGATGCCAACGTTGATGTTTTGCAGTCCCTCGTTTTATTTTGTATAGAAACATGTAGGAAGAACATGACTACGCCAACAATGCCGGTAGTATTGCTCGGAGATATTTTTGACGCTCTGACACTGGATGATTGTGAGGTAATGTTTACCTTTGTTGAAAATGAAGTGAACATTTGGAAGGAGAATTTATTTTTTACTTCGTGCAAAAATAATCTGTTGCGCATGTGCAACGATCTATTAAGGCGTTTATCAAGATCTAGTGCAACAGTGTTTTGTGGTAGAATTCTGCTATTCCTGGCGAAATTCTTTCCATTTTCGGAAAGATCTGGATTAAATATAGTTAGCGAGTTTAATTTAGAAAATATAACTGCGTTTGGAGCAGATGGCGGTGAAGCTGTAATGGAAGTAGAAGTGGCGGGCACAAAGAAAAATATTATTATTGACTACAGTTTGTACTGCAAATTTTGGTCCCTCCAAGATTTCTTTCGAAATCCTAATCAGTGTTATGTAAAATTGCAGTGGAAAACATTCTGTTCGGTGAGATCGGTGAGTGAATTGTAATCACATAATAATTTAAATTGAATGGTTTCTAGCATGCAAACAACATTTTGAGTACATTTCAAGGATTAAAACTTGACTATGTCAGTAAGGAATTTACACTGAAGGATTGTAGTGGGAACGAAAGTATACCTTACTTTTCAAAATATCTTACCAACCAGAAGCTGTTAGATTTGCAGCTGTATGATGTAAACTTTAGACGATTTGTTCTGCTGCAGTTCCTTATTTTGTTCCAATACTTAACGTCCTCCGTTAAATTTAAATCGTAAGAAATTCAATTTTTGTTTGTATTTGAAAACTAATTTTTGTTTTTTAGTGAAAATTTTGAGCTGAAAGTGGATCAAAAGGATTGGATTGTGTTAGCAACAGACAAGATTTATGGTCTTTTAAAGGAGACGCCTCCAGATGGTGAAAATTTTGCGCAAATTGTTAAAAACATTTTACAGAGGGAAGAACACTGGAATATTTGGAAAAATGATGGATGTCCAGGTATAACTTTTCGTAGTTTTCCAGCACCTACTTATGGTAAAAAACATTGTAGAATTAATAACTACTCATTGCAGTTTCACATTTCTTTATATAATTTACAAATTCTTGAATTTACAGAAATACATAACCAGTCCAGTTTAAAGATTATATTCACAACTTCATAATTATTATTCCTTATTTACTTATTTTGCAAATAACATGCTTTTGAGAAGAAAATAAAACTTTACCTATAACAAGTTTCCAGAAGATTAAAAGAAATGACCTTTAATATTATTTTTCAATGAACTTTTTAATATTTCCCTTGAGTTGTGATGGTCAGCAAACAAAGTAACTAAAATTTTAATTTACAGTGACTAACATTTAACATTAACTTTAACAAAATTTCGGATTTGTTTTAACAGAAAAGCAGCATTAATTAATTAATTTTCTGTAACTTTACTGTTACATTAACAGATCCATTATAATTTTGTATGAAAGCAGTCAAATTGTAAGACAAATTGAGACAGATATTTAACATCATAATTCTGCTTTTTTCAAAATGCAGAATTATAATTTAAAAAAAAAAGTTTTAGCAGATAAGTAAATTCTGCCACATTGTGCATTTCTAAGTTTACTTATAGTTCCAGTCATTTTAATCTAAACCTCTTTCTGCCATAACTTGATGAGTTCCTTCAAACCATGTCATCCTCTTTTTGGTTTCCTTAGTGATAAAGTAAAAAGATGACCATGAGATGACCATCTTTCTGCTGCCATTCTTCTCAAGTGTCCATACCATTCTAGTTGAGCTTTTTCTATTCTGTGGACCATTGTCTCTCCCACTTTTGTTGTCTTCTAATCGCGTATTTTTTTATGCGTTGCAATCGAGAAGTTTTGCAGGTTCTTCTAAGTAATCCATTTAGAGTACTTACAATCTCTCTGCTTTTGCTTATTTGCCAACATTCTACTCCATATCAGGAGCTTCATTTTCAAAGAATAGCTTTCTGACCTTGAGCTAATCTATTCCTGATATCTTGCAGTGGTACTGCTCAGATATTTGTGATGTTATTTTGGAGCTGCATATCCTCAGGCTTCTAGGAATTTCTTCATTATATGCTCAATGTCTTGTTCATCGTTTGCTGTGACCACTTGGTCATCTGCAAAGAAATGAGTGTAGACGACTTTCTTCAATTTCTATGTCCATTAGTTACATTTTCTTCTCCAAAGGTTTAATGCTTCTTGGACATATATTTTAAAAAGTGTTGAGCATAAATAGTCCTATTAGTTCATTAACTATCTCAGGTCCTTGTTTAACCAATTCTATGGGAATGTTTCCTGGTCTGGCTGCTTTCCCGTTCTTCATTTCGCTTACCGTTTATCTGACTTTGTATGCATTTACCAATTGAATCTTTTTTTTATTCATATGCTGTGCATCTAAAGTAAAGTGTTCATATTTCTGTCTTTTCTCTGTAAATAAATAGGAGGTAGAAAGATCGGATTTCAATATTGAGTTAATAAATAGCTTTAATTTTTTTTCCAAAAAGAATTGAGATGGTTTGTCATTTTATACACATAATGCATACATCAATCGGTTCCTAATAAATTGTATTGTTGTCAATATTGGCAATATCAATTTTACTACGGCTGGAGATAATTAATATCGCAGAGTAAAAAAAATATACATCATAAAATCAAATTGTTGGAATTCACGCTTCTGCCTTTTTGTCCTTATGCAAGGTTGATAATTAGTCATGTAGTAATGATGCTATGCAACAATAACCTGGCTTCGTAAAACTCTAGAAATACATGTCATTTTATAATCTTAACCCTACCAAGAAAAGAACAGCCTGGCTAGTTTATAACCAGTCCATTAACAATAATTATTGATATTCGCTTTGTTTTTTGTAGAGGACAATAAACAATTTCGTAATAAAGTTAAATAAGAATATTGTTTACCACTGTCATTGAAAAATTAAGGTTGATTTTCTTATGCATTAACTTTTTTGTAATATCGGCTTCTACCTGTAATTTTAAAATTGGAATTGTTTTACCAATATCTGCAGTTTTGTGTCTAAATTGTTTCATTTGTCTTAAATGTATCCTCTTCAGAAAAAACTATGTTCTTAAAAGAATTTCGATTTTCTGACTTTCTCACACAGGCGTTATTGATGCAAATTTGAGAGTAGTTTATAAATTTTATTCAGTGCAGTATTATGTTGTACTCTCACTTTGAAGGATAAAACCAACTATTATGTTTAAATTTGAATGACGGTTTATTTTAGTAATTGTTTCTAGACTAGTGTAAATTGTGATTAGTAATATTGTAGCATACATTTTTCTGTTTTTGTAAATAATTATTTAAGAATTTTTATTACAATTCATTATTTAAATTTTAATGTTTTGACTGTCAAAACTATGTAAATGAAATAATGTAATAATTGCTCTTAAATTTGATACTTTTTATACTTTATAATAGAAAATAAAATTTGCATGTTTCTTTTTTTTACAGAATTTGCAAAATCAATAGCTGCTGCTGAAAGTTCTACAGGACACAGTGAAACTCGCCCAGAACCCCAATACTTAGGCGATGTAATCAAAGAAGCAAACAGTACGGATAAATATTACATGGGTAGTGCTGAATTAACAAAATTGTGGAATCTTTACCCAGACAATCTTGAAGCATGTAAAGCAAAGGATCGCGACTTTCTGCCTTCTTTGGATAATTACTTTGCTGAAGCGATTGAGCAGTTGGAATCGGTAAATGTAGTAAAATATGAGGAAAAACTGCTAAAAGATGGTAATTTTGGTTGGAGGGCATTAAGGTTATTAGCTAGGAGAAGCCCTCACTTTTTCACATATAGCAATAACCCAATCAATCAATTGCCTGACTACTTAGAAATGATGGTGCGTAAAGTAGCAGCTGATCGACCTGGAAGAGTTCAAGAAAATCAGGAAGCTACTGATGCTGAATTTGAAGAAGACCTATTTAAAGCACCAGAAGAAGAACCTTCTGGTGAGGAAAAAATGCAAACTGAATCAGAACCATTTACTGATGATAATAATTCACATCCTGAAGTTCCTGCTATAACTGCATCACAGCTGGATCTTTTCAGTCAGAAGATTGCTCCAGAGTGGAAGAAACTAGCTGCTAAATTAGGTAACTTACAGGATGTTTGTGAGGTAATATAAAGTTTTTTGATTTTTATCTTGTGCAGGTTACAAATCAGATGAAATTAAATTTTTTGAAGATGAAAATACATCTCCTGCTGAACAAGCAAGAAATATGTTGGTGTTATGGTTTGAAGATGATGTTGATGCTACTTTAGCCAATTTAGTATATATCTTAGAAGGTTTAAGTATGTTGGAGGCCGCTGAAATAATTAAAAATGAATTAAAAAGATGTCTGCGTTTGAACCAAAATTTTTAAACATAAGTGAAATTCACTTAAATTAAGTTTGCTTAATTTGTTATGGACATTGTTTAATTTTAGGTTTACATTGCAAAACTTTTATAATTCGAACATCATTAAAATAGTTTTTCTTTACTATAAGTTTCTTATTTCCCAGTGTGCTACGCAATCATACAAACATGAAGTTTCTGTAAGTTTATTAACCCTAGCTAGAGTCATGTTCCAAAATAAATTTTCTCTGTCCATGTAGTCAGTCTAGGTGACCGAATTTTTCTGGTTTGATTATTGAAAAATATTTTGTTTTTCTATTTTTTTTCGAACCACATTTGAAGCAAGATTAGATCGAAAATTATAATTCACAAGAAATATAAATACAATGTGACCTCGATAATCCGAACCATCATTATACCCGAATTATAGAAGAGCTGCCCAGTGAGGATGGACAATTTACAACATTTCTTCCAACAAATTGTACAGCACTTTTGAGAACCTATGGATCAAAATGCCATCAAACTGACGAAATTATTTTATCGGAAAAGTTTTTGAGCCCATATTTTATCTAATAACGAAGACAACGTTGTTAAGTTATTAAAAACCATTAACTTCAAGCGTGTTGTATGTCTACTATGCTATGCTTAGGAAAAAGTCTGTCCGGAAGTCTTGCAGAAGTGCCGGTACCAAATTATGGCTCGTGCGGCAAATAACGACTCAGACACTGAAGACGATGCTGATGATCTAATTCCTCTGAGTCAATTGCGGAACAATCTGCTTCCCTTGATTGAAGAGATGACAGGTAAACAATCTACATTTGTTAAGCTTGAAATTTTTCGTTTAATATTGTTTTGTTTTACGAAAAATATTTAACAGTTGTTTCAGATATGATCAATGTTCTCACTGAGCAAAATCTCAAGAAAGTGGAAATATATAACTAGCTTGAAAATTATAAAGATTTGTTACCATCGGAAGACAGAGGCTACAGAGGAACATCATGATAGTGACAATGAAAGTCCAGAGTTAAATAATAGAATCCAGACTGTTAAGAATGACGAGGAAGTTAAAAGTTTCAATGTGTGCATAAAGTGGGCAAAAGAAACTAATATCCCAATACAAGATGTTCTTGTAATTCAAAGATTAAAAGGAAAAGGAACAAGCAAACAACAATTACAAAATAATATAAAATTTAATAAGTAGCTATGCTTCTGTTTTAAATTATTTTTGTTTATGTACCTACTATTATTTTTTAGTTGTTTTGTATTAAATGTTTCTGTTTTCAATAAAAAAAACTGTCCCGCTTCAGTAATCCGAATTATTTACTTATTCAGATTACCGCGGTTTTTATTAGTTCGGATTACCGAGGTCGCACTGTACTGATAAAATTATTTGTGCTAAAACAATAGTAAGAACACAAAATAATAATAAACAAAAAAATGCATATGTAGGTAAGTCTAAAAATATGTCGTAAAAAATAATTGGTTGGTTTATTTACTTCCTTCTGTCATGTAGTATGGCCGCACAGACCGTGACGGTGCAAAAATGCTTGAGCACGTCTTTAACTTCTAATTTTACTTTTACTGTAAAACCATAGCGAAATTTAGCGTAGCTGTCTTTAAACACAACTAAATATCGCCTCATCATAAAAAATTCGTCAAAAGGTCCACATACATCGGTTGACATCAGCTCTCCAGGTTTAGTTGCTTTAATTTTGGTGCCAAATGGTAGACGATGTATTTTTCCATAGATACAGGGCTCGCAAATTTCTTTATTCATTTTGATTTTGATGCCCAACTCCCTTTCAAGATCCTCTTTGACATGACGTTTATCTTGGTGCCCCCATTTCTCGTGATATAACTGGAGTCTTGATTTATTATCAACTACAATGTTTATATTTGTTTCTTTCTTAGGAAAAATTGATATTTGATGGATGCCCTATGCAGCGTTCCACCTATTTCGCGAACTTCGTACAATATTACTTTTCCATTGACCTCGAGCCAGCATCTGGTTGCTGTCGACTTAAACTCGCTCGTTTTATTTCTGTCTTGAGCTTCTAAAACAGAATAAATTTCTTGAAATTTTTGGAACGTACCACACATCTTTCAACTACATTTTTTGACTTATGCGGTTGACTGTTGATAGAATCTGAATGGTTCCTTTCTCAATTGCCTGAAGTGCTTCTTCTCCAGCACCTCTTATGACACACGGGTTGTCAAACCTTATCAACTCAACAAACCGATTGGGGAGATTTGTCACATGTCTTGTTGCTCCATTGTCGATCCACCAGTTAGCTACATTTACCTCTGTTGTGTAAACTTTATTGCAAAAAGTAACTAGAGCTACATTGCGTTGCTCTGAGCATCGCCTACAGTTTCGCCTCTTGGTGGTCGTCCGTCAGCTATCCACTTTTTGCAGTCCCGAACCCAATGCCCCTTCTTTTTATAGTAATTACCACTGTCCTTCTTTTTCGACTTCGTGTAATTTGATTTTGCTTTATTTTGGTTTTCTGATATTTCCACTAGCACTTCTTGTTCAAATTTGTCGCTGTCTGCAGTTTTTCTGAAATTTCTCTCAAACATGCACAACTGCATTGTTAACTCGTCAAATGTTTTCGCATCGTCCTTCGTCAGCAGCATTCAATTAGACCGAAAAGTCTCAAATTTGCTTGGTAAAATGTGTAACGCCTTGCACACCAACATTAAATCTGGAAGCGCGTTCTCACCCTTTGCTTTGAGTCCCTTGTTTAACTCATTCCACCAACTTCTTAACTGTGCAATGTGTGTGGAAATATCTTCGCCCGACGTCCAACTGAATGCAAAGAAATCTGTACATATTTTGAACAGCTGATCTTTGGACGTTGCCTCAAACTGTTGCTTTAATGCCTCCCATGCATCATGAACCGTTTCTTTCTCCATGATTTTCTGATAGAGTGCATCTGTTACTGAACTTGTTATCATTGACTTAGCATAACTATTTGCCTTACGATACAAGTGACTGTCTTCTTTGTATTTCTTTCTCTCGGTTTCAGACGCATCTGCTGCTTACGGTTCTGGCTTCACCAACCTCTTGTCGATGGCATCCAGAGCTCCATCGTGATAATCTAGCAGATCTCTGATTTTCCTTTTTCATATGGGCCAGTCTGATTCGCCCGTCAACGGTTTAATGTGCTTTGCTAAATCCATCTTAATTTGAACGAGACTTTACAAGAAACTTTTTAATTACTCTCATTTAAAACCCTCGCTGTTCTCATAACCTATTGCATTTATTATTATTACTGTGTTGTACATACTGCGCCACCTATTGAATTACTTTTTAACTTAACAACTTTATAGATATCTACTTTAAAAAATTATATCTTTCGAAGTTTCTAGTACTTATAACAATTGAATCCAGAACAACATTACAATTAACTGTAATAAACAAAACTGTAGAGAATATTTAAAGAAATATTTGAGGTATTCTTGAGGGCTTGCCTGTCTGCTTGTTTGTCATGTGTGATTTTTTATAAAAATGAAAGTCGATGCAAAGATACAGAAGTCCAAACGCTAACTTGTGATTGTTAATGAACAATATTTTATTATATTTTTTATTGCAATTGTTGGAAGTTTTTGATTTTGATTTTTTTTCATGTTTAGCAAAAATGCTTTTGGTGTTAAATAAGTACCTATCTGCTTGAAACTGTGTTTTGATAGAAGGGTAACCAGCGATCTTATTGGGTCCCTATTTTACATCGTCGATTTGGTAGTTTTATACAACAATCGTTGATTAAACTAATAAAACAATAAAAATTGTCATGTTTTACAGGAGAAGTGCAGGAAGGTTAAATTAATGTGAAAATTCAATGGGCTTATAAAAACTGTCGCCTTCCACATATCAATCAAAGTAAATAGGTATGTGAAATGTTATTTCTTTATTTAATCAAATGTAGTTGTAGTTAGTTGAAGGCATTTTGTGGCACTGTACATTAGGGAAATTGTGTCTAAGGTGGCACTATGAAGAAGACCGAAGGGGACATTGCAATTGTCACAGTTTGTGACAAGGAAAGGGGGTTCTTTTTAAAAGCGTACCACGAATTTGTTCGATGGATTTTTATTAAATGAAATTTTGAATGAAAAAGTTTTCTTAATGCAATTCAAAAGTTTTAAAATACTGTAGACTTCCGATTATTCCAAAATAATAAAATAATACCCCGATTTAAGCGCTTAATGCGTGAAAGAAAAGAACGTTAAGCGAATCAAATGTAAAACAAATTTAAAAAAATACAAATACCATAAGGTTGAAAACAGTATTTAAGAGTGAAATACTGTTTTAATTTTGTATTATGTCAAAATATTTAAAAAAATAAAATAAATTGCAATACAAGCGCAAGAGCGACTGAAGAAAATTACCTCGCCGGCGCACTGAATCGTGCACCTGCGCGGTAGTTAATGTAAAAAAAAGCGTTATAGCGAATGAACGTAAACCGGGGCAACGTAAATCGGCGTATTACTGTAGTCTGTTATCCTCATAATTTGAATAAACAAATGTTTTGCTATCGACAAACTACTTTTCCTGAAATAATTGAAATATCCATTAATTTGTATTATTGATTGATTAGTTAAGGGGGTCGGATATGCTGGGCAGTATAACGAACAATGTATTACATAAGTACATTTTTCTCGAGAACGTTCAACGGATTTCAATCAGATCTTGCACAGATCTAATTTTAAGCCTTTTTGAGCTACTGAATAAAGGATTCTCAAATTTTTTATTTTTTATGCTCAAAAGTCGTTATGCAAAAAAAAGAAAAAATCACACTAGAATTTTTTTAAGGAAATTTCAGAAATTAATTTTTAAATTCCTCTATTCAATCGCTTCAGATATAAGTATATGTTTTACGACATAAAAAGAATTTAAGGCTCTATCTATATCCGTCTTGTAGAAAAATGTGCCAAATGGGAAAAAGTCTACTTTTCAGGATAAGTGAAAAACTAACTGACTGCTCTGTATAAATCGTGCGACTTTGCTGCTTTTGCCCTCAAATTTGGGACACCTTTTGTTATTGTAGAACTCCCGGAACAGAACAGTTTTGCTCAGAAAATAATGTAGTTATTAAATGTGAAAAAATGATTTTTAATTTTTTTGTATCAGATGTTAAATTAAAAAAATCAATTAAAACGATGCGAACTTATGTACACACCAATATTTTGAGAGAGATCTGGCACAGCTCATCGACTTACTTACTGTTAGTTTTAGATTAACTTTATCATACTTTGTTAAGAGTAGATCTTTGTTGTAAATGGAGAGCCGGTTGTAGTGTGACCCGAAACATATTGATTTGGTTGAAATTTAATCAATGCTTTTTTAATTTTTTTTATGGTTGGGCTTATAATTTATATCAGATACTGGATATCGATTTTGTCGCTCGATAGTAAATTAGCTTTGCTGATCCTAAATGAATTAAATAAATTGGCTTGATGTATTTGTAAAAAAGGTCGGTTTCTAACCATTCATTGTGTAATAAAACGGCGTCGGTGTGTAACAGCAATCCCTTGCCATCGTAATTAATTTGGGTGCGCTAATGGTTTGTTCCCGCGGGTGAGATTAGTGATTGTACAACTCCGTTCCTTTAATGTTGTTACATCACCTGTATATTGGCAACATGTTGCGGTATCGCTTTCCAGTTGTCATTTAACCATCGCCCGAGGCGAACAAATTAATTTTTCATCGTCCCAATAAATTTGCGTTTAATCATTCGCCCGTTTTGATAAAAGAACAAAATGTTATCATTATAGAAATTTTTAATATGTTAACGCGTTTGTTTGGCCGCCTCAGGTGCGGCTAGCTCAATGCAACCGCAAAACAAAACGTTCAAAACCCGAGGGACTCGCAAATTGTTGGTTTGTCCTGCTTATACGTGCTCCACACGACTGCGGGACACAATCAAATATTTATTCGTTTTCCCGGCACTACAACTTTAGATGCCTTGCAGCGCAGCGGATGACTTTTGTTTTTGGCTTTGATTCTTCAGTTTGATCACTTCTTTGCGGAAATAAAACGCATTAGTATTTATAATATCTTTATTTCATAACGGGTGATTGCTCATCGTGTAATATGTAAAGTGCATAGATCTAACTAATTACATTACATAACGTTACGTCTGCCACATGATTAACATAATTATTTACATACAGCGTTTTAGGGACGAGATAAATTTCTGCTAAAGAAAAATGTGCTCATCCTCAGTAGCGTTTTAAAATTTGGCAGTAGTTATTCATTATGTGAGGGCTAATAGTCACTTTAACACATATTAAACTATACTAACATTTAACAGGAAAACATTTCAAATAATCGGCAATAATGGGCAGTTTAAAAATAAAATTACCTACCGGTCACCACCGCAATGTCATTTTTACACTTCTTACGCGACAGACGCATCACAAAGAAGTACCTAATGAGTAGCCGAATTTGTTAATGATTAATAGGTACAATGTCTATTCAGATCTTGTATTCTAAACTTGATTTATGTATGTACACAACCAAATACAATATTATCTACATAAATACATTACACAGCTAGTCGGTATCGGTACTTCTACTTTCAATGATCACTTCTCCTGAAAAAGGAAAACAGACCTCGGAAAAAACCTCTGATGCTGGAAATTAAGATCGGAATCCAATGTGTGCTCTTTTTTAATGCAGCAGTGAGTAATGTAGACACCTCCACAAAACACGACGCTCAACGTATTTCAAGGGTTGCTTCGGGCATATTTAAGAGCCCGTCTGCTGTGCTTCGTTAAAAAGTGATGGATGGGGCTATTGCTCAACTCCCTGATAACTACCCCTAGTTTGAATTCAGGACATAAGGGTTGAATGGGTACTGTTGTAGATTATCTAAAATTTCAGCCGTATATATTTCCATGCGCGCGACTATACGGAAATTTTATCTTTTTAGTTATTCGAGAGAAACGTTAGGCACTCATCAGCCAGCGGATAAGCGCCACTTACGTCTTGTTTTTAATGCGTCGCAAAAGAAAGAAATTCGCCGATAAGGAAAGCGTACACGTGGATATGGCGAACGGGACTTGTTTAAGTATTCCCTTTTGGAAACGTCAAAGGGAACGCTACGAATGTAGTACGTACGTATTGCTTCCTTCGCAGTCGAATTTCCTTTTATTTGTTTGCTCGCAAAAAAGAAAAACCTAAATAACGCCTCGGTTATCAACGTTATTTCGGGCCTGTCAAGTTTCCGACGATCTAGTTGTCGTTCTACCTGTTATCATTTAACGCCGCATTTGCTCGCAAATTACTTGTAGGCAACGGTGGGTGAGGAATTGGCTACACAACAATGCCATTCTCTTGGATGAGAACGGACAAAATGTTACGTGCCGTGCCTTGATAATGTTTCCGACGTTGATACGGATGTTTCGGAAAGCGACCGAGTCGTGTATTTAAATAAGTTGCAGCCACGTACCGCTTTTATTTAGTTTCTGCATCAGGTTGCATTAAATTTCCCGTTTACCTACATGTCGTCTGGCAAGGAGTCTAAATTTCGCCCCACGTTTGTTTATTTCCTCTAAGAAATTCTCTTTCCACTTTCTAATAAAGTTCCTAATAATACTTATTTACCAAAAAGAAATTTGTCTTTACACCTTCGAATTCGAATTCGTCAAATTTAACTATTCGGTGCTTGAATTACCTAATTAATTATTTACCTAGTAGCAACGATTTCAATGCGTTCGTCTCTTCACGGTAATTGCAAGTAAGGTCACTGTAACTTCATAAAGTTTCACTTCCTTGGATTAACGCCAGTATAGGCAGAAAGACATAGAGACAGAGGTAAAGAAAGAAGTATATTTTATTTGTTTGTATGAAAAATGTTCAATTGTATGATTTTAAGCCATTTACTAGCCAAATAGCTATTGGTCACCGCAAAGACGCAAACTTCTATTTGACGAATTAAAATTTCTAACATATTAATTTATCGAATATTAGCAACTCTATTAAGAACTTGAAAAGCTTTAAAAAGCTTTCAATTTTTGGGAAGTTTAAACATTCTTTTGTAAAACCCTATAATTATTATTTCATATTGAAACATAAATAAATTAAAGAATTAAAAAATTCTGGTTACTTAATTGTAAAAGCAACGTTACTGTAATTATGGCCGGTTCCATAATCAATTTAAAGTGACATTTAAGTTAAAGTCCGCTAATTACTATGCCAACTTATTGTTGAAATAATAATACTTATAGCCAGCATTAGTTAGAAAGCCATTAAGTGTTCGATTATGGAACCGGTCGTTAAGGTTTATATATTTTTTTATTATACAGTGTGTTTACAGATGGACGGAAAAAGAGTAAAAAACTTTTTAATGTTCCACTTTACAGAAAAAGCATGAGTTTCTATAAAAAAGCTATTGTTTATTATTAGTTAATTTCAAACGTTAGTTTTATAATAAATAAATAGCTTTTTAATAATAGTATCGTTTTCGACAAAATGTAAATTACTCAAAATAAAATTGTATTACTTTTAATAATAATAATGTTAATTTTCTTATGGCTTATAAATCTTAGGTCTAACCTTTACTTCTCGGTAACTAATTCCATTGGTAACCGGAATCACATCCATTTATAAACAAGCTGCAAAAAATTACCCAGAAACAAAAATAACTCAATCAAAACTTAATACAACTTCATGCCAACACTTTAACTGAAGTCTACGTGGTTTGTTACTGCTTCTCGCAGTCGCCGATAAACTGCGACACATAACTTGATAAAAAAGCAAGCGGGACGAAAGATATACCTTTTGCCGTAACTGATCGGGATGCAAAATAAGCGGAATCATATTCGGATGCGAAATTGGAAACGGTGCGCCGATGGATACGTAAGAATAAAGGAAAATAAAATAAAAGCGCTTTATTGAAACGCATTATTCTGTCTGTCGTCTCAATTCTCGATTGATATCGAATCTGCTTGCATGCTTGTCGCGTCCCTTTGAATTTTCCATTACGCATTTACATATCGTATAAGATTCAAATGAGGGTGTCACGTATATGCGGAGCGTCTTTAAAAACAGTCGCAGAACCCCTAACGCTAGTTTGACGCCTCCACTAAAACCAATCGAGTGCTCTCTCGCGTTTGAGATAAATTCTAATAAACTTTCGGAACCCTTCAAGAGCTAGAAACACCTGGTAAAGATCTAACGTTTATAATATTTAAATTGCCACATAATCCGCGAGTTCCGTTTCAGCGGCACTCTCAATTTGCATCCTATTATCCATATTATAATTTCAAATCTCCGACAAAGATGAAACAAAAAAAATTTATCCAGCTCGATGCAAAATCGGGATTTGGGACGTTGTGAGGATATTCAGTACAGTTTCAGAACAGGAAAAAGACACCAGAAATTTAGTAATTAACCTCCAACATTAATTAGTTTGTAGTTAATCTCGAGTTCTCGTGATTAAGTTGGCTATAATGCTATTAGTGCGGCGCTTTAATAAATCTATACCTACTGGAAAGTGGCCATGCAAGTGCTTGGTATGCACCCCGCGACTTAAATCTAGTATCACGTTTCATGCAAACTTTGTTAAGTGCAGTTTGCCTTTATTTGGTTCGCATTCATTTCCAGCGCACTAAACACACATTTTCGCCAGTGGAGTTCATCAGCCTTGTTCATAGGCAATTCCTGGGCAAAGCGTTTGCCTAAAAAGCAGATAACCGACTTTCGTTAGGATTTGGATATTTCTTGACCAATGTGAGTCGTTTAAAAATAAATTTATCATTTTTAAGCAATCATTTTTGAGCAATAATTACGTTAATAAAATTACTTACGTTAATCCTGTTTTTTCCATAAAACTATTTTGTTTTTTGTGAATTCTGCTCAAACGTACAGGGTGAGTTAAGTTTTACCGCCGGTGGCAAAATAGCCCTTCAAAATAATTTGTCAATTCTCATAAATTGCATGACTAATTTTATATTTTAAGGAACATAGAAACAAGAACAATTTTTTTTAAATCAGGTAAAATTTTGGCTTTCTCTCAATTACTAGTTGTTCAATTTATTAGTTTTTTTGATGTAAGATACAGTAAAGTATTTTCACACAATGTAGTAAAATTGAAGTAATTTTACTAATTTCCGTTTATTACTTAAAACCATTTCCATATTAGAAGGTATTTTTTTAAATGATTCACGGAATAATGGTACTGGTTTAGGGTACTTGACTGATTATTTATAACGATCATAAATTTAAGTTAAAAAGTACAACGTTACGTTTTACAGGTTTGGAGTAAGGCTTTTCACTATTTCGTAAAAAATTCACAATATCGTAATTTATAGCTAGACGGTTATTATAATCATAATAAATAATAATAATAATAATAATAATATTAGATTTTAAACTTGATGGAAAAATCGTCTACTTGTTTCTAATTGTCTAACAATAAGTATATCTGTCTACAATTGTGTTTTAATTTTGCCGTCTCCAGAGTCAATATACCTATTGGTTATTGAACCTTCCCATAAAATAAATTGATTAATTCATCCAAAGTCCAAAAACCCTAGTTACAACCCTCAGGCCACTTTTTAATCAAAGAAACATTCCCATTCGCAACAAATCTTCCAACACTTAAACATCGTTGGCCAAAAGTGAAAATTAAAATTTTGTTTTGTGGAATAGTGAACATTTGTGTTTAGTACTAGTACGTACAGTTATAATCATACCATTGCAATACTTTTACAGATTCTAGAATACGAATCTGGTAATAAACGAAATGCTGTCTCCTACACTTTTATGGGTCGATCATAAACTATTGTTAAGGTTATAAACTGCATTATTTAATGTTGGTTTTAGTACTTTATCTTTAATTTGATTTAACTGAAAAAGTAATAATTGTTTTACGAACCAAATTGCCAAAATTAATGCTACGAATAATTTGTAAAATTTTGAAATAAAAAGTCAAACATCGAAAAATTCCACAAAACTTTTTGTTTTATTTTTTTGGCTTCAAATAAAAATAATCTTGAAAAATTTGTAGCACTAATCGAAGGTGTAACT
The DNA here is from genome assembly GCA_949768715.1 of Dascillus cervinus. NCBI lineage: Eukaryota > Metazoa > Arthropoda > Insecta > Coleoptera > Dascillidae > Dascillus > Dascillus cervinus. The sequence goes on from OX458323.1 coordinate 27,741,512, forward strand.
TCAACTGATGTAACATGTAAATTGCATACTTTCTCAATTTTTAATAGGTCTTATGGCCGCGGCGGTAAGACTGAACTCACCCTGTATATTAACAGGCACAATTACATGTGACTGTTTAACGTAAAGAAAATCGTGCAGTAACAACCCTTAATAATGAATGATTTCTTATTAATGAAGGGATTTCAGTATTTAGGCAATCAAATTAATGTAGTTTAACTTATAATTAGTAATAAAAATAAATACTCCTGATTTATTCGAAAATGTTTGCGTTATGTAACCGCTAACATATTATAAACGTTGTACAGGGTCCTCTAACGTTAACGGTCACCCCATGAAAATTTGACTGTATGTATTCAGTTATTAATAATTAGCTACAATCTGTTGTTTATTTCGCTTTCAGTTTTTATCGTCTGGTGTTACGACGCTTATTTGTCATTTTTCATACATTTTTTGAGCTTTCCTTTTCATAAATGTTTTTTATTCATATTTTTTTAACATAAATATATTACAGACTGATCAGCTTTTTATTGAAATTCGACTTTATTTCAATTAAAAATTCTGTTATGTCAATAAGAAATTTCATTAACAACTTTCAAGTCATAACCAATAAATTAGAGAAGTGTTGTAAAATTACAAAGCTTTTTAAAGAAATAACTGAACACGATTAATAAGAAAACAGCTTAACGTGAAAGCACAGGTAGAATGTTTAACCGAAGTCAATTTGGGTAGATAGCGTGGATAGAAAGCTTTTATTTTTAGTCCGAACCTGATGACCTCAGGTTACACTGGAGTCTGATGTAAAAGCACCCATACACAGAGTGGTCCATCGTATAGCATTTTTAAGATAAAACCTTTTTTCAGCGTCGAAAAATTCTGAACATTGAAAGCAATATTCTTCAAATCCCAAACTACAAAATGGGCAACTTTGATAGCGATTTGTTATCAAATTATTGCAGCTATCAGGAATGTGTTTCCGCAGGCTCACCTACATTGTTACAGTGTAGATGTTAAAAATAGGCAAATTGGCATTTAAATTTTAATAGTAACTGATTAAATCGTATTTATGACAGAAGCCTTAAATAACACCTCTGTAAAGCTGTGCTAAAAGTCACAGTGATTTAAAAGCGTCTACAATAAAAACATTTGCAGAAGGACATTTGGTACAAAGTGGGGCTCATCGATAAGCAACAATATCGAGATCCGTATGGCAAGGCTTCTATGAAATTTAAAACCATCAGTACGAATGAGGCTCGGTTGAATAGAACTTGATTTGAATTTAGTGGGAAATTTGATAATAAAATGAATAAAAGCTTTTTCAAGCTAATTTTAGGTGTTTACGACTCTGCATACAGCAAGAAGGTCGCCGCTTTGAACATACAATGTAATTTCAAGTTAATTAGGAAGGTTTTGAATGTTTACAAGAATTTTGAATGTAAATGACCTGAAATACAAAAAATGATTTTGATTTATTTGTCTTTATAGCGCCCTGGCGCTGTTGGAATAATTAAATTAAAAAAATAAAATACCAATCTTATAGTACGGTAATTGTAGGTTATTAACCGCGGGTTATCAATTATTTAGGGAGATTAACACGATGATTTTTCGCAAAAATGCTTTGATGAATTGATCAGCCTGTATATCATTCGGTCATCGTTGACGGTCAAGTGAATTTATCACTGTAACATAAGTGATTTTATTATTAATCAATTTTTAGGCTAAAATGTGTTTAAAAAAGCTTAAACGAGAATATTTTTGTGACTTGCAAGTTAAACGCTGTAGGTAAATTCCATAAAAATATTTAGGGCTAATTGCAAAAACGAAGTTAACAGCGGTGTCAGCTAACAGAGCGTTAACTAGATCTATGATTGGCTGCCAGCAAACGGAACGGTGCTGGCAGTCAATCATAGATCTAGTTAACGTTCTGTTAGTTGATACCGCTGTTAACTTCGTTTCTGTAATTGGCCCTTAGTTTTGATATTCAAAAAATTATACTTTTTCGACGCCTGGTTTATCAAAAAAAAACTAATCCCACCAGTTTGTGGTCGTACATCACTTCAAGAAATAAACAAAATTTGAAGATAATAATTTAATATTTGAGACAAATTTTGGAGGTTACTATTATTGTTGGAAGACTCTGTATAAGTTTGACACTTGTAAATTTGTATTATCTAATTTCGATTTGATTTTCTTGTTATCAAATAAAATTTGATTTTGTTTATTATTATCGCTCTAATTAATGAACATGTTAAATAACTAACAAGATTTATGTAATTCATTAAACTTACTTTCTTATAGAAATACATTGGCCAATGTAAGAAATATCTGAAACCTAAGAAAAGTCGTTTACCTACTTTTCTGTCAAACGTTTGGTTTAGGACGAACACGGTTTCATAATTCGATGGGTACATTTGTTTTCCCAGAAATTTCCAGCATCGAGCTTTTCATCGCTCGCATCCGAACAGAAAATATTAAAATCCGGGTAAAAAGTTGAAAGGAACCGTTTCTCGAATTGGCGCATCAATTTTGAATCGTACCGCTTATCGTTGTCCTTTATGTGCGTCGTTAAAGTTAACGCGTCGAGGGTAAGAGCATACGCGCTGTCGTTTTTAATTAGTGTTTCTAAAATTAATTAAATAAATAATAACACTGTTCGCGAAATTAAAATGATTTTCCATTTTGGCACAGTTTTAATTAACACACGAGTTTGTCGATGCTCTTATGTCAGTTGACTTTAATATCAGTTATTATAATTAGATTGTCACACATGTTTCATGCTGAACTTACTCTCACTCGCGCTGACACTTGACGCATGCTAATATTATTTCTAAGATTTCGGATACTTTTGTAAGCGCTGACATCACAATTATGCCTACTTGGGAACGCCTACGTGCGATCATTACCTCATTCACTCGTTCGACGAATTCACCATGATTTATGATTGATTTGAATTTGTTTGGTTATGGGTGATAGATACACGACGCCTGGTTTTCCATTCCGTTCTTCGGCCACATCTGAATACGTCATGTAACCCGATTTTGACCACTGAAAGGCACCGATAGATAAGAAGTGAGCAAAGGGACGGACGCGCCGGGGTAAGGCCGGCCTCATACGGTTGTTTCTCGATCCACGTGGATGTATTCTACGGGGGGCGCTTTGTGTCAGGAGTTAAAACCGTGATCCAGCAATCGCGGCCCCGACAGCAGTTTCTTCTTTGCCAATTTTCTTTTCCGTCTGATTCGTACCCGATGCACTGCTATACACAGCAATAAAAGTAGCGAAGCGGCAACAGCTCCAGCGGCGGCAATCGTTGCCCCGGGGAGGGACGTCAATAATCTGGAAGACAAGCCGCATTGTGCCTCGGATTCGTCCCATCCGGACGGGCAGTGGTCCTTACCGTCGCACCACAGAGATGGATTTATGCACGCGTCTAGCTCGGGACAACGATGAAGACATTCGAAATTCGTCTCGTTGTCACTGGTATTTACAGGCACTTGCAACTGCTGTAAAAGGGACGCTTTCGATCGGGATATTTCTAACCAGCTGAACGCGGCCAACCCCGGTTCGCTTCCGACCCATTCGATTAAAAAATTTGGCGGACGTTGCTGTGTGTGCGTTAAACCTTCGCCCCACCATTCTTCGCTGAAGACGTGAACTGCAAGGGGACGTGCTCCTGGCTCGGCAGGACAAAGCGCCTTGATCAGTCTCAGAGGCCTTCCTGAGTACACCAGCACTCGATTGGTGGTGGGGCAGCGAGAAGGTTCTTCGCTCCTCGGTCTTAAAGGTAGGAAAGCGCCCCACGTCAGCAAAAACAAGCTTCTGTTATATCTAGCTTCAACCAGCCATGGCAAACCGGCACAAAGCAATTCGGGCCGTTCCACCGGTGGACTTGCGAAGTGAACGTCTCCTCCATAACCTCGCACTCTCTGTTTACGCGGGCACTCGGGCATTCGAACCAATTCAAAAGTCGCGTGAAAATATAAATCGGTGAAGTCCTCGGTGATGTTCATGTCTTTGGCAGTGTAGTGCATTTCTAATATTCTAGAAGAGGAAAGGAATACCATCGGCTTGTTAGACAATGATGAATTATCACATAAGCAGGAGCGCGGCATATGAACGTCTCTCCATGGTACTTCCCATATACTTAATTCGGTAACTCGCGCGCCTCCTGCATACTCACAAATCGGCCGTCCGCTGTGAGGGTCCAAGGAAGATTCACAGGCCGGATTTAAACCGAAAGAGGCGTTATTCAGTATTAAACGCACCCTTTCGCCGGGGCCGGCCTCGAGGCGATAAACGCAGTGGAGATCTTTGGCGCCGCCTCGACCGAAAAGAAAAACATTCCTGGGAGACAAAATTTCGCCAACGTGTTGCTTCCTAAATATTCTGTGGCAGGGATTTATGTCTTGTTCCCGTTGATTCGGCCACGTTTCACCTCCTAACCGCGTATCGATGAACTCGTATTTCAACTTGAAAGAAGCCGGGTGTAAGGCGGTACCGTCTTCGGTGTGATGCTGCAGAACGAGGCTCCTGCCGGTCGATATGTAACTTTCCGATTGCGAGCACGGCCTCGTGAATCTTGTAGCGTTGCAAAGCGCACTGTGGTCGCATAATCGAGGAGGTTCGTCACATTTGTCTTCAAGAAGGACACTTCCGTCCCACAGTCGCAATCGAGTGGCACATCCGCCACTTGTTGAACTATTTCCGAGAAGAACTTGGGCGCTTTCGCCTATCAAAAGAGCTCGCTGACTGTAAGATGTAAAACTTAACCAAATTAAATCTCCTAGATTTCCTCGAAATCGATAAGTGCATGTTGTGTTCGGCGGTAAAGAATGACGAGGACTGACTAGACGACCTCTTCGACCTCTTCCGGTCCAGATGTCGTCCCCATCCGGATTGGTGGCATTCACGTCAAAGTCACAACCACGGGTTTCGCGAGAGTAATCGAGCGAGTCGGAATCTGCGAAGATGACGTCCACATCCAACTCAAAGCCTCGGAGCGGTGACTGGGATGGCGGGGAATGCAGCGGAATGCTGAACGGTGACGAATGGAAAGCCACAAGCATTTCAGGACCTCTCGAAACGACGCGTGGCAGCCAATCTCCGCCGCAATATTTAGCCAACACGGGATCATTTGTCGATCCGCCGTCGTAAAAGATCAGGTGATCCCGTTCCCCGGTGCAATCTCGCCAGGCTTTTAACGCCCTAACGGTTTTATTTAAACCGGCGATGTTAATCGAACGCTTCATGTGCATTTTATGAGCCGCCTCTTGCCGCACCGCCATCATTGCGTGTTTGCACGTCGGAACGACCTTCTGCCTCAGACTCCAGTAACAGGAAACGTTTCTCGGATACATACCGGGATAATTTGGCGATTGCAATCTGCACGGTTTGCGGTAACATTCCTCGAACTGTCGGGTGCAGTAAGTTCCAGGGGCCACTTGTCCCCGTTCTAATGGCGAGGCGGGAGAACCAAACCTGACAATTGCTTCTCGTCGAGACACGAAACGAAACCGCAATTTGAATTGAAATGGCTGCTGCGGAGACGCCAATAGTTTAATAGTTACGGTAACGGTGGAAGTTTCGCTGAAGTAGGCGGCGGGCCCTGAAGAAGATCCACACCAGGAGCCTCCAGTGAATGGTCGCCCCAGTTCACTGAGCTGCATGTAGCCGTCCGGGCAACCGTCGAGCGCTGAGGCCTCGTAGCGTCCCAACTTGAATTCGTCGAAAATAAGCTGAAAATTAAAAATTTTATATATTTTATGGTTTTTCAGACTAATATATTTCTTAACAATATTTTATTTCACTTAAATAATGGCCTGCAATTTTCTGAATAAATTTATCGTTAATTAAATGTCGACTAGATATTTAAATAAAAATAGCTCAGATTGAAACTTTTTTATTTCTATTTGTTATTTTCGATGAGTACTAGTTAATGAAAAAGGTTAAAGCCAAACAATGAGCGCCAGCCAACTGGAATAAATTCATTATCTTAATTATTGTGCATATTGAAAAAAAATCTCGAAACACATCATCATTAGTCTATCACATGATATCCTGTAAAGTGAAAATTTCCTCCCTAATCTGAACCCCCAAATTTTTAAATGGGAAGGGGGGGGGGCTTGTGATACCTCATTTGAAAGGCCTCAGTTTTACACACGAGACAAAGTCGACTGTGTAAGGGGACACAAGTAGCCAAATCGGTTTTTCACAAGTGCTATATAGCATTTTGTTCAATCCTGCTCTTGAAATGTTGAAAAAAAAAACTGAAATTTGTAGTACCTGCAACAATTTGGGTTATGTTATTGTGGTTGTTTATTTAAATGTTCTGCAATTTCTATGGCAACGGGTGGGCAAAAGAAGTGAGTAAAACGTTTCGCTCACTGCTTTTGCTCACCCGTTGCTATAGAGAAAACAATTTGAGTGAAAAAAATAAAAAATTTCAAGTACCGTATCGTAGTAAGAAACAACATGTTTCAAGATCAAAATTGAACAAATAATATTTTTGTGGTTCAACATAAGTAATATCGTTTAATATTCATTAAATCAAAAATAATGAATCGTTTTAGATGAAAAATTTTCTAGTTTTTCATTTTCGAAGCTAACCATAAAATCATCGGATCCATTGTTAAAAGACAAAAACGTATTATTTATTAAATTGATTAATTTTCCCTAGTTTCCGGCTAGTAAAGTTTTTCTAAAACAGAGTGATACAGTGCAGATTTGATAACGTTTTGTTTAGATATTTTTAGCACCACTTGCGATAGCTGTAACTTTGTAAGGACACAGTTTCGGACTAAGCTGTCTTACCTAATCGCCTTAGTTTTACTTGTAGTATCTATGGAGAATGGATATGGATATGGATATGGAATCAACCCGTTTTAATTTTTTTATTGTATTAAAATTGAAATCATTAGAATACCGCATTATCAAAACATGAAAATCAGAAATGTAACGAATTTTAGGTGGTCGAAAGTTGTTAATTTGTGAGTTATGAAAAAGAAAGGTACCTAATTGAAGAAATTATTCTTGAAAATGATGAGTTATTAGTATTAGGTTGACTAAAAAGTTTGTCGGTCTTACATTGATTTGTCTTGAATTGTTTTTATACAAATCATTCACTTAAGTGATGTTTTGGTTTTACAGATCCTTTCTTAACGTAATGTTTCGACAGTTTAGCAAATCTTTAGTATTTTAGTTTTAGTTAAAATAAAAAGTCACCCTCGAAGACGACTTGCGTAAATTAAAATTACCTACAATTTTGGCGGTGACGACATAAATTTTTAATCATCACAAAGAAAACCTCTAATAAATCATAATGTTCAATGATGATATTGAAGATTTGAGTTTTCAAGATAGATTGACTCATAGTGATAAATCAGTAAAGTTGAAAATTATTAATTGGACCAAGTTCATGTTAAATAACAAGAACTTTCATAATTATTCATAGTTGACAATATAACTGTTTGTGATTATTGGTATTAAACTGGGAATAGATAAAATTGAATAAATGTACCGTTCATCAACTTCATCACACTAACAAAGTTCAACGTTAAACGCCTATTCATCTCATTGTCAATATTTTTATCTTTGCCAACAAACGCGAAGGTTTTATGGAATAAGATATTATTATATTTGATAAAATGTCATAATCCGGAATCAAACAATAATTTATTATTATCGATATAAGTACCGTGCTATCCAGAAAGGTTACCGTTAATCAAACTAAACAACTACGAAAGGTTACCCGTTTCTTTCCTAGGACTAAATGGTAAACTTTTCTTATTCCAAAGTTGCTATTTGTAGTCCAACAATCCAATAGATCAGTGTTACTTAAATTTACTTGTCCTGCGATGGAATACCAGACAAATCAAAAAATTTTGAGGAAACGCATTGGTTACTTTGTAGGATATTTAATTACAATAAATCTAAGTGTTAGCTTATTCACACTCCGCCAGAAGTAGCGCGGAACAGTTTGAGAAGCGCTGTAGTAGACTAACATTATCGAAACGTTTACATTCCAAAGATAGGATAAGCTATTAACTAATCTAGAGTATGCGCGGTTAGAGTTGAGTAACAACCAAGCACGGTTTTTGTTTTACCGAAAAAACCGAAGACAAAATTCCTAAAACAAAATCCGAAATATAAATTTGAAAACTTCGAGCCACCCTTTGAGGTCAAAACAGAAGTAAGACAGGGAGATGGACTTTTCCCATGGGAACTGCACTGCTCTTTAATTGAGTGCTGGAGAAGATAATGAGAGAGTAAAGGAAAAAATGGAGAAGAAAAAAATTCTTAAAATAAAAATAGATAGAAACAATGATACTCTGGAAATTGATTTTCCGGCCTTTGCAGACGATCTAGCAATACTACCGGAAAACATGAAAGACGCAAGAAGACAAATGAATATAATGAAAGAGACAGCAGAAAAGGCTGAACTGCAAAATAATATCATATGAAAAGACATGACCAATAGAAAAGATGCACCTAAACAGATCACGACAAAGTATAGAAAAATTAAGGTGGTTAACAAGTTCAAATACTTGGGAAAATTAATTCAATCAAACGCCCCTGACAAAAAAGCGGTCCTAGCAAAAGCAAGAAAAATGGAACTTGCATTCGAATTAACGAAAAATATATATAATAAAAAATCTATATCTATAACGCAAAACTAAGACACTACAATACAGTCATTAAGCCAGAGGGTCTCTATGCATCAGAATAACTTGCGCTAAACATGGCCAGACAGTTAGAGGAGGTAGAAAAAAGGAAAGAAAAATTATACGAAAAATCCTGGGACCAAAATATGAAGATGGAAAATGGAACCTGAGGAATAACAACGAGATCATACACGAAAAGAGAAAAAATAACAGATACAATGAGGAGAAGAAGAGTGACTTTTTACGGACACATTAAGAGAATGAATGAAAGAAGACGGACGAAACCACAAGATACAAATGACATGGATCAAGGTCAGAAAATACATGAAAGAAATGAAAATGGATGGAGAAGAGGTGGAGAGAAGAAAAGAATTCGAAAAGAAGATCAGAGAATTCAAGGGTTTTCAAGAAAAAGCAAAAAAGAAGACTGGAGCAAAATGGTCGGAAAAAAGAAGAAACTAACATGGAGAAAGAATGAAAGAGTACTGGAAGAGAAGAAAAAAGGAAGAAAAGTAATCATGACAGGTTATTTCATATGGCCAAAATCGAAAAAAAAAATGTTAAAAAGTTCAAGACGTTGTTTCGTTTGCTAAATTGTAATTGCAACAGCTTCTAGAATAGCAGAAAAAGGTAAATTAAGCTAATGAATGTAATTTTGATATGCATGTCATTTGATTTCAGGTATTTCAATTAACTGTAAAAACTGATTTTCCCACCCTAATAATTAGCGAAAAAAGAATAGAATAGCAAGATTAGTAAACAAGCAAATAAGCAGATTGGTCTGAATCGACGGAATGTAGTTTGTATCCGAAAGCATCCTTGGACCATTATCTTTGATAAATGAAGGGACAATTATATGACAGGCGAGCGAGCATAGGACCATCAATCACCGAAGTCGCTTCAGGTACGGCATTTCTTACGTCATTTGAATTATATGCTTAATAATCCCTGGAAATGATATCAGAACTTGAATGAACTATTAACTATTGAAATGGTTTTAAGGCTTCTGCTTAATGTATCATTAAGTGGCCTTTAATAAAAATAACAAAAACAAATCGTATTCTTTCGGAGATAAACAGTAATTAAGCCGAATTCCGTGAGTATCTACGAGAAATTACTTTGCGTAAATTAATTTATTTAAAAATCGGGGTTGGAAGCCTCGGAGCTGCGGACTCTTATAATTGCGTTCGTTTTGCGTATGCCGACTGTCATTAGAAAACGTTAAAAAATTATTTTAGGTGCCTTGATAACGCTTGACGACCTCTCTGATGAGTTTTCTTTCCGCTGCGATCAATAATTCACCGTAGTTTACTCACAGAAAGTTTCCATCTATTTTACGGCGCTTATGGAAGATGGTACCCTCATAAAAGTTTTTGTTGCAAGTACAACACTAAGCGTTTCTTTGCCCGGATCAATTTTTACGTTTATGGATGATGGAAAATTACGGGATGCAAACGTTTGAAACATTGATCAGGGCAGAGTTGATCGGTGTCGAATTGGCATACAAAATTAATTGGGGGCTTCGTGTATGGAGGTATCTGTTTGAATGATTTACGAAATTATAATTCTGTACGTTTTTCCGTTTCGCCGATAATTCGACCGATCGCTAATAGATTAATACAAATTTGCATATTATTACTGGAATTATCCCATAAGTAAACTGTGCACAATAACAGGACAATAAATTCCAAATGGATTACTGCATTCGATTACGATGTTATGATAATGCGCACACAATATAATATTGATCTGAAATCAGCGACGGATCTACCGACGGATAAACTCGATTTGAACTTGGATTCTGGTTATTCAAACGTGCTCAAAGAGTCGAATTGGCTTTGACTAATTGTGTGAAAACAAAGCTAAAAATTTAGACTGCAAGGGCGTCTCTCGTGATTTTATCTCGTAGGTTTATTTAGTACCTTATTATGTGATCGTAAAAAACGCTTCGCTGCATCAGAAGAATGGTTAAAAACAACGCTAAATAAACGCACTAAGCGCTGGTTATTGTGCTCACTGAATATCGAAATTAGTTTCTTTACATGAAAGCAAATTGCTAGACAATCAACATTGAACACCGAAGATAATTATTTTTCTACATAACTGTGGCAGGTGGCGTCATTTGCGAAGGTGGAAGTCGATAACAGAAATATAAAATACAATACATGGTGCATCATATGTAGCGGATAATATTTACATTACGAGATTGTATATCAAAACATAATTGAAAAATTGAAGGGCTTGCGGCAACAAGGCTACATGCCACATGAAGTTAAGTTTGAGATATTAATATTTAAAACAAAATAACTAGAAAATAGTACATAAACAAAAATAATTTAAAACAGAAACATAACGTAGATCAAATGGAGGTACATATTTCGACATTGATACACTAACACCAGAATCGTCGACAAGTTTAGTACGTTGCACACGAAATCGCGATTGTTGATTTTTGGTTATAAAATTATACTGTAGTGATATCAGATATTCAACGCAAGTTTTATCTACACAATATTTTATTTGAAGTGCCAAGTATTTATTTGGTAGGTCACTTTGGTCATAAACATATCGGGTGGAAAAACGCAATATTCACGAAGATTACTAACTTCCGATGTGGATTTTCTTGTGCAGTGGTCGAGTGAAATCAGTTCAGAAGAAAAACTTTGTGAACTGGATGAAGAAGAATATCAATTGAAAGAAAATAGGTATTATAACAAGTGATCACGATTCTGCAGGTGAACAAGAAAATAGAGACGATGAAGAAGAAAATAATGAAGTAGAAGAAAGTGCTGGAACATCAATAGATAATTTTTTTATTGGAAAAGATAATGTGACAAATTCAAAGAAGTGAAATTTTGCAATTGCCAGTCGAATTACTAAGACGTGCAAAGATTCTGTTAGGTCAACCATCAAGATCAACGGCAGTGCCTCACGAACGACGAGGACCTTTAGGACGTTTTATGAATGTGGTCGAGTTAGGAATAAATCTACAAGAAGATGGTGTAAAATATGTAATAATTAAATGTGTAAAGAACATTTGTTAAACATTTGTGTGAGTTGTGTCAAAAATATAGGTTGAAAATTGTTACTGTAACTTCATCCATTTGTTTTTATAGCTACGGGTATTTTATTCTTTAATTTTGGTACGAAAACTTATTTGTAATAGTTACAGGAATCTTGTTTCATAAATAGAGTGATCATAATTTTGTTGTATGTTATTATTTATATTTTCTATCACTGCCTACGTAAGCGTTGCCATTTTGGAGAGTTCTAATTTTATTTCTGTTTACGGTTATAAATTTACTTCAAGGCAACATTTTTTTTTACACGTTATAAAAGGTATTAAAGAAAATAATAACAAAATATTTTGTTAACACAATAATAAATAATCAAAATGGATTACATATGTAATCCACGCGCCTATTCGTGTAACAAAATAACAGGCGCCTACTGAAGGGTTAATTATCGATTATTCAAAAATATTCTTAAATACCAAAATATTATACCTACCTAAAAGTTATCATTACCAGACTGAATTTGTGTTTAACTTTTTTCTAAAATGTGAGCAATAAAAAATTATGTTGTTATCGTGAAGATGATGCATAAGCCTATGTATTTAGTAAAATAAATGTTACTGATTTGAGTTATGAAATCACACAACAAATTTACTTTTTTATCGCGACTAATACAGGCGTACACCAAATTGTGGCATACTTCCTTTCAGTTCCGTAAATAATGCGGCCACTCAACTTTAAATTTGATATCGCAGTCATTATATTGAAAAGAGCTTGTGATTGAGAAAAGTTTGTCCATGAAATTTTATTGAAGTAAGACCCTGTTAATTTAAAATTCAACAAATCAAAGAATCTGTAGGATCGATTTGATTACACAGTCGAATAATTCAATTTGTTTAATTTAAAACTTCGTTTCGTGCAAAAACAGTATATAATTTGTTTTAGACTTATATTACGAGACAAAAAGTTGACTTAAAGTTGTAAACTGAACAACTTTTCATGAATTCTGGTAAAACAAAACAAAAAGTAGAGATTTAAAGGATTTCACTATCAATTTATTTTAGCTTCGACAGCTGTTGTTTGCCAAAGTTTTGCTTTCCATCAAAAGCCACATCCATAATTATTAGTATTGAAGTTTTTGTTAATAAGAGCTTCAAAAAATGGCCTCTTATGATTTTTTTAACATTAAAAAATGCACAGGTTATATTAAGATTGAAATATAACTGTAACTATCAATTTGAAATAGTTTCAAAAGTGTTATTATTTATAAAATGTACCACAACTTTAATCACAAATAGTTGGTGTTGGTCTAGCGCCTTTTTCGCTTTCTAGCGCATTTAGAGTAAATTTTACAATAAGGATAAGCCCAAAATGGGAAAATCAGGATTGAAAATATCGAACGACTCAGGAAATGGTTTCAGTTCGGAAAATTAATTTGTGAAAATGGTTTTTGGAAACTTCTCTTGCGTTACCAATAGAACGTAGTTTATTTCCGCTCTGATGGAATGAACACTCCTTGTCATAGCTACGAAGTGCCTAATAAATTAAACATTTAGTGTTACTTAAAGTTAGGTAAAAGCTCCATTCATATTTAACGACTTCTGTAGTGCACTTTTAATAATACCTAGTGAAAAAATGTATGTATATTTGACTGATTAAAAAAGTTATTCAAATTAGTCAGATCCAATTTATTATCGGATTCAAATGGTCAGCAAATAAATTATTATAACGGGATGAATGTTGTTAAATAACTTGACATCACTAAGACTATCTACTAATAAATTTTGTTTGAGAGGCATCACTAAAAAAAAGCTGGATTTCAAAATCGTATCGAGGAATCTAAGATGAGCGCAAAAGGAGGATCGATCTTTCATTTCTACCAAGTGTTTAGAAACTGACAAATTTGCTAGATTATCTCATCGCGGCAGTTTTTCCCCATGACTTGAAGGAGTACTTACTAGAACGCCATCGCTACTGATAATCAATCTATTTGCGCTGCAGTGATGAAGTAGTTGCGCATCATGCCAGAAACTAATTTTTTGTTAAATGGTCTTCATTTACTTTTGTAATAATTTAAGTGAAAACTTTCTGCAGTAATATTGACGTTCAAAAATATAATTGTCCAATATGTAACGAAAAAATGCATTCTTGCTTAGAGATCCCACGCAAAACATATTAAAACACTTATGATAAATTAAGTCAATTTAAGAACTGAAACATGTTTAGAAAAAAAAATTTACATTAAAATTAAATTAATGAATATGTGTGTGTCAATTGTCTATAGTCTGTCTCCTTACGATGTAGAACAATATTTCAAAAGATAATCTGTTTATTAGCCATTATTACCCATCTGAACGAATATACAGGCTGTTCTGTTTAAGGCACTCCGCTCACTACCTCAATCAGTTTCTTCCAAATGCTGACTTTATTTTTTAAAATTTTTAAACAATTTTTTTAAAATTCTTAAAAAAATAAAAACATAATATATGACCGTTCTTTTTTCGAAAATAAATGTAGCAAAAGAATAAAAAATAAAATTAGAATAATATCGAAAAATTAACGGCCCTATCATAAATTAAAAAATATTCTAACTGCGTCCTTCAAAGAATTAAAAAAATATTTTCAAAATTAAACCTATGAAATGGAATATAAAATCAACCTGTAACAATAATTTTTGGGGAAAATTGAAAGTGAGACATGGTACAGCTTCGGTTACTAGGCGGAGTTTCCGCATACGAAATTTATCAGTTCCGAGAAGTCTAAACAGAAACATAAAGATAAGTGTTTTACGATCTCCAGGCATTTGCCCGCATTTCTCCGTAACAACTTGAGTGACATATGTCGACAATTCTTTTAATCAATAACGCACAAAGATCACTCATATATCAGACTACTTAAATTGTATAACGTAAGATGAATGTTGCAACTTTGTATCACTGCCTGCAGTGTGTATATGCTTCCAAAACGTATGTCTGTGAATAAAAATCTTAAGAATAAACGGCGCGCCTACTTCAAACATTTGCTTATTCGAACTGAGAATTCCCCCTTAAATAAAAGAAGTTGAGAATATTTCCGGTTAAACCGGGAATACAGTGACAGCAAGAAAACCTTCAACAGATGCGCTATGAGGCACTACACTAACCTGCAAAGTTTCATAAATATTGTCTCGTCCGTTTTTAAGATATTTGTTTGGTTCCACACTTTATCCCAACCTGTATATGCAATTTGACAGAAATTAGTCAAATTTAGTTCTTCTAACATATTGGTAAATTTTTATTTTCACCAAAAAGCAGAAATAAGTTTTTGTAGATGGTATATTCAGAGAACAGCAAATTCATTTTTATGTTCCTCTGTACTATTACCGATGGATCTATATTTAGGGCATTGTAAATTTACATAACCAGTAAGTATCACTGGGCAGAAAAAATGCACATTTAACGTTTCCAACTAGGCACCATCTACGATTCCAGATTAATGTTTGGGCTATTGAACAATGTTCTTTTAGCTTTAAGAAATAGCAAAATTCTTGATCTATTTCAAATGTATTCCGATAAATGGATAGGCGTTCGGGACCAGTCGCATAATCTCCAAGATCTCCTGATCTCGGTCCCTGGAATTTTTATTTGTGAGGATACTTAAAATTATTGGTTTGTGATGTTTCAATCGAAACTGAAAATATGCTGCACCAACGTGTCATTTTAGCCTGTGAATCTATTAGAAACCGCCCGGAATATTTGAAAGGGTTAGACAGTTTATGATACTTGTATGTACTTTCATGCATTGAATCGCAAGGAGACCACTTTGAACATGTAATCTAGACTTTAGCTTGTTAACATAATGTTCATAAGTGATTTTTGTTTGTTATTAACATTACTTAATGATTGAGATTAATTAATTAAATTTAGTAATTTTAATTACATCATCCATGTTTCTAAGCAGCATGAAATATTTAATGCAGGTTTTGCAGATTTCACGCACTTTAAAATATGAATCAGATATAAAATTTTAAAGCTTAATATCTTGGAAGGGGTGCATTTTCAGACATGGGTTTATTAGAATATTTTTATTTATTTTCTTCTAAGTTTGTTCCGTTATATTAATTACATCCTATATAAACTAACCTATCCATTGTTAAACTTACGCTACTAATAGGTAGTGACCATTTATCCGCCTAAGTAGCTCAGATTTTAATTTACTATTTTTCGAGAAATCAATTTTGAATTTGCCACTATTTTTGATAGAGGCTAATTGTTCTTCGCGTGATACCTACGAAATCTGCAGCGCGTTTTGTCCGGTTTAAGAGGAAGTCGATTGTAGTACCAACGTAATTCAAATAAGTAGGATAATATAAAATTGAAACAATTTTTTTTATTATAATCAACAGTTTATTTGATTTTCATTTAAAATTTGAAAAGTTCAGTGCATTCTGTATTTGCTTGTTTTAAAATAGAAATCAACCAGTAAATTCGCGATGTAACGTGGGTATAGGAAAATGCTGTGTTAAATGTGTGGTTGATACGGACTGCTGCCATAAATTATCGTCTCATGAAATGCGATTTATCAAGATTCTTTAAAAATTCCGACGTGTTTTTATGAATTGCTTTATTTAAAATGTAACTTGACGGTACGATTTAAATCTTGAAAAAATGTAAATGTAAGTTCTTCACGTTAATGAAGTTCATCAAAATTAGCAAAAATCTGTTTCTGTCTAAAATCGTGAAGCCAACAACAGTGAGACTGAAACATTTTCAGGTCGGAAAACGACTAAAAGAAATGCATGCTATAATAATGAGTTTGTTTTTTCGGGTGTAGATTATTAATCACAACGTATCGCTGTTTCGTCGAAAAAGTACCCCCTGACGCAGGGAATGACTTGAAAAATAGATTCTATTGTGTCGGAACAGTTGGCATCAGATAGGACGCAATGCTCCATGTCAGACAATATCCATACTTCACGCGTCCCCACAACCGCCCTCCCATTCACGTAACCAGATAGATACATGAATTGTAACGGCAACGCCTCTCGGCCGATTTTTTGATGTTGCCAACGTTGAGTAGTCGTCGATAGCGGGCCCGGCTCTCAATAATAATTAATGCCTTTTTTCAGATTTTGCTTGCGGAGAATAACACAATGAAGCGAAGGAAAGAGGGTGAAATCTAGTGGACAGTTAATCGGTGTTTGCAGATTAGAAAAGAGACGTAAGCCATTATTTCACTTTTCAACCGGTTTTAAGATTGGATTAAGAGATTTTGATAAAATGCCCGTTTCTTTGTTTTGTTTCAGACTCAAAAGAAAAGTGTTGAAGTTTGTTTTTTAAGTAGAGCAATAAATTTCGCTGGTCGTGTTTCAGGTTAGCTTCAAGTATAAAATGCTTCTGGATTTTCAGATAAAAAATGTGATCTCATTTAAAAAATGCGATGTCTTTAAAAAAAACTTGTTTCTTTTCTCGGCCGTTTTATGAATAACGCGCCGGGTGGCCGTCCTGAAAACGGAATGGCGTTAAATATACCGGAAATACAAACGAACTGGCGTGCGTGTGTGTGCACCTATTACCACTTTAGCAATAAGTATCCATCTTTTATAACGTATATCTGCGCGTTTAGGAGAGCGATGGGGCCTTTTAGTTGTCGGATAATGCAATACGCTTTCACACAAATGCCAAAATTCTTAACAATGGTCGCCATTTTTCAAGTCATTCCAGTCTTGCGTTTCTCATTCGAGAGCTCCGAACGTTCTGATTGATGAGGGAGTCTTGGGCCCGTCCGCTTTATCCGAATCGCGTTTTAACAGCAATTTGATAAAAACCACTGGAATATGCTTCACTCAAAAGTTTCCTACTTTTTCCCGCAGAGTCGTTAACTGAGACGGATGGTACGATAGTTTTTATGACTTTTCCGAACTGTAATTGTAGTCTGGAGTTTCCTCAGGTTTTATGTAGTTTGACCTGTGCATATTTTATGATAACTTATCGTCGACAGGGAAGTTTTTTAATAAAATCGCGTTTTTTAGCGTTTTGTTTTTCGTTGGGTGTTTAAAATTTTAAATCCGGAAAATAAAATTCCTAAACCCGCGCCCATTAATCAAGATGATCTATAACACGTAGAAAAATTTGCTTATATCGCAAAAAATTCCCATAGAGCCACGGTCTTGGCAAAAAAATTCTCGGTGCCGCGAACACGCCAACAACAGAAACTACCCCCGGACTACTCCACTTAATAAGACATAAAAAGTACGAGGTACCTAAACGACGAGCGATTCCGATCTTTATTCTATCCCGGCCAAAAAACTGGGATTAAAAAGGGCTGAATTTATTACAAATTGACAAATGGTTTGGCTTCCGGTGGGTTTTTGGTCATCGACATGCAGTTTATAAGATTTACAACGAAAAGGACCGGATGGAATAATTTTTTTATTCCACTTTGGCCCCGAATTTATTTCCCATTGTCCTCCCGACCGTGGCCGTCCCTTGCAATTTATGCCGAAAATCAATTAAGACGAGTCACGGAGTACCGTTTAACGCTTTTCTTTTAAACGCGGCCAGAATTCCAGACATCACTGACCGGCGATTTTTCGACCGTCAGCACTTTCAAGAACGGGATCTTCATATAAAACCATAAGGGGATCATCTCCAGTCGTGATTTCTCTTATTCTACATCCTTCTAATCTTATTTTCTTCTTAAATTGTGGATGCGGAAGATGGATATTGATTTGGATCATTTTTATTATTTTTTTTAATGCACAATTAGCGATCTTGTTCAGCTGATACGTTATCAAGCAGAAAGCCTCGGAACAAAGTTCGGACGTAATGAAATTCGTTGTTTCACCAATTCTTTCGTATAGTTACCAACTTCATTTCCGCTGCTTTTTTGGGAGCGTTGGAAAAACTGAATTGTGTTTAGAGTTCTCACGAATTCACTCGAATTGTAATTAAATACCGCTGTCAGGTTATTAGTCGCTTTTAACGAAGTGGAATAAAGAACGCGGTGGATCTGTTTACCGCATGAGATGACTAAGATCGAGTTATTTCAAACCATTCCAACAATTATTGTTATTTGCTTATTAAAATTTTAGTGTTAATTTATCTATTAGCTTTGTTTGTTCGTTTTCAGTTCATTTTTATTAAGGCAATTTTTTGTATTATGATATAGAAAAGAAATTGAAGATGTTTTATACATTAATTAAAATGGGGCAAAATCTCGACTACGTCTCAATTTTTCAACTTCTAAGATTCTGAATGAAATAAAGAAATTTAAACTGACTTTGACGTAATTTTTTCTTGGCAAGAATATTTTGAAGGCATAATATGTGTCACAGATTACTTACCGCATTAGGGTTCAACTTAAATATTCTGTCAACAACAATGGTAAGTAGCTAGTAACAACATGATTGTGCGAAAAACTAGTAATGATCCTAAAAATTATTAAAAATAAATAAGATTTCCAAATAAGAAGTCTCGTTAATATTCAGTTAAGTATGTACAATTTGGGTACCCTCACATAATTAGCAGCTTTGATTTTCGGGGTGGAGGCAAAACTCTGCATATCCTGCACAACCGGCCCTTACCAATCCTGAGCCATAAAACATATTTTATTCACCGAAATAAACTACCAGCGTTGACTCGTTTCAAAAAAAATTAGGGCACTATGTTAGATCCGAAACTTATTCCTTGCTCTATTTTCTTTTGTTAAATTCAATTATACATGTTATATACTTCACTCATTCATATACACTTGGTAGCACGCAGTGTCTTTTATACGAACACCACTACGGTAAAAACTGCAACATAAGTTTGTTAGAAAAAGAGAGAATTTTAATCGTAACGTCTAGCCAGTGGTTTCAAGTTTCTATGCGTTAGGATGCAAGTACGACAGTAAAACACGTGTTGTGTTCGTACTAACCGAAATTGTTAGTTCTGAGTTTCCAAAATTTTGTTCGTAGTTCGTGTTAACCGAGGGACATTCCATAGGAAACAATAACAATCCGCTTGAGGTACAGTATTTGTTCGCGTTAACGATGTGTTCGTGCTAAAAAATTATTGAATAAATTTATTGAGCTGGAAGTTGTGACTGCCTTTACAACAAAACAAATGTTAATTTCATTATTATTATTATTGAAGTATTAGTAAATATAATGTAACTATACAAACTGATTTATTTGTGAAACAGGAAATAAATAATAAAAAAATAAAAAAATAAACAAGCATAAAGAATAATATATAACAAAGTAAAAGTTTGGATTATTTCAATAAAATTGTAAAGATTGAGATATGGAAATGTGAAACCAAAATAAAATAATATAATAAAATAAAATATTACTTGTGAAGTTCTAAATTTGTTTAATAAACCAAATAAACAAATTAACCTTAATTAGAATCGTAGTCAATTAAAACCGTTTGAGATATTAATGATACCAATTTCCGAACTTGGAGGAGTAACATAACAATATTAGAACAAACTTGTAAAACGTAGCGATCTGCGATTAAAGCTATAAACTCTATTAAATGGTATCAATAAGTAAGTAATAAGTAAGCAAATATTTGTAAATTTGTATTAAACGCTATATTAATTTAATATCAATTATATGTTTTGAATAAATTAATAAGTATAAAAAGTAATATTAAAGGCTTCTTCGATTAAAATTTTTACTACTTGCCCCGGAAAAATTTATTTATCATGGACGTGGGCACTCCGCTTTAAGAGACAATCAGTGGAGAGCGAGAATGTCTGGTTACCTAATATGTTTACGTGGATATTGCTGCAGTCATTGGACTCGCTTAAACGCTACACAAAATTTTGCAAAGATTAATCTGGTTTTCCTTTTTTGATACAAGCAAAAAAGAGCCCGGAAATTAACTCCACAGGAGGAGAGGAAATGTGATTTTCAAAACCCCAATAAAAGATTATAAATCAAAATTTGCACCTTTACAAGTCATCCTTTATAAATGAGTAGTCCAGTTGTAAAACCAGACATCTCAAAAATGAGAAATCAAGTTACTGTTATCTTTGAACTCAGCTCGTCATTTATTACAAAACTAGAATGTGTGCAGATGCACAATCAATTAATTAGATTATTTTTTAATGATTTCATTCACCAATCGTTTAGCAGTATTTGGGCACACGTGTTTAATTCTGTCCAATCACAACATTATTATAGTGAGAATTTTCTACTGTAGAAAATTCCCGCGAGCATAATTTCTAGTATTTTGTTTACATATGTAACTTGACAGCACATTTTCTAGTTTTGACATCTGTCGCCAGTTTGATTTTAGTTTATAATGAATTAAACTGTATTTTTATGCTGTATTTTTTATTTAAACGTTAAAAAATAATCTTCCGAATACCACTCGAGAGTGCGAATTAATTAGAAAATAATTCTCCAGTTATTTTTTCAAACTTGTTGCCATTTGGGAATAGCCACTCGAGCCCTACGGGCTCTCGTGTCTATTCCCTGGCAACAAGTTTTCGAAAATCTGTCGAATTATTTTCAATTTATTCTCACTCTCTTGTGATATTACTTATGACAACTTTTTATAAAAAAAATTAAAAAAAAATAAAATATATAAAACTTTTTATAATTTATATTTTGACGACTATGAGTGTTTATAACCAAGCTCCCACAATTGACTTAAAATCGAGATGTCTGGTTTTGCAACTGGGCTACTCAAATGCAACCTGTAGTGAAATTTTCTGTTTTAACTAAGACCGAGTTTTCGTTTTATCAAAATTTGAGATGTTTACTTTGAATCACCAAAGCTCCAAAAGTAGTTTTTGAAATTGTGCGGTTTATATAAATCTTTATTAGTAGAAACTTTTTTACGAATTCTGGTTCCTGCAATATACAATATAAACTGCTGGTCAATTGAAGAAACCCACTAGTAAAAATGTGATTTAAATTAACGTCCTGTTGTTGAAAGACCATCGACAGCAATAAACAAAGATAAATCTTTAGATGTTTTAGTGTCTTTTGCAGAAAATCCACATGAAACACTTTGATCTGCAGCTTTACAATATGTCATCGATCACAAGTCTATTCTAAAAATTTTGAAGGTGAACGAATTTCATCCCTACAAAATGAAACTCGTGCACGAGTTAAATGAAGATGATCCTGATCGTCGTATGAAATTTTGTGAGACGATGGTGGAAATAATAACTCAAAATCCGCGATTTTTAGAAAATGTTGTTTTTTCAGATGAAGCAACGTTTCGATACTAATCCCCACTGGATGAGAGAAAGTCACAGCCAATATCCTCAGAAATTAAACGTGGGGGCAGGAATTGTAGGTGGTACAATAATTGGTCCCTTCTTTATCGAAGAAAATCTAAATGCAGTACGTTATATACAACTATTGCGAAATCCAATTTGTTCCAGCAATACGAGCTGTAAAAGGAGTTCATTTTGAAAACATATGGTTTCAGCAAGATGGTGTTCCACCACATTATGGAGTTAATGTTAGACAATTCCTGAACAAGACGCTTTTTGAAAGATGGATAGGTAGAAGAGGTACGATAGAGTGGGCTCCAAGATCTTCAGATTTAACACCCGTGGACTATTTTCTATGGGGTTATTTAAAAGATCGTGTGTACAGAACCAATCCAGAAAATCTTGAAGAATTAAGACAGAGAATTGTTCAAGAAGCTACTCTCATTCCAAGAGATGTCACTCGAAATGCAGTTTAATCGTTTTACAACAGGATTGGTTATTGTTAAGAAGCGAATGGGGAACAATTTGAGCATCTTTTGTAAAGTGAGAGGCAAGAGGAACTCACTCTAAAAAAGTCCCCCTAAGGGAACAGACTCCTTCTATGTCCACGTCGTTGTTCCTGGGTTGCGCTAAAAGGTGGATTATGCCGATAAAGTTTCATTTGAATTAACCTTTAAAGTTTACTTCAAAATCAATAATTAAAAGTTGCTCCGACCATCCTGATCAACCAAACAAAGCTGACCCCAAAATGACCTTGAAAAGAGGTAAAAGGTAAAATCCAAGGTCACCTTTGGATTTTTCATATGGATCTTGGTTATTCCTGTTTTCACTAATCCCCCGATATTCCTGCAAGGTTCCAAGATAGCGTACTTTAATCTTAACGTTAACCCCAGAACTAAACACATTCTTGTACGTAGAATATCCCGCTCTTTCCAATTCTGGCACCAAAAATAGGGGTTCCTATTTTAAAAAACAAAGCTGACCTCAAAAATGACCTTGAAAATGAGGTTCAAGGTCAAATTCAAGATTACCTTTGGATTTCTCGTTGAAAATTACCTAGGGTGTGAACTTTCTTTATTTCGTTTTTCACTAATCCCCCGAGATTTCTAGGGGTTTTGATACTTTTTCCCCACGCTGTATAATATATTGTATTTTAATCAATGCCAATAAAATAAAAGGTAAATAATTTGCTTTGTGCCAAGAAAATTTATATTTTTATTAGTGGACCATTTCATTGACCGGCAGTATATTATGATGCAAACATTTGTACCAAATTTTGTTAAAAAATTCGCACTTTTTCTACTATGCGGTTATTTCAATGCAACTGAGAATAATTTTATTACATTACAGCAGTAAAGGTTTGTTCAATTTTGGTAATGAAGAAATAGACAAAAAAAAATTATTTAAAGAAAACTTTATTTTCAAACATGTTTTCCGACCGTAGATCAATTCAAAGACATCTAATCGACGGCAGATTTAACAGAATAGTTCTGTCGCGTTGTTAAGGCTTTAAATCGAATTTAGTTGTAAGATCACAATGTTGTACCATCAAACAAAAACACATCGACTTTTTTCTTTTCAGAAAATTCATTTCACAGCAGCATTACTAGCAGAATAGTTGTGATGGTAGTGTCTATTCAGAAAATTTAGGGTCTCTGTATTTATTCATTGAAACGTTAACTTAAGAAACAATACAATATTGAAACGGAACTTAATAAATGGAAATAGTGCTTGAAAGCTCGAGAAACCTCTAAAAGTTTTCGTTGGCTATAATTTAAAAATGATTTAAGATTTGGGAGAATTGATAAGAGTAAAAATGTTGAGGCTTGCAATATCTGTCTTCTTCTAAACATATTCTTATAAATCAAGAAAATGCCATTTCGGCGTTTTCAAACAAAATATTCGTTTAGGATAACTACAAATCTTTTTGTCTTGAATTTAAATTTTGCTCCGAATGAAATTCAATTCTATACATACAATTGATTTGGAAAGTACTTAACATTTAATTTAGAGTGATTTATTTCTTTTCAATTGTATAAAGGTTGAAATTGAATTAAATTTGATGAAGTAAGTAGAATTTTTATTTGCTTTTCTTTTTTCGAACCTGTAATTTTTTTTCACATTTACACCATCCCCAGCAAATCTATCACTGAATGATGTATTTGCGATAAAATGAGATTAAGAGATTAACTTTATTATGAAACTGCAAGATTAAAGTAAGTCATTAGGAATTTCTCAAATCCATTTTACCCACAAACTTAAAACATAATATTCTGAAATAGTGTAATAGTGTCTGATGTACATAATTAAATCGTAGGATAGTATGTTCTTAGCAAGAACGGTAATTAAAACTTTCAGTAAACATTTTCATAATGAAATTCCGGCTTGAGTTATAAAAGCTTTTCTTACCAATTGAAAATTTGTAACAATTACACATATTTTGCAAGCAACTTTTCTGGGGGAATTGTTGCATGAAATTTAGATGCAACGTACAAAAGCAGATACTGAATGTGAAATAAATGTAATACATTTGTATTAAATTTCAAATTTCAAATTTACTTTTCACTTTTTCATGCTTCTTTAGTTCGGTGTCTTTTTCAGCATTAGCTTTCTTATTTATTTTCAAGATAGTTTAGTTATGTAATAAAATTTCAGTAATACACAATTATGTTACTGTAAACAACAGAAACATAAAAACTGACAAAAATACGTAAAACTCGCCATCATAACTTTCAAAGTTTGTGGCGTGATAGTTAACTGGGTTACGATACGTTCTGGGATATGCTGGACAATGCTTGTTTAGGGCTTATGTTCCGTTGTTATGGTCGGTTTATCACTGTCTTGATTTTACAAAACTTGAAATAATCGTTGAATAAATCAATGCAAATAGAAATAAACTCCTCTCTTTAACCTTTTGAGCTCTGACATTTACATTTTACACATTTATTAAATTTATATGTTAAAACCATTTATATATTTATATTCAAAACTTTTGTTAATACTTTTGGGACAAAAAATAGTTTTATGACAAAGTTCGTCTGAGCAAGACGCATTCTGCAAGTTTATAGTCAGCAGAAGGCCGCTGACAAACTTTATCTATAAAAATTTGAGCGCTTTTAAATTTAAACTTTTATCTACGTCGAGTTAGAAGCAATAAATTTTACAATGTCCAAACCATTCATTATTTTTCGGTGTTATATTTTGTATGCTGATCCTATGTATTACAATTTATTACCTTTTATTGAAAAATATTGAAATACTGCTTACTTCGCATTGTTCAGTTTTGTCATTAAATCCGTTTACAGCCACATGCGGTTACAAAGACGAGCATCTGTCGTTTTGCTCGCCCCAGTGACGCGATAAAATTTCCAAGGTAATTTTTTATTCATGGAATGTCGAGAAATTTATTACAGAACTTCAAAAAATTACCGGACACTTTTTTATCATTACTTATTTTATGAGTGACTTAGCAGCATTGCCTGGCCACATAACAGCGCTTGTGGAGTATCCACTCGTCTGCGTTGCAGGTGAAGTGCTTTTAATAAATTTCGTTCTAAAAAATGTATTTTTGGATTTAGATTTTACATTTACATTACTTCCATTAAAAACAAATATAGTCCTGATTCATTATCCCTCAAATACTGTAAAGAGCACTCTAGAACAGTGGCCGTGATATGGATGTAATTTGTTAGCTTTTATTAGATATTGTTTTCAAATATCATTTGATTTTGCTTTTGTTGCATTAAGTATGGTAATTTAAATACTAAAACTTATTTACTTAAATGTCAGTGCAATTATCCGATTAGCAGCGTTGTTGATATTTGAAAATTGTATTAATGAAAATAAATGTGCATCCATGATTTTCACTAATGCTGAATTGTCGAGATAAAGTGGAGTCACTTCTATTTGAACAACCAACTTCAAAATCTAGCAAAGTAGAAGGTTCAATATTCTATTCTATGTCCATTTTATTTGTAAATTGTAAATTAATTTATTTCTTTTATTTCCTAAAGAATACATGAATTCGTATTATTCTATTTTCATTAGTAAATGTAATGAGTTAACAAAAATAATAATACTAGACCAAAGTTCTTTTAGGTGTGGGCCAGAAATGCTTTTAAACTTTCAAAACGGCCCTCTTTATAAAAATGGACAGAATTCTTAGGTGACGATTTGTAGACTCGCCTGCAGAAAACTTTTTTTTTTATAATCTAATTTTCTAATTTATAGAATTATCCATAAAACCTTCCGCAACCACGTCAGATTTCCAACCCCCAGAACGTTTCAATGTCAAATTATTACCTCTCGTATCCACAACCATTGTAGCTGCAGCCCGACTAATATGTAGTTGTGGATCTTGAAGATTTAGGTCACACCAATTACACTATTTGTTTCTTGCCAATTTTTAAAATCGACGTACTCTCGCTCGTATCTTGCTGTAAATTATTTTGGCAATAAACTTCAAGCCTCATTCGTGGTTTCGTTTTTATGATAGATTCTGGCACGTTCCTTTTTGACAGTAGAAACGTACACAAATAAATAAACGATGAGCGTTTGTCACAGTAATAATTCCACAACTGTTAGTGACAAGATTGCAATTTTGAATCTTATTTACAAATGAGTAACAAATAAGCTATTCGACAATAAACGCCAGGTAACTGCTTTTACTGGTTCACGGTCGTGATAGGCTCACCTAAAGGCTCGCCAGTTATTTCCACCATAGTTTTACCTGTATACAGGCCCGGCTCTAGGGGTGCTGGCGCCCCGATGCAAGGCGCACTGATTTTGGATTTTAGCACCCTTTTTGGATTTTTTAGCGCCCTTTATTCGTGGCGCCCCGATGCTTTGCATCTTCTGCTTCATAGGTTAAGCCGGCCCTGCCTGTGTAATAATGTAAAATGCTATAACTGTTGCTTATTCTTAATAAAAAAAATTCTGAAGATCTGTATTTATCTAACTTATAACTTATATAGTGAATTTTATTTATTTGTTTCTTTATTTTATAATAAAGAATAAGCAAATGTTTACAACGTTTACTTGGTTGCCAGTTAGTAAATCAACAGCAAAGTTTACAAACAGCAGTAGGTACTAGATGTAACGAGCATTAAATCACTAATAATAAAAGAAGTCACGAAAGACCTAACGACCTCAAAAATGATTTTACAAAAGTATCCTCAGTTAATGATAGCGTAAGCCGTAAAGTAAATACACCAAGAAGCAAACAATTTCCTCAATGAATAGAGATGTGAAAGCTACGAAAAAATTCAGGAAGAATCAGACAAGAAACAATTAGAAATAAAGATTTGAGAAAGAATAAAATAAATGTATCCCTAAAGATATCAAATGCTCGATTAGTCAAGGAGGGAGATAATTCTCTCAAAGGAAAAACCCTCCGTTGACCACAAATGGAATGATAATTTGATATAACACAGGATTGGATTAACAAAATCTGGCTCCAAATATGTTCAAGAAAATGTTTTGAATGTAGGAAAAGCTAATATCAAGAATTTAAGTAATATTTTCTAAAATTATGTTTAATTTAGTGAATAAAACAGAAAATACATTGCAAATAAATAAATGAACACAATCTCCGTTTTTACGTAAAGAGGTATTCTACCAAGATAATTAATATTTAATTTTTTAACCGGCTTTTTGAAATGACCGTAAGTAAGTACTGTAAAAGTTACTGTTGAATAAATGTGTAACTAGAGTTTAATAGTATATTATGCAATGATCATTTAATGATAGGTATTAAGACACGAGTGTGAGAATTACGACACGAGTCGTAGGTGAGTGTCGTAATTAAACATTACAATTAAGATAACAATTAAGAAAAGAAAACAATTAAGACATTTTCTGAAACGTTTTGAATCTTATTTTTGTCCTTCTAATTCATAAACTGTGAGTAAAATTTTTCATATGTCATTGCTGATTTTACCGACAATAAAGCATTTTCGACTCTTCTAAGCCGTTTCACAATTTCTGGTGGAGTTAAATTCACAACTTCACTATCACCATCGCACATTTTCACCGATTTTATTTGTAAAAAGCTCAAATTTTAGGAATTTACTAGGTTTACAGTAACTATGAACTATCAAAATTGACAAATTTTTTATCCGCCATGCTCATGGCAACATTGATATTGACCGAATGTTAGTGACGTTGCTTTTCCATCGGTTATAAATTTGTAACTTAATGAAAATTTTGTATCTTAGTGGTATAAGTACAAAAGTGATATTTTGTTTTGTTCCTAAGTTGCCCCACTCGCTCGTCCGTGTATAAAATTCTTGTTCACAAAATAAATAACTATTGTTTAATTATACTATGGAGATGGAATCGTATTTAATGTTGGTGTGATTCAAACAATCTTCATGATGAGATTTACAAATACATTAGATGTTCAGTTTCTATTAAACATGTGCATTAAAGCGTCAGCAGTACCTATTATGTAATGAACTAACAAGCATGCGAAACGCGCATAAATTCAGCACGGGGTAAACGAATATCGCTGCACAATCTCATAACAGAATTATCTTGAATTGTTATCTTTTTTATAAGAATTGTGCCATAAAATTTAACACATTTGGTAGCTCAAATGTGCCCTGACGATTCATTCATCGAAGGTGGTCGATAGTCAAAATTCATCCAGAAAGTGACCCAAAAATTATTTTCATGTCATCTACTATGTTGTGATAAGTTAGTTTAAATCACAATATTTTGTTATCAAGATGCTGTAACATTTTTGCAAACTTGATTAATGGTGTTTAAAGTGTTAAGTTTTAATAAAAGTTTTTTATGTTCATAAATCTGAAATAGGGTCATAAAGTTACTCACAAAAGAGCGCTAAGGGCCAAAGCCATTTATGAGTGAATGATGTAGAGTCGACGTATTTCCAAATTATGTATTTTAAAGTAAATAAACACTACTAAGAAAGTTGAAGGTTTTGTAGTGTACGTTAACGAATGAAAGCGCCTTTTAATAATGTTTTTAATGTTAATATAATTTTGTATGATAATTTGGGGAATGAAAAAATTGCTAGCGTTTGCTGAGCTAACAACTTCTGAGAAAAGAAATATCTCGAGAAAATTTAAGGTCTGTACAAGATGATAGGTAGAAAAATGCCTGCAACAATTTTTTATCATGCAGAATATATCGTTGGGTTACTGCAAGAACAAGATAACTCCATTTTATGCATGGATTAGTTTAGTAGGTCTCTAGGCCTCAAAATTGTCATTGAATGCACAGCCAAAACAAGGCAAGTGTTCGAAAGTGTTAAACGTGCTATGTTTCACACTTTCAAACACTTATCTTGTCTTGGTTGTGCATTCGATGACTATTATGAAACCTAGAGATGTACTAAACTAATCCATGCATGAAATGGAGTTATCTGGTTCTTGCAGTAACCCGACGATATGCAGTAGGGAACTACCAAATTTCAAAGTAATTTAGAATTTGAGAAACGCATTACAAGAAAAACAACGACATACAGATACATAAAAATATTTGCTTTGGTACGACAGCTGCTGGATTGCATAATTATGTTACCTCCAAATAGTGAAATTGTTCATTTCATAAACTGGGCAAAAAACCTGCCCAGCTCATGAAGTGGGCCCTTCAAAAGCTGCCCAATTCATGAACTAGCTGGTTGTTAATAAATACAAGTGTACAAGGCAATTATGGAAAAAGATATTTTTTTCCAATCTACTACAGAACGAAATTATAAGAGGACGGAATAGATGCACGAAGTTACATTATCATTTTATAAAATTGATTGTCATGTTATGAAGTTGGTTGAGTGAACTGGGGAAAAATTAGAGAACAGCATATTGGACAGCGTATCAGTTGAGATTTATGGCAGGAAAAGATACAACTGAGGCATTTATGTTGTTAGAACGTTGCAAAAGAAGAAGAGAGAAGAAGCAAGGGACATGCATTTAGTGTTGTTTAGTGAGATTTTATCTGGGAATCTTGGAAGGGACAAAAACCTTCAAAGGAAATGTTGCCATAGTATGTATAAAAATATTCAGACGAAGGCATAAGTTTAGTGCTAAAACCTTGTTCATATTAGTGACGTTACTCGACTAAAGGTACTCGAAGTCCAGTAACTTACAACCGCTTAACCAATATGAACCAGTTACTTTCGTTACTTGAAAACCAAAACTTACACTGCTGGTTCTCAGGAAAATTTGCACTACTCTATTATACCACGTTATGCGACACATTCATTCTCGTATAAAGTTTAAGTAGATTTTTAAGCGGAACAAAAAGAATGGGATTTAAATTCCTTTATCAGCACCTTCACAGAAAATATGCCGAGAAGATGTTCAGCTGTGCTTCAAGTGCAAAAGAAGTAAAACTGCGAGAGTGTCAGACCTCATTACGTTACGATAGTTGATTTTAAGGGGGTAAATTCCAAATATTTTTTTAATCAGTACTAACAAAATAAAAGGTAAATAATTTGCTTGGTGCTAAGAAAATGAAATTGAAATCAAAGTGTAATATTTGAATCTGCGAAAAAGTAATTGGATCTCATTAAAAATTAAAAGGTCAGCGCCAAAAGGAATTCAAAGTTTTAATTTTTAAATAAATGAAGAGAACCTTTTAGCGAATAAAAAAATGGTTGGTTTTTTATATTGAAGATTATTGCAAGCTGTTTACCTAATATATATTCGTAAGGATCCATAAATACTTTAGAAAAACTGCAGAAAAGGAGTCGATTTAGAACAACGCGCAATTAAAAACGCGCCCAAACACGATTTTTAATTAATTGTAATTGGCAGTGCAAAAATATGGTTTTCATAATTATCTTTAATTGCAACTGTATAA
Source organism: Dascillus cervinus (assembly GCA_949768715.1). Lineage (NCBI taxonomy): Eukaryota > Metazoa > Arthropoda > Insecta > Coleoptera > Dascillidae > Dascillus > Dascillus cervinus. The sequence continues at coordinate 27,772,209 of OX458323.1, forward strand.
TAGCATTATGAAGGAAATGCAGGAATGAGTCATTTTCGCGAAAGGGCCCGAAAATAAATCGTTATAATTACCTTCGGTTCATTAACATCAAACACAAGTGAGGTTTTTAGTATACTTTCTTTGATGCATAATCATATTCGTTCTAAAATTGGCAGCTGTGATTAAAATTCCTTCCAAAGAAAATTCCAAATGATTATTCATAAAAATCCATTACGTTAAGAGGTGATTATAAAACCGGGCCGCGTTTGAAATGCTGCAACGTTAAATACGGCTCAAAAATGTATATTTATTTTCAAGCCTCAAATTATTTCTAACAAAATGCGTACTGAAATTGTGCCGTTTTAAATTTTATGAAGCGTAACTCTGTCAGGTGGCCGTACTCGAATGAGTAGAGCTTTCCACTCAATTGTCGACTGGACGCGAAATCCATTCCCGCTAAATAATTTAATACCAGTTGTAATTATCTGATTATTTTTTAATGATTTCATTCACCAATCGTTTAGCAGTATTTGGGCACACGTGTTTAATTCTGTCCAATCACAACATTATTATAGTGAGAATTTTCTACTGTAGAAAATTCCCGCGAGCATAATTTCTAGTATTTTGTTTACATATGTAACTTGACAGCACATTTTCTAGTTTTGACATCTGTCGCCAGTTTGATTTTAGTTTATAATGAATTAAACTGTATTTTTATGCTGTATTTTTTATTTAAACGTTAAAAAATAATCTTCCGAATACCACTCGAGAGTGCGAATTAATTAGAAAATAATTCTCCAGTTATTTTTTCAAACTTGTTGCCATTTGGGAATAGCCACTCGAGCCCTACGGGCTCTCGTGTCTATTCCCTGGCAACAAGTTTTCGAAAATCTGTCGAATTATTTTCAATTTATTCTCACTCTCTTGTGATATTACTTATGATAATTCAAGTTCCGTTGTTTGACGTGGTCATGACAACAAATTGGTACCCGAGTTTATAAAATATAAATAAAATTGAAATACCTGAACAATGTCTCCGTGACTTTGTCCGTTGGCAGTGAAAGTTAAATGGCAAAGAAAAGGCAGTCTTGTCTCCACGGGCTTGTTGACTCTGAGATCGTAGGTTTTACTTACATCCCCGTAGTATGTTCTGTTACACACTGCAAACAAAGAATTTCAATTAGCTCGCTTTGCTTGGTGGTTTGATGATAACTAAAAAGCATGCTCTTTAAATTTAATTGTGGGCAGGAGAAATTGTTTCACATCTTACAAATTGCACAGCGACAACACAACACAATATGGATGAAAAGATATTATTCTTCAGTTCGGGAAAGTTCCAGTCCGGGCCCCACTCCGGAACGAATTTAAAATAATTGCTGCCCGCGCTATAGAAGATATTCAATTGCAAATTGGCTTTTTGATTAATGTCCAATTTCGCAGATATATTAATGGTTCGCGGACATATTTTAAATGCGAATTCGAGTATATTCCTCACGTACTCGAAATTAGTTTTTAAAACGTTTCCGGTGAGGCAGTATTTATTGCCCATGTGTTGCCGTTTCGATTAGAAACGGTTCGAACGTTTTATTGTCCGAGCGCATAAACTTTACTGATAAGTAACTACTATCAACATACATGTGCGCGACTCGCCTTACAATAATGTCTCTGGTATACAAATAGTGAACATTAAGCGCATCGAGAGTACGGGGAATACTTGAACAAGTCCGTTAATTCCCATTTGTACTCCCGGATAGTTGCGGATTGTAACTGGACAGCGACAACTTCGAATGGTAAATAAGTTCTAACCTCGGAGGTATTTAGTATTCACCACGTTCGCACTGTTTGTATTTGTAAAACCCTTCCATTTTCACGATCTGTATTGTCGATGTTTAACCTGAGAAACTTCTTTTATTTTTCTATTTCAGCGCAGAATTTTTACCTTCGGCGTTTACACTTGTTATGCGGGTGTCGGATTTTAGCGACGGTCCCCTTAAGGGCGTAATGCTGCAGTAAGTTTGTAAGCGTTTCGTGTAGGAAATATTGTGCAGTAACCATTGTATATAATCGAGTGAAGTAAACAGTAATTTGTTAATTAAAGATGAATTGAAGTTCCGAGATCAAGAAAACATGTTTCTATAAAAAAATTCTATTTAATAATAATGTTTAAAAAATGCCTTATGTTTATCATGTATTTTAAGGCGCTACGTTTGTCTTTTATGGCAAATACGACCGCTCGGTACCTTCACGCATATTTAACCATTAAATATAAATTTTTTGCACATCACTCAGATGAGCCGTTTTGACGTAATATGGATAACATGAACTTATGTTTTTAAATACACATTGCCTAAATTTCAGGCGTTTAAAAACATAATAATAAAATTATCGCAGGGTAACATGCCAGATGTACCGGATGCAAAGTGGCGCGCCAATTTCGGAGAACGTACACTGTAAAATCCAGATTTGTTTAAGGAAATCTTTGGTTGTGCTTTTTTGTATCAGTCGCTCATTGACTTTCAGTGGAGTAAAGTTATTAATAACTTGAAATACCGAGAAATTGTTTTTATACAAATAAAAGTGTTTTAAAAAAAAAAAACAAAGTGTGATCTTGTGTTGCGTTTCTATTACATTGCTAAAGGGTACTTTAGGTAAATAATTTTTATTTAATTGGTTCACCATTTACGAGTAGGTAACTATTGTGCTTACCATTAAGTTCTCTCGACAATGCCTCGATTAACTGTTGGAGCTAAACGTAAATCCCAAAGACAAAAATTGAAAAAAATTCGCAACAAGATAAAAACTCTGTCCAATCCAATTGTTGAACGAGCATCAACAAGCAGCACCTTGGCTTCGCCTGGGATGGACAATAATGTACAATTACCCCGTAATAGTTTTACCAATGAAATAAATGTGGAAAATGTAGCAAAAACTAGTGGCAGTGCGCGTGACAATAACGATATTAGTGGCCGAAGAATAGTGAATATTGAAAGATTTTTTATGCAAATCATCACTTTTAGACATAATCAACTTTTCTCTTGTTCTAATGAACATTTAAATATAACGAAAGAACAAAGAATTGGACTACAAAGCAAATTTAATATTGTGTGTGATATGTGCAAATCTGAAAAATTTATATTTTCGGACGATGATCCAAATACTATGGATATCAATAAAGCAGCAGTATTGGGGATTATTTCTACTGGAGGCGGCTATTCCCAACTACGAGAAGTAGTTTCTACATGTGATATTCCATGTATGGGACCTCATTTGTTCACTGCAACCGAAAAAACAGTTTCACATTTTGTTCATGATACGGCATGGGAAATAATCGAAAAGGCTGGGAAAGAAGAAGCAAAACTTGCAATTGAAGAAGGAAACGTGGATTCAGATGGCATACCCGTAATAAGTGTGATCGCAGATGGCGCTTGGAGCAAAAGGAGTTACCGAGTTAATTACAATGCTTCATCTGGGGTTGGTGTTATTATCGGACAAAAAACTGGTAAAGTGTTGTTTTTAGGTGTCCGAAATAAATATTGTTGTGTATGTTCTCGTTCCAAAACACGAAACACTGAACCGCCAAACCATATCTGTTTTAAGAACTGGAACAAGGCGTCTACAGGAATGGAATCTGATATTCTTGTTGAAGGTTTTATGAGAAGCATTGAAATGCATAATTTAAAATACGGGTATTTGATTGGAGATGGTGATAGTAGTGTTACAAAAAAATTGATGGAAGCTCGTCCCTATGGTACCCGAATAATTCAAAAAATTGAATGCTGCAATCATTTGCTGCGGAACTTCTGTACAAAGCTTCGAGAGCTTTCTCAGCGAAGAATAAGTTCCAAAAAAGTGATAGTTCCAATAACGCAGAGAAATTGCCTTAATAATAGAATTAAGCGGTTAAGGAATGGTGTCCAAGGTGCCATTAAATATGCTAATTCTTTGGAATTATCACATAGCCAAAAAATTACGCAGCTTCGCAATGATATTCGAAATGGACCTAATCACGTTTTTGGGGAACACGATGATTGCTCGTCTTACTTCTGCACTGATCTTAAAGTTAATGAAGAGTGGATTTCAGAAATGAAGGTATCTGGCCTCTATCAAGATGTCATGGCAATCGTTGATAGAGTTGCGAGAAATGCAGAAAGTTTGTTGATAAACATGGACAATAATGCAGCGGAGTGTTACAATTCTATTTTGGCAAAATTCGTTGGCGGCAAAAGAATTAATTTCAGTGGAAGGGGCTCATATCAAACTCGATGCGAAGCTGCTTCAATTTCTTTCAATTTGGAACCTGGTGAATTACCGCGGGTTATTCATAAAAGAGCTGTGCACTCCAGTCCAGGGAAACACACTCAACGCCTTATGAATAGTTTGAAAAGGGTAAGAACTTGGAAAAGATGCAGACAGGAATTATTTCCAGATGTAAAAAAGAAAAAAAGGGAGCCCATAACACCTGCCGACAGTGATTATGGTGCCACAGAAAGTGAAATTGTTGTAATGTTAACTAAAGAGCAGTACGATATAAAAGAACAAGAAATGTTAGCGTTGATTAAAAAATCGGATTCTGAACGAGACGAATTACAACATACCACGATAGGTCAAAGTACCAATTTATTATGGCGACAGGAGCGTTCCATACGGTTGACTGCGTCCAATTTTGCAGCAATATGCAAAATGCGAAAAACTACACATTGCGCAAATTTGGTAAAGCGTCTTTTGTATGATAAATTTTTCGGGACTGCAGCAACACGTTGGGGACAGGAACACGAATTTGTTGCTCTAAGAGAGTTGGAGAAAACACATGGAATTCGTGTACGCGAATGTGGTCTGTTTATTGACAGTGAATTTAATTTCTTAGCAGCTTCGCCGGATGGTGTAATAGATGACGATGGGATTGTCGAAATAAAATGTCCCTCAACAGCCGCATCGTCTTCACCAACGGAAGCCATTCGAGAAAAGAAAATTAAATTTTCGGAGATAATAAATGGTGAAATAACATTAAAAACTAAAGACAGTTACTATTTCCAAGTACAGGGCCAGCTACATGTAACAAATAGAAAGTATTGCTTGTTTGTTATATGGACACCATTTGGACTAAGCGTACAAAAAATCGTCAGGGACGATATTTTCTGGCGTGCGAACATGCAGAATCAGTTGGTGACTTTCTTTTCCAAATCCTTTCTACCTGAATTGGTTGATCCGCAGTATCCGAAGAAAATGCCAATTCGTGATTTGCGTCAAAATGAAGATGCAACAGGAATTCAGAATAGGCAGTAGAACGACCGATGCAAAACACCTCAAATTATGCGTATGATTTTTCAATATATTGCAATTATACCCAGATATTTTTAAAATAAGCAATGTCGTCCTTACGAATTACATTTTTATTGTTGTAAACCTATTTTTTACATTTAAAATGTAAAATTCGAGATGAGAACGATTTTTAGAGTTTTAATCACCCGATTTTGGTTCTTGAAATTTGTTTTAATTATTTTGACCGTCTTGGCGACTCGTTTAGGGGTGCCTTTCTTTTAAGTCCCATACCCAATTTTCTGTGCACCAGTCTGGAGATGTCGGATGCGAGTTAACAGCCGACTTCTGTCCAATTTATGAGGGTCAGTGTAACTTAATAGATTAGCGTATAGGTAAAAATGTAATTCGTAAGGACGACATTGCTTATTTTAAGAATATCTGGGTATAATTGCAATATATTGAAAAATCATACGCATAATTTGAGGTGTTTTTTCAAGAAAGATTTTTCCTTTATCTAAGACACGGGAAAATATATAGGCGGGGTAGTTACTCGATACAATTTAATTTTTTAATAATTTTATTTGTTACTAAATATGGGGCCGTAGAAGAATGAATAATTGTTACGACATAATGCCCTTATGCCTTGTAAATCATTTTTTTCAAAAGTAATTCACTAAAGTTAAACAGATGAATAGATGCTGACGTTAACAATTTCAATATCGCGAGAGATAAACTGTGACATTGACATTGACGCGACGTTTTTCGGTTCTTATATTTAGAGGGATGAACTTGAAGAAATTTAATTTGAGGTACAAACAGGTACTAACGAAGTACAAACGAAATCTTTCAAGTCCGGTGCTAGCGTGAAGTTGGCACCGGATCACGTTTTTAGCGAATATCTGCGAAACTGTGGATTCAATTGAAAAATTATTGAGGGTACAAACGGGTACAAACGAAGTACAAAAGATTGGTGTAAATTTCATCGTTTGTACCTCCACATCAGGTGTCAACTTCACGGACCCGGAAATTATTACTTCTATATTTCTGGAGGATATTTTATTTTTTATTTCTGCAGAAAATAGAAATAAAATAGTATTTCTTCGAACTACTTTATTCGCGCGGACTCTTTCTTTTCGGACAGAAAGAAAATTTTTTGTATTCTTTTATTTCTGCGGACGTTTTGATTTGCGCGGAATCTTTTATTTTGAACATTATTTTTTTTAAATTTTTGCGGAAATAAATTTCACATCGTGGCCCAGACGGTGCTTCATAACAAACACCATCATTTTTGTTAATTTAAAAAATGCTAAATCGACGAAACAGCTGTCCGAACGATAAGAAAGCCTTTCCGAATAACAGTGTGGTGTCATGTTTCAGTTCGAGTAAAATAAACAATTCGCATATAGAATAAATAAATCTCCATCCCATAATCGTTAAATGATAATTTCTACAAACACGTCAACCATGGCTTGCATCACACGTCAGATGCAGTACCGTAAATGACAACGGCGATTTTATATCTCACTCAGAACTTTATTGTTCTTGTCGTCGAAAACTTTTCAGTAGCCAGCATTACGCCCTTAAATGGATTCTGAATAATCGAACGTCGGTAAATTTAACGAATGGCTGTAATACGGTGGAATAAATTTTATTACCGAAGTGCTTTTATCAAGTACGTTTTACGGGATTAATAAAACCGATAACGGAAACTCGCTTCCCGGTTGCAAAATTAAGTTCATACAAGTATAAATGGAATTTGAGTAAATTGTTTGCAAATTAACAGATTATATGCTTAGAGGACCTCAAATATGTAATATCTGATTTACAGATGAATGCAGTGAGAAAATTTCACCCCTTTCAAATAGTTTTGCTCTATTAGCGATCTCATATTGCAACAAAATATCTGGATGTTTTCACTTTTAGTTAAAATAATATTGCCGCTACATTTTGAATTTAAATCATTCTGGTAATTGTAAACGGTTGGAAATAATGTATTCTCGCAATTGGAAATTACATAATGGGTAGATTTTTCAGGCAACCTAACAAAACATCAATTTTTCGGAGAAATTAAAGAATAACATCAGTTAGCAACATGTGCCACTAATTGTCTTTAAAGCGGCGATTTTGTATTTCAGGTCACGTTGCTTATGCAGGGTTGGCTTTATAACGCTACAGTATATGATACATTATTTAATCACGGATATTAAGGAAAGTGCCTGTTTCGTTTTATTGTTAGTATTTAGTAGGAGTTTTATTTTGTAAGAAAATGCAACGAAAATAAAGTAAAAGAAAAAGTAAAACATAAATATAAATACTTGAATATATGACTAACCTTATTATCATTTAGTAGCCTTAATGAGTTGAATAACTGATAGGTTTGCTTATATAAAAATGTAAATCCTTTATTGCAATATTTACATTAAATATACAAATAGCTACATCACTTATATTACAAATTGGACCTTTGTACATCTCTTGTAGAAATGGCTACTTTGACATTAGTATCTAACTTGTTTGTGATGTGTTGTTTGTGTTCGATGGTGTCTAGTACAGGTCCTTCAATCCTAATTATTTCTCATTCTTTAATTCCAATATGATCTAAACTTGTATAATGACAACTTCTCCACCAGAAATCAATCTCAAGGGACATTAATCATCAGTATTAATTTACCCATAAATCTCTATATGTCAGGCGCAAACACCAAAAACGGCGACTGAGCAAAAGAAATGCTGAGAACGCGTTCTGCCGAATTGAAAACGATCACACCCCAAACTTGCATATATTAAAGTCGCTCTAAGAACCCTTCTTTGGTACCTAATTGATGCACTCCTGACAAATTAATTGGAGCAACAGCAGCTAAAATATTTCTAAAAGCTGCTTATCCTCTGTAAACATCAGATACTCTAACAGCAACACTGGCTCCAATGGTAACGTCGGGGAATTTTGAGTTAGATAATGAAACCATCTTTAGGGTTCTTCGAGTGATTTTAAGCTAGAAGCGAATTTATATTATCGAAGCGCATGTTGCGCCTTCAGCTTCTCAACTCTACCATCAGTTGCTGTGTTATTATCAAGCAGCAAACAAGGATTTATAATTTGCCATTACAAAAGGTATAATAGGTATTATATCGACAAAAAATTTAAATCTCTATGAAAAAATATAAAATATAACTTAAAATGTCAATAATTACAATCGAACTCCTCTATAATGATTTTTTCTCTATAGTGATGTTTTTGTCAGGAACGTGCATTTTTGAACGTTTTCCATCTAAAAATATCTCTATATTATGATGTTAAGCCTCTATATAGTGATTATTCTTTACGAAAGATTTACCAAAATTCTCGAGGAACGGAATTTTCGATAATAGAAAACCTGAAAAATCGTTACTTATGCAATCAACTTTGGACAGATTTTTTCATCAATACTTATTGTACTTACATGTTATTGTATTTGTATTGTTTATTAATAACTGTGTACATTTCTATATACTTAAACAAATATTTTTTCAAATATAATAAATTTTAATTTTTTGTTTTGAATATCAATTGGTTTTTAAAGTGACTGCGAGAATTGTAAAATTATACTTGAATTCTATATAGTGAAGTTTCTCTATAGTGATGCTTTTTCATGGCTTTTCGAACATAACTATAGAGGAGTTCGACTGTAATTATTAATATTATATTTAAAAAAGTGTGTTTTATTTCTCTAATCTTTCGTTAAACCTATATATGACTTTTTATGCAAAGCTCTCAATTTCCCAATAACTGTTTTTTACTAATTACTACATATTCAAATTAGAACTGTTTAATAATATTGGACGTTACTGATAACACGCTCAGTTGGTTAGTGATAAAACATTTATGAACAGACTTTCATTTATAATCTGCTTAAAACATTAATCTACTTCCGGTAACTTTTATTTTATTAAAAGAATTATTGTGTAGTAATTAATTATTATTTGAATGCAGAGTCGATAACTTAACGACACCGTATTCACCCAATAACCCTTAGAAAAAAATTATAGAACCATTTTTAACATAAATATTGTAGTGTAATGATAGTTAATTAAAAAGAACGCGTTCTGATCATTTGTTTTGTTCAATTGCCGTTTTCGATGTTTGCGTCCAACATAAATGGTTTTACTTTTCACTGTTATGTTTTCACTCCATAGTAGTAAATTTAACTAACGGATTATAATTTGTTACAAGATTATTATTATTTCCAGACACTTAAGGCGGGTCAAAACCGATGCAACAAACAGCGCAAAACGTTCGCAAACATTTTGCAACAAACATTCAGCTCAGCGCGGAGAACGTCTAAACTCATGCAACATTTGTATATTTGTCAGTGTTCGTTGACGTTCCACATTTGTGCTTGGTGTGAATGCCAAAATCCATAATTCTAGTCCGTTTTTTATTAAAAATGGGTGACAATTAATATCTTCTACATCACATTTTATTTTTTAGCTACTTTTTCCCAAGCATCATATTTCACATTCTTCATGTGGTAATTGTCATTAGGATTCCATAATACTGACCTTTCCCTATATGTATAAATCAATTAATTCTATAAACTGAGAACTCATGGTCACGGTGAAATGAAAACAACTGCGCGCTTCAGAGCTAATTTGGCGTACAAACTAACGTGCACGAATAAGCAAATTTCTTTTGATGTACCGACACCGATTGGAAAACATTTTGTGCTTGTTTGTGCTCGCGACCATGTCCAAATAGACACGTTCGTTCAGTAACGTTCGCAAACGTTTTGCGCTGTTTGTTGCATCGGTCTGGACACGGCTTTAGACCGCGAGATGCGCAAATAAAAAAGGAGCGAAAGCTATAGAAAAGGTCAGGTAATATGACAAAACTGGGTTGGTAGCGTTGCAAAACGAGTTCTTGGTTTCTGCGTCAAAGTTCATGAGATCTGGAACGAGTTATAATACAACTCCTTACATTCTTCTTTAATAGATGTAATACATTTACCATGGAAATGGCGCATAACAATTTCCAACGGGTCAGTGTTGATACTGGGGCAACAAGTTGCACTATTATTTTTTAAATGCTTATACATTTTTAAGGGATGCGGCAAATAATTTGAAACAAACAGTAAAAATTGGCAAAGAATTAGCAAAATTGAAATGTTGATACTGATGCGTCAAGTTGTAGTATCATTTTTTAAATGCTTATAACTTTTTAAGTGCTGCGGCAAAGAATTTGAAACAAACGGCAAAAATTGGCAAGGAATTAGCAAAAAATTATAAACTATTTTTATTTTCAAAATTGAAATGTTGATACTGCAACTTGACTGACGTAGCTTAGTAGGGCTACAGTGATATGAACATAATCGTAATATTATATGAACACTTTTTATTCATTTCAACTATGACGTAACTCACTGGAATTTCACTGTCTATTCTGCACTACTGATTAGGCATTTTCTTGGTTTTGACCCAGTGATATGGTGCATTGCCCCTTACAATTCCACATCCAGGTTCCAGGTTTAGCTATATTTACACCCTCCTAGATAGTTAGCTGTTTTCTTTTTGAGACAAACAGTAAAAGGTTATTATCAAGATAACCAATTTTACTAGCAATATGAAGCACAATGAGATGGTTCCTTTATCCAAAAGGATCGTGTAAACCAAGTGACGGTGAAGTATTTACTTAAGTAATACATTTTCACATTATCAGTTATGTAAATCTTGCCCTACCATTTTTCAGAAATTTAAAGTGATGAAGCTAATAGTTTATTCCATTTCAAATGCAAAATAAACCGGTAGCAATAATATTACATAGCGTCAGTGGCGCGTTATAGCTTTATAAGGCTCCATGTCCAGTGTTGAATGCGACATTTTTAGCAAAATTCAATATCACTCATTATTCTATAATAAACTTATCTCAACTTTGAAAATAACAAACTGTTGAAGTTCATTTCAAGCAGTATTACAAATAATTTTGCAGGTATGCAATAACTACAATAGATAACTTATTATTTTAACATATATCGGACAATACACAATTTAAAAAATTTGAAAAAGTTATATTTCTGAAAAACTATACACTTTTTAATTTTTAAATAATTGTGAAAAATATCGCTTTTTTCTTCGATTGTTTGAGCTTAATTGCGATTAATTGTAAGTGAATGAGAATTGAGAACAATGGAATTTAAAATGCGTCGATGACAGTTTTTATTTTTGTTCACTTCTTTTCCGGGTTACAAATTTTAATCAACGAATTAGAGATGTCAGTTCCACACTAAAATTGAAATTGAATCTGTCTTAGAGCCGAAGCGACTTACAATGAATTCGTAAATAGGAGTGGTATTGTTAGTACGGTATCATTAGTTTTGCGTTACCACTCTTCAGATTTATCTGCACATGTTCAATAGGAACAGTTAATTATTCGAAGCATTTGTTTACATTGGAATATAAATGTAAATGGAATTGGTTTTTATATTTAGCACATTAAATTATTTGCAAACAAGTTTTATTATATGCAATTAATTTGAAAGACAGATATTGTAAACTATGCGTGTCACAAAAATTTGAAAAATTGTAGATCATTTAGTTGAGAATAAAAAGACGTTAACTAAATTAAGATTTGTCGCGAAGGTGAAATACTTGCAGATGGTGTATCATATGATTATACATATTAAATTCCACCTTTTGTACTTTTGGGAACGTTTACGGAAGAACTTCTAAAACACTTTTGACAGAATTAACATTCAAATGTAGGTCAGTTTGTAAAATTAATTAATTGAGTTAAACAACGAATTGTTTCTTGCTATTAGAATCAATTTGGAGTTCGTTATTTGAGATTTAAATTTTCCCAATAAAAGTAATTTTTGTTGAAACTATTTGAATAATTTATTGCCAAAAAGATTAATATTAAAATCATTGCTGCGTATCAAATTTAAAGCACATCGGGCTATAAAAACGAATTTAAGCCCCCTATCGAAAGCCAATAAGTAAGATTCAAATTCCAAAATTAAATAAAACAACAGAATTTTAAATTTTGAACAAGATGACAAATATCGGTTGTATTTCATCTCCTCGAATACATTGCCTATGTAAATCAGTGCCGCTATAATAATAAAAAATTTCCAAGTAATCAAAGCAGTTCTTTTTTTTGTTAACAAAAAAAACTCTACTTCAGGATAACCACCTTCCGCAGAAAAGTTTTTAATTTAGCGGCGATAGAAATTAACCTACGTGAAAATTTAAATTAAAAGAATTGAATTATTTTGTCGAGTGAAAAGCAAAGTTAATTTTATTCGGAGTTTTGTTGTTTTAAGCAAAATTTTTTCTTTACCTTCGAATCGATTTGTGGTGTTTGAGTTTAGGATTTTCAAAGATGTGTCAAAACCGTAATTGCTAAAAACGTTCAGCACTTTTCATAACAATCAGTGAATTGAGTAAACTTATTAAAAAGCTGTCAAAACAATTGAAAACTTCTGAAATTTTAGAAATTTTGTAAAACATTGACATCTAGCGGAAATTTGTTTAAATACGATGACGTTGAATACTGTCTAATATGATTATAAAAATTAGGCAAAAATTGCTAGGAAATTTAGAAAATAATATTTGTTTTTTTTTAACAAAACTGTAGTAAAAATATTTAAATACTTCTATAATTAATTTTGTGTCTGTTTGATAATAACAATCAGTCATTGTTTTTTGTTCGTAATAAATGTAGTAGTTTTCATTTTAAAATTTAATTTTAAAAAATTCTTTAGAATATTTTTAAGTATCAAGATTTCGCTAATGATTCTTGCGACATTGGATACATAAATTTTGCAGCTTTCCGGTGAATTTAAAACATCACGAATATTTTTGAGAAGACTGGTTATAATGATAATTACAGTTTTTATTCAATATTTGCCTACCTTAAAAATTTCATCACAAAAAGAGCAAACGATTATGTTTTCAACAAGTTCGTATTATAAAAAATTCATGGAAACAATGGGATTAAGGCTTTGTTTGAAGTTAGAGGAAACGGAAAGCACGTTTAGTGTTACGAGTGTTTGAGTGATATTTTTGGATAAGTAGGAATTCATCTTTTATTAAAGAATTCTATTTTTCGCTTTGATGTTCGAAATTGACTTTTTGAAGTAATGATTTTTTGCTGGAGTTCTCGCCTTGAATGTAATTTATTTTAGAGAATTTAATGATTAATTCGACCTACTTAAAATAATTAATAAACTGTTATTTCTTCTAGAGCTTTTCTAGCATAAGGTATCTGTTGTAGAACGTTTTGATAAATTACCAATTAAATTAGAATTTCGAATTTTCCTGTGATTTATCAAGCTCGAATAAAAGATTTCGAAGAACATTGGTTAATAGTTAATGAAATACTATATTTTGGAATATGAATTATCTTACACGAACAAGAATTGTGGTTCGTCTATACATTCCTGAAGCAAGGAATGCGCCTGAGCTGGAATTCTCTGATTTTGCCCAGTTACGGTTCCTAGGTGTAAAGTTATGTCAAGTGCTGTCATTGGCTGTTGTACAGTTTCAGAATAAATAGAAAAACTTGAAAAGACATCCAATGGCAGAATTTATCAAAGAAATTAATGGGCAAGCGATGCGTTAATTTATTTTTCCGATTTACGGACCGGTTTAGTGAATAGGAAATCGTGCATTAATGACCCTCATTAATGAATGATTTTTCATTAATGCACGATTTCGGTAACTAGGCAACCAAAAATATTTTAAGGTATTTCTAATATTTCAATGTAAACACGAAGCTTGATGTCAAAAAAGGGATCTTCTCCGATTAGCTCCTGATGATTTTTAATCAACTGTTACATACTATTTAGTGTTGAAAGCGGATAAGTCACTGAGATGACGCCTTGCAACAATAAAATTGTGATTGCATTTACTGGTTCTTAACCTCACTTTTTTATATTGATAATCCAAAAAAGTTGTTGCAAAAACAATAGGACCGGTTTGCAGGTAAGTAAACATTTTCCTTCGTAAATTGCATTGTATGACAAAATGAAAATAAAATATACCAATAAGCACTACAAATTGAATTAATTACTTACTTTATGTTTGGTAATACTATTTATATAAAAGTTAGCAACAATAAAATAAGTAAACTTTATAAAAAGTTCAGTTGGAATGTCACAGCTTTGACATTTTTGTAAGTCATGGCACCGTTGATTTGATTAATTTGATTTGTTAATTTAAACTGCGTGGCATGCTTGATTTCAATATCTATTGAAATTTTTTACACGGAAAAAATTACATTCTCTTCAATTTCATAACTTTCGATCACCGGAAAAATAGTGTAACCAACTTTTGCGTTAATCGGCGATTAATAATCTCGACAACAATTAACGTGCTCGCTACGCTCACACGTTAAACTGTCTCGATTATTAATCGCTCTCATTAACGCACTTGTTGGTTAAATAACTATTTCCGATGATCGTTGATTTACGGACCGGTTTAGTGAATAGGAAATCGTGCATTAATGACCCTCATTAATGAATGATTTTTCATTAATGCACGATTCCGGTAACTAGGCAACCAAAAATATATAAGGCATTTCTAATATTTCAATGTAAACACGAAGCTTGATGTCAAAAAAGGGATCTTCTCCGATTAGCTCCTGATGATTTTTTAATCAACTGTTACATACTATTTAGTGTTGAAAGCGGATAAGTCACTGATATGACGCCTTGCAACAATAAAATTGTGATTGCATTTACTGGTTCTTAACCTCACTTTTTTATATTGATAATCCAAAAAAGTTGTTGCAAAAACAATAGGACCGGTTTGCAGGTAAGTAAACATTTTCCTTCGTAAATATGAGGTAGACATTGCTTTCATTTACTTGTAGGTGCAATATGAACTATTACGAGAAACTTTTATTAGAAGATCGGAACAAAATATTTGATACATTTTATAAAAAATTTAACAAAAAAACAGAACAAGTTATATATTCACAAGGTCAGATTAATGTAACTTCCATTAAACAAGATGTAATGTCCAAAATAAGGTTAATATAGCTGAAAACAACATAAAAATACAACACATTTAATTAATAACTAATTATTTGCATTGTGCTTAGTAATATTATTTATGTTTAAGTTCGTGATAGTGCAGCTAGTAAAATTGATCGTAGGTGCAGATTGATTATCAGTTCGATGATATTCTGAATTTAAATTTAAATTTACATCATTAGATATTAAATTGTGTGCATCTGAATTGGTTGAGGATTGGGGAGTTTGTATGAAGTTGTTTGAAAGGATTTTTTCAGCTATATTAACCTTATTTTGGATTGAATTTTCTATGTATCCTTCTGCCACAGCAGTGGATTTCCAACCACCATGTCGTTTAATGGCTGCAAAGTCTGCACCAGCATCGGAAAGTATTGAAGCAGAAGAACGTCGAAAGCAATGCCCAGTGTAGAGATGCGGTTGTTCTAGTTTTAAAAAGACTGCTATTTGCAATGGTAATTTGGAAAATGTATTAACTCCAACAGGCTGTGTTGAACACTTATTATTTTTGAAAAAAACAAAAAATCGTTTGTGTGGTGTATGTGATGGTCTCAATGAGATGTAAGCTCTAATCAATTTTAAAAGCGTATTTTCTTCATTATCCACTATCGTGAATATTCGATTAGTTTTTGTTTTTGATGCCCTAATTGTGATTAAAAATTTTGAATTTAAATCTTGTACATCGTTAATTTCTAATTTTAATAATTCTTTCTTTCTTAGTGCACCAGCCACTCCAAAAATTAGAGCAACCTTGGGAATACAAATATAATTATGTTTAATAGTTTTAACTTGTAGATTTACCTACCTTGATCATTAAAAAGAGGCTGTTAGGTGCATCGGAAATAAATTTTTGTAATTGTTCTTTTTCAATTACCCGTGACTTTTTCGGCACATAACCTTCTTTTTGCCGTTTGATATACAGGATTAGTTTAGTATATTTGCCAATGTCGATGTTTTCTTTGACGTTTAATGTGGCTTTCAGCATTGAAAATTTTGGCCATAAGCTGCCTATTAAGCCTCTTTCTACTATACTGCAGAAATATGCCAACAGAACCGTTTCTGAATAGTGCACTGCCCGCTTTTCTTTACACCATGAAACAAATTCATCATAGGTTTTCTCGTAAATTGTTCTGCTTTTTGCGGGAAGCAAACTCAGACTTGCAGTCTTCGCCGTCTCTACTATTTCGGGGGGAGTCAATTCCATATTGTTAAATATTTATATTTCAAATTAACGTCCAAAAAAAAGTCACACTGTTGCAGCAATAAAAGTCTTGACTTTTACTGTTAAGTGAAAACAAACCTTTATTCTAACAAGTATCAACGTAAAGAGTTTGCCTTCACAAATAAAATGCAAAATTCAATTTTCAATTAGGAAATTCAAAGCAACTATCTTCGTGGATGCGGAAGGAGTTTTGTAACTAAGGCGCCGCTTGTTTCTGAAACGGTCAGATTTTGTATTTCATTTAGTTGGTTTAGTTAGTGAGTTGATCTGTTGAGAACTTTCAAGTTCTATTTGATAGGCATTAAATGTTTATATCTTTTGAATTGTTAATTTTATTTTTTTCAGTTGACATTCAGAATTGGCATTTGAATATTAATTTAAAATTGCAATTTATGACAAAATGAAAATAAAATATACCAATAAGCACTACAAATTGAATTAATTACTTACTTTATGTTTGGTAATACTATTTATATAAAAGTTAACAACAATAAAATAAGTAAACTTTATAAAAAGTTCAGTTGGAATGTTACAGCTTTGACATTTGTAAGTCATGGCACCGTTGATTTGATTAATTTGATTTGTTAATTTAAACTGCGTGGCATGCTTGATTTCAATATCTATTGAAATTTTTTACACGGAAAAAATTACATTCTCTTCAATTTCATAACTTTCGATCACCGGAAAAATAGTGTAACCAACTTTTGCGTTAATCGGCGATTAATAATCTCGACAACAATTAACGTGCTCGCTACGCTCACACGTTAAACTGTCTCGATTATTAATCGCTCTCATTAACGCACTTGTTGGTTAAATAACTATTCCAGTGATCGTTGATTTACGGGTCGATTTAATGAATAGCAAATCATGCATATATGACCCCTTTTAATGAATGATTTCTTATAAATGCATGATTTCGGTATCTGGGCAACAAAATATACGATTAAATTGAAATGACACTTTATTTAAATGTAAGATGACAAAATGAATGCAAAATATACCAATGAGAAATGCAAATTTAATTAATTACTTACGTTATGTTTATAGTAATACTATTTATATAGAAGTTAGCAACCGTACAGCCAGTAAATTTGATAAAAAGTGCAGATAGATTGTCAAACTTTTGACACTTTTTGTAAGTCATGGCACCGTTGGTTTGAATAAATATTGATTTAAAATGTTTGGCATGCTTGATTCGAATATCTATTGGAATTATTGTCACGGAAAAAAATTATATTTTCTTTAATTTCGTAATATTCGATCAACGGAAAAATATTATAACCAACTTTTGCGTTAATCGGCGATTAATAATCTCAACAATATTAACGCGCTCGCTCCCCTCACGCGTTAAACTGTCTCGATTATTAATCGCTCTCATTAACGCACTTGTTGGTTAAATAACTATTTTAGCTATACATTCTGTTGTTTATATATTTTATTAGATTTGTTCAACTGTTTTTGTATTCATGGTTATATTGTGTACAAAATAATTTAAATAGACAATCAACAACAAATTATTTAATTTTTAAACAATATGTAACGCAAGTCTATCTATTATGGTATTAAATTTCAGTAGAGTCTCGATAGACCGAACCCTCATCATTTTCTGCTTTTTCTTAGTTCATCCGCTGGTGATTTCAGAAATGGCCCGTATACTGTTGTATTCAGATGCGTATTTGTGTATTATTGTTAACATTCTTGTCATTTCGTTTTGTGCTACGTTTTACTAACAGTTTTTCAAATCAGAATCGCGGAAATATGTTACTTTAACAATAAAATGATAATATTAATTATATATTGTAAAAATTCCATACTATAGGTTCGTGTCCATTCAGATTATCAAGGCTCTACTGTAAGAAGTTTTACGTGTCACACGCACGCATATACGTAGCTGTTGTATGACATGTCGATTTATTATGTTGCAGCATAATTTCCTTCTCTGGAACTCAAATAAGAATTTCAGGAAACAATGGTTTGGTGTAGCATTTATTAGCAAATGTTTTTTGTCTTTCTTGTTTTACTTGAGGCGTGAGTGTACGTCCAAAAAAGGTACAAAAATTTCATCCGTCAGCCGTAACAATTTTAGAAAAAATTTAGAGTCCACCATTGTTTTATTTATTATTGTTTTATGGCAAATTGATACACCATTGAAGCTTTTTATTGTAGTGTTAGTGAAAGCCGAAAAAGGTACAGTCAATAAAATAGGTATCCAGGTAAATGCTGAAGATGTCTTTCACTGTGTTTGTTGAACGTCCGTTACCTGTGGATCCGTTTATAAGGTTTCCCTCTGATCGATTTGTACAAACTCTTTCATAGTAGGCTCAAAATCACCAAGATGGAAAATTTGCTTCGCCACCAAATTAATTACTTAAATCGTAACTGTATTGACCAAATGAATATAATGAAACACTAAAATTAATTCGTTTTAACTGTACACCATACAATATACTTTAAAAGTAAAGTAAATTGTATATTATTTCAATGTATATGTACTGAAAGTCATTTCGAGAACGCGTCCTAAAGTACGATCTTCAAAAACAATCTCCATAAAATAAACGATATTTAACAGGTATCATTACTTATATCCAGTATTTTTTTTATCCAAATACTAGTTTTTGGAATTGTTATTCAAAGAAACTTTACTTTTAAACAGAAATATTAGCACGACCATACGGGAATTTTTTTTCTGTTTTTTGGCAAAAAGAAAATTGTGTTACTGGAACTAAATTTGACCTATTGCCGTCAAATTTCAATAATACATTCTTTAAATGTGACTCAGATTTAAAACTGTACAACTTATCTTGGAAGGGTTTATTAGAACTTTTTGATTTATTTTTTATCGTAGAATATTTGTCTAAAGTTTGTCCTCTTATTTTAGTTTTAGTTAGTTTAGAATGACTTTGTACAAATTTAATAATGGACTGTATTTTACTGTCCATTATATTCCTTATACAGTTACTTCAGAAGGCGACTGTACATACGTGTCAGAAATGTTTAACAATGTAGATAATTTTGAAGAGAATTGAATACAAACATTGTGTTAGTGAATGGTAATGTCACTTTTATTAAAATTAAATTTACTTGCTAATAGTATTTAACAGCACTAAACTAATAAATATGGTTTTAAATAAAGTGCATGTTGCAGATCAATTTTTGTTGGCAAGGCTTTTTACTGTTATTAAGGTACAAAAAATTGTCACTAGATACCCAAGTTTTATTAATTTTTCCTCAAAAGATAAAAGGAGGAGGAAACTTAAGACAGAGGAATTATAATTCTATATTTTATATCCAACCGGTATTGACACTAACATCTTTATTTTAAGGGATGTTATTTACGAAATGACGTCGTGGAACAATATTATTGTTTTTTTATAATCGCTCTAGGGTATTATTACAAATAAGCGCTATTTGCTTCAATGGATCATCCAGTGAAAATGAATGACAGTCAGTGAATGTCACCAGATCAGCTAATTAGATCATTCTTATAGATGTTTAATTTGGGAAAAAGATTAATTTATTTTCAATCAAGTTTAATTGCTATTATATTCCCTAACTGGAAAAATGAAAAAATAAAGGTCTCAGCAATTTTTTAAAGAATTAACTGTAGCCATCTTCAAACCTGGATAAGTTGAGGAACTTAAAAGAATAGGAGCAGTAGATATGAGTCTTTTAATGCTCCTATACGGAATTCGGTTCTTAAATCTCTAGAGGAATGAAAATGTTCAATAAAATTTTAAATTGCCTGCATTGATTGATATTCTTAGTAAGTAGGGATAAATTAGTTGAACCTGCTTAACTAATGTGATTATGTAGAATTAATTCTGGGCAAATTACTGGGATTAAATATAACGCTCAAATTTATCCCAAGTCTTAATAATTTTATTGATCATTAAAATGTATGTGTTATATTAAACCTATAACAAGAAGTAAAATGATTGAATTCGGTAATTTGCACGTCATAAATAAATTAATAATTGGTATAAAATGAATAATAATAATATTTGTTTCTGTTTTGAAATTTTTAGAACAAAAAAGCAAATATTCAAATGGAATAAAATTTACTTATTCACATCTTGTTTGTGCAAAGTGAGCAACGAATTCTGATATAAAAATTTTATAGTCCGAATGGTCTAATAAAAAATGTGAGACAATGTTGTTTCTCCGACTTAAATTTATCGATATGTTGTTTATTGAAAGATTTGTGAACGTTTTACATCCGATTACGTGTGTATGGAAACTAGTATAGAAACGCGATTGAATTTGAATTTGGTTTAGTTAAAGGAAGATTTAGAATATACATAGGTATTTAAATATTTAATTATTTGATATTAATAATTATTTTTAACTAACACTCGGGCGTCCGGAAGTGTGTCAACCCATGCTTTAAGTTTTCATTAATAATTCCACGCCTCTTCAAACCATTTCCTTTACAACTTTGTGCAGATTCATCAAAATAAATTTTGCGATTTTTTTTTGTTTCAGTTTGCAGGTCAATATACACACATTGGAAAAGTCTAAGGATATTTTTGCAAAATCAAAATAATAAATTGTGGATTGTTTACATTATACAGGGTGTCCCATCACTTCTGGGCACCCCCAAAATTGAGCAAAGGTAAGTATAATTTAAATTTATAACATTGTAAATTTATGGTAAGTTAATAACGACTGTTTACAGTCATAAATCATTACTTTTAATATTAAGATTTCAATATAAGGAGATTTTAGACTAATTACAGCTTTTGGAATTTTTCTCGTACTTTGGTTACCTTTGTCTCAATCCCTGCAAATTTAAATTTGACGAATTGAAAGATATTATTTTCATAAAAAATCAGCTTTTATTTTCTTTCTCCAAAACTTTCGTCGACAATTAACATTTAAAACTGGAAATTTCTAGCTTTATACCAGAGCCATACGTGCACCAAGTTTCAAATAGATAACTTGAAATACTCAAGTCCGAATAGGTTGTTGTAAAAATCAAGTGAAAACGAAAAAAAACGTGGTAAACACGATTAATAATTACATGAAGATATTGCGTTGTTTTGTATGAAACTAACGAAAAACTTAATTAATATTCACGAACCGCACAAATGTAATTAGCAACACAACTCGTCGGTCTACAACTGTCTCCACATGTACTTACTTGACCTTTTCCACAATTGAAATCAAATCAAATGAAATTATTTTAAAATTAATATTAAATTCGATTCAAAAATCAGTGCATCAAATGAAAGTACTTTTCCGAGTACGATTGAAAATAATATGAACGCTCAGTTTTAACACTACCAAAAAAAGTGGTTACGTACATTTTTCTTACCACATAACTTATGCTAAATCACGTAAGTAATAAATTTTCTTACTTATATTGGTACCTTATTTTTTTAATGGTTTTATACATTATAGTGCAGTACAATTTCGACACTTCGGACATGAGGTAATTCGGGCATTCCAGTCATTCGGACATTACTACAACTCGGACAGTTTGGTGACACTTGCCTCTATAATCCAGACACAAACGAACTTCCGGCAATACAGGACAAAATGAGACAGCTGCAAATTTTACAGATGAAGATTGCATTGCAGAAGCTGCAAAATTAGACGATAATGCCTTGAATATTACCGATTTCCTATACGAATGTGTGTGTGTGTGTCAGTCATTTTTTCAGTGCATTCTATGCTCAGAGCAAAATGACATACCAATGCAAGACGTCTTGTTATTACGAAGATTGTTGGAAAGAGCCACTTCATATTTATTCGACAACACAAAGCAGAGAAAACAGCGTTAATTTACAAAATCTGATTCTGTTCGAATGTAGCCTTGCTATGATGTATTTGTTTTGCTTATAAGGATATCATGTAGTTAAATTAAAAGTATATTTTATCCGGAAAATTCGCAAATTCGGAATAGGGGAAAACTTTATCTGTCAGGATTACTGTATTCTTTGTTGTTGTTAAACTTTACTACGCTATATTAAGTTGGTAAATGACTGCACAATGTGTTTTCTTCTATTAAACACAAATGTACCGTTATAAACGACATTACAATTTTATTAAGTAGAAACAAAGAATCTGCTGAAATTGTAATCCATAGAAATCAAAAGTTTTCAGCGGCCCCCTTTTAATTAAATCGTTAATTAAAATTCCATTTTATAAAACAAGACAAAATATTGAAAAATTCACGAGAGGAGAGAAGAGCAACGGTCTTTTTTTAAAACCCACGTATCTTAAAAGTATTAGTTGTTTACCAACTTCTTCACCATAAATTGAGAAGTCAAAAGATATAACATTGAAAAATTCTATAATAATTAGTTTTTGAAAAATAATGAAATGAAATTGACCAATAACCGAGGATTTAATTTCGATGTTGAGGTGCAACGACGGTGCAAACATTCACCGCATGCGTTTTTCTTAGAAACCGAATACGGCCATATTTGACTATATGTTTTGTTGGTGGATTATAACTTCTGTTGTTATCTAAATAATTTATTTAAAAAAACCTTTCCTGATAGTCAATTATGATGGGTGGACTTATTATACTGCAATAACTCAAAAATTACTTTAGGCCGAGACATTTTGCTTGGAGGTTTTCGAGTACATTTTAAAACAAGAATTAACGGTTAAAAGGTCATCCACCAGTGCTTGGACACCCTGAATAGGGAAGGAGGCCTCAAGGACGCTCTTCAATCTGACAAATATTGAAAAATGGAATCCGAATCTAAAAAGTATGCTGTGTTTGTTACAATAGTCGAAACGAGTGATTTGACCAAGGAGAAGAATACATTTTAATTGATGTCGGTAGCCAAGCAGATATCTATTTAGTTTCTCTTCAATTTTCGGTTGTCACAGATATTTTTATATAAAGTTCATAAAAATTGTTCATATTTAAATGGTCATTGCCATTCGTTTAATCATTTCTTTGAATAACACGCAAAATATAAACACAACCATTAGGAGGTAGGGTCGACACACCATTTCTAGCCACTTTACACAAATTTTTAACTGAAAAAATTGACAAATGAGTAAGAATAACCGTAAGCCACATTACTTTTAGTTTTTATATTTTTTAGTTATGCTACAGTTTTTAAGATGAAATGCTGTAAATTTTCGTAAATTCACTATTTAGACGATAATTATGTCCAATTTTACGATATTTGGCCGCTTTGCCTCTACAGTGGCCACTTTTGACACCATCTGTAGCCAGTCGGTACTTCTAGCAGGCTAGGCTTGAAATTCTATGTTTTTGTGATATTTCTTAATACATGAAACCACTTTCGTCCAGGGGTGTTTTGGATAAAAGGAGTTGATAAATTTGCTTTTTCTAGCAACTTTTTGACTAAATAAATAAGTTTCTCTTTTCTTACTAGTCCAGTCATTTTAGTGTTCATCTTCTAAAAAATTCCAAGTGAAGATTTTCCTTCAGAAAATTGTTTGCATCGCTATAAGCAACACTGTGTAAAAAGTCCATTGAAAAATCGTGTCCGGCAAAGAAATAATTGAAGGTCGCGAAAAGCAGTTTTTCTCAAATTCTTTCTACTAGCGAAACTTTTATGGAAACATTATCAAGAGTATTTTATTAATTAACAATTAATTAGTTTTACGTTGTTTCTTAACATTATCACTTACAGCTAATTGTAAGCGTCAAGTAAAACCAATCATTGTTCATTGTGAGTGGGTCGAAGTAATGTTTTGGCGGGGTATTTAAAAATGTCAATCAAGCACATTTTTGGTAATTCACTTACCTTAAACCTTATAAATCGTATTTATCAATAAAGTGGCTAAAGATGGTGTAGTTGCTACCGATTGTGTCTCGATTCTACTTATTATTAAAGATTGCAATTGAATATTAAAGAAGTGTTTTGCTTTTCACAACGTACGAACATGGAATAGTTTTCGAAATAAATGTCATTGATTTATCTTATTGAATTCAGTCTGTCGGATCGGTGAAACGGTGCAACATAGGCAAGGGCAATAAAAAAAAATATAACAGCTCCGTTTCATTCGCAAAGGCTTGTTGTTGTAGAACATTTGCATATGCAGAATATATTTACATATTTCATGAGAGCTTCTTTTGTATTTTATGAAGAAAACGCAAAAACATACAGCATTACAAAGGACATGTAACGCTTTAATGTTTCTCTAAATATTCTATCTTGAAAGCTCAAGAGAGTTCGAATTTACCATCCAAATCTTCTATCTTTTCGACATTTTTACAAAACGAAAATTTATGCATTTAATAATGGCCTCGATTTCAAGCAATGCGCAGGGCGTTGCTTGAAAACATTAACGTCAAAACAAGTTATTTATCGGTAATTTTACCAGGTGAATAAACTGAAATGTTTGTCATTAATCAATAACTGTCGCAATTACGAATAATTGCAGGGTAGTTTTGCAAATATTTGCGAATGCAGTTATACAATTATAAAGAAAATTTATTTAATAATAGTGATGGAAATGGCTGGCGCCTTACAAGCGCGACTATAATAAGATATTTTGTAGCGATAGGTAGAGCTATTTAACGAAGGTAGAGTAAAGTGGAGTTTGTCGTTTTGTCACCAAGAATACAATGATAACGAGAAGACGGCGCATGCAGACTGATTATGTAGCGTCAGTTGCGATAATAATTCGCCCCATTTTCAAGGTGTTAATCGGCGTCTCTCCGCCATCTGCGGTCCTTGGGCGTTGTCGAAACCATAAAAGCGACCATCAAATGCACTTCATCTGACGAGGGTTCATCAAGATTTCATTCGATTCATGCCTTTGTATGTGAAAAAGGTTATCGCGTGTTGTTAAATTTCGCTTTTATCAAAGAAACCATCAATTCCGCTTTCTGGAAATTTCCTAAAAAATGTAGCCGTCTCCTTAGTTTTAATTAAATCCGAAATTGTAAAGTTACGTCAGCATTTGTAGCGCGGTGTAACGCGATAATGTTGTCAATTAGCGAACTGCCCTGTCCAGTCAATTTAGAGGTGAAAGGGCATTCGGACGCAGGATTTGATACGGGTGTGAAAGCGAAAGGTCAGGCTCGCCTTTGGTTTACGAAAATACCTACCGATGAGCAACCCTATCCCTTTAAATTTACAAAAGGATCGTTCCTGTTTCGATTGCTCGTTAATAAGTGAAACGTAGATTTGCGTGTTTATTGGGGTAAAGAAAAACGAGAACTCACCGGTGCAGTAAAGCGGTTCGTCTGACAAGTCTCCGCAGTCGTCGTGTCCGTTGCAGTAATTATCCAGCCTGATACATCGTCCATTGCGACATGGGAATTCGCTAATTCTGCAGGCAGGTCCGGGACTTGCTCCTTGCAGGACGCTGAGCAGTATTAAAGCGGAACTCAAACAAGTCCACATCCTGCAACATTACAACTTGTAACTTTATGCAATCTAAAGCAACTTTTAATTCGAATTTTATTTCAAAATTATACAAGTTAAAAGTTCCATTCAGTTTTAAAAAAGCTATTGTAGTAAGATAGATTAAAGACCTCAATACATTATACTCTAATTTAGCTTTTTACAAAACAAGTGGTAAAATATTATTTATGGAGGCGAAGCCGAGATGAACAATAAACATCTCATCCGAAATGTTTTCGAATTTTGTTGCAAATTGTAACTCACATAAAAACTAAACAAATTAGTTAATTTTGTCTTAAATCGAATCGAACCTAAAAACGTAAATATATTCTATTGGTATAAATTTCATAATGTACAATTATTTTTAACTGTTAAATTGACAATTTAGAATTTTGCTGTCTTTCAGTAAAATAGTTAAATGAAGTACTGCTTTCTTTACGAAGAAAATGTAAGTAATGTTAATGGTAATGTTAGTGGTAATCTAGTTGGTAATTGTAATGTTAAGTCTCAGTGTTCACAATGATTTTAATGCATAAAAAAATTATTTGAAATGACCTATTCAGTTAAATCATGGTGATTGGCAATCTTATGTCGTTAGGACAATCTTTTTTGTAATATCAATTGAAAATTGCAAAAGAACGTATTTTCATTGACAGATGTTAAGGGCGAGTAGTACTCTCAGAACGTTGATATGTTTAAATCTAAAATTTGGCTTTTTAGCAATAAATGAAAGAAAGAGATGCATATGGAATATGTTATAAGAATATAGGGTGACCTTGCCAGTGAATGAACACTTTTCATTTCGGTTGTCACATTTGCGTTCACAGAATTATTTTCTCCGTCCCCAATATCACTTTTGTTGCTAATAACTTGTTGTATCGATAGATATTTTGTTAGAGCACAAGATTATTGCATCATTTGGAAGACTCGCTACAAATCAATTTATTAAAAGACATTTAAATACAAGACGTACTAAATACCCAGTGAATGAACACCAAAACCAAAAACCAAAACAGCGACGTCCAGTAAATGAACACCCAATATGGATGACAATACATTAACTTCAAACGTATTTGTAATAAAGAAAATTTTGTTTCCTTGTTATAAATTATAAATTATGTTCAAAGATACGATGAAATAGGACCTGCCTCTACATTTGACTGCAACTCGCAACCAACTGTTGATTTGAGCAATGTCTTTTTTTGGAATAAACTGATAAGAAAAAAACAATAATTGGATCATATCTGTAGAGACCTAATGGAACTATTTCGCACTCAAGATAGTTCGAAAATGCCCCACTGTTCTTAATAATTCAGTTTATTTGAGCAGTGTTCATTCACTGGACGGTTCACGATATTTCGCTTAATTGTAGATAAAAAAAAATTATTACTAATAGTTTAGAAGTTAGATTTATTTATTTTCTCGCATAATTTACCCTTTCATTCTTAAAAAAAAAAATTAGTTTTCACCATTCTATTAGGAAACATGTTCTCTACGAATTGGTCCAATATTAATGCGTATTTGTTATCAATTAAGAGATATGAATTATTTTGTAATCCCGTTCATAGTCAGTTATAATTACAATTACACTAACATTTTTACAAATGGCCTTTTATGTATACTAAACTACTAAGAAATTAGGAAATTAATTGTAGTAAAGGTGAAATGGGAAGAGCCCTTCCATAGTGGATATTTTTTGCGTTCATTTGATTGTCCACAATGGAGAGGTTTCACTGTGCAAGCATTTTTGTATCTGGGGTTAAATGCGGACAACAGCTGTACAAAGGAAGAAATTTGAATTTGCCTCAGTTTGTTGAAAAGTTAGGAGAAGAGAGGCAAGACTATTGCAGTATAAAATCAAATAACCATAATGGCCTAGCAGGTTAATTCAATATTATAAATAAAATTCAGTTTAACGTTTTTTAATCTTTATTGTGTGTTTTCGCATTACCAACTGATAAATAGTTCATTCATGTTTTATTGTGCGCTATTAATTGTTAAATAAGGTGTAAAGGGTACGTAAGTTGTGTCGTTGGATATGTTCTATTTCGTGCATTTATTAATAATGGGATCGGCAGATGCTAGGATTAAAATCTATGTTAATTTAAACACATTTTGAGGCTACGATTAAATATTTACAACATGCATGATAAGTGCAGTGGCCGCCTTTAGTACTTGAAGCAAAATTAGAACTCTGCAAGTTTGATAGTATAATATTTAACTTTGCTCATTAAATAAGAACTTTTGTAACTACTAATTTATAAAATATTTGTAGTATACAGCTGTGATTTTGTTTATTTAGATGAGAAAAGTTACCTACTTTATATTCGTTCGAGGTGTACATAACAATTCTGTATGGTATATATCCTGTTCAATGTTTCTACAATAAATGAAAAAAAACGTATAAGTTTGTTAATTTCAATTAAGAGATATTTTGCTCACGTTATGCACAAAATACCCGGAATTTCAACCCTACGGAAAGTAAGAGGGAAGAGAACGTACGCCTACATGTTATAAATGGCAGGTCGGTAAATTAATAGGATTATCAGTACATAATTGGATTTACGCCACCATGCTCAAAGAAACGTGAAAAAACTAATACTACTTTATAAAATATTTTCAGGATACTTGAATACAATTCAATTGAGAATAATGATGATAAATAATAGCATTCGCTTAGAATATTTTTATAGTTTAAAAACGTGAAAGCTTTCTTATTTTTCCACTTTTGAGAATTTTTATTCAAAAACGTTGAATTGCATTCAACATTATTACTTAAAGAGGGACTGGGTAACCTTTGCGAACAAAGACGAAGATAAATTTCCCGCAGTACAGATGTGAGCCGTAAACTGTTTTTGTGAAGATAATAAATGTAGGTGAAAGCTTCTGTAAATACAAATGTTTAATTACATTTGATCAAAAATAAAACACGGAACGGATTAAACATTTTCGTCTTCCACAAAAAATTAGGATCGGCAAATTTTAAATAACAAGGTAGAGAAATAAGTACAATTTATTATACTGTAAAGTAAAATAAATCAATCAATTTAATTAATGCAATAGTTTCGCTACGTTGAAATTACAAAATAAATTTTATTCAAATACATTTATTTTGCCTAATGTTCTGCATAATTTTGTAACAGAAACTATTGGTGTTACAACAGGATTGCTTTGTCCGTTTATAATATTTATCATTGAATAAGGCGAACCACGAGATATAAACTGAGTCATAAAAAGACAATAGAGGACAATATTTAAACGGAAGACGCGACTTCCCAATCGGTCGTTCAAGAAGAACATTTGTTTTGTTTGATTTTTCATACAATTTCGATAACGACTGTATAGAAAACAAAACAACATGGTTTTATTTACTGGTTAATAGTAAGTTGTGCTTTTTTAATATTTATGAAGTACAAATCATTTTTTTATCCATTGGTATCTCCCGTGTAAAGAATTAGTGCTTCCCCTTTTAACTAGATATATTGTGGTGAAATAATTTGAGGTTTGAAAGTGACTAATTGCATCAGCGTAAGCAAAAACAAAACGGTCAAGTGCATAATTAATTTTCGCGGAAGTAAAATCGTTTAATTTTGTTATTGTAAGAATTGTAGCAGCGCAAGTGCTAAACATTTTCACAGCATATTTTATTTAACCCTTTATTTGGCAATTCAGTGCCTGTAAGCGACATAAATTTCTATTAAAGTATGTAGTACAACTATCTGCGGGTTAGAATATGATTATGAATTTTTCTGAACGGAATATGCAATACGCTTGTAGGTGGTTCATCGTATATCATTTTCACCAAAAAGCATCTTTCTAATCTCCCTAAAACAATAGTGTTTGTAAACCGAATTGTTTGTTAATAGGGGCGTTCGTAATTCGAGGTACCACTGTATACAAAAGTGGTCCATATTGACACGTTTCCTTCTGCAATGTAAAATTGCTATTTACGTTGTTTCAGTTGGGACCTCATCCATGAAGCGCTTATGCCAATTGAATGCAGTTGATCCCGATAAACAAACATCACCGTACACTTTTATCATTTTGAACGTATCAGTTTTAAAATTTTCATTTCATCTTTCTAGTTCAAAAATCGTCGCACGACCAACAAACAGTCAGCGTAAACATGAATATTTATAACTTTCTACAATTAACGTTCATATTAACTGGTATTTAACATCTCTATCCGACAACGCACATAATCAATATTGATTGATTCAATAAAATCAGTCATACGTTTCGCGACTCAAAAGTTAAAAGAATTTAAAACGTTCAAAAGTTAAAATGTCAGCATCAAAAATTAAACTTGATGTTATTATTTTTTCTATTGTTATTCAGTTAACGGGCGAAAATTGCAAACATTGAAATAAAATACTAGTGCAATAAATACATAAATCGATGGTTGTGGTAAACGATTGGCAGTTATAAAACAACAAATGTTCGTAAAACTAATCACCTTACCAACGTTATTCCAATTTTGGGTAACAAATTTTTCAAATCCCAGCAAACAAACTTGATTAACAGATTTGCAGAAATATATGTTTTACTGACATAATTATGTTGTCTTAAAAGTTCCCATGTAATGGAGATAGTTTGATAATTGTCAGAACTCTAAAGGGAATTACAACTGTTTGCATAACAATTTAGTTTTTTACTGTTATGCAGTTAAACTGCATTAGTTGGTTCATAAACATTGATATTTTGCGATCACGGCAATATAAACAAGTTTTTATTTTGAGAAGTAACGGATGTAAAACGTTTTATTGAGCTAAGAAAATCGAACCTGTAAACAGTTTAATTTATCCCCACGGGAAATAATAGAATATTATCGGTGGTTTTGAAGAATTGGGTATAAAAAAAGCAAAGGTAATTTTAACAACAATTTTTGTTTTACAAATAGAAACTTTTTTACCTTTAGTATTTCGTTTGAATAAAGGCTTTTTAGTGTTTACAGATTATATGGACGAAGCTACAGCGTAGTAACAAAAAATTGAAGCTTCACTTATTGAGCTATACAGAAATGTGAATAATGTATAGAAAAATGGGTAAAAGTTGTAAAAGAGTTTACGGTATGGCCAAGAGAAAAAGGTATACATAATAAAAGCATAAAGTGAAAATGATTGTGAAACAATGTGACATGTTTTATGAGCTTGAAGGAAATATATTATCTTTTTGGAACTTTTCAAAAAAAATGTTTGAAGACAAATCCAAAACGTACTTACAGTAAATCTGTTTCACGAATATTTCTTCAGTTCCGCAAATATTTTCAAATTTAGTTAAATTAGAGAATGTGGCTGTCATTGCAAAAAACATTTGTTGGACTTGAGGGAAATATTTCGCATCAAATTATGATGCTGTAAGATGATTTAGCAAATTTGATGTTGGTAATTTGACAATAAGTCAGCTAGCAGTGAGTAGCAATTAAATTCTAAGATCATTAGTTCAAGAAAATTCACGTTAAATAACAGGGGAGAATTTGCGTAAATACAGAAAGTTGAAAATACAATCAAACTGTTCGCGATCACTTGCATCCGGCAGTTAATAAAATTTTGTAAGTTAGTACTTTATCAGATTCTTGGGAGTTACAAATTGCAAAAACATCTTCACTGTCATGCTTTTAATTGCAACAAACACTTTTTTGAATTTACTTACTTCCATAGAGCGTTATAACGATTTTATTTTATTCAATCACTGTCCATTTAATATCATTGTTATTATTCGAAAAATATCTTCCAATTTGTCGATTTTAATTTATAAAAATTCCTATACCTAAATTCAATTCGGTATTCTTTAAAACAGCAAGTTCACATTTTCTTTAAGGATTATTACAGTCCCTTCAATTCTTAAAATGGCGGAATAACGATTTTGATATCTTACAAAAATACATTTTTGAAAAAAACACAACATAACATTAATATTGTAGTTGATTTTTAAATGAGAGGGACAGTTAGAAGGTTGTGAGAAAATATTTCCTTTTACTGTATGTTGGTAGTAGTAAGTGCTTAATAACAACATAATATATTGCTTCCTTCCACAGAATAGTATTGTGTTATATTTGCTAACTGGAGCGACATTACTAATACAACTTTAAATTCACAGATGTAAACTGTCAATATCAGTATAAGCATAAAATAAAAATATACTTATAATCTTTCACAACTTACTGTTCCGCTCATTTAAAAATCAATTACAGTAACAAACATCAATTGAAAACTCTGTCATTAAGTAGGTAACGATTTATCAGAGGAATTTTTTGACACTCAAAATTGCATTAGTTATATCAAATACTATTCAATTCCATAGTGCAGGTCACTCCATCGTTAATATTCATCCTCATAGTAGGTTTCAAATATTAAATTTTTATCATCAAATTTTGTTTATTGCATGGACGATCATAAACTGGTAGTATTAGTTTTTTTCTCATACTAAGCTAGACGTCGTAAAAGAGTCACAAAAATGTTTTTGTTTCAATTTCTTAAACCCGTTTTAGCCTAAAAATCAATCAATAAAATCACCAAAACTTCCAACAAAGGTTTACGATTTTAAATAACTTAGAATAGTATATGACTAAAAATGATGACCTTAAATGATATACAGACATCGTAACCTGGGGCTATCAGGTCCGGACTAAAAATAAACGCTTTCTACCCATAATGACTGTTTATTATTTCTTAACGGTTAAACATTCTACATGTGTTTTCACATTACGCTATTTTGATATTAGTTATTTGAAACGAACAGCAGCCAGCGTTTCAGTGACTTTTGTAAATCTGAAATTTCAAAGCCTATTTACGCCGCTGATACTGAAAGCGTGCCACTACTACTACCTGGCATTTCCGGAACATCTTGTTTTTTCAAACAGTTTTATAATTTCACGACACTTGCCTGATTTATTGGTTATGTTTTGAAAGTTGTAAACAATATTTCTTACTGACATTACAGGATTTCTATTCGAAATAACAGCGAATTTCAACAAAAAACTGACAAGGTTCAGATACGTTTATATTAAAAGGATTATAAATAAAAGATTTCTGAAAAGAAAAGCTCTGAAAATCCATGAAAAATGACGTAAATTAGATCGTAGCTATTAATTAATAACTGAATACACAGCCAAATTTTCATAGTACTATCTTAAAATTTAAGGTTATTTTTGGGGGTGGCCGTTTACGTCGAAGGCCCCCCCCCCCTGTATAAACGAAACAGAAAAGAAGAACCTTCTGCAATTATTATTTTTATAACTCAAACTATTATTTGTGTGGGGTTGTTTGGGCCGCATTTAACAACCGATTTTGCTGTGACGAAATGTGTAAATTTTTAAAAACGGATGAAACGATTACTGCACACATTTATTTATGTAAAATTTGCAAGATAAAAAGTTACTTTGGTTAATCGAATAGTTTCGACGATTGTGCACATTCCTTTACTAACAAACAATTTTTACTGCAATATTTTATGGGCAAAATGTATTAAAAATTAAAGAAAATTGAAGAATTTATAATTGAAAATATGTTTTGTGACGCAACATTAGCGAAATTTGTAGAATGCGGTGGGGAAGGTTTTTGACCAGTCTACTAGTTTTTATCTTTTATAAATTGATTAAGCAAAAAAGCTTGATCTCAAAAGCTAAATTTACAAAATTTATCTCTTCAAATTGGCGTGTTTGAAGTATAGAGGTTGCAGGATCTTGTTTATCTATATAGAAACCAAATTTCGTTGGAAATAGTATGCACAGGTGCGCCGAGTTTTGCTCCATTCCGAAAATCGAAACTGCTAATTGTGAACATATCTAAATTTTACATACTTAATTGAATATTAATGAGGGTTCTTATTTCAAAATCTTAATTATTTTTAATAATTTTTAGGGTCATTATTTATTTATTTCCAGGACCGTAACGTTATTTTTACAATTCCAATAGTAAAATATTCT
The DNA here is from genome assembly GCA_949768715.1 of Dascillus cervinus. NCBI lineage: Eukaryota > Metazoa > Arthropoda > Insecta > Coleoptera > Dascillidae > Dascillus > Dascillus cervinus. The sequence continues at coordinate 27,805,947 of OX458323.1, forward strand.
CTGGTTAACTTCAAACAATTACATTAATCATAAAAAACCGTTTTACTATCCGGTAAATCAGTATTACAAGTTCTACCACTATAAATAATTTGAATAGTTATGTGATGTGAAGAAAACACTAATCTGGTCCTTGCATAAATAACTGACAGGAAATGGTTCCGATCATAGCTAACCGCTCCATTGTCAAGAAATTGTCATAAATTCATCAAATATTCAGTGTTGAAAGGTTAAACTGGATTTTCTTGAGAAACTAAAAAATATTTTTGAATTTAAGTTTAATGGTATCGTACAAAATTGTATAATGAACATTGTAGCCAGAAATAAATATATCGCACCTCGGCTGCAAGAGTGGCACAACTCAAAATAACAAGTTTAGTGTAAATTGAGAAACTAATCTATTTTCTTCTGTCAAAAATCCACAATTTTTTTCTGTTAAAATTCATAATTTGATACAAAATTGTTTAGGTTACCAAATGTGCTACTTCTTGAAATTATAATAGTGTGGTAGTAATAATATTTTATTATATTTTTGGGAACAAAAATATTTTAAAATTTTTGAGTTGTGTCACTCTTGCAGCCGAGGTGCGATATAAAAGTATTAGCTGCTTCTATAAACCGAAAAAAATTCGTAATGACCCTAAAAATTATTATCAACAATGAATAAAATTTCGAAATAAAAGCCTCATTAATATTCAATTAAGTATGTAAAATTTGGGTACCCTCACGTAATTAGCGGTTTCGATTTTCTGGGTGAAGGTAAAACCCGACGCACCCTGTACATTTCAACTGATGTAATATATAAATTGCATACCTTCCCTCCAATTTTTAATAGGATTATGGCCCCAGCGGTAAAACTTGCAACACCCTGTATAATTTTCCCGAGTTAGCTTTATTTACTTATTAAATTTACAGCAAGGTAAATACAACTACAGAAAATTGTAAAATTGTCCGCCAAGGGCCGAATTTAAAATAAAGATCTTGTCTCGTAAAATTACTAGGTATTTTGTGCGTTTGGCGCCTTTGCCGTTTGCCGATATGTGCGTTTATAGTTAAAAATAGCAACGTTTCCTGCGGTTCGATTTACATATAAAAATGAATGTGAAAAAGACGAATGTTTTCAAAAATATGAAAGAAATTAAGGATTTTTTTACAGTACACTTGTTTCAGGATACGGCGGCGAACCGCGTTGAAATATTTATTGGAATACAGATACAAACCGTAAAATTTTTCCACTTTTTTCTGTCATGTTGCGTAAGCTCCGAATGATATAAAGTATACATTTTGTCAATAATGCAAGTTTACGGCTGAAAAAATTTACGCATTTATTTTGAATAACGTTCCATGTTCCAGTTGAAAACAGGAACGGCGACAAATCGTAAAACTAACTAACAATAAACGCAAAAACTATTATGATTGCATGCCAATCAATTCCGAATAAAGTGTGTACATAAATAAAGTAAGCGAAACGAATAAACTGTATACATTTTTAATGAGAAAAGTTTTATTTAATTTTGGTGTTTTGCGATAGTTTTCGTGTTTGTTAAACCAGCGTCGAACTGAAGATTGGAAATATGAAAAACTTGGTAATTATAAAACCGGAATGTTTAATTAAAGTGCCCACATCCGGTTTATTTCCTCATGAATAGTAATTTGTAGTAGCAGATAAATAAAAGTTTTATATTATGCCGGCGGGTTGGGATAATTTTAATGACCGCAAATTGAAATGGAAACGTGCGTTTTTCGGGGGAAGTGTTTCCATTTGGTTTGCGTTTGACGAACAATTTTTCAAACGGTTGTTAGTGGATCATGTTGAAAGTTGATGAGTTTGGCCAGCTTTGGAGACATGAGTAATACGTCGTGGCGCGGCACGTCTCTTGTTTAATTCCGGTTCCGACGTTTTGAAAAATTGTAATTGCTTTATCTTGTTAAAATGAATTGGCCACTTGAGATTTTTTACGTGCCAAGATTTATAAAGCAGAATTATATCTGAGGTTCGTACACGACTGAGGTTTTGCCGTTTCAAATTGACTTTGTTTTTGTGTATACAACCGCCACGCAACACTTTGTTGTGCCACATCGAACTGGTCGTTTGAGGCCGCGCTGAACAAGGCAGGTACTAAAATTTATTTGCGCTAGGAATTGTGTTACAATTGTTCCGGCAAAGCTTAAGGCACCATCCTTCTAAATTACCGGCGACACGATACATTCGACTAGAGCCGTTTGCAGCAGTTTGTACAATAAAAAAGGAAACCAGACGTGCTCTAATACATATTTAATGTTGCGCTGGAGCAACATGAAGTGCCTGAGCTATAATTCAAAATGAGATGTCTAAATGCGTCGTCAGAAAATTACCGCGATAATTTGATCTTAATTACAAGATACGCAATCAGGAGAACGATATTGCTTTCACCATCGAAAAAGTAAACGTCGGCACTTGATTTTTCCAATTTCTTCTTCTTGGAAAGGGTTTTATGATTCGCTCATTATCCGTCATTCCACCATCTTTGCTCTTTCTTCTTCATTATTCATATTTATCGTGCATATTTTTGAGGGTGAAATTTACGAGCTTTACAAATTAAACCTGGTCTCAACTTTATAATTGAGTTCATAATAAAAACACAATTGCTGCGAAATAAAAGGCGTGCGTTTTAAATAGAACCCCGCATTAAATGATCCTGCGCCGGTTATTATATTATGCCAAAAGAGCCGTGCAAATAAAAACAAATTGTTATTAGGTTGCGATTTAACCGTTGAACTGGTTTGTTTGTTCTTAAAAGAATCTTTCAATTTTAATGAGTTGAACGCGATTTCATGTAGGGTCGAAACACCATCTGTAGCCACTTTACTTGTAAATACGTATGTACACTCGGGTCACTTTTTATGCGGATTTTTTTAATGCGAATTTGAAATTATGCGGATCGTAATTTCAAGAATTTCAAGTGTTTTATGTGCAAAATAGGGTTAATCGGGGCTAATATGATAAAGCAAAAAAATGGGGCTAATATGATACACCTAACAAAATAATACTTAAGAATGGACAAAATTTCTGAAAAGAACATTTTTTAACAGAAAATATAATACATTTTTGTTGACCATATAGTAATCACTCAAAATAAGACACTATTTGACCGTAAAAAAACAAAAAACCGGGTCAACCTTTTTTTTCCGGTCAAAAACTTTTCCGTCATGATTGAAAACTTTTGATGTAACTTCGCTATTTTTTCAAGTAGGGAATTTTTCAATGAGAGGTTTTCATTCAAGAAGTATTAATCTATCTTTTTACGTTAAAAGATTATAAAAACATCAACTATGCCATGACATTTACAGACATAAATTTGTGGGGCTAATACGATACGGCTGAAGGGGATAATATGATACGTGTGACGGGGCTAATTTGATACGCTAAAAAATTGTATGTTTCATTTAGTTGTCTAAAATTGAATAAAAACCGGCGTATGAGCCATTTTTAATACCAATTTATTTTATTAAAACGAACTTCAACAATGTTTTATTTCATTTTATTTTGAAGCCTTATTTTTGAACTGCCAGAACCATTGGAAACAAACTCGCCTAATTCAGGCCTGGTAAGAGATAAAAATTTTAAAATGGTATCGATGAGATACCAGACCCAGGGGTGTATCAACGTAGTCCCGTCTTGTCTCTATGATTTAAAACCAATGAGATATAAGGCTGTATCACTTTAGCCCCATACGTGTATCGCATTAGCCCCATTTGGCGGGGTTAATTGGATACACAGTTTTGATTTGTTAACTAATTTGAAGTACACTCTAAGTTTTTTTTAACTCTCAATGTGGCTTTAGTATTGAAAGGCACACAATTCAGTATTTTTTTCACGTGTTTGCAACAAATGGTATAGGAGTTATGATGAAAAGTATGAGTTTCTGTATCATATTAGCCCCGATTGTCCCTATAAGTGTAAATCGTGGTGTCCGTGAAGTATAATTTTCCATGCAAATATGGTGTTTATCTTTTTATTATTGTAAATCTAAATTTTGTCAATTTTTGTTGTAGAGATTTAATTTGGACCAATGGAGAAAAACAAATACCACAGAAAGACAATTTCTTTGAAAATTAAAATTGCAATATTTAGGAAGAAGGATATACAGCGATTGGTAAAGATTTTAATTTAGGCGAATCCACTATTTTTTTTCTTCGGGAGAGAGGAAAATTTTTAAGAAAACGTCTGTCGGCCCAACTTCAACAGACGAGCCAGGTTTTCCACAAAGGGTACAATATGCCAGCCCACCAACATGTGCTACCAGCAATGGGATATCAATAAGCCATCAGACCATACCCAGCGGGAACATATTACTGACTAAAAACCCCTCTAGGCTTTGATGTTGTTTGGCCTGGAACAGGAAGCTTGGAATAGTATTTATTCTATACTTCTGACGCTGTGGGTGGCTGTTCAAAAGAACGGGAAGTGGACGCACAGAAAGAGCCGCGGGGGCAGGGATTATACGATGATGGACCTCGGACGACGATACCGATCACGCAGATCGGGTACGTAGTCTGCTGACGCCCGAATCAAGGGATTCGGGTGGACTGTCGCGCGTTCTAAAAATTTTTCCGCAAGAGAGACGATGTGTTCGCGAAGTGACTGGAGAATCCACTATCAGAGCGATTAAAAAGAACGAAGTCGCCATACAAAAATCGTTAATTTCTGAAACAGAATAAATGCCAAATTTTGATCCTACGCAAGAGATAAATTATTAGAAGAAATGAAGCTAGGGCTAGTAATTTGGATTGAGGATTTGTCTCAAAAGAATAATTCCTATAAGTGGTTATGTAATCACACAAAGAGCTGTTTGACTTTGTGAACAGATGAAGCAATCCAACCCGTCTAATATCGCTGCTCAACCTGGTAAAGTATTTTTGGCTAGCAAACTCATGGTTAACTCATGTGTTATAAAGAAATCCTTTTCATAACGTCAATATACGAGGCGAGGTGTCATCAGCAGATGCAGAAACAGCCAAAAATTTTCTGACGCAGTTAATCAGATTTATTGAGAAGGTGGATATTATATAAGTCAAGTCTTCAACGAGGACGAAACAGGATTATTCTCGAAGAAACTTAAACAAAAAAGCCTAAGAAAAGAGCACGCGGGTTTAAAGCAAGCAAAGATCGAGTAACAATGTTAGTTTGTAGCAATGCATCTGGAGATCGTATGTTGAAACCCCTGCCTAATAAATCGATTGCTAAGATCACGAACGCTAAAAGGTAAGATCTAAAATAACTGCCAGTGCGTTGGATGGAGAATATAAAGACATGGGTGGTAACTGCTGTCTTTACTGAATGGTTTAATAATTTCTTTGTACCAGAAGCAGAAACATATGAAACAGAAAGCTCTCGATTTCAAAGTTCTATTAATTATTGATAGTACAACTGGGCCACCCGCATTTAGAACATCCAAATGTATAGTTACCGTTTTTCCACTCAATACAACAAGCATTGTTTAGCTATTAAATCAAGGCATAATTGATACTTTCACAAAATATTACATAAAGCGCACTTTTCAATTTAATTCGAAAAACTAGAAAATGAACCATTTACAGTAACGGACGTTTGGAAACATTTTCTATTTTGGATTGTTTAAATCATGTGTCATCATTCTGGTCTCACTGAAATAAGACCAAACATTTTAAATGCCTGCTGGAAAACAGTTTGGCTTGAATGTATTGCAAAAAACAACTGAGATTACGAATTTGACACATGACATTGGTGGAGAAGGTTTTGATACTTTTAACAATAATGACATCGACGAATTGCTTGTAGATAAAGTTATAAGTGACGATGATATTATTGATCTAACTTTAGATATAGTCGAAGATCCAGAAAGCGATAGTGAAGTGGAAGAAACACTTGAACCCCTTACTGCAAGTGTAGTTTGAGCGGGACTTTAACTTTGTAATAAATTGGAAAATCACTTTCTGGCCAATGACACAAATTCAGAAGTGCAAAGGGAGCGCAAGAATTGCATTGCTGGATATTGTGAACTGCACAAACGATTAGTAGTCATCCTAAAGTTTAATCACTGATTATATTGTCACAGCAAAAACAGCCGCACAAAACGAACCAAGTCCACCCTAATTCAAGTGATGAAAGCGATTTCGCTCCGGTTCACAAAAAGTTGCCTGGTATTGACAGATAGTGACAACAATTGTAATGAATGTTTGAAAATAAAATTGTTACTTTAGAAAACAATTAAAAATATAATTTTAAAACAAATCTATTTTCAGTTTGATATAAACTTTCAGATTTTCAAACCAATTTATCTCATGCTTTTTAGTCATTGATATTTTTCTGAATTTTTTTGCCAATGCCAAGAAACTGCGGAAAGAAATTTTTTTTATTTCTATACCAATCTTAAAAAATTCCAAATGCCCTAGTTGCCGTTAAAAAACGTTATAAAAATGGCAACCGCTTGCAAATTGTACGGAGTTCTGCGAACAATAATTATCAATTAAACGGAAAATTTTCTGACAACGGGAACAGCATCAGGGAAAGATTCGGTTTTACGCAAAGCCCCCAAGAATAAATTAGTTGAATGTATTAAAAACATTTCAAAAATGGGACTTATTTATTCTGTCGAAAGTTGTTAAAAAAAGCAAAAAAAGGTGATTACCTTCTTTTATCCAAAACACCACTGAACGAAACTGATTGCATTTATTTATGACACGTCATCAAGAAATATCACAAAAACATAGAAATTGAGGCCTAGTCTGCAAGAATTAACGACTGGCTACAGATTATGTTAAAAGTGGCCACTATAGGGACAAAGTGCCGATGATGGTGAATATCGTCTAAATATTGAAATTACGAAGATTTACAGCATTTTAGCTGAAAAACTGAAGCATTACTAAAAAATATAAAGTGTCTCAGTTCAATTTAACAGAGTAATGTAGTTTACGGTTATTCATAGTCATTTGTTAACTTCTTCAATTACAAATTTCCTTAAAGTGGCTAGAAATGGTGTATTTACCCTACTTATTGTAACGGCATCGATATCTTAAATATACGCGTACCGAACTTCTTTTTTCGTCATTTTGATTAATGGAAGAATGAGTTCATCTGGAGATATGAAATTGAAAAACGACACAAAAAACTCACAGCTCGAGATTTCAAAAATAAGTTTAAACTTATCCGATAGTGGGAAGTTATCTCCACGATCGTCAATTTAACTTCAATTATACGGCTGCAGCTAATGCTCCGTTCGTTTGTAACGATCATAACGAAATAGCTTTTTATTAAAAGTATTACTGAAGGCAGAAACTTTCTTTGGAAAGAATGTAACTCCACTGCAAATTAAAATCAACTCATTAGGTAGATACAATTTTATCTTATGAAACAAATTTTATTAAAAAACTTTTCTTGACGCGAATAAAAACCAAAAATAGGTGTCTTGTTTTGCAACTGTTGAATGTTACACACTTTGGTTTGTTTACTAACCATCAGTTAACAACCAGCTGTTTTCCACTTTAATAATTTAATTTTATAAATACACAATTACGATATTTTATATGTAAATATATACACACTCACTGACCGCATACAATTAATAAAAGTTTTCTGTGTAGCGGAATTTAGAATAAACTGTTTTTTCGCCAAAATACTTTCAAAGTGTGTATGTCAAATGTAACTTGATTTTTAGACACTGTAGTATTGTAACAGGTTTAATGAAACTTTTCACTGAGGTATGTATACGATTTTATTCACAATCATAATATTGTAAAAAGTAAAACAAACATTATAAATGATTGATATTTGACAAGACTTGTAACTCAAATGTGACGTTGGGCAGCATATGCGCCATCTGCTATATTATTTTCGAACTTTTAGGAGGTATGGAATAAACAAGAAGGTTAACAATGAAATGAAACGAAGTTTGAAATGAAAAACTAATTATTTAAAAGCCAGAAAATGACGACTTTACAAGGCATGTTACAAACTAGGGTAGTTCCCCGTATGTGTAATAGTTAGTTACATCCACATAATGTACAGTGATTTATCTTACGCCTTTATAATTGACGATTAACTGAAATCAAAAGTTTGTTGTGAAGTAGATTATTTTGTTTTACAACTGGCAACTTTTTAAACCGGGTATAAATTTGCAAAATAGTTAGTTACGCAAAAACTAGGTTATTGTCCATTAATTTTATTCAGGAATGCAGGTAAATTTTCCTCACGTTTCCGGTATAGGTTAGTTTCGACCAGACCAAACGCTTTCTCCTTATTTGTAACTCCATACTCGACTAGTACAGCAGCAAAATCATTTCTTAACAAAATGTTTAAATTATTTAATAATTAAATCTCTAAAAAAAAATAGAAACAGAAAACATCCTTCTTCATGGCGGTATTAATATTGATAGTAATTTTAATTGTGACATAAATGAAGAGGTCGAAATTAAAACGCAGTTTTAAACAGAATTATTTGTCGAAAACTCCGCTTCGATACGAAACTGCTCAAATTTAGTCAATACTAACATTTATTTTCTATAGAAAATAATGTAATATTTTTTGCAATAAATTAATATTGAAATGTGTGTTAAATTGTATAGTGATTAAAAAGGTGACCCTATCTTATAAGTTCTCTTCAGGTATAACAATAGAACAATAGAAAAAAGGCGTGGAAAAGTTTCTGTAAACAGAAACTCTCTACGGGTGTTTATACTAAACGACAACTTGTTTTGAATGTCGGTAGAGTAATAAAAATTGACAATCGTAAAATTGTGTCCAATTTTCACAAATGAGCGGACATCAAATGTCCATTATAAATTGACAAAATTTAAAAGAATTTTTTGAAATGTGTCGCTTGTAGAGAATACTAGGGTTCTAGACAACAGAGTTTGCTCTTACAATCACCAATACTTCCTACTCCCCATTGAGGAAGGACCTATAGACGTGCGCTTGGGGGGTTTTGTATATTTTTGTTGGAATATAATTTTGAAATAATCAAACGTTTGCAAAGGCATTAAAATAACTTAGTACGGGAGCCCGAACCATGCAACTAATTACACTAGAAACAGTGCAGTTACACCGAAATCACTCAGTCGAAATCGACGTCTTATTTATAAATTTAAACGTAAATCTAAAACGCTACTGCCAATTGGTAATAAACAGATTATGTTTTAAATAGAAATAGACTATAGTGCATAATCTTGCCTTTACCACCGTTAAAATTGACACTGTTATGGGGGTGTTTACCTGTAGGGGTTTGATAAAATAACTTGAAAGTTAAGTTGATAACTGACAAATGCGGAAGTACATAGCTACATCCTGTACGTACTGTACTATACACCACAGGCAGTTAGTTACTTCATTCCAATGTCGGTCAACTGTAATAACTTAATATGCAAATCATTATTATGCACCAATAGAGCATTACAACTAATCTAATTTAAATCAAGTTTCCCTTGTTATGTAATAATTGCTTTAGTTACTTACAAACATTTTCCTTTTTCCATAACATTTTAAAATTTTTTTCACTTATTACAAATTTAACACTTCACAAACATTTTAAAAACACATTTTTTAAAACATTGTCAATTACACATTATTAAACATTTTAAAAAACACATTTAAAAAAAGTCAATTCACAATGATTAATCATTCACAATGTGTTTTTTAAAATGTTTAATAATGTGTAATTGACAATGTTTTAAAAAATGTGTTTTTAAAATGAAGTGTTAAATTTGTTATAAGTGAAAATTTAAAAAAAATGTTGTTATGGAAAAAGGAAATGCTTGTAAGTAACTAAAATAAAACTAATCTGTTTATAACAAAGGTAAAAAATGTTTATATTTCAAACATGTCTCGCGGTGACCTTAAAAATACCGATTAACTCGTCAATGTCAATAAAATATTAATATAAAAATGTGATTTCAAGTTGAATGTAGAAAGAAACCCCATTAAATTATTATTTGGAAGGTGAAAGGTATAGTCGCCACTCTTTTATTTGGTTTTACGATAGGGTCCCATTGCACAAAAGCATAATAAGCGAAGGAAGAACAGTGCAATACCACAGTACCTCTCGTTTACTATAAAGAACAACCGGCACTTCAAATTAATTTACATGATCTAATCGAAACTTGGTTAGTTAGCTATAACCTGATAATCACTATTGTAGGGTTCTAAAAACAAAATTCAAGAATGACGATTACAACAACCAGTATTATACCATGTGGGTAAAACTTAATTTTAGTTTTTTGAATTTTTATTGATTATGACATTTTTCTAATCTAAACATCTCTTCCCTGTTCTTACATTTTTATATTTCGCAGTAAAAAGTATTCTGATAAAATTAGTAGCGTTCACCCTTCAGTGTTTTCACCCGGTATGTGTTTCAAATAAATTAACAATACAGTTACTAAATTCACACGAATTGTCATTGTTTATAAGTTTATAAGTATGTAGCGACCCGTAATGTCGGTAGATAAAAGTACCACCATTACGGGTACCTACAATACCGGCAACCAAAAACAACCCCCGAACGGCAAATCAACACGGTCTCTTCCCGTTCAGTCGTGCTAGCATAAAGACGTGCGTTTAGCATCAATAAACTGTGATAACTATTTGAGTATTAATTCGTAACACATAACGCCACGCAACCCATAAGTATAAAATATGTGGGTGAACACAAGGACAAGCAATTAAACGGTGCTACAAAGAAGTATTTTAAAAAAAAAACTTTTATCCTGTAGCTCAGTAAATAAGAAAACATTGGTTTTACATTTATGTTTTTACAGTTATGAATAAAATCTTTTAAACTTTTTTGTTACACTGTCAGTCAATTGAAACGGACTAGCCGCGCGAGATTTAGTTGACCCCAGTAGCACAAAAGTTGGAACGATGTCGGAACCGCATAGAATCTAGGTAGAATGCCGACCTCGATCCTAGGTTGCCATGTAACCGCTTTTCCGAATCAAAACTGACTCGTTTTTCCCAATAAATTTTGTTAATGTCAAAACCGTCTTTTGCTTCCAGCGCTTCCTTGACGACATTATTATTGGTCTACTCTTGCAATTTTACCATTCATTTTTGAAACTTTAGGACCGATTATTTCGAAAACTTTCCTTTTCAAGGTCATACGAATTTGACATTTCCGTACTCAGAAAAATGTGCTGCATTCAAACTCGTGAACAAAAATATGGGGTGCTATTCAAAAAAATTGTTCATGACGTCATAGTGCGAAAACAGAAGACAATCTTAAAATTATAAATATCAAAACAGATGCAGTTTTAAAAACTAAGGTTGACGGGTCCGAGGATTTTCTGCGAAAGCTCTTGTAAAATGTTTTATTGAATTTATCCGTTACTTTACAAAAGCACTGTATATTGCTCGTCTGCACATTTGACATTATGGACGTCAAAGATTCTATTTGAAATGTAAATGTATTATAGTTAAAACAATTATTAATTAATATTTCATTTCAAGCAAGAAATTCTTTATTGACAAGTTAAGTCAAGTTTGCAACCTTTGGTGTTTGATTTTGTTACAAAAAAAGAATGTTGAGTCATCAAGTTCATTGCATTAGTAACTCGCTAATTTACCACCTCACTACTAGAGAGTTAATTTACCTAAACATGTAAAATTATGTATAATTGTAGACCCATACAACTTTCTGATATTGGCTATCTTCGATTTTTAAAATCACTTAAACTTATCTGACATGAGATTTATTTTAATACTAATAATGATAATTGGGGGTTTCGATCGTAAATGGCATTCTCTGCACGAAAAAAATAAAACGGCTGCTAATTTCTTTAGCGCACACAGTTTCAATACTGAATTCAGTACTAAAATCAGTCCAGTGCCAGCTAAGACTTAAAATCATTTTTTGATGAACAAACTTATTCTACACCGGTTCCTTTTATGTTGTAAACTTTCGTTGCAGATGAGTCCACAGGTTTATGCAAAATATGTAACAAACTTTGTGGATCTGTTCGATCACTTGTATGAATAAAATAAGTGTACATAAATATAAATCTTCAAATGCGTCTTTTGAGTTATTTTATTCCGAAAATGAGAATTTTAAAATTTTATAAGATATGACTCTGAATATATTAAAAGATAATTCATTTATTTTCACAGTGTGCATGTAAAATTTCTTCACAAATCTTCCTATATCTACATATATCACGTATCCAGGTCGCATGTAATGACTGTGACACTATCGCTGGCAAATTTTCCGCTTTATACGTCGGTTTATCGGTAGTTCTCGAAACCGTTTCAAAATAATCCGTTCCCTCTTCAGATAGTCTAAAATCAGAGCTTTAATTTGTTCATATTATGAATACTTTAATTCCAGATAATGTTCTAATAGAAAATGTATCATATCCAGACAATATTAATACAATTCTAAACTCTAAATGTTTTACGGGGTACTCAAAATTTAAAAAAAAAATATTATTTTTTTTGCATTTTCTTAAAGTATGATGTTTCAAAAATATTACCTGAAAATTTCAAGTCAATCCAAAGAATAGTTTTCGAGATATACCTACTACATTTATTGACCCTTGAAAGTGCATAGTGGATTCTTTGAAATCTATTGTTATGCATTTATTAAAATGTAATTTTCACAAATTTTATTACCTACAGTATTGCTTAGAAATAATTCTGGAAGCTACCAAACCGGCAGAAGAATTTTTATATGGACCAGGAATTGACGACTCAGTGTAAGTAATTGAATAATTAGTATTTCTGTACATAAATCTAGTGGAAAATACTGTACGAGGTCGGTGGATGAAGAAAGCTTATTTTATGTATTTCGATCCAGACGTTCAATTGTTTGAAGGCAATTGTTTAAACAATTGTTTAAAAAATATTTGTTGCAAATGAATTATTGTTTTTAAATATTTTGAGTAATTTTAAAACGAAAGTTATTCTTATAAAATTTAACTGAAGTTAATAGTTTTTAAGTTATAAATTTTTGAAAATTGAAAATCTAAAATTTCAAAAATTTATAATTCAAAAACTATGAACTTAAGCTAAATTTCATAAGAATAACTTTCATTTTAAAATTGTCCAAAATCTTAAAAAAAAAATTTATCCCCAAAAAATTTTTTTTTAACAATTATTTAAACAATTGCCTTTAAACAATTGTATGTCCGGATTTTCGGAAAGAGTAATGCGAAAATCGGATTCAGCGGATCAAAATATATAAAATAAGCTTTTCTTCATCCACTGACTTCAAAATTATACGGAAAGGTATAAGGTATGTTTTCAAAGTCGGAGACCACTGTAATTCAAAAACCACTAGACGGATTTGAATGAAATTTATACAGCTTATTGAAAACATAAAAAACTTGCCCTAATCGAAGGATTTTTTTTTTGAAAACTTATTTTTTTTTAACAATCCCTTGAAAATCCGCGAGTAAATTTTTGTTTATTTAAAAAAATTTAAAAAAAGCTTCAATTAAAACTAGATTAACTATTAAATTAATGATGTTTTTGTTTGATTGATTTCAGATGAACCAGTGAAATGTTCTGATGGTCACCGCAAACCATTATTTGTGGAACGAGGTCAACAGAGATAACTTCGTCTACAAGTGATATTTGTTTTGAAAGTTAAAACATAGTATAGTAACACTGTATTATTAGTTTTATTAAATAAATGTAATTACTGTAAAAAAATAAATATTTAAAATACTCATTTTTTCACGCTTCCGACTACCCCTAATCCCTTAATGTAACGATTTAATTAAAATATCAGGTATTGATTAATAGTTAGTACTTTTAATCAGTTCTGTTTTAAACTTGACAGGCTGTCATTTATAAATTTTAAAAAATCCTGCAAAATATTTAGTTAAAGTGGAAATATTAATTTTGCCTAATATCAATTCCACACTGCTTCAACAACAGTATAATTGATTAATATTAATTCCAAGTAATATATTAAAAATTCAATATTCATGATTTTGCTTATAAAATCAAAAGTAATATACTTGTCGAAAAATGTAATACCTCAGCTTCCAAAGTAATTTGTGATGTTTCGGAAATTTAATTTTACATTCTTTCTTCAAAAAGAATTTTTTACATTTCCTTCAACAAACAATAGATACGTCATGTTTTATTATTGTTTTCTTTCACGGTTTTCGCTCACAAATCTTTTACTAAACCTAAAAAGTGAAGATGTTAAAAGAACTTGTTACGCTGACAATAACATTTTGAACTTTATGCTACAATTTCCATGCTATCAATTTTACAAATAAGTCTGTTCTATAGGACGTGAAGTAATCTCATTCTGAAACAATTTGGAAAGCACCTGCATCTGCTTCCATCAATTTTTGGTCTCGTGCTTTCGTTTATTGAGCACTGCGGCTCCGCATTAGACGAATGGTGCTCACGTATTAGGGGGTGACGGAGTTAAATGCTTAGGTAAGGCTCGTTCCTTGAAATCATTATCTCCATTCCCGCATTTCAGTTCTCTGAAAGTGTGACGTATTCTGAAGGTAGAAAATAAGACAAGTAATCTTTCCGTGTCAATATCTTTACAAGAAACGTGTAACTGAAATAAAATGTACATTTTCAACGTTCGCGATTTTATACTGTCAGCTTTATCCAGCTTTACGATTTTATGCCAACGGTAGGTACATCATTTAGATAAGGTGGATGGAGAAGCAAAGTCCAGCCATGTTTTTCGATAGGTTTCTCAATTTTCAATGTTGTGTGAAAATGTGTTTCACCGTTTTGAAACTCTGTAAGTAATTTTTTCTCTGTATTCTCTACAACTCTACACCAATAGAGTATTGTCAACTTATTTACAATTTCGTTAAATTAACTATACATATACAGGGTGTCCCATTAATGGCGGACTAACGGTATATGATTAGGTAGAGTAATCTAACGTAGGCCCGGGAAAAATGTTTAAAAAATTCTATCGAGCTCATTTCTTGTACTATGAGCTTTTGAATGTCTCAATTTGAGAAGTTAATATCATCAAATTGAATGTGAATTTTGTTGTTAAATTTATTTTAATCGTTCGTTATTAATCAGTTTACGTTTTGTGCACAATGGTAACAAATTATGATCTTTCTTGACACTTTATTGACAGAAATTAAACTTCACGTTTTTAATGTTGCCATGATTTTGAGATGTAAGTAAAAATTATTCATTTTCTAAATTGTAGCAATGGTACCAAATTGCACTATCTTCGGACTTCAATAACTTACAAAAAAGAAGTGAAATTTTTTTTTCTTTTTATTTTAATTTTTTATTTTAAATTGGAAGGTTATTAGTTTGTCCGCTGTATATCGTGTATAATTATTATTTTGAGAAAAATAATAAATTTCACATTGATAAGTTTGTAATAAGTTGTTCCTACCACCATATTCTTATGGATGTCCATTTGGACTCGAATTATGGACGTCCATTGATGGACATTAATGGACGTACTTATAAATGTTGCGGGATTAAAAAATAAATAAATAAAAAATGGAAAAAATCATATATTCGAAAATAAATAACCTTAAAAAATACGAACAAAAAAATTTGGGAATTCCAAAATAGTTACAACAACGAATTTTAACAAATGGAAATAACAATTAACAAATTAAATAATTTGTAACTTAACCTTAAAAATACGAACAAAAAATATGTGAATTAAAAAACAATTACAATAACGAATTTTAAGAAATGGAAATAACTGTTAACAAATTAAATTACTTGAAACTTGACCTTAAAAAAATGTGTAAATTATAAAATAATTACAATAACAAATAGAAATGAAAACAAATTAAATAACTTGAAACTTGCTTTTAAAAAATAAATAATAATAATAAATAATAAATAAAATAATTGCAATAAACAATATTAGCAAATGAAACTAACCATTAACAAACTAAATAACCAAAAACTTAACCTTAAAAAATACAAACAAAAGAATATGCATACTCAAAAATAAGTACCATTGGACGTCCATTATCGATCCGCTTGTGGATCGTACATAAATTGATAAAAAATGGACCAACATGTACGTCCATTGGACGTCCTGTGTTACCTGGATTTATTTTTTACTACTTCCATGAAAATATTTATAACGGGTAGGTTATGTACACGTTACGTATCAATAACAATTTTGAAATTCCTTTTTGTTCGTTCAGCTTCTATAATTCATTTTACTCGTGGCAGGTTTCAATATGGATTTTTAAATCTACTTGAATAACTTTTCAATGTGATATTGATTGATATCTTATGAAATGTACTTATATTGTAGTTGTTGCAAAACTGTTGTTATGGCATAATACAATTTTCAGTTTTCAACTAAAAACATAGTGGACTGTAGTCGGTTATGACCGACTACAACAATACGCTACACCAAAAATCACCTTTGTCAAAAATTTGTTCTTGTAAAGCTGCGTGGTAACATAAAATGTGTAAAATTAAATTTAGCAACAAAAACTTATTACTACTGTGAACATCTGAGTTCGTAATAGCCAATACGGCCTTTTATCCATGATATTAGGTAATTTTAAATCATTATTTGGTTTGAAAACAATGTAAAATGAAGTGACAGTACTGAATTATCCATTTACAAATCAATTTCTAAAGTCTTATAACATACTAATATATGATCCAAAATTATCGAGCAATTTTGTTTAATTTAAAGTCATTTTTAGTATTATTATGTTAAATAAAAACAGTGCAACTTGTCAAAAATGAAGTAAGCTAAAAGTGTGCAAAAATAATATTGAAATATTTAGTAAAGAATCATAAACGTGAGATTAATTTTATTCCAACTAAATCCCTATGGTTCATTGGTAAAAAATGCACTGTATACTACTTTTGCAAGAATCATTAGCTACCTGCAACTACTTTAAATGTAAAAGAGGAAGTGTTGCAGAAAAGCAATGTCCCCCAGTACTAAATGGACACTCAACCACATATTGTTTGACTTACCCCAAACTACATCGAGAACTTAAACGACCTGTTCCATGTTGAGTGTATTCTGTGTAGATTCTGAAATCAACGTGTTACTGAGAGAATCAATGGAACCGTCGTTAAGTTTTCAGGAGTTTTACGGTTCATTTGATTCAGGTTTATATCGGACCCATAACTAAATTTAATTTACTTGGTCATTTTAATAAAAATCTATATTATTTCAAATCTAGTACGAGTATAATTGAAGTTAGGACAATTTTTTGATCAAAGCGTATATGCAGTACCATCGGTAAATTTTAATACAGAGTGTATATAAATTCTTCTAAAAATTCTTAGTCAACATTCTAATATAAAAGTGTCGTAACATGCTTTCTGTGTCAGCACGAGGCCTTCAAATTTGGGACATGCAGCTGTTTAAAAATGTTATTATTCGACATCTGTCGATAGTATTAAGATTTTCAATCAAGAATTTTTAGAAGAGTATCGCTACGAGTAGTTCTTTCGCCAACTCGTACACACCCTATATATTTGGTAGCTAAAATAAATGCAAAAGTTCTAATAAACACATCGCGCATCAATAATGCCGTAAATGCAAACGCCTAAAATGTTTAGGCATCACTAAAACAGTTTATGTTAGATCTAATTTGTTGCCATATTGCACCCAAAAACTCATTCAGTGTTATGGGGTTGTATCTAAGTGACTGGTTAGACTAATTGAGGAGCAAGCATGCAAAAAGCGTTAAATCCATATTTTGGCAGATTTGACGTTATGGTGGTTTTTATAATTTATGAGTGAGTTAAATCGATTGGTGAACTCAGAATCAAGCTATCTTTGTTAAATCTTATAGAAAATGTATATCAAAAAGTCTACAATCAAGCAAAGTGGGTTAAATTCAAACCTGCAGCTATGATTTTCTCCTACTTGGCAAAAATGGATTTAGCGCGTCTTGCATGCTTGCTCCTCAATTTAGATACAGTTATGGCTTTATTGCGGTCTATGGATGCATTTGAAGGGCTCAATGCAAGAAGTACCTAAGTCACTTTTCATATTCTGTGATATTTGAAATTTGATGTTTAAGTTTGATCTGGAAAACACATTGTTTTGATGTCGGCTGATTTTTTTTTACTAAAGATTACTTACTTCAAACAGATCATTCAAAATCAACGCAATATGATTTACAGATTACATTGTAACATCAAATCTCAAATATCACAGAATATGAAAAGTGACTTAGGTACTTCTTGCATAGAGTCCTTCATTTATATTTCCATAACTGAAAATAAGTTTTTTTGCTCTTGTGGCCCTATTGAACTAGATGTGCGACATGTTAGAGACATACGAGATTTTAATGGTGACTTTGAGGTTTGGTTTAATTTGAATGTAAAAAATACCACATGAGGTCAATCTCAGACAACACAAAATTTCTAAAAGATGTCTAAGAATTGTGAAAATTTCCTTAAAATCATCTTTCCTAGATGGCGTATAGTCAATTAAAAAATGTCGAAAGATGTCTAATGTTCCGGTTTTCATCGTTCAAAAGATGACAAAATTTAGACATTTTTTGGTCAACTAATATAAGTTGTCTTTACGTCGACTTTAGTCGGATATATTTTCGTGAGCTGGTATCGGTTATCGCTACATCAACTGGTATGTACAAGTTATCTTTTCATTAACTTTAATTTCACAAGCGTTTGTAAAATTATCAATAATAAATCAGACAGTATTTTTGACAATACATTTCAAGTTTCTGCCAAGGTGTCAAACTTTATATAATTTTACAAACACTTTTGAAATTAAAATTAATGAAAAGACAAATTGTATCAGTTGATGAAAGACTCAGTAAACTTTTCTTTTCTCGTTTTATCATTGCTTACTGATTTTTGTTGAGGGTAATTAGTTATTACATTAATATGTTACAAATTATTTAGAACAGTATGGAAACAAAAAGTAAGGTTCTTAAAATTGAACTATTAACAAAATGTAATACAGTAGGTACCGCTTAATTGACGGTTATTATAGTTGGAAACCGAATATGAATTTCCAAGAATGTTAGTTACCCAGTTAATTAAACCGTTCAGACAATTTTATTTAGGAATACAGTCATATGCTCCACAAGTTTCCTGCGTTCACTAGTTTCCACAAGTTCAAGCGCATTATTCTCATTTTTAAGTGTATGTTCGATCATTGCCGTTGTGAAAGTAAGGTAAAGGATAATTCCTTTACAAAACGATTTAATTAATTAATAATTAAATCTCAAAAATTGGGAACAGAAAGCATCATTAGTAACTGAATAATATTGAAATTAATTTTAATTGCAATGAGGAGGTTAAACAAAGAATCCTTTACCTAAAATGTGTTCTTATTATGGAGCTCTTCAAATACAGTCAATATTGACATTAATTAATTGCCCATGGAAAATAATGTTATTTAATTTTCAATAAATTTATTGAAAATATGTGTCAAATTTTTACTGTAAAACAAAACTCACTAGTGTGTGATATTGTCTGTATGGGGTCGTTTACTTGTGGTAATTGGATAAAAATAAAAATTCAAAAATTACCCGCAAACAAAAACATAAAGCGCAATGATTGAGAATGATTGTAGAATCAGTAAGTCTAAAATGACTAGAGAACCAAACTGAAAGACTTGAATGTTGCATGCTGATATGAGAAGAGAATACGGGAAGAGAATGAATGCGTCGCGATAAATTGACAAAGCAAATATATCAAGTAAATGGTTTGAGCATAAGCGAAAAGCAGAGTGACAGAAGCGGCCGAAGCTTCGTAAAACGGAAAGGGGCAGATGTACGAATATTAGAGCCGTATTAGACCAGTGACGTATATAGATAACGACCAGCTTGGTAACATTATACTAAGCATTAACATTTAATTTCAAAGTGCGAAAATGATATTCTAAATTATTCATTTTTCTTCTTCAAACTTTGAATGATGAAAAAACTTTTACCAGCACAAGTTGGAAAAAAGTTTTATTAAATTTTTGTTAATATTTTTCAAAGGGAAGTATACGAAACATTCATTTAAGCACCGCGGTCTACATAAAAATTGTATCATAGCGCTCATTTCGACAAACAGATGTCAATTTAATAATATAAATATGCGAAGCTAAATGTGGAACTCTTGAAATTTATGAAACGGCAAATGAAAAAGGTTGAGAATTTCATTTATTATTAGCAGTAAAAATATTTTTCGTTTCTTCCAAACGCACAAAAAACGGAGCAGCTGGACCCGCTCTGTTTCGTTAAATTAAAGTATTTTATCCTTAATTAACATCTTTTCATTCAGCCCCGAGCAAAGGACACAATGAAACATTAATCATATTTGTATGTTTATTATGATTACGTTTTTCATTGTGTTCATGTTATTATGCCCTACATAAACAAAACTTGCATCAAACGCCACCGAGTGTATACTAGTTGTTTGTAAAATTTACACCGTTTACAATTGATTTAAATTTACGAACTTTTTTCATCTCGTCCTCTCGCTTTTTCCTGAAATTTCCGGATACACATCATTTTATTAAGCGATATGGAAGTATGCATTGAAGTTTCATCAAATAGTCGTCATAAAGTACATTTTTGCTCCAATGAAAAATGCATTATTTCGCTCGTTTCACATCGAGAAGGAAGAACCTGGATAATGTGCATTTTTATGGTCGGAAACGTAACTTCTACCGCGTGATTTTTTAAACTCCTTGTTTAGACAACGACGGTCATTTATATAGTACAAACTAAAACAATATTTGTAGTGCGACAAGTAATAAAGAAGGCGTTTGAATTTAATAGAATCGTAGATAAAATTGTATCCATTTGCAGAAGGCTTTTGATACAGTTAATCGTAGATTAAATCCATAGCAACAATTTTGTTTTTAACTATTCGTTAAATATAACTGACGTTGATGAAAGCGGTGCTTAGATTACTTTAATAAAATGAATACAAGAAATACAATATGCTGCTATCAAGATAAAAAAGGTGCACTTATGTAACAACACTATAGATAGAGATGAAAAAAGAAATAAAGCAAGGAGTCCTTGTTGTTTAATATGTTAATGGACGAATTAGTAGAAGAAATTAAAAACTTAAAGGGGTATAAAATGAGTTGAAAGGCATATCGTCAACCTAATTAGAAAACCTTGTAACTACACGTTTTGAAATTCCATTTTTTAAATTATTTATCCAAATAACTTCAGCTCGATTTTAAGTCAGTCAATTACATTTAGGAACATACAATTTATTAAAGTTTGAACTTAACAAAAAAACAGCTTTTATAGTTTTTAGCTTTACCTGCAAAATTTCCATCTTCGGAGTTAGAAGATTTTCTGATTAGGATGACAATATGCAAACGATGCCATAGGATGGCAGAGAATGAGAACGACTCACAGAGATTACTGCATCGATGCAAGGGATTTAATATAATTCTACCAATAAGACAAATACAATGGCAGTTGATGAAGAGCAACTGAGATGTAAATTAGAGGTGGAAAATTTAATTATGGAGCAAGTAATGGAAATAAATTATCTGGGGGTGTTGTTGGCAAGCACTAATCGAATAGAAAAAGAAACTAATGAGGAGACCAATAGAGCCGCAGGTTGCAATAAATACACGGAGCAAGAAACGAAATACAGTATACAGTGTGTTTCCGAAATAGGTGTATTAATTTTAACACGCAGCTTTAAGTATTAGGTGTTTTAATTTGAATTTTTTTAAAAAGGATTAAAAATTAATTTTAAATTTGAAATGTATAAAAATTTTGCGTTCACAAATATTTCAGAATGCATTATCAAAAGAAGAAACCGTAGACATGATCAGCTTGATAGAATGAGGGAAAATATTGGTGAAAGAAAGACAAATAGGAATCCCCGATTAAAGGCATCAAGAAAGTTTTCGACTATTCCAAATATCTGGACCAAAATTTACAAAAATTATTGTTTAAGCTGGAACAGCTTATTATTTCGTGAACAATAGCCTACGATTTTTAAAAATAACGTTGTGGTCCTAGAAACCTTTACTTACTGCAGTACTAGACGCTCCAATTGCAAGAAGGTCAGGCATAAAAGCCTCGGTTTTCGCTGTGCACAGTCTATTGTCCGCATAATTTATTATTATGATAATTTATGATATATGATGTTGCTGTAAATAAAACGATATTTGATACTCGTTGTGTAAAACTGCGATTTACTTGAAATCTAATTAATATTTTTCAAGTTTGCTTTGAGTCTTCAGTTTTAGAAATTGAAATGGACATCATAGCGTGGTGAATAAAACTTGCAAATCTATTATAAGTGAATTTTTTTTTAATTTTATGGCCTTCTTTGAACAATCTTAAGAAAATAATATGCATTCTCGAAAAACTAATATCTAATACGCATGCTGTATCAGTTTAGTTTTTTCCTATAATATTTAAGGTCAAAAAGTGGGGTGGAGGAAAAACTCGGCGCATCCTGTATATTTGGCGTAGCACAAGATTTTGAATGGCTTGTTTCCCATTTGGTATCCTTTTAGATGAGGTAGTGTTTCAATTATTTTATTCATGGCTAATATAGCCAATCACAATTTGTTATTTGAGGAAGGAACACGGAATTTCAGCGATTATACCACTCATAGTGCTATTTTTCCCTATCCTAGCGACCGCTTAATAAATGATAATCAGCACTGGAGAAAGATTAATAAGTGATAATCCCTCATGCTGCTCCGAAAGTCTAGTGTGCCATATTGAGTAGAATGGGATTAATAAGTGATAATCCCGCGTGCTGCTCCGCAAATCTAGTGTACCGTGCTGTCAACTGAAATGTCACAGTTACAAAAAATGGCGCGTTTCGGTGATTGTTCGTTAAACAATATTGATGAAAGGATACAAAATCATAAACCGTCTAGCACTGTAAAGTCTCACAAATATATTTGGACCCAATTTACCGAGTTTTGCAACTCTTGGAATTATATTTTGTCCGAAAAAGTATTAAATTGTTCATTCGTGATATAATCTGACGAATACAATTAGTGAAATCGTGATTATTGATAATCGCATGAATTGATGCACTCAACATGTCAAATAATTTCACTCCTCTTCGAGTCGTGAAATTAATTTTTGACAACATGTTTCGTGTCCCAACTCATGCGATTATCGACAATCTCGATTTCACTTGTTGTATTATATGTATATGATAATTCTGATAAAACTTCGAGTTCGTTTAAATCGACGTTGCCTAGTTATTTTATTTGTGTCAAATTTTATACATTAATAAAATAATCTAATCAAATACCATTCAAGCTTTGAATTTCTTCGATTAATTAACTCAAACTTCATGCATAGCAACTTTTACATTGCGACAGAGTAGCTGGAGCGTTTTTAATACTCATCAAATTTACACTCTTTTAAGTTGCTTCGCAACAAGTTATCGTAAATTAATCGATAAATTCAAAGCTCTAGCGATTATTTTATCCACGATAATGTTGAATAGTAGAGGGCCAAAATATAATATAAATATAAAATATAATACCGTTTCAATGGCTTTGATAATATTGTTGGGTACATCTTTCAGTTGTACTCGATCGAAGAGTGTCTGTCTAACCTTCCTTCCGTGTGAAAGGGATAATAATTAATATAATGGCGGCGAATCAGCTGATCGAGGTCTGTACCGTAGCTCGATGGTCATAAAATTCGCTTAAATAACTGAACGAGCTGCTTGTTTATCATGTTGTAAATAACCATTATGTAACTAATCGGGGCGAAATTGGTTAATGCTTTCAACATGTTTTGATATCATTTCATCGCTAAAAAAATGTCAGATTCAGAATTGCAGCAGCTGGTCATTCTCTACTTAATCTTCTTAGTCCTGCATCTACCGAAAAACAAATGCTGTTAGAAGTGCTGACTGGGTCTGATGAACCTCACTAATTTTTGAATAATAGTAATAACAATAGTATTAATAATGATGAGATGAAAGACAATACGCAAAATTATAAGCTTTAGAAATTTATTTATTATAAGCACCAGGCGTAGCAGAAAATTTTTCGAGGTTGGTAATCAAAGCGTGGAGCCAAATAATTACACCAATAAAAACCTTATTATTATGAACATAAACGCTACACTTTAAAAATCACAATCCTTTAAACTAAGAATAAATAATATAAATATATTAATTTACATATTTGGATCGGAGTCGAATGAACCGAATGAATGAATGAATAAAGATCAATATTATTCAACCATCACAGCGGCCAGTTTCCCTGAATAATTTTACCAAATAATAGTGTTCTTACAAAATAACCAATTTCAGCAACATTAGGGAATTTTTCACGAATTTCCCGTTGACCAGATTAAGATTCATACACGCATTGGCCGTAGCTTGCCGACCGTTACGGAAGTAAGATCAATCATAAAATGTCTTGTGATCTTCACTGAATCTCATTTTTCCATAAAAGCAAATTATGTTTTTGTTTCAGTTAAAAAATAGTTAAGGCAAATTTGATTCAAGCATAAAACAAAACCGTGACAATAACAAGCAAAACAAAATTCACCAACAGAGAATGAATGTAACAGAAACAAGGTTATGTCACGGAGACAACGATCTTATGCGAATTTTGAATTTACGCTGTACGTTTTCGTTTTCTGACAAAAATTTAGATGAGCAATTTAAACAATTAACCGGTCGTTTAGCATATACAGTTGTCTCATAAGTCCAATGTCAAACTGAAACGTTAATTAGTTAGGAACTTTAGAAGTTGCTATATATAAAATTGGTTTTTCATGATTGTTTTTTTTTCTGAAATTATAACGGGTGGTAGAACAGACATTTCTAACAATAAGCATTTATTCTCATATCAACATGTGCACGAAACACTATTTAAATTGTACTTATGTTTGAAATGGAATGAATATAGTTGTTTTGTTTCAATTAAATTTGAAGTTTCTAGAAACGTCAGTTTTTTACTGTCCCCAAGGTCCCTCTGCAAACATTTTGCGGCAGCACTACAGTCTAATGGGGCAAAAACATTAAATTTATTAAAAAGAATACACGGTCATTACTTTATATTGAATTTGCTTTTGTAGTCAAAAACGACTTGATTTATTAATTTCCAACATAAGTACAAGGTGTTTCATCACTTGTGGCCACCCCCAAAATTGAGATTTACTTGAAAGTTATTTATTTGAAATTTGGTGCACGCATACCTCCGGTATAAGGCTAGAAATTTCCAGTTTTAAATGATAATTGTCGGCGTTAGGTTTTGAGAAAAGAAAAAAAAAATTGATTTTTTATAAATATAATACCTCCCAATTTCGTCAAATTTCACTTTTCAGCATTAGTATGATTGAGACAAAGATTTTCATAGTAAAAAATAATCCAAAAGCTGTAATTAGTCTAAAATTCCCTTATATTGGAATCTTAAGAGTAAAAGTAATGATTTATGACTGTAAACAGTCCTTACTAGCTTAACGAAAAATTTATGACATTGTAAAAATTTGTCACTATCGAAGGGAAGCCAGTCGATGTGAACAACAGGAGCGTACCTAAATCGAGTCTTTACATTCCTGTTGATTTCTAAAAGGTTCCAATACCAATAAACTATACAAATTTACTTCTTGTAAATGAAACACAATCAAAGAACAAAAATAAAAAACATTCTTTCATGCCGATTAGAGGGGTTTCTAATTATTCAACTTCACAGATTTGTATTGTTGCAGGTGAAGCTGTCCACAATTTTGTGTGTGTATTGTAAAAATGCCCCACCCCAGACTTTCGGTTTCTTGTAAGCGTTCAAAAAACTTTCTTGCATGTATTGTTCTGCTAAAATATTGTTTTTTGGGAAATATGAAATGCATGTTACCCCATTGGACAAGAAAACGAATTCTAGTATAAATACTTAATTTGGGGCTTATTGCCGTGACTCAAAGTCGAATAGAACATGAGTGATAGTGATTTGTTCAACGAGAGCAGCTATAATCGCGAAATGCTTCTTTCATTTATACAAAGATGTAAAGAATTACCGGTGTAGCGAAATGTAGCCCTTAAAGAGTTTTCAAATGGAGACAGAAAAAACGAGGCGTATGATGAATTACTAAACATTTATAAGAAATTTAAAACGGCTGTGACAAGAAGCGATGTAAAAAAAGAAAATTAATTCTCTGAGGACTAATTTTCGAAAAGAATTGAGAAAAATGGAAACCTCAAAAATATCTGAAAGTTTATTAAAACACACATTTGTTATTCGAAAATAATTGTAGTAATCTTTTGGGATGGATAAACGAACTTCATTCAACAAACTTATATGAGAAACTTGTTCCTCATTAAGAGACACTTCCTGGTCCACGCCCTATTTTTGTTTAGTTTATTCAAAGTAAGCGCTAAAATGATGACTAAACAAACTTTCTTTTCACAAGACTTGTTTACAGTCTGGCTGCGAGCTCGAAACTGAATGTACCTATTTTGCACCACTTGTGGGACAAGCTGTATATTGATAGTCTGAACCGTACATTTGAAATGTGTTTCCTATCAACTGTTTCAATTTTAGAAAAAAATATAATGGAAAACCAATTTTATATATACAGTGTGTCCACAGATGTGGTTGACAAGAAGGAAAAAAAAAATTATTTTCAACTTTACGCCAAAAAGTTATTCTTTATGAAAGGTTTTGCTTGTTTTGGAAAGTCATAAACAATTGCCAAAGTTTCATTAAAATGTACAGGGTGTTTAAACAATTACAAAACATAAAATTGACCATAAACAAAGTAGTCTTTTTTTATTTTCGGAAAAAAGTTGTTACAGAAAGTTGTTTCAAAACTTAAGTAAAGCTTAAATACAAAGTTTGGTAGAGGTAGGAACAAAATTTTGTATGTACAATTGCGGCCGTAGTAGTTAAGCTCTTTGTAACTGGCTAGATAAACGTAGATATTAATTATTCTACGGGCGCAATTGTGCATATAAAATTTTGTTACCGCCTCTATCAAATTTTGTATTTAAACTTTTCTTAAGTTTTAAAACAACTTTCTGAAATAACGTTTTTTACAAAACTAAAAAATAAGACTGCTTTGCTTAAGACCAATTTCATGTTTTGTAATTTTCTAAACACCCTGTACATTTTAATAAAACTTTGGTAATTGTTTATGACTATCCAAGACAAGCAAAACCTTTCATAAAGAATAACTTTTTGCCGTAAAGTTGAAAATAATTTTTTTTGCCCTCTTTTCAACCCCATCCGTGGACGCACTTATGTAGGAACTTCCAAAGTTCCTAACAAATTAATGAGTGAAAATCAGACATAATATTGTACAATTATAAAAATGTGTTCAGTTTGGGATGTGTCTTATGAAACACCTTGTATAACAAAAATTAAAATTTTCTATTTGAAGGGATTTGTTGCGTTTCATCGGATGCTCGAGTGATGGCTAATTATAGAGACAATAAGGTTCCTTCAGGGCGTCTTGTTGGAGGGTGTAAATGGCGATGAGTGCAGACAATGGTGACAAATTGGGAGCGGGTGGACAATATGATCGCTAGATCTCTGTCCTCTTGTTCCCTTATGGAACTACGATTACCGAAAATAATTTTAGCGTCGAATTCTCTTCGACAAAACCACCCGGGCGCGAAAACGCAAAATGTTAAATTTTTTTTAAAAGCATCCATTTGATAAAATCAACATGCAGACTCTTTAATATAAGAAACATGCAAACTCCGAGTTAATTTGCAAATT
Source organism: Dascillus cervinus (assembly GCA_949768715.1). Classification (NCBI taxonomy): domain Eukaryota; kingdom Metazoa; phylum Arthropoda; class Insecta; order Coleoptera; family Dascillidae; genus Dascillus; species Dascillus cervinus. The sequence continues at coordinate 27,833,555 of OX458323.1, forward strand.
GAACATCACAGGGATATTTCTCCTTTCAATCAGCAGATTTTCTCGTGCCAATTTTTTTGTGCATGAAAATAGTAAAATTGTGGATGCAGTGAATCGAGGTAGAATCAAATGTAAATATCGACGGGTAGATTACCAAAGGATCGTAGCTTTGATAAATAACCGCCAAGACCGAAAAAATGAAACGGCGAAACCGCTGTTAACTAATGATTTCCAATATTTTCGCCATTGATAAAACGTTAGATGACAAAAAACCGTAAATCGTCATCGCTCCTTGTTTACTCCGACGAAGGAAATCTTGGAAATGTAGTGAAAAAGCGACGAAAAATATTACACACATCTATTGCTAACACAATTACGTTTTTATTACAAAAATACATTGAATTTACGCGCGATTGGCTTTTACAATTTCCCCATAAAAGAATTTTTGTTGTTTATCCAACTTTTCGATTATCAAAGGACGCTCCCTCCGTTCAATATTCGGCAAAAAGTTCGCGTCAAACTCGGGCAAGATAGAAATGATCTTTCTGTTAGTTACCTGTTTTTAAATTAATATCTCGATCGGTGCTTTTTGCATTAACGCCGGATAAAATGTGAGCCGTCATCTTGGCCGGCTTGGGCTGTAAAAATTGTCGTTTTATTATTTTCAGATCATTAGCCACGTTTCCCCTATAGAACGCTGATTGTCTACGTGTCTTTTGACTGAAATCCTCTTTTGCATCCACATTTGGCTCTGTTTTTTATCGGACATCCTTCGCGCAAACTAAGTGGCATTTTATAAAATTTCTAAAAGCACTCCTCTAAAAATATTACTTATTCCCGTTACATCGGAAAGTGTTTATTTACAGAAAAAATACGGTCGAGTTGAAAACAGTAAATGACGCCCTTTCCCGGCCGATTTTTAATTTCATTTATTCGAGACATGTGTGTTCTCTCGAAATCGATTTATTTTATCCAAAGCTGCACTAACGAACGGAATTCAATTACCGATAATAACTGACTAATTGACGGTAACGTTGTAAAAACTCGCAGTGAACTTTGTTTTCATGTTTGGTTTCGCACAAAAAAACTAACTAGGGTCTGGCGGAAGGTACTCACTCTTTCGACCTTTTTCGTTGCCGGCGTCGGTTTGCGGGTTCAACATAAATGGAGATATGACGTTCCCGGGTTTGGCGAGGACCGTTGAAACTTCTCGAAAACCATCACTTGTGCTTGCATAGTAGTCTGGCAACTAACTGTGCAAACACAAATACGATCTTGGTACAGTTACGAAGTTATCCAACAATATACGATACAAACACATAACGCAGAGTAAGTGGATATATCCACAAACCCGGTCCTATTCATGTAAATGCGGAAGCTTCGAAAATCGTTACGTCTCTAATTTACTTCTCGGTTTCGGTGTATGGAGTTATCGCAACTAGAAATTTTTCGTAATTATGCTTGGAGAGAAGTCGTGTCAGAGGGACGGATTGCCGGATTAGTTGTTGATTGTACGGGTATATGTTTGTTGGTGGCAGCATGAATACTAATTGTAACAATATTAGTGTCGAAGCGAAAGGGGGAATTACTGCCAGAACTGAAAATTAATCCCGAAACCGTAAAGGTGATACGCACTCTGGCATTAATTTTTACTTGCTTATACTCCACACGTTTGAAATCGACATTTTCAATTAATTAAATCTGTCTGAATTATTTTTATTTTCCTGCTGTATATGGCTTTCTATACTAGTTCATTGTTTAAGGCAATATTTCATTCGACTTCAACCGTATTTTACCACCAGTTAAATGCAGCTGTTGGAGCAAAGCGCAACATTGCAAATAACTTAAAACCTAAACAGTCTGTGAATTTTTAGTTACACAAAGAACTACAAATTGCGTCACAAAATTTACACACACATCATTTCTACATTTATTTTAATTGCAGTTAATGTACTCTAAACAGTGCAGGATTTACGTATAAGCTACACAAGCTATAGCTTAGGGCCCCCACTTCATATATGGCACTGACATATAATATCTGGAAATATAAAGGGCCCCATAAGGGCCCCATATCTCAAATAATTTAGGGCCTTATCAAGTCTAAATCCGGCCCTGGCTCTAAACTTATTCGGTAGATCAACTACAGATTCCATACACATAATCAAATTATAGAAAAAACTAGTGAACACCAACTTGGTGAACGCAATAAGCTACACTGAAAAAAAAAAGTAGTAAATAAAACTACAATTGTACAAATTTTTACCACAAATTGTATTAAAAATACGACTAGTTACAAATTGTATCATTTTTTTCTAAACAATTGTAGTAACTTGGTTGTAGCTACATTTACAATAATTTGTGGCATATAGTACTAACGTGTATAGCGAGATTTTCGACAAATATAATAGTAAAGTGTACTACACAGTCATTGCAAAATTTACTAAAATAAAGACTAATGTGTTCCAAATCTTTACAGTAAAAAGTATAAGATTTTATACTAAAAATTACTATTTTAGAGATTAAATTTTGCGACAAAAAAGAGAAACAGTTACCATATACACATATCTTTTTCTATTATTATTGCCGTTATTTTTACTACAGGTTTTGCAGCATATTTTGCAACAATTAACAGACTTCTGCGCCTAATTAATGTAGTAAAAAGTAATATGTATATTCGTTGCAAAATACTACATTTTTTATGAATCACAATTTACTACTTTTTTTTGGAATGGAATTAGTGGTAAAATGAACCAGGTAAAATGAAACGCAAGAATTAATTATAACAGGATTGTTTCTTATATATTTTAAACAACATCTACAGTAATAATACAAGTAAATACAAAAAGAGCTTTTACTTACAAATTATGTTCCTTGTTCATAACAATTTTTAAAATTTTTTAACACTTATTACAAATCACAAACATTTTAAAAAACACATTCTTTAAAACATTGTCAAATACACAAATTACATTTTAAAAACATATTTTTTAAAAACATATTTTTTAAAATGTAATCAATATACATCAAATTTTCATGATTGGAAAAAGTGGACATACATCATTCTGCTTCTCTGGTACAGATTTTATAAATTAATTCTGAACAAAACTATTTTTACTTGATGCTCAATTTTTAATTTCTCTAATTTTTGGCCAAACAGTTTCCGCGTGCTCAAAATTGGAATTAATTCCTTGAGATCTTCTCGATCAAGATTGAGTAAGGTCTGTTTGTCGACTTCGTTTACTGTAAAACAAATTTCATAATTAATAGTTACTGTCAAATAAAACGCGGTAAAACAATAGAGGTATGTTGCAACGATGGACTTTATGAATACTTTATTAATGAATAGTAAAAACTGTTTCGATAGTACTTACCGTCAAAGCTCACCCTCAACCGGTCTAACAAGCCCCAGCTTTCTAAGGTTGTCTTAACGAAGTCATCCATACCTAACTCACACAAAATCACAACGCAAAACTAATAATTATTAATAAACTTATCGCACTTATAGTCAGTAAGTTAAGACTTTATTAATTTCACTTTACTAACTAATTATAATTAAAAAGATTGATACAAAATTATGCGTATTAAAAAGAAGTTGTTCGTAAGCTCTCGAAAGAATGAATGACCGTTTTTAATCAGTTTGTTTATATTGCGAGGTTGTTTATCACTCCAATTGCTGGAAGGCGCTCGTCACCGGCTCCACCGACCAGCCACAACATCCTCCTTCACGCATATCGACTACACACTGTTTCGGATGTATAATATAAATAAATAAATGCAAAATCAGCAGAAATTCACAACTCTTATCTGTAAACCGCAATATAATCAATATTGATTAAAGCCCAATTTTCCGTGGCATTAACCTATTAACTCCAATGACGGTAGCGTTCTAGTGTTAAAGGCGTATTTTGTGTGACTTAATACTGTTTGGGTCAGAAGTCCAAATATACGTTATACACGGCTTGTAAAACAGACAATGAGAGCAAAATCTCAAAAAATAATTTTGTTACGATATTTTTCCCTGGTATCCTATTTCCTAGCGGGGTGCGATCAGTGTAAATTATTTTATTGTCGGCAATTTTTCGGCAACGGGCCGCGTCCGCAAATCTGTTCCTTCCCTCTCGATCACTTTCAATAAAATACATTCGGCAAGCACGTGCCAACAATTATGAATTTGTATTGGCCAGAAATTTTCGAAAAATATGCAACAATTGTAGTGACGTTAATCCATTTATTTTATAGTAAAACTCACTCAAAATATAATGTAAGTTGCAACAATCTTATAGCAAATATTAAAACAAAAGTAATACCATAATTGTTTTGAAAAAGTAATACACTTTGTAGATAAGATTGCTACAAAGTTTTCACTACAAATGCTTTAAAAATTGTATTACAATTTTAAGTAACAAATGCTCTCTTTGTAGCAAAAATTGTTACAAAATATGTGCTACATTATTGTAGTAATTTGTAACATACGATTTTTTTCAGTGTAAGAAGACCAATCCAGATGACAATCCAAACTACAACAATTAGTGTTGCAACACAGAAAGAGGAAAATGAAGAGGTTGAAATTAATTAAAGGAGTTAGACAAGGTAATTCGTATAGCGTATAGAGATGATTATACAGATATGTTGAGTAAGAAACACCTACGCATTGGTAATGCTTATGCCACACGGGTTACGTGTGATTATTATTATTATTTATTCAACGTGTTTTTAATGCTGGTCAGAATTTTTGTTTTGTGTGTGTCCTAGGTGGTACCAGAAGAAAGAAGAACCTAGAAGATGTAGTTTTAAAAACTAATTTAAAGTTAATCAAAAGTTAGTCTCTAACTAATTTTTAAATTAACTTTAAATTAATTCTAAGTTAAGGGTCGTTTACATCCAATTACCGTACGGAAATTAAGAATCTTGATAAAAGTGATTAGTGCAATTTGTCCAAACAAAAGTAATACATATGAGCAATCACTTTTGTCAAACTTGTTAATTTTAAGTTATTTTTGTTTGCATAAATTATTTAACATGTGCACGCTTGCATTTTTAATTTTTTTTTTAATTGCTAGAGTTACTATGTGATATATCACATTAGTAGAGTAATGCACGCAACTCCGCCGTAGCCGGTCTCAAGTCCAGGTGTAAAATGAAGAGGGATGCAAAGATTTTAGTATTTATGTATAGTGTCAATTTTTTTCAGATGGATTTTATAACATTAACGCATTGTGTTTACAAAGAATAGTGTCGTTACGCAGGTATTGCCATTTCTGTATAGAACGACCGGTCTTTCGGAATAATCTTAATTGTATAATCAGGACTGTATTGGGCCAAATGTTTTTCCCAATGCCACAATTTACATTTATTCTGTATTCTGAAAACTTCAGAAATTTTGCAATTATGACATCAGAAAGTTTGATAGGTACATTTTAAGATAATCCTTTATGTTGAAAAAATGAAATATTTTTACATGATTGGCTTAATGCAAACAAAACTATTTCCACGTTTTGTGAAATTGTTAGTATGCTGAACTGTAATAAATTTTATTATTGTTACAGATGCAATAGACACCGAATATATTTTACCACGAGTTCAATGATCTCTATTTTACTTTAATTTTCTTACCAGACACCTTCAACTGTCAAGTTCCCACAAACCATAAAGTTTAATTTGCACCAAAAAGCCAGTCCGTGGAACTGTATCACTCGAATCAGTTGAAGTTTACACGGTTATACAAATGTAGTTAAAAGTTCAATAATATCAGTTAAAAAGTTAATAATAATAATTTGGTAAATGTTTTGTTAACAATTTTCCGTATAAATAATTTTTTATTGCTGTGAACTGCGCTGAACTTCGGTAGCACGACACAGACGCGTGTCGTTTGCTGTCATTTAAGTAGTGTAGGTAAAAACGAATAATTACTATTGTAGGGTCGTACAACCCATCTCCAATAGGGACAACAATACACTTAGCCACTATTTCAAGGACTTAAAATGGACTATTACGTTATCTCACCCTGAATAGCCATCTCATCCACGAATCCCCTATTTCAGAATTGTTGAATTCTCCTGCGAGTTGCTAGTGGAGAGGAAAGGGAGTTACTAAAGATATGATATATGCCACACCGATAACGTCGAAATATCATCGAACTGTCGAGTGTCTGGGGGACAAATAAACTAATTGGTAATTAATTTATTACAGATATCGCATCATTGTGAACGTGGAAAAATTTTGGTAGACATTTTGTATATTCACGATTATATTCGAGATCACACGAACGCTAGTTGCCACAACAAATTCCAAAGAAACAAAAAAGTATAATTGAAATACCTATTTGTAAAATAACTCTTAGGTAAAAACGCTTTGTAAATAACTTGCCCTCTCTAAGTTGCTATCCAAATTGATGATAGAAAATACGTTTTCGAAACTGTTTTTATTAATAAACTACTGTCCGATTTTCACTCGTTAATTTAGTAACGAGCTTTTGAAGTTAATACATATAAAATTGATTTTCCATTTGCTTTCCAAGTAGCATACTTCCAAAATACCAAGCAGAATATACATTGGATAGTATTAACACATCAGGGCCCGATTTTAAGTTACAGTTCCGACGGTGTAAATTGTTTACCATGGTAATGGCACATAACAATTTCTGACACGATCACAGCCTAATTTTAAGTTAAATTTGCCGGCTAATACAACTTGAAATTAAGTTGTGACCTTGTGGAAATTATTGTGCTCCATTACCATGGTACCGATTTGCACCGTCGCAACTCTGAGTTGAAATCGGGTCATTATAGTCAACAAAGTGATGCATTAAAAATATTTGCATAACTTTCAGCTGCTCACAAAGGATTAGTGCGTCATGTCATCCTGAGTAGTCATCTTAAACACAATTCCTCCTAATCAATTTGTACATGTAATTTGGGTGCACTAGCTTGCATAATAATTGTTGGAATCTGGTAAATCACAGTTTTTGCAAAGAAAGGCTCATCAGGACACTTCGTTATTATTTAATTCCTTCATTTATTAGATCTGTTTTCCCGTCTGTGTGTAAGCAGAAACGTAACTAGCAAGTAAAGCTCTTGTTGCGGCCAACAACAAGTACAAAAATTATGGGAGCAAAAATCTCAAATACCTAATAATTTTCGCGCTTTCTGCGACAAGGCGCCTACGGTCGAAGCCATATCAAATAAACTAGTTTGATTTTTAGTTTTGATCAATTCTAGGAATCCACATTTACTTTATACCAGCCGTGAACCACATTCTAAACTTTTATAAAGTATTTCAAACTAATAATACCACATGATCAAACACTTTTACTTTCTAGAAGACTGAAATTTATGTTGGCAGTGTAGCAACATTGGCAAGAAAAACTTCATGCGCAATACAAACATTCTGCCAACGTAAATTTTGAATAAGAAGTATTTGAACATATCATAGAATTTTCATTACATTCTCCACCAGAAGTAATTTATCTATTATGTTGTAAAAAAGTCGAATACCAAATTCATAACCCTTACGATTTGCATAAGTACGATCTCCAGCTTTGCTGTTGCAGGTTCTGGGTATTATCCAACTTATGAGCGGAAGTTAAAAATTTATTGTTTTAAGCAATTCATCTTAATTTTAATAATATTTTTCCTAATTTGCTTAAAATATTACCTACATAATTATTTTCATATTTGGTACAAAAAATATTAAAGATTTTTTTTTGATGGCATGGCTATTTTAACGAATGTATAATATAAAAATAATTGCGTCCATTGAGTTAATATTTTTTTAACAAGTAGATAACTGTAATTCCTTAAACTACAGGATAACATCAATTGCTTGTCAACAATATTGAGTGAATATCTTGCATACCGAATTCGAAAATTTATTTTTCAATATTTAGGGCGGAGGAACAGTTCGATATATTTTTTCCTGTTTCGTTATTATATTATGAAATTGTTTTGCATAGTTCATAATAATAAACTCGATAATATTATTGAGGAATTTGATGAAATAAACTATTTAGAACGGTTCGTCTGATAACATTGGGACTAATGGTAACAAATTCGGAATTGCCACAACGCTGCACACGAAATTCCACATACAATTAGAGACGTTTCTTGTTCATAATTTATTAACAAACATGGTCACATTTGGAGAGAGAAGTTTTCTCTGTTGGAGCAAAGTCATCGAAACTTACGGAACTAAAACTTTTTCGTTTGCTCTCTTTAAATAAATCTTTAGCTAAAAGAATAGAGTTCAGTTACAAAAAAAAATATACAGACTGTGGCGTTTGAGCAAGCTTTTAATAAATATTTATGTTTTATTATTATAAATTGTAACATTAAGTAACAATGGCACTCAAAAGGATACTTTGTAAAATAAAATGTTCGTTGGATGGTAATTTAGAATAAAAAATTCGGCCTTCTTATAAAGTTATGGTAATTTAAAGGACGAATGAACAATGCTAAACTTTTACATTAACATAACAATAGTAAAGGCTTTTCTTATTCTGTGTTTTTTTTGTGAAATTATTGCGTACTTCATAATTATATCTTCGTGGTCTAAAGAAAAATGGATGTATCTTTTATCAAATCTTATCTCAACATGATTATGGGTATGCTTAGAATAAAAAAATTGTAAATGGAAATTAAGCCCTTAAATTGTTTAGTAATAACATTCAAAATGAACGACATTTAATATATCGCATCAATGATTCACATCATCATCGATTTCATGCTTATTTTATAGCTCGAGGAGTAAAGTTCCCCATCCTAGTAAATGGAGTTCTAAATTAAACTTGATTTTTATAATTTTATCGCACTTTATGAAATGTTTTAAACAATTATTATTATTATTTATTAATTTTTGTAAATAAATTGTAAATACATATTATATGGAAATTATATTTTTTTCTCATTGTCCTTTAAAATGACAATTTCGAAGCCTACAAGCAGTCCACGAAATGGACGATTTTTGTAGTGATGCCGGTTGATAAACAACAGTGCAGGAATATCTTCATGGCTTAGGCCAGAAATGATACTTCTGATCTGTACTGAATCAGCACCTGCACCGACTAAAAGAGTAGCAGAGGTTCACCAGCATCAATGATCTAAAAATGATGGACTAAAATTACATGTCTATAGTTTTTATCATTTAGATATTAAGGAAGGCCAGCAGTCTAAATTATTTAGATAGGTCAATGTTATGGTTCCCTATTAGCATGAACCTTACCATTGAATAGTTGATTCAGCGCGTATACTTTATGAATTATATTCGTCAATAATTCAGTGAAATAAGTCAAAATGGTATTCTCAAAATAACGCTGAATTTTCTTTGGTTCTTTTGATTTTGAAGCAAAGTGTTGACAAATCTGCACTTTTGGTGTCGTGACGTTTCTTCGTTTTCCATATCGCTAATATCTTTTTCACTGTACTTCTCTGAAAACAGTTGCTTTTACGTTTGTTTATGTGTCGCGAAAGGCAACCTTTTCCGTGCACTGCACGGGGAAAATTTTTCCCGTGCGGTTCTTTATTTCATTGCTGCTACACCAATAATATTGTTTAAATTGATATACAGTGATTTTACGAAAGCACTGTATACCGTATATCCCGGCGTATAACACGCAGTTGAAATTTTGAACGATTTTCTTAACTTTCTTCATATATTCGGCGTATAACACGCATCTGGTATCCAGATATGAAAAACACCTAAATACCTAGCTTAAAGCCAAGGTCTCTGTAGGTTCAAAAAGAAATTGCATTATTGCAATTCCCGTGTATTATAATAGTTGAGTTATTTATGACGGCTGACCGTCATAAAAGTAGGGGAGGTTTTGCATATCACAATATCTCTCATTTTTATACCCGGCGTATAACACGCACACGAAAATTTGAGCTCATTTTTTAATCTTAAAAATGCGTGTTATACGCCGGGATATACACATACGGTATTTATTTTTACAGATCTTTATATTGAACCATGTAAGGTAATGTTGAGCTATATTTTGAATTTCTCTGTCAAAAAAATATTTTCAATCAATGGGAGGGAAAAAGAATTCAGCATTCTAGATAACATTTTATATAATGAATGGCAAATTATTTATTTTAATTTTTATGCTTTCTATTAACGTTTTTCAGAGAGAAATAATGAAAAATATAATTCATTACACGGCAGAAACTGATTTTCCCGTTGTCACATGACTTACCAGTCATGATCGCACGGGAAAAACCTCTTTTCTTGCCGACTAATGAAATATACTATTACAAAACACAAGTCAGCGTCAAATTCTTTTAGCATAACCGTCATAATCATAAATAACTCATCACATCATAATGTAATAAAATAGTTCGATCGAAGAAAATATAGTATTTGCAGTTCGTACATACAAGAAGTGACGTCGGGGCCTGTTCCAGTTACAAACCTAGGCTGTTGCCTCTTATTTAAATTGCCGTTATCGACCGGGAACATAATATTTCCTATAATAACTGCACAATATACAATTTTACCTATTGTGCTACCTATTCAAAATCTAATTAATTCGAATAATTAATTAAAGTTATTATGCAATCTGCTCAGTTATAGCAATGATAAATTGAAATGACAATCACAATAGTTTACTTGCTGTTTCACGTTTTGTGAAATGTAATGTTTCACTTTAAACAAGTTATGATTTGTGTGCAAAATTTGTGATATTAAACTTTGAACATCCTATCGTCATAAAAGAAAGCAATGGGCCGAAAGTTGTGCATGCAAAATTACTACAATGTATGTAGAATTAGGTCAATAAAGTTTTAAATTAAATTTTGGGCTAAACAATTTTGGGCTAAACAATTTTGGTGGAGTAGAAATGAAATTAATGTATCCAAAAGTTTTTTGAGAAATAGATTTTTCGTAAAAAATTAACCGAAATTGTCACAATTGATGAAACTTGGGTGTATCATCGATGTGACATTCTCAAGTAAATCAATACAATATGCTTATACTATCAAAAATGACCAATACCCAATCTTCGGTTGATTGATACCGAAAGGGATTACAAACGTTATGAAAACAATTTAAAATCTCAAGAAAGTATTCGAAAAAAATCTTTTACATTATTTGCGCCCAAAAGGTTGCTGTTACGCGTCAACTGTAACGTGCATAACCTGCATTACTTCAAATCAAATCATTATTCAAGAAATTGAATGCACCGAGCAGTGACATCCATCGTACAGCAAAGATTTAATACGTTGCTATTTCTTTTTATTTAAAATTTTAAGAAAGGTTTCCTTGGGGTAATAAACGGGAAAGCGTTATAGATGAATATTTTGAAGACTTGCTAAAAGCATCTTTGTCTGGCGGAATGAATACATCAGCTAGAAACTCGTTGGAATAAGTGTCTAAATAAAAAATTGGGTTATTCGTATCTACTGGTGTTATATAACAATGATTTAATAAGGTAATGTAAAATTTGTGGGTCCGAAAATGCGATCATTATCCTTATAATTGGAAATATTCGACCCTTACCGAAATATCTTGAAATTTTCAGTGCTGACCTAAATTCGGGAACGGAATGAAATATGTACCGGAACGTAAACTATCCGTGAAAATTATTCCCAAAATTTTCCGACTTCATTTTCTTAATGCATTTCCGATATGCATCCGAGCGGCTAGTAAGCAATAAAAGCTCGTTTAGAAACGAAGTGTTGATAAACCCGATTAGCTTATCTGAAAATATCAACAAATTTTATACTATTATGTAGAAATATATTTTTCGTACACAGATTTTTATTATCAGCTTGCTTTCAAAACCCGCTAAATTCATTTTGCGGGTGTTGTAAATTATACAGTTTCTCGTCACTTAAATATTAGGAGTTAATTTAGTAAAAATTAAAAACTCCTCAAATATGCCATCTAAGACCCAATTTTCCTCAATTTCTATGTAAAGAACGGCGTACAACTTATATGTAATCACCAATTTTACAAAAATATGTAGCACAATTACTTTATATTAGAATTTAACAAATTAGTACTATAAGGGTAACACCGTGCCTAAATTAACAAGGTTTGCCTTTAGCTCCGCCCCTTTATGAGGTAGTTGTGGAGAAGAACTTTAGAGTCTAGGCAAATTAAATATACGAAAATAAATAGAAGCAGTAATTCAATAGTTTTTATTTTTTGCAAATTAATTTCCAGTAGGGTTAAGAATAAGAAGCACAAATGAAACACGCCCTGTTGAACCAAAACTGTCTTCAAAGGTGAAATAATTTGGAGTTTTCCTAGTTTATTTTCTAAATTGTTACTTGGACTAAAAAAATTGTATAGAACTACAATAGTCTACATAAAATTTTGCTTAAAAATGATTTTATGTAACAAAGCTGGTTCCCATAGAACTTGGAATGCTGCTACTGCACTATGCCACTCCACTGTGACGTCATGCGCGAGAACAAACGAAAATGAACTACCGGACGGTGCAATCTTGTTAATTCAGCCATGGGTAATCCCATTTAAAAATACGACACTTCATAAATGAGTCGCTCAGGAGCAGAATGGCCCAACTGCAAATTTGCCTTATTTGAGATAGGTCGCATATTATATTCTACATTTGCTCCTCTTTAAATTCCTACTGACCCAAGTGAGATTCCTTTGTTTACTACGAAATAAGACACGTTTAAAAGTTGAGTCAACTATGTTATTGCCTTGACACAAATTCTTATTTCTATCAAAACTCGTTTTTTTCACTTGGGCCACTCTGCTTCTGAGCACCTCAAATATGGTATAAACCCGTCCTTAAATCTATCTCTACCTATGGAACTGTGCTCATCAACTACACACAGTGAAAAGTTATATGAAAATATTAAAAGCTCCTGCAGTAGTGATGAATTATGTAGAAGAGCTGCCAAATATCAATTCCGGCTTGTTTAATATGAAAATGAACTTGTTGAGCAAGTATCCCAGAATTGACGAAAATAAACGTAAATTCTCCTCTTAAGATTCTTCTCCAAGAAAAATGTCGTATTTAAAAGTTTGTAAACTACTTTGAAATGAAATTTATCAATAACAGACGATTTCATAATTAAAAGTTGATGTTCAACGCACGTGCAAAAATTCACCGCATGCGTTTCATAGAACTTGCAATATTGTTAGATGCTGCTTGAAATTCTGTTGCCATGCAAATAATATTTTTTCAAAGGTACTTCTTCTGCCAGTTGTGAGACATTCTGTATAATGATGATACCGTTAAAAAAAAATTAAATAATGTTGACCTGTTTAACAATACCAACCAGCAGCCTAGAAGGAGAATACTGGAATAACTCCTATGCTACCACCATATACTACTCCATATAAAACGGTTATTATTGCCAATGTAGATAATAAACGTTCGATGTTACGTAAGAAGTTTTTGAAACTGTTTGTCGATTAGTTACTATCGATATTTAATACGATTGTCTATTTAATAACTAATTTCTTTATCTCTTTGTAATTAAGCTAGTCTGAGAAAGAACTGTAACGGAATGGGAAGCCATTCCCATCTTGCTTCCCATACCACTATAGAGAACAATAGAAGGTTGCAATTCCACTGATGAGCAAGCTATAATTGCCGAAGAAAAAGATGATGCGGAATATATTAACAGGAAGCTCTGAGAATGGAGAATGACAATTAGAATCGAGAGAACTAAATATTTATCGGTAGGAGTGCATGCTATTGACCAAACGTTAAATACAGGCAAGAAAATGTAAAAATGTGAAGAACGCACTTAGAACTGAAGTTGGAAAAAAAAATAATTAAAATTGAAATAAATGAAAAAAATATGTATAGGGCCAAACAGAAACGAAATGAGAACTGTGCAAATGGTCAGCAAGGATATCAATAATCGACGTGACAGAAACGAAACGATAAACGAGATTATGGGAATAGCGAAACACACAGTAGAATATATAGATAGAAGGCACATAATATGGTTCTATAGTGTAAAAACAATTTAGAGTTCCCAAGCTTGCAATGGAATTGGCGACACCAGAAACAATAAAGAGACTTATTGGAAGAAGCCTATCGTAGCTGGAAGAGACAGAAAGAGAAAGAGAGAAAAAAAGGAACGAGCAAATGATAACAAATTAATATTTGTACATTATTGATACATTATTGTCTAATAACTGTAAGGGTACAAGCGACAATTTCAAAAAAGCTTTAGTTTGCCAGGGAGCATAGAGCCGTATTCGTAGACAGTTCTTAAGCAAAATAATTACCTGTAAAACAGGTAAGTGAGCTTATCTGTTCGATGAATATGGTTCATTCACAGTTCATTAGATAATTGTTTAGCTGTAGAGCAGGTTAGTATAAATGTACATATAACGAAAGTCACTTTTACCTGCTCTATAAACAAAAGCTTGACTCAAAAACTCTCTATAAATACGGCTCATAATCATTGAGATCCGTTCGATTGTAAGTTGCATTAAATCTAAAATTGTGTTTAGTCATCGGTGTTGCATTGTAACCCTGACAATATTTACAGACTAATACGAATGTCGCAGTGACTACACTGCTATTATTTTATGTGGAAATAATATAACTTAATTGATACAAATAAGTGCTGAAAAATTTGATAACGTTACAGAAACCGCCAATATCGTCTGAATTACTCGATATTTACTCGAATAAAAGCTGATTGATCAGATCATATTATTTTAGCTCTAGAAACTTCACGCACTGTCAATTTCATTGCTTGCACTATTACATAAAATAATTTTTCTACTTTGGTATTATAAGCGAGTTTTTGTGAAACTGAAAGTAGTGTCACAAAGGAACTTCTTGTGACACGGCTTTTGGTTTTTTTTTTGATACTTATTACGTTAGTATTGCTGTAATAGCACGCTGGCCGGCGTCGGGCATCTCTACCGAGCTCCTGTCAAGGTCAAGCCAAGTGTACAGCTTAATTCTTCCATGACTTATCCACAAAAATACCAAACTCGAGATTTTAAATTTGAAGTTTTAGTTGACATATGACACATAACAAATACCAACACAACCAGTACCTAATCCTAAAAATCTCTAGAATATTTAGAAAGCACAATTTTCAAATTTTCATTAAACTAAGAGCACCAAAGTAGAAAAAATAGTATATTACACTCGTTTTATAAGACGTATTGTCTTATAAAACTTGTATAATAATATACTATTTTGATTTATCGTTTGGGAACTACGGTATAATTTCCCTAGCAATCGTATATGCTGATCAACCAAAACTCTCAAAAAACTAATTAACTAATTAAGGCTAGAAAAAAGTTAACTAAAAATGTAGCACTCCACGCCAGCACCGCGCAATCGACGTAACAAGATGTACTTTACGGTACACTTCATTATATTCTGCAGACCTGAAATGAACCTGGTGCTTTAAACAAAACGAATTACATAAGAGGAAAATATATTCAACACTGGCACGCAGTAGGTACGTATTAAAATTTGACGGTGAAAATTAATGATTTTCGAAGGAAAATCTAATCAAAAGCGGTAGCTATTGAAAGTTGCAGGTAATGGGTATGGTAAAACGATAAGTCAGTCGAGTTTTCGCTGTTGTAAAGCTAAAATAAATCACTTTAAAATCGAAAATAAAGACGACCGGGATGTAAGAAAGTCGTATATGTAAGCCCGGGACGAAACAAAGTTTAACTTAAGTGGAGCACATGTTTTTGTCAAGCCGTCAGCTTGTTTTAGTAGTGGTATGACAAACAATCTCTATCCGTATCCATAAATAACATTTATAGCGCGAGCTCAGTGAATGGAACTAAAGCAAGCACTTGTAAGTCTCTTTGCGAACCGAAACAGTACACAACGGAGTAAACATATTCAGATCTACTAAATAGATTTGTCGCCAGCGATATCGCCCCAGAAATGCGTACATCAAAAATTTAACTCACATTAAGCAGGGAGACTCCACTTTCATGCTTTGAAGCTCAGAAATTCAGCACATCATTAAGGACGTGGCGGTGGAAAGGCTGAAAAATAAAAACAATGAGTTGTAATGAAAATTCCCGTGCAGAGCCAGATTATATGTAGCAAAATGGGGAAATGAAAAAAGTAGGGCACAATACAAACCAATTTTTCCTTCGTCTAAAATCCGATATCGTTCAATATTCGTTTCGTTCAAGTTTCAAACATTTACATAAAAGGTTTCAAGTTGGAAAGGGATATAATACTATGACGTAATGCATCGTATTTTTTTTAGTCTAATATGTGGGTTACTCTCTTTTCTTGCTTCGCGTTATTGAAAGCCACATAAATATTCTTTTGTACATCACAAAAACGTCCGGATCGTAAAATCTTTATACGTTCATCAAGTTACGACGAAATAATGTGATTGTTAATAAAAGTTTTACAACATCCTAATGATATTCAACCTATTTGCATCCGATCCTGCGTTCATGCATCATTTCCTGAATTTAATTATTTTTAACTTTTCTTCAAATTTTATGCCTGAAATATTATTACCAACCGTGCACATTCCTAACAATTCACTAGTTTTCCAAAAGTACATAACAAAATATTTACAAAGGAATCATTTTTTCTTTACATTGTCAGAATAGCGAATCAAAAGACTATTTGTTTTTTTAGTTTCGAAATAAGCATTTCAAAATTCTCTGATTTATTTTTAAAATAATCACAAAAATACTTACGGTGCTTCTACTGAATTGGTTAGTTTTTAATGAAAGTAGATGGCATATTTAAGGACTAATATTTATTAAAGCTTGATCTCTTCAAGTCGTAGGAAATCATCAAATTTAGCAATACCCACATATTCATAAATCAGTCACATATGTGCGACGCCGATTTATGGATTAAAACCGCATGTCACGTCTGTCAATTGGTTGTGAAAGGGTTAAAGGTTGAGGAGAAAATAGCTCCAATATGTAAACTCTAAAATAAGGTGTAATTTATTATTGACGAATTTACTGACGCGGCCATAATTTATTTGTAGTTCCTTAAAACGAATCTAAAAACGCTTTTTATAAAGAACCTAAATATGATAGAGATAATTCTCAGTTAAAATGTTCAATTAAAATAAATAATACTGTTCATTATTGTACTGTTCAAAACGAGGCCGGGCAATCTGCGCTTTGGCTCTTAACTTATAATAATCAAATAGTTTTGAACTTGTATGATGCAATTATAATTTGAAGTAATTTAATAATGTTGGAAAATGCTACCACATCCATACTGCTGCATACTTAACGCTTTTCACAAGACGATTAGGCTACATATGAGTAGCCCATTTGCAAAACCAGATATCTCGATTTTGGTTATAAACACTCATAATCGTCAAAATATAAATTGGGATTTTTTTAATAAAATTGTAAAAAGTAGTCTAATTAATTGGTTGTGCATCTGCACACATTTTAGTTTTGTAATAAATGACGAGCTGAGTTCAATGATAACTGTAACTCGATTTCTCATGTTTGAGATGTCTGGTTTTGCAACTGCACTACTCATATGTATTGTTGTCACTATTGAAGATAGGTTTTACGATCCTGCAATAGTGATTATCCGTTTTTACCTAACCCTCTTAAATGACAACAAACGGCATGAGCCTGTGTCGTACTGCCGAAGTTCAGGGATAGAAAATTATTTCTATGTAATATTGTTAAAAAGACATTTACCAAATTTGTTCCCACGGGCGAAACATTTTTAAAAACATTTTTAAATTTTACAGTGGTGCCTTAACTTCCCCACTTAATTATAATTATTAACATTCCATAAAAATTTTTAGTCTTGATTTTAAAAAAAATATCTTTTTGCATTTTTAGAAAGTCTGGTTTATCATTACAAAAAACTAATTTGGAGATGGCCATTAACTTTAGAGAATCCTGTACATACAGTGAGCGACCCACGTAACGCAGCAATTCGATAACTCTTGAAATTAATGAGTTGTGAACAAAATGCTATAACAAATGAATTTTTAAATTTTTATACAGGATCTTTCTTGTCAAATTAACGATGTCATCACTGATTTGCTTAAATGGCGATCTATATTTTTCGTCAAGATTTTGGTAGCTGCTTTTAACTATCAAAAGAACAATATAAAATTTTTTGTTGTTTACATAAGAAAACTATACATAAAAAAAGTGTTGAAAAGCGAGCCACTAACGTGATGCAACAATTCAATAAATATTAAACCGTCGAGTTTCCAACAAAATGCAAAGGTAGGTCGATGTTAAAATATAATTTCACATTTGTTTGTATAATAGCTTGGTATATAGAGTATTTTTTGTCAAAGTAACGACGTCATCAGCAATATTTTTAAATAGCCATACGATTAAAACGTTCATGAGCAAGAGAGATGGCCTTTAAGAATACAAAATATTTCGATCATACGGTACCTATTCCTGCAGTGTGGTAAATTCTTTTCGAAATACTCTGTTGTACAACGAGCGTATTTAAACGTTTCGTTTATTTTTGTTAAACAATATATAGATTTAAATTTTTGTAAATTTAGCGGTTACGAATTTCAAATTAAACATAATAAATAACAATATGCACAATTCATATATCAACATTGTAGGAATGTTTAAAGCACGGGCATAACGGAGGGATTTTAAATTTCTGAGGGCTATAATCTATTATAATCGTGCTAATATATTACATTATATTATTATTTATTCTGAAAAATTCAATATTTTGACCAACGTAGTTAGCGCTTTAAATCGTTGATGTATAAAATATGCAAAATGTTGGCATAAGTCAGACAAGTAAAGAAGCTTGATGATTAGCTTTTAGATTGATTCATGTGTCATTACAATCTCAAATGTAAGCAATTTGTGGTTTAAATTTTTCCAATATACACAATTTTTGTTCTAATGTTTAAATAATTTATTGTCTAACAATTTAATATTAAAATCATTCTTCTTATCAACTTTAAAGCTAAACAGGCCGTAAAGGCTAATTTAGGTGCTCTATAGAGAGTCAATAAACAAGAATCTGATTCCAAAATTAAATAAATATATCAATTTATTTCCCAAGTCAGCGTTATTGTTAAGTTGACAAGGTTCTTTTATTACAAATAATAACGCTGCTTGCCGGTGAAAAATAGCCCATTATCATTTAGATACACCTGTTATTTTCCATAAAGACATCATTACAAAAATAATTCCTCATATTAAAAACAATTTCAAACGAATAAATAAAGACCGTTCAAATAGGAAGCTTGCAGTGTAAGCACTATTTTATTATTTTCTGTGATTTATGGATTTGTTCATTCACTAAAACTTTAAATAACAAATCAGAATGATAAAAACAATACTTGAAAACTCTTTATTAACAGACAAATTAAAATAAATGACAAGAATTGTTACCGAAAATTAGTTATGAAAATGAAGCATATAAAAGAGGTTAAACTGGCCATTTAGTGAGAATATGTTATGTGATAGGATGGAAGATGGCGTAGAGAAAAAACATTTATGAAAACGGAGCGGTGAAAATTAATTGGATAAAGGAAGTAAAAAAAACCAGCAGCAACAGACGCTTAAGAAGGAAACATCTACCCGATGTTAGTTGCATAGTAATATTAATTTATTACAGCGTGACAACATAATTTTAGTAAAATGTGCATCTGTCTGGTTATTTTACATTTTGTTATGCAGCGGGTAAAATAAAATAAAAATTAAAATTAAAAAGATCTGTCAAGAAATAAAATTCTTTCGAGATTTTTGTCATACGGTTTTTAACTGAAAATGGTATAAAGACGTTGGAGAAAACACCCTTAGGCATCCTAATCATATTGGTCACAAGATAATTTCGCAGTTCAATTCTTAGTTCAAATTCAGAAAATCTAAAATTTGATGAACATTTACTGAACTGGTAAGTAATAAACAATTCTTCCGCTCAGGGGGCACCAATTTTGCCCCTTAAAATAAAAAATGTTTAGGCAATCAAAGAGTTATCCTAACTAATAAGGTTTGAAACTTAAGTATTGAACAGAGAAAGAACAAAACAAAGAGTTGCGCGTTTTTCATACGCTCGTAACTTGATAAATATTATTTACATTATGGTCTGCGGCGATAACGACGGTAAACCCAGTCGGAAAAAAATTAGTCTATAATTTTTTGCTAATTCTTTGCCAATTTTGTGTTTTCATAGATGTACCTGATATAATTAATCCCGTAACAGGCTGCAAACACATTTTCAATTATGCAAAGAGTAATCTTTATCCCCATTTTTATACGCTCATAATTTGATAAATATTATTTATATTATTGTCTGCGGCGATAACGGCGGTAAAATCAGTCAATGCGATTGCTGCATTATTTACTTCTTTTTTTTGTAATTTTTTGTGAATAGATGCTTCAAACAATTTTTCCTACGATGCTATTCGAAACTAATATATATTATACAATTTAGTAGGCTCGAAAATGTTTCATACATATCCTTACGCGTGCGAACATTGATATTTTGCATTATCAAGTGTGTATTTTTATAAATTTTTAGAGTTTTATATCCTTACGTGTGCGAATATGGTAATATCCTAACAATTTGCACTATATCAAGTGTGCATTTTAATACAAATTATTCTATCCATGCCGTCAATCAAAAAGGTACAGATTTGACAGGAAATCTGTGAGTAAAAGGACGAACTATTTGACTAAAATCTTATGGGAAAACAACTTTTCCCCGAAAATGTAAAATTTAGACGTTTATCCAATTTGGTTTACGGAAACTATTTCTTAGGTGCTAAAGGAACATTTTTATGTAATTTGTTGACGATGTTGTGTTCGGAAAGCAATAAAAAACACGATCAAATAATACTGTATTTCGTATCACAACTTTTACATTTCTTTTCAAAGATATTCACCATGTTATCATAAAATAAAACATGTCATATTGTACTACTATATGTTTAGTATAAGTGCCCCGAAGGAATTTCTACAATATAACTTACTTCTTGAGCTGAACTGAGTTTACTGGCATACTAAATTTTCAAAAAAATATTGTTGCCAATTTTTTTCCTCTTAAGTTATCAACTTTCTCGCAATAAAAAAAATATTTTCTTACAAGGCAATATATTCTCTATAAGTGCTGTAAAGTGCATTGCAAAATATTTCGTAACTCTAAAGATTTCAGTAAAAAACCCTCACTACTACATTTTTGCGAGAATTGCACTTTCGGAGGTTAATTTTTGAAAACTGGACACTTCTTCACCAAAGCAAATATATCATTAGATGCGGTAACATTGTGTTTACAACTGTTGCTTCGCAAATTATATATTGATAAGTACTTTCTAAGCTAAACTGAGTTTCTTAAAACTCTGCATTTTTTGAGGTTGGGTTCCCCAGCCTTAATATTAAAATGAGTATAATGTTAAGTAAATGTCTGCTACAATAAATTTTCATTAGGGTAAACTCCGAAAAATAATTTGAACAATCTTATTTATATTGGTAGTGTTTTTATCTTTCAACCCACAGGCGCTATAGAATGCAGCAATGTATCAGGTGTAATTTGACATTATTTAAGAATTTCAGAACCGGCTGGGTGGCTCTCGCCAGACTTGCGTGTTTTCAGCAAGGAGGAGCTGAATTAAAAACCCGGAAAAATCTGAATTTTTTCGTTCCATTTTTTGGGGTCGGCACTTGGTCCAGTCGCAATAGGTCATTGGGGTTTAATTAATGACGCTTCCTCTGCAATATCTAGACGTTTGAGGAAGCAACAAGTCCTGCTCACAACACCTACACACTACACTAGCATCAGCAAGGTACGCACCAACTATGTAACCCACATGTGAACCTAGTTGTGCAGTTAATGACCGACACTGGCTGCAGCACACATCTCGATTCTATCGATATTAAGAGGACAAAGATTACGAAGTAGAAAAAGAATCTGAGTTGTGTTGGTTTGTAAAAATCTTGCTATCTTCTTGTGGATCAGTAAGTAATTTTTTTAATGTTGTAATATATCAAATTGACTGTTAAGTACAGGTTAAAAGTTTTTTTAAAGTAAAGAATACCCTAGTAGCAAGCAATATTTATTAAATATTTATAAAATATTTTAAAAATATTCGAATCTTTTCTAATATTTCTAATGTTTTTAAAATATTTTTAAAATATATTTAAAAAATATTTATTTATGCATATTTAAAAAATATTAGATTTACATAATAAAAAAAATATTTATTTTCGTACATTCAAAAAATATTAGATTTATAACAAGAAAGAAATATTTATTTGTCCATATTCAAAAAATATTAGATTTACGTAACGAAAAAAATGTTTATTTTTCTACATTCAAGAAATATTAGATTTATACGAAGAAAAAATATTTATTCTTGCATATTCAAAAAATATTAGATTTATATAACGAAAAAAATATTTATTTTTGTATATTCAAGAAATATTAGATTGTTTGTTTGTTGTGTTTATTTAATGATGAGTTTGACACAATGAAACAATTTGTCAATAACCAAAATAAAACGATAAGAATAATTCGATTTGATTTATGTTTAAAACGGCTTAAATGTGTGGTTTCTTAAAGTACCTACCCTAGTAGCAAAGAAATATTCTTAAAATATTTGTTTTGAATATTTAAAAAATATTATTATGACAGATTTCTTTATGTTTTAAAAATATTTTTTAAAAACATTTAAAAAATATTATTATGACAGATTTGTTTATATTTTTAAAATATTTTTAAAAAACATTTTAAAAATATTTCTTAAAAAGATTTAAAAAATATTTTTAAGAAATAAGAAACATATTTCAACTGAACAGCAGTTAACCAACTGTTATGCCTTTCCAATTATCACTAAAAATCGTAGAAATTACCGCCCCGTTTCATTTTAGTGTAGATAATATTCGGTTTTATGTTTATTTTTCCCGCAATTTACGTTGGAAATATTCAAGAGGCACTTATTAATCTACTAAAATTAAAAATCGCGATCGTGATTAGGTGGACAATTTGTTATTTCATTTAATTCTCGAAAAAGTAAAAAACACGAGGATTCACGCGTTTTGCTCGCGCATAATCTTAATTTACCACTTTGGCTACAATAATAATAAATCGTGAATCAATTAAAAAAAGTTCCATACACATTGTATGTGATCGCCTAGCAAAAAGATGCATATTTGCGGAATTTTTATTACATAGCGGAGAGACTAGCCTCGAGCCTTTTTGAACCATTATTGTTTGGAGGGAACGCCAGCTACGAGTGGACACAATGGATCGAATGCAGTCAATTGGTTTATTACCGACATTTTTTAAAGCTTTTCTGACAATAGATAAATTGCTTTAGAATTTCTGAGGGTTCGGGGGTACCGAACCCTCAGACCTAATTCGGCTTGCAGTAAGTAAATATATATTACGGTGTGCATTTTCTGTATTTTTAATGTAAAGTAAGTTTTAGTACCTTAAATAATTAGTGAATGTTTAATTATGAAGAAATGGGAAATATTACAAGTGGTTTAATGTGCTGATATGAAGATGTTAATTTAATGCAATGTCGATCAACAAAATGATCAGTTTCAAAGACCATTTCTGTGTGTGATAAATTTGCATGTAAGTAAATTTGTTGTAATTTTAATTTTTCCCACACCTTACCGAATGAATTTCTTAAAAGTATTTTCATAAGTAATATCACAAGAGAGTGGGAATAAATTGAAAATAATTCGACAGATTTTTGAAAACTTGTTGCCAGGGAATAGACACGAGAGCCCGTAGGGCTCGAGTGGCTATTCCCAAATGGCAACAAGTTTGAAAAAATAACCGGAGAATTATTTTCTAATTAATTCGCACTCTCGAGTGGTATTCGGAAGATTATTTTTTAACGTTTAAATAAAAAATACAGCATAAAAATACAGTTTAATTCATTATAAACTAAAATCAAACTGGCGACAGATATCAAAACTAGAAATGTGCTGTCAAGTAACATATGTAAACAAAATACTAGAAATTATGCTCGCGGGAATAATGTACAGTAGAAAATTCTCACTATAATAATGTTGTGATTGGACAGAATTAAACACGTGTGCCCAAATACTGCTAAACGATTGGTGAATGAAATCATTAAAAAATAATCAGTGTAATAGCTATTAAACAAATTGTTTTTTAGTTTCTTTCCGTCGGAACAAAAATTAAGAAAAGATACAACAAGAAAGGACATGCGAACCAGTTGCTTCGATAACAGAATTAATAGTAACGACGAAGGTAAAGAAAAAATTTTGATTTTCTTTTATACATTTAGTGTTATATCTATCTTATAACAAATTTTACTTTGTAAGAATTTAACAAAATACAAGTGCGCCTGAAGTACGCGGATTTGCGGAAAGGAAATCTGCATAAAATGGAATGACACCACGACTTTTTGTTTATAGACGAAAGGTCATTATTGAAACATTCAAACTGGTCTATATTGGTAAATTTTTATAATAATATATCCGTGGTACAATGTAAACATTTTGTTTCTTTGTTTTTAGATTGATGTAGATTTTGGCAATTATTTCTTGGGAGAAAAATAATTTATTTTCGTGGCGGCCAAAATTCATTGAGAAGGCTAATGACTTCGACGAGCTTCCATTTCATATACTTACATCTGTTACTAATTATGTATTACATTTCAATATATTATTTTGAATATTATTTTTTATATTTTTAAAAAATATTTAAAAAATATTTCCCCAAAACATTTAGAAAATATTTCTTCAAAACATTTAAAACATATTTCTTTAAAACATTAAAAACATATTTCTTAAAAACATTTAAAAAATATTTTTATGACACTTTTGTTAATATTTTAGAAATACAGTGAAGTCCGGATTAAGTGAACTTGAAAAATGCATCAAAATTGATTCACTTTATCCGAGGTTCATTATAAACGAAACACAAAATGCTTTATGTTTATTATGGGAAGATTTTTTGGTATTTCAAATAGCGTTCACTATAACCGGAAGTTCACTAAAACCGGGTTCATTATATCCGGACTCTACTGTATTTCTAAAAAAACATTTTAAAAATATCATTTTAAAACATTTAAATAATATTTCTGAAAAACATTTAAAAAATATTATTATGACAGATTTGTTTATATTTTAAAAATATTTTTAAAAAACATTTTAGAAATATTTTTGAAAAACATTTAAAAAACATTTCTTAAAAATATTTTTTTAATCTTTTTAAGAAATATTTTATAAATGTTTTTTAAAAATATTTTTAAAATATAAACAAATCTGTCATAATAATATTTTTTAAATATTCAAAAAAAATATTTTAAAAATATTTCTTTGCTACTAGGGTATTTCCTAAAATTTTCAAACAATTTGGAGAATAGACGATCTTGGGGCACCTATCCTGAAGTTAGTTTTAATTAATATTAACATAATAATTAATAACATAAGTAATTAATTACTCCGTTGCATTATCGACTGAACATAAGTTGTTAATTACGGGAATACATACATATACGTCGTACCTACATGGCGGAAGACCATCTTGCCGATGAAACGAGAAATAAGGATATGGGTATCAACAAAATAGCCCGTACCTTTAATATTCCATCTCGAACACTACAAAAACGATTGAAGAATTTTCTATTATTTCTCATTACTTTACAATACATATAAAGTTGCACTTTAGTAATAATAATTATTATTATTTTGTGATTTGTGGAATATTTTATTCCTTCTATTTAGGTTCACAAGGCATCTATCCCACCTGGTATTTTGGCAATTAAGAGAGTCGTGAATTATATGAGTTTACTGCGTCAGATTTAAATTGAATTTTAAAATATCTTGACCGCAATTATACGACTCCAAGTTTTCACCTTAGACACAAAATGTACCTATATATGATATAGGCACATAACCTTTTGTAACACAACCGAATTTTAGAAAATGAATGCTTTTTGCAGTACCTAAACTGGAATCATTTGAAGTGAATAAAAAAAATGCAAAATTTTTAATTATTCTAAATTGCAAAATTTAAATAAAGAATACTTTCTGTGACTTTTTGTAACAGTCACCAAAATTAGTTTTCAGCAATCAATAAATAGTAAATGTTAATGTCACAAAGAAAAATAATTGAATTAAACAGAACATGCATTCATTCGCATTAGCAGTATTCTTGACATTTATTCATCAAAGTAGAACGGTCTTTTTCAACCATAAATTCGAATTGTAAAAGGACGAGCTCGTTCGGGTTTAACTAACTGAACTATTGCCGGGAATTCTGATGCCTTCATCTGTTAAAACTGTACTAATTTGATCCTTCAACTATTTGACTCCCGCCTGGCCAATAAATTGCTTTTCTGTAGATTTGAAATTCTGATATAAAATTTCAAACGCCGGCTTTTCCTCGCTCGTTATGTAATTCTTAATGTTTTCTTTTAATTAAAGCGATTGATTGAAACCGTATCGAACCACTTGAAATGGTCATCCTTAATTTGCGGTGAAGTTGATGTTTCCGTTGGCCTGAAACACTTGGTAAAGCAGAGAATACGCAGTAAGTTTAACCGTTAAAGCTACCCTCCAACGGAAATTCTTATCAGTATAGTTGGCGTTCTTCTTAATTATTATGTGATTTGTGTCTTGCAATTACTTTTTTTAGCGAATTATCACTTCTCACTTAATGCGATATTTAACTAGAAAGGTCAGCGTTGTGGGAATTGTACAGTTCTTAATTTGGTCTTTTATCGTTGTCAGTAAGTCTTACGGCAGTTTGTATTTAATTAGTTCATAAATTAGTTTCTTTATAATGCTGCAATGAATGGTTAGGAAATATTTACTAAATTTATTATGAAAGTCTTAGAATGTGTTCTTGTAAAGATTGTAGGCGCGACGAGCTTTTGATGTATGCTAATATTCTCAACAAAGTCGTGGTATGTTTATTGCCACTTGTAGAAGTTTCGCTTGAAACGCTTGTAATTTTTTTATTTTATAACTGTTGCAGTAACTTTTCGAAAAGAACAGTTATGTTCCAACAAACCGTTTTTCAAAATTTACTAAACTGTGTAAATAAAACAACAAACTAGTTTAGTTTTGATACTATGTTAAATTAACAAAATACCAATTTCTTAGAAAACAAACAGATTTCTTGTCGGTGTTTTAAAAGATATTGCGTTAAATTTGAAAGGGAATTTCAAGATCTCGCCACAAAATTGTAAATATTCAATCTTAACTTTCGTTAACAAGTTTAATTATTTCATTAAAATTCAGGAACTTTAAATAATATTTGTCGGTATAAAAATGACACTGATTGCACCATTCTAAATTTATATAGGGTGTTCTAGGAGTAACGCAAAACTTATTATTTGTTGGTTTGAAGTAATTAAAATTAAAATTTCAAATATCTCGAAAATATACATAGTGTGGTAATATGTAGTTTTGTTTAATGGTTCCACATTGTAGAGACCATAATCGACGTTTGTACAACTTGCTGCAATGACGACAGTTAATTTTCCCGATTCCAGATATCTGTACCGTAATTCACAAAAATTATGATTTATTATAAAAAACAATTTCATTCCGATTAAACCAAGTCCTATATTTACAGAGTAAAGCTAATTTGAAGATGTTAAATATTTCACAAAAGGAATCGGACAAATTGGTTTCGCCCCGATTATAATTATGGAATCTACCCTAATATAACATTAGGAATTTTTATTCAGAATGAAATAATTTTCGAGGATATTTAACAATTGTTTCAAGCAAAATTCTTGATGTTGAACATTCAAGCATTCTTGAGATCAAAATGCAAACTGGCTGTAATATTACAACAGGCCATGCAGAATAGATTAACGAAATTTATGCGACTCCTGAAACATACTGTATACTACAGGTTAAGAGGAAAAATACATCTTTTGAGTTTAATATTGAAAAGCAAAATAAAAGAGAATCGAAGTGAAAGCACAATGAGCATATCTTGACTGCGAAATGTGAAAGAATGGTTTGGACTAGCTTCAGCCAGTTGTATTGAGTTTTTAGCAAACTGAAAATTGCGATGATTATTATCAAACTCCGATACGAGCAGGAAGTAGAAAAAGGAATAATTTCCAATCTGGAATCGTTTGTTTTTATATCCAATGAGGTCTTTCAACTTCAAAAGATTGGAAACCGGTACTGTAAAATCATTTCAAACAGAATATAAATGGTACATTTGCACTGCTTTTTGAAATTTTATATAAATATGTGTGTTCTAAAAGACAATGATTCTTTTAGAAGTATATTTACGTTGTTAATGTTAATGTTGCAAAATTGTAATAAAAATATAACAAAAATTTTCTATTTTTTGACAAAATTCCCAGTAAGGCGGAGAAATGCATTGAAAAAAGGGTGCCAAACATCTAAAATAAAACTAATGAATCGATTTAGAAAATATCTTTTTTGATTGTTGCGTTTGAGTCATCTACATTTATTTATTTTCACTACAAAATATCTCATGCACGAGTATTTATCAATCGATCTGTATAAAAAAATGACCTGACACGTTAACAAGACTTGTCAGAATTTGTCATTACCTACTAAACTCTTCCTCACTAGCTCTTCATGGTTAGCCAACAATTTGTCAACTTGTCAACCTATAATTGAGAAGCTCTGTTACAATGAAAATTTTTAGTTTTAATCAATTTTGTTGTTAATGTGTCAGTAAATATCTAATATTTTCCCGTTGACAGTAAAAACAGTTTCATAAAATTATCAAAAAATAAATACCTAATCTGCAATTACCGTAACCAAACGGATAAGGAACGTAACACTTAGAACTTGAACTTTATTGCAATTTATACCGTATAGTTTTTAAAATTGTCAACGTTTATTTATGTAAATCATAATTTTCCAGTCGCCGCATATTGTAACATCAATCGGTAAACCGTTAAACAAAAGTTCTAGTGCAGTGCAATATTACGGATATCACGTCGTTTTATTTATGAGCATTCAATATAAATAATTTGTTGACATTACTGTTCACCGCAGTAACATTAAAACGATGGTTTGTTTCTGTTATTTCACTATTTCAGTTGGTAGATAACAGTAAATCAAGCCAATAAATCTGTTGTAAACGCGCAATCAAATTTTATTTGACAGCAATCATATTCGCAAGGTACTTGCAAAATTCTCAAATGTCTCGTGTTCAAATATTGATTCTTGATTTACAAAAACGGTTAGTTGTTCCAATATGTAGCAATTTTTATTAAATTTTCAGCTATATTATAATGCCACAAAATATTCATCTAAACCATCTGATGTATTTATTTATTTTTTTGTTAATTATAATGGATGAAAAAAAATTTACTTTATCTTAGCACGTTTATGCATATTGTGTATGTATTCTGAGAGTGATGCTTTCATTTCCAACAGAAGCGCAAGATAAATTATGAAGCGTGTTTTAGTACACGCAAAAAGTGATTGCTAATCTCAGATGGTGCGCTAGCGCTTTTCACAAACGAACAAATGTTTTATTTTATTTTCTAGTTTTTAAACTTTGTATGACGTTATCTGAAAACCATGCAATAATATGATCATAATTTTTATTATGATTTACTCCAAGATAAGATTCGCAATAAACAAACCTTGCATATAAATTCCATCTAATGATTTAACGATTCAAAAAGTCTTTAAAATGAAAAATTATTCCCGGAAGAACAAAATTGAAAGAGTTATTATACAGTTTTTTTTTGTGGTAGACGTTGCTACTTTGTGATGTTAATTTTTCAATTTTCTTGTTCCTTTAGAATAAAGTTTAATATTGAAACTATTTTAACAAACTGGCAAAAGAATTAATTGACGAATTTTTCTAAAGTTGACATTTAAAAATGCAATCCCTAATAAGAGCTTTTAGTTAGCATGTAAATTAATGTAATATTAATAAAATAAAATGTTTGATTGCATATTATCATCAAGGCATTATAGGAGCTTACCGTGTGCATACTACCTACTGTAACAACCAGCTCAATCAAAACCCCTCTAAAACTAACTATGTACTTTCCACCTACGTAACAGTCATGCTTCCAGGAAATTGCAATGATGTGGGAGGGGCCTGGTTGAAGTTCTGCAGATCAGAAAATGTGGGGAATGAGCTAACTGAGCAATTAGCTAGGAACAACAGTGCCTAAATAAAAAAACTTGAAAGTTCTGAGAAAGCTTTTAGGTTCCTTTTTTGACTAGTCAAATTTAAGCGTAGCCATTGGCCTAGTTGCGCTCAATCATAAATTTGATTCCAGTACCTTCTCGTTTAGCGGTGTGGTGAAAAGGGCTCAACTTTGCATTAATGCCGGAGGGGACATCATTTTCGTCACTTGACAAAATTGTTTGTTGTTATTAGAAGACCACAGCCCCGGGGCATCCGAAGCATTTATTGCGTTCATTTACATTTTTTGAAATCAAAGAATAGACGATAATTTTAGTTTAAAATCAAAACATTTATGTACAAATCCAATGTGCTCGCAACAACTGGAACAGCTGCAGCGTACAACAGACAGTTAAAACGACAGCTTTGCCGTATTGTGCGATTTTTCAAGTGAATACGCGTGCTTCATGTGGAGCATTTTACTCTAAACAAGTAGTAGCGTAACACTCAATAAAGGCTATGTGCAGAACGATAACCGGTTATAGTTCATTTTTTAATTCGAGATAAAAAATAAAAATGAGATAGCTTCGAAAAACAAAACTTTTAAGTTAGCTCAAGTTAAACCACTCCTCTTGCAAGCTATAAATAACGTTACATTGGCAGAACTCCATCCAGTATATGTTATAAAGAATGGTCTAGTGTAGTTTGTTCTTTTTATTTTTTATCTCGAATTAAAAAATGAACTATAGCTGAAGCTAACTTCTACACAGTTGAAGTTGCAACTATTACTTTTCGAAAATCATCCTCGAATTAATTTATAAAAACACATTCTAAATTCAACCAGTAGTTTTTGAGTAATGACGTCATCCATATTTTTTTAAATGGTAAGCCCATATTTTTTTATGATTTTGAGAATACTGTCAATTTAAAATAATATAAATAAAAATAAAATAATATAAAATTTTTAATGTCTTACATAAGTAAATATTTGAGCAAAACACAATTGAAAATTAGAAAACATAAAATTTGCTACAATTTACTTATTGATACTGAAAGGTAAAATCGAAGGCCGGATAGGAGTTGGAAGAAAACAACAATCATGACTTCCAAATGTTCGACAATTGACCGGCATACGCAGTGCAGATCTACTCTTCAGCACTGCAGAAGATAAGGAGGTTTTTGCCATAGTGATCGCTAAAGTCAGGGAGGCCGGGCAAGGCAGTTGAAACAAGTAGAAAATTTATTACTATCAAAGATCAATCAAAATCTCCGTTAATAAATAAATAAAATTTTTAAATCAAATGTTCAAAATGCAATCCACCAGTGTCTTGACAATAAATAACCGTACTGACAAATTCTTCTTGCACATTATGAATTACTTCTTCACTAAGTCTACTCATTTCGTATCTAACTCTGTTTTCCAAATTCCGTAGATTTTGTGTTCTGTTGAGATCAACCTTGAACTTTAAATCACCGCATGATAATAAGCGCAAATTGTGAGATCTGATGACCTTGGAAGTCAGTCATAGGCCCTTGGCTGCCAATTTTTCTCTCAGGAAAGCAGTTATTTATTAAATCGCGAACAGAATGAAATAAACGTGTAGGACACCATTTTGCTGATATCTTCACTAAGCTATGTCTAAACCGTGTCGATGAATTTGATTCATAAATTCAGGAACAAATTTACCCCTGTAGCCTAAAGCTATTGTTACCTCAAGCAGACTACAACCATTCGACAACCGACTGCGAATTTTTGCTTACGGCGAGACCGTTTATATTCGATTCTGCCGGAAATCGATTGCAACTCATCCACCTCAAATCGACTAAAATGCGCTATCATTCGGCTAACAATGAGAACAGTCCAAGAACAAAATTATGTGTGTCCAACAATAGTTGAACAGTCGGGAGCGGGTATCGAGTGTCGGTCGACAGCGTGTTTGATTGAAAAATTACATAATCCATCGACTATTATAGTCGATAAATGTCTGTTTGTTGTAGACGGTATAAAAATCGGTTCGGTGTAGAGGCGGCATAAATAAGGGCAATTAATTATTAGAGTTTTTAATATAGTTTTTTGTATTCATCGCCTAGGAAACGCACTCCGACGAACGCCATTCTCAATTCGGAACATCAGTTTCCCGGTGCATTCTAAAAATCATTCAAGTTGACAATAATTAAATTGAAGGCATCAAATTGTCAGCGCATTGTATATTTCTGGTTACAATTTCCAAAGAACCCTGAATTTGTAATTTTCTCTAGAAATTTTGTGTGAGCACCATCTATTACGAACTCAAGAAAATACATATCTGAAAATACTGTCAGTTCGCATGAATTAAATGTAAAATAAATACAGGATAATTCACTAATTAATGGTTGAATTTTTGTAAACAAAGATATTTGAGAACATTTAAATAATTATTTATATTAATTGAAACTGCCCACATCTAGGTAAATTTTTAATTGCCACATTGGCGGCCTCCCGAACTTCGGGGAGTTCAACATCAGATATTATTGCACAGTTGGTTATTCACAAAATTTATGTAAAAACACAAATGTCAAATGAAACAATATTTAACAACCAATGATAATCAATCATGCCTACTTGGTTTTTCAATCGTTGCCTACTTAGTTTTATGTGTGCTGTGAATTCTAAATTAAACTGGCCTACTAAATGAAGAAAAAAAATCTATTTTTTTATTAAAATTTTCATACAAAAAAACATCTACAATCCTTATGCGTAAATACATCTTCCGCACATTCGTGCAAATAAAGCATTCGCTTCTTCGTCACTCATGATTTAAACAATGCGCTCATACAGGAACATAGTCTTCCCGCACTTGGTTCCTATATCTATTCTAAAACGAGAACTATCAAGTTCTGAATGGATCTATCCGATATAGCTTACTACAATGATTGGAAACTGGCAGGGAAACAACTTGTGCATAAATGTTGGAAGATCTAAAGATAACATAAGGTAAGAAACCGTAAACAACTATATACAAACATTAGTGCTGTGTCTGTGCATTTACAATGATTTGTTGTCCTCAAACTCTAATGCTCGCTAGTTGATACTTGATACTTGATACTTGATACTTGATACTTGATACTTGATACTTGATACATCTGTGAACTGTGATTCATACTTGTTTTTGACTTGAGTAAATGACGGTGCTTTAATATTACTACTTTTAGATTCCAGTTCTCATATTTTTCCAACCACACATTACTGTTGTGGTAAACATTCCTCCGATATTGAAATGGACCATAAATGTGTCATATTAAGTGTAATCTTTTACGTCAAATGTTGATAGAAATTGTGCTAAAACTCTTTTGATATTTAAACCCGAATTTCGTAGTCATGACTGAGGAACCGCTTATTCTGTCAATGCCAGTATTTATAGAAATCGATGTGGTAAATGGCGCACGTAAATACTGCCCTTGGAAAAACGACCCTTAACAGTAATAAAATCGATAAAGTGGACAGGTTCCTATTTGTAACTTTCAGCTTCAATCAAAGAAACCTTGTAGATACAATATTCATGAGTACAAAAATAGATATCAAATATTTTCGTTATTTCAGATTTTTTATTTGGAAGTTATGCTATAAAACATTTGATGTATTTTACAAGGGTGTACACTTAACAAATACAAAGTATAAAAAAGACACACGTAAGGCCCATGTGTCATTTTTAAACGACTGCAGTATCTAAAAAGACCGAAGTGGAAAAGATTTTTATTATCGTGTTCATATTTTCAAAACAAGAACTTCGCTATTTCATCTGCTTTACTTGGAGATTAAGTTGTGGCGCTAAATTCTTTTCAGTTGTAAATACGTGGTCTCGGTCGTTTCTTTTTCCAACAGCATTCTCCTTCCACAGATTGTTTGCATGGATATTCTTCGGATATCGGTGTATTAATCTTTATTCTTTCTCATATCATGGTATTCGTATTTTATCTCTTGATATTTTAGCAGCTTTTCGCAAAAATCCATTTCCACCGTCAACAGTTTATTTTCCGCTGAATACATGGCAACCGGGACCCTTTTATTTAATAATACACGTTTTGGATATTTAAAAAGTGTGTAACTGAAAAACGACGAAATTTAAGTATTAAAAGATTTGCGAGCTTTTAGAAAAACGTCAAGTTCCGCCACTGTGGCGCGGACGTGGTGTCCACATGAAATGGTTTATTTGATAATAATCGTTGAAACAATAATTTTTAAATTTCCTGTTGTGTAACTTTCTATCAAACGCAAATGTGTGTTTTACTAAAGTTTCAACACTGTAGTTGTTTCTATGTTCTTAAAACAGTAATTATCGTAACTCATGTCTACATACAGTACCCGCTTTATAAAAACTACATCTACTCAATTATATTCAACAAAATAATAATTGTATAAATCTTAAACTGTTCAGTTTGGAAACAAATTCGAAAGCAAGTCAACTTGTAAATTTGATTTCACACATTATGATAACTCTTTCATATACAGAATGTTTCTTGTCAAAGTAATCATGTCATTGGCTTTCTGAGTTTATATTCATAATCTTAATAAGTTTTTCAACTGTTACAATGATGATAAAAATTGCAGCCTTTATATAATCATTTTTTCTCAATATTTAACCAAAAATATAGATTGCTGTTTAAGAAATCGACTTTAATAAAAAACACCCTGTTTATAAAAATGTTATTTAAAAGAATGTGAAAATGTGAATTGTTTTTAAAAACCATCAGCTTAAGATTTACTCAATTGGTGCGTTACTTTTTCCACTCCTTTCACCACAGTAACGAAAGGTTAATACGTCTGGACGCAGTAACTGTTTGAATTTATTTTGTAAACCGTGCTTTTTGTAAAAATGCGGTTTGTGTCAAAGTCTAATAGATTATTTGTGTTTTCCACATTGCAAAACCGTAGCACCCATAAAATGAATAATATAGATTTTCTTTTAACTGATAAAAATTCTATTCAGTGGACTTGAAAAGATATACATTTTATCTGTATCAAATACTGAAATAGAATTTTGTAAATATTGAAGTTTGATTTTTGTCAGACATAGTAAATATAAAACGCTTGTGTTTCACAAATGAGTTGTAATTTTCAACGCCGTATTAGCATGTTTTCAATATTGTATTTTACTGTTGAACAAAGCAAAGTAGGTTTTAGTAATAATTACGAAAACAAAGTTGTTAAGAGTTTGTAAGTGCACATAAAAAGTATATTAATGATTTCTAGTTAATCATAATTTTGCCTGTTTCAGCTTTAATTAGACAGCATATTCATGAAACACAAGATTATTTCTGCAAGTAAAAAATGCAAACCGGTGCAGGATTTGTATTTATTATGTGCATTTTTTATTAGTATTACGTGGCATCGCCATATATTGACAGTATTTCAAATTCTCAGGTATTGGTGACGTTGTTTTTTCGACGACTCCACAAATAATGTAGAATTACACTTAAATAACTACACAGCGTTACAACTGTTTGTGTAAAAAGATCCCAGAATGTATTAAGAAAAGAATTAAATGTACCGGAAACACTTGCACGTGGAGAAAGTGTAGCATCAAAAGAACAATTTGTTTAAATACTCACAAGACATATAAGAAAGTACCAAAATTTAATTAAAAGATGCAATTTTTAAATGTTAAAAAAATAATTAAAGTTTTGATTAAAACCGAGAGCCCGAAGCTTAATGAAACTTTTCACTGAAGTATGTACACTATTTTATTCACAACCATAGTCTGATCTCTAAAAACAGCTACAATTTTCAAATTTTCGAGCGTCAAATTTGACATTGATCACAATGTCTGCGCCATGTGCTAAATTATTTCAGAACAACGTCGGAGATTTGTAATAAACGAGGAAGGGCATGGAATGAAATGCAAGGATGTTTGAAATGAGAGAGTTAACAAAATAGCTATTTGCAATATTTTAAAAGTCAAAATTGGCATATTACGGATCAACGGTGAATAACAGTATTTTTCTACTTTGATATCATTTTAAAACAAGATAATGTATTTGAGAGACCTTCAAGAATTAGGGAAACTTTTGAAATAGAATGTTTGCTATTTTTTTATAATGATTTACAAAAGAGATATGAAGTATCAAAAAGTACTACGAAAAATAAAGAACTAAATTTGCCTAGAATAAATAATATTATCAGTTTCAAAAATAGTGAATGGGTAGCAATTAAGAAAATTAAGGATTTGAAAATCTTAAAATTAAATAAAGTAAGGCTGAAAAAAAGAATTATAATGTGGTTTAGAAGTTATTGTTATGGAAATTTTAAACGTTATGTAATATGTTATTTTTCTTGCAAATGGTTATAAGGATGACTGTAAGTGCAGTAAACCGAGGAGTTAAATTTTCGTATGTAATTTTAGTATGTAATATTAGTTTTTAGTTTTAGTTTTAGTTTTAGTTTTAGTTTTAGTTTTAGTTTTAGTTTTAGTGTTTAGTTTTTATCTGATATTTTATATTATGTTTATAATTTGATGTCAACTGGTAAATAATAATAAGTTATTTAAAAGAAAACTATTCGAGCTAAATTTGAGTTATAAAAAATTTAAAATAGGTAATATTAAATGGATTAAATGTGTTATGCCTTTGATAAATGATTACATTTATTATAACACTCTAATGAGAGATTAAATACGCTACTTCAGTCTTTCAGCAACGGGAATAAAATCTCAAATTAATCCTGAAGAGATTAAAATACTTTTGTCTAATTTTTTCTAACTAATGAGCATTAAAAATCTACCATAATAATGATCACATACAATTACGTTCTGTACATTGTTTAGATTTAAAATCATTGATAAAAAATGTGAAAGCAAATAAACTTCACGTTAAAAATGGCTTCAACGAATTTCCTTAACATCAAAAGATAATATGCACGCGTTAAACAAATAAACTATAAAGTTTCTTGATTCTTGTTTCCAGTTATTACCTCTAATTTATTTAGATCTCCCTCTATATACTCCGTACACGACTTCGTCTTGTTACTTCGACATTGGTTCCATTAAGAAAATTGTTGTCATCACTTTTTCTGTAGGAATTGTTGTCTCTCTATCTTTTACTCCAACTGCTGTTACTTCATATATTTACTTCTTAGATTTTTCACACAGTTATCATTAATATTAATAGTTTTTTTATCACTTTTTATACCTTTTGATTTGTTACAGTTTCTGCCTTTATTTTTTTCTCTATGGTCATTACTTTGATAATATCACAATTTGAGATTCAGTATCGTAGAATCAAAACTAACGGTTTTGAATGCATTTAACGGTGGAAATTTAGGAGCGGGTTTTAGCATCACATCCTCTCATTTCAACACAAAAATGATACTAAAAAACAACAAGTCCCCAAGTAATAATAATTAATAACATAAACTAAAAGATTTCCAACAGTAATTATTTAATTTGTGTCCAAATTACTACATTCAACAATTTCTATAAGGTCTTCTTGACGTAGTATTACCATTTATTTTATTCGTGCTCGTTTTTTGTCACTTAAATTTATTTCCAACTTTTTACAATTTCTTCACCACGTCTGTTAACTTTGTTTTTGTCTTTGCTAGTAAAGTCACGTCGTTGCTCTAATGTAATTTTGTGAAAATTGTTGGCTTCCTGTTTATGTCCTTACTATTCCTTTTACTACCAAATTAAAGAGGAGTGGTAATATTGAATTTCTTAGTTTTAAGCAACCGTAAAATTGCTGCCCGTGTGCACCGATTTAATCTTTTGTTTCATAAAGACATTTTATAAGTTCATGGATTTCGCGTTTCATTCCCCGGTCACAATTTGTGCACAATTTTTTCAAGGTACATACTTTAGTGAGAAATTGGTGGTTTGGTGCAACTTTATTTATTAGTTCTTTTCTGTTGTAATTTTTGCAAAACTTCTGGACGAAGTTCTATTATTCTTTATTGAATTCATAACTTATTTTACTTCGCTCGGAATTCTATTTGTATGTACTATTGTTGTAGGTACTTGTTTTGTTTGTTCTCTGAAATTTTCTTTCCCATTTATTATTTCTGGAATCATTTTTCTGATAATTGTTTTTCCGTTTCTACGGTGAGCAGTTAATTAAGAAAATATCAGTAAAAACGTTTTGTTTGATAGTTTCTAATGAGAAATTGAGACTACGAAAATCTGTTTAGTCTACAGTTTTGGCTGACGGTTCTTATTTTCTAATTATTATATAGTAAAATCTTCATAATTTTATGTAGGTACTTCATAAAGATTGAATTCTTAGAATTTTAGAAAAAAATGCTTTCATAAAACTGCTTGTTATTACTGTTTTCAGTTTAATATCGATTTATAACATATATTTAGAACGAGCGAAGCAAAGCAAAGCAAAGCTGGTCTTAAAATGAAGTTACCAAATAGTTCAGCAACAAAACAAACAGAAAATGAGAAATTACTAAAAGGTAAGCAGCAAATTTGAAGAAACAGAATTTGTGGCGAGCAAACTTTGACCTAGCTAACCTCGCACGTCTGATGAAATTTTGTAAGGTGTTACTGTTGAATTTCACGCAAGCCGCAAAGTGCCTCTTCGATGTACCACCCTGAAACAAGGCGTGCGAAAAAGCAACGTTCACGATATTTTAATGAGGCATAAGCTCTTAACAAATAATACATACTGCAGCACACTTGCATACCATACTTTGGGGTAATTAGTCTTCTTCAAACATAAAAAGATAATATTAATTTTCTGCTCTTCAGGTAATGCCAAAATTAATATTGCTACCATAAATAATGCTGCGAAAAGAGTAAAAAATGTCTATCAGTAGGTTTTCATTTTAAATTAGTCGAGTCGAATGCTAGTTTTAGTGAAAGCATATTAATTAAACATTAAATTTCAGCGTTTCTTAAAATTTCAAACTACTTTGTTAAAAAACATTTTTACAAAAATAAAAAACAAATGTAGGTACTTTGCTCTGTTTACTTCTCTAGAAGTTTGATTAATGTGTATGACCTCCCATGGCAAGCAAAACTTCCGATCAAAAATCACATTTTCTCGGGTAATTCGATTTTTCAATTTTTTGAAAATGACTAGAATTTGAAATATATTTCAAACTAGCTGACCCGACAGACTTTGTCCTGTTCAAATTTCAATAAAAAGCACTTTAAGTTTTTCCAAAATTTCCATTTTTTTAATTTAAATAGATAATTGTACATTCAACGTTTGTAGCTTAAACGGAATGAGCTGTGCGTTGATCATTAGTCAGTTAACTTTTCTTTTATATAGATTTAATAATTACATAGACCACCTTCGGTGTTATGAGAGTCGTGATGAAATGCCCGTAGATCATTTAGAAGAGCTTGAAGAGGTGTAGACAACTTTGAAGCCTCAATGAGTATTGTGCGCTGTTAGCAACAAAGCAGATAGCTATGCTGCGATTAAAAAGAAGTGCGGTGTCCCACTCAAGTGATTCTCGTCAAGAATTTGTACTCCAAATGAATCTAAATAAAAGCCGAGTGTTTTCTCTTTTTTTACTGAAGACGATAGTGGAACCAATATTAATATTTTAAATCCAACGCAGCGCAGTGGTTCATTTTTTTTACTTTCGTATGTAGATTCAAGTTTTCTGTTCTTGTGAACACGAAGAAATGTTTTTTCTCATTACTTATTTTTCTTCTTTCGTGCAAATACGGTCTGGAACATCAACATCATGCCAGTGAATCAGTAGCTAGTGTAAATGCGTTTCTTCCACATAATAGTTTTATTTTTCAAAGTTCAACTGTTACTTATCACCATTTTGTTTTTGGTTTAAGTTAACGTTGTCGGCGCTGATATAGATTACTCGTGACCACCATTGAAATAACTTTTAGTATCGTTAATATTTAGGTATGTAAATAATAAATTGTGTTAACCGAGCAACATCGTGTTTTGTGCTCGTTTAATGCAATGCTGGACAATATAATATGCTAGAAAATGATTTCCGCTACAGAGACGCAACGCATCGCTTTACGTAGAGGGGCCAGCCATTTCGTTAACCAAATGTTAAGTTTAAAAAGTTGAAAATGTCTCGGAAATTAATATTCATAATCTTATAAAATTAATTTGGAAATGAACAAAATACGAAAAGATTATAACTCGTTCTGAATTTACGTACTATCACTGAAAATATAGGATTCGGAAAACAAACTTAAATTGACCATTTCCAGACACCTCGTACATATTGCCAAATTGAAAATTGAAAATTCTGATACACGACATTTTTAGTTGCGTAAATAAACAAAACTGATGGTTTTCCGCATAGTTGACGACATCATCTTGGTTAGTCACAGAATCCACCGATTTGTAAGTCATCAATCCGCCAGCAATTTCACCTTGAATCTTGAAATTCAATTCGATGACATCAATGTTTTTCGCCGACAATATGGCACGTTCACTCAACCAATCATGATTTTTGTGATTTTGGGATATGTTTGGGAACACTTTTCCAATGAGCTCGATCTTTGATTTTGTGAATTGGCACAAATCGATGGGGAATGTAATGCAGCCAGTCGAAATGTCAATGGGGATTTTGCCATTGCCAATGTCCAGTAATTGTTTTGTAAATAATTCTCCAGATTGGTCGTTCTGCAACTCGATACTTAATTTGAGTGTCTTGATGTGTTTCCACAAAACAAACGACTTCAAACATGCATTCAGTTCATCGGCTGACTTTGACCGTGGAATCACTGGCAATGTTTGGCGAAAATCATCTGCCAACAGAATCATCGCACCACCAAACTGGTTATGATTGCTTCATAGATTTTGCATCGTTCGGTCTAATGCCTCCAAAAACTTTTTATGCGCCATCGTACATTCATCCCAAACGATCAATTTGCATTGCTGCAAAACTTTGAACATCGCACAGTTCTTTGAAAGGTTGCACGTTGGAGTTTCAGTGATATTCAAATTGAACGGCAACTTGAGTGCTGAATGAGTTGTTCGACCACCTTCCAACAACGTAGCTGCAATTCCTGATGAAGCAAATGCAAGTGCAATTTAATTCTGTGAGCGAATGGTTGCCAAAATTAATGCGATCAAAAAAGTTTTCCCAGTTCCACCGGGAGCGTCCAAGAAGAAAATCCCTATAGTTCCATCGTTCACAACTTTCATGAGAGTGTCGTATGCATATTTTTGTTGCCGATTCAACAACGGAACGTTCGTTTGAACTGTTTCTCTCATTGCATCACAATCGTATTGTTTTTCAGACATGTCATCTTTGTATTTGGTCCACAAATCAATCGGTTTCGATGGGAAACATCGTCGTATCGGAGACATTATTAAATTGTGTTAATTATGAACTTACCAGAATCACAATTGAACTGAAACTTAATGTAATGCGATTAAACAACAGAATCAAAATTGAACTGAAAGTAAATAACTGAGTCACTCCACTCACAGTTGTCAAATGACATTTGGCCACGCCCACTTGCAAAAGTGCAGTTTCATATTTCCCAAATATTTAAATTTTCTAGGCCAATTTTAAACATTTTATTTCCGTCATAACCTGCCTCGAAGTATTACTAAAATTTGACTAAAATAATTAGCCAAATCGGGCTTGCGTTCTCACGTTATTCGATGACCAACGAACCGCTTTTCATTTTTATTTATATAGATGAGGTTTAACGTGATCCTCATTTCAATTTAAAAATTTTGCGTCCATCTTTAAATTTCCAAAAAGCAACTCATTATCATTATTCGACCAATCTGATTTTATCTCCGTGTACCTATATGTCTGTCAGTGCCTCCTGCCTGTTTCTGTGATTGTCTGTCTATTTGTGCCTTTGTTTTATACAGGTGTCCCGTTAGTCAACGTCATTCCTTGGAGGGATATGATAGGTCAGCTCATGCGTTAGGCGTTAGTTTTCCAGAAATTGGCACTTTTGCGAATTTTGTAAAAATCGATACCTTAGATCAATTTTTCGAGTGTCACAGCTACAAAATTCCATATTCTAAAATTCTAATTTTTGCTACACAACCCTGAATAGTTCTTTTATTGCTTACAGTTCAAAAATAAAATCAAGAAGAAAAAAACATTTTAGCGCGGTTCATGAGTTAATATTTTTTTATTATCTAACTTCGACGCTTCATACTGTAAAAAAAAAATATTTATTTATTTAATCATTAATCCTTAATACCGTTAGGTGTCGGATATGTTCTTAATTAGGTTTTTCCACACTTTTCTGTCACTTGCCAGGCTGTTCAAATCACACCACTGTAAATGCCTTCTTTCCGTTGCCACCCGCACTTGATCTTCCCATTTCCTTCCCGGTCTTCCTACTTTATTCTTCCCCTCTGTTCTTGCCACATACACTCTCTTCGGCGTCCTATTTCTATCCATTCTCAGAAGGTGTCCCAACCAACCAAGCTGCCTCTCTTCTATTAGTGCTTTTATGGGTTTTACCTTCAGATGTTCCGTTATAGTTTCGTTCCTCACTCGGTCCAACCTTGTAATTCCTTTGATTTTTCTTAGGAATCTCATCTCCATTGCTGTGATTTTGCTCTCATTTCTACTGTTGATCGTCCAAGATTCGCTGCCATACATTAAAGAAGGTCGCACCACTTTTTTGTATACTTCCGATTTTATTTGTATCGGGATTTCTCTTTTCCCAAGGAACGAATTTTTAAGTATATTATATATTTGTCCCGCCTTTCCTATTCTTTCCCTTATTTCACTGTCTATTTTCCCCTTGTTATCCAATGTTGTACCCAAATACTTGAAATTTGTTACCTGTTCTAATACCTGCCCTTCAATATTGATATTGTGATGCGAGTCCGTCCTTGCAATAATCATAGTCTTGGTTTTTTCTATGTTTATTTCCATATTTATTTTTCTGAGTTCACGCTGGTAAATATTAACATTTTTTTGTAGTTTTTCCGCTGATTCTGCTACTAGCACCATATCGTCTGCGAATAGTAGTTCCTGTATTGTTATTCTATTCAATTTCCATATTCCCACTTCCATATTACTACATTTCTGTTTACATATTTTCACAATATCATCAATGAGTACTGAGAATAGAAGTGGACTCAGAACGCACCCTTGTTTCAGTCCGGTTTTTGTTTCAAACTGGTCTGACTCCATGTTGTGTGTTTTTACTTTATTTCTATTGTCTCTATATAGTGCCTTGATAACATCTATTACTTCTATTTCTACTCCTCATTTTTCCAGGCTTGCCCAGACATCTTTTCTCCTTACCCTATCAAAAGCCTTTTTAAGGTCGATGAAACAGACATGAATTTCCTTCTTTTTCCTTATCATTTTTTCACCCAGTTGTCTCATTATGAAAATTAGATCCTGCGTACTTCTGCCTCTACGGAATCCGTGCTGTGACTCTTCTAACGAACTTTCGATTTTCTCACGCAGTCTTTTCTCTATTATTCTAGTTAATACTTTACTGGGTATACTCATTAATGTAATTCCTCTATAGTTTGCGCAATCTTTTGAATCACCTTTTTTGTATAAAGGTAATATTATTCCTAAATTCCAGTCCCTGGGTATTATTTTATTCGCTATTATTCCATTTAACAAATCATGAAATTCCTCTGTAGCTTTCTCTCCCATGTATCTTAACATTTCTCCTGTGATTTCGTCGTCCCCTGATGCTTTTCCAAGTTTGAGTTTCTTGATTGCTTCGTTAATTTCCTCTCTTGAGATTTTTAGTATCTTTTGGCTTTCCCCATGAACTATCCTTGTTTCCTTCGTCACTTGTTCTTCAACAATTCCCACTTCTGTTAATTCTTCGAAGTATTCCTTCCATCTTTGCATTATTTCCTTATCTTGGGATATCACATTCCCGTTCTTGTCCTTTATATTTCTTAGTTTGGCCGGTTTCTTTTGTTTTAACTGTTTCAAGGTATTGTAAAATAGTTTTTGATTCTCTAGATAATTTTCTTTCATTCTGTTTCCGAACTCTTCCCATGATTTTGCCTTCGCTTCCTTTATAAGTTTTGTTGTTTCTGATCTTGCTTTCTTGTATGTGTTATAGTCTTCCTCAATTCCAGTTAATACATACTTCTTCCATTTTTCCTTCTTTTCTTTGACTTTTTGTTGAATCTCAGTTGACCACCATCTACTTCCCTTCTTGAATGTATTCACAATTTTTTTTACTCCACAGCTAATTTTTGCCGCTTCAAGAATATTTTCTTTAAAATGTCCCCATTTACTTTCTATATCTTTACTTTCTGTTTTACTTTGGTCAATTTTCTTCTCTAAGATTTCTTGGAAGTTTTTTT
This sequence comes from Dascillus cervinus, assembly GCA_949768715.1. Taxonomy (NCBI): domain Eukaryota; kingdom Metazoa; phylum Arthropoda; class Insecta; order Coleoptera; family Dascillidae; genus Dascillus; species Dascillus cervinus. The sequence goes on from OX458323.1 coordinate 27,877,764, forward strand.
GTGTTTCGGTCTCCTTTAGTCTATAGCCTTTGATTTTTTGCTTCACCATTTTCTTCCTTTTTACCTCTTTTTTGTCCTTTGTATTTATCCAGAGTTCCATTCTTAGTAGGTAGTGGTCACTTCCTATTTCTGCATTCCTTATTACCCTAACATCCTTCACACTCTTCCAATTTTCTTTATTTATAATAAAATAGTCAATAATTGACTTCTCATTCCTGGAACGGATTTCTCTGGTGAATTTATGTATGTCCTTGTGCATGAATTTCGTGTTAGTAATCACAAAATCATTCCCTACACATAGTTCTATCAACCTCCTGCCATTATCATTTTTAGTGTTTTCTCCATGCGTTCCCATATACCTTTCTATGCCTTCTTTGATATTGCCTACTCTACCATTCATATCCCCCATAACAATTACATTTTCTTTTCCTTTATCAATTTGCATTTGTAGTGATTCAAAGAACTGCTCTTTCTCCTCCTTCCTCGCATTATCATTGGGTGCGTACGCTACTATTATCGTCCAGGTTTTCTCATTATCTATTTTAATGTCTAGTACTAATAGTCTTTCATCAATACAACTTACTTCTCTGATGTTTTTTACCTTATCTGGTTTTACTATTAAACCTACTCCTTTAGCTCCCCACTCTTTTTGCTCTATCCCTGACCAATACATCCAGTATCCTTCATTCAATTCCACTTCTCCTTTCCCTTTCTTTTTAGTTTCCGTTATACCTAAATAATCGATGTTGTGCATTTTCATTTCATCAATTATTTCATCTTCTTTTCCTATAATACTTTTCACATTCCATGTACCAATTTTTATAATATCCCTTTTTTGTGTCTTTTCTCTCAGTTCCATAATTATTTCTTCTTCCTTTCCATTTATACTTCTGCTATTACACGTGCCCATTTTTACAACACTTCTTTCATTACTATTTCTGCAAACTGCTAATTTATTTTTTTCTCTCATGTCCATATTCGTTGCCTTTGTCTGGTTTATCTCCGATGTCCTTTCCGCACTTAGTTTTTTGGATTCCGTCTTCTATTTACTACTTCTTGGAAGTTGTTCGTAGTCCTGCTCCATCTCCATTCTTGACCGTTTATTACTAACTTTTGGAATCCTATCTTTACCTCTTTTCCCCTTGTAATTTCATCCTTGGCCTGTTTTCTTATTTTTTCCTGTATGATTCGTTCCTCTGGAGACATGTCATCGTTGATGTATATTTTTTCTTTTATTTTTCTTAACTTATTTTTGTTTTTCATTATTGTTTCTTTGTCTGTTACATTATTGCAACTCACCAAACAGACTTTATTACCAATTTTTGTTGCCTGTCTTATATCGATATCCACTTGTAAGGTCTTTTGAAGGAAGTCTTTGATTTCTTTTTTTAGTGTATTTTGGTTATTCGTAGTTATTTCCACGCCCTGTATGACTACGTTATTTCTTCTTTTCTCTCTTTCCATTCTGTCCATTTTTAACTCCATCGTATCCATCTTTTTTTGTAATATTTTACTATCTTGTTTAATTTTTTCATTCTCCTCTTTTAACTCTCTAATTTCCCTTCTGTATTCTGCCTGTTCGTCCTTTATGTCTTTTACATCTTTTGATAGGTTTGATAAAAGCGCCATAATTTTGTCTAATTTATTATCTGTTTGTCCTGCCTCTTCTCCGGTCTTCTTAAATGGAGATCTAAATGCCTTTTTGCTCACTCCGAAGTGCACCTCCTCATCACTCTCACGTTGCCTTTTTTTATCGTCATTCGAATCACTCTCTGATTCCATTTTACTTTTATTTCTACTTACAATCCTTCCGAGTCCTATCCTTTCCAAGTCGTTTCTAATCACCGCCAGCGAGCGCAAGGATACTCGTCCAGATCACCTCTTCAGAAACGAAATATCCTATCCCACTGCCGTAGATCTATCTAACATTATTTTTGAAACGAAATATTATTTTGTCTTTTTTTTTTAACCTATTTCACTTACTTTCGATTATTATTATCTGTTTAATTAATTTCCCTGGCTATCCCGGAATTTTTACGCCCAATTATGTGTGGTTTGGCAACGTGACTTCTTTTGGGCAGTTATCTTATCTCTTAGACTACAGTATGAAGTTATTTGAACACCTCGCTTACTTACTTGTACAAACTTTTCTAATTCCTTTTGCACTTGTTACAAACTAGATCGATTCACTTACTCTCCGACACAATTTTTGCTATTTATTCTTCCGTTACAACTCCCGAATTCAGGTTTATTGTAGACGGAAAATCAAAACGATCGACACTCGTCAACGTATCACTTGTCCCGCTACCACGCTAAACTGACAAGTTATTTTAAACAATTGATTATTTAGGGTAATTTTTAAAATGGTTACAACATTTGCTATGTTTTACTTCAGAAAATATGATATTGCTATTTTACTGCAAAAGGAACTCCTTGTGGAATTAATTCAATAATTAGAAATTCGTATGAAAACACTTATTGTTATATTAAAGTGATAGGTATTTTTTGAAAACTGAACAAAACATAAATAACAATTAAGGAATGTGTTCAAATTGCCTGCCACCAAGTCGAATGCAAGTGCAGCATATTTTCAGAAAAGACCTTTCTACCAGTCTTGTGCTTCCTACGATATTTATTTGTTGTGCAGCTCCAGTAATATTCTGTCTTTATTCATTTACACTATTTATTTGTTTTGCGCATACCTTCTCTTTCATATAACCCCAGTAGAAAAAATCTAGATGATTTAAATCCGGAGATCGGGGAAGCCACAAAATGGGACCTAGACAGCCGATCCATCGCTTGCCGCTGAAAATCCACATTCACTACGAGAAGAACGGCCACAGTATCATTTCAAAATAATTCTGTGAACCGACTTCTTAAACGACCAAATAATTGGCCCCTCCGAATTACCTGAAAATCTAAGCTCAGAAATTTATCACAATTTTTTAGAAAATGAGCTGCCAAATCTTTCGGAATATGTGCCTTTAGTCACACCCAGGGCAATGTGGCTTCAAAATTTTCGAAAAACAATCGTTGTTTATTTTGTCAAGTATTGAAAAAACTTATAGCGAAAAATGCATAATTACAATAAAGGCTGCTTTTTCGATGAACCTTTAGGTCCTGCTGTATTGCACGGCACTCCTTTCAAATAGCAACACAGTACAAGAACTTTCTTATAGGCACCTATTCTTAATGGACAAAGTCATTATTTCAGAGTTCCTTTTTATCGCGAACAAAACATTTCCTTTTGTGAGGTACGACTAGCTTTAATTATATCAATTAAATTTATTAATTGTTTTTTCGTTTTCTTCCTTTTTCGCTGAAAACGTCTTATTTTCGCCTTAATTTAAAACACCGTAATTTTCATAAAAATTCGAGGAAAGGAAATGTTTAAAATTAACGATTTCCACATCTCCAGTTTTACAGGCACAATTAAATGAAATTTTAATGAAGAAAACTTGTGCAGCGGTTACACAGGCATTATTGATTGTTACTGCACGTACATATCAGAAGTGGCTTTAAAAATTTCAGTGGATCAGAGCGTTCCGAAAAGTTTCTTTCCAGTCTACAATCTTTATCATCGAACCAATCGGAAGGCAAAAAATCACTGCAAAAGTACCGGACAATTTTCCGGTCTATCGACTATTGTTCCTTTTAAAATATCACGTGAATAAAGTTTTCTCCTCCCAAAAATAAAAATATAAAAAACCCAAGTTTCGCTGGGGGAAGAATGTCCAGCGAATCATCCGCTCTCGAGTTTATAGTCTCTCTTTGTGCTTTCTTATTCTTCCGTGGTGTTAAGTTCTTTATTGTTACGACTGGGCGGACTCTTGGCTCTTTCGTTGTTTTTCTTGTAAACTATTCTCAACTGACTGACCAACCGCTCGAAACTTGACATCAATTTCAAAACCTCACTTGCATAAAGCGCTTCATTTTTAATTCTTTACGTCCAGCGTTCGCGTTTTTAAATCGGTTCTGCCGCGGCGTTCAGCTATTTATAAAGCAAAGGCTTCGCCTGTTTTTATTTTTTGATCCATACGGTAGTCGTCCCGCATCTCTTTCCAATCAAAAAGGCACCGTAAAATTCGATACAAAATTGGTGGCAGCGCACTGCAGCACTTCATGGACCCATTAACTTAAAAACGGCCGTAGATGCATACGATAGGGGATTACCTGGTGTTCGCGAACGGTTTGGTCACGCTTTGAAGTCGCGCGATTGCGCCGAAAGTAATGCGTTTATTTTAAAAGTCCCGTATTTAATGAAGCACGGCGTAAGCGAAAATGACTGTTCGTAAGCCTTCTATAAGTTATTTAAAAGTCGATGGTATTATTTTATGTAAGAGTTGACACGTAGCGCGACAATCCAGCGACCCTAATAAAAACAAACAGCGTGATCCTCGTCGAGTGGAGCTTTTACACTAAAGTTTCGTTTCAGCGTGAAACTCGTCGATCCAGCGGACTGGATACCTGGTGAAAAATTTAGTTTACAGCGCCGTACTAGTAAGCGTAGGGTTGAGACACCATTTGTAGTCACTACACCGCCTTTACCCACTTTATCTGTAACATTTATAAAGTTTGTGTTGTTAAATACGTCGCCAAAACATTGCTTCGGCCCACGAAACTGTTTTTTCCTCATTTAAAATAACAAAGATTTTATTTGACGCTGAACTATAAGTGATGTAAGCCTTATTAAGGTTTACACAATAAAATACACTTGATAATGTTTCAATATTAGTTTCGCTAGTTATTATAATAATAACGGATCATATTTCTGTGCTTAAATTAATTGCCTCCCCTTAATTTCATTGTTTAAGTGTTTAAGTGGGGTGGCCAGAGATGAAACAAAAATTAATTACTTTTCCCATCTTTGGCCATGAGCACCACCACCACCAAGTAGTCTTTAGATAAATAATTATTTTCGGCCAATGACGTTGCAACGAAATTTTTTCTTTAAATAGAAATAACTACAAAAAACAAAAAAATTCAATACCAGCCAAATTCCAAATGCCTTAGCTGCTGTTAGAAATAATGGTATAAAAGTTCAACCAAAAGTGGCAACAATATGAAATAAATTAAACGGAAAATTTTGTGGCATTACGGGAACGATAGGAAAAAAAGAGTAACTTATTTACTCTGTCCAAAAATTGATCAAGAAAGCTAATTTATTAAATTCTTTTAACCAAAATAACCCGGGACGAAAATGGTTTCATTTATTTATTACCATTCATCAAGAAATATCACAAACATATAAATTGAGGCGTAGTCTGCTAGAAATACCGGCTAGCTACAGATGGTTTTAAAAGTAGTCACTGTAGGAACAAAACGGGCTAAGATAGTGAAATTGCACATATCGCCTAAACAATTAACTTACGAAGATTTACAGCATTTCACCTTAAGGTGACCGGCTGATAAAAAGGGAATCGTCACTGTATATCTTTCTTTTTTAAAGTATTATGTGCTACCTTCGTGAGTATTTTTTTATTGGCCAACTGGTTGCAGATATAGCAACAGTAGATTAGTAATACATTAATTTTTTTCGATATGGAAAATACGTGGGAAAAACTATTTTAAATCTGCAAATGAACACTCCATAAAAAACAGTAAATTATACCAACCTACTAAAGTTTTAGGAACGGCCTTACATCCATTACATTTTGAAAAAGTTTGATTTACCAATTTTAATTCATTATTACGGTAATACCACCAGTACGTAATTAATCGATTTTAATTAATAATTAAATTTCCAATATTAGAGTAAAGAGACTTACGGTTGTTTTAATTCATTTGTTAATTTTTTCAATTACAAATTTGCTTAAAGTGGATAGAAATGGTTACTAGACCCTACATCATGCAGAGCCCCTACTGCCACACTTGTTATTTTAACCAAGTGATTTTCCACCGGCCGCATTCGCATACCTAACACAACATGTAAATCTCGATTCTGAGCCCAGTTTTAGAAATATCTCGCCAGGAATGTCAATCTGCAAGGATTACGTCGGACTGTGAGCAAGCTCTCAGTACCAACATTTTCGCTGGAATTCAGTTATGAGTTGAAATTTTTCTTTATTTGTCAAATCCGCGAAAATGAGAAGGGCTTGTCGCCGCGAAATTTGAATGAAAGATTATTGTAAATCCGAAAAGAGTGATCACATCGAGATTAGTTGTGGTACTTCGAGTTTTAGTAATAAATATTTAAAACGCTCGTTTAATATTCCATTTCATCGCGCAGTAAAACGTCGCGTCGCTTGGATTTAAAATAAACACGAAATCTCCTTAAATCATTTGTCTTTTCGTACAGAAGACATATAAGTGGAAAACTAAAAGTTGGGAAAGTTGTGGTCGATTTGAAAAGCTGACTGGTTTAGATATTTATACGGCTACAGATTAGTCTCCGGACGTTTCAGAAAATCTATTGCCGAAACTTACAGTTTCAAAGACAACGTGTCGTTTTGTTTTATCGTTGACTGGATTTACAGACGACGTTACCAATTTATTTAAAAAAATAAGATTACATCAGTCGTTCACTGAACTTGTCTACCCAAAACGACCGAATCAAATATCTTGAAGATGTTTCAAATGCTTTCCTGCGTTGGTAAAATTTATTATCTAAAAATGTCAATCGATAAGCTAAATTGTGGGGTAGAAAGACCTTGACCGTAATGGTTACCGTTTTGGAAAAAATTACTTATGAGCGGATTGCTTTTAGTGACCTCATATTTAATTAAATGTTTTTGATGGTTATTATCCATCAGCAGTTTATTGAGGTAAATTATTCCTTTAATAATAACTTTCTGTGGGGTTCCGTAGACTTCATGGATAAGTTACGTACTGTCGTAGAACTTCATCACTATAATTTATTAACCTCGGCATTTGCGCATGTTTGATGTCTGTACGAGTTACCGTAACATATGAACTGCTCCTATTTATTAAAGTATAATAATAAATAATGTGTATTACATTTGCTAGTTCAAACTATAGATTCTGCTACATTAGTGTAATGATACTATTTTATATAACGAGCATATAATGTAAAATATAGTCAACGACGGTAACTTTTAGATCACTTCCAATTTGTCAATGCTTCCTATTCAGTGACATATCAGAACTGCTTGGTTGCTGCCTTTCAATTCAACTAATAATGAAGACCTAGAAAACCTAGAAACATACCCGTGGAACACGGAACTTTTTATTCTTTCTAAGGTAAGATATATGACAGCTATGACACTTATGTGGGTATTTTAAATAGCCGTTTGCAAATACGGATTCAAGACGATTATTATAAACATTTGAGCTCATGATAGTCATTATCTGTAAGTTAAATACTATCTTTTACCCTCGCTTTTCTACAAAATTCGTCCAACTATATAAATGCCAAGTTTTGCAGAAAACCAGTTTTAATGATCTACGATTCGTATGACTTGGATTTTATGTTGAAAGACTATTATGCCAAACATTTGAAAAGGAAGCATAAAAATGAACACCAATAAAACCGAGTACTTACTTGGTGAAAAGCTCCAAACCAAAATTTACAGGAGATATTAATCAATGATAACACCGAGGTTAAGCCAATTGACAAATGAAAATGTCTTGATATCACTGCAGATGGATTTGCATCTTCCAAAGTTAAGTATAACAAAGTGAATAATTTGTTTAAACAAAAAATTAAGAAAGACTACGGAGCTTTCACAACTCTTTAAATGAACAGCAACGAAAAAAGGAAGAAGGGGCCTAGACCGAGTATGGCATGATGAGATAGTACAACGGTTACCGACAGATGCGACAAACAGAAAATGAGACTATCGCTGCATTAAATAAAATGTATTTTATAAGGACACTTTCAGTTCGTGCAGATGGGACAAAAGTATGCACTTGTTGAAGAATCTTTTTTTTGTTTGCTTTTTGTTATGTTAATTCTCATCCTAGTTATCTATTCTTCCATAATAGGTACATTTTCATTGTGCTAAAGGGTTATAGATAACGAAGGAACAATAAATGTAAGTTAAGTTATATGTTACAATTCAATCTGAATCTTCAAGGCAAGGTGTGTTTTTACCGAAAAACAATCTTTAAAAATTGTCATTCTATCACTTAAGTAGGCAACCAATATTACAGTGTTTAATAAATATTAACCACGGGGCATGCACAATTTAATACACCAGGTATGTATGTTCAGCAATATCCATGATGTTATGAACGTGGATAAATAAAAATTATAATAAAAAATAAAAATATCGTAAAGAACGTTGCATTTACTATGCGAGATGATTATACGTTTTTTTTTGTTCGTGAGATTATCTAACTCGCTGCTAACGCAGCTCGCTGACAGATTCTCATCTCACGAGAAATACGTCATTTTCATTTCTTGTTTGTACACTATTAATTTCGAAAACTTCCAATAATGAACGTTAATAATGAAGCTCCTATGTAACGAATACACTTTTGGGAAGAATCTTGCAGAAATAAGTTTGTTTAAAGGGAAGCCGAAAAATAAACTGAAAGTCTTTTTGTTATATTTTGCTGTTGCTGTAGTATACATTTTTTACTTCTTTTAGTTAATTTTTTGTTAAGAGCAATTTATAGCGGTTTGTAAAACATTTTTTATCATTTTATGCGGGTGTTGCACATAATAGTATTTTATGTATCAAGGGCATAATGAAGGTGTTTATATTCGAGGGCAATAATTTGCCCGAGATTTATAAACATCCTTTATGCCCGTGGTTCATATAACGTTTTATTTTCCACTTGAAATATGAATATTAATTGATAAAAAGCCTGAAAAAAGTTCATATGAACCAAACAAGGCTGCTGTGCATATGTACTTTGTTTTGTAACTATGACAATTCACAAAATTTCAAACAAACTTGTTATTGGTAGTACAAATTTGCGGGCGTTATCATTATGCCCGCTTATTATGGCCCTAAGGCGTAATGAACACGTTTATATAGCGCGTATCACAGACGAAAACAATCAATTATACACAAGTGGAAAATAAACTTCTTTGTCTTATTTGCAATTTGTTCAAGACATAGAAATTTCATAATATAAAGTATGATTACATTTTTCACATGTATGTATAATATTGTACTAAATCCAGTAGATTCTCCTGTTTAATTAAGAGGATTAAGAAAATAACCCAGCATTTTGTGAAATTACGTACATGCAAAAGACTAATTTGGTTTTCAATTTTGTTGTTTTTGTTTAGTTCAATTCCTCTGTAATTATTTCAACACAAAGTGCAAAAATATTAAATATTGTTATTAATTGCAAGTCATTTAAAATACGTTTTTATCGGCTGAAAATATTCCACAGTAAAATAAAAACAAATGATGAAAATTTGTCTCTCCGTCATTATTTCTTTTTACATTCATACTTGCTAGTTGTTAAGTTATAGGTTTAACACTATCATTTCAATACAAATTCAGATGCAATTTTTTTTTCTTATAATGGTTGCCTGAGAATTGAAATTTATTTACAATAATACCTTAATAATTTAACGACGCTTGGATCGAATAGATTTAATATTAAACTAAGTTCTTATTATACTTTTTTGTTTTTGTTGATGTTGTTACATTGCACTTGCATGTTCAAATCTCTACACACGTTAAAACATGTGTGACGTACAATAAAACAAGTCATAATTATATTGACAGTGGAAATGCAATAACATGTAACTACTATCTCGGTAACTTTACAATATCAAACGCAAATCTTTTTAGTCCTAGGGATTGTTTTTTAATAGATACAGGTTTAGCTGACCATAACGTAGTAATTATAATTTTATTTTTCTATTTTGCAGCGGTAGTTGTCAAAAATTACCGCTGTAATTGATTTGGATGAGGCGGCAGGCAATATTGTTGTTGTCGCCCGGATTGTGTCATTTATTAGTACTTGAAATACAATTAGAGGAGAGAGGAGCAAATAAATACACTTGATACATTGATTTAAGTTTAATTTTCTCAAATGTTTGTATTACTGTGAACTGCACCTCACAAAAGTTTGATAACGGCAAAATTGGCAAAGAAACTACTTTTTTTTCAAAATTGAAATGTTGATACTGAGGCGTCAAGTTGCAGTATAATTCTTTAAATGCTTATAACTTTTTAAGAGATGCGACAAAGAATTTGAAGCAAGCGGCAAAAATTGGCAAGGAATTAGCAAAAAATTACGGACTAATTTTTTTTCAAAATTGAAATATTCATACTGCAACTTGGCGATCGAAAAAATACTAAAGTAATTCCAAACTCTCTTAAACAAATTATAGAACGAATTAAGTTAGTGTGTAATTAGTAAAGGTCTCTCTTTCTGTCTCTCTTCGTTAGTCTACAATCTCCCTATTGGTTTGTTGCACCATTTTCTCCATTTTTCTCTCTTCTGGGTTAACCTTTACAAATCTTTGTACCTATGTTTAGTTGAGATCTTGAATTGTTTGGGAGGTATATTGCAACCTTGGTCTTCCTAACAAATTTTTACCATCTACTGCCCCCTCTCGTATTGTTTTAAGAATTCCTCACTTCATTCCTCACTTTACACTTTCGACTAGTGCTAAAAATGTTCCAAATTATTTTTATTTGAAGCCAAAAAAGTAAAACAAAGAGTTTTGGAGAAAATTTCAATGTTTGCTTTTTATTTCAAAATTTGGCAAATTATTCGTAGCATTAATATTTGCAATTTGATTTGTAAAAAAATTATTACTCTTTGAGTTGAATCAAATTTAAAATGAAGCACGAATAATTCTTTTATTTATGACTTCCCAACAATGGATAAGGCGGTTTACCACCCTAACAATAGTTTATGATCGACTCGTAAAACTGAACGAGATAGTATTTTGGGTGTTACCAGACCCGTATTCTGGAATTTGTAAGAGTATTGAATTGGCATGATTGTAACTGTACATACTAGTGTTTACTATTCCACAAAACAAAGTTTTAATTTTCAGTTGTCACCAACGATGTTTAAGTGTTGAAAGATTTATTGCGAATGTGAAAGTTTCTTTTTCACAAAGTGGATTGTAACCAGGATTTTGGATTTTGGATGAGTTAAGCAATTTATTTTACGGGAAGGTTCAACAAGCGACAGGTTATTGACTCTGCAGCCGACAATTGTAAACAGATTATACTTAGACAATTTCAGTTACACTAAATTATGTGAAAATATTTTACTGTTCGTACATAAAAAAAAAGTACTACTAATAAATTGAACAACTAGTCTAGAGAGAAAGCCAAAATTTTACCTGATTTAAAAAAAAGATTTTTTTCTTGTTGCTATATTCCTTATTAATATAAAATTAATCATGCAATTTATGAAAATTGACAAATTATTTTGAAGGGCTGTTTTGCCACCGGCGGTAAAACTTAACGCACCCTGTATAAATATTGTCGTGACATTAAGATCTAGTTAGTTATTTTACTTTTAACGTCACAATTTAAATATTTAGTCCCTTCTTGTTGTTAATTACATAGTTAGATAAGATTAAATAGGTTTTACCGTGAAAGTGTGATTAAGCCTTTTCTGAATGATGGTAATTAATGAAAATAAAACATTCCTTTTTTGTCAATAGCACAGAAGGTGTACTTAATACAGAAATATGGTTGTGACATGTTTATAGGACAAATTCCAACGACTGAAAAACACCAAAAGTTTACAAAATATAATTTAGAAACATACAAATCTAAAATTGGAAAGCATTCAAACTCCAAAACATATCTTACCCCAAGGGTTTCCAAATAAGTAGGTGCAGATCTGTCCAAAGTAAATCGCAATAAAAACGTTGATTAACCTAAAGTAAACCAAAATTGCAGTTAATATATGCAAATTGTTTACATTCTTTCAAGTTTCAGTAACTTTTTGGGTATTGCGTTAATGGAATATAAGTTTGGGTTCGTTTAAGTATATAGCAGTTAAATTGAAAATTATCCAGTTAAATTAAAGGCTTACCCCATGCTCGCAGTAACAAAATTAGACTGCAATCAGGCGAATGTATGAGTGATAGAACAAGAACATTGAACGTCAGGCAATTTCCGGGCGATGTCGAGAACACGCATCTGAACTATTTTCGCTCATCTGTGCACCTGTCATCGGCAAAATCACCATTTACCAATTTTCTTCAAATATACAGACGAGAGTTTTCGTGATCTACGACGCTGCAGAAATTAACTGGAAAATATTCCCTCAAGGGCGCTTTTTCTTGTTATCGTGGTCATGTTTTGTTTTATGATAAGCCGCAGCGATATCAAGTTCAATAGGTGGGGTGCGTCGAGCAGACCCGAAAACAAACAGACCTTCTTGACAAAGTTTAGTGGGACGTACGGAACCCTTAGGCTAACCAAGTTCTCTCAGTTCCAGACACCGCAATCACAGACATCCATCTTCTTGTTTGTCGCTGTACAACCGGTCCCACTTCGCCTCTTCAAACTGTATAAATATCCACCGGGTTTAGAATTAGTTTTTTCCTACTGTGATGACCAAATTTCCATTTCCTCTTGATCGAGTGGCGGAACAAAAAAAAAACGCTTGTACATCCTTAGCTTATGCTTGTTTAATGTCTGTTTATCAAAATCTGCAACTGATTTGTTGCCAAGGATCTCGGCGTCGAGCTTTTACTCCCGAACTACGATACACAAAAACGACGTCATCTAAATGTAATCATGTTGTGCAAATCATTTCCTTATTTATATTCGCTCCCGGCGATTTGGGACGAGTTTGGATCGAGGTGGTCCGGAGTATTTACTCGTTCATTAAAGGTTTAAAAATTTTTGAAGTGCCGGGTTTTAGATTTTGCGGCTGCGTTTGGAAGGCTCGGGGCCAAATTACTTAGGTAAACGGTTTTTATTGTCGGTGAGCATTTTCATTTAGAATTTTAATAAAAATAAACTTAGAAAAAGGACTGAAATTTAAATCGTGGAATGCCTCTATATACATACGAAGCGTGACATTACTTTTCAAGCCTGATTTCAGTGCTATTTGCGGCGAAACGTCAGGAAGCCAAATAGCGACCGGGTCCTTTCAAATTCAAATTTAAATGCCGCACCTACTTCATATACTCTACATAGCGTTCCATTCACCATGAAGAATCTCGGTACACACACACACACATACAGTTATACCGAACGCGTTAGCCAATTACATATTCAGGTCATTAACTTACCCTAACCTGTATATTAATGGTATTTCTATAATTAGGTTATTCGTGGAGGAGGAATCTGGTAGTTTTCAAAATGCAGACCTGTGCTTTACGAGGACGTGTAAAAATTCTTAATTGACTGTTCTTGAGCGAAGAGGGGAGCGACCAGCGTCTCAAATAATTAATCCTTCAGCCACGCCACAAGAAATTACAAAAGTTTATAACCCTGATAATAACTTATCCAAGTGCACGTCTCCCTTTTTTGATAAAAACTAATAGCAAAGCGGTCACGATTGGGGATTTGAAAAGGTCATAAATATCAAATGACATCTGCAACGATGGTTTGATTTTCGCCAGAATGCGTGGTAAGAGCCGATTTCGTACGCTTCAATTTTTTTACGTTTTATGTCTGTTAGTGGTCATTACGTTTTACCTATATCTGTTGATCCGCGTGTTGTGTACAGACCTGTCAGTCAATTCGTTCATTTTTCGTTAAAGGTCAAAGGCAAAAGCTTGAACAATAAAAGGTATTGTACCACGGCAGCTACATTAAAATTTCTTAGAACAGTTCACTAAAAATATAAACCAATTATAACTTTTAAATGTTAAAAACCGAATACAATCATAGAACTATATAATGTCCATAACTTTTCCACTTTCAAGTTTAGTTGGAAATTACGTTTTCCTTCAATATTCATTAATTTTTAATTGAAATAAAATAACTCAATCAAGCCAACAAATTGAATTTGGGATGTTCGAAAAAACAAGGGACACAATCAATGAAGAAATTTTGTTAATTATAAAAGAAAATAAATCTTTTAATTGCAAAATAATTTAATTGAAATGAAATTTCTTTTCAAGATATTGTACAGTTTAGAAGATTACATTAATAAAGCACATAACCAGATGGCTGAACAAAACAGTTATTGAACTAGCAATATAAGATATCATTTAAATTCAAAACTCGTACCGAAACGATTTCGCAAGGGTTGCGTTGGTACGATTTCAAAACCCACATAATTTCCATTGACTCGAAATTTTTAACATTATTCAAGTTAATTTATGTTACTAAATCATATGAAGTGACCCTGTAATATAAAGTGTTTCAAAAAACTATTTAAATTAAATTATTATACGGTGAGTAACAAAAGTAACACAACAATTCGATGAATTGTAAACTGTTAAGTTTTGACTAAAATACAAAAATAAGTCAATTTTTAAATTTAATAACAGATTTTATGGTATAACATTCTTATTGTTACTCTTGTCATCGTCGCTTTTTTTAAATAGCAACCCGTATCTACAAATATTATAAGTATTATGCCAAAGGATGCAAAATTAAATTTACAAATTAACTTGTTTTTAAATTTTCTTCAAAACTCAACAGTTTAAGATTTATCGAATTTTTGCGCTATGCTTGCCGCTCACTCTTCAACAAGTATTTCCTTAATTTTTGTCGTCTGTAACGACCCAATATTTTAATACAGTTGTGTTTGCAGTTAAGAGATCTATCAAAATCATGACAAAAATATTTAGGTTACTATTTAAAAATTCGGTGTTGTCATTACTCTGATGAGAAAAAAATGTTCGGCTTGAAGATATGAAATTAAATTTAAACAGTAACTTGTTTTTTTATGCATTGTTCTTAGAATTTAACAATTTCAGATTTATTGAATTGTTGTGTTAGTTTTGTCGCTCATTGTATTTATACACGATAATAACATAATGCATTAATGTAAGTAGTTATACGTAATTTCGTTCATTAAAAACAAAAATGCCCCGTATGTTAATTGGACACGCCACATGTTAAATATTCATTAATTTACTGTAATGTTGATTGCCTAGTCATGTAATAGAATGACAGTTTTGAAAGATTGTTTTTTCGCAAAAAAATTCTGGTTCAATAAGTATATTACCTTAATTTACATTTATCGTACCTTTGGTTTCCCTTACATTTAAGTAGAGTGAAAAAGTTCCTGTCATGGAAGAATAGATATGTAAGAGAAGAGTTTATTTAGCAAAATGCAAATGGAGAGAAAAATTAATCAAGTGAATACTATTGCTTCATGTACATCAACTGAAAGTGTCCTTATAAATATACATTTTATTTTATACAGATATAACCTTCTTCTCTGGCCGTCGCATCTGTCGGCACCCGTCATACTTCCGTATCTCATCATTCCATACTCGATCTAGACCTCTTCTCTCTTTTCCTCGTGAGTATTTATCGAAACAGTTGGAAACGCCATCTGTAGGCTTTCTTCATTTTTTGTTTCCATTTTTTAAAGCATTGAATTTTCTGTTCCCAAATTTCTATTTACTCTGGTAGAGTTTCTATGGAAGAACGACCAGAGTCCTGAAGCATGATCGTTCTTCCGTTGTAACTTTCTTCACAAGCTTAATTAATTAATCATAACTTGACTATTTTAAAAGTATATCAAAATATTATTAATAATTAACTTAATAATTGTCCACCCATGAGAATAAAAAAGGAACAAGGTAAAATAATTGTTGAAAAAATATTATTAACATTAATTGTATAATATTACTTTCTTATACATCACTTTGTTGAAATTGACCAATTTTACTGTTTTCGTGGAGAATTTAGGTTCATTATTACTCTATTTTATTGAATAACTCAAAAAGTATAAAATGTGACTGTTCGTTTTTTCCCTATACCCTTCAAATATAAACAATACTCGTCTTCAATGTAATAATAAACATTCATTTTCGTTATTACTAGTCTTCATTGTGTGCTCGTTATACTATTAATGTTACTGTAATACTGTCGTATAGATCTAATTGAACTGTCAAAATTCATCAAAATATCTCTTAAAGTGTGGGATTTTTTTCTGTGCAGTTTATCTTAATTCCATAATATTTCATTTTTGACAACTTCACCGGTATTTATTAAGTGCAGTTAAATTTGAGGAAGATGGTCGATACAATCTTTTTATTTGGTTCATCAATTTAGTAGAATTTCATCAATAAGAAGGCCACGCCTTGTTAAATGAACGTTACATGGAGTTTTTGCAATTGTCAGAAGATTGAAAAATAAGCTTAAAACATTTTGTCCGTGTTTAGATTCAAGGGTATTGATTGCCATGTAAAGTTGTTTTTTTATTTTCATGTAATTTCAGAATTTTCTATATAATTCCTTTGCGATAAGGTTAAGTAGGGATTCTGGTGGAAAAAATTATAATATTCATTCATCTAACGTGCGAGCAAAAAGTTCGGTTAGGGTTATGCTATAGAAACGTTGGGCATGTTTTCGATTAATACTCTAAAGGGTCGTTTGATTCAATTAACGTACGGAAATTAAGAAGTTTGGCAAAAGTGATTGGTGCAATTTTTCCGAACAAAAGTATTATGACCAATCATTTTTGTCAAACATGTTAATTTCCGTACGTTAACTTAATTTACAAATTATTTTCAAAGTAAAACATTTGACATGTAATATTAATGAAAAATTTACAATCTTCAAGAAGAGTCGGAATGAAGGCATTCGCCGTGATGAGATCAACAGGTCGAGCAAAAACTATAAAAAGTCGTCAAATTAGTTTTCAGATCACAAACTTGTGAAGAAGTGTAAAAACGAAAATTGTTTGAGTAATCAGCGTGCAGATTAACAACCAACGTTCGATGACTTTTTTGAAAGTTTTTAGATAACATTTTAATATTAATCTTTGCATACTAGATGCAAATTTCAATTTAATATTTTTGCGTTGTTTGGATTATGAATATAGTTCCATATTTTTAAAAATTTCTACTTTTCGTAGACAGATTTTAACAAAAATTGAATTAACCCTTAACCTCATCCTATGCGGAACAAAAATAGATTAAAATTTAAAAATTCCGATTAATTTTTAAGATAGTACAATTTTCTTTAAAAAAAATATTTCTAAGTTTGCTCTAAATATTTTCCAATTTGTGAAAATGCTTCATTTTATTGAAAATATACTTTTTTATTCTCATAATATTACAAAAAGACGTTCGAATATTTCAATAATAAATTTGGTGAATATTTACAATTCAGTTTTGAAAAAGTCAACAATACTACGAAGTGAACAATAAACAATTCGAACATTTTGGATGATGTCCCATCGAATTAAATATTTACTTTATGTAACAAAATTATCACGTAAACATGCAGTTTAGTAACTATCACCGTCTTTCCACATTCTTCTTAAATATTCGTTATAAGATTATTTGATATGCAATTAAGTTTACTATTTTCGATTAGTAGCAATCAATCCTGGATCTAATGAGAACTAATTTATCTGGAAAGGTGTAAAGGAGCTTTCATGCCTTTGATGATAGCTAATAATTGCATAGTTAATTACATCATCTTTAAAAAACTGGTTATAGGTATAAAACTGATTACAAAAATATCTTCATTAGAATTTTGTCAAAAGTATAAAGTATAGATATCGTTGATCTCCCATTAGCGTGTTTGACAAAACGAACAATGTCAACTCTAAAAACTGGCATTTTATAAATGGCTTTCAGTCCAGATAGAGGCATTCATGCATTCAATTGATCAGATTTTTCACTGCGCACGAGAGCATATGCAGTTGATGACTTCGAATTAATTTCAACGGTAATTCTTTATTCAAACAAAACGTACTTTAGACACTTTGTTTTGTAGCACCCTCATAAACAAAAATTACCAAGCTGTCGACAAAATGTCTCGAAAGCGTAAAATTAATCGTTGTTCAATGTAATTTTTATCTTATCTATTATCAAAATCAGCGCTACGATGACACAATTCTGGGAAAAATAATCGTATGTTATGATCTAATAGAAATGAATGTCTCATCTCTGATAAAAAAACATCTCAAGGGTGTTATTTGTAAGAAATGCCACCCTCGCGGTATTAAATAAGATTTCTTTTTTTAATATGACGCCACTTGGAAAATTTAGGGCTGGTCTGGTAATCGAGCTTTAAATGTGCGGATTAGCGGTGCCTCATTTTGTATAAATAAAATGCACTTTTTCTGCTGAATAAAAACTTATAATTAAGTACTTAAGATTTTGTAAGCTTTCTGTAAGTTGCGCGGTAATTTAATAGCCTTTGAAATATTTGCTTGTAGACAGAATTTAATTAAGCAATATTCAAGAAAAATTATTTAAAAAGAAACATTACCGACTGATTTTACTTTTTGATCGGTTTTTTCAAACGAAGACAAATAATACAAAAGCGTTTTAAAAATATTGTACAACTTCTCATTAAAAGTTAAATACAAAGTTATTACGCTTCATGGCTGTTTATAAATAAGTTAAAGAATCTACTTATGAATAAAAGCAAGTATACATAAATAAAACATTCGCAATATGCAAACTACTACGAATATATCAACATTTACATCTTGTTTTTCAGGCACACAAAGCTCACGAGAGACGTTGTTTAAAACTAATTGTACTACCACAAACATTTCTCATTGATGGTGATCAGATTACAGTTTTAATGCGAACCGAAGCATATAATTTTCTGAATTTCAAGTTAGAATATTATAGCAATTTTATTTCAACATGTTTAAAACTACAGGAGGGCACAAAGTTCTTGCATAACAAACCGGTTGCATATTTTTCTGCATTATCAGCACAGAATTTGATTTGCTTCAAGTTCTTTAGGACATTGTTTTCTATGTTGATGGTTGCATTCTGAGAAAACAACCTTTGACAGCCGCTTTCAGGTCTGTAATCGAAGTTGCTAATTTTATTATTCTGTATAGCTCACAGAGAATTATCACACACCCTCATGTCTGAGTTTTGAGATCATACCACAAAACTGAAAACAGGGATTAAGGTGAGGGTACATATTGCATCCTAACATACGGCTTAGCATTGTGAAAATTAAACAAACAGTGAGATGAAAACTTTAAAAAGAATTGCGGGATTGAGGTTGGAGGAGAAGGTATCAAACAAAGAAATGAGGAAAAAAGAAAAAGCGAAAATGTACTGGGATCGTTTGGTCTGATATGCAGTATGCGTAACACGAGACAAAGCAAGAAAGTTTTTAAAGTGGAGTAAACTAAAATGAAGACAAATGCTGGACCACAAATGAAAGGGACTGACCAGATTGGCACGTATTTGAAGAAGGAAGAACTGGATTGAAAAGTGACTGGAGAACTAGCGAAAGATGGGAACAAATGAAGAAATCAAAGATCGATACAAAAGTCGTTAAACTAGTACCAATTATTGTGATGATTGTGATGGTCATGTTGCAAATTCATTTTTTAAGAATGATTCTGGCATTTATATGTACAAACAACTCACATTCACATATTTACGAAAAAATTGAAAAATATCCCTTTACACATAATATTATAGGCAGGAAATGCTCTTATTTGCCCATACATACTTTTTACAGTTACTTCATCAATGTGTGCGCAACTTAAACTTGTACTGTTATAAATTTTAATTATTTAAAGATACGGCTGGCTTTAAGGAAACCCTTTATAAAGTTATAATTACACAATGTTTCAAAATTCCACAAATAAACTTTAATGTTGTCTTGTTCGGCGAAGGCTTACTTGAAACTTTATTAAACCTAGGAGAAAAAATAAAGAACTGCAAAATTGCGTTGACATTGCTGAAAATTTGCTCCACTGTATCCTTCACGTCACAATTCCACGTATTCATGTGTCAATTTAAAATACAAAAAACTAAAACATACGCCATGTATGTCCTTAAGAGACCCAGTACATTTAAGTATCCAGACAACAGAACATCCCGCTACATAGACAGCTGTTCCTGGATTTGCCGAATGAAGATATTAACTAGAGCAGGGGTCCCCAACCATTTTGCACCCAAGAGCACATTTTAGAATGCCGGTCGGGCGGCGGGCACCATTTTTTTTTAATAGTTGAACATAGTCAATAATACATACAATTTTTTTATCGTGGTCGCACAGCGGCGGGCACACGTGAAACGGTCGGCGGGCGCCATGGTGCCCGCGGACATAGGGTTGGGGACCACCGAACTAGAGTCTCTCTGGACATCAAGGGCTAACAATGAAGCTAATAAGTTAATAATTTGTAACGATGAGTAATAAAGTAATTAAAACCATCAAATGGAACTTTAGTTAAGCGGGTGTGCTATCCTACCCTACCACCTTTGGGCGAGACGGTACAGCAAAGCTTAGATGGCGCAGTGGAATAAATCATTTACAGTAAACATTTGTATTCATAAAATTAGCAAACGAAAGATTTGAGCGTGTTGTAAGTTATACAATTTCGCAGCACTTTAATATTAATGTTAATTTATTAAAACTTAAAATCAATATTCCATCACAGACATTTTTGTATTACATTCAAGTTTGTCGGCATAATTTTGAAACATTCCGTATAATAAATACATAAAGAAAAACAAACAAAATAAATTTGTTATTGTTACGATATAAACCGGCCGGAAAATCTCGAAAAGATGAAGTTTAACCGCAACAGCCTTAGAAGCCCAGACCCCAAAGAGGATGGCGATAATAAATTTGGTATTAAAAAGTACCTAGGTACTTTGAAAGTAAATTACAAGAAAAAAAAACGCGTTTGGTAATAATTTCATTATTTTAATTTATTTGAGTATAATTTGATCAATTATAGCGGGTGTACAAAAAGGGTGAGATCCCGAGCAATTATTTATTGTAAAACGTTTGTCTTCCCAGGTAACACAGGACGTCCAATGGACGTACTTGTTGGTCCATTTCTTATCCATTTATGGACGATCTACAAGCGGATATATAATGGACGTCCAATGGACGTCCAAGCCCAACCATAAATTTACATTACAGCAATGGATATAAATGGGACGTCCAGTGGATTTACATTTATGGACTTAATCTGAACGGTTCATCAACGGATCAACATGGATGTCCATTGGACGTACATTCATGGACATAAATGACGGTATATAAACGGATCAGTATGGACGTCCATTAAACGCACGGCTATGGACTTAATTTGGATGGTCCATAAACGGATCAGCATGAATGTTCATTGGACTTACATTCGCGTACACTAAGATATAAACGAAACAGCGTTAAACGAGGTCATTTTAACACATAGTAAATAGGGAAAGGGAAATACTAGACCGAAACTAAACAAATTTTATTCTTAAAATGGTTCGTATAGTAGAGACAAGCATATTTAATCCACCACAGTTAACTTGAAATAAATTATAATCGCGACTGGCGCCTGTCTCAGAGACCGAAAGTATTATTGAAAAATATTATTTTATGTTAAATCTAAATTTATATATTGGAAACTGCATTCTTTCTCTACAATAAAACACAACTAGATTTAATATAACATTATTTTTATTAAATTTCAACAGTGGGTATTCCATTGATATGAAAATTTTCTCACTTTTTTGTACACCTCGATAAAATTTTTCTTTATTGTGTTTAAAAATCAAAAAGTTGTTTGATTCTGTCACCAATCAAATTGACCCCATTTCAAGTATGAAGTAGATCACCAACTATTTTAATTATACTTATTTTATTTTATTAATAGATTATAAATTTTTTTAATATATTTCAATTTAAAAATTTAAAGCAAAAAGTTCAGCTATTATTCACAGCCTGGAAAGGTGGAGGTTAGTTTTTTGTGAATATGCCGTAACCCTGCAATTTTATTAAGGTTCGGAATGTCTTTTATTCTCACACCTGTCGAGGCAAAGAATCTTCTTTGCAGTAACTTGTTTACCGTTAATCTTTTGCTCGATGCATTTGGTGCCTGTACACTTATTTCATCAATGGTAGTGAGTGCCCATTGAAGAGTTTTTGGAGATACACGAAAATTCATAACTGCCGTAAGTAAAATTGACAATATATTTAAGTTTTTTTTTTAATATTTTGCCTCGATTGGGAGAAATAGTTTATTATGAATTTACGAAACAAATCCCAAGTCCGTTTGATAATGCCAATATGAATTTGATGTAAATTCTATTATGCAAGGTCGGAGAGAAAAAGTGGGTTTTGTAATTGCAGTTTTGATTATATTGGTAAGTTAAAATGATTTTAAAAAGGTGTGTGTAATATTTTCTTTTTTTAGAAAGCGTAAATTTAGTTCCTCCGAAAAGGACATTAAAGCTGCAATGGGAAAATGGTGGCAAAGGACCGGTCTTGTTTTGAAATGACTTCTTTCAATGTTTCTAGTTGTTTAATTTGTTAATAATTAGTTAAATTCTGTATGGTAATTATTTTTGAATATGCATATTTTTTAAGGTTAAGTTTCTAGTTATTTAGTTTGTTAATAGTTAAAGTTAAATAGGTAAAGTTATTCACTGCAAATTATTTTTGAATTCTCGTATTTCTTTGTACGTATTTTTTAAGAATAAGTTTTATGTTATTTAATTTGTTAATGGTTAGTTCTATTTGTTAAAGTTCGTTATTGTAACAATTTTTGAGTTTAGAATTTTTTTAGCGTTATTTATTTTTGAATATATGCTTTTTTCATTTTTTATTTATTTATTTTTTAATCCCACAACGATCAATGGACGTCCATAATTCGAGTCCAAATGGACATACATAAGACATTCAGTGAACGTCCAAAACGAATCCGTTTACAATCCCAAAGACGTCCAATAAGCGTTTGTCAATGGACGACCACGAACCGGCACGACATGGACATACATTGAACGTCCGAAAAGATCCCAATTGTAGTCCCAAAAATGTCCAATAAGCGTCCACCGCCGGACGCCCATAAACTGACGTCCATATGTACGTCTAATTTGGTCTCAAATTGGACGTCCATTGAACGTTCAGTGATCCGTTTGTGTACGTCCAATGCACGTTTATTGGATGTACATGTGATACTAATTAAAACAAAACAAAAATTTCAAGTTAACATGTTTGACGTTAAGTATAACGTATTCAGTTATCTACTACGTTTATGCTAAATTCAATGCGCATTACTAGAATGTCAATATTGGACTGGCCCTATAATAGCCCAGTCAATTTATACACAAAAACGGGCTCAACTTTACAAACCTTGGTTTTAAACAAAAACCAGTTTAGTTTACCTCCAGTTTTAACCTTAGAAAACTACAGGTTATTGTTATATACTTTACAAGAAATGTTACCTTGTGGTGAGATTTCCCATGCGTGTAATATTTGGTAACATTCGCCAATTAATTAAAATTAAAATTTGGTTTGCAAATAGATTCTTTGGTTTCTACGATTAGCAACTATTTGAACAGAGTTTAAATTTTCAAGGTAAGTATTGTCCGTTAAGATAATTTTATTCTCAGTAATGCAAATTTAATATTCTTCACGTTTCCAGTGTATACCGGTTTTGACAAGAACAACCTCGTTAAATACAAACAGTTGCTAATTTCAAGTGAATATTCGATCAGTGCAGTTGCAAAATCAAAGTATGCAAACATTTCCTTACAAAATCACTTAATTAATTCATAATTAAATCTCCAAAAACATGGGGACAGTAAATATCGTCATTCTCATGCCTGTAATAATTTTAATTGTGACATAAATGAGAAGGTCCAAATCAAAAGTAACTTTAAACAAAGATTTCTTTATTAAGGGCAAGTAGTACCCTCAGAACGTTGATACGTTTAAATCTAAAATTTGGCTTTTCAGCAATAAATGACTTAATGACAATTAATGACTACGCACGGGATTACAAAATAATTCATATCTCTTAATTGATAAAAAAATACGCATTAATATTGGGGGAATTCCTAGAGAACATGTTTCTTAATAGAATGGTGAAAACTAAATATTTTTTTTCTAAGAATAAAAGGGTTGAGAATGCGAGAAAATAAATAAATCTAACTTCTAAATTATTAGTAATAATTTTATTTTTTTTATCTACAATTAAGCGAAATAGATTCTTATAACATATTCCATGCATCTCTTTCTTTCATTTATTGCTAAAAAGCCAAATTTTAGATTTAAACATATCAACGTTCTGAAGGTACTATTCGCCCTTAAAAACAGTGTTTCTATATGGAATTCCTCAAATGCTATTAATATTGACATTCATTTCATATGGAAAGTGCGCGTGACATTTTTTAATTAAATTTATCAAAAATGTCTGTCAAAGTTTATAATAAAATGTAACCTTGCTTAGAAGTTTTCTTCATGTAGTCGAACAATTGGTATCTTACCCTGAAAAATAGAAAAACATTGTGTTAGAATTTTTGTAAACGAAAACTCACTAATACGTAGTGTTACGGTAAACCAAAACTCACTAGTGCACCGTTTACAAAACTTTTTCTGACTTGGAACAGGAATTTTCAGCAACAAATTTTAAAGTTGTCATTTTAACGGGCTTTAGTTGACGGACAATCGGAGACAGAACCGATGTCAGTCTTTATAATGAACGTGTCTAATGTAACATTTTTTAAGGACCGGTATTTTTTTCCTGCGGACCAGCACTGGGCCGCTGACCACAATTTTGGAAACGCTGCCTGGACACTAGTGTATTAGGTTTCCCTAACAACTGTTAAAATCGGCAGTGTTATGGGAACGTTTCCCTATTGGTAGACGTTTGATAAAAGTAAGTTATTTTTAAAAGCTAAATTTTTCCTCACAAATAGTATATTCTAATCTTTAATTTACATTATAAGGTAACTTTATTACATTGAACCGATCTCTTACTACAACATACCTATTCAAAACCACCAGTACCCACTGCCCAACCCTATATTTCACGTTTTCCTATATCGTTAACAATTATTTCAGTTAACAGAGAAACCATGAAATTTGCTATTTTGAACTTGGTTTGTTGCTGATTAATTTCTTGTAACGGTAGGTGCTTAAAATTTATTGTACTTGGCTATGGATATCGTTAAAAAACTAATTCAGCTGAATGATCGCTTCGAACGTAACGACCATGTCATTCGGAACGTGGGTCTCGAGTGCGGCAAGTTTAGATTGCTCGGCCACGGTTAAGTCGAAGTTCATGTACGGCAAGAGGATGCATGATGAATACGGGGCTGCAAATCAAAATAACAAGCGAGGATAGCTAAAGATACGAATAGACGAAGCATTACGATGTCAAGATTGATATATGGAATCTGTCTCCATCCCTTTCAAGCCAGATTGACATTTTAAGTATGTTGTTGATAAAATAGACTTTTTCTTTTGTGGCAAAGAAATGCCGAGAAATAAATCGATTTTCAGTTAGTTCGTCAAGTTACATTGTGACTACATAATGTACGAACGAAGCTTTAATTACGTTAAACGCCGGTGGTGACTTTTCTTCGCGTTAACCGCTTCTTTCAAATTTTAGTCGTCGCGTTCGCCTATTGATTTATCGCCAGATCGAGCAAAAAATCACAAAGCAAAAATGTAAATTTGATAAAAACAACAAGTATAGCTATAAACGTAAATTTTGTTCCGTTACGATTCTCCATCAAAAAAAAAAACAAACATGAAAACGTCGAGGACCGCCAATAAAATGTATCAAAGTTTACTGAAGCGAAGGAAATGTGAAAACCGTGTATTTTCCATCTCTCATTAAATTGTCTGCACGACACTTTATCACCTTCATGTTTCATATTCGAAATTAATAAATGAGGGCGGGAGCGAGCGCGACAGAAGCGTGGCTTAATCTCAAGAAGTCCGCATTTTTCGTCAAGTTCGATTCGATTTTCAGTTATACGATACTTTGAGGCTATCGCAATTTATTTTTATTTGGGAGGTATTATACGTGTGAAAGTCGAACGGTATTAATCAAGATTAATGCTTATTCAATAGAAAGCATTGGCTTCTGATCCCCAAGTCACCTATCTCATATGCCGGCTGTTCTTTTTAAGAGACCGAGATAAATACATTTTTTCCGCACTGACGGTAAATAAATTTTCCAAACGGTTCCAAATATGGAAGTATGCGAGCGTCAATAAAACCCCATTGTCGCGTGAGTGATGCCCGTACAATCGCAGCTTGTGCGCCTCTGTATGTTGCTAAAGGTAATTAACTTGTCACCTTTCTGTTGACATTCTGAAGGTGGTTTCGGGCCATCCTTCCGACACATGTTCAATTATAGTTGTAGCGATACAGGGCAAAAAGCAAACGTGAGATGGTATACAGTCGAGCTTAGACCAAAATACATGAAAGGAAAACCGAAATGAAACTGAGTAAATCTAAAAGGCTGATGTGTCCTCAGGGAACGCCTTACTCCGGGGGAGGATTCCAGAGTCGGATTAAGGAGTTTTATTTCACTCCTCGTGTAGCTTTAGTTACAGGATTTCAAAGTTAAATGCAGTAACTGTAATGTAGTATGGCACCCGTTCATTTTTCCCGGCTTTTTATGTCATTCGAGCATAATTTAAATTTCCCTGCCCTTGATGAGACCAAACGCGCAAATGAACCGGTTGTTTCTGCTTTGTTGGCGAATCAGATTTGAGACCCTCTCCTTGCACTTTATATCATAAGGAGCATGCCGTCAATTTACAAAAGCGTGCGATCAATATATCCTTTTAGACATAGCGAAGATATGTAGTTATCTCGACCCAAATAAGACAACAGGAAGATAATCGTTAAAAGAAGCTGCCGCGTTTATATTTATTATCCCCAGTTTTTCTTCTTTTCCACTCAAGAGTTGCCGTGGCGGTGGCGTTTGCTTTATATATGAAAGCGTTTTTCGTACTTGACATTCGATATTGTTATTGTAATATATTTCACGGTTTGTTGAATTTGACCACGTTTTCTGATGAATGTTGCGCGAACTTTCCACGGGAAAATATCGTGATTTATTGGTCCCATTTAGCAGGACGAGTCTAACGAGCCTTATCGCGTTCACAATTTCGTGTTTTTCTTCGCGAACAGCTTCCACAATCTTTTTACGCCACATCATATGTTTAATATAATTAAGCTCTGGTATTATGGGAGACTTAACTTGCCTAAATTGTGGGATTACGCCTGAAGAAATTATCTATGCTTCCAAATTAGCGCTGCCCTCGTGTAAACAGATTATGTAAAGATTATGTGAACCGCCAGCATCATCATTAAACACTATGTTTACGAACAACGGTGAGGCTTAACCCACATGAAAAATACTATCTGGTCACAAAAATATACACTCAAAAAATGACATTTAAAAATGTATTAAGAATGAATAATAATTTGCTTTTAAGAATGATTATGCTTAATGTTAGCACGTACAATATTAAATCAAGCAAATTAATGTTTTGGTTTAATTATGCGGATTCTTATTTTGTGGTGACTTCAGTGGGGGGTATTGTTTGGTACTAGCACTAGGTAATAATAACGACCATCTGTATACACTATGTTGTAAATTGCTTTACTGTAGACATTTTTTCGACTAAGGGTTATTTAAAGCCTTTACTGACAATAGATAAATTACTCTAGAATTTCTTCCAAATTAAGCTAAAAACATCATAACTAACTCGGCTTGCAAACAAAATACACATTACGGTGTGCCTTTTCTGTATTTTTTTTGGAAAGTGAATCTTTGGTAACTTTTCATAATTAGTGAATGTTTAATTGTGAAGTAATGGGAAATATTACAAGTAGTTTAATGTGCCATGATGAAGATGTTAATTCCATGCAATTAATAAATGTCGATCAACAAAATGATCAGTTTCAAAGACCATTTCTAAAAATGGTGCTGAAATCATGGGGATTTTTGGATTCAGTATGTGATAAATTTGCATGTAAAGAAATTTGTTGCAATTATAATTTTTTCCACATTTTTAGTTTACGGAATGAATTTTTTTTAATTTTTACAATTTTTTCAATGTAACAGCTATTAAACAAATTGTTTTTTAGTTTATTTCCGTCGAAACGAAAAGGAAGTTAGTAGGTATTTCAAACGCCGTGATTTATTTATCAGAGCAAATGCATTTTTCTCGCAAACGATTAATAAAAATTGTATCAAAGGAATTGAATTATGCCGAATCTTCATGGAAAATAACAGAAAGAATCTATATAAATAAAAATGAAAAGCGGTTCGTTGGTCATTGAATAACGTGAGAACGGCAAGACCGATTTGGCTAATTATTTTAGTCAAATTTTAGTAATACTTCGAGACAGGTTATGACGGAAATAAAATGTTTAAAATTGGCCTAGAAAATTTAAATATTTGGGAAATATGAAACTGCACTTTTGCAAGTGGGCGTGGCCAAATGTCATTTGACAACTGTGAGTGGAGTGACTCAGTTATTTACTTTCAGTTCAATTTTGATTCTGTTGTTTAATCGCATTACATTAAGTTTCAGTTCAATTGTGATTCTGGTAAGTTCATAATTAACACAATTTAATAATGTCTCCGATACGACGATGTTTCCCATCGAAACCGATTGATTTGTGGACCAAATACAAAGATGACATGTCTGAAAAACAATACGATTGTGATGCAATGAGAGAAACAGTTCAAACGAACGTTCCGTTGTTGAATCGGCAACAAAAATATGCATACGACACTCTCATGAAAGTTGTGAACGATGGAACTGGAGGGATTTTCTTCTTGGACGCTCCCGATGGAACTGGGAAAACTTTTTTGATCGCATTAATTTTGGCAACCATTCGCTCACAGAATTAAATTGCACTTGCATTTGCTTCATCAGGAATTGCAGCTACGTTGTTGGAAGGTGGTCGAACAACTCATTCAGCACTCAAGTTGCCGTTCAATTTGAATATCACTGAAACTCCAACGTGCAACCTTTCAAAGAACTGTGCGATGGTCAAAGTTTTGCAGCAATGCAAATTGATTGTTTGGGATGAATGTACGATGGCGCATAAAAAGTCTTTGGAGGCATTAGACCGAACGATGCAAGATCTATGAAGCAATCATAACCAGTTTGGTGCTGCGATGATTCTGTTGGCAGATGATTTTCGCCAAACATTGCGAGTGATTCCACGGTCAACGTCAGCCGATGAACTTAATGCATGTTTGAAGTCGTTTGTTTTGTGGAAACACATCAAGACTCTCAAATTAAGTATCGAGTTGCAGAACGACCAATCTGGAGAATTATTTACAAAACAATTACTGGACATTGGCAATGGCAAAATCCCGATTGACATTTCGACTGGCTGCATTACATTCCCCATCGATTTATGCCAATTCACAAAATCAAAGATCGAGCTCATTGGAAAGGTGTTCCCAAACATATCCCAAAATCCCAAAAATCATGATTGGTTGAGCGAACGTGCTATATTGGCTGCGAAAAACATTGATGTCATTGAATTGAATTTCAAGATTCAAGGTAAAATTGCTGGCGGATTGATGACTTACAGATCGGTGGATTCTGTTATTAACCAAGATGATGTCGTCAACTATGCGGAAAACCATCAGTTTTGTTTATTTACGTAACTAAAAATGTCGTGTATCAGAAAGCATTACAATGAACAAAATGGTGATTGAAATTTGGATAGGAGATGACAGATACCTTTGGTATCGACAAAGGTTTACATCTGACTATGGCTTCTTCATTGATATCAATAGTATGCAACTGGACAACCGCTGGATGGTACCTTACAATCCCGTTCGTAGCACCAGAAGGTAGGACCACTAATACAGTTTACAAGGAAGTAATGAAGTACTTTATTTGAGATTTCAAGTTTTTTGTTTAGAAAGCCCACATTATTGGATTTAATAGTTTAGTGTAAAGCAAAATTTTAGGGTCACTTCAACAACATCCCATCGCACTGAACAAGGGAAGAAACAAGTAAGACCTTGAGCCTCGGAAGTTCTTCCCTGTCCAGCCGTTGACCGTTTCATCAGGAACGTTTCCGTATTGGATCAGCCGAGAACGTCTGGAATACGGATTTCTATCGAATTGCACTGACATCAGATCGGGGGCCAGGGTAGCGATTCCGATTAACTTCATCGATAAACCCTCCAAAACCTAAGTTTAGATATGGCCATAAAAACAACGCTACTCATTTTATTTTTTTAATGCTTATCTAAGTAAAAGCAGTAGCATAGTTTTTGTTGCCATATGACAACTTAGGCTCGGGAGGGTAAATATGGTAAGTAATGCTCTTTCCAAGCTGTCAGCGGTTCAGACTAATTTTTCTCAATTAGATAGGTATGTGGCGCTTGGAAAACTCGACAATTTATGAAATCCGTGATAACATGCATTCAGATTATTTAAAATAGCTTGAAGAGATGTACACAACTTTGAAACCTCAATTAATATCGTGCGCTATTAGCAACATGAAAGCGGATAGATAAGCGATGATCAAAAAGAGGTGCTGTGTCCCACTCAAGTGATTCTCGCCAACAAACGGGAAGAGCGCCATGTCGATTGTAATAAAAATCGCTATTCAAAAAAAATGGAAGGTCGTAGTGTTTCTTTCTTTCTTTTGTTAAGCGTTAGTTATTTTTTGAGAGCCTCATAACATCAATAACCATCAATCAGTTATTTTAATTGTTTTTATGTTCAGTTGTGTTCGAACTTTTACTTGCGAAATTATAAGTTCGAGAACTTTTTGTTAATTTTCAATTTGGCAATATGTACGAGGTGTCTGGAAATGGTCAATTTAAGTTTGTTTTCCGAATCCTATATTTTCAGTGACAGTACGTAAATTCAGAACGAGTTATAATCTTTTCGTATTTTGTTCATTTCCAAATTAATTTTATAAGATTATGAATATTAATTTCCGAGACATTTTCAACTTTTTAAACTTAACATTTGGTTAACGAAATGGCTGGCCCCTCTACGTAAAGCGATGCGTTGCGTCTCTGTAGCGGAAATCATTTTCTAGCATATTATATTGTCTAGCATTGCATTAAACGAGCACAAAACACGATGTTGCTCGGTTAACACAATTTATTATTTCCATACCTAAATATTAACGATACTAAAAGTTATTTCAATGGTAGTCACGAGTAATCTATATCAGCGCCGACAACGTTAACTTAAATCAAAAACAAAATGGTGATAAGTAACAGTTGAACTTTGAAAAATAAAACTATTATGTGGAAGAAACGCATTTACACTGGCTACTGATTCACTGGCATGATGTTGATGTTCCAGACCGTATTTGCACGAAAGAAAAAAAATAAGTAATGAGAAAAAACATTTCTTCATGTTCACAAGAACAGAAAACTTGAACGAAAGTAAGAAAAATGAACCACTGCGCTGTACAGTTGGATTTAAATATTAAAAAAAAAAAAGTTTTGGTTCCACTATCGTTTTCAGTAAAAAAAGAGAAAACACTCGGCTTTTGTTGCAATCGACGTGGTGTTCTTGGAGTACAAATTCTTGGCGAGAATCACTTGAGTGGGACACCGCACGTCTTTTTAATCGCAGCATATCTATCTGCTTTGTTGCTAACAGCACACAATACTCATTGAGGCTTCAAAGTTGTCTACACCTCTTCAAGCTCTTCTAAATGATCTACGAGCATTTCATTACGACTCTCATAACACCGAAGGTGGTCTATGTGATTATTAAATATATATAAATGAAAAGTTGACTGATTGATGATCAACGCACAGCTCATACCGTTTAAGCTAGAAACGTTGAATGTACAATTATCTATTTAAATTTAAACAATAAAAATTTTGGAAAACCTTAAAGTGCTTTTTATTGAAATTTGGACAGGACAAAGTCTGTCGGGTCAGCTAGTAAAAAATAAATTTGAATGGCGGCGTTGCAAAATAGTTTTCTATTTATTACCTAATTTTGAGCGACAACCGGGCAGAACCCAATACTTTTTACAAAAAACAGTTTCCGTTAATTGTTTGTAAGAAAAACGCACCCCCACCGGTTAATGAACCACGGTTTACATGCATGACGTACAGGAGTTATCGCAAACAAAAACTATGTCGTCGTGGTAAAAGCAATAGGTTGTATGTCAAAAAATTTTCATTTTAGTTAATTTTACAATCGTGGCTAATCTAGTGAACTACACCAACTGCAATATACCATACATAGACCAACAAGAAGCTGACATTTTCCTTTTCAATAGGACGAATAAAAAACAATTATAAAATGAGAACGTTTATTTGTTGTTCCAATAAAATTTAATATATTTGACATACAGCCTAGCCTATTAATGTTAATTCTAGTAAATTATTCTATTCCTCGTAAAATTGGCGGCAATTCAAAGGGCCAATTATATTATCCATCAAATGGTAAAGAAGATACTTATAAAACAAACGTAACATGCAAAACCAGTTGCTTCTATAATAAATAATAGTAAAAAAATAACTTTGATTCTCTATTATAATTTTAGTGTTATATTTATTTTATAACAAATCTTTGCATTGTAACGGATGTAGAGTTATTTGGAAGAATTGAACAAAACAAAAGCGTGGCTGAAGTACGTGGATTAGCTGGAAGGAAATCTGCATAAAATGGAATGACATCACAAATTATCGTTTAAAAAAGTACAAAAATAAAGTATTACTTAACTTATAGACGATTCAGAGTGGTCTATTTTGATAAATCTATGGTACAATGTAAATAGTTTGTTTCTTTCTTTTTAGATTGATGTACCTTTCCGGCCACCGAAATGTGCACGATATCTGACAGAAATTTCCCTATTTTTCCATAGATTAAAGCTGGCTTTATCCAGTGACTTTCGTGAAATAATATTTGTCATAAACAAAATAATATTGAGATTTGGCTGATTTTTTTAGGATGATATGAAGCAAAAATCAAGTTGCTAAAAAAAATCGTTTACATTTCGGTGGCCAAAATAGTACGTAGATTTCGACCAATTATTTCCTAGGAGGAAAACAATTTATTTGTGTGGTGGCCAACATTCATTGAGAAAGCTAATGACTGCGACTGCCCTCCATTTCATATACATCTGTTATCAAATGATAATGTGGTTCTTAATCCGAAAGTGTATTTTTAAAGAGGATGTGATGTGATGCTATTAAATTTTTATTTACTTCTAAATAAAACTTCCTTCAATTCAAGTATTCCATTCTAAAATTCGTAAAAATTAGAAAAAAATTATTGTACTTGTATTGTTCATTTAAAGAAGGCCATCTTCAATTCTTAAATAAGAAACCGGATTCTTAAGGTATTCTTAAATAACTAAATAAATGTTCTTGAAATCTACATGCTTAAATGTAAAATGAATAAAAGTTTTTAAAATCAAAACGACTCATCCTTGAATTTGTCATGAAGAATCAAAGTGCTTGAAATTAAGAATGACCCGTTTTTAAATTTGACAAATAGAATAAACATTCTTGAAATCAAGGACTCATTCTTAAATTTGTCAAGAATGAACATTCTTGGACCAAAATTAAGAACGCGCAATTTTAAACTAAATCCCGAATTTTCTTACCTACAAGAATGTTTTTTCTGAATATAGGGGAGTGAATTGGCAACTGATTTTTGCGAAGCGAAACTCGATTTATTTTGTAAAGTTAAATATTTAATACGCGAAGGAGTTGCTGTTGTATTTCGCAAAAGATTGTTCGCAGGTATATAATATATACAAAAGCGAGTCGAAATTATTGCAAACAAGCAAGCAGTAGTGTTAATTCGATGAACGGGCGGCAGTTTTCCAGTGTCTGATCTTGTTTCAGCGAGCTACTACAATGGCGAACTTTAATGTAATTTACTCTGCGGTCTCGCCAAGGTTTCGGGCTAATTTCATAAACTAAAACTTCCGAACGAAGTATTACCACCGACGATTTATTACGAGATTTTTTGTTGATCTATGGTTCGATCATCTGGCAAATGAACGGCTGCATTATTTATTCGCTAGATTAACGGCCGACAATTTAGGGCTTCCCTCAGAACGATATACAAAAAGCAAAACGCTTATAGTTGGATAATCCGCGGTATTTGCTTCTGCTCTGTGTGCGTAATTCTTTGACTAACTACCCCGTTATTAAGGTTATCGTGCTAGCTTCAAGTTTAACAACAGTTAAAGATAACTGTGATTATGCAGGCTCAATGAGGAATGGCAAGTTGCTATTTCTGTCAACTGCACAAATTGTCACTGAAAGTTTTGGAATATTTAGTATTTTAATTAAGCAACGTAAACAAAAGTAATTTTTCTTTTTAATATAAAGTAAAGTGAAGGTTTATTCGTTAACGAATCTGTAAACAGAATGCAATTTTAACGAGATTTACGCCATATCTACAGAATAATCTTCACGAATTAATTTCTTATTTGTTGTACATAAAAATTTTAAATTTTCTATCTTTACCATAGTATCTACTAGACTGTTTTGTAATACTCTCAAGAGATTAGGGTAAATGTACCTATTGCCCCAACCGGTTGGCAGTCTCTTTAAATAACATTTCATTTATTAAGAATATTTTGCACTTGACTAAGGACATCAAACGTTCTCTGATATGTTCTTATAGGTCGATAAGAAATGTGAAGCCGTACGAAAAAACTAAAATAAATATAAATTCATTTCGAATCGGTGACAAAATGTTTTTCACTAGCAATTTGGATGTGTCTGCTTTGTTTAGTGCAATGCTCCTTCCGGAAATAGTAAATATTTTATTTAACTTTCATTTAATTGCATGTTCGATTACATCAGTATGGTGATTATAGATTGAACATTATATTTAATCGATGAAATATTGAAAAACCCTTATCTTGCAAAAATATTGCGGTAGCTGGCTCACTGGTACACTAAAACTCTCGCAGACCTTTTCGCAGCCAGGATGCTATCACTAACAAATAAGTCCAGACCGTACTAATGTAAACACAATTAGATGTCAACGACATAAAATAAAGAGAAAAATGTCCGACAACAGGTTTTTCGTGCCCAACTGATTTTAAACAGTTTATTAATCGCAATTACTAAAAGTGTTCTTTGGTTTCAATATCTTCAGACAGCAGCTGAACTTGCAACAAAAATAACACTGCATCAAACAAAACATTTTTTACTATTCTGAAGAGTCCTTGAACGGGCCACTTTATTGAATACGATCTGATCAGGTTTCGCTTAAAAAGTCCAATAGGAGTTCCAAAACCTATTTGTCAAGAAAGGCTGCATGGCAGACATGGTGATCCTCTGAAAAAACCGGCCCGCAGGCTATCATGACTATCCTAGACAAACGAGTGGATTGCTGATTGCACAATAATGATGGCAATATGATATTTTCCCATTAAGAAATAAAATTTTATTGACACGTTTACAAAAATTATTAGAGCTTCCGGAAAAATTGATTGATATATAAATAGAAAACCAGTTATAACTGTTATAAAATTTTTCTGAAACGTCATCTTTCAATCTCCGTTCGAGAAGCTAAGAGAATTGTACCTTTTATTTAATTGTTAGAAACGATTATTTTTGGTTATTTTTGTTAAATTGAGCGAGGCCGTCCAATAACATGTCACCAACAGGGCTGCGATCTGATACATTGGCCGCAGATAAATATGCGCGGGCGGCCATCATCCGGTAAAACGTACATTTAGCAACATTTTTTTTTTAAATTTCATACTTGAAAATATGGTATTAAATTTCTGATTAATTTTTATATTAAAAGACTATTCAATTTATCATATTTCATCCACGATCATTGCCATCTCGAAATTTACTTAAAATGCTGTGAACCGGCACACTCACCCTAACGGACGGAGGTGAAACATTATTTTGTTTTAATACCAAAGTTAATAACACATAACAACTAATTTTCGCAATATCTTTGGAATGTTAATCAACAAGCAAAACGGAGTGCACGGTTAATCTTTCGCAACCAAATATTTGTGTTCTGCATGACGTCGGGCGTTTTTTATATTTTAAAGTAACCTTTTAGTGGTTTCCCAAAAGATACAGTTTACAAATAAGAGCGATTTCGGTTTCCTATGGAATTACATAGTTACTTAGATATAAAAGTGTGCGCTGAAATGTATAAGTTACCAAAATTGTTGTTATTGTTAATAAATGGAAGGAAATTAACGATTATTTTAAGTTATTACTATACGCAATTGCTTTCATTAGAAATGACCAATTTTAAATCGCTGTCGGCGAAAATCTAAGGTTCTTTTCTGGTCCACTAGAACACATACACAGAGCCTATATCACATTGTTCCGAGAACTGAAGCGTTAAAAATTTATAATTATAGTCAACAATGCAAATAAGGAATGGAGATAAATTCGAATTTTTCTTGAAGAAAATGTAGTTTTACTAACAATGCTAACGGCATTTCCAAAGTTATGCTAACTAATATAATTTGTTTAGCAATGTTTTGTGCCATCTTGAAGCCTGTTAACGAAATAATGAGAAACTAGCGCTTTTTCAATCAAATTGAATACCTTCGCTTGCTTTAACCAACTGGAATTTTGGGGTTTTTATTGCCACATCCGCCTTTAAACCAACGTGTTGGAATTTTCTTCTTATTATACGTTCACTTATGTTGATTCCATTACCTTTTCCGGTGCGTTTCTTGTTTAGATTGTCGTTTGAGGCTTGTTTCAGAGTCTTTGCATCACTAAAAAATCATTTTCAGCCATGGTTGAAAGAATTTTGCCTTGACTTTGTCTTTCCACCTACAATCCAGCTGTCTCAATACGGTGAATCGTCGATTTGGATTTACTAATTATTTAGGAAACCTTACAACTAGTTCGTTCATTTTCTATCATTACTGCAGTGCTTGAATTATCAATTGTTGTTCAATAACCCACTGTGAACTGATTTGCCATCAAATTGACAAAGCAAACGATGAAACACAAAGGAATTACTTATTTAAAAATAAGAACTTGTATCTAGGAAAATGCGTGGCTCAAGATGTAAATCAACAGTACATTATAGTGATGTTGCGGTGTAAATATTATTACATGTTTCAAGTTTTGACGATTTAATAAAGGAATTCTGTTAGGCAATCTGTACTGGAAAATTCGAAGTAGCCTAGACTTAGCCAGTAGAAATAAAAATTTTCGAACAAGATTAACTTTTTACTTGTTACTCTTGTTACTTTTGCTCTGTACACTTCAGGAAATAAGTGTTAATGGATGAGAAACTATTTCGTTTGGTACTATTCAAAGCCCTTTCAAAAAAGGTTGTTTAATAGTGGCATATCCTTCAGCGTAAAATTTCCCCCGTTAATTTTTTTAAAGTTTGTTAAATGCTTTTGGTACCTTCTTATTATTTTATTTGATTTAATAAAATTGCTATATTTCTATCATTATTGAAATAACAAAATATATACCAGTAGTTGAAAGAAGTGTGTGATAATCAGACACACCTTGTGTCATTCCATAACGTACTGTGAAACATTAACACAGTAGGCCCTACATTAATTTATACTATTATCATAACTATATAAATTCTGTGGCGACGCATTATTTTAGATTTAAAATTAGGATTAGTTAGTTTTGTAAACTAATATTAGTCAGAAAATTGATAGTTCCAAAAAATTTGACGTTTGAAAGTACATCAATATTATTGATTTGTGACAAAGTTATAGATAGAGGTTTTAAATAAAGTATGTCAGCATGATCCCAACTTTAAGAAGAGGCTTATTGCCCCTAAAAAAATGCAATAGAAACTTATTCTTGTTTTGGTACAAGTAGTTCAGGAAAATTAGACTTTGCATGGAGAATCATTTTATTTGCTTTTGATATTTTTCAGAATCAATTCTCTCTAGGATTAGAAATAAGACAAAAACAAAAATTTTGAGCAGAACTTTTTTTAGTATACAATACCTATTCCACAATTATATTTCTTTTGGCAAATAGGCGCGCAAAAGCGAGTTTCATTGACTTTAACCACTAATTGCTACAATTATATGGCCATAACCTTTATTGTGAACGAATGAATGTACGTCCATTGGATGTACTATTACGGCCACCAAAATGTGTACGATAACTGACACAAATTTCCCTATTTTTCCATATATTAAAGCTGCCTTTATCCAGTAACTTTTTGTTTGTCATAAGCAAAATAATATTGACATTTGGCTGATTTTTTTAGGACGCCTATGATATGAAGCAAAAATCAAGTTGCTAAAAAAAATCGTGTACATTTCGGTGGCCGTAATAGCACATGTGTTACGTGGGAAGTTTATTCTTTCCTAAAATCTCAAAATTATACAAATATATCTAATGAAAAGTCTAATTGGGCTGAACCATAACTTTGAACATCAATTGGGAGAAGTCGGCAGGAATAAACTTTATGGCGAATAAAACCTTTTATATGTAGAGTCGCATGGAGAATATTTTAGTTAAATACTGTTTATCGTCCGACTAACGATTTAGAAATAAATAAGAAAAACTCAAAGTCAATCCTTTCCGGAGGTAGCTTATAACACAAAATAAGATGTTCCGTCAACTATTAATTTCTAACTTATTTCTAACCCTACTGAGAGTTCATTCCCAAAAACTCAAAAGTATCTAATTTTTTTTTTGCTAATTAGTCTGGACTAAAAGATATTTTCAATTAAACAACAGAATCCAATTTGAAGCAATATAATGTTTTTATTTTGTTTTTCGATAAACATAAAAACTCTCAAATTGTGTTCATAGCTTAGTTTTGAAATTATTGTATGATGGTACTACTTCAAT
This sequence comes from Dascillus cervinus, assembly GCA_949768715.1. NCBI lineage: Eukaryota > Metazoa > Arthropoda > Insecta > Coleoptera > Dascillidae > Dascillus > Dascillus cervinus. The sequence continues at coordinate 27,916,305 of OX458323.1, forward strand.
GTTACAGATTAGTGTAATTGTCTAAGCTTTAAAATTTTGAAGTCCTACCCTACCCTTGTTTTCTTAGACCTAAATACACCACTTAAATAGGTAATCATTGTTTTTGTCAGAATTAAATTCGTTACCTATTCAAGCAGTAACGATTATTATTCTTCTCAATTATATATTAAGTATACTTCTTGTTTCAAAATTTAAAGTTCAGTCGCACATTTAATTTTCACTGATACAAGACGGAAAACCCTGTATATGAAAATAAAACTTTACAATAAAAATGCTGCCATTTGCTATTAATTTAATTTGCCAAGAATAATTACAACCTACCCCTTATAGTTGAATCTTTAACGAACAACAAATATTTTATTGCACTCATAAAAAAGGAGTTCGCATGATTACAAAAGGGTACACAATATTTAAAATTCTTGTGTCCTGGATACACATTTGCGCGCAAATAAATTGTTAATTTCGGTTGGAAATATGATACGAGCGTACAGCTTTAAAGTTGACTGTTCTCCCAACGCCGCGCCCGCCGTGCAAAAACCTAACCGCTCTTACAATTAGTCGGTTAATCCACATTATTTGCCTGGAGTATATGTACGTAATTGTCTGACTAATTATACAATTGTTAAGGTTACCTTGGTAGCTTAGGTTAAACAGTAGTTGAAAATAACAGTAATTATGTGCACTCGATGAGGCATTGTAATTTGACATTTCGGTTAAGCAGAGTACTTAGGTAGCACGTGTTGGAGAACATTAAACACCAAGCACTTAGAAGTAAAGAAAAAGTATCCGAGTACTGTATAAAGTTTTCACAATAAACAACTTGAAGACTGAACAAGTTTATCTAAGAAAATGCTGCAAGTTGGAACATTTTTACGACAGTACTGGCTTCCTGCATGTATTTTTATTAAATGTAGTAATAACCGGCAAAGCAGATGCGGCCTAAGTAAACTGCGATTTTTACAGATAACAGTGAGACGATTGCGAATACTGTTATTGCAGTTTACCTAATTGTGAAGCAGTTTGTGTTGACCAGCTGTATTTCGTCGATAGCTTGATGGAAAAGCAGGGGTCCAGGGGGAAAGGATTGAACGGAATTTATCCCAAGAGCGATGTACTTCTGTTCCTGTTCACCGATCGATCGATAATTAGTGATTGGTTTTCCGTTCCACGGCCTTTTCATCTCGTTCTTTTGTCCCATCATTGATGTTGATAAGTTTCATTTAGCGGCGGTGAGATAGTATTTAGTGGTATTTTAGGAGGAAATCGAAACCGGAAAAGGGAAGTATTTAGACCCTTCGAGCACTTATACCAACGTCTGCTGCATTGTGTACAACCGGAACCGTGCCGAAATTGAAGGAAATTATTACAGCTATCTGTTTACATTACGTCGTCACTAATTCGTGATATTTCCTCAAAATAGTTGGATGAGTTGTAATAAATTAACAATTAATTAGGCACTGATGAATTAGGTCTTCGTATATTTAGCGGAAATGCTAACTCCAAGGCATTAAGGATACTAACGCTAAACTCACAAACGGGAGTTTAACGAAGAATCACATTATTAATTGCAACCTTCCCCAAGTTTCTCGACAATTTCAGAACTCTGCACTGTGTACACTTGCACGGTTTAGTTTATGCCCATGTTACTATTACATGAAACTCATCGATTCTCCCAACTTTTCCCGCGCAGGATCCAAAAAGCGGCTTTGCAGATACGCCTAATGGGGTAGCCCGTTAATACCAACTCTAATTAAAATTAATAAAGATATACGTGGAAGCTGTAAGTTTATCTTATGAATGGTTAATGAGTTCGTTTGCATGATTCAGATGCACGAGAGCGTCTCGATAATCAAAATTTAAATCAGAGCTATCGCGCGCCGCTGCGATCCATCGATTCGCAAGTTCTAAATCATTTTCAATTCTCAATTAAAATGTGCATACGTTCACGGCAGCATTCGCTATGTAACTCGAGAACTGGCACGTTTGAAAATACATATTTCAGTCTGGAACCAATAATCACATGCAGCGAATCTACTTTATCTTAGTTATGTATGCTGTTGTCTTCAGGAGTCTATCCCGGTACCAGATTATTCAAGTGATAATAGCGAATTGATAGAGCGGCATTTGCATCTATATTGGTTACAACAAGCAACTACGAATCGTTAACAAGCAGAATATTACTTTATAAAACAGAAGGTACTCGTTTTATGCAGAATGATTTAAATACGCGGGCTACTGGAGGGATATATAGCTTTTGATAACAGGCAAGGGACTAGTTTAAGTTTGCCGAGAGTTAGCAAACTATGTGCTGAAAGCTGAAAAATTGCATTTTTATGCTTATATTAACCACAAAATTATTAATAAAATGACATAGTTCGTCGTCATTTTTGTGTAATATGTTATCTTGGGCACTGAATTGTTTCATGTTATTTCCAACGAAGCGACGGAACATTCAATATGAAAATTTAACTGTTACTTTTAGGGAAACCGCAAAAATAATAACTTTTTTCCTACAGACATAAAAGCAAACGAGAAATTCATACAGCCAACCAACATTTGCAGCTCACCGAATCTATGAAACTGTATAATGAATGCGTTACACGAAATTTTGCCAACTTAATTATCTGAACAAGCACATGATAGCACAATATGAAACTGACAAAAACAGTAAATTAGTGAACAATAGTTATTAGTATCATTAGGCCAGAAACTGTATTTTTGCAAGTGCGAGTAAGGTTTGAGGGTCTCGGCCTTCGGCCTCTACCCTCAACTGCGAGTACTCGCAAAACAGTTTCTGGACGTATGATACACAACAAAAAATATAAATTTGTTGTAAAATATCTCGGCTATAGAATTTATTTTTTCTTCTGTTGGCAATGCTTCCCCTGAAAGATTAATTTGAACTTAAGATTCAAATATCTAATAAGTATTGCTTTTTGTCGTTTAGAGGTATTAATTTTTATGCCACAATAAGTAATCAGTGGCCAAAACAAGCTGCAATTATGACATGGATTGAGATACGTCCAATATTGTTAAATTAAATGCCTCTTTTATTTTTATAAGGTAGTAAGTATAGCTATTAATAAAGTTCTTGTCGATATTAACAAACGGTGTAATTGACATTTAATTTTCGATTTGGTTAGCAGATTCGGTGTTACCAACCTACAAAATTAAAATTACACTAGTTTTCATTTTCAGGCCTAGTCCTGAAAAACGGATTTTCTGGCCTATTTAGAAGACTTCAAAATCAGTCATTTTGGACGGAGGCTAAAAAAGTAATAATTTAAAAACTAACCAATTTATCTATATAAATACTAGTGTACAATGAAATTTTTATAATAACAACAAAAAAAAAAATTCGCCGCAATACAAACCGCCTAGCCGAATTATAAAATATCTCTGTTCTGTAAAACGGCTGGTTAACGTTTAAACGGATTGTAATACGGATAACGTTGGTCAGCCATATTGTAATGGACGTTTCGCGATCTCCAATGCGGCTAAATGACGCATCGCCGTTTTGTGAAACGTTGAACCTCCGCTTTGCATAATTAGTTCCTAATTTTATCATTTGCGACTCTGTCCTACCATAACAGCAACAGTGGTGTCGAACATCGAAACTGTGTCAGTGCAAAGTGAAAGTAATAAGTGTGTTTCGCGTGTAAATGGTCAAAACAGTAATTTTAAAGGCAAATTTGAACACCAATTAAAACATTTCTATGATTCTCAACGCGGAAAGTTAAAAAAAAACATGGACAAATAAACGTGCTTTAGAGATTGATTCTCGTCTCAAAACTGCTAAGACATTCATAAGTATTCGGCGAACGGGTATGCAATATTATTGCTGCACAAATCCAATGTAGATTACTTGATTGTGAAGAGAAAAATCTCCTGACTATCCAGCCAAAAACTAGTGCCACGTCAATGGATGTGTCTCCTTCAAGAAAAAAAAATTTCATAAGTACCTTATCTTACTATTTTTATTGATTTTTAACAAAATAAGTAAGAACATTTAATAGTAATTATTATTCCTACTTACAAAGTGACGTGCCTTGTTATATTATGTATAAGGAGTTCATATCTATGTCGGCAGCGAATTGTGAATTCAGTCGTTTTCTATATGACTGAGCAGATTGTAAAATATAAAATGAACGGAGAATTTTACAATTTGACTGGAAATTTTAGGTGCTTTATGAATGTGTTAAATAACTCAGACTTATTGTAAAAAGGAACTGAAGAATTATTAGACATTGTATAGCGGCGGATTCTACAATGTAGCTGCGACAATACTTTAACCCAGGGGTGGCCAACCCAAATGATCTTGCGGGTCACTTTGGAAATGCATCATAACTCCGCGGGCCACATATAAAATTATATATCCCCATATTAGATTTAGACCCACTAGAGACATTTTTTTGGAGTGAAAAATTAAAACATAATGAGTTATTATTATTGTGTATTATTTGTGTTTGTAAAAGTGTGATGAATCTTGCGGGCCAGAAAAATGGTCAATGCGGGCCACATGCGGCCCGCGGGCCGCGGATTGGCCACCACTACTTTAACCAAATAACTACATTTAATAAGATACATTTAATATTTACCCCTTGGGTAATATAAATAGATGTTTACATTGATAGCTAGGTACTTAATGTGATTATTGTTAAATAGCCGTAGATAAAAAGCCTTATTTTTTTATCTAAAATATTATCAATAACATTGTATCTACTGAATGTAGAAGTGTTACAAGAAATACCTGTGCCAATCCTTCATATGAAAATGCTGTTAAATTCTACCGTTCTGTCTGTCTGCATCTGTGTATATGTCCATCCAGCTATCATAACGAGATTTGATGCAGAGCTGTGTAGGTTTAGCAAGGTAGATGATAATAAAATTCTACTAATAGATACAGACAATAACATCACCCTAAATGTCAATTGGGTTGGAAATAAAGGTTTGAAATTGTTAAATTAAATAAGAATTTGCTGGATATGAAATTAAGTAGTATCACTACAAATTATATGAAACGCAAAATATTGCGGGTTTTATAGATTGGGCAAATTCATTAATTCGACGTAGCATCTCAACCGCTATTACATTCAGATTTGACCCTTCATTATTTAATTAAAATAAAATTTACCCTTTAAAGTACAAGTACAGCCTGCGAGAAACATTCTAAACTTGGAAGTTCTCATTTACAAAACAACTCTTCAAAGTTGGGGTAACTGAAAAAATTCAAAATTTAAAAATTCATATTATTATGTTAATAAATATGCATATCAAATTTAACACCTTTCTTTAAAAACTGTTTACATTATTAGTAGCTTCAGCTTACAATAATTGATGTCCTCCAATGTTTTTTAATCTTCGTTTTTATATGACACAAACTACGATTAAATCCATTCATTTACATACAGGTTTTGTTTGTTTTTGTTTAAAATGTATAACTTCTGTATTCGTTGGGCCATAAGATAAAGTTTTATTTCAACAAGAAGCTGTTTAAAATTCCACTGCATCTCATGGCCCGAATGAAGCGAGTGAAATACCCTACAGTCGAGAATTCAGGGGATAAGTAATGCCCTTTATGGTGCAGTAAATATTGTACAGTTTGAAGAAAGTCATAATTCAGACAGTAAAACCAGCAGTAAAAGGAATGCGGTGGATTAATAAACAATAAGATCGAGAATTCGTTAAATTAAAATTTGAAATACACCCAATAAAAATAACGGTCTTCTTCTTACTGCACCTTTGCATTCAGAAGACACGATATAATTACGTTCAACAGTTCAGATAAAATACCGGGTGATTTTATAAATGTCCCGCCTGAAACAGTGATGACTTTTTTATAGGCAAATCCAGTTATGTTTACAATTTTGTAGATCTATGAAAAATAATTAATTTATTACAATTCGCATTACATGTCGTTTGTGAAATTTGCAAAGTGATGGAAGTGGATAGATGTGGTCTCAGCGCATGTCAAACGTCTTCGACCGCAAAATACGCATATAAAGGATGAAAAGAAGCTTTAGAAAAATATAGGTAATAAGAGAAAAGTAGTCTAGCAAAACATGTTTTGATTTCTGCGTACAAACTCTTAACATTGCGCATAGTTTGTAACCATAAAATTATTGTAAGTAACTTAACATCGTCTGAGTTGAATGAGTTGTCGTCTCATCATGCTGAATATAGTGTGTACTTGATTAATAAATCCTGCATTTGTTCAAGTTGAAAAACACTCGCAAACAAGTTTGATTCAATTGTCTAATTTAAAAAAGACTGCTTTTTGATAACAACCGAGACAAAATTATATCAAAGCTGTCGCGAAGATCGCGATATTGTGCAAATTTGCAAAAAATTTTCTCTTTCAAAAGTTAATCATGTTCAGACATGAAATTTAAATAATCACATAAATACAATAAATTTGTATTCCATTTAAAAGGTTTCAATAATTTAAAATTTTTACCACTGCATTGTTCTTTTTCAAAATTTATGTTAATTTACTAACAAAGATGATAATTTGTCTTTTTTTAAGGTGGACATAAAATGAAAAGTAAGAATTTGTAAGATTTAATATTCTAAATCAGCGTAACAATAAGTTGTAATTGAAGTTTCTTGCTGCATTATCGATGGGTACATAATTTCGTAACTTTGCCAAATTGAAGCTCGCCGTGCATCTCCTACAATGAGCGAGATCCCAATGGTAAACTACAAATTCGTAATACTCGGCAAGTTCATAATTTCGTACACGACCATAAGTTATCCGTAATTGAATTTAAGTCAATCAAAATGGCAATTTATAACAATCCGGCAGATTTAAATTCTCATGCATGGAAATGTACATATAACGAGCAATGCTTTCCAACAAGCTTCCTTTTCCATTGCATAACAATGCGTTCAGGTCAACGATTTTACGTCGCCTGTTTGAGTAGAAGCGTCTCTGCAGACAATAATAGTTGCTGTTTCTTACAAAACGTCGAGAGGATGCCGTAAGTTTGATTTTATTCCTTTTAGATGAATTAGAATTGTAATGTCGAAATCGTACGTTCGGTCGATACTGAATCCCGACGCTACCTTTAGTAAAAGATCCGGAGGAGGAAGCATTTGTCAATAATGTCTGAAATAACCAGAGGGATGCTAATTATACCCATTATGTCTCCTGCCTTAGTTTACGCACACGTGAACCTCTTCATGAATATCTAATGTTTGCCTGAATTTAAATCAGTTTCTGGTTTCATCTTATTGTATTATTTAGCCGCCGAGCACGCACTCTGAAGGAATGTCTTTTTAATTAAGCCGAGAGCTTGATGTTCGGTCTAATGGTCAAATACGGGTAATTTTCGGTTGCAATTTGATGTTACCACTTTGGTAAATGGCCGCAATAAATATGTATGTACACGTACCTACTTACCGACCAAAAACCGGAGAGGAGACTTCGCGTTAAATTAAAGTGGTCTCGGTTGTTGTGTTGGTCTAGCGGAATGCTTAATATGCATTTAAAGCGCTCGTGACAGAATTATGTTTTACAATAAAACAGCTGCTGCCATCGGTGTTCGCACTAACATAGTGAACAAAAATCTTTACTATGCATTTGTTAAAATTGTAGCTTGTCGAAGATGCGAACGTGCCGAGAGGGTAGTACGCCGGTATTCTTCCCCCAATAGACATAACTGATCTGCAGCGGTCGTGTATCACGTACAGCTCGCACCAAACAAACATTAATATTATTGAAGTGTTGGCCCAGCTCTAAATATCAACACTTAACATTATAACCTGCGCGAGCTTTCGCACGGTTAATTTAAACGCGCGCACGGAAATCTCGACGGGCTTATTCTCTATTAAAGAGCTTCGAACCGAGCCGTAGCTGATTATTTTTTGTTAGGAAACACCAAGATGTTACACAAAACACGGAGTTGCCAATAAATTTCGTTCTGATAAAATCTACACATGCAAGGTCTGACCCCATTTAGTAACATGGTGAATTTCATATGAGCTCTGGCTTGTGGGAGAGCATACATATGCCTGAATTCAGTGTAATTTACCGTAACAACCCTCCAGTTCTATGGATCAACTGTACGACTAAATTCTGTTAAAGGAGGTTCCAGAATAAGATCGCTTGAGATTTCTACTAATAAGGTTACCGCTCACGGTATTCCATCACAAAAATTTTAATAGACGTAAAAGGCTTTTCATCGAGAAAATCTCCTCGCGCTGATTGCTCAAGCTCAGGTTTTTTTCTAATTTACTGTAATTGAAGGGTAGAAAGCTGTAAAACAAAGTAAACTTTTCGCTTCAATTAAATGAAAACAAGTAGGTTTTTTCGACGGTCGACTTTTCAGGATTGCGAGAACGCTGTATCGAGATAAATTAAATTATAACTTTTAATCCCCTTTAAGTACTGCTGATTATAACAGTATTTGCCATTTAAGCAATTTAATCGCCAAGACTGTGCTAAACAAACGTGATTGATTTTTGTCATTTCCTAGGAAACAGTTTCGGGTAAAATAGGTAATCATGAATCAACAAAAACTTCAGTTCGTTTTTATATTGCTAGTTGAAAAAGTCACGTATTTCCAACCGATAGCATAAATTTGGCACGATACTGCTTGTTTATATTCAATTATTTTCCCTAACTGTGTTGAACCCATCGCTATGCACGATTTACATAAATTTAACCACTGATGTATTTATCTAGTAACATGGCGTTTTTAATCCCTTAACAAGACAAGCTGAATAATAGCAACGCTCAATGTCTCTACCTTCCTTAAAGTATTATAATGCTGAACATATCATTAACATAAGTTTTAGTGTTTTATAATGAGGGTTTTTGTAGAGTGCAATATTTACTTTGCTATTATTATTACTTGACCATGTTCATTACATTATTTTTTACGGTAGATTCATAACTAAACTTAAGGTCGCTGTATAGTCTATACCAGGGGTTGTTGGGGGCGACTTTTTTGATGAAAGTGTACCTGAGGGCGACTCCGTTTTTTTAGAATGTACTTACGAAGTGGTGTTTTTTGGTGTTTTACGTTCCAGAGGCCCGCGGTCGACGCTTTGGCCACCCCTAGTCTATACTTATTCATCAAAACCAAACTTTATAAGACTTTACTTTCTGTCTCAAACGTGAATTCAATAATGTTGTCATCAGTAATGTCTTTAACATTAATTTTAACCCTAGATTGGTAACACTACGTCTCAGAGACGTACAAGCAAAATCAAAGAGGCCTAATTATTAGTCAGAATGGAGGGTGGTCCCCTCCACTCAGTTATGCCTCGGGCAGATTCATGACCTCGCGTGGGTTAGTGTCGAGTGGTCGTTTTGTGTAGTACTGGTAAGTAATGGTTTTTTTTTTTAAACCTACTACGTCTGACAGGCGCATTGTTACTAATAAACGTAAATATTTGTACGTCTCACAGGCGTATGTTTATCAATGTATGCTTAATTTTTCTACGCTTCTCAGACGTATAGTTAGCATTAACGACTAATTTAATATGCAGCGTATGCATAATGATGTAGATAATCGTGCCTTTTTTGAAATGGATATGGATGAACTTGCGGAGTCTGAATGCAGCGAAGTAGAAGACAATGTAGAAGTTCAAGATGATTTAGATTCCGATGATGATTTTGTAGATCCAGATTACGTCCCTCCAAAACAATGAGCAATGAAGATGAACTCCTTGTAGAGGCAGAAACAGAATATGTGAACTTTGCTGAGCTTCCATCGCAGTCCAAAGAATCAAGCGCTTCAAAATCTGGTCGTAGTAAGAAACAAAAAAAAGAAAAAACGAAAAAAAGAAAGCTTCCCAATACAGAATCAGATGATGACATTGATGGACCAAAAAAAGTAAAACCCAACTGTGAAATCATAAAGGGACAAAAATCTGAATTTATATGGAGTATTACTTCAATACTAAACACGTCAGGAAAAACTGCATCAAAAAATATTATTCACATAAAGCGTGAAACCAAGAATGATGCACTTGATGTTTATGAACCAGAGGATTGTTTCAAGACTTTTGTAACCAATGAAATACTTGATAAAATCCATATAAATACAAACGAAGAGATTGCTGCACAGAGGGAAAACTACAAAGATAAACAAAATAGTTCATGAAAAGATGTTTCAATTGTCGAATTGTTCATTTTGTTCGTACAAGAAACTTTTTTTTTTTTTTTTTGCTAAATTTTGATGGAAATTATATGATCCAATTGTAACGAATTATTTTTATATTATTATTCATCAAAATTAAACGAAGAACACAATTTTTCGGTAGCATACGTCTGAGAGTCGTATAGTTACTAATAAGTAGGTAGTGGGACATGTTACCAATCTAGGGTTAATGAAGTACTTTGTATATACCGGGTGGCCGCTCTCAAAGGTGAACATATGCAATTATCATTGTGACTTCGATTTATAAGTATTTTGCTACTATTTCCAAACTTTATCAATAAAAGTTAAAATAATTCTTCTTCTTCTTAGTCATTACTTGTATAAATTCTTTGAAGCAAAAATTATAAGAAAAAGCTAATAAATATTCAAATAATGCCACGTTTTGATACAAACAATACTCAAATCTGTTATAAAAAGATTTCTTACATGAGCTAAGTGCTTGTAAATTATCAATGCGCACTCAGCAACGATTTATTGTCGCCAGTATTTACAGTAACTTTCTTATATTAAACACATCACGCAAAATGGAATGAGTTGGGATTCACGTAATATTTTTTTTTTAAATTTTTTCTGTACGTATTGAACAATGAAAAGAGCTCATAAAATGACGGCAGTATAAAAATTTTATGTTCTTCGACAATAAAATCGCTATTTCAAAAACTATCGCTGCCTAGCATTTTAATGAAAACAATTTGTATGCTATTTTAAAACCCAAATAAAATTTTATAACATAAAATTCAAGCTCTCAAAACTGCTTGAAAAAATTCAAAAGGCAGTCTCTTTTATTGTAGGAAAAAAAGTAGTGTAAATACATATGTTTACCAATTGTGGCCGTGTTGATTATATCTGTGTATCATTTAATATAATGCCGTACAAATAATTTTTGTTTGTCAAATTTTTAAATTGCAATTTTTAGTTTCGAATTGTTTGCTTTATTTATAATTCTTTGATGATTTAATTTTACATCCATTTTTTGCATAAAAATTGAACGAAGCAGCAACTGATAGAAGGAAAGAAAATGACAATGTGCTAAACAATAAAGAAGTGAACAATAAATTAATACGTTGAAGTTATGAAGTCTACACTTTCACATTTCAAAGCAAATATACATTCTATTCTTAATTTACCGCTTTGGCAAGCTCGTTGAGCGTTGTAGGAGAATGACTACGAGATTGTAACTATCGATCCTTATTCTTCTATGATTCCTGGCTATGATTATTTTGTTTACAGCTGTTCTGAATAACTCGGTAGTTGTTTTGGAGAACCATGTTCTTAAGTTCTTCAGCCATGATATTCTTCTCCTTCCGGATTCCCTTCTGCCGTAAACTTTTCCTTGGAGAATTGATTTGAGAAGGTGGTATTTGGTTTTATTTCTCATTACATGGACCAAATATTCGAGCTTTTTTCTTTTAACAGTGTTTAGTATTTCCTTTTCCTTGTTCATTCTTTTCACCACTGATTTGTTCGTTACTTTATTTATCCATGAGACTATCAAGATTATTCTTTATAACCAGAATTGAAAGTATTTAATTTTTTGGGTCGGAATCTCCACGACTCCACTCCGTAGAAAAATATTGAGAAAATATACCACCATAAGAGACCAAGATCGTGATTTTTGAAGAGTTTAGATATCTAGATGAAGGCTTATCTTGGTTTCTCTATTCTACATTTAATTTCTTGATAGGGGTCCCATTTTTCGTTAATTACCGTTCCCAAGTAGATAAATTTTTACACTCGTTCTAATGGTGTTTCTTTACTGAACAGTTGACAGTGTCCAAGCTTTTCTTTACTTATTATCGTGAACTTGGTCTTACTGATGGTTATTTGTACACAATATCATTCACTGGAATCACCTACTTTGTTTATCAGCTGTTGTAGGCCAAACAGACTGTCGGTAAATAGAACCAAATCATCTGCGTACCAAAAGGTGTTCCTCGTTTAGCAGGATTCCATGAACGGTGTTTTCCAGAACTTCCCTGAATATTTCCTCAGAGTACAAGTTGAATATCAGTGGGAAAGGAACACAGCCTTGCCTTACGCTTCGTAGAATTCTAACATCATTTGTTTGATCCCTCGCGTTGATCTTTACGTTGGTTGTCTAGTTCTCGTATAAGTTTTTGATGATTCTGATATCTTCACTATCCATTCCAGTGTTCTTCAATATTTGTATCATTCTCTCATGCCTATAATGTCACAATTCATATCTCGGCAACGTTGAAATAAAACTAGCAGACTGAACAAAGCATTTCTTCCTTTATACAGTGCTTTTGTAAAGTAAGGAATAAATTCGACAAAACATTCATTTATCAACAGGAACGTTCGAGCGACTATTAAATGGACCGCCTTATGCAGAAAAGAACCAACCTTATAGGTATGCAATGTAGGTTGGTTCCTAAGATGCATAAAGGGGTCCAAATGTTGTGTCTCCTCAAACCATAGTGCCACCTTCGTAGCGTCACATCGCATTCAAGATACCACTCCTCAAGTTTTTTCTTGATCATCAGAAGCATGTAACGTGAATCGCAATTTACCCATAAAAATAAATCTACCCCTCTCATCAAGTTCCCAACTGAAATTATTTTCCGCGCATAGACTCCTAGCTACTCTGTGCTGTCATTTAAACAATATACATACCGCTCGTCAATGTGCACTATCAACTTTAGACAGTTTTCTTATAAAAGATTTATTAGAAATTACCACTTCGGTGCCAATCTGAAAAGCATTATTTAATTATATAGAAAAGCGGGAAAATGTTTGTGGGTCGTCAAATCTAAAGACATTTATTTGACAATAAAAAATATAATGCTTTTCTTCAACAAGTATCAGGTACCAGGGGTTGCGACAAAATTTTCCACAAAATGGGAGGTCGGAAATGAAAATATTGGCGGTCCGTTGGTTTACAAGACTAAACAGGGACTTGTCTTAATTTGAATTATACCTACTTATATACCGGTCTTCAGTATGAGTCGTACTTCTTTGATGACCACCACCACGGACAAAACTTACATTGCTAGTTATTAGGAATATTAGCACTGCTCTATTTATTACTCAATGTGACACATTGGCCGTATTCAGCAGACTCACCACTGATAAACCGGTTGAATGATTTAAATTTCAAGTGCTGTCACTGTCAACCCTGAAGCGCGTTGTAACTTCACTGCTGAGTAAACAAACCGTATGTAAAATTCGGTACGCAAAAAAGTCATCGGTGTCTTGCACGGGGCAGGTATGTACCATGTGCATTCAGGCAGGTTTTCTTCATCGGTTATCTGACCGGTGGCTCTGCTGAATGCGGCCATTCATTCTCCCACACTGTTTAATGAGGTTACCAAAACTCTACAGCAAGAATGAAAAAGAATTCCTCAAAACTTTATCAATGTCTTTATAGAAAGTATGCCAAGAAGTTATTTAAAGTAAGTTTCTTGCGTTTTACCCACAAAATTTTTGAAGTTATTTAAAAGATATTTAGATCCTTTGAAATGTAAAAGTATAAGAGCTGATATCATTACGTTGAAGTATTTAATTCAACGTAGAACTGCTCGTTAATATTTATTTCATCAATACAGTGCGACCTCGATAATCCGGACAAATTAAAACCGCGGTGATCAGGATAAGTAAATAATTAGGATTACTAAAGCAGGACAGTTTTTTTATTGAAAATAGAAACATTTAATACAAAACAACTAGAAAATAGTACATAAACAAAAATGATTTAAAACAGAAGCATTGTTGTTTATTTGATCCTTTTTTGTTTCATTTGTTATTTGCTTGATCGTTTCCTGATTCATTTTAAAAGCCGTTTCTTTTAATTGTTATCTACAAAAACAGCATGTAGGGCTGGTTCAGCCAAATTGAGACTTCTTAAATGACGGAGACGTCTAAAAACCAGCTCCGAATTACCGAGTACTATCAAATCCAGATTATAAAGTACACAATACAATTGAAATGCTTGGTCGGATTATTAAATAATCCGGTATAATGAAGATCCAGATTTTCGAGGTTGCACTGTACTAGTGCAATAAAAGGTAAATAATTTGTTTTGTGGAAAGAGAATTAATTTAATTAGCTTACTGAAAAGAAAATTAATTAATAAATTTGAATTCATTTATGTTCTTGGCTTAATTATTTGAGGTTACAGAAACTAATCAATAATGTAGTTGCATACCATTTATAGAACAAGTTAAATGTAAATAGTTAATCACTTATCCTAAATTAATTAATATCAATTAATAACAGTAGGTACTAATTAATTAATAACAGTAAGGCTATACTTGAAATAGATTCGAGAAAATTTGGAAAAATATTTAATGTTAAATTTTCAGTGAATTCAACATTAGTCGAAACGACTTTTACCTTCAAAGTTATAGATTTTTACCATAAGTTGTTAAATATTGTCAACGGAAATATTTCGTTTCTCCTTGTTTAAGTGACTACTCGCTCGCTTAGGAATTGTGTTCAAACCTACGTTAGTGAATAGATTTTACCTCATCTTAAACAAGAAATTTACCATAAAATTACAAGAAAATTTTTACAAAACATTGTCGTAATTACATATATTCCAATTAGATAAGAATACAATTTATATCACTGCGGGGTATCTATATTTGACCCGTTAGTTTTTCATTTCCCGCGGCAAGTCCTGATAACCTCTGAAATACGTTGATACAACCCGCAATATTGAATTTGTTGCGATGAGAAAACTGAATTTTATTCTATTTATTCGACAAATCATGCCAAGTTAGAATCGTCAAATGAACTATAACTTGATAAAAGATTCAATAGCTGGTCACCACAAAGGGACGAACAAAAGTAGTAGTAGTCGAATTTTCATCATACTCGCTCAACAGCTACAAACACGATGTTACAGAGTAGAAAAGCCTAACAGTTTAATGATTGTTCTTATATTTTTCATTCGAAACTCATCGCTTTCTATTTTTATAATAGAACCGCTCTTAAGTAGTAAACAACGCATAGGAACGCCTACTGGTGAAGCTTTCCGACACCAACGCGGAGGTGTAATACATTACAGCTTCGAATTCTTTATAATGTGCCCGTCTACAGCTTGCCGCCTTTCTTTAGTTTTCAACGAACGAAATTAAAAGTCCGGGGAAAATAGAAGATAAACAGGTTCTGAAAATTACAAAAAGATACTATTCGCTCAAATTTTTTTAATTTTAAGCGTTTTTACAAATAATACTAGTAAATACAGCAATATCAAATTTCTTTCATACACAATTATTAAATTTTATTTGTTATATTTCTTCAATTAGTACGCCGGTGTTGGGCAATTATTAAATTATATTAATAAAAATTAGTTCAAATAGACAGTTTGTTGTTATCTGAATCTTCCTAGTCACATTAATTAGCTGTTTTTTTATCCTTCCTAGAAAATGATTTGTATGCTACATCATAAAACCGAAGCAGTCGCATCTTCTTTGTATGTCAGAGGGTCTTGTTATGCGGCAGAAACGGTCTTTAAAACAACTTAACGCTGCATATAGGAAATATTTGAACTAGTGTTTTTCGAAATTCTCTGTCTTTCTAAAGATGGGAAAATTGATATTGAAACAGAAATGGTGGTGTATTCAGCCATTATTGCAAATAGTTCTCAAAACACAAGACAAAAATGGTGCATCAGTTAACTGAAGGAAATTCAGGCAGAAAAGTGCAAACTTGTAACATCACAACCAGCGCAATTGCCCTACATTTTCATAATCAGAGAAGTTTTTGATTCACTGATGAATACTCATTTTTTTCAATCGAAATGTGAACGAACATAGTGTGAAATATTGAAATGATTAGAATTCCTACTAGTGTAGGAAAATTCGCACACAATTTCTCCAGAAGTTGAGGTTGATGACTGGGTTCTTAAATCTTAACGTGTGCGAAAATGCCATCGACTCAAAAAATTCAAATTAATGGTCAGAAATTTAAATCCAACTAAATTACCTTTCAGCACGATGATGTATTTTACATTTTACATTTTGGTAGGTCGATCAAACATTATCGACCGATTGAATTAGCTGTTGGTTCACCCGATTTAAGACCCTTGGACTTTGTTATGGGGTTACTTAAAATCCAAAGAGTTAAATTACTCAACTAAAGAGGCTGTGGAATTTCGGCAGAAACGACAAATGTGCATCTGTCACCAAGACAATATAATTCATGTATCACGTGATCGCAAATGAGCCAATCAAAACGCACAATGTCTTTAGTTACGTTCTATCACTAAGACGATAAAAAAACAAAAATTATTATCACCTTGTTTACTTTCGTTAGTACGATTTTAATAAGTCTCAGTTTGACAATTAATTGAGTAAAAAGCAACTATTCCAATTCGAATGGCGTGTAATCGGTGTGACGAGACAACAAATAGTGAAATCGCGAAGAAGACCGTTCCAAAGGACACCGTAATTACCTATTTTATTTTATTCATTCACTAGTAGAAAACCTCAGCCCTAGAACGGGCTGACAGTATTTATTGTGTATTTATGCATTTTATTTATCTATTTTATTTATTATTTATCTACCATTTTGCTTTACTTTCCTTTAAGCTCCGATATAAAAGATATAATTAGTCAATTTTTGACACTCAGCTTTGTCGCCTACTCTGATCCTTTTAAACAAATGCGAAATAGACGATCGGGAATTATATTTGAGTGGTTCAATGCTGAAGTAAACCAAGTTCATAATACCTAAATTTGAGTTAAAGACGTTAAAAGTTGTTTGTTAATAATTAATTCTAGTGTGCTTTTTATAATTTTTCATGGGTGGGGAACTTTTCATCAGTTCATGACTAAACAGTTGGTAGCATCATTGGGGTGGGGTGTTCGATCAAATTGTTTTTGCTGAATAAATATTTTTTTCATTTAATGCTGGACTTCGTTCACTTTTCAAGTGAACTTTTCTAAAAAATTTGGAATAATATTATTCTGAAGCAGAACCAAAGAACATTATTTCATATGAAAACAACAAGAATTATTAATTAAGCATCTTCATTGTAAATTAGTTTATCATCTGCTATCTCAGTTTGTGGCTGTGTAGATCGGGTGGAAGTTCCAGCTGGTAAATTTTTAAAGTAGGCTTGCTATACTGGAGGAATGTAAGGCATCAGATCGTTCATATTATTCTTTTTATCTAAAGTTATAGGACGTCGAGTCGCATAAAGACAATTTTGGTGAACGTTTTTTAGAGACAGAAGATCTCTTCCTGAGCACCTTGCTTTCTTAAGATTAATTTCCCAAAATTGAACCAAATCGCTTAAAGTTTCCTTAAATTTTATTGAAAACTCATGCCCTCTCTGAAAACGAAGCCAACGTATTTTAAGCCAGTTTACCGGATTATTCTCTGTCTTTTTTTCTATTGGCTATACAATCTTGCAATGTCTGTGAAGAGAGAAATTCATTTCTTTGCATTTTAATGACCTCATAACGAGGCTTCTTCCTTTTCGCTTTCTTGATAATATCAAACCAATCTTGCGGAACAAAAATATTCTAGTGTTTCTTGCTTGGTATCACTCCGAATTCTGAATTATTCGGTAAGAATGAATGGCCTGATACCATAAATGTTAGATCGATAGTTTCTACTTCCATGTCTGAATCCTGCACAAGTTTAAGCAATGTAACCGATATTTTTATATTTCGATTTTGTCCCGTGCACGAATCACTAAATAAAATGATATTTTTGTGAGTAGTAGCATTCTCCTTCAGGTGTTTTCTAACACACGATGCCACATCCTGAGATCCCCTTCCGCCTTCCGTCTTATCCCAAACATGCATGAAGCCCGTCTCTGTATTGAAAGAATGTATGAATGTATACAAGTTTCTCTTATAATATGCAACCGATGTTGTGAGCTTGGGAAAAGGAAGGGCCTTTTGCAAATCAAATGTGCAGACATAAAATTCATCAGAAGCATTCTGTTGATTAGTTCTTAAACTTGATCTTGCCTGATCAGCACGAGCTAAGTGAAGCTTTTTTTCTACTTCTAGTGTCCTTTTCTTTTCGTTGTCAGTTTCAGCACCCAACGTCAGATGCAACTCGTCACACAAACGACACGTGCCTTTGCTAGGAATCTTAAAGTGAAGATTAAATTTAGTGGAAAACACTTTATAGTAAAATTTTTCTTTGACAGGTTGTTTATTTTCTTGAGAACACTTCTCAACGTAAAGGTCATATAACTTCCTAATATTTAAATCAGGATGGAGATATCTCCTTTGGTCGTTGTCTTTCCTACTATAGTGACTTTGGTATGAAGGAAAAGATTTAATGTGTGCAATGATATCAGAGTCGTCTATTTTGTTTGTTGGAATATTTTTACCGCGATAATCCGTTACAGCAAATACCTCGTCTTTAATCAAACATAGCACTCCTAAAAAAAACTTTTTACAGATTTTTATGTTGCTTTTCTTTACAAGTACAGTGTATTGAAACGTTGGGGACTTTTCTTTCCCTGACCCATCTCTCGGACGTTTCCTTGTAACTTCCGACTTTTTAACCATGCCACGCAGAAATATGTTTTGTTTGGTAAAATCGGCTAGTTTCCAAAACGATTGAAAAAATTATGTTAAATCCTCGGGATTAATTTTCTCTCGGCATTTTTTGCGGCATTTACAGGCAAAATAAATGTTTAAAAGTTTTTCTGGGACTATTTTATTTTTTGACTTATAAGACTTGCCACTGTTTCTTAAAAATTTTCTTTTATTTCTGTCCCAATTTTCTTCGTTTCGGAATTTTTTCCGACCACGTTGGCTTTCCTCGGAATTTTGTGGAATTTCATTTATTGCTGCAACTGCATGGAGTCCACGACTGGCTTGTAGAAGTTGAATAAGAGGTACATCATCCTCGGAATCTGCTTCTGTCATAATAATTCATATGTGAAATCAAATAAGAATCGATTTACAACGTTTGCTACGTTAGGTTACGGTGTTCCATACTAAGATAAAATATAATTCGAACACAATACTTGGAGTTGGTTCACTTTAGCACTGAACGTTTTGAGAAATAATTCACAGCTAAAATACATTACCTCCACCTATTAGTACAAAAAAGAGTTATAGACTTGGTCCATTACAGCACTGAAAAGTATGAGTTTTAGGCAATCTTTTGGACGGTTCAACTAAAAAATCGTGGTTTTGGACTTGGTTCACTTCAGCTTTGAACCATTCATTTGGAGATTATATTGTCTCATCGAATATAACACGTAATTATCGAGGATATTAAATTTGTGAAATTGAAGTTGGACATTCCACTCGTCCTTTAGACTCGTGGAATCTCCAGCTCAATTTCACTCATAATATCATCGATAATAATCATACCACTTGTTTGCTTTTGTAGAAATTTGTAGTAAATTCTTATATTGTCAGGACGTCCATCTTTTACCATATTCTTAGAAAATTTCAGACAAATTATTCAACTTGACTATATTTGAATTTTAAGATTAAAGTGATTCTGTTAGTCATAAAAAGCGCTGATCACTAGAGAACGGATTACTAAATTTTGATTTTTCAAAACTGGGCCCTCCAACGTTAATGGTCACCCCTAAAAAACCTCACTTGTGAAGAATGAAAACTTAGCTATGTATTCAGTTATTAATAAACTACGATCTGATGTTAATTCCGGTTTCAGCTTTTATCATCTGACTTTGCGACGCTCATTTATGCCATTTCTTTTCATAAATTTTTTACTTATAATTTTTATTGAAATTAGCCGTTATTTCGATTAGAAATTCTGTGATGTTACTACTTTCAAGTCATAACTCATAAATCGGGGAAGTCTTGTAAAATTGAGAAAACAAGATGTCTCGGAGATGCCAATTAGAGCTGCACGCATTCGGTATCAGAAATGCTGACCGAATGCAACTAATACGACAACAGCGTCATGTGCAAGCCTAAATAAATTAATCGAATCCTCATTAAGAAATACTAAGCAGTCATTATCGATAGAAAGTGTTTATTTTTAGTTTGAACCTGATAACCCCAGGTTACAGTGGACTCTAATTTACAACCTCCCATATACACATAGTGTAATTTGATCATCATTTGCGTCAGGGTAAATTTACCAGTCTAACCTGTTTAAATTCCTAGATCTTTGTTGAAAATTTTGGTGAGGCTAAAATGTGTTTAAAAAATTTAAACAAAAACTAATTTTGGGGGTGACTATTAACGTTGGAGGACCCTGTATAGTACTGCAATATATTTCAAAATACAAGATAACTACTCTTTCAATTTTAAAAATTTCAGTTTATACTGCCACTGGCGCCATATTTGCATCTTTCAAAAAAGAAGGTTTAGATTTCAGTCGACGTTAATTTTACCCAGATTCTTTAACTGCGTAGTTTCGTTGATTATATCACTCATAATGCTTTTTTCCCTATCCTAACGACCGTCTAATAAATGATAATCAAAGTCGAATTTGACTAATCACGCCTACTACTTCGCAAATCTGGCGTGCCATGCTATCAACTGAAATATCACAGTTAGAAAAAATGGCGCGTTTTGGTAACTTTTCCTTAAAAAGTATTGAATAAAACATACAAAACCATAAACAATCTAATACTATAAGGTCTCAAAAGTATATTTGGTCCCAATTTACCGAGCTATGCGACTTTCGGAATTATATTTTGCCCGAAAAAGTATTAAATTGTTCATTCGTGATATAAACTGACGAATACAATTCGTGGAATCGTGAGTATTAATAATCGCATGGATTGATGTTCTCAAATAATTTCACTCATCTTCCAGATTCGTTAAAATTGATTTTTGACAACACGTTTTCGTGTCCCAACTCATGCGATTATCGATAGTCACGATTCCACTCGTTGTATTATATATGAAAAGTTAAGATGGGGAGACTTTAGACTGGACAGTATTTTACATAGTATTCATAGTATAATTGTATAGCTTGCCAGTCTATACAAGTAATAAGTAGAAATTGCAGACCACTATTTTTAGAATCACGACAATGAATATTATAGGATTATACGAACATGAAGAGATGTACAATATGGGAAATACTTATTAAGGTAAAACATGAATAAACTGAGAAACTGATTTAAAACATGCATATATTGAGGCTCAACTCTCTTTTCGATCAAAATCGTATTTTTTTGAAGCAAGAACTTAATGTGAAATACCAATCACCTCAGTTACTTTAATTACTAGAGACTGGGTAGTTCGGTGGTACAGTCATTAGTTAATGGGTACTTAAGGGTAATACAGGATAATAGCTGATGGTAGAGAGAGCGCAGTGCGGGTCAAAATCTTCGATGAAATGCTATAAAGCAATAGTACTATCTATATCCCAAAATGTCCGTACACTGGTATTATTATTATTGGTTTTAATATTTAAAGTTCAAATAATAAAATAATAATTTTTCATATTGACATAATTTTTAGCAGTAGATATTATATTCTACATTAGGAACCTCTAACTTAATTCTATTTCAAAGAGAATTGTGTATCAAAATGTGCAACAACAGAGGTTTCACTTCTCTGAATCCAATTGTCCTAAGCTAGGTTTGATCCTGCCGTTTAAACCAATACTCGAGTAGTTTAATCCGTCAACCACTCCAGTTCACTTCATTGTCATAAAGTGAAAATTTACGGAAAATTAAAAAGATATTTGGCTGAGTTTTATATTGATAACAAAATAGAAATTGATATATTTATCTAAATAATAATTTTCTGGTTAAATATTTTCATTCTGAAAATGTATTCCCACTGACAAAGTTTCAATAATTCCTGCTGTAAGTTTACTACTTAATAGTTTTAGTCATGGTAAAGTCAACGGTTTTGTGTTTTTGTGTAACATCCACGCGAACAATCCAACATCCAACGACCAAATTGCATTTCAATGTGACATTATAATGTTGCTGTAATATTATAATTTCATTTAAGCGTAAATTGATGCTGATTTAACAAATTTTGATTGTGCAGAATTAAATATACATTGTGAGTGGGTTCTACGAAATACGAAAGCGTAGTTAGGACAGGCAAAAAATAAAAATAAAACTTGAAATTTCAACATTTTTCTTGAAATTTCACATTTTAAAAAAAGTTGAAATTTCACCTTTTTAAAAAAGTTGAAATTTCACCTTTTTTAAAAAAACTTGAAATGTCACCTTTTTTAAAAAAGTTGAAATTTTACCTTTTTTAAAAAAACTTGAAATTTCAACTTCTTTAATCCCACTGATAAATGAATGCCGTTTGCCAATGGAACTGCACACAGCATAGGCACCTTTGACAACACTGAGGGGATTCCCCGAGCATGTGTATACAGTAGAACCTCTCTAGTCCGCCCTCGGCTAGTCCGTCGCTCCGGTTAATCCGACCGTAGTCGGAGTCGCGAAACTTGTCCCGACTCGTTGGTGACTCACCGCCAGTCGCGCGCCATTGTTTAAAGTACTCCGTCATCTCTTGTATTGTTTCTGTCGTAGCGGGTTTTTTGTACTGAACTGTGCAGTTTTTAGTGCTTAGTGTTCGTTGGTTTTACGAAAGTGTTTTTCTGTATTCGTTACAGTATATGTTTTTACTTTTTTCTGATAATCCGACCATACCCCCAATCTCAAAGGTGACGGTTTAGAGGGGTTCTACTGTAGTCTGATTTTTCATTATAGAATTAAAAGTTGTGGTTTAATGTTTTTATTATTGTAGGTGTAGTGTGATATTTAATGACACAATAAATAATCTTTCTAAAGAAGTTCATAACATGAATCTTCTACGCACTGCTAAAATAATTTCAAACCACTTCCTACTCGATTTCTACAATATAGACTTAGACTATAGCTGCATGTTATGAATCTGCAAATTTTGCAGAAACACCGACGGCTTTCCAGAGTGACTTCCCATCAAGGTTAAATGATGGAAAAAAAAAACTTGAAATTTCAACTTTTTTTAAAAGGTGAAATTTCAAGAAAAATGTTAAAATTTCAAGTTTTTGTTTTATTTTTTGCATGTCGTAACTACGCTTTCGTAGGGTTCTTATTTTTAGATCAACGTTATATGTTATAAAAGTTATCCTTAAACAGGAAAATTAAAAACGAATTGAACTGAAACTTTAAGGAAACTCAGGCATTTTTAGGTTATACATTTATTGGTATTACATAATATGTACTTACATCAAAAGATTTGTACATCAAAAACTGAGTCAGAAATAATAATTAAAATTTTGTCTTAGGTGAACATTTTTGAAAATATTGGCAAATAAAGACTTTCAAGTTTGATTGTTGTGGAACTTGAACATAAGTGATCTCAAGTATTTTGCCACTTATAAAGCTATATTGCCATTAATTCCAAAATTGCAACGAACAAGGATTTTGCACTGTAAAAAAACAAATTATTAGTAAACTACGGTATTTCCTCGATTATAAGACGCATGTTTTTTCCTATTTTGATGTCTCGGAATTCGGAGTGCGTCTTATAAACGATGGCTCATCGAAACATGATACAGAACAAACTGAATCTGAAGAAATGTCAGACTCTGATAATACATAGTTGGTATGTAAATAAATAATTAGCCGATTTTTAAATCTTTTTTATTTTAATTCGATGACTTTGTCTGTTATCATAAAGTTTACAGATTTCTTTAATTTTTTTAATAATTAGTGTATAAAAATAATGGTGCGTCTTTAATCGATGCGTCTTGTAATCGAGGAAATACGGTAATTACTGAAATGGTACATTTTTTATTTGTTTACTTATTTTACTTCTTGCCAACAGAGTCGAATCAAAGGACAAACTTTGACCATTAATAAATCCATAACCAAAGAATTAATACTTCAACCACATTTTATCGACTTATAATAAAAGGATAGCTGTAACGTGTCATTACTTTAAGGCTAATTGAAGGTGTCCAGTAACTAATTGTTTCAGGATACTCTTTACTACTTGACGCAAACACCGTCATAAATTATAACACTGACATGAGTAGTTCACACATGATTTTCAAGTATGTGGATGGTGACTAACAACCAAAACAAACTTCAAAATTTCTGTACTATAAAGATTTTGTTCGAAAGGTTTATTTTTCTTTGAATTTGACCGCAATGTAAACTGTCAGTATATTTACTTAACTGTACATTGTAGAAAAAACCATCTCATAAAATCTTGAAATAATTTAGTCATTGTTCACTAGCTAACTATAAATAATTCAATAAACAAAAAATAATTTGGTAATAATGTAGTTGAAGTAACTTTATTTACTGAAAAGACAGTATTCCTGACATACAGATTGTCCCAAAGTCAACGTCATTCCTTGCAGGTATGATAGGCCAGCTCATGATTAATCCAAATATTTAGTAAAAATCGTTAGTTTTCGAGCTACCGAATTCCACATTCAAAGATTATAATTTTTGTTGCGCAACCCTGAATATCCCTGCTATTGATAACATTCCAAAAATGAAACCAAAAGTTCTGCAACTTTGAAAAAAATATATTTCTCCCCGATTTATGAGTTAATTTTTTTTTATTAGCTATCTTCGACGCTCATACTGTAAAAAAATATACCACGCTAACCTGGCAAGTTATTTTTAAAAATTGCTCATTTAGTGCAGTTTTTATAATGGTTATAACATTTGAAGAGTACAAGGCAAAAACGGGCTAAGTTTAGATACATTTTTCAGTACAGCAATTTTTATGTTACCAGACAACAAATTTAACACGCTTTTTGCTCAGAAACCCTATTTTTAACACGTCGACCGCTGTACGAATCAAATACGATTCACAGCCACATTTGTTCAATGCGCCGTGTCGGTCAACGATTTTTATGTATCTTACTGACATCTGAGGTAAGTTTTGAAAACACCAGTAGATTTAGTGACTCTTCTTCCGTATAAACAGCGCTTTAGTCAAAAATTGAAAAAAATTGACTTATCCCGTTCTTCCTCTGTACTCTTCATTTGCTCTGCTTTACTGTACGAAAACAAATATTGCTACTTTACTACAAAAGGAGCTCAAAATTGTTTTAATAATTAGGAATTCGAATGAATGAATACACTTGTTAAATAAATAAATAAAATAAATGTTGATAGGTATTTATTTAAAACTATACAAAACACTCCAAGGTATGGCGCCGACTTTCGGGACATTTGTATATATCCAACTTCTAATTAATAGTATTAATTAATTAAAATTATCAACCTTTTTGTAAGGGCGTTAATTTGATTTTTCCGTTACGACTTATAATTGAAAAGCAGTTATTTAACCAATAACTGAAATATTTTAACGCGTGAGTGGGGTAAGCGCGTTCATTGTAGAGACTATTAATCTCCGATTAGCACAATAGTTATATCACGTACCTAGCCTCAAAAATACATCATTTATGTCCGCACATGCATTTACAAGAATATAAATTGCATGTAGGGGCGAGGCACGTATGCTATTTTTTCAACTAAGCGTAAACAAAAGTTTCCATAATAAATGTAATCGATTCGTAAGCTCAGAACTTTATCGGTACCTATCTTTAGTGCGATATGTATTGAGAACTGTTTTTGGGGGGTAAACTGAATCGAATCTTATGTCGTAAAAATAGCCGCATATAAATTATATGAATCGTGGCTGCACTTGAAATTTAATGGGTTCATTCCACATGTCCAAAATGGCAGTCATTGTTTACAGTTTCTGCGTCTTGCAGGAAGTTTTTAATAAATTGTGAAAATAAAAACGTATACTACCTCAATTAAAAGATGGGGTTAGAGGAAAAAAATAAACGCGCAAATTATTAAAACCTTATGACCTCGATACTTAATTTTAAAAAGTAGGTAATTACAGTTTATTTCAACGATAACTTAGACATCTTTAAGTTTCAACAACTAAAAGCTTTTCTCAAAATTTAGTCTAAATATCCAGACAGTATCTCATGAAAAAAGCAATTTTAAAGTAAAAATTTAAATTCGGCGGATTGATACTATTCCTCGTAGATACGCATGTCACACAATGCGTCTGTCATAAAACCCGTCCAAAAAATTCCAAAAAATACAGGATTTTATAAGTTTTACCTCTGAGGCCATTATACGCATTAAAAATTTGGGCTCCAGCTATCAAGTTTATTTTGATCGCACTGGACGAGCACTGCTCTCTTGCCTTTTTGGAGTACCAAGAATATTTACCACATTGTACTACATGGGCATAAAGTCTTTTAAGATTTGTTTTTCATTTTCTATCATTATCAAAATTGAACATTTTATAAAATTTAGTAATGGCTATTTTACAATTTACCCTTTATTCTTTTCAATTTCCCACTACTGTCAGTTGTAAGAGCTTTCATGAACATTATAAATAACAGTGTTTATTATCACCAAATTTCATTGTACTTCGCGTTGTATTGCAAACATTGGGCATCTTTTTCGGCTATTTAGTTCTTGTGCAACAATAAATTAAAATTAAGCACTTAATAATTAGTAAATGATTTTATAACAACATAAAAGCGTAAATTTGTAATTAACAATCTGTATTGAGCAAAACAGATATGCGAAATCGTATTTAAAATGTGTAACTGCATAGTTATGATTACAGTTATGCATACTTTGTACTAACAATTTCATAATTGTTTAATTTTCCGCATTCGCCGTAACAAACTTAATTAGTTTTATAAACCGACTATCAAAAAATAAACAAAATGTGTCTGTTCGTGATTTTCTACAACTTGCAGGTTTAAATTTAAATTGTTAATCGCTTTTTGCCACTGCTGGTGCCATGTGACAGACATGGGCCAGCAATAAAGAGGCCGCTGCGGCTGTCCCTATGAGACACGGGTTGATGATTTGCAGGGTTAATGTTCAAATTAAGGTCCGACTTACGCTGAAATTAACGCAACTTTTAATAAAAATAAATTCGCAACAATACACCACAATTATCCAACATGTTGACGTGACAATTATAGATTTATGAGATTTTTAATCATATTTTGTCCTATCGAAACATTGTTTCCAATGAAAAATGTAGCGAAATTAAATTCATACATAGCTCTGACGTTCAGGTTGTAATCTACGACCATTCCATAGAATAACACTAATACCAGTGTCCCCAAATCGATTTTGAAAAGACCATCAAAAATTGTTTCAAATTGTATTACAGTAAAACCTCGATGTAACGGACCAATTGGGGGGAAAGGGTGTCCGTTAAAGGCAAAAGTCCGTTATATAAAAATAGGTTTAAAATAAATCAAAAATCTTTTTTTTTAAATACGCTGTATTTAGATATAAATAAAAAATACAAAACACAAACAAAATTCTATTTAATTGTCTTCGGACACTCGTCGTGAAGTGACGTTGCTGCAGTCTACGAACATTATGTCTCAAATTCTAGTGCTAGACGTATGACGTGATTATCATGGCCGCTAAAAATTGTTTACATGCGGCAACACTTGAATTTAAGCATGAATAATATTAACAGGACATTTTTAATTTTTTTATATTTGACCGGATTTTTTGTCCGTTATATCCAAAGTCCGTTAAATAGAGGTCCGTTCTATCGAGGTTTTACTGTATTTCAGTTTCAAAAAATAAAGAGAAAATTTTGCTTGATTCAACTGTTATATTTGCATCCGATATTATGAGCCTACTCGACATGCAATATTTGATTAAAACGTTTTATAAATTTCTATCTGTTTTAATTAGCAAGAATTACATTTAGCTAATTTATTCAATCGAGTAATGATGCAAATTATAAATGTGTAAACCGCTTGGAATAAACAGTATAAAAAACGTTATTATATAATTTGTATTAATCGGTAATATCACAACTGTGTGTAAAAATAAAATTTTTATATCTTCAATATCCTATTCTAAAAAAATTCAATTAAGCTAATTAATTCCCTCATCTTTCATTTCATCATAATTTTCCACAACTTAAATATCTTAACAGAGGGAAATTTATTGTATATCTACAAAAATAGCTCAAGCTTCATTATATTAAGAAATTATTTTAACTAATTAAAACACAATTGCGATATGAACTGTTTTAAATGTAAACATTGAATAGGAATTACATTAAATTAAAAGGAAAATTAAAGAATCCAGTTACCTGCGTAAACCTTGTTACACTTTAT
Organism: Dascillus cervinus; assembly: GCA_949768715.1. Classification (NCBI taxonomy): domain Eukaryota; kingdom Metazoa; phylum Arthropoda; class Insecta; order Coleoptera; family Dascillidae; genus Dascillus; species Dascillus cervinus. The sequence continues at coordinate 27,944,516 of OX458323.1, forward strand.
AATTACCTCAGGCCTAATTTGAAATGAAAAATATAAAAAATAATAAACTTTTGGTGAACAGCTTGGTATTTCCGTAAGTTACCTGAGGGTAATTATGTTACGTTAACGTTATCATTTTCGGGGCTGCAAAACATTCTTAACCGAAGTCTTTTGAAGTATATATTTACACCACACAAATATTAGTAACTAAGTGATAAGAAATTGCGTCACGTGCCCAAAGGTCAAGTGGCGTAATTATTATTTGTGACTAATATTTCGTAGAGCACGAATATTGTGGAATATTTTATCCAAACACTAATTTGTTTTAATTTAAATGATTTCACGTTACATCGCAATGACACATCGGTTGATATTTATATTTATTCTTCGCCAGTCTGTTATCTTTTATACGAACTAAAAAATTACTGACATTGTTTTGAATATGTACGTATAGTTTGTCCAAGCTAGTTGACGTAGTTAAAGTAGTAAAATCTCTTATTTCAGCTTAAAGTTATAAAACTACCGTTTAGGTGTGAATTATTACTGGATATATTCAGGTAAAATTTCTATATTACATAATTTGGATATATTGTTTAAATTACTAGATACAATAATTATTATAACCGAACAAATACGTTTCTGACAGGACAACGTTTAAATTTAGTACGGTGCTGTTCTTGATATTATCTGCCTTTTAATCTTTTGTTATGCTAACTAGCGTAAAACAAATTTTACATCACTTCAATTGATATTGGACAAACTGTAGATTGCCCGTATTTTCCATGGTGTGTATAAGTTTGTGCCGTAAAGATTGCGTGGGTGTTTACGGTCAATCACAGCGATAACAAAAACCGTGGGACAACATTATCGCTGAAACCGTATGCGTTCCAACCAGCATGAGTGTCGATCATGAATACCACAGTAATATTGTGCAGTGACTTGGATAAATTACTATTACTTCTCCAAAAACTGTGCAATAAAATAACGCCAACTTCAGCTAACAACTACTTGTGTTTATCGCACAAAAATTAAAAGAAAAATCAAAATTGTTTGATACATGTTAAAGACTGTCTGAAATGTCCAAAATCAAACCAAAAAATTATTTATTTACTTACTTTTTTAGATTGTATTAATTTTTGATATTGATCCAAGGGCGAATTGAAATTGTTTACTTAATTAGGTCGACTAAAAAAGAGTAGTTGGAACATTCGGCACAAAACAACCAGAAAGAAAGTTAATTACCGAAAACGTGAAAAACGAAACAGAATGGGTGGTGGATAAACCTTAGACCTATTGACCCTGTACAGCTTATGAAATCTTAGCAAAATATCAGTGTCAAGTTTTACGCAAATTCTCAAATATTTACACAGCGTACAAGCTGAAGGCAGCGAGTACCGAGGATATTGTTTGAAATATTTCAGTGGAGCAAAAATTATATCTTTATAAATAATAGATTGTGCAGCAAACGTGCTTAGCTTCCTTTGAAAACTTTGATATTTATTCTGAGATCCTTGTATTGAACTACTATTTAATTCCTGTATGGTGTAAGATGCCTCGAAGATGTACGTTTTGTGATGTCACTAAATTTAGAGTACTCCAGTATTATTATAGTTCATTTTTTAATTCAAGATAAAAAATAAAAAGAACAAACTACACTAGAACATTCTTTATAACACACTGGATGCAGTTCTTCCAATGATCACATGTAACGTTATTTATAGCTTGCAAGAGGAGTGGTTTAACTTAAGTTAACTTAAAAGTTTTGTTTTTCGAAGCTATCTTATTTTTTATTTTTTACCTCAAATTAAAAAATGAACTATATAATGTTGACGGTTTGCGTTAATTTTTTTGTAAGTGAGTATATTTTTTTGTAATACATTACATTGTGGATAACAACATCATGTGGAGTAGACAACCAGTAATATTGTTCGATGGTTCAGATTATTATATAATATATTGATATTATCAACTGTTATAACAACTATTTATGGTGTAGGATGGAAATTGCATGTTTAAGGCACAGAGGAATAAAAATTTGCAAAACTCGTTGTACAATTCATACATGCATTTAAAATATGTTCTATTTTCACCATGTCATTCACTACTTTTTCTCCACAAACGGTTTAATAATTCAAAATGTATAAATGAGTAGTCCAACTGCAAAACTAGTTATATCCATATTACAATAAGAGCGTTAATCAACTAAATTCTGCAATATTGCACCTTAAAGTCGAATACTTTAAGGTGCAATATTGCAGAACTCAATTTGTTGATTAACGCTCTTATTGCAATATGGACATAACTGGCTTTGCAATTGGACTACTCAAATATACAAGCAATCACAGATTTTGATTTAATATAATCAGGCCTTTAAAGAAATAAAAGGTAATAAAAATTTGTTATTGTTGTAAATTTCTTCTTACACTGAATGAGAAAACAAATTACTTTCCGTACTCTTACGATGAAGTGGCATTTTTCAAACTAAAATGACAATCAAAAAGTCATCTTTTTCAATCGCAAAAAAGATATCCCTTCAGAACAACGTTTGTCATTTCTTGTGCAAATTGTTGCCTAAAATTCTGCGCTAGATGCAAATGGAATTTTACTATACTAGAGGAAAATAAATCCAGCTTCTCCAAATGTAGGGCATCCATGTTGCAAATATATGCGCACTACCCACTAGAGAGGTTAAAGTACTCTTCAGCAATTCTCTTTTGGGAACAGCCTTTCGGAATATAAAGAAGAATAATCTCAATTTGGCGCACTAAATTTGCTATTCTAAATCAATATTATTCCAAAAATACAGCAAAATTATAAGAATATTAATTTTTTTCAGTAATTAACAAACTTTTCGGGCGATTATAAATTTGTTTGGCCACTTGTCGGACTATGTAAGTTAAAGATTTACGGTCAAAGTATCATAAATTCATATTCATATTCATATCATAAACAATTTTAGTGATTTAATGAAATATTTTCCTTAATATTAATGAGGGATCAGTTTTACAATTGAAATTACAGGGTGCACAGATTTCATTGAAACGTTTAATGATTAACGAGATTCGTATATTAATATTAACGGAAAACATACAAAATTAAAAACCAAAAAAAGAAGGTCATACCGGCCAGGGAAAGTTCTCAGTTGTTTTCTAATTACATGCGTACGTTTTTTGTTTAAAAACATAGGTACCTACTTGTTTTTTAATTAATTTTCCTCATTCAAATGTTAGTAATCGTCGTCGTAGGTATAAGAATTTATCAAGTTAATACTGAAATTATTGCATATTGCAAGACATAAATGGTTATCACAGTCAACACCGTTTTTAACTTAAGCATAATGGGGCCCCTATGGCTATGATATGACAAAGGACTATTTTATTAACAACATGCAAAAGGAGTAGATAAGCAAAATCGATTATCAGTTGGTGATCTGGTGATCTGGCAAGAACTAGGGGTGCCCCTAGTTCCTGCCAGATCACCAGTTCACCAAGGATCGCGGGACCCTGGGCACTTGCCCAGAGTGCCCGATGGAAAAGAGGTCGTTGATCACAGTACACTGTTGGCTTTCAAAATAATACTGGTACTTCTGATCAAAGTGGAAGCGGAGTGTATTAAGAATATGCTTTAAACTTTTTTACTTAAAACTAACAGTGACGCTGCTGTTGTGCTTAATGTATCCGGTAAAACACCTGGTATGTTCACTGTTTAAGTATATTTAAGAAACTTTGTACTAAATATAATTGTTACAATTTTACTAAATTTTTCTATTACAAGAGCCTCAAGAGAATATAAAAGTTTGTATGAGTGGAAATAAAATTTACTATCGATAAATGTACATTTAAAATATTTATTTTTAAACGTAAAACAATTTAGAAGACATTATTCTCTGTCACGATGATTCATCGATTTTTGTTGTTGAAGCAATTTCCATTATAAATACCTAATGCATTATAATTATTGTGAGTGACTTGTTCTGTTAATAAAAGTTGCTTTTAGAAAATACTGAATTAATAAAAGCTTTGAATGTGACTAAAGAAAAAAGAAGGTTCAGGAATGAATGTGTTAAATTTAGTAGTTTCACCAAACAATGTGATTGAAGCAGAACAATCTACAACGTGTTTTCACCAATGCATTTAATTATTTACACTTTCACTGAATGTACATAAACATTTAGTACGCTATGTAAATTAAAGGGTTTAGTAAAACAGTACTTTAATAAGTTAGAAACTGAACGATTTTTTGATGGTACGATAAACAATAAAATTGACACAATTGTAGTGCTTTGAACATACAAACAAAGGATTATAAATTTGTTTTTAACGAAAATCATTGTACTATTTTTAACAAAGAAAATAATTCGGTCTAATGATACATACACTGGTTCAAAATGACCCACTGTGTGAAATTCAGTTAATGATGCATCTCTCTTATAATGTTTGCCGTATCGTAATAAGAGATCCAAGATGAACGATTGGATAATTATAAGAAAAAATCCTAATTAAAGTTCTCAATCTTCCATCTGTGAAATATTTAAGCGAATGGAGTTGGTTCAAAGTATATTAATTACAAAATAATATAATTTCTAATGTGCAGTTAATCTAATTTACAGTGGAAATAGTTTATGGAGCATGTAAAAGACAGACGGTTGGTAATTTATTGTACAGGGTGTTTAAAAATAGGACCGTCAAACTTCGCGAGGGGTTCTTTAATTTCTTTTATGAAAACAGTTTTAGTGTGCGTCACTCCGAAAAAGCTTTGTTACGAAATCGGGAACCTTTGAATTTATACCTATCAGAACAATGTTTTTTTTATAACTTCCACATTAGGTCCATTTACGTTTTGAAATTTATTTATACTTGCACTATTTATCTACTTCAATTTTCAAGCACAATTTTACTTTTATACACCGACCAGAGGCGTATCATTTGCAGATTTATGAAAATACTTTTATCAATATTTTTTACATCTTTATAATTTTTCTGTTTTCGTCTTACAAATGTTATCTGTCAAACATAAATATACAAGTGGATTAATACAACCGTTTTCAAGATGTTTCAATTTTTTTTAAAATGTACTTGTCTTGAATATTTGAAATTTTCTTGCATCTCGGTAACGGTGCATTTACAAATATTAACTTATTATAAATAAAAACTTATTATTAATTTTAAGAAACTGTTTAAATTTTATTGATTAGAAAGGAGAAAATCCAGAAGGCCGTGTCTCCGTAACTGAGCGTTTCCGGACCGACGCTCCGTAAATGTATCCGTTATATGTTTAAATACCTGTACGTATAATCAGGTAAAACGTTTACGACAGAACTAACACCACCTACCTTAAAGTTATGACGATAGAAAAACTGAATTAGGTGTGTTAGAGGTGCCGGCGTTTTTCTTGACCTAATAGTATATTACATACCGAGGCGGAAAGTATTCCATTCCTGTCGAGAGAACTATAGTTTACCGAAAGGCGTAACCTTGAGGTGAACTAGTTCTCGAGACACAGGAATGGTACTTTTGCCGAGGTTTGTATACTATTTTATTCACAATCAATCATTAAATAAAACAAGCAACATTATAATAATAAAATAAATAATTGATTGCATTCACCGTCCATGCCCGTGAGAAAAGTTGGTTGCATACTCTAGATATGTTAATTTGCCATTTATAGTTTAAATCGATAGTAACGCCCTCACAGTTTGGAAATGGTTTCATTTTTGACCGATTCCGTCTCATTACTGACTCCTTTTTTAATATTTCTGATCGGTTGAAGTGTATTCATGGAATCGCTCATTTTCCAACCTTTAAGGGGTTAGAAAAGTTATATGTTACTAACTGATTGTGAATAAAATTATTTATTCGTAACCTATACTATTGAATTTGTGTTTTATTGCACAAATAGTAAAAACATTACGATTTCTTCGACTGCCTTATACATTAAAAAGCCGCAAGATCAAATAATCTGGAGACGATGTCAAAGGACAAAATTAAAGGGTATTTGATTAAAAAATTAGTTGTTTAATATCGCAGATAAATGCCTATTTGGTGCAAATCTCCGACCTAAAGTGAAGTGTCTAACGTTGAATATAGGATTTATGTAGAAGGGGCATTGTCCCAGTTTTTTTGAGACTCTGGTTTGGACAGAGCCTGCAGTTCCCAGTCGTTAGAACTTGGAGGATTTGAAAACTAAAATTCGAAATGTTGTAACAACTATAATTACGAAAATAAGAGCACATGTAGCCCACGATGAGCTTGTAAACGTACAACGAAAACAGAAAACGTATAAAATCCATATTATTGTCCTACAACAAAACAGACTCCGGACATTCTACTAGCACCTAAGTACTTTTGCTAATATCAGAGATAGGTAGACATTGTATGTACAACTGCAGATGAGCAGTTGGGAACGAATATCGAACGAAATAATCGATTAGCTTTCGAAAGTGTCTTCGACTTGTGTTATTCAAGTTTTATCATTGATAAAAATCTCTGAACTAGTAAAATATTTTAAATTGACAATTTAACGTTGAACAACGGTTTGATATCGAGGTGTGTGTATAGTAGACTATATGTTAAGCCACTTGTATCGTTCCAATCTTTTGTCTGCACAACTTTATCCTCATATGGTTTGCAAGTTGATGCCTTTTTTGCTGACCCGTGTAAAAATTGTGTGACAATGTAATCAAGACTTTCCTCAACCATCCAAAAATTTAGGAATTGCGTCATTACCTGTATCCCAATCGTGACTAGACCAGGTACCGACTACAAAATCTGCGTCGGGATCCCAAGTAAAAGTTCAACCCCTCACGATTGTTGTTATCATTTCATTTTTTATTCACTAACATAATTTCCTTTAAAATGATGGGAATCTTTTATGGAAACCTATCCATAGCAATTTGCTCGGCAACTTCTATTGAAATAAATAGCTAATATACCTTTATAAGTGCATGTATAACCAAAAGTAATTACGAGTTTCAACTTGGGCAGAATTTATTCCCCCATGTATTCAATTTTCATGCCACAGTAACCACGCTGAAACTGCAGTATTGTGGCCATAAAACAAAAAAACTCATGACACCGTTAAGGTCAAAAACACTACGGGTAACGCGTAAAATAATGATAAGAACAGTTAGTTGAACCTAATGTGACATAATAACAATTTATTTTAAAAACATTCTATCACAATTAAGGGCCACGTTTAAATTATTTATAAGCTATGCATATCCTAACTAAGCAACACGCCGCTATTTTGGCAAACAAGAAACAGTATAAAATAACCTCAATGTTTGATTAAAAATATCAATTAAATGTAACATTATTATTGTTAAATAGAATATTATCTAACATTAATGTTCAAATTGTATGTGAAAATAAAATCGAAACCTAGGTAAAGGAAAATAATTAACCTTCCAAGAATTCACGCGTGGACTCTCGCTCCGACAGATTTTTCTAAATTATTTATTTTGGTTTCACGTTCAAATGCGGATTGTTCATATGTGAATCATGAAATAAAACGAACAAGTAGCTGTTGTAGTTGATCTTACAATTATGCGGTATTTCAGGAAAGATTAAAATATCCACGTGCTATTCATGCACGGTATACGTGATGACTTGTACGGTTGATATTAAAAACCTAATTTACATTGATCAACTGACTACCACAAAACGAAACGGGACGCAACTGTGCTGGCAGTTTGTGGGTTTTATAGTGAAAATGAGAGTTATCACGAAGAAGGTTACTGAAGATGACTCGAATTTAAAATAACCAATGGAAATTAAATTCCTTATCGCCACGTGTAAATCACATGTTTATGTCCCTTCGGTTTTTACCGATATAGATATTAGTCGAATTCTGTAAATGATGTCACAGCTTTAAGGGTGGGAGGAGTCAGTAAAATTGTGACAGTCTGTGACAAATAGGAGAGGGATGTTTCAAAATATGTGACATCACGAATTTTTTCATAACGCAGCCTTCAAATATAAAATCTTTGCTAAAACGCCTTTCCTACAGTAATTTATAAATTTTAAAACATATTGATATTATTCTAATATTATATTAAATGATAAATAATATAATATTAATCAAAATAATATTGTTTCTGTAACGAGGAAAGGAGGGTATCTGACATAGTGCAATACCTTGTGACATAGAAGAGTGGAAGAGTTAAAATTTAACAAAAGGCTTGTTACATCATTATGGAAGTCACCTAATTATAAAATGATATAATATAAATCAAAGTAATTTTTCTTCTGTAACGTGACGTGCGAGATAAGGTGTATTTGGCATAGTATGACATAAATATAGCACCTTGTGCGGGTAGGGTTAAAATTACCTGAAAAATCCGTAACATAATTTATGGAAGCCGCATTAAATATGATTATGGCAAGGAACAGGAATGTTTGAATCAATTTATACTTGAATGATTGTGTGAATATGAATCACAAACTAAATCTAATGGAGAAAAACTGAAAAAGGACGTCTAAAGTAACTTATGCCCGGTTGCACCAACGTCAGTTAGATTAAACTAATACTTAAAAACAATCGTTGCTATAACTGCAACAATTGTTAACATGGAAATCATTTACAGTTACTTAATTAAAAGTTAACTACGAGTGGTGCAAACGGCCGTTAGAAACGCAAGAGGTCAATATCGGCAGCGAGCAAGAAATTTTTGATGAGCAAAAAGAAAGGGGAGTAGTGAACGTATTTCGAGGTTCGACTTTTGTTAGAAAAGATAATTTAACACAATGATTCAAAGTTGTTACACCCAGAAATAGACCTACTAGTTAGACTAAATCCAAATTCTACTGAACCCGCGCAGCCATAGTGATACGGAAATACGTCTGCCGCGCAGGTTCAGTAGAAAATGTACGCAGTCTACTCATCTATAAACTGTCACAAAATGTCTAAAACACTCGTTGTGCATATGCCGAAAATATTCAAATGAGAAGGCTGATTAATAATATTTCTACGTTTTGTTTATTCTTAGAAATTCATTTATGAATTTATGAAATTCTGTACTTGATCTGAATGCTTAATAAAACCTCAATAATTTTTGGGCTTGTAGTCCGGTGCGACCACCCGTGTTCCAAAAGTGTGTGCCAGACCTCAATGGCTAAGAAAACTATAAAACATGACGTGATTTCAATTGTTAATAATGCGACAATAGTTTTGGTGTTATCTTTTGTGATCGAATCAAGTACATTTGTACAATTGTTAGTATAACAATTTTTACAAAGCAACAAAACATAACACACCCGCAATTTGTACTTCGAAATTTGTTTGTGTACGTTTGGAGCAGATGTGGTCGTCAATTTTTAAAAACTGACCGAAGACTAAATTGCCCTTAAAAGTCCTTCAATATTTCAGATTAGATTCTAAAAAAAGTATAAAGTTTTTATAACTTTTTATCTTTGATGCTTATTAAAATTGTAAACACCAGTAATTCAAGAATGTTATTCACGGAACTAAGTTATCTTGCTGCTAAAACATTTATATCGTTCCATCACTGTCAGACCAAAAGAAAATCTACTAAATATTTTGTATTTCCTTGCTTTTCGAGCAAAAATCCTTCTTGTATATTTGTTAAGAAATTTTCAATTTTCCTGGCTTAACAAAGACGCAATATAAAATATGTTGTCAACCCTACATACCACGTCGTCGCCATTACCTATAAATTATACAATACAAATTAGTTTATCGAACAATTTGATCTGCTCTAAGTTCCCTGTAACTTTTGTTAAAACAGCTTTTTTATATCTTATTGCATTTAGAAAGAACGTGAAGGGGTTACAAACGATTCAACTTTCAATTTAAACTTGTTGACACAAAAGTATCATTATAGGAAAATTGGTCGTCAATTGTTACCTTCGAAAAACTGTATTTCTCTTCTTCTTTCTTCCTATTTTACTTAATCCATCTTAAGAATAAATGTAAAGATTTACGACTAAACAGTCTTTAGTACCTAATCACACAGGTAAGTTCGGTTTAAATTCGAGCCATTGTAAAAACTTACCTCTCCGTTTTAACGGTGTTGTTTTTTTACAGTCACAAATTAAAACCGTACTTACCTTTGCGGCTAGTTAGTAACGACTGCTTACAGTCATAAATTATTACTTTTAATCTTAGGATTCCAACATAAGGGAATTTGAGACTAATTACAGCTTTGGAATTTTTTACTTTGGATATCTTTGTCTCAATCATACTGACCCTGAAAAGTGAAATTTGAGGAAATTTGGAGATATTATTTTTATAAAAAATTAGTTTTTATTTTTTTCCCCGAAAACTGTCGACGACAATTATTAACATTTAAAATTGGAAATTTCTAGTCTTATACTAGAGTCATATGTGTACCAAATTTAAAATAAAAGACTTTCAATTAAAGCTCAATTTTGGGGGTGGCCACAAGTGATGGGGAACCTTGTATATACCTGCCCTGAGCATGAGTCGAATTTCTTTGATGACCACCACCATGATCAAAACTTAGTTTGCTGGTTCTTAAGAATATATGCACTGCTTTATTTATTACACTATGTGATACGTTCATTTTCCTACAATGTTTAAGGGTATCAATACCCTCATAAAAATGTATGCCAAGAAGATGTCTAACTGTATTTAACAATATTTGAGAAGTTATTTAAAAGATGTACGTATATTTTTCTTTGAAGTAAAAAAGTATCAGAGCTCATAGTACCTACATACCAACGCAATGTAACCCAAAATTCGACGTAGAGCTACTTTCTAATATTTACTTCATCAATACTAATAAAACAAAAGGCAAACAATTTGTTTAGTGTTACAAAAATTTAATTTAAATTTAATTTTTACTAATGGACCACTTCAATTGATATTATCAGTTTATTTAACAATATTATCAATTTAACTAAAGATTTTAACGTTCTGCAAAGATTTACGTCCGGTTCCATCATCAATTTAAAGTAACTTTTAAGTTAAAGTCGGCTAATTGTTATGCCAACTGCTTATTGCAACAATATTTTAAAGCCACTGTTAGTTAAAGGACCATTTGACGTTCGATTATATAGCCGGTGGTTATTGCCATAATACATAATTACCATATGTTGGATTTGATTTGGGAAAATTTCCCCACACGATTTCGACTTATTGTTAGATGATAAGCCTTGTGCTTATTGTTATTATCACATCTGATACGACAATGTCATTGATTAATTAAAAGAAACATTAATAACCTTTGCTAAGGTTTGCTTATAATTGAAATGTTTATGAACAGATTGTAATAATTATAATATCAAATGCTGAAGTAACTATAAGCATTACAATACTTACGACATCTCACTTTAAACATATTATAGTAATATCATTGAAGAAATTCATCTTGATTATTGACCCTTTCGAGTTTTATTTAGTTGCATGGTAAAAAAAAATTAGTTAACCCCTTACCGCCCCCTGTGACAAATATGGGTCACCATGAAAATGTTTTTTTTTTCAAGTTATTGTGAAATTTTTGTTGTTAACAGTATCTGTCCCGTATTTGGTACACTCAAATGTTTTATAAGATCATCATAAAAGGTATTACGTGGTCCTGACCGCAATATATGACATATTTGACGCCTAGTAATATTTTGAACTTTTTATAAAAAATTGCGATAAAAATTTTTTTTAGTATTTTTTCAAGTGTTCAATAACGATAATTAATAACATATATTTAATTGAACGGTATAAAAAAAATCGGGCGGTAAGGGGTTAAATGATTTTAAAATTTTCACTACTTTATTTAAAAACAGAATGGTAAATTCCAAAATAAACAACAATAGTATATTGTTCAATGAATGAGAAAGTTAGTCATTTCTATGAGGATGAAATTTGCGACACGTGCCGAAGGCGAGTGGAGTAATTCATTCGAGTGGGAATGGCCATTTCTCACGAGTTTAACACTATACTTTTTCTAATCATATTAATTAATTAACTCATAATGAATACTGGTAATAATTATTGTAATTAATTTTTTTGTATATCCTTTTAATTATTAAATGGAGGCGATTTTACATCTACCCGAGTATCCATGTTTAAGTTTCTGTTATTGGTTATGTAGTTTTCTGTTGTATTGTGCATGCTGCTGCTGGAAGCTTGGACTGCGTTGATAATTTTGTTGGCCGAGTCCATCTTGTTATTTATGGAAGTGTCTATATGACCTTCGGTTACTGATGTGGACTTCCACCCTCCGTGTCTTTTCAAAGCAGTTATATCTGCACCTGCATCTACTAGTATTGTAGCTGATGATCTTCGGAAACTGTGTCCAGTATACTTTTCAGCTTCCGGAAGTTTTAAATAATTAGCTATATCTCGCTCCATTTTGGAAATCTTGTTGACACCTATATTTTGACAAGTGCACTTGCCTTTTTGATAGTTTAGAAAAAAATTATCGGTTGGACGTATTGCGGGCGTAGATTCATATATTTTTTAACAACATCATAGAATTTACCAATTACGGTGAATTTTCGTGCAATTTTGGTTTTTGTGACGGGAATAGTGACCAACATTATTTTATTTACGTCAGTAATATCAGTAACTTTCATGGCATGCAATTCATTAGTCCTGCAAGCACCCATAATGCCCATTATAAGAGCAACCTTAAAAAATATCATTAATTATAGTTACACATGACAGCATATTATTAAGAAGTTCATAATTATGTTACCTTTGTTGCAAGATATATTTCATCTGGAGCTTTACACAAAAATTCATCAATTTCGTTCGAAGTGAATGTTTTTGATTTTGTAGCCTGATAACCTTCAGATCTTCTTTTCAAAAATGCATGTAACTTGGGATAGGTTTCAATATTAATGTTGTTGTGTATGCTCAAAGTAGATCTTAGCATAGAATATTGAGACCATAATGAAGAGGATTTATATTTTTCTGCTAGTCCGGAGAAATATTCCAAAAGAATATTTTCGGAGAATGAATTCGTATTCTTTGTGTTTCGCCAATTCATGAAAGTTTTATAACTTACTTCGTATTTCTTTCTCGATTTTAGTGGCAAAAGATTCATTGTTGCAAGTTTAGCAGTCTCTTGCACGTCTGGCGGGGTACAATTGTCTATGTCATCCACAAGTTCCATCATTTCTTGGTACTTTGTAGACAGAGCAAACACAAATTCGATGACAGATGTCAAAGTTAATTAATTTTCGAGAAAATAACAAACAATCGTATAATCGTCAAGGTAACGGAAAAAACTACCCTTGGAGAAAAGTCAACTGTCGTCGTTTCATTGGTCAGTACCCGTGGAGAAAGAGTTCAATAGTTGAAGACTGAACAGTTTTCTCAATGGAAAACGTATTAGAAATGTGCAAATTCTTAAATATGATTAGAAAAAAGGGTTTTAAATATTCTATACTTTTATAATTCCGAAATTTGCAGAATCGACCAATTCAAATTAAATTAATAAGAATCAGTGTTTATTTGAACAAGGCAAACTTGTTTTGACAAATTTACTTACATAAAAAAATCAGAAGTGGTCAATTATAGGAGGCAATTCTCATGTTGAAAACCTGAATTTTTTTTTAGTGTCACAACGTGAAAGTAATCAAATTTCACATTCTACCTACAAGTTTTTTCACTTTCATTCTAAAAGTTTCTTGGTATTGTGTTCATAAAATTTCAAATATTCCGAATAAGACTTCTGGATTGTCGTCTGGCAAGGTATTGAAATTATTCCTCCAAAGCCAGTCCTGCACCATGTGCAACGTTTGAATGGGCGAATTACTTTGTTGGAAAATAAGCTTTTCCGGAATAGGGTTGCCGTATTGCGAGGCACATTAATTTCCAAATAAATTGCCTTAAACTGGCGCAATCAATTTACCGTGATTTTCTGACATGTCTGAAACCTGTATGAACCGCACCCAAAAGCATTTGACAACAGACGTTTTTCATAGTCGTTTCAGGAATGCATTTCCAGCTACATTTGTCATATTACCTATTTAAATTTTACTGATTACGTTGCTGTTTACTTGTCAGCTTCAGAAATAGCTTATTTAATGAAGCGGCATTTTTACACTTAATTATCTGTACTTAATTGTAGATGAGGTAAATTGATTTTGGAAAACCGATTTCTGAAATTGAGTTTGCGGCAAATTTAAATTAATTTTACAACAAATAATTTATCACTGTTTGGACTTGTTTGTTTAAACTTAAGAATTAGGCTTTGACAAATATTTGGAGGTTTTGCGACGGATAACGGTTAAGATTATGTTAGAAAGTGTAATCTAAATTGTTTATTAATTTTGGAAATTTTTGCTGTAATAATCCAACCCCAACATTGAGATTGGTAAGTAGTTCTTTCTAAAACAAAATCAATATTTGAAAATTTACTTGTGTGTAGCAAAATGTAACGGCTTTAGAGATATTTCAGTTGCCTATAATTAAAGGTACCAATTAATTGTACTACAAAAAACTTGTAGGTAGAATGTGGAATTTGATTACTTTCACGTTGTGGCACTAAAAAAAAATTCAGGTTTTCAACATGAGAATTGCCTCCTATAATTGACCACTTCTGATTTTTTTATGTAAATAAATTTGTCAAAACAAGTTTGCCTTGTTCAAATAAACACTGATTCTTATTAATTTATTTTGAATTGGTCGATTCTGCAAATTTCGGAATTATAAAAGTACCTATAGAATATTTAAAACCCTTTTGTTGTTTATTTTGGAATTTACCATTCTGTTTTTAAATAAAGTGGTGAAAATTTTAAAATCATTTAACTAATTTTTTTTTACCACGCAACTAAATAAAACTCGAAAGAGTCAATAATCAAGATGAATTTCTTCAATGATATTACTATAATATGTTTAAAGTGAGATGTCGGAAGTATTGTAATGCTTATAGTTACTTCAGCATTTGATATCATAATTATTACAATCTGTTCATAAACATTTCAATTATAAGCAAACCTTAGCAAAGGTTATTAATGTTTCTTTTAATTAATCAATGACATTGTCGTATCAGATGTGATAATAACAATAAGCACAAGGCTTATCATCTAACAATAAGTCGAAATCGTGTGGGGAAATTTTCCCAAATCAAATCCAACATATGGTAATTATGTATTATGGCAATAACGACCGGCTATATAATCGAACGTCAAATGGTCCTTTAACTAACAGTGGCTTTAAAATATTGTTGCAATAAGCAGTTGGCATAACAATTAGCCGACTTTAACTTAAAAGTTACTTTAAATTGATGATGGAACCGGACGTAAATCTTTGCAGAACGTTAAAATCTTTAGTTAAATTGATAATATTGTTAAATAAACTGATAATATCAATTGAAGTGGTCCATTAGTAAAAATTAAATTTAAATTAAATTTTTGTAACACTAAACAAATTGTTTGCCTTTTGTTTTATTAGTATTGATGAAGTAAATATTAGAAAGTAGCTCTACGTCGAATTTTGGGTTACATTGCGTTGGTATGTAGGTACTATGAGCTCTGATACTTTTTTACTTCAAAGAAAAATATACGTACATCTTTTAAATAACTTCTCAAATATTGTTAAATACAGTTAGACATCTTCTTGGCATACATTTTTATGAGGGTATTGATACCCTTAAACATTGTAGGAAAATGAACGTATCACATAGTGTAATAAATAAAGCAGTGCATATATTCTTAAGAACCAGCAAACTAAGTTTTGATCATGGTGGTGGTCATCAAAGAAATTCGACTCATGCTCAGGGCAGGTATATACAAGGTTCCCCATCACTTGTGGCCACCCCCAAAATTGAGCTTTAATTGAAAGTCTTTTATTTTAAATTTGGTACACATATGACTCTAGTATAAGACTAGAAATTTCCAATTTTAAATGTTAATAATTGTCGTCGACAGTTTTCGGGGAAAAAAATAAAAACTAATTTTTTATAAAAATAATATCTCCAAATTTCCTCAAATTTCACTTTTCAGGGTCAGTATGATTGAGACAAAGATATCCAAAGTAAAAAAATTCCAAAGCTGTAATTAGTCTCAAATTCCCTTATGTTGGAATCCTAAGATTAAAAGTAATAATTTATGACTGTAAGCAGTCGTTACTAACTAGCCGCAAAGGTAAGTACGGTTTTAATTTGTGACTGTAAAAAAACAACACCGTTAAAACGGAGAGGTAAGTTTTTACAATGGCTCGAATTTAAACCGAACTTACCTGTGTGATTAGGTACTGAAGACTGTTTAGTCGTAAATCTTTACATTTATTCTTAAGATGGATTAAGTAAAATAGGAAGAAAGAAGAAGGGAAATACAGTTTTTGCATCTGTCTATGTAAACAAAGCATCACTATATTCGCTGAGCAATTCAGAATTACAACATTTGTAATAGTGGCAGTATAAAGCTATTTGTGACATTATTAAGTTAGTTAACTAACTCTTTTAACTTTTAAATTTATACTTGGCAACACAATAAATGCTTAGTTATAAGTATTTTAATACTGAAGTTAAAAAAAAAACATAAACTGTATAAATAAACATAGTAAGGATTACTTTTAAAATATATTTGTTATATTATTGAATATATTACATTCGCTAACCGAAATCAATAACAAACAAGAAAAGATACCAGTAGCATTTACAACTCCAAACAGAGCAATGGTCACTAATAATTATAATTAAATATTAATTTGTTGGGAGATCATGTTTGTGGTTGCTCTAAATGTTGCCATTTATATGTAAATCAACATCTAGATTACAAGCAGCAAAGTTTAGATAACACAGATAATATTTTTTTCTACTACTGGTCTTACGGCGTATCATTTTGATGTACATTGAAATGCTGTGAAGTTTAATTTCACTACCGCTTGTTCAGTGACAAGTAATTTTTTTTGTTGTTATTGACCACTTGTCAATAATGAACAAATTTACATTTGTTGGTGATTCTATTACAATTTTAGAAAGAAAATACATCTAGAACAATTTGTTACAATAAAGAGATACAATTTAACCGCATTTTAAAAAATTGACCTCCATTTGAATGTAAATTCTTTCAAAAGTGTTTTAGCAGTTATTCCGTAAATGTTCTCTTAAATGCCAAAAGTACAAAAGATGGAATTTTTCATATATAATCATACGATACCCCATCTGCAACTATTTCATCTTCGCGGCAAATCTTATTTTAGTTATACTTTTAAGTAAATTTGTGCAAAGTGGCAAAAAACTAGATTTAACTTTTATGTCAAGAAATGACATACAGCGGAACCTGGTTTTTACGTCCCAGCATTTCACGTTTTCCCGTTATTTACGTCTAATTTTTGCAGTCCCGTTTCATTTTAATGTAGATAATACCGGGTTATACGTTTATTTTTCCCGCAATTTACGTTGGAAACATTCAAATGCAATTATTAAATTTATTAAAATTAAAAATTCCATTTATTTTAGCACATTCCATTAAATCCATGGAAATCATTGAAATGAATATGTTCGCAGTTTTTAGACACGAGTGCACTTTGCAAAGTTTCGTGATCGTGATTAGGGGGACAATTTTTTATTTCATTCAGTATTGATTCTCGAATAAGCGAAAGAACACGTGAGCTCATGCGTTTCACTAGCGCGTAATTTTGATATACCACTTTGGCTACAATAATAAAAAATCGTGAATCAATTAAAACAAGTGCCATACAATGTCGTTCCATGGCAAAAAAACGCATGCACAAAAGTATTTCAAAGTACGAAGAAATTAAGTATTGCAAGAAACCTATAAATACAAGAAATAAATTTACACCAAACTAATTTATATGATTTTTTAAAGAAAAATTGTCATTGCCCTTAATTTACGTTTTCCCTCCATTTACGTTTTTTTTTGTCGGTCTTTTCAAAAACGTAAAAACGGGGTTTCACTGTATTGCTTTAGATAAAGAATTAATAAAAAGAAATCTTTCAAAAAAGAGCAATTCAAAGAATCCAGTTAAAACACCTGAACCAAATCGAAATTTAAATTTAAATAAAGCAACAGATTTGGTAAGCCATTGCAGTATTAAATTCATATATCATTAAAACATTTATTTATTTCGTTTGTGATTGAATTTTATTATTATTTTTTTAAATTTTGTTATTATTAAGTATCTACACTTGCTTATTTGTGTAATTGAGAGTAGTTTTTAAAGTTGTTAAATGTTCCAAAAACTAAAATCTTTTAGGGCCGGTTCTGTAATTAATTTAAGGTGTGTTTGAAGTTAAATTTCACTAATTTCTGTGCCAACTTATTGTTGTAGCAATACTTTAGAATCACAATAGTTAAAGAACCATCAGACGTTTGATTATGGAACCTGCCATTAGTAAATTGATATATTGAATTGATGATGTATTTAATACATTTAATTTTATAGTTACAAGTGAGTGTAAAGAAAACGCCAGCAGGACGACGACTCGTTAGGCGACATTTATTTTCACCGAGTACGCAGTCTTATGATGCTTTTGTGATTGAAACCAGCAATATGCATACACACCAAAAAATTGTTGTTGAAGCTGTGGTTCACCAAGAGGACAATGATTTACCATTGGCACAAGAGAAAAGTCATAAAAAAGACAAAAGTATAAAGAGAGGCGAAATAAAAAAAACATATGAAGCAATTGTTTCGCCAGTGAATCTAGATGCGATTGAAGTTTTTGATCCTAGCAACAATAATGATTCAAAAAGAAGCACTAAACGTACTATACAGCAAAATGCTGAACTTGAAGTAACTGTTCCCAGTGTGGATGAGAGTTTTGATCGTTTATTAGCTGAAGCAATACCAAAGAAAGCTGCACGTATAGATCGACAAGAAATTAAAAATTTACACCTTCTAGTAAAATGAGCAAATCACATTCGGGTAACTATAATTTTTTTTCATCGTTTTTTACAAACGTTGATGATGCTCTAATGTCGAAAAACACAGTTAGTAATTATAAATCAATTCTGTCCGATGTTGCCACTGAAGCAGCAAAGATTCGGAAACACTATTCATCTGATAAGTAATTTAAAATATACGTCGCTTATTGGCTATAGAGTTAATTTTGTTGAATTGTAATAAACAAAACAGAAACTTCTTCAGAAAAAAAAGAAGGGGTTTATTTGCTTACGAAATTATGGTAGAAAATTTGTTACTACAGAAAAGTTGTTGGAGTGATTCCTGGCCTTAATAGTGTAGTAACAAAAGTTGTCTAACATTGCTGAAAGCTTTTTGGAAAAATTGAAACTGAATTCGAACAGTTCTTATTCAATTTTTGTTTTTTGATTATTTAATTCTTATTTGCAAATAGTTTAAAAACTATTTGTCCAAGACCAAATTCGAATTATAATTTTTGTTTTGTTTTTGATGTTCAATTATGGCCCATTTACAATACACCTGTATACAGATGTACAAGGTGTAAACGAAATAAGTACATTAATTTTAACTGGTAATAGACCAACAACTTTTCCTAATAACTTTGTTTTGAAAACGTTTTTGTTTTTGAGTTAAAATTATTTTAAAATTTTACACAATTTTCTTACACGCCACTGGAAGCAAAGTTACCTAATCAACAAGATTACCTTATGAAACGGTTACCATTAGTTGCCACTATTATTGTCGATTTTAAACAATAAACCAATAAACACCAAAAAAAGTTTTATTTCAAATTTATTTTTAAACATTGACGCGAAAATTGCGCTAACGAAAATAAAGGAAAACGATCATAAAAATTGTTCAAAGTGTCCACCGTTGTTTTGTACACATGCTTGAAGACGCCGACGAAGTGATTCTTCTACCCTTTGTAACATGGCTCTGTTGTTACGAATCATTGCAGCACCAAGTTCCACCCGTTCTTGCAACATTTCGATGGTATCAATTGGTACAGAGTATACTAAATCCTTCATGTACCCCCACAAAAAGAAGTCGCAAGGGTTCAAGTCCGGCGATCGGGCAGGCCAGGGTACAGGACTGCTTCGTCCTATTCAACGAGCACTTTTCGAACATGATAAGGATACAATTGCTGTTCTTTTAGTATTTTCCAAATTGTACCATGCGATACTCCATGTGGCAGTGCTAGCCTCCTTGCGCTGAGCCCAGGTCGAACCTCGACACTGTTCATAACAGCCTCCTCAATGTTTGCAACTTGAGCTGGACGCTGCCGACCACGATCGTAAGCTGCAGGCTGAAAAGATCCGTGATCTCGAAGATGCTGCACCACATTTACAAATATGCGAACATTCCGAAGACGACGGTTCGGAAATCGGTTCATGTAAATTCTTCGAGCTAAGGCTGCATTCCCTTGGCCTTCACCATAGGTTAACACAATATCAGTAAATTCGTTATTGGTAAATCTAGACATTTTTTCAGATTTCACTTGACAGAAGTGACAAATTAATTTTCAATAATAAAAAGTCATTATTTTTCTTTGTTGGAGCATTTCATAGAAGGCTCGTCAATTTGTGGGGGGGGGGGGGAAATGATTTTAAAAAATGCGATTTCGAAAAAAATGGTACATAAAAAAGGGCTTATCTCGACGAGTTCTACTACTGGTAAAAATTAATGTACTTATTTCGTTTACACCTTGTATATTATATTGCCATTGTTATTAAATTATAATCAATTTCTTAATTTTAGATTAAAATATAATTTATCTTCATGTTTGGATTATTCTGGGCCGTATAGAAGAAAGTCAATAACATATTTCTTATTTTTCATTTCTTATATTGTTTTCTGTTAAAATAAATAATCAAATAATTAAATTGTTAAAATTAAATGTTGTGTTAAATGTTCATGGAATTGTTATGTTACAATGGGTAAAAATTAAATAAAAGTACAGTTTGTAATTCGTTGTTTTTATTTGAAATATCCAACTGAAGTAAATGAAAGTCGAACAAAAATAGTTTACTTTACAAATTGTTACCTAAACGGTCTTATGCAGCCACGGCGGCTGCTTGACTGAGCACGGACGTTGTAGCTGGCCATGTTTTACTGTTGCCACGGGCAAATAAAATAAATAGAAACGTCACCTTTTTTTACAAAAGGAATGACGAGACGTCTTTTCACAAGCTCGGTGTTTTGTTTATATTTTGTGCAGTGAGTTTTCTTATTTAATGTTTCAATGAGTTTGTAACATTTGACGGCCCAACGTGGGGCACAAGGAAAAGGGCTTTTTCACCGAACTTTCACCAACGACCCCGATGCCGCGATGCCGCGACGCCCTTCTGGAGGGGGATCAAATCCTAACATCAGGAACCTCCAGTGGCGCCCGCAACCGATGATCGCTACACGATTCAGCGCTAACAGCTGCAACAGGCGACTCCACTTCCCGGAGCTCCGACGCACAGCGTCGAACTACAAGGGGATCGTCAGCGACCGAACAGCGCCGCGAAGAGCTGCATTCCGCCGCCTTCCCGCTTTCGGCATGACACGAAAGATGCCTGCGTACTAGACCCGCGTCACTCCATGGGACTATGGATGCCTGCAGCAAAGTATGAACAAGTAGCAAGCAACCACGCAACCGACCACCGCTGTACCGACCCGGTAACAGAGTGCAACTACGCACCACTGCAAGAACCATTATGTTGAGTAGAAACCGGAAATTACGAATATAGTTTGATTTTGCGATGTCGCCAGGTCGCCAAGACCCGCTTTGAGAAACTACGTTCTGACGTTTTGGTCAAACTGGAATTAGTACTCGAAAACAAACACGTGCAATCTCTCGGTGGGCATTTATCCAAATTGATAAAAGGCCTCGCAGAATTGCACAAAAACACTCTTGGACTACTGTCAGTACCTCCGCTATTTCCGATAGAAGTCGATTTGTCAAACAGTGCTTTGCAGTACAAATCGACAACTCCAGTGGTTCAAGATAATGATGAAGAGCATGAAATAGAAAATGGGGAAGTGCAAGAAGTGCCTGAACCGAATTTAATTTGTAACCTGGATGTTTTGGATGACGCCGAACCAGTTGAACTGAGTCATCGATGCCCGATTTCGGAACTATCCAATTAGAATCTGATTATAGTGTGTTACGGTACTGATTCATTAATAAATTTCAAATTCGCGCGGAAGTCAATTTCTCTCTCTCTCGACAAGCAGGGAATCTTAAGGTCGTTGAGGTCAGTGCGCGAAGTTCGACAAAAATGAAAAGTGAGCGACAGAACCTGACTGGGTGTGTTGAATGATGGTCACGCGTGGATTCAGCGTCGACAAGTTGAGGTATTCCTAAAGGGAATTCGCAGTGCAAGTAGTGAAAAATACGGTGCCGTAAATATCTGCCGGTCCACCGGGATACCAGCAGTCCAGGCGATCTACACGGATGACTTCTCCAGGGCGGGATGATTGAGGAAAAGCCGCCAGCGCATGGAGCCGTGTCGATGTTGTAGTTGAGTTGACCGTATTGATACTTGTCCAATTTGATGCTTCGTGTAATTCAAACATTTCTTGTATTTAATGTTATTCGAGCATTTGTGTTGCATTGTTGCAAATTGATGGCTTTCAGCCTTTTGGGTACCCTAACTTTTTAATTTAATTGTATCAGTAATTGTAAATTGTTTAATCACTTAACTAGTCAATACACTTGTTATCTTGTTCGTGATTATTTCTGTAACCCCATTGTCGAGAGAGAATTCTGCTTTGTCTACTCTCGAGATATTTCGACCACCCCAAAGCAGTGGCGCCCTATCAACCTCCGGAGAAGAATGAGAGAACGCTTCCCACATAACCTCGAGGATTAAATTTCAACCTACCCCCTCGCCGACTTGAGCTTAGCCAAGCAAACATTTCTACGCGGCCGGGAAACCCGTAGCAAGTGTTATGGATAATCTTACTCTTTTGATGACCCTGCTTCCCGGAGTCCCAACGCACAGCGTCGAACTACAACGGGATCGTCAGCGACCGAACAGCGCCGCGAAGAGCCGCATTTCGCCGCCTTCCCCGCTTTCGGCATGACATGAAAGATGCCGGCGTACGAGACCCGCGTCACTTCGAGGAACCTGCAGCTAATAGCTAACCATAAACTATTTTCTTTATAATATAAATAATCCAAGGCAACAGCTACTTCCAACACCGTGCTCAGCCTTTAGGGAGGGGCGTGTTACCTAAACGGTCTTATGCAGCCACGGCGGCTGCTTGACTGAGCACGGACGTTGTAGCTGGCCATGTTTTACTGTTGCCACGGGCAAATAAAATAAATAGAAACGTCACCTTTTTTTTACAAAGGGAATGACCAGACGTGTTTTACATTTTATTCCGTATTTTATTTGTGTTTACATGTGAGTTATTTTTAATGTTTCAATGAGTTTGTAACAAAATGTGATAAAATATTTACCGATTTATTAATCGTTTTCAAGATTTTTATTTTACTAATTGTCTCATCAACAGATACGTATCACAGTGAAATGGTCGCTGAATGTATACTTGTATGTACAACCGTTATCGTAAAGTTTATTGTGATAGATTGAAGAAAAGTGTTAAAAGCCGTACTGTTGGATATAATGACAGCTACTGCATTGCCTTTAAAAAGTGATAATTTAGATGCACAAGAACGTAAGTACTTACACAAATTAATTTTGGATTAATTAATTAAAACTGAACGATTTTGACAGTTCTAACGTCAAAATATGACAACATTTATTTCTGTAATTTATATTATTAGTATTGTCAATTTTCAATAGATAATAGGTACAGTGAAAGTCACTTATAGCGTCGTTGCATATAACGAAAAGTCGTAAATTCAGATCAGATCATACATACATGAGAAATGTGAATTGTTTTTCACAAATATTTTGTAACTTCAAATTAATTATTAATTATTGTTATAATGATATTATACTAAATGACATGGAAATTGCAACAGAAAGAAGGGGTGCGAATTTTTTGCCCAAACTTGGCAGGAACGTATAATTATTCAAATGTAACAATTAATTAAAATTTCAAAGAAAAAGAAAAGATTAACAAACTTTAATTTATTTTTTATTAATAATGTGTTAGTCCGCCTCTATTAGTTTCACATTCTTCACTCTTCCTGACATTGATTCCAGTAGGTGGTCGATGTTCTCTTGGAGTATGAGGTCCCAAGCAACCTGAAATTTATTCTGGAGAGCTTCTAGTGTTTACTGGGGATTCGCTAAGTTCATCATTTTTTCCCCACAATGTCCCACATGTGTTCAATTGGCGAGAGGTCAGGAGATCTGATTGGCCTTGACAAGATATTGACATGGGACTCTTCGAACTGGTTTAGAGAAGTTCTCACTATGTGGCGGTGGGCATTATCCTGCTGAAAAAGTACGTTTTTGAGCTACTGAAGATATGGAAGAATATGGGGTTCCCCCACCTTGTTGAAGTAACGCTGACCGTTCATGGTGCCTTGGATGAACACCAACTGAGACCTACTCTCATATGCTATAGCACCCTGTTCCATAACTCCTGCGGCTCAATGTATATTTCTTTTAATAGAAAATTGAATTTTGTGACGTTCTCCACGTCTGTCTGAGCCTCATGCGGCGATCGTGCATCGCTAAACATATGGAGTGGCATTGGGTGATGTTCAGTGATGAATCTGGATTTTGTTTAGGGATGAATGATGACTGCATGAGAGTCTGATGAACTTATCGAATCCCCCGCAAACACTAGAATCTCATGGGCATGAATTGCAGGTTGCTTGGGGCATCATACCCCAAGAGGACATTGACCACCTACTGGAGTCAATGCGATGAAGAATGAGGAAGTGTAAAACAATAAAAGTTAAATTAAATTTTTCATCTTTTGCTCTTTTTCTTTTAAATTTTAATCAATTCACTTTTGAATAGTTATACGTTTTCACCAAGTTTGATCAAAAATTTCCCATCCTTAGTATTGCTATTTCCATGTCATTTAGTTACAAACGATTTTAACTTGGATTTAAAATAATTCTCTTGTTTTCTTATTACTACTACATTTAGGCAAATTAAAGGTGTGTAGAACCGCTATTAGCAAAATATCCTTGAGTTTTATTAAACCATACAAACCTTTGAAAGTTGCTGTTAAAGGTAGAAAAAGAACTATTACTAGATCTTTTGTTTTTTTAGAGGTAAGTAAGAAGTTTATAAGTGCACATTTAACTGAAAATTAAAATTTATTATAGTCAACCACACAAGATAATAAAAGAAGTAGCACATTACTTAATGAAAAAGTAGATGAAATAAATTTCCCGCATTCAACGGTACCTGATGATCTTTTAAAAAGTGCAGAGTTACCTGATGATTTCAGCATTAAACACCGCAGTACCATTGATACAAGAATATTTAATGCAACAGATAATAGTATGCCAATGGTGGATCTAACATGTGAAAGTGATGATGAAAGTACATGTAACAATAATAAAGACTTATCAGCGGCTGCTCATTTAGTAACTAGTGAAGTTTCCTGGAGAGCAGTTGATCAAATGTCGAAAAGAATTGTTCCAACCACTGATGAAGAAAATATTACAGATGCATTCCTTATTGATTCAAATTTATCAGAAAATGCAGATATTGCTTTGCAAACTTCTGAAACACCCAATGAAATAGTTTTAGATGGAATTACAATTGCTTCATGGCCAACAAGTGATGACAAAAATATAAGTGAAAATAGTTTGGATTTGTTGGTTCATTCATTAGTAGTAAATAATAATTCTTATGATCAAGTTAGCCCGGATGATGAAATAACTGAAGTTGAATATAATTACATGAATCGTTTAGAAAATAATGAAGTTGAAGGAATGCAAATTGGTAAGTCACAGATTTCTGTAATCCCTATTTCATCTGAAAGTCAAATGGATCACTCTGGTTTTACTGAGATAGTTGAAAATAATCTAGAATTAGTAGCAAAGTCAAATGGACCAGCAACAGAAGACTGCCATCAAACAGAATAATTATTACAATTTGAGAGGACCAATGAATCAGTAACAGAATACTATGATCAAGCAAACTTACTGAGTTCTGTTAAGATAATTGAAAATAATTTAGAATTGGCAATAATAAATGGGAAGTCAAATAGACCAGTAACAAAACAGTGCCATCAAACAGAATTGCTGAATACAGTTAAGATAGTTGAAAATAATTTAGAACTGGCAGCAATAAATGGGAAGACAAATAGAACAGTAACAGAACACTGCCATCAAACGGACTTACTGAGGTCGACTAATTCAGCATCTATAAATGGAGAAGAAATTGATGAGTCTAAATTAGCATCAAAAATAACAGTGAACAGAAAGAGTTATATTTCTGAAATATCAGATTCTTTGAAATATACTAAAAGAAAGAAATCGACAAATCTTTTAACAAAAAAAAAAGGCACTAAATATAAGCCATAAACGACTGCAGTTAAACCAACTGTCATTACAAAAAACTAATTTGATGAAAGAAATCAAACAGATGCAGTTAAGAAAGCAGATATTATCAATGAAATTAAAA
Organism: Dascillus cervinus; assembly: GCA_949768715.1. Taxonomy (NCBI): domain Eukaryota; kingdom Metazoa; phylum Arthropoda; class Insecta; order Coleoptera; family Dascillidae; genus Dascillus; species Dascillus cervinus. The sequence goes on from OX458323.1 coordinate 27,970,867, forward strand.
CCTCAACTTGTTAGAAGTGATAATATTTTGAAAACAATTATAAATACAGAAACTATATCTAAAGTTGACCTCCAACTTTGCAACAATTGGGCTAAAAATAATTGTTTAGAAGACATTACTAAGGAAAATATATTATTGGTGAATGAAGAGTTTGTTACAAAACCAACAGGCAACAGAAAAACCTGTATCCAGTTATTTGCCTTATGCAGAAATCCAGGTAGCAGATGTCAAAAATGATAGCAAAATTATTAGAATTGAAGATACATTGTTTGAAGATTTAGTCTTGAATAAAAATACTGTGAATTTTGAAAATAATGTAACAGTAGTTAAAAAAAGTAACTTTGAATCTAATGGTTTTTGTAACATACAAGAAATTATTGAAAAAATATATTATCCGTAAATGAAGCTATTATTTAAAATCAACAAACAACCGAAAAACCTAGCTCGATTACAAATTCTATAGGTTATGCAAAATCGCAGGCAGGAGATGTTAAAAATGATAGCAATAAAGTTACAACTATTGAAGATACATTAAATAAATCATTTGAAGATAAAGAAAAAAATTTAGAATTGAGCAAAAATAATGTAACAAATGATAATGAAAACAAAAAATTTAATAATTTTTCTAACTTGAATAAGAAATGTCACAATGTAAAACCTACAGTAAGTCCAACTGTTAAAATAAGAATAATTTGTGTAATTAAATAAATTTATTTTAACAGGCACCAGTATCGAGAAGAAATAACTTAGAATCTATTGAAAATACAGTGAAACCCCGTTTTTACGTCCCCGCATTTCACGTTTTCCCGGTATTTACGTCTAATTTTTGCAGTCCCGTTTCATTTTAATGTAGATAATACCCGGTTTAACATTTATTTTTCCCGCAATTTACGTTGGAAACATTCAAAATGCAATTATTAAATTTATTAAAATTAAAAATTCCATTTATTTTAACACATTCCATTAAATCTATGGAAATCATTGAAATAAATATGTTAGCAGTTTTTAGACACGAGTGCACTTTACAAAGTTTCGGGATCGTGATTAGGTGGACAATTTTTTATTTCATTCGGTATTGATTCTCGAATAAGCGAAAGAACACGTGAGCTCATGCGTTTCACTCGCGCGTAATTTTGATATACCACTTTGGCTACAATAATAAAAAATCGTGAATCAATTAAAACAAGTGCCTACAATGTCGTTCCATGGCAAAAAAAAAACGCACGCACAAAAGTATTTCAAAGTACGAAGAAATTAAGTATTGCCAGAAATCTATAAATACAAGAAATAAATTTACACCAAACTAATTTATATGATTTTTTAAAGAAAAATTTTCATTGCCCTTAATTTACGTTTTCCCTCCATTTACGTTTTTTTTTGTCGGTCCTTTCAAAAGCGTAAAAACGGGGTTTCACTGTATTTGCAAATAACTGCCGTGCCATGGGAACAAAAATTTTATATTTTTTTGATAATTTGCAATAAAAAATATTTGAAATCCAAATATTACTTGTAGCAGAAACAATTGTGTGGAGAAGTATTATCATAACCGTTGGGCGGTACATCCTTCGGCGCTGCTCGCCTCTAGATCTAAACCTAGCCCTCAGGTTATAAAAACACACTTCTCCATCTGAATGTATAATATACTATTACGGTACCTGGAAAGGAATGAAAAAATTCAAAAACTGCATAGGTAGCTCATTTTTTAACGAAATATCAAACTTATGAGTTGTATAAATTTGGCAATACATGTACTACTTAAGTTACGTACTATATTATTGTAAAAAAACATGAAACCATATGTTCTCTATTATCCATTAGTAACAATTAAATTTTTAGAAAACACTGGGTTAAAGTCGCACTGGACTTAACTCACATGTGTATTTATCAACACACATTTCACTTATCGAATTTGCTTATTGTAAGTCTTTACAGATTGCAAATAGTTATAATAAAAATAATAAAAAAATATTATCCATTGAATTAATAAAGAAAAGAGATTGTAAATGTAAAAGAACAGAATATAACAAAGTGATAAAAAAAAATACCAAACAATTCAAATTTTATATTACTTAATTAATTGTTAACGAATATAACTGCACGAGGACTGTTCGTATCATAATTTATACGGTTAATGATAAAAACCGTATTTACAATGCCCAACTGACCACCACAAAAACGAAACGAGACACAACTATGCCAGTAGTTTGGGTATATTATAGTGTAAACAGGAGTTGTTGTCCCAAATTTAAAATAACCAATACAAAATCCTTATCACCACGTGTAAACCACGCGTTTACGTCACTCCGCTCCTTACCGAAAATCATTATAGAAATAAAGAAATAAATTCTTAAAACTAAACACCGTTCTCACTCACCCATTGCAACAAATAACCAGTTATATTATTTTCTTCCGAGTTTTGTAAATGTAACTACTCTTACCATCATTATTTTTAAGCCTTCGTAAAAAGTACTGAAAATAAGTTTCATTTGTTACCAGCTTAACTGCAATTTTCGATCACCGATATAATATTTGAAAACTAGAATTAAAAAAGTTAATAGGCATTTGAGTTTCTTATATCTACGGATTCTAAACAGTTTCTTCAGTATTTTTGTTTTATTGAATATTTAGGAATCTAAATTACCCACAGTACCTCCAATAACCAACTGTAACTTTTAACAGGACGACTAATTAACGACTAGATGGAAAAACTTTACCTTTGTATTTTTAATTAAAAAAATAGATGTTGATTTCGTGCAATCACGACAAAATCGCAAAATAAAAAAGCTCTTGCCAATTAAATTTCGCAAAGATCACTTTTTAAATACTTGGAAATACTTTTTATTAGAATCTCCTCCCTTATTATTGATTGGAAATTCGTAAGTACCATTTCCCTGTAATGAAATGATTTGCAGTTTTGGTTTCTTCGTACAGTACAATCATTATTATGCCATAAAAGAACATGTCATAGATTATATTTCAGATTGCAGACATGAAAATAAGTAAGTAGATTAAACCTATATCTAAAAACGCTTCCCGGAAAAATTATGGCCTCTTAAAGAAGATGACGATGCATTATTTTGTCGACAATATTTGATAAATTACTTTCTGCTAAATTTTTAAACTTGGATCTAGATTTTACCGTTGTAAGCCTGTACTTTAACCATGTAACTTCAATTTATGTAATTTTATACAAGAATACTTCCTTTTTATTAGATTTCACACAAACAATACTTACAGGTTGTATTATATTAAGTGTACACCATTGGAAACTTTGTTAGTACCTATTGGAGCCATGCCCAAGATGCGTAGTCATTAATTGTAACTGACTACGAACGGATTACAAAATAATTCATATCTCTTAATTGATAAAAAAAAACGCATTAATATTGGGGGAATTCCTAGAGAACATGTTTCTTAATAGAATGGTGAAAACTAATTTTTTTTAAGAATAAAAAGGTAAATTATGTGAGAAAATAAATAAATCTAACTTCTAAACTACAATTAAGCGAAATAGATTCTTATAACATATTCCATGCATCTCTTTCTTTCATTTATTGCTAAAAAGCGAAATTTTAGATTTAAACATATCAACGTTCTGACGTAAGACTCGCCCCTAAAAGGAAAAAACGGAACCCTTATAAGATCACTTCGGTGTCCGTCTGTCTGTCACAGGGGTTTTGCTCGAAAACTAAGTAACGTAGAAACTTGAAATTTGACGTAATGATAGATCTTGATGACGCACACATATATCGCTCATAACTAGATAAAAAATTATTTTTAGATTAATATGTGGGGTCACTTTGGTACCATTAAAAAAAAAGTTTAAATTAACATATTGTGTGGGGTATCATTTGAAAGAGCTAACTGTAAGGATTTCGAAAATATTTTTTTTTACAATTTTAAGTTCTTGGTCTTAATGGTCTTAATGGTATAGCTAAAAATGTGCAAAAAATGACGGTTCCGCCCCCTGTTCTCCTTGGTTTCTAAAGCTAAAATTTTTATTTTAATAGTGTTAGTAGATATTAAGCCATAGATTTATTGTTGTTGTTATTAAAGAAATCGACAAGACCATCATTACATTGACACGAAACATCCGGTATATGAAAATGTTACGTCAGAAAATAGGAAATTCAATTTAAAAATCCTAAAATTTTAATGGCGTCGTATTCACAATTAAAAGACCTAGTATAATCATAACAAAAAAAATTGGACGCTAATTAAAAATATCGACGATGGTGATATTATTTTGACAATCAACAACCTGAATTTAAAATTGTTGCCAAAGAATAAAATCAAATTTACAAATTGATTTTCTTAAAAATTTAGCAGATTTGTGGAATTGTTGTGTTACTTTTGCCACTCACTGCATGTATATTTTGCTTATCAATCACAATAACCATTTTTCAACCGATTACAAACGCAAGCTATTCATATCCTAACTGAAGTGTCTCGTTAAAATTTTTGGATTTGTAAAGTGTTCCATTGTAGCAATTATTTTGGAAGCACTGGCGTTAACCATGATAAGAGTATTTTAATAATGGTTTTCATAACTGCACTTGTCAATAATACGAGTTCCACCACTGCTCCAAAATCGATGTTGTTAACGTATGTTAACTGATAAGAGTTGTATAAGCAAATAAATACTGAGTATGCTTGCGATCAATTTACATATTTCCAGTCAATAAACTCATTTACCTTTCGAAAATGGGAAAAACATTTCGATAAGATATTTGTTGAAAATGGAATTTTTTCTTGATACCTACAAATTATCTGATAATAATGATTAAAAATGTTGCATTACAAAATTAGTTTCGTAAATATAGTTGGAGTTTCACTCAAGAGCTTTGTTATTATGTGTACATCATGTCAGTAATACTTAGTAAGTAAGTTTAATACAGAAATGTATCACTTCAAACTGTAATATTAACTTGTTTACTGAGCAAAATCGATTGGTAAATAAGGCTCTAGAGAAAATGCCGCGACTTTAAATCGTCTGTACGATCTAAGTGACTTCAAATAGACCTAGAAGTGCAACCGCACCAATTATAAAGTTTATTGATAAATACTAAGGGTTTTTTTTAACTCTTCGGTCATAATATTGTTTTAACTTTCTTCCATCCTTTATGACAAGGATGTATCACCTATACAGTCATAGCCAAAAGTGCCGCAAAAGTGCAAACCATTGAATATCCATTTATTTTTTCAGTTTAAGTATGTATATACTTATTTATATTGTAGATGAAACCGAAATATATCATGGAAACACGTTTTTCCGCGTCTATAAGTTATAATTTATTATAATTTATAAAAAATTTGTTATTGCGAGAAAAACTTTTGGATGTGAATTTTACCTGAATTCAACTTCTAAATGTGAAAAATACGAGAATTGCTATCAATATTTTAAGGGTCTAGAACATTTCAGGTCAAGTTATTATAGTGTAAAAACATAAATATTAATTTTATATGTATGATTTTTTAATTACAACAGTACATAATGCTGTTTATAAATAAATCGAATAAATAAAATCTGGGAAACGAACGCGACAACGCCGCGAGCTCAATTTTTGCGGATTGAGGTTGGCAGCCCTGCGCGTCAGTAGCTGATTGCGTTGACATTTCATGTGACGATAGTTATCAAAATGTTGAAATGCAAAAGAAATTAACCAGATTGATCCTGATTTTTCTTATGAAACGTTAAACAAAGAATTTCCAATAGTTCTTCTCGATCTAGAAACCTCCAGTCTTGGTAGAGACTGCGATATCTTGCAAATAGCAGCGAAATGTGGAGAAGCTAAATTTGACACATGTAAAACCGACCAAGAGAATCTCTGCAGCAGCAACCCAGGCGAATGGTTTGACTTATGATTATGGGGATTTACGTTATAACGGACAAACAGTTGCATCCGTATCACTGCCAAATTGCTCTTGGAAATCTCTTTCAATGGTTGCAATCGGTTGAGAAGAAAGTTTATATAGCTGCTCATACCTTAAATTTTGATGGGTCAAGGTTGTGCGATGCAATCATCTCTTGCTCCCTACGCACTGAATTTTCAGAAGTTGTTGTAGGTTTTATAGATACATTATGTAATTAAAAAGCATACAGCGCGAAAGGGAAAGGGTGAATGTACAGCCACTGGCTTAGCGAATTGGCTAAAAATTTACAGTTTTGGTGCACATAATGCTTTATATGACGTTAAAATTTTGGATAAAATCTTGATGAAAGCAAAAGTTTCAGATGAAGTATTATACAAGAATGACAAACAGTATTTTTCAGAGATGAATAAGTGGGAGCGTGAGAAACAAATTTTGGGAATACTCTCAACTTTACAGTCTTTGAAAGGTATAGTCAGTGAGGCAATTAGGAAAAAGATAGCTAATTCGGGAATAACTATTGATCACCTAAAAGAAACTAATCGATCCTCCGGATTACTTGGTGTTACTCAGCTTCTCTCTAACAAAGTCGATGGCGAACCAGTAGTCACAACTCATAAATCGACTATTAAAAAAATAGTAAGTTGGCTTAATGAAAGTCACTGATGAGTTCATGATTAAGTTATTCACAACACAAGAAAGGATCAGTAATACTCTTGATCATTCAAATGTTATATTTTTACTAGCTGAAGTACCCGGCTTTGCTCGGTGTACAAAATTTGATGACTGTAGGACACTTCTATTTGCCCCTCCCCGCGACGGACAGCAAATTAAGCCCCCCTACTAAGATGCAGTTGTATACAAAATTTGGTGGCTGTAGGACACTTCTTTCTATGCGAAAATATGTTTGGACGAATTTACGTTTCTCTTCTAAGACGCACATGGACGCTGTGCGCAACGTTGCCAAACTTCGGGTGTCCAACCCGCCATTGTCACGTGATAGGTACGTTTTCCAATAGTTTTTAATTAATATTTTTATAACTAGTCACAAGGGCGTAATGAAACTTTTGCTTAGCTTTTGTTGCAACTTCACCTATTTGCTCTGAAAATTGTAAACGTATGTCATCATTTATTCTTACCTAATTAACTGAATATTTGCCTAGCAGAGACACATCTCCACAAGAACCCATGTTAAATTTAAAATTTAATTGCTCTCTAATGAAACTCACAAAAATTCTGAAATTTACTAAGTGCGTTCAGAAGGGGTTTAACTTCAACTGGTATAAATTTCATATTTTTGACATCATTTTATACATATAGGTGATACATCCTTAATTTATGACAGTCGCAAACATGATCGAAATTAAACTTTTCACAAAGTCAATGTTTTCAAGATTATACCACTCATAGTGCTATTTTTCCCTATCCTAACGACCGCTTAATAAATGATAATCTGCACTGGAGAATGATTAATAAGTGATAATCCCGCGTGCTGCTCCGCAAATTTAGTGTACCGTGCTGTCAACTGAAATGTCACAGTTAGAAAAAATGGCGCGTTACGGTAATTCTTCCTTAAAAAGTATTGAAGAAAAAATACAAAACCATAAACCATCTAACACTGTAAAGTCGCACAAGTATATTTGGATCCAAGTTACCGAGTTCTGCGACTCTTGGAATTATATTTTGCCCGAAAAAGTATTAAATTGTTCATTCGTGATATAGTCTGACGAATACAACTCGTGGAATCGTAACTATTAATAATCGCATGGGTTGATGCACTCAACATGCTGTCAAATAATTTCACTCCTCTTCGATTCATGAGATTAATTTTTGACAACATGTTTCGTGTCCCAACTAATGCGATTATCGATAATCTCGATTCCACTTGTTGTATTGTACCTATATGAAAATTCTATATGAACTACTTGATTAGCACACAAATGCAAACAATAAAGATATGCGTTGAAATCAAATGAATATCAATAAAATGAATATCTTTAATTCTTAAATTAAGGGTATCTTTTTCGGTATGTTTGTTTATTACATTTTTATTTATCTTTTGTTGCAGTGTTCATAAAACATCTAGCAACTTGCCATAAAATATTGTGATTTTAAACTGTCATTTCCATTATAAGTAAAAGTGCATACATATTTGGCCTCGTTTGTAAAAAATAAAAATTAATACGGAAAAACCGGCAAATCAAGGATTAAATTAAACTGAAACTATTCTGGTAAAAAGCCAAAATTAAAAATGCATGGTAGTTAGCCAAGTAATTGAATAACGCCTCAAAATGCCGAACGATGTTAAAAAAGTACAATTTCAAATTATGATGGGGAGGTTGAACCAATTCAAGTTTCGGGTGAACTTTACACTGGAAATATTGAAACTTATATTGAACGTTAAATCATTTGGTGTTATGTATGCAACGTAAAATCAATGTAACATCAATGCGATAATTTGGATGGCAAGTTCATAATGCATTAGGTAGAACATGTTAAATAATTTCGAGCATAAACTACCATAAATTACAAGCGCCAGTTGATTAAATTATATCATTAAATCTATGTCATTTTCTTTTATTCTCACCGAAAAATAAAGCCACAATAGTATATTATTATACAAGTTTTATAAGACGATCTATTGTCGCACGAATAAGTTTGGGGCACGACGAGCGAAGCGAGGAGTGCTCCAATGTCATGTCCAATGTCATGTCCAATGTCATGAGTGCGACAATACGTCTTATAAAACGAGTGTAATATATTATTTTTTCTACTTTGGTGCTCTTAGTTTCAAGAAAATTTGAAAATTGTGCTTTCTAAATATTCTAGAGATTTTTAGGATTAGGTACTGGTTGTGTTGGTATTTGTCATGTGTCATATGTCATATGTCAACTAAAACTTCAAATTTAAAATCTCGAGTTTGATATTTTTGTGAAACAGTCATGGAAGAATTAAGTTGTACACTTGGATGGGATTGGATTGACCTTGACAGGAGCTCGTTAGAGATGCCCGACGCCGGCCAGCGTGCTATTACAGCAATACCAACGTAATAGGTATTAAGAAAAAAAAAAAAAGACATTTCACAAAAAGTTCCTTTGTGACACTACTTTCAGTTTCACAAAAACTCGCTTATGATACTAAAGTAGAAAAAACAATTTTTACAATCGAACTGAAAAAAAAAACGTTAATAACAATTTCCTTCATTCAATTTATAATAACAATTTAACAATACGCCTATTTAAAATATGCATTGATAAAATCGTTCGTAAAATTTTATTTTAAATTACGTACCTTGTAATGAACCAATTTTTAATTTAAATTAAGTTCGTGGATTTTTTCGTCTATCGTTCAAAATTTGAATGTGACCAAGCTCATGATGAACGGTTTGTGCTCTCTTTTGTGAATGTTCTTCAAAATAAGCCATTCGAATTCCATTCGCATTTCAATTTATTGCATTTTAACAAATAATTATGAACGATAGCGCATCCGATATTCTCATAAAGTTCTCAAAACGCCAAAACCGAGTTCATCACAATAAATTATGATCCCGTCGCATTTCTGCTAATTACAAACATCTCCGAACGCAGCCGGTTAAACATGAAAGATGCCTGAGCAAACCTTAATTTAAATTACTATTATTGAAGAGTTCTCAAAAGGAATGCTCATTCGTAACAGCCCCGCACGGTGGAATAGGCAGGTGCGGGGAAAAAATCCGACATTTGAATAACGGGACTCGAGAGTTTAATCCCGAATTTCGTGCGACGTAATGTGCATTAATTTTCCAATAGGGAATTTCTGTAATTATGCTAATATTAGAAAATCCGGTCTACCTTTTCTTCATTACACACTCGAGTCTGATTGCAATAATAGAAGTTGTAAAACACATTCGGAACACGTGTTGAACGAGAACTGCGTTCCTAGTTAAGCCGGGTTCAGACGATCAATATATGTCAATACCGCCGAAAAAGTTTGACAAACTAGGTTTGATGCAAACGGTCAATATTCATTGGCAATACATTCAGTTTCGAACTAGCAGAATATAAACATGTCTTGTGTCTTGTTTAGCTATTATTATAGCGTTTACTTTGAATAAACCAAAGAAAAATAGGGCTTGAACCAGGAAGCGGCTTTTAAGGAAAAACAAGCTTTGTCATATAAATTTGTTAAATGAAGTTTTTGAAGTTTCCATTTTTCTCAATTCTTTTCGAAAATTAGTTCTCAGAGTTAATTTTCTTTTTTTACGTCGTCTCTTATTGCATTCTTTTTAAATTGTTTATAGATGTTTAGTAATTCATAATACACCTCATTTTTTCTGTATCTATTTGAATACTCTTTGAGGGCCACATTTTACAGCACAGGTAATTCTTTACATCTTTGTATAAATGAGAAAAGCACTTCGCGATTATCGCTGCTGTCGTTGAACAAATCACTATCACTCATGTTCGATTCGATTTTGATTTTACATCAATAAGACCTACGTTTAATATTTATACTAAAATTCGTTTTCTTGTCCAATGGGATAACATGCATTTCACGTTTCCCAAAAACAACAGTTTAGAAAGTTTTTTGATTCCTGGAAGAATCTAGATTTCGCCTGTCTCGTAAATAAAAGAATCGAGTTAAGTTATTACTTTACAATTCGTTTTTTAAACCAGGCGATTGGAACATACATGTTGCACCTCGGCTGCAAGAGTGGCACAACTCAAAATTTTCGAAATTTCACTTTATTGCATATTAAGAATCGAAGGCGGCTATAGAATCAGCTACAACTGACGCAACTATAATTCTTACTGTTGAAAAATAGGTGAACACTTGCTCTATCTATCTATATTTCCATAAAATTGTGTTTTGTTTCTAGGGAAACTTAGTTTGTGGACGACCCTCGTATATTGATAGTCTGAGCCGCACATTAAATCAGAGAATCCTGTGAAATTTCACACACTGAAAGGTTCAAAGAAAGAATTTTTCCTGTTTAGTTGTTTATTCCGAAGGCCCCGTGTAAGGTAAGAGCAACGCTCTACAACTGTTTCCGTCCGAGTACAAGATCAAGTAATTGCTTATGTAATAATTAATTAAGCCGTCTAAATCCCTGAAGCATTTTTCGTTGATTTTTTTGGTTCCTAAGGCGATCAAGTTATCGTCTCTTTGCCGTATAATCAGGTGATAAACTTTATCGGTCTGGATTACGGATAGTATTCCGAGGGTGTTTGTATTTTCCGAGGGACGTATTACAAACGTACCGTTCTGTTTATCCCTCAATATTAATTCGCTCGTTTTTCTATCGACGTTTTGAAAAAACGTCTCCTCACTCGACCGGATTGCGCCCGCTGCTGCAAGGTAAATTAAAACTCGGAATATTCGTTATTTCAATCTTACCGCACGCAATTTCGTCGTTGCGCCTTTTGGCGCAGCCCGAGCACATCTTGTACGCCTCATCGAAAACGTCCCGGTAAATTCTGCCGGCCAAGTTGCCGAAAACTTTCAGGGAAACTTTAAAACACCAGCACATCTGTTTCGATGTGTTCATGATGCACTTCGTCTACCATTAATGAGGAGTCTTAAATGCAGTTCGAGAACGCAACATGTGTGCGTTTAGATTTTTTAATGCGCGCTTTTTTCGATGATTAACAGTGCGGCATCAGTTTCCCCCGACAAAGTTTTACCCGAACACTTCTTAAATTGTTTCGAAAGTACGTGATGGATTGCATTGTAAAACACATGCCGCGTTTTATTTTATTTTTCGACAAGAACGAAACAATTGATTCAGTCGGATTTCGGGACTTTTTATCGCGCATCGCAATTTGTAAATGCACGGGAATAAGTTACGGCCGTATCGAAAAGTCTCGGGAAACATACGCACGCACACACGTGCACATAAATACACCATACATCAAGGTTCAGCAAATAAAATATGTTGCCACTTGGAGGCGGTTTCAATAAAAACTCACCTGTTATGCCCTTTTCAAATCGGCATCGCTCCGATAATAGAATTGGCCACAAACAGCTTCCCCAATTAGCTACAAAAAATCCAAACAATAGGGGCACGATCTACCAGAAATTAACCGAGCAAAACACATTGAGTGTTATTAATGAAAATTTTCGGTCCCCGCCACTGAGATTGTTTCAAGTCCTGCCGGGCGATCTTACGGGAAAAAAAAACGGTTACCAAGAGCGTTCTTAAATTTCGGTTGGGAAACAGTGTTCACTGAAAATGTGTGTCAAAATCGATTGGTTAAAAAATTAACGAGATGAAATTCTGTCGAGATTCTGATGTCACAGACTGCGGATACATACAAAGACGCAATATGCAACGACATACGCTTCTTAACGACATACCGGAATTGCATTCAGCGGTATCAGAGCGACTACCGGAGCGAATTGTGGCTCCGGGATGGCGATGCCGGTCCGGGGACCCCACCCGCCTGCGCACTTTCATCGATTTTACTGGACGACCTGGTCCTTACTGGATATATTATACATGAAATTCACTCTGTATATGTAATAGGTACGTCAACCTAACGCTCCAGCTCCGCTTTTTAAAAAGTTTGCAATTTTCATCGCACCGTTCCTAGTCGCGGACAGCCGCCACACCTTCGCGAGGCAAGCTTTCCGCCTCCAAGCAACAAATAAATTAACAAAAATTATCCGCATTCAACTTTAAATTTAGCCTAAAAGTTCCTGGAATTCGAAAATGGGCTCAAAAATGCAGAGATTGCGAATAAAATTTAATATTTCATTTTTATTGTGCCCGAATGATCCCGATTCATTTTTAAGAACCCGTTTAAAAAAAACGAGCGCGTTACGTCCACTTTTTCTTAACGAACGGCCGTCCAAAACAAGTCATATCTTCTATCTCGTGTTTTAGGCTGCATTTAATGAGGGCGAGTGAGGTCACGTCCGCTCAATTTCTCGTTGAAAACTGAACTAAAACGTTGAAGTTTTCTTTTATTTTTGCTGAAATGTAACATCAATTTCATACCCATTGGGTTTTATGAGCATTAAACATTCACAATAAGAGCTGGAAGTTTCAACTTGCGAGTTATTTGAATTAATTTCATAACGAAAACATTGCACATTTATCAATTTATGGAAAATAATCTGGCTTTATTTTTTCACCGATTATACATATTATCAAAACAAAATGGGAACAAAACAATTTCAAATTCTAATCTAATAACTAAAGAGAAATAACACAAATACAAAAGTTTACACATGTTTCTTAATTGCATTGTTGACTTCGGGGACGGCGGCCACAAATTTCTGCCACTGTTCCATCGTCAGCATTAACCCTTTCTTTGTTGGCTTCATTTCGCCACCAGCATCGTAGAATTCCCTGACGTCGACGTACCATTTTTCTTTAAAATTCCTTATCTTGACAAATTTATTTTTGCCAATTTCCCAAGAATTGGGTTCTTCATCAGATTTTACCTTCTTTGCTGGACCCCTCTGCAATAAATCAGAAATTAATAAAAAAGATGCTTTAAGAAAACTAACCTCAACCGTACATCATCTGGGCCTGAATCAGAATCTGACGTCGATTGTTCTTTTTTCGCCTTGTGTTTCGGCATTTTCAATTTATTTACTGAAAAGCGACTAACTTCAACAATAAATCTAAATTAATAACGTTTCAACCAGCCGAACTCAAAATCACAGAATGGCGAACTCAACTCGTTTTGCGGTATACCGGCAAACTTCTTAATTCACCAAAGCACCGCAAGATAGCCTACGCTGCAATAAATGTTTTATTATCTCTGACAATTAATAACCAAATTTTATAAATGAAATTCTTAAACAATTATATTTTTTCTACAACTATTTCGTAACATTCTTGTTTAAATTTCTATTACATTCTGTAGCACTGCGAGAAAGTTTTCTCATTATTGTCTTACAATTAGAATGACCACTAGTCATAGAAAATCATTTTATTTTTATTTCAGTTATTTAATGTTTTTTTCAAAAATTTTCATTAAAATTATTAAGTTGATTTCAAAAGTAAAATATACCTAAGTGAAAACCAGGTAGTATCAATAACTTGTAAGTAATTTTATTAATTCGTTAAATTTTTTCTTATAATTCCATATTCTTTAAAAATGCCTTACAAATGCATTATTTCCAATTGCCCAAGTAAATATTGAAGTAACGTAAATAATGAATATAAACATGTGTTTAGACTTCCTTAAGGCATCAGAGACTCTGATGATCAGACTGTTGCAAATTGTGGCTACAATCACTTAATTCCGCTTTAATCTTACAGATACCACCAAAAGCTTTAGCTTTTATGTTTTGTGAAGAACATTTTACTGATAGCATGTTCACTAGCAGTTTGAAGACGCATCTACATTCAGAAGCAGTGCCCTCCATGTATGTGTAAGTATGAATAGTCGGGCAACAAATTTAGAAAATTCAAGTTTTGAAGTTAATCCAGGGACTTCTAATAGGTTGATTAATACAATAACAATTAGTACTTCAAATAGATTACAATACACAAACTATTTCGTACATATGCGGGTATTAATTGAAACAATTAAAAATGAATTGTGATAGTTGCAAATCCTATTTATTTTCAGATGATTTAAAACTACACAATTTGTTCACTAATTTTCGTGAGTGTAATGAAATCAATCGTTTATGCATGCAAAGAGCTTGTGCATTTTTTAGATGATGTCCATAAGATTATTTAGAAAATTTTAAAATCACACTGTCGCATTCATAATTTAAAAAGAAAAATTTTAACTGTACTTAACAAAATTAATTTTACCTGGTTCTATTGTATTTTGCATTTTAATAAGATTAATACTCACTTTGGATAAATTTTGCTGTCAAGATTATTTCAATAGTAAAATTTAAAAATTTGTTTCTAGAGCAAAGTAAGGTTGATCTAAATAGATTAAATTCCGGTATTCCGATAACTTTTTTTTTTTAAGCGCACTCTTCCCATTTCTTTCTACTGAATGAGTGTTCTTTGGGGCAAGTTGTCACAGTCGCCATAACAGTCATGATAAACACTTTGAATGTATGGTGTTTTCTGGCAGGAGGGTGCATACCCCTCTTATCATCAGGATCGGGGATGTCCACATTGCCAGAGTGGCTCGAACAAAATACTTGGGCGTAATGTTAGACCCGTCCCTCCGCATGATGCCGCAGATATTGGATGCGTCGGCACGTGCACGTGCACGTGCAAGATGTCCAGCTCGCTAGTCAAGCTGATGGCCCGCATAGGCGGCCCTAAAGGGAGGAAACGGAAGTTGCTGGCCAGCGTCGTCAACTATATAGCGCTATATGCAGCACCGTGTTGGACAGAGGCGTTCAAGTGGACAAAAGCCAGGGAGGCGCCGCTGGTAAAAGCCGGCCTGCAATATGTAGAGGCGATCATGAAAGGGAAGGAGAAGATAGATCTGAAGAAAGAGAAGGAGGATTGAATTACAATAAATTGAGGAGAATGCACTTGGCATCGAGAGCAGCACATCCTGAAGTAATGCGAGCGCGGTTCCGGGCTGTGTGGAGCTATGAAGGGGTGCGTTTAGTTGGTAGCGACCCATTCAGGGGAACCCCACAGTACCGGGCAAATTTCAACTTAAGCCTGGTCTTCCACTAACGAATTTAAACATCTCTAAAAAAAAAAGAAAGAAAAAAAAGATAACTATTGTAGGTATCTTGATTACCTTACAAAGTTTGACTATGGTCACCTAGATAGCGCCTAAATTATTTTTGATCTTCTGTTTGATAGAAGTGTAAGCAAATTTTATCGCTGTCTTTTAGAGTCATCTTGACCGTAGAAGTGTGATTCAAAGTAAGTAGTGCTCTTTCTGTCATGGAACGCTTGAGAACGGCGTTCCACCACCTGTTTTCGCGATTTTTTTTTTTAATAGCTATTGGTCTAAATAAAATCGCCCTGTTGAGCGTTCCACCACATTTTTTTTACAAAAAGAGCACTGATAGTAAGTATCAATTTTTTTATGATAGCCTCATCTTTTAGCTACAAATGAATGTAAAAATTATAATGTGAGTTTTTAAAGTTAAAATAAATAATCTGGTGTTCATCGCAAAAGTTGTCTTGGGACTAGTTGTCACACTGTTCTTGGGGCAACTTGCCCCTGTGTGTATTAAGTGGAGTGTATCTGTATGTGTATCTCCCGCATTCAGCTTCTTTTATCCGGTGTTGGATATAAGCCTTCCCATTCTCCTTCCACTTTTCTCGATTCATAGCTTCTCTTCTCCATAATTTTCCAGCCGTTATCCTAAAATTATGCTCTCATCTCATCTTTGGACTTTTTATGTTTATTTTTCCTATCCACGGTCTCCATAAGATAATCCTTTTTGTCCACTTTTCATCATCCGATCTCTTGGCATACCCCGCTCATTGCCATTAAAGTTTTGCCACCCTCATCATGACTTCTTCCACTTTGATTTTCTGTCGCATATCATTATTTACTCGTCTTACGGTCTCTTAAGCTTTTGCCTAGCATAGCTCTCTCCACGGTGTTTTGATTTAATTGTAACATGTTAGCTATGTTTCTTGTCAATGACCATGTTTCTGATGCGTGGGTTATGTTCGGGAGTAAGTATTTTCATTTTGGTTTTCATAAATTGTGGTAGTTTAAATCTTAATACAGTACTAAGTTTACCAAAAGCAGCCCATCCTAACCGAATTATTCGTTTTATTTCATTTTGCTGGCTATTCATACTAACGCCAAGATTTTGTCCCAAATACACAATTAATTTAGAACCTCTGGTATTGTGTCGCCGCATTTTATTTGTAGATTATTTATGCCTTTACCTTATTAATTTATAGTACTATGCTTTGAGGGGCTTCGGTAATTTTCGTCATCATTTCTTGAAAATATTAAGACAATGTCATCCGAAAATCTCAGATCGGATACCTACTTCCCAGTTATATTGACGTTCTTTTCTCCCAATTAACTTGTTTTACATCAACCCGACAGTCATCTAAACGATATTTTAGCCGACCACGACACAAAGGTTTATTCACATATACCCGATAACAGCCCGGCACGTTTAACCGGTTTCAGGTCGCGGTGCAGCGCTCAATTCTGTAAATCCTCATGTGGATTGCCCGGCTAGACACGACAGTCGTCCGAAGCACTGGGAGTGTCGTAGCTCCAGCGTGGCTATACTACTGTGATACGGTGTCGGCCTAGTGTGAAAGCTTTCATTGTTTTTAATCTTTTTGTCGTGTACCCAGCATCGTTTAACCGTTAGTCGGGTTGATGTAAAACAAACCTAAGGGTATTAAATGCATCCTCCAAGGTATTTGTAAAGAGTTTTGGGAAGATTGTATTCCTCTTACCTTATACAAAGTTTAATTTGAATTTTCGTGTCTTCCAATCTACTAGCTGTGGCGTTGTCATACAAATCTGCAATAATCTTGATGTTATATCAACAGTGAATTTTACTCCTCTGGAGAGCATATCTGATCGACGGAATCAAACGCCTTCTGGAAATCAATAAAAGCCAAGTACAAGCTTTGATTGCATTTGCATGATTTCTGTATGAGCATGTATATGTTTCATTGTGCTTCAAGCCTTGCGAAAGCTAGCTTGTTCTGCAGGTTGGAATGAAAATGACTACCAAGTATGTCAATATAATTCGCATGCTCTACCTCCATGGACATGTTAGGAGTGACAAGCTGTGTTGTAGGCAAGGGGGAAGATTTGTTGGGCTCACGAACTACATCCACTGGTGAGGGACGGTGCAAAGAAACTGACCATGCTAACATCATCAATGTAGATTCCATCATTGATGTCACTGATATTTAATCGAGATTTTTAAATGCAATTTTAAAACTTACAAAATATATTTCAATTAATATTTTAAATAATGCGGCACAAGTCAGAGTAATTTATGTACAGTAAAATCTCTTTTAGGCGGTCAGCCTCGGTTCCAGATATATTGTCTGTGTCTGTTTAGAAGAAATTTCCCAGATTTCACAAATATTTTAAACCAATTGTATAGATAATCCTTTATTACAAACACAAACAAAAGTAAATATAAAGTATAACAGCAACAAAAAATTAGGTAATTACAAATTACTCGTACATATAAAAATATTTTTTTAAATATGTTAGCGTGCGTATGTATATGTAATTATGAAGAATACAAATCTAAAATGGTAGTTTGATGTGTTGGCAATTTTGTAGCGGCATTTTGGTAGTAAATCTTTAAATTTTTTCAATAAATCAAGAGCATCAAAATTGCCAGTATATGCACTAAACAACTGCAGATTTTGCACTACCATCAGAGTTTCTTATTGATCTTATGAGATTGTTTGCGTTCTGTATTGGGTCCTCTCCATCTTCATCTGAATCTTCAATCGCATTTACAATTTCTGCTCTAGTTGTTGGTTCTTGGATTGCATCTTGATCAATGTTGACAAACTCTTCTCGAGACATTACTATTCTGACAACAGCTTCTTTTATCATTTTCGACATTTGGACAATTATACTTAAATAGAGGTCATTTTCTGCATTTTGATGTTTAAAACCAGCTTCACCAAAACAATTTTGTATTGTTAACGGTATCACTTGCCACCGGATAAAATAAATGGCATCTAATAAATTCACGAATTTCATCGAATCGCCTACTGAAGTAACTGAATCCATCTTTGTTAAGATATCTTACAAAATAAAAGATTTATAAAATGTTTTA
This sequence comes from Dascillus cervinus, assembly GCA_949768715.1. NCBI lineage: Eukaryota > Metazoa > Arthropoda > Insecta > Coleoptera > Dascillidae > Dascillus > Dascillus cervinus. Next base: position 27,989,404 of record OX458323.1, read on the forward strand.
AAATTTTTGATTATTATCTGATCCCAGTGGTTGGGGAAGAAATATAATTTTTATATTCTATAATGAGAGGTCACATGGATGAGAGGCTGCGTTATCCAAAAATAGCAAAATTTTGCGTTTTTGATGTTTCATTCTTCTGTCAAATTCTTTTAACCATTCTAACATAACATCACAGATCATTTCAAACTTTTCTATTAGGGCGCCAAACTACTGGTAACTATTTTACCTTTATTTGCTTAAATATCCGAGGCCGAGCTGATTTTCCGATGATTAACAGTTTTTCTTTTGCACCTGTCATGCTAACACAATGCAAAATTGCCAAACGTTCTTTCCACATTTTTCTGCCCGAACACTTGTCATCTTTTAGAGCGAAAGTTTTTTCTGATAAGGCGTAGAAGAACAGTTCTGTTTCATCAACGTTGTAGATGTATTCAGGGGGATAACCCTCTATTATAGATACAATCGGTGTACTAAACTCGGCAACTTCATTCGGATCAGCACTTGCAGCTTCCCCGGACATTGCTTTAAATGTGATATTATGACGACATTTAAATCTTTGCCACCATCCATATGATGCCGTAAAATTTTTGTAATTGAAATTATCAGCAATTTCTTTGGCCTTCAGTAGTATAAAGAGTCCCCGAAAGTGGAATACCTTTGCTGCGTGCCTTAATAAATCAATCATAACACAACCTATCAATGTTGACCCTTCCGATTTAAAAAAGCTTTTTTTTGATCTTGTCGTTTTCTGAATTTTTCTCTGTCGTAAAATTTTTCTTTTAAACTTCATTTTTTTCGTTTTGGCTGTTCAATCGTTAACCTTGGAAAGAGCAATTGAATACTGAATAAAAATAGTAATCAACTTGAAAAAAGCAATCCAGCCTTATTTGTAACAAAGTTTGATGTTAAAATACTGTCTTAAATAATGTTTATGTAACCGTCTGTCCGGCTGCCCGTTAAAGAGAGATTTTTCATTGTAGTGGCACAGAATATTAATAGGTACAGAAGCAGTACTTGACAAAGAGATTAAAAATGAGAGAGAGAGATGGAAGTGAACTACTGCATTAAACGATGAATCGTATGCATCACTCATCGGTATGACAGAAAAAAAGATGACGTTTTATTACGTTAGTACAGGATGACAAAATTTGTCTGTGAATGTGAATGTGGTTCATGTTGCAAGCACGTGCGTCGTAGTTGATCTATTAACGCTGTCTCTTTTTCTCTCTTATGTACCCATACTTCCATCTCTTATGTGCACTACTGGCTTAAATACTCGAGGTCGCCGGCTTAAAGTGTGAAACATCAAAGGTTCCACCAGAAATGCTGCTTCTGTATAAATTAATATTCTGTGGTAGTGGGGCAAAAATACCCTCTCCGTGGCTGGTCAATAGAATGTGCGCTTAAAGGCGCGTCCAGACTTAGTAATAAGTTATTGAAACTTGTTTCCCTGTAACACTGAAAACTTTTTGACGTGTATAGGATTCCTCGTTGACCCAAGAAAGACAGAAAAAAGGTTATTCTGAATATTTTCGAGATTTCGCCGAAAAGCACCAATTTGTATACTTTTTCAACCAATTTTTGTTACCGGCCAGTTGTCGGTAAATATCAAACGAAATTTGAAACATCTGGAATACAACTGTCGTAGGTAGGTAGCTTCGAATGCATTTATTTATGTTCGGTAATAAAGTACTTAAAGCATGAAGCTTCTGGTAGAACTGTATTTTGCATAATCGGTTGATACAAAAAAAAGTTAGTCAAAGTATCAATGGTAAATCAGGAAGACTTTCTTCTCGCGGCTGCAGCATATGTAATTTTAAGTGGTGCACAGAAAAAGGAAAAGAAAAGATTTTGGATTTGCCCATTGAAAAGGTATCGAAAGCGGTACAGTGGGCAGTGATATGATCAACGATTTAAAAGCCGACGACATTGTTCCGTTTGCAATTAACCCTTTGAGTGCCAAAATGATTTTTAGAGAATTAGCTAAAATTGCCAATTCCAAAAACAATAAACAATAAACAAGAATCGATAAGTATGAAAGAGAGATCGGTCGTATTAGTTAGTGCGAGAGCAAAAGCGCGACCGCGCTCTTGGCATTTTCGGCCAGTGCATTGAGGCACTCAAAGGGTTAATGATCAATTGCGGTGTGACGAAAATTTTAAAAATTTTGTCAGAATGCTAAGCGCCGGTTTTGAATTTTTAATCAACGAAGTGGGACATAAAATATGTAAAACGATTTCCCAACTAAACTGCCAAATATGTAGTTCCTAAAGACGCAGTTAAAAGCTTTTAAAATAAGAAATTTATAACCATCATAAAATTTGTCACAGCACAAAAGAATTAGAAAATTTATGATATTCAAGGCTGGAGCCCTTCGCTCTAGGGACGATTTGCATGCCAATTGTGGTTGCTGGGGACGCCGACCTGCTTAAATAATGACAATTTTAAAATTTCCTGTTCTGTTGATTTTCAATTATCTTAAATTTTAGCCTTTTATAATGTTGAGCTTGTGTTTGTTTTTTAACCCTTTAAGGACTACATCGGAATAAATTCCGTCCCATGGGATCTGTAACCGAAAATAAATTCCGTTCTTAAAGGGTTAAAATGTTTAATTTGTGTGTCTAAATTGGTGTCTTCGGGCGTATTTAATAAAATAATAATAAAGGAATTAACAATCACAATAAAATATTTTTGACCTTCTGGTAGTCTAATTAGGGACGGTTTATCGATTCTAAGTTTATAAGGTCAGTAAAATTTGCCAGTCGAATAATATCATTTTTATATAAAAATAATATTAATAAGTAGTGAGACTGTGGCGGTACGGCCCCACCGCGAATTAAATTGATTCGCGGATTTGATTCTCGGATTAATTGATCGACGCCATCTTTAATCCTTTAATCGAAGATGTAATTAGACCCCTTTAATCACAGATGTAATTACCCTAATTACCGCGTAATTGATCTGATTACAGCGTAATTGATCTGATTGCACTAATTATAACCCTTTAATCACAAATGTAATTGTCCTAATTACCGCGCAATTGATCTGATTACAGCGTAATTGATCTGATTGCTCTAATTATGGAGTAATTGCCATAATTACAATTTAATCGCAGATTTGATTACAACCCTTTAATCAAAGGATTGTCCTAATTACGATGCCCGGCGTCTCCACTCCTGCGCATCATCTATCTCCCTCTTACACATGGTTGAACACACCATCTCACTCGCACACATTGCATAATCGTTACACGGACAGGAATTTTCCTGTCTGGCATGCCTGACGTCACACGGTCGTTGAACTTCTCGCCCTCACCTCTCTCCCTCCTCAGGCGTCTCCACTCCTGCGCAGCATCTATCTCCCTTTTACACATGGTTGAACACTCCATCTCCCTCGCGCACATTGCATAATCGTACGGACAGAAATTTTCCCGCCAGGCATGTCTGACGTCACACCATTGAACTTCTCGCTCAAGTTGCGAAATTTAAAAGTTGAAAAAATGCTCGCCGTGAGTTTCGAACCCAAATCTTGAACGTCAGCAGGCGGTTCCAGCGCCTCTGAACCGGTAAGCACCCTTACCTAAGCATGTATTTAATTGTTATATATATAAGTGACGGGGACACTTTGTAAAAAAAAAAACAACATAATTTCTTTAATTTGTATATTTATATAACTATTTGTAAAATATAAAAAATAATTGAACTTATTTAAAATACATGCTTTTCCATACAAGTGTTTTATAATACATCGGTGGGAGATGTGCGAAAAATAAAATGATTTTAATTGTTTAATTTTAAATAGAATATGCAAACTGCGTTCTTTATGCGTAATTTTACAAGCTCGGAGATGTCTAGAAATACGCGTCTTTGCAAGCTCGGGCGAATGCATGAATTGGGAGATGTTTGAAAAAATAAACCAGGATAATTTTACAATGCTTTTATTCGTACATACATAAAAATCATATAAATTTACAATAATCGCAATTTTTAATCATCGGTGGAGGTCCATCGATTTCGGTTCTGCCACAAGTGTTGTAATGGGTTAAACATCTTCGGCAATCGGCGACATCCTTATCCAATTGGAACTTTAGAGGTAATTTATCCCAGATGAAATGGATGCTATGTGATGCGAGCTTGATGAGGAAATCCTTCGGTAAACAGGCGATATCTTCGGCTTCCATACTAGCCAAATTCTCAGTTTCAAAGTAGATTTGAATCGATCGTTCCATGGACGGTGCACTGCCATCGTTTGTATACCACGCTTTTAACGATTTCACTGTTTTAGTAGCACAATTAAGCTTCGAAGCACCAACATGATGTGTACAAGGCGTCATATTATCGCACAACTTGTTCAACGCTAGGCAGCCGAGATTTTCCATATCAATGATTGTGTACTGGAACTCGGTGATTTTTTCCAACCATAAAAGTTTCTCCACACCCTTGACGAAAATTCTCTTGGCATCTTCGAGCTGCTTGATTACTGTCTCCTTCACCAGGTCGTATGGAATATCACCAGAACTCCATGAAAGTCCATGATGATTACGTTCCAACCACAAATTAGTAGATTTGTATTTGGCAGGTAGTTCATCCCATGGAAACGGCGGTTCGAAGAGAAAATTCACAGGCTAAGCCGTTTTATCATCAGCCGAGATCACAGCAAATTCTTTCAATATAAATTCGTTGTGAGATGTTTTGAAACATTGAATATCGACAATAACCTCCGCCATGTATAACAACTTTGAAGCGACTGAAGCACAAACTCCGATTACATTAGTTTCTTAACCCCACCACTAACTGCGTTGTATTCAATTATGCGATCGTGAAGAATTAGACAATAAGCAGCCGTTGCTGCTGGGAAATTGTTTGAAGATTCAAACTCAATGCGCACATCGACAGGTCCTGACTTGAGTGCCTCATTCTGTTTCGAACAATCGATTACAATTAAGGGTGTATATTTGAGAAAATCGCCTTTATTCACCAACGGCTCAGAGTCCTTGCCATAATATGTACTTTGAAAATTTGCATACATCTCATATAATAGGGCGTATTGATTATGATCAATGTTGAGATTTAGCTGGTTATAGGGATAACACTGCGAGTTTAAGAAAAGTTTAACATCTTTAACGTTGCAGTGATCGAAACGGCCGACATTCATATCATTCTTATTTTTGCGCGCGGTTTGAAAACCGAGAATGACGTAGCGCGGTTTCTCCAATTGTGAGTAGAGGATACTCATACAACTCCCAAGTTCGGAAGCTCATGGAGATGGGCTCGTCTTTGGTGATAAAGTTGAGTAATTGAACTTTTTGATGGTCTGACGGCTTGGCGTATGGCACTAACCACTCCAATTTCATTATTTCGATTTTAAAATCTTCAGCTGCAGATTGCACAACGGCATTCGCATCACTGTTCGCACGCGTCAAAATCAATTCATGTTTAGAATTAATGATGATTCGACGGTGGTCTTCGGCGAAACCCAATATCAATTTCAGAGGTATTGATACGTCAAAGTAACCGGCATCATTAATTAATTTTTTAGCGTCTTTATCAATATCAAACCAGCCGGCATTCTCGAGCAGGGGTTTCTGACCTGGACCTAGAGACACACAACCTTTCATGAAACTCGTGAGTCCGACATTCTTGCAGCGGTCAATCTCAACCGCATTCAATTCATAGCGTATTTCATCAAAGAGGTGGCATATGGCGTTGTTGACTAAAGTTGTACTTTGAACTGCTGTTTTACCATCGGTCTTGGTTAATTTACCAGATATGTGTAACGAGCTCCTGCTCGGCAACAAACACAAATCTTGATGTTGGATGGCTATGCGAATTTCATCGCTGTTGTTGAAAGTTGACGATGCGTATGGCTGATGTGTATGACTCTCACAATGAGCGATGGATTCATCATAAACAACCGGCGCGTGAATCATTAAGATCTCCCCCTCCATGGTTGAAAACAAATAATTAATGTGCAGCAGCAGAATCGGTCTTTAATTTTCCTCCAAAAGGATTCACTTTGAAGCCCAGACTCTTCAGAAGCTCGATGTTTTGATGTGTTATCACTTTTGGTGATACACGCTGACTGACTTGATTCGGGCATGGTGATTCAATTTTATAACCACACCCAATTTTAGCATTATATACAATTTTCGGCTGTGGAGGCTGTTTGATATCTGAGATCGAATTATTTAATTTGAATATCCGACCGCACAAAATTTGTTTAATACATCCACACCGATGTATTGAATATCGAAGAATCTAATTATTTTAATTTGACGATCACATGAATCGTCGGAATTTCGAATGTTCAAATTAGGTTTGGAGAAAAAGAACAATAATTACGGATTTTTATTAAGAAATATAAATGTTACAAAAACATAATAAATTAACAATTGAATAGCGGGTATGAATCTTAGTAAATGTATCCAGCCTCGCGCAGCGCGTTGATAATCGCCATGATTTCATTTGAATGATTTGGATTTCCGGCTGCTTGTGGTGCGTGGAGCGTGCGCAGACGATCAATTAATTCATTAGGATCATCCCAGTAAGTGTACTGTACTAGTTCATCCTTTTGCACATTCTCCGGTTGTATACAACCTCCTTCACGCTTTGGCGGCTGAATCATTTTTACAATAAAGTGTTTAAATTTGAAACTATTGTCATTACGAATAGAGCGGCCAATACTGTAGCGTTCCCGATGGGCGTTTGTTGCAAGCACAATTTTTTCATATGCTTCCAAATCACTTTGCTCAAGCAGATCGGTATTAGGAGCTTGCTTGAACAACAGCTCAATCAATCCCTCAGTTCTGGGATAATTTGCGTCGCCAACATGAATAAGATCAGCAGTAAAATCAATCGGCGTATCTCCAACCATTAGTCTGTCACCATCAAGTTTCCGCACGCCATAGATTGTGTCTAATCCGCGCTTGCGATCAACCAGCAACATCTTAAGGTATTGACCCAAGGAATCTTTCTTTATCATGGCGATATCACCATTCCATGCATCGTCCATTCCGCATTCTTCTTGTGGTTCAACCTTTCCGCATTTATCATGTGGTTCGACCTTTCTGCATTCTTCATGTGGTTCGACAGTTCTACATTCTTCAGATTTTGGTTCAATCTTTGCAGCTTCGGCCATCGCTTTTTGTTGTACAAGTTGTTGTAGTGGAACTGTCACGGGTTTAAGTATTTCACTTAGCTCCCTCTCGGCCATAACTCTATTTAATTTTATCATTTTATACTTGCGTCGAATCGTATCGCTAGCTTTAACGATTTGACGCAGAACGTCGGCCTGCTTGGTGAATTGCTCACTCTGCATCTTCATGTAGCTGAATCCAAAACGATACTGCATTTCAATAATGTCGCAACATCTTATAATTGAAAACTCATACTACCAACTTTGAAACTCAAAATTTCTACTTTGAAGCGCAGATTCAAAGCCCAAAACTCAAAATTCAAACTTTAGAACTTTGAATTCAAAGTTCTCAAGTTCTCAAGTTTGAATTTTGAGTTTTCAACTTTGAATTAAAACTTGGGAACTTTTCAAGTTCCCAAAGTTGAATCTAAGTTTCAAACCAAACCACTAGCATGTATATTCCATGATTTCAACGTCCTCTAACGGGCGATGAGTACCGCGTTGTTCAATTGTTAATTTATTATGTTTGTAACATTTATATTTCTCAATAAAATCTGCACTTATTGTTCTTTTTCTCCAAAACCCAATTTGAACATTAAAATGCTGATTAAACATCTCGTTAAATATATATAATATTGAATCGCCAAATTAAAATAATGAGATTCTTCAATATTCCGCATGTCGTGATAGTAGACACGAAATGTGTATTAAACAAATTTTGTACTGTCTGATATTCAAATTAAATAACTCGATTTCTGATATCAGGCAGCATTCCCAACCGCGCAAACATTCTGAGCTATCCTGTTATGTATGATGAACTGTTTGCATATGTTTAACTTTAAATTTAAAATAAAATAATTTTCACCCGCAGGAAAATCAATTTTCAACCTTCGATGCATTTGCTATGTCCCAAAACCGATTGCTTTGTCGCTGCGATAGATTATAAATATCCAATCTATGGGCCGTTTGACTCCGAGTGATCCTAACCCGCTGTAGTGCATACATTTTGTTCAGCATGAATCCGTAGGCTGCCATTCACATGTTTAACTTCATTTTGCTATTAAAATCATTAATTTATTTAGTTTACGTTCAGATTTTTACAAGATTACTATAAGGTGGTTTCAGCGATATTAACAATTGTTGGATTAATGGAGCTGATGTATTATAAAACACCTGTATGGAAAAGCATGTTTAGTCCATTACAACACTTGTGGTAGAACCGAAATCGATGGACCTCCACCGATGATTAAAAATTGCGATTATTGTAAATAGGTTCAATTATTTTTTATGTATGTGCGAATAAAAACATTGTAAAATTACCCCGGTTTATTTTTTCAAACATCTCCCAATTCATGCATTCGCCCGAGCTTGCAAAGACGCGTATTTCTAGACATCTCCGAGCTTGTAAAATTACGCATAAAGAACGCAGTTTGCATATTCTATTTAAAATTAAACAATTAAAATCATTTTATTTTTCGCACATCTCCCACCGATGTATTATAAAACACTTGTATGGAAAAGCATGTATTTTAAATAAGTTCAATTATTTTTTATATTTTACAAATAGTTATATAAATATACAAATTAAAGAAATTATGTTGTTTTTTTTTACAAAGTGTCCCCGTCACTTATATATAACAATTAAATACATGCTTAAGTAAGAGTGCTTGCCGGCTCAGAGGTATGGGTTTTGGTTTTCGACTTGTTGGACTTGGGTTCGAAGCTCGTCCGGGGCGAAGCATTTTTTCAACTTTTAAATTTCTCGGCTAGAGCGAGAAGTTCAATGGTGTGACGTCAGACATGCCAGACAAGAAAATTCCCGTTCGTAACGCTTATGCAATGTGTGAGATGGAGATGGAGTGTTCAACCATGTGTAAGAGGGAGATAGATGCTGCGCAGGAGTGGAGACGCCTGAGGAGGGAGAGAGGTGAGGGCGAGAAGTTCAACGACCGTGTGACGTCAGGCATGCCAGACAGGAAAATTCCTGTCCGTGTAACGATTATGCAATGTGTGCGAGTGAGATGGTGTGTTCAACCATGTGTAAGAGGGAGATAGATGATGCGCAGGAGTGGAGACGCCGGGCATCGTAATTAGGACAATCCTTTGATTAAAGGGTTGTAATCAAATCTGCGATTAAATTGTAATTATGGCAATTACTCCATAATTAGAGCAATCAGATCAATTACGCTGTAATCAGATCAATTGCGCGGTAATTAGGACAATTACATTTGTGATTAAAGGGTTATAATTAGTGCAATCAGATCAATTACGCTGTAATCAGATCAATTACGCGGTAATTAGGGTAATTACATCTGTGATTAAAGGGGTCTAATTACATCTTCGATTAAAGGATTAAAGATGGCGTCGATCAATTAATCCGAGAATCAAATCCGCGAATCAATTTAATTCGCGGTGGGGCCGTACCGCCACAGTCTCACTACTTTAATATAATATTTAACAAACACTTCGATTCGCTGTCTATAAAAAAAAAGGTTATCATAAGGAAACCTATCATTTTGATCTTACAAATGTGGTTAGAAACGTTTACAAAAGTGAACTTATTGTTAAACTAGTAAAGCTGTTGCGAGATGCACTAAAAGGATGAAACAAAAATTGGCAGTTGAATAATATCATTTTTATATAAAAATAATATTAATATAATATTTAACAAACACTTCGATTCGCTGTCTATAAAAAAAAAGGTTATCATAAGGAAACCTATCATTTTGATCTTACAAATGTGGTTAGAAACGTTTACAAAAGTGAACTTATTGTTAAACTAGTAAAGCTGTTGCGAGATGCACTAAAAGGATGAAACAAAAATTGGCAGTTATTGGGGACTGCCGACAGAAGTGAAGACTTAAAACTATGAAATAACAGTGGAATAATATTTTGATAAGGAAAATTTTAAGTATTTAGTTCATAATTTGTTATTATTGGCTCATGTAATTGTGGAACATAATTAATTTGAACTTGTGAAGGAATATCATTGTGAATTTCATCATCATAATCTGAATGTGACTTTGGAATGTATGGTTCATTCCGTGTTGATAGGCCCCCAATACGAGTATGGGCCTCCAATTTGTAAATTATGAAAATTCTGACATTTAGAAACATGCTTTACAATTGTTTTTAAGGATTGATTTGTCGATAAATTAATCAAATTAGTGGCTCCGTGACGCGGTAACTGCGTGACGTAACTAGGTGCGAACTCGTAAGATTTACCCCATCCAAAAATCGTCTAATGCGCTTAAAGAAGTTTTCACTTCAAAAATAACTTGTTGCTCTTCGTCGAAATGTAAAATAACTTTGTTAATAACAATGTTTCCGACAAGTCTGGACGCGCCTTTAGAGAGAACATTTTGTTACGAACTCAATATAACTTTTTGTCGGTGCAAGCAAAATCGTCCGCTAAGGAGGGATGTTCGCCTATGAAAGATACCCATTAAGAAAGATTTTACTGTATAACAGAAAGCACTTATGAAATGTAACAGCAATAACTAAATCAAATGGAATGTCCCTTATTTAAATTTGTAAAAACTAAACTGATTCAAATTACTAGCTGATAGTAAAAATATTTTAAAAATTCCAGAACAAGTTTTATCGATTATGTTATTGTTTTTAGCAACGTCTACGTGAAAAATGGCAGATTTCAATTTTGTGATACCTTCAATTAATGAAGAACTATTGATTGAAAGCATTGAACATTATTATGTACAAAATCTGCTTGAAGTACAAGAAGTTTCTTCAAAGTTAAAAGGTTTGTAATTAAATTGTTTAAATTCCTCTGGTTGTAAAAAGTTTGTTAATGGTTATAGATGCGGAACAATCATTCAAAGACGAAGGTCCCGAATTCATTATCAAAACTTTTGATATATTTTATTCAATTATTCATCACAGAGAAGGCTTGCACTTTAATTTGATTACCAGAGCGCAAGTGATGATTTTGCAATCTGTTCAAGATTTAAAAAATGTGATTGCTGTTGCATTAGACAATATTAAACATTTGGATGACAAGTCAAAACTGAAACATCAAAATATTATAAAAATGTTGTTATTCGTTTTCGTAAATATAAATATAGCAATCGAAGCCAAAATCGAAAAATATAGATCACAAAATGTGAACCTAGTACTTGGCAAACGCACGATGAGTCCCAATGGATACGCATTCGTTTCACTTAATCGAGAATTGGTAGTAACATCGATTAATAATATATTTCAGAAAGAAATCAATAATTTTTGGAATCTACCCATTGATGATACTTTTGTGAGGTGAGTTTACCCATTATAAAATATACAATATACTATGCGATCATTTCCAGTATGGCAATTAAGATATGTTATCAATATCTTACATTGCCATTTATTCTAACAGAACAGGAGTTACAATTGAAGGTTATTCATTTTATTTCCATATTAATAAATCATTATAACTACAGTACAACATTTTCACATCAAATTGTACAATTAATGTATGTGTGCGAGCATCTTACATTAATCATTCCTAAATGTATTTTGATTTTGGTTGCAACCTTCAATTGTGAAAGTATCGCAAGGGAATTGGTGATAGAACTGATCAAATGCCAACCAGAAGAACAATTTGACAAATGTCAACTTTATAAATGTTGTACGCTTGTTCTTATCGAAATGACGAAATTGATGCCCTCATTAATGATTCGAATATTTATAGATTTGAAGCTATATTTGGCTGACGTAAGTTTATTTTTGGTTTGCAAAATTTCTGTATTACTCATGTTTTTTAGTCGTACTACGTCCCGCGGAATTCTCACTTGAACGTAACAGACAATATCACAGATGAAGAAAGGTGCTTACTGAACAAATATATAATGTTTATGGTGAAAAATTTCAATAACGTTACCGACGTTGTTCGATCAAACGTGCTTCACAGTTGGCTACTATTGCTAACTGAAAATTCCTTTTCTGTTAAGGAGCAAAATATAATTTTAAGAAAGGCTGTTGGTTTTTTGGGGTATGAGTTTAGTACCGTTCGGTTCAACGCAGCAAATTGTGTCAACGCATTCTTGGTTTCCAATCTTCATGGTGTCGATTTACAATTGAATTCACTGAAAATAAAATTAAGAGAAACAATTAAATCAGGGAATAATATGAAATCGAAATTAATTAGAATGAAAACATCAAAACATGAAGAACCATTGGGTGCAAAGAAACAGTTAGCTGAAATTAACGAGTGGTAACTTAGCAGGTGTCTTGTTTGAATTAATATTTAACTTCACTTTTTCATGTCTCAAAGTGAACAACTGATTCAATCGTTTAACGATTTTATTGATACTTTAGTGGACATTGTAGAGTTCATGGAACTTATCGATAGTGCCATTGCACCAATGAAAAATGTAATAGAATCACATTGTGTTGAGACCATGAAGACAGGGATTACTTTCTTCGTAATGGCGTATCAATTTAACATTGAAAATACATCTGATGGATTTTCAGGTATAAATTTAAATTACTGAAATGTCCATAAGTTCAAAAATTAAAGTAACGTTAATATGTTAATTAAATTTATTATTTTCTATTAGTTATGCTTAAATTGATGCATTCCATTGATCAACTACGAAAGGATACTGTAATGGAAGCTTTCAAAGTCATGTACTTAACTACTGAATCTTCTATGAATGAACACCAATCCATAGCTAAAAATCTTGTAAATCTGACAAAGTCAACCGAAAACCTTTTTGATTTAAAATTAATTATTTCTCAAGCAGTTGCAGAGGGAATTATTGATAACGCTATCATTGATCTTTTATGGGATTTTTTTACTAAAAAGGATGATGTTTCTGATAATGATTCCATTTATGCTGTTTGTTTATTGTCAATGGCTGCTGTTGGAAGACGAACGATCATCACAAGAAATATAAAACTGGTAGCACGAATAGGTTTTGGCGAAAGAGGACAACGAAATTTGTTGTTAGTTCAAGCGGTTTGTAAATTTGTGACGTTAGCTAAATCTAAGAAGATTGAACTCGAAGATTCACTTTGGTCCAATTTAATTCAGATTCTAATCAACAATTTTCACGTTAATAGCCCATTATATCTATCAACAACAGCAACAGCTATTCATTTTATTTATACAATGTGCTCAAAGCCAGATATACTATGTAAAGATTTCATCGAAAGAGTTTCGGTTACATTACAAAACGCACCTAATATTGAACCGTACATTATTGTGCAGTGCAATGGTATTTTGGGAAAAATTGTCTTGGAACATCTTCTATTCTTAAGGCTATTGAAACTACGTAATAACATAAATAATACAAAAAATCTAAATAATAGTAAAAAGAATATTGGGAAAGTTTCGTCACCAAGTGATAGTGTTGCAAGAAAGTCCAGTAACGCTGTTAGTTTTGTGAGTTTGTCGTAGTTTACAATTTTATGTAATATTATTATCGTAATATAATTTGATTGCAGGCTGACGACATCGTACTAATAGGAGCTCAAGTTGAAGACTTTGATCCTGAATTTATTTCAAACGTATTAAAAAAATGCACAATATTCTCCTATTGCTTTGATAGCCTTAATTGTTCTTCGAATGTGAGCAAATCTTGGACACGTGCAGTATATTTGACACTGCAAGATTCTGTTTTTGAAGTACGCTATACAGCATTCCTTGTGCTCGCATATTTGATATTAAAAGACATGCTTCGTCCATATAAATATTTATTATATATGACTGGATGCTTGGTTGATGTAGAAAAATCATTACGCGATATAAGCGAACAATTTTTCATTCTATTATCACTCAAAGACCAAATTTTTTGTACTTTACTGCCAGATATTTGTTGGCGTTTGTTAGAAGCCACAGATTTGAAGAATAACGATTTACATATAATTATGAAGTAAGTTTTAACTTTTGTTTGATGTTTTTAGTATGGTGATTGTTCCAGGTTTTTGTTTGGCCTTTTTGATGAAACTAAACAAAACGATTGTCTCGTTGATCGTTTATGTTTGAAATTTCAATATAGCGCGGACAATAGCAAATATAGGAACATCGCGTATTGCCTATCATTGATTACTTATAATCAAATAGGTTTAAAAAAATTATTGAAACATTTCCCGTCGTATAAAAATAATCTACATCAACCAGAAGTTTTGGCCGTGATTGATCAAATTTTAAACAAATTTGTTGGGAGTACAAATAATGAAATTAACACACTGTGCAAAAAAATGAAAGAAAACATTAAAAGAACATTTTCGTCTGATCCCAATGCCGAAGCAGCAGTCGATAAACCACAGGCTACTGGTGCGATAAAAAAATCGAAAGAATTTTTAACGAAGGAAGTTTTCTTAAAAATGTATTATTATGCGTATGGTGGAACGGAATATTACAGACTTTCTTCGTCTTCATCTTCTTCGTCATCATGAGTCTTGACTCCTCCACGGCCTGCAAGAGAATAACATATACCGCATAATTATCAAAAAAAGATAATAAAAATAATAAAATTTATGTATAATAAACTTATCATGTAAACTTGTAAAATGTAAAATTGAATTTTCGGTAACATTTCTAAAAACTAAGGTAATTGTAAAATACAATAACAATTTTTACAAAGTTCGATAATGATTTAATGTATTTAGTGCTATATGACGGGTTCTGTTATTTTGAGTATATTATAGTCTTTGTTGTATCCTATTTATAATTCAGTAGTTTTATTTCATCTAATTAGAAATGCAAACTAAGAATTACGTTAAATTAAATAATTCGTCCAGAGAAGAAGAAATAGGCACAGTTCCCAGAACGCTGGCTGCGTTACCTCTCTGATTGGAAATACTAATTCGTTGTTTTAAGTATGTTGTCGCCTGAGGAATACTTGGGACGTCAATAATAAGTCTTCTCAAATCATCCAACAACGATAGAGCGCTCATACTCCTAGGACCAAAGGTTTCAACAGCAAAGCCAACGAAAATGTAGTGATCTGCTAACGAACTATATTTTCTTCTTTTAAGATTTTCTGCTTTGTTTGCAGCAGATCTAACGGATATGGACGACTCAGGTAAATGTAAAGGTGCAAGCGTATCCTAGACAAGGGATTTGCCTTCCTTCCAGGGAATAATGGTGATTCCATTCGGACGTTTGCCGTCATCTCTCAGAACCCCGTTGGGTTCAGGTAAACAAGGGATGTTGACAGATGAGAAAGCACGTTTTAAGATGTCGTTAATGCAGTTGTGTCTTGGGATTCTTCCTGCACTTTTTATGCAAGACAGTCCATAATGACTGTTACGGTACTGTCTTGGATTTGTTAATTATTTCAAACTCGCGCGTAAGTCCGAACTCCCTCTCTCGTCGAAGCAGGAAAATGGGCCATGATTGTAATCTTGAGTTGAAGTGGGCGACGGCAGAACCTGTCTGTGGGTCTAAGCGACTGGGTGTGCTAATTGAGTAAAGGAAAGTGAAGTTATTCCCAATAGCAAGTTAAAGTTCGACGATGCTAAAAATATCGTGCCGATAATAACCACCGGCCCGCCGGAGCATCTGTGTTAAGAAAATCCACGCGGATGACTTCTCCAGCACGAAATAAGCAAGGATGAGCCGCCTGCACATGGACCCGGACACATAGACACCGTAGCTAAGTTAATTCATACTGATTTCCTGTTATGCTTTGTGTCGCACTGTTGCGAATTATTGGCCATCAGCCGAATGGGTGCCCTTTGTTACTTAATGTCAATTTATGTACTAAGTAATATTTGTTGAATTTCAATTGTGTAGTAAGTAATAACCTTACGGTTATTTATATGATTTTAAACTAGTCAATACACTTGTTATCTCGTTTGCCATCTTATTACTGTAACCTGCATTGACGAGAGAAAGTTCTGCTTTTTCTTCCTCTCGTGGAACTTCGGCCACCCAAAAGCAGTGGCGCCCTAACAACTTCCGGAGCAGAAAGGGAAAACGCTTCCCAAGTAACCTCCAGGGCTAATTTTTCAATCCACTCCCTCGCCGACTTGAGTTTGCCAGGCAGATATAACTACGCGGCCGTGAAAACCAGTAGCATGACTGTACGTGTATACTGAAGAACCACAATTACATATATGAGGATGACAAATACTGATGCCTAATCTTAGAGAAACAGCAATTTGTAAAGTGTTTTTTTCTAACAAAGTGCCTAATGTAGAAGAAGGTAAAAATTCAAGCCAAGCTCCAGATCCGGGTTCAGACATTGCTAATAAAATAGCTTTTTGAGTAACATTTGAGGAAGACAATAGTTTTTGAAAGTTATTTTCGATAATTGGCAAATCCCAATTTCGTTGAATGGAGGGAGATGTCGAGGGTAAAGACGAGGAATTAGATATAATTTTCCATTCTTCAATGGCTTCACTGGAGTAAGATGTCTCGAAGGTGGAAAAACGAGAAGGTAGAATGCAAACATTGGATTTGAGGTAACCAATTTTATCTGTAAAACTTTGTAACTGATCCGGATTTGAAGTAGGAATCAAAGTATGTTTGTGGCATCTCGAGTTGTGTATCTTTAAACCATTAATATTCTTAAAATATCTGGTTTCAGGACAAATGTGACACTGAATTAGACAGCTGTCAAATTTCGGCAATTGCAATCTAAATTAATATCTGAAGAATGTAGTTTCTTTGGAATTGAGGATGGTACAATTTCTTCACTCTCCGAATCGTCATTGGAGGTTGACTGTGAACGTGGGATCATTATCATAAGCCTCAAAGACCGTTCCAGTTTGAGTCCAACTACTCTTCAAAATTGGTTCCGGCAGAATACTCTCCTGTCAATGTCAATGTCAGTGACAGTTTCCAAAGCCACACTCTACGACTATAGCTCGTTGTTAAAGTTGACCGCCCACTTGACACGCATAATTAATCAATTGACATTAACGAAATGTCAAAGAAAATGTTCAAAATGCATTTAAGCATGAAAAACGTGAAGCGAACGAAACGAACCAGTCAATAACACAACAGAATTTAACACTTTGTAACAAAAAACACGCCAAAATTAATCGAAATATGATAATTTTCCGAGACCGGACCTAACTCGTCATGTTTGTTTGACGGTTCATCTAATATAATTCATGTTTATGTTTTCCAATTTTGTGTTCAATATATTCATGTAGTGTTGTGCAATAACACCTATCCATAGCGGACACTCACAGGGAACCCAAAATTGTCCGTTGTTGAGAGTGTGTATAAAATAGAATGTTTTAGGTATATTGATGTATTTCATCCCTACCATATTCCCCCATGTTTTGGTTCCTCAATTAAAAGAAAACATTGAAACGATGAATAAAATACAGGAGACTGGGGTAAGTTGAGACATTTTTCACTTGCGAATTTTCTTCTTTTTTTCTATAGCAGTTGGAGACTCAGCAATTACCGTTAGTTAAAGAGTGCACCTCATAGTACATGAAAAAAATTCTGTTTCTAAAAGTGTAAAACAAAAATCGGATCAGTTATTTACTTTTGAAGATACTCCTACAACAAATGAGCAAGTTATTGAAGCCTTTGTTGGACTAAAGCCAGAGAATAAATCTTTTCATGAAAATTAATAGTGTTGGGCTACAATTAGAAAAAGTGCTTAAAGTATACCTAAATACAATGTTACCTATAAACAAAAACTGTTTACGAATTTTTTTTCACGCACAAAAATTTGCGAAACGATAAATTAATTTTTAAAGTTGATGAAAATTTGTTTAAATCATTTTTATATATAAACAATGCATACGAACTAATTAAATAACATTGTTTCCATAAAAATTTTACAAATTTTTCAAATTTTAAACTAGGGGTGGCCAACCCAAATCATCTTGCGGGCCACTTTGGAAATGCATCATAACTCCGCGGGCCACATATCAAATTATATAACCCCATATTAGATTTAGACCTACTATTTTTTACTACATTGGTTTTCACTACTTTCACCATTATAAAATAAATATATTTTGTAAAAGTGTGATGAATCTCGCGGGCCGGAAAAATGTTCAAAGTGGGCCGCGGGTTGGCCACCCCTGCTTTAAACGAACGATTTTCTCCAATCGAAAGCGATTTTGTCTTAGCAAGTTTCACTGCAATAATAATAGATTGTAACATTAGTTGATGGCTTATTGATTTCATTTCTTATTATTTTAAATCCTATTTAACAGTGAACTTGAGCTTGTCTTTGTCCTGTTGAGTGATTTCTACTTACCATTGATTCCTTAATTTTTTTATTTTTGCGGGGCCCCTCACAATTATATTGAGTACTGGCTTCGAATTTGTTGACAACCCTGCAAACACCCTTGCAAAACCGCCTGCGAGCGCTCGAACGCCGTGTCTCATTTAATTTGTCCAATGGTTACATACAAAATTTTGTTACTACCTCTACGAAACTTTGTATTTAAGTTTTTCTCAAGTTTTGAAACAACTTTCTGAAATAACATTTTTCACAAAAGTAAAAAATAAGGCTACTTTGTTTAAGGTCAATTTCATATTTTGAAATTTTTGCAATACACTTTAATAAAACTTTCGCAATTGTTTGTGACTATCCAAGGCGAGCAAAACTTTTTATAAAGAATAACTTTTTGGCGCAAAGTTGAAAATAATTTTTTTTCCCCTTTTGTCAACCACTTCTGTGGACACACTGTACTCAAACTCATTTTCCGAAAAATCCTTACGTGACTGAGAAAAATGGATACCATCTTTGAAATCAGCGTACCAAACAATATAAAACTCAGTCATTACATTGCCAATACTTTTTCATAACTCAAATTTTGCAGGGCTGTTAAGGTTGTCATGTAGCTCGCCACCATGTTGCACACCACGTCGGTACAACTAGCGATTTATAGATCAAATGCCCCAAAACGTTTCCAAAGTTCGAATGTTTGAGAATATTCACGAATATCACCAGCGCCATCTATTGAGTCTACTGCGTCGGGCAACGCTTACATTCGCTTACCTACCTGATTTATGTATACTCGTTGTTACAACTACCCACAGTGCTGCCATCTTATAGAAAAATGTTGGTTACTTGCAAGTTGCAATATTGAATGTCAGGTTATTTGTAACCCTTAAATAATCATTTTCATCCTAAAAAGTAGTAGGTAAATAATCGTAAATAATGAATGGACCGGATAAATTGGTAATAGGTCCGAAAGCAGGAGTCACATATCCGCGTGAAGTATCATATTGTGGAAATTGTAGTATGCCTATTGAGGTTAATTATAGAATTATTTTGTTAAATTTCCAATCATTATTTATTTTCTAGTATTGTGAATATTATCCAGAGTACGAAAAGTGTAAACAATGGTTAGAAAAGAATTTACCTAAAGAATTTGAAAAAATAAAAGTTGAAGATATTCCTGAAGCAGGTGGCGACGAAGAAAAGAAACGACAAAAGCGTGGTGGAAAAGGAATGTTAAAAACTAAAAAGAAAGATGACGGTCCAAAACAAGTCTCTATATCAAGAGCGCCACGAGGCAAAAAGAAGTCTGTAACTGTAGTCACTGGTTTAAGCAGCTTTGGTAAGTTGTCTCATCAGATTTCTCAGTTAAGACAATGTTTCTGTTATTAGGTATAGATTTAAAAGTAGCTGCAAAATTTTTTGGCACGAAATTTGCATGTGGATCATCAGTAACTGGCGATGATGAGATTGTAATTCAAGGTGATGTAAAAGACGATTTATTTGATATAATTCCAGAAAAATGGCCAGAGGTACTTATACTGCAATATTTTATACAACAAATTGTTAAGATTCTCTTTTTCAGATTGATGATGATTTTATCGAAGATCTAGGGGATCAAAAACGATAACTTATTATATACTTAAGTTTTGTATAATTATATTTACAATACATTTTTTTTAAACCATTTTTGGTCCATATTTTCTTGCACAATAAAATTGATTTATGCCGTTTCTTTTTTGCTCTTTTGAATATGTGGAAAATGTTTAAGAAGTATTTGCAGGATTTGTTCCACCTGCACTTCACTTAATCTTTCTTCACTTTCTTCTATCATCTGTGTTAATACAAAGTAATTTTTACAGTTACATGTCACAGCTATTTGCATACCACTTGTATTTCTAATGGTGTTGTTGGAGGGTTATTAATAATCATTATTTTTTCATCTTTTGTTAAACCAAAAGATTCCAGGTCTTTTAAGCAAGATGTCATTGCTCCGGCAGATTGTTGCTTACAAGTAGTACCTTCTAGGTAACGTAAGGTCTAAAAATAAGAAAGCAAAAAAGCACAAGTTTATTTCATCCTAGGACATTAATAATTACCTCATATGTAATCGTTGCTAGTTGTCCCTTGCTCTTTTTTTTTGTTTCTTTAAGTTTCTGCAGATGTAACATAACCTCAAAATTACTTAATGTCGCTGAATTGTAATTTATTCTGAAAGTATCAATTATTTTCAATTTATACCTTAACCATATTATTAAGCACTTACACTTCCATTGTTGTATATTTCGTAGCTTCAATAATTTTAAATATTTGGTTACATCGAAAAGTTACTTTAACACCAACGATTTGAAGTAAATAGAGACAGAGAGATTGCTAATAGAGGACTACATAAGAGGGAACAAGAAAGAAAGTTAATCAGCTGTGTACAAAACCATAGAGAACTTTTTATTGTTCTTAAAATTGATAGTATTTCCAGCTACCGATGGGAGGTCACTGTATCCGATGTGAGATGAAATCACTGAACAGTGATTTCAAGTGGAGACAGCTTGTTACGTTTTCTACAATTACTATGTTTACCCTAAATTCAATAGCATTCTAAAATGTGAATTGATCTGATCCTATATTAGCCCAATCAATTTATACAAGCCTTTTTATTGTTCCGTACCTTAAAAGGAACAAGCAGATAAAAAGTTTAAAAAACTGTAACCCGACTACGGAAAAAAAGAAAAAGTTTAAAAAACTGTAACCCCACTATTGTCACCCGGATCATAATAACGAATCGATTGCCACCTCATTTATCAAAATCGGATTAATAGTTTAGGCGCTACGGTGGAACATACGTCAATACAAACATACTACATACTGCTATTAAAAATATAACCCTTCCTTTTTGACTTCGCCGCAGTTCGGTAAACGGAACCCTTCGGTCCGTCCGTCCGTCCGTCCGTCGGTCAGAAGGGTTTTTCTCGAAAACTAAGTAACGTAGAAACTTGAAATTTGGCGTAATGATAGATCTTGATGACGCGCACATATATCGCTCATCATAACTAGATAAAAATTTATTTTTAGATTAATGTAGGAGGTCAGTTTCGTATCAATAAAAAAAAGGTTTAAATTAACATATCGTGTGGGGTATCATTTAAAAGAATTAACTGTAAGGTTCCCAAAAATATTTTTTTTACAATTTTATGTTCAGTGGTCTTAATGGTATAGCTAAAAATGTGCAAAAAATGACCGTCCCCCCACCTGTTCTCCTAGGTTTCTAAAGCTAAAATTTTGATTTTAATAGTGTTAGTAGATATTAAACCATATATTACAGGAAAGCTGCGTAGAATATCGACAATGTTAAGGAAAAATTGTTGTTTTAGTACGGAACCATAATTGTGCGGGTCTGACTCGCTCTTGACCGATTTTTATTTTGTATATAAATTTACTGGGTTACAATAAAATTAGGCCAATTCACATTTTAGAATTCGTATTGAATTCAGCATAAATATAGTAGTTAAATGATAATTGTATATAAAAATTTACGGCATGAACAACAGACCTATCCAAAATTGAGCATCTCTGTCCCACGCATGACGTCGCTATTCTCACTATGTCCAGTATGTCACTGCGCATGTTTTCTATCTCTTATAAAAGTTTCAGAAAAGGACTGTAGCAAATTTAATTTTACTGGGCAAAATTACCTGATTTTGCAAATTTACCCGGCAAAATTTCTTTGCTGCACATTTCCATTTGCATAGCGACTTAAATTTTCTCATTGAGGATTCATCCAAAGAATTTATTTAATATTCATCGAGCTTTTAAAATCTCACTTTGTGTAAGTAGTTAATCTTGCAACAAACGTCGAAGATAGAAAGACCGCCTCTTCCATTTATTTACAAAATAGGGACCTATAAATTTGTATCAAATGTGTATAATAAATAAAAAGATTTAGTTTACTTAAGTTGCTGGTTTATTCCTTGACTACACCAATACGAATCAATTTGCGGTTTAATTTTAGGATATAGATAGTTTGCGGCAATAGTACCGCAACAATTCGATAAATCTTCAACCATTGATTTTGAAAAGAAAAAAAATACGTCAATTTTTAAATTCAATTTAAAGTGTTTTTTGTCGAAGTAATGATGTCATCCGCGCTTCCTTTAAATTGCAGTTGATTTTATCAAACAAACAACGCTGTGAATATGTTGGTCCTTTACGCGAAGAAAAAGTTGAGAAAGTATTATTAAATATTGGGCGACAAAAATCAAACAATTATTGGATAAATCTCAAACTATAGAGTTTTGAGAAAATTCCAAAAAGCAACTAAGTAATTCTGAAATATAATTTTACACTTTGGCGTTTCAACTTGGAATGTGGTTGTGCATAAGATTTAATTTTTACACCTGTTGTAGAACACCCTGTATTTGATTAAACTTTTATCTACATATTTTTGTGTCAATGGTTTTTTTTTAAATTCCACACAAACAACCAAATTAAACATTTTTGAAGGAGCAAAATAAAATAAAAAATCATTGTCACAAATTTATTATTTTGCAATTTTATAAAAACGCCAAGAACTGAACAAGAAAGTATAAAAAAAAAACACTTTATTGATTTACAATAATAATAATATATGGCTCTGCAGATCTTGTAGACCCATGGCTTCAAAATTCTCTGTAATCTTCCTTCACTTTATCCTGTCCTGGTTTTCTCTTGCCATTTCGCTATGCTCAAAGGCTGCATAACTTTTTTACTGCTGACATATTCATCTTAGTTTTGGTTTTCCCTCCTTTTCATTTCAT
The DNA here is from genome assembly GCA_949768715.1 of Dascillus cervinus. Taxonomy (NCBI): domain Eukaryota; kingdom Metazoa; phylum Arthropoda; class Insecta; order Coleoptera; family Dascillidae; genus Dascillus; species Dascillus cervinus. The sequence continues at coordinate 28,012,478 of OX458323.1, forward strand.
CAGTACCTTCTTAGTCAGTCTGTTTATTACTTCTACTACATGTCCCAATTAACCATCTTAATCTCCTTCCTCTTTCTCCATCTCAGGTTTTCTTCCAAACAAATTCTGTAATATTTTCCATTTATCTGGTTTTAGATAAATAATTGCTTATTTGGAATCAACATTTCATATAGTCTTAGTTTTGCATTTCCTGTTAATTGCTTTGTTTTTAGTAGTCTTTCACTTGTTCTCAAGTCTGTTTCGTATTTCTTCTTTTTCTTTACTTTTATCTGTTAATACATGTTTTTAAAAGCCTACTTGTTTGAATATCTCAGTAGTTATGCCGCTTTTTCCTGAACTTTACAATTCTTAAATAGTTTGTTAATTATCAGTTCTATTTTTCTTCATTAAGGATTTATTGATTTACAGGCTGACAAGTGTGGGGAATTAATTTTGTTGCAAACATCCTTTTTAACAATCGAATTCAAAAAGCCTCTTGGTCTGATGAACGAATAATTATAATATTATAATTTAATTTTAATTGTATTTGTTGCGCAGTTGAGTTTCTTTCTAATGGAATTTAGAAAAATGTTTTTTGAGATTAGTTTTTCGGCTGAAACTTTTGTAACACCGTTGGCATTTGAATAGTTTCTTGCCTTCATGATACAACATATGAATTTTGAGATTGCCGTTTTGAATAAAACTTTTATCGCACCGTTGGCATTTGAAAAGTTTCTTGTTCTCATGAAGCAGCATGTGTTTACGAAGATTGCCATTTAGATTAAAACTTTTATCACACTGTTGGCATTTGAAAAGTTTTTTGCCTTCATGAATCAAAGCATGTCTTTTGAGATCGCTTTTTTGAGTAAAATCTCTATGACACTGTTGGCACTTGAAAAGTTTCTTGTCCTTATGAAACAACATGTGTTTTTTGAGATAGCCATTTCGGGCAAAACTTTTATCACACTGTTGACATTTGAACAGTTTCTTGCTTTCATGAGTCAACATGTGCGCTTTGAGATCACATTTAAGGGCGCAACTTTCACCGCACTGTTGGCATTTGAAAAGTGTCTTGCGCTCATGGAACAATATGTGCTTTTTGAGATTACCATTTAGGGTAAAACTTTTATCACATTGTTGGCATTTGAAAATTCTCTTGCCTTCATGAATCAAAACATGTCTTTTGAGATCGCTATTTTGAGTAAAACTTTTATCACATTGCTGGCATTTGAAAACTTTCTTGCCTTCGTGAAACAATAAGTGCCGTTTGAGATTAGTATTTTGGTTAAAACTTCTGTCGCATCTCTCGCATTTGAACGGTTTTTTACCTTCATGAATCAACATGTGTGCTTTGAGATTGTAATTTTGGGTAAAACGTTTATCACATTGTTGACATTTGAACTGTTTTTCACCTGTATGAATGTGTTTTTCCACTTCTAAATCTTTATTCAGACTCAAAAAATTTAGAGGGTTATCTTCAACAACATTCGAACAGCAGGGTTCTGGAACCAAACCATCTGCAAATTCTTTTTTCTCTACGTTGAATTTTAATACGGAATTAAGATCCTCATCCATTTTTGAAGTGACCACATGCTGAGGAAAAATTACGACTTTAATGTAATATGTACTGTGCATTTACGGCCACCCAAATGTGCACGATTTTAGCAACTTGATTTTTGCTTTATATCATAGGTGTCCTGAAAAACACCAGCCAAATATTATTTCACGACAGTCACTGGATAGAGCCAGATTTAATCTATGGAAAGATAGGGAAATTTGTGTCAGGTATTGTGTACATTTGGGTGGCTGTAAATATACATTGATATGAAAATTGCAAAATATAAAAATTGCAAAATATAAAAAAGCAGGTTTGACCAACAAGTCATTACACAGCGGATTTTGATGGACCACCTATCTCTCCTATTGTCATTTATTAGTTACAAGTTTGAATGTTATACATATGTAAAGAATTCTTAGGAAGTAGATTGAGAAACATTTTTAAGAAAAAAGTCGATCTAACTAGTTGGTCACCCCTGTATTAGAGGACAATTTTCTGCAAAAGCAGTTGAAGAATTATATTAAATAAGTTCAAACCACACAAGAGAAACATTATTTTCCTACTTGTTGAATATTTTATCAGATCTAAGTAATTCATGCAAACCAAGATTAATCTGTTCATTGATTAAGAAAGTGTAAGAATCTTAGATAGCAACACACAGCACTAGCCTGGGAAATTTTAAAAAATTGGAACAACGTTAATAATGCTTGGTGACTGATCGAGTATTACATGAAAATTAGTAGTAGCAAGCCCACCAAAACAACACAATGTTACAGAAAATACCGAAGAGTAATCAAGCATAAACAGTCCAGCTTATAAAATGAGAGAAAAAGGAAGATGCAAGTCTTTAAAATCACTTCCAAAAAGTTGACAACATGGTCAGTAAACTCACAGGATATCATTTCATTGCAACGCATGTACTGTACTCTAAAACTGTGCCTCGATGTTTACCGTATTAGCAAATGTTGTAGGATTTGTCTCGCAATTGACAAATTCAAATGAACTGCGCTCCTCCATAATTTCTTCCGGTTCATTTTTTATTATCAGTTCTTGCTCCAATTTAATTTTAATTTTATTGGAATCATCACAATTCTTCATCATTGTCTGAAAAGAATATTAACTTGTAAATTTAACCTCTAAAGAACTTAATTTAACAACTCTGATTTTACATTTTTAAAAAGGCCACAAGGGAAAACGTTCTCAAATTGAAAGAGTAGCTTCGGTTAGGTAATTACAATTAACAAACATTGTTATTGATTAATGTAATTCAACTGACGCAAATCATACTGACTGTACAGGTTATACAGCTTATTTTACATACAACGATGACTTTATGACTACAATTTTTTTAAATTCATGGTTTTAACCTAATGTTTGAAATTATTACTTGAGGCAATCGCTACAGTTTTCCCTTTCACTACTAATTCTCGTTTTGCTTTTAAATTCAGAAGTCACCCTTAAAAAACGTGCTTCACTTGACGATGTCGACGGTAATTCAGCAATGTTTCTTTTTTGCAAAACCAATCGTCCTCCTTTAGGGAGGAAAGTCCTTCTTTTGCAAGTTCTGTCCTTCCTCGAAAAGTGTCTTGCGATATGTCCTCTTCAATATTTGAAGGCCAATTTGTAAATCTCCATACCTATACGAACGATGCCAGGTTGATCCATTGCGCGTGATGTAACGAATTTTTGTATTCTTTATTCTTGTTCAATTTACTGCTGCCCTGGAACTAATGCAACAGTTGAGAGAGTTTTTTCTTTTGCTAATGATTTTTGGACAAGTTAGAAATCGAGATTGAATGTTGATACTCTAGCTGCAGACTTGCCGTAAATTCAATATGAAGGATATTTCTTTTATTTAAGGTTTCCTTTCTCTTCAATTTATTTGTGTCCTCCTTTTCATTTTAAAAAAGTTGGTCACCTTAATAGTATTATAAACAAATTACCTACATATTTATTATTTATTAATATTGTTATGTATTTAAACGAAACCTCTCAGAAGAGGATAGAATTTAAGAATTCTGTTAATACACACCTTCAGAAAATTTTTTCTTCTCACTAAAACCGATCGTATTATTTTCGGAGTAATGTCCTAGTCGACTTACCAAGACAATTAATTTTAATTTAAATAATTACTTACAGATATATCCGTAGAAAGTCCGAAATTTAGTACACAGTGGCAGCACTGTTCGTGAGAATAGGTTATGTTTATTTAAAGGTGCAAATGTTTGCAACGGTTTTTGAATACTCCTACAAAAATGTATTTAAAAGTTCGAAAATTAGGTATGAAACCAGGAGAAGATCTTATTGTAAATATATCCAAAATGGCATTGATTAAAGAACTTCAATCTATAATCTTTAAAGAAATTGGAGTTGAAATTATGAAGCAGAGACTGTTTTATAAAGGAAAACTGGTAATACAGAAATTGTTTCGTTTCCTAACTTAACTATTGTGTTTGGATTGTGTTTGAATTTATTAAAAATATTGGTTTAACAAATTTTCAGTTAGTTGACGATCATCGGGTGGTAGATTATGATATTCAGTTAAATGATGTAATACAATTGATGATAAGAAGTGAATCGGCAACGAGTGACGCATCATCTTCCAGTGAAGACAACTTGACAAAGGAACAAGATACTGAATCGACTTCCAAAGATATAGAAATAAAAGCAGATAGTTTGTATTATACATTAAATCAATTAATTGATGTGATTGATTTAGAGTATGGAGCTTGGTTTGAAGCAAGAATCGTAGATATTTTAAAAAAAGCAAATGCTCAGAGTAGTTCTTCAGAAGAATCTGATCTAATCTTCAGAATTAAATTGGAAAGGTATGAAAATTTTTAATTAATAAATTGTGAGTTAATTTTTATTTTAATCATTTTGGATCCGGTATTACTTTTTAAGTGGTATGTTTTGCTACTTGTAGCAACTTAGTGTCGAAGATATTAGTCATTAATTCTACCATAATATGAATGGGTACAAAATATAATAATTACAGTAACAGTCAATCTTAATTTTTGGCTTTCGTTAATTCCTTTAATATTTACTTTGGAATTTGGTAAAAGTAAAGGGTTTTATTTCACAAATAATACTGCAAGGAAAATTGTTACGTTTAATTTTCATAAAATACATACAGGATGTTTACTAAACATGCGACAAAAATCAGGGGGGTTATTCCTTGGGTTATTTGAAGATTCTTTTGTCCTTTGATGATTGTGGGAAAGGCGCTTTTTCGAAGATACAGGGCGATAAATGCTTTTCGGAAAAAAAGACATTTATGACTTCATGTTACACATGTAAACATTCTTAAGCTACAAAAACTGCTGAAAATGATTACCACCAGCTTCTCATTTACTGCCGAACTCTTTCAAAAACACCAGGGTTATTTTTTATTGCATTACACTCACCAATTATCCGATTTTTCAAATCTTTCTTATTTTCCACTGCACTGGACACTAGTGTCTTCAAATGACCCCACAAGAAAAAATAATTTTAAAATAATCCAAACTTTTACTGCCCTGCATCTTTGAAACAAAGCGTCTTTCCCTAAATCATCAAAGGACAAAATATTTTAACATAACCCAAGAAATAACTCCTTGAATTTTTATAATGGACCCTGAAGAATAAAATTAAATAATACTTAACTTTATATTTCATTTAGATTTCAATGTTTTTTTGATATACTGAATGTACGATAAATTTACAGTGATGAAGAGGTACTTCCGTGGGATGTTACATTTAGTGACATTCGTCCAAGAGCACGATATACCTACAAGAAACCAGAATTGACTGCTGGCCAAATTGTTCTCGTCAATTACAATATTGAAGAGCCAAAAACCAGAGGATATTGGTGTGTACTATATTTTTTTTTGATAAAGTTAATTATGGTAGCTGTCATTGAGAATTAATTAATTTTTTTAGGTATGATTTTGAAATAGAGGAAATAACAATGAAGCTTTTAAAAGGAACATTATTTGTGGGAAAAGAAAAAACACCTTTCAAAAACTGTTCCATTAAATTCGTAGATGAAGTCATGAAAATTGAGAAGCCAGAATTAATAGTTAATAGAAACAATGAGGCAAATTTAGGCCCACCGCTGCTCAGTAAGTGTACCCTGCTTTACATAAACTACAGTCAAATTCGGTTATACCGTACCTCACGGGATCAAGTAACCAATACAAGTAATAGACAAATTTTAAAAAAATATTATAGTTAAAGTGAACACAAAACTGTTTTTTAAATCATGACTAAGACTGTCCTAAATAGATCATAGATATATTACGTAATCTATTACTTATGTACGTTGATTTTGAATAAAATCGTTTGTTATACAGTGGTCATAAACATCTGTGCTTTGTGTTACCTTTGGAATAAGCAAAATGATGAATGTCATTTAATGTTAAGGTTAGGTAGTTGAATTTACTTAAAGGGTTACTCATTCCTAATGTGCAGAATAAAAAACCATAGAGAGATTTTTATAGTTCACTCTTTCATTCGTCTACTATAATTGTTAAAAATTAAGGTAAATTTCAAAACAAATATCCAATGATGAAGTTTTATAGAGACTACATCAATTTTTCAGTCACAACTATATTATCTCTTATTTTGAATTGTAACAACAAAATAAAAAGGTATTTCTTAGGAAAAAATCAATTTAAATGTTCAAAGTGCAAAGATGTTGCCACAAGAAAATGTAAAGAATGTGGTTGCAGAATTTGTGCAGGAAAAGATAAACCAGGTACTATAATACTATGTGATGAGTGTGACTGTGGATATCACATAACGTGCCTTGACCCACCTTTAACAGAAATTCCTTCTGAACCAGAATGGTAAGTAGAAGTTGATTAATAATTCTTTCGGCCCTGAATTTTTAATACCTGTAGTAAACATTTTTCAAATAGAAATATTTGCTTAACATTGTCCCAGTAGTAGCAATTTTTGAAATTTCCAAAAAAATTCCTTCAAATTATTATTGAGAGAAACTTTGGCAAAAATTCAATCCAAACATTGATAATTCCTACTTTGTTAGTTTGTATTGCAGTAGATCCAACTAATACACTAATACCCCGATTTACGTTGATTCGCTATAACGCTTTTAAAAAAATCAATTACCGCGCAGACGCACTGTATTGTGCGCCTGCGCGGTAATTACTTTCAGTTGCTCTTGCGCTTTTATTACAATTTAATTAATTTTTTTAAATATTTTGACATGATACGAAATTAAAACAGCATTTCATAGTTAAATACTATACTGCTTTCAACCTTAATGTACTTGTATTCTTTTTGTATTTAAAATTCGTTATATGACAATTTTAGAAAACGTAATTAACCCCGTTTTACGTTTGATTCGCTTAACGATATTTTTTTTCACGCATTAAGCGCGTAAATCGGGGTATTACTGTACTAATTTTTAGCAAAACTATACGACCTAAATGTCTATAATATGGTATATAGTGGCAACTGCCACTGGGAGGGCCAAAAGAATTGAATTAAATTTTGTTGAATAATTTTGTACTATTTATTATGAGCTCCACAATGCAGGTATTGCCCATCATGCAAAGTTGATGAAAATGAAATTGTAAAAGCTGGAGATAAATTAAAATTAAGTAATAAAAAAGCTAAAATGGCAAGTGCAAAGGAAGGCAGTAGTAATTCACGAGACTGGGGTCGAGGTATGGCTTGCGTCGGACGCACTAAAGAATGTACTATAGTGCCCAAGGATCATTATGGACCTATACCTGGTGTTGAAGTTGGAACTTGTTGGAAATTTCGACTGCAGGTGATGTTAAATTTTGTTTTGTAATATAGGAACCGAATATGTACAGGGTGTCCCATCACTTGTGGCCACCCCCAAAATTGAGCTTTAATTGAAAGCTATGAATTTGAAATTTGGTGCACGTATGACTCTGATATAAGGCTAGAAATTTCCGGTTTTAAATGTTAATTGTCGGCGTTAGTTTTCGAGAAAAAAAATAAAAACAGATTTTTTATAAAAATACTATCTCCCAATTTCGTCAAATTTCACTTTTCAGGATCAGTATTATTGATACAAAGATGTCCAAAGTAAAAAAAAAATCCAAAAGCTGTAATTAGCCTAAAATTCCCTTATATTCGAATCTTAACAGTAAATGTAATGATTTGTGGCCCTAATAATCCTCAAGATACACCCACCCTACATTTATAACTGACAGTCGATATTTACGACTAGATGAATACGTTTACTATTGAAAAATGCAATTCCGAAGCAATTTTAGCAATAAAGTCATTAAATATTTATGGATGAAACGTGCGTTTGAACAGGTTCTCACGAAAGACTCAACCAGTACGACCACAATAATCCGTGAAACTAATTTCCAAATTTACGGGGACGACAAAGTGAGTCTCGAACGAGTTCCGAAATCATTCAGTTCAAAATCTTTCGTATTCATCTTTGCACTCAAACATTAATTCAAAATGTAATAAGTCCTCTTCGACTTAAAAAATATAATTCAACATCCAGACATTAAATCATGTTCGTTCTCATAATCATAATTTATTAGAGGACTTACAAAAATTTTAGAAATTTACAAGAATGTAAAAAGGTTCGATTTAGGTACGCTACTGACGTTCTCTTGCCCTGGTTTCCACTAGACACTGACAAATTTTTACAATGCCATAAATTTAAATTGTACTCGACTTTGCGGAGAGACTCTTGAGGATTATTAGGGCCATAAATCATTACATTTACTTTTAAGATTCGAATATAAGGGAATTTTAGGCTAATTACAGCTTTTGGATTTTTTTTTTTACTTTGGACATCTTTGTCTCAATAATACTGATCCTGAAAAGTGAAATTTGATGAAATTGGGAGATAGTATTTTTATAAAAAATCAGTTTTTATTTTTTTTCTCGAAAACTAACGCCGACAATTAACATTTAAAACCGGAAATTTCTAGCCTTATACCAGAGTCATACGTGCACCAAATTTCAAATTCATAGCTTTCAATTAAAGCTCAATTTTGGGGGTGGCCACAAGTGATGGGACACCCTGTACATACAAAAAATTGTAATGGTTTCAAAAAAGAACAAATCCTACATTTTTCAATAAATAAAATGAAATTAATAAATCCAAATGCCTTCATTAATAATAATGAAGCAAAAAATGGCATGTTGTTATTTCAATCAACATAAAAACTATTTCAGAAAATTGTTCTTTTTTAAGTAGCTGAATATTGATATCATGAAACCATAAAATGCATGTAAATAATTATATGACATGATCAGTCTTTAAAGTAAATGATTACTTTGTTGTAGGCATCCGAAGCTGGTGTGCACAGACCTCATGTTGCAGGAATTCACGGGCGAGAGACTGATGGAGCTTACAGTTTGGTATTAAGTGGTGGTTACGAAGATGATGTAGATAATGGCGAAGAATTTATGTACACTGGATCAGGGGGACGAGATTTATCTGGTAATAAGAGAATATCAGAACAAAGTTGTGATCAAACTCTTACTCGTATGAATAAGTTAGTATCATTAATTTTCATTGTGAATGACCTATATTAAAGCTTTATTCTTTTTTTCAGAGCTCTTGCTTTGAATTGTAATGCAAAACTTAATCAAAAAGGAGCAGAAGCTGTTAATTGGAAGGGTGGTAAACCAGTAAGGGTCGTACGTAATTATAAATTAGGCAAACATTCTGACTACGCTCCAAAAGATGGAAATCGTTACGATGGTCTTTATAAAGTGATCAAATATTACCCAGAAAAGGGCAAATCTGGATTTATTGTTTGGAGATATTTATTGAGAAGGGATGACCCCACACCTCCACCTTGGGCAGAAAATCAATCTGAATTGGAAATGCTTGTAAGTAAATTACATAAGAATTACTCATTTTTGTCACTTGTAACAAAAAAATTGCTTGTTATGCAGTTTGTCTAAAACTTGTAAGAAAAAACCGTTCTTAACACAGGCTTGCAGCTTCTTTAGCAACTTAAAGAAAATTTTGCATTAATAATGAGTTCAAACTATTGTATGGAAGTTATCTAACTAAAAGTTTTTGTAGTATCCGCCGGGTTATTTGGAAGCTCAAGCTCAAAAACAAAAAAAAACAGATGAGTCTCTAGAAAAAAAGAAAAGCTCAAAGCGAGTATTAAGTGACAGTTCTAATATAACAAATCCCAAAAAATTGAAGTCTGAAACGTACAAGTTAAGTAATGATGTGAATACAAAAATACTGGAAGATGTAACAAATAAAAAATTGTGGGAAGAATGTAAAGAAACCATGTCTGAAGGAAAATTAAAATTCTTAAGCAAAGTAGAAGAATTATTTGTGTGTATTTGTTGCCAGGAAATAGTTTATTTACCTGTAACTTTGGAATGCAAACACAATGTTTGTCAGGTAACGAATCGATTTCATCTTCCAAGTCGTTCTACTAATGTTAATGGATTTCAGAGTTGTTTGAAGCGATCATTCTCTTCTGGAATATATAATTGTCCTTACTGTAGATTTGAATTAGGTGCACAGTACAAATTAAGCGTTAATAACAATCTGGGTTCTATTCTATCAGATTTATTTCCTGGATACGAAGCTGGGCGATAAATTCATTTTGACAATGTAGTTCACAATTATAATGAATTGCTTATCAATAAAGTAACTGTAATGAATTTCATTTGTACAGGGAAATAATCCATTTTTGTTTCTTGTAAGTAAGGTGATCAATCGTCCTTTAGGAAGGACAGTCCTTCTTTTGCAAGTGTCCTCCTATATGTCTTCCTTTTTAATATTTGAAGACTAATCTGTAAATCTCTGTATACGAACGATGCCAGGCCGATCGATTGCGTGTGATGTAACGAATTTTTGTATTCTTTATTCTTGTTCAATTTACTACTGCCCTGGAACTAACGCAACAGTTGAGAGAGTTTTTTTTTTTCTAATGATTTTCGGACAAGTGAGAAATCGAGATTGAATGTTGAGACTCTAGCTGCAGCACTTTCCGTAAATTCAATATGACGGATATTTCTTTTATTTACGGTTTTGTTTTTCTTTTATTTGTGTCCTTTTCATTTTAAAAAAGTTGGTCACCTTACATTAATGTCATCCAATTTTACACAAGGTTTTATTTAATGTTGGTCGTCGTAATTGCGGATTGCCCATTAACTTTAACTTCAGTAATTGCAATTCGTCTATATCAACCTTTTTAAAATGTTTGGTACACAAAGTTAAAGTTCTTCCTGTTACAGTAAGTCACCCACGCAAAATACCTTTTCGGAGACCGGTCACGATTGGGAAATCGGTGAAAAAGGATGCCATTTTCGCGGTTATTTTTCCGGTGATTTGAATTACTACAACCAATGGTCGTGTTCAGCGCACCAAACAGTTTAGTAAGTTTGATAACGGTAGGCGCTGAACACCACCGTTGGTAGTAAACTGTTTACTCACCGGTTATTTACCCAATGTCCACTGACACCAGAAAAAGAGCCCTGCGTTAGACCGTCTAACTTGGTCGACCAAAAGTTGCTTATAGCTAGTCTTCCACAATCTGCGAATACTTCGTCACATCTAAACAATCTTATGTAGATTTGCGTTGTCAAAGGTGGACCTATCCAAAAAAATTTGTCTGTATTGTAAAAATGTCAACAGTCCAACTTTTCGATTTCTTTTCTTGTTGCATTTCAAAAACCAAATCTCGGTGACAATTGATAAACAACCCATTTAGGGTTAACTAGAGAAAGTGTCTTTGGTCCATCTGGGCATCATAAAATGTTAAAGGAAAGAATTAAAGATCGTACACCATTTCGTATTTTTTTAAGGGTTCATCTATTGTGACTTTCGAAAAAAACGAAATCTCAATGATAATGGTGTTGTAAAACTACTCGAACAATTTAAACAGTTTGCTCTCTGTGACAATACTTTGTTAAACTACCCTTTTAGCGAAAAATAGAGACACGTGTTCAAATAATTTTATAACCAGTGCACGCACGGAGTTGCTAGGAGATGAATGTATCAGTATGCAATTGAGGACCTTGGTGCAAAAAGGGGATAAGTCATTATTTTCCCAATATCGAGTTATGTATGCCATTTGAATGTATTGTAAATTAGGTGTCGTTTGATGTAAGAATGGGACAAGTTATAATGTCATAATGAAGTTAAAACTACTTTTGACTCATCCCATAACGCGTCTTTGATGCAAGAAGGCGATAAATCCAATTTTCATATTGTGACTTATTCCCTTTTTGCATCAAGGTCCTCAATTATTGCGAAAAAATAAAATCTTACGCAATTAATTGGCACGACCCCTTCCTCCCCCAAATAAGAAAAAATAAAATCTTAGTCAGCACCCTCTCCCCTCTAAAATTTCTTACGTAATAAATGAACGGCCTTGAGGTTTTAATATGTATAGATGGCATTAGAGACTGCTTTACGATATGTTGAACAACAACAAGAAGCTACTCCTTCTAATGTTCTGGCGAAACATTGCAGCAAGAAAGAGGTGCAATTGTGCAAAACAATCCAAAATAACATTGTATTTGTCAAATTAATAAACTTACGTATACGTATGTAGGGGAGAGGGTGGTACATTCGGCTACTTATCCCATTAAATTACATAATTCTAAAAATCAGTAACTGATTAAAAAACTTGTATTTTCAAAAGTTAATCTCCACATTTGTCTAGGTTTCTCGCAAGGTTTCAACTCTTATATCTTAACGTATATATTTTTTATAGAATTTAGAAAAAACACCTGCAAATGGGCGAATGTACCCCACCGGTGAGGTAGTTTCGGCCATCGGGTGGGGTACATTCATCCAGTTAAAATTCATTGCTATATAGATGCAAATCAAATATTTTTATTGAACAAAAGTGAACTCATGAAAAATACAAAGTATAGTAATTATTACAATAATACAAACAACGAAACAAACTGACAAAAAAAAACAGCAGAAAGATCTAACGAACACCAAATCCTTCAAAATTGTAATTAAAAGTGTACAAGAAAGATGTCCTGGCTGTTGACAGTTTACTTCCTTGCAGCAGCAATGCGATGACATCACTTTTATTTACACTGCTGATATCTTCTACTTGATGATATATAAATATTTGATTTATTTTTTCGTCGCAAGAACTTGATTTCATATTCTAAATCGTCTATGTTCTTCAAAATGTGCCCAATATAGTAGCAAGTGGTTACCTTTGTGGCAAATTTGACCAATACAAAATATATAGTAAGAGAACGTAATTCATTCGAACTGAGCGAAAAATTTTCACTATCAGAGGTGTCAACGAGTTCTATCAACTTGTTTGAATCACTTGAGCTTTCATTCAAAATTGTCTTTGTCGCTGGTTTCCTCAAAAAGTCACTCGCATTTCTTATGTGGGGATAAACAAAAACAGGTGGAATGGTTCCCCCAGTGGCGCTGATTATACCAACAAAGGTAACCAATTCTCCTCGTTCGGCCGAAGCTACTTGTCCAACCTGTTTTTTCCACGTGTGGAGACAACTTTTACCGGTCTCATCACAGTTTCTATGCCAGTCTCTACCAAATTATATATTTGCTCTGAATTTGTGTCTTTAAGACTGTGACATAATTGGAAAAAAATTCCTCCACTCTGTCTTTATTGAATGCCATGTCCCTGTTCAGGCTGGTATTCTCAGGTTTTCTTAAAGACAACTGTTTGTTTCTAGACATGAAGCCTTTAAGCCATTCAATTCTTAAGGTTTAATCAATTTGGTAAATTCTTATGAGTGTGGACAGAAGCCAAAATAATAATTTACCTGCCAACTCACTTCTTTTCCAATTGATTGGTGTCACACAAACTGGTAACATTTGTGAAAACTTGTAAGCAATTTTCGTACTTGTTTATATGACAACCCGTAATTATTCAGATTGGATGATTTCTCAATATATTTAACGAGCTCCCTTTCCTGAGATGTTGTGAAAATTTATTTAACAGTGTATTTACTACGGTATTTATTCTTTTGATCGCTGCCTTTATTTCCAAAATCTCTGTCAATGGTAGCCAAGACTTCCTCTACTTTTCTTTTCTTAGCAGGGTTTTTATTCTGGACTGCAACGTCGACCTTTTCACTCCATACCGCCTTGCAGCTTCATGAACACTCAGAATTTTTCTTAGACAATTAATAATCGCTTCCTTCATATTATTCTCGTCTATATCTCGCCGATTGGTTTTGCAAACATGTGTACGTCGTGGCATCCGATTAAATTATACATATATAATAAATATAGTATCACAATAAAATAACATAGAAATACAATAATAGGTACCTATATGTTTTATTCCATTGATGGGGCACTTTCGGCTATCTGGCTGAATGTACCCCATACACTTCAGCCGAATCTACCCCACATGACATTTGAACAAATTAAAATTGCATTTAAAAAAACCGACAAGACTTTAGGTTACATTTCTTATTGACGTCATTCATGGGGAAGTACTGCATGCTGTACATTTTTTTCATATTTAATATACTTCACAAAGTTCAAAATTATGAACTTGTACAGTAGGCAAAAAAACTTACCTTTTATAAAGGAAATCTATTATTATTTCTTGAAAAACAAACCGCACAAACAACTGGCGACACTTCGCATGGACAAGAAAGATGCATCACCAGCATAATTACGCTAAAAGTAAGCGGTAAAATCAAATGAGGGCGGTGCAGGATAGGATAGACGAATGTACCCCATGGCCGAATGTACCACCCTCTCCCCTACATATGTATGTATGTAGTTGTATGAATATCGACTTATGCATGTATTCATGTAACATTTATTTTTTCCGTAAGTCTCCGTATTTTCCGAGTTTTTTCTTATCCGAGCTGGTCCGCATTAGCTCGGATAATCGGGGTCCTACTGTAGTTACAATAATAAAATAATTTACATAATCATAACTACTTTAAAAATGGGTCACCGTTGGCATAGGTAATTGATGGGTCCAATGCAAGAAGTTACTAAGTATAGGTAATTTACATTTTTAGTCTGTCAGCTGAATTTTCATGTTGCGAACCAAACTAATAGCCGATTTTACAATTATTCCTTTATAGGGACGTAACTCCCTTAAGAAGCATTTTTCAATATGTTTATATAAACTTTTTGTTTCAAAATTTAAAGTTCTATCTTGCATTTAATTTTCATGGTTTCAAAACGGAACATCTGTATATATAATTTATAATTATGACACATTTAACGTGATGACTGAACTCTTGAACATTTTGTAATATTAGGGAGTTATCGCAAAGACCCCGTTAAAGTCTCCGCTCCGTGAAATACCACGTGACCCAGTCCGAAATTCAAGTTACGGAGAGAGCCCTAACCAGAGTTATCGCAGTCTCTCCGTGAACGCTAACGCTTTTAAAAAGAAGCGAAACGGGACGATTTAACGGTGATATTATTTGAATGCGCATGTCTGGCGAAACTGAAAAGCACATGTAAGTTTAAATATTAGGCGCGAATGTAGAAAACCGAACTTGTCAGGGAGACTTTAAAATTTGAAAAATGTCAAAGAAATTTATTGAAAATTATGGAATTTTGGATTTTACAGTTCGTTTTGTATTGTTTTTAAATGGCTGTTATAAGTTTGTTGGGAGTGTTTATAAATTATTACTCGTCCTGTGTAGGTGGTTAATTACGTAAATAACAGATAAGTACACATTTCAGAAAACCATTTACATTAAGCATTATACCAAAGAATAAACACATTAGGAAACAAATTTATGTATGCATTACAAAGACGTGATTGATATTTTTTTTTGTAACTGTTAATATTTTTCCCGATCTACGTGGTGCCTTAAATTTAATTATTAATTAGTAATTGGTAATTTTGCAAATTGACGTTCCCACGAAACAAAATTGGTAGATTTGATAAAATCTATTAAAATTTTTTGATAGTGCTGGTAAATTAATTACAAACAAAATTAAATGTTTTGAGGGCTGGCTTATAACGATTAAGGCTTTAAAATTTCTGTGGGTCGAATTAAAAAATGAAGGCCGTTCGTTCCTGTGTACCAGAAGGCTAAATCAAGATGCTCTTGCAAATTGGTTTGGAACTGTTAGGAGTTCAGGGGGCAACAGTCCAAATCCTACCCCACAAATATTTCAGAACACTTTTAAAAAATTATTTTCATTAAATTACTTAGATAATAATGAAAGTGCAAACTGTGCCAATGATTTTGATCAATTGTTAACTGTTATAAATGAAAATATTTTAGAAAAATTTGTTAATGAACAGCAGCCGGTGTCAATTTCAAATAATTAACTCAGTTTCAATTTCACTGATTACAGAGAAATTGACTTCCTCGCCGAAAATGCTTTGTTTTACGTTTGTGGTTATTTGTACAAAAAAATGTTGTCATTTCACAATTGTACCGTATGCAAGGAATTAGAAATCAAAAATTTCACTTCTTCTAATTTATTTTGTCATCTGAAAGCATACCAAACCAAAGATAACAGAACTTTTTGAAATTTAGTCATGCCTAATGAAGATTTTATTAATGTACTTAATGCGTTTATGATTTAAGTATTTTACAACCTTCAATTAAAATTAAAAGAACAAACGGCAGATGCAAAAACGTTAATCAATTGGAGTGATTAACCCTTCAGTAGGCGCCTGTTATGTTGTTACACAAGTAGGCGCATGAATTACATATGTAATCCATATTGATTATTTATGATTGTGTTAACAAAATATTTTTTTATTATTTTTTTTTTAAGATAATGATACTTTAATACATTTTATAACATGTAAAAAAAATTTTGTCTTGAAGTAAATTTATAACGGTTTAACATAAATAAAATTGCGAACTCTCCAAAATAGTGGCAAAATCCTAAACGCAGCCAACCGACTTAATTAGTTCATACACATTTTTAAATTCAAACTACTTAACGTTATGTTATGGATTTCTTCCCGGTTATTTTAGCAAATATATCGGGTCCGTGTAAATGTTTCACGTTCTGAGCAAGCGCGTTAACAAAAAAAATTGAGAACAGCCGGGCTGTGCCCGCGTCACGTGATCCCTTCGAGAACTTTCCAAAAACGATCCGATCTTGCCCATGATATTTCAGCAAACGTAAGGGGGTCGGTTAAATACTTCACGTTTCGTTACTTTCTGAGCATGCGCTTTAACCACAAATTGAGAATAACCGCTGCGTTTCACGTACCGGGGTCTCTGCGATAACTCCCTATTATCGTTCCCACTTTCACGGTAGTTTCTTTCCACCTTAACGCTATCAGCCTTAATCACTGTCTACAAGTAAAGTGAAGTTAAATGTTTATTATGGAACGGATTAATCCAATGTACATTATTTCTTATGGGAAAAATTGACTCATTATTCGTTTAGCCCGTACAGTCTCCAAATAGCGGGGTTCTATTTTTTAATCATAATTTAGCATGATTTTGAAAAGAATTTTAGCGTTTATAAGTATAAATAGAGTATAGATTCGAGCGTGAAAGTAGTTCTGGCCATGGCCAATGAAACAAAATGTTGCAACAATATTGTCAGATGTTAATAAAGATTGGATACTCTGATATTAAAATAATCGTATCCTGATCGAAGACATATTTAATATTGTATATTTTGTATGTTGTCAAAATATTAAGGTTTTCTATTTACAACCAACATAAACAAAATTTATTTAAAAATTGCTTAACATATTAAATTTCGATTCTGCAAATTAATTTAAAATCTGCGCAAGCAGGACTGGAAGATGTCTGGATAGGTGCACGTTTCACATTGGACGAATGGATTTGGATACCTACAAGAAATTCGCTTTCACCACCAAACAATCATTCACCATACAACAATTCTGCCCTCCTAAGAAAGACCCCCGTATCTACAGAAATTTTTTTTTTTTTTAATTTTAGTACTTATCGATTCTGCTCGATTTATATGACATATTTACTTAATAAAAAGACCGTAAATGCAATGCTTTCTTGCATTTACAGTCTTTTTATTAAGTAAATATGTCATATAAATCGAACAGAATCGAATAAGTACTAAAATTTCAATGTTTTTTTTTTTTGTAGATACGGGGGTTTTTCTTAGGAGGGCAGAATTATCCACCGTGGTTGCATTATCCAACACTAAAGGATAGAAAATGTTTAGCAATAGACCGTAAAAATCACTGGCAACTTATTTTTATAGAATTATTCTGTTATTTACATCGGGGGTTTATTTGTGAAAAAAGTATGACTCTATTTATAATGATAACTGATTCTTCCTGAATCATTAAGATTTAATTCAGGTTTCATCTTCTACTTCAATACCACCTACGGTTGTCCATATCGGAACAACTGAATTTTATCGGTACCATTCGCGTGTTACGTGGAATGAAGCGATGGCATATTGCAAAGAAAGCGGAAGTCGTCTAGCTGCTTTACAAAACCTCTCCACGGTTCAGACATTGGTTATTATAATATATTTTTTATTTCCAAGTTTTCTTTGTTAACTCATTCGCTTATTTTACAATTTGTATGTATACAGGGTTTTCATTGTAAAAGCGAACGCCTTGCAGCGTTAGAGCAGCCAACATATATTGCATTCTTAACACCACTTTTGGTTACATAGTACCTAACCTTGGTAGTAACTTATTCATTGTACAATATCCATTGTTACAGAATTTTGTTTGAATCGCTTAGTGGTGTTTAGCGTGCAAGATATGTTGGCTATTCTGAACTAATGAGGTGATCGTTTTAAATTGAATCCCTTGTATGTTGGGCACGTCATGATTTATTTTAGCTTTCGAAAATGTTTGAATCAGAGGAAAACAGACGGTTGGTTTTGGATCTGCATCGATGAAAGAATCCCAAATGAAACGGACTCAAGTGGATATCCACCTTGGAAATATGGCAAACCACGTTACAAAAATGCGAAAGAATGCATCATTCTTGATCACCACCATTGCATCAACACTTGCCATTTCGACATCAAATTAAGACATGACTGTGAAGAAGGAGTTTTTATTGAAGAACAGTGTTCGATAAGAAAAAATTTTTTGTGCGAAAAAAGTAAGTTTATACAGGGTGATTCCTAAAAACCGTCCCACGCTCTAACTCAGTTATTTATTTCCCGATTTCAGAAAAAAATATATAATTAATTAGTCGAGTAAATACTACAAGAAGGTATTAATTTGGATTTTTCCCACATTAACTTCAATGCGAAGCAACAGTCAACTTTTTTTTTTCAAATGTCAATGTATACATTTTTTTATTTATTGTGGTAGAGAATTTTTTTCTAAATCCAATGATATCTAATAACTTGACCTTGAAGTAATATTGAGGAGAAAAACAAATAAAATATTTTATCAAAATAAGTCGGGGTTCCAATAAAAAAATTTAGAATATCTTGGAAAGCAATAAGATCATCACATGATAAATGTCATTTAAGTGCCAATATACGAGTTTCATTCAAATTTTCAGCTATTTTATGATTCGAATTTATAATTTTTATGTGAAATAACAGTGATCATGAATAATAATGAATTGACTGAAATATTTTAATCAAACAACAAAATCAGTTCAACCAAACAAAAAAAAAATCCTTCTAAATATTGTTCAAATTGACCACCATCTTGTTCAATGCACAACTGGCACCTTCCAGTCACTTCATAGGTTGCATTCAATATAAAATTAGGAGGAATTTCGCGACAAACACTGCTGTCTCCATCTCCTATTATTTTTTTATATTTTAAGCCGTGCATGACGGAAGATAAAAAACCTTCTAAAATAATCTGAGCCTCCATATTTTTCACAAAACTGGCAGTATTTATTTTTAATGCCAATATAGAATATTTTTTTGTTCTTGTACCAATTATGCAAGCAACACCAGAAGAAACATTGTAATTGATGTGTAAGATCGCTTACATAATGCTAAAGCTTTTTCTTGTTTACCTGCCTCTATAATGGAGTCGTGTGTACTTTGATTAATTACGCCAGATAAAGACTTTTCGTGCAATGAAAATGTATAAAGAGATATGGTCGGTATGTTTAGTGACTCGCACAATTCGGTTTTGTGCATTAAAAAAAAACATATTTGCCCGATTCATTAGTTAATTATTTTTTTATTAGCCAACTTCGACGCTTCATACTGTAAAAAGCAATGTACCAATTTATTTTAAAAAATTCCTCACTAAGTGTAGTTTTTAAAATGGTATAACATTTGCTTTATTTTACCTTAGAAAAAAGATATTGCCATTTTTTCGAAAAAGGAGATCATTATGAAATTATTTCTAATCAGAAATTGAAATAAAAACACTTTGTTGTCTTCTGAGATTTATGAACAACTTTATTTTTGAAAACCATTGTTGCATTCTGAGATTTATGAATGGGTTAGTTTGGAAGCTGTAAAGTGTAATTGACTTGTTCCAACTCTTCAATAAATCTGTCCATCCTTTTGAGAAATGTCACGCTTGTCTTGTAATTGATTTACACATTTCCGGCCCGACCGGACCATACATGTAAAAATCAAAGACCTCCCCTTTTTTAACAACAGTCTTGAACAGACTCTTGAAGATCAAGCAGTTTTAATAAGTCGTTCGAAGAACCTCGAACAGAAAACTTTGTACTTATGTAAATAAATCTATCGTAATAAAGCTCCGAATTTCATTTAATAACGCCTCATTATTACGGGTAGTTATTCACCTAATCGGGATCACGACAACTTGTTACATGAAAGTGATAGGTATTTAATCAAAACTAAACAAAACACAAGTGAAAATCACATATAAGTAATATGTCTTCAAATTGCCTGCTAGTACTAAGTGGTACGTGGTAAGTGGTACGTGTTGATACTTCATACTTAGTGCAGAGAACAAGTATTATGTGAGGCCATGCAGGGGTTGAGCAGTATAGACATAACTCGAGCCTTGTCGTCGATAAAAAGTACAGTGAACAGTTTCGAAGAATTATTCATGTTTATGATGAATATTTGATTTCGGCTTAAGGGGATTCTTACATTTTGGAGCTGACCCGATTTTTAATTTTAGTTTTAATTTGTCTATATTTTACTCCGCGTATGGTAATTTTTATGCGAAATAAAGTTGAATAGGTAACCGATTTGTTACTCATATTAATTTAGCTACGAAGGGTACTACATTTGTAGTGGCCAACTATAACTATCGAAGGTTGAGTTTTATGGTTTATGTTTACTGATTAGCAACTGTAATAATATAAACGAACACAGAGGCGATACAATAATTTATTTACTTAATCAAACCATATCAATTCCTTCATAAAATATTTTAATAAAAACAATTATTTCGACAATTCTTAATTTCTACAAATTGTCTATTTATCCATCAAAAGATTAGAAATAATTAACAATCTTGTTGCAGGGATCAAAAAAATACTGTGGTGAATAATATCAAGAGAAAATGATTATCAGCATAATTATTGCAAGGGGTTACAATTTTTATAGTCTCACTTTTGACCTAACCTATTAAAATCATGACAAAAAAATAAAAGTTCCTATTTCAAAAAAAAAAAACAATACACCTATCCTCCGATTTACACGGAAGATTGGTTCTTCAGAAAACCGTGTAAAACGGAATTTTAGATTTTTATAGGCAAAACCGTATAAATCGAAAACAATTTAAAATGTGCATAATTCAGTCATTTATTTAACGTAATTTTGTTTACTAAGATATTTTGAAAAATTAAAATAACAGTTCATTCAATAACAAATATACAGTGCATATTTATAAAAAAAAACCGTTTATGACATGATATTCTGCGAAGTAAAAATTTCAGCCCTAACCTCAACCTCCTTCGAGTGACGGTTTCAACCCCCAAATTTTTAAATAGGAATTAGGGGATTGTGATACCTCATTTGAAAGGTATCTTCATGCTCTATTGTTATGGGACCTCGAGAGAGCGACACTTCTTCGTACAAATCTTTATTATTCGTAAATAACACTTAATTTAAAATAAAAGTGACTAAAACTATGACTTAACAATAGGAGAGTAGTAGAGACTAACGACAGACTGGTAGCAACTATCAAACTATCAAAACTCTTAACTGTAATTAATTTGAATCCCTTATATAAGAAATTTATCTGTAAACAGGATGAAAAACAAGTGCATACAAACCACTAAGAAATACAATAACAAATAAACAGGATGAGAACCAATATAAGATGAACCGCAAATAAACATGATAATAAGTGAACAGATTAATAATAAGTAAACAACTTAATAGTTAGGTGATTAATTAACATAGGTACTTAATAATTATGTGATTAACTAATATAGGTACATAACACTATTAAAAACTGCTATGGTTTAAAATTTTATTGCGAAAATTAACAGTAAAAAGAATTAAACTTTTTAACAATACACTAAAAAATAAATAAATAAAAATGTTACTACTTTTCCATTACATAGACGATGTAAATTGCTAATTTTTGTTTCTAAAGAAATAACTTTTCTTTTCATTACTTTTTTTCAAATTGTTTTGGCATGATAAAATCCTAAAATTCCAATGAAATTGTAAAAATTCTATAAAAAATAATTGTTTATCTCTAACCAGTAAATATGAACTTTAAAAAATTCTGATTAGTAAAAACACAATGATGTACACTTTTCTACTGGCACAAATTTACTGCAGTAATTTACGTGAATATGTAGGAAATTTTATAGTGCACACAAATCAGGGAATCACCAGTATAACTGTCCCGTCCCTCATCGCGGCACGGGCCCAGAGAGAGGGGGACATAAGTCCACCCCCGGTTTTCTATTTTTTGTTACTACAGAGTCGCATACGAGAGTCGCGAAGAAAAGGTCGCTAGCTAGAGTCGCTAACCGAAAGTCGCTAAGCAAAGTCGCTAAGCGAAATCGCAAACATAAATCGTAAGGGAGAAGTCATCCCTAAAAACATGTTAAAACGGTAGCTTAAGTTAAATTGTATATAGTGTATCAAAATAAAGGGTTAAGTTCAATCGACTATTTTTGGAGTGTCCATCTTCATAACCTGGAGAAAGCAACAACAACTAACAATAACCATTTTATTTTGAATTCGTTATTTTGAACACCGTGTAAAAGCGAAATCGTATAAAAAACGTATCGTGTAAACCGGGGGATAGGTGTAATGTCATTATTTTGACAACAAGAATGTTAAGTAGGAAGATGTGAAAAAAAAAATCCCGAAACACGTAATTTCTAGTTTTTGTCACGATATCCTGCAGAGCAAAAATTTCATTCCTACCTCATTTGGAAGGCCTCTTCATGCTCTATTCAAAAATACTATGGTTTAAAAACTTACCGCAAAAATGAAGAATAAAAAAATTAATCTATGTAACTTAATTAGCTACAACACACTAAAAATCAAAAACTTGATACTAAGAAGGCAAGCAAAAACAATTGAAATGTTCATAAAATGACATAAAATTTTCATAAAACAGATTAAATTTTTTTACTCTTCATTTTTGCAATAAATTTTTAAACCATAGCATTTTGAATAGAGCATGCAGAGACCTTTCAAATGAGATATCACAAGCCACAACTTCCTATTTAAACATTTGGGGGTTGTAGCTGTCACTCGAAGGGGGCTGAGGTAAGGCATGAAATTTTCACTTTCCAGGATATCATGGCACGGACTAAAAATTAACGTGTTTCGAGATACTGAATTTATTCTATTTGGCTGGTCCGCACTGTATATTCTAAACAATACGTTACTTTGACTACTGTGCTCCTTCGAAACATAAATAACTATTATAATTCAATCTATTTTCATCAGTAATATTACAACTTTATGTATTTAATCACTAAATTGAAGAATTACGGGTAGAAATGCATTGCTGCAATCGATGCACTGCCTTTGAAACCGAATGCACTTCTAACAATTTGACGGGCGGCACGCTACTGCCACATTTACCTCCCTCTTTTAAAACGTCCATCTGCTCCTCAGTAGCCCCGATTATGCGAACACCGCACATATTCAGCATCTGCATGCAGACCGATTCCGGAACGCCTGGGAAAAAGGTCTGCACAAAATCCAAAAAAGTTACGAACCAATCCAAACTGTCAAGGGGATTTTTATTGATGCAAGTCATCACCCGTTTGTCCACAACGGTTGTTTTCAATAAGTAGGCCTGATTCCCACCAATTTCATTGGATATTTTCTCAAGTTGGTTGCTAAGTACCGGTTTGGGCTTGATTTGGCGCAGCACAGTTTTATTGCTGGCCGGGTCGATTGCCGGAGGCACGGAAATGGTTACTTTTGTCCACTTTGGGGGTTTCATGACCCACGCGGTATGTTTTAAGGGTTGTGGTGTGATGCCAAAATATTGCAGGATGTTTACGTTTTCCGGCCAGCAGTCTTCGAATACCGATCCGGGAGGAAACAACATTTTGATGTCGGAACACTTCGCTACGATTTTCTTCCTCGGGTTGTCGATGGTTCCTTGAAGTCGGTAGCAAAATTCCAAGTAGCGATAGTTACAACTTGGCAGTATGGTGTGGTACTGTTTTAAATCGGAAAGGTTGCCCTCGAAATAGAAGACGGGCAGGTACCGCTCGTTGTCGCAAGTCACGTATGGCACCATCGTACCCTGATTGATCCTGACGAAACCGAACTTATCTGAGGCAGTCAGAGGATCATTGAGCTTTCCGCAACAGATGTTCAAAAACTCGACATAATTCACAACATCCTCAAGACAAACGATCAAGTCATTGGTGGAGTAAGGATGGTCGCTGAATTGGGAATCGCAATGAAATTTATTTATTTCAGTTAACAGTCGGCTTTCAGCTTCAGTGATGTAAAAGCTTAGAATGGAACAATTGGACGTGTTTAGGTGAATTATGCGGAAAAAAGTTCCGAGCAAGGTTTTTTCGGCCATTTGGACAGAGCAAAATCGTTGCTTGTCTCTGAAGATATAAGGAATGCAATCTCCATTAATGAGCGATTCCCATCCAAACCGACCCTGAATCGAACTCAAGTCGCAGATAACATCTGCAAAAGCGAACCGTCACCGATCTGATAAAGAAATTAGCTCCCACTTACCTTTTTCAATACCGAAAGGAACTGTGCCACTACTTTCAGAATCCCTTGTTTGCATTTTTGTAGCCTATGCGTGGTTACGTAACAAGAAAAAGCACAAATCTTTGCAAATTGGACGCACCAAATTATTAACGTTGTCTCAAAATGAATTTCAAGATTTTATAACAACTGTCATTTTATTGGAATTTGATTGTTTTTTTTTCGGTCCAACAAGCGCGATTTTTACCTATGGATACAAAAAGTGGCGAAAGGGCAAGAAAAATGAAATAACTAATTTCGTGATCAACCAAGAAGACATAAAGTTTCTAAATTATTTTTAATTTGAGCCATTATTGTCCGAGTGTGGGCATTTCTCAAATTAAAACATTTCAAACCAACTTGCTAAAATTAATTATTTCAACATTTTTAACCAATTTTTTAGTTATCATTTTATACAAAAAACATCCAATCTACAAAATTCCAAGTGGAGATTTTGCTTCGAGATTTTCTCTGTATCCCTACACTGTATAAAAAGTCCATTGAACAAATCGTGTCCGCCAAAGAAATTATTGAAGGTCGAAGATCGCGAAAATTAGTTTCTCTTAAATATCTTGTGAAGTATTGGTTTTATTTGAATTTTGGTTATTATAAAATTTGTTTATCATCAAAATCTGCACAAAAAAGGTGCTATACTAAACTTATGTGGGACCAATAATTTTCGAGATATGAAGCTATGAAAGTTTGATGGTGTATTATACAAACAATATGACACATTTATATAGTTGCAATATAGTTGTAGTGTTTGATGGTTATTATGACAATAGTAACAATATAAAAGCAATAGAACAACTTTGTCGAATGAAAACAATTCCAAAGATAGGATTACTACTTATGATCAATAATATGTGGCTTTTGTCGTGGCCAGTCATATATAAATGGTACGTCCGATGATGCGGCAGTGGAATCTGAAATAAACGACGACAAAATAGACCTTATTACTATGTTATCCCCCGAAATAATTGTAGTTGATAACAGTAACGAAAATGATGAAGAATAAGTAGAAGTAGAAGAAGAAGGCAGAGGCGAAGAAGTAGAAGAAAACGACTCATAATAGGCCTAATAAAAACACGACGTAAAAAAAACACGCCTTGCATTCTACCTCAAAGTTGGTGCGGAAACGAATGCATCGCGGTGTCCAAGTTTTCTCAGTCTCATATCCCGAAAACCATTGGTTCCACACACATTTAGTATAGAACCTTTTTTGTGCAGATATTGATAATAATAGTATATTATTATACAAGTTTTATAAGACAATACGTCTTATGAAACGAGTGAAATATACTATTTTTTCTACTTTGGTGCTCTTAGTTTTATGAAAATTTGAAAATTCTGCTTTCTAAATGAGGAGCTAACATCCAAAAAGCATTTTGTCACAGTAATCAGAATGTTGGGAAATCAAGAAAAACTGTTTAACGAAAAATGAAGAAGGCTGGTATTTGGATTTTTCGGGGTTTGAATTTTATTGGTCCAAATATGTTAATTTAGTACCCCACAAAAATATTTTGTTGTGAAAAATTAAAAAAAAAAACGAAATTTAGTTTTGGACAAAATGCTTTTTGAATGAATATTGTGGACAAAACATGGTTTGAATGAAACGTTTGTGGTTGGAATGAAATGAACAAACAATATTACTTTCAAAGTAATCGTACGTAATCTTGTTTGTCCAAATTTTTCTCCTAGTAGGGATAAAAAAAAATTTTTGCACCCAGGAACCCTTTTAATACTGGTCTGCACAGAAAAAAAATATTTAACGTTGAATTCGTGGTGCCCACCTGGTTTTTGTTTTTTGTTTGTAACTACTGGTCTAGGTCTTCTTCGCTTTACTATTTTTATTTCGAGTAGACCTGCAATCAAATTGTCTTGTCTAATTTTGTTTGATTTTAAGTATGTTGGAAAGTTTTAACGTTGTCTGGTTTTACATTTACATAAGAAAACTGCTTTGTATTGTGTTTGCAGGGTTTTAAAATTAGAGGTTTAGAGGATGCAGAATATAGCAAATTCTTTTTTTGGATTTTTAACCCACCACTTCTTTTGCGTTTTCTCGCTCCGCAGTTCGATTGTCTAACACTCGTCCCACTTCCGTCATCAAATACAGTGACATTATTCATAATCACAATAACACTATTCACTCATATACTAATTAATTAATAACCTAACTTAAGCGAGTTTAAACAATATCATAACAATCAACACGGGATATGCGCGCGCATGTCAGCATTCTCCAATCTGATTGGTCGTGTGGACAAAATTTGTTTTGAACAAGACTCAGCAACGGACTAAATTCGTTTTGAATGAAACCCTACTTTTAGCAGTCCTATTTTAGTAGGATAAAATCTTTTATGGAAGGAAATTAGTATCTCATTATGTTGATTTAAACCTGCTACATAAGGGGGAACAAAAATCTCCATTTAAATTTTTTTGTGACAAAATCCTCGTGCGACAATAGATCGTCTTATAAAACTATAATAATATACTATTGTGACACTACTTTTAGTTTCACAAAGACTCACTTATGATACCAAAGTAGAAAAACAAATTTATTGGTCTTAAAAATGTGAAACTTTAATATTAAAAGCAGACTCTTTTGATTACGATCGATTGCAAAAGATTAAAACAATGCACAAATTTGGACCAGTGTAAGTGGGGTGTCATACTTTGCGGTTTTCGGTTGCGTTTATAAACAAAGATTATAATGTTTATAACCGCAAATCGATGTCACACACGCGGTTTCGTTTTGATTGTAAACATGCTGTCAAAAACCGCGCTGCAGCGTTCACACACGCGGTTCTAACCGCGCGGTTATGTCCCCTCCCTGAAGTTTATTCGATGCATGTGAAAGATGTCTCAGTTATCAATATGCTTACGTTCGAAGAGACAGTGTGCATCATTTATGCTTTGAGAAAACGACGTCAAAAAAAAGAAGGTATTGGGTCCATCCCTTAAATAATAGTTTACGGAAAACGGGAGGCCAATTTCAATGCCTTTACCACCGATTGAGGGAATACCCCGATAAATTTTTTAACTACTACAGAATGAGTATTGGCTCATTTGACGAATTAGTTACTCTCATGAGACAGGATCTACAGAAACAACATACTGCATTTAGAGATGCCATTAGCGTACAAGAAAGACCAACCGTTTTTTCAACCCATATACTTTTACGTAGAATACCTTCATTATTGACTACAGCTAACAAAACTTACATTATATCGTCTATTGGAGATATCCGTAGTTAAAGGGTTAAACATTATTGATGTTAGAATGCTACAAAAATAAATCTCACATTTATGAAAAGTTGTAGTAAACACTCAAAGAAATCTGTTTATTAACGCTTACTTTAAAAACAACCTTTAGGCAGGTATTATGTTACACATGTCTGGTCAGCGCGATTTTTAAAAACAGATGACTGGATTTATTCCATTTCATGTTATTTAAGTTAACATTTAAATAAAGCAATTGGATTTAAATCTGAGCTATTCATTAATTTTTAAACCCATATTCCTTTAATTGATACTTAATATCACAACCTTCCAAGAAATATTCGAGTTTAAACACGAATTCTGTTAAGAATAATATTTTAGTGCATCACAGCAAAACTGGAAATTTGATTAATGATCTATATAATAATTATAAATATGTACAGTCAAACCTGGATAAGCCGGAAACTGGATAAGCCGGAATCCTGTTTATGACGGAATTTTTTTTCAGTCCCGAATTACGTATATGTAAAGTCCATGTAAAGCTACCTGCTTAAGCCGGAAACTGTCCAACGCGGAAACGGAAAGTGTTTTTAAGTCCCCTGCACGGTACTGCACTGGCTAAGCCGGAAACGATGTCAAAGTAAAACTTAAATGTTTTGCTGTTGCGAGACAAAACAATAAAATGTATAGTATTAGTTTAACCGTCTGCGATAGTGATTTGCTGATCAGCTGAATTCAGTTGATTACGGTCGCCTCTGTGAACGTTGTGATCGTATTGAAGTGTGATCAAAATGTCTTATAGAAAGCTGAACACTTTAGATTTACAAAAAAAAATAGAGTTATTACAGTGCTATGAAGAGCAAAATGCGAGTGTCAAGGAGCTTGTGGCAAAATATAAGTGCGGGAAGACACAAGTGTACGAGATTTTAAAGAACAAACAGAAAATAAAATTAGAGTGGTTAAGTGGAAATCTTCCCGGAGAAACCAAAAGAAAAGTTAATAAGACCGGGAACGAAACCATAAATAAAATTTTGTATGAATGGTTTTTGGACGCCAGAACGCGTAATTTACCTATATCCGGACCTATCCTACAAGAACAAGCAAAAATTATTGCCCAACGACTAGGACGAAATGAATTTAAAGCATCAAACGGGTGGCTTGAAAGCTTTAGATCTCGCCACGACATTTCTTTCAAACAGATCTGTGGTGAAGCAAAAGATGTAGATTTAGACACTGTAAATAATTGGAAACAAAAGTTGAATGAAATTATTAAAGACTACGATCCGAAAAATATTGGAAATTGCGACGAAACAGACTTATTCTTTAAAGCTATTCCCGGTAAGACTTTAGCTCTCAAGAATGATAAATGTGTAGGTGGAAAGCAAGCTAAGGAAAGGTTAACTGTACTTTTATGTGCCTTTGCGGACGGAGAGGTTGAAAAACCTTTAGTTATTGGCAAAAGTTTAAAGCCGCGTTGCTTCAAAAATTTAAATGTTCATGAACTTCCAGTTACGTGGCGGGCCAATCGAAAGGCCTGGATGACTTGTTCCTTAATGGAAGAATGGCTTCAAGCTTTAAATAAAAAAATGCAAGCACAAAAAAGAAACATTTTGCTTTTTTTAGATAACGCAGCCTGCCACCCTCATTTACAATTTTCTAATATTAAGTTATGTTTTTTTACCACCCAATACGATTAGCCTAACACAACCCATGGATCAGGGTGTGATTCAGAATATGAAAATGCATTACAGAAAATTTGTACTACAATCGCTATGTGCAAACATGACAGCCTGCACTTCTGTGACCGAACTTTCCAAAAAAATATGTCTTGGATGCTATTCGTTGGATTTCACCTGGTACCAGATCTATTAAAAAGGACTGTGTAATAAAATGCTTCAGGCATGCAGGATTTAATTTTAAGGGCGATATTGAGGAAGAAATGAATGAAAACTGCGCACAGGATATGGAAAGGATACAAGAGTTAATGGAAGAACTCGGCGAAAACTCAGTCAGACCAGAAGATTACATAGAGATTGATGAGCAAGTTACAACTGAAGGAGGATATCAGAGTTTAGAAGATCTTATGGAAGCTGTGCAGGACGATCAGAGAGAAGATGAAACTGAAGGAACAGGTTTAGGTATGGATTGTCTGGACGCAAAATTATAATAATTATTTTATATTTACAAATATTACAACCATTTATTTATTTAATGTTGTTATATTCCATTATTTCAGCTATGGAAGTTGAAGAATGTGAAAAAATAGTTACCTCTGCAGAAGCATTGAAAAAGCTGACAGCATTGGAACATTATTCAGACCGTATAAATTGTGGTGAAATGAAAAAAAAAACTATTAGAATGTCGCACTGCACTTGAAGGGAATGTTAAAGCAACTTGTACTAATAAAAAGCAAAAAACGCTGCAGAGTTTGTGGGGAAATATATCTTGAATTCCTGTAATTTGTGTTTTTTAATTACATACGTTTTCCGGCTTAGACAGTTTCATTTTCCGTCTTAGGCAGGTTACTGGATAAGCCGGAAACCTGGCTAAGCCGGAACTTTTTTCGGTCACAAGCGATTCCGTCTTATACTGGTTTGACTGTATATATTTTGGTCGTTCTTTGAAAGGAAACATTTCACTTCCAAGAACCAAACAATTGAACCGCCCTCAAATACCGGTTTTCTAAAGAAACCGCAAGAATTTTCCATTTATTTAAAATTGACATTTTCTGAATTACAATTGTTTTTTAAAAATCATCAATTGTAATTCAAATTAGTTAATTGCAGTTTTGAAAACGTCAGTTTAAATTTAAAAGCATCAATTGTTTTCAAAAGTCATCAATACCTACAATTTTTTAATAACACTAAAGTTTTGACATATAGACTTTAGCAGCACCAGTCGAAGATGAAGAGGATAAATCGAAAAAGAAGAAAGCCAAAGAGGATCCTTTGTTCTCAAAAAAGACTAAATCGGATCCTAGTGCTCCACCTCCCAACCGGATTTCATTTCCTGATATGTGATATGTGACAGGGAGGAGCTCGATATTTTCTGACATTTACGGACGATCACAGTCGCTGGAGCGTCGTTTACTTTCTTAGAAGCAAATCAGAAAGAAGTATCAAATTCTTGTATTACGAGAACTATGCGGAGACACAGAGAGGTAAGAGGATCAACGATCTTCAATCAGTCAACGGCGGAGAGTTCTGCAATGGTGCAGTGCATGTATAACAACACTCATATAGTGCCAGAATCTGCTTTAAAGGTACAATGTACACAATTCTTGTCGCAAGGGGCATAAGCGTTTTTGTTTTTAGCATCATCGAGATCATTGATAGGATTAACTTGGATAAGTTTGCCTTGCGCACCACCACTCAGAGTAGGGATAAATTTCCAATTCCAAAATTGGATGTACCAACAACATCAGAAAGTTGGGATGTTAGTAATTAAAGTTATTTAAAGTTATCTTTATTATTAAATATCAAAATAATATTTAATTTCGAAGTTAAATCGTTGATTTTCATAATAGTTATTGTTTACGACTTTCTACAATTTATCAAGTCACTATTTTATTTCTTTTTATAACTAAAGGGATATAAGTGTTTTTTGTTTTATAATAAATATTGCATTTTTCATGTTAATGAGATGCAGTCGAGGTTCATTGTGAAACCTATTTTCGATTGATACAGTCCACTATTTATTTGTTTTTTCTTCGTATAACGAGATTGTTTGCATTAAATGCAGTTAGAATAACAAAACATTTGGTCTTTCGAGTTCTTCTTCCTATAACCATATCGGTTTGCAGTTAGAAGAACAAAACAGTTATCATTTTGTAGAAGTTATCAAAAACCAATTATTTTCCGAATCCCATGGAATTGGTGGTCCAGCCTGAAGATAGGTAATTTATTTTCATATAAATATTGATAATTCTGATGATCCTAAGTCATTTGTAATGAAATTAGAACAGGAACAACTCATTATTAAAGATGAACCAGATGAAGTTGCCAAAGAAAACAGCTCATTTTATATCATCAAATGCAATAAAAGAGTTGAAAAAGTGGAAGATGGAATTGGCCGCTGATTTGGTGAAATTTGAGGGACGTCTTCTCCCTATGCAGACCATCGTCGGCGGTAATTCTCAGACTTAACCATATGGCCGCGATGTCGATTGGATAATAAAAACGGCGACACGCAAAACAAATTACAAAAAAAGTTTGGTCATATTTAGACTAAATTAGGCTGCGTGCAAACGCAAAAATCCGCATGACATTCCATATTACCATCTGAAGAAAATTTACGAACCATCGAAATAAAGTGGAAGCGAACGATGCTGTCGTCGGGGAATTGTATGCGACACTTTTTGAAGGGAAATATTATCGCTGCAAAGTGCTGTCGATTGAACCGGCCGGAAGAAAGAATTCAATGATACAAATAATTTTCATTGATTATGAAAACACCGAATGTAAGAAAGTTGATGACTTACGTGTGTTACCGGTGGTAGGCGAAAATTCAATTCAATTTAATAATAATAATCACATATCACGCTTTAGAATTCGAAAATTAAGAGAAAGGATTGACGCCCAAAGAGAATACATCAGGCAGACGGAGGAACGGGTGAAAAAAGAAAGAAAATATTAAGGATATGGAATTGCGAGTGCAGGAGCTTTTAGGAGCTCTATAAAATGTAGATGAATTGCTCTAAGAAGACGTGGTAGCCAACCCTCAAAGATAGTGGTCTCTCTTTTTAATTTAATATTTTCATTTAATTGTTTAGTTGTTGAATTAAACCGTTGAACTAAACCGTATTCAAACATCACATCACATCAGAATGTTCTGATGTGATTTGCTGGGCGAGCACAATAAAAATGTTAATAAGTTTGTTCTCGTTTTATTTAGTTAATGTGTTTGCGGCTGGAAAGTTTACAATTTTACATCATATTCCGAACTCTCTGCTTCTTAACAGAGCAGGGCTCAAGTTCGTTGTTGTTACTGTTTATGCTGTTACCTCTCACGTTTTTAGAATTAAGAAGATTATAGGCCAAAATTCTAAGGGAGTGTTACCGGAACGCCCACACAAGCTGGCCGCCTGACTGAGCACGGTACTTGGTAGTTGGTGATGTTACCTTGGTCCTTGTAAAAGGCAGACACGTTCATTTACTATAAAATAATATAAAGCAGTGTTTAATTATACAGTGCTTTCGTAAAGTAACGAATAAATTCGATAAAACTCGCGTCGGTCCTTCTCAAAGAATTGAGAGACTATTGAGATTCAACAGGTGTTTGGCCGAGAAGCCTGCTGTAATCAAGGAGTTGAAAGAGTGGAACATGGAATTGGCCGCTGATTTGGTGTAATTTGAGGGACGTGTTCTCTCTATGCAGACCATCGTCGGCGGTAATTCTCAGACTTATCCATCTGGTCGCGATGTCAATTAGATGCGTGACTTGCGCAGCAAGCCGATGCTTTACAGCGTTGAAGTGAAAACTTGGACGGTTATAACACCGACTAGGAGCAAGGGAACGGCTCAGAGTTTTGCGCAGATGATTGTGCGCAACGCGTACGACATGCGGTGGCGTTGTTAGATATTTTTTCTTTTTTATATGTATAACATTAATTATCTGCATCCCATAAACATTGATTAAACATAAATAAATATAACTGAATGTTTCTTTTAGCAAGTTTCTTTTAGTTCAATTTTAATACTAGCCAATTTTTGATCTAAATTGATTTTTCGTATAAAAAACTGAATAATTTACTTAAAATCATACCGCTATAGCTTATCTACTATGGTAGAAACACAAAATTTGAAAACAGTCACACCTCAGGTTTGTATAATTTAACGTTTTTATTCCTTAAATTTAAAAACACTTTATTATTTAGAGACACCTTATAGAAGTATTCTAAAGAATCACAGCTCTAAATCTTCCCTGTCAAAGTCAGTGACATTTGATGATGAAAGTGAAAAGCAGAATGATTTAATTACGTTTAGTAATTCAAAAGATATTTGTACATTTGAAAATTGTTTTGAATATTAATATTTGTTTTTTCAGTTGAAACATGTGTTAGGAGGTCAACTCGTCAAATAAGAACGAAATTATTCTAATCATTACTTATAGTTTTAATGTAGTTTCGAATTTTGGGTTTTGTTATTGACTTCAAGTACAATTAAATAAAACTTGCTAGAAATCTTTTATCTCCGACGCTACCAAGAGGCCGGATGGAACCTGGGTTAAGAACGAAGAGGAGGTAGATGAAGAGCAGCTGTTGAGGAGATACTTTCCCATTAATTCAACAGGAGGGGAGACAGCGCAACACGCGCAAACCAAAAGAGAGAGCGCGCAACCATGGGACTGGGACCGGGGTAGAATAATAACAAGCAGCGAAGTGCGGGACATCGCGACAGAGGTGGATTCTAACAAAGCGCCAGGCCCGGACGGCATCCCAAGCAGTGCCATTGTTCGGCTGGCGAACACCTGCCTAAGCTGGGTCACAAAGATCTTCGACAAATGCTTGCAGGAGGGCCAGTTCCCAAAAATCTGGAAACAAACGACGGTGGTCTGGGTCCCCAAACCGGCAAGCAAAGGATTTAGGCCGATCTGCCTGCTCCGGGATTAGAAAAGTAGCTAGACAAGCTAAGTGCAGGCAGGCTTAGCTGCAGGATCGAGGACAGAAACCTATTGTCTGAAAAACAGTACGGCTTAAGGACAGGATAAGGAACGGCGGGAACACTGAACGCATTTGTCGGGGAACTCACCGCCAGAAGGAATAATAAAGAGCTCTCCAAAGGTTCACAGCAACCAGGAAAATCTGGAAAACCTGGAAATATCAGGGAATTTACAAATAAATCAAAATATCAGGGAAAAGTCAGGGAATTTATGAATTTTATAAAAAAAATCAGGAAATCTAGTTTATGTACCTGGAAAAACGTCTGAGACGAGATAGAAAAAGTTTTGACCGGTTTCGTTAAGAGCACAAATTACTAGAAAAAGGTCAGGGAAAATACTCGAAAAGAGTCAGGGAAAACCTGGAAAAGTCGGGGAATTTGAAAATGCAGAATTACTGTGAACCCTGCTCTGCTGTGTCGTAGCGTTGGATATTGAAAATTCATTCAACAACGCTTGGTACCAAGGATGCTCCAGAATTAAGATATGTACGAGAACCATCTGATAAGCAGTATATTCTGATGTCTACTATAAAGTGAGTAATTACATTAACGCACCATTATTTTTCAAAATTAGGATAATTTTCGCTCATTTTTCTTCCGGTGCCGTGGTCAAATGTATAGGTGGCGTTGGCCATTTCCTTCTTTGCGGCATAAACCGCAAAAAAAATTTGATTTCCAAACATAAACAAGTCATTACCTAATTCAATTTAATAATAATCACTCTACATCTGAGATTTAGGAATTTCAGAATACAACAATACCTAAGAGAGACGGAGAAATGGATGAAGAAAAAAAAAATTAAGGATATGAAATTGCTTACAGGCCAAAATTCAAAGAGAGACTGAGATAATAAGAAGAGAGAAGTAGAGAAAATCGCGAAAAACTTTGATCGAGCCGACACGTTTAAATCCAACCAGTTTATAATCAGAATATCGAGGGATACTCTTTAGAAATAAATAGAAATAAAAGCTAGATTGACGCCACGTCAGGGATCACTGTTGACGAGGAGGCCACACGACAAGACAATAAAACTAAAGTTTACTATGGAGTTCCTTAAGTTCCTGACATATAGACTTTAGCAGCACCAACCAGTCGAAGATGAAGAGGAGGGTGCAGATCAAGATACGCCGGATAAATCGAAAAAGAAGAAAGCCAAAGAGGATCCTTTGTTCTCAAAAAAGACTAAACCGGATATTTCAATGACACTTGTTACAAATAGCTAAAATTCTGCTTATGTAATACTTGAACGGCCCCTTATCGTTTTAAAGCGGATACTGAGTTATGAAGTTAAATATTTCGTACCCGGCAAACTGGCTGCCAAAAGCTGTTCGAAGTTGTTGATGACCATAAAATTAGGATTTTCTTTGACAAACGCTTGAGCTCCGAGGTCCACGCAGACCCATTGGGAGCCGACTGGAAAGGTTACATTTTCAAAATCACCGGGGGAAACGGACCATCTCTGGGACTAGCCTGCCGTTCAGCAGAGTAAAGCTACAGCGGGAAGTTATAAATGCGATCGTCCAACATGGGGAAGTACCACGTCTACATATTACCGTGGACGGACTCGACTATTGGGCTTTGGTGGATACCGGTGCATCTCACAATTTTGTCAGGGACGGCATCTGGTCGAGCCCGATAAAACAAGTCGATGATCGCGAATTAACCCTTGCGATAAATACAGTGAAACTGTGAGCATTAAGAACGCTTAAAGTGCCCTATTTGTTATCGGAAGTGACATTGGTGGCTGAATTCGCGGTGGTGGAAAACCTTCGCGAAAACGTTATTTTCGTGTACAACTAGCTAAAGAAACAGAATGCTGTTGTCGATATCAATCGTCACCGTATCCATCTCGGCATACAGCACCGATACACAGTGTTCTTTGGACATCCTACTCCCATACCCAAAGACGCTCCTTTTCCTTCGGACTTAAAAATTTTCGCATTCCATGCCTAATTGAAACAACGAACGAATGGCCAAAAATGAGGCCAAAGCAGTATCTAATGATACCTAATGGTCACAGTATTTAAATTATAAGCGCGTAGAAACTCAGATGAAGCCGTGCGCCACAAGATTCGTTGCAGTGACCTCCGATTAGGCTCAACTAGAACCTGCCTGTCCATTTTTTCAATATCGGAAGATATTATATAGACAAAACGACGAAAACAAAGAAGAATTGAAAATAAATCCTGTT
Organism: Dascillus cervinus; assembly: GCA_949768715.1. Taxonomy (NCBI): domain Eukaryota; kingdom Metazoa; phylum Arthropoda; class Insecta; order Coleoptera; family Dascillidae; genus Dascillus; species Dascillus cervinus. The sequence continues at coordinate 28,049,091 of OX458323.1, forward strand.
GTATGGTAGGACCTACCATTTGAATGTTCACTGGAAGTGGGCATAGAACTATCGAAAACTACTCGAAGCGTTGTAGTGAGGCTTTCCTCTTTTAACACCCCATGATGAGGGAGAAAATATGAAGAATCTGAAGAATCTGGCACAACAGATGGCACGTGACCTAGATCTTCGTATTCCTTCATGAACATAGAATAAGTTTTAAACAAAATTGGGTTGGCCGTTAAACATCTTTCTAAAGAAAGGAATGTTTTGAGCGCAAACTCTCGAGAATAACCAAGGACCTGAGAAGGTCTGGTCTCTTTAAAATTTGCTTCGTAGGAATGTTCTTCCTTTGAGAGTGCGGACGCTCCGTCGGATAGCTCTCAAGTTCCCAGAACCTCATAAGCTGGTCAGAAACTTCGCTTGGGCGATTAAAATGGCAATAAACCATATTGGTAGAAGGGGCTTTTTTATTCGACCCGCTAATACCTAACCAAAACGAGTCTTTTGCAATTTTGGACGATTGGGACCTAGTCCTATTTGTCCTACGCAGAAAAGATCCAAAAAGGCTTGAAAGCCAATCAGAAGGTCTATCTGACCCGGTTGATAAAAAAGAGGGTCAGATAACCGAATGTTGCCCGGAATTTTAAATTCTGGATTAACCCGATAACTGGGCATGTTGTCGGTGATCTCATCAAGAATTAAACACGAAAGGTTCAATTTAAAGATGAAAATGCAAGGTCACGTCACATCTTGAAGGAATATAAGAATTGACCTTGACCTTGACCTGACACGGAAATGTCTGTCAATCTCATCGACAGTGACAATTTCCTAAACAGATTTAACCGTTTCAAATTGGACTGTGAACCAGAATCCAAAAGAATTTTAATTGATGCTGATCTTCTGGCAGGGTCAAAACCTGCGCGGAGTCGTTGAGCAACAAAATCTGCGCCTCATTCATTTGCACGGGTTTAGCTTGTTCTTCTGGCAGGGTCAAAACCTGCGCAACGAACGTTAGACAGTAACATCTGCGTACCATTATAACAAAATGCTGAAATCTTGTGTTTGGGTTCAGCTCCTGGTTCTGATGACACGGATCACTCCGATTGGGTCGACCGTGGTACGCCACCAGTAGAATCTGTCCTTCCGGCAGGGTCAAAATACTGCGCGGGGACGATAGGCAGCAAAATCTGCCGGTTTTATAATGTGCTCTGGATCTCCATCCGAATCTTGCAAATTTTTTCAAGTACGTCGTAGAACGCGTCAACTTGGTCTTAAAAACATCACACGCTCTTATCAACTTCTCCATTGCGTTTTAAAGAAAAAGAAACAAGGGACGATACCGTGGGTTGCGTTGAAAGCCTGGACAAGAAAATTCTTGGCACTAAATCCGGTTCGTTTGGACCAAAATGTTATCTTGTTCTTCTGCAGGTATACAATTGATGTTGTTTTAGAAGAACAATTATAATAGTGGACTGTATTTATAAAAAGATAAATCTTTTAAATGAAAATTTTGACTGTATTCATTTTGTTTTGTTGAAAATACAATGTTTATTTACAAACAAAAGTGAGACATAATAACTTGATAAAAAAAATACAAAAAACAATGACTTGATAGAAAGGGCATAAACACGCCTCCTTAAACTAAACTAGTTTTATCATAATATATTTCTTTTAGCAAAATTTATTCGTTATTTTAGCCACATTTTTACAACAAAGAACCGTTAAATTAATGCTTCATTTCTCTCTGTGAGAATCGCCTTAATTTCTTTAGTTAACAGCAATAAAAACTTAAATTGCTTCGAAATATTTAAAAATTGTTATTTTCGTGAATATCTCAAAAACTCGTTCGATTGGTTTTTTTTTTTTTGCTTTCACTACGGTAATCAGCAGAAACACAAACAATTGTTTGCTAACCCTACAACGCGTCACAGAGATGATAGAAAGAGGTTACGAATCCAAACAATATACAGCAACCCTGTTTATCGACATAGCTCAAGTCTTTGATCGCGTGTGGATTTACGGCCTGAAATACAAAATCTCACTACTGCAAATACCCAACTACATCAAATCCATACTATTCTCCTTCCTTGAAAATCGCACTTTCGCAGTCAAAATACATACATCCATATCCTCCACCAAAAACATACATGCAGAGCAGCAGCATTCTAGGCCCAATCCTCTTCAACATCTACATGCGAGACCTCCCCACCATTAATGCTGACCTGGCGATGTATGCAGATGATACTGTCATACTAACTAAAGACGTATACTTAGAAGTGGACATTTCTGACTTACAAGCTGCCAGCGCTATTCTCAGTAGATGGTTCAAGAAATGGAACCTATCCATCAATTATGCCAAGTGTGCTACAAAAATCTTTACCCTTCGACGAGTTAATAACCCATCAGAAATTTCAATCAACGACCACCCCATTCGGTGGAACAACATTGAGGAGCCCGTTAAATACTTAGGTATTTACCTTGATACTAAGCTCACCTGGAAATATCACGTACTCAAAAAACTAAGTGAAGGACACACGAGACTCATTCAACTCTACCCACTCCTAAATCGCAAGTCCTTCTTGCTCACCCAATGTGATACCATCCTCTAGTAATCGCAAAACCCATATGTTAGCTCATGAAGTGGAGAAAGCATTCAGATGTCTAAAATGTGGAAAAGGTTTTGTGAGTAGAGACCTTCTCAATGAACACATGAAAACTCATAGTGGAAATAAACCATCCAAGTGCACAAAATGTGGAAAAGATTTTTTGAGGAGTAATCGCAAAACCCATATGTTAGCTCATGAAGGGGAGAAAGCATTCACATGCCTAAAATGTGGAAAAGGTTTTGTGAGGAAAGACCATCTCAATGAACACATGAAAACCCATAGTGGAAATAAACCATCCAAGTGCACAAAATGTGGAAAAGATTTTTTGAGAAGTAATCGCAAAACCCATATGTTAGCTCATGAAGGGGAGAAAGCATTCACATACCTAAAATGTGGGAAAGGTATTGTGAGTAGAGACCATCTCAATGAACACATGAAAACCCATAGTGGAAATAAACCATCCAAGTGCACAAAATGAGGAAAATTGAAATGTTGATACTGCAACTCGACGGACGTGTAATATTATAGATAGATAAGGGGTGCCCCTTGTTCAGATGTTTCTTTACTACATGCTCTATAGGGGTTACCATTAATAATGATTTTACTGTAATTTCATTATTTCTTTTTAAAATTTCTGTATGCTGTTCAAACACGCTTCTCCGAAAACGATGAATCAAGACTTAAATATTGCAACATTATAGATAAGCAGCTAAAAGTCATAAAACTTTACACGTGTAGGCATACATATGCAGAAGGCACACAGAAGTTCTCACTAGCACTTTAAAACGTGCTGATGAAAAATATGATAGCCGATTGTAATGGATCGTGAAAATTAAACATAGTAATACAAGAATAGAAAAATTAATTATTAGTTCATCATTTCTGTTAGTTTAAAATCCAGTAATGAGAGCTGTTAACATTTTAAGAAAATGCTTTTCAACACAAACAAATTAAAAACCGATAACATTTTAATCAATTAAGGTCGAGAGGGTCACTATGGGTATATAAAAGTTTCAGCATAACGTAAAAATTGTTAGTAGTTGGCGAACAACAAATTGTATGGCTATTACCTGATGGTAAAGTAGGTATTTAAATTTAGTGAAATACACACAACTATTATTTTTACAGTGTAGTTATTGTTAAAATGGACATAGAAGAAACATTTGAGCTATTGGAACAAGGCGACAAAGAGATTGTACTGGATAATAATCATCGAGATAACATAATTGTGTTGGGAAACACTGGAGCTGGAAAATCCACTCTGGTTTTACTTGTCGCAGCGAACAACAGCAGACTGATAGCCGCAACTTATTTTATCAAAAAGTAATCGATTTTTCTCAAATGGTCAAACTGTTATTTGTGGTCAATTATTCGTCGGTTAAAATTGAAAGCGACCGGCAGGACTTTCCGACGCTAGTTCGACACATAGTAACTCTGGTAAAAGATGTAACCAAATATTCAGAGGGAATTAGTTTAGTAGCGACAAAAGTTGAAAATAAAATTATTTTTAACCCGGAAACTGGGCAATACGAAATGGTATCAGACGCCGTAGTTATTCAGACAATCGCGGCATTTTTAAAAGAATTTATAGGCTCACTAGAAAGTGCGGCTGTGTATCCAAAACTGGATCAGTTTTGCGACAAAAGGCTCTGAAATTTGTAAATATACTTTTGTATCAACAGAATGATACTTATCCGAAGTTGGGAATTTTTAGACAGCCGGATAGACCAGGACCACTAAGCGAAATTCCTTTATTGCAAGAGAACAAAAAAAAATTACAACACCTGTTTCTAGTTAGTAGTATCTTCATTGCTAAAAATGATGACGACTTTGGGTACACAATTTCTGACCGGACTCAAAGTTCAGTTTACGAATTGGTTCAAGAAATAAACAGAAGGATTACACAGGTATCGGTCGCAATTGGCGAAGAGATTAAAAAATACTATGAGAATGTTATCAAATCCAGTAAGGACACATACAAATTGCAAACGATATTAGAAATGGGAAACGATGTTTGGTTTGAGTTTTTTGATAATGCGTCGAAAATTACTAGTCTACAAGAATACATTAATGAAATTAGAGAAAACTCATTCAAAACGGGAATACCAATTTCTGATGATACTTTTGAATACCTTGAAGATCAAAACAATTATTTTATATTTTTTGAAGAGGTCAGTGGGAAAAAACACGAAATACTTCCCTTAAATTGGGCGAATGGAATCAAGGATTCTGTGATGTTTCTTCAACGTTCAACGTACTGGTATTCGTTTCTGATTAATTTATTTGATAAGTTATAGACATTCAATTTTCAAGAAGATCCGAACTTATACAATGTCGCTGATGTAAATAATTGGGGGAAACCCGGAAATACCCAAGGAATCAGGATAACAAATGATAACGTTCACACATTTTTGGGAAAATTAGAGAAGGAAAATATTAATGGGTATAATGATGTTAAGGACCTCAAGAATTTTAGTCAATTTGAATTGAGAGATTTAAATAACGTACTTGACGTTACCTTAGTTCAGCGTCCAAGCTTCGATTGTAAATACGGCGATAAATTAGTAGTAAAGGGAAATTTTGTAAAACTCACCGTCACTTCCAAGACTTCTTGCGTCAATATAAACAAATTGGAAGTATTCGCGCTTAATACATTTTTCGTCGATGGTAATTTAGATAAGAGAGGTCAAAAATTTCAAATTGGCATAATAGCACCGACCTGGCAAATTACTAAAGATGCTAAGATAGCTATGGAAGGTAAACCAGGTGACCGTCAAAGCGACGTTGGGAAAAGCACCAGTCCAGGTGGAAAAGGACAAGATGGAGGACCCGGCCACCCAGGAATAGGTGGAGGGGCGTTTTTTGGAGTAGGAAAAACATTTACTGCTGGACGAAAATTAACAATTGATACTTCAGGAGGAACAGGTGGAGACGGTCAAACCGGTGGTGATGGAGGAAATGGCAACAGAGGCGCCGATCCGTATTTACCACCTTCGAGGTATTGGCCTGGAACAAATTTTAAATTTTATGTTGTCGGCGATTTAAAATTTCGCTACAAGTACACTGGGTATCATTCGTACACAAATAAATTTGGTACTTTTATCGAGAGCTATTATGATGTATATGGTGACAAGGCTAACGGTGGTGATGGTGGCGATGGTGGCGTTCGAGGGTTAGGCGGTAACAATGGAAATATCAAGATAATTGAAATGGAACGTTCATCTGAAATTTGGATGATTCCAAACAAAGGCGTTCAAGGAAATGGAGGAAATGGTGGGAAAGGTGGTAATCCAAGAAGGGATGGCGACACACTTAAAACAACACTATTTTCCTCAAATATCTTTCCAAACAGCGATTGGAAGGTAAATAATCGGTATGCTGGATCAACATCAGATAGCGGAAAAGTTGGAATTGGTGGCAAAAATGACAAAGGACTGAAGCAACCAGATCCACCTGTAACTTACAATAATCCTTCCGCTTTAACCGCTGATTACAAATCTTATCTAAAAACCAATTTAAATAATCCGATTCAAAAGCAATCGTTAAATGAATTTTTAAAAGACCTGGAGGGAAATAACGAAATAAATCAACTTTATGGCTCCTCTGGACTAACTAATGACTTGTTAAATTCAGAAAGCACTTTAACAGAAGTTAACAACACCAATTTCGTTAACATTTCCGAAGATTTCCAAATTCAACGTAACCGTGGAATTCGAGGATTAGTGTTGGAAATAATGAGACTATTTGAGGAAGAATTGGAGAGATTAGGATTCAGCAACGACTTGGACCCTGTAAGTGTACAGCATAAATTGATGTTTTTGATAATCAATGAAAATTATTCAAAAATTTCTTTAACACTTTGCAAATTCGTTGAACTGGATTACGAAAATAAATGTAAGATAACCACAAAAATCGCTGAAATGTTAGATAAGGAAGTAGGTAATTTAAAACAGAATTCATTCACAAATCAAATTAATTTGTTTTCAAACGGAATAGTATGTGCTGATACTGCTAATGACCGACGTTTTGGTAACAATATTGATGCAACTTTTAATTTAATTAAGTAGTTTTGAATCGAATTTAATATCTTTAGTAGTTTGAATAGCTTATTCTTAATTATTCTCTGCTGAGTCATCATTTATTGCTCTAAGTTTATTTAAATAAAGGTTTATATTTTATTTTCCTTTAACTGTTCCCATAATATATTTTTAATTGGCTCAAATAAATAGAAATCTCTAGAAATAATGTTATTAGTACAGTATGAACGTTTTTAAATTGGACTCGAGAAACCAAGACTGAGTATAAATGGATTGCATTGGTTTTGAAACTTATACATTTGAAGGTGGTCAAAAGCAGCGATTTTAAACAGAATTATTGGCGTTCGGATAGAATTCTATTCCATTTAGGGTTACCATACGTCCTATATACGTCAGAGACACGTGAAAGATATGTTGATTTCAATTTGGATGCTGCTGCATTTCTCTTACATTTTAAAGTTCAAAATTCGCACATTTTGAACAATCCACAGTTAATAATCTCCAAAGATTATGTATGGAATAAACGTGAAACGACCCCAAAAGGGCATTACTTACTGAACTTGTAGATCATGGCATAAATCGTGTTAAGTATGCATCAGAATGTGTTGTCGGATTAGCTGAAGAAATTAAGAATTTATCAAACAGTGGCATTTGTAAAACTTTAGTAGCTATTGATGGTTATAATGCCTTTTTTTATCCACACACTAGGGTACGAACTGAAAAGGAGGAAATTGTCCATCCTTCAAAAGTAACGATAACAGAAGCCTTTTTAAATTTAACAAAATTTGATTGGAACAACGGTGTTGCTGTATTGACAGTTGATGAAATAGCCATTGCAAAAGCAGATCAAATCTCTTATTTACCAAAATATCTGTTAACTAAAGATGGGTTTAACCATATAGATCCTTTTGTACCTTGTTACCGTTATAATTATCCCGATCGAGAAGCTAGGCGACAAGCACGACTCACCCCGGACAACGGGTTACGTTGGTGAATAATATAAATAAAGTTTAGTTCTGTCACCCTTTTTCAAATGAAAAAGCAGAACAAATATTACAATCTCTAACTAATTGAGTTTTATTAGTGTTAACGTTCTTTTTCGGTATTAACCTGTACCAGTGCAATCATATTCAGAAAAGGAGTTACGAAGTTGTTTAGATTATTACAAAGACCGACAGTGGATTCATTCAGTGCCTGGCCAAGATGATGAACTTTCCTTTATTAGTGCAAATAATCCTTACGATATAATGCAGTTATGTTCATCTTTGTAAATATTTAAATAAATTAACTTTGTTAGATTGTAATCCCTCTTTTACATATACAGCGTGTAGAAAAAGTATGGAAACTCTTAGTGAAAAATAAAATAACCAAAGTCCATATCCTAAGTAATTTTCAACGAGGAATCCAAAGGTGACTTTGGATTTGACATTGAACCTCATTTTTGAGGTCAGCTTTGTTTTTTTAACTGGGAACCCCTATTCTTGGTGCCAGAATCGGAAAGAGCTGTAAATTTTACGTACAAGTATTTGTTTAGATCTGGGGTTAATGTCATCTCTACTTGTCAAATAAAGGTCAAAGTACGCAGGAATTTCGGGGGATTAGTGAAAAGGGAAATAGCCAAGATTCATATCCTAGGTAACTTTCAACGAGGAATCAAAAGGTGACCTTGAACCTAATTTTCAAGGTCATTTTGAGGTCAACTTTATTTGGTTGATCAGGATGGTCGGATTAACTTTTAATTATTGATGTTGAAGTAAACTTTAAAGGTCAATTCAAATGATACTTTCCTGCCAGGTCCCATGATAGCGTACTTTGACCATTATTTAATCCGTTCTCAAATCCAGATTGTTTATGCACGTGGTTCAAACATAAAGCCCATATACTGCTAAGTCCTACCTAATTAAGGGAAAAAGCAAAATGAGAAAAAAATCAAACCATCAAATAAAATGTGCTAGAGTATTATACCTGGGTATAATTAGTCCCACAATGTTGTATACCTGCACAGTATGGAGAAGCGCGGCGCGAGTGGCACCCATATTAAAAAAGTACAAACCCTGCAAAACCAAGTTCTGAGGATAATAACAAATGCAGAATGGTATATCCGGTCGAGTCGAGAACTTGAAATAGCAGCTATTGATGATTTTATAAAAGGAACAGAAAACCACTTCTTCCAATCATTGAATCGTTGTCCAGCTACTGAGACTTACCAGCTCGATGCCAAAACAGAAAATCGTAGACTCAAACCAAGGCTAGCTCAAGACGCACTCCTTTCATCTAACGAGTCCAACTGATAAATAAATTTCAACTTTATATAATGCACATGTGTATGTAATCAAAATATACAGCCCTCTGTGCTTAACCAGTATATAAATTAAAAAGAAAAAAAAAAAAAAAAGATGTACAGCGTTCACCAATTACTATTTACATTTCGTAATGCTGTTACAAAGCAGAGAATATGACCATTAAAGGGGGTCGTAAGGCACGGGATAAGAAGTTTCAAGAATCAAAGTTTAAAATAAATACTGACCGAGCCGTGTGGAAGGAGTGAGCTTGTACAGCCTCGCAATAAAAATAATAGAATTGTCAAAGTGCGACAACAACAAAGGGATAGAGCTAGACCATTGCTTCGTTCAGAGACGAAAATATTATGATGTTTGACAAGGTTTTTCCGCTGATTTTTGAAACTTTCTCAAATTTATCTTGAGGAATCGTTTTCCTAAAAGTACACGTGATTTGTAGACATAGGAGTTACTTTTTTAAAATAATGTTGCAAACGAAATAATTGAAACTGTTTGACATCTTTTGTTCACTCAAAAATTTGAAGTGCATTTTTTTGTACTTTCAATTCACAGTTAAAATGAATACAGAACTTGAAACAATACCCCGATACTCGTTACGAAGTGCAGAACGCAAAAAAAACATTCAGCTCGAAGAGGAAGCGATTTGCAGCAAAACAACAAAGTACTCTACAGGTATTTTAGATTTGTCAAACGAAATGTTGCTCGAGATTTTTAAATATTACGACCAAAATAAAGTTACTTTATTTTACTAGTACTATAAGAAGAAAGGACTAATATTTTGTGTGGGAACAAAAAATAACATCCTGTCATTTCAATTTAATAATTAATAACCTAAAATAAATCGACGTGAGAGTATACTTGGTTCTAACTCTGGGTTGCATATATTAATTGAGTGACAATGTTCAATGTTAAATAAAGTACCAGGTATAGTCCAGCGGCTTACTACATCCACAGTACAGGCGACCCAGTCTGGAACCATCAAATCAAAACGCGAAACATCACATCACTTAAGACCTCCTCTGTATATTCAAGAGTTAATTAAGGGAAAAAGCTACATGAGAAAAAAATCAAGCCATCAAATAAAATGTGCTAGAGTATTATACCTGGGTATAATTAGTCCCACAATGTTGTATACCTGCACAGTATGGAGAAGCGCGGCGCGAGTGGCACCCATATTAAAAAAGTACAAACCCTGCAAAACCAAGTTCTGAGGATAATAACAAATGCAGAATGGTATATCCGGTCGAGTCGAGAACTTGAAATAGCAGCTATTGATGATTTTATAAAAGAAACAGAAAACCACTTCTTCCAATCATTGAATCGTTGTCCAGCTACTGAGACTTACCAGCTCGATGCCAAAACAGAAAATCGTAGACTCAAACCAAGGCTAGCTCAAGACGCCCTTCTTTCATCTAACGAGTCCAACTGAACTAGTTTTTAGTGCTGCCAGCGAAAAAAACGGCGCAAAAACGAGGAAAACCGACAAATGAATGCACACATTTCGTGGTCTTAAAACGCGAGGCCATTACGTTACAATTTTTCTTTTTTTTTTTTCAGCGCTCCATTGTGTGTCGGCGACGCAATGATTGCACTAAATTGGCGAAATTGGCGGAGGGGCAGTTTTCAGCTTTCCCCCCTAGTTCATGAACGAAGAATAAGCTTCAAATAAATTTGGGTTGGCCGTTAAACGTCTTTCTTTTGAGCGCAACCTCTCGAGAATAGGCCAGGATCTCCGGAGGTTTCTTGAACGGTATTGAAACAATGAAACGGCCATCGTCGTCGCGGCGGCTGGTATCTTTAAAATGAGGAATGCTCCTCCTTTGAGAGCGCTCGCTCCGTCGAATAGCTCTTAAGTTCCCAGAACCTCATGAGCTAGTCGGGAACTTTGCTTGAGCGATTAAAATGGCAATGAACCAGGTTGGTAGAAGGGGCTTCTATAGTTGCCAGTCTCTCATTCGTAGACAATTTTTTTTATGAAAAGTTGTAAATTTCTATCCTTGCTCCCTTACAATCCGCCAATTTCTTAAACCACCCCCGACGAATATCACTGAAATTAAATTTAATTTCAGCTGTTGCGGATGCAATCTCCCGAAGATCTAAAATAGTCGAAATTAAATTATCCGATACCACCTGTCAACTGATCGAACATGTTTATACAGCGTTCAATCAGAACAGTTTTGCCTTCGCATTGTATAAAGAAAAAAATAACTTTGTTTGTATTTAATTTATAAGACGTATCCGAAAGTGAAAAGCAGAATGATTTAATTACGTTTAGTACTGCAAAAGATATTTGTACATTTGAAAATTGTTTTGAATATTAATATTTGTTTTTTCAGTTGAAACATGTGTTAGGAGGTCAACTCGTCAAATAAGAACGAAATTATTCTAATCATTACTTATAGTTTTAATGTAGTTTCGAATTTTGGGTTTTGTTATTGACTTCAAGTACAATTAAATGAAAATTGCTAGAAATCTTTTATTCCCGACGCCACCAAGAGGTCGGATGGCACCTGGGTTAAGAACGAAGAGGAGGTAGATGAAGAGCAACTGTTGAGGAAATACTTTCCCATTAATTCAACAGGAGGGGAGACAGCGCAACACGCGCGAACCAAAAGAGAGAGCGCGCAACCATGGGACTGGGACGGGGTTAGAATAATAACAAGCAACGAAGTGCGGGACATCGCGACAGAGGTGGATTCTAACAAAGCGCCAGGCCCGGACGGCATCCCAAGCAGTGCCATTGTCCGGCTGGCGAACACCTGCCTAAGCTGGGTCACAAAGATCTTCGACAAATGCTTGCAGGAGGGCCAGTTCCCAAAGATCTGGAAACAGGCGACGGTGGTCTGGGTCCCCAAACCGGCAAGCAAAGGATTTAGGCCGATCTGCCTGCTCCGGGATTAGAAAAGTAGCTAGACAAGCTAAGTGCAGGCAGGCTTAGCTGCAGGATCGAGGACAGAAACCTATTGTCTGAAAAACAGTACGGCTTAAGGACAGGACAAGGCACGGCGGGAGCACTGAACGCATTTGTGAGGCTTGCGGCAACATCGATCTCAGAGCGAAATTTAAAAAAAAACAAACCCTTGTTCAATTGCTTGCTCTAAAAAAAAAAAATACAAATTTGAAGATAAAAAAGAGAAATTAACATCTTTTTTTTTGTTGGGGGCAAAAATCTTCAAAAAGACACTTGTCGATCAATGTTTAACAGGCGAGTCAGGTTTTCCACAACGGCACGATATGCCAGCCTATCAACGGCCAACCACCGGTAGCGTGCACCGCCAGCAATGGGACATCAATAAACCAGCAGACCATGTACGCCGCGCATGACTGACTAAAAACCCCTCTGTGAGTGGCTGTCCAGAAGAACGGGAAGTAGACGCACAGAAAATGCCGCGGAGACAGTAATTATTGGAGGGTGGACCTCGGACGACGACACCAATCGCGCGGGTCGGGTACGTAGTCCGCTGGCGCCCGAGAATCAAGGGATTCGGGTGGACAGTGGGCAAATTAACTAATAATAATAATAAACGCAAGAGTTGGAGATAACCGTATTTTTGGTTTGTGGTGTTTGAAAGGTCACTTTTTTATACGACCCTTCGTCAATTTAAAAAAAAATTAATTAATTAATTAAATCAAAGCAAAGCAATTTGCAATCAGTAGTTATACCAACAACCAAGTAAATTAAAGAGATTCCTGCAATGTAGGGGTGGTGCAAGTGGAACTAAATTAAAGGACCGGATGAAGCGTGCATTTTCTCTAAAACCGGGAAGCCCAGGACGACTATCACTGTTGCACGCTCCAGAAACACAATGCTTGACTTCACCACTCTTTTTATGTTATTTTTGCTCCACTAATTCCATGTTTTCAGCGCATAAAAATTAAGGAAACACTGCACTTGTCATATGCACAGTACACGGTTGGTGAACTGACGTATGCGCCTCTTGAACATAAAGAAAATGAAGTGGTCTATTGTGGCAATATTTTACAACAGAGGAACGTAGCCTTGAATCACATTTAATAAATGCTACCTCTGCCAGCGATCAAGGAGGCCACAAAGTTATTACAAACATCCCGGCAGGACATTCAAAGTAACATTACATGTACTCAACTTGATGTAAAGAAAAATGTTTTGAAAGAAGAACAGTTAGTAGCTGTTAAAAATCAGGATTTTGAAGCTGCTGATCGTTATAAAAAAGAAATCCAAGATATTCAAGATCAAATTAAGAAGGCAGAAGCAGAAAAAGATGTTACAGATAATATTTGGGATATCAAAAAATATTTGAATATAGCAATCGTTTTGCTTTCACTGCCGGAAATTATTGAACTGACTCCAACATTGCTGTCTTTAAAAGTAAATGTAATTGATGAATTAATCTTACATCCAAATGTCACAATAAAACTCAAAGCTCTTAAATGTTATGGTCTCTGTTGTATCATTAACCAAGATTGTGCTGAAATTGGTATTGTTATTTTTATTGGTCTGATAACAATGTATACAAAGCATGGCGAAGGTGATTTGGAAATTTTGAAACTAGCAATAGGATCTGTATCAGATATAATTGTCATATATGGGCTCAGTATTGTGAAAAATTTAAGTGATGATGTGAAAGATAATTTAACATATTTAGCCAATACCGTACCAACAGATATTATATTTAAAGACCTTCCTGATCTCATGGATAATGAACTAATTGAAATGAGTACATTAGTAAAGTAAAAGCGAAGGCGGTGCGAGAACTCGGAGAACGCGACGGGGTTCGACTTTAAAAGCCATAGAAAAATATGTGCGACAGTCGCACACCGTCGTCGAAAATACAGAGCTGGATTTGAAAATTGCACTCAGGATGGCCGTGAAACGGGCCATCGCAAGAGGTCTCGTCGGGCTTGGAAGAACAGCACACAAATCAAACACTACTCTACTCACCAGGGTAAAGGGGAAATGGAAAAGTGCGAGGTTTGCGGCAACATCGATATCTTAGATCGAAATTCAAAAAAAACAAACGCTTTTTTTTTGTCAATTGCCCGGTCTAAAAACCAAAAATACAAATCTGAAGATACGAAATGAAAATGAAGTGGTCTACTGTGGCAATGTTTTACAACAGAGGAACGTAGCCTTGAATCACATTTAACAAATGCTACCTCTGCCAGCGGTCAAGGAGGCCACAAAGTTATTACAAACATCCCGGCAGGACATTCAAAGTGGAAAAGGGTGCTGACATTAGTAAAGTAAAAGCGAAGGCGGTGCGAGAACTCGGAGAACGCGACGGTTCGACGTTAAAAAAGCCATAGAAAAATACGTGCGACAGTCGCACACGGTCGTCGAAAATGGAGAGCTGGATTTGAAAACTGCACTCCGGAAGGCCGCGAAAGGGGCCGTCGCAAGAGGTCTCGTCGGGCTTGGAAGAACAGCACACAAATCAAACACTACTCTACTCACCAGGGTAAAGGGGAAATGGAAAAATGCGAGGTTTGCGGCAACACCGATCTTAGATCGAAATTCAAAAAAAACAAACGCTTTTTTTTTGGTCAATTGCCCGGTCTAAAAACAAAAAATACAAATCTGAAGATACGACTACCAAAAATTCCAGAATCCGGAGTCGCTCCAGATATATAAAAAGAAAAAGGAAAAAAAAAGAAATTAAAGAAAGGGCTTTACATAATCCTACCTGGACCACGATACCCCTTGCCACGTTTATTGTTCGTACTACTTGATGATAACCAGGTTGATGATGACGTGAATATTTATTCCATTTATTTTGTCTGCAATTCAATGTAGACAGTAAGTCATAAATACATACTTCAATTTAATAATAATGTCTTTCTTACGCTTTATGCGAAAAAGACGATTTTTTATCGAGCAGGCCCTACATACAACATGATTATTGATGATCGATTCGCCAACAGAAAAACCCAGAAGTTGCAGTATAACAAAAAGTTTGAGTTCCTAAGACCCAACCGAATAACGGTATTAAGGATTAATGATTAAATAAATAAAATATTGCACGCAACGTTTGAATCCGAATCCCATGGAATTGGTGGTCCAGCCTGAAGATGCCCCGGATAGGTAATTTATTTTCATATAAATATTGATAATTCTGATGATCCTAAGTCATTTGTAATGAAATTAGAACAGGAACAACTCATTATTAAAGATGAACCAGATGAAGTTGACAAAGAAAACAGCTCATTTGATATCATCAAATGCAATGCAAGGGAACGGCTCAGAGTTTTGCGCAGATGATTCTGCGCAACGCGCACCACATGCGGTGGCGTTGTTAGATATTTTTTCTTTTTTATATGTATAACATTAATTATCTGCATCCCATAAACATTGATTAAACATAAATAAATATAACTGAATGTTTCTTTTAGCAGTTTCTTTTAGTTCAATTTTAATACTAGCCAATTTTTGATCTAAATTGATTTTTCGTATTTACTTTACTTAAAATCATACCGCTATAGCTTATCTACTATGGTGGAAACACAAAATTTGAAAACAGTCACACCTCAGATTGGTATAATTTAACGTTTTTATGCATTCCTTAAACTTAAAAACACTTTATTATTTACAGACACCTTATAAAAGTATTCTAAAGAATCACAGCTCTAAATCTTCCCTGTCAAAGTCAGTGACATTTGATGATGAAAGTGAAAAGGAGAATGATTTAATTACGTTTACTACTGCAAAAGATATTTGTACATTTGAAAATTGTTTTGAATATTAATATTTGTTTTTTCAGTTGAAACATGTGTTAGGAGGTCAACTCGTCAAATAAGAAAAAAATTATTTTAACCATTACTTATAGTTTTAATGTAGTTTCGAATTTTGGTTTTTGTTATTGACTTCAAGTACAATTAAATGAAAATTGCTAGAAATCTTTTATTCCCGACGACACCAAGAGGCCGGATGACACCTGGGTTAAGAACGAAAAGGAGGTATATGAAGAGCTATTGAGGAGATACTTTTCTATCAATTCAACAGGAGGGGAGACAGAGCAACACGCGCGAACTAGAAGAGAGAGTGCGCAACCATGGGACTGGGACCGGGGTAGAATAATAACAAGCAACGAAGTGCTGGACATCGCGACAGAGGTGGATTCTAACAAAGCGCCAGGCCCGGACGGCATCCCAATCAGTGCCATTGTCCGGCTGGCGAACACCTGCCTAAGCTGGGTCACAAAGATCTTCGACAAATGCTTGCAGGAGGGCCAGTTCCCAAAAATCTGGAAACAGGCGACGGTGGTCTGGGTCCCCAAACCGGCAAGCAAAGGATTTAGGCCGATCTGCCTGCTTTATGATGCTAAAAATTTTAGGCAAAGAATTTTCACATTCAATGCCTAATTGAAACAACGAACGAATGGCCAAAAATGAGGCCGAAGCAGTATCATAGGTCACAGTATTTAAATTATAAGCGCGTAGAAACTCAGATGAAGCCGTGCGCCACAAGATTCGTTGCAGTGACCTCTGATTAGGCTCAACTAGAACCTGCCTGTCCATTTTTTCAATATCGGAAGATATCATATAGACAAAACGACGAAAACAAACAAGAATTGAAAATAAATCCTGTTGTATGGACCTACCATTTGAATGTCCACTCGAGGTGGGCATAGAACCATCGAAAACTACTAGAAGCGTTGTAGTGAGGCTTTCCTCTTTTAACATTTTTTAACATCATGGGGATGAGGGAGAAAATATGAACAATCTGAAGAATCTGGCACAACAGATGGTACGTGACCTAGATCTTCGTATTCCTTCATGAACGCAGAATAAGCTTCAAATAAATGAAACGGCCATCGTCGTCGCGGCGGCTGGTATCTTTAAAATGTGGAATGCTCCTCCTTTGAGAGCGCTCCGTCGAATAGCTTTTAAGTTTGTTTAAGTTTTAAGTTTTGTCACTGCGTATGCAACCAAACATACTTTTAAACATCAACCACAGAAAATAATAACGTTAAGTTACGTATTTTTAAATTTGTAAGAACCAACGGCTTAAGGACCGGACAAGGCACGGCGGGAGCACTGAACGCATTTGTCGCGGAACTCACCGCCAGAAGGAATAATAAAGAGCTCTGCAAGGTTCACAGCAACCTGGAAAATCTGGAAAACCTGGAAATGTCAGGGAATTTACAAATAAATCAAAATATCAGGGAAAAGTCAGGGAATTTATGAATTTTATAAAAAAAAATCAGGAAATCTAGTTTATGTACCTGGAAAAACGTCTGAGACGAGACAGAAAGAGTTTTGACCGGTTTAGTTAAGAGCACAAATTACTAGAAAAAGGTCAGGGAAAATATTCGAAAAGAGTCAGGGAAAACCTGGAAAAGTCGGGGAATTTGAAAATGCAGAATTACTGTAAACCCTGCTCTGCTGTGTCGTAGCGTTGGATATTGAAAATTCATTCAACAACGCTTGGTACCAAGGATGCTCCAGAATTAAGATATGTACGAGAAACATCTGATAAGCAATATATTCTGATGTCTACGATAAAGTGAGTAATTACATTAACGCACTATTATTTTTCAAGATTAGGATAATTTTCGCTCATTTTTCTTCCGGTGCCGTGGTAAAATGTATAGGTGGCGTTGGCCATTTCCTTCTTTGCGGCATACACCGCAAAAAACTTGATTTCCAAACATAAACAAGTCATTACCTAATTCAATTTATTAATAATAACTCTATATGTCACGCTTTAGGAATTTCAGAATACAACAATACCTAAGAGAGACGGAGAAGTGGATGAAGAGAAAAAAAAAAATTAAGGATATGAAATTGCTTACAGGCCAAAATTCAAAGAGAGGCTGAGATAATAAGAACCCCCCTGAAGGGGGCTTTAAAAGTACGTACCGATAGATTGAAAAAGTAGAGAAAATCGCAAAAAACTTTGACCGAACCCCACACGTTTAAATCCAACCAGTTTATAATCAGAATATCGAGGGGTACCCTTTCGTCGTTTAAATGGCATTTGCACGATAGAAAGCTTCCGTTTTGCTCAACATAATTCAGGAGCACTGGATGGAACGTTTACAATATTTTTGCTATTTATTTAGCTCATAATATTGACGTAGAATTTACTTATTGTTACTAGTTTGATAAAATTCTGTAAAGTTGTAAAATATAAATATAAGTTTTTTATAGAGTATAAATCGTAGATTTTCTATGGCAATTCTATTTTTTCTTTATAAGAAAATGTCTTACACAAAGATGTATGAAAGGTGTGGCTAGGAATAAAAGCTAGATTGACGCCACGTCAGGGATCACTGTTGACGAGGCCACACGACAAGACAATAACACTAAAGTTTACTATGTAATTCCTTAAGTTCCTGACATATAGACTTTAGCAGCACCAACCAGTCGAAGATGAAGAGGAGGGTGCAGATCAAGCAAGATACGCCGGATAAATCGAAAAAGAAGAAAGCCAAAGAGGATACTTTGTTCTCAAAAAAGACTAAATCGGATTAAATGCAGTTAGAAGAACAAAACATTTGGCCTTTCGAGTTCTTCTTCCTATAACCATATCGGTTTGCAATAGTGCAGTTAGAAGAACAAAACAGTTATCATTTTGTAGAAGTTATCAAAAACCAATTATTTTCCAGGATGGGACCTCCTAGCCTATGTACCAAATGCATATTGTGAACAAAACTCGATTCTTCGAACTATAAACGTACAGTCGCAAGCAAAACGTCGACAATTTGGAATGGAAGAAAGACAACGCATGAAACGGGCGCAGAGTGAAGATGAACGAATGGCTAAAGTTATTGTAGATAGTTAAAGACGTAAGTGTGCCCATACGCAGTGTGGCACATTATACGATCAAATCGGAATGTATTCCGGAATTCCGACCGGGAAATCCGAGTCTGATGTTAACGATGCGAATCGTTAAAATTGATCAGCTGACAACGATAAATATGTGGCACGAACGTACACCACTATTTACCATTATGCAGAACAGAATAATAGCTGGCTTAGCGAAAAGCTGGTACAATTATCTGACGTCGTGTCACACTTGGGACGAATGGAAACAATTACTCAAAACCGCGTTTCCTAAGCATTACGTTAAAGAAACTGGCACAGACAAAGTTACACGAGGAAAGTTGGGGCACGTATTACTTTCATAAAATGGAATTAATACGGTCCTGTAAAATAAATGGTCGTGATGCTGTGTTCTAGACACATTACAGTTTTTTTTTTTTAAATTTATTTATTCGGGAGACGTAAAAAACTTTAAACAAAGCACCTGTCGGTCCACCGACTGCCCTGAATTTCGGCAGTTCGTCACAGACGCGTGCCGTTCGGTGTCATTTAAGTAGAGTAGGTAGAAATGGATAATCACTATTGCAGGGTTGTAAAAACCATCCGAAATTATCTACATAAAATAAGACGAGGGATCTGCAAATCACTGAGACTTGCAAGATCGTTTCGAAATGAGAGCCATCTGGCCTGGATGCCTTTGGGAACGAGATTGTCCCAAGATATTTGTTCCAGCCAGAGGTCCTGCAATATGCATTTGGAAATTAAAGTGCAAGGATTCAACATTCCAAGAAGATAAAAAATTTGCGCGACTTCTGAAAGAATAACGCACTTTGTAAATGTCCGATCGGACGCTTCTTGAATAGCGTACATGAGGTGGTCAGATTAAAAAGCCTATATTAGGCCAAGTGTGGTCGTGAGTGCCAAATTCGAGAATACCTGGATGCCAATCACTCTTTGGAATGCCCGAAAGAACTTGTAGATCATTTGAAATCCACTTACGTAATTTGAAGCAACCGGCCTCCAAAATATTTGACAATTGTGAACATATTTGACGAGCTTGCGCCAAATCATCCGAACCAGTCAGGAAGTAGGTCATCCACGCAGTAATCCCGCTTTATGATGCTAGAAATTTTAGGCAAAGAGTTTTCGCATTCAATGCCTAATTGAAACAACGAACGCATGCACGCATGCATGCACTCGTCTAAACCTCAAAGGTTCGCCATGAAGCAAAAATTCCAAATCTCCAAATCGCAGGGAGTTTATGTTGTTATAGAAAAATTCACGAACTGGTGTAGTTATCGTTTTAAAGCGGATACGCGCAACTGAGTTATGAAGTTAAATATTTCGTACCCGGCAACTGGCTGCCAAAAGCTATTCGAAGTTGTTGATGACCATAAAATTAAGATTTTCTTTGACAAACGCATGGGCTCCGAAGTCCACGCAGACCCAGTGAAAACCGACTGGAAAGGTTACATTTTCAAAATCACCGAAGGAAACGGACCATCTGTGGGACCAGCCCGCAGGTCACCAGAGTAAAAGCAACAGCGAGAAGTTATAAACGCGATCGTCCAACATGGGAAAATACCACGTCTACGTATTACCGTGGACGGACATTGGGCTTTGGTGGATACCGGTGCATCTCACAATTTTGTCAGGGCCGGCATCTGGTCGAGCCCGATAAAATAAGTCGACGATCCCTTTTTTTTTAAATTTATTCGGGAAACGTAAAAAACTTTAAACAAAGCACCTGTCGGTCCACCGAACAGGCAGAGAGTCAGATTCGCTGACTAAAAAATCGTCTCTAGCCCGGATGTTGTTTGGACTGGAACAGAAAGTATTGAGTAATAATTACCCTTTACTTTTGACTGAAAGAATATTTAATATAGAGCGAGAATAACGGATAGGGAGAGCCGCGGGGACAGTAATTATTGGAGAATGGACCTTGGACGGCAAGCGCGATCACGTGGATTTGGCTCGTAGTGCACTGACGCCCGAATCAAGGGATTCGGGTGGACAGTGGCTCGCTGGAAGAATTTTTCGGCGAGGGAGACGGTGTGTTCGCGAAGAGATTCGATTTTTAGGTCGCGGAGGATGGTTGTGTTACGAACGAACCAGGGTGCGCTCGCAACCAAGCGAAGGGTTTTGTTTTGGACGGCGTAAACCGACGCCATGTAAGAACGCAGCGCGTATCCCCAGACAGGAATCGCGTATGTGAGAGTAGGCCGGATGATAATCGTTTTGTATAGCAACAGTTTGTTGTCAATGGACAACACACTGTTACGACCGAAGAGAGGGAAAAGTTGAGTTATACGCCCGTAGGCTCTTTATCGGACGTGGTTTACGTGGGGCCTCGCCTAGAGTCTGTTGTCAAGGATGACACCCAGATACTTCGCAGAGGCGTTCCAGTTTGTTGGTTGTTGAAATAAGGTGACGTTGCCTGACGGGCCTTGCCGCCTCTTTGTGAAGAGGACAGCTTGAGTTTTCGCGAGGTTTAATGCAATACGCCATGTTGAGTACCATTCCTCCAGGTTGTCAGCCACGCGCTGAAGGCGACATGCGACAATTTCTGGTTCGAAGCCGCGAGAAAGAAAAGCGGTGTCGTCAGCGTGCTGCGCTAAAATAGCCTCATGCGGAATCGGAATCGGTATATCCGCCGTGTAGATATTAAAAAGAGTCGGCCCCAGGATCGAGCCCTGGGGAACTTCGGGGGAAACGGGTTTAATTTGTGATACCGTGCCGTCAACTTTGACTCTGAATTCTCGTCCTGAAAGATAGGAGCGGATGAGACGCACGAGTGGTAATGGGAAATTGAAACTTATTAATTTGTAAACGAGTCCGTCGTGCCAGATCTTTTCGAACGCTTTTGCGACATCAAGAAAAATAGCTAGCACCTGTGTACTGGCTGCTATTAAATCCTTGAGTGATGTACTCCACGATCCTGAGAACCTGATCGGGAGCAGAGTGTTTATCGCGGAACCCAAGCTGCTCCGGAGGAATTATGTTGAGTTCCTCCAGAGCTTCCTTAATTCTTGTGTGTATGCAGGAATCTACTGATTTGGCGAGAGTCGAAAGTAGGCTGATTGGCCGATAATTCTGAGGGCATTTCGGGTCCTGGCCGGGTTTGTGGATCGCTACTACTTCTGCGAGTTTCCACCGGGCGGGGAAATGACGCAGTCGTAGCATTGCGTTTGTGATAGCGAGTAGAGAAGCGATTGCTTTTCTCGGAAGGTGTTTGAGGGCTCGATTCGTTATGCCATCATAACATGGCGCCTTGCGGGGGCGAACTGAGCGGATGTACGTTATCAACTCTTGAAAAGAGACGAAACGAATCGCACCCTCGTCGAGAGTGTTATTACACTTGTGCAACGATGAGAAATTATTCGCAGACGCAGAGGAAGTGCATAGCGGACTGAAGTTGGCCAGCAGCGCTAACGCATAGGTGAAAGCGCGAAGAAACGTCGTAATTTCCTTGAAGGATGGCAACAATGACAAGTCAGTAGTGAAATTTAGTAAGAATAAATTTACTGTGTCGCCAAAATCGTCGACAGAAACGTGCCATAGTGAAAAACTGAAGTGTAATCGTAAAAATGATTGCGGACCGAAAAGGCGATTTATACTGCCTTGGTGCAACCGCCGACGAACACAGACCCAGCGCAGAAGTTTGGCACAAATGCGTAGGTCACTTGAAGTACGAGGACTTAGCGCTTGATGCCAAAGAACGCATCTAAACTCGAAGTGGAGGGCTCCGCAGACAAAATTTGAAATTGCAATATCTGCACAGCTGCAAAGTTAGTAAGTATGCCGTTCACAACGAGCATACGCCGATCGCTACACCCACTTCAAATCGTACACAGACTTTTGCAGCCCGATGCGCACGCAGTCAATAAGAAGAGCTGGTTGGTTACTTTATGATCCTGACTGACGACCACAGTCGTTGCTAAAAAGTTTATTTTCCCCGCAGCAAAGACGAAGCGGCATCCAAATTTGCCCAATGATTGATTGTGAATAAAATAGTATATACAAACCTCGGCCAAAGTGCCATTCCATGTCTCGAGACTAACTAGTTCACCTCAAGGTCTTTCGGTAAACTATAGTTCTTTCGACAGGACTGCAATGCTTTCCGCCTCGGTATGTAATATACTTATTGCAACCTAACGATGGACGCCATCCTCAAGGATGCAGGAATTTGCCGGAGGTAAGCAATAGCCCACACGCCTCAACAAAATGGCGTATCTGAGCATAAAAATCGAACACTTCTGGAATCTGATCGCTGTATGATGCCTTTCGCCAACCTTTTGTGCCGAAACGAAAAACCGGACATCGGATACTTCCGGGTCTTTGGTTGTAAGGCATAATTACTCGACAAAGCCCCAGGTAAGGGAAAATTTGACAAAAAGGTGCTCAACGGTATTTTTATAGAATGCTCCAAAACCTCAAAGGTGTACCGCATCTGGATGCCAAGCGAGAGAAGAATCAGAGTCGCCCGAGTTATATCATTGAAAATGTTGAGTTAATTTAGATTACGAAGAATAAGTGATTATCTGCATTAGAAATGTATTACGTTAACTGTAATTTGCAGTATAGTAGGCACTTTAGGTAAACAGGAAGTGTTGTACGAGGGACTGCGTAGAACTTCCACAAATGGCTCTCTTGGAAATACTAGCTGCATCAGATTCGTCCAAACTAGATGGTCTAATTTCTCTTCTGCGGGGAAGGGAAAACTGTACCCTTGCTCGCACCACAACTGCCTGCAGTGATCTTTTTCTTTTTACCATGGTTCATCTCAAACTGTAACATACAAGAAGGTACATTTTAAAATTTTGTTAATTTGATCGAATTCCTCTTTAGCACCAAAGTATCATCGCATTACTGACTGATCCGAGATTTCGATTTTGATTTAAATTGTGCCTTTTTAGTAAACCAAATTGCATTCCATGAATTTGCAACGGTGAAAGCGCGCTCAAATTCCAATTCGGTTTAACAAAAAAAAAATTGACACTTGACAACAGACCGTTATTAAATTCAAAAAGTTCCCTTCAAGAAGGTATTATTTTATTCGAACCGTTTAGTTAACCGGTTTTACAAGCATTTTATTAAATATTCAGAACATCTCGTACCTTTTTACCACACAATTTTACAAAAATGTCTCGTTTCACTTGAAAAATAATTCAGTTTTATAAGATTCAACAGTTTCACGTTTCCATAACGAATTCGGCTAACATTTGTTAATCCACGGGCTCCCTAAAGTTTATTCGGGAAATTTCCGTAAACAGTAGTTACCAAATAGGCCAAGCAACAGAGCAAAATAAATGTCAAAATGTAACTAACATAAATACTACCTGGAAACCGAATGTTCGATTTTGTCAAAGACAATTAGTAGATGAATTCTGCATAATTTCCAACTCGAGAATCATAATTTTTAATTTGTTATAAACAGTTTTTAACAAAAAATCGCGTTTTTTTTAGTTTCTTGCTTGTAAAATGGAAACTAATAAAGAAATCTTAATGATGTCACTAGACGAATTGGAGAGAATTAAATCATGAAGAGAATGAGAGGGTTGAATGATTAGAACCGGAGAAAAGCCGGAGAAGCCGAAAAATTCAGTGTTTTCTTAAAAAATTCACAATTTCGCCATTTTTTCTTATTAAAAACTGAAACTCTGTACAAAGATAGCTGTTGATATGTACTTTATGTGTGCAAAACCCTGACTCTGACGGACTAACAGTTTTTGCGTCATCGTTTAGCCAATTTTCGGCGTCTTCATGGTTACAATCCGCAAACCCTGGGATAACGTGGAAGAGTTCGACGAGTTCATTCGCGCCACCTTCCTCGGTACTGGAATTGTCGTTTTCTATTTCATTCGGCGTTTCTTCTGAAGCTGGCCACAGTTTGTTCCAAGCGTTTTTCAAATTTTCTTCCGTTAGCGACGCCCACACATCAGCCAGCATATAGCAGCAATGTTTCAAATTCAGCGATTTCGCAAATGCAACAACACTGTCCCCCGTGCCTTCTTCGGCCAGAAACAGTCTTCGAAGGATTTGTTTCCTGTACAGCCTCTTCACTTTTTCGATAACCCCTTGATCCATGGGCTGAATCAACGATGTTACGTTCGGCGGAAGAAACCTTACCTCGAAGTCTGGATCGAGAGCGTTTAATACTTCGGCGGAAGGATGAGACGGCGCGTTGTCTAACAACAGTAACACTTTGCCAGTCTTGCGCTGAGCCTTGCGCCACTCTTTCACGTTCTTTATGAAATCATTTCTGTACCAATCGCAAAACAATCTCGAATCCATTCAAGCACTTTTCTGGGCTCTGTAGGTCACAGGCAAGCGGGTTACATTTTTGAAACACCGTGGCTTCTTCGATTTTCCGATAAGCAGTAACTGCAATCTATGAGTGCCGGCTGCATTAGCACACATCATAGCCGTTATGCGTTCCTTAGACACCTTGAACCCTGGTGCTGCTTTTTCACGTTGCGACGCGAGGGATCTTTGGGGTAGCGACCTCCAATTCAGTCCAGTCTCATCTGCATTGTAAACGTCGTCTCTAGAAAATTCCTCCTCGTCCACGATTTTTTTGAATACCTCTTTGAAGCTCTGAGCAGCCTCCGAATCGGCTGATAACTTTTCTCCTTGGACCTGAAGTTCTCGAATTCCATGGCGGCTCTTGAAATTTTTCAGAAATCCTGAACTGGCCTTAAACTCAGACGACCCACCGAGTTTAGTGTTTAAATCGAGAGCTTTTTCACACAAGATCGAACCGGAAATCGGCTGCCCCAAACTGCGAATCTGCACAAACCAATCGGATAAAGCCCTTTCGAGATTCTGGTTCTGCGCAAATTTTAAAGTTTTTCGTTTTTTGGCACCATCTTCACTGTCCAACGTTGATATAAACGATAAAATCTTCTCTCTATTGTTCTTGATGTCAGTAATTGTTGATTTTCCAACATCATAAGAGAGAGCTAGAGATGCCCCCATCTCGCCGTTATCGAGCTTCCCAATAATTTCACATTTTTGTTGCAAGGTAAGTACGTGCCGTTTACGTTTGGCAATCGAAGAACTGGGTGTTGAATTCATTGTGGATTAGAAACTACAATAGTAGAGTTAGAAAAGAGATTATTTTTCGCGCCTCTGCAGTCGCGTAAAAACTGCCGAAGAAATGCAAGACCGGCGAGGGTAGAGGGGCGGTATCGCCGTGCAAGTCAGCTCGTTAAGACGCCAGTGTTATATCAGTGAAAATGCCGATGTAGCGTTTGATTACTTAGAATAATGATAAAGTGTATTAATAGAATATAATTTCACTGTAGTTTTGGTGTAAAAATAAGAATTGTAACCAGTCTAGTATAAACTTTTGTAAGCTTCAGTCCTGTTTAATTTTAAAATAAAATTATTTTTTAAATCAATCTTAAAACTTGAAAGTTTAAGTCGCGCAACAATGTAATGGCAAAGTTAACGACGATTCGAATGATTGACGTTCGGATAATCGACGCTCTACTGTATCACACTAATTTTTGAATAAACATTTGGATATATTTAGGTTTTATGTTTTATTTATTACATGGGCAGTAAATTTAATGTAATGTAATGTAATGTAATGTAATTTTTATACAGAATTTTGGTGCACAGTGGTTCCACGTTGAATAAAATAAACTATTTTTCCGTTATTTCAATTTTTTATTTTAAGAAAAACAATTTCTTGATTTTGATGAGAAAATTATTAGTTTCGCAACAAGCAAAAATTTTTATAAAAAATAAGTTTTCTGCAAAATTGAAACTAAAAAATTTAACCCCTCTCTCAGTCAAACTGAGCACACACTGTATGTATTTTTTTAACAGGCAATCGTCTTCTGACGTTTAGAAACAATTTGTTTTGCAGTTGCTTTCGTATTTGCAACGTCGCTGCTTTCTTTGGCTTTAGCCTTCTTGCTGACCTGGACCTTCGGCACGTTTTCTTTTTGTTCATCTCTTATTGCGCCTTTTCTACGACCTCTAAATATCCCAACACTATTGTATTTGGATCTTGTCGCCCTATAATCGGTATAGCACATATGTAGCTCATAAATTTCTGTTACTTTAGCACGAATATTTTCCGGCGGATTGTTCTGTTCTTCCGACCTATTTAATTGTGTTTCAGTCGAAAAGGATGTTGTGGAGTTGTTTTTATCGTCAACGATTGTTTCTGTATCGCTGTCAAGCAAATTTTTGCTTAATTCTTGAGATGAACCAGCTAACACAGGATCTTTGGCTTCCTCAGTTTTTTTTTTATGTGCTGAAGTCGCATGGCTTCTGGTAGTAACGCCTGAAGCTCCACCGTTAAAACCAGAGTTACCAGACCGTGCCCCACGATTGCTGTGGAAGTATCGTCGTCTGTAGTTCTGAAAATTGTTTTCGTACTGGTGCCGCACCGGTTTCATATGGTAGCGGGTGGGATCATAATCATTTACGTGATTTCTCTCAACTTGCTGATTCCTGTACGATGGATCATCATCTCTACGACCTCTGGTGAAGGAATTGAATGAAGGAAGTATCGGAAAATCATTGTAAACGTACCGTTTTGGGGAACTCGGACACTCCTCGGAGTTCGGGGACCATACATCGTCCTCATCCCTTCGACGCCTACCGCGTCCACGATAACTCTTGAAAGGACGATTACCCCTAAACGCAGTCAGATTAAAAAAAGTTGAACGCAATAAGTTTTATTTACCTGTATGCCATTATCCGCTTCTCATCTAATCGTTCCAATTGGACAGTCGGATTATCGGCTAGTTGTTCGATTGTTTTTACTATATCCTGTCCTTGGTCTTTTAACTTAAAGAAAGAAATAAAAAAAATTAATCTCGTTTAAACTAACTCAATTATCTGAAGTGTTTACTGTGTACTTGAAAAATTAAATTTAAATTGATTTCGAAAGGTACCAAATCGGCAAATGCCAAAGGTTAAGATTTCTGGATAGTTATAATCTTTCGATCATTTATCAAGTACGGAGTTATTGCAAACTGGATGAGTAATGATGAGGGCAACTAGTAACACAGTTTTACATGCATTTTAACGAATCGATAAAATGCTATCCAATTCACGACGTTGAAGACCCAAATTTTGACAAAACGATCATATTTTAAGTGAAATTCTATTCTAATAATGAAACTTAAATTTGAAAATTTACTTAAAACAAAACATATTCAGATATGAACCGATCATTCACCTATTATTTGGGGAAAAAGTGTTATTTGTTGATTGGTTTGCAAGTCAGTAATTAATATAACTAACTTTGTACTTTGATGCCTGCCGATAAAAAAAACTGACTCCTCGTAAGTGCAATAGCACGCAATTTTTTTTGCAAATCTTAGTCATTAACAAAATTTTAGGCACGTTAGTAAAATGTTTCATCAGTATCAATCGAAAACTAATAAGGTCCCCAGAGTGCAGATATTCGTCAAATTGTCGGTGATCAAATGTTTTTCTCGGATGTAACAATTAATAAATGAACCGCTTACCTAATAAAGCAATAAATTAAGCAATAAATTGTACACTTGGGTGGAGAAGTATTTTTATAATCTGAGGGCTGCGTTTAGATGCTGAGGTGCTAATAGTAATATTTGAATTTAAATCATTATTTATAACAAATTATCAAAAAAATGATAATTTTTTGTTTCGTTGGCACGAGAGTTATTTGCCAATAATTGCCATTTATTGACATAAAAGTTAAATTTCGTTTTTTGTCCCTTGGCGCTAGTTTTTTGAAGCTGCTTTCCAAAAATGACACCCGTCACACCGTTCTAAAGCAAAAATCCCGAACAGTAGCTGCAAATTAAACTGACACCCCAACACCCGCAAGAATTGTTTTCTTAATCAAAAATAAAAGGATTTTATAACCGCATTACACCAAATTAAAATGATAACCAACACAAATCACATGCAGATAAAAACCGACCACGGAGAATTTCAACGATAAATAACACTGATTACTAACCAACAAAAATTTTAACCGTCAAGTTACATAAATGAAGATTTAAGAAATACAAACCATTCTGTAACAATACTTTCCATCCATTTTGACGTTCCCAAATGTAAACTCGTGCCTGTAGTATAACTCTTCTAATTCGCAACAACGTTTCATTGTTTCAAGTTTAATAGAAAAGAACGGTCGAAACGGCAGAATTATTTTCTCAAACTAGCTTTCATTTATTTGACACTGACTGACGTTGTTAAAAGCGACAACTTAGATCGTCTGATAAGTGAATAAATTTCGGGACGGGTGGAACTATCTGTGGGTGGAACAATAACTACAGTCGACGACATACAATTAAAGATTACGAACATACCCGACTGTATCAAAATTAACCCGACTGAATCAAAATTAAAGTTTTTCGAAAGCTGATAACAAATGTTGACATTTACATGACATAAATCGCTTGTCAAAGTGACTGTTTTTTGTTTACTACATGTAAAAGTCTTTTACAATCTAGAACAAAAAAGACTTTTACGTTCAGCAATTTTTGATTAAAGAAGAAGTCACAATTTGGGGGAATCTTTATTATTTATTGAGCAATATTTAACTGCAAAGTTGTAATAGTACAATTATTGAAAGTGATACCGCTTGAAGACACCAGCTGGTTTAATGAAATACTTTGGTCTTGAAGGCCCATTTCCATAGAAGACGTTGGCTGATTTACTGCAAGACTCTTGTCTTGATAAAAACCGCCAATGTCTGTTGTGGAAGAAGTTTCAGATTTCGGAACAGCTAAGATGTTTTTTGAAACTTTAATTTTCCTTTCAAATGATTCTTCAATATATCCCTCCGCAACTGTTGACGAGCGCCAGCCTCCATGTCTCTTCACACTGACAAAATCAGCTCCAGAATCTGCAAGCAAAGTTGCGGAAGATCGTCGGAAACAATGGCCTGTGTAGCACTCCGTCTCCGGTAATTTTAAGTATGTGGCTATTTCCTTTGGGGTGTTTCTGATTTTATTTATACCAATAACTTGGTTTGCACATTTCCCATTGGCGTATTTAATAAAAAATCTTGGATTAGTACTGTACGCTGGACGTAAGCCATAATATTTTCGATATAATTCAATATGAGATGGATTTGAAATGACAAATGTTCTTTGACTGTGTCTTTTCGAATCTTCAATTTTACAATAACAATTGAACCCTTATCTTCAATATTATTAATTGTTAAATTCAACAGCTCGATTCTTCTACATGCACCATATATTCCCATTATTAAAATAGTCTGAAACAATATTTTATTATATAAATGCCAAAAATTTAAATTAATGTAGAACGTACCTTCAGTAATAAAAAGCTTTGGTCTGGGGCCTCTTCTATAAATTTTTCAATTTCTGTTTTGGTCAAGACTTTTGATTTTTTTGGTCGATAGCCTACATTTTTATTTTTCAAATATGGTATTAATTTTGAAAATTTTGCTATATCTACATTTTGTTTGACGTTCAATGTTTTCTTCAACATCGAATAAATGGACCATAGGGTTGGTGGCCGCAATTTCTTAGCTTTATATTCCAAATAAGCCAGTATCACACTTTCAGACACGTTTTTCAATTTCTTAGAACCACACCACTTCATGAAATCGTTGTAAGCAGATTCATATTGTCTAGAGGACTTTTCCGGGATAAGACTAGAAATTGCGCTTCGTGCCGCTTCTAATACATCAAAAGGCAGATCATCGTCATCGCTTTCGGAACTCATTTTTGATTATTATTACTTTCCGCTTCAAATACAGGAGTTATTCTCACCAAATCACCATAAACGGTACAAAATTATAAATTATAATGTTTGTTTGACGGTTGCTATCATAAATTTGTTAGTCATAGCATACCAGATTTAGCACCAAAGTAATTGTAGACATTGATCTGGATTAAATGTCAGTAGTTTTTTTTTAAGTTTCCATTGATTTGGAGCTGCAGTTTTCGAAAAAATGTTGTTTGATACTCGAATTGCGAAATTCTTTTGCATTCTCGAATGTTTTTTTTGCTCGCGATGCTCGCAAAAAAACTCATTCTCGAATGCAATCTAGAATCAAAAATAACTATTTTAATTTGTTATAAACAATTTACAAGAAAAAATCTCGTTTTTACTCATATTCACGACCGTTTTTCACCTATTTCGCTACATTTCATAGAAAAACCAAAATAAACGTTTTGTTGCTGTGTACGTCTAGTTTCCAATTCTGTTGTAAAAATTTAAATCACATAACTACAGGAGCATCCAGCCCTCTGCGAAAATATCGCAAACAAAAAATAGAATGGCGGTTGTGCAATAACCGTTGTTCCAACAGAATCGCGGTTTTTCACAAATAAAGTACATATAAATAGCTCCCTTTGTGCAAAGTTTCAGTTCTTAAAATTAAAAAATGGCGAAATTGCGAATTTTTTAAGAAAATACTGAATTTTCCGGGCTTTCCCGGTTTTCTGCGATTCTAATTATCCGATTGGGTAATTCAACCTCTCATTCTGTTTGTAATTTAATTCTCTACAATTCGTCTATTGACATCATTAAGATTGCTTCATTAGTTTCCATTTTACAAGCAAATAACTAAAAATAACGCAATTTTTTCTTGTAAATTGTTTATAACAAGTTAAAAATTATGATTATTGAGTTGGAAATTATGCAGAATTCATCTACTAAGTGTCATTTATGTAATCGCACAGTCGGTTTCCGGGTAGTATTTATGGTATGAAAAAATGCTTTATTGCTTGGCCTAGCAATGTACAGCTTGGCAAACTTAGCTTGGCGGATGAGTCATGGATGCGCCGTAGACCGAAAGACCGCCCCTTAGTGGACCTCAGTTCTTTATTGGTGGTCGCTCGCCAATACTAGCTATATCTTTATCTTAAGACACTCTCTCGCTTCCTTTTCTGCGCTGGGTCATCCGCCAAGCTATTTCTGTCAAGCTGTAATTTAAATGGAAAACGGCATCACTCGTTTTAGCCACATTTTTAAGATTTGAAGAAAAGGTCGCTATTGCGTTTTATGAGAGTGATCGGTCCGCATTCTTCTATCCGGTTCTTTTTTTGATGGTGTCGCGATTAAGCTAGTTATTAATTAAAATGTAAAAAAAATTCGAAACTGGCATCCCTCATAGAGCCTCCAAATATTTAAAATTTTGGTTTCAAATTTATATGAGCTTATTGCCGACACTTAAACGCAGGGCGAGACACACGTTGATTTTCTTCAAATATTATATTTTGCTCATAATTTAATTAAAATCATTTGAGCTCGTTGTGCACAGAACGCATTTTTTCATAGCTGGAGGGTAATGTGTGTCAACAAGATATATTTATTGACTGCCATAAAGTTTACCTTTGGAGTGGAAAATATTTATTTTTGAGATCTTTTGCAAATAATTTTAGTTTCGATAATTTACTTATTGTGTTGTCACGAATTTATTGATAACATAAAATTCTTATTTTATCGAAAATAATAATTGAAATAAAATATGATTTTATTTTGAATAATTGTACCCAATAAAAGTAAAAGTAAATAAAATTGTCAACCGAAATGTTTGAAACGCTATCCATCAACCTTTCCATCAGGTAAATAGGTAAGTACATTGGAATATCACCACTCAAAAGTCGCTTTCATTGTTATACATCGAGCTATTGTGAAGGTAATAATGGGTGACAAGTCGATCGTAAAAAAGTTTTAGGTGTTGCCTGTATTAAGGTTTACGCTAAATTATTGGGGAGAACCGAACGCCGGCAAAAACTCGAACGGATAAGTAACCTTAAATTTTAGCAAATAAAACAAATATGCTCGAAACCCGCGTACGCTTTGATCTCACTGTAAACGTCACTTAAGCGACAATTTTGACAACATGCATCGAAGACCGTAAAACATCTAGCGCCTAAAATCACCGGTTCTTAATCGAATCTCTTCCAGGGACCTAATCAGCGAAGGCGCAGAAAAACGCCGGTGGTGCTTCCGTATCCTACTGACTCTCTTACTGCTGGCATTAATCGCCATTATGGTGCTAACGGCTGCACTCTACCGATTAAGTAAAAGCGTCACCTATTATGAACAAGAAACGGGCGAGGACGCCTTTAACGATCAGTCAGTCAAGGAAATTGTCGCAGCTGAAATAGGCGAACGTTCGAACGTGGTTAGCGGCCATCAAATATGTGAAAGCATCGGAAAGTAAATAACGCCATAAATTTTTGACATTTCTCCGCTACGATTCATTTCAGTGAGATCTTGGGTGCTAATGGTTCGGCCGTCGATGCGGCCGTCGCAATGTTGTTTTGTCAGGGAGTCGTAGAGCCGCATCGGAGCGGCTTGGGTGGAGGTTTTGTCATGCTGATTTTTGTGAACGAATCCAAAGAAGTAATCAGCTTGGGCGCGAGGGAAGTCGCGCCGAAAATGGCGTCGTCGTACATGTTCGACACGCATTCGGCTAACCTCACGGGAGTCAACAAAAGTCAAGGTAAGAAAAATAGCAACTTACGTGTTTTAAAAGGTTTACAAACGCTGAAGATGAAAGCCCCCCCCACATGTTCACTTCTGAGATCTAACTTGTTTGGCGAGGTATGACAACGAAACAGTCCAGGTTTATTTTTGTTGTGGCAACGTGTATCAATTTTCTGGTTCGTTTCGGTTAAGTAACTAAACAAAACAATTTGGTTAGGATCATCTATGGGTTTCGTTAACATTTTGAATCAAATAACTGGAATGTTTGGAGATGTACGACCGGCAAGTTCAATTTCAATATCAGAAATTTCGGATAATTCAAATTTCGCGCAATAAACTTAACTTGCGGTTTGTTCATTGAGTATCAACTATGAGTAGTTATCTCGAAACAAATCCAAATTTGGTTTAAGTTTCAATTGGTTTACAAACTTTTTCAAATACTTACACAAATCGGATGATCAAATTTGAATTTAAATCAATCTAACTTATAGGTAATCAAATTAAATTGCAATCAACTGGACGTGAACACATCCAAACGGGCACAGCAAAATAATTGACTTGTCAGTGTTCTCGTTCGTTGATTGGTTCATTGTTGTAATGGAAACGGAAGCAAAAGTTGACTTTTTCTGGTATACAACTGGCGGTTCGTTGATTGGCTAAAGCAATGGTAACAACCTTTTGTACGAACAGCTTCCAATTGTATTCCCTCCGAAATTACAAATTTGGGAGAATATGTCCATTGTTTTCCAACTTTTTTGTTGTGGATTGAACAAAAATTGGTGTCTGCATGAGAAAGTGAACGTTGCAGAATAATAGTATATTATTTAACGAGCACATAATGTAGGCTATTATTAACGAAGATGAAAGTTTGTAAATACGAGTCGAAGACGAGTATTTACAAACATCTGAGTTCATAATAGCCATTATGTGCGAGAAAAATACAGCTGTTTATCTACAATCAAAATTTCATTCGATAAAACTTTAAAATGCTGATAAGTTCCGAAGCAAAATTGACACCGAAATTAAACCGAAACCAAAACGTGATTTTCATCGAGAAACCTTTGCTTCCAGTTGTCATGGGCGCGAAAATAAAAAAATATTTTGAAAGTGACGTCTTAACCACCCTCAAGTTGTGACGATTCTCCGATTCTCATGGTAGCCGAGGTCTCCCTAATGGATAATAGTGTTTTATTCGTTCCTAATTTTATTTTTCCCGCAAGGGCGTCGTGCATTGGCAAACTAATAACACACTCGATCAACTAGCCGAGTTAGCGGACAAAATCTGCGAAGTTATGCCACAACGAACAGTCGCCTCCGTCGCCACACCGCTTTCTCACCAGCAGGTATCTGTTACACCTGTACTTGGTCAAACTGCAGGTACGACAGCTGCCGTCTCTGCTCCTGCATGTAATACCATCGACAAACTCGTGACACAAATGGAGGCGTTGACTCGTCGAATGGACGAACTACGCAGAGATCATCGTCGAGGACCATCACGTACCCGTAGTCCTAGTCGAAATCGACAAAGCAGTTCGCCTTCACCTTCTGGTTTGTGCTGGTACCACAAAGAATTTGGAACTCGTGCTAAACGCTGCCGTTCTCCGTGTAAATTTTCGGAAAACTTCAACAACCAGTAGTAAGTACGACCGAAACTGCTGGTATCTTCGCGAGTGGTCGTCTTTTCTTGACAGATCTTTCTACTAAATTAACGTTTCTTGTTGATTCTGGCGCAGACGTCAGTATTTTTCCAAAGAAACTTTGTAAATGGAATCGCGAGAAAACAGAATTTTCACTCTATGCCGCCAACGGTACAAAAATTGACACTTTTGGAACAGTAGTGCTATCCCTTGATCTCAACCTTCGTCGGAAATTTCCGTGGACATTTCTGGTTGCTTCTGTCGATAAACCAATCTTAGGAATCGATTTTCTCAGTTTCTTTAATCTGCTCATCGACGCCCGTCATCGACGTCTGATTGACGCCACAACCCGACTCACTACTTCAGGTACCCTTCCCAGCAACCTATCAGTTGGAAGCATTAAAACAATTTCAGGAGACTCACCATATCACAGCATCATTTCCGAGTTTCCTGAAATAAGTCGACCCACCTGGCGATCCACTTCCACCAGTCACGGTGTGACGCACCACATCGAAACGACCCCTGGCCCACCGGTCACATCTCGCCCCCGTCGCCTCGCCCCAGAACGACTTTCAATTGCCCGCAAAGAGTTCGAGCACCTCTTAGCCCTCGATATCATTCGTCCTTCAAAGAGCAATTGGTCCTCCCCCCTCCACCTGGCTATTAAAAAGAACAATGAGTGGCGCCCCTGCGGAGATTACCGTTCACTAAATGTACGAACTGTGCATGATAATTATCCGATACCGCATATTGAAGATTTTGCTCAAAATTTATACGGAAAGTCAGTGTTCTCAACAATAGATCTACTTCGAGCATTTCATCAAATTCCCATTACTCCAGAGGACATTCCGAAGACAGCAATAACAACACCTTTCGGCTTGTACGAATTCGTATACATGAGTTTTGGTCTTCGAAACGCTGCACAGACTTTTCAACGATTTATCGACCATGTACTCCGCGGACTTGATTTTTGCTATTCATATATCGACGACATTTTAATCGCGTCCTCCTCGCCTGAAGAACATTCATCGCATTTAAAAATCTTGTTTAATAGGCTGAAGGAATTTGGTGTGATTATCAACCCCTCAAAATGTTGCCTGGGTCAGCCCGAGGTCCTGTTTCTTGGCCACACTGTCAATGCGACAGGATGTCACCCCCCTCAAGATCGTGTGGAAGCTATCCGCGACGCTAACGTCCCGACTACCGTCAAGCAGTTGCGTCGTTTCCTTGGAATGATAAATTTCTACAGGAGATTCATTCCCAATGCAGCATCTACGCAGGCACCACTGAACAATCTTTTGACGGGCCCAAAGTCAAAAGATAACCGCGTCATCGATTGGACTTCCACAACACTTACAGCTTTCGAAGCTGTCAAACAATCCATCATCAGTGTCGCTTTGTTGGCTCATCCTTCACCAACTGCAGTTAGATCAGTTATGGTCGACGCATCGGACTTTGCCATAGGAGCGGTGCTCCAACAATACATCGATGACGCATGGCAACCGATAGGCTTCTTTTCTCGAAAATTATCTCCCACGCAACAAAAGTACAGCGCGTACGACCGAGAATTATTAGCTGCCTACACCGCCATCAAGAAATTCCGTCATTACCTCGAAGGTCGAAAATTCACACTTTATACGGACCATAAGCCGCTGACGTTCGCTTTCCAACAAAATTTGGACAAGTGTTCACCACGTCAATTCCGGCACCTTGATCTTATTGGACAATTCACTACAGACATTCAACACGTCAGTGGCAAAGAGAATATACCGGCTGATACACTCTCGCGTCTCGAGTCCATTAGCACGAACCCTGTTAATTTTTCTGACCTTGCTGCAGTCCAAGAAACAGATGTCGAACTTCAAGATTTGGTGAATTCCAACCAAAGCTTACACTTCGTCAAGATTCACTTTCCTGAAGTCAACCGCGACGTTTTGTGTGATATCGCAACCGGTAAAGCCAGACCAATTGTACCTAATGCATTTCGCAAGAAAATTTTTGACAATCTACACGGGCTTTCACATCCTGGTGCACGAGTAACTACTAAATTGATTACATCTCGATTCGTTTGGCCTTCCATAAATAAAGATTGCAAAACCTGGTGCCGACAGTGCATTGAGTGTCAAAAGAACAAAATTTCTAGACACGTTAAATCGCCACTGTTCCCCATTCTTCCACCAAATGCTCGCTTTGAACACATTCATGTTGATCTAGTGGGCCCTTTGCCGCCGTCTAGAGGAAATTCCTACATTTTAACTTGTATCGACAGATATACAAGATGGCCAGAGGCTGTGCCCATTCCAGACATTTCCGCCGAAACCGTCGCAATTCATCTTTTGCACTGCTGGATAGCTAGATTTGGAGTACCATGTCGAATCACGACTGATCGAGGTAAGCAATTCGACTCCAACCTCTTCCAGAGTTTATCTCGACTAGCAGGCATTCAGCATCTCAAAACTACTGCGTACCATCCACAATCGAATGGGATGGTCGAACGTTACCACCGTGTGCTAAAATCTAAAAATGTTCTTAGACTACAAGAACATTTTTCAAAAATCCGACCAAAGCTTCCACGATTGCATACTCAATCGCCTGTTTTCATTTGGAAATCTCTTCGTACGACCTCGCACGTTTTCATTCGTCACGACGCAATACGGAAACCCCTTCAGCCTACCTACCAAGGCCCATTCCGTATCATTACCCGAAATGAAAAAACGTTTGAAGTAGATGTCCGTGGACGTACTCAGACCATCTCAATTGATCGCCTCAAGCCAGCTTTTGTTGCTGCCGATGAAGTCATCTTCAATGACACTTCCAAACCTGCTACTAAGAAGGAGAAGCGCGTGACGTTCCAAGCGCAGCCAGAATATTTTTAACATTCTTCCGCGCTCTCACTGGGAAGGGGGTGATGTAGCGGCGGCTGTATTATTAATAGCGCGATAATCAAGCGCCCATAATAAAAAAAAATATTATTATTATCAGTCAATTGACGATCGATAGAAAATAATTTGTAATAAATAAATCAATCAAACATCGAGTTAATTACTACAATACTAAGCTCACCTGGAAATATCACGTACTCAAAAAACTAAATGAAGGACACACGAGACTCATTCAACTCTACCCACTCCTAAATCGCAAGTCCTCCTTGCTCACCCAATGTGCTACCATCCTCCATAAATCTTTGATACGCCCGTTAATTCTCTACGGGTGTGTTATTTGGGGCAACACATCTAAAACAAATCTCCATAAAATCCAAGTACTTCAGAACAAATTCCTCAGAATCGCAGCCAACGCTCCCTGGTTCATCACAAATCATCAACTGGAATTGGGTATTCTTACAATAGAGCAGCACATAGCCAAACTTACCAAAAAATTACACGCCAACCTCACCAACTGCAGTGGTGCAGCCTACTACACACTGGGTCAACGAGGCATCCACACACGACTTAGACACAATTTTCTCAGTGACAGTGATGATGTCAATTAAGTGAACAATTTAACATGACCAGTGCTCTCACGGTGCAAAACTTTATTGCGGTCATATTCACCGCTCACGCTATTTAATATATTAGATATATTTTAATCAATGCCTTGTATAACAGCGTAGATTGTTGAGCAGGCAAATATGAATTTTAAAAAAAAAACCCTTGGTTCGTTTCTTTTAGAACATTTTATGGCTTGCTTTTGCAATAAAATGTCCATTTACAAAAACAAACTATTTTATTTTAACCGAATTGCCATAATATTTGTGATATGTTTATTAAAATTTCACTGGCAATAAAAACTAATCTTTCGGAAAGAAAATAAATTATAAATAAAACACTCTGTACATTTATTGCACTGACTTGATTTACAGATTGCTTAATACAGTAATGACGAAATCAATAATCCATAAAGATTTATTACTTTATTTTGAACTGCTCCTTTTCGAAACAGATCCATTTATTGCTCTTTTAATTGCGGCTCGTAAATTTTCTGAATAACTCAAAAAATTAATTGGGTAGTGATTATAATTCCGCATGACTAAACCTTGCAGCACAAAAGCGGGATCTGACCCTGCGAATCGTTTCTATCGATTTTGCCGGACTTTCCTTCAGCAAATAGGTGATACAACAGGTAAAAATGCCGACCAGTGATTCTTTATTACTCACGCGCACTAATCCAAGCATTTCCGTGTCAACAGAAAAAAATGAATCAGGTACTGACCTCAAATCGCGTTTTTGTAATTTTCCCCGACATGCAAATTTATCTGTTTATAGGGTAAACAGAGTAATTGCTGGCACCCCTTCCAGTTATTGGCACCTCGGCAGTTTTTCCCCGTCAATTAGTCGCGTCAAGTTCAAAATGCTCTAGGAAAGTGAATATCTACTTTTGGTTGTGTTGGTTACATTGTGTGTCTAACTTCAGAGTAGTTATCATTGCTGTTCATCGACAAATTGAGCGCCAATTCTAGACTGATTCGTTAGAAGGGAATTTTTCATTAAATCGTAAGTAACAAACATTTCCTAAATCTTCGCAATTTCATTCTGGACTAATGTAAGTCATTGAAATCATGTTAGGATGGAAGATTATTTGTTTAAATTGATTAATTGAGGAGGATTAACCTCAAATTTCTGTTGATATCGGTTATTTTAATGGTGCCAACAACTAAATGATTTTTGAGAACTTTTTCAATCATTGGCATAGTGCCAATCACTAAATATTTTGCACATTTTAAAAATTTTAGTCATTGGCATCGACAGATAACGTTTTTGGTTTATGTTTTGTTTTAGTGAATTTTTTTACTTACCTAGGTAATAAACATGTTAAATACACTCCATTATACTGAATTTAAGAATCTGTGAAATTGCACAAAATTTTAAAACGCTTGAAATGTGAAATTTGTAATACTACAATGCCGAAAATGGTATACCTAGGTAGGTAGGTAGGTTTGTCAGTTTTGATAAAGTATCTAGGTACCTAGAATGTATTTTCTTCCAGGAAGTTAATGTGAAAACTCAAAATGCCGAAATCAAGAAAGGAAACACCGTATAGAAAAAGTTACACCGAACATGACGTGGAGTCCGCATTGGACGCTATCACCAAAGGCATGTCAAAAAAGCAAGCCTCAAAATTGCACAAAATTCCGAGGTCTACACTCCAATTTAGACTTAGTGATAAGTTCACGAAAACCTCTGCCGGTCCAAACACGTATCTATCTAAAGAAGAAGAAGACCTTTTAGAAAAATGGATAATCGAAAATTATCAAAAAAGATTTTCAAGGCGCAAAGACGACATTCAGATGTCAGTAAAACATTTCCTTGATAGAGCTCCTCGTCCGAACCCCTTTCCAGAGAATATTCCAGGAGACTGCTGGTACAAGAGCTTCTTGCGTCGTCATCCTGCCTTGACCCATAGAACCACTGAGGCGGTTACTGTAGCCAGTGCGAATATATCTGCGGAAGATATCAAAAAATGGTTCGACCAAGTTGAAGGATATTTAAAAGAGAAAGATTGGTTCAATATATTGCAAGATCCAGAAAGAGTATTCAATGGAGATGAAACAAATCTGCAATTATGTCCAAAACTAGGAAAGGTTGTTGCACCAAAAGGTGCCAAGAGCATATATGAAATCGACAGAGGATTGGCAAAATCAAATGTCACAGTCATGTTTACATTTTAAGCTGCTGGTGAAACTACTCCTCCAATGATGGTTTTTCCTTATAAGCGGCTACCACAAGCCATTGTCGATTCAGTTCCTAAACATTGGGGAATAGGTATAAGCGAAAATTGATGGATGAAACGTGAAACTTTCTATGAGTACGTTGGGAACATTTTACATCCTTATTTAAAAAATAAGAGGGTCCATTTTCCCATAGTTCTATTTGTCGATGGGCATAAGTCACATTTAACTTACAAATTAAGTCTATTGTGTAACGAACTTCAAATAATTGTTGTGGCTTTGTACCCTAATACTGCCCTCCTAAGAAAGACCCCCGTATCTACAGAAATTTTTTTTTTTTTTAATTTTAGTACTTATCGATTCTGCTCGATTTATATGACATATTTACTTAATAAAAAGACCGTAAATGCAATGCTTTCTTGCATTTACAGTCTTTTATTAAGCAAATATGTCATATAAATCGAGCAGAATCGAATAAGTACTAAAATTTCAATGTTTTTTTTTTTGTAGATACGGGGGTTTTTCTTAGGAGGGCAGAATAGTACTCGAATTTTGCAACCCGCGGATGTGGCAGCGTTCAAGCCGTTGAAGGATGGCTGGAGAAAAGCTTTGATTAGGTGGCGTCGTGAACATCCCTTGGATCAAGTGACAAAGGAAAACATTGCTCCCATTTTGCAACCTGTTGTTGAAAGTATTCAATCGTCTACCATTGCGAACGGTTTTAAGGCATGCGGTCTTTACCCTTGGAACCCAAATGCGATCGACTTTTCGAAATGTCTAGGCAAAAGGCTAAAGAAATCTGAATCTTCTGAAGTTGAAGCACACGTTTTGCTCACATATCAACAGTTTTGTGAGGTAGTTGGCGAAGAAAAACTATGCAAACTTGAACACTTTGACGGTGATAACACTGATAACTCTGAAGACTTCTTGACGTTGCACAATTTATGGAGAATTTTTCAAGAGAATTCTGCTCCTACAAGCTCAAAATTAGACTTCGAAACTTCAACTGTGGATATGGCTGATGCAAATACTGATTCTGCCGAAAATCATACTTGCAATGATGTCCAAATGGACGTGACTGAAATGTCTCCAAATGAAGGAATGCAGAAGTCAAATAAAGGTCCGGAAATTGAGTCTATTGCAAGTATGGCAATTCAATTTGAGGATGGCGTTGTAATCCAGCCGCCTGGCCCATCATTACAAAATTTCTTGCAATGGCCAAAAACACCTGAAAGGAAAGGAAAACGCAATGCGGAAAAAACCCCATATGTTATAACTGGAAGTGGATGGAAAAAGATATATGTCGAAAAGGAAAACTTAAAAGTGCAGAAAAAGAGTGAAGTAGAAGAAAAGAAACAACAACGTTTAAAGAAGAAAATTGAAACGAATAAATCATAAACTAAAAATATGATTTCTAAAAGTGTGAAAAACAAGGCAAAGGCAGTCTCAATTATTACTTCGAAACAGGGTCAAACAGAAATAATTGCTTCCAATGTGCCACCCTACAATTTAGGCTCAACGCTAAAGGCGAGGACTTCCTCAACTCTTAAGTCTGAACAGACTCAAAAACGAATGACTTCCTTGGTTTCACATTACAATCTAGAGTCGGTGATTAGTTCAGAAGAACTTTTGCCCGTGAGAGAACCATGTGAGAATACTATTCGACGAAAGCCAGTCCAGTAAGTTTGACCACAAGGTAGAAGAGGTCGAGAAACCAGAAGCAAAAAAACTCGTCGTTAAGGGATTGTATTACACGTGTGGCAATAACATCACTTTCAGAATGTCGGGCTTGCAATGCGGAAATTGTGTTAGAACCTTCCACACACACTGCTTGCACAAAAGAAATGAAGGAATAAATTTGGAATTATTTTTGTGTAATACCTGTACTAACAAATTAATTTAAGATTAAGTATATTTCAGTTATCCAAAACTTGCTTTTGAATTTATATTCCCCATATTTTTCAGTTTATTTCTAGCAATAATGCTTGTAAAATTTTTTGTTCACAGCGATCTAACGGTGGTAAAAGGTCGGCAATTGCTGGTGCCAATCACTAAAGTTTTAAGGTGCCGATGACTGCACTTATGGTGCCAATAACTGAAAAGGGACTTATTGTGGAAAAAACCTCAAATAAACTCAAGATATCAATTGGTTATATACATTTTGCAATTTTTTATGGTAACTTTGGAGAGTTGTGAATGTAAATACGTATAAAATTTTTCATTCAAAAACGTTTGTATTTCAAATTAAGTCACTCGAGGTTCTTATGGGTGCCAATCACTACCTGCGTTACCCTATGCATTGATTTCATACATTTCCGCGTTCGGTCGTGATTTTTCAACGTTAAAAATAAACAAGTTGAAGGTCTCCGATAAAAAATTCTTTTTATCTCCCGATGAAGTACACTATAATTAATATTACGCATTTAATAACTTTCTAGAGAGATAATGCAGGCGCTGTTTGAAAAAATTCAGAACACATGAATTTTCAATGATAAACGGCGGTAACCTTTAAACCGTCCACGTGCTTTTAAAGTTAAAAAACTCTCAAGTGTTCACAGTAATATTCGTCAGGCGTTTGATTTTTAAGAACCCTCTTCAGTGCGTTTTTTTGCTTTTTGGGTCAAAGCTTTCTTGTTCTCGACGTAACGTGAAACTTAAGAGACACGTTGCAGTAAAGTTTCCGGGAATTTGTACCGGGACGCAGTTTGACTGGGAATAAAGTACAAAGAAAGCTCGACGAAAAATTCTCACGTTGGCGCTAAAGAAAATATAAATCGGAGCTTGAAAACCGGACGGTGGAAATTGTTCAGACGTGATCTTGAATGCGATAATCTCACCGACAAAATAAATATGATGTGATTTAAACATGTTTTGTTACAAACGAACACACTATTATACGAATAAAACACAGTTTATGTGGAACGATGTTTATTCGTCCGCCTTTTTCGTTTAAAGGTGACGGATTAATAATAAATTA
This sequence comes from Dascillus cervinus, assembly GCA_949768715.1. Taxonomy (NCBI): domain Eukaryota; kingdom Metazoa; phylum Arthropoda; class Insecta; order Coleoptera; family Dascillidae; genus Dascillus; species Dascillus cervinus. Next base: position 28,092,466 of record OX458323.1, read on the forward strand.
AAATGTTTTCCATCGCCTTGACTCCTTAAACAACCGTCGTGCGGCGATAGTCGTCTGTCGTGATCGAGTGGGTAATATTCGCCCCCTTTTTCGAGACGACGGTCGCCGACGGGTCTTTGACAAAGAAATTAAATGCTTGTGGTTCGGTGATCTTCTCTTCGATCGAGTAGGGTTCCAGCCAGGTTGGTCCAAAGCGCTGTCGGCCAGGGGCTTTTCTGGTGAGGACGAGGTCACCGATGTCAAAGGTTCTTGCGCGGGGCTGTACGGGGTGGCGACGGTCCAGGTAGGCTCGTTGGTTGTCACGCGCCTTCTGGCGAATGTCCTCGAGCTCCGGGGTGGGTGGACGTTCGACGTCCGAGTCCCAGGCACCTGGAAGGCGAGGATTGTAACCAAGGAGTGCTTTCCCTGGAATCTTCTCTGCGATTTCTTCGTCTGTTCTTGCGCCTGCTGTTCCTTCACTTTCGAACCGGCAAGGTCGTTCTGCAGCTTGTCGACGGCCTCCTTCAGGCGGGCGATCTGGACCTCCAAACTGGACCTGGTCGTCTGCTCAAGTTCCAGCTTCGATTCCAATTCTTTGGTTTTCAGTTCCATTCGCTTGGCCAGCAGATTCGAGGAAGCGTCTCCCAAGCTTTCGGCGCTTTCCAGCTTCGTGGTGAGCTCGACCAACTGGTCCTTCAATGAATTTCGTTCCCCTTCCAGTTCGGACACCAGCGATGCTTGTACCTGCAAGATCAGTTGATCCGAGGACATCTGCTGAATGACAGCCTTATACTTCTTGACAACTTCCGCCAGTTCTTCTTCGTTTTCTTCCAGCTGCGCTTGCAAGTCTGAGCGCTCCCGGCTCAAGCCGTTTGCCTTGTCCTCGACCTCGCGTCGCGCTTTGTGAGCCTCTTCGAGCGAAGCTTGTGTTTCTGCGAGTTCGATGTCGATGCTCTGTTTCGCTTTGTTGGCGACGGCTCGAGAGCATTCCAGGTCTTCGATCTGGTTCCTCAACTGTCGTATAAGTATCTTGCTAGGATTGTCGACCTTCTGTCTTTCGAGCTGAACCTGTGCGTCCCGGAGCAACACTTTAGTCCTTTCCAGGTCTCGCTTGAGCCTCTGGACCAAAGCTTCGTCACCGGCCCGTTCATTTCGATTGGATTCTGCAAACACCGCCAACCGTCTCTCCAACTCGTGATTCTCCCGCAAGAGTAGCGTCCGTTCTTCATGCTCATTTTCCAATTGAACCTCGAGAGCTTTGACTTTTTCCTGGGAGTTGCGTCGAACTTCCTCCAGTTCTTCGTCTCGCTGCTGCGTTTCCCTCTTGGACTCTTTGCGCTGCGACTCCAGAGTCATTTCCAGCCTCAACTTGGCCTGCTCCAACAGTTGCACCTGCCCAACGAGCTCGTCCAATTTACATCTCAGCATTAGCAATTTTTCGTCCTTCAGTTCGGATTCCAATCTCGCGTCGGCCAGAGCGCTTTCCGTGACGTATTTTTCCGTCGTGACGGCTTCCTTCTCTCGCAGGAGTCGTTCCTTTGCCAGTTTCTCTTGACGCAGTTCGTCGTGCAGAAGTTGCGTTTCCGCTAGTTTAGCCCGAGCGACCGGGGAGCAGTATTGCTCGCGGAACCTCTTACTGAAGTCAAGAAATGTGTACCCCATGTTTGTGTACACCCGGTACCACTTCTTCGCCTCTTCTTGCAGCTGTACGGCAGCGATCTCCTCCTGGTCGTCAGGATGTACTCCACACGCATTGAAGTAACGCTCCAGACGACTCATGAAGATTTCTGGATCCTCTTTTGCACGTCCGGCGAACTTGGGTAGCTTGGGGGCTACCGGTGGAGGAAGTGACCTCGGACCTGGTAACGCTGAAGGACTCGTTCGGGACGGTACGGGAAGTGGCGATCTTAGAGTCGACGTTCGACGCTGGAGCGTCTCTAATGCCTCCAGTTGAAGACGGAGATTCTGGATGGTCTTGTCATGATGTTGTATCAGCTGTTGTTGATCTGGGCGCCACTGCGAGGTTTGGGCCTCTCTCAGCAGGTCTTGTTGCCCATCGGCGACGTTAATGTTCGGGTACGCCCTCGTACCGCGCCTTGGGGCTGTCATCTCGCAGGATGAAAGGGGGTGGATTCGTGGACTCACCTCGAGTCCTAGCCTCACGTTGTACGCCAAATGTTACAAACGAACACACTATTATACGAATAAAACACAGTTTATGTGGAACGATGTTTATTCGTCCGCCTTTTTCGTTTAAAGGTGACGGATTAATAATAAATTAAAATGTTTTCCATCGCCTTGACTCCTTAAACAACCGTCGTGCGGCGATAGTCGTCTGTCGTGATCGAGTGGGTAATAGTTTTTAGATTTCCAGAAATTGCAAGAGCCTTAAAACTATGGAAATTTGTAATTGCTGGAGCTGTTCGAGCAATCAATTACTTTCAAGCAAACCATTGTGTACATTAGTAAGGAGATGTCGTGGAATTGAAGAATTTCGTCTGCGTCGTGTTAAGTGAGAATCCGTTTTCGAATTTCTTTTTTTGTTTATGCGTAAATTTGCAGATTTGTGTCTCGAAAGTTCTATAAGCTGCTGGGAAGAAAACCAATTTGCGGAAGAGTATCGAAATGGGGGTGCGATGGGGGCTCGATGTCCGATAAACAACTGGAAGCGTTTCTACTTTCAGCAGCTACCAAATCACTGATATATCGAACCGTATTTGACCATACTAATTAATTCCACTCTTCCCAAATGATACTGAACTGAACTGCTTTTTGAACTGTTGTTCTATTATTACAAATTGATATTTTGATTTTGTTTTTGTGAGTGTTCCAAGATTGTCTTAAAAATAAAAATGTATGCTTTTGAATAGTCCATATTTAACTTCAACCTGTAAGCACGAGGGTCGTCCACAAAAAAAGTTTCCTTGGGGCGGTTTATTGAAACAGAACACAATTTTATGGAAATATTTATTGCAACAGGTAGAGCAAGTGTTTTACCAAATATTTTTTAATAGTTCTGATTAAAATAATTTAACATTAAATTAAATTTAATGAAATAAGGCAAGTGTGTTTTGTTTCGTTGGTCACGAAGTTGTTTACTATTTTGCATGTGAAAATTTTATCCGAAGCAAGATGAAAAGCCTGTAGTTCTAAGAGTTCTAATAAGGAAGAAATCATAAATATTGCTGCTGTTGCTAAAGATTCACTATTACCAGCAAAATTTAGGCATTTATACAAAGAAACATTCGGAAGTGGTGCTCTAGTAAGGAAATTAAAACGACCTGTAAAGACAGCATCCTAGCGTATTTCAACACCGATCTTTGTCGGTATAAAAGTTCATCATTATGGAGCAAATATTCTATGCTACAATTGACTATAAACCTACGTGAAGGAATTGACATTAGTGAATTTCCAAGTGTCATTCCTTTTTTGAAACGGTAGGGCGAATGGTATAAGCCTAAAAAGTCGCTGATACTGGCTAAGAACCACATAGATGAATTTTTGATTAAAGCTGACAATAACGAACATTTATTTAATAAGATAAAAATGCTTTAGCATTTTGACATCTGATAAAAACATAATTTGTTCCGTGGCAGAGGGTTACATCGAACATAGTGAAACTACAAAAATTACCATTGCGAATAAAATCTTAGGCGCTATATCTCATGAGGAACCTCGTGAGGAACCCCTGGCTTGTAAAAACATTGCTGTCGACAATCGACAACACGCTCGAAGTTCTGCTGTAGTAAAAAGTAAGTAAGTACTATAAGCAGAAAGGACTAATATTTTGTGTGGGAACAAAAAATAACGTCTTGTCATTTCAATTTAATAATAATAAATAACCTAAAATAAATCGACGTGAGAGTATACTTGGTTCTAACTCTGGGTTGCATACATTAATTGAGTGACAATGTTCAATGTTAAATAAAGTACCAGGTATGGTCCAGCGGCTTACTACATACACAGTACATGCGACCCAGTCTGGAACCATCAAATCAAAACGCGAAACATCACATCACTTAAGACCTCCTCTGTATATTCAAGAGTTAATTAAGGGAAAAGGCTACATGAGAAAAAATCAGGCCATCAAATAAAATGTGCTAGAGTATTATACCTGGGTATAATTCGTCCCACAATGTTGTATACCTGCACAGTATGGAGAAGCACGAGTGGCAACCATATTAAAAAAGTATAAACCCTGCAAAACCAAGTTCTGAGGATAATAACAAATGCAGAATGGTATATCCGGTCGAGTCGAGAACTTGAAATAACAGCTATTGATGATTTTATAAAAGAAACAGCAAACCACTTCTTCCAATCAATGAATCGTTGTCCAGCCACTGAGACATACCAGCTCGGTGGCAAAACAGAAAATCGTATACTCAAACCAAGGCTAGCTCAAGACGCCCTTCTTTCATCAGACGAGTCCAACTGATAAATAAATTTCAACTTTATATAATGCACATGTGTATATAATCAAACTATACAGCCCTGTGTGCTTAACCAGTACATAAATTAAAAAGAAAAAAAAGAAAAAGATGTACAGCGTTCACCAGTTACTATTTACATTTCGTAATGTTGTTACAAAGCAGAGAATATGACCATCAATCATGACGGTATACAAGATGGAGTTCGAAAAATATACCGTCACCGAGCTTAGCACTATCCGATTTATGCGAGACCAAAAACGTAACGTCCAATCGCTTCTTCTTCGCTTCAGTTGCCATGGTCAAAGATAAATAAATTAACAACAGTTAGGGAAAAACGTTGCGGACACGAACATTACTCTCACCGTAGCCGAGATCGTCCTATTTAATTAATTAAGCAAATAGAATATGTGTTTAGATTAATTACAGGAAGAAATGGAAAGTAATTCAACACCAACGCTTTATTTGTTGACTATACTGACTAAATTAATTAAAAAGTGTGATGAAGAAGAGAGATTTAATGTGAATCGAATGATCTTTGCATTAAATCAGCTGCGAGTTGCATTAAGGGATGGGCAAACATTGCATCTTGCATGTAATGCTGAAAGATCTGTTGATGATTTTCACACAAATGATGTATGCAAGTAAGATTTTATAATAGCTCGTTTTAAAAAAATACTTATTCATTTGTTTATCAGGTTTCCATGTGCTGAAAGTACAAACTTGTTAATCAAATGTAATTCTAAATACCCCGACGATAACAATGTCTACAAATACACTTTGGGAATTGATTGTATCTACCATGAAAGTGGTGACTTTCCCCATCGTTTCATGGTCAAATGTCAAAAACAAATTAAGTATGAGCGGGCAAAATATTTATTCTTTTATGATCCTCGCCATATAATTAGTGCAACTATCCTTTGAACTGCAGTAGTACTGTGTAGTAATAATAACATGCGTAGTATAATAGATGTCACGGTCACAGACACTTTAAAAATTGAAACCTCATCAAAATCAAACAGTGAGTAGCCGAAAGCGAAAACAACTATCTAGAGAGAACAATAATATTAGAAATAAAGAGAAAGAACGAGATAAATGTTTAAAAAAAAATGAGATCTTCAACTCGGCTTTGGAATGTTGAACAAAAACGAAATTCTTTAATCCGTAGCATTTCTCGCCTTAATCCGGACTACAGGCAAAAGGAACAAAGACAAAATACCCATCGACGTAAAATTCACAGACAACATGAGACAGAAATTCGTACACAAGAGAACAACATATAGAATTGAATTGGGGCAACATTAAAGATGGTTACTTCAAAAAAAATTTTGGACGGTCACGCAAAGGTTTGTTCATGTTGTGCACATCTTTGGCATAAAACATCTCTCACAGTCTTGAAAAAGAGTCAACTGACATCATTTTCAGATGAAGAATTAGGATGTATTTTTGCTATTAATTTTTCTGATGATATTCGGTATTTTTGTTACAATTGTCACAAATCACTTAAAGACGGAAATATACCACGTCTTGCTGTCGCAAATCGTTTAGTATTTTCTGATGTGCCGGATGTTCTGCAACAGCTGACCCCTCTTGAAGAACGCTTGGTGTCGCTACGACACATATTCCTTAAGATTGTAGGTAACGTTGTTAATGTGACGGTAAATTTTGACACCATGGTGGCTACATTACCGAGGTAGATGTCATCACAGTAGAATTAAAACGGAAAATGTGTTATAGACATGGAAGCAAGGAGTGTATTCTCCCAGAAGCCGCGTATTTAGTATTTAGTGCACACGCCACTATTTCAAAGTCTTGGTATTACGTACGACAAGCAGTGGATATATGACGATCAGTCTGATGAACAATGTGATGGAAATGTCGAGTGTGCATGTGAAACACGGTGAGAGAGGGATGAGATCGTTAATCCGGGAAACAGAGAAACTATGTTAGATAGCAGGATGCCACTAATATAATGGTCCTGATAAAGGTCAACAACCACTGTCATTACCGGAATTATGTCAATCTTTAATGCAAATGGCTGGTCAAATAGCACAAGCTGCGCCATTAACGCCTGCAACCGAAATGCTCATGAAGCTTCAACACAACCGTCTGCACAGCCTGCTGAAAGTTCAGCTTTATCCTCGCAGCCAGCCGCTTCGTCTTCAGGACAGAATTCACAAGCAAAAGTAAATACTCAAACAAATCCGAAAACCTCTACACGTACCAGGTCGACTTTTCGACCACATGTGCACCTTGCACAGTACCCAATGCAAGGTTTTGATCCGTTTTTACCTTGTAATTTGATGACAACATGAAGATATTGGCATGCGTCAAGTGAAAATTGATTTATCTTTTACAGACATAGTAAAATCAGAAATTTCACGACACAACCGCCGTGCTATGCGACCAGTTTATCTGTTTACATTACTGAAAAAACAACAAATGTTAGGAATTCGAATTAGCATTACAACTTGCCTACGTAAAAATGTGTTGAACGGTGCACCAATATTAGTTTCTAACCTCCTCCTCAACAGTGAATATCTGACTAATTTAATTCAACACGACGATGGGTATAGAATTTTAACCGGCGTGAGAAATTCCTCCGCGCATTGGAAAGATGAAAAAAAAAGTGTTTTGGCTATGGTCCGGCAATTTGGGGTGCCGACATTATTTGTCACAGTTTCGGCGGTCGAAACAAAATGTCCCCAACTCCTGAAACATTTTTAAAAAACTGTTGGTAATCAAGATATAACTTTGGATGAAGCAATTTTACTTCCATTTGAGTCTAAAGTAAGGCTCATTCAATCCGACCATTTTATCTGTGCGACTTTTTTCGAAACGAAATTGAAAAAATTTAAAAAGATGTGGTCAAGATCTGCTGGTACTTTTGAAAATTTCGCAGTAATTCATCGTTATCACCGCATAGAATTTCAACACAATGACTCGCCACAAGCACACACGATGTTGTGGTTGGAAAATGCACCAATATTTGTTCCTGTTGATAATGATTCAGTTATGAGAGTGACTGATTTTGTAGATAAAATCATTACTTGTAATATTAGTGAAGTTACTGGCGATCTCGTAGCTTTGCAAACTCATAAGTGTACCCACACGTGCCACCCGAAGTCTAACAGACCATGCCGATTCGGCATTCCCTTCTTTCCGATGGATAAAACAAGACTTTTCCTCGAACTTGAAACGGATAACCCCAATTTCAAAAAATTAAAGGAAATAGCGATATCTACAAGGAAAATGGAAATCGACAAATTTGACTGTACTACGATCTCAATTTCCTGTAGTACCAGCTGTAGGAATGACTATACATAAGTCCCAGGGATTCACTTTAGAAAAAGTTGTGATTTATTTAAGTCGACATGTTAAAAGATCGATGCTATATGTTGCCTGTTCCAGAGCAACATCTCCATTTCAGATGCTGATCAAATCACATGTAAATGCGAGATAAATAAAGAAATTAAATTGGAACAAGAACTGATTATAAAAGATAAACCTGGAGATGTGGAAGAATTGGCTTTACATGAAAATATTAAGTGTTACACATCTCCTCCAACACTTGGTATTAGAGATCATGCACAAAATACAGAGATCAAAGTTGACCCCTCGCTTTGTGAGCATGTGTTCACTTCAAAAAGATAGATAAGATATCTATCCAAGACAACAAAATGAAGAGAGAGATTGTAAAGTCCAAGAATTGCTCACTTCTGGTAAATTTACTCCTAAAGGCCCAGCCTCAGAATCAAGTCTAGTTAATGTAGAAATGAGACGGTTAACAGAAAACCCATTAGTTCCTCAATTTCAGTTCTTGCAACATCCATCTGAAGATAATATTCAAATAATATTACAGAACGTTCAATGTAGGTATTTAATAGAAATTTTATCGCTTTATATGATGTCAGAAATCAGGAATAGGGATGTAGATATTACCACACCATCTTAAAAATAAATCTTGTAAGATTTGAAATCCATTTACAGGTATTAGTGGCACTTAGGGGTGTAACTGTAACTCGCCTCTTCGTATTACTCCCTGGGCAACGTTGCAAAACGGCTAAAGAGTTAGAAACCCAGGGAATCCAGACTTATTTTATCTACTTCTACAACCCCCCAATGTAGCTAAAGTTACTTAATTTATTCCTAAGTAAGTTATTCACGAAAAATATCAAGTAAAAACTAAATTTAATAAGACTTTATTTTATCTTATGATCTTTTGGATAACCTGACACACATGCATATGAAAGAAACTAATAGCCTTCTTCAAGGCTCCAAGACAAGGACCGTGGGATAATAACGAATGCAGAATGTTATATCCAGTCGAGTTGGCTGCACTGATAACTTTCAAGTTTTCAGTGCAGCTATTATTGATTTTATAAAAGAAACAGCAAAACGCTTCTTCTAATCATTGAAACAGAGAAACTCTCTTAGATAATGAGCAGGATGCCACTAATATAATGGTGCTGGTGAAAGTCAACAACCACTATCATTACCGGAATTATGTCAATAATGGCTGGTCAAATATCACAAGCTGCGTCACTAACGCTTGCAACCACAAATGCTCATGAAGCTTTCACCACAACCGTCTGCACCGCCTGCTGAAAGTTCAGCTTCAGCCTCGCAGCCAGCAGCTTCGTCTTCAGGACAGAATTCACAAGCAAGAGGAAATACTCAAACAAATCCGACAACCTTTACACATACCAGGTCGACTTCTCGGCCACATGTGCACCTTGTACAGCACCCAATGCAAGGTTTTGATCCGTATTTACCTTTTAATTCGATGACAACATGGAGATATTGGCATTTATTAAGATGCATGCGTTATCAACACGTCAAATAAAAATTAATTTATCTTTTACAGACATAGTAGAATCAGAAATTTCACGACACAACCGCCGTGCTATGCGACCAGTTTATCTGTTTACATTACTGAAAAAACAACAAATGTTAGGAATTCGAATTAGCATTACAACTTGCCTACGTAAAAATGTGTTGAACGGTGCACCAATATTAGTTTCTAACCTCCTCCTCAACAGTGAATATCTGACTAATTTAATTCAACACGACGATGGGTATAGAATTTTAACCGGCGTGAGAAATTCCTCCGCGCATTGGAAAGATAAAAAAAGGGTTTTGGCGATGGTCCGGCAATTTCGGGTGCCGACATTATTTGTCACAGTTTCGGCGGTTGAAACAAAATGACCCCAGTTTAAAAAACTGCTGGTAATGAATATATAACTTTGGATAAAGCAATTTTACTTCCATTTGAGTCTAAAGTAAGACTCATTCAATCCGACCCTTTCATCTGTGCGACTTTTTTCGAAATGAAATTGAAAGAATTGAAAAAGATGTGGTCAAGTTATGCTGGTCCTTTTGAAAATTACGCAGTAATTCATCGTTATCACCGCATAGAATTCCAACACTGTGGCTCGCCACACCCACACGTGATGTTGTGGTTGGAAAATGCACCAATATTTGTTCCTGTTGATAATGATTCAGTTATGAGAGTGACTGATTTTGTGGATAAAATCATTACTTGTAATAGTAGTGAAGTTACTGGCGATCTCGTAGCTTTGCAAACTCATAAGTGTACCCACACGTGCCACCCGAAGTCTGACAGACCATGCCGATTTGACATTCCCTTCTTTCCGGTTAATAGAACAAGACTTCTGCTCGAACATGAAATGGATAACCCTAATTTCAAAAAATTAAAGGAAATATCAAAATCTATAAGGGATACTTTGACAAATATTTCGGCAGATTTAACCTTTGACAATTTCTTGTTATCTACTGGCTTGTCCGTGGATGGTTATATCCACACTGTACGAGTTACGCTTAAGCGACCGAAAATATTTTTGAAACGTGATCCAAAGGATATACTCGTTAACTCGTTTTGTAAAAAACTATTAGAAATACATCAGGCTCCCATAGACTGTGCATTTATATTGCATCCATTCGCGTGCTCAATCTATATTATTGATTATATCAATAAAGCAGAACGAGGCATGTCAAATTTATTTCAAAAGTGTTTCTCAACTCATTAGAAATTTCAGCCCAAGAAGCTGGATACTACCTCGAGGGGGCTACCAATGTGCCATGCCAGCGAAGTTGACGTTTATATAAATACAGTTTATTCTGCAGAGAGCGTCGGTATTCTAAAGCCCCTCGAATTATTAAAAACATTAGATGAATCCTCGATAAAATATTTAACGAGAAGAGTTTAGCATATTTTGCAGCGTACTATACATATGCCGCTAAAGCGACAAAAGGTAAACAAAACGCTGACTTACAAAATGTAGGCAAATTGATAAAATTATTAAATAACGATGGCGTTACACGTTGGAAATATTTTTGAACTATCTTCATCAAGTACATTTTATTATTTTGTTTGCGGAGGAGCAGGAGTCGGAAAAAGTTTACAAATAAAAACCCTCTTGATGCAGACACTTGATGCAGATTTTTAATCGTGAACCAGGAGTCAATCCTGATGACACTAAAATTTTGCTTTGTGCATAATACACAAGGAAAACTGCTTTTGGTATTGGCGGTCAAACCGTCCATAGTGTATTTTGTCTCCCAGTGACACAGTGTGGAATTAGCAGCAAAGGCTGAAATTCAGAAATGCTCCCGTGAAGATTGCGGAGCAACTTCTGAGCCAAAACTACAACGGCGTTGAAACCTTGCAAACGGATTGGCGAAATCAGGTCAACCCTAGATGGCACACCCTGCTTAAAACTCCTAACCACCCGGAGGGTTTCCACTTTCCAAGAAAAACCTGGGTAGCATTACACAGAATACGGAACATGAGACCTGGCCTCGGGTGCGCCTGCGGTGCCGACGAACAAACCATCCACCACATTGTTAACGAGTGTCCTTTCAGGGCGTTTGCAGGCACTAACGGGCACTTCTTGAGGTCAACCCCACAGGCTGTGGAATGGCTGCGAAATTTGAGTTTGGAACTGTAACAAAGGAACATGCTTTTTCTTTTACATGTTTCACACATGTGTACATCTCTTGTGTCATGTCATAAGCTAATTAGTTGCACTTAAATTTTTCGCACATGGACGTTATCAATCAGGTGTTTCGTTAAATAAACGAAATTTCAAGCTATTCATAAACGATACAGAAAGTGACGACCCACTTGCGATGATTCAATTACCTAATCCGACTGTCGAAGGACCAAAATGTTTCACAATGAAACGATCGTGGTTGGTTACGGGAGTCTTGTAGAAAACGTTTTATGATTACGGGAATCTTCGAATCTGGTGTTTGCTTGTATCTTGTCTGAACAAACGTGATTACGGGAGTCGTGTCTTGAGGCCACGGATGATTAACAGCGCCAGTTTCTCGATGAGATCGTCGAATTTATTCACACACAAAAAAAAACTTGACTCTTTTTTTGGTTGTCAAAAAAAATGCATTGTTTTTAAAGCCAAAGTTATAGTGATTATTTTTGAATTTCGACAGTCTAATATACGTAGCTATATTGGACTGTTTCGTCAAATAAGTATTTGGATGTTTCGCAATCGACAGTTAGCAATGCATTAAAGGAAGTGTATATTTGCACTCAATCAACCAAATATTTTTAATGAATGGGTGCACTTCCCAAGAAATTGTTGAGAGGTGGATGAAAAACGAATAACTTAAGTAATTAAATGGTTACAAATTTCAATAATTTGTATTTTGATTTGAACTAATAATTTTCTTGCAACTTTTATCGTCGGTATGACTTACCTGGTGTCATAGGATGCATTAATTGCACGCATGTGGCGATCTTTCCACCTGAAACTAACCATCCTGAGATGCCTGAAAAATCGTTGGGATGCTCAGACACGTATTTAAAATTATAGGAAACGCACTTAATTTGCTTGCGTAATTTTTTGAATTTTATTTTTCCATATAAAAGCTTGTTGCCAAATAATGACTGATAACAATACAATCAACTTAACAAATCAACAAATATTTACTTAAATAGTATTTATTTAAATGAGTGTAGACAATGAAAACATAACCTCTACAATGAGCCGCTATGTAATAGAATTAGTGTACTCACGTAGGCGTAGTTTGATCATCATTTAAAAAATGTTTTGTTTGGTTGTAGACCTGTCTTTTGTGGTTTTTGAATATTGCTAAGATCAGATTATTAACAACAAATTTTCATTGGTGAGGGTTATAAAACTTGGAAAACTAAATTTTCTACCATTAGGCCAAGCAATAAAGTATTTTTTCATGCCATAAATACTACCCGGAAACCGACTGTGCGATTACATAAAGGACAGTTAGTAGATCAATTTGGCATAATTTCCCACTCGAGAACCATCATTTTTAATTTGTTATGAACAATTTAGAAGAAAAAATCATTTTTTTTTAGTTCCTTGCTTGTAAAATGGAAACTAATGAAGCAATCTTAATGCTCTCAATAGACGAATTGTAGAGAATTAAATTACGAAGAGAATGGGAGGTCGAATGTCCCGATCGAATAATTAGAACCGGAGAAACCCTGGAAATTTCAGTGTTTTTTTAAAAAATTCACAATTCCTACATTTTTAAATTTTAAGAACTGAAACATTGCACACAGATAGCTATTTATATGTATTTTATGTGTGCAAAACCCCGATTCTGTCGGACTAACGGTTATTGCACAATCACCATTTCAATTTTTTCTGCGATATTTTCGCGGAGGGCTGCTTGCTCCTATCGTTGTCCGATTTAAATTTTAAAAACAGAATTGGAAACTAGATGTACGTGCAATATTCATTACAACTACCCTTAGCAACAGGTAGCTGTTGAAATTGAACATTCCGCTTAAAATTACAAGTTCAATCGGTATAACAATAACAACATAGTATATCCATGCAATCCTTGCTGATAACATTTATGTCAATTTAGAAATTAAACATTTTATTGTTTGGAATTAACTTATTAGAATATGCAGTGAAACCCCGTTTTTACGTTTTTGAAAAGACCGACAAAAAAAAACGTAAATGGGGGGAAAACGTAAATTAAGGGCAATGAAAATTTTTAGTTTAGTTTGGTGTAAATTTATTTCTTGTATTTATAGGTTTCTTGCAATACTATAATTTCTTCGTACTTTGAAATTCTTTTGTGCTTGCGTTTTTTTTTTTGCCATGGGACGACATTGTATGGCATTTGTTTTAATTGATTCACGATTTTTTATTATTGTTGCCAAAGTGGTATATCAAAATTACGCGCGAGCGAAACGCGTGAGCTCACGTGTTCTTTCACTTTTTCGAAAATCAATACCGAATGAAATAAAAAATTGTCCACCTAATCACGATCACAAAACTTTGCAAAGTGCAGACATGTCTAAAAACATTAATTTCAATGCTTTCCATAGATTTAATCGAATGTGCTAAAATAAATGGAATTTTTAATTTTAATAAATTTAATAACTGCATTTTAAATATTTCCAACGTAAATTGCGGGAAAAATAAACGTAACACCGGGTATTATCCACATTAAAATGAAACAGGACTGCAACAATTAGACGTAAATAACGAGAAAACGTGATATGCGGGGACGTAAAAACGGAGTTCTACTGTATTCAAAAAAGGAAGATCAATATTGTGAATTGGTGTAAAATAAACAATAGCTTTAGACAAGTCGAATATGTATTTTTCATCAATTATTTTAACAGATCGATACCATTTATCGGAACAGCATACAACCTAAAATAAGTGGACGTGAGAGTGCGATTGGTTGCTTACATTAACTGATTAACATTTTTTTTAAGATTGAAGATAGGATATGTCCAATAATGAAAAGAAGACTCGGTATATATTTTTTAATATGTGAAAGTTGTAAAATGTATTAAAAAATAATAAACGATATGGAAATAGGGTAAAGTGCTTTTTTATATAAAATTACCTAATTCTAGAGACGTTGATTTTGCGTTTAATTGTAAGTAAGTATTACTATTTTTTCTTATGGAACCTTTTACATTGCGGCAATTACAATCATTACAGAATTTTCAAAAATGGTTGTTTTATTGCAAGAGGAGTTAATATCCTGAGGGTAAGTGTCTCTTTTTTATTAGAGGGGAATATTTCGGGAAGTTTTAGAGGCAATTGCCAGTTGAGAAAATATATTCCAAATAGCGTGCCTAGTAAGGGTTAAAAGTTTTTCCTCATGGAAAACACCAAAAACATGTATGCCTAAACTTTAAACGATACTCAAGTCGACAACCAGAGGGCGCGTTCCAGATAAGCTGGAGTGGTGCTGATGCAGTGAAAAGCATGATGAGACCAATGGATGGTACAACTAGAAACATCACAGTATATAACTGATTTTCCAACTTACCACCAGCTGCACAAGCTACTCAAGAAAAATAAATCAACAGTGTTTAAAAATAAATGGAAAATTCCTATGAAATTTTTAAAAAATTGAGTTTCACAACGGGTGTACCTACTCTTCGTCTCGTACATAATAAGATGGCATTGGCAATATCAACGATGTATAATGATATGGCTGTCAATGCAGACACCGATGATGGAAATAAACTCGATATTATAACTTTCTGTAATACAACTAAATTTGGAGTGGACTTGGTTAATTATGGATGAGTCAAGATATTCCCGACGTTGGCCTCTTGCTATTTTTTTTTTTTTTGATTTGTTGAATATTCCGCTGTTAATGTCTACTACCTAAAACATAGAAAGCATGGTAGTACCTACACTGAAAAAAAAAGCAGTAAATAAAACTACAAATGTAAAAATGTTTACCACAAATTGTATTAAAAATACGACTAGTTACAAATTGTATCATTTTTTTCTTAACAGTTGTAGTAACTAGGTTGTAGCTACATTTTCAATAATTATTGTTATTTTCACTACAACATTTGTGGCATATACTACTAACGTGTATAGCAAGACTTTCGACAAATATTATAGTAAAGTGTACTACGCAGTCATTGCAAAATTTACAGAAATAAAGAGTAATGTGTTTCAAATGTTTGCAGCAAAAAGTAAAAAATTTGTACTATAAATTACTATTTTAGAGACTAAATTTTGCGACAAAAAAGAGGAACAGTTACCGCTACACATATCCTTTTTTATTATTATTGCTGTTACTTTTACTACAGGTTTTGTAGCATAATTTGCAAGAATTAGTAGGCTTCTGCGCCTAATTAATGTATGAATCACATTTTGCTACATTTTTTTTTTTTTTGGTAAAATGAACCAGGAAAAATGAAACGCAAGAATTAAGTATCACAGGATGTCTGTTATATATTTTAAACAATAAAACATACAAATATAAGTATAAAACTACCCTAGTAGCAAAGAAATATTTTTAAAATATTTTTTTTGAATATTTAAAAAATATTATTATAACAGATTAATTGTTTATATTTTAAAAATATTTTTAATAAACATTTAAAAATAAATTATTTTTCTCCCAAGAAATAATTGCCAAAATCTACATCAATCTAAAAACAAAGAAACAAAATGTTTACATTGTACCACGGATATATTATTATAAAAATTTACCAATATAGACCAGTTTGAATGTTTCAATAATGACCTTTCATCTATAAACAAAAAGTCGTGGTGTCATTCCATTTTATGCAGATTTCCTTTCCGCAAATCCACGTACTTCAGGCACACTTGTATTTTGTTAAATTCTTACAAAGAACTTTACATCCGCTACAAAGTAAAATTTGTTATAAGATAGATATAACACTAAATGTATAAAAGATAATCAAAATTTTTTTTTACCTTACTCGTTACTATAATTTCTGTTATCGAAGCAACTGGTTCGCATGTTCCTTGCTTGTTGTATCTTTTTGTTCCGACGGAAATAAACTAAAAAACAATTTGTTTAATAGCTATTACACTGAAAAAACGTTTGAAAAAATCATTCGGTAAGGTAAAGTGTGGGAAAAATTAAAATTACAACAAATTTACTTACATGCGAATTTATCACACACAGAATCAGAAAATCCCCATTATTTCAGAATCATTTTTAGAAATGGTCGTTGAAACTGATCATTTTGTTGATCGACATTTAATATTGCATTAAATTAACATCTCAGCACATTAAACCACTTGTAATATTTCCCATTTCTTCATAATTAAACATTCACTAATTATTTAAGGTACTGAAACTTACTTTACATTAAAAATACAGAAAATGCACACCGTAACATGTATTTACTTACTGCAAGCCGAATTAGGTCTGATGGTTGGAGGTAACTTTTAAGAAATTCTAAAGTAATTTATCTATTGTCAGTAAAGCAGTAAAGCAACTGACAACATTCCGATCATTGTATTCTCGTAGTTGGACCTAGCGTTCCCTCCAAACAATAGCCCCAGTACGGTCATCCCAAAAAAGAACCCCTATTTTTTCTAATTTTTGGCCAAACAGTTTTCGAGTGTTTAATATTGGAATTAATTCCTTTCTACGGTAGTCTTGACGAAGCTCACACAAAATCACAAGCCACAAAACAAATAATTCTTAATAAACTCGAAGCTCGATTATTGTTAAAAAATGCAACTATGAGATCACAGCATCCGCGAATTCGTTCGTACCCGCTCGATAACTTTCAATAAATTCATTCAGCAAGCACGTGCCAACAATTATGAATTTGTATTGGCCAGAAATTTTGGAAAAATATGCAATGATTCTCATGACGTTA
Organism: Dascillus cervinus; assembly: GCA_949768715.1. Lineage (NCBI taxonomy): Eukaryota > Metazoa > Arthropoda > Insecta > Coleoptera > Dascillidae > Dascillus > Dascillus cervinus. The sequence goes on from OX458323.1 coordinate 28,109,533, forward strand.
ATTCATTTATTTTGTGGTAAAACTCACTCAAAATATAATTTAAGTTGCAACAATCTTATAGCAAATATTACAACAAATGTATTACCATAATTGTTTGGAAAAAGTAATAAACTTTGTAGATAAGATTGCTACAAAGTTTTAACTACAAATGTTTTAAAAATTGTATCACAATTTTAAGTAACAAATGCTCTCTTTGTAGCAAAAATTGTTACAAAATCTGTGCTACATTATTGTGGTAATTTGTAACATGCGATTTTTTTCAGTGTACAATATTTTAATATTGAGATTTTTTACCAAATTTTTTTAGAAGAATATCGCTACGAACAGTTCTTTCGCCAATTCATACACACCCTGTATACCTTAATTATAGAACAATTTGAAGCTAATTTATGCGTCATATCGCTAATACTTGAATTACACCGAACGATGTTCACTTTAATTGATTTCAATGAAAGGAAATATCCTCTTTCGTGTAACTTCGGACTGCAACAAATATAATTTTAAATTACTGGTTTGTAATATGCATACCTATGTACCTTCAAGGTTAACTACTTCTTTTTTGGTTATGTCAAGTAATGGCACTGCAGAAATAAATAAAATTGCTTGTTATCTAATCGTTAGAATTTTCACAAACCACATTAGTACGGATGGGCATAAAAATAATAGGTGCGTTAACTGATAATAATAATAATATTGTGATTAGATACGATTTTTATATCTTACGAAGTTGCGCAATTACTTAAATTGTTTAGACGGAGAAATCGGTAAATATCGACATTCTCAGCTTAATTTTGACTGCTAGCAGTATTGTTTGCGTGACTTGTATAAGTGATATATTACAAAATGTGGTGGATCGTTTTAAGTTTAATTGTGGTGGGAATACTCTACTGGAAATTCATTAAACCGTTGAATTATTGGAAAAACTTGGGAATACCTTATAGCAAACCATGGCCCATTGTCGGGAATCTTCTTCCCGTCGTTTTGCGCCAAAAAAATTTTCTGGACATCATTGAGGACATGTATATGGAGTTCCCAACGAGGTATGAAAATAATTTTCTCTTGTAATTTAAGCAACAAAAATAACTTAATTATTTAAAGCAATTAAATCAAAATGTAATTAAATGTAAGAGAATTTACTTCAAATGTAACATTATCCTTGTCATAAATATATGAAAATTGTGTCTGAGATGGCTATTTTTATTTATTTTTTATATTTTTTAATAATAACTGCATAAATCATATTCTGATATCGTCTAGTCAATGGCAGAAGTCTTAAATGACACTCTAGTAAAGGATGATTTAAAAGCGTCTGCAATAAAAACATTTGCAGAAGTGCGTCTAGAGCATCGTGGGTTTCATCGATAAAGCAGAGCTGTATGGCAGGCATTCTATGATATTTAAAACGATCAGTACGAAAGAGGCCCGACGACTCTGCATACAACCAGAAGGTCGCCATTTCGAACATCTAAATATTATTTCAAGGTAATTAGGGAGGTTTCCTTTCTAGAGAAGTAGTCATTTCGAAAAAACGGTTAATTGCCTGTTTCATACGCCCTACAGATGGTGATATTTTAAACTTTCTGTTTTGATTGTAAGTGGACGATTACAGCAAGCTAGGAGTTTTTCTAGTGGTAGTAATTGCATATTGTGAAATAGAAAAAATATGTACCCGATAAATCGGATGCACCCTACCAAATGGTAATATTTTTAACTTTCGATTCTAACCGAAAATGGGCTTTCATAATAAAAGTTGATGTTATTACATATTCGGATCTTCCGAGAAAAAGCACGAAACGTTTCATACCAAACATTTTTTAGAACAGTGCCATTTATGATTTTAAAAGTAATTTATGACAACAATTTCTAAAAAAATATTTGAGATGTCACCATTTGTATTATTTGGCACAGTGAAAAATAATCCATTTCCAGTAAATAACTATTTTCATAAAATTAACAAGCAAAAGGACTAGGACGTGGTGTTAGTTATATACAATTTTTCGTCATTTAATTATTAGAGATTAATTTAATAAAAATTAAAACTTTTCAACTATAATATCATCTCAGACACAATTTTCAAAGTATTATTCTCTCTCATAATTGCTCTTTAGTTGAATACAAACTGCGTATAGTAGGTAAACGCTTTATCTATCAGGATGGATATACAGTTAAAGCTGTATCACAATTCCTTATATTTGTACGATATGTTGTGCCATCGACATAAACATTTCTATCAAGCTTTAATTGATTTAATTTTTATAGATACAACGGAGTTCATCAGTTCACAAAACCAATGCTGTTAATAAGAGATTTGGACCTAATTAAGCAAATAACCGTAAAGGATTTTGATCATTTTACAGATCACAATCCAATCATACCAGAAGATGTAGATCCATTGTTGGGTAAAAATTTAGCAAGCCTAAAAGGACAAAGATGGAGAGACATGCGCGGTACTTTAAGTCCAGCTTTTACGAGCAGTAAAATGCGTTTGATGTTTACCTTGATGTCAGAGGCAGCCGAACAATTTACCCAACATTTCCAGAAGAAAGGTACAGCAACCATAATTTTAGAAATGAAAGATGCTTTTACCCGATACACAAACGACGTTATAGCCACCACAGCTTTCGGTTTGAAGTGTGATTCGCTAGAAGAACGCGAGAATGAATTTTATTTAATGGGAAAAATAGCAACCGATTTTGGTGGTGTACAAGCATTGAAATTTTTCGCCTATGGAATGTTTCCGAGTTTAATGAAGTTTTTGAACATCCCGTTTTTCAAGGTACAAGTTGGCGTATTTTTTAGACGTTTGGTGAAGGAAAGCATTGAATACCGTGAAAGGGAAGGGTTGATTCGTCCCGACATGCTTAATTTATTGATACAAGCTCGTAAGGGTAAACTTAAATATGAAGAAAGTGATCATACTGACACTGGTTTCGCCACTGTTGAGGAATCAGATATTGGAAAAACGGCCAAGCAATCACAAATTGAATGGACAGACGATGAATTAACTGCACAAGCATTAATCTTCTTTTTTGGTGGTTTTGAAACATCTTCAACATTGCTTTGTTTTGTAGCTTACGAACTAGCTATCAATCCACACGTGCAAGCTAGACTTCAGGCAGAAATTGACGAAACGCTAGAGAAATGTAATGGCAAAGTGACTTATGAAGTAATAATTGCAATGAAGTATTTGGATATGGTTCTTTCGGAAACACTTCGAATGTGGCCACCTGGATTTAGTTTAGACCGAGTTTGTGTTAAAGATTACATAATACCTGCAGCTACTGCTGAAGAAAACGACTTTTTAGTTAAGAAAAACACTGTTATGTTCGTCCCAGTAATTGGTCTTCATCGTGATCCCAAGTACTTTCCAAATCCTAAAAAATTTGACCCTGAAAGGTTTAGTGACGAAAATAAAGGAAATATTGTGCCACAATCTTATATTCCATTTGGTGTAGGTCCAAGAAATTGTATAGGTGATTCTTTACTACATTTTTCGAGATAACGAAACTGTAAACAATATTTTAGGTTCAAGATTTGCGCTATTGGAAAACAAAATTTTGATTTGCCATTTATTATCGAAATTCGATTTAGTGCCTGTTGAAAAAACTCCAATACCGATGAAGTTGTCAAAAATAAGATTGAACCTGCAGCCAGATGATGGATTTTGGTTAGGGCTAAAGCAAAGAAAGAATAAACTGATGTAAATTAGATTCGTTTGTCTTCATCCAAATTTGTGCTTGTTCAGTATCTTTAAGAATTGTTCAATTTTTCAACTAATGTAAGGAATAAAAATAATAGTTTGTCAATGTTTGCTTTCCATATGAGGTGACATAGAAGTTGAACAATATTAAAACAATCGTTCGATAGCTTATATTAGGTAAATTTCATTCTAAAACCAATGTTTTTTTAATTCAATTATCTTTGTGGTTATCAAAACTTTAAATTTCGGTAACTTGTAAACGAAGCAAAATTTAGAAAAGAAATTTTTGTCGTCAAATTTGAAAATGTAATTCTGTATAAGTTATTTTATTTTAAAATACCCTGTATACAATATCAGTAAATATAATTATTATCTACATATTATTTTAACAGCAAATATATGTATTCTCTTTATTTAATGAATAACAGGATCTTTGTTCTCATCTGTGACCAAAAGTAGAATATTTTTTGTTACTTATACAGGTTGAGATAAAGTATGGACCCAAACAAATATCTTGATTAAATTTTGCAAGTTAGTGTAGTGACTCATAGCGCATCTGATGAATGCTTTTTGTTACTGTAATTCCGGTTTAACCCTATCAGTTCAAAATTATGAAAATAACTTTAAAAAAATGATTCTTCAACTTTTTTAGTTAATATAGTCTATTTTTAACATAAAAAAATTACCGAAATGAAAATCCTCAGCTAATCGGGAGATAAACATAACCTCTTTATTGCTTCAGATGTTACATCATGATAGATACAAGCTTACGTTTCGACAGTTACATTATTGTCTTCTTCTTGTTGTACTATTGTTAGTCTAAGATTTTCTGTTTGTCGTTGTTAGCTCTGAAGAAGACAATTTTCCGATTATTAGTAAACGACCACCAAAACACATTCAAATACACGAGCCACAGTGGGGGCGCCCGCTAGCGCCATCTTTGCATGTGCATCGGAGGAAGTATTTGGTAGAAGGGGAACTTTTTTAGGAGAAGGGGTAGTTGCTAGGAAACTAAATTTTAATGTAAACAAATATATTTGACTGCGCATGGTATGTTTGTGTCAGAGTTAAATATTCAAAAAGGTGCAACTTTAGTGCTCGAATTGGGACTCAAACATTTTTTTACCACATCGTTAAAAGTAAGTCTGCATAGTAGTAAGTAAACGTAGAAATAAAACTTAGGGTGCCTATTTTTTATAGATAATTCGAAACAAGGCAATTTGAGAAAAATGTGTGCTCAACTCGACGATGCGTCTGATATAAATGAAAAATTACAATGCAGTTTATGTCAGAAATGGCTAACAATTTTTCCAATTTATCTTGACTCATCTAAGAAATTTGTGTGTGGGCGGCACAACCCAGAAGATTCGTATTCGCGATCAAGCGAATTTGAGTCGTTAGTTCAGTGCTTTAAATTCCCTTGCGACTATAAAGAATACGGATGCAAAGAATTGTTTAAAATTGAGAAACTGCAAATGCATGCCATTGATTGTATGTATCAACCTATATCCTGTCGTTATTGCCAAAGTTGGAGCGGCAACGTAATGCAATTTGAACATCACATGATTGACAAACACAAAAGCGCCGTACTGGATTCTCCTGCAATAATTGATTTGGGAACATTTTTAAAAACCAGCCAACAACTTGTCCAAACGTGTTTCATCAAAGTAAACAACAGTCTATCCTCCAAGTTATTCACCGTTCAATTAAAATGTTGGGGGAATATTATCAAGGTTTGCATAATGTACAATGGCCGAGAACCCGAAAATAAACTGTACTTTTACGGGTTACATTTTTATAGTGCCGATGAAAATGATGCCTTAATTTTTCCTCAGTACGAAACACATGCGTTTAATAATTCCTACGAAGAATTTTTAAAATCGGGAATGCAAATTGATTTAAATTTTTTGAATACGACATTACAAATGAAGTCAGACGAAATGAAAATGAAAATTGTGATTTTGCACAGGGAACATTTTTTAGAGCGGAAAAACTCGAATATTGATTTCAGTAACATACATGTAAACCTTCAATGTTCAGTATGTTTAAAAGAGATGACTTCTCCGCTAGCGATGTGCCAAATAGGTAGTACATTGTGCATGAAATGTTGCCTAAGTGTTAAAAATTGTCTGTCCATTGTGCAAAACTTGGTTAACTTCGAGTTGTAATTATATCAATTTTATTAGAATTTTGTTTTTTATAAAATAAGTTATCACGAATAGATCCGCTTGACGACTTGTTCGAAAAGCAATTTGTAATTTTAATGTCATTATGCGTTAAGTCCTGTTCTGTATTATCTGCATTTTTTACGGTTCCAATAAAAATAAGATTTCGCCAATTCAAATATACTATTTTTTCAATGTAAGTGGCATTTGTTACAATTTTTATTGTACATCCCAGCTAGCAGACGTACGTCATTTTGACGTCATTTTTTGGTCAGGCACTACGTCAATATGACCAAGAAAATGACGTCAAATTTACGTCTTTAGTACGTCCTTATGTCACTGCCTCACGACGTCATTTTAGGACGTAAATATGACGTTAATATGACGTCATTTTAGGACCATTACGGGACGTATTGATATTGGGGAATAATGAAAAGAAATCTATTTATTATAAAACGATTTTATTGTATTTTGCGATTTGGTTCAAATCAGGAAGTGTGCAACAACGGAAATGACACATACTCCCTCAAGTTTGAATAAAATGCATTTGCATTTTACATCACTAATTGTAAGACTATAACATTTATTTACATTACTTAAATTATTTACAATATAAATATCCAGCGCAGTGAATTCAATTGGGTAACTATATAAGGATTTATATTTAAATTCTTGGCCTATAATTGCAGTAGTACCATTACTTTGTAACACAAAATTGAATATTCGAATCAATTTACCATTAATAAGGCAATGGCTGTCCGATTTGGAATAATTATATGACATTAAAACAAAGGTTTGATATAGAATTTTTCTGAATTGAGCAGTATTATTTGAAACGCATTCTACGAGTGGTCCTGAGCTATGATTTAAATGATGTGAAACAATATTTTGATTACACGTAGTTATTGATATAGTATTTTCCATTTCACAAACTCTACGATAAATTTGTGCTAGTGGCTTAGTACTTGATTTTAATAAACGTTTTCAGAATGTAACGAGGCAGACGATTGATACTGCTACTGCTGCTGGGATACTGCTAGCTGCAACTGAAGTAATTAATTTTATCATTTGTAATTCCATATTCTGTATAACTATTCATATTTAAATAATTAACGCTAACCCTATCTGTTGAATCTAGAGATGGTGGCCTAAGTAGAGTTTCTTTCTGTTTTTGTTTTTTTTTTAGGAATATCTGATGAGTCTGAATCCACTTCGTCACTGGAATATTGAAGTACTTTTATTACCGTCTTTCGAGGTAAAGGACACTTGTTTAAATCATCAGTGTCTAAATTGGAGGTGTCCTCAGCCCTTTTAATTTTCTTGTTGCCCTCTTCATAATCATCTTTAAATAATACACAAAAATATGATTTTATTATTCCTTGCAATATTGAAACAATTTTTCTGTTGAATAATACAACTACAAACCTGTTGTAAATAATATGCGATGCACTTTATATATTTGTTAGCTTCCGTCTTCAGGAGGCTCTTCACCAGATCGTAGCAATTTGTTGAAATTCGTTTTATTTTTAATCGGGGCCCAATAAACTTCTTTTCTTCAAGGTGTAAGCCACGTGTTGTGGACTAAGGAAATGCCTTGGTCGTTCTCGAATTCAATACCAAAATAAGTCATCTGAAAGTTATTTATTCGAATATCGAGCAGTGCATTTTCCACCAAAGCAATGAAGTTGGTCAATTTTAACTTATCTTCGCAATTATAATCACACTACCTCTGAATTACATGAAGGTTTTAACGGATATGTTAGGTTAGGTTTCGTGATAGTTCGGGACAGAGGTTCGGGAACGATTTCAATACCTCGTTACGAGGCGCCTAATTCAAATTGTGTGTGTGAATTGTTGTACTTATTATTGTCTATTTTGTTAAAATCACGAATTTAAATAAATCAAACTACCAAAAATGAATCAACATAAATTTTTATAAAGCTATAGTAGTGTGTACACAATATTCGGTTCCTCATGTAAATAATAAAATATTTTAAATTGTAATAAGGATCTGTTAAAAATACCGGAATAATTAGAGTACTCCACGATTATTTATAAATTAGGAATATATAACGTCATTATGACGTCATATTGACGAACTGTCTGACGTCATTATATGACATCATAATTAGGACAAAAAATCACGTCATTATGACGTCCTTTTTGGACGTAAAGACGTCAATGACCAAAGATGACCAAAAAATGACGTCAAAATGACGTACGTCTGCTAGCTGGGATGCGCATTCTAAGGACATTTCCAAAATGCTGATATTGTTAATAGCATTAAGTTTTTCTTTTCATTAGCTTTAGCTTGTTAGAAACAGTTGTAGTTTTAACATTTACCTTTCACCTTTCAAATTGTTTATTTAATCGCTTATTAATTTGTTTGTTAAGTATAAATATTATCAGTTCGGAAATTCTAATACAGTTCTGATAGTAGTGATATAGATTGGGACGAATTGCCATTTGGAACAGAAACCCCGCCTAATTGCGACAAAACCTGTTGGAATGCATAAATTCAAATGAACTGGTGAACACACAAATAAAGCTGTAATATGTAAAGGACTTGACAATTTTCCAATGCAATTGTGTTGGTAACGCCCAAAATTTGTAATGTTACCCACTTCAATTCATAATTCCACTTGTTCATGTATGGCACGCAGTTTTGCTTTTTAATGACATAATAGAAATTCGTCGAGAGAAAAAAGTTTCAAGATAAAATTGTTCAAAATAAATTCTAAGTTAGTGAAATAAATTAAAATTATATTAGAGAATAATAATAATTCTTGAATTCAAATTACGTCAAAACATAATAATAATTGCATGAATCCTTGTTATATCTATACATAATAAAAATTTGAGGAATTATTTTGATGTTTTAAAAGAAATAAACCGCTGGTATATGCATTGGGACTGTCATCAAATTATTAAAGTCGTAGTAAATAAATTCCTTTCTAATAACAAAAATTCTAAAACCAAGTGTTCACGGACGTCAATAGTATTTTTTCGAAGAAGTATTAAAATTTTATGAAGTTCGCTATTGTAAATTCCAGGCAAAAAAATTTAGCTGACAAAGGACGTATGTACCTAAAGAAAATATGCAAATATATACCTAAAGTTTGAAAAATATTGGGATCTCTGTCCAACTTTTAGAATTTTGCTCGTTCACGAATATTCCCCAAAAATCGGCAAAAACTTATAAACATTATGAAACTGGAACAATGAGTTGCATAAAACAATTAACCTTTGATGATATGGCTACAGCAGGTAAAGGGGGATATTGCTTAGCGCTGGAATCGGAGAATATCTTAGCAATGGGTCAAAACATATTTTTGCAGTAGTTATTTTTGTGACAATAGTTAAATAACCAACATGTGTGCTAATGAGAGTGATTAATAATGTTGTTGAGATTATTAATCGCCGATTAATGGTTACAATTTTTTTCCATGACAAAAATTCCAATTTTAAATTAATCAGGGATACCGTGAATTTTAAATCAATAGATAAATAGATAAATTTTACTAATAACAAAAGCATTTAGAAACTCCTCTACTAATTGTAAGTAAATAAGATTATTAAATGAAATGTTTGAAACGCTATCCATCGACCTCTTGCAGCTTTACAATACAAAGTATTTCCATCAGGTAAATAGGTACATTGGAATATCACCATTCAAAAGTCGTTTTCATTGTTATACATCGAGCTATTGTGAAGGTAATAATCGGTGACAAGTCGATCGTAAAAAAGTTTTAGGTGTTGCCTGTATTAAGGTTTACATTAAATTATTGGAGAGAACCAAACGCCGTCAAAAACTCGAACGGATAAGGAATCTTAAGTATTCATAGAGCAGCTCGGCAGACAAACATAGTAAGTACTATTTTCAGAACTTTAAAACTCGACCACTATTAGGACATATCATGTATCTTGAGTACCATCTTTACACCCAGACAATCTTCTTTGCGCACACTGTTGCAATCCGGATCTATGCTTTCTTACAACCACTATTTCTCAAATAGTTTGAAAGGAACTGTTAGTTTAAGCATAAACAAAAAATTACAGTTTCTTCTTGAGAAAGTTGGTTGTACGTTGTTTGAAAATAAACACAGAAAAATTAGAATCACAGTTTATTTAAACTAATTATTAATACTTCAGCACAAATACAAACACTAACTACTACCACGGTCTCACTTTTCCTTAAGTTGCATGCGATAATATCCACATATTTCTTTCGGGTTTTTTTGGGCCCATTTGCTTATGACGAGGATGCATTTTACATATAATATAAAGCTGCTGTTCCCTCATAACAAAATAACAATCTTTACATCTACGTTGAAGCGTAGTTTTAAATTTGAACCCACAACTAGGTACAATATTTATTTTTGTGGGAACTGTTCATCGGCTCAAAATATTTAGCTGCAAAAAGTGCGAATTGATTAGAGAATGAAAGTAAGAGCTGGTAATTGTTTTCATCATTTTCGCTGATGTTAGCAATGTTCTCATAATAACAGTCCTAGCTTGCAGTGCTCGAATCATTTTTAACCTACAATAACATTTGCTTTATATTATCGCATTGGAGTTCTAAAAGTTCACTTACTTTATGTAATACCCAAAATGGGAGGATTTTGTTTTTCAACGATTATTTCGGTTTTATTTAATGATTTGTGTGTGACATTGAAGCAAAATTATAACCTAACCTCAAAATATCAGCTGTTAGCATGAGTTGATAAGAGGCGCAAAATCGCACAAAAGGGAAAACAATTTGTTATCGGGGTAATAGTCATCATCTATGGCGGCTGTGATTTATTGGCATTTTGAAAGTTTTAAATGTGAAGGTAGCGTTGGCCATTTCCTTCCTTGCATCATAAATCTTGGTAGGCGAAAACATTTGAACATATAAACAAATCGTGAATCGTTAGTCATTAATTTTATTTTATGTTTTATTATCTACAAGTTTTATGTTTTATTATCTGTGGTCATTACCTTATTCAATTTAGTAATAATTACTGCTTAATGAAGAATTACATAAGGCGTGGGTAAGAAGAGAAAATAATGTTACTTTAAATAATTAATTTAAAAATTATTTATTTGCAGCTTCAGTAAGGCAACGTTTCTGTTCGTCATCTGGCTTCGAGAGTCCACGTTGAGATGCTGCTCCATCGACAATTGAGGCGCTCAAAATATCAGCTGTTAGCAAGAGTTCACAAGAGGCGCAAAATCAGCACAAAGGGAAAATAATTTCCACTTTGTTATTGGGGTAGTAGTCATCATTTATGGTGGCGGTGATTTATCGACATTTTGAAAGTTTTAAATGTAAAGGTAGCATTGGCCATTTCCTTCTTTGCGTCATAAATCTAGGTAGGCGAAAACATTTGAACATATAAACTAATCGTGAATCGTTTAGTCATTAGTTTTATTTTATATTTTATTATCTGCGAGTTTTATGTTTTATTATCTACAAGTTTTATGTTTTATTAAATATATTACTGAAGCAGAAATGTTGGTTTAAATTTTGCCATCTAGAATAATTATACTACCGTTTTTGGCATTTTGTTATTAAGTCTTCTTTCTTTTTCTTTTTTCGAGTCCAAATCATCTATTCAGAGTTTTCCAGCCCAGTAGCGGGCTACATCAATAGCGTTTTCATTGGTAATCCACATATCGATGGAGCATGTTGCAACACAGTGCATCTTAGAATATGGTCCATATCCTGTAGCTCCTCACATTTGCAGAGGCATTGTTGATCCTCTTGTACCCCTCATTTCAATTTGTTTGTTTTTACTGGTGCAACTCCAGTTTTTATTCTATTTAGGGTCTTCCAGTTCAGGTTAAAACCAGCAGAGGGGGGTTCCTTTAGGGGAAAAGTATCTATGGGCGCATAATGGAGAAAGCTTTTCCGCGACTTCAGCCTTTTCTCTGATTGTTCTCTTTCATATAGGACATGGCGTTCATCGAAGGTTTGTTTGAATCTTTCCACATGTTCGGTGCATGTTCTTCTTTCCCCTGGGCCTGAAAGGCCAGTAGCCCTGTAGAGTTTATTGATGAGGGTCGCTTTCATGCATCCGGTAATTATGCTGCACGTTTGGTTTAGGGCGATATCGAACTGTTTTGCATGCCTATATCTGCACCAGATTGAGCATGCACATTCTCCAGTGGAAAAACAGAGAACCCTTGCAGAGGTTCTCAAGACCTGCGGTTTAGAGCCCCATTTACTTCCGGCAAGTTTTTGTATGAGGTTGTTTTTGGGAGTGACCTTTTGTCTAGTATTAAGGCAATGCTCTTTGTAGGAAAGCATTCTATCCAAAGTGACGCCCAGATACTTTGGCGTGTTGACGTGTTGCAGTGCTTTGCTCTCCCACAGCTCTAAGTTTTCTTCGTGCTTTGTGTGTGTTGAGATGGAAAGCACTTACTTGTGTCTTCGCCGGGTTAGGTTTTAGGGCATTTCTGCGGTAATATGTGGACATGACTTCAAGTGCAGCTTCCAGTTTTATTTTTATGTTCTGGAAATTTCTATCTTGGTTTTGTATTCATTGTAGAACGAGGAGACGTTCATAGAACTTGAAGAGGTGGCATAGTAGTGATATAAGGCGATAGCTACTGGGGAAGTCTGGGTTTTTAGCAGGTTTTAGGATAGCAACTACTTTTGCTCTTCATCACATTTTAGGAATTGCACAGGTGACTAGGCAGCTGTTCGCTATTCTTACAAAAAAACACAGGTCAGGATTGTAACCTCGCTTCCACATTTTACGGGGGTAGTTTGGAGTCATGGATCAGGGTCAGGTCAGGCTAAATCAAGATTCTCTTGCAAATTGGTTTGGAACTGTTAGGGGTTCATGGGGCAACAGTCGAAATCCTACTCCATAAATATTTCAGAACAATTTTAAAAAATTATTTTCATTAAATTACTTAGATAGTAATGAAAGTGCAAACTGTGCCAATGATTTTGATCAATTGTTAACTGTTATAAATGAAAATATTTTAGAAAAATTTGTTAATGAATAGGAGCCGGTGTCAATTTCAAATAATTAACTCAGTTTCAATGTCACTCATTTCAGAGAAATTGACTTCCTCACCGAAAATGCTTTGTTTTACGTTTGTGGTTATTTGTACAAAAAAATGTTGTCATTTCACAATTGTACCGAATGCAAGGAATTAGAAATCAAAAATTTAACTTCTTCTAATTTATTTTGTCATCTGAAAGCATACGAAACCAAAGATAACAGAACTTTTTGAAATTTAGTCATGCCTAATGAAGATTTTATTAATTTTGTTAGACAAATGGACAATTTATTTAATTTGAACTTTGAAGCATTTTCAATAAAACAAAATGTTGGTAAGGAACTTGTAAAAATATTTAGCAAAATTGATTATGTGCCTTCGTGTCCTAACTTTCCGAAACTAAATGTGTGCAAATTATCTTGTCGAATGAAAATTTTTCACTGCCTAAAACGCAATAACAATGAATTTAAAAATTCAAATAAACAAAACAAAAATCATCAAAATCTTACATTTGTAATTTTTTTATATTATTTTTTTAAAGAATTTAATAGATACATGTAAATAATGTTATTTTGATTATTTGGAATTTTGTAGTTTGTAAATAAATTAGGTAAATTGATTTTATTGAATTTTATTGTCTAATGAATTTAAAACTATGTACAAATAATCATCTTTGGTCGGCTTTCACGAACAGATTTGTTTCTTGTGCAATTATTTGAAATCATGGAACATTAATTAATCTTTTGATATGCTTGCCTATTTGAATTTTTAGGCTGTTGCAAATAAGAATTGTTAGAAAACTGTTGGACATTTATCGATGGCACTGCGCGACCTATTTGTAGACCAATATTGCAAGTTTCTTAAATTTCAGACTGAAGACTTAATTTGAATTGGTTCCACCCTCATTTGTTTAATAGCCCATTTTTATGCCAATTTTGACAAAAATTTATTTTCCGCCGCAAATGTATTTAATGCGTTTATGATTTAAGTATTTTACAACCTTCACTTAAAATTAAAAGAACAAAGATGCAAAAACGTTAATCAATAGGAGTGATTACCCAGCTAGCAGACGTACGTCATTTTGACGTCATTTTTTGGTCAGGCACTACGTCAATATGACCAAGAAAATGACGTCAAATTTACGTCTTTAGTACGTCCTTATGTCACAGCCTCACGACGTCATCTTAGGACGTAAATATGACGTCATTTTAGGACGTAAATATGACGTTAATATGACGTCATTTTAGGACGTAAATATGACCAAAAAGTGACGTCATGTTTACGTCATTTTAGGACCATTAAGGGACGTATTGATATTGGGGAATAATGAAAAGAAATCTATTTATTACAAAACGATTTTATTGTATTTTGCGATTTGGTTCAAATCAGGAAGTGTGCAACAACGGAAATGACACACACTCCCTCAAGTTTGAATAAAATGCATTTGCATTTTACATCACTAAGACTATAACGCGCTAGGATGTATATGGGTCGGGTTGCTGTTCCATATGATCGAGATCTAAATATTCTTTCATGAAATTAGCGTATTGTTGTTACAGGTCAGAATTGTTTTTGCAGTTTGCATTCCATTGAACGGAATTGTTTAACCGCTAATTGTTTTGTATCCCCTACATTTTTAATGTTTACGGTTTGATTTTTAAACGGTATTTTAACGACGAATCTCCCATCTGCGTTTCTTAAAAAAATGGTTTTGAAGTGGTTTTCGCAAAGCGTTTCCTCGTCTGTTAATTTAACCGTATTGTTCTCCGTCGGGTATTCGTCGATTTCCCAGAAATCTATTTGTTTAATGAATTTAGCGATAAGTTACAAACGACCGAACCATATGTTTTGTGACGTTGGGCATTCACTGTAACGAGGTATCGCAGGTCCGTTTCTTGGAACATAACATGGTCATTATTGGGTGGTCGTATTTGTTTCGTTTTTAGAATTTTCGAGAACACTTCCGTCTCTAATAAGATGTCAATCGTCGCCGGCGTATTAAAGTTGGAATCGGCCAGTTTCACGTCTGGCGGAACATAAATTTGGGATCGATTTATCGGGCGGGTTTGCAGGAAGGTGTTGGGTGATCTTGGGTACGACAAGACAGGATATGTCCCGTGGTGTTTCGCCATAGAGCGACCGAAACTGCATTCTCGTGACTTCTGTACTTTTGCCGGGACCCCCGTGATGCCTGTTAATTCCCAATTGATCGGTTTTGTTGTCAAACGTAATCGTTTACACAATTCTTGGGTAATAAACTTGGCATGCGATCCGTTGTCTAAATGGGCACGAGCAGTCAATTCGAATTTTTCGTTCGTTTTAATTATTTGCGCGGTCGCTAATATGACGTGGGATATTGCACCCACGGTTGCGCTATGTAGAGCTACTGGGTTTGATGAATTTTTGGTGCCTCCGTTTGTCGCGTAGACATGTATTAGAAATTAGAAAATTAGAAATGCGCGTTTTACACCTTTCTACTAAATGATTATCCCTAAAGCAATTCGTGGATAATTTGAGTCGTTTTATTTCGTTAACTGTTTCTGGGGTCCCTAGGTTCATGAAATCCGGACAGTACCTAATATAAATAATGATCCCGTTTGTAAAGCAGGCATTGTGGCTTGCTAATTGTTGTTGTGTTACAAGCCGTATTTTTTGCATTATTATGCGTATCGCGCGAGTTCGACTTTGATTTTACTTGATTTTGCGATTTTTTATTTGGATCGCTCGCGTTTAGAGATTCTAATAGGGTTGCCTTTTTTCTCAAAAAACCGGTGAGATTCTTGTGCGAGGGAATTTCAATGTCTAACGTAGCTTCCCAATCGCGTCTTGTAAAATAGTAAAATTTGGAGGTTATTATTGGCAGGATTATGGCGTCCCATTTATCAGTCGGTTGATTTAACGTCGCGAGAGCGTCGATATTTATTGTAAGATCGTCTAACAATTTTCGCACCGAACTATGGGAATTTTTTGTTAGTATGTACCGAGGAGTTCAGAATCGCCAGCACATGTTCTTGTATTATTAATCGCTTATTATCGAACCTTTTCTCTAGCTTTTCTCTACCATTTTATAGTTAGCCGACGAAATTAATACTCCCTCGATAGTCTTTTCGGTGTGGGCCTTTAAGCATGATTTTAAATCATTAACTTATAAATTCTTTTCCTTTTGTGGGCTTATCGTTAATTATTAGTAGAAATCAACTTACAATTATTCGTTAATTGATTCCTTCATCCAGGTGTTTTCCTTTTTTCCCACAAATTCTTTTATATTTCTTATTTATTTAACATTTCTATTTTACATTAGGATTTTTTATATTAAAATCACGTCACACAGTAAATTACATATTAAAAACTATTGTATCAACCACAATTTATGTTCCGTCAACAACTGTCTAAAAACTATTTACACGTTGTGCAAACATTAGTTTTTCGCGGTGTCCCGCATCCTCAGTAGACATTTTTATTTTTAACACTGAAGCTTGCTAAGTCGAATATTTCTTCCCACGTTCACAGATTTATCGATTCAGTTTTTAAATTATTTTTTCCCCCTTTATGAAATATTTTATTTTTATTTTTATTTATTTTCTTTTATTTACAGTCAAACCTGAATAAGCCGGAAACTGGATAAGCCGGAATCCTGTTTATGACGGAATTTTTTTTCAGTCCCGAATTACGTATACGAATTACGTCCATGTAAAGCTACCTGCTTAAGCCGGAAACTGGCCAACGCGGAAACGGAAAGTGTTTTTAAGTCCCTTGCACGGTACTGCACTGGCTAAGCCGGAAACGATGTCAAAGTAAAACTTAAATGTTTTGCTGTTGCGAGACAAAACAATAAAATGTATAGTATTAGTTTAACCGTCTGCGATAGTGATTTGCTGATCAGCTGAATTCAGTTGATTACGGTCGCCTCTGTGAACGTTGTGATCGTATTGAAGTGTGATCAAAATGTCTTATAGAAAGCTGAACACTTTAGATTTACAAAAAAAAATAGAGTTATTACAGTGCTATGAAGAGCAAAATGCGAGTGTCAAGGAGCTTGTGGCAAAATATAAGTGCGGGAAGACACAAGTGTACGAGATTTTAAAGAACAAACAGAAAATAAAATTAGAGTGGTTAAGTGGAAATCTTCCCGAAGAATCCAAAAGAAAAGTTAAAAAGACCGGGAACGAAACCATAAATAAAATTTTGTATGAATGGTTTTTGGACGCCAGAACGCGTAATTCACCTATATCCGGACCTATCCTACAAGAACAAGCAAAAATTATTGCCCAACGACTAGGACGAAATGAATTTAAAGCATCAAACGGGTGGCTTGAAAGCTTTAGATCTCGCCACGACATTTCTTTCAAACAGATCTGTGGTGAAGCAAAAGATGTAGATTTAGACACTGTAAATAATTGGAAACAAAAGTTGAATGAAATTATTAAAGACTACGATCCGAAAAATATTGGAAATTGCGACGAAACAGACTTATTCTTTAAAGCTATTCCCGGTAAGACTTTAGCTCTCAAGAATGATAAATGTGTAGGTGGAAAGCAAGCTAAGGAAAGGTTAACTGTACTTTTATGTGCCTTTGCGGACGGAGAGGTTGAAAAACCTTTAGTTATTGGCAAAAGTTTAAAGCCGCGTTGCTTCAAAAATTTAAATGTTCATGAACTTCCAGTTACGTGGCGGGCCAATCGAAAGGCCTGGATGACTTGTTCCTTAATGGAAGAATGGCTTCAAGCTTTAAATAAAAAAATGCAAGTACAAAAAAAGAAACATTTTGCTTTTTTTAGATAACGCAGCCTGCCACCCTCATTTACAATTTTCTAATATTAAGTTATGTTTTTTACCACCCAATACGACTAGTCTGACCCAACCCATGGATCAGGGTGTGATTCAGAATAGGAAAATGCATTACAGAAAATTTGTACTACAATCGCTATGTGTAAACATGACAGCCTGCACTTCTGTGACCGAACTTTCCAAAAAAATATCTGTCTTGGATGCTATTCGTTGGATTTCAGCTGGTACCAGATCTATTAAAAAGGACTGTGTAATAAAATGCTTCAGGCATGCAGGATTTAATTTTAAGGGCGATATTGAGGAAGAAATGAATGAAAACTGCGCACAGGATATGGAAAGGATACAAGAGTTAATGGAAGAACTCGGCGAAAACTCAGTCAGACCAGAAGATTACATAGAGATTGATGAGCAAGTTACAACTGAAGGAGGATATCAGAGTTTAGAAGATCTTATGGAAGCTGTGCAGGACGATCAGAGAGAAGATGAAACTGAAGGAACAGGTTTAGGTATGGATTGCCTGGACGCAAAATTATAATAATTATTTTATATTTACAAATATTACAACCATTTATTTATTTAATGTTGTTATATTCCATTATTTCAGCTATGGAAGTTGAAGAATGTGAAAAAATAGTTACCTCTGCAGAAGCATTGAAAAAGCTGACAGCATTGGAACATTATTCAGACCGTATAAATTGTGGTGAAATGAAAAAAAAAAACTATTACAATGTCGCACTGCACTTGAAGGGAATGTTAAAGCAACTTGTACTAATAAAAAGCAAAAAACGCTGCAGAGTTTTGTTACAAACTCATTGAAACATTAAATAATAACTCACATGTAAACACAAATAAAATACGGAATAAAATGTAAAACACGTCTGGTCATTCCCTTTGTAAAAAAAGGTGACGTTTCTATTTATTTTATTTGCCCGTGGCAACAGTAAAACATGGCCAGCTACAACGTCCGTGCTCAGTCAAGCAGCCGCCGTGGCTGCATAAGACCGTTTAGGTAACACGCCCCTCCCTAAAGGCTGAGCACGGTGTTGGAAGTAGCTGTTGCCTTGGATTATTTATATTATAAAGAAAAATAGTTTATGGTTAGCTATTAGCTGCAGGTTCCTCGAAGTGACGCGGGTCTCGTACGCCGGCATCTTTCATGTCATGCCGAAAGCGGGGAAGGCGGCGAAATGCGGCTCTTCGCGGCGCTGTTCGGTCGCTGACGATCCCGTTGTAGTTCGACGCTGTGCGTTGGGACTCCGGGAAGCAGGGTCGTCAAAAGAGTAAGATTATCCATAACACTATAATCAGATTCTAATTGGATAGTTCCGAAATCGGGCATCGATGACTCAGTTCAACTGGTTCGGCGTCATCCAAAACATCCAGGTTACAAATTAAATTCGGTTCAGGCACTTCTTGCACTTCCCCATTTTCTATTTCATGCTCTTCATCATTATCTTGAACCACTGGAGTTGTCGATTTGTACTGCAAAGCACTGTTTGACAAATCGACTTCTATCGGAAATAGCGGAGGTACTGACAGTAGTCCAAGAGTGTTTTTGTGCAATTCTGCGAGGCCTTTTATCAATTTGGATAAATGCCCACCGAGAGATTGCACGTGTTTGTTTTCGAGTACTAATTCCAGTTTGACCAAAACGTCAGAACGTAGTTTCTCAAAGCGGGTCTTGGCGACCTGGCGACATCGCAAAATCAACCTATATTCGTAATTTCCGGTTTCTACTCAACATAATGGTTCTTGCAGTGGTGCGTAGTTGCACTCTGTTACCGGGTCGGTACAGCGGTGGTCGGTTGCGTGGTTGCTTGCTACTTGTTCATACTTTGCTGCAGGCATCCATAGTCCCATGGAGTGACGCGGGTCTAGTACGCAGGCATCTTTCGTGTCATGCCGAAAGCGGGGAAGGCGGCGGAATGCAGCTCTTCGCGGCGCTGTTCGGTCGCTGACGATCCCCTTGTAGTTCGACGCTGTGCGTCGGAGCTCCGGGAAGTGGAGTCGCCTGTTGCAGCTGTTAGCGCTGAATCGTGTAGCGATCATCGGTTGCGGGCGCCACTGGAGGTTCCTGATGTTAGGATTTGATCCCCCTCCAGAAGGGCGTCGCGGCATCGCGGCATCGGGGTCGTTGGTGAAAGTTCGGTGGAAAAGCCCTTTTCCTTGTGCCCCACGTTGGGCGCCAAATGTTACAAACTCATTGAAACATTAAATAATAACTCACATGTAAACACAAATAAAATACGGAATAAAATGTAAAACACGTCTGGTCATTCCCTTTGTAAAAAAAGGTGACGTTTCTATTTATTTTATTTGCCCGTGGCAACAGTAAAACATGGCCAGCTACAACGTCCGTGCTCAGTCAAGCAGCCGCCGTGGCTGCATAAGACCGTTTAGGTAACAGTTTGTGGGGAAATATATCTTGAATTCCTGTAATTTGTGTTTTTTAATTACATACGTTTTCCGGCTTAGACAGTTTCATTTTCCGTCTTAGGCAGGTTACTGGATAAGCCGGAAACCTGGCTAAGCCGGAACTTTTTTTCGGTCCCAAGCGATTCCGTCTTATACAGGTTTGACTGTATATGAAATCTCCCTTACATCTCTGTTTCATTTAAATTAAAAATAAGAAATTAAATAGTAGGTATATTAGAAGCAAAAAAAAGAACAAGATAATGTTTACGAAATCATATCTTTGAACAGTTTATGTTTATAAAGTTATACATGTACACAAATGCAGTAATTTATTGCCTACCGCGCGGCTAGTGTGTCATGCTCCTAAGACTTTTGCTAAACATTCAAATTCTCTGAAGGCGATAAGGAAAAAATAAATACTCGATAACCAACACGGTCGATTCGCAAGACAGAGTCACGTATGCAAGAATAGAGTTACATATTACTAAGGTGACCAAACGTACTCCTTTAGGGAGTTTTGTACTCCTCGTTTGTGAACCGTACTCCTTTTAAAACGAGTACTCCAAAAGTACTCCTTTGCATTCTTTTGTACTCCTTTGTACTTCTAAAAATATAAAAACTTGGTATTTTACTTTAACCTTTAACCTTTAAAAAAAGAGTTTCCATTTATTGTAGAAAACAAAGGAAATGATGATTCTATGGTTAAATGTACAATCTGCAAAGGAGAATTTTCTATTGCGATTGGTGGACGAAGTGCAATAATAAAGCACATTGATACTAATAAACATAAAACATCTCTTGATGCAGCGGCCTCAACGTCTAAACTAAATACATTTTTAAAACTGATAGTTTTGAACCAAATGAAGATTGAAATAAAAAGTATTTCAAAGAAAAATAATCACTTCTATTCTTGGTTGATGAAGTTTTCCACTTTCTTGTTTTTAAATGATTACAACAAGGGTTGACTCTTAAGAGTCGGTTTGCCTAGGTGAAATCATGCAACTTTTAAGATTCAACCCTTGTTGTAATCATTTGGAAACAAGAAAATGGATTTTTTTTTACCTGAGCACACTTTATGAAAATGTGCACTGCAATTTGCATGGTTTTACCTAGGAAAACCGACGTTTAAAATTCAACCCTTGTTGTAGTTATTTGAAAACAAGAAAATGGAAGAAATTTTAACTTTATGAAAATGTGGATCCTAACATAAGTTGAAAAAAAAAATTTTAAAAAAAATTGGTACCTGAGCACACTTTATGAAAATGTGCACTGCAATTTGCATGGTTTTACCTAGGAATACCGACTTTTATGATTATGATTACAACAAGGGTTGACTCTTAAGAGTCGGTTTGCCTAGGTGAAAGCATACAACTTGCAGTGTGTTTGTTTTAACGTGTTTTTACATATAATTTTTGAACTAATGAATTTTGAAATTATTTAAAAGACATATAGTTGAATGCAGAAGACTCAGTGTTTTTATTCAAACCGAATCACCATATCCAATGAAAATTCATTTGTACTCCTTTTGTATAAAAAATAGTTGGTCACCTTAGTTACTAACACTATTTGCTTAGTGACAAATCAAATATTTAAGGTACTCTTAACATATTCTTCTAGCCACATTTTTGTCTGAAAAATTGCATATTGAATAAACATAATGCAGGATGTCTAATGCCACTATTTTTTTAATAAATAATAGCTACGTTTGGTTGAGTGTGATATTTAAAACTTTGTTTTTCCAAGTTTAAAATTACTGTTAAACACGATTTTATTTATTAATAAATTCCGTCTTATCACAGCTGGTAAACAACTTGAATGTGAAAATAAAGATAAGGAGATCGCTTCAAAATTCGCACTACATATTTTGTGATTAAGGAAATTAAATGTCGCGCAAAAGTTGACAAGATTAAACCACTTCATGTGATCTAGAAACTGTGTCTCAATGGGGAAATCTAAAAGGAGATCAATTCAATTAAATTCTGTATTTGTGAAATTATTACAATAAAATTCTTCTCTGACTGAAGTTAATTTACCAAGAACGAAATTTAAATATTTAATCACAGAAACTGGTCGTTGGGGATTCTTGTTAAGGACGGCCCAAAAATGGTGGGGGTTTGACAATTTTATACCACAGTCCAAATGTTTCTAAGCTAAGAAAGTGTAATAATTTTTCTGCTTCATAGATGGCCCGAAAATAGCAAAAGAAACATCTGTCGAATTATTTTCAATTTATTCTCACTCTCTTGTGATATTACTGATGAAAATAAGAACACTGGATTACATATGTAAATTCACGCGCCCACTCTAGGGTTAAATACCCGGGAAAGACGTCGAACTGCTAGTAAATTTATAATCGTATCCTCCGGTGGATGGTATCCGAACTTTCTCAGCTAACGCGTCGGCCATGTTTTCACGGAACTGTGAACTTGAATCGAAAAATGTAATTCGAATCGAAAATATTAGGAATTGAACTAGAATATTGAGTAAACTCCGTTGGCGGCAAATATTTCTATGACCTAACACCTCTATCATTGAATTTGAAGATAACATATAACTGGTTTTTGGTTGTGTTAAAACATCAAATAAACTACTACACGGCCAATGAATTATAATATGAATACCATTCTGACCAAGTTTGACGCATTAATTTACTAATAATATTTCTTTATAAACGATATGTTTGATAAAATGAGTGTAATTTACATTATACGAGGGGTATGCATTTGAACCGTGGTGACATCTATCATTCACTTTTGTGTAATGGCCGGTCTTAAGACGGCAAAGTCGGCAAGGACTACGGCTTACGTTAAGAACAGCACGTAGTCAAACCACCAAGTCGGTTACTTCTAAGCAATAAACACATTAAGCTGCATTACGTTCCGAACATCATTTTTATCGTTTGAATGTAAAACAAACAATTGCTCCGAATGCATTAACGATTATATCATCACAACGCAGTTTATATGCAAGTCGGTGGATAAAACGGTTCCTAAACAACCAAATATTAGAGAACTAATTGACTGTTATTACAGTCCTAACCAAAAGTTGACCTTAGGACGCGACTGGATTCTAGACGGTTGCTCCTTAATTACGTCATAACTTGAACTTTCGCTCATTTTTTATAAACGTAAAACGCAACCACGTCTTAAATAAATATTTTTGGTTTATACAATTTCAAAACAAATTTATTGGTCTTAAAAATGTGAAACTTTAATATTAAAAGCAGACTCTTCTGATTATGACTGAACAATGCACAAATTTGGACCAGTGTAACACTTTTGTTGAACATTCAAATTCTTTGAAAACGATAAGGAAAAAATAAATATTCGATAACAGCACGGTCGATTCTCAAGACAGAGTCACGTATACAAGGATACAGTTACATATCACACTGATTTCTCGCTTACAATTCGCTTTTACAAGAAAACTTTGCCAAGATATTACGGCAGTTATAGCGAACCAAAAAATTTCAAATTTTGGCAACGTATGCCCATAATGGGCATATTGAAGAAACTCACCACTCAACTCCTGTCTTTAAATTTAAAAAAATAAAGTCAGAATAGCGTCATAAAGTAGAGCAAATAATTTCGCGATTTTCTGATTTTTTTAAGAAAGACCCAAGGGCGGGCAGAAAATTCTGAATGAAACCTGAGCTCAAACTAAACTAGTTTTATCATAATACATTTTTTTTAGAAAAATTTATTTGTTATTTTAGCCACATTTTTTCAGCAAAGAACCGTTCAATTAATGCTTCTTTGCTCTCTGCGCGAATCCCCTTAAGAGTGTTCTTACGCCCGGATTGACTAACACGTTGCAAGCGTTTGGAGAAAAAGTAACTGTGCATTCAAATTCATGAATTTTTGGTTCTAGTTTTCTGTAATATATTGTTTAAAGATCAATAGATGATTTTATAGAGATAGATTGTAGAAATTAATAACTGAATTGATGTGAGATTCAACTGAAAATCACGTTTTTCATGTAATTAGAAAAGCCAGTTTTGAAAATATTTACAAAAAACAAAAACTATACAATCATGGTTTCACATTTGCTGTCTAAGAATCCAAAATCAAAATTGGAAAAATTGCGAAAATAAAGGAGTAATCAATTTTCCACGGATCCCTTGCGAGGCAGTATTTTTGCGTCAGGGACAGGCGCCCTCTGCATTTTAAACAGAGTTCGGAAGAAATAATTTTTGCAAGTATTTAAGAAAATTTAAAGGGCCCAAAAGATCAACCTTCGTTTCGTTCATCATTTCTGTCACTCTTTTTACATATCACATTATTAAATTCCACGCGAGCGAGAATGAAAAAATATTTTTATTTTATAGCGGCGCCTGTTGATGTATGTATGTATGTATGTACCTTTTCTAATTAGGTATCAAATCGTTTTGACAGCCGTTATTCAGAAGTACTTAGTGACTAATTGTAAGTATGTATGGATCGGTTAAATGTTTTGGAAACGGTTTATCGTAATTCTTTGAGTTTTAAAATGTTATTAGTAGCATTTGAATTATGTTTCCTGTAATTTGGAAATTTCTTATTGTCATTTTGAGATGCAAGGCTAACTTGATTTTTTGTACTAAAAAAAATTGGTGGGAAAAAAATAAAAACAAACAGTTAATTGTGTGATATATTTATACTTAATGACTTTTATGTCAGACTGAATATTAAAGTTCGCCTTATGGTACAGTTTTGCGGCCATAAAGTACCTCTTTATAGTACTAGTAAAATAAAGTAACTTTATTTTACTAGTACTATAAAATACACTCGACTGCATACTGTTATAATAATTCGTGATACACACACAGTTATTGTTGCCACAAATACTCATTCCAACTACTTCTTTATTCTCTACTACAGCAGAACTTTGAGCGTGTTGTTGATTTTCGACAGCAATGTTTTTGCAAGTCATGTAGATTCTGACAAGTTCAAGTAGATTATCATTTCCGAGTTTCCCTGGTACAATTATAAATGATCGATCAGTTTTGGTTTTGGTGTCTTCAAGATTGACAAGAAAATGCGTTAACAATCTTGCACACAGATTACCAATAATCAGTACTTCCAATAATGTCACTAGTTCCTGTCACTTGGAAATTTACTAATGTCAATTCCTTCACGTAGGTTTATAGTCAATCGTACCATAGAATATTTGCTCCATAATGATGAACTTTTATACCGACAAAGATAGGTGTTGAAATACGCTAGGATGCTGTCTTCACAGGTCGTTCTAATTTCCTTACTAGAACACCACTTCCGATACGCACTGTATGCTTCTTCGTATAAATGCGTAGATTTTTCTGGTAACAGTGAATCTTTAGTAACAGCAGCAATATTTATGATTTCTTCCTTATTAGAACTCTTAGAACTACACGCTTGCATCTTGCTTCGGACAAAATTTTCACAAAAAAAATAATAAACAACTTCGTAACCAACGAGACAAAATGCACTTGACTTATTTCATTAAATTTATAATTTTTTTCTATAAAATATAAAAATTAACTAATTTTCGCAGTCGGGCATAAAACTTTGTATGCAACGCGTACATAATCAGGCTTAATTGAACTCGTTTTCTTTATGTCATCGGGAACAAGCTCCCTCGACCATAAACTGGACTTGTTCAATAAAGCCATAGATTATGTACTTATTACATAAGTAGCTATTACGCCATAAAAACATTGCTCGTGACTACTTATTCTTCTTCTTGTCTTCTATCGCCTGTTTAATGTAATGGGGATCTCTTATAGCCATGTTTCTCCTTTTCCTTGGATCCACAAGTTCGGGTAAGAGACAATTTTTATAAAATGCAACTAATTTAGATTCCATTTGTGTTTTCCAAAACAAATCGTTTCGAAAAATAGTTTCGGTTTTTACGCCCTGAGGAGTCCACACTGCGAAAACGCAATATGACCGCTTGGTAACGTGTAGCTGTCCCTGGATCTGATAGTACCATTTGTGATTGATGTTCACCTGATCGTTTGTCCAAAATGTAATTTTCTTTTTCACGATTGCTTCTTCAAGAGTCATCTCCCTTGCAGACCAGGGACATTTAATTTCTACAATCCCCCTCTCCTCTATGAGGCCATCTGGAGAGGCTCCCAAGAAAGAAAGCTCAGAATCTATGAAGAATCCGCACGGTTGTATTTGCTTCCCAATAACTTCTTGTAGTTGCCTCTTGGCAACCTCCTCACTTTGTTTGCCGTGTTCACAAGAGGCACTAGTCAATTGTTTGGGATAAATTATGGACTCAACCATAACTCTACAACTAGTTGTATCCCTCATTCTGCATATGTCGCCAAATCTCGATGCTGTCAGTCTTTTGCGTCTTTCGAGATACCACACTTCACACTGTTGCTGACCGCGAGTAGTAAACTCCATTTGTTTGATTTCACTTTCAGATTTATGTAGCCTTTCTAGAAATGCCGCTTCTTCTAATTTAAACTCTTCTGAAAGCATATCAGGCTTTTCACAATTTTCACCATAATATCTGTCTCCACTTTTTGACTTTCCTTCGCTAGTGTTATATTTTAAGCACCTTCGAACGACTGGGGATTTTCTTTTCGCGTTTCTCTCTTTATTTCGAATTTCTATTTTTTTTGCGTATTTCCCTGGACTAACTCCACATCCTAGATGTTTTTTTATAGTATATATCGACCTCTTTGTGTTGTGGCTCACCACGGCGACGGCGCACCTGCCATCTTGATCTATATCTCCAGCGTCGATGGCTAAGGTCTTCTCTTCTTCAGCTGCTTGTCTCATACTTTCGAAACATTTCTCCTCCCACGCATCGGAAATTTGATCATGAACAGCGTTATACATACGGGCTGACATGCAAGGTAAGTCTAAGGAAGATGCAATTTCTTCCAAATGTGAAAAACCGGATCCTATTGCCATAATCCCAAGCACAGCGTCTTTGTTTACATCATCATTATTGTCATCAGAAGTATGTATTTGAAATACATTATTGCACATATTACAATGGAAGGCAAAAGTCGAAATGAACCCCGTCATCTCTTCTTTTATCAATTGCAAATTATTTAACGAGCAGTTAAACTTGGGACAGTGATTGTTCAACTCAAAAAGAGACTTCATGAAAAAATTTATATTCACAATTCTGCGACCTTCCAACACTAAATTCCGTTTTTCACTTCTATTAGAACTTCCCTGCAATTTTACAGAAAATACGGCATTATGGTTTTCGTGTTTGTATGTTACCTATACGTGAATAGGTAATCGGGCAGAAACAGTAAACTTACCTCATCAATTGTTTCGCTTCTATCTTCTATTTCACTATCCATAACTTCATCGAGTATAACATCTTCGGAAATAATCTACGAAAGAATTCTTACATTAATTACAATCCTCTTTCATCTTCAAGCCTGGAGATACATACCTAATACCTCACCTAATACACCTAACACATACATACCCAGGAGAGTAAGTTGCTATGATTATTCAACAAACACCACAAACGCTTACCGTATGAAATTTTGGTTGACAAGTGCGTGATTTTTCACTTGCATCCAACGACAAAACCTGTTGTTCGATTTCGCCAACATCTCCGTCAACGTCCTAACCCAAAATTAGTTTAAAAAGAGGAAAAAATTTGCACAAGAACGAAACTTTATAACACACCTTAATTTTTAGTGGAAAACTTTTACGTTTTATTCTTGGCGCATTTAGTCGCAGACGAGTTTTGTTACCCCTGCGGTATTTAGGCTCGCTTTTTTCCATAGTTTTACGAATTGATCACAATTTTCTGCACTACAGATTTTCAGTATTCAGTTACTGCTCAGGGAACGTAAATGAATAACCACAAAACAGAATAATAATTGCATAAGAATAGAGATAATGCTATCTTTACTAAGAAAGAAAGTCAGCAGCCGGTCCGGATCTGTACAGGCGGCCGCTTTAAAACAACAGCGCGGCTCGTTTGATCAAAATATTGTCCTACTCCACGTCGGGACTATCTTTGTCTCAAGTTAAGAAAGATTCAAACGCTAACGTAACGACACTTGCTCGTGAGACAACGACTGTTACTCCCTGTACACTTGCCCCGCCGAGCAATATACGTGATTGTGGGAGAACACTCTTAACATGCATGAAAGATTAATCTATGCAAAATTATCTGAGGACATGGAATGCACGAGATGCATTTTGAAGACTATTCAATTTACCAAATCATTTTTCAAATATTAACCAATAAAATAGCAGATATTTACTTTCGTATCCTAACAACAGAAAATTCCAGCGAGTATTTCATTAGTGAAAATATAACTGGATATTCTACTAGTGGTTGCAGTGAGTATTTTAAAGTAACTTGATTATTATTTTTATTTAAGGAAATTATGACTTTATCACAAAATTAACTGAGCAATTTGAAGTGCCTGCAATTTTCGTCTAGTAGCATCTCTGGCCTTTCTCGATGTTTTGAATGCAGCTTCACTAAATGGGTTAATTTCAATGTTCCACTTATTGAAATACATTTCTTGCATCATTTTCGCAGTACTGTTCCATATATGCTTAACCACACCTTCCTTCTATTCCGACCCATCTCTCTTCCGCATATTGACAGCCCAACTCTTCAGAATAATATTTAACTCTGCAGATGTGGTAGATGATGTCAAAGAGTAGCCTTTTTCTTCCAAAAACTGAGAAAACTGACGCCGTACCGACTCTCGTGACTTCCGTGTATTTTCCCGCACGATTCGTCCCATATCTACCTTGATTTCTGCATCAGATGTCTCTTCAAATCTTTTGTACACACTTTCCATTGCAAATAACACGTAAATAGCAAAATGGCAATAATTAGTACCTATAAATTAATTAACTCGTGAAACACTGCTGTCAGAAAAAAATAAAATAACAACATTTTTTTTACCGGTTGCTATGAAAATAAAATAATGTGTAACTCAAATTTGCGAACTAGCTTTTGAAATATTTTATTTTAATCATTGATTTGGTGAATTGAATAGTCTGTTGAATACAATTCGTAGTCAAAGATTGTCGAATATTTTTATTCATGGTCATTACGCTTGCGAACACCATTCGTGCTGCGCACTCATGGTGGTCATAAAGCGAATGACCATTCATAAAAATATTCGACAATCTTTGACTACTCATTGTATTATAACTGATAATTTCACACGAACGTCATATGACGTTTGTCAACCAATAAAATAAAAATAAACCAATCGGTATCGAATTACAGCGATAATTTTCGCCTGACTATGGCTACTGGTAAATTATCGATTTTGCGTTGTCGATTTACAGGTTGTCATTCTGACAGCTTTTTCTAAAACGCTTCAAACTGTCGCCAAATATATTTTCCCGAGCTCTTGGTCTTCTGAGGAATGGCATCTTCGTTTATCAACCAGTTCAGACATCACAAGTTGTATTTTGCTTGCTAAAACAACCCCGCACTCATTTTATGGATGTGCTTCGTTGAAACGTCAAATTTTTTTCTTGTCACCAGCTTACTTTGTAAATGGACAATTGTGTTATTTTCTTGTGCAATTATCTTCAAAATGCATCTCGTGCATTCCATGTCCTCAGATAATTTTGCATAGATTAATCTTTCATGCATGTTAAGACGAAAACCGCATTCGTGCTACGCACTCGTGCAGTTTTCATACCTAACACGCATTCAAGAGTAACCTGAGCAAAATTATCGATAACATGGAATGCACTCGTGGTATTACTAATGAATATTTGCTTATAAAAGAATCATAATGATCTGTGACAAAGAACCAAATAAAATATCAAAAAAATTGCCTCTTGCCTTTTTGCCTTTTTAACCATCTTGCACTTCCTGCGACATTTATTTGTTGTGCGGCTTCATTGAATTAGCCAAGAAATGACAACATTCACATTCGGAACATTCTGGATACAACAAATTAGAGTGATCTCGCGATTAATAAAAAAGTTTCAAAAAGGTTAACATTGCACATTTTACATATTTACTGAAAATCAACAAAACTTAAAATTGATAAATCCTTTTGGAATACATGAGCAACATTTGCAATCCTTAATTTTCTGACAGTAAAGTGGTCAAAAAGTAAGACACTGAAAAAAGTGTTGAAAAGACTAACAAAAAAATTCAAAGAAGGCGGTACGCCCAAGGGTTTAACTTTGTAATTGTAATTGTTAAATAGTATTAATTGTAATGCTATAAAATGCAGAATAATTGTTGCTTGTTAATTTTACTTTTATGTTGTAAATTGTTTTCTTTTTATTAAAATTGTTTGTTTCCTGTATTTTTGGGAATATTTCTTTATTATACATTTTATGAAAATTGTTTGTGAATTATAATAATTCTTACTCTAGTTAGATTCCTTTATTTCTGTGTAACTCTTTTTATTACGTATTTTATTCAAATTATTTGTGCGTTGAATAAACAAAATAGCTAAAACTTGATAATTGTTTTCTTTTTTCTCCCTCTTCGTATTGTTGTCTTCTGACATTTATGAACAACTTTATTTTTGAAAACCATTGTTGCATTCTGAGATTTATGAATGGGTTTGTTTTGGAAGATGTACAGATGCACACTTGTTCCAACCCTTCAATAAATCTGTCCATCCTTTCGAGA
Organism: Dascillus cervinus; assembly: GCA_949768715.1. Classification (NCBI taxonomy): domain Eukaryota; kingdom Metazoa; phylum Arthropoda; class Insecta; order Coleoptera; family Dascillidae; genus Dascillus; species Dascillus cervinus. The sequence goes on from OX458323.1 coordinate 28,140,181, forward strand.
AATGTCACGCTTGTTTTGTAATTGATTTGCACATTTCCGGCCGACCGGACGACACTTGACCATACATGTAAAAATCAAAGACCCCCTTTTTTAACGACAATCTAAAAGACAGTCTTGAACATACTCTTGAAGATCAAGCAGTCTTGATAAGTCGTTTTAGAACCTCGAACACAAAATCTTTGTATGTACTTATATAAATAAATCTATAATAAAGCTCCGAATTTCATTCTAATAACGCCTGATATTTACGGGTAGTTATTAACCTAATCGGGATCACGACAGTATCTATGAACCAAATTTTATTAATAATTCATTTTTATTTTCAATGAAACTCAAAAAGTGATTTTGTTTGTGAATTTAGTGTAAATAAGCAATTACCTTATTTATAAAAAATAAGAAATGCTGTAAAATCGGACTACTATTTATCAATAATTATTAGCGTTGTACTTATATCTTCGCGTCACGTACAAGATAGCAAATATTTTTCATTTTATAAAGAATTTCTTAGGCTGATTCCAGACAAATTGAGTCAACATTTCTTAAAATTTCAACCCGTTAGGTTTGTTGAGGTCAAAATGTTTATAAAATATTTATAAAATTTCTCAGAATCGTTTAAAACAGGGGTGGCCAACCGGCGGCCCGCGGGCTACATGTGGCCCGCCGTGACCATTTTTCTGGCCCGCGAGATTCATCACACTTTTACAAACACAAATAATACACAAGAATAATAACTCATTATGTTTCAATTTTTCACTCCAAAAAAATGTCTATAGTGGGTCTAAATCTAATATATATAATTTTATATGTGGCCCGCGGAGTTATGATGCATTTCCAAAGTGGCCCGCAAGATCATTTGGGTTGGCCACCCCTGGTTTAAAACGTATTTATTGTATTGTTCCGGAAAAATGTTTCCGCCGGATACTCTTTCTGAGGAACCCGAAGATTCGACAATGTTTAAGCTACCTGCCTTAGCTAATATCATTTCCGAGAATATTACAATGTTAAAGGAGCACATTACACAAAAAACTTTTCTTTTTAAATTATTATTTAATGTTAAATTATTGTAGTCCGAACTATTAAAAACTATTTGGTAAAACTCCAATGTAAAAAAAATTGTTTTACAAGATATTAAGACATTAAGAATTGCTTGTGACGTCACTGAGCCGAGCTCACCGATGCTCCGTATCTCTCACGTGGAAAAGTTACTCGCTTCGCACAACGATCCATCTACCTAAAAATTATATTTTTAATGCTTAATTTATATGAGACTGTGTGAATGGTTTTGCCAAAGACGATAAAAGAATCAGAATTTCCAATACGGTGTTTAGTTTTTTTTTTAAATATTAAATAAGAACAGCGCCCCGACTGTGCGTTCCGTTCCTATTTTATCTAATTGTGCGTAAAGTTTGGCTACAGATGTTCTTCGTTTATGACTGTGCCTTTTACAATGCTATAAGTGATCCGTCCATAAAAGCCACGAGGTTTGTTGCACCCTGCAGTGAACCCTCATTATCATCAGTAAAAGTTGATTGCGATTTAAAGTCGTAAATGCAGAATAACTCCGAGTTATTTGCAACAGTAGCCACCAGAACATCGCCGACCAGTTTTTGGATGCACTGAACCAACGGGACATCGTTTTCCTAATAGAGAAAAATCGCCGAAACGATTTGCATTTTGGCCAGAATTTTGTAAAAGGCAATCATTTCAACCAGGACAAAATGCAAGAATTTGCAATAAACATTTTTTAGAAAGTGATTTAGACTAATCGTGTGTTCTAAGAAAAAATTTTCTACCAAATTCAAAAGAACCTTGTTTAACAAAAAGTAGGTACATATTGGCTCAAAAAAAAAAACATATGAATTGGGTCACATTTTTCGTGACGTGATATATTTAAAACATCTTTGTCAATAACCAATTTTTCAAACAAATTATTTTTTCTACTTTGGTATCATAAGTGAGTTTTTGTGAAACTAAAAGTAGTGTCACAAGGGAACTTTTTGTAAAACGGCTTTTGGTTTTTTTTTTTATATTTATTATTACGTTGGTATTGCTGTAATAGCGCGCTGGCCGGCGTCGGGCATCTCTACCGAGCTCCTGTCAAGGTCAAGCCAAGTGTACAGCTTAATTCTTCCATGATTTATTCACAAAAATATCAAACTCGAGCTTTTAAATTTGAAGTTTTAGTTGACATATGACACATGACAAATACCAACACAAGCAGTACCTAATCCTAAAAATCTCTAGAACATTTTTAGAAAGCACAATTTTCAAATTTTCATGAAACTAAGTACACTAAAGTAGAAAAAATAGTATATTACACTCGCTTTATAAGACGTATTGTCGCACTCATGACATTGAAGCACTCCTCGCTTCGCTCGTCGTGCCCCAAACTTATTCGTGCGACAATAGATCGTCTTATAAAACTTGTATAATAATATACTATTGCGTAATGCATGTATTATTACCAATTAAATGTTTTATATTATCATATTCTTGACAACATATAGACCCTTCATCTGTTGGCATAGCTACACATTTTCCACATTTACACTAATTACAAATTCCACTTCGATTTTCGTAATTTATGTTTACACTACTAGGTTCAAAAAAGCATCAACTTCGTCGTCATCTGTGTATTCAGGTTCAAATAAATAAGGAGTTGTCATAATTAAAAATTAAATTTATAAGTGCAACCAACCAATTTAGCAGTAAATACTAGAATACTTGTTTGGGGGGTGATTCAGGTTGAGTGAATTAAACACATTGAACACTTGTCTTGAATTAACTATGTATATTTAATAAGCGGACTGTAAATACTTATGTGTTGCCATTACGGCGTTCAAGATAAGAGTCTGTCACGACGAGTACAACCACTCGCACGTAGGTGGCCATTGCCAACTTAACAAAAATGTAATTTAAAAAGAGCGGCGCCAACATGCCCCCGCACGTTGAAAGCACAAGCTTTCAACAAAACATTTATAAATATAAGCAATCATTAAAGAAAAGTAGGTATAAAGAACAATTTGAAATAAATACATGGAAGTGAAAGAAAAGAAAACACTAAAACGCAAACGAAGTTCCTGTCGAGCCACTTTCACAAGATTGACCGTTGCACACACTAGTCCAAAAACCTAATTCCTTCACTGCAATGGAAGGGGGCACAATTTGGAGAACGCACGTTTTAGGAGACCTGAAGAAGTTCGGACAGTAGCAACTCGGCTTATACCATCCTTTCCAGGGTGAAGATTAACGATTTTTCCTAGCTTCCAGGAGAGAGGTGGTTGATTGTCAGCCTTTAGTACGACCATATCGCCTTCTTGCAATGAGCCTTTGCTAGAATGCCACTTAGCGCGAGTTTGAAGTTCTGCGAGGTACTCGTGATGCCAACGGCGCCAAAATGTTGACTCAATTGCTGGATTCTCTGGAACTGATTCAAGCGAGCCATGGGAATCGCAGAGACGTCAGGATCAGGTATTGATACCAGAGGCCTCCCAATCAGAAAGTGTCCAGGGGTAAGGGGTTCAAGGTCGTTAGGATCGGAAGATAAGGGACACAAAGGACGTGAATTTAAAACTGATTCTATCTGTACAAGGAGAGTATACATTTCTTCAAAAGTAAGTAGAGCATTTCCCGCTACCCTCCGCAAATGATGCTTTACAGATTTTACACTTGATTCCCAAATTCCTCCAAAGTGAGGTGAACCCGGTGGGACAAAATGAAAGTTAACTTCATGATTAGAAGCTAACTCACTTATTGATTCAGTTTTTTTCCCCAAAAATGAGGACGACTCTCGTAGTTCTGACTGAGCACCTACAAAATTTAAACCATTGTCAGAGTAAATATCATGTGGTTTACCTCTGCGAGCACAGAATCTTCGCAGAGCCAAAATAAAGGAGTCCGTTGATAGTTCGGTCACCAGCTCAATATGTATAGCCTTTGTCGAAAAGCATACGAAAACTGCTACATAAGCCTTTGTACCTTTACAGCCGCGCCCCTTTTTATTCTTTATTAACATGGGGCCAGCATAATCAACGCCTGTGACAAAGAATGGAGGAGATGGTTTTATTCTGGCTTGTGGTAAATTACCCATAATCGGAAATACAGGTTTTGGGGATGCACGAAAACACTTTATGCAGTTGTGCACAGTACGACGAGCTAAATCTCTACCGCCTAGAGGCCAAAAATTACTACGAATTGTTGCCAACAACAGTTGAGGACCCGCGTGAAGCAATCTTTGATGTTCACGCAAAAAAAGCAATTTGGTGAAACGATGTTTGGCAGACAAAACCAAAGGGTGTTTCTTATTATAATTAAAGCTGGAGTTTACCAGGCGACCTCCGACTCTAAGAAACCCTTTTGAATCTAGAAAGGGATTGAGATTCAGTATTATGGCGCTGCGTAGGGATTTGTGATCTCTTAGTAAAGTAATTTCAGAGCAGAACGACTCTCTCTGTGAAATTTTTATTAACGTAGCTTGAGCGTTCTGAATCTCAAGAAGCGAAAGTGGCCCAAGACACCTGTCATTTGGAGCCTTACAAGAATTTACCTTGAATCGAATACAGTAAGCAACTATGCGTTCCAATTTACTTAAATCTGAAAACTTCGCGAAAGGAAATTCAGGAATGTCAATATTTATCATTGATGTAGATTCACCCTTCAAATCAGGTAGGTTTGATGAATCTGAAACCTGTTTCGGCCAAGAATTTTCAGCTAATGATAGCCAAGAAGGCCCATACCACCATAAAGATGACTCTACGAGTTGACTGAGAGGAACACCTCTTGAAAGTAAATCTGCGGGATTGCTCTTGGTAGGTACGTGTCTCCATTTTGAGAAAGAAGTTGTGTCTTGAATCTCAGACACTCTATTGCATACAAATGTTTTAAGAAGGTTTGGCGTGGTTTTCAGCCAACCAAGAACAACTGTCGAATCTGACCATAGAAAACACTTGTCGAACTTAATTTGAATTGATCTCATGACAACTGTAGTGAGACGAGAAAGAATTAGTGCCGCGCACAATTCAAGACGAGGTATTGTCAATGCCTTAAGGGGTGCTACCTTTGTCTTAGCAGAGAGTAACCGGGTCAGAATTTGACCGGAAGAATTAATGGAGCGAATATATAGGCAACCACCATATGCCAAAGTACTGGCATCAGCAAATCCATGTAGCTCAACATATTGAGGGTCTTTGCATAGTACATGCCTCGGAATGTTCAGCTCGGGTAAATGTTCCATCTCAGAGCAGAAGGACGACCATCTAGTTCTAAGTCTTTGGGACAATGGTTCGTCCCAAGACACTTTTTCCAGCCACAGTTGCTGGAGAAGCATCTTTGCTATAATTGTATACGGACTGAGAAGTCCGAGAGGGTCAAAAATTTGAGAGGTCTCTGACAGTATTGACCGCTTTGACACAATACTAGAAGAAGAAGATAAACTTGTGTACAAAAAATTATCTTTCTTGAAAGCCCAAACGAGTCCTAAAGTTTTGGTATGTTCATCTGCACCGAAGGCTAGTAGATTTGGATGTATATCAGATGGATCTAAATTTGAAAGGACTGATGGCTCGTTGGAAATCCATTTTCTTAGTTTGAAACAACCACTATCAAGAATCTGTGAAATGTTTTCGCAGATATGTCTAGCATTTTCAACTGTGTCTGTTCCAGTAAGTAGATCATCGACGTAGAAGTCTTCCAGGATTATTTTTGAAATTTCAGGATGAGAAGCCTGACAGTCATTACCAATTTGAGTAAGGCATCGTATAGCGAGAAACGGAGCGGAAGCAGTACCATAGGTGACCGTTGATAGATCATATGTTTGGAGGACTTCAGAAGGTTTTTTGCGCCAAAGAATGCGCTGAAGGGGTCGTTGATTGGGCTCTATCAGCACCTGACGGTACATTTTCGCTATGTCTGCGGAAATGGCAATTGAATTTTTTCGAAACCTCAGTAAAAGGGAAAATAAATCTGATTGAATGGTTGGACCTACCATTTGAATATCGTTTAGAGAAAAGCCACTTGTAGTAGTCGCTGACCCGTCGAACACCACGCGAAGAGAAGTAGTTAGCGAAGATTCTTTCAACACACCGTGATGTGGGAGAAAAAATGAATTTCCGACAGGCTGTTGACCAGCTGGCGACATGTGTCCTAACTGTTGGTATTCCTGCATGAACCTATGATATCGATCACTCAACATCGAGTTTGATTGTAATTTTCGTTCTAGATTGAGAAAACGTATTTTAGCATTTTCAAAAGAGTCACCAAGTTTGCTAACTGGTTCCTTAAAGGGTATAGAAACGATAAATCTTCCGTCATTGTTGCGACGGTGAGTTTGCAGAAAATGAGTTTCGCATTTATTTTCTTCTTCAGACAGTACCTTTGTCTCAGGAATATCCTCTATTTCCCAAAATTTACACAATTGTTCTGAAATTTGTACAGTTTGAGAAAAACCACAAGAAATTGACGAGAAATTACTATGTTGTTGGGTGTTACCGCTGACAACCCAACCTAATCTAGTGTTTTGCAACATGGGTTTTCCTGCTCCCAACGATCGTTGACCAACGCATATCGTTTCCCAAAAATAATTAGCTCCAAGCAAAATATCGATTTTACCAGGAACGTTGAAATCTTTATCAGCAAGTTTAATATTGTGTGGTATATCCCACTCACGTTTATCCACTTTGAAACCTGGGATAATGCCCGTGATATGAGGGATGACTAAGCAGTCAGCTTCTAAATGAAACTGCGAACAGTTAGAATGTAGTTTGATTCTACATCTTGAGCTAATTTTTGTAGCATTATTGCTGATTCCAAGGATCTGCAAATCGATAGGAGAACGACTTAATTTGAGACGCTTACATAAGTTTTCAGTTATAAAACTAGACATGCTCCCAGAATTCAACAAAACCCTAGCAGAGTGTAACTTGCCATTTATATCTTGAACCTGAACAGTTGCAGTAGATAGCAAAACTGTACTTTGACTAGAGGCGAAAGCAGAAAGAGTGACATTTGCTTCTGTTGAAGCAGTTGCTGCTTCCGTAGAAGGTTTATCAAAATGCAAGAGAGTATGGTGCTTCGATTTGCACTGCTGACATGTATACTTCGATTTACATTTATTTATGAAGTGGCCCTTAGCCAGACAATTTAAGCAAACCTTTAGTTCTTTGACCTTCTCAAGGCGCTGTTTTGCGTCAAGTTGTTTAAACTTCTCGCATGCATTTAAATAATGAGACGAGAGAGAACAAAGAGGACATATGACAGGTGTAGAAACCAATGATTTTGACGTATGACGTTCAATATTGGTTTTTTGATTTCTTTGTTCAATAGTTTCAAGCATTGACGCCTTTTTCTCAAGAAATGCCATTAAATCTTCGAGACTAGACAAATTATCAGAATTATTCAAATTCTCAAATTCACGAACTGTGATAGGATCTAACCTTGAATTTATCAAATACACTAGAAAAGATTCTCTCTGATCCTCCACATTTACTAACGAGTCTAGTGAACGAAGATTTTTCTTCACGTTATCAATTAATTGGCGAAGTCTTGAAAAGGACTCTTTAGATATACTTTCTATGTTAAACAATGCCTTGATATGATGATATATTAATACCTTTGAATTGTTGAATCTATCATTGATGCTATCCCAGGCAATTTGATAATTCCCTGAGCTAATAGTTAAATTTTTAATGGCGTCAGCAGCTTTGTCTGTGCATGAAGCGCGAAGATAATGTAATTTATGGACTTCTGTGAGACCATCATTTTCGTGAATAAGGCTGGTAAATAGATCTCTGAAATTTAACCAATCTTCAGAGTTACCATTGAAAGTAGGCAGCTTTATGGTCGGAAGCTTCACAAAACTTGAAGGTGACCTACTATTTGCAGATCGCTGTGACAAATTAGTAATACTAGGTGGAAATTGCGACTCTGGTAAAATAACAGGAGGATTGCATTTATTTAAAATATGTGTTGCTAAAGAAATTGCCTTATAAAACCGCCGTTCGAAATCATCGATATGCTCACGTTCGGCATCTACGTCAGTGCTATCATTTTCTATTTTACTTTGTATATCATCAAATGATTCTAATAATCCGCGTATCACAGGAAGCCTTTCTGTTAGTTCAGTGACGTCATTTTCGGGCAAAGATCCTGTGCTCTCAAAAACCACGTTAATTTCACGCAAATAATTTTCAAAACGTGTGAGACGGCCTTTAACAGCTCCTCTCTTTTTAACGTTGTGTTCGTTGTCCATATTTTAAAAATATAACTCGAAATAAGAACACACAAAACACCTGTAACTTACTCAAATAGATTTGGAGACGCCACTGTCTCCGCGTTTCCAAGTTACTTTCTACGAAATACACGAAATTGTACACACCTCTGTACAAAGAACAATGAATCAATTCAATATAAATGTTTAAATAGCAAATCTGTAAAACGACACCTGCGGAATGCTCGCGTAGAAAATTGTGCTATGTCAGCACGACAACATAAATGCAAGCAAATAGAATCAATTTTGAATTCAGGTATGAACGATGGAAATGAAAGGACGTATAAATACCTTGCAGTTTATGATTGAGAGACCTACCAGACCGATACACAACATCCAAGATCGCCTGGGTCGGTCGCTGTCGACATGAAAAGATGGCGGGCGAAGAATCCCTCCTCGTGGCGATGAATCCACGAAATCTTCAATGATTTCACTCAATCGGGCTCGTAGGACCAATGTTTGGGGGGTGATTCAGGTTGAGTGAATTAAACACATTGAACACTTGTCTTGAATTAACTATGTATATTTAATAAGCGGACTGTAAATACTTATGTGTTGACATTACGGCGTTCAAGATAAGAGTCTGTCACGACGAGTACAACCACTCGCACGTAGGTGGCCATTGCCAACTTAACAAAAATGTAATTTAAAAAGAGCGGCGCCAACAATACTATTGTGACCTAAACATTCAAAACATACAAAACTCCACGACGGTCAGGCGTCTTGAAAATAATTGTTTTATGAACTTTGTCTGGGCGGTAGAAATAACCTTTAGAAGCACGTAAAAATGGTACGAATGACCGCGCCGTGTCATCGCATTTAATGTATTTTTTTTTAAATTAGACACTATATTAAAATTTTGGTTGCACTATCGTCTTCAGTACAAAAAAAACAGTCTAAATACTCGTAACAAAATTTCGAAAACATTGTTTAAAGGTAGGTAAATGATCGTGTGAAGCGAGCAATTTTTCCATGTATAAGATAGGGCGGTACGCACAGCTCGGCTCAGTGACGTCACGCGCCGATTTTAAATTTATTATAACTCATTAAATAACCTGAGTAGAAACAAAATACATAATTATACCATTTTTCTTAGAATTAAACGTACTTTTAAATTAAACGAACTTATTTTTTGGGTATTGTGCCCCTTTAAATGCAGGCTTGAGAAACCCTCTACAAACTCAGCGGGAGGTGACAGAGTACCTACAGGTGTACATACAGGTAGCCGCAGTTCCGTTCTTACAAAAGTCAGTGCAAATCGAACCGACGTAAAGTGAACCCATATTTATAGTGATGTATAGGGTTAGGTTCTAAGAAGAAGCAAATAATTTTGTTTATTAATACAATATATTGCAAAATACATATACAGTCGAACTTCCATATAACAAAGCGTTACCTTAAAGAATTTTTTTATAGAGAAACTTCGTTATATAGAAATTTATGTTGGGAAAAAAGTTTCAGTTTAACCCTTTCAGGTTCACAGGAATTTTTGAAGTAATACGATTTTAGGCATTAAAATGACAGGGTATCTATTTAGCATAAAACAATGTACTTTCAAAATTTACGTTGGGACACATTATGTCGCAAGGTCGCAAAAGGATTCATATGCAGTTACGTAGTTATTTAATTAATTGAATAAATAAGACCACCTCAATGTTATGAAACAATTTTTAAAAGACAAGGCGAAGTATGGTAATAAAATTAAAAAAAAATTGATGCAGTAAAACTTTGTCGATTCCATTTAATATTGTAAAATTTTTGCGCGCTAAAATTAGTGCCACTTACTTCGTCGGCTAATCTTCCTCATAAAATGTTGAACCCTGGATACATCTAGGAATATTACTACAACCGAGTTTTTTCCGAAGTTACAGTGAAACAACAAAGAAAACAGTTTTAAATCTCGAAAATTTGTAAAGTTGGGGAAAAAAAACTCGTTATATGGAAATTTTTACTTCGTGATAAGGGGTATAAAATGCATTAAAAACGTCTCCAGGGTTCACCAAAAAAATTCGCTACATGTATAGAGAAATTCGTTAAATAGGGAAGTTTGACTGTATTATAAACTTAATTTTTAAAATGTATTTTATGATAAAGTAAAGTGAAATATTTTCATTAAAAAATATTAAGAAAAACAAATGAATTTTCAAAGTTTCGGATCTCTTGCATTTTTTGGAAAAAAAATCCCCACCGTCGCGGCTCAGTAAATACTTCAACACTGAAACGAAAATCAGTCTAGCATAGGGAAAATCGGTGAATTACCCAATTATGTCCACGGCGAAACGGTGATGCACAGCGGCGTTTTTGTGAATCGGCGTAAATTGAGCCGGCATTAACCGAGGGCTACCTGTACACTTCTAAGGGTGTATGGTTGGTTGTATAATTGCGAAATAGATATTTTTTTGGGTGATGGGCAGTCTTAACAACAACAAACGACTATTTATCAAGCTTGATTACTTAAGTGAACAAATTAGTGTTAGAACGTCTTTATAATCTATTTTATTCTCTTTACATTACACAATGCTCAATTGAAAATGGTAATACACTTTGTTACATTTAAAACTACGTCTTTTGCTTCGCACGTCTGGACCGTGTCTGTTTCCGAATCACACCCGCATTCCTTGTTTATTTACAAAACAGCCTTTGACCCCTTCGTGACCTGGGTCCTTAGTCACGTTCCCAATCGTAACAGAACATATGGTTGTTGGTGTATTTATTTCTCCTTACATTAGGTATCAGTACATTATTATCTGTGTCAGTACATAATGGGATATCTTGTCGGTCCTGATTTCGCCATATTTTGATATTGCATCATCACCATTTAGCCCGTGTAATTCCCCGGTTAATTTGTTCATATCGCGTACCAAAATTGTTTATTGAACCGTTAAATTTGAAATTCGAATTATTGCAAAAATCAGTTTTGATATGTAAACAAAATTACTATTACATAGGTGAAATAAATTCTGATATGCGTCATAAATCAGAATAGGCGGGGGCGAATGGAAGTCACGCATATTTGCATCAGCTGTATTTGAGGTTAGTTTTGAAATAATTTCATTTCTAATGTAAGTATTGAAAATGTTTTTACACCGATATTCACGCGTGTGCGATATATTTCAACATACGTACATAAATGTGCTTAAAAAACGTAATGAATTGCCTTGTCTTGTGATAAACCAACGGTCACCAAACTGCTGTCCGCGGGCCGGCTCCGTCTCTCCAAAGATTTTCATCAGATACCAATTTTTATTTATAAATTAAAATCCTATTAGAATCTAATAGGATTTCAATAAGAATATTTTTCGTCCGGCTCCCCATATTTTTAAAAATGGCAATCCGCCCCGTTTCGCAAGAAGTTTGGTGACCCATGTGTTAAACAATACCTAAGACATTTAGGTCCGGCGACATATGAATATGTATTTTTCTGGCTGTCAGCAGAAAGTCGGTAACATATAAATAGTGTTTTACTGATTACATTCTAAATGCCGGCAATAGGGCACCCAGTGCCAAGCAACACGGCACCTAGCGGCATGTTCTATAACTAAACCTTGAGATTCACGTTTGTTTGTTTACTAACGGTGTGTGAATTTTTTTAAATAACAATTAATAGTTTAGTTTGTTTGCAGTGAAAAATATGTGTAAAATTTATTGTTTCGTAAATCGTTATTATAGTCAGAAAATTGTTACTTTATTAATTCACTTTACTACTAATTACAATTAAAATGATTGATACAAAAAAAATGCGTAATTGAAGTACTCGTTCGGAAACTCTCGAAAGAATGAATTTCCGTTTTATTCCATAACCACGTTCCGTGCGAGTTTGTTTATGTTACGAGTTTGTTTATGTTACGAGTTTGTTTATGTTTCCAATTGCTGGAAGGCGCCGGTCACCGGCTCCACCGGTCAGCCACAACATCATCCTTCTCGCATATCGACTACAGTAGAGCCCCTCTAGTCCGCCCTCGGCTAGTCCGTCGCTTCGGTCAATCCGACCGTGATCGGAGTCGAGAAACTTGTCCCGACTCGTCGGTGACTCACCGCCCGTTGCGCGCCCCGCGCCATTGTTTAAAGTTTTCCGTCATCTCTTGCATCGTTTCTGTCGTAGCGTGTTTTTTGTACTGAATTGTGCAGTTTTTAGTGCTTACTGTTCGTTGGATTTACGAGAGTGTTCTTCTGTTCTCGTTACAGTATATGTTTTTACTTTTTTCTGATAATCCGACCTTTTTTGCGTTCCGACCATACCCCCAGTCCCAAAGGTGCCGGATTAGAGGGGTTCTACTGTACATTATTAACACTAGAACGCTATCGCCATTGGAGTTAATAAGTTGGTGCCAAGGAATATTCGGCTTTAATCAATATTGATTATATTGCGGTTTACAGATAAGAGTTGTGAATTTCTGCTGATTTTGCATTTATTTATTTATATTATACATCCGAAACAGTGATAGCAAAAATTCCAAACGCCGCATTTAATCCGCTAGAGCTGACGCGAAATACATTTTATTCGCGGCTAGCGGCCTGTTTGATAGGCACTGGTTTATGAGGAGTGACCATTCAAAACGAGAATGTCCATATAAACTAAATTTACGTAAAGTTCTAAAAACTACTAATAGCTATATAATATTCTCTGACAAAAATTGAAATTTTTGCAAGAAACGGGTAATGTTTCTCCGCGATACGAATGAGTGTATTGTGAAAAAAAAAAGTGACCGTCACGGAACGCCCGATGATGGTTCTTTTTATATCAGGAGTGGGATAAAGAGCTATGTGCTGCAGATTACATTATTTAGGGTATTGTTTTATTTGTTTTGTGCGAGTGTGTGCGTAACGATGCCCAGATCCAGGTCAAGAGAAGTCGTCGATGGTCGTGAGCGACACCGACGATAACGCGACCGCCGTAGCCAACTTCATGAGTCCATCGAGAGCGCTGGTAATAGAAGTAGAACTTTGGATGAACGTCGCTGGTCAGGAGAGCGTAGGTCAGTGACGCTGGAGGAATTATCAGATACGATCATCCAAGGCATGGATAGAGTGGCAGGTAAATTGCAACAGAATCGGGTGGGTGTTCATAATTATTTACTGCACTCTGTAATCGCGGAATTCAACCCGTTGGAGCATGACGTTACGGGGTGGTTAAATTCTATCGACGAGTTTGGAGTGCTGTACGGCTGGAATGATACCACAATTTGTCATATTTAGCGTTGTCAAAGCTGCGAGGTCCTGGAGAAATTTGGTACCGAGGGTTGCTAACACGACTGGTCTCATGGCGAAACTGGAGCAGCATGTTACACGAACAATGTTGAACTGCAAACCGGACTCCAAACAAAGTCTCTAAGAGTATGTGTTTCACAAATTGGCCCTCATACACAAATTAAAACTCCCATTATCAGGCGCGGATCAAGTAAATTTAATCATGGGCGACATTGACGATAGTCAGATTAAATTTACCGTTCAAGCTGCTGGAATTACCGAGCCCCATATTTTGGCATCACATTTAAAAACTGGAGAAATGACCTTTAAACCACAATCACATACGCAACTCTCCACTTCGGCTGCAGCAGGTAGAAACACCGTACGTCATCACCCAAGATACCGTTATAACATGGGGTTGCGTTGCGATCGTCAACGCAAACATTCACATGCTCAGTGTTACAATTGTAGAATGTATGGACATTTTAAAAAAATCTGTCCTAAAAGGATGGACACGTCTCAGTCGAATTGTAAGTTAGAATACAAACATGTTAATTTAATTGCAGCGTCCACACTCGGTACATATTTTCATATTTAGTACATATTTTTTGAAGGAGATCATAAAACATAAATTTAGGGAAGTTTCATAAAAGTACATATTTACGTATTTTTGAGCCCGGTCTTACAATGATTACACCGCCGCCCGCGCCTACGCGTGCTCTGTATCGGTCACGTGTCAGTAGCCCTTAGCCCGGTAGAACAAATTGTTCATTGTACACATGTTGAGAATTCCAAGAATCATATTTTCTTATTCACTTCTGTTCAAAAGTGGTGTGTTGAGGGTGATGCAGTTTTAAACGTTCGTTGTTGAGAAGATTTTCCAATTCTGGGAGGATAGTTACATTTGACCGAAATAAATTATCGGAAAATATGCTTAACGCCATATTGAGTGTTTTGGATTATATTGCGGTGTATTGCAATAAAAATTTCGCAAATTTCAGTATAACTAAAAAACTAATTAACTTAACGAGAATGGCACACAATACTTATATGCTTTAAAAAAAGCGAGAAGCAGAAAAAAAAATAAGAAAAATCCGTAAAGAAGACGAAAGAAAGGAACAAACAAGACTGCGATGTACTAGAGAGCCTGATCAACGGAAGAAACTCAAATATTTGGAAAGTAAACTTATTGAAGTTACTAAAGTGAAATCTGAAAAAACCAAAGCAGCTACAACCTTGCTTGAAGAAGCCCAAAATAAATTAAAGGAAGATATTGGAAGATCTAATATGGTTGATGCAAATGTGGCGAAAGGCTTGTAAGAGGGAGTGCATAAACTGCAAGAGGAAAGCAACAAATGTGAAGTGGAAATATGTGGGTTAACGAAGAAAATAAGCAAGAGAAAAAGTGATCTAAATTATTTCAGTAAGACAAGAAAGACCGAATAAAAATTTTAAGTATTATATTTTGTTTGTTTTTCAAATTTTATTCTTTTTAAATGTATTTACGTATATTATATTCTTGTTATTCTCATGGAATATTTTTTGTCACAATTTAAAATCTTTAGATATAAAAGCTTTTAACTTCGTGATCCCCAGAAACAGCACCAATTTTAATGATTTTTTCTTACGCTCTATTATCTGAAATCAGAAACATTTAACCGGGCGGACTTAATTATTTATATTGTTTTATTTCCATTGATATTCAATAAAAGGTGAGTTTCATAATTTTTAAAATTTAGTACATAAAAAGTTCATAATTTTGAAAATTTAGGTAACTATTGGACAAATTAAATGAGACACGGCGTTCGAGCGCTCGCAGGCGGTTTTGCAAGGGTGTTTGGATGGTTGTCTACAAATTTGAAGGCAGTACTCAGTAAAATTGTCAGGGCCCTATCAAAAATAAAAAAATTAAGGAAACAATTCAAACGGTGGGCGCGGTTAGGAAAGTTGACGTATATTGGAGAAAATCGTTCGTCTCCGAAATAAAAGTTTGAAAATTTGTTAAAATGTTTACGGAAACGACTTTATAAGTAGTTCTTATGCATAGTTTATGAATAAAAATGTTTTAAACAAATTTTCATCAACTTTAAAAAATTATTTTTAACTTTTAACTAGAAACATTGTATTTATATTCTATTCTATATTGAAAAGATGTGCCTCTGTCTTTATTAGTATAGCAAACACACTGTTTTAAACAGATGTCGCTGGCGTTAATAATGTTTTCATTTGCTGTGAGAACATCTTGCAACTGGTCCGAATTTGAATACGAAATATGTTGAATTCAAATTTATTAAATTCGAAAATTAATTCGCCGTTCAACGAAATTATTTTATTTAATTATTTAATTAGTAAAATTCAATTAAAAAGTTCATTGAAATTTAATTGCCACACAAACCTAAATTTTACTTTCCCTGAAAATAAAAATCAAACTTTACAAAATTTTGGGAACAACTCTAAAAATTAACAATTTTGTAAAATCCGGCGCTACAAATAAATAATCAAAATACACGTTATCAATCTGAAAATATTTGACGGCAACATTTGCCAAAAATGAATATCTACTTGAAAACCGGTTGTTTTGTAGGTAGGGCGATGCACCCTTAGCAGTTACGAGGAAATGGATTTGTGTGACAAGATTTCTTACAATTTAGTAACAGGTTTTTTTAGATTTTGCAGAAAAAATTGTAGGTATTGATGACTTTTGAAAACAATTGATGCTTTTAAATTTAAACTGACGTTTTCAAAACTGCAATTAACTAATTTGAATTACAATTGATGATTTTTAAAAAACAATTGTAATTCAGAAAATGTCAATTTTAAATAAATGGAAAATTCTTGCGGTTTCTTTAGAAAACCGGTATTTGAGGGCGGTTCAATTGTTTGGTTCTTGGAAGTGAAATGTTTCCTTTCAAAGAACGACCAAAATATATACAGTCAAACCAGTATAAGACGGAATCGCTTGTGACCGAAAAAAGTTCCGGCTTAGCCAGGTTTCCGGCTTATCCAGTAACCTGCCTAAGACGGAAAATGAAACTGTCTAAGCCGGAAAACGTATGTAATTAAAAAACACAAATTACAGGAATTCAAGATATATTTCCCCACAAACTCTGCAGCGTTTTTTGCTTTTTATTAGTACAAGTTGCTTTAACATTCCCTTCAAGTGCAGTGCGACATTCTAATAGTTTTTTTTTTCATTTCACCACAATTTATACGGTCTGAATAATGTTCCAATGCTGTCAGCTTTTTCAATGCTTCTGCAGAGGTAACTATTTTTTCACATTCTTCAACTTCCATAGCTGAAATAATGGAATATAACAACATTAAATAAATAAATGGTTGTAATATTTGTAAATATAAAATAATTATTATAATTTTGCGTCCAGACAATCCATACCTAAACCTGTTCCTTCAGTTTCATCTTCTCTCTGATCGTCCTGCACAGCTTCCATAAGATCTTCTAAACTCTGATATCCTCCTTCAGTTGTAACTTGCTCATCAATCTCTATGTAATCTTCTGGTCTGACTGAGTTTTCGCCGAGTTCTTCCATTAACTCTTGTATCCTTTCCATATCCTGTGCGCAGTTTTCATTCATTTCTTCCTCAATATCGCCCTTAAAATTAAATCCTGCATGCCTGAAGCATTTTATTACACAGTCCTTTTTAATAGATCTGGTACCAGGTGAAATCCAACGAATAGCATCCAAGACATATTTTTTTGGAAAGTTCGGTCACAGAAGTGCAGGCTGTCATGTTTGCACATAGCGATTGTAGTACAAATTTTCTGTAATGCATTTTCATATTCTGAATCACACCCTGATCCATGGGTTGTGTTAGGCTAATCGTATTGGGTGGTAAAAAAACATAACTTAATATTAGAAAATTGTAAATGAGGGTGGCAGGCTGCGTTATCTAAAAAAAGCAAAATGTTTCTTTTTTGTGCTTGCATTTTTTTATTTAAAGCTTGAAGCCATTCTTCCATTAAGGAACAAGTCATCCAGGCCTTTCGATTGGCCCGCCACGTAACTGGAAGTTCATGAACATTTAAATTTTTGAAGCAACGCGGCTTTAAACTTTTGCCAATAACTAAAGGTTTTTCAACCTCTCCGTCCGCAAAGGCACATAAAAGTACAGTTAACCTTTCCTTAGCTTGCTTTCCACCTACACATTTATCATTCTTGAGAGCTAAAGTCTTACCGGGAATAGCTTTAAAGAATAAGTCTGTTTCGTCGCAATTTCCAATATTTTTCGGATCGTAGTCTTTAATAATTTCATTCAACTTTTGTTTCCAATTATTTACAGTGTCTAAATCTACATCTTTTGCTTCACCACAGATCTGTTTGAAAGAAATGTCGTGGCGAGATCTAAAGCTTTCAAGCCACCCGTTTGATGCTTTAAATTCATTTCGTCCTAGTCGTTGGGCAATAATTTTTGCTTGTTCTTGTAGGATAGGTCCGGATATAGGTAAATTACGCGTTCTGGCGTCCAAAAACCATTCATACAAAATTTTATTTATGGTTTCGTTCCCGGTCTTATTAACTTTTCTTTTGGTTTCTCCGGGAAGATTTCCACTTAACCACTCTAATTTTATTTTCTGTTTGTTCTTTAAAATCTCGTACACTTGTGTCTTCCCGCACTTATATTTTGCCACAAGCTCCTTGACACTCGCATTTTGCTCTTCATAGCACTGTAATAACTCTATTTTTTTTTGTAAATCTAAAGTGTTCAGCTTTCTATAAGACATTTTGATCACACTTCAATACGATCACAACGTTCACAGAGGCGACCGTAATCAACTGAATTCAGCTGATCAGCAAATCACTATCGCAGACGGTTAAACTAATACTATACATTTTATTGTTTTGTCTCGCAACAGCAAAACATTTAAGTTTTACTTTGACATCGTTTCCGGCTTAGCCAGTGCAGTACCGTGCAAGGGACTTAAAACACTTTCCGTTTCCGCGTTGGCCAGTTTCCGGCTTAAGCAGGTAGCTTTACATGGACTTTACATATACGTAATTCGGAACTGAAAAAAAATTCCGTCATAAACAGGATTCCGGCTTATCCAGGTTTGACTGTATATCAAGCTGTTCAGAACCATTTGAAAACAATTTGCTGTTTGATTAAAGATGACAAATTACAATTATTAGGTATTTTTAAATTTAATAGCGAGTAAATATTTTAAAAAGAAATTCGTATGATCTGGTTTTATGTAGATACTGACGTTGATTTGGAAGTAATAAGAATTCAAAAAAATAAAGAATTTTCTGATAATTACATATTGCTGGTACTTTTTAATAAATTATTTATCATAGCCAAATAGATGTGTATGAACTAACTAAGTCGGTTAGCTGCGTTTAGGGCTTTGTTGCTATTTTGGAGAGTTCGCAATTTTATTTATGTTAAACGGTTATAAATTTACTTCAAGACAAAATTTTTTCGCATGTTATAAAATTAAAGCCGACCAAAGATGAACTGATCGGGACTTCACTTTGAAGCCAGCGAAACCGACAATTTACAAATTCCCATTTAGCTAAAAGGCGGCGAATTTAATAAATTTGAATTCAACATATTTCGTATTCAAATTCGGACCAGTTCCAAGATGTTCTCACAGCAAATGAAAACATTATTAACGCCAGCGATATCTGTTTAAAACAGTGTGTTTGCTATACTAATAAAAACAGAGGCACATCTTTTCATTAAACTTGACAGAATTTGAAAAAAAATGCTTAGAATATAAATACAATGTTTCTAGTTAAAAGTTAAAAATTATTTTTTAAAGTTGATGAAAATTTGTTTAAAACATTTTTATTCATAAACTATGCATAAGAACTAATTATATAAAGTTGTTTCCGTAAACATTTTAACAAATTTTCAAACTTTTATTTCGGAGACGAACGATTTTCTCCAATATACGTCAACTTTCCTAAACGCGCCCACCGTTTGAATTGTTTCCTTAATTTTTTTATTTTTGATGGGGCCCTGACAATTTTACTGAGTACTGCCTTCAAATTTGTAGACAACCATCCAACCACCCTTGCAAAACCGCCTGCGAGCGCTTGAACGCCGTGTCTCATTTATTTGTCCAATAGTGTACATAAAAACATAATGCCAACGTCAACTTTGGCTGTGGACGCTGTAATTGGTATTTCTAATTCAAATGCAAAGTTTTATAAAGTAGTGTTTATTCAAAACACTACTCATCATTGTTTTATCGATTTTGGTAGTGAAGTCTCGCTAATCACCGCTAATAAAGCCAAGGAAGTGCATTTGAACGCTACGCCTCGCAATGTTTGTTTATCAACTACTGTCAACGGAGCCAATAATATGGTAACATCATCGGTGTGGACTGAGACAACCCTGGACGGTATAACAAAGACGATAGAACTATTACCTGTTGATAAATGTGTTCCGAACGCGAATATTTTAATTGGATACAATTTTACCGAACTCATCGATAGTACTTATGTCAAATCAGGTGATACGCTCACATTTTTCACAACACAAACTTGTTAGTAGTGTTAGGATTAACCGTGATAATCCGCAATTAAATGTTGGTACTGACGATCCGAAAATTGTTGGGAATCTTTTGGAATTATTAAATGAATATTCGCCTTGTACAGGGTGTCCCATCACTTGTGGCCACCCCCAAAATTGAGCTTTAATTGAAAGCTATGTATTTAAAATTTGGTGCACGTATGACTCTGGTATAAGGCTAGAAATTTCCGGTTTTAAATGTTAATTGTCGGCGTTAGTTTTCGAGAAAAAAAATAAAAACAGATTTTTTATAAAAATACTATCTCCCAATTTCGTCAAATTTCACTTTTCAGGATCAGTATTATTGAGACAAAGATGTCCAAAGTAAAAAAAAAAATCCAAAAGCTGTAATTAGCCTAAAATTCGCTTATATTTGAATCTTAAGAGGGATTCACACCTCCGGCCGTCGCTAACATTGTAGATAGTTTGATTTCCCCTTAAAATGAACCGTAAATATTAACCAATTTCCAATTTTTTTATACCAAATAAAAGAGAACTTCAATATCTACGCTTGCCTAGTAATATTTTTTTAAATAATTGTTTAAAAAGTGTCAAAATTAGCAGCAGAAGTAGGTCAATATTAGGCATTTTGTCGAATTTATTTTGAAGTAAATAAAAAGAAATTCAAAATTTTAACACGTGCGTAGATTAGTGTTTTCTCTATAATTTGGCATACTTCTTTATAACATTGGTTGAAATTTGATGTTGATTTTAAGGAGCAATCGAAACGCTTGCAGTGATTTTTGCATGATTTTTGATATTGATAGTGACCTACTTCTGCTGCTAATTTTGACACTTTTTGAATAACTATTTAAGAACATATTTCCAGATTGACGTAGATATTGCAATTCTCTTTCATTTGGTATAAAAAAATTGAAAATTGGTTAATATTTTCGTTTAATTTTAAGGGAAATTCGAACTGTCTACATTCATAGCGGCGGCCGGTGGTAGAGATTCCTCGAGCTAGGTGAGGATCCCTCTTAACAGTAAATGTAATGATTTATGGCCATACCGATCCTCAATAGCTGTCCTCAAACTCGAGACAATTTAAATTTATGGCATTGTAAAAATTTGTCACTGTCTCGTAGAAGCCGGGCGAACTGGACATCAGTAGCGTACCTAAATCGAACCTTTTTACATTCTTGTAGATTTCTAAAATTTTTGTAAGTTCTCCAATAAATTACGATTATGAGAACGAATATGATTTAATGTATGGATGTTGAATTATTTTTTTAAGTCGAAGAGGACTTATTACATCTTGAATTAATGTTTGAGTTCAAAGATGAATACGAATGATTTTGAATAACGGAAATTTAAAGGGAAAAAAAAAACGACAGTGAATCCCACGGTCATGCATGAAGTCAATCAAGCTGCAGTTTTAAATCTCGCCGATAATAATCCCCAATTGAGCATTAGTAATAAGTCCTCTTCAACTTAAAAATAATAATTCAGCATCCAGACTTTAAATCATGTTCGTTCTCATAATCGTAATTTATTGGAGGACTTGTAAAAATTTTAGAAATCTACAAGAATGTAAAAAGGTTCGATTTAGGTACGCTACTGATGTCCAGTTCGCCCGGCTTCTACGAGACAGTGACAAATTTTTACAATGCCATAAATTTAAATGGTACTCGAGTTTGCGGACAGCCTATTGAGGATCGGTATGGCCATAAATCATTATATTTACTGTTAAGATTCGAATATAAGCAAATTTTAGGCTAATTACAGCTTTTGGATTTTTTTTTTACCTTGGACATCATTGTCTCAATAATACTGATCCTGAAAAGTGAAATTTGACGAAATTGGGAGATAGTATTTTTATAAAAAATCAGCTTTTATTTTTTTTCTCGAAAACTAACGCCGACAATTAACATTTAAAACCGGAAATTTCTAGCCTTATACCAGAGTCATACGTGCACCAAATTTTAAATACATAGCTTTCAATTAAAGCTCAATTTTGGGGGTGGCCACAAGTGATGGGACACCCTGTATTTCGGACGATTTAGCCGATATAGGCGTAACAATGAGAACCTGTATGAAAATCGAATTGACGTCTTCGATCCCAATCGCGTTTAGCCCTCGTAGATATCGCGGACCGGAGCGAGAACAAATTCGTAAAATTGCCGAAAATTTACTAAACCATGGAATTATTTGAGAATCCAAATCTCCTTATGCTTTTCAAGTACTTTTAGTGACGAAAAAGACGGGCGAGGACTGAACGCAGCTCTCAGATAATAAGAATACACTTCTCCACTTATGTATACTTCCCCCCAGAAATTTTTGTATTTCTCACCACCTTGTGACATCTTCCAATAAATTCACTACCAAAACTAGTTTCAATAACGCTACATCATCAACTATTTTTTCTTCTCCATTGTCATACTCATTTCAAACTTTTTATCTTTAAAGTGACACCGCGCTCAACGTTACGTGGTTTTTGGGTCGTAGTGAGTCGATCGTATAAGTTGTCGGAGGGTTGCAAACCCTCCTTATTATTATATAGCCCAAGCAAAAGGTTACCAAAAGAGGTGTTACCCTGCAAAAGGTCGGTCAGGTTTGGTTTTTTGATATGTTTTATCATAAATGCCCCTAATGTAAATGTCCAGTTTTTGACCTCGTGATTTTTCCGGAAGGTGTTGAAAACGGGTGTTGAACTGAAAAAAAACACGTTTTTGAGTACGCTGCGCCAACAGCTTTTTGAAAAAAAAAATTTGACTCGTTTAAATACCTGGCTATATAAGCATTCAGAATCGAATCGAGACCGCTACTCTAGGATCAATAGTTTATGAGCTACGATTTTTTGAAGTTCACCACTTTGATTGCTTAACCCGCAAATGAACTGTTTTTGCTGTTATCTCACGTTTCGTGCGCTCCAGGCTGATGCACTGGTTACATCGAAACAAATGATATGGCAGTGTAATGGGCATTAAATGCTCTTTACTATGGGTTTTTGTTTGATCCAATCGGATGAAAAATGACCACACGGCGAGCAATCAAACTTGGAAAATTATTGAAAAAATTGAAATATTTAGTTTTTTATCTACACATACACGTGATTGCACGCGCCAACTTTCAGGAGTCTAAGAGAATTTTGACGTTTTCGTTATTTTTGAGTCCGCGTCCCGTTTGGAATAAAGCTGCACTGGCCCAAGGGTGTCAGTAGCAAAAAAAAAAAATTGCACTTCTGTACCCCATAAGCTGTCACGTATTCATTGAATGTAATTTTTTTTAGATTGGTTATAATGGTTTGAGAGCACAATGAAACAATACTAAATATATTGGTAGCGGTCTCGATTCGATTCTGACTGCCTATATCGTCAGGTATTTAAATGAGTCAAAATTTTTTTTTTCTTCAAAAAACCGTTGGCGCAGCGTACTCAAAAACGTGTATTTTTTCAGTTCAACTCCCGTTTTCAACACCTTCCGGAAAGGTCACGAGGTCAAAAACTGGACATTTCCATTAGGGGCATTTATGATAAAACATATCAAAAAACCAAACCTAACCGACCTTTTGCAGGGTAAAATAGTATATTATTATAAAAGTTTTATAAGACGATCTATTGTCGCACGAATAAGTTTGGGGCACGACGAGCGAAGCGAGGAGTGCTCCAATGTCATGAGTGCGACAGTACGTCTTATAAAACGAGTGTAATATACTATTTTTTCTACTTTGGTGCTCTTAGTTTCATGAAAATTTGAAAATTGTGCTTTCTAAATATTCTAGAGATTTTTAGGATTAGGTACTGCTTGGGTTGGTATTTGTCATGTGTCATATATCAACTAAAACTTCAAATTTAAAATCTCGAGTTTGATATTTTTGTGAATAAGTCATGGAAGAATTAAACTGTACACTTGGCTTGACCTTGACAGGAGCTCGGTAGAGATGCCCGACGCCGGCCAGCGTGCTATTACAGCAATACCAACGTAATAAGTATTAAAAAAAAGCAAAAGGCGTTTCACAAAAAGTTCCTTTGTGACACTACTTTCAGTTTCACAAAAACTCGCTTATGATACCAAAGTAGAAAAATACATTTTTACTGGGCTAATAGTATATTTTGCAACTATAGTTACCGCTAATGTACTCTAGAGTTGACAGCTTCCAGACACTCAAAACTATGCCTGTCAGCTATAAAAATAAACAAATTTTTTATTTCCACCGATTCTGAATTTCATCCATCTTTCAGAAGTTTGAAAAGTTTATCTTTTTAACTGAAAGGGCATTTTACGGGAAGAACAAAAAACGGTATGTTTAGGTTGCGCAAACTTGTTTTCTCTACAACAAAGAAATTTCGGTACGCCTTGGGATTTCATAGATATTATAATAACAAACCGGCAAAATGACCTATAGTAAAGCTTTTTATTCAATTATCGCTAATGTAACTTCAATTTCTAGAAATATGTCTGTTGAGCTACCAGGAGATATTTTCAAACAATTGAAATGTTTCAATTGCCATCGTTGCATCTCAAGAGGGCCCGTGTGGACCAATTCCGATGGATCTAACATCTGTGGGTACTGTTCGCCATCCACCACCAGCGGTCAAAAAGTGAGAAATTTTCTGTACGAGATAACTGTCGCCCAAGTGAAATTTCCTTGCCGCTTCAACGCAAATGGATGTGAGGAACAAATTATTTTCAATGATACATCAAACCATGAAGTTACCTGCCATTTCAAACCATTGTTATGTCCATTATTTCCTCATTTAGTATGTAGCTGGGAAGGTTGTATTTCTTATATTGGTGAACATTTTATGGAAAGTCATAATGATTCAATAGTAAAGACCGCCACAATCCATTTGAACAAAACTAAGTCTGAAAACAAAGTTTTGATTGTGTTTATAAATAACTACCCATTTATGATTGAATACGATTATAATGCAGAAACTACAGATTTTAAATATTACACCGCACATTTTTTCCAAGGTGAAATAACTTACAATTACGACTTGGAACTAAGAAATATTTCCATTCCAACCGTTTCTAAAACCATTGCTAAAAATATCTGTAATTTTTATTTGTCATTATCGGTTCGTAAATATTCAAGTTGCAATCTCAAGGCATTTATAAATGAACACTGTAATACAAATAACTTTATTATAAACTTTTCCGTAAATATAAGGAAATATTTAGGATTAAAAAACGTAGATTTTGAAATGCTTGCTAATGTACAGTGCTATAAATGTGGAATTTATGCAACGTCACCATTTAAATTCAGGTGCGGGCAATTGTTTTGTGACCTTTGCAGTATTGACAGTGACGATTTAACTAAGCTTTCCGAAATTGAAAAATTTGCGCTCACGTTAAGCTATCCATGTAAATGGAGTTGTAATTTTGTTGGAAATTCATCCACTATTCGCAAGCATGAACTAAACTGTAAAAGGCGATTACATACTTGTCCTCTTGATTCAATGGTTTCAAATTATTTGATAGATGATTTGATCGCCCATTGTAGAAAAGTACATGGGTGCTCTTACTTTATCGGAAATTCAGCCAACGGGAAATTAGATAAGAATAACAGATTTATATTTGTTCACTCTAGAAATGACTGGTTTGTATTTCATTATTTGAATTATAGTCGACCTACTTGGAGAGTATATTCTTCGTTACCCGAAGGTTGTTTTGAAGTTAAAATTTTTTTTAAACGTAATAGTAAAATTGAATTGCCAATTTACACTTTCGTTAATGAATATATCCTTCCCGCATCGTATTATAAAGATACTCAGGACATTACTTTTGTATTGTTTGTAAACGTCACACTTAACTATTGGTAATATGTCAATTATAAAAGTAATTGTGTAATGTTAATAATGAATTATGGTTATGTTACTTAATTGTATTATGTAGTTGTAAGTATGGTAATCATGCGTTTTGTATTATGTTTAGTTGATTACTTTCAAGAATAAATAATTTAGAAAAATTTGGTTTATTTTCTTTAAAATGAATTAGTACTATACAAATTGTGCTTATGTCAATGCTGTATTTACCGTTGAAACCTGATTTTCGACGAAATTAGTTTTAACTAGTTAAAATATATCTTTCCTTAAAGTTCACTCGAACAAAAATGCTTATTTCATCTGATCAGAAGTAACTAATGTATTAGACGATATTCAAAACTGGTTTTAGCATATCTTACAGTCTATTTTTGAAGTTATCGCTGGCGAAAATCAATTTTAATTGTTTCAAGTAAAAGTGTAAAATATACTACAATAAATAAGATATTTTCATGTACTATGTTGTTTCATAACTGCGTAATTAATTTATAAAATTCAAAACAAAGCCTATGATGATATTGTTAATTTTATAAATTAATTCCGTAGGAAACAACACAGTTGCATGAAAATATCTTATTCATTACTGCATTTTGTGTATTTTCATCTGAAAAAAATAAAATTGATTTAAACAAGAAAAAAAACGAATTCAGAATTTTTTGCACGGTAAACAACAGAAACATGTTTTTGATTAATATTGTAAAATATCGTCTAATAGGTTAGTTATTTCTGATCTGATGCAATAATCATTTTTGCTAGAAAGAATTTTATGGTAGAATATACCCTTAACATTTAAATAAAACAACAATCAGTTTTGTTGTATTATATGTTTGTGTTGATGGTTATATTGTTAGGCATAAGAATTAATAATTGTTTTTTTATAATAATCAATCTTTTCAAATACTAGAAATGTAATTTATTTATACATATTTAGAGAAATATCTATTTTCGATTTACACTGAATATTATAATTAAAACCAGTTTTGTCTGAAATACCCTGAATAATCATATACCTATGAGCCCAGTCGCATGAATTTCATTCGTTGTTTATGACGGTGCTTTTTTAAAAAGAATCGTAAACTTGAATTTCAATTTATTGGATTATACAATTACAAAGTATTACTGATTGCTTAAGAAATTTCTAACTGACTGACAATCTAATCTAATGCTGCATTCCAGCTTATCTTGAAGGCGAGGTGTCTTTTAACATTGGACTGCTTATGTTGCATTTTCCATCTAATACCGTGGGATTGCGATGATGTAATTCATAAAGTTTTCTGAATTAGGATTTATTTAATTTTCATAATTTCAACAGACAATTAAGCTTATTTGATACTATGTAGTTTTAACAATAATATGTAGTACTTGTATATCAACTAGAATAATTATAAAAGAGGCGAAAAGAGAAAGCTACGTCTGGTGCTTATTAATTGGACCCATAACCCAATATTTCATCTAACAAATATATTAACAAGTACCTAAGCATTGAAAAAGCATACGTTATAATTATCTATGTAAATCATATTTTTGGCAGAGAAGAAATGTTGATAGAAAATGTATCAAATAAATTACACATCAAAAAATATGTATGGTATGGTTTCCCTAAAAGTAAATATTTTATTTGCATTCTTTTATGATATCAAAGTTACTAATTTCCCAGTAAGCACAAAAACATATCAACGATGTTGCAACGAGAATAGGTTTCAACATCGCTGCGATGTTTTGTATTTAGTGGGGTATGGCCAATAAAGTAATAAAAACCATAAAAAATAATACAGGGGATTTAGTTGAATTGGCGTGCCATCTTTTTATTTTAATATTTTATTATAGCTAAGTATTTGTATTTATAATTATTTAGGTTTGAATTTGGGCTTCAGCAGTTCTACACTAATAAGAAAATTATAGTAATTTGTCTTTCTTTCCGATGCAATATTTGTTAAAAAAGATAGACTTCTAGATGTATTATTAATAATTAATAAAATCTTGAAATCTATAAAATTAATATTTATGTTGGTAACAATTACATTTTTAACATTGAGGCAATCAAATATACAGAGCTGCTTGAATGTATTTAACTGTCAGAATTAAGAAATTGTAGTTCAGGTTCCCTAGTTAAAGCCAGGTTTAAAACGCCTACTAAAACCAAAGGTTATTGTTTTTAATAAACTGGCATCAACGTTCTAAAAGTAGTTAATAACTGAATTTATGAAAAAGAAATTACAACTGGTTCAAACATTTGCATTTAACCGTAAGTCGAAACAACAAACAACACAATCAACAATCAAATAAGTAGCAAATTTATCCAGAAAATCCATCACTTTCACTAATATACTTGATCTTCTCAGAATAAATCTTCATTGGCACAACGATGGATAATTATAATGACTTCAAATCATTTGAAATTAAAATGGAAGCGAAGGAATTAATCATCAAAACAGAAGGTTATGTTGCCGAAGAATCTGTAACAACTGAATTAATTAGCAATCTTAGCAAAAAATTCATTATAATTCAATGGGGTTTTGATCCTCCTACGTTTTATATTAAAGATCGCATCAGAAATATAGCGGTAAACTTTTCCATTCAGTAATCATCAGATTTACAATAAGTTGTTGAATTTTTAGGTAAAAGTTGATCCATCAATAAGTTGCATTGACGATGTGAATAAGATGTTAGCATGTCATGTTATACTACACCACTTCTCTGATGTTTTGAATACTTTCAAAGTAGAAACTGGCACAGAAAAATTTAATAAAATTTGTAATAAGGAAAATGTCGCCAATTCAAAAGAACTAAGCAATGGGCCGAATTCATAAAAAGAAGGATATGCTTATACTTGCAAAATATGAAGGAAATCCTTCAGCATGTATTCATAATAATTGCAAGCAAAACCTTACATTTTAAAGTATAAGCATATCCTTGAAAAGCTGATTTACTCGCATCCAAACGAATGGGTATTCATAATCTTTACCTTTTACTTTCAATAAAAAGCATATCCTTCAGAAATTTAGAGTGTGGTCACTAGCAAACTCAACTTTATAGTGAAAGGTTGTGTAATTCGATTAACAACGTGATGGCAGATGTTGTGCATCTGAGGGATGTTAAACATTATAAACCCCGCTTACCGACACTTGTCCGTGATTTTAATGGAACAGATATTTAGAAATAAATGATGAAACTCGGGAGGTGCGTTTTCGTCTGTTCATAAAATGAAAATATGTCTGCGCTATCTCAGTGATCCGGGATATCAAAAGGATATCGGTCAAGAACTTGGAGTAAGTCTCTCGGACTGTGCAAGAAGCAACTGAAAGAATTATTGCGCAATCAAACGAATGGATTAAGTTTCCAAATACCAACAATGAAATAATAGAGGCGAAACAGTTATGGCAAAGCAAGTACATGTTTCCAACTGCAATAGGTGCTGTTGATTGTACTCACGTAGGAATACTGAAACCACATCACCATGGAGATGAGTACCTCAACCGAAAAGGTAAACCTACTTTGAATGTGCAAGCCACTCGTAATGTCAGAGAAATGTTCACTAGCGTCGACGTTAGTTGGCCTGGATCCGTCCACGATTCGAAGATATGGAAAAATTCACAGGTTAGATTACAATTGAGACATAAAGCGAATGTTGTGCTAATTGGCTATGGGATAGAGCCATGCCTCATAACTCCATTTCGAATTCCTGCTCTTGGTGTTGAGCAAAATTATAACAATTTGTTGAAAAAAGAGAGAGTAATAATCGAATGATGTTTTGGCCAAATTAGTCGCCGATTTCCTATCTTACAATACGTTTGTCGCGTGAAATTAGAAAATGTGCCCAAAAAAAAATTGTTGCTTGTGTGCTTCATAACGTTGCAAAAACTTTAGGCGGTCCTGATTCCGAAACAGCTGAAGAAGCACCAGAACAAGATGGAGAAAACCATGATGATAATCATGATGACTATTCTATTCGCAATCACGGACAAGCAATAAGACGATACTAAGTATTGTAATAAACAATTGTAATATTTAGGAAATTTATAAGTACAGGTTTTGTTTTATACCAAGTAAATTAATGAAAAATAAAATTATGAAAGTGTAGATATTTTTTACAAGTCGTAAAATGTTTTATTGTCAGATGAAACAGTTTTTGGCAATGTCCTTCGGTTGCATCAGTTCCAACTTCCTTTTATAGTATTCCCTTTGTACTATTCTGGTGCGGTACTGTTGTAAAAGAACTACGCGTTGCAGTTCTTTTGTAGTTATTCCTCTAGTTTCATCCATTTCATATTTTTCAGTCGGCATATGTGTTTTTGGTGGCAACGGTGGTTTAGCAGCTCTCTCACATTTTTCAGTGGAAATTGTTGTTTTTGTTGGCAACCACGGTTTATCAGCCGGAATATTAACAGAAGATGATGCTTCACTTATTCCTTCTTCAACACCAATCTGCATGGTTCCTGCAATCCTTCTAATTGTAGGATTTGAGTCACCTTCCATTGCCTTCAGTAATTGTCTTTCCCACTCCAACAATTTAATCGCTTTATTGCCTGTTTTTTTTTTGTGCGTCTTCTTCTTTAACCTCGATTTCATGTTATTTATCTTTTTTAACAAACCTTTCCCATCTATGCCAAATGTTAGTTCAAATTTTTTTGTTATTATCTCAATGGCCTCGTTCTTTCGTCTTTTTTTTTGTGATACTTGAGACTTCTCAAAAATTACTGGAGTATTAGCATCTTCATTTGCAATAAAATGCAGTTTGTTGCCGGTGTTTTCCGCACTTTCACTACTATCTGAAGACGACATGTTATACAAAAATACAACTAATTGCGTTTGCAAAGGAAATGAAGTAGGAGGCGTTGTATCGTAACGTCGTCATTCGCAGCAGCCGACACGAGTCGACCCTTTACTTCTCCACGACGAGGATATCCTCGCAAGTATAAGGTAATCATTATAAATACGAAAAGAAGGAAATGCTTATACTTCTACTTTCTACTTCAAATCAAAACCTTATACTTCTACCTTATGCTTGGGAGGATATCCTTCTGTTTTATGAATTCGGCCCAATATTGCAATCAGTGGCGGCTCGTACATAAGTGCTGCAGAGCTGCAGAACTGCCAAAAAATTAACGCCAAAAAAATTAACTTCGTTTGTATTTAATTTATAAAACGTAATATTGAAAAAATTGAATTTCGTCACAGAATTTTATTTTCTTAATCGCAACAACTCGCACCATCTCGTAACTCCATGTCTTCATGCAATCGAGGATCCAACATTCCAACAAACCAGTTAAGTTTTGTCGTGGTTTCAGCGGAGCGGACCATTGTTGTTATACTGGGCCATTCGAGGCAGTGCACAGAACTGCTTGAGACACCCCCACTATCCCCCTCGCGTCCTACACATACCTAAACTCTTTCCCTAGTTTAATGCTATTTATGTGCTTCATTTCACACAGTTCTGTTCCAGATTTCGGACGTGGTGTTACGTGCGATTTTTCGCTTTGTGGCTTTGTCGTTGTAAATTTTGATTTTATACTTTCGTGTTCGTGTATTTTATTAGTGTTTTTTTGACAATGGATGTTGTGGACAATTTGATTAACTTTAAGCGATTTGTGAAGTATAGTTACGAAGAAAAAATAGATTTGAAAAATAAAGGTCGACCGCTGGCGGACATTATTATTGGAACAAGCGTTATTAGTCGTGGAAAACCATATAAACGTCAGTTCAACAAAGAAAGTTATGCAAGGAATAACTGGATTTGTGACTGTAACAAGTAAAATGCCCCTTTTTGCTTTCCATGTTTGCTTTTTGGTGGAGATAAAGCATGGACACAGGTAGGAGTGACTGATTTAGTATACTTGAGTGAAAAAATAAAAAAAGCATGAAAACTCCAAGTCATCTTCACAATTCGATGGAGTTAGCAATATTAGGAACGATCAACATCCAATCTCCAATCTGCTGATTTTGCATTTATTTATTTATATTATATATCCAAAACAGTGATAGCAAAAATTCCAAACGGCGCATTTAACCGGCCAGAGCTGACTCGAAATAAATTTTATTCGCGGCTAGCACCCTGTTTGATAGACACTGGTTTATAGCACGTTATCAGCTACTTAAATTTACATTTATTATTTATTCTTGCTGCCTTATTATATCCAATAGTGACTCTTTCTTCAAATACATTGAGATGGTAACTTTATCATTCAGATAAAAGTTGTGGGTAATTTAGATAACAACCGATTAATCTTCAAAATATGTATTTATTGCGAATCTTTCTCAAGATAAGTGCTTAAAAGCCAATAAAGGTAGTAATGATAAGCAAGAATATCATTTAATTCAATCCAAATTTTAGATGTCTGAAGTAACAATCGGTGTTGATTTCGGAACAAATAATATCCGCGTAGCTGCCAACGTAAATGGAACCATTGAAATAATTGGAGAGCAGCAGAAATCTTATATCCCATCCTACATCACCTTCCTTGATGATCAAATCTTGATCGGGCATTTAGCTAAGCAATTAGCAACCAACAATCCAGAAACCACAATTTATGGTAACTCATCGCATAATTTTAAATTAATTGATCTATTTTTCAATTCTAGGGATTAAACGATTAATGGGGCCAAACAACGAAATTCAAAAATCCATGCAAGTATTTAATGAGTTGGGCGTTCTAAAAATAAGAATTACGTTAAAAAATGAAACCAAAGAATTTCGACTCGAAGAATTAAATGCTTTGATCATTGGACGCATAAAAAAAATTGTTCAAGCGTATTTAGACCAGGAAGTCACAGCAGCTGTCCTCACAGTTCCCGAAAGGACGGCCGGGTTGAAACAGGTCACAATAATTGACGAGCCAACAGCAGCAGTTTTTGCTTATGCTAATCAAAATTCGAAACAATTTTCCGGAAAGGTCATAGTCTACGATTTTGGTGGTTGGGCGTTCAAGGTTTCAATAATCTCCATCACAAACAATTTTCCCAAAATTGAGGCAACCGATGTTGATTTTAATTTAGGTGGAATAAACATAGACACTGAAATGTGCAATCGCATCAAAGAAGGATATGAACATATAATCGAAACAGATTTCGTGTCCTTACGAGGACTGCGAGCAAAATGTAGGAGCAACTCAGCAATTCGTTGCAGGTCCATTTGGAACTCTACGATATCATTAATGGACACGGTATTGTAAAAGTGATCACCAGGAAATATTTTCAGAACTTAATCATAAAATTAGTCCAGAAAACCATCGACATTATCGATCGATGTTTAAAAAAGTCTAAAATGAGCAAAAATGACATTGATCAAGTGCTGCTAATCGGAGGTTCCTCCAAGATACCGTTAGTTAAGGTAATGTTAGAAAATTATTTTGATGGTAAAAAGATAAATGATAAGTTGAATCTATTTGAAGCCGTAGCTTATGGTGCTGCTGTTTTCACCAAATTTGTGGTTACACAAAAATTTGAAAAAAATGTTGTTGAAGGTATTACTTCTTCACAAAATTCTACAAAAGATGCTATTGAAAATATTACAGCTTTATCATTTGAAACGAGCATCAAGTATGACGTCTTGGAAATAATTAATCCACGCAACATCATCATCCCAACGGTAAAATTTGCAAGCTTCTTTGTTACAAAAGAAAACGAAGGAACGATTACATTACCGATTTATCAGGGAGATAACCTAAAAGCGTCCTCGAATCATAAATTGGGTGAAATTTCACTCGTGCCTCTCAGTTCTGAAGAAGCTGTTTACGTTACACTGTCGTGTGAAATTGATGAAGACGAAATTTTGAAAGTGACTATAGCTGAAGAAGATTTTCAAAACAACGAAACCATTCTTCTTGATGTTAAAAAAGTTGGATTGAAAAAATGCAAATAGCTGAAAAAATTAAGAAGCTTCAGATAAAAAAATAATTCAAGACAATTTTGCTCCTTGATTTTGTATCTTTAATAAATACTATCTATTATAATCATGTTCATTAAATTGAAGAACTACTTTAAAAATTAATTCAATTGTGTTCTTTTAGTTTTTCAGTAAAAATTTTCATTATGTTGTGATACAGTGGAACCTCCTTATTCGAGCACAATTCGTTCGTTCGAACAGTCGAATAGCAGATAGTAATTTTTCGCTACAGTAGCTTAAAGCCGTTCCAGATTATGAATGCAATAAAGTAAGTACATGAAATCAACAAAAAAGTGACTGCATTTTATCTACATTGAGTTGGTTTATGGCATTACACGTGAGAAAGATAGAATTGCTAAATAATAAGGTATTCATACATCAAACAAAAGCAAATTCGATATTTGATATTTTGTGTTGAAGTTTATTCTAAAACTAGGAATTTCTGAAATTTTATTCGAATTGTGCGAATAGAAAATCGACCGAATATTGCGGTTCAATTGTATTAAATAAATATGATAAATTTATCGTGCAGATAACGTAATCTTAATAACAATCAACCGCCAAGTTGCTTATTCACTGCAAGCTTTTCGCAACATGATACGATAACTAGAAGATATGATCATCCAGCGGACGAAAATGAGTTCGTTTCGCGCATGACGTCACTAGGCGACAATCGTATTCGCCAACCTTATTAAACATAGGGAAGCAAGAGTAAAATATAGACAAATTAAAAATTGTCGTGCAATTAAACGGTAACTGAAATAAAATAATAAACGTACTTTTGTTTTGTTTTATTGAGAGTATTATCAAAGAGTACTGAATTAAATAGAGACGACGCGAGGCCCGATTTCCTGAACATCGTCGAAGTCCCGCCCCATGCATCTGTGGTCCATTGGTTTTGTGCGCATGTTTCTTTAATTTATCTGAACTATGATCTAAGCGCGCCAGGGATCACTGAAGAGTGCAAAAATATTTGAATCTTATTGAGTTAAGTAATTTAAAGAAACATGCGCGTGGAAAACCGTGTTCACAAAAATACATGGGGAAATCGGACCGTGTCGCTTCTTATCCTTAACTATTCTTTGGTATTATACCTTAGCTAAAATAATAATAAAAATCTACTAGAATAGTAGTGGAATAGGTTTAGTCCAGTCGAATTAGATCAAAAACTCGTTCGAAATTAAGAAAATTATTATCTGAAATTTTTTTGCGCCTAATGACGAGGAAGGGTATGTAGAATGATAATATAGAAAAAGTAACTCCAAAGAAGTGCCGCTAAGTTCGCAAATTGCAAATAAGTGGTAAAATTACGTCTTTTTTCACATTTTTTACTGCCTATAAAAATCTAAACGAGCTATCGGAAAATTACTTATTGTATGTTGTAGGCAGTTAAATTACTTACAATTTAGATAGTCTAAAGTCATATTTAACCAATTTGTTAACCGTAAAATAAATGTCGAACGTGAAAAAACGAATTAAATTACGCATTAATATTGCAAAAATGGATGGATGTTGATGAAACTTATGGAAAAGACGGTCAATCCAATGACCAATATGTGTGCCAAAGGCTGAATCGATTGACGGTCAAATTGTTGACCAAGGAATTTGTTAAGACTGCTCGGCACCTCGAGACTAAATTCAATGGTTTTGTACGTTGTCCGTACGGTCGCATTTTCAAATTTGAAAAAAAGGTCGCTATCTTATACGACGAGTACACGCTAGCCAGACGACTTCCACTTAATTACAGTTTGATATTATGTCAATTAAGCTTGTTATTAATTAAAATGTCCAAATTCACCTAGTCTTACAACTTCCTGTACGGCTCCAATTTTCAACATTTTGCTTTAAAATTGTAATGGTCTTGTAGCTTACTCATTTATCGGCGGCCCTCACTATATCGTTTTTCTTCATATACTACCGTTTTTAAATTATTTCAATGTTTGTAAATTCATGTAAAAAAAATTGCCGAGAAATGGTCAAGAAAAAGATCGCCTGAAGTCATCCGTCAGTTTGATTTATTGGGGGCACTCAAGATACTAATGTCTTGTGGTCTGGTCGGATCCAGCAAGAGAATTCTCATTTTGGTATATGAAACATTGAATGGTAACGCTGCACATTTTGGGTCTATTTTAACTACCTGTTTCCGACCCTCTTTTAGGTGAAAAATAAATATCTTGCCGAGGCAAATTTTATTTTAAACGTCAATATTCTCGTTTTTTATTTCGATCAAATTTCAAGGATAATAATAAATACATGTGAGGGTATAACTTAAGTTTTATTCAATCTAATGACAATATTTAAATAACGCTAATTACATCACAACAATTTTCTGTTTTTTCTTTTCTTTTACTAATAACATGCAATTGAATCCGTTCGTTTCAAAAACAATTTAAGTCAACAAAACGAAATAGGCGAAAAAAACTAAATAAAATGAACTACTACGGTTGTTTTAACAGTAAACGTCGTAAGACCCTTCCTCGGCGCCTTTGACTGAAGTACGGTTGCATTTTCAAATTTTAAAAGAAGTTCGCTATCCGGGCGGCTTTCGCTTACTTACAGTTTGATATTATGTCAATTAAACTTGTTATTAATTAAAATGTCCAAATCTTCAACATTTTGATTATTTCAATGTATTGTATTGAAAACAATAATCAAACCTTTGGCAACATTTTACTTTATCGTATTTTTTCTCTTTAATTTTTTTTTAATTACAAAGAAAAATTAAAAAGTAGTTAACGGTTGCGTTTAAGCTATATTTCCCAATATTTAAGCAATTTTTTTTTTTTGACACAAACAATGCACTGTGGAATTTGCAATTCCAGGAAACTTATGTACCTTACCGCCTGTAATAAAAACTAACCGAAAGAAACGAACCTAGCTTCTTTTCTTGTTACATTTTATGACATTTAAAATGACTTGATTGTATGAACACCCACTTTTGGAACAATACATTGTTTCCAAATTTGAAATTTTGTTTTAAAAAAGCGGTTCTACCTGAAATCATAGAAAACGGTTTTTGTTTTTAAAATTATTACTTACCAATTGTTTGTCAAAATTAGCAATGTCACTAAATAAAACTGTTTTCATAGCTAAGGTTACAGTTGTTTTTTTTTTCAAAATTATTAGCTACTTACCAATGTTTCAAAGAGTGATTTTCAAAAGTGTTGAAATTTTAAGTCGCACTCTGGTTGTTACTGGGTAACAATGTTTAAGCAAACAAACGGTTTTTGTTTCCAAAATTATTAGTTACCGAGGCGACTGTGTCACAAACTGTTTGTCAAAATTGTCACTGTCAATGTTACTAAATAACTTCTTTTCTTTTTCAAAACTATTAGCTTCCTATTAATGTTTCAAAGTGTTTTTTTTTTTAATGTTGTGGAAATGTTAGAATTATAAACCTTACTCTGGCTGTTTTCGTAAGCAATAATTAGTAACCAGGGCAACAAATTTTTCAATTGTTTTTCAAAATAATCAAGTGACAATGTTTTTCAAAATGATTGGTTACCAATGTTTCAAATTCTTTTTGAAAATTGTCAGTTACCAAGCAACGGCATTTTCGCATTTTGAAAACAATCAGTGTCACTCTGACAGTTGCCAGGTTATTAGCCAACGTGTAAAATCGATGATCGCATTAAACGCACCTCTAAATCTCAATTTCAAAAATCGAACAGAGTTTCCGATTATTGACGCATCGAATGACGATAATTACCTCCACACTAACGCAATTACGAACTTAATAGTCGACTGTCACATTCGGTCCTGTGCGTCACCATGCACCGCCATCGGGGCCTCGATGCGATTTTGACGTTGCCCCGTTTTGACGACGCCGCTCCAACTCGCGCGCCAGATTAACAATAATCACATATTTTCGGTACATTAATTTTTATCGGAGCGGGAAAATTGTTACCGTTAGTCAATTATGTAATAAAAAAATATCCTGTTCACATAAAACTTCAAGTACGTACAGTGGTGAATGGAAGTGAAAAATGGTTTGTTATTAATTTGTATCAATTAAACGATATAGGATACACATTCGGAAATTGACGGAGAAATATAAATAATTTTTTAGAGTAACAAAAACTAGCTACGATTTTAAAGACGAATTTTTGTAAGAGACCTGGTGTTTGCAAAGAATAAAAGAGGCGACCCAAACACATGTCGGCCTTTGTAAATTCAGGAAATGTTGAGATGTAAGTCGTTTCAAGAGAGTGATTTATAGCTACTTGACGGCACTGTATTGTGTACAATTATTTATGACCAAGATGGTACCGTGGTTGCCTATCATTTAGTAGAAAAACGATCTCGTAAAATTGTAGTATTGAAGTAAGCAAGTCTCTCTGCCGAGAGCCGTTAAGTAATTTTGCAATTCTTTTTGCAGCTGCCTGTTTAATTACTAAACGTTAATTTTTTAAGTTAATATCGTAGATGTAGGTTTTAATTCATCCAAAGAAACGTATCGAAAAAAAATTTCAATAAGTTGAAATTGAGTTGCTCTTAACAATCGATAAAGTAGGATACGCAAAGAAGCGTTATAAACAAATTGTTTTAGGGGTCAGACAAAAACCGCTCGGGAATTCGCTCTTCTTACTTAAATAGAGCATATTTTTACGGTAATTTAAAAAACAGAAAAATTCATCTACGCCTCTTTGTTCCCAAGATAGCGTTTTATTTTATTTTATTTTATTTTTGTTAATTAACTATTGGACTCATCGGACTGAAATTTCAGGGACAATTAAAGAATAAGTTAAACTTTCATTTTGAAAAAGTTTTACATTGATTTTTATCTGATAAGCGCGCTACTAAGACTAAAAGTTACCGTTAATGAAATGCTTACGATCGTGATAGGCTAAGATTGGCGCGCGCATGCGCATAGCGCTACACTTGGGATGACAGATAGTGAGTTTTTCAAAATTTATCACGCAATGGGCGAACAACCGTGTTTGTTGTGTGACGATTATTTGAAACCTGATGGTAGTGATTCTCAAGTTGTACAGAAGAAAACTATACAAGCTTTTATTGTTGAAGCCTGATAAAAATAAAGTACCGGAAAAATGTGTTTGGATTTTTCACTAGCTTCGAAGGACCACTTGTTTGGATACGCAATAGTAAATCAAAAACTTTATTAATGCTAATGCGTACAAAAATAAATATATGCGATAATAAAAAAAAGCGTGCGCTCTTCTTGACTGTCTGCACTGGAGTTCTATTTCTAACGGCAAAAGCGGTGCCCTTGGCGGCACGATGGTCAAAATCAAAGGCCGCTCAACCAAACAATTTATGTACAGTAAAACTAAACAATAATCTTTAACAAACTCCCCACCTTGAAAGAGTTCTTTCAACAAAATGTGGTTTGAAATTAAAACTTGGATAAAATATACAATTATATACTATACAATACAAAGTACTTGCACTTTGGGCGCATTGTCGCACTCACTCGATTGGCAATGGACACAGGTTCACTACCGCTTGTTTCACAACACTCGTTGAAGTTTTCAATGTAGCGACTCTGCAAACACCATCGAGACCCATGTGAAGTTCCTTGACACGTCCAAGGCTCCATTTCATAGGAGGTGCGTTAATATTCCTTATTAACACGACGTCGCCGATCTTCAACGGACGATCACTCTCCTTCCATTTGAGACGAGTTTGAAGATCAGGCAAATATTCGAAGTGCCACCTTTTCCAAAATTTTTGGCGTAGCAACTGGATTTTTTGAAAATGATCCAATCTGTTTTCCGTAATCTCAATTAGATTTGGATCAGGTACTGACGTTAAGGCTTGGCCTATCAGAAAATGTCCTGGAGTAAGTGGCTCCAGATCTTCGGGATGAGTAGGTAATAAGGTTAAAGGACGAGAATTTAAAATGGCTTCGATTCGGGATAATAATGTGGATAACTGCTCAAACGTGAAAAAATTGTTTTGTATTACGCGACGAAGATGGTGTTTCATTGACTGAACACCGGCCTCCCAGATCCCTCAGAAATGAGGGCTATAACTAGGAATAAATTTCCAATTGAAATTGTTCGTTACTAACTTGTTTTCTAAGTCAGTTTGATTTGCTTGCAAAAATTTATCCAATTCGTCGAGTTCAGAACAGGCGCCAAGGAAGTTTCTTCCGTTGTCTGACCAAATTTTCGCAGGCATATCTATACGGGCTGCGAAACGACGTAATGTCATAATAAACGCATCTGTGGTTAAATTAGAGACTGGTTCCAAGTGAACAGCCTTTGTACTTAAACATATGAAAACACTAATCCAACATTTGATGTGCTTTGGGCAGCGACCAATGCGATCCTTTATGAGTATAGGACCAGCGTAGTCCACCCCTGTAGCGCTGAAGGCTGGGGAAACAATGAATCTGTCCCTTGGGATGTCTCCCATGATGGGTTGCAAGAATTCGGGCTTGCCTTTGCGACAAACTAAGCAACTATGTACAATTTTCCGCGATAACTTACGACCCGATATTGGCCGCTGCCTAATAGAATGAAATAATGATTGTGGCCCTGTGTGCAGGAGCAACACATGTTCCCTTTATAAAATCAAATATAGGTACTAAATGATTTCGAGGGGGCAAAATGATTGGGTGTTTCATGTTGAATGAAACATTACTGTGGGAGAGGCGACCTCCTACCCTTAAAGTACCATCAGTATGCAAAAATGGGTTTAAATGGGCAATTGTACTACGCTTATCTAATCTATCGTTCCCTTCTAGTAATAAAATTTCTTTGCTGTAATGTTCTCTTTGTTCTATTTTGATTAATATAATATGTGCCTTTCTAACTTCACTGTAACTTAGCGTCTTGTTAGAGTTCCGGTTTGCTGTAATGTTTTTACAATTATTATAAAAACGAATGCACCATGCTATCACCTTTTCTAAAAATGCAAGTTTTGAATAATTTGTAAAATTTAAATCTCTAGCCTGTGCGGGTCCATTTGCGACATGGCTTAATTGAAATGTTTCAATCTTGCTTATGAAATTTGTGCTTTGTGGTTGAATTAAAAAATCAGGACCTCCCCACCATAGGGAACAACTCCGCAGTTTTGAGGGACTCAAACCTCTTGATACGAGGTCTGCAGGATTGCATTCAGAGGGCACATGACGCCAAGACAACATGTTTGATATTGATTGCATTTCGGAGATGCAATTTCCAACAAAAATGTCTAACGTATTAGGCTGCCGTTTTAACCAACCTAAAACGATTGTTGAATCCGTCCAATATGTGATAGAAATTGCATCGGACAAAGAATTTAAGGCTTTACTGACCGTTCGCATTAAAACCGCGAGTATTTGTGCACCTAGCAGTTCTAACCGAGGGATTGATAACTGTTTCAAAGGCGCTACTCTAGACTTTGCGCATATTAGGTGAACACAGGTATTTGAAAATGAGTCTATAGTACGCAAATAAATACACGCACCATATG
This sequence comes from Dascillus cervinus, assembly GCA_949768715.1. NCBI lineage: Eukaryota > Metazoa > Arthropoda > Insecta > Coleoptera > Dascillidae > Dascillus > Dascillus cervinus. The sequence goes on from OX458323.1 coordinate 28,181,237, forward strand.
CCAATAAACTAGCGTCGGTAAATCCATGAAGCTCTATCCGAATCGGTTTATCGCACGACATGAAGCGTGGAATTTTAAAGTCGTTTATTAAATATAAAGAGCTATAGAACTCCTCCCAATCTTGCAACAAAGTTCCGGAGAGGGGTTCATCCCATTCTAGCTTATTTGACCATAATTTTTGCAATAAAATTTTGGGTTGTATTATACATAACGTTTTTATATGTTCGCTTGGAACAAATTTTAAAACATCGTTTTCAAGCATAGCAATTTGATCAATACTCTTCAAAATTTGTGAATCATTCGCCATCCACTTTTGCAGTGGAAATCATGCGGAATTCATGACCTTTGTAAGATCTCGACATAATTTAATAGCTTCTTCTACGGTATCTAAACTGCATAGTAGATCGTCTACATACATACAATTTCGAATCGAGTACGATACGTGTGGCATTGTATTCTCACACTCTTGGGCGAGCTGAAAAAGACAACGAATAGCTAAGAATGAGGCTGCTGCCGTGCCATATGTGACGGTATGGAGCTGATAAGTTTTGACTTTGTCTATTTCGCTTTCTCTTCATAAAATCCTTTGCAAATATTGACTCTGCTCGTCTACCAACACTTGACGATACATTTTAGCGATGTCGCTAGTAATAACATATTTTGACTGGCGAAAACGAATTATAATTGAAAAGAGATGTGATTAAATAGTTGGGCCAACAAATTGCAAGTCATTTGACGAGAGATCCGTTGTTGTGGCTGCCGAACCATCGAAAACTACACGCAAATTTGTTGAAATGCTATCTTGCTTGACTACACCATGATGTGGCAAATAAAAATAAGGATGCGTTTGTGTGACACTGTCGGTTATTTCCTTCATGTGTCCTAATTTTATGTATTCATTTATAAAATTGCAATATTCAGTCTTTAAAGTGACATTTGATTTGAAACGTTTTTCCATTGATACTAATCGTTTTTCTGCTAAAACCCGCGAATCATCTAATGCATTAGGAGACTCTCTTAACGGAATAGATACCTACTATGAAACGACCGTCTGACGCTCGCTTGTGTGTTTTAACAAAATGCTCCTCGCATATTTGTTCTTCAATGGTTGACCTTTTCGTTTGTGGACAACTTTCAACTTCCCAAAACTGTTGAATCTGCTTTGACAGATCTGCTATTGTTAAGTGAGCTTGAGAAAAATTTCTTGTCTGTGCTTGACACGGTATGTTTCCTGATACAACATAACCAAATTTTGTGTTAAATAAATATGCGTGTTTGATTTCGCTTGTACAGATAAGCTGCCAGAAAAGATCAACACCAAGTGAAATATAAATTTGTTTTGGTTTGTAGAAATTTGGATCCGCTAAAGTAACACCATCAGGTATATTGACCGCTGCAATATCTATCGGATATGAGGGCATTGATCCGGAAATTTCATTTAAAAGTGCGAAAGATAAATTTATTGAAAATTCTGTGACTCGAGACGCTATTGTGGCATAAACCATACCCTTTGATTCAGTTACGGCTTTATCTATTCCTATGATTGGTAGATTTATTGTTCTATGGCGAAGTTTAAGTCTACTTGCTAAGTCCCATGTCATGTAATTGCCTTGCGAGGCTGAATCTAGAAAAACATTGCATTCATGTGGAGTACCGTCCCGATCATAAATATAAACCAACGCGGTAGCTATTACCCTTTGGGAAAATGTACGTCCCTGAGCAGATAATGCAACTGAAGGCTCTGCTTGCAGTTTCTCCACTTCAATTTTGCCTTTAACATCGGCTGGTGTCGCGGTTGTTCGTGTAAAATGTAATAATGTGTTATGTTTTTTATTGCATTTAGTGCATGGACCACGTCTGCATACACTAACCATGTGACCAATTTTCAAGCAATTGATACACACTCTGTTCTTTTTTACCTCAGAAAACCGTGTTTCCGGAGGCATTGCCAAAAATGTTTTACATGCGAATATAGGATGTCTATCTGAACAAAGAATACAATCTGGATTGTCAATACCTACATACGACATTTGTGCCTTTGGTTTTGGTGACGTTTGCATGCACGTCTGCGAAATAATTTTACCCTTTTCTAGTTTTCCTAGAAACTGGAAACGATTCTCTATAAATTCAAACAATTGATTTAATGCTGGCATTTTTGTTGGTTTTGCCGCTTCCAACTCCCACTCCTTTCTTGTATGAATATCGAATTTTTCTGCGATTAAATATATCAACAAATTGTTCCACGCGTTTACTGGTTCATTTAAACATTGTAAAGCGCGCATGTGATTTTGAATCGTGTCATGCAATTGTCGCAACGATGAACAAGATTCTTTAATAAGTTTTGTCATCTCAACTATTCCCTTAATGTGATTATTTATCAATATTTTTTCATTATGGTAGCTCCTTTTTAATTGCTGCCATGCTGCTTGATAGTTGGCGGCTGTCGTTTGAAACCCTTGTATTACCAAAGCTGCTTCTCCTTTGAGGAGACCCCTCAGATAGGAAAATTTTTCGATGTCGTCGATACATTCCTTGGAATGAATATTGCTAATAAAAAGGTCGTGGAATTCTAACCATTTCTCGTAAGAACCGTCAAAGGGTTGTATGTTCAACCTCGGCAACCTGATCCTATCGACCTTGGGTTCCGTGCGATCTAAATTATTAATCTGGCTACGGGCGAGAACCACGCTAACGGAATCTAATTGTTTTTTTTAAAAACGGGCTGTTCTTTTGTAACATTTTGCCTCTGGCAGTAATTTTGAAAAACTGATCATCAAAATCCATTCTAATCTTTAATTGTTCGGGCAATTCGTCGTCCTCAACTGACTCGTCTATTTGACTTTGAACATTGTCGTACTCTGTTAACAAATCCGCGTTTTTAAACATCCGTTCGTCTAAATTTAAATAATCATCCTCTGCCAGGACCGTGTCTGAACTCAATCGTTTTTGGAATTCGTCGATAAATTTTTGCAGGCACGTCAACTTGGCTTTGATTTCACCGCGCTTATGGTTAAGCCGTTTCAAGGTTTCCATTATATTTTACAAATTGAGAAAAGGATGCGATAATAAATGAATTAGGATAGGGAAAAAAGATCTGACCTTATCTGTTGGTACTGTAGTGACTTGTTGTCACCTTGCTTCTTGAATATTGATTTCGCTGTTGATGCCGATTCGATCCGGTTCGATTGGACCAAATGTTTGGATTTTTCACGCAACATCTATGAGCCGTTTTGTATTTTACCGCTCGTTGTCACGTACATTGACTCAATCTGTTGCTTAAACTCTGTGGATTAAAGTGACCCATTTGGCCTTTTCATTTTGAAACGTTTCAATTAGTAAAACAAAAGTTATTGCTAATTATTTTCAATATAACCATAGTATTGTACAGTATTGTCATACGCCCATCAAGTTGCAGTCAAAGAGTAGGTAAGGTTTGTGCTTACCAACTCTTTTTTGCAGTATTAATTAACATTTCAAATTTGAAAGAAAATAGTTTATAATTCTGCACAGATAATAAAAAATAAATAGATCGGAATCTCCTTGGTTGTTGAAAAAATTAATTCTACTAGCGACATCTTTCATTTTCAAAAAGTTTTACATTGATGTTGTATCTGATAAGCGCGCTACCAAGACTAAAATTTACCGTTAACCCCTTCAGACCCGAATTAAATATAATCGATAAAAAAATTATTTTTGCATTTAAATAAGTTGCTAGGGCATACTTGAATATATTTTTGCATATTTGCAAACAATATCATTTATATTTAAAAAAATAGGGTTTGTACATGATCATGTACATGTGGTCTCAAAGTCCAAATTTAAAAAAAAAGTTTCATAAAAATAAAAACTATTATAAATTTTATTTGCTTTTGCCAACAGAACTAAACATCAAATATTAAAATAAACATATTAAAAACAAAATTATATTCTCAAAAAAATAAACTTGCAGTCAAAATATTAGTATTTTCTATGAAATTGAGCAAAACAATTTCGATCTTTTGATAAACACAAATGTACATTACATTTATCACACAAAAAATGAGATCGGCCAGAACATGAATTGCCTTTGCAGCGCATTGCTTCTTTTTGGCCGTTGTGTTTTGGCATGTGATCCATGTTGTCATATTGCACATCATGCAATGGCCTTTTTTCTCCACGCTGCATTTTTTTCTTTGATGGTGTAAAATTTTCATTTGATGACGATGGTCTACCAATTTTTTTTTTTTGAACAACTTTATCTACTTTGATCAATGCTTCTGCGACAGACAACTTGAAGTCGAGAGAATCTAGCTGTTTATTGGGTTTCACATTATTTTTTTTGCAATCTTTTCGATATTCAAACCAACTGTTTGCCAATGCCAAATCCACTGCATGCATTATTAGGCGAAGCGTCCATTTTCTAGATTTTATATAAATTCTATATAACGCAATCATTTGATCTAAAAGATCTACACCACCCATTGATTTGTTGTATAATGCTACAATTTCTGGACGTTCGACTTCGACAAATTTTTTATTTTTCTTATCCCATCTTCGAACTTTATCTTCTTTGCAAATTCCTACAAAATTGGATGCAAGAACAACAGATCTATTGTCCACCCATTTCACTAAAGAAATGTTATCTTCACTAACAATTTCTTCTGAAAATCCTCTTTTTTTTTTTTTCAATGCATCACTGTCTGTGATTATATTAGTCTTACCAAATCGATTTATTCTAATTGTACCTGCCGCAAGAATATGCTTTTCCTTTAGAACATGCAACAAATGGTAAGAGGAGAAATAATTGTCATAGAACAATTTATGACCTTTTCCTTTAATTCTTTTTGATAATTGCAAAACTACTGCAGCTCCGAGTCCAAACTTTTTTAAATTATCTTTATTTAGTTCTGTTTTTGCTCCTTGGTATATTATGAAGACATATGCACATCCACTTTGACCACACAAAACGAATATTTTTATCCCCCAATGGACTTGGCTTGCCTTTGATGTATTGCTTTATGCTCAAATTGCCTCTAAAAGGCACAATTTGCTCATCAATGCTAAGACATTCCTCAAGATTTAATTCTAAACATCGTTTTCGGATTGCTTCAAAGATTGGTCGAACTTTGAACAACTTGTCTTCACAATCGATTGGTTTCTCTAAATTATTTACAATATGTAAATTTGTACGCAACTCAAAAAATCTGTTCCGCAGCATATTTTCTGTAAATAGACGAATGTCTAGCTCACTCTTCCAATACATTCGTACGCGAGGAAATTTCAAACAACCAGTGGCTATGTGAAGACCAAATAGTGTTTTCATTTCTTCCGCATCAGTAAATTTAAAATTTGCTATGTTGCTTTGCAAAGCATAAAGATTTGTGCATTCTGCCATCAAAGTAAATATTTCATTTGTAATGTATAGTTTGAAATATGATAGTGGACTGCCAACACCCTCAATATTTTCATCTGAAGTTTCAAAAGGCTCAAATTGCATTTCGGGAGGTTCTATGGATTTTTTATGCCATTTTATTTTATTTTTTTCTGTAAGATAGTCAAAATTATTATTATCACCTTGAGTTTTCTGAGCATCTGAATCTAAATCAAGCAAAGTGTTAAGCTGTTTTTCTTGGTTAGCTGTTAAAGTTTTATTCCCAATTCTAGGCAGTACAATAGAGTTTTTTACAATGAAGTCGTCAGAATCATTTTTCTCATCTGATGAGAGCTCTATATCAGAAAATTCTCCCCGTTCCAACATTTGGAGCAGAATTTACATCTTTCTCTTTATCTAAATTGAAATACTGTTTACTTTTATTCTCTCCTGAAAAATTAAAAAGTAACTTCAAATATAATATAAAATAACCCCCAATAAAGAAAATACACTAAGGTCTTTTTTTATGCGGTAGATACGTTCCACAGTAAACCGCATAAAAAAAATTCGCATAAAAAAAGACATTGCTTATATGGTAAAAATAGGGATAGGTTCCATAATTTTCTTGAAATTTGCTTATCTATAACGGAGAACCACCGGCTCCGATAGTACGGGGAAGCCCCGAATTTTCTTGAAATTACAGACCGCATAACTTCAAATCCACATAAAAAAGACCTTAGTGTATTGTAGTAATTTCAAATAATGAATTTTATTTTACAAAAATAAAATTTTACTCCGGAGTCGATTTGTACATGATCGTGTACAATGATTTGGAGTAGCAGAAACAGTAACTTAGCAAAAAATATTAGGCCCAACAACAATATACATGTTACATTATATTGTTAAATGTAATGAGTTGTGAAAATTGTGTTATAATTCTTAATAGTTTTGAAGTTATAAAGGTTTATTACATAGCTTACCTGATGTGCTCGCCATTTTTGTAAACTATCACTTTTTAAATTAACTTGTTCATTAGAAAAGTCATAGATGGAAGCAGGAAACATATTTCTGTAGGTACTTAGGTTCACTGAGGTTGAATAAGCACTACTTGATTTGTTTATTAATAATTTAATGATTTAATGTCGTGTGATGATACATAAAGTAAGTCGAAGGACGCGAGCTTGTTATCGTTGTTGTCGCGGGAACTCTCGGTTATATATTTCTCTTCCTTATCGACTGGTCGGCAATGTAGGTATTACCGAGGCGTCGGTAATGTATGTTCCTACAGTACTCCCCTCCGAGTAACGTAGTTGGCTGCAACGCGTTATGATCAAAACAAAAATATATACAGAGGAAATTATGGTTACAATCTTAAGTACTAAAACGTAAGCGATTGCCGTGTTGCTACAACTTAAATTGCACTTTTTTACGCACATATGTTTTGGGTGGACGCACTGAGTCACTCGTGGGAGCGATTGTGCTCTCGGAGCAGTCGGAGGGATGAACAGCTTCTGAGGCTTCATTTTCAAAGAAGGCTGGTTTAAGTCTTTCTACCGATATGTTTACGTTTCTACTGTTTATTCTCACTGTGAACACTCTATCACTACACCGTTCCACTACAGCAAAAGGTCCAGTGTACGGGCGTTGGAGTGGCTTCTTCACGGCGTCGTTTCGAATAAAAACATGTTTACAGGTGTATAGGTCCTGATGCACAAATGGAGTACTACGTCGGTGATGTGCAGTTGGAGTAGGACGAAGTCTCTCCATATCTTCCCGGAAACGCTCGACGAAGATTTGTGGGTTTGCTGGGAGGTCTTCATTGCTAAATAGTTCTCCCGGTACCCGTAGGGTAGTTCCATAGAGCATTTCAGCGGCGGAACAGTTGATGTCTGCTTTGAAACAAGTTCGCAGACCGAGCAACACTGTAGGAAGGATTTCCACCCACCGTGCAGTGTTGTGACACATGAGCGCAGCTTTTAGGGAGCGATGCCACCGTTCAATGCTTCCGTTTGCTGCTGGGTGATATGGAGTAGTACGCGTACGTTTGCAGCCGGTCAGGTGTGTCAGGGCCTTGAAGAGCAATGCTTCGAACTGGGTTCCTTGGTCAGTTGTGACTGTGCAGGGGGAACCGAAGCGAGCTACCCAGCCTGAGTAGAATGCGGTTGCTACTGTATCTGCTTGTATGTCTCCAATAGGTACTGCTTCGGGCCACCGAGAAAATCTGTCAATCATTGTCAAAACATAACGGTAACCTTGTGAGGTTGGTAGAGGTCCTACAATGTCGATGTGCACTTGGTCAAAGCGTTTATCTGGGACTGGAAATTGCAATGGTAATACCTTATTGTGCCTGCCGGTCTTAGATTTCTGGCAATCTTCACAGGCTCTAACCCATGTTGCAACATCCTTGTTGATGCCGTACCAAACAAATTTTGTTCTTATCTGCTTGCTTGTAGCTCTGCTGCTGGGATGGGACAGCCTATGGATCATGTGGAATACGCGTTTCCGGAGAGATCTGGGAATGAATGGTCGAATTTCTTCTGTGGAAGTGTCACAGTAAACTGGAAGATCTGAACCTTGTAAACAAAAACGCTGCAATTTCAATGCTGTGTCGTTTTCCAAAAGAGCTTTTAGTTCATCGTCATCAGCCTGTGCTTGTGCTATTTCCTGCATGTCTAGTGCAGCTGGCATGGAAATTGCATTTATGCGGGATAGTGCATCGGCTACGGTATTCTGGTCTCCTGCTATGTGAGTTATTTGTGTTGTAAATTGCGATATGAACTCAAGATGTCTTGTTTGCCTGGGTGAGGTTTTACTGGTTCGTTGCGAAAAGGCATAAGTTAAGGGTTTGTGATCTGTCTGGACACTTACTTGACGACCTTCAATGATGTCGCGAAAATGCTTAATGCTGTAATAGATTGCAGTAAGTTCCCTGTCAAAAGTGCTGTAGTTTGTTTGTGCTGGAGAGAACTTTTTTGAAAAAAAACCAAGTGGTTTCCACACCGAATCTTGTAATTGTTCAAGGACTGCACCCATTGCGGTATCTGAAGCGTCGGTAACGATGGTGAGTGGTGCATCACTGACCGGATGTGTCAAAAATATAGCGGATGCCAGACTGTCTTTGCAGCTTTCGAAAGCCTGCTGTGTCTCAGGAGTCCAATTGATGGGCCTTTTATCGTTCTTTTTGGCGTCTTTTAGAAATGCGTTTAATGGGGCTTGTAGTGCAGCTGCGTTTTTAACAAATTTGCGGTAAAAGTTAAGCATTCCTAAAAAACGTCTTAACTCTGCAATGGTCTGCGGTTCCTTGAAGTTTCTTATGTTCTCTACTTTCTCTGGTAGCGGTTTCGTACCTTCGTTTGATACCAGGTAGCCTAGATATTTGACCTCTGTACTGCCAAAAACACACTTAGAAGCGTTAACTGTAATACCGTATGCTTTTAAACGTTCAAATACTTCTTGGAGGTGTTGCTCATGTTCTTCAGAATTTGCTGAGGCAATGAGGACATCATCGATGTAGCAATAACAGTATTTCAGGCCTCGCAACACAGAATCCATAAATCGTTGAAAAGATTGGGCGGCATTGCATAGACCAAACGTCATCCTACTAAATTCAAATAGTCCAAATGGCGTTATTATTGCTGTCTTGGGTATATCTTCCTCTGCAATCGGGATCTGGTGAAATGCCCTGACCAGATCGAGTGTTGTAAAAATGGTTTTCCCGTGCAGTTGGTTTGCAAAGTCTTCTAGGTTAGCAATAGGATACTTGTCCGGTGCTGTAATGGCATTGAGCCGGCGATAATCCCCACAGGGTCTCCACTCACCTGAGGATTTTTGGACGAGGTGCAGTGGGCTTGCCCACTCGCTATTTGAAGGACGGCAAATCCCCTGCTCCAGGAGGAACTCGAATTCGGCCTTGGCTGCCCTTAATTTTTCAGGAGGCAGGCGGCGAACCCGTTCGGACACTGGAGGGCCTTGTGTCACAATATGGTGTCGAACGTTGTGGAGTTTCTCTTTTCCAAAACCTGCAAGAGACGTAAGCTCAGGGAATTGTTTTAAAATTTTACTGAACTTGTCGTTTGTTGGTAAGGCGGTGATACTGGAGCAGTTGCTTCTGCTGATGCTGCCAATAGCTGTGAGTGATGTCACGCCATCGACCAACCTTCGGTTTTTGAGGTCCACTAGGATTCCATAATGGCGAAGGAAATCGGCTCCCAGGATGGGTCGCTTTACGTTTGCAAGACAAAATTCCCATTGGAACGTTCGACGTAAGCCGAAATTTAATTTTCGCTTCACAGTACCAAATGTGTCGATTACCGAGCCATTTGCAGCAAATAGTTGAAAAGTTTGTGGAGGTTTTGACCTTACAGGCTTATGTGGTAGTACGGATATGTCAGCACCAGTGTCTACTAGAAAACGAGTGCCACAGGAGCGATCTGTAATTATTAGGCGGCTCTGTGTACTTCCATCGCCGTTGACCGCGCAAATTGGCGACGATGGTTCTAGTTTTCCGACTTCTTGTGGGAACATGGTGATTGGCACTTCCTTGCCTTGTCACCAAAGCAACGGTGATAGAAACACACGCCTCGGTTCTTCGAAGCTGACCTGGATCTCTGGTGGTACTTCCTATCGGATGTCTCTGGGGATCGGCCTCGTACCTCTTTAGTGAGCTGTGCTACCTGCAGCGTGAGCTCGTTGATCATGCCACGGAGTGACTCATCCCCTGCTGAGGACTGTTTGCTCACTGTACATGTAGACGAAGCTGAATCTTCTACTTCCAGAATCTTGTCGGCCATTTCAGCAAGCTTGTCAACGGTTGGTTCGTCTGATACCGAAAGTACAATCTGGACTTTTGTAGGCATTCTCTGCAACCATAGCGTTTTTAACACGTCTGTGCCAAATTGATTGCTAGCGAGTGTTTTCATTTCGCGTAGAAGTTGAGAGGGCTTGCGGTCACCGAGGTCTAAACCTGTTAGGAGGTTGCGCAATTTTTTTTCGGCCGATTCTGCAAAGCATTTAATTAATTTACTTTTTAGAAGCTCGAACTTGCCTGTTGCTGGAGGTAACCTGACGATGTCAGCTACTTCTTTTAGAACGTGCGATTCTAAAGAGCTCACGACTGTGTAATACTTGCGATCATCAGAAGTTATACGCAAAGAAAAGAATTGCGCCTCGACTTGAGCGAACCACAATTCTGGTTCGTCACGCCAGAAGGGCGGAATTTTAATCATTCGGACCGCTTCTAGGCTGGCGTCATTTTCGCATGCTGCCGGGTTGGCGTCACTAGCACATGGTTCGGGGGTCGACATCGTTTCTTTCTTGTTGCGTTAGTCTGGGGTCACCAATTGTAGTTACTTAGGTTCACTGAGGTTGAATAAGCACTACTTGATTTGTTTATTAATAATTTAATGATTTAATGTCGTGTGATGATACATAAAGTAAGTCGAAGGACGCGAGCTTGTTATCGTTGTTGTCGCGGGAACTCTCGGTTATATATTTCTCTTCCTTATCGACTGGTCGGCAATGTAGGTATTACCGAGGCGTCGGTAATGTATGTTCCTACATTTCTACAATATTAATAGTGTACATGAACATGTATATTCGGTTTGAGTGGTTTTATCTATTAAACATTTTGATTAAAATTGATTAGAATATTATGTACATGTTCGTGTACAAGGGGTCTGAAAGGGTTAATGAAATGCCTACGATCGTGATAGGCTAAGGTTCGCGCGCGCATGCGCGTGAGCGCTGCACTCGACTGCGCGCCATATTTTGACTTGAACACTATAAATTCCGTTCGGTCTCTATATCTCGAAAACGGGTTGATCAATTTTAATGTTTTTTTTTTTTGATTTGGGGTATCTCGTTGAGACGAGTACAATGCCGACATAAAATATAAACATTGTCGGTATTAATCCCTCGTAAATTCAATATTAAATAATTTATAAATTACAAATTTTCTTAAAAATTCTTTATTGTTATTCTATTCTACTTTTTTTGGCAGGAATAAGTTCATCATCGTCTTCGTCTGGTGTGATACCTTCGATCTCTTCTAACAGGTCCTCGATTATCGGTTTTTCTAAGTTTTCGCACGATTGGCCATGGCAATTTTTGCAAATTTCTGTACATTTCAAACCGTGTTTTCTGCAGCCACAGTTTTGGGATGTGCAATTGCTCTTACAACTGCAGGAAATAATTTTTAAAATTGATTCTGGGATCAGCATATTCTCTAGCAGCTTCCGATGCGTTATTACCTGTCTTACACAAGCGGAGCAACGTCTAGATATTTACTGAAATTGCATTCCATTTTAAGACTTTTCAGGACATTTGACTTGTGTCGTTCAAATTTGACAAGAGAACTGTCATTGGAAAGTGAATTATTGTTGTCACTGTTTCCTAGGAGATTTGCGATGTTGCAACATTGTTAAATTTTCCTCGGAGCCAAGAAACTCTACTTTAACATCGGTAATAAAGTTGGTTTCAATAGATTTTTTACACTTTTTTTTTTAAAAGCACCATCAACTGCATCAAATTTAGACTCTAATGATGAAATTATTACAATATTGTTAATCATATAGATTTTTATTGTCTGAATAGGAAAGCTTATAACTTGGTAAAGAGACAACAAATTCCATTTTGGCTTTCACATTCGGGTTTCGTTAGAAATCGTCTATAACATGTAGCTAATCATGGGCACCTTCTTTCATCACCCTGTATATATTTAGATAACTTTAAAAGAATAAAAGTTGATTTGGTTTAAGTGAATTTCTTGTCTATTATTTAGAATTATCGGTAGATGTCAAGCATATGGGTGTGTAGAGTAAGATATATACTTTAGTCTACACTTACTATTTTGCGGGCATCATAGACAAATATGGAAATAAAGGTTTGGTTCCATTTACCCCTCAATGTGGGGTAAGCAGGGACAGTGGTAGAATTAAAAAAAAAGAATGTAGCGCTATAACGGCACTACATATTGTTCTCATGTTTATCACATCAATAAACCAATGATTACTCTTAATGCTGATATACCATTAAATCCTGTACGCATTTCAATGGTCAAGAAAATTTGTGTTGAAAAAGGAACGTCATATTTTGTATACAGATACCCTACCGGACTTAATATTTCTAATGCGTCCTCACTGGACTCAACAATAAGAATATTTACAAGGTGTTTCAGAAATACGTGTGCCAATTTTAACCCGTGGAAGAACTTACCAAGTAGACTAACTTTTCTCAATAAATTTTAAAAGCAATGTATTGCTTGATAATTTTGATCAAATTAGTTGTTTGTTGTTATGACCTGCGACATAATTTTACATTTTCTGTCGGCTGGCAAAAGACCAACTTCTTTCTTAGTGATACAAATAACTATTTCTATTGGATTTAAGTTAACTTACGTATGACAAACAATTAAATTTACCAGTAAAAAGCGGTCCAATATTAATAGGAATAGAAGAACCTGAGTAGATAAGCAACAGGGATTCGAGCACACTTTGCATATCAAATTAATCCGCGGTTTGATTCGCGGTTTGATAGAGAACAATGGATTTCCGCGAATTCCGCGAGTTTTATCGCGCAATTATTAATTATTCAATTATTCAATTGCGCAATTAGACTAGCGCAATTAGACTAGCGCAATTAGGTAATTAATCATTTTTGATTGACGCCTGTCATCCGCCATCTTTGATCTTTGACGTCCGCCATCTTTGGGGGTGTGGTCATCCGCCATCTTTGATCTGTCATTGGTCAGGGGGTGTGGCCATCTCACGTCTGACGTCATACAGCCCACTATCTCCATCTCATATTCCTTCTCTCTCTACACGCTGCTATCTCCATCTCATATTCCTTCTCTATTTTTTCCGGACTTGGAAGATTCGTTTTTTTCAACTCCGCCTGGCCTGAGATTCGAACCCAAGTCTCGTAGATCGATACACAAAAAACCAGTACTCCAGCGCCTTGCGTATGCTTTGAGATATGTTCCGGATAATTTAAACTAAGCCGTTGCGGAATTTTGATTGAGATTTTTTTTGAATAATTAGACACCTCCGATGAAATTTAAAATTCATTATGCGTAAAATTATGTTAGAATGCTCATATAATTTAAATCGTCAGCTGTTGAATTTTGACGGCTGAGATTTTTAAAGATTAAATGGGAGAAATTTGGATAATTACACGAGTGCGGTAAATATTTTTAAACCGATTAAATGGGTGAAATTTGAACATGAGTGTAGAATTGTAAAATGATTTTGTTAACCCAAAGTAATTTGCGCTCAGGTTGAAATCTCGCACGCGGGATATTAAAAAGGATGTATGGGGTTTAAAAAGAATAATACCAATTACACACTAATTGAGAAATATTTCACATATTGATAATTTACGCAGCCCCTAATCATAGGTGGTGGACCATCGATTTCAACGTTAGTGTTATAATGTTTTAAGCATCGAATTTGAATAATTACATGAGTGGAGCAAATATTGAATTCTTCCGATTGTACGTAAAATTCATCGCAGATTTATGGGATCTATTGTGCCTGCACCTGTTTGGGCGAACAATAGCGCACCCCACGCCCCGAGATATATTCTTTTTCAGTCCCATGAGATTTTTAGCCTAAACAAATCTTGACGTAAAAAGCGTCGTGTGATATATATGCAAGTGCGCCACACATGCAGGAATCAACTCGTCAAACATTACCCCACCACCTCCGAAGCTCACATAAATACAAAATTTCCAATCATGAAGTCCACTTGAATCTGCGACTCAAGTTAGCCGTTTGCGTAAATACTTTTCGCGTGTGTTATCGCAACATCGATAATAATAATAATAATGAGCTCCAATATGAATTTAACGAAATTAAATGATGTCGGCCTGTTGGTGAGTTTATTTTTCCAGTCAATCAGCAAATTTTACATTGTGTTTTCTTATTAGGCGAACATGCTTGAATTAAGGGCGCTTAATAAGCTGGAAGTTGGGGCAGTATATCCAATCATGAAGTTGAGGAAAGTGAAGACTAAATATGGGACTCGTATTATGGCGGACTTATTAAACTATACAACATATTTGCCAGGTCGAGTATCCGAAATCATTGAGGCGGATGAATCAATTTTAAATTGTACGAATGGACAGCTCCTTCTAAAATATATTGGCGGGCCTTATAATATGGTCGAATTTTTACGACCTGAAACGCATGTTAAATAAATATGTTTTCTGTATTTTTGTGTATGTGAATAAATTTTAATGTTGAAACAACCGGCACATTCTTAACCCAGAACATCCCAAAGTAATTTGCGCGCGCTGGATCTTGTCTGCATCCATCGTTAAAAGAATAGAGTGAACACTGAGAAATTTTAAAGTTGAGATTTTTTTAAAACACCTCCGATTAAACAAATGTCTGATGAAATTTGCGGCTCGCAATAAGTATATTTCTAAGTTATAATAAATATTGAACCTGAAATTCTTCTTCCAGCAGGTGATTCAAATTATTTAGACACGCGTTAAATAAATATGAATATTTTTGTATGTGAATAAATTTTTAATGTTGAAAACAGGCGCTACATTCTTAGAACGCACCAAAGTAATTTGTGCGTGTTGAATCTTGTCTACATCCATCGTTAAAAGAATAGAGCGAACACTGGGAAATTTTAAAGTTGAGATTTTTTTTTTTTAAAACACCTCCGATTAAACAAATGTCTGATGAAATTTGTAGCTCGCAATAAGTATATTTCTAAGTTATAATAAATATCGAACTTAAAATTCTTCTTCTGGCAGGCGATTCAAATTATTTCGACTGCTGACTGAATTTTTAGACTCCAAATTTATGTTTGAGAATTCATTATTGCTAAATTTATGTTCGAGAATTCATTATCGCCTAGATTTCTAACTGTCAATCTTTAGCGCGTACGATTGGGGAAAAAAGAGTTATGATGAACAATGCGTCAGCGCCCTTAAAAAAAAAAAAAAATTCTAAAACCGCATACAACATAATACACGTGTGCGGGGGTGAAAGCGTGAAATTAACGCTTGAAATGCGGACTCCAAATTTATGTTTAAGAATTCATTATTGCTAAATTTATGTTCGAGAATTCATTATCGCCTAGATTTCTAACTGTCAATCTTTAGCGTGCACGATTGGGAAAAAAGAGTTATGACGAACAATGCGTCTGCACCCTTAAAAAATTTCTAAAACCCCATGCGACATAATACACGTGTACGAGTGAAAGCGCGGGCATTTACCCACTGTGAGGTTTTAAATGCGATGACTCTGTATTCATCAGATTTATGAGGTCCAATGTATTGCGTGGACAATAGCCCTCAAAACAGTTTGTGTGATTTCAATTCAATCATTTGTGCGATAGCAGTCACCGAAGGTGGTCCTATAATCTATAACCGCCCATGATTTTTCGGCCTAAACAAATCTTGTCAAAAAATTACTCACGCATATCAGCTGCCGCATGTTGGGTGATAAATGTATGCCACACATACAGGAATGAACCCGCTAAACCCCACCCACCCAAACTCACTTACATAAATACGAAATTTTCAATCAGTTTCATGAAGTTCGGGCGGATCTGTGACGTGTGTCAGTTCGTACGCGTAAATACTTTTCACGTGTGTTATCCTGCATCTAATATTCATATGCGATGGATGTTGCACAATATGTCGCTGCAATAACGAAAATATTCACAAAAGCTCTCGCAGCGATACGTCGCGATGATCATGAACGTATTGCATTCTTTATTCGCGAGGGTCATCGTCATACGCGGGTGATAAATAAATTATTACGTGCTGTTGGAGCATCGGTGGCACAAAAGCAGAGTGCGTTATCGGCAATTGGGCAAATCAAATGTCTAATTGCGAAGTTTAAAAATTTGAATCGTGTCGGGCATGGCGTGCGAAATGTGCGCAGCGAACGTCTTGTTTGGCATGATATTAATCCAGCATTTGACTCACGTCTGCGTACAGGGCTGATTATTAATTTGCGTCATCTCGATATCAAGGGATTTCTGAGTGATGCGGCCGCGCTAATTAAAACTCGTCTAACGAACGCCATAAAAAAGAGTGGGAATATTAAAGTTAACGTCATATTAAGTGCCGAGTATGCAATCATTAAGGATGGCGATGAAGTGCTATCAGTCAAGCAATTCAATACGAAGAATAGCGTTTTATGTGTAACCACAAATATCCTCGAGTGGTTTGCAGACGAAATTACGCGTCCGCTGTTGCTTCAAATGGATGAATTCTCGATGAAAGATTCGGGGTGGACATTACGTGCTATAAACAGCTTAATGGTGAATATTAACAAATATAACCCCTTACATGCAGGCTCTTATTTGGAGCTACCTGGGCAAATTGCGAAAAAAGAGGCCTGCATTAATGTACGCAATTATGACAATGAGTGCTTCAAATGGTCTGTATTGTCAGCTTTACACCCCACAGCGATCAACCCACAGCGTGTTTCAAAATACCACCTGTTTGCAAACACACTAAATTTTACCGGATTGGAGTTTCCAATTACGTTGAATGCGATTCCAAAATTCGAGCGACAAAATAATATTTCCATAAATGTGTACATTTTAAATAAGCATAAGAAGGCATTTACTGTCGCGCCGACGCACATAACGGCGTGCAAGAAAGAGATGCACATCAATTTACTGCTGCTCCAAAGCAGCTATGGAGATGATGATGTGGAGAACGCGGCACCAATCACACATCATTACGTGTGGATAAAGAGCCTTTCACGACTCGTAAGCAGCCAACTATCAAAATATCGGGTGAAAAAATATATATGTGATTGCTGCTTGCATTATTTCCATACTAATGATGCCTTGAATAAGCACCTGATTGATTGCACCAGCTTAAACCACTGCCGGATTAATCTCCCAACGGCTAAAAATAGCAGCGTCGTATTTAAAAATTTTAACCACAAGGAGATCGTTCCATTCACCATCTACGGCGATTTTGAGTGCATTCTGAAGCATGCAAATCAGGTATGTTTAACATAAATAATAATTGAACCGATTTTTAGTATTTTTTTATTATAGGAACAAGGTACAAAAACTGAAGTGGTACAAATACATGAGGCATTCAGCGTGGGGTATTACTTGGCATGCAGTTATGATAATGATCGTTCGTATTACCGCAGTTATCGAGGGGTGGAGCCGGCCAAATGGTTTGTGACCGAACTTCAGAATTTAGCGAAAGATCTGGAGGACGTGTACAAGTCAGCGGTACCGATGGAGCCCCTCACCACCGCCCAAATCACCGCCTTCCAGAATGCGAGCCACTGCCACATCTGCGAGAAGCCGCTGCAATCAGATCGAGTTCACGATCACTGCCATCTGACGGGACGTTATCGAGGTGCAGCCCACAACTCTTGCAATTTAAATTACCAACATTCACGCGTGATTCCCGTCGTATTCCACAACCTCAGCGGCTATGACGCCCACCTACTAATCGCAGACGTCGCAACCTGTTTCGCGGGGCGAATTGAACTTCTAGCCCAAAACAAGGAGCGATACATATCATTCGTCAAACACATTGACGGCAGCGACATATCATTTCGCTTTATCGACTCATTCAAATTTATGGCGTCATCCTTAGACAAGTTGGCGTCATATTTGCCTGAGGTGAAAATTGTTCGGCGCCAATTCAGCGACTTGAGCGACCAACATCTGACGCTGCTGAGACGGAAGGGGGTCTTCCCATACGAGTTTCTCGATTGTGTGGAGAAGTTGGAAGTGCGCGAGCTGCCCGAGAAGAAGCAATTTTTCAGCTCATTGACTGGGAGTGACATCTCCGATGCCGATTACGAGCACGCAAAAATGATCTGGACGCAATTCGACATCCGATGCCTGGGGGAATATTCGGATCTATATTTGAAAACAGACGTGTTGCTGCTGGCCGACGTTTTCGAGAATTTTCGTCAGAACTGCATGCAAACGTATCAGCTTGATCCGGCTCATTACCATACGCTGCCCGGTCTCGCTTGGGACGCCATGTTGAAGCATACCAAGATTGAGTTAGAGCTTCTTACAGACATCGATATGGTGATGTTCATCGAGCGTGGAATTAGGGGCGGGCTGAGCCAGTGTAGCAATCGCTATGCCCGAGCAAATAACAAATACATGCCTGATTACGATCCGAATGAACCCTCAAGCTATCTGATGTACTTCGACGTCAACAACTTGTATGGGTGGGCCATGATGCAACATCTCCCAACTGGCGGCTTTCGATGGGAGGACCCCGGCATCAATTGGGACATTGCCGACGATTCGCCCCGCGGATACATCCTGGAGGTGGACTTGGAGTACCCTGACGAGCTGCACGACGCCCACAAAGATCTACCCCTGTGCCCCGAACAGACGAAACCGCCCGGATCCCGCGAAAACAAACTTCTCGCCACATTATCATCGAAATTCCGCTACATAATCCACTACCGTAATTTGCAGCAGGCAGTGAAGTATGGGATGCAAATTACCAACATTCATCGAGTCATCAGCTTCAATCAGTCACCCTGGTTAAAGGGCTACATCGACCTCAACACTGATAAACGGAAACACGCCTCCAACGACTTTGAAAAAAATCTGTTCAAATTAATGAACAATGCAGTTTTCGGGAAGACAATGGAGAATGTGCGTAATCGGGTCGACGTAAAATTGGTCACCAAATGGGCCGGTCGATATGGTGCTGAGGCACTCATCGCAAAACCGAACTTTCACAGTCGCATAGTGTTTAACGAAAATCTCGTCGCGATACAACTGGCAAGAACCGAGGTCCTCATGAATAAACCGATCTACGCGGGATTTTGTGTGTTGGACTTGGCGAAAACGTGCGTCTATAATTTCCACATCGACTACATGCTCCGCGTATTTGGAACTAATTGCAAGCTGTTATATACCGACACCGACAGTCTAATTTACGAAGTGCAGTGCCCAGACATTTATGCGATAATTAAGCGGGATATTCGTCATTTTGACACTTCAGACTATGATCCCAATAATCCATATGGGATGCCACTAAAAAATAAAAAAGTTGTGGGTCTTATGAAAGACGAGTGCGCCGGTGAAATTATGACCGAATTTGTCGGTTTACGTAGTAAGATGTACAGTGTGCGTGTTGGTGGCGTCGATCGTATGAAGAAGGCGAAGGGCGTTAAGGCGGCAGTTGTGAAAAACACCATCGAATTCGACGATTATGTGAAGTGTCTACGTGAAAATACTGCAATCAGTCGCCACCAGCACCTTTTTAGAACAGTACAACACCAAATTCAAACGGTGCGGCAGTGCAAATTAGCATTAAGTCCATATGATGACAAGCGATATCTACAGCCCAATTCCACCGACACATTACCCTGGGGACACTTTACATTACGGGGTGATATCGCGATGGAAGTTGACTGAAGTGTTGTATATAATTTTAGGATGTATATTGTTCATAATTTTTGTATTATAGCTTTAAAATGTAATTATTAAATGTGACTATTGTATGCCATGTAATTTTTTATATTCATATTTTTTTTTTTTAAATTCTATCGCTGTACACATATTTTTATGTAATTTTTGGGTGTAGAAAAGAAAAAACACATTTTTTCAATATTTGTATATTTATGCAGCTCAATAACTGTACAATTGTATTATTTTGTAAAAATAAGTGGGTCAATCCAGCCTCACTGAAATACATACTTTTTCCATAAGGTAATTTTTTATAATACATCGAGCCTGTTAACCCAAGAGTCGTGCTTATGATTAAACCCTAGCCACTTGACAAAAACTTTGTCACCGCGTTTTCGGAGAATCTTTTCGACCAGATATACGTGGGGATGTTGGACCTTCTGAAGTTCCTCAGCGTAAAAGGCGCCCTCGATATTTCGAGCTTGGTAGTCATTTAGATTGAACGTTGGCGGGTTGGTATGTTTAACCGCTGTAATGTTGAATATTTCGGTCGTCCAATTTGGTGTATAACCCTTTTCAAAGATGTGCTTAAACCTGCTGATTCGGACTTTATCGCCAACTTTTAATTTTAATTTTGCGGGCTGTATGTGGAAATTTTTGTATGCACGCAGTAAAATCGCTTCAGCATTTTCAGTGCAAACATCTTTAGGCTTCATACTGATCGTCCGATGTTTGCTATCGTTGTAAGTTGTTACCAATTCTTGCAAGATATCCAGCCACTTATAATTGCCGCGTAGACTGAATTGCCGCCACATCTTATTTTTAAGGGTCCTGTTGAATCGCTCACAGATTGACGCCTTCATATTACTAAACGTCGAGTACATATGAATATTGTGTCGCCCCATGAGCGCATTAAATTTTGAATTATAAAATTCCCGCCCGGCATCGACATGTAAATTTTTGGGTATGCGCCCCCTTGCGAGTATCGAATTCATTGCAGCAGCAATATCTTCACCATTCTTGCTTTTGGAGGGCGCTGCCCACGCAAATTTTGAAAATGTGTCGATGACTGTAAGCAGAAAAGCACGCCCTTTATTAACACTTGCGTATGCCGACATATCGACAAGATCGGCTTGCCATGTTTCATCTAGCCCGCGAATGTCAAATTTGCGGCGTTTATAATTTCGTCGGGCAGGTTTATGAAGCTCATTAACAACGGCTAATTTTTCCATTGCGATGCTTTCAGCCCTCAATCAAAACTTGCAGTAAGCTCGGAAACTGCCCGTTAAGCGCTTTTGTGCCGCATTAATATCGCTCGGAAACTTCCGTCATACGCTTCTGGAGGTCGACACTGATTGCGGTCAGTTTTTTGAAACTATCGCTTAATTCATGAACGGCATTTGAAACGTTAGTTATGAGTTCGCCGGCTGCAACTTGCTGCTCCAAGCTTTTTTGCATGTCAGACTGAAGCGCTTCAATCTTCACTCTGCTCGCATTAATATCGTTATAGAGGGGCTCCACGATCTGAGTTGAACTATTAATTGCATTATGCATAAAACTCAACACCGTGCTGAGGGTGGCTGCATCGTTGGACTCCTGAGGTTCAACAAGGTTGCACAATCTCCTATTTTGCATGTTAAAATCACCATCGGCGGTCAATTGGAATCCAATCCCAGGAGGGCCGCGCACACTAGTCTTTTTATGCAACTGACGTCCAAACACGTCGACGCTCATCTTGCAAATGATGTTCAACTAATGTAGTTGGCTTCACGCAATTCCTCGATAATCGATATGATTTCATTTGAATGATTGGGATTTCCAGCAGTCTGCGATGCAAGGAGCAGGCGCAGACGACTGATGAGTTCATTTGGATCATCCCAATACGTGTAATGTGCCCGTGCACCCTTTCGAGCAATCATGAATTCTGGCAGCATACCGCCTCCCTCATGCTTGGCAATCCCCGCAATAAAGTTTTCGAATTTCAAACTTTTATCTCTGCGAATGTTTTGATTCATGCTGTAGCGTATCCGATGTGCATTTGTTGCGACAACGATTTGACCATAATTTCTCGAGTCCTCGCGATTCACACAGTCCATATCTGGCGACTTTTTAAACAATAATTCAATCAAACCTCGGGTTTTCTGGTACTTCCTATCACCCACGCGAATGAAATCATTTTCAAAATGAATTTGTGAATCGCCAATCATCAGGCGATCATTGGCGAGTTTGCGTACGCCATACGTGGTATCCAGCCCCTTTTTATTATTTTTCATTAACATTCTAAGATACTGTGAATTATCATTCGACGGGGGTTCAGAGTCCATTTTGGCGTCGTGTTGTTTCACGATTGCACCCATCTCACTCGTCTCACGTTGGGAGTTATTTACAAGCTGCTGTAGAGGCGCCACCACCGGTTTAAACACCTCACTCATAGCCCGTTCAGCCGCCTCTCTGCCCAATTTAATTATTTTATACTTTTTGCGAATCGCATCGCTAGCTTTGACGATTTGATGGAGAACATCTGCCTGCTCGCGATATTTCTGCATGTTGACGCTGCCGCATTCAAAATGCTTCTGCACACATTTACAAAATTTTTGTTAATTTAAACCACACTCATGTAGCAGTCGAAGCCCTTTCTATATCGCCCCGCGTTGAGCTCACTATCCTTATCGATGACTAGAAAACCATGCTTATCACACCAGCATGCGGAACATAATTCTCGAAAATTCGTATAAGTCATATCGGTATTGACGTGATCTTCGCAAATATGCTTGAGATTCATATCATCCTGTTTAAACAATACCAATAGGTTAGCATTATCGCGAACTAGATGTTTAGGAATACGCGCATATGTCTGACATAGGTAGAAGCAATCTACGGTTTTATGACGCCCCATGCAAAAGAAGGCCCGAATATTTTCCTGCTTCTCGCACGCAACATCATCAAAGATCATAATTGAATTGGGGCGCGCATCATCCGGTCTCACCACTTGTTCATGTTCGCTGAATGGAAAATACTCGATGCCATCCACTGGTGCGAGTAATTGCGTTAAAATTTGATATTTCGGCTGATTGAGTGATTTCGAGTAAACGTACACATTTTCAAATCTTAACCCGTTCGGTTGTGTTAACAGTGCTAGTAGGACATTGGTCTTGCCACAATTGGACGGACCGCAAAATATCGCCCTCACACTATTCGGCAATAATTCGCCGTGTCGTTTCTCTTTATTTGAACTGGTCTGCTGCATGAGGTCATCAAAATTTATCGTGGACAGTCTGCTGGACTGTTCCTCGAAGCTAATTTGAGCCATGACTGATGGAAAAACCATAAATATCGGGGTTATAAGCGTTTACAATTCAGTCGTATTGCGATCATGGTCGCGCGTGCATCTCGACGTAAACCAGCTGGTGAAATAAAGCGCGGTAAAGGGCTTGTAAACAGTATTATAGACAAACTCCCGGTGGAGGTTCATATTCCGGGCTATCAATACTGCGGGCCGGGCACAAAGTTGTCGAAAAGACTCGCACGAGGAGATCCAGGTATTAATCCTCTCGACGCGGCGTGTAAAGAGCACGACATTGCTTATTCCAAAGATCGTAATTTGGATGCTAGAAACGCTGCCGACAAAATATTATTAGAGAAAGCCTGGGAACGTGTTTTAGCCGAAGGCGCTAAGGTCAGCGAGAAAGCAGCTGCTTGGGCGGTAACGAACATCATGAAAGCTAAGAGGAGGTTCGGCATGGGGTTGAAGAAGGGGCGGCGGCGGCTGCCGCTGCGAAAAATTGTTAATGCCGCTAAGTTGGCCATGTTGCCGAGCAGAGATGCCAAAATTGCGGTCAAATCCGCACTAGCGGGCGCCCGAAAAGCTGTTAAAGAGGCAGGTGGAAAATGTAATGTACGATCACCGCGTATTCTGCCCATTCCGTCAAAAATTGGAGGTTTTCTACCATTTCTTGTACCCATCTTTGCGGGCCTTAGCGCAGCCGGCGCGTTGACAGGTGGCGTTGCTGGAGTCGTTAAAGCAGTGAACGATGCAAGTGCAGCCAAGCGGGAACTAGCGGAGACTCATCGTCACAACAAAACGATGGAATCTATAGTTCTGGGGAAGGGCCTCCACTTGAAACCGTACAGACAGGGTCTGGGACTTTATCTAACGCCAAAAAACTAATTGAGAAGCTACCACGTCGAGCATTGACCGATGTCGATATACTTAAATATGCTAAAAAGTTGAAAATTCCACATTTTCGTGGAGTCTACATGCGAAATGACCTGCCCAAGAGTGGCCCCCGAAAATTCGAGTCCGCAATAGTTAACCTCGATGATGCGGATGGGCTTGGAACGCATTGGGTTGCATATAAAAAGATCGGCGATGAAGTCACCTACTTTGACAGTTTCGGTAATCTACAACCGCCCCAGGATCTAATCACCTATCTCGGCGTTGGTAGCGTCAAATACAATTACATTCAATATCAAGACTATGGCACATATAATTGCGGCCACTTGTGCATCAAGTTCTTGTGCGGTCAACTATAAAAGGTTTACATAGCCGCATTGAAAATCATAATCATGATGGATTCGTTCACGTTAACTTTGTCGGGAACATCCTCGGTACTTGGGGTTCAATATTTCCCACCGATTGAACTCTCGCCGCATAAAACATACGCTCTTGGGTTGGTAGAACTGCTAACATTCAACTCGATTCCCAATATAGAC
The DNA here is from genome assembly GCA_949768715.1 of Dascillus cervinus. NCBI lineage: Eukaryota > Metazoa > Arthropoda > Insecta > Coleoptera > Dascillidae > Dascillus > Dascillus cervinus. The sequence goes on from OX458323.1 coordinate 28,205,685, forward strand.
GACGGATGCAACATGTTTTATATCGGTGATGAACAAATCACTCTGCCCACCGGCAGTTATGAGCTTGAAGATATCGAGAAATGTATACGAGCGACTCTGAAAGATCAAAACATCATCATCGAGATCAGACCCAACAACAATACGCTTCACAGCGAAATTATGTGCAATCGTGAGATAAATTTTAAACGTCCCAATTCCATAGCTAATCTTTTAGGTTTCACCCCGCGAATTCTTGAAGCAGGTGTACTTCATATATCAGACATACCCGTAACCATTCTAAAGGTAAATGCCCTCAGGGTCGAATGCAACATCACCGCCGGCGCTTACATCAACGAGCGTAAAGTACATACCATCCATGAGTTTTTCCCAATCGTACCGCCCGGTTATAAGATCATCGAAGTTCCCGCAAGCGTCATTTATCTCCCGATCACGGTGCGAGTAATACACCATTTACAGGTCCGATTGGTGGATCAGGACGGAAACTTGGTAAATTTGCGTGGCGAAATTATAACTGTACGACTTCACGTCAAGTCATTATCATAAAAAATGGTTATCGTATATAATGCAAAAATTGGGCGGGGGTATAAAATTGAATCATCATGTCCAAAGCAAGTCAGTCAGCGTGTACCACTCAAAGTGTTAACACGTCCAAACATCGAGATTCTGAAGAGTCTGGGCTTCAAAGTGAATCCTTCTGGAGGCAAATTAAAGATCGATTCTCCTGCTTAATTATCTGCTTTATACCATGGAGGGCGAGATCCTAATGTTTCATGCGCCAGTTGTTTACGACGAATCCATTGCGCATTGTGAAAGTCACGCGCACCAGCCGTACGCATCGTCAACTTTCAACAACAGCGATGAGATTCGCATTGTTATCCAACATCAAGATTTGTTTTTGCTGCCGAGCAGAAGTTCGCTACATATATCTGGAAAATTAACCAAGTCCGATGGGACTACGGCTGCTCAAAGTACAACTTTAGTCAACAACGCAATCTGTCACCTCTTTGATGAAATACGCTATGAATTGAATGCGGTCGAGATTGATCGATGCAAGAATGTTGGCCTCACGAGTTTCATGAAGGGTTGTGTGTCTCTAAGTCCCGGCCAGAAACCTATGCTTGAGAACGCCGGCTGGTTTGATATTGATAAAAATGCGGAAAAATTAGTTAATGATGCGGGCTACTTTGACGTATCAATACCCCTGAAATTGATATTGGGCTTCGCTGAAGATCACCGTCGCATTGTCATTAATTCCAGACATGAATTGATCTTGACTCGGGCGAACAGCGATGCAAATGCAGTCGTGCAATCTGTAGCTGAGGATTTTAAAATCTCGATATCGAAATTGGAGTGGCTGGTGCCATACATCAGAGCATCGGATCATCAAAAAATTCAATTATTGAATTTAATCACCAAAGACGAGCCCATATCAATGAGCTTTCGGACATGGGAGTTATACGAGTATCCGCTACTTCCGCGCACAGACAAGCAAGTTTGGCCCGTAAAGACGTCATCGCAATTGGAGAAACCGCGTTACGTCATTCTCGGCTTCCAAACTGCACGTAAAAATAAAAACGATGCGAATGTTAGCCACTTCGATCACTGTGACGTCAAAGATGTTAAACTATTCTTGAACTCGCAGTGTTATCCCTATAATCAGCTGAATCTCAACATTAGTCACAATCAGTATGCCATATTATATGAGATGTATGCAAATTTTCAAAGTGCATATTACGGCAGGGATCCTGAACCCCTTGTGAACAAAGGTGATTTTCTCAAATACGCTCCCTTAATTGTCATCGATTGTTCGAAGCAGAATGAGACTCTCAAGTCGGGACCTGTCGATGTACGCATTGAATTTGAATCGGCAAACAATTTCCCCGCGGCGACGTCAGCTTATTGTCTAATCCTGCATGATCGTATAATTGAGTACAATGCAGTTAATGGTGGGGTGAAAAAGCTGATGTAGCCCATCAGTCGCGTCGAAGTCGTTGTGTGAGATGGAGATTATAGTTGACATGCAGGGCTTTAAAGCCCCACCGCTAGACGAATTTATATTGAAAGAGTTCGCTGTGATCCCAGCTGATGACAAAACGTCAACACCAGTGAATTTTATCTTCAAACCGCCGTTTCCATGGATTCAACTGCCCGCCTGGTATCAACGTATCAATTTTTGGCTAGAACGAAATTGTCTTGGAATTTCGTGGAGTTCGGGCGATATCCCATACGATTCGGTGAGGGAGACCGTAATCACGCAACTTGAAGATGCCGAGAGAATTTTCGTCAAGGGTGAGGAGAAACTGTCGTGGTTGAAAAAAATCACGGGTTTCGAACACATCGTCAATATAGAACATCTTGGCTGTCCATCACTGGACAAGTTGCGTGATATGTCATCATCATGCGTCTACCACGCCCACGGATTAAAATTTAATTGTGCTGCTGCGACTGTCAAATTGGTTAAAGAGTGGTACACAAACGCGGATAGCACGCCTTCGATGGAGAGATCTATCCAAATATATTTTAAAACCGAAAATTTGTATCACATGGCCCCGGAGGATATTGCATGTTTGCCGAAGGACTTCCTTACCATACTCGCCCCCAGAAGCATCGATGCCGTTTGGAACAAGTTGCCGCTGAAGTTTCAGCTCGATAAGGATATCGCTGATTGCAGACGCTGCTTAAAACATTATAATACTGGCGGGCGCACCGAAAACGATGGTCCGCCTCCAATGATTAGGGACTGTGTAAATTGTCAATATGATATGTAATTTTTTAAAATTAGTATTAAAATATTTCTCAATTAGTGTGTAATTGGTATTATTCTTTTTAAACCCCACCTTTTAATATCCCACACGCGCGATTCAACCTGCGTACTTTGAGATAGGAATGCAGCAAAACAGGTGCGGGCACAATAGATCCCATAAATCTGCGATGAATTTTACGTACAATCGGAAGAATTCAATATTTGCTCCACTCATGTAATTATTCAAATTCGATGCTTAAAACATTATAACACTAACGTTGAAATCGATGGTCCACCACCTATGATTAGGGGCTGCGTAAATTATCAATATGTGAAATATTTCTCAATTAGTGTGTAATTGGTATTATTCTTTTTAAACCCCATACATCCTTTTTAATATCCCGCGTGCGAGATTTCAACCTGAGCGCAAATTACTTTGGGTTAACAAAATCATTTTACAATTCTACACTCATGTTCAAATTTCACCCATTTAATCGGTTTAAAAATATTTACCGCACTCGTGTAATTATCCAAATTTCTCCCATTTAATCTTTAAAAATCTCAGCCGTCAAAATTCAACAGCTGACGATTTAAATTATATGAGCATTCTAACATAATTTTACGCATAATGAATTTTAAATTTCATCGGAGGTGTCTAATTATTCAAAAAAAATCTCAATCAAAATTCCGCAACGGCTTAGTTTAAATTATCCGGAACATATCTCAAAGCATACGCAAGGCGCTGGAGTACTGGTTTTTTGTGTATCGATCTACGAGACTTGGGTTCGAATCTCAGGCCAGGCGGAGTTGAAAAAAACGAATCTTCCAAGTCCGGAAAAAATAGAGAAGGAATATGAGATGGAGATAGCAGCGTGTAGAGAGAGAAGGAATATGAGATGGAGATAGTGGGCTGTATGACGTCAGACGTGAGATGGCCACACCCCCTGACCAATGACAGATCAAAGATGGCGGATGACCACACCCCCAAAGATGGCGGACGTCAAAGATCAAAGATGGCGGATGACAGGCGTCAATCAAAAATGATTAATTACCTAATTGCGCTAGTCTAATTGCGCTAGTCTAATTGCGCAATTGAATAATTGAATAATTAATAATTGCGCGATAAAACTCGCGGAATTCGCGGAAATCCATTGTTCTCTATCAAACCGCGAATCAAACCGCGGATTAATTTGATATGCAAAGTGTGCTCGAATCCCTGTTGCTTATCTACTAACCTGGTTGCTTGATAACCAAAGTCGATAAGGGGGTCACAAGTGAATAATTCAGAGCAAGTTTTTCAGCAGTTTTTTTCAAGTCAGCTCCATTAGAGGCTGTCTTGCTTTCTTCAAGAAGTTGCTCAATGGTTAAATGTGCCCAAAATCGTGCCAAATCTAAATCAGTGCTTTCGGTTTGTGCAGTAAAAGGCGGATTTGGGTGGGCGCCAGTTGCAGTAATATTTGGCAATGGAGTTGATCCATTAACTGCAAACTTTAAATTTCTTGAAAACTGTATTTACAAAATAAATTTGTTGTACCTATTTTACCGCTTACTACAAGTTCTGAACCTTTAAAATACACATCAAAATTTCTTTTTGTGACACTTGTTACGGCCATTGGATAATTAAATTTTATATTCGACAACAATGGCGTCGATATTTGGTTGTAAAAGTCTCGTAGTTGTGAAGCAGCGTCTTGTGCACTGTAAATCTGTTTCATGACTCCTTTATTGAGTGCTCCTAACAATGCTAAAAGATTATTATTGGCATAATCTCCAAATGCAAGAGCGCATATATATGTGCCGTTCCCACGTTTTGTTGCGTTGCCTAAACAAAAACATTGCAAGAACGTTAAAAATAGAAGTATTTGTAAGTCAAAACTTTACAATTCTTAATATTTCGATTGAATTTATTTCGTATTCTGTATCCGATCTTCCGTCGGTAGGAAAGAAAATAAGTGGTTGGCGAAATCCTGTTGTTGGTAGTAATTTCGCTAGCCGTATTAAAGTCACCCCAGTTTTTAAAGCACTTAAAATATCAGTTGCACCATCCACCCACATTTCCTTAACAGCGTTGTTTGCAGAAAGTATGTGTTGTTGTAACGCTAGCTTTGGTAAAGGTAAAGATGTGTTTTCCGAAAATTTGTTAACCTCCTCATAGGTATAAGAACGACTCCCCCCAACATTGTCCAAATCTATAATTTTAATTCTGGAACCAAATTCGACAATATGGAATAAATTAAATTCTTTAAGCTCAGCAAGGATGTGAGTCATTGCTGTCTTCACTTGAACTAATTTTGGTCCTACCATGGATATACTAATATCCAAAATAAACACCACATGTTTTGAAATAGGTGCAAGATTCGTCGGAGCAAAAAAATGGACGAAATGGTCGTCGTGTATCAGTAGCTTAAAATAAATCAATAAATCTCTGTATTACAATTATACATCAGGTGATCAAGAAATTAATGTTGTACTTTTCAAGTTCTCATATTCAGTAAAATAACGAATCAAAATAATTTTTGGTGCATTGTATATACTTACTTCACTGACGAAGTATCTATAACACAATTTGAAGACAAACAAAATCATTTTGTTCCTTCATAGCAATAGTTCAACTAATTTCTGTCAATTATAAGAAAAAAAAAAAAACCGATGCCTTAGCAGGAAGATGTGTTAGTAATGTGAACTTATTGATTCAGAAGAATCAGGTTCTCAAATTCAAACCCGTCAGTCAAACAAGCCATACAGGGTTTTTCACAACTCGCGCCCTAGAGAAAACTGACATGTGCCGACGACAATAGGTTGTCAGAAAATGCAAGAAAATAAATTACTCCTGCTTGCATAACAGAGTCAATAGGATTTTAAATCCACCAATTGTAGAGAAACAGAGTATCGTACCTGGTGCACAGCTTTATAGTTCTATTACGAATAAACGTGTTTACCTTCTCTGGCGCTCAAAGAGTGTATTTCATATGGAAAAATTAAATCGGTAGCTTCAGAGACCAGCTCCATGATGAGCACCACATAATATTATGTGGCACTCAAGGCAGTTAATCTGTTACCGAGTAGAAAACCTAAGAAAGTGGAAAGAGGAGTTAATGGGGTATAGTATGAAAAGCAATACAAAGAAATCAGAAATAATAGCACTAGGAATGGAAACAGGGTTGGGGATGTTTCGATAATTCAGATCGGGCTGGCTGTATAAATTATCGCAATTGTATTTTGAAAATGTACAGTAATGTTAATATTTAATTAATTTTCTAGCCAGAAAAATAGTAAGTGTTGAAATTGTCAATCCTAATATAATCATTTTGCATCTATTTGATTTTCGTTTCTGGTAGCAGGGATTAACCTAAAATGTTAAAATTAGAAGTTTACTATTTTTTGCATTATCCTTACTAGATTTTCAAGCTGCAATATAGAGTTTTCTAAGGATTCAATGCAATGAAGTAATGATTCTGTACCTTTCTTTAGTTTAATATTACCCTTGACAATATCTTTTCTATTTATTGCACAAGACAAAACAGCAAATTGTGATTTCAAATGATGAGACATTTGATGAAGTACTAACTGTACATAAACGTTCTCTATTGTTGGTTGCGTAATTTTCCTGTAAATAATTTAAAATTGAAAATGTTTGATGGAAATGTACATATTGCATATATAATTAAGAGAATATTTCAAACGATTTACTTTTTTAATTACTTATTTTTTTTTAAAGTTAAGAATAATAATGTTCTTCCTAGGAAATTCTAGTTTCACATTTTACTTGTAAATAGAGAGTTAACGTTACAATGGGTTCTCTACAAAAATATAATTAATTTTGAATACAAAAGTTGTATAATTTAGCAAGTGAAACAAAAACACCCACAATTCATTTTGTTACGTACACTTTGAAAGAAAAAATTACAATGTAAATATTAAATGGTAAAACAAAACTTCTCTGGGGTTAATCCTATTAAATGCAACAAGATTTAATACTTTGTTTTGGATTGTTGTAACTTACTGCATTGGAAGCGTTTTGAAACATTCTAGTATTTGTTGTTTTAAATGTTCCTCAGTTATTCCGATAACTTCTAAATCTTCGTTTGTTAGGGTAGTTAACATAGACACATCAATTCCATTATTTCTAAACTTCTCTATATACTTTACAGCATTTGCGTTTCTTAATGATATTTCTACTATGTCCATTGTGGTATACTTATTTTCGTATTTCATACTCTAACCAAATTCTCACAGTTGTGACCACTTATTGCTGATTGGCAGAAGACCTGATAAAAACCTTATCAACAGATGGCACTATAACCTTTTAAATATAGTAGACTCTCAGTTAACCGGCATCTGCCGGGATTGGTAAATTAATGTTGGATAAAAAATTTAGTTCTTGGTTGCTTGAAAATTACTTACCACGTGCACACGTAAGATTGAATTCGGACTCAGTTCGGTTTTGGAATTGAATTCCCCTGTGTGAACATGCAGGAACATGGATTCAGATCGTATTGACTTTCAAGGTCGATACGGCAAATTCGAGGATCGTATCGTATTGGAATTACGTGTAAACAGATGAGAACACAAAAATGGTAAATCGGCTCATGCACAGATATTCTTCTGATAAACACCAATGGACCGCAAACAAAAACTGACAGCATACAATATTAATTGCAAGGGAAAATTGTTGGTTGTTCATTTTTTGTTACACCATAGGCCGCGGGTATCACGTGGTCAAAATCTAGGCAACCCGAACGTCTGGGTGACCACTGAAGCATTGGGTCTTATGGCCAGAAATCGAATATTCGCAAGGAGATCAAATTAAAATGCGCTAACTAATTATGCGGTCCTGTTTTATATTAACTGTTGTAATAACCATTTGTTAGAAAAGTGTCAACTGAAAATCTTTATTCTTCGCTGCTCCAAAAATGATTGAAAATTGACAATTTGCTCTGCCCTAGAGCCGCGCGGGCCGAAGTAACGTGACCAAAGTTAGCCAACCCGGGTGTCCGAAAGAGTAATCACCTGGTGTTTTAACCTCAATGTGTAAATGGTGTTGTGATTCCGTGCATTAGTTAATTAATTTCAACTGAACTAATTTTTAGACAAAGGATGACTGTTATCAACGTTTTGATGGTGTAATTGAAGAAAAGTGTAAAATGCCTCATTTTTGCCTAGTAGTTGGTTATTCCAAGAAAAGTGGTGGCCCGGAAAAATTATCTTTTTTTCGAATCCCATCCGAAACAGATTGTTCTGGAAAAATTACAACAATTTGTAAAAAACGAAGGGAATCATGGATAAACCAAATAAGGAGAAAAGATCTAACAGACAAAATTCTGAAGAATGATAGAGTATGTTCTAAACATTTCATTTCAGGTATGTCATACACCGGTTTTACAACTTCACTATTTCAAGATACAAGGAAACTACAAATTGTCTATTACAACACTTTTAGGAAAGCCAGCTAATCTATATGACGTAAATAATCCAGATTGGATTCCCACCCAAAATTTAGGGTACGGATCTTCAAAGAATGTTCACCATAAGATAAAGCGGTTTAAAAGAATTGGAAAAAAATCAGTGGTAATGTATTCTGCAAATTTATCTTGCCCAGTCGAAATTAATAATTGTGCTTATTTTTTTATATTATGCAATGTAACTAACAAGGTAAGATTGTATTTTTTTATATGTTATGTTTCAAAATTTGTATTAAATAATGCCGTAAAGTGCAGACAAGTAGACACTAACAAACAGAATGCTTTTGGAAAATATGATATTGACAATGGGTAGATACCAGATCATTGTAAATGATTATAACATACAGAGTGTATTGCTAATTTTAAACATGAGAAACTTGCTATTTTAGAGTGAGTGTGCGTAAGGTATGGTATATTTTAAAGTCCACTGTGATGTTAGAATCTTTTATAATGATCCTTGACATGTTAAGTTTATAAAATTGTATGTTTTAGATTAAAATTACAACACATGCAGTTGAAATGGAAACAATTGCAAATACCACAACTATTGAACATCTTACATTGGATCAAACTAATGCAAAAATTAATAGATTAGAACATGAGCTTGCTTCATTTAGTTTTAAAATAGAATCATTTGAGAATAATGACTCAAAAACTTGTTTTTATACAGGTTTGCAAACATATTCTTTAATGAAGGGAGTATTTGATTTTGTTAAACTATATATTGAAAGTGCACAAACAAAGCTGGAACCATTTCAAGAATTTTTATTAACTTTAATGAAACTACGCCATAATTTTTTATTTACCGATCTTGGATACAGATTTAACATTGACAGAAGGACTGCGAGCAGAATTTTTTATAAGAACATTAACATCCTTTATTATAGATTAAAGTTTCTTATATACTGGCCTACAAAAACCAAACTTGTATTCACTATTCAATTTTAGAAAATGTTGCCTGGAAGTTGTTTATTGAAAATAATCGTTGGTTTTATTTATGCCCTTATTTTGAGATTGTCTACAGTTATTTATTTATTCCATTCATCCAATAATTCATTTGTTGAAACGTGCATTTCATTTATTTACTTTATCTAACAGTCCTTAATTAACACAAGTATGTTGTTTAAAAAAAAAAAACGCCCCAAAAATAGTTTTGGAAAATTGTAGATTGATGTAATTTTCTGCCGTCTGATAATAGAAATCTTCTAATTTGATTTGCCTTTTGTTTACCAGTTACAAAATTCTAATGGAGAACAAATTTCAATGATTTTTGGAGTAGCAAAAAATCAAGATTTTCAGTTCAGCAGCGATTATTACAAAAATTAATATAAAACAGAACTACAGCAGCACTTTTTTAAATTTATTTATTAATTATAATGTTTAAAAATATTTATTCTACAGCACAATATTAATCACGAATTATACATAATATTTGATTCAAGTTTGAGTTTTTTTTTTGTAATTTAGTACCTACATAAATAAATAAAACTTCAGTCTAAAGAGTTTTAATTTGACCTTGAAAATTTTCAAATTCTACTTTATTAGCGTTCCGGGCACGGGATTGGCTAACTTTGGTCACGTTACTTCGGCCCGCGCGGCTCTAGGGCAGAACAAATTGTCAATTTTCAATCATTTTTGGAGCAGCGAAGAATAAAGATTTTCAGTTGACACTTTTCTAACAAATGGTTATTACAACAGTTAATATAAAACAGGACCGCATAATTAGTTAGCGCATTTTAATTTGATCTCCTTGCGAATATTCGATTTCTGGCCATAAGACCCAATGCTTCAGTGGTCACCCAGACGTTCGGGTTGCCTAGATTTTGACCACGTGATACCCGCGGCCTATTACATCTACGATTGAAGGTTACGTTTTTGTTGACATGTCAATTGTCAAATGTTTGATCACTGCGCATGAACGTATTGAAAGTGGTTTCAAATCGAACTGAGATCAAGTCGTATAAACACGCATCAGTTTGGATATGGATCGTAGCTGGATTGTATTCAATTCGAATTCAATCTTACGTGTGCACGTGGTAACTATTACAAATCGGCTGCACAATTTTATGCGAGCTAAAAAAAAATAAAAAAGTTACTCTCTGTTATTTAATCAGCATTCACAACTAAGGGCCTATTGTTCAGATACCGTTTAACTTTCTGAATACAGAAATTCCCCGATTTACGCGCTTAATGCGTGAAAAAAAGAACATTAAGCAAATCAAACGTACAACGGGGTTAATCACGTTTTTTTAATTTGTCATCTAAAGTATTTTAACCTTTCATTAGGCGTGCATATGTCCAGTGAACATATGCAATTCATTTTTTCTTATATTTCAAAATGCAATTTAAATATAGGGGTGCGCGTTTATGACATCTCAGACGGGTCTATTTACAATCGTTTGCAAAAGTTGCAATTCAAATAGTTGACGTATTTTCCGGGAAATTAACGTGTAAACTGATTAGGTACATTGCCTAGATCCCACGGACTTAGCGCGCGCGCTTCCGTATGTTTTATATTGAATAAAAATTTACTTATTACATATTTTCTGGAAACGTCTATTATTATTTTTGAACAATTTTGCAATTGTTATAAATAAATAACTAATAATCAATGTAGTTTTAATATTTTATTTGTAGTTTACATTTACGGTTTGTATTCAAAATTCATAGTTAGATGCATATAGATTAAATAGGTGTTAGAATGTCAAAGCCACCCTTAGTAATTGTTAACTATCGGTCACATATTACCCCAATAATTACATGTTGACTGATATGTCTAAAAATTGAACCTTTTCTGATCATAATTCATAATTCAATTATCACCAACTTGAAAATGCCAGAATTATCACGGAAACCAGACATATTAGATAGTATAAACAAAAACACCCCTAAAGTAACGCCACTCGATAATTTTCAATCATGCGATTAAGTACTAATACATACACACATGTTGACTGATACGCCTGAAAACTGAACTTTTTCTGAATTCACATGGCCATAATTCATAATTCACTTAACACCAACTTAGAAATTCCAGAATTATCGGGGAAACCAAATATAAATAAAAGCATCCCTAAAGAAGTGTCAGTCGATAATTTTCAATCATACGAATAGGTACTAATTTTTTCATGCAAATAAGTGGTAATGTTCAGTAGTGTTTTTCTTGGTGAGAACTATTGTGTTTTTGTGTTTTTCTTACGAATAATAAAAACTTGTAACGAAAAGTGTAAATCTTCGAATCGTATAACAGAAAGATGAATAAACAAGTTTACAACTTGAATAACCCCGAAGACGTTAATGAGCTCAATCGTCGTATTATTGAAGAAAATGACATTAACGAAAATGTTACACTGGAAGAAAACTTTGAAGAGTCGGATGATTCAGAAACGGAGGATAACTTGGAAACTAGGTCAGTTGATTCGGATACGGATCATGATGTTGACGAGGAGATGAAGAAGTCGAGGAGGAAGAAGATAGTCATAACTTTTACAGCGGTAAGTCAAATTCAAAAATTATTCACTCAATTATATTTATTGAGATCTATCTGAGGTGAAACTATTACATAGATTATGTTGTAGTGTAATAAACATTACACATACTCGTATTCAGAGATGGTATGTAAAGAGTTGGACTCAATTGACAGATTCCTATTTTTATAGGCCGGGATGGTACCAAATGGAGGAAAACCCCGTGGAAAATTTCTCAAACGGCTCCGCACAATATATTAGTAAAATTGCCAGGTGTTGTTGGCCAGTCTGCGAAACATGCCAAATGTGAAGTAGATTGTTGGAGACTATTTTTCGATGATCGCATATTGAATTTATTAGTCGAAAAAACAAACATTTATATAAATGATCTAAAAGAAAGGTTCTCTCGTAAAAGAAATTGCAGAGAAACGGATCGAATAGAAATGGAGGCATTTTTAGGTCTTCTATATTTGGCAGGAGCTTTTCGGGGCGGCCATCAAATTCTAGCTGATTTTTGGTCAACCGATGACCTCGGTATGGATCTATTTCGGATGACAATGGCAGAAAAATGATTTCGATTTCTCATCAGATGTGTTCGTTTTGATTCTAAAGCTACACGCCTTCAGAGAAAGGCGACAGATAAATTAGCTCCGGTGAGAGAAATTTTTGATTTATTCCTTAAAAATTGCGAGTCAAACTACCACCTTGGACAGAATGTTACCATCGACGAAATGCTTCCAGCATTCCGGGGACGCTGTGGATTTAGACAATATATTCCATCAAAACCTAATAAATACGGTATAAAAATATTTTGTCTCAGTGATGCTAAACTCTTTTATACATACAACATGGAAATTTATTGCGGTCAACAGCCAGAAGGGCCCTATAGGCAAAATAACTCTGCAGATAGTATAGTCCTTAGATTGTCAGAACCAATTTTTGGGACTGGACAAAATATCACTGCCGACAATTGGTTCACCAGTTTAAATCTCGTGATAGAGTTAGAAAGGAAAAAATTATCATACGTGGGAACTGTCAGAAAAAATACACGAGAATTACCACCCTCTTTTGTTTTGGCCAAAAATAAAAATCAATACGACAGTCTCTTTGGCTACACAAAACAAGAGACATTGGTGTCATATATACCAAGAAAAGGCAGATCTGTCGTATTGTTGTCAAGTTACCACACATCTAGTTCTGCGGTATCAAATGAAATACAAAAAAAGTCAGAAATAATAGAATTTTACAATGAAACCAAATCAGGTGTGGATGTCGTTGATAAATTGTGTGCCACTTATAACACATCACGATCCACAAGAAGATGGCCAATGGTAATTTTTTACCACATTTTGAACGTGGGCGCTATAAATTCAAGAATAATTTGTTTGGGAAACGGAATGAAATTTATCAATAGACGAGACTACCTGAAGAAATTAGCTCTAAATTTACTAACGCCTCAATTACAAAGAAGGTCGATTATGCAGAGTTTGCCAAGTGATTTGCAACTACAATTACAAAAATATAAACCACCACCGTCAGCACAGGAAGAGCAAGCAGCTGCAAGTACAACCCCTAGAAGCAAAAGAAAATATTGTAAACCTTGCTACAAAGAAACAAAAAAACAGTGTAGAACTCAATACTCATGTGAGAAGTGCAATCAATTTTTGTGTTTGAAGCTACATACCAAAAAGCTGTGCCAGGAATGCTTCGAAAAACCTTCAGAAGAAGTACATACAGACTCTGAATAATTTTATTATGCATGCATACTACCGTTGTCCTAGTTTTATAAAAAAATATTTTTGTATTTGTTTTGTATCTGTTTTTATTGTCTGTTTTCGAAAAGCCTACGTGTTTTAAAAATGCAATAAAAATAAATTAGAAAACCAAAAGCAATAATTTTTCATATTTTTTTTACAGAATTGTCAATTGTGTAAATTGAGTGCAATAAGCATTGCACAGAATCACCAGAAACATGTTGTATCTTAAGTCAATAGAAAACAACGACCAGTTAATTAATTAATTTATTTTAAGTCCAGCGGGCATAGCGCGACTAACCGCGTTACGATTCGCGGCGCGCCTAATGAAAGGTTAAATAAAAAGATAATACTAATACAATAAGGTTGAAAGCAATATTTATAACAGTGAAATACTGTTTTAATTTTGTATCATGGCAAAATATTAAAAAAAAATTAAATTAAATTGTTATAAAAGTGCAAGAGCGACTGAAAGAGATTACCACGCAAGCGCACGATACAGTGCGTCTGCGCGGTAATTGATTTTTAAAAAAAGCGTTATAGCGAATCAAGCATGCCAAACAATTTAAATCAATATCTATCCAAAGCAAACGGTGCCATGACTTACAAAAAGTGTCAAAAGTTTGACAATCCATCTGCACTTTTTATCAATTTTACTGGCTGTACGGTTGCTAACTTCTATACAAATAGTATTACTATAAACATAACGTAAGTAATTAATTAAATTTGTATTTCTCATTGGTGGATTTAAAATCCTATTGACTCTGTTATGCAAGCAGGAGTAATTTATTTTCTTGCATTTTCTGACAACCTATTGTCGTCGGCACATGTCAGTTTTCTCTAGGGCGCGAGTTGTGAAAGACCCTGTATAAAAACACGTCAAAAAGACAATTAGACCGGGAAGGGAGGAGGTTCAGTTCCAATTAATTTATAATCGTACTAACCTAGAACTACTAATTTTAGTGGGTAACGTCTGACTCGACGTAACAAATTTGTTTCAGAATTTGATACAATTTCGCGGAGCAATTCGGGTTTCGTCAACGGTACTGTATTGTTAATCAAACCCACCGCATCACGGAATACATCTTCGGATTTTTCTACAGGAAACAGTACACCGATACTGTCTTCCTTGGTGTCGCCAAACTTTTCGACAAGGTCTGACATAGAAACCTCATACACAAACTAGTCACGTTCAGTGTTTTCTTTCCCGTTGGCTCTCTGATAAGGTCATATTTTCTAGACCGAAAATTTTGGATTCGTCTCGAAGGTACTCCCTCTCCTCGTCAAGAAGTTGCCAGCGCTCTTCCTACCGCTACTCGGCCCAACACTTTACAACATTTTTACCTCCAACATCCCTGCCCCAAGCAATAATTTCATTCTAGCCCAATTCTCCGACGATTCAGCTTTTCTCTATTGAACTATCAGCCCTCAAATCATCACCAACCGGCTTCAAATCATCTCAAATGAGCTTTAGGCCGGGTTCTCTCTTTGGTAAATCGATATTAATCACACTAAATTCCAAGTGATCTTATTCTGTAGAGGCAACAAGAACCCTTCACGTCACATCTGTCTCTTTGGTACTCAAGTACCTTGGGAGATATCCGTAAAGTACTTGGAACATTTTCCTAGATCGAAATTTGAAGTAGAAACATCACATGTAGAATACATCCGTCACACAGTATCCGAATCTACATGTAAAGTTTTTCCCGTACTGCACAGGAATACTGTGTTGTCAACTGTTGTCAACAAAGTTCTCATTTTCAAATCTTAAAATTATCCAGCCATTTTTCTGGAGTTAATTACCATTCCTTTTTGCTTATCTTCGCCGCCACTGTATGATTCTACATATCCACCTATCTGCTTATTGTCTGGCCACGTGTCCCACCCATTGCCATTTCCGATCCGCCACTCGATATCGTATATCTACTACCTTCCAAACCACGAAGATAGTGGAAGGTAGTGGATTTTTAATCTAAGTAGTTTTATTCCAATACAAATTTCCGATATGTCATGGGTCTTTCTGATAAACGTCTAATCCTAAGGAACTCACCTTGTACTACCTTGTTATTACCTTAAAAGTACAGCAATTTTTAATTAAATGATTTGATTAACAGTCTGAAAGTAGTTGATTGCAGATAATGTAGTAGAGTACATTATCAATTAATACAACATTCATTTCTCGGCAACCTAATAAATTAGTACCTGTCCGCCTGTACTAGTTCTTTCAACATCATATTGAGTCACAAACTGACCAACTAATCCGTCTTTTTTATTAGTTCCGAATTTACTTATCAATTCTTCTTGTTGGTTATAATCAGGGGCAAATGTAATAATTGCTGACGATAGATTTCGATTATTCACCTTTACGTAAGAGTCCCAATTCAAATTAGCGGGTACTGCATTTCCATTTCCAATTCGTAACGGAACTGTCTTTACATTCAAAAGATTTTTGCTTTCGTTTATTTCAACCTAAAATATAAACATTAATTTATGGTAACTCCAATAGTTGATATTTAAGTACAGTGAGTTTCAAATCATTAATTATTTGTCCGGGATTTATATGAAACACTAATTCATACAGTCCACTTTTGCGCACTAAAAGTTCTTCATATTCAAAATAAAAAGTAACCTCTTTATTTCCCTGAATGTTTAGTGTAACTACGAAGCGATTAGAATCACGAACAATCTGGCCGGAAGTAGATGAAGTTGGCTAAAAAGTAAATGTAACTTACTGAAAACTGCCAATTTAATTAAAATGACCCACTTGCTGATTTTGTGGCTTGCGTTGCTCAACAGACGACGTGTAATTTTGTTTACCAACTTCCATAATAAAGCCAGATACAAAAGCATTTGTGGGTAAATACATTGAACATTCAAAATCCTGAAACTGTGCAGCGGAATTTTTAACTTTGCTCACAACAGTCGTTTTAGCATAACGGTGTGAAACTTTCGAATAAACGTGCAGCGAATGCATTTGTAACTGTAAAACAAAAGTAATAAGTAGTTAGAAAGCTTCTCAATCATTTTAATTTTTGATCGTAATGGATACAACGGCACAACTCACGTTTTGAGATGTTATTAACAATGGGAATAAATTTAAAAACAACCAAAAATAATTATTCATTTTAAAATTAAATGAATAGGAGTAAATAAACTATTCACTATAGTGCTTCACGACAGATTGACGTCAGGATATCAAACAAGATTTGTTAAAAATAAGCGGTTATTTTTGATAATGAGTCAACAGGGTATCATTTATCGTCTAAAGTTTATTTATACACAAGTTAAGGAAATCGAAGTTGTGATTGTTTATGTTGTTACCTATATACAGAGTGTTAACAACGATTGTAAACTTGAAGGCCGTTCTTTGACTTTTACTCTTGTAAGGGTTTAATGATGCTACCATGGCAGAATTTTCCTTGAGTCTATGGATCCATCTCGTGAGCGATCTTCCTCTCGGCGGCTTGTCTTCTGGTTTCCCCTAGTTTTTACATTTCTCCTGTTCTTCTGGTTAAATGTATAAAGGTCACAATAACCCGAACTAATAGTGTACTTATTCATATAATGTAGGCTACTACCTATTTGCGTAAATAAAATTTTACACTGATGCTGAAAGCGAGTATTGTAATTCAAGGGCAGATCACGTAACTTAATCGCCCTGTAAAAATGTAACACAACAATTTGATAAAGCTGAAACTGTCAAGTATTGAAAAAATTCAAAAAGAGGTCAATTTTTAAAAAATAATTTCATATCGTTTAACACAACACTTTTGTGTTTCTTGTGAAATTAATGACGTCATCGGCGATTTTTTCAAATAACAACATAAAGATACTAAGGTTTTACGTAAGAAAAAAATTTTCTTGAACAGCGAGCGATAAAAGCAACGCAAAAATTCGATAAATCTGAAACTGCTGACTATTCGGGAAGCTCCAAAAACAAATCAAATAAGTAGATTTAATTTCACATCTTTGACATAACAATTTTATATACAAGTTTTCGTCGTCAAAGTAACATCATAGTCGATTTTTTTTAAGTAACAACCAATCATTTTTCGACATGATTTTGATAAGTTTTTTAATTGTCTTACTAACAACACTTTCTTTCTCAATATTGAGAAGAGAGTTGTTGTAGGTAAGGGGATAAAATTATTACTCCATTTCTTTAACCCAGTCTGTGTGATTTATGACACACATTGACTTTTTCTGTACGCATACGTACGTACGCATATGTACATAATTCGTGCTATGATTACCTACTAATCAATAATTTGTTAGGTACTCGTTAAAATGGAACGACAAATTAAGTTTCAGTTTTAACTCGGAAAAAATTATCGATATTAATCATAGCACTATTGTAATGAAAATCTGAATACAGCATCTGCAATGCTTTAAGCTCATCTAAATCATTTGCAATATGGATGGATCAGTGGAGAATAAAAGTTAACCAAGGCAAGTCAGTGCAGTTCACATTTACAACAAGACGTCCAACATGTCCACCTGTCACTCTCAACAATACACCCATACCATAATCAAAGGTTGTTAAGTACTTGGAACTCCACCTCGATAGGCGTTTAACTTGGAAAACTCATATAAGTAAAAGGCGTAAAGAAATGGATATTAAGTTCAAAAACTATATTGGCTTATCGGGAAAAAATCTCCCAATAAAACTCTACTAGATAAAAGTATAATCCGCCCAATTTAGACATGGGTGCCAGCTATAGGGATGCGCCAGAAATTCCAATCTCGATAATTACCATACAACGCTTTCAATCAAAGACCCCACAAAATATTATGCCGCTTACATCTCGACCTAAATATTCCATTTGTGAGAGACATCATCAAAAAATACGCTGTAAAGCGCAGCAAAACACCCCCTAAAACTACCCAAATGAAACTATGAAACCGTTGATAGTAGATGCAGTCAAGAGGCGACTTCAGAGGAAATGGCCAAAGGATCTGACGAATTGAACGCGGAAGGACGCCGATGGAGATGCTCTCCAACAGAGACCTAAGTTATAATAAATTAATGCATACTACTTACTAGATCAAAGAATTTATTTACTGTGATTGCTTGTTAGCATTAAATTAAAAAAAAACTGATTACTGAATCTCACTCGTGATAAATCACTCGTGGATTCATTTGCAAGCACAATTGAATGAGTGAAATCAGTTTGAAAAATAGTCTACATAATTTGGATTACGAGTTGTATTCGGAGGACTATTCCATGAATCATCTCTTTGTTTTAATCAAACTGACTCAAAACAAATTCAAAATAAAGTTACACATTATTTGATTTTTATGTCAATCAATTGTCAACAAAAAAATGTGAATTTGGAAAATTCAATGCGGGATGCAATGAGAAAAAAATTACATGCATGTCCAGAAAAACGAACGAATAGCGCAGCAGCTCTTACAGAAACTCTATTTCTCGATATTGTAAATTTTTTTAAAAAAGATTCATTTGTTAAAAATACTCGCTGGGAACACTAGTGGTATATCCGATACAATTTCTACGAGTGTAAATATTTAGTCAAATTCTTTGAAACCATGGTAATAAATGTGTAAATTTGGATTTTTATTGCTTCATTTTTTACAAATGGCAGGTGAATGGAATAGTCATTAATATTTTCTTTTCTACTACTTAATAATTATTATTGGAACTTTGGTTTTTATAAATGGTTCAAAATTTTTGTAGTAAAGTTTTTATTTTTTCTCTCATTTACTTTTACCTTATTCGTAACTTAGGTTAATAGTTACATCAAAAGTCCAAACCATCTTAATCGCGATTAAAATTGTAGATTGATTGAATACGCACATTTGATATAATGTGTTTGTGAGAATTGAACGATTATTATTAATTATATTTGGAAAGTGAATATAATGATAAACCAAGTTTGACAACTTGTTATTATTTTCGTGACCAGCTTGAAAAATAATCGACATAATTTGGACTACTCGTGGTATTATATGATTATTTCCTTCATGCACATAAAAAGTCCCAGTCACCATGGTTTTCCTCAGTTTTATAGCGATTATTTCCTTCATGCACGTAAAACGTCACAGTCACCATGGTTTTCCTCAGTTTTATAGCGGTTAAATTAACGTGTCAAAATTTACCCGATTAAATTTTGACGTCTCAGACGTGTCAAAATTTAACCGATTAAATTTTGACGTTTAATAGCTTCTGAATTTTTTTTTGCAATCATTATCAAAGATTCCTCGACAAGTAAATAAATAATTCGTTGTAAAATCTATTTATTCAAATTAATAATCAGGAAATAATCATGCCGAATACCCCGCGTGCATGAAAATAGCCTGATTAAATTTTTACGTTTTTGTCGCAACGTTTTGCCATAAAGAAATATTTCTCGTAAATTTTCCACCCAAAATCCCTCGTGCTGCGCACTCGAGATCTTGTTACGTGGTAAATTTGCTCGACATATTTCTAGGCAAAACATTTTGACAGAAACGTCAAAATTTAATCGGCTATTTTGATGCACTTGTGATATTACTGTTGATTAAATTTTGACGTTTCAAACGTGTCAAAATTTACCCGATTAAATTTTGACGTTTAATAGCTTCTGAATTTTTTTTGCAATCATTATCAAAGATTCCTCGACAAGTAAATAAATAATTCGTTGTAAAATCTATTTATTCAAATTAATAATCAGGAAATAATCATGCCGAATGCCCCGCGTGCATGAAAATAGCCTGATTAAATTTTGACGTTTTTGTCGCAACGTTTTGCCATGAAGAAATATTTCTCGTAAATTTTCCACCCAAAATTTTGTTACGTGGCAAATTTGCTCGACATATTTCTAGGCAAAACATTTTGACAGAAACGTCAAAATTTAATCGGATATTTTGATGCACTTGTGATATTACTGTTGACAATATTGTGATATACATAAATTAATAGTTTTTGTGTAAATATTTTGGGGGAATATATATTGGCACGACAGAATAGGTTTTTTGCACGACAAGAAATCACACATTCAATAATATAAATTCACGTCAACTATAATTTTATTCACGTCAGTGTTCAAGCGACAAAAATAGTTGAGCCAGCGATAAAAAAAAATGCTTCAGCCCGCCAGAAAAGGCGAATGCACGACACGCTTGCGAATCAACCAATGCTGTTATCAAAAAGGAACACACGCTCCGGGAAAGACTTCCTGTGGGCCAATTTTCGAATAATGTTCAGGGTTTATTGTTAAATGGTCAAAAGATAGAGATCCTGAATCCCCAAATTTTAAAAAGTTCAGTGAAGTTGTATCAGTATCTTTACAACAATGGACCGTTGCTTATCAGTGGGCAATGACAAACAAAAAAGTTTTGCAAGAAATAGTGAATAAATATTGTCAACTGTTTTATGTATCCTCAAAATCAACAAATCAACCAATCTCTACACAATTGCTTTCCGCATACCACGAAAGAGAGGGAAAGTGGGAAACATTCGATGAGTTTAAAAGCATATGGATTATATCGATTGATTACAACAAGCTAAACGAATCAGCATGCACATGCCCTTACTTTTTAAAACATCTACAATGTAAACATGTCTTGGGGATGAAGATGCGACTAAAGTTGGTTGATGTACCCAATGAAGCAAAATTAATACCGTTAGGTCAAAAGCGTAAGCGCGGACGTCCAGCTAAAACAAAAAAGCTTTGATTCTACAATAGAAAACCTTTGTTTTATTTTTTATGTTGTTTTTTGTGTTATGTTTATTTGCATTTTTATGTACGGTGGCACTGCATTACATATAATTTTGTGCAATATTACTACCAAATTATTATGTAAACAAGACTGAAAATAAATAATACGTTATCAAGAAATTTTATATTTTTCCCAGTCACCAAAGTTAATGGGTACCTACTGTCGTTAATATATCTATTTTCTTGTCGTTTATGTTTTGCCGTTCTTAGGATTTTTTTTCGTGCAATACAAATTTTTGTCGTGGAAAATTTTTTCTTGTCGTTCAATATACACTTTTGTCGTGCGATAATTTTTTTCGTTGCGCACATTCTTTTTTTGTCGCGTAAAAGATTGGGTGGTCGTGCTGTATATTTTATTGGCGTTGCAAAAACCTTTTTTGTCGTTAGTTTATCCTATTTTGTTGGGCCGATAAATCTATCCCAATATTTTGTAGAAACACTTTAAACTGTGTCTAAAGTTTATTATCAAAAAGTCCGGGGGGGGGGGGGTTCGAACGGTTATTCTACTTCTAACATTTTAGGTGGTTTTTTATTTTTTACATGGCTACTGAAAAATGATCTTGCTACTTATTTTTTCTTTTCGGCCCACGGCAGTAATTTACGGTTTTTTTTTTGTGTTCTTCGAACAACCTGGTTTATTCTTAACGTTTATATGAGGCAGTGAAGACAAATTAGTTTCTAATTTAGTTGGTAGTTCAATTTCATCTGTGTCAACTTCTTCATTCTGATCAATTTCTTTATTAAAGTTTTTAACTTTAAATTTTGCTGCTTATCCCTTTTCCCCTAAAAGCAATAGTTTTGAAATTTTTGTTGTTTGGCAAACATCATCTGGAAGTTTATAGACTTGTTTTCGTATATTTTGAGTATAACCCATGAATGTTGCGAGTTGTTCAATTTCTTTATTTTTCACACTAAATAGCTGTGACAATGTAGCTATATGTTTTCTTAACCTAGTAGATGTTAAAGCTTTAGGATTTTTCGCTCCACATGTTTTGACATCTTTTTTGCATTACCTTGTCGTATAGGATTAGAGGTATTTTTATGGGAAAATAAGAACATAGAGTTTGACTAAAGATATTCTGCGTTTATGGCTTTAAACCGCAATCAACTTTTACTGATGATAATGAGGGTTCACTGCAGGGTACCCCAAATTTGGTTGCTTTAAAAAATATTTTTGTAGATACTTCAGAACCGTACTTAAATATTTCAACCTTAGTTAAGTTCAGAACAAATAATCAAATACCTATAAATTTATGGTAATTATTTGATGATAAATAAATTATGAATAAGTAAGTGTAAACCAAGCATAATTTTATTTAGTTTATTATACAAAAGTTCATAAATAACAATCAATCACTACAAGAAAAATCATCTGAAGATTCATCATCATCGAGGTGAATAATGAAGTCGTTCACTAACCGAGATCTGTAATTATCTTCTACCTTAATTACATGGCGAACACAATTCGCCCAACTTGACACTGGAATTTTAGCGATTTCTTCTTGTATTAAGGAAATAGTAGAATTACTAAATTTGGGCGCGGTATTGTTTCTCCGAACGCGAGATTTCAATTGAGACCACATCATTTCAATGGGGTTAAATTGACAATGATAAGGGGGTAAACGAAGTACTCGATAACCACGCTCTCGGGCAAAATGGTTAATTCGATATTGTTTTGTAAATGTTCTTATTTTTAGCACTTCCAACAGCTGTTTCTTGGTGTAACTTTCTTCAAAATATAAATCATTTTTTCTTAAAAATTTCTGTATTTCTTCTTTATTTGAGGAAAAGTTTGGTACTTTTTCAAGTAGCGCTGAATGGTAACTAGCATTGTCCAAAACAAGAACACTATTCTTTGGCACATTTGGAAGTAGCGTATCCATGAACCATTTTTCAAATAGTTCAGCCGTCATATTTTTGTGGTAATCTAATTTTGCATCTTTTACATCTTTTGCAGAAAGAAGCAAAGCATTTTTTACCCATCCTTCTTCAGATCCTGCATGCAAAACGATAATCCGTTTTCCACGTGAGGGTGGAACATTAAAGGTGCATTTGCTTGTTCCGTCAGTCCATCCTTTTTTTACTGTGTCGTGGGAATCGTACCACGTCTCATCAATATATATTATAGGTACATTATCTGCTCGAATTTTCTGAATTTCCTTCAAATATTTTGCTCTCCATTCGGAAATGGTGCGACTTTCCATCAGTACCTGTCGCTTATTGATCATTTTGTATCGGAATCCGATTTTCCTCAAAATACTTCGCAGATTTTCCAGGCTACATTTAATTCTTAATTGATCACGTACTTTCTGATGTAACATACGCAGTGTTAAAACAACGTTATTTTTCCAAGCTTCGTATAGGAGACGTCTTATTAAATCCGCATGGTGGCCACCAAGAAGTTTGGAAGTCCCTGTGTCTTTTCTTATTTTTCTTACGTTGACACCATATTTTAAAATATGTCTAATACTTGACTCTGGAACTTTCGTCATACGGGATGTTTTTGCAATGGATCCAATTGCTCCTTCGGTATTTTTTATATATCCGTAAACATTCAATATCAATTGTTTAGCTTCAATAGGTAAATGCTTGTGCTTTCGTTCTGGGGTGATAGCGCTAATTTCCACATCATTTTCCTCAATTAGTATTTCTTCTTCCTGCTCTACATCCATAGGACCTTCAACATGTTGCTGAGGTAGGGTTTCATGCCATGGTCGCCACATTTTTTAAAAATTCAAATTTTTTAAAATTAACATGAAACACACTCTCAAAAAGGATTGTTTTATCCAATAAACAAACAAAAAATACGGATATTAACATAAACACTATTGTATGAATAAAACTAATGAAACTGCTGTGTATTAAATCTTCTCGAAAGCGACCGCTCTTTTCGGCGTATTGACGAGTATTATTTTATGAGGGATATCTTTGTCGGGGGCGAAAACTCTAACAAGAGTTATCGAGTCTCTCCGTGAACGTTACGCTTTTAAAATTACCTGGCCCAACTTCAAATTATTTAGGTCATCGAACTTGTTTCTTTCTTGGGCATATAATGTAATGGTGCAATTTACATTTATTGGGTGGTCTTTTACTACTTAACTTTATTGCAGTGGTAGTAATTCCTATTGTCAGGCTACCGCCTGTTAGCTAAATGGGAATTTGTAAATTGGCGCATTTGCTGGCTTCAAAGTGAAGTCCCGACCAGTTCATTTTTGGTCGGCTTTCACGAACAGATTTGTTTATTGTGCAATTATTTGAAATTATGGAAGATTTAGTAAATTTAATGGCGTTTGACGAATTAGAAGGAGAAATAATAGATGGCGCATTAGTTACTCGGCTGGTGAAGATCGAGTCCTGTACGACTGTTGCTGAAATTATCCCAGTCCGGAAACAAAGGTCCCGATACCGTTTGTTGTCAAAATCAGCAGTCTACAGGTTTTTATTCAAACGATAAAAATCGTTTTGTGTAAACGATTGACTATGTCTAGAAAAAGTACACCAACTGCTTTAAATTTAGAGACACGAATACAAGTCATAGAATTCATCAAGTATCTAAGTTAATCAATAACCCCACATACCTACCTAATTATTAGAAGAGGTTTAATGTTTACTCATATTTACATCTAAGCATCAAGAAATTTATAAAAATTTACCAAATACAGCCCTGGCCACTTCTACCCATGTCGATTATTACGGCTTACCTACTTTTATGGCCGGATCGCTTATAGGATTGTAAAATGCACAGTCATAAACGCAGAATATCTTTAGTCAAACTCTACACAAAATTATTTCTTTATGTTTTATTATGTTTTGTATGTTTCTGAGGTTTTAAACTAAAGAGAACTGGCACATCTCTTTCACGTTTTCCTCTAACA
This sequence comes from Dascillus cervinus, assembly GCA_949768715.1. Lineage (NCBI taxonomy): Eukaryota > Metazoa > Arthropoda > Insecta > Coleoptera > Dascillidae > Dascillus > Dascillus cervinus. The sequence continues at coordinate 28,230,705 of OX458323.1, forward strand.
ACCACTCTTTTAAATTTTTATAGCAATATTTTCTCGGTTGGAGTAACCGCTACTCAAAATTTTTCGTTATTCAGAGTTTTTGATTCATTAGAAGTGTACACTGAACGAAAAGCCTTAGTAAATGCAACAAAAATGTTCGTTGTGGCAATGTATTTTACATCAAAATTGGTCCAAAGTAGACATACATTACATACATACAATACATACAATGTAACCTATTACATCAAGTTAAAGATTGATGTAATACATACATTGGGACAATGTACAATACATTACATCAATATTACGAAAAGCGTTCGTTGGTTCAATGTAAAATTTTTATTGATATTACAAAGAATGTTTATCAAACGAATGTACATTTTTCGTCAAGTTAACGAACGTGTTTATCAGTTCAATGTATACATTTTATTGGCGCGATGAAAAAGCTTCATTGAACTTTTCGTAATTTTTAATTTAATTAATTAGGTAATTAGTAATTAATGATATAATTAATTAAAAATTTTATTTATTGGATTCAAATAAAAAGGATAGGTTATGAATTCATAAATGTTTATATTTTGAGAACTTATTTTTTACAAAATTTACAATATCTCAACCCTTCCACATAATTAAATAATTACATAACTTACTTGATTTTTCTCATTAAAAGTGCACACGAAAAATTGAGGAAAATGAAGCAAGTTAAGTAGCGATTTATATATAAATTAATATATTTCAATTACTGCAAAAAAAAAACTTAAAAGATAACAAAAAAATGCAAGTTGTTAAAATAAACCGCAATGGTTGCTCTAATCGTTTGAGAGTAGGATTTCTGATAATATATGCACCTTTGAAAAAGATTTCCCACTTTTCATTAAAAAAAAAATTATATAAAACTCCAAAACATAATACTTTCCTTCGGAAAGTCTAAATCAAACACATATATTATTTTAAAACGTACATCAACAGCCCTTAAAAAATTCCTTCTTGTGGATCTTTAATGGTAAATTTGATAACATTCTTTTTTCCAGTTTCATCGGTTTTTACTATCCTGTCAGTAGGTGTAAAATATCCGTGTAGTGAGTAAAATATTGCTGCATCGCGACTATCTGAAATAGAAATAATTATAAACTTTAGAAGTTATTTACTTAAAAAACTTACTGTTACTGCAATTATTTATTTGAATATTTTCTAAGAGGCCTCGAATTTGTTTATCTTTGACGTTATTTTCCGTTGAAAGAAATTTTTGCAGCCTGTCAATGTGATTTGGCCATCAGACCACCGGCATTGTTGAGTAGGAAAGTGAAGTCCATATCTATCTATAAAATAACATTTTTTTATTGCTGTGTTCGTAAATATTTATATTTATCTTACCAAACGAAAACCTGTCGAGAAGTTGTATTATAATATTACTTACCTTATTTGAATTTATGAATTATTTTTCACACTAGGTACTGTCACAGATCGTATAGTAACGCCGGACTGTAAGCGACTGGCCGAAACAACCTCATCAAAAGTTACATGTGGTGTCTGCACACTTGACACTTTCAAAAAACAGGAAGCAATAAATTTAAAATTAACAAGAAAGGCGCCTTTGTTACAAAGGAGGTAAACAAAAACATTTTGCATTTTGTGCTTATGAGGATATAGGTACATATTTTTTCCGTATGTAACAAGAGTGCAAAATAAGTTTCTTGTCTTTATTTTGTTATATCATGGGGAATAAGGAAATATGATAGCGGTATTTAATGATTTGAAGGGTATCATAGTTACTTTCTTACGCCTAAACACGATTTGCGATAATGCATTTGTTAAGCAATTTGATGTACTCGATGAATAATATTTTACAAATATTTATCAATTTCTATTTATTGTACTTAACAAATCCTTACATTCAAACAGTGTAAATGTTGTTAATGTGATAAACGAATACATCAAATGTTTCGAAAACTTTTAATGTAAGGAGTTTCATATTATCAATGTATTCTGTCATCGACACATATACTTACGTTGAAGAATTTTTCGTGCCATTGATGTATTTTTCGTTGAACCAATGTATGTGCAGTTGATGAACTGTCTTCATTGATATTATGTACAATATTTTTTTCAGTGTATAAATGCAATGGCGTTCTTTGAATTCTTCAATTAGTTTTCTCTTTAGCAACAATAACCGTCAAAATATTGTTCTCCCGGGTAACCATTTGATGCTTTATTTTGTCATCTCATTTCTCATTTCTTTCCTGCACTTTACTGGTTCCCTAATGCGTCCTCGTCCTAGGCAATTCTGCCCCTATTGTTTTAAACAGTTTTTCCTTAATTTTAACATATTTCAAATACATAGCTTTCAATTAAAGCTCAATTTTGGGGGTGGCCACAAGTGATGGGACACCCTGTACAATTTCTTTTAGTCCGAGTAACAGTTTAGAAAATTGGTTCAAGATGGCGTGTTTCATCTGTGCTTCTTATTCTTAACTAAAAACTATTGAATTACTGCTTCTATTTATTTTCGTTTTTTTAATTTGCCTAGACTCTAAGCAGGCCCGGCTCTAGGGGTGCTGGCGCCCTGATGCAAGACGCGCCGATTTTGGATTTTAACGCTCTTTTAGCGCCCTTTTCGTGTGGCGCCCCGATGCGTTGCATCTTCTGCTTTATAGGTTAAGCCGGCCCTGACTAGGGTTCTTCTCCACAACTACGTCAAGAAGGGGCGGAGCTAAAGGGCCGGATGCGTATGGACAAATCTTGTTAATTCAGCCGTGGATTGAACTAACCAACGTGTACTCAACCTCCAATTTTGTAACTGACATATTTACCTCTAGACGGCGACTCTTTCGCTGGTTGAGGCGAATGGAGTCATCAGTTTCGTCTGGCAAACCGGGCAGTCTGCATTGACTCGCTTTCCAATCGGGTGGAGGTTGATGGCGAAATTCCGAAAATTAATTATTTACAATGACAGTAAGGTTTGCAAATAATTTAATTACCGATTAGAGAGACGATACAAGTCACTCTGAGAAAAACGAGAATCATGCATAAAGCCCCTATTTCGTTTGCATTAGTATCTTTTCGGCATTTTCTGCTTAAATTACTGCTAAAAACTGTTACTGAATTTAAATAAAAGTGCATTTCATCACACATTACTTGAACACTTTTACAAAAATAAAAAAATAAAAAACTTTAAAAATGTTTAATCGTAATACAGTAAAACCTCTCCATAGTGGACACTCAAGGGACTGGACAAAACTGTCCACTATAGAGGGGTGTCCGTATTCGATGGGGTTCTAATTATTTTTGTCGAAAATTTAACATTATACATAAACATGTATTATGTTTATACATATTAGAACATTTTTCTCTTCAAAATGTATTTCCAAATTTGATAATTAGAGTCGTCGAAATTTGAGTTAGAGTAGTGCGGGGGCGTGCGCCATAAACCGATTTTAGTCGGACGAGTTCATATTTTAAATATTAGGTGTGTATTCTTCCCGCCCAGCCGACGTTAAAAATCACATGTTTAAGGTTATGGCAAGGTTATGGTGTTCTAACGATGCAACTCTTGTTTGTATCGATTGTGTGCAGTATTTCTTGTAAGTAAACTAATAAAGTAGTAAAAAAAAGTAGTAATAAAGTAGTGTCGTACATTTTTACAGATTAGTTGAAAATGAATGAAGAATTTAAACCATCGAAATCCACTTTCGGCAAGCGGGGTAAAATTGTTCACAGCCAAGCTCGTGAAATTGCCAGTAATATTATAAAGTTCACGAAGACTGCAGCTGAAAATTTCAAGTGTTGTAATCAGCCTTTGATACCATTGCAGAACTTTAAGGAACGATTTAAAAAATTACCAAATGTAAAAGGTGAGAATTACAAATATTAAATCAACATTAATTTAATTAATTTTGTATTAGGTATTACGGAATGCATGAGAGAAAGAGGAATCCCTGCCAATTACAGCGAGCGTGCGTTTAGGAGCATCATTGGAAAACTTGGTTTCAGGTAAAATCTATTCGCATTACTTGTTTTACAAAATCAAGGATTTGTTTTTTGTTTCTTAGGTGGCGAAAAACACAAGACAACAGAAAAATATTGATCGAAAGGCAGGACATTAGACTGAAACGAATTCAGTACTTGCGACAATTAAGAAAATTTGGATCTGAAGGACGTCCTATTTATTTTACTGATGAAAGCTACATACATACAACACACATATCACCATATTCGTGGTCTGATGATAGTGGAAAGGGGATGAAATCATCTGTTGCAAAAGGTCGACGATTAATTATGGTTCATGCGGGAAATGAAAATGGATTTGTCAAAAATGGCTTGCTACTATTTCCATCGGGATGCAAGTCAGGGGATTATCACGACGATATGAATTGGCTAAATTTTAAAAAATGGCTGGAAACCCAATTAATTCCTAATTTGCCACCAAACTCCGTTCTAGTAGTCGGCAATGCTTCCTACCATAATATAAAAGAGTTGCGCGATCCCACCATGAACACAAGAAAGGGAGACATGATAAGTTGGCTCAAAGAACGTAATATTGATGTTAACGAAGATTTTACTAAGTCAGAACTCTACAATTTGATTAAAAATTGTCAATTGAATGCGCTCGATTGTATTTTATTGGAAGCAACCCTTTGTTTCACTTCCATCCAAACGGATTTGACTCCGGATGGTATGGAGACAGGCGTAGAACAGGATGACCATGTTGGCTTCGTAGCAAATCTACCTTGTAGTTGGGATCAGCTGTCTTCATATTTTTAATCAAATTGTAGAGTACTGACTTAGTAAGATCTTCGTTAACATCAATATTACGTTTTTTGAGTAAACTTATCATGTCTGCCTTTCTTGTGTTCATGGTGGGATCATGCAACTCTTATATTATGGTAGGAAGCATTGTCGATCACTAGAACCGAGTTTGTTGGCAAATTAGGAATTAATTGGGTTTCCAGCCATTTTTTTAAATCGTTCCTTAAAGTTCTGCAATGGTATCAACGGCTGATTGCAACGTTTGAAATTTTCAGCTTGTTTTCGTGAAATTGATAATATTGTCGACAATTTCACGATCTTGGCTATGTACAATTCGCCCCTGTTTGCCGAAAGTGGATTTATATATTAATAGTTGTATATAATTGTATATAATATAACATTTGTAATTTTAAACCGACTTTTTATTTATCTTCTGAACGATTTATTTGATTAAGCCTTAATATCAATAAGTATGAATCAAATCATTGATTTATAAACATCAAAATTTAAAAAAAAATTAATAAAGTGGAAATAATATTTTCCTTTAAACCGCTCCTATGTGACGCTACTGGGATTTGCTACGCTACTGGGGCATTTCGTTCGCGCAGATTTTCGCCCACGCAATGCTCGTTCTCATCTCCCGGCGAGTCTAATACAGAGCAGGTTCATTGCCTTTATTTAAAATAAACGTTTTTAATGTGTGTCTAATTCGTCATAAGTTACAACAGTATTTTTTTGAAAACATGATATAAATTCTCCAAAATGCTTATCAAGTGTCCACAATAGAGGGAGAAATTCCAAGTTCGGGAAGAGAAGTAGTGTCCAATGTCCGTAATAGAGGGGTGTCCACATTAGAGGGGTGTTTGTATAATGTAATCTTATGGAGGAATGCCGGGACTGATAAAAAAGTGTCCATTAAGAGGGGTGTCCGTATTAGAGGGGTGTCCACTATGATGGGTTTTACTGTAATTATTTACTGTTTAAATAGATAACTTAAGTTTCTGTTTCAGACAAAATAAAAATTTTGTTTGCAATTATTGTTTTCGAAATATGACTATTTGTACATTTTCGACCTAACCTTATTATTTTAATACAATTAAATTTAAACAACTAATTACAGTAAAGCCCCTCCATAGTGGACACTCAAGGGACTGGCGTGTCCGTATTCGAGGGGGTCCTAATTTTTTTTGTCGAATATTTGCTATACATATTACTACAAATTTTAAGCAGTTTATTAAATATTATAGGTAAATATGTATTATGTTTATACATATTACATAAATCGATTTTTACAAATTAAAGAAATTTGTGATTAGAGGTTGTCTGGATATTTTTCTCCTCAAAATATATTTCTAAATTTGATAAATAAGACAGAGTAAGATCGTCACCTTTATTTAAAATAAAGTTTTTTCATGTGCATTTTTAAAGCTTCCGCGTAACTTTAAGGGGCAAATTCATAGTCGTCACTCAATCTCAACTCAACCTCAAATCATCCTCAACTCATGCGCATAGGGCAACTCCTCACCTATTCCTCACTTTTCCGAATTCATAGACGTTTCTCACCTCAAGCTCTCTTCATCTCGCCCTCATCTCTGACTCGAAAATGAGATTTTTCTGAGGCGCGATCGTAGCTACCTTATCTCTTTCTCATCTATCGCTCAACTGCTTTGAACTATCGGTTTTTTTTTAAATAAATAGCTTTCAGGATGGTGGACGATTTTTTTGATTTCATAGAGTATGTAGAAGACGAACCTTATGCGCGGGTACCACGGTAATAATATTACATTAAGATTTTTGAATAAATAGGGTTATAAATATTTTTTTATAGGCATTATATAGGAGACATGGAGAATCCTCTAGAAAAATATAGCGATAATGAACTCCTGCAACGTTATCGTTTTTCAAGAGGAACTATTCAAAATCTTTTAATAAATTTGGTGTATCCTAATCAAAATTCACCGATTAATCAGCGTGGTTTGCCAGTGCCGCCCATAATAAAATTATGTGTGGCATTACGATTTTATGCCAGCGGTTCAATTCAGGTAAAATAATTATTTTCTTTGCCTAAATGCTTAACATTATTTTATTACCGATTATAGAGGGTTACTGGTGATACGGTTGGTGTTAGTCAAACAACGATACATCGCATCATCAAGGAAGTTTCTGAAAATCTCTGCCAGCATTTACAAAGATATGTTAAATTTCCTTGTCGCAATGAATTAAATGCTAGTAAAAATTTATTTTTTGAAATAGGAGGATTTCCAGGAGTGATTGGATGTGTCGACGGGACCCACATCGAAATACAAAATCCCGGTGGTGATAATGGTGAGATCTACCGCAATCGGAAAGGCTGGATGTCCCTGAACGTGCAGGTAGTTGCTGGTCCTAAATGTGAGATACTGGATATCGTTATACGTTGGCCAGGTTCTGCACATGATAGCAGAATCTTTACTAACAGTGCCATTCGGATGAAATGCGAGCAAAGATTGTTGTCGGGTTTGATATTGGGAGATAGTGCCTATCAGCAGACGCGTTATCTTTTTACACCAATACTAAACCCAGCAACAAGAGCTCAGCAATTATATAACAGTTCTCACATTAGGACCAGAAATGTTGTTGAACGTTCATTTGGAATCTGGAAATCCAGATTTCGATGTTTAACAACATGTTTACAGTACCAATTAAGGAGCACTGTTCGGATAATTGCTGCAACTGCTATTTTGCACAATATTGCAATATCCGAAAAAATGCCTAATGTGGAGGAGGATGGTTTTGTAGACCGAATAGTAGATGTTCCGCCTGCACCTGTGCAACAAAGGGGAAATGTTATTCGAGCTGCGTTTATTGAGAGGCATTTTAATTAATGCATTAATGCGATTAATATTGAATCGAATAAACTTCTACATATGCCATCCCCACATGACTTTGTATTGGTGTTCAAAAAGTCATGACATCATGTAAAACAGTTTTCTTCATATTTTAATAATTATAGTAACTTAGACACACATTTTGCAATCCATAGTCACTCAGGATGTCATGACTATTTGAACACCAGATAGTAGAAGAGCAGTGTACTCGGATCTTTTTTTCAGATAAACTTTGGCACGAGATTCCCCATCGTCAATTGAGAGAGCTTTTTAGTTAGCAAGGACCCGATACCATTCTCCAATCTGGCGCCTTTTTGAAGATCTTCCCCTCTTCCATTCGGGATGTAATGAAAACGGAAAATTGAGGTTTCTTATAACTAGCATGCATTGTACATTGTGTTAATAAAATTTATTTCATTATTTTTATAATATTTTATTGTTTTTTTAATAAATCAAATTGAAATTTAACTATCTCTAATTTTACTTGTTGCTCCTCAACTTTAAGTCTCTGTTCCTTAATTTTTAGTTGTTGCTCCTCTACTCTCAATTGGTGGAGTTCTTCCTCCTGTCTTTTTAATGTTTCGGTGCGTTCTAGCCTTACCGCCAACTCCCTCTCTATAGCTGTCCCTCTAGAGGTGTATGAATGTCTTGGCCGCTTCCTTGTCGGACATATTCTGACTGGTGGTTCTTCTTGACAGTCCTTTTCATTATCACCTGTATCAATGACCACCTGTAGTACTAAAATAAGAATAGATAGTCATATAATACATCAAAAATTAGTTACTTCTATTATATTTACTACCTTCTTCCATCGGCAACATGCCTTCATCCTCTTGACTTGACAATGACAATCCATTTTGCAATGCGATAGCATCGCTATCGATGGTGTCTGTCAACTCAATGTCTACATTGCTAAACGTAGCATCGATGTTGTCGTCGGTTGGTGCCACATATGGACCACCACCTGTTGCCATGCGATGCGCCTTTTCCTGGGACAACTGCTGTTTTCTTCGATTCCTCATGTTGTCCCAGCATTTCCTAAGTTGCTCGGCAGTGCGCTATAACAAAAGAAAGACATAACTCTTATTAACATGCCTAGGTCCTTTGCACACATAATACAATTAAAGGTACTTACATGAGTATGTTCACTAATTGCATTAAATTCTGTTGTTAAAGCACACCATGCTTTTTTTTTTGGTGACGCTGATGCAATCTGTCTTCTTGCATTCAATTATATTTTGATACTTGTTTATCAACTCTTTTAAAAAAATTTTTTCATCGCCGCTGAAAAATGATCTCCTTTTATCTCCCATATTAACGAAACAAAAACACAAAAAGAACCAAATTGAAATATTTTGAAACTGTTTATTGTCAGTATGAAGCAGCAAACTAAATACAAAGATATTTGCACTAAAGTAGGAAAAATTCTTGACCAGATGTTACAAAATGCAAAACTATAACAATACCTGCACTAAAACAGTTGTTGACCAGATGTGAAAAAAATTTTTCAACCAGTTTTATTACACCTACCTATTTCCTTTGTCAATAAAGGTGACCGAAATTAATATTACATTTATATTTCTAAAAGTTACAATTTAAATTTAAACAATTTGAGCCAAATCAACAAGTTCTTTGACCACTCTCATGTTAACATCATAAATGCACTAAAAATTCAAGTTCACACTTTCACAAATCAACCTTTTTAGAAATAAAACATTGTACAAATTTCACATAAAGTTCCACAATTGTCTACTAAAACGTTTCCCATTGGAATTTAATTGAAACTAAAGTTGTCGATTCCAATTCTCTCTTCTTGTATAATTTATTCATTTCTCACCATTAAATTACCTATACGTAAAAACAGATCGTCTCCTAAGGATTTTGCAGTTCTCTATCATTGTTGTGAATTTTTCAGAAGCCAAAATGTAGTAGTGTACTTTAGCCATTTAATGAACATTTGCTCAATGAATCTGAATAACCTATTTGTGATAAATATCATTAAATTGATTAGTTTTATATCCTTTTTAAGTAAAAATAATCAGTAGCTCATTTTCGGCCAAAAAGGGATGTACAACAATAGGTTGTAAATTATTAATGATAATATAAAGACATACGCAGAACTTGTAACTTAACTTTGAAGTTTTAAAATAAACAATCACAACATAACCTATCAACGCCAGTAGGACGTAAAACGTCATAGATACGTGACGTAAATAATGACGTAGTTCCTCACTTTCAACTCAACTTAGCAAGACGCGTCCTCATGTTTATGAATGCCAAAAGTGAGGTGAGGATGAGTCTAGCTTGAGTGAGTAACAAATTAGTAGAAAGTGAGATGAGGATGAGTTGAGATTGAGTTGAGATTGAGTGACGACTATGAATTTGCCCCTAAGTCGTGAATCATCACCGTCTTTTAACCATGCTTCCTTTAATTCTACCTGTTTCTTCAAAATTGACAACACATAATTTTTAGAAATCTTAAATATTGTGATTGAATACTGCACTTGCATTTGTTCGAAAATTCAATGAGAACGATTTTTCCTTTTACTAAACTAAACCAAACTAAATTTAAAAAACCAGAAATGGTGGTTGGTGGAAAGTAAATCACAAATTAAGTACACGTGTATTATGTATAACATACCTATCTCCTAATGTTAATTTACACTGAGAAAAAATTTAAAAAATCTTAATACAAAACGCAGTATTATGTATATTTTACTATTATATATAACAGCATGCACTATTCCTAAGTACATAAGACAATATTTAATAAAACTTTGATTGATATAAAATACAACTACAATATCGTACTTATATTTGATATTGAATATAACTACAGCGCTTGCTAATACGACTTTACTACATAATGCAATATAAAGTTAACTTAATATTACAAACTTAGTACATTTTGAGTATTAAGAACCGTTAGCCATTATATTATATACGAATTCGAGAATTTGATTTCATCTATCCACATATCTGTACCAATAAAATGTTTTAATACTTAAATATCCAATACTATAAGTACCCATAAATGAATAAGTTTCTGTCAAAAGCAAAAAATAAAAATAAACGAACGCAGCGAAATAAAATTTGATTCATTTCACTCATGTAATCGCTTCAACGAATTTTCTAAATAAAACTTTTAAAATAAGTTTTCCTTTCCCGCGCTTCAGCACGAGCAAGCGGCTGAAACCTTGACAATTTCTAAGAATTATTGAATTGTATTTAGTTTCTAACAATAGTAAAGTTATTATTTTGACGTGCACATGTGGACGGCATATCCGGGTCAGGGAAATTACCTGGAGTGTCCCTTTTTACAAGACCCTTCAGTTTTTCAATGCAAAAACATTAGTAGTTTTTAGTTCAGTATAATGTTGATTATATTGCGGTTTACAGATAAGAGTTGTGAATTTCTGCTGATTTTGCATTTATTTATTTATATTATACATCCGAAACAGTGGTAGCAAAAATGCCAAACGACGCATTTAACTCGCCAGCGCTGACGCGAAATACATTTTATTCGCGGCTAGCGCCATGTTTGATAGGCACTGGTTTATAGCGCGTTATCAACTATTTATAAATAACTTGATATGATTCAGAATATAATCAACTATTGCAAGCAAGGTATAACTTTTTTGTATCGGTAGTTCTCCAGTGTTAACAGTGCCATGAACTTAAAATGGAAGATAAGTTAATTAAATGGGGCTTGTCTGAACTAGTTCCAATATTCAAAGGTAAGTTTCTCCTATTTAATTTAATTTAGAATTTTTTTACTTTTTTGTGGATTGGCCATTTGTTTTAAATTTTACTGACGTATAACAAATTTTTGTAAATTATCATCAGCTTACGTTGTGTCATGTCAATAATTCCCAAAAGGATATTTTTAATCAGGTGGAACAAGTAAAAATTAAGTAATTTTACTGCTCTAGTAAATACCTACTAGTTATTAATGACTTATTTCAATTCTTAGAACACGTAATTGATTAGGAATCATTTGCTCTGCTGAGTGAAAATGACATATCAAAATTGGTTCCGGCAATTGGCCTCCAGCTGAAACTGAAAAAACAGTGGAAAGAGTTTACTAAACATGAGGATGTAATATTACTTTTACATATAATTATTTTTCCCCAAAAATGGCTAAATAAATACAGTCAAGTGACTAAATTTGTCACAGATTTTGTCACTAAACTGTATAGCAATACCAAATTTAAATATGTATCGTTTTTTTTATATTTTAATTTTTTCATTTTGTTTTTCAACAAATTTACACCTTAGCTACTGAATTTTTTTAAAACAAAAATTGTTTTTATTTAATACTTATGCCGGTGTTCTTTATTTATTTCAAATTGTATCGGTTTTTGACTTGACTTGGTATATACCTTGTTTTAGAATGTAACTTATATTCCGGATGGAATTCGACTTCAACATCTTTCACTAATAACGAACAGGAATCGTTTGAAGGTGACGAAATTTTGTCACTGCCTGGAAGTTTTTCAGAGACAGTAGATACATCTTCTTCCAATAACTCTGCGCTAACTATTGCCACATACGACTTGAAGAAATTTTTAGACAGCTCAAACGAGGGCGTGAAAATTTATAAACACTACACCATTCACAAGGAATTAAAAAGAAAGTTATTAGTAGACCTTATAATTGGTAACGAATTAAGAAATGATCCTGATAAAAGGTAAAAATTATTAGTACTATAGGGGACATAATTATTTTGCAATTCATTTTTAATTTTTTTTCATAGAATATCTGGAGAGCGCTTTAATTTAATTGCAAATTCTATATGTACTGTGTTTCCTCTGGAATTTGCAGCCAGCTACTATTTGCCTGGATATACAGATGGCCGTGGAAAAAATATTTCAGCTCGGGGATTGCTTTGGAATAAATATTGCAACACAAGAACGTGTTATAGAAATTTAGGAATTATCCCGCAACATAAACCAAAAAGAATTCGAAGTGAAGGTAACAATTTGTAAATTTTTTATATTGTATCCGGCTCCTCTCTAATTGGTGTTTTTTCAATTTTTTTTAACATTTATAAATAAGGGTGGACGGAGAAAGGTAATTAAATAAATAATATTAATTTTTAGAAACTGGAGAAATTATTCAACCGGTTGTTGATGAGTGCAAGATTGAAAAAATTAACTGGCTGCAAAAAAATATAAATCCATGGCCAAAAGTCGAAGATTTCTGGAAGGCAACTTCAAAATCTCCATTGAAAAGTTTCATAGAAGGGAAAACTGAAATACATGAATATTTTAAATTATATTCGTGTATCACACAACCTTTGGGATATACACTAGTGAGTAGCTTATGTTAATGTTTTCATAATTCCAGAGTTAATGTGACTAAGACTTTAGCCATTAAACATCAGTTAAGTTTCATCAGCAATTGCCTGTCAAGTTTGAAAACTTTTGTCAAATGTGGAAAAAATTGCAATATAAAATATAATACCTATAAATCACATCCCACGATTAATAACTTGTTAGAAATAACGATAAAACATAATTTTTTTAATTGGGTGGAAATAAATAATTGGAAATTAAAACAAAAAACCGTGATAGTGCTTGAAAGTAACGACGATGAACGAAATACTAAATTTGGAATTATTGAAGATATAGTAGTAGATGAAAATCAAAATTGTTATTTAATTTATGAAAAATTAAATACTTTACATTTCGACACTCATTTTTATGGCTATATAGTAGAAAAAACAGCTAATTTACAATTTGTAAAAACGGTTGATCTTTATTGTAATGAACCGTGTCTATTTACAGAAAAATGTGAAAAAAAAATCATTGTTACACCTCATCATATATAAAAATAACAATAACAATAATGATAATGATTAGTTACTAATTAATTTTTAGTTTTTTAGTTAATACTAATGTTAGCTATCATGAGTATTTTTAAGAATTTTTATTCAATACAAAAAAATGTTTTTTTGATTGAGATTTGCTTTGTATTGGTATTATTTGTTTACTATTATTTAATAAATACTTTATATTTTGTACTATGGAATTGTTTTATTTATTTAATACCACTACTATAACGCAGTTAATATAAAAAATTAATGTGGACAATATTCCTAATAAGCATTATATAATACCACGTAATTATGTTATGGTATACAAAAAGGAATAATTTTGAATATCACTGGTACTTCAATATAGTAGAAAAATTATTAGTCGTATTTATTACCACTATATTTTTGTTTATTAATGCAAGAACGTGTAGTCGTATTATATATAACCACAAAGTAATATACGATATAGTTTTGTGAATATAACTTTGTAGTTGTATAGAATACATTATGTGTGCATTGGCGCCTATTCAAAGACTACAAGTAGTGTTACATAAAAATTTTCTTATATTTAGCAAAACTTATTTTTCTGAGTGTATGCATCGGCACGCGCTTATAGCCGTCTGCCGACAAAGAATCGGCAATCGATCTAATTCACCACAAGTTATGATGGTATTTCTTTGAAAACATGACATTAATTCTCCAAAATACTTAGAAAATGTCCACAATAGAGGGGGAAATTGCAAGTTTCGGGAAGACAAGCAGTGTTCAATATCCGTAATAGAGGGTGGCCCATATTAGGGGGGTGCTTGTATTCTTATGGAGGAATGCCGAGACTGCCTGCATTAGAGGGGTGTCCACTATGAAGGGTTTTACTGTATTTAAATTTCTTAATTTGAATTCAATAAAAACATTTATTAAAAATGAAAAGTATACTTAGTACATTGGTTCAATTTTAATACCTTTCGTTGTCTCAATGAATTTTTTACACTGACTTGGTGAACAGTTTTTATAATATCAATGAACATTTTACATTGAACCAAAGAACACTTTTGTTGATTTAATAGGCGGGTGTTATTAAATCGAGGCGCGCTTTTGGAGTTGAATTGATTCATTCGTCAAGTTGCAGTATTGACATTCTAATTTTAAAAAATAATAATAATCTATAATTTTTTGCTAATTCTTTGCATATTTTTGCCATTTGCTTCAAATTCTTTGTCGCAGCCCTTAAAAAGTTTTTTGATCTGGTAATTGTAAATGGGTTTGGCAAATTTATCTAGAGGGAAGGGTTTTTGAGTAACTTACATTACTTAAAGATTACAAAGATTTTATTGCAATATAATTTACACAATAATATGATATAACATGTAAAGTAAGCTTATGTTAGATACAATTTCTGAAAATCTACATGGAAGCGTTGCACTAAAAAGAGCGGTAGCTGTAAATGAGATTAATATATTTTATTTAAAGTTACCTGCTACTTGACATTATTGTACCTGCATAACCGCTCATGGTCCAGCATGTCTTGTAAATTTAAAGATGCCCTACACCCACGATGCATATGTGGGCACGGCCGAGGTAGGTTTCGTGCTATTTTGTCGATATATTTGTTAACAACCATTAAAAGTGGAATACCACATCGGGTACACGAGAGCTTTGGCTTGTTGCAGCGTGAGTAATAATTGTGCCCTAATATCGATTAATTTTAATGGTTGAAATAATATTTAAAAATAAACTTACCTTTTTCGATGCTAAGCATTGGTGGCCTTAACAAGTCCCAACATTGCGTACATAAAACTGCGGGAACTGCTGCCATTTTCTGATAACTGGTAAACTTCTATTCGATCAACGGTAATACAGTGATACCTCGACTTATGCTACCTAGACTTATATAAACTCTCCCTCCCCCCTCTCGAATGTTGTAAGCGTTTCCGTCAACGTTTCAACCAACGAAAAACTTACACAAACCTGCGTTTCAATATACCAAAGCTTTCAGTTCGGAGGGTTTAATTTTTAAAATTTCTAATTGATTATTTTAATTTTAATTTACAAACGAGGAATGTTCATTTACGTTTTCTATTTACGCCATCGTCATTAGATACAACGCGTGCTACGCGTTTTTTGCTCAATAAGCGCTTTCCGGCTAAAAGTCTATGAAAACTTTTGAAATCAGCCGTGAACATCAAAGTATTTATTTGTATTCTTATTTTTCCTATGCCGTCTCTATCAACGTAGGTTGGCGACTACGTTTTTGAAAGATTATTTACCCTTAGCGACACGGAATAGATTTTCTACGTACTAATAATTATTGGAAATTAATTGAATAAGTAATTTTCCTAATTACTGTTAATAGGCTTATTAACATCGACTCGTCCTAAGTAATCTGGACAATCGCCCAAATTTTCGTCGCTATGAGTAACTTTGTGTTACAAGTCGCAACATTATAAACGACTTTCACTGTATTAAATAAAAATGGAGAAACGATAACAAATATACAGGCTGGACCATCGTATGGCATTTTGGAGATTTAACCTATTTCTTGTTTGTTAAAAAATTTAAACTTGCAGGTAACAATCTTCAATTAAAGTACTACACCATGGTAATTTTATTTTTTTAAATTAAGTTTCTAAACAGCGTCGGGACGCTATAAAGTGAAAAAATTCAGAAATCCTTTTTTTTTTTAATAATTACATTGAAAATATTATGGAGAATGTATTCCCGAAATTTACAATTTGATAGGAACCTTTGATTTTAAATTAATTGAGATATTGTGATTTTTGTCGGGAAAGTATAAGTGATTTATTGCTGTAACTTCTGTCCGCAACAAATGTACGTTCACAATGCCCGCTGTAAAGTATTACAACTAACCATAAATCACAAAAGGTAACTCTGACGAGCCGAGGGTAGTGTTTATTTAAGGACCGGACTTAAATTTTTTTCGTTAATCATATTCAGATAAAAGAAACAAATAGTTGATTTTTAATTTATTTTATTTTATATTAGATCTTCAAAATGATGACCTTCCTGTTCGATGCAAAGTCGCAAGCGTCTCTGAAAATTTGCGTGAACGGTAGCCGCAACATTCACATCATTAAATTTGCGGAAGGCGGCAATTAGTCTTTCCTTCATATTATCTCTTGTTGTCGGTCTCTCCCGGAAAACACGTTCTTTGATGGCACCCCATAAGCAAAAATCTGGTGGTGTAAGATCAGGTGATCTCGCTAACCAAGGTATGCGTCCACCCCTACCAATCCAATTTTCTCCAAAATGAAGCGTTAATTCTTCCCGGGCTCTTCGACAAAAATGTGGAGGTACTCCCTCTTGTTGGAACCACAACCGAAACCTTTCATTTACTGGGACAATTGCGTCAAGCAAATCATTTAGCTCGTCTTGCAAAAAGGTGGTGTATCTCTCACCATTCAATGGACTTTCAAAAAAAAAAAACGGCCCCACAATCCTATTGTTGACAACACCTCCCCAGACATTAAGGGACCAGCGATTTTGGATATCTTGTTATTTAATCCAGTGCTGATTTTGTATTGCCCAATAGTGTAAATTGTGTTTATTTACCGCACCATTATTTTTCACACAACATTTGTCGGTAAACACAACTCTTTCAAAAAAATGTTCATCACTCCGGATTTTTTCCTCTGCCCATTCGCAAAAAGTCACTCGATTTGCAAAATCTTCAGCATGCAACTCTTGGTGAAGTTCCAGGTGGTACGGGTGATATGCGTGTTTTTTCAAAATTCTAAGCACACTACTTTTGCTGATGCCAGTTTGAGGGCTTATCTCTCTGCTCCCAATGTGGGGATTATTTTCAACTAAATTTAACACTCTGGCTTGGTTGACATCGTGGGTAACAGTTGGATTGATAAACGACTTGGTATTTTGTTGAAAAGTTCCTCTTTCACGTAAAGAAGACACTAATGCTTTAAAAATTTGAAGATTTGGAGCGCGATTTTGCGAAAACCTTGCGGCGTAAGTTCCAGCGACAGAGTAGCGTCTCTGCCATATTCGCCAAAAATTAGTAACATTTTAGTCTTTTCTTCAAATGAATATTGAAAAGGCATAATTACTGTTCATAATAGCTTTCAATTAAAGTTAACAAAAACTACACAACTCAAAAGTACGACCAGACTGTTGGAAGTTCAAGACTAAATTAAACATTTTGTTACAATCAGGTAAATTCTTAAAAGAATAGCAGGCAGGTAAATTTTCAAATAAATCCTTTTTGCTAGTACTTAACACACACATCTAATAAACCGAGAAAACACGCTTGAGTAGATATGATTTAAATAGTGGCTACTTAAATTTTCAACTAATCTTGTTTTTATGGATTTCAATAAGTGGGTAAAAGAACTAGATAAATGTAATTTGTCTTCGATGCCTAGCGGTGACTGAGTAAGCAAAGTTGTTTTAACAATGAGTCACTTTCAAAAATTAAAAATACCGAGTTTTACATTCCATAGAAGATTTAAGTACGGGCCTGGATCTTATTACCCATAGCTCCTGCCGATTGTATACCTTATACACTTTCAGTTGGGGCGATGTTGTTAGAGATAAGAAATAAATGACTTTACGTAACAAAAGATTTTCGAGAATCCAAATTTTTACCTGAATACGTCCGGGAAGAATTCACACCTAAATAACAGCTTTATTACTTTAAGCCGTGATAAGTACTTTAACGACATCGCCCCAACTGATACTGTATAAGGTTTATCTCAGAACCACTTTTACTGAGGACAGTTGTAAATCAGCCTGACACCAGTTAACGAGGGCTGTCATTTAAGGATTCGGCCATAAATAAGAGTGTCTTGCATTACATTATTTAATATTTTGATTTATTCAATCACTATACCTATCTAAATTCCACTTTGCATATTATTATAATGTACGCATTACGAAGATGCGGTGGAAGAAAAAAAAACTGATAGCTTTAATAATTTGATAATAAATCGCTATCAAAGTCAACTTTCACATCAATTTTGTTTTCTAAAAAATAATTATGCTATGTTGTAGTATCAAAATTGAAGATCATTTTCTCCAATTTTCATCTTTTTTTGGCCATTATAAATAGGTTAAATTTTAAAAATGCCATACGATGGTCCACCCGTATATTTTGAGATGTTCTTAAACAAAATATCCGATATGAATTTATAATTTAAACTAATAAACATACCATATAAACCAATCAATCAAAGTACACGCAAACATCAAAATTAACTGGAATTTGAATGTTGATTTCCTGTCCATATTCACATTTTTCAAATATAATTAATGTAGGTAAATACTTTAACGATAATTACAAAAATATTATCAAACTTTCTTGGAAGATATAAGAATTGAAGAGTGCGCCCGAATAACGCTGTATGGTACATTTTTTGGTAAATTGAGTTATTGGTGGAAAAAAGGCTGCATGACACATGCCGAATGCTTATACTAGAAGGAAGTTTCAAATTTCGCCACAGTAAGTTTGTAGATGGCATTTTGTTTTATTAAAAACTAGCTGACCCGACAGACATTGTCCTGTCCAAATTTCAATAAAAAGCACTTTAAGTTTTTCGAAAATTTCCAATTTTTTAATTTAAATAGATAATTGTACATTCAACGTTTCTAGCTTAAACGGTATAAGCTGTGCGTTGATCATCAGTCAGTCAACTTTTCTTTTATTTAGATTTAATAATTACATAGACCACCTTCGGTGTTATGAGAGTCGTAATGAAATGTCCGTAGATCATTTAGAAGAGCTTGAAGAGGTGTAGACAACTTTGAAGCCTCAATGAGTATTGTGCGCTGTTAGCAACAAAGCAGATAGATATGCTGCGATTAAAAAGAAGTGCGGTGTCCCACTCAAGTGATTCTCGCCAAGAATTTGTACTCCAAGAACGCCATGTCGATTGCAACAAAAGCCGCCATCCAAATGAATCTAAATAAAAGCCGAGTGTTTTCTCTTTTTTTACTGAAGACCATAGTGGAACCAAAACTTTTTTTTTAATATTTTAAATCCAACTGTACAGAGCAGTGGTTCATTTTTTTACTTTCGTAGTACGTAGATTCAAGTTTTCTGTTCTTGTGAACATGAAGAAATGTTTTTTCTCATTACTTATTTTTCTTTCGTGCAAATACGGTCTGGAACATCAACATCATGCCAGTGAATCAGTAGCCAGTGTAAATGCGTTTCTTCCACATAATAGTTTTATTTTTCAAAGTTCAACTGTTACTTATCACCATTTTGTTTTTGATTTAAGTCAACGTTGTCGGCGCTGATATACATTACTCGTGACCACCATTGAAATAACTTTTAGTATCGTTAACATTTAGGTATGTAAATAATAAATTGTGTTAACCGAGCAACATCGTGTTTTGTGCTCGTTTAATGCAATGCTAGACAATATAATATGCTAGAAAATGATTTCCGCTACAGAGACGCAACGCATCGCTTTACGTAGAGGGGCCAGCCATTTCGTTAACCAAATGTTAAGTTTAAAAAGTTGAAAATGTCTCGGAAATATTCATAATCTTATAAAGTTAATTTGGAAATAAACAAAATACAGAAATATTATAACTCGTTCTGAATTTACGTACTGTCACTGAAAATATAGGATTCGGAAAACAAACTTAAATTGACCATTTCCAGACACCTCGTACATATTGCCAAATTGAAAATTAACAAAAAGTTCTCGAACTTATAATTTGGCAAGTAAAAGTTCGAACACAACTGAACATAAAAACAATTAAAATAACTGATTGATGGTTATTGATGTTATGAGGCTCTCAAAAAATAACTAACGCTTAACAAAAGAAAGAAAGAAACACTACGACCTTACAATTTTTTTGAATGGCGATTTTATTACAATCGACATGGCGTTCTTCCCGTTTGTTGGCGAGAATCACTTGAGTGGGACACAGCACCTCTTTTTGATCGTCGCTTATCTATCCGCTTTCATGTTGCTAATAGTGCACGATATTAATTGAGGTTTCAAAGTTGTGTACATCTCTTCAAGCTATTTTAAATAATCTGAATGCATGTTATCACGGATTTCATAAATTGTCGAGTTTTCCAAGCGCCACATACCTATCTAATTGAGAAAAATTAGTCTGAACCGCTGACAGCTTGGAAAGAGCATTACTTACCATATTTACCCTCCCGAGCCTAAGTTGTCATATGGCAACAAAAACTATGCTACTGCTTTTACTTAGATAAGCATTAAAAAAATAAAATGAGTAGCGTTGTTTTTATGGCCATATCTAAACTTAGGTTTTGGAGGGTTCATCGATGAAGTTAATCGGAATCGCTACCCTGGCCCCCGATCTGATGTCAGTGCAATTCGATAGAAATCCGTATTCCAGACGTTCTCGGCTGATCCAATACGGAAACGTTCCTGATGAAACGGTCAACGGCTGGACAGGGAAGAACTTCCGAGGCTCAAGGTCTTACTTGTTTCTTCCCTTGTTCAGTGCGATGGGATGTTGTTGAAGTGACCCTAAAATTTTGCTTTACACTAAACTATTAAATCCAGTAATGTGGGCTTTCTAAACAAAAAACTTGAAATTTCAAATAAACTACTTCATCACTTCCTTGTAAACTGTATTAGTGGTCCTCCCTTCTGGTGCTACGAACGGGATTGTAAGGTACCATCCAGCGGTTGTCCATTTGCATGTTATTGATATCAATGAAGAAGCCATTGTCAGATACCAAAGGTATCTGTCATCTCCTGTTCAAATTTCAATCACCATTTTGTTCCTTGTAATGCTTTCTGATACACGACGTTTTTAGTTGCGTAAATAAACAAAACTGGTGGTTTTCCGGATAGTTGACGACATCATCTTGGTTAGTTACAGAATCCACCGATTTGTAAGTCATCAATCCGCCAGCAATTTCACCTTGAATCTTGAAATTCAATTCGATGACATCAATGTTTTTCGCAGCCAATATAGCACGTTCGCTCAACCAATCATGATTTTTGTGATTTTGGGCTATGTTTGGGAACACCTTTCCAATGAGTTCGGTCTTTGATTTTGTGAATTGGCACAAATCGATGGGGAATGTAATGCAGCCAGTCGAAATGTCAATGGGGATTTTGCCATTGCCAATGTACAGTAATTACATGTTTTTAACGTTTTCTGAAAGATTATTGGATTGTAACATACAGCGTTATTCGAGCGCACTCTTCAATTAGAAAAAAAATTATATTATTAAATCCTGATACCAAATTCCGTTTTCAACTACGGGTTTTTGAGATTCAAAGAAGCTTGTTTCTTTTTTATATTATTCGAACAAAGTTTCTTTAGAAAATTGCAAGTAATGAAAGTAAACTCAGGGTTTTTGAATCAGATGAAAAATTTTAAGAATGTGTGAGACAGTTTGGTAAGCTACAAAATTCAACCATAACTTATGAGACAAGACGTAAGTATTATCTAATAATTCATACGGAAATTAATACACTATTATACCGCGTCACCCCTAATGGGACGAATCTGGGTAGCGGAATCAAGGCGCAACATCCCACGCACCCTCCACTTAACGGCTTTTGCCTGAAAGCTACCCTAATTAAGTTAACAAAAACAGTCCGGTTTCCGATTATAAGATCAGTACTTTTCATTTTCGTTGTTGTGTATTTCAATGTTCTTTTCTTTGTGCCCTGAGCGATTGTCTAATATTTTTCGTTATCAATTACCCCTAAGAGTTTCGCACCCCTACACTATTTAATTATAAAAATCTAAAATGGCAAAAATTAAAAGTAAAGAACGAAATGAATGATTTTACAGTTTTATTGAAGATTGCTGTACAAAATTATTAACTTAAAAGTTAACTTTGATATAAATTATAGTTGCTCGTATTTCTGTAACAACGAGGTAATTTTACTTCAATAACAAAAATTGTTAGGTATAGTTAATTTTGGTGTGGTATTGTCAATTGAAAAGTTAGCTTGTATGTAAAGTTGCTTAAAGGGGACAACAACACAAAATACAAATTTCGGTTAAATGATAGATTGGAGTAAAATATGACCACTTTACATATTCTCAGAAGTTCAGGTATCAAGTTGAAAGCGCTGGGCGCTTAAGAAAGGGAGATCTGACGTCATCGGGGCAAACAAGTTGCACTGGGACAGTGAGTTCAGTGGGGTTTTAACGGAACTTGATGCACTTTACGATTTGTTTTGTTCAGTTTTAATATCCGCAACGTTTTTGTTTAGCCAGAAAAATGCCTAGTTGTTGTGCCTATGGCTGTAGTAATTCAACTTACGGGAAAAATAACCGCGAAAATGGCATCTTTTTTCACCGATTTCCCAATCATGATCGATCTCCGAAAAGGTTCTCTGCGTGGGTCACTTACTGTAATAGGAAGAACTTTAAACCTAGTGCTGAATCGCGTTTGTGTACCAAACATTTTAAAAAGGTTGATATAGACGAATCACAATTACTGAAGTTAAAGTTAGTGGGCAATGGGCAATTACGAGGACCAACATTAAAACCGGGTGCAATACCTTGCGTAAAATTGGATGGCATTAATGGCAATGTTTTGCAAAAAAGAAATATCGCTGAATTACCGTCGACATCTTCAAGTGAAGAAATCAAAATTACTTCCTGTCAGTTTAGATATGAAAAGAAAAGACGTCAACAAATTCTAACCGATTTATTATCCGTTGACAATAATTTTTCAACAGAAGTTAACAGCATACTAAAAGCACCTGAATCATCATTTACTTTTCATACCGACTCTGAAGATTTAAACAAAAATATACAGTGTGAATTAGGCACTGAAGTACTCAGAAATTTTATACCACCGCTTGACAGAAATGAAAATCCAAATGACACCAGTTTTGAATACAATGAATCAGAAGAAAGTGATGACAATAGAGACGTGGAGCAAATGTTAGAGGAAGAGTTTGAAAATCAGACGACAAATCATGGGTACTATTTTGTTGCTTGGACCTGTTTACTTCAACTTTTTAGCATATGTAGTGTATGTAGTGAGCAAATAAAAAATGTGATCCATTACACTAAGGGCACGATGTTGTGTGTTAAAACTGTATGTGAGTGTGGTAAACAATGTGTTTGGTATTCTCAGCCTATGGTAGGAAAACGACCAGAAGGAAATATTTTAATAGCTTCAGCATTGTTACTTTCTGGTTTACTGTATAGCCCGTTTAGGTCATTTTGCAAAACATATAGTTAACAACATTACCGGTCCTATTATAAGAAATATTTGGAATGTTGAGAGAAAAAATAATTTGGAAAAAATCAAAAATTGTGGAAAAGAAGTTTGGATTGCTGGAGATGGGCAGTACGATTCTCCTGGTTTTAGTGCCAAATATTTGACTTATTCCACTATGGACCTACATACCGGCATTATTGTCGACTTTGAGCTTGAGTAAAAAGGCTTGATAAAAGGAGAACTTGAAAGAGCCGCTTGTGAAAAATTAATTAATAAGTTAATTACTCAAGAGCAGTGCGGTATAAAACTTTTTCTTTCTGATAGACACAAAGGAGTTCGCTGCTTTCTTAGAGTTCATCATCCGAAAATTGAGGATGAGTTTGATGTATGGCATTTATCAAAAAGTTTGATGAAAAAATTAAAAGCTACAGAAAAGAAATACCCAGATATTATGGCGTGGAAAAATAATATATGCAATCACTTTTGGTGGGCCGCCCAGTCATGTGGGGGAGATGGTGAAGTTTTGGTTGAAAAATTTACCTCAATTTTTCATCACATTAAAAATGAACACGTATGGATAGATGGTGGATTAAAGAAAACTTGTGAGCATGACCCGCTAAATAAGAACGAAGAAAGAATTAAAATGTGGATGAAAAGTGGATCAAGTCGTGGTGGGAGTATTATATGGTGTGCTACAAACTGAATCTTATTTCGTTGAAGTTTGCGCATGACGTCAGTCATAGAACAAACCTCATTTACTACTGCGTGAAACTAAGAAATTTGAACGATCGTATGAAATAATAATTTAAAAAAATAAATGTAATGTAACATTATGTTGTAGAACAAGGATTCCTATCCTTTTAGGTTTATTTAAAAATTAAAATTTCGTAGATTCATCTCTTGTGGTATTACTAGCGATTATTCTTTTTTGATTAGAGGAATACATTTTTTTCTAAAAAAATTCAACCATTCAGATTTAATTCAATTTTATGTGTAATTCAGTTCAGTGGGGATTTGAACTTGTTCTTAGAGTGACGTCACTGTGCAACAAGAACAGATTTGTTTATATGCGCGCTGGCACACCATATAATACTCCCACCACGGATCAAGTGCATATCAAACTTTAAAAAAAATCATTCTTGAGCCTTCGTTTTTAAAAGATTTGAAATGCATAAAACACTATGTGCACACGGGTTCTCTCGAGAGTTACCATAACTTGCGATTAAAGTATGCTCCCAAAAGAATTCATTTTTCTTATAATGGTTTATTTTTAAGATCAGTTTTGGCAATACTTGACCACAACTGGAATATAAATAAAAAAATTATTGGTGACTATTTCCTTCATGCACATAAAAAGTCCCAGTCACCATGGTTTTCCTCAGTTTTATAGCGATTAAATTTTGACGTTTCAAACGTGTCAAAATTTACCCGATTAAATTTTGACGTTTAATCGCTTCTGAATTTTTTTTTGCAATCATTATCAAAGATTCCTCGACAAGTAAATAAATAATTCGTTGTTAAATCTATTTATTCAAATTAGTAATCAGGAAATAATCATGCCGAATTCCCCGCGTGCATGAAAATAGCCTGATTAAATTTTTACGTTTTTGTCGCAACGTTTTGCCATAAAGAAATATTTCTCGTAAATTTTCCACCCAAAATTTTGTTACGTGGCAAATTTGCTCGACATATTTCTAGGCAAAACATTTTGACAGAAACGTCAAAATTTAATCGGCTATTTTGATGCACTTGTGATATTACTGTTGAGAAAATTTAATATTCGAAATCATCAGCGGCATGGGTCCGTAAGCATAGATATGAGTCGTCAACCGATGGATGGAAAGAAAATATAATGGATCAAGTTAGAGACTACTTTTTTAACAACACTACTGCTCTTATTACAGAAGAACCCTTGGATCTGAGCTTACCAAAGAACATTGCGCCCATACCTCGTCCGCCAACGGAAAATTTGAATGCAAGGCAATTTTCAAGATTTAAATAATGAAATGAACAATAAATTGATATAATCTTTTGATATAATTATAAGCCAAGACGTATTTTTAGAAAACCAGTATAATGTGAAATATGTGATAATATGAAACAATTTCAATATTCAATTAATATGAAATGTTCAGAATACTAAATTTTAATCGCGTGTGTGTGTTTTTTAAATGCATTAAGAAAGGTGTACCGTAAATTTGAAAAGTGTTTACGAGAAATGAGGAAAAACATTTGATGTAAATAAATTGATGTAAGTAGTTTAAATATTTTTTACTTTTTGATGACTTACAAAAATAATACAAAGATAATAAAAAGTTAAATAAAAATATTAGATACTAAGCGGGTAGTATCGAGAAGGGCTTAAAACCTATATAAATTCTATTTTCATCGGGAAATGTTTTGCGGATTTTGGCAACGACACATGACGGAATGGTCACTCTATTTCCATGACCTATTGCTGTCCAAGAGTTTACCCAAGATATAAATTGCTTGTAAACTAAATATCTCCATGTTTTATTAGGAACAACATCCACGGACAATAAACGTCTTTTATATCCACTTACCGTTTTTAAACATATGTTGTGACGACATATATTTGAAATTTCCGTATCGAGGATCAATTTTTCAAAAGAACGATTTAAAATAATGCAGGACACTGTTTCAGTTTTAACACTTGCCACATTTTTTTGTTCAGTACAACACACACTTTCTTCATTTGTCACCATTTGTTGACACTTTGTGCACTTACACCATGTAATAGTTCCGACCCGATTCGTGGTGTCCAGATACTCGTTATCTGAATCTTCACTTATTACACCGTCTCCAAAAATTTCTTTTTCAGGTTCGTATTGATACGGCTGCATTGCTTTACACGTCAGCGTTACTTGTAAATATTTTAAAACAGCCGCATTGGCTAAATGTTTCAGAATAATAGAATTTTTCAGTTCTATTTCATGCATATTGCTAACACGTGTCCGGCTCGCTCGCCCCGATGACGTCACACAAAATATTTCAAAGAGCTGTAGCAGCCAGATGGCTAAACATAGCGATTTCGGATTTTCTCCTTATTGTTTGCAATTAAGTATACTATACATTAACTACATTTTTGTTTTTACAATTTCTGTGTTGTGATCTCCTTAACATTGCACTTCCCTCTTGATAAGTGGCTCCAGATATTTTTGGAAAATTGTGCAGGCTATCTTCTAGCATGGTCAAAGTAGTGAAAACCAATTAAAAAATAGTAGGTCGAAATCTGATATGGGGATATATAATTTTATATGTGGCCCGCGGATTAATGATGCATTTCCAAAGTGGCCCGCAAGATCATTTGGGTTGGCCACCCCTGCTGTAAATAGTATACCTTGCGGTACAAAAAATCCCCCAAAAATTTCATTCTAGTGTGGCTGATTACAGTGGCGTAACACGTTAAAGGAGGACCATTCTGTTACCCCTTACAGCTAAACTAACTGAGATGTTTCAATTTTCGTTACGGGATTAAGAAGGTCCTATGATTACCTAATAACTTGTGGTAAAATGAAGTTAATATCTTTAATATTTAATCAAGGAAGCCACGAAGAAGAAACATGAGGAACGAAAACAATTTATTTCAACCACTTCTGAGTCGCGAGCCATGATAATTTTTACATCGAAGTATGCACCGAGTATGGGACTAGTTACCTACAAAATTTCAAAAAGATCGGTATGGTGGAAATAACCTTTTTTCTAAAAAATATTAAAATTGAGTAAACAGCTTATGGATAAAATAATTTCGGTTTAACATCATTAAATATCACCTAGTTGGGAAAATGTAGCAGGAATTTTGTTATTTTGAGCTTATTTAATCGGTTTAACATATTTTATCATAATTAATACATTGTTTCTAATCGTGTTTATTAATTATTGATAAATATTTACATCAAATCTAACAAATACAATTTTCAATTAAGAATGGATACGACAATATTTACTGCTTGTGAATATCGAAAGTTACATCTAACGTAAATAATATAATAATATCAATAAAAACTTGTAACAAAATGTTTGTTTCGTAACAGCAAAACCATTTCCGTATAATAGAATAAGACAATGATTAATTTTAGGCAACAAAACAAAGCTTTGCAAAACATTTAACAAAATCAGCAAAATAAATCTACAAAAATCGTTAAGAAAAAATGCAATCCAAATGTAGGTAGAGTTTGGCTAAAGATATTCTGCGTTTATGACTGTGCCTTTTACAATACTATAAGTGATCCGGCCATAAAAGTAGGTAAGCCGTAATAATCAACATGGGTAGAAGTGGCCAGGGCTGTATTTGGTAAATTTTTATAAATTTCTTGATGCTTAGATATAAATATGAGTAAACATTAAACCTCTTCTAATAATTAGGTAGGTATGTGGGGTTGTTGATTAACTTAGATACTTGATGAATTCTATGACTTGTATTTGATTATTTGTTCTGAACTTAACTAAAGTTTAATAATTTAAGTACGGTTCTGAAGTATATACAAAAATATTTTTAAAGCAACCAGATTTGTGGCACCCTGCAGTGAACCCTCATTATCATCACTAAAAGTTGATTGCGGTTTAAAGTCATAAACGCAGAATATCTTTAGCCAAACTCTATGTACTAGCATTGAAATTTAAATACGTAGAACCAAAATGCATCATATGAAATAATATCAGCAATGAGCGAAGAGAGACTGAGTCTCGATACAAACCAATTGCAAACACTGGATTTTGGATACCCAATAAAACCAGAATATATAAGATACATTTAGCAGAAAATGGTAACATTCATTCCGAGTCGCGGAAAAAACTAACAAGGTATAAAAATTCGACAACGAATTAGGATACAACACATTTTTCTGAGTAGGTACGAAAATGTCAAATTCGTATGACCTTTCGTTTTCGAAATAATCTGCTCTAAAGTTTCAAAAATGTATGGTATAATAAAAGTTATTAAAGTAGACCAATATTATTATCAGCCAACAACACTGAAATTCTCACGTACCTTTTTTTTCAAGGTACTCAATGAAAGCATTCTAAAAAATCGGCGCAATAAGAAATAACGTTGTTTTGCTTTTAAATTTCAAAGACTTGGAGCAAATTTTGCTGTAAAAATATTTTTAAAAATTCCTCCATTAAATTCTGGCAGTCATTAGTTTCGAAAGTTCGATCCGACAGTTTCTACGTGACTTCCACAATGCATTTGTGTACAATCACTTAAAATTCCTCGAGCAGTTTATGTCGACGAATTTACGCCAAAACGGCATAAAAGCCATTTGGTAAATTTTACAGGAGATAGAAAAAACCGATTCGTTTTATCACAATTTTTGTTTTTACTTTGTGGCTTCAAATAAAAATATTTTGGACATTTATTGCACTTATCAAAAGTACATTTCAACTAAATGTAACATGTAATTTGCATACATTCTCCTCAATTTTTAATAGGTAGGATGGTCCCGGGGGTAGAATTCATAACACCCTGTATAACAGTTTTCAATTTTGTAAAGAAAAATATAGGAATTTCAAGTGAAACATGTGAAGCGGGTTGTTTCGTCACCGGTTGTTTGTATACGGCACTAATTGCCATTATTAGACAGACATTTTAGAAACTTTAGTTTCAGTGGAATTTTACAACACCAACATTTTGGATTTGACCCAGTTTTCAACGGCCGCGACCGTTCGTAAAATATTACAAATTTGTACATAATATCGAGAATAACATGAATAAATACGAGACACAATTATGTTACTGTCAATTACAAATTAAATAATTTATAATATCTTGTGAATGTTGCTTTAATTGTATAATTGTGTTGTAGGTAGTCGCCATTCTTTTAAATAGGTTTTACAACTCTGCAATAATCATAATTATTCTACCTGTAGCAGAGCGCCGATAAGTGGTTACCATTTGTTTAACCTTCTTTTTCATAATTTTTTTAAAATTAATCATAATTTTAAAACAAGAATCTGTTTTAAGTCATAAACGAATACATACATAATTGACGTTCATGCCTGTAAAATTTTAGATCAATTTCGACCAATTTTTAAAATTTATAAGAAAAAAACAAACTGGTAGCCCATATTCGGACCTTCTCCTCTAATTTTCGGTCACTGGTCATATGAAACCAAGCGGTAGTTGAAATCACTGTTTACACGCAGTTAGTTTTTTATTTATAAAAACCGACGAAAAAAGCAATTAATGAACACGTGGTTTATTATCCCCACTTCCCCTCTGCCCATTGTTCAAATTATACCCAATTAAAATTTCTTAGTCTTATACAGTGACAAAGTAGTCAACATTTAGTATAAACAGTATCTCCTTATAAGGGTTGGTAGGTACTGGTAATCTCTATTCAAAGATAAAGTTTCTTGCGTATGCAAATTTTGAACGTTTCGAGATAACAGAATCTAAGTGAAAAGGCCATTTTCGCTTTGCATTTTTTTATTTGCGTTTATCAACGATCATCTGAAACCATGCGGTGGTTGAAATTAGACTATATGAAAGAGCAATGGTAAGTTTTTCTATATTAACACAACAGAACTAAAAAACAAATTACGCTGTTCCCTTTCCTCCTATCTACCGTGCGACTTTTGGTCGTTGTAGTGCGCCGGCATTTTTATCGTTTCATTTCATTCCAAACCAATTTTTTACTCTTAGAACAATATTAGAATCATTGGCAAAATAGCCAACATTTCCATCTCCGATTTAGTATGAAACGGTCAATTTATTTCAAGCGTTGGAAACACTCGGTTCTTATTTTTATAGCACTGTATAATTGAAGGACTTGTGACAACAAGGCTACAAGCTAGATAAACATAGTTTTGAGATATTACTTGTTAAAGATTCGGTTAAATCCCAAAATAAAACCTGATGATGACTACGCACGGGATTACATTAATATTGAGCCAATTCGTAGAGAACATTTTTCCTAATAGAAGGGGGAAAATTAATTATTTTTTTAATAATAAAAGGGTAAATTATGCGAGAAAATAAATAAATCTAACTTCTAAACTATTAGTAATCATTTATTTTTTTATCTACAATTAAGTGAAATAGATTCTTATAACATATTCCATGCATCTCTTTCTTTCATTTATTGCTAAAAAGCCAAATTTTAGATTTAAACATATCAATATTCTGAGGGTACCATACGCCCTTAACGCGACGGAACTATAGAGCAAATTACGAACGCGTCCTCCCCTTGCGCTCTGTTTTCCATGCGACTTGTGGCCATCTTGTGCCCCGGCATTTTGATGGTTTAATCTAATCCCAAACCAATATTTTAGTCTTCAAGCAATGTTCAAGTAATTGGCAAATTGCCAACATTACCCACCTCGGATTTAGTATCAAACGGTGAATTTAATTCAGGGATTCTAATTTTTGTAACACTGTATAATTTATGATTGCAAATGCAATAGATACAACATTCACTCAAAGTTTCAAACTTAAAAAAAAATAGACAAAATTAAAATTTCAGTTCTCTGAGTAAGATTTTTTATGGGTTTTTCGTTGAATGCTTCTCTGTATCAGATTAATATGAACACGATAACTTGAATTGAAACTACCCAATAAACAATGGGTATTTTAAAAGTTTCCACAATTCTACTTCTTGCAGGATCACATTCCTCTCTTGTTCTTGGCGCTTTATTTTAAAATTTTCGACTTCAAATTTCGACACCTTTGCGCGTTTTTCAAACGTTAAAACTAAAAAAATCATGAAATTTCAATTTAATGTTTGCCACTTACATTTACTACTTATTTGTTATTTAGATTTCATCCTTGCTATTGGAATGTATTGTATTTTAGTGTTAGTACAAAAAATCCAGGCTCAGAAATTAGTTACAGAAGAATTTATTTTAATTTTGTTTAAAGTTCTTTTTGTTAAAAAGCTAATATTTATTTTGAATCAATTAATTAGTGGCGTTCTTGAATTAAAATGCGTTAATTTTCATAACAGAATTTAATTAAAAATGGCAATCATTGAATAGTTTTTATTAAAACTTCTAAAAAGAAAACAACTACATATTCACTAAATTTTGTAAATGTTAGACAGATTGTAGAATTATTGATACCTAATAATAATGATGTGTCAAAACGGCCATGCTGTACATTAGTCGATTAAAAGACGAATTTTTGAATGTGGGGAAATTCCTTAAATTAACTGTAATGATATTGCTTTTCAGGTGATTTTAACGTTTTAATGTTATCTGCGGTCGTTAAAATATTCATAAGTAATATCACAAGAGAGTGAGAATAAATTGAAAATAATTCGACAGATTTTCGAAAACTTGTTGCCAGGGAATAGACACGAGAGCCCGTAGGGCTCGAGTGGCTATTCCCAAATGGCAACAAGTTTGAAAAAATAACTGGAGAATTATTTTCTAATTAATTCGCACTCTCGAGTGGTATTCGGAAGATTATTTTTTAACGTTTAAATAATAAATACAGCATAAAAATACAGTTTAATTCATTATAAACTAAAATCAAACTGGCGACAGATGTCAAAACTAGAAAATGTGCTGTCAAGTTACATATGTAAACAAAATACTAGAAATTATGCTCGCGGGAATTTTCTACAGTAGAAAATTCTCACTATAATAATGTTGTGATTGGACAGAATTAAACACGTGTGCCCAAATACTGCTAAACGATTGGTGAATGAAATCATTAAAAAATAATCGACAAGAAAATGCATTTTATGCGTGGAAATTTAGAATTGATGATATTTAACTGTAGGGTTGGTTGCTTGCTCAAATTCCGCTTCACGGAAAAGTCGAACTTTTTCGCAGCTAGTTGGTGCTGGAAAACACTCGCAGGTCAGTACTGTCAGTCGAGCGTCCAGTTCGCGCATTCTTTTCTCAGATTATCTTAGCGATAGCTGATAAGTAAGAACGGAAAATTGTGTTCGAGACGATCAGCAGTGTGTCTTATTGCAGCGCGTGGCTTGAAGATATCTCGAGCGGTTATCGAAAAAGTTGCAAGTGATAACAATTTTTTAAGGGTCGACAAAAGCACAGGTAATAATGGTGCAAATTAATTTAGCGGAGGTCGAAGAAAATGACACTGAACGCGTTACCAAATGGGTCAACAAGGTATGATAATAATTCGATCGGTTTTGATACCAGAAAAACAACCTTTGGACGTTTAGAGCAATAGTTAATCGATTGTTTGTTTTTGTTTGCACCGACTGCTTTTAATTTGTCGAATTTGACAATAATGACGCATGTTATCAGACATTCGGAATTTAATAATTAAACGTTCAATTCGGTCGAAAGTCTTCTGAATCGGAATTAATTAATCAATTATAAAGACAAAATTGCTGACATTTTTTTATATTTCGGGATTTATTACATCGATGAAATTTGCTCATCTATTCAGATTTGGTCTTTTGTATTTTGAATTTGCAGTCGAGAGATGTCTCCACTTTCCCTGTCATCAGGACGTTTGAATTCGCTTTAATACATCATTGTGTTTGCCACTTAATTTCGTTGATGCTTCTCAGTCAACGGGGTGTGAATATTGAGGTTTTCTAGAGACATTCTGGAAGTTTTCACTCTGACTTTTGTTACGCTTTGTGCAAGTGGTACCCGACTAATCGCTTGATTTCTGAAGAATCATTTTTAGAATTGAGATTGATATTTTTATGATTGTTCCAGACGAGGCAGGCAGCCGCTGTCATGTACAATCCAAACATACATCCACAGTATAAGTACACTCGGCAGCGGCGGCAACAGAAAAGCCGTGCCAGTAACTGCCGGCTGATGCATCCCGATGTAAAATTTAAAAGACTTCCCTTCTTCGATGTCGTTTCAGATCTGGTGAAACCCTCCTCGTTACTTTCTCATAGATATCAGCGACATCAGGAAGCAACTTTTGGCTTTGAATTAACCCTCCAACAGGCAGTTGACATCGCCAGCACGAGAGACATTAGCCCCGGGGCCAGATGCCCGTATATGGTTGAAGTCCAGATGAGATTCTGTTTGCTGAAGACTTCTTGCGAACAGGAGGATTGTTTTCCGGCAATAATAGTTGTTAAAGTTAACGGGGAATTGTGCCCTTTACCAGTAAGTTAATTGAAACGATTTGTGTGCCGAATTTATAGTTTGCTGGTTGTTTGCAGATTAAGCTGGGAGTCTATCCGAAACGACCACCGGGACCTGTTCACATCACGCCGATGGTGAAATTGAGTCCCACCGTTACGAACACAATTCATGTGTCGTGGGCTGCTAAGTACCGACAGGAGTATGTCATCTCCATAACCATGGTGCGCAGGACAACCTCCACCGATTTGTTGCATCGCCTCAAGTCCAGGGGTATTAACTACTCAGATCACACCCGTCGTCTCAGTAAGTTGAAGCATTTTTATCCTTTAAGAATCTTGATTTAAAAACTGACATTTTGGGTCATTTGATTTAAACAAAAAAAAATGTCACTCACTATCTTATCAAATTTTTATAAGATTTGGTAAACTTGTTTTAATGATTAAAGAAGTAAGAACCCTTATTATCAAAGCATTATTTTCAGTTGTTATTGAGGAATTAATTTTTGAAGTTTTTCAATTTTTACATCAAATTGGGGGGTTCCTTTTCTATAAAATTATTTTTCATTTTAGAACACTTAATAATAAATAATAATAAATTAATCTCTGAATGTTCTTTGTAAAAACCAAGTTATACTTCAACTCTGCATCTTCTGAGATGAATGAATTTAAGTTTAAATAGTGTCGTTTTTAAAACTAACAAAATTTTTGTAATTTCATAAACTACAGCTCACAGGTAATCCTTAATACCGTTAGGTGTCGGATATATTAAAATTTTATATTTGTATATTTACACATTAGGATTAGTCACTATGCAAAACTGAAAGTTTAGTTCGTTTCGTTTAAATTCGTAAATTTACCTGTTAGAGTTTGACTAAAAATATTCTGCGTTTATGACTTTAAACCGCAATCAACTTTTAGTGATGATAATGAGGGTTCACTGCAGGGTGCGACACATCTGGTTGCTTTGAAAAATATTTTTGTAGATACTTCAGAACCGTACTTAAATGTTTGAACTTTAGTTAAGTTCAAAACAAATAATCAAATACAAGTCATAGAATTCATCAAGTATTTAAGTTAATCAATAACCCCACATACCTACCTAATTATTAGAAGAGGTTTAATGTTTACTCATATTTATATCTAAGCATCAAGAAATTTATAAAAATTTACCAAATACAGCCCTGGCCACTTCTGCCCATGCTGATTATTACGGCTTACCTACTTTTATGGCCGGATCACTTATAGTATTGTAAAAGGCACAGTCATAAACGCAGAATAAGTTTAGACAAACTCTAGCAAATATTTTAAAGTTACTGATTGTAAGTCCGGTACT
The DNA here is from genome assembly GCA_949768715.1 of Dascillus cervinus. NCBI lineage: Eukaryota > Metazoa > Arthropoda > Insecta > Coleoptera > Dascillidae > Dascillus > Dascillus cervinus. Next base: position 28,265,656 of record OX458323.1, read on the forward strand.
GTTCTCGGTTTTACCTGAGTAAGCTATATTTCAATCCTTTGTTACGATGACTAGCGTAAAATCATTTATTTCTTACCTCTAACAACATCGCCCCAACTGATTTTGAAAATGGTACACTAATCTTATTTAAATTAAAAAATTCTTAAAATCTTGATTATTTTTTGAAATTCTCTAAAAGTTTGTTCAGTGTCCTAAAATTTTTCTTACAAACCTTGCCCAAATGCAAGGACTTCAAAGAAAATCATCAATGTAAAAATATTTTACGTTAGTTTTTACTTTAATTTTATTATTGATGCTGCGTTAATTTTCGATTTGTTTTTTTGTGGAAAAATAACAGTCTTAATTCAGTGTTTATGCGATAATGTTCTTTATCGCCAACCATCAATAGAGCCATGCATTACCATAGCGTTTTTCGGAAGTAAACAAACACTTTATCCTACTGTACAAATCAAGCATTTTACCTGCCGCAAATATTTATCAAAATAGCCATAACTGTTTGACATTAAACAGAAATCGTTTGTCACTGTCACAGCTCCAGCAGTAAAAGTTTTGTGGCGAATTATTTGTAGAAAATAATGGAAGAAAACCTTCAGTGAAATTCAGGAGAAGTCGTTAGAGACGCCTTTCGAAATTCTGCCTCAAAAATCAGTCAAAAAATGCAATCGCCAGTATGACATATTCATGGAGTGGTGCAAGAAACACGAAATTAAAAAATATAGTGAAAACGTTTTATTGGTGTATTTTTTCGATTTATCGAAAGAGTATTCTCCTTCTTCGATGTGGTCGTATTATTCAATGGTAAAAACAACCCTTTCAGCAAAATATGACGTTGATATTAGTAAATACAAAAAGCTTACGGCTTTTTTTACTAAATGCACCGGATGAAATATACTTAATGATGAAAGGGGCACAATACACAAAAAATAAGTTCGTTTAATTTAAAAGTACGTTTAATTCTAAGAAAAATGGCATATGTATTTTGTTTCTACTCAGATTATTTAATGAGTTATAATTAATTGAAAATCGGCCCGTGACGTCACTGAGCCGAGCTGCCCGTAGCAGCCTATCTTATACAGGCAAAAATTGCTCGCTTCACACGATCATTTACCTACCTTTAAACAATGTTTTCGAAATTTTGTTACGAGTATTTAGACTGTTTTTTTGTACTGAAGACGATAATGCAACCAAAATTTTAATATAGTGTCTAGTTTTAAAAAAAATATATTAAATGCGATGACACGGCGCGGTCATTCGTACCATTTTTACGCGCTTCTAAAGGTTATTTCTACCGCCCAGACAGAGGTCATAAAACAATTATTTTCAAGACGCCTGACCGTCGTGGAGTTTTGAATGTTTTGAATGTTTAGTTAACAATAGTATTCTAGTATTTACTGCTAAATTGGTTGGTTGCACTTATAAATTTAATTTTTAATTATGACAACTCCTTATTTATTTGAACCTGAATACACAGATGACGAAGAAGTTGATGCTTTTTTTGAACCTAGTAGTGTAAACATAAATTACGAAAATCGAAGTGGAATTTGTAATTAGTGTAAATGTGAAAAAGTGTGTCTATGCCAACAGATGAAGAGTCTGTCAAGAATATGATTATATAAAACATTTAATTGGTAATAATACATGCATTACACAAAATAATTTGTTTGAAAAATTGGTTATTGACAAAGATGTTTTAAATATATCACGTCATAAACCCAACTTCCTGTAGCTTTCGAAAAATGTGACCCAATTCATATGTTTTTTTATTGAGCCAATATGTACCTTCTTTTTTTAAACAAGGTTCTTTTGAAAATTTTTTCTTGGAACACACGATTAGTCTAAATCACTTTCTAAAAAATGTTTACTGCAAATTCTTGCATTTTGTCCTGGTTGAAATGATTGCCTTTTACAAAATTCTGACCAAAATGCAAATCGTTTCGGCGATTTTTCTCTATTAGGAAAACGATGTCCCGTTGGTTCGCTGCATCCAAAAACTGGTCGGCGATGTTCTGGTGGCTACTGTTGCAAATAACTCGGAGTTATTCTGCATTTACGACTTTAAATCACAATCAACTTTTACTGATGATAATGAGGGTTCACTGCAGGGTGCAACAAACCTTGTTGCTTTTATGGACGGATCACTTATAGTATTGTAAAAGGCACAGTCATAAACTTAGCCGAACTTTACGCACAATTAGATAAAATAGGAACGGAACGCACAGTCGGGGCGCTGTTCTTATTTAATATTTAAAAAAATAACTAAACAGCGTATTGAAATTCTGATTCTTTTATCGTCTTTGGCAAAACCATTCACACAGTCTCATATAAATTAAGCATTAAAAATATAATTTTTAGATAGATGAATCGTTGTGCGAAGCGAGTAACTTTTGCACGTGAGAGATACGGAGTTTCGGTGAGGTCGGCTCAGTGACGTCACAAGCAATTCTAAAAAGTCTTAATATCTTCTAAAACAATTTTTTTTTTTACATTTGAGTTTTATCAAATAGTTTTTAATAGTTCTGACTACAATAATTTAACATTAAATAATAATTTAAAAAAAAAGTTTTTTGTGTAATGTGCTCCTTGAAGGTAATTTATGCCAACTATTGAAAAACCAAATTGATATAAATGTAGTAATTATTTTAGATTTGTGTTGTGTTTGGCATTGCTGGGGCTTTACGTAATGAAGAACTTTTGAATTTAAAAGTAAGTGACAGAGCACAAAGAATCAATTCTGGTTGTTCATATACCTAAAACAAAGACCAACAGGCCTCGACTATTTGTAATCACTTCAGAGTTTGAAGGAAAAGTAAAATCCATAGAATTATTTAACAAATATTTAACTCTGCGTCCTAAGCAGACGGCTCACGACCGATTTTTCCTAACTTATAGAAATGGCAAATGCACAGTCCAGCGAGTTGGAATCCATACTTTTGGAAGTGTACCAAGCAAAATTGCCAACTATCTGCATTTGCCAGAACCATCACTTTATACGGGACATTGCTTTCGCCGAACGTCCGCCACTCTCTTTGCCAACGCAGGCGGTAGTAAGGAAAATTTCAAACGCCATGGAGGGTGGATAAGCGACACGATTGCAGAGTCCTATGTTGAGGAATCTGTGCTCAATAAAACAAAAATCGCAAAGACGATTTCAGGTGAAAATCAAACTGACAACATAGTTGTTATACCAATGTCAATTCAAATAAAGATTTACAAATTATTAACATCGATAATAATCCTCAAACATTTTCAATTCAAACTCCTTCGACTTCAGGAATTAATTTTTATAATGCGTCAGGGTGTACGTTCACGTTTAATACAACTAATAAGTAGATTTGTTTGTATTCGCTGTTTACTTTGTCATAATAAAATGTGTAAAGTTATATCTCCATTTTTTTAATTTATAAATTTTTACGGTTGGCGATAAAATTTTGTATGTGCCACTTCAGTAAAGTGCCTTTATCGAACTCGTCTGTTACTCGCCTAGCTCGCTTTGCTCGCTCGGCTCATAATCTCAGACTAGTTCGATAAAGAATCACTTTACTGACTTGGTACATAAATAACTATTACTACCTATCATAAAGTTGATGTCAAGATTTTATTAATTTAATTTATTAAATCATGATATTATTGGAGAAAAAGTCCCAAAGATATTTCAGAATTGTTGGATGTACATTTTAGAGCAGCAAATAACTGTTGTGAGACGGTTGAATTAAATGTGGTTACAAAATTGGAACTATAAAATGCATAGCAAGTCAAGATTACATTTATATACTGAGTTTTTACCATTTTTCATTAAAGCAACATTTATAACAATATTGACCCTATTAACTAACAATTTCGATAAATTTGTTTGACTTGTCTTCATAAAAAATAAATGCTGATTAGTAACAAATCTGTTATCAAAAATGCAAATGTTATAAATAAATTATTCACTGTAAAACCAATGAAGATTTACTAAATATTATCAAACACCAAACTCAGTGTTCAATCTTGGAAAACGACATTTTAAGTAAAATATCAATGTAAGAATGTTGGTATCGTCTCAATAATATCATTGATGTTCTGGGAAAATTGAAGTATGAACAGCTTCGCATTTTGGAAACGAGGTTTCAGTATCAATATAAATATAATATATTAATAGGTAAGCAAAAAATCAATAAAGATACTATAATATTGTAGGAATCGATATTATTTTAAGCAATTTATTTAGAAATACATGATTTAAAATTAATGAACTAAAGATTACGTTTCACGCATATACCTAATACAACTTAATACTGTCTGTCTACCTGTCTTCGCACTTTCACTTCTTTCAACTTAATCAACCTTTCACCTTTGTACATTCAACTTTCAACTTTCACCTTTACATCTTAGAACAATGCTACTTAGTTCTTCGCATCTTCGAATAACTCAACATACTGTCCTTTGTCACTCCGTTTCGTCGCCGTTGCCGATGCACGTGCTTCCTACCCGCTCGCCTCCCATCACCGCGGCTTCTTTATTCCCACAATATCATTGTGCCTTATTAAAGATATATGATTAGGCAAGTTGAAGGAAGCACTGAGTTATTTAAATATGTCAAGAATTTAAAAAATAAAAGAGAGGAAGAGGAACAAACAAAGAAGTCAAGACTGGCAGCTGCAGAGAAAATAAAACTCGAATTAAAATCAAAATATTTGAAGATTGATGAAATCGAAGCTGAGCTAAAATCGAAAAGAAAGGAACTGGAAATTACACTAGATATTTTAAAGCAAGGTATTGAGAAATGAGATGCTAAAAGTCATTTGCAAAAACAAAGTAAAAAATGCAGACAAAATTAGTCAATTCTAAATTTTGGCGGAAAATACCATAGATTAAATAAGTACCATTACCAAAGAAATTGAGGAATTAGAAGACACAAAAAGCAAAGTTTTTTTTTACCGAAAGGAAAATAAAGAATGTTATTTTAGAGAATTAATAATTTTACTTTATAATTTTTGTTATTTTTTACTAACAATAAGTCATAATGTGACGGTCTAATCAAATGTCCTAAATTTTTAAACTTGCTCTAAAATTCTGAAAAAATGGTGAAATTCATTCTCAGTTTTTGAAGCTATTTGACTTAGAAGGTGCTAGGTTAAGGCCCCAACCTGTATTTCATTTACGTAAATGGAATTAGTGTTGCTTTATAAATGACCAATTATTAGTTTTTAAAACTAATACTATTTTTGCGAATTTCTGTTTTAGTGTGTTTGTTTTCTTTCAGTCATGGATAAGTTGAATGAAGTTGTGGACGGCGAGATCTCCACTACTTTGTTGCGCGTATCGTTACTGTGCCCATTGGGGAAAATGCGCATGACAACTCCCTGTCGTGCGATCGCATGTACGCACTTGCAATGCTTTGATGCACTTTTATTTTTACAAATGAACGAGAAAAAACCTACTTGGATCTGTCCTGTCTGTGACAAACCGGCTCTCTACGATAATTTAGTGATCGATGGGTCAGTTTAAATTTATTTATTTCCCTTCAGTCAATTCAATGGTTTTTTACAGGTATTTCCAAGAAGTATTATCATCATCGGAGTCATTATCCGAGATAATAGAAATTCAGTTGCTGAATGACGGTATGAGAAATGGCACTAAACTGGCAAACCAAGTTGAAGAACTACCCGAAGTCTCACTCGATCTGACTGATGATTTAAGTAAGTTGGTGGCGAATATAAAATTTTAATTTGCACAATTATATTTTTTTTTACAGACATAATCACCGCCGGGGCTGCTTCATTGACACAGGTAGAGTCGTGGTCTTGTGAAAAACCCAAGGTATCACCCGAAAGCCAAGAGATTGTAGATCTCACCGCCTTAGATTCGGATGACGACGTGCCGATGTGATTATGATCAAAAATAAAAGTTGTTGCTTCATGAGTTAATGAGGCTGTGTTTAATACAAAACCTCCATAAAAGAATGTGAGTCAAATTGGCTTCTCATAAATTGTTAATTTTTTTAAAATACTTTAGATTCGAAAACTAACGGAACATCAATAAGGAGAGAAAACTGCTGCTGCTGCCATCGTTCATTCTAGGTGAAGAGAAGCCGGCAAATTTTGTATTTTTTGCACTCTCTTTTATAAAGAATCTGAAGCAAGAGTGTTCATGGTAGGATTTAAGTTCATTTTCCTACAAAAATTGTTTATTTTGTTTTTACCCTAAGTTAAATTCATACGAATTTGTAACTTGTTCGAATAAAATTGATTCACATTTGTAAGTTGGTCACAATTTTTGTTAATTGCATTTCTGTAATCTTACTTAATCACTGTAATAAGATGATTGTCCACACTCAACGAAAAGGATAGGTAGAATCAACTAAAAAGAACTTTCGATTTTGCGCATATCTACCATTTTAGTTGATTCAACCACAACAGGTTTGTTAAATGACAAAATAATTGGGATTGTGTTGCAAATACGAATTGCACTTACACTGCAAAGATTTCGGAAGACGAAGTTAGTCGATTAGATCTATCCACAATGGTAGTGCCTATATTCCTATGAGTTCCCCGACAAAATTAATTGTTAATCAAACAATGAACAGTTGTCTTAACAAAATATTGCTCAACTTACCGGTGCATTTGTTAAGTGGTTAGACTTTACTTAAGACCCCGCTCGAATCCGCGACTTTTATCTTTACAGATCGATAGTACCTACAATCAAATCTAAGCATTGCAGTACAAAAATTAATGTGGGCCGGTACGTAATAAGACTACAATGATTAATTAAAGTTAAGCGTATAAACGTACAATTCGCCATGATAGACATGCGCGTTAGGTAAAATATGGAGGCGGTAAAAATAACCAGATTTGAATATTTTTTTTATTATATAACTATTTGCAATCTGTAAAGACTTACAATAAGCAAATTCGATAAGCGAAATGTGTGTTGACTTTAACCCAGTGTTTTCTAAAAATTTAGTTGTTACACTCGAAAAGTGAACTAAACTCAAGGTTGGTCAGGTCACGTTTATAAGGTTTGACTCTTTCCGTGCGGGTTTGCAGAGTTAGTGCTTACATGACGATTTGACGATTTGACGCTTTGACTGCAGTTATTGTATTGTCGCCAATAGTCCCAAGAATCAGATAAATTTTGCGAGCTTCACTAAAGTTAGTTTTAAGCTCATCAATTTTTGCGAGCTGGTCAAAATGGAACAAATAAAGAGATTCCCCTGTTTTAGGTTTATGATTCGCAGTATCTATCAACAATTTATAGGTATTTCCTGACTCTATCACGAAATACGCACTTGAGAGCAAAATGTTTGATTGATTTATTTCATTTAAATCAACGTACAGAATAGTTGAAGGAAAAATTAGACCTCAGCGAGGTAGCTTTTTGTTCAATTTTTAACATGAACTAAAGCAAAAAATTCTGCGGTAACCGATGATTGAGAAAACTTGTAAAAGATCAATTTTTCAAAGTTTGAATATACGAGCGAGGTAGATTATTAAATTCTACATAAGTTGATGATGCAAGGTTTTCTTCAAATTTAAGGCGAACAAAAATATCTTGCATCTGTTTTTCAATTATTCGCAGATCCCACGAAGCAGGAGCCTTAAGGGGGTTCTCCAAAACCCCCAGACATAATTTTCCCAACCCACTTCGTGACGAATAAAATTTATAATGACCAGTTTTGATTATGAGAGTTATCTCGATTTATCGGGCCGTATACGACTCGATTTACAGAGCCCTGACCAACCTTGACTATCTATAACTTTGAAGTTAAGTTCATTTTTTGAATCTGAATATTTCTCGCAGTCAAAATTCTGTCGTAATGCATGTATGTTTACATGGCTAACTTGAATTAATCATTGTAGCCTTATTACGTGTCGGCCCACATTAACTTTCACACTGTAATGCTTAGATTTGATTCTACTATCAATCTGTAAAAATAAAAGTCGCGGATTCGCGCGGGGTCTCAAGTAAATTTTACCTCTTTCTCATATTTGTCGAGTGAAGCATTCAAATTGAGAATGCACCATTTGCGGTACTCCTGTACAAATAAGTTCTGCAGATTCGGCAACTGCTCCATCTTAATGTCTTCGGCGGCTTTCCGCAACAAACCTAGCACTTCAGCCGTGACGACCGGAAGCGTGACAGTTTCCATGTGCTTCTTCACATTCAGGGTCGCCTGTAATTTAGGCGGTGCCGGTTCCGTTATCTCCAATTCTTTGGACATTGGTCGTTCTTTCCACCACCTCATCAAATGTTTGTTACAAATATGCGACATTCTATTTGAAAACATCACAGTCAAATTTATAGTATCTACGTCTAGAGCCAAGTACAAGAGCGTGTAACTTCCCAAATTTAGTTGTGATCTAACAACAATCGGAAATCGGTATCTATCTAGATCATAAGCTGGATCTACATAATAACACTAAACAAAAGGTAAGACACATTTTATTTTCTAATTTCGATTTTAAATATTTCATTAGAATGACATTTTACTCTGGGTCTGTTTTAATACTAAGTAAAATATATTGGTTAACTATACGTCCCGTTTTAAACGGGATAGAACCATATTTTTGACACAACCCTGTCGTTCCGTCATTTTAATAAAATCAGCACATTATACGGAATATAGTTCAGTTATTTTGTTTTTAAAATTTGCATAATAAGAGGATTTAACTATTTTGTTACTAAGTTTGTTAAAAACTACCGCGCCAAGTCCGTTTTAGATTGACTAACAGTAAACATACAAATTATTTATTTAACGAAAAATGTAAACACCGACCCTAAATGACTGTTCAAATTATTATTCACTGTAATCATCATGTTTACAAGAATTTGGTTATTAGTTTAAAATTATTATGACCTATTAGACTTTCACTGCCACTTATCAATTCGACAGTAGTGTACGTCTAATAGTTTAAATATAAGCAAATTTTGAAACTTTTCTTATAAATATGTGGTATTCTGATAAGAACTAAGAGCATCCGAACCAAATTATTTTATTTTCATTGGTTCACTTTGTCTATACAAAAGACCAAAAATTCGATTATCACTCGGAACTTTTAAAGTTAATTGTCGAAATTGTAAGTGGAGTTGGTGGATGCGACATTGAAGCTAACATAAAAAGAAAGGCAGTACACTTACTAAAAAATGTTGTAAATCAGTGGCGGCTTGTCAGAGGAGGTAAGGGAGGCTAAGCCTCCTCATGATAAAATTGAAATAAATAAATAATTACATAGTCAAATTTGATTTTCATTAAAGTTTCAGTACGAAATCATCAATTATTAGGTACTCAATTAAATAAATGGTAATAGTTATTTGGTAGATAATTTTCTTTCGCCATACCAGAATGAAACGATTTTGACCTTGAACGTTAAAAAGTGAGATGCATTACTTGAGTTAGAAAAGCACCCGAACACATACCCTGGTGTGTGCCTCTTGCCTAGAAAATAACCCAATCGTCAAATTGTTTCTTAGTACTGGGTGCGACAAGTGTACTGCAATTATTGAATTTGCGAGTTGCATTGTTTCAACATGAATGACGATATAGAAGTAGAACTACAAAATGTATTTTCTAAAACTTGTGAGAATATTGTAGATTTTCTTTTAAGAAGGTCATTTAGGTCTTTGGATTACGATACAAAATTATTTATTTATAAAAATTATGATAGGCCTCGTCCAAATCCAATTTCTTTAAAACATTCCGGAACGGCACAAAATCGAGGTTTTAATGTAACGTGGTATAATAAATGCGGATGGCTTACCGGGAGTGTAAAGTAATGTAAATTGTTTTGTTGGCCATGCTTACTTTTTTCATCGGCGTCACAAACCGAATATACTCAGTGGAAAACAACGGGATATCACGATTTGAATTTACCGCGTTCCATTGAAAGACATAGAAAATCAAAAGATCACATATCATCAACATGCAAATTTACGTTATTTGGTAAAGGAAATCAAAATACAGCGAGGGTTTTGGATACTGCTCGAACTCGAGAGATTGAGAAATTTAATATCAAAGTTAGAGACAATAGAGATATGATGAAGGGATTAATTGATATTTCAATTCTTTTAGCATCACAAGATTTAGCATTTAGAGGGCACGATGAACGCGAAGATTCAAATAATAAAGGAAATTATAAAGAACTAGTGGCATTAATGAGTAAATACGATCAAAATTTTGACAAGTTTGTTAGTTGTAACGCGATATTTTCTGGTACATCCAAAATAATACAAAATGAATTAATAGAGTAAAATTGCTTATGTTGTAAAACAAGAGCAGCAGTTATGCCTAGTGACTTGAATGGTCTGCAAGCAAAAATCAAAACGATTGCTCCAATGGCCCTTTTTACTCACTGTTACGCACATCGTCTAAATTTAGTTCTTAGCAATGCTTGCAGTTCAATTAGAGACTCACGAATATTTTTTTCAAATATAACTGGCTTTGCGCAATTTTTTTCTAAATCCACTAAGCGCACCAATATTTTAAATCAAATTTGTGGCAATCAGATCCCAACAAATGTTCCATCTCGTTGGAATTTTACTTCTCGAACTGGAAATAGAGTAAAATTATTAATTTCAATATAGATAGCGACGAGTTTAAACATGATTTAGTGTCAATAAGAGAGGCAAATAGCTTGAAAAAAAACTCTTAGATTGAAAATTTTGTTTTTTATTAGAGACTTACCGACAGATTTTTTGGCAAACTGAGATTGTGTTTTCTATTTTACAAAGTAAAGCTACAGAATGCAAAGAATCGTTTAATTTAATTAATATCTACTTTAGAAACCTTTAGAAATGATGAAACATATTTTAATAATATATTTTCAAATTTAGAGGTAAACGTTGAATCAGAATCTAAAAGACGAAAAACCGTATGAAACAAAATTACAGGCGGATTTTAATAGAAATTTTAGAAAAATAATTGATCAAATTAAAATTAGATCTTCAGATTTAAATCACCTGATTTTCTTTGACCTACTGACATTTGATAAATTTTCCTCCTACTCAAAAGAAATTCCAGCAAATTTGCTTAAGAATCTGTTCGAGCAGTATCCTTTTTTTGATAATGTTCAATTAACAAACGAACTTGCGGTTGTATATAATGACAGTACATTATTAAATCAATTCAAAACACCGACAGAAATGTTAATGTTCATGTTTACCAATGACTTACATTTATGTGCGCCTGAATTATTTACCATTCCTATAACTTCATCATCCGTCGAGAGAAGTTTCTCTACTTTGAAACGAATAAAAACTTACCTTCGCAATACAATCAACCAAAATCGACTTTGTGATATAGCTTTAATTTCAGTTGAAAAAGATTGTATTTCAAATTTTACAAAAGAGCCAAAATTTTATGAAAATGTGATTGATCACTTTGCATTTCAGAAAAATAGACGCATTCCATTGATTTTTAAAAATGTTTAGTTGGATCTGTCGGCCGTTTTATCTATAGATTATATATATGTATCTATATATCTATTTAGAGTTTATATTTTGTTACCGAAAAACTTTTGTTTCCGTTCAAAGAATTTTCGTCTTGTTACTTTTTTTCTGAGAGCATTTCTGTTCTCACTTTAGTTTATTATTTTTTTGTTTTGAATGAATTTCCGCTTGCACTTGTTACAAGCTTAATCCCATTCTGTTATTTATTAAGTTATTTGCCGATTTTTAACAGTCATTATCAATAATATTGTGCAAATTAAGGCACGACTTTTTACTACCATCAACCTAAAATGGTAATTTATTGAATCACACATTATATTATTTTCATTATTAAGTAAGAGAAAATACATTTTGTAAGCCCATATCTCATCATCCCACCCTATGCATTTCCTTCAATTCCTAATCCAGTCCTGGCAAGAAATAACTCTACACTTCCTCGATGGTTCTTGCTGGATGGTAAATTGGGATACAAAAATAAAACATCATAATTTGTTGACTAACAATAAGTAGAGTACTTATACATAAAATATTAGCCTCCTCACTCATCGCTACCACGAGCCGCCACTGTTGTAAATATGATAATGTTGCGACTGTTTGGACGGTTACTTTTTAATATGTGGCAGTTTTAAAATATTTATTAAAACTAACCTTTTTTAAAACAGAAATTTGTCAGAATATAAATAAAACACATTCCGAAACCAACACAATGGAAAATAGATGGTTGTATGGGTACTCAAAAAAATCTGAAAACGAGAACACCGGGCCAAAAGAAGATGGATCAGTTCGAAACCAAACTCAATTATTTCACCATCAAGCCGATCTAATAAAAGCTTCCAATCGGCTTGAAGTTAATTTCCAGCGATGTTTTAATACTATGGAGAAGGTGCTACCAATTCTTGCAGCTTCAGCTAACCGTCAGAAAGCTCAAAAAGGTATTTCGACATCTACAGTAATCGAGAATAAAGGCAAGAGACATAAAACATTAGACGAGAAGCAAACTCGAACAGATGTATGGACAAGTTTCAGTGGGACTTCAGCGAGACATTTGCGACAGCGGAATGCTACTAAACATTCTGCAAAGCAACAACAAAATGAATTCAGTGACTCAGATACAGATCGTGAATGCCTTGCGGTATGTAATCATTAATAAAGAATATTAATTTATTTAATCATTCAACCATAAGGTGACGATGAACCGTGGAAGACAAACAAGGAGACACATTCGAAAAAAGTTAAATGGTGCTTATCAAAAATGCAACGGCGCAACTAAAATTCATGCAAAACAAAAACAAACTGGTTCAAGTAGCTCAGATTCAGAAATTCGAATTCCTCCAAACCATGAACAGAAGAATTTATCGACTATTCAACGTGCTTGGATTGGGGTAAGTAACAGGTTCGACCTTGAATTAATTAAGGCCGAGCAAAGTAACAATACTTAATTTAATGATTATTCCAGAAAATCATCAGCCAGAAAAAAGAAAAAGAATCCAAAGTCAAACGAAGCTAAAACGTTTTGTAACTAGTATTTAAGGGGTTTTGTAACGTATTGTAAACTATTTTTTGTAATTTATGTAAAATAAATGTTACACACAATATTTTGATGTGTTGTAAAATAAAGCTATTTATTTATTTATCTTAAAATTGATAATATATTTATTCGAGACTGTCTTTCAAGAACCCACCTTCCCAGCTCCGTCCACAAAGATTATGTTTTGTGGCCGTTTTTGTTGGTTTTGATTATCTGCTCTAAACGATAAGTCAGTCAATTTATAGGCGAGGAACAATAAATTTTAAAGTTTCAATAAAATGACAAAACTAAATAAATTAAGTTAGTTTTGTGCAAATCAGGGAATTTTTTAAGCTTAAACAAAAGGTGAGATATTACCTGCTAATACTTTGGATGCAAAGTATCAATTCGTTATACGGAAATGTTTTCTTTGTTCTAAGGGTTATAAAATGTATTAAAAATGTCTCCATGGTGAAGGTTCCCCAAAAAATCGCTATATATAGAGAAATTCGTTAAATAGCAATTGAAGCGTTTTTTACAAAAACAACCATAGTCCTAATTTTTTTTGGTGATATTTCTTATGAATATCGAATGGGCAATGGCTGTTTTTGCAGAACAAGCAAATATTTACTTAACTATAACGTTGGATTATGTATCTTCTTGCAGAAACCGATCACACCATTCGATTGGGCGTCCAAGAAACTCTGTAACTCAATACTAACCGCGAATTCGCATTTTTGGACTATGGTCGTTTTTGTAAGAAGCGCCTCAATTACTTATAGGGAAGTTTGACTGTATTCAAAATGCAGTTATTAAATTTATTAGGTAAAATTAAAAATTCCAGTAAACTTAGTACATTCATTGAATTCGTGGAGATCATTGAAATGAATATGCTAACAGTTTTTAGACACGCCTGCACTTTGTAAAGTTTTGTGATCGTGATTAGGTGGACAATTTTTTATTTCATTCGGTATTGATTCTTGAAAAAGTGAAAGAACGCGTGGGCTCACGCGTTTCGCTCGCGCGTAATTTTGATATACCACTTTGGCTACAATAATAAAAAATCGTTAATCAAGTAAAAAAAGTGTCATACAATGTAGTTCCGTGGCAAAAAAACGTAAGTAGATACAAAAGAATTTCATAGTACGAAGAATTTACAGTATTGAAAGAAACCTAGGTAGTATAAATATATACAAGAAGTAAATTTACACCAAGCTAATTTGTATGATTTAAAAAAAATAATTATTGCCCTTAATTTACATTTTCCCTCAATTTAAGTTTTTTTTGTCGGTTCCTTCAAAAACGTTATACGGAGTATTCTGTTTGTGATTACGGTTAGTAACTAGCGCTTAATCCTAAATCGCGCGTGCCAATTTCTATAACGTTACTGCGCACACAGCGATATTTGGACTGCACTTCAAGAAGGTTCAAAATATTTCGATTTTTTTCATATTTTTTTCTACATTATTTTCTTTAAAGAATTCCGGAGTAGGTACCTATTATCAAGAAAAAAACGGTAAACGTTAAAAAAACCTTATATTGATTTTCATTTCTTTTATATTTTTTGCTATATAGCGTAAAATAAAGTGACTAAAGATTAAAAAAGCCCTTTAGAGTCATGTCTCACCCCAAAACGACAGTATCGTCAAAAATTAGAGATTTGCGGTCCAAACAAAACACGCGCGCGCGGTTAAGGGTTAAGCAACCATTGTCGATTAAAATTTACGATGTTCCTTAAATGCTTTTGTTTATTGAGTTCAAAAAATACTTAACTTTAAAATTCAAAGCTCGCCATTTTAACTTTGGGAGTTCTTTAGACAAACACTCCCAGTCCAGCCAGACGAAATGGAAAATTTTTATTTAAGCCGTTCATTTTGGATATACTTAGTAATCGCTAAATAAGAAGGAGTTTTGCGTCGGCGAAAATCTGCGGGAACGCAATATAATATAATATTCAAGAAATGAACTGAATCTATTTAAATCAATTCGTACGCACACCCACGCAAAACGTTTTTTTTTATTTGGCGATGTGTTTACAAACATTACGTGCAGCCCTGCCCATTATGCGTCAGACGCTGCTGCTAGTTGTGGTGCGCAGCGGGTATTTTATTTCCCTGGTACCCGCCATATTGACGTCTGAATCCGATTTCCAAGATCTAGATCCGAAATAGGGGTCTGTCCACACGACATCCGATATCGGAAATCTGAGTTTTCCGAGTTTGAGAATTGTGCTTGTTCGGATAGCGCGCTTGATCGGAACAATCGGATGCAAGATGCGCATGCCCGGGTAGCCATTTTTGTTGTTATTTTCAACGCATATTCTCTTGTGTTTTAGCAATTGCTGCGTTTATACATATCCAATACGAATTAGGTAATTCGCTTTAGTAACACCCGAATTAAGGTAAAGTGACTTGGGCCTGTTTATACTTACATTTCGTTCTAATGCGATTTAAGTAAATTCAGTTTTCAAGTGTACCTACCAACTCAACAATTTATTTAGTTTTTAGAGTAAACAGCCGGTATTTAGGTATCCGTACGGTGTAAAAATTGCAAAGCGCCGGTCTTACGCAATTTGTATGCAATTACGGAAAATTTTGCAGATCTTTGAAAATATTACGTTGGAATTTTTATTAAAAGGGCACAATACACAAAACATAAGTTCGTTTAATTTAAAAGTACGTTTAATTCTAAGAAAAATGGTATATGTGTTATGTTTCTACTCAGGTTATTTAACGAGTTATAATAAATAAGTATAAAATAGGCGCGTGACGTCACCGGACCGTGCTCCTCGTTGCGACCTATCTTACACGTATAAAAAATACTCTCTTCACACGATAATTTACCTACCTTTAAATTATATTTTCGAAATTTTGTTACGAGCATTTAGACTATTTTTTTGTACTGAAGACGGTAGTGCAACCAAAATTTTAATATATCTAGTGTCTAGTTTCTTTTTTAAAAATTATTATATTCTGTGAGCTACGACCGTTTATACGCACACTTAGGGCCAGTTGTTCAAAGACAGCTTAAGCCGGGTTTTCGTTAAACTCGGTTTACTGAAGAAACTAGTGTTGTACAAACGGAGTTTTGGGTTAAGCTTTGGTTTAAGTGTGAGTTTTGTGAAGCGGCCACAGTTGATCGCTTAAGTGCGGTTTACCAGCTTTACTACTATTTACATAACCTCAAAACAAAGTTGATAGTTTAAAAGTGATGAAATAGCGTTAAAAAAAAACTATTCAAATGGAAAATTACAATGATATGACGGATGTTGAAGAATTTTTGGAAATGATTGAGCACGATCTGCTTCCTAGGGCTCCGAGGCAGTACCAACAACGTCCTAACCATTTTCAACTATGGGATGAAAAGCAATTTTATGCAAGATTTCGACTATCCAAAGGGATTGAAAATTTAATAATCGATGTACCTGAGATACAAAATAAAACTGACAGGTAAAATGTTTCTTTATTATTGTAGCATGTGATGGAATTTCAGTCCACTTATCGTGTTATAGAAATCATGGAATGTTCCCTTCGGAAATGATGTTAATCACTTTGAGATTCTTGGCAACTGGCAGTTTCCTCCAGGTAATTGGTGATTTTGGGGGAATTGAAAAGTCCACAGCAAGTCGAACTGTTTATAAAGTCTTGCGTGCAATAGCAAGATTAGCTTCACAATTCATCAAGATGCTATCAACAGAAGCAGAAATTTTACAAGCAAAACAGGCTTTTCACTTGATCGCGAACTTTCCAAATTGCATTGGTGTACTAGACTGCACGCACATAAAAATACAAAGTCCAGGTGGTGAAGAAGCTGAGCTGTTTCGTAACCGAAAACAATACTTCTCATATAATGTGCAAGCAGTGTGTGATGCTTCATTGAAATTTTTAGATGTTGTGTGTAGATGGCCAGGTTCAGCACATGATGCTAATATTTTTGCAAATTCAAAAATTAGGGCTCGTTTGGAAAGCCATGAGTTTGGGAGTAGTGTTGTAGTTGGTGACAGTGGGTATGTCATAAAACCGTATTTAATAACACCGTTACGAAATGAAGGAACCCAAGCAGAAAATCTTTTTAATGAAAGTCAAATTAGAACAAGGAATCCGATTGAGAGAAGTTTTGGTGTCTTAAAAAGACGTTTTCCAATACTTGCGTTAGGTATTAGATTATCACATAAAAAAGTGGAAGCTGTTGTAATAGCATCGGCAGTACTGCATAACAGTGGCGGCTCGTCAGAGGAGGCAAGGGAGGCTAAGCCTCCTCATGATAAAATTGAAATAAATAAATAATTACATAATCAAATTTGATTTTCATTAAAATTTCAGTATGAAATCATCAATTATTAGGTACTCAATTAAATAAATAGTAATAGTTATTTGGTAGATAATTTTCTTTCACCATACCAGAACGGCCTTATTAAAGGGGATCTTCTGTTTACAATATGGGACAAAGTTGCATGTAAGCGCCAGAAATATTGTCGAGACCGGGTCGGAGGCAATTTGCTACATTTGACTCCAAGCATCTGCTTTAACACTACTATAATGAAGCGATTTTGACCTTGAACGTTAAAAAGAAATGAGATGCAATACTTGAGTTAGAAAGAATAAAACTATTGCAGTAGAGGCTACGACTCCATCCCCCACCCAAACAGGCGCCCTGGCCAGTGCGTTTTGCCGGACAAAGATCCCATTTATTCCTTAGCACTGGGTGCGACAGGTCTACTGAAATCATTGAATTCAGGTATAATATTTTGAATTTGCGGGTTTTATTGTTTCAACATGACTGACGATATAAAAGTAGAACTAAAAAATGTATTTTGTTGGCCATGCTTACTTTTTTCATCGGTGTCACAAACCGAATATACTCATTGTCAGTGGAAAACAACGGGATATCACGATTTGAAAAATTTACCGCGTTCCATTGAAAGGTCACATATCATCATTTATAGGGATACAAATCCCGCAAATGCGGGATCGCGCATGATTTTAACGAGATCACTTATGCGGGACTACATATGCGGGATCCGCGGGACTTCCGGGACTGAATAAAAATACAGTAAAACCTCCCAATAGCGGCCACAAAAATTTGTTGTAAAAATGACCGTTATAGGGAGTTGACCGTTATTGAGAGTGATGAATATATCTAAATAAAACATGTTGAATTTTGAAAAGTGGCCGTTTTTAGAGGCGACCGTTATTCAGAGGTGGCCGAAAATAGAGGGTTTACTGTATCCGAATTTGAAAAAATATGTATGCCGAGCGCGCGTTTTCTGTCGCCCAGCAATAAAATCAGGTCAAATTTACAAGATCAAACTTTGAATACTTTATCATTTCTCTGAAAGTATTTCCAAAAGAAATCTCAATAATTTTTCTTAATTTTTTTTTACTAATAAATGCTACTTTTATTTTGAATTTAGTTAACTTTTATTGCATAACTAACTTCTGGTACTTAATTTTCTTAGCAACTAAAAAAAACATTGTGATAGTTTGTATTCCCTCAAATCCTGCGGATCCGCGGGATTGATGATGCCAATCCCCCAAGCTTGCGGGACTGAAGTTTTGATGCGGGATTGGTACCCCTAAATTCATCAACATGTAAATTTACGTTATTTGGTAAAGGAAATCAAAATATATCGAGGATTTTGGATACTGCTCGAACTCGCGAGATGGAGGAATTTAATATCAAAGTTAGTTATTTTCATTATTAAGTAAGAGAAAATACAATTTGTAAGCCCGTATCTCATCATCCCACCCTATGCATTTCCTTCAACTCCTAATCCAGTCCTGGCAAGAAATAACTTTACACCTCCTTGATGGTTCTTGCTGGACGGTAATTTGTTATACAAAAATAAAACATCATAATTTGTTGACTAAGTAGAGTACCTATTCTTCATAAATATTAGCCTCCTCACTCGTCACTACCACGAGTCGCCACTGCTGCATAATATTGCAATAGAAATGGGAGATCACACTGAATTTGAACACAATGAGGAAGTAGAAGCAGAAATTGAATTAGCTAGAAATATTAATCCTTAAATTGCCAAAGAATATAGAGCAATAAATGAAAATAATATTGTTCGTCATAGATTAATTATGAATTATTTCGTACAATTATTAATAGAGTAATAAATAGTCTTTATTAGTAGTCAAAATACATATGTACATCAACACTATTTCTTTAATATATTTTTTTTTCAATTTCTAAAATTTCTAATTTTAATTTATTTTCAGCACGCATGTGATAAAGCCTCTCTGCATGCAACTCTTCGGCATGCTTCATCTCCATCGCATACCTTGCCCGTTTGCGCTCCATACTTAAAGCATGCTCGATTTTATAACATTCTTCTTGAACTCCAACAAATTGATGTTTAGTCTGAGCCCATTGCCCCACTTTTGTTTTTAAATTGCCTCCAGAATTCCCTATAATTATATCAAAACTAGTGTGCATTGGCTGTTAAAAAAAAATCACTTACCTGACCCTTTCAAACGTCCTGCTAATGCCGGATGCTTTGGGGTCCTTAGCATCGCAGGCGTATATTTACTCCAATTATCTGTAATGAATTTGAGCAATTATAATATATTGGTCATTTATTGATGTTCTTAATGCTAGTACCAGAAACATTTTCTTCCATTACTACCTCAATGGGGAAACTCTCGTCTGTGGCTGATGGGGGCACCGAAGAGAATTCCACCATTGCAGAATTCACTGTGGTTGCGATATCTTTCGTGGTAGTATTGTGTACATCTAAAAAAAAATTATACAAACATGAAAACCACCATTTCGTTACAGTCAGTAAATGAACATTCCATCTAATACATCCCCATCAAATTCTGATGGGAACCCCGCCACTTGGGTAGCAATGATGCTACCTACAACAGCCTCTACTTCCGTATGAGGCCCTATTGATTTTGAAGATCCACCACCAGTTTTATAATACGCAATTTTTTCTGCGGAATGCTTCTTTTTTATGTTTTTTTTTTATAATTTTCATATTTTTTTCTAAGGGAAGCCGCATCCAACACTATTAAATTCTTCACTTAACTTCCTCCAAGTTTCTACTTTCATTTTGTTGGAGTCAGTATCACTCTTTTTACATTCTATTTGCTTAGAATGTTTGGAAACTAGCTACAACAACAGATCTTCTGTTTTGGAAAAGTTGCGACACCGTATTGCCTTGTCCATGATCACTAAAAACAAGATTTTAATTAAAATTGCCATCAATATTAAAAATTAATCACTTACCGTCGAAAAGTTTAATACAAATCACCACAGATAATATAACATAAAACAAATCACCTCACAAAAAACGACAAATAACAAATCACCTGACTTAAAAACGGTTCAAGCGAAAACTAACGGATACTGCCGAACGAACACCGAATTAGGTGTGAAGTGCGCAATGAATCAGTAAACGTGGTTTACGTAAACCACCGCTTTTTCGTGAATGAACAACGCAAATTATTTTGAACCTGGTTTATTCTGTAAACCAAGTTTACTAAATCTGAAGCTTAAGCTGCCTTTGAACAACCGGCCCTGTTAATATTTTCCATAAAATTTATACATTTTAACTTTTTGTAGCACATTTAACTAGGCGCGTTGTTGTATTTTATACAACACGTAGTTTTTGGACATTTTTCTTACTTTATAATATATAAAATTTAAAATGTTTGGTTTTCTTTAATAACAATTTTGAAACCAACGAAATGCTTTCAAGTACTGTTTCAAACAACTAAAGAGACGGGAATTTTTAATAAACTTTAAAAATGAGTTGGCCTGAAAGCATTGCGAAACCTGTCTCATGGTTTAAATTCGAAGATGGTCAAGCCCTCTATAGACTTAATCGTTTTACCAGCTCAGGGTCGCCCTAAAAATTGAATTCCAAGACGTGCTGTTTTGCCGCTTCGATATTCTCGGAAAGTCGTAAATGTTACGTCACGAAATCGTAAACAAAGAAGGTATTAGAGCACATTTCAATACATTGAAATAAATGTTAAAAATAAATCACTTAATAAAATGACTTTTATTTATTATTATTTCGTAAAGTGACAGTTATTTAGAATATACTCTAATTAGTAAGTGGCCAGTGCATTATTATTAATTATGAGTGCAGTCAATAAACTGCTGTTAATGCAGATTTTAAACATTTAACTATTCCGATTTTACAAACTTCACAAAAAGCGAATTCTGACCATCGATTCGGCCAGCTGCAAAATTTTTCAACTGAGAATTGTTTACCTGCCTAACGTTACTGATAAAAAGAGAAACCATTATTTCACTTCAAAGAATTGCAGGGAAAAAAAATAAGAAAACTTACGGTAAAAAAAATAAAACATTTTGGATGTCTTGTTTGTAATAATAATAATAATAATAATAATAATAATAATAATAATAATAATAATAATAATAATAGAACAATAAATGTTTATCGTAAATATTTATTTTTGAATTAAAATGAATTTTAAATCTATCACAATGGATATGTCTACATTTTGTTTTGTTTAAATCTAGACACGAAAACCGAGGTAAACTTTGGAAAAGAATCTAAAACGCATAAAATCTCAATTTCAAAAGAAAACGGACGTTTCGTTTTGAATGGTCACTCCTCATTTGATATCTACTAATTATTCCAGTAAATTAATTAATTGCATTTGTTTCGTATCAGATTAAACATATAAGTATCGATTAACGCCGTAAAAAAAAAAATTGGTAAAATCTTCCATCTTCTCGTAAACGATGCACTAAGAATGTCAATTAAGGTTTTTGATACGTTACAATAACATTTTATTAAATGCGTGTATATTTCTTATCTATTTAATAACAACAAATTAATGATTCGTTACTTTTATTAATAATAAATACTGTTTAGTAACAAATTTGAGCTTGTTTTCTTGAAACTGTTCGACTGTTACACGAACGTATTTTATTCGTTGTTTCTGTCGTTTCACTGACTTATTTTGATTTTTGACTTCATAACATTGATCCTCAATATCAAATATTGCATACGGACCTGATAATTTGTATACAACCATGCAAACATCCTTGTAACATGGCCTGCAAGCGCCGAACATCGTGTCGCATTTAAAGTGCGGCAGAGTGTACTAATGTAGGGCGCGGCAGTAATGTTTGCAACGAATATTTTGAATTTTTACAGCGAGGTGGCTTAAGTGTACCGAGTTACCATGTTAAGTGTGTTTTCTTTCATATGTTTGCTTTGTTAGAATAAATTGTAGCTGATAGCGTGTGGGAAACAAAATTTTTGCAATCTTCCTGTCAAAAAGGCGTTTTAATTCAACTGACACAGTTAAGCTTAAATTCCAATAACTTTTTTCAACAATTAGAATTACATTCTCTGTGTGGCAACGATGTTTCCAAATTGTTTAAAACATTGTATTCTGTTTTTGCAAATATTCTGTTGAATAACTACACAAAATATTGAAAAGAAACATATGACACTAAAAATTTAGAGAAAAAGAGGAAATTAACTACGCTAATAAAAGAGAAAAATAAACGTTAAAAATATGTTATTTCTAAAATTTGTGTGCAAAATTTGTAAAATAAAATTTCCTGCCCTTACTAACTTTTGCTTTATTTCTTAATACTATCAGAATAATGGTGTAGTATGGATCATTAATTGAAAATCAGTCGTGTTAGTTATTTTTTAATAAGTTTCGATTGCAACCGACGTGCAATGATACCCGGCCTACTTCTGTGCATTAATGCGGTGTTGCCAAGCATGGCTTCATGGCTTGTAAATAAAGACGGCGTTGTCTCATCTAAATTAAGCATTAAAAATATAATTTTTAGGTAGACAAATCATTGTGTGAAGCGAGTAGCTTATTACACGTAAAAGATATGCCGGTCACTTACGTCGAGACCAGTGACGTCACACGGCAATTCTAAATGTCTTTTTGCACTCCTTGCTTCCAAACAAGCGAAATGCGCACGCAACTGAGACACGGAAACATCTACTTTGAAACACTCGTGCGTGAAAACGTGCCAAAAAAAACTCGTTAATCAGACCATTTGCAAGCAAATTATTGTTTCATTTATATTCTTTAATGTGTACAATGCAATTTACACCACTTTTTAATTCAATACATTGGGGAATAGTGCAGAAATTATAAATTGAAAGTTGTAAATTTCGAATGACATTTAACAGCTGACAGTTGTTTCCGGTTCGATTTATTTTTTTATTTTATTTTGGGGTAAAAATTCGTGCAAAAAATAGCATACACACCTTGTGCGTAAACAATATAAGGGAATTCGTGCCCATTTGCACTTCACTCGTGTGCTACACCCACTCGTGTTTGCAAATCGGGCACTCATTACCAAAACATTTGTTTCTGCACATGATACGTAAATAACTATAATATGTTCTAAAAAATTTTTTTTTATATTGGATTTTTACCAAACATTAAATAATAATCGTAAAAGTTTGTTTTGTGTATTTTGCTCCTTTAAGTTTATTAAATTTTTATAAAATTTCTAAGACATAATTGAAATGAATTTCGTGACAAATGCAAATTATACAAAACGGTCCAGTTTACATTTGAGATAGTCCCCCCCCCCCAAGACGCAAATGTTAGAACCTCTTTTGGCTTGTTAATTTTATTGTTCCTTGCACCTGTGGGTGCAATAAGATGAAACAAGAGTTTTAGGACTATTAGCTTATTATCTCGAAACTTGAATTTTTGACTTGTTACACTATATAATTGAGGTATCGATGTGTTGACCCATAAATTGTAGGTTTTATTATAGTCATAATGTTTTCCGTCCATCGTACCATGCAGTTCTTAATTTTGAATATAGCTTCGAACTCTTGAGGCGTTTTCAGAAATTAACTCGGAGAAACCTAACCTTACGTTAAAGGTACGTTGTACTTAAAGTTTCTTTTAATCTTTACCTATCTACAAGAACATCATGTAGGGCTCGTTCAGGCAAAGTGAGACTTCTTAAATGACGGAGACGTCTAAAAACCAGGTCCGAATTACCGAGTACTATCAAATCTGGATTAGAACTTGACCGGATTACTGAAGAATCCGGTATAACGAAGTTCGGATTATCGAGGTCGCTCTGTACCCTCAAATCACGCTAAAACAATAACGATAGTTAATTTTAATTCGATTAATGTTTATTTATTATATATTATATTATTTCTTTAATAAATTGATCTTCAACGAATCTATTGGTGAAATAATATTTGATAAAATGAGTCACAAGCAATCTTAAGAAAGTCAGACAGTAGGTATACTGTGGGGCTTTCGGGCCAGTCGGCCATTTTGTTTTTCTGTGGAAATTTCCTGACGTCATTACGTGAATAGTTTAATATGTGATTAGGGTAATGGGGGTTTGATAATGATAAGCAATGTCTTTTTTAGGACCTTTTGACTTCAAGGTCACCGGGGCCGTTAATGAGGTAATGACGTAATAGGATGGCTGATAGTTGTGGAAGAGTTATGATGAACTTTTAGTAGTAGAGAGGCTGTACGGTTGCTGGGTCAGTCGGCCGTTTGTTTTTTTCTCGTGTAGAATTTTCCGATGTGACGAAGTGATAAGTTTAATGTGTAATTAGGTTTAATGGCTAATTGGGATTTCCTAATGACTAGTAATGTCTTATTAAGGACTTTATAATTTCAAGTCGCCGGGTGTGTTAATAAACATTCGTTTCATCTTAACGAAAGGGTTAAATAATGTGAGTCAA
Source organism: Dascillus cervinus (assembly GCA_949768715.1). Classification (NCBI taxonomy): domain Eukaryota; kingdom Metazoa; phylum Arthropoda; class Insecta; order Coleoptera; family Dascillidae; genus Dascillus; species Dascillus cervinus. The sequence goes on from OX458323.1 coordinate 28,290,288, forward strand.
TGCACGCTACTTGCTAATTAACTATGGGCTATCAAATTTTTTACATATTGTATAAAATATATGTGGAATTTCCTGTCGTCATGATGAGATTAGTTTAATGTGTCACTAGTAATGTCTGCTTAAGGACCTTATAATTTCAAGTCGCCAGGTGTGTTAATAAACGTTCTGATCGTTGTATAGGGTTTTCCAATAAGAGGTGTTATTTTGAATAGCCCGTTATTTCGGTAGATGTCACTTTTGGAGCTGTAATTTTTTGACATTTGACAAGTAGAAACTACGCCATTAATAAAAATGGAACGATACACGCTTCAACAACGCATTGAAATTATTAAAAAAATAGCGCAATCCATTAACCGTAACTGGTGCTCCAGCCTCATTTTCGAAAAAGTAAGGTCCAATGACCCCGCCGGACCATAAACCGCACCAAACAGTCACACGTTGAGGATAGAGAGGCTTTTCAACAATAACTCTTGGGTTTTCTGAGCCCCAGATGCGACAATTTTGCTTGTTGACGAAGCCATCCAGGTGGAAATGGGCCTCATCACTCAAGATGATTTTTCGATGGAATTCCGGATCATTTTCATGCATTTCAAGGACCCAATCGGCAAAGATACGACGTTGTTGATGATCGGCCGGCTTGAGTTCTTGTGTTAACTGAACTTTATAAGCCTTAAGACCCAAATCTTTATGCAAAATACGGTGTAATGACGTTTTTGGAATGTCTAATTCCAAAGAACGACGAGGAATGGACAAACCTGGGTTTTCTTCAACACTTTCGGCTACAGCAGCAATATTCTCGGCTGTTCTTGAGCGACGTGCACGGGTTTTATTCTTCACATCACTAACTTGTCCCAACAACTCGAATTTTTCCACCAATTTCTGTATTGCGGTCCGACAAGGTGCTTCACGACGACCCAAAAATGTTCGAGTTTTACGAACCGTCTCTGCCAAATTTTCACCATTTTTATAGTGAATTTTAATAATTTCAATGCGTTGTTGAAGCGTGTATCGTTCCATTTTTATTAATGGCGTAGTTTCTACTTGTCAAATGTCAAAAAATTACAGCTCCAAAAGTGACATCTACCGAAATAACGGGCTATTCAAAATAACACCTCTTATTGGAAACCCCTGTATATTAGGCTGTTGCATAAGAAGATGATTTAATTGAGATGATGACAACAATATGGTTGATAGGAGCGAAATTTGAAAATCTGGTAGCCCAACTGATAGACGACCTTACAGTTGTACGATTTAATGATTGGTTAACAACTTGTAGATGTGCGAACTCTACAACCTCATGGTTAACATCTAAAGTATGACATGAGAGCTGAAGCCTGACCCATGAAGTCAGATAGCTAACCCCTAACCCCTCGACCTTGAAACTCTACACACTTGAAAGAATAATTCATTGGATTGTAATAAACATTTAATTGTACTGCAGAATAGATATAAATCATTTCATAATATTACTAATAATTTGTATAGGAAATTATTCAAAGTTGTGCTTTTTTCACATATTCGAAATAAATAATGTATATTGTAAAATAAGACCTTTTCTTTACGGCGCCTCTCTTTGTGCACTTTCAAAAAAAGATGAAGGTATTCGTCCAATCGCTATTGGTTCAACATTTAGACGTTATCTACCCATTTCCACCCTATCGAATTAGGATTTAGAATAAAAGGCGGTTGTGAGGCAGCAGTTCATTCAATTAGATCGTATATTAAAAACCAATCTGATGCTGAGGTTATTCTTGAAATTGACGTCAAAAATGCTTTTAATTCTGTTGAAAGAGACTCACTCCTTTCTATCGTCAAGGATATCATCCCAGATCTTTACCCATACCTCTCGCAATGTTACGCTTTTCAATCTAATTTATTCTAATAATAATAACGTGATTGAATCTTTAGTAGGATGTCAACAAGGTGATCCATTAGGACCAGCCATTTTCAGTCTTGCTATTCATCGATTTATTAAAGAGCTAACTTCAGAATTAAATATTTGGTATTTGGATGATGGTACTTTAGGAGGTAAAGCATCGGATGTTTTATATGACTTAGAAGTCATAATTTCCGCGTTTAAAAAAATTGGTTTAGTTCTCAACTCTAATAAATGCGAACTTTACTTTTTTGATAACATTTCACAAATTGATAGGTCTATATTATTACTAGATAGATTTGATTCCTTAACCCCAGGAATACGTATTTGTGATAATGCAAATTTTGTTCTACTCGGTTGTCCCATTCTTGATGAAGCAATCCCTGTTTCTTTTTCTAAAAAAGTTGAGACATTTTCTTTACGTTCCACAAACCTTTATAAAGTTAGCCCGCACATCAGTTTTTTTTTGCTTCGTCATTGTTTTTGGATGCCAAATTTCATCTACCTCCTTAGATGCTGCCCTGTTTGGAAGTTTAAAAATTTATGTCAAGAATTGGACAATAATATTCATTCGACTCTTAAAAAAATTTTGAACATAAAATTTACAAACAGGTCATGGGATCAAACCAAGTTACCTGTCCGTTTTGGTGGTCTAGGTATTCGATCTGTTGCAGATATTTCAACTCCAGCCTTCTTATCTTCTATTTTTGATAATTCTCGGCTCATTAAGTTTATTCTACCTTTTCGTTTTTCCAACTTCGAGACATTTTACTCCAGTGAAGCCATTGAAGAATGGAAAATTATATTTAATTCCTCGTCTTTGCCCTCGTCATCTCCCTCCATTCAACGAAATTGGGATTTGCCAATTATTGAAAATAACTTTCAAAAGCTATTGTCTTCCTCAAATGTAACTCAAAAAGCTATTTTATTTATTATTGTTTCCATAATTTTTTTATTTTTGATGCGGCCCTGACAATTTTACTGAGTAAGGTAAATGTACCAAATGCGGACACAGTACCAAATTCGGACACTTTGCAATTTAATGCAAAAATTAAGAATTCTGTTCCGCTTGTGTGTCACAATTAGGTTAAGCTCCTGTTCGAATTATAGACTGTGTTTGTTATGTGTACCAGTGGGTGTCCCTTTTATGTATTGGAAGCCTGTGTCCGAATTAGGTTCATAGTAGTACATAAGCCTAAATTTATATTTTTTTAAAAAACCTTGTGCTTGTTATTGCGTTTTTCGTTGTAAAGCCAACAAAAATAAAGACTGTTCGATTCAGATCTTTTTTTTCCATGTAGATATCACGAAACTGATGTATATCACAAAACAAATAAGTCAAAATCTCTCTTAACGTGTCCGAATTCGGTACATTTACCTTACGGGCTTTAAATTTGTAGACAACCATCCAAACACCCTTGCAAAACCGCCTGCGAGCGCTCGATTGCCTTGTCTCATTTAATTTGTCCAATGGTTTACAACATCTTGCTGTAACCAAATTCTCGGATCGGGTAAATCAGAATCTATTGCATTAGGGAACAGCGTTTTGACAAAAAAGTACGGTGTTCAATAATTTGACTACCTACTATCCCAGACCACACGTTAACCTTTTGGGGATGTTGTGTATTCACCTCCACCATCCAATGCGGATTTTTAAACGCCCAATAATGGCAATTTTGCTTATTTACAGTACCGCTTAAGTAAAATGTTGCCTCATCAGAACAGAGAATATTGCTAATGATGCGTCAAGTGCACTTTATGCGGGTGAAATATTTCCCTATGAAGCAATATAAAAACTGCATTTTTGGATGTATGAAGATGTGAAGCGGTTCCCACGAGGGTTGAATATAGATTTTCCTGTACCATTAACAAGACACCCACTTGTCTAGTTGGTCTTTCAAGTGCCCCTGACCATTCATTTCATTTCAAAAGTGTACTTTAAAAAAATGATGCCATAACATAATTCGCCCGTAACACATATTAACATTTTTTATTGCATACATGTTTTCGAAAAGGTCAGCCACCCCTGCTGTAAAGTTTGCAAGATTGCAGATACGTATTGTTGCATTTCCATAGGCGATATCTATACAGTGCTAGCTACTATCCAAATGGAATAAATTCAGTATCTCAGTTATTGTACATATTGAGAAAAAATCCCGAAACACGACTTAAACGTTCAAGTTTTAGATTGATTTAGAAAAATAATTTTTATTCAGATTTTTTTTTTTTTTTTAATATATTTAACCAGCTCAACAGACTAACTGCTATTCATGGTTCGGTTGACAACGTAAGTTTTGACAGTAGAAATATCTAAGCGGGATCAGCATATACTACCCAGTAACTATTTTAGGCGTAAATACCACTTTGTTAATGTTCAGTCACTGTCTTCTGATGTGAAACACAGGTCTTGTTGGAGGCGCCTTTTTAGCCTGGTGTGAATTTGTCGTTCTCCCATGCTGTATATCACTGTCCCTGGGCACGCTCTGATATTGGAGATACACTTTTGTGTTAATTTTTTAATAAATTTATCAATTGCCTGGATTTCTAGTTCTTCATGAATTTTATTATTCGTCACAAACCACGCGGCATTCACAATAACACGCAAAATCTTGTTTTGCATAACTTGTAGTTTTTTAATTTGGATTTTGGGGGCATTGCTCCATACAGGGCAGCAGTATGTTAGGAGCGGTCTTAGGATAGATTTGTACAGAAGGAGAGAACATTTTATTTTGAGAGGAGATTTTCTATTAAAGATAGGGTACAGTTGAGCTAGACGTGTGTTACACTGATTCAATTTTTTATTTATGTGAAATCCCCAGCGAAGGCGGGTATCCAAGTAAAGCCCAAGGTACTTTACTGCAGAGTCATTGGGGTTCCACTGAACTATGGCTTGATTAATTTCAACGTCCGGTGGGTTTATGATTCTCCTTAATGCAAAAATTTTGCTTTCGCACTTAGATGGGTTAATGGCGATTCTCCATTTAGTGTACCAGCTAATCAGTTCGTTTACCGCTGCTTGTAGGTTTTCTACTGCGGAAGCCAGGTTTTGATTCTGAACCACAATGGCAATGTCATCCACGTACATCAAAAGTTTAGTATTAGGTGTTTCAGGAATGTCATGCGTATATGTATTAAAAAGTAGCGGACCCAGGATACTACCTTGTGGGACGCCAGCGGAGATATTTCTAATATTTGAGAGGGTTGAGTTAATCCTAATTTGAAATGTTCTGTTCTGCAAGAAAGAAGCTACTGTTTTAATTAGGTAGAAAGGAATATCTAAGTGTAGAAGCTTGAATATTAGGCCGTCAGTCCAAACCTTATCGAAGGCTTGCTGTAGATCCAAGAAGATGACCGCTGTGTACTTCTTTGTCTCGTACCCTCTTTCTATCTCTTCCGTTAGGCGAAGTAATTGGTGCGTTGTAGAATGCCCTTCTCGAAAGCCGAATTGAAATGATGGTAGTACCTTTTTGTCCTCAATGACTTCAGACATTCTTTTACTAATTATCTTTTCCAATAATTTTGAAAGCGTTGATAACAGACTTATCGGCCGATAATTTGCTGGGTTCCTTTTATCTTTCCCTGGCTTGTGAAACGGTAAAATATGTGCATGCCGCTATAATTTTGGAAAATAGCCAAGCCTTAAGCAAGCATTGAATATGGACGCCAAAAAGGCTAGTGCCCTGCTTGTCAGATTTTTAAGAACGACATTGGGTATCAGGTCGGGTCCCGGTGATTTTTTTAACCGAAGTTTTTTAATTTGCAAGCTTATTTCATTTGGTGAAGTGGGATCAATTAGTTTGACACTTTGAAGCAAATGAGTTGCAATGTAGTTCGACACTTCCGTTTCAAAATTGTGATCATGTGGTACAACTGGGCTGAGATTTTGTTCGATTTGAGAAGCAAGAACGTTACATTTGTCTTCATCAGACGCATGTGGGACGTTATTACTGCTTAAGGGTGGTATAATAGTGGGCTGTCTTAAGATTCTCTTCGTGGCTTGCCACAGCGACTGGTCATTGGGTTCGAGCTGGCCAATATATTTTCGATACGAATTAACTCTAAAGTTATCCAGTTCCCATTTAACCTGCCGTATAAGTCTGTTAAGGCGCTCAATCACTAAAAAAAAACTCTCTTTCGAAGTTATACTGGTTGTATAACTTCGAAATAGATTTTTCATACAATCTTGGAAGTGTACAGGTACCCTGTCATCTCCCGCTGCGTTTGTAGAGGCTCCCAAGCCTGCATTGTTACATTCTCGGAAATTTACTATCTAATACAGGTAGTTTAAAAATTGTCGAATCTTCAAATTCCTCACAAACATTTCTCGGGAACAATAAAATAAATTCGTTTTGAACGATTCTGAGAAATTTTATAAATAAATATTTTAGAAATATTTTGACCTCAACAAACCTAACGGGTTGAAATTTTAAAAAATTTGACTCAATTTGGCTGGAAGCAGCCTAAGCAATTCTTTATAAAATGAAAAATATTTGCTATCTTGTATGCGACGCGAAAATACAAGGCTAATAATTATTGATAAATAGTAGTGCGATTTTACAGCATTTCTTTTTTTTTATAAATAACGTAATTGTTTATTTACACTAAATCCACAAACAAAATCACTTTTTCGAGTATCATGGAAAATAAAAATAAATTATTAATAAAATTTGTTTCATAGATACGAAGAGGGAGAAAAAAGAAAACAATTATCAAGTTTTATCTTTTTTGTTTATTCAACGCACAAATAATTTGAATGAAATACGTAATAAAAAAAGTTACATAGAAATAAAGGAATCTATCTAGAGTAATAATTATTATAATTCACAAACAATTTTAATAAAATGTATAATAAAAATATATTCCCAAAAAAACAGGAAACAAACAATTTTAATAAAAAGAAAACAATTTACAACATAAAAGTAAAATAAACAAGCAACAATTATTCTGCATTTTATAGCATTATAATTAATATTATTTAACAATTACAATTACTAGGTTAAACCCGCGAGCGTACCGTCCTCTTTGAATTTTTTTGTTAGTTTTTTCAACACTTTTTTCAGTACCTATCTTACTTTTTGACCACTTTACTGTCAGAAAATTAACTTTTGCAAATGTTGATCATGTATTCCAAAAGGATTTATCAATTTTAAGTTTTGTTGATTTTCAGTAAATGTGTAAAATGTGCAATGTTAACCTTATTGAAACTTTTTTATTAATCGCGAGATCACTCAAATTTGTTGTATACAGAATGTTCCAAACGTCAATGTCGTCATCTCTTGGCTAATTCAATCAAGCCGCACAACAAATAAATGTCGTAGGAAGTGCAAGATGGTTAAAAAGGGAAAAAGGCAAGAGGCAATTTTTTTTTATATTTGATTTGGTTCTTTGTCGCAGATCATTGTAATTCTTTTATAAGCAAATATTCATCATAAACATAAACAATTCTTCGAAACTATTCATAAGTAATATCACAAGAGAGTGAGAATAAATTGAAAATAATTCGACAGATTTTCGAAAACTTGTTGCCAGGGAGTAGACACGAGAGCCCGTAGGGCTCGAGTGGCTATTCCCAAATGGCAACAAGTTTGAAAAAATAACTGGAGAATTATTTTCTAATTAATTCGCACTCTCGAGTGGTATTCGGAAGATTATTTTTTAACGTTTAAATAAAAAATACAGCATAAAAATACAGTTTAATTCATTATAAACTAAAATCAAACTGGCGACAGATGTCAAAATTAGAAAATGTGCTGTCAAGTAACATAAACAAAATACTAGAAATTATGCTCGCGGGAATAATGTACAGTAGAAAATTCTCACTATAATAATGTTGTGATTGGACAGAATTAAACACGTGTGCCCAAATACTGCTAAACGATTGGTGAAAGAAATCATTAAAAAATAATCACTGTACTTTTTATCGACGACAAGGCTCGAATTATGTCTATACTGCATGGCCTCACATAGGTAATACTTGTTCTCTGCACCAAGTATGAAGTATCCACAATTGGTTAAACAGATCTTTTCGAACAAGATGCCACAATCGCGTACTATTTAGTACTAGCAGACAATTTGAAGACATATTATATGTGATTTTCATTTGTGTTTTGTTTAGTTTTGATTAAATACCTATCACTTTCATTTAACAAGTGTTTTCATTTCAATTTCTAATTATAAATAATTTCACAATGATCTCCTTTTTCGAAAAAATAGCAATATCTTTTTTCTACGGTAAAATAAATTGGTATATTGCTTTTTACTGTATGAAGCGTCGAACTTGGCTAATAAAAAAATAATTAACTAATTGGATCGGGCAAATATGTTTTTTTTTAATGCACAAAACCGAATTGTGCGCGTCTGTAAACATACCGGCCATATCTCCTTATACATTTTCATTGCACGAAAAGTCTTTATCTGGCGTAATTAATCAAAGTACACATGACTCCATTATAGAGGCAGGTAAACAAGAAAAAGCTTTAGCATTATTTAAGCGATCTAACACATCAATTACAATGTTTCTTCGGGTGTTGCTTGCATAATTGGTACAAGAATAAAAAAATATTCCATATTGGCATTAAAAATAAATACTGTCAGTTTTGTGAAAAATATGGAGGTTCAGATTGTTTTAGAATGATTTTTATCTTCAGTTAACACGCACGGCTTTAAATATAAAAAAATAATAGAAGATGGAGATAGCAGTGTATACAATAAAATAAAAAATACCAAGCCATACGGACCAAACTTTTATGTGGAAAAAATTGAATGCAGAAATCATATTTTACACAATTACTGCAATAAACTGAACGAATTTGCCAAATGTACAAAATGAATTCCAAAAATACAGTTTCTGTTTCGTCATGTTTTGGAGTTCCGAATAGCAATTATTGGTGGTGTAAAATTCAAAAAAAAACAAAAATAAGTCTTCTGGTGAAAGAATATGTAATTTGAAAAATGGTATTTTAAATGGACTAAAACAGAAAGTTAGGTAGAATACCTATGTACTTGGAATCTGCCTGCCAGATGTATTACAAATTCGTTGTTGAAAATTTTAAAGGCACCACCCAGTCGATTGCCTGGTATTGTATACTGGAATTTTGACCGTTCGTAAGAAATGCAGTGTATCGCTTTCTTGGCAGTTCCCTCACTTTGCCAAATGTGAATAAAATTAAAATTTTATTTTTATAATACGTTTATTCGAGCTAATAAATGAATATTTATCGACAACATGTTCTGAATGTGCAAATGTAATATTCACGACTCTCCTCGAAACTGGAAAACAGCACAATTTTTAAATCGGCCTTGAGCTCGTAAAACGATCAAATCCAACCATCTTAATTTTCTGATTGTCGATTTATTAATACAATAAAAAAAATAGGTCCCTTTTAACTGTTCAAGATACATATATAGTGATTATTCTTTAAAAAAGGCTTACCAAAATTCTCGGGGAACGAAATTTTCGGTAATAGAAAATATAATAGATTTATTGAACATCTGTTTTTTTCCCCAAATTCCGACTACTTACCTGCTGTGCAATAAACTTTTGACAAATTTTTTCAACAATAAGTACATACAATGTAACTATTCAATTACATATGATGAACAATTGTGTTTTTTTATTAATAACTGTGTGTATATCTAAATGAACAAATATTTTTTCAAACGTATTAAATCTTAATTTTTTGATTCATCGTGAATTCTATTAGTAATTAAGTTTCTCTATAGTGGTTTTTTTTTCGTGGCTTTTCGAACATCACTAAACGGGATTTCAACTGTATATAAATTTTTAAAATTTAAAGCTATTAATTCACATCAGACATTTTAACCCCTTTTTTCCCGTATTTGGCACACTCAAATGTTTTATAAGATCATCATAAACGGTATTACGTGGCCCTGACCGCAATATATGACACATTTGACGCGAGTAATATTTTGAACTTTTTTTTATCAAAAATCGCGATAAAATTTTTTTTTAGTATTTTTTAAAACGATAATTAATAACATATATTTAATTGAACGGTATAAAAAAAATGAGGCGGTAAGGGGTTAAGTAACACTCTAAAGTTTGTTTTTAATAATGGTTAATAATACTATTTTTAAGAATAGTTTAGATCTACAATTTATGGTAGGTAATAATCACCGACTTAGTGTGCATAAAGTCGAAACTTGCCATCAGTCATAAATTAAAGATTCTAAGAAGCGACGTTACACTAATAGACGTTGTAAATTTTCTTGACACCGTCACGAAATAAGGACTTGAGAGCAAAATGTTTGATTGATTTTTTTCATTTAAATCAACGTACAGAATAGTTGAAAGAAAAGTAAGTGTCAAGCCGGATAGCTTTTTGTTCAATTTTTAACATGAACTAAACCAAAAAATTCTGCGGTAACCGATGATTGAGAAAACTTGTAAAGACTATTTTGACATTTTAATTAATATACTTTAATCAGATCAGTTTTTCAAAGTTTGATTTTACGAGCTGGATAGATTATTAAATTCTACATAAGTAGATGATGCAAGGCTTTCTTCAAATTTAAGGCTAACAAAAATATCTTGCATTAATTTTTCAATGATTCGCAGATCCCAGGGTTCAGGAGCCTTAAGGCTTAAGTGTAACGTCGCTTCTTAGAATCTTTAATTTATGACTGATGGCAAGTTTCGACTTTATGCACACTAAGTCGGTGATTATTACCTACCATAAAAATAGTATTATTAACCAGAGAAAAATACGCTTCGTAAAAACAAACTTTAGAGTGTTACTTAACCCCTTACCGCCTCATTTTTTTTATACCGTTCAATTAAATATATGTTATTAATTATCGTTATTGAACAATTTAAAAAATACTAAAAAAAAAATTTATCGCGATTTTTGATAAAAAAAAGTTCAAAATATTACTCGCGTCAAATATGTCATATATTGCGGTCAGGGCCACGTAATACCGTTTATGATGATCTTATAAAACATTTGAGTGTGCCAAATACGGGAAAAAAGGGGTTAAAATGTCTGATGTGAATTAATAGATTTAAATTTAAAAAATTTAAATACAGTTGAAATCCCGTTTAGTGATGTTCGAAAAGCCACGAAAAAAAACCACTATAGAGAAATTTAATTGCTAATAGAATTCACGATGAATCAAAAAATTAAGATTTAATACGTTTGAAAAAATATTTGTTCATTTAGATATACACACAGTTATTAATAAAAAAACACAATTGTTCATCATATGTAATTGAATAGTTACATTGTATGTACTTATTGTTGAAAAAATTTGTCAAAAGTTTATTGCACAGCAGGTAAGTAGTCGGAATTTGGGGAAAAAAACAGATGTTCAATAAATCTATTATATTTTCTATTACCGAAAATTTCGTTCCCCGAGAATTTTGGTAAGCCTTTTTTAAAGAATAATCACTATATATGTATCTTGAACAGTTAAAAGGGACCTATTTTTTTATTGTATTAATAAATCGACAATCAGAAAATTAAGATGGTTGGATTTGATCGTTTTAGGAGCTCAAGGCCTATTTAAAAATTGATTTCCACGATGTGCTGCTTTCGTGAATATTAAGTTTGCACATTCAGAACATTTTGTCGATAAATATTCATTTATCAGCTCGAATGAACGTATTGTAAAAATAAAATTTTAATTTTATTTACATTTGGCAAAGTGACGGAACTGCCAACAAAGAGATACCTACACTGCATTCTTTACGAACGGTCAAAATTCCAGTATACAATACCAGGCAATCGACTACGTGCCTTTAAATTTTTCAACAACGAATTTGTAATACATCTTGCAAGCAGATTCAAGTACATAGGTATTCTACCTAAGTTTCTGTTTTGGGATTGGTTAACATTTCTTAGACGACGCGACGTAGCTAAAATATGCAAAATTTGAAAAATTGTTTATTAGAACTTTAACGTCTTCTGAAGTCATTTGACTCTTGGAGTGAAAATAAGTGATTTTGTGGTGTTTGAACATGGGAATTCATGGAAAAAATCTTTGCCGACTACAGGAAGACGTCGAAGCAAGAAGAATTTATATCGCTTGAGGCAGAAAAAAAAAATGAAAGGTACGTTTTTTCTTTTTTTATTAGAAAATTATATTTAGTCTAGGAGCCCATAGGATTTCGTAGACATTCAGAGTGCGACGGTTGCAAAAGACTTATTCCTAAGTATTTTGGACCTCCTGATTCCAAAAATTTTGGTCGCAAAGTCTGAAAGTGGTCAGTTTAATTGTTATTAACAAATTAAATGTTTAAATGGCAATAAAAACTTTATTATTGTAGATAGTAACACTTTTATTGCATTAAAAGATTCAGTCTTGTATAGGAAACTTATATTTTTTTGAAATTTAAAAAAAGATTAACTTTAACAAAAGTTATTGCAAAGTTAGTGCAAGTACCTTACGTTTTCCGTCTTTGCGCGCATCAATTTTACAATTACTCTACTTCTAGGGTCCGTGAAGTTAGCGGACGACCTTGATCAGGAAAATTAAAATTAGGCAGAATGTTTAGTGCTTCATTCCTGCTCATTCATGCTTCTAAAACAAAAGTCAGCGGACGCTTCAAAAAAAGTTATTACAGATTATCTTTAATTTCGAAATTAATCATTTTTAAGTAAAGCAATATTAAATTTTTAAATTAAATTTTCTGCATTATCAGGGATACTGTCATTAGCTAAGGTAGAAACTGGTCGGATGAACAATTTTAAAGTCAGCTGCTTTGCTCGACTTTTTTTTTGTTTATAGAATTGTTTGTAGCAATTTATTTCATGATTCATACCATGCGAAACTCGTTCGTTCAGAGGATCTTTCTCGCGTAAAATTTGTAAACCTTTCTCGAAATAAACAAGCAGTTTAGTGCGAACCATCAAGCAACAATGTTCAAAGTTCAAATTTTATATTAATTAATAACAAGTATCAAATACCAAACAAAAATATTTTTATTTTAAATTTTTTAGACCTGTGCCGTTATTTCAAACAATTTTATTACCATCCCTTTTGTATACAATAAATTTTAATAGGAAACGAAACAACCACGCTTTCAAAAAATTAGCACAAGGAACCTTTTTCGAATAACCTAACGGACACTCATAAAAAATACCGCTAAACAGGTGCTACGCCTCAAAACAACCCAGTCTTTGCCAAAAAGTCAAAAAGCACTTGAGTACGAATCATCAAACAACAATTTTCAAAGTTCAAAGTTTGTATTAATAAATAATAAGTATCAAATGCCAATCGATATACGCGCGCTCGATCGAAAGCTCCAAGTGCAACTGCGCTGTACTTATTTTTTTGATGTTTCATTAAAATTAATTCATTTATTAAACTAGTGAGCTTATTGTTTTGGAGTGTTTAACAGGATGGGACGGTTTCCTAAATTTCGTATGTTACAAAATTTTACATTTTAAAATAAAGTTTTATTTAGATTTTATATATGATTCTTCAGTAATAACTTGCTGTAGGAATAAAATTAAATAGTTTTTGCTCATAATGGGATAATAGAAATAAATAAAATAGGTTCTTAATTAGGTGTAGGGTGCACGTTATCAATGCTTATTTTTTTGGAGTGCTTTTCTCAATTTCGTATGTTATAAAATTTTATGTTTTAAAATAAAGTTTTTTGCGTAAAAAGTTTTCTTTAGTGCGTTTACTCTTTAAACAAAATTTTTCGACAAAGCTTCCAATCTTACCTATTTTTTGTTGAACTTCCTAGAAAACTGGACGGTTATTGTTATAATTTACGACACCTGTAAACAGTTCTATTTTGGTACGATCCGCCTTTAGAAAAATTTACTCTTTGCCCTCCAATCATTTTATTAACGACCCTTAGGAGTTACATGACTACACGTTTTTTTCTTAATTTTACAGCACTAATTATTGCTATTCGGAACCGCAAAACATGGCGAAACAGGCCGTATTTTCGGACTTAGTTTGTACATTTAGCAAATTCTTTCAGTTTATTGCAGTAATTGCGTAAAATATGGTTCCTACATTCAATTTTCTTCACATAAAAAATTGTGCCGTATGGCTTGGTATTTTTCGATTTATTTTACACACTACTTTCTCCATCTCCTATTAATTTTTTGTATTTTAAGCCGTGCAATTAAGACGGCTGTACACTACGTGACTTTAGAGTTATTCCACGCTGTTGGAAATCTCACTAGTAAAAATTGAAAATGTAAAATAATTGATTTGATATAATTCTGAAAATGTAGTATGTAATCTATGTTTTAAGTATCACTTAGAATATTTTTAAAAAATGCCAACTGGTTCAATCTACTACATTTGTACGGAACGATAATAATTTTTTAAAATATAGTAGCACAAAAATGAAAAGGGAACTCGGGTACATTTATCGAGAGCCACAAATAATCCTTCAAAGAGCCGCATGTGGCTCGCGAGCCACAGGTTGGCCACCCCTGGCATAATATCTGTCACAAATTACTTAGCGCATCAGTGTGGTAAGTTCAACTTACAGATTCTGTCAACAACAATGATAAGTAGCTAGTAACAACATGATTGTGCGAAAAAAATATTTAGAATTCAAATATTACTAGCAGAAAAAATTATATACACCCAGGTTATTTTTATGCGGTTTGTTTTTATGCGATTTTCATTTATTTTTTAATTTGTTGCTTTGGTCTTATGCGGTTTTAGAAAACCTATTCCTATTTTTATCAATGTCTTCTTTTATGCAATTTTTTTTATACGGTTTTCTGTGGAAGTTATCTACCGCACAAAAAGATACCTGGGTGAATACACCGCGGTGGAGAAGTATTATCATAACCTTCGGGCGCTACATCCTTCGGTGCCTTAGGATCTAAACGCAGCTCTAAATGTATAATAAAGGCGACGCTTGACTTTCGCACATAATTGGTTCCTAAATATGTATGCGAATGTTGAATGTTCGAGAGTAGAGAGCTATTAAAAAATATCAAAAATTGTATTTTAAAATATTTATTTATCAATAATAATACTAATTTTTTTACATTTTTATACCATTGTTTCCTGTATTTTATTATAATTATTTGTCTGTTATAAATTCTTGTTAGCTTCTTTTATTTTTGTGTAACTGTTTTTATTAATGTCTTTTATTCAAATTATTTGTGCGTTGAATAAAGAAAATAACTGAGACTTGATAATTGTTTCCTTTTTTCTCACTGTTCGTATCTATGAAACAAATTTTATCTAAGTACTACATATTAGCCGAATCAATAAAGCTTTTGATTTCAGAATTTCCAGAGACAGGTCGGATTTGGATGAATTAATTTATACGGATTAATTCATTCCTATTTATTATTTATTTATTAAAAATTTTTATGATAATTTTTTCAACAGTTCATTATAGAGTGAGCGACTACAATATGGAACAAATTAATTAAAATTGAAACAATTGTTTAAAAGAAAAATCATCGAACCCGTACATTTTAATTTAATAAAAATACACGGTTTATATAAAATCTAATTTCAAATCATCATTTGTTTTCTAGTAACGACTTCGTCGGCATTTTATTTTAACACATTAGTGTCGGGTATTCCTAGTCTGCACATTAAATTTTTCTATCTTCCATAAGTAAATTAGAAAACATAAATTTTATTAACAGCAATAGCTTTTAAAAGCTCCTTTACTAAGCAAATAAAATTGTTAAACTAAAAGACGAGCAAACATTCAAAACGTGTTTTGTCCAAAAAAATAAGATACATTCGACCAAAAAAATTGTCACGTGTAAATCAGTCGTTGAAAATAAACCTTTAGGTAAGAACACGCTGTGCGCTCCCTGTCTAGTTTTGCGATTTACCGAAATTGGCATCTTTGAATGTTTACTCCTATTTCAGTTTTAAAGTAAATAATATTTCACAGCCGGCACAGCAGGCACTCAAAGCCGTTTCATTGTTAAACACAGGCCTATTATATTGTGATGCCTTGGTTATAAACAAGTTTAAGGTGTTGCCTATATTAAGTGTTACGCTAAAGCAATTTACCTTTATGAGTTTGGCTGAAACTCTTCAAGCGCCAGGACCCTTAAGTAAGATCCTCAATTTTGCGCGGAAGAGTCGCCTCTTGGACGCTAAGATTTATTGATTCGCAATATTTATCTATGGCATTATCTATGTGATTTGAATCTGGCATGTTTCCCGGAGCCTTAAGATTCTTGTTTAATACATTTTGAAAGCATTCCCAATCAACTTTGCCGTTGACCATTCGGGGGATAGGTACATTATACTGCGGTGATCTAAACAATGACAAAACTACTGGTAGGTGATCAGAGTCGAGTTCCGTTAATAGTTGTTGATATATAGGTTTAGGAAAGTTTTTGTTGACCACAATATCCAGAATGTCTGACATCCGATTACGTTGACATGGTACATAGGTGTGTTCATTTGGGGCAGAAATTAAAAAGGCAATATTAGAAGAAAAATAATTTAGTCTAATGCCCTCAGGATTGTTGACCCGACAGTCCCATGCTGTATTCTTACAATTAAGATCGCCAATTAAGAGGGTACTCTCATTATTGTTGAAGATGCTAATTAGATCGGTTTCATTTAATCGTTTGTTGGGTTGTTTGTAGACTGCAACCACATTTACTTTTGAGTTGTCATTTAGCTCCAGTTTTATTGCAGTTGTTTCCAGGCTTATCAGATTTTTATTTGGGAGCTGAAAGTGCTTCAATGCCTTTTTTGCAATAATCGCTACCCCTCCAGAGGCAATTGGAGCTATACGATCATTTCTGTGCACCATAAAACCCGGTATTTTAAATGTTTCGTTATGAATTAAATGAGTTTCAGATACGCACGCAATATCTATGTTGTGTCTAGATAAGAAATTTATAAATTGGCTTCTTTGGGCCTTTAGGCCATTAGCATTCCAGTTTGCTATTGTTATGTTATTTATTGAAAATATCTTATTTGTGCCCATGTTGTAATAATGTTGGTATAAGTGTAGCTAGGTACGGTTTGATTTTGTCCAAATGGAGTAGGATTAGATCGATTACAAATTTAATGATTACAGAAACAATGTCTGCGGTATTTTCTTTTTGTTCAGTTGCTGGCGAGTTTTGGGCTACCTTAGCGTATGATCGTTGTTTATTATAAAAATTGCTGTTGAAGGTGTTGTTAGTAGGTTGCACGGCTGGATGTTGTCTTTGGGGGACAATGGGTTTTAAGGTGTTGCTAATATTAGTGAAATAACTGCAGCCCTTGTAATTGGCTGGGTGCTCTCCTTCGCAGTTGACGCATTGCGGTTTATCCTCCGGCCTTTTAGGGCAGGTGTTATAGAGGTGCACTTAACGCACCGAGGTTCTAATTTACAATAATTTTTAGTATGCCCGTAGCGTTGACATCTTTGGCATTGTGGAATGTCCTTTGATTTCCGCCTGGGTTCTACTGTTATTATACTGTAACCTAGTTTAGTTAGGCCGAAGATTTTCATGGTGTCGTTGTTCTTAATGATTTCGACCGCGCAGACTGGTATGGGCTGTTTGTTTTTATTATACAGCCTTACGGCTTTGCTTGCTGTAAATCCCTTAGCCTTAAGCTCCTCTAGAATTTGCGTTTCCGGGATAGATATTGGTACGTTACGCAGAATCACTGATAATTGCTTATCGGCTAATGTTGGGTCTTTAAATGTGTGGTATTTTATGTCATTTTCCTCGTAAAATTTTGTCAGTGCACGATAGTCGTCACTGTTATTGAGATTAATACATAGCATCTGGCCCCTGCAGACGGTAGTGAACTCTTCTTTGGCTAACTTTTTAATGTCGCTTAGAACTTCGGCATAATTCATTGCCTCGTGGATGAATATTGGTGGGATTTTATACTTCGGTTGCTCTGGTTTTTCTGTTTCAGTAGAGGAACTTGAGGGAATAGGATCCACACATATGTCCGAGTTTGTATCATTAGGAAGATAGAATTTGTTTGCGGTAATTAATGTTGCGCGGTCAAACATATATCTCTTGCGAGTTTCCGGTATTGGAGGCGTTAGGGCACTGTTGTCGCGTTTAGCAGACATTTTTATTAATTTAGTCTTTAGTGAATTGCGCGGCTTGGCCTACCGAATGGCCTCCGAGGTATTAAATTAATTAGGCTATCTATAAAGCTGATTTAAAGTGAAATATAGCGTTTAAAGGATTTCTACCAGTAAAACTTGTTTGGTATGTGAGGTGATAAATAAATAAGGAATCTTTGTTATCACCGAATCACGCGGCTGACGTACACACGTCCACTCACGACCACTTCCTCACATCGACTCTTATTCAGATTTAAAACATGAGTGAATACAATAAAGGTTTATGCTAGACTTGTTTACAATTCTAATTTCAGCGTCTTGAGTAACATTATTCGTTGCTTATTCAGCTATCGTCGATTCTAAGTCAACTATTGTTATGCAGTATTTCTATTTATAATTCTAATCTTAATTGTAGGTAATCTAATGCTTAGTCATTAGTTCCGTTGATATAACTCCTCCATCCCTAAGAGGTTTTGATCGGGCTGAACAAAACTGATGGCTGAACTGGCGGTTGAGTTGGGGGTTGTTTCCTCCTTTGTTGAATTCTCTTTACAGAAAACCATAAAATGGTTAGGAATGCTGCAATGTATAATGGAATGGTCTACGGATGATGGTTCGGGTGGCTTTCCAAGTTCAGAAGTTGAATTCTCCCTCCTTCTGATTGAATCTCATGTAGTCGGTCCAATCGGACATCTTCAAGTTGTAATTCGTTGCTTATTCAGCTATCGTCGACTCTAAGTCATCTATTGATATGCAGTATTTCTATTTATAATGCTAATCTTAATTCTAGGTAATTTAATGCTTAGTCATTAGTTCCGTTGATATAACTCACGTCATTTTTTTTCACATGAAATTCTGTAAAGTAAAAATTTCATCCCTAATCTCAACCCCCTTCCAGTAACAGTTGCAGCCCCCAAATTTGTAAATATGAGTAAAAAGAAAATTAATCTATTTAACGATATTCGCTACAACACACTAAAAAATAACAAATTAAGAACGAAACGTTCTTAGTCTACACCTAAAGGTGGCGGACGTCCGGCATTAGGTTTATCTCGTACGTGTCAGGAAGTATCATTTTTGCTATCTTATTTCTCGAATCGCTAACCAAATAACACACACTCAACTACTTAACGCAGGCAAATCGTATTCGATATTTACTTACAATCAATTTGCAATTGTTTTTATCACGTGCCGTATCAACACTTGCTCAATTATTGACACTTTCAATTGAATACCTATATTTTTTATGAACTGATTTTTAAAAACTTTTATTTATTGTATACAGGGTGATGAAAAAAAGGTGCCCATGATTGATATTGGGACAATGCTTTCTGTTGAAGCATTGTGGAAATCGCAACAAGAGTGGTCCAAATAGATTCTGTTTAAAATTCAAACAGTTTGTGGCAATACTGCACATATTTCTTTTTCTAAAGAATTACTTTCAGGTAGGCTTTCTTCTTGTATCTAAGCAACCAACACTAACAGATACTGTCACTTGCGTAAGACAAACAACTGTCACGTTGACATAACTTTATTTATTTCAAAGGAATTTAATGTAATTAAACAAGAATACACAACAAACGGGTAATTGAAGGGCTGTACGCAAAAAGTCCCTAAGTCACGTAGAGATTTTCTACTATTTGCGCTATTTCTGATAAGAATGGATGAACTTTCAGTCGCACTTACTGATTCCTGTTTAAAAGGCCCCTAAGCATGTCATTTAGTAAAAACAGATCAGTCAAAAACGAAATAATGTAATTTCCAGATCAAATTGAAACATAAAATCTTAAATATCTTAGAATAGGAAAAGGTGACTTAGAGTGACTGTCGCGCTAATCCTTGTATGCTGCAAAAAGTATAAAAAAGACACACGCAAAAGCAAGTGGAATAAAAGACCATTTACAGTTAATAAATATTTCAAAATATTTTGATCAGATTTTATTGGCAGCCTTCAATAATTTATGACAGAATTTCCTCTGATAAGATGATTATTTTTATTGATAAGCGTGAAACTTTGCATTTGGTATTAGAACCGAGTTTTTTAGTACTTTACACCCAGAGGTACAAATTCTTCATTATTGGTCTTTTCATAACTTAATAAAAGGTATGAAAATTCAATCCTTTCTTTTATTTCCGCAAGTGACCGGCTGACGTTCTGAATATCTTGTTCAGATGGTTCCAAAACCCCTTTGCAAGCATTATACAGTGAACAAGAAATTTGGCGCTTCCTTTTTAATTTGCTTTCAGGTTTTGCAAAGACACTATTTAAAATATTTTCATTTTCTATTGCTTTACCCCGAGGTTTGTGCCATTGCTGGGGGAGTTCCGTACAAGTACTTAGGATTTGACAATTAGTTTAATCTAAACAAACTAAAACATGTTCAAGCTACAATGTCACTTGTCACCTCACTCAAAACGTGTTGGTAATTCGAAAAATTTAAATCTTTTTAACAGCGGTTGTTCATTGTCCGTTTCCATTAGGTGCTCCACAAGTGGATTGGGGTGAGCACTAAGTCTATTCTTATAGCGATCGCTATATTTATGTATTTCATTATTAATTGATGGAATGTCGAGGTCTCGTCGTATGACTTCATTTGGGACATACCATGGTGCATCTACCATTTGATTCTTATTTTGTTACCCGCCTATGGATAATAATGCTGAATGTTAAACACCGATAAGCGTAGAACAAAAAACCAATGCAAGAAAACATTCGCTGCTTTTTAATTCTGTCGATGCAGCAACTCATTAATTTGACCGTTGCTGTTATTGTAAAGTTCTAGAATGCAAATTGAAAAATGCTATGGTAATCCATAAATGAAATAATTTCGAGTCCTTGTCAAAGTTTTACTACTACAAATGGTATGTTCAAAATAATTCTTACAAGCATTTACAAGTCACAATAACAAAGACTAGATGTGCGGCAGGTGGTTTAAATAAATGAGTAACAACTCACATACCTTGAATATCCAATTAAAGAAAGAACAATACGAAGTAATCACAATAAATGCTCAAATTGACTGCCGTTATTGTCAAGACAAACTTGAAGACGCCAACGAAAAGATTCTTCCACTCTGACCAACATGAGTCTGTTTTTTTGCGGATTGTTGTGGCAACATTTTCTACCCGTTCACGTAAAATTTCAATTGTATCACGGATTTAGGTCTGGCGATCTGGCAGGCCACACTACAGGGCCCGTTTCATTTAGCCAATTTTGCACGATGCGGGGCACCATCATGCAAGTACCATATATTTTCACGAAGTTCTAGAGGCAAATTCTCCAATAATTCAAAAAGGTGGTTATTCAAAAAATTTAAGTATTGTTCTCCATGTAGCCGTGGTGGCTGAATGTAAGGTCCGATTAGTCGTCCATTTATAATTCTGGCCCAAAATTGTTGCTGAAAACTGCGGACCCTTACAGCATGAGGATTTTCGTCTGCCCAGACATGTGTGTTATGCATATTGCAAATACCTTCTCTGGTAAATCTAGCCTCATCATTTGTCAATACAATGGATAAAAAATTGGGTTGCTCGTTTATTTTTGCAAGAACCCATTCGCAAAATCGACGTCTGCGAGGTAAATCCTCTGGTTGCAAAAACTGAACTTTTCGTACATGATACGGATATAATTGTTGTTCTTTAAGTATTCCATGTTGGTGTGCTAGTCTTGGAATACTAGTCCCTGGTCGAGCTTCCACGCTTTCCAAAACAGCTTCTTCAACATTTAATGCGTTCAGGACGTTGTCTACCACGATCCCAGGCTGCAGCCTTAAAAGATCCGTGATCCCAGAGATGCTGGACAACCCATGCAAATGGAAGAAACACTAGGGATGCGACGATTTGGAAATCGCTGCATGTAAATTATCCTGGTTTGGGCAGCAATTCCGGTGGCTTCACCATACGCTAATACAATATCCGTGTATTCATTATTCGTAAATGCAGGAATTTTCACGAAATGTTCGCTTTAAGGATCCCACAGGCCGACGCGAAATATTCACTGTGCTTGCGACAGCGAGAATTTCGCGCCTGATGCGACAGCAAAATTCGCATGTAGCCACACACCAATGGAATTTTTTCGCATCATTGAAATTCGCGACCTTAGCCAGTCTTGTTTCGTCTTTCCGATTTTAAAATAACAATGGATAATTCTTCATCAGATGAAGAGGAAGCAGTTTTGTTTTTAATGTTGGAAGCAGAGGAAAATAACAGGTTAATATTTTATCACTAATCGTAAATGCATTTTCAACAAATTATCAATAAATCATAATACATTGTAGGAAAAAAAAGAAAATGGGTCCACGATATAAACCTGGAAAGACACAAGTATGGAGAATTTCACACATTAATGCCTCAACTTAGAAAGGATGAGAAGCGATTTTATATTTATTTTAGAATGACCACGGAGCGTTTCGACGAAATATTGAATCTAATCAAAGAGGATATTCGAAAATGTGATACTAATTATCGCGAGGCTATTACACCTGAAGAACGGCATCATTAAATTGGGATACACAGTCTTGTGCAGCATTGTTTGTGTTTACATTTGATAAAGGAACTGTTGGTGTAGACATTTCTGTACAAGATAACCTAGAAGATGAAGATGCACAAGTACATGAAGTTTCAGGCCTTTGAGATGCAAAATTTCTTGAATTGTCCTCCTCTAATTGTAAAACCTCTTGTTCCATGAACACTTCAGCAATTTGCAATTTTGTTATGACTTGTCTTTTAGCTGAAATTTTTTTGAAGGTTCTTGCATAAGATAAAAAAAGACAATCAATGTCATCATATTCAATTCTTTTTTTGTTATTGAAGTACTCAATCATTTCTTGCACCGATGACGATGGATTTGTTGTGCGTTTTCTTGTAGTTCTTTTGGGTGCATCTAAAACTGGCACATTTATTGCTGCCACAGAGGTAACATGCGTTTCTGAAGAAAGATTTAAAGAATGTTGCGGCTGACTTCCATCGTGCACAGTCTCTTGGTTTTCTTGCAACCCTGTATTTTCTGTGCCCAAATCTTCTGACACAATATCAGTTTCGCTAGTTTCGGGTAAAGTATTGGAAGGAATTTCTTCGAAGGCACTACTAATATTACTGATATTCGATGAAGTTTGCGCAAAATTCAAAAAAGGACGGAAGATGGACATGTGCTCGGCCCATGTCCATTTTTTAGTGTTACTTGCTGCCTGACCAGTCCTTGTTTTAGTGGACCTTATATATTTAGCATAAGTGTCTCGTAAATTTTTCCATTTTTTTTAAGCCCTTCACCTAAAACAAAATTTATTACCTTTAGATTTCTCGCTACTGGTGATACTTTTCATACAATTGGTCACAGCTTTCGAGTTGGCTTTTCAACAGTGAGCCAAATAGTTACAGAAGTGTGTGAAGCTATATGCAGAAGCTTAGGAAATATATATTTACCTGAACCTACAACGGAAATTTGGAAAAAATCTGCTGAAGGGTTTATGAACTTAAGGCAATTTCCTAATTGCATTGGCAGTATAGATGGCAAACACGTTACAATTAATACAATTACAATTAATACCGGATCCAAGTACTGGTGCTATTTAAAAAAAAATTTCATAGTGCTCATGGCTATTGTGGGTCCTGATTATAAGTTTCCGTGCGTTGATATTGGAGGTTTTGGCAAAAACAGCGATGGTGGAATTTTTGAGGTTTCCAACATGGGGAAACGATTTGAAATGAATTTTATGAATATTCCTGAAGCACAAAATCTTCCTGAACAAAATGAACCCTGTCCGCGTGTTTTAATTGGAGACGAGGCTTTCGCACTTAAACCATATCTAATTAGACCCTTTCCATACAAACAATCTAGGACAGATATTCGGAAAGAGAAGTATAATGTTAGACTCTGTCGAGCCAGACGGGTGGTAGAAAATGCTTTTGGCATATTGGCTCAAAAATGGCGAATATTTTATAGACCAATAGAGACAAAAGTAGAAACTACAATTCTACTTGAAAAAACAGCATACGTCTTGCATAATTTTTTACGAACTAAAAACTGTGACCAAGATTTTTATGAATTTTTAGAGCCGTCAGAGCCGGAACTTGGCGCTTTCACTAATTTTGGTAACGATCCAAGACGAGCATCACGATTATCATTTCACATTAGAGAAAAATTTGTAAATTTCTTTAATTCATAAACTCGCAAATAACAACAAACAAAAACAACAGCTACTACAAATAAAGTACTTATTTACTAACGATAAGTACTTATATATTTAGTTATAAACAATAAAAACAAAACTATTTACCATTTTCATTTAATTCCTTTCCGATTTCGGTCTATACTTTATCTTTTTTCCGTACATTTTTATATTCTTCGTGGGACAAGTCGTACAAAATGGGATACTTTCGCACAATTTCAATTAATTTTTCCGTATCACTATATTAAAATTTTGGTTGCACTATCGTCTTCAGTACAAAAAAAAACAGTCTAAATACTCGTAATAAAATTTCGAAAATATAGTTTAAAGGTAGGTGAATTATCGTGTGAAGGGAGCATTTATTATGCATGTAAGATAGGCCACAACGAGGAGCAGGGGCCAGTGACGTCACGCGCTTATTTTAAATTTATTATATTAGTATTATATTAGTATTTAAGTTCGTTTTCCAGCAAAAAATTTTTATTTCGTTTTTACCCTAAGTTAAATTCGCACGCATTTGTCAGTTGGTCACAATTTTTATTAAGTGCATTTCTGAGTCGCAAAACTTGCTGTGGTAATGAACTGTAATGTTACTTAATCACTGTAATAAGATGATGGTCCAATAAAGAATTATTTTTCAAAATTGTCACAGGAAACGAATCTATAGTGGCACTATTTTCGAACATTATGATATTTCAGAAACTCAGTTAAAAATAAAATTATTAAACTGAAATAGTTTTTCATTTTCCATGAGTTTTGCTGTAAAATGATTAAATAATAAATAATTTGTATTGTAAAAATGCAATTAATAACGGATTGTAACTCAACTATTATTGCTAAGGCCTGATATTTCAGTGGAGGATGGTTAAACTAATGTGACCAACTTTTTTACAATGAAAAAGAAGACACAAATAAATTTAAAAAAAAACAAAAGCTTAAAAAAAAGAAATATCCTTCATATTGAATTTACAGACATTTAATATCGATTTCTCACTTGTCCAAAAATCATTAGCAAAAAAAACTCTCTCAACTGTTGCATTAGTTCCAGGGCAATATCAAATTAAACAAGAATAAAGAATACAAAAATTTGTTACATCACCCGCAATGGATCGGCCTGGCATCGTCGAATACGGAAATTTACAGATTAGTCTTCAAATATTTAAAGAAAGAACATATAGGAGGACACTCTTCTAGGAAGGACAGAACTTGTAAAAGAAGGACTGTTCTCCCTAAAGGAGGACGATCTGTTTTTTTTAGGGTTACCTACACTAAAATACAGGGCTTCTGCCCAGTTTCTGAAAGCAATATTAACTTACATCTCCAGTTAAATGTTCCAGTTATCAGCTTTCAGAAACTGGGCATTAATATTAGGTTAAGATAACACTTAAACCTGGTAACTTATCGTGTGGGTTAAAATATTTTACAATGATTTCTCCGGATGCTGGAAGCGCCTCGTCCAGCAGTAACCAATCGCGGATGACGACGACACCGGGACCATCTTCTGTCTCAAGTTCTGGATATCCGGTCAGTCCTTCGATAATCACCTTAGACAGCCCTTCTCCGTCGTGATTATATACAGAGTGTTATAAGTGTTACCGCCGGGGTCGTAATACCTATTAAAAATTGAGGGGAAAGTGTACAATTAACATGTTCGTTATTTAGTTTTTTATTTCAGAACGTGACAAACTATTTATAGCAATAATATTAGCAACTTCATTCGGAAAATAATTATTACTTTTATCAATGCGTCTTCGAAACTACCGTGAACCCTACTTTACAAATTTGTGAAGAAATATTGACGACTCTTACGCGAGCCTTACGAAATCAATCAGAATGTCAATCTTCGATCTGATCCTCTAAGGGTCGCATTACTCCGTACCTGTAAAATATATCGTGTGCTTTTCAACTTCTTTAGTTTACGACAACTGCCATAAATAATAAGTTAAGTACTCATAACTGACCCCACTATTGGATAAATTGGTAACCTTCTCTCGTAAAGTAGAATCCCTCTAATCCGTCACCTTTGGGACTGGGAGTATGGTCGGAACGCAAAAAAGGTCGGATTATCAGAAAAAAGTAAAAACATATACTGTAACGAATACAGAAAAACACTTTCGTAAAACCAACGAACAGTAAGCACTAAAAACTGCACAGTTCAGTACAAAAAACACGCTACGACAGAAACAATACAAGAGATGATGGAGTACTTTAAACAATGGCGCGCGACTGGCAGTGAGTCACCGACGAGTCGCGCAAGTTTCGCTACTCCGACCACGGTCGGATTAACCGGAGCGACGGACTAGCCGAGGGCGGACTAGAGAGGTTCTACTGTACATATAAAAATGCTTTTATTTAAGAAACGTAAGTTGGCAAAATTAATTCCCATACACTGAATTATGTGAAAATACCCTAATGTTCGTACGTCAAAAAAACTAACAAATTAATTAACTACTAATTGAGAGAAAATCAAAATTTTATCTAATTTTTTTAAAATGTTTTTCTTGTTTCCATGTTTCTAAGTAATATAAAATTACTCATGTAATTTTGCCATCGTCGGTAAAACTTATATAAACGATTACTTAAAATTATATTTATTTAAGTAAATGCTTTTGTCACTTTGCTGATTTGGAATTACAGTAGAGCGTCGATTATCAGAACTAATTGGGACCGACTACCGTTCGTATAATCGAAAATTCGGATGACCGAACAGTCATAGTTTATGAGGGAGGGGGAAGCACTAAAACGCTCAAAATGATAGAATATACACATATATTGAACTTTTTTAAGCTTCACTCCTGTTTAATTTCAAAATAAAATTATTTTTTAAATCAATCTTAAAACTTGAAAGTTTAAGTCGCGCAACAATGTAATGGCAAAGTTAACGACGATTCGGATGATTGACGTTCGGATAAATCAAATCGTCATTCGGATGATTGACGTTTCGGATAATTGACGTTCGGATAATCGACGCTCTACTGTATTATTTTTTGCTAATGAAGCAGTTTTGTTTCAGTTAAATAAATTGTCAGGTAAGCGAAAGTGAATTTTGACGAATAGCCGAAAATTAGGTTATGGAAACAACAGTTTTATTGAGGAAAAAAATATTTAGGAAAGTGCTGAGAATTTAGAAACATTGCTCTAAATGTCCACCGTCGTTTTCAAGATTTATATTATCCCTCCGTTTCACGTTTTTAAAAACACGAATAATGTTTCTTGTCTTCGTTATTGCAGCTTGCAATTCTTCAGGTACCCAATTAAAAAGTTTAAGGGAGTAAATTTTGTGTGGCAAACATTTTGCTGCTACAAAGTGGTGCCAACCATTATTTCCAACAATCTTTCCAAAACAAACAATTTTGTTTTAACTCAATCAATTGATGCCGATTACATTGTAAATTATTGGATTTCATAAGAATCAATTAACACTTGAAGGTTATTTATTATCTAACGGTAAAAAATATTTCAAGCAATACACAAAAAAAAAAAACAATTTAAACACATCACTTCTTTTGCTGAAATTTTTCATCCAGTAACTTCTTCAGCTTATCCCCTTTTAATAATTTTGGATCTTCCTCCCTTTTCTCATCTTTCTCGGCCGAACCAGCAAAATTGAAATTGTCCCATTTGCTGTCCATCTGCATTTCGAGTGTGCCCATATCCTGCAGGACAAATTTCTGCGTACTCGCCAACTGCTTCATCGTTTGTTCCTCTATATCGTCGAAGGTTTCCCGCAACGAATCTAGCACTTGAGCCTTGACGACCGGAAGCGTGACGATTTCCACCTGCTTTTTCTCATTCAGGGTCGCCTGCGATTTTGGCGGTGTCGCTTCCATTATCTGCAATTCTTGGGTGGGTTCGGGCGGTGTGGCCTCTAACTCTTCTCGATCGGTTTGCATCCTACTTGAGCGAACTGTTGAACGTCTGACAGAAAATCGTAAAATTTTCAATTGTTAAATAAACAAATGAAACCAACCGACCATTTATTTTCTGTGCAAATGAAACGAACCGGGTTCTAGATCGCATTAGGAATCTTAAAATTTTCAATTAATAAATAAACAAATGAAACCAACCGACCATTTATTTTCTGTGCAAATGAAACGAACCGGCTTCTAGATCGCATTAGGAATCTTAAAATATTCAATTAATAAATAAACAAATGAAACCAACCGACCATTTATTTTCTGTGCAAATGAAACGAACCGACTTCTAGATCGCATTAGGAATACATTTGTAGAATGGAATTAAACTATTCGACCGACTATTCTTCACTTGCTGATGAACATCTCGAGGGATTTTTTTTGTCTTTGAAGGAAGTTTGTGAAAATTTTGAAACATTAAATAAACAAATGAAGCCCGACTTATAGATTGCCTCTTCACACGTAACTTGCAAAACGTTTTTTCAAGATGATTGCCACGATCGGTACGTTCAAACGCGCGGCCATGGCGAACTGCGCCTGTTTTGAAGACGTTTCAAGAACGAAATTAAACTGTTGTGCCGCTGGCATTGCATGTTTCTTGTTCTTCACGGGGCTGGTGGTTCATGATCGACGTCAACGCGGCTTACGAAGGAATCATCGCTTATAATAAAATCTATCACTTCCCGGGAATTTTTGCCACCCTTGCCCTGTTGTTGGATAACATGGTTCTGATCCACGCGATTCAAGACACTTATTATCTACTATTCCAACCGAAAATGCAGTGCGTTTTTTCTGAATCTGTTTCTATTCTTCGGGCTTTTGATGGCCTTCGGGGCGCTCATCGGGGCTTCCTTCATTTTGGTCAACGATTTTTTGATGAGACCCAAAATGCATCAATGGTCCGGGGCCGGAATTTTTTTGCAGAACGCCTTCATCTTCTCGACGAATATGATCTTGAAGTTAGGAACTAAAGCAGATGAATTTTAACGATCTTGGGGTCCGACCTGTCGATATATGCAAATAGAGGGCTTACTTTGAATTTATTATAATTTTATTCTTTTAAATTTGGTTTTATTTCGAGGAAATCGCGCGAGAAAAACGTTTTTCCAGAAATACGTAAGAACGGTACCAATGAACAGATGTTTAACGCGGATGAGACCAGATTATTCTTCAAAATTACTCCTAACAAAACCATAAAATTTAAAGGAGAGAAATGTTCCGTTGGTAAAACGTAAAAAGACAGAATCACGGTATTAGTAGTGGCTAATGTAACCGGCACTATTAAGAAGAAATTGTTTGTCATCGGAAAAACAAAACATCCTCGATGTTTCAAAAATGTAAAGAGACTTTCTGTCAGTTACAAATTCAACAGACGGGTCTGGATGGGATCCGAAATATTTAACAATTTTTTACGAAATTAGGATAAGGAGGTATTTCCGTTACTAAGAAAATGTTTTTTATTTGTGGATAATTGCAGCGCTCATCCTTATGTTGAGAATTTGACGTCAATAAATTTTTTCTCCACCTAATAAAATAACCGTTCTACAACTCCTGGCAGAGCAAACTCCAGTCCTACCAGAAATAGGTTATCATTTTGACGATGAGGATGATATTTTGTTGGTCCAATTAACCAGCGCAATGAATGTTGTGAAAAATAATTTAATGGTTACGTTTGATAATTTCATTGACGTTGATAAACACATGGCAACATGGGGAGAATTAAGTGATAAAGATTTCGTGGTCAACTCCAAATGTTTATAAACAAAACAAGACGTCAATGACGGTGAAGATAATCCTGACATAGCCGCCATCAATAGTGGAGGCCATTGAATCTATAAGAATAGTACGAAACTATAATACATTATAATAGCCAAATGGTAGATATGTCATCGTCCTTAACAATCAGAAGATTAGAGTAATGATCAAGACATGTTTAACATGTTCAACGTTTTTGACCCAATCAATATTTTATTTAATACTAGTAATCATCAATTTATTCACGCGACTACAACAACAATTTTAACTTCTGTACGTAAAAATTATTATCTGATACAGTCTTTCGTGATTTCAAGGTCTTCATGTAAACAAACATGAAGACTGTATTGGATAATTTGTATGTACGTACATAAGTTACAGGTAAAAATATTTAGTTAACAGACGCAATTTATTTTCTCCCTCTTTATTTATCTGCCACCACAGTGCGGCCTTCTGGGTTTAGTTCCGGATCTCTTTTTTTGCCACAATGAGACCTTTTTGACCTTGATCTGAGCGTTTCTCCCTTACGCCTTTTCGAGGAGTGTCCTCTTCACGCCTGGTGCTTTTTCATGGGCGGTTTGTGACCGCGACTTCTCAAACGTCTAATATTTCCTTGCTTTCAGGACCTCAACTTTGATCTAGAGCGTCTAATGCAGCTTTTGGACTGGGAGCGTCTTCTGAACCTTTTCCCCCGACTGTGGCTTCTGGAACGATTCTTACCACAGGAATTGGGAC
Source organism: Dascillus cervinus (assembly GCA_949768715.1). Taxonomy (NCBI): domain Eukaryota; kingdom Metazoa; phylum Arthropoda; class Insecta; order Coleoptera; family Dascillidae; genus Dascillus; species Dascillus cervinus. Next base: position 28,320,741 of record OX458323.1, read on the forward strand.
GCTTTCTCCTACACACGCTCGCTTAATCCTTGGCGCGGCCCGAGCTGATTCTATGTAAGGTTGTTTCTCTTGCGCTTTCATTGCTCGCCATTCTTGGCCGGCTCTTCTTGTTAACTCTGGCACGGAAATGCCGCAGTGCTGTTTTCGATAGTCACGGAGAAAATTAAGGAAAAGATTTCGCGTCACCCTCCCTGGACGATCACACTTCTTGCCGTGTTTGTTTTGTTCGCTCGGACTTGCCGAACGGCTATTACACGTTGATATGGTCGAGTCTGTTTGTCCAATTTTGAATAATTTTTATTTGGTATAAATTATCGAAAGTGTTCACTAAAATTTCAATTTTTAAGCCATAAAAACTTATTTATAAATATGTCAAAATTTTGAACCGAACTACAGTAGAATCCGCTTTTAACGAATACCGGATATAACGAGACACCGCTTATAACGAGCAATACACATACACTCAGAAAAAAACATTCTCGTAGGCAAGAAAATTCGGGCTTAAATTTAAACTTGCGCGTTCTTAATTTTGGCCCAAGAATTGGTCATTCTTGGGTTTTAAGAATGTTCATTCTTCTTGTCAAATTTAAGAATGGGTAATTCTTGATTTTAAGAATGTTTATTCTACTTGCCAAATTTAAGAATGGGCAATTCTCGATATCAAGAATGTTGATTCTTGCAATTTTGAAAACGGCCATTCATAAGTTCTTTCAAAAAGTAGCTTTTGAATAAATATAGTATAAAAAAATGTTGATACGGCACGTGATAAAAACAATTGCAAATTGATTGTAAGTAAATGTCGAATACGATTTGCCTGCGTCCAAGTTTTCTCAGTCTCATATCTCGAAGACTATTGATTCCATGTAAATTTTATATAGGACCTTTTTTGTGTAGATTTTGGTAATAAATAAATTTTGTTATTATCAAACTTCACGTAAAACTAATGTTTCACAAGATATTTGAGAGAAACTGATTTTCGCGATTTTCAACCTACAATAATTTTTTTAGCGAACACGATTTTGCAATAGACTTTTTACTCAGTGTTTCTTATAGCGATACAAAGAAAATCCCGAAGGAAAATCTTCCCTTGAAATTTTTTAGAAGATTTTTTTTTGTATAAAATGACTGGAGCCAACCGGATTTTAGTTAACAAAAATAAAACAGTTTACGCATAATTATCTGATTTTCTTCATTTTTGTTAATTTTCCTATTATTAGATTTTTTAAATTGTTTATGTTAATTTACAGTGTGTATGATTAAATTCTTCTAAAGTTTTAATGACCACATATTATTTTTTACCAACCAACATTGACGCTTGCCAGCAATTTGATACTGTTTATATAAATGAGCTGTAACTGATAAGACAAAGTAAACATATTGTACGTTAGTTCCCGCGCTCCCGGAAAAATATAAATTGAACAACATTTCGTAATGAAACATTTTTTACTCATGAAGATGTTTTAAAGTATTAATATTTTTTAACTTTTTATCTTTATGTAGTACCTATAAAATAATGTTACATGCAATTTTACGTTGCCACACATGAATAATATTTACATTTTTCCGTGGTGGAATTGTGTTGTCCTGTACGGTATCTACAGATTCCTACATGCCGGTAGCTGCTTCACAATCATATTTTTAGTAACAGACCTCTTTGGTTGCCTAACCATTTTTTATTTTAAGGGGCAAAATTGGTGCCCCCTGAGCGGCTTCCCGGGCCTTAAGCTAAATGGCAGCCGCTGCGTTGGCGTGGTTTGTCCGGCTCGTACCTGACAACCGACTCTTTCATATACAGTAGCGATGGCCAACTTTTGTGTACATAAGATCTACTTTTTATCTTAAAAATGTTTCGCGATCGACTTCTCCAGGGGAATTTAAACAATATGAGTAATCATTAACATAACTGCATGCATACACATTAAGTCAAGATATCGCAAGTGATCGAATAAAATTGGCTTTGCGAACGACGTGTTGCCTACCCTTGATATACAGTAAAATGCGCTTATAATGTCAGTAAGGGGAAAGCGGAATTGGGTCACATTATAAATATTAGTTGAAGGGTACAGGTAAAGAAAGAGGTATGTCCATATTTCTAAATTGCTCAGGAGAACACTTTTAGCGCGCGGACATACTATTCTTGCTGTGTAATGCAAATATCAAAACTAATTATATCTCCTGACTAACTGCTCTTATTTCTTTAATTTAAGTTTGGAACATGAGATAGTACCTACTCAATTTTTGCTACAAAAAAGGCATAGTTATCTCATTTTCGACCAGGAGTGGACATACCTCCTTTCCCGGTCCCCTTCAGTTATTTATGATACCTACATTGAAAGCATTTTAAATTATTTTTTCTACAAATGTCAAAAAAGGACGACATTTACGCATCACTATCGATACCTAGCCAAGTGTACTATTTTTTAACGTAACATCAATAGTAGGTATATTGTTCAACGAGTGAGAAAGTTGGTCATTTCCATGAGAATGAAATTCGCAACATGAGCCGAAGGCGAGCGGAGTAAATCATTCGAGTAGGAATAGGCTATTTCTCATTAGTTTAATATTATACTTTTTCTAATAACTAATAATGAGTACTGGTAATAATTATTCTAATTTATCTTTTTATAGATCCGATAGTTTGTTATACGGCGTCGTTGTGGAAAATTAAGGTAACTGTAAAAATAAAAAATAATAGATAAAGTTCCACAACGGGAAAAAACAAATACATCAATAATGTTATCAATACATTTTCAAGATAATTTTGACTCATCAATTCGTTATTCAACTCGATTAACAAACTATTCAAATATATTCGTGCTGTTCTACAACTAAATTGCAACATCAGGTAATATTTAGATTTAACTAATGTTAATCTAAAAAAAACAAGTAATGTTAATTAGTAAATATACAACAGCGCACCCTAATTAAGCATGTTCATAATCTCAGTTAGAGTAATTTAGTTGATTGGCATTATCATTTATTCAATTGTAGTAGAGCTTTCTTCTTGTCCGGTTAAATTTGCAGTTTTTAAAGAAAATTTAGTTACTAGTTAACTGGATGAAGTAAATGGCCCCCGATAAAATAGCGAGTCCGTAGTACGAGCTGTTTTTTCGGGCAATTTATTGAATGGAATTTATTGTGACTGAATTGTTGCTGCGCATTTCATTTACAATTTCTTCATGTCTCTTAGGCTGCATATTTAAGTAAAGCTATAAAGAATTTGAATTGGTGTCTCCTGTGATTTTGAATTCTCATTGTAATTAATTTAATTTTTATTAGTTTGCACTGAAGCACATAGTGATGTTTTTAGTAAATTCATTACATAGTGGCTACCTTCAACTAGGATTCATATCTTTAACGTTCCGAAACTACCAAAATATTAAGTGCACTTTATACATCCATTGCTCCATTTCGACGGTCAGAATTTATATCAAAATATTTAACCAAAATCAAAAGGTAAGATTCATTTCATTATTAAATTTTAAATTAAAATTTGATAAAATACACAAAAATTTGGCCATAGGTCGCCCAATCATTGCTTTTTTTTAATAGTAATAGTGAGTTCTTTCCTTGCGGTTTTAACGTTCCGAATGCGGTCGTTAAAAATTATACCTAAGCATAGGTAATTTTTAAATTTGCAGAAACATGTTGGTTGAACTATCAGAAGATATTTTGGACGAAGTGAAGTGCACTGTTTGTCATCATTATATCTCGAGTGGACCCGTTTGGGCTTATTCTGATGGAACGAACATTTGTGGGAACTGCTCGCCATCCACTAACAATGGCCCAAAAGTAAGAAATTTATTGTACGAGAAAATTTTCGCCAAAGTTAAATTTCCGTGCCGTTTCAAAGCGAATGGATGTCCAGAAGAAATAATTTTCAATGACAATTCCGTTCATGAAGCTAGTTGCCGTTTTAAAACATTATTGTGTCCATCATCTCCTCATTCAAAATGCCAGTGGGAAGGATATGTTTCTAATTTTTATTTACACTTTCTAGAAACTCATAAACATTTGATATTAATTAATACTTGTACATTTGAATTGAACTTGAAAACTTCGGAAAGTAAAGTTTTCATTTCATTAGTAGATAAGAAGCCATTTATAATTGAGTACGAATATTATGCAGAAGAAATGATTTTGAGTTATTATGTAGCAACGTTATTGCAAGAGAAAATTACTTATGAGTATCAGCTGAAAATTATCGACAATTCTGTTCCGGAAAAAGTAAATGATGATAATACAAAGCCTTGTTTTTATTATATGTTACCGTGTAGTCGTTTATATTCTAGTTGCAATCTGCTAAGCTACCTCAATAATCAGACCATATCTGTAAACATTTTAATAAACGAAAAACTTATTTCAGAAACCCAACAGTGGCTAGATTATGAAATGCTTGCTAAGGTACAATGCTTTAAATGTGGCATATATGCGACTCCTCCTTTCTATTTTAATGGAATAAAGCTAATATGCTCTGTTTGTAATATTGTTTACAATTATCGTACCAGAAATTGCGAAGTTGAAGATTTAGCTTCCATCCTAAACTATCCATGTAAGTGGAAAAATTGCGGTTTTGTCTGTGGTGCATCCGACATCCAAAATCATGAATTAAGCTGTAAATTTCGATTATATAATTGCCCAATTCACTGTACTAGCAAATTTTTTTATGTTTTGGATGATTTGGTAATTCACTTAAAAATCAACCACAACTGCATTTATTTTACCGATAATCGAATTGAAGGGAAAATAGACGGAGTTGCTAAATATTTATTGATTAAATTTAATAACGAAGTTTTTGTAGTTTATTTTAAATATTGGCCAGAGCATGAATGGGAAGTATATTCATCTTGCAAGAAAGGCTTCCAAACTACAATTCATTTTAAGCATGACCACTGTAATATAAAGTCGCGTGTTTTCAATTTAGCGGAAAAAAGTAGTTTTCCTACACATGATCTTCCGCCTTGCTATAGAGATGCAGGCGATATTACATACGTGTTAACAGTCAATACAACCTCATAATGAATGCAGTAATTTTAATAAACCACATTCTTCTAATAAAATTGCACTGTTGTTACTTCGTGGTAATTAATAATTTCAGTTTAATTTATAATATGTTTTAAAAACATTGTAGTTATAATCTAATCATAAGCAGCAACATGTTATATAAAATTTTAGTTTACGAAATGCTTTCTTCTTACTAAGTAGGCAATTTGTAAATATTATTTTAAGTATATTTTTGTAAAATGATGTATTTAATTGATGTTCATTAAAATTTCTGAAGGTAATATCATTTCTTTCAGTTTCTGCTAATAATTTTATGCTGAATGGTGGCATCTAAAACAACCATTGTTAATGTTGCATCGTATAAGTTGGGGTAGCGTAAGGCGAGGTACCTATTACCTGTGCGAGGTGTTGCAACTGATTATCAGTTTCGGCATGTATAATGAAGCTACTTTGAGAGTCTATGGCGAAATTCAGAAAAAAACATTTTCCCAATGTTATCTCAAAATTCAAGTGCGTCTTATACTCGCACGCGTGCTATACACGCCTAAATACGGTAATAGGCAACTTTTAATAATACTTTTTTACATATTTCGATGGGATATTTTTGTAATAAAAAGTTTAATGAATTAGTACTATTAAATTAACTACCAAGAAGTTATAAGCAATATTGAAGTTTTTATTTCAATTAACTACAGAAATCATGTAGGCAATGCAACAGTTAAAAATTATAATTATTGAAACGCCAAAAACAATTGAATAAATGTGCCAGTTAATACAGTCGAACTTCCATATAACGAAGCGTCACGGTGAGCTTAAAATAATTCGTTATAGAGAAACTTCGTTATACAACGTGTCCCGGAAATAATGTCATTAATTTTAACCCGTAGTAGAACTCCTCAAAACAAACATTTTTTCTATGTACCATTTTGTCGAAATCGCAATTTTGTTTTGGCATTTTACCCTCCCCGAAATTGACGAGCCGCCTTGATTTGATAAATCACTGACGGTGATCGTGAATATTAGTTTTTGCTGACTGCATAAAAAATGATCTACGTTTTGTTAGTATGTTTCTTGTCCTGCTTCGTATTGTTCTTTCTTTCATTGGACATTCAAGGTATGTGCGTTTTATAATAAATATTTTTGTTACTCACTTATTTAAACCATCCGCCGCACGTCTAGTCTTTGTTATTGTGACTTGTAAATGTTTGTAACAATTATTTTGAACACGCCATTTTTGGTAGTAAAACTTTGACAAGGACTTAAATTATTTCATTTATGTATTACCATAGCATTTTTCAAATTGCATTCCAGAACTTTACAATAACAGTAACGGTCAAATGAATGAGTTGCTGCGTTGACAGAACTAAAAAGCAGGGAAATGTTTTCTTGCATTGGTTTTTTGTTCTACGCTTATCGGTGTTTAACATTTAGCATTATTAACGAAATAAGAGTCAAATCTGTCAACAATTTTAACTTGTTAATCAAAACGTTTACACCAAAAAGTTATTTAAAAAAGTTTTTGGATTTGACGAGTTCTATCACTGGTTACAATTAATGGCATTATTTCTGGGACACGTTGTATAGTGATTATTCTCTAAGAAAGGTTTACCAAAATTCTCAGAGAACGGAATTTTCGCTAATAGAAAATACAGTGGATGTATTGAACAACTGGATTTTCCCCAAATTCCGGCTACCTGAAAAATCCTTGGAAGAATTTCTTGTAAATCCCTTACTTACGGAAATTTCCATTTTTAAAAGTATTGCTGCGCAATGAACTTTTGAAAGATTTTTTCATCAATAAGAATTCCTTTTAAGGGGCGTAATTCCCTTAGGAAGCATTTTGCGATATATGTTTATATGAACTTTTTGTTTCAAAATTTAAAGTTCTATCGCACATTTAATTTTCATGGATACGAAACGGAACACCCTGTATAGTGAAGTTTCTCTATGGTGATGTTTTTTCATGGCTTTTCGAACATCACTATAGAGGAGTTCGACTGTATTTTCGAATTGCTGCTTATTGTATTCCTGGTATTCTTCACTTAAATCCAACGACATATTCAAAATTGCTGATTGTGTTGGGGAACAAGATTCTCAAATTTCTAACGTTGTAATTAAAGAATGTTCAGGATTGGCGAAGTTATTGTTGCATATTCGTACTGTTTCGAAATAGAACAAGATTGCTTTCTAGAGTCCGTGTGTTTAATGGTGTCGTTTAAAAATTTTAAATTATTTTGCATAAACTACTTTATTTTAGGATAATTCGCAATGTGTGAGTAACTTTACTTTTTATATACATATATGATAACGAACCACTATAAAATCACGTTTATAACAGGTAAAGCTAAAAATTGTGGCCACGATCCAAATTTGGTTATAAGAATGAAATATTTGCTATCTTTGCTTTTTGGCAAATTTCTTAAACTATCCTTCTACTTCTTTTGTATGAAGACATTCATGTTTACAGTGTATTGTTTTGTTTCGAAAAGTTCTTTTGCACAAAGTACAAACTACACTGTGCGTTTTTATGTGACTGCAATAGAAATCCCTATTGGTGAAGACTTGCAAACAGCTTCTGCAAGTGTATGTTGTCATTCCGTGTTTGCGGTTTGTGTGTCGTTTGAGTAACTTTTTGTTGAAATAGGTATAGTCGCAAAACTGGCACAAAAAGCGTCTCCGGTCATTCACAACAGTGGAATGGATTGTAAGGTTGTCCGGGGCTGATACTGGAGTACTGGCATCATCAGAAACAGGCTGCAATAAAATACTAAAGTTGTAAAAATATACTATTCTAATCTTTTAAAGGAGTTAAATATACGTTCCTGTTCTTGTTAATCAATCTTTAACAACTTTTATTGCTTTTGCCAAAAAATCTAATTTTTGTTTAGGACTGTTCTACTTACCGTTAGTTGCTTCGATTTTCTTGTTTCTCTGTTTCCTACGAATTGTATTTTGTGAGAGCATTGGTGCTTTTGTTTCAAAGTTTTATTCTGAAAAGTTCTTTTGCACAAAGCGCAACCTACGTTGTGGATTTTTATGTGGTTGCAGTACGAATTTTTATCGGTGAAGATTTGCAAACAGCTTCTGCAAGTGTATGTCGTAATTCCGTGTTCTCGATATGTGTGCGCTTTCAGTCGAAATTTTCTCACGTATGTCTTGTCGCAGAATGGGCACAGGAAGCGTCTCTGGTTATTCCCAACAATGGAAGAAATTGTAAGTGTGTTCGAGGCTGATATTGAAGTACTGTCCTTGTCATAAACAGGCTACAATAACGAACATAAAACTGTGAAAAAATAATACAATGGAATTCGAATATAATGGACCAATTTTGATGCATTTTCCAAGTTCACTATATCCGAACTTCACTGTATTCTGATTTCTCGAATGAGTTAAATCTTAGTTCTTCATTCAATTTCAATAAAATCTAGATGAAATTAATTTGATTAATTTTTAGCAACTCGTCGCCTGCACCGGCACTCCGTAACTTGCAGAAAATAAGGATAAACACGAGATAGGAAGAAACTTCGCTGCGCATTCGGCAATATTCGACATAAATAAAAATATCCAGCTGGTAAAATTGTAGGTTTAAAGTATGTATTTTGAAGTATTCACAGAAGTTTTAATTTCAGCATTACCTAGTTATAAAGTATTAAATCAATGTACCTAGTGAAAGAGAAAAAACACATTTTATTCTTAGAAATTATTCGCGATATAACAAACATTCAAAGACATTCCAAGTATTTCCATAATTTGATTTTTCTTTTAAATGCGAAGCAATTGTTTTTGTTGATGTTCATAAAAAATATGGTTAATTTCGATGTGAATTTAGGTCATTCAACCCAAAGTGAAGTATGTCGCATTGTAAACCTATTTTATCTTTTAAGCAAAAATTGCGCTGTAAGGTTCAAAGCATATAATAAGCGAACCGTAATAAACGGTGGTAACGCCGCTGTGGGTGAAGGTTAAAAAGTTTCACATTTACCCAAATAGATGTTATCTGCAAAACGGGCATTCCAATACTGGAGAATAATAAAAAAATAAATCTTCGACGGTAACGTCTCTTCTAATAATAGCAATATTGTACAACTACCAGCTGCAGTAATAAAATAAACTATAATCGTTATAGGTAGCTATTCCTATTGGTGGTCACTTCATTGTACTATTCACCGACTTCATGTCTCCATCGCACTGTTTTATTATTAGCGTGAATTTTGCAGTTTGCGTTTGGTTATGGACCAAAATCAATTTTTTTGAGAACTAATTTTGCCTAGTAATTTGTTTCATTGAGGTGATATAATAAAATCTAGTGTTAATTTTTTATTAATACCGTTGGTTTTGTGATTTTTTAACGCTTCAAAATGAATGTGATATATGATTATTATCAATTTGGAGGATGATCTGCAACGCAAAGCTGAACTAAAAATTGAAAGGCGTTTTTTAAGAAATAGATGTGAACCTTTAAATTTACCGGACCGCGAATTTAAAAAATTGTTCCGGTTTACTAAACAACTATACTTAGATTTGGTTGATGAATTGACACCCCACATGGCACCAGGGCAAAGAAGCACTAAATTATCAATTAGCTCGAGTATTTTAGCTGCTTTAAGGTTTTTCGCGACAGGGTCTTATCAAAAGGGGGTTGGACAGGAATATAACATTGCCATTGGACAACCGAACCGAATTTTTAAATTTCGCGGAAGTCTATTGCACTTTGAACAGGGACAATTTTGAATACTAAAATTTAATCATGGATAATTAATTTAATTAAATAATTTTTCGCACAATCATATTGTTACCAGCTACGCTACTTACCATTGTTGTTGACAGTAATTTGTGACACATAATATAGCTTCAAAATATTCTTCTCAAAAAAAAATTACCTCAGTTAGTCTAAATTTCTTTATTTCATTTCGTATAAGCGATTGTGCAAAAAACGTTGTGGACTGTACGGTTATTAAGTGCCATAACATAATCTTGGAAGTTGAAAAATCTCGACTAACTATTCCGCGATTCTACTGGAGAATAATAAATAAATATATTGTACGATTCACTGTTTTATTATTAGCGTTAATTTTGCGGTTTGCGTTTGGTTATCGACCAAAATCAATTCTTTTGAGAACCAATTTTGCCTAGTAATTTGTTTCATTGAGGTGATATAATAAAATCAAGTGTTAATTTTTTATTATTACCATTGGTTTTGTGATTTTTTAACGCTTCAAAATGAATGTAATATATGGTTATTATATCAATTTGAAGGAAGATCTGCAACGTAAAGATGAACTAAAAATTGAAAGGCGTTTTTTAAGAAATAGATGTGAAACTTTAAATTTGCCGGACCGCGAGTTTAAAAGAATCCGTCGGTCTCATTGAAATGAAGAACTAGTCTAATTCAAAATATTAATAATTCAAAATTACTGTTGTTACAAGCATACATTGTAACCTAACTACAAACCGTTGTTGTGAAATAATTAATATCTCTTAATTGATAAAAATATATGCATTTAAAATATTCCATGATCGAGTGTTTTTTTTAAATGCGAGAAAAATGTTTGATGTAACTTCTAAAATATTAGTAATATAAATTTCTTTTTGTTCACAATTCTGCAAAATATATTTTTAACACATATTTCATGCTTCATTTAAAGCCAAAATTTTTGAGCCAGATGCCGTCGTAAAAGCAGGTAAACTTTGCGTCCCGCTATTGTAGGAGGTCACAAGAGGCTCAACCAGTAAGAAAGAACGACTCCGAAAAGCACTGTAGTTAGACAGAGGTAAAAAATTGCAAAGAGATAAGCCAGTGGTTCGAAGGTGTTTTTAACGAGCTTTGACTCGGACCAGTCGAAAATGTACGATATTACGAGCGATAGACGAGCGTACACACAGTAAAGAGATCCATGGTTGATCGGCTTACAAAGGGCCGGTGCCGAATACAAATACCGTGAAATGTTTCCATATTCCGTCTAGCGAGCTCGGTCCGAACTATTCGAAAATATACGATTGTTCAAGCGACACACGCGCGATAAGTTCAAGGAGGAGATCTCCTTCCTATCGGCTTACGGAGTACCGGTCCTGGCTGCTACAGTTCTTTGAAATATTTCGTGTGACGTCATCGGGGCAAGCGCGCCGGACACGTGTTAGCAATATGCATGAAATAGGACTGAAAAATTCTATTATTCTGAAACATTTAGCCAATGCGGTATAATAAGTGAAGATTCAGATAACGAGTATCTGGACACCACGAATCGGGTCGGAACTATTACATGGTGTAAGTGCACAAAGTGTCAACAAATGGTGACAAATGAAGAAAGTGTGTGTTGTACTGAACAAAAAAGGTGGCAAATGTTAAAACTGAAACAGTGTCGTGCATTATTTTAAATCGTTCTTTTGAAAAATTGATCCTCGATACGGAAATTTTAAATATATGTCGTCACAACATATGTTTAAAAACGAAAAGTGGACATAAAAGACGTTTATTGTCCGTGGATGTTGTTCCTAATAAAACGTGGAGATATTTAGCTTACAAGCAATTTATATCTTGGGTAAACTCTTGGACAGCAATAGGTCATGGAAATAGAGTGATCATTCCGTCATGTGTCGTTGTCAAAATCCGCAAAACATTTCCCGATGAAAATGGAATTTATATAGATTTTAAGCCCTTCTCGATACTACCCGCTTAGTATTTAATATTTTTATTTATCTTTATATTATCTTTGTATTATTTTTGTAAGTCATCAAAAAAGTAAAAAATATTTAAACTACATACATCAATTTATTTACATCAAATGTTTTTCCTCATTTCTCGTAAACACGTTTCAAATTTACGGTACACCTTTCTTAATGCATTTAAAAAACACACACACGCGATTAAAATTTAGTATTCTGAACATTTCATCTTAATTGAATATTGAAATTGTTTCATATTATTACATATTCCACATTATACTGGTTTTTCTAAAAATACGTCTTGGCTTATAATTATATCAAAAGATTATATCAATTTATTGTTCATTTAATTATTTAAATCTTGAAAATTGCCTTGCATTCAAATTTTCCGTTGGCGGACAAGGTATGGGCGCAATGTTCTTTGGTAAGCTCAGATCGAAGGGTTCTTCTGTAATAAGAGCAGTAGTGTTGTTAAAAAAGTAGTCTCTAACTTGAGCCATTATATTTTCTTTCCATCCATCGGTTGACGACTCATATCTATGCTTACGGACCCATGCCGCTGATGATTTCGAATATTGAATTTTCTCACCAATAATTTTTTTATTTATATTCCAGTTGTGGTCAAGTATTGCCAAAACTGATCTTAAAAATAAACCATTATAAGAAAAATGAATTCTTTTGGGAGCATACTTTAAGCGCAAGTTATGGTAACTCTCGAGAGAACCCGTGTGCACATAGTGTTTTATGCATTTCAAATCTTTTAAAAACGAAGGCTCAAGAATGATTTTTTTAAAAGTTTGATATGCACTTGATCCACTTTTCATCCACATTTTAATTCTTTCTTCGTTCTTATTTAGCGGGTCATGCTCACAAGTTTTCTTTAATCCACCATCTATCCATACGTGTTCATTTTTAATGTGATGCAAGATTGAGGTTAATTTTTCAACCAAAACTTCACCATCTCCCCCACATGACTGGGCGGACCACCACAAGTGATTGCATATACTATTTTTCCACGCCATAATATCTGGGTATTTCTTTTCTGTGGCTTTTAATTTTTCCATCAAACTTTTTGATAAATGCCATACATCAAACTCATGCTCAATATCCGGATGATGAACTCTAAGAAAGCAGCGAACTCCTTTGTGTCTATCAGAAAGAAAAAGTTTTATGTCGCACTGCTCTTGAGTAATTAACTTATTAATTAATTTTTCACAAGCGGCTCTTTCAAGTTCTCCTTTTATCAAGCCTTTTTGCACAAGCTCAAAGTCGACAATAATGCCGGTATGTAGGTCCATAGTGGAATAAGTCAAATATTTGGCACTGAAACCAGGAGAATCGTACTGCCCATCTCCAGCAATCCAAACTTCTTTTCCACAATTTTTGATTTTTTCCAAATTATTTTTTCTCTCAACATTCCAAATATTTCTTATAATAGGACCGGTAATGTTGTTAACTATACGGTCGAAAACAGTTCGAGATATTATGGCACACTTTAATGTTTTACAAAATGACCTAAACGGGCTATACAGTAAACCCGAAAGTAACAATGCTGAAGCTATTAAAATATTTCCTTTTGGTCGTTTTCCTACCATAGGCTGAGAATAACCAAACACATTGTTTACCACACTCACATACAGTTTTAACACACAACATCGTGCCCTTAGTGTAATGGATCACATTTTTGTTTTGCTCACTACATACACTACATACGCTAAAAAGTTGAAGTAAACAGGCCCAAGCAACAAAATAGTACCCATGATTTGTCATCTGATTTTCAAACTCTTCCTCTAACATTTGCTCCACGTCGCTATCGTCATCACTTTCTTCTGATTCATTGTATTCAAAACTGGTGTCATTTGGATTTTCATTTCTGTCAAGCGGTGGTATAAAATTTCTGAGTACTTCAGTGCCTAATTCGCACTGTATATTTTTGTTTAAATCTTCAGAGTCGGTATGAAAAATAAATGATGATTCAGGTGCTTTTAGTATGCTGTTAACTTCTGTTGAAAAATTATTGTCAACGGATAATAAATCGGTTACAATTTCAGCGTCCACAGCCAAATTTGACGTTGGCATTATGTTTTTATGTACCTAAATTTTCAAAATTATGAACTTTTTATGTACTAAATTTTCAAAATTATGAACTTTTTATGTACTAAATTTAAAAAAATATGAAACTCACCTTTTATTGAATATCAATGGAAATAAACAAATACAAATAATTAAGTCCGCCCGGTTAAATGTTTCTGATTTCAGATAATAGGGTATAAGAAAAAATCATTAAAATTGGTGCTGTTTCTAGGGATCACAAAGTTAAAAGCTTTATTGATTCTGCTATATCTAACGATTTTAAATTGTGACAAAAAATATTCAATGAGAATAACAAGAATATAATATACGTAAATATATTTAAAAATAATAAAATTTGAGAAACAAACAAAATATAATATTTAAAATTTTTATTCAGTCTTTCTTGTCTTACTGAAATAACTTAGAAAATCACTTTTTCTTTTGTTTATTTTCTTCGTTAACCCACATATTTCCATTTCACATTTGTTGCTTTCCTCTTGCAGTTTATGCACTCCCTCTAACAAGCCTTCCGCCACATTTGCATCAACCATATTAGATTTTCCAATAGCTTCCTTTAGTTTATTTTGGGCTTCTTCAAGCAAGCTTGTAGCTGCTTTGGTTTTTTCCGATTTCACTTTAGTAACTTCAATAAGTTTATTTTCCAACTCCTTGAGTTTCTTGCGTTGATCAGACTCTCTAGTACACCGCAGTCTTTCTTGTTCCTTTCTTTCGTCTTCTTCGCGGACTTTTCTTTTTTTCTCTTCTGCTTCTCGCTCTTTTTTAAGCATATAGGTATTGTGTGCCATTCGCGTTAAGTTAATGAGTTTTCTAGTTATACTGAAATTTGCGACATTTTTATTGCAGTACACTGCCATATAATCCAAAACACTCAAAATGGCGTTAAGCATATTTTCGGATAATTTATTTCGGTCAACTGTAACTATCCTCCCAGAATTGGAAAATCCTCTTTCAACATCAGCATTGCCGTGTGGAAGGCATAGTATACATTTGACAATAATTGATATTTGGCAATACTTAGGCGTGCCATCATTATTTTTTAATTCAAAAAGCTGTGACCAATATTGATCAATTTTTTTGTCCGGCATGATATTCAAATAAATTAATGTCACATGTCAGAAGAAACCACTCATTCAAAACAGTAGTGGGGTTCAAAGCTAATGGCAATTGTTTTGATAAAAACATAATGTCCTTGGCACTATTGCTTTTTATGTTTTTCGGATTAATGCAAGATATTGCCCGCAATAAATTAATAGAGGAAGAAGAAAATATTTTTTTAATGATATGGCTCCCAGCGGCAATTAAATGTTTTTTAGCATTGTGGCAGAAAATTAGACGTTCCGCTTCTGGCATATTTAATAGTTGAAATTCATGGCATATTTCTATTCCTAAAACTTGTAGGTACTCCTCGGATTTTTTTTGATGGTTTATATGGAATATCCTTTCAGAGGATATATCCGTGAAGATTTCCGGTATAGAAATTTTATCGTTACATACTCTTTTAATAATGATTGTAAGTAATATTTCTAGTTCATCATACAGGACATGTATGAGAGGTTCGTTTCTTTGAAAAAATAACGTAAATTTTGTAAATATCTGAGAACTGGATATGACAAACATGATTTGAAGTTTCATATTAGATTTTGAAAGATATCTTTTTATAGTCTTGTAGGTGTTTGTTTTTTCAATTGAGCCACATTTTGTAGGAATATAATCCATAAAATAATCAATTATGGCAGACCACTGTTCCATCAGCCGTTCTGAAGCTGCACCTACAGTAAGCCACCTAGTGGACACATGCTTCAGAAAGTGATTTTTAGCACACCAGTTTTCTTTTGTATTAATTCATAATCTGCCCACCTACTCGGTCGATCCTTGAAAAAATATTTCACAGATACCAACAGCTCACTCACGTCTTCACCAAACGCCTGTAAACCTTTCAAAAATGCATTGTGTATGATATGGATATTGCATGTGCCTATATCCAATAACGAAGATTTTCTTGAGGTTGTAACTTCTTCATTTAGAAGACGAAAAATTTTTTAATTTATATTTGGTCCATCACTTCCAAGAGTCAGTAGCTGGTTTTGTGGCAAATTGAAATCAAGAAAGGCCTCATGTATTTTCGAAATGATATCTTCTGCTTTTGCATGCTCCAAATAAAAAGTATGCATGTGTGATGTTACCACTTGATTTTTTGTCTTAGACCAGAACTTAATTTTAATTTCAAGTTCTTTATTTGAACCTTTGTTAGTTGTCTCGTCATATAGTATGGAAAAGGGCCCTAAAACTTTCATGATTCCATATTGTAGCTTTTTTGTGTAAATAAATTAATTCGGATCAGTGGTTAGATTCGAATTTATTTTTTTCGTCGTTTAATTAATTAATAATAATTGCAATTGTTTTATTTCATCTGTTTGTACCTACCTTGTACAGGGTGTTCCATCACTTGTGGCCACCCCCAAAATTGAGCTTTAATTGAAAGCTATGAATTTGAAATTTGGTGCACGTATGACTCTGATATAAGGCTAGAAATTTCCGGTTTTAAATGTTAATTGTCGGCGTTAGTTTTCGAGAAAAAAAATAAAAACTGATTTTTTATAAAAATACTATCTCCCAATTTCGTCAAATTTCACTTTTCAGGATCAGTATTATTGAGACAAAGATGTCCAAAGTAAAAAAAAAAAATCCAAAAGCTGTAATTAGCCTAAAATTCCCTTATATTCGAATCTTAACAGTAAATGTAATGATTTATGGCCCTAATAATCCTCAAGAAGCCATCCGCAAAGTCGAGTACAATTTAAATTTATGGCATTGTAAAAATTTGTCAGTGTCTAGTGGAAACCAGGGCAAGAGAACGTCAGTAGCGTACCTAAATCGAACCTTTTTACATTCTTGTAAATTTCTAAAATTTTTGTAAGTCCTCTAATAAATTATGATTATGAGAACGAACATGATTTAAAGTATGGATGTTGAATTAGATTTTTTAAGTCGAAGAGGACTTATTACATTTTGAATTAATGTTTGAGTGCAAAGATGAATACGAAAGATTTTGAACTGAATGATTTCGGAACTCGTTCGAGACTAACTTTGTCGTCCCCGTAAATTTGGAAATTAGTTTCACGGATTATTGTGGTCGTACTGGTTGAGTCTTTCGTGAGAACCTGTTCAAACGCACGTTTCATCCATAAATATTTAATGACTTTATTGCTAAAATTGCTTCGGAATTGCATTTTTCAATAGTAAACGTATTCATCTAGTCGTAAATATCGACTGCCAGTTATAAATGTAGGGTGGGTGTATTACTATTGTTATCAGTTCAACTTCAGCTTTTGAAGAGTAACTTTGTCCAAAAAGTTTTTATCTGTGTTTTATTTCTGTGTGTTTTAATTAGTTTTCGTTTATAATGCCGGTTACCTTTACCTTCGAAGAAAAGACTGATATGATATTAATTTATGGAGAAGCACGGCAAAATTATGTTCAAGCTGCTCAAATTTACGCTCAACGTTTTCCACAAAGAACTCCGCCAGAAAGAAAAATATTTCAAAGACTTGTTGATTCCTTGAAACAAAACGGAAATTTAAAGGGAAAAGAAAAAACGACAGTGAATCCCACGGTAACGCATGAAGTCAATCAAGCTGCAGTTTTAAATCTCGCCGATAATAATCCCCAATTGAGCATTAGGAAAATCAGTCAAGACACGGGAATTAGTCGGTCTTCAGTAGGGAGGATATTAAAAAAGCACAAATATCATCCTTACCACATAGAATTACATCAGCAACTGCATGATCGAGGTTTCGAAAGCCGCGTAAATTTTTGCCAATGGGCTAATGGAAAGCCCAGTACGACGACAATAATCCGTGAAACTAATTTCCAAATTTACGGGGACGACAAAGTGAGTCTCGAACGAGTTCCGAAATCATTCAGTTCAAAATCTTTCGTATTCATCTTTGCACTCAAACATTAATTCAAAATGTAATAAGTCCTCTTCGACTTAAAAAATATAATTCAACATCCAGACATTAAATCATGTTCGTTCTCATAATCATAATTTATTAGAGGACTTACAAAAATTTTAGAAATTTACAAGAATGTAAAAAGGTTCGATTTAGGTACGCTACTGACGTTCTCTTGCCCTGGTTTCCACTAATACTGATCCTGAAAAGTGAAATTTGATGAAATTGGGAGATAGTATTTTTATAAAAAATCAGTTTTTATTTTTTTTCTCGAAAACTAACGCCGACAATTAACATTTAAAACCGGAAATTTCTAGCCTTATATCAGAGTCATACGTGCACCAAATTTCAAATTCATAGCTTTCAATTAAAGCTCAATTTTGGGGGTGGCCACAAGTGATGGGACAGCCTGTATATCCTCTACTAACAGTGTCTTTGTGTAGGGTGCCAATGCCTCAGATAATATGTACCGTGCTTTTGAAGGAGACATGCTAAATTCGGATAGAAACGAGCAATCGGGAAACGTAACTACCAAAAACTGTTTTAAGTAATCTAATGACTCTAGTGATTGATTGTGTATTATTATTCGCAATAAACACAAAATTTCTGCTCTTGTAGCCTGGTCTTTTGAATTGCGCACTTTTACATCATTATGCGTATCGTCCTACAAAATTTTAATTAACTATAACAGTATCGCTCATAAATATCTTAACAAAATTTTAAAAATTTTAAGTTGATGTGGTAAATAAACTCAAAAATTTTTAAGTACTTTTGACAACAGTGAACAGGAATTTGGTTCGCCATTTAGCAACGACCTTATGATAATTCTACTTATTAGAAAAAATAATCAACCTTCCTCCTTACTTTATGCAAATGCGTTTGAGACGCACCATATTTCAACTGAAAGTTTTCTGTATGCTTTTCCCCACTGGAATGTTGATGTACCGAAAAAATCCCACAAACTACAGTAAATTTCCTATCGCATGCTGTGCACATGGCTGTGGAATCATTTACTTTTTTCAGGTAGGATCCAATTAAATTATTGTTTTTATCCTTCTGGCTCAGCCAAGAAGAATTGAACTTGCACGGAGCCATCGCAATTTGTCACTTTCGAAACACTGAATCAAACACGTGGTTTTTCTTCTACTGAAGTAACGAAACTTTAAAACTGCATCACCCCCACCACACCGCTTTTGAACAGAAGTGACTAAGAAAATACGATTCTTAAAATTCTCAACAAAAATAGAGTGTCGCACATGTGTACAATGAACAATTTGTTCTATCGGGCTATGGGCTGCTGAGACGTGACCGATACAAAGCGCGCGTTGGCGCGGGCGGCGGTATAATCATTGTAAGACCGGGCTCAAGAATACATAAATATGTACTTTTATGAAATTTCCCTAAATTTATGATGTTTTATGATCTTCTTCAAAAAATATGTACTAAATATGAGAATATGTACCGAGTGTGGACGCTGCAATTTGTTGACGTCTTTTCTTTTCATATCTAAACTGACGGGAAGTAATTTTGATTTCTTCACTTAAAGATGTCGACGGTAATTCAGCGATATTTCTTTTTTGCAAAACATTGCCATTAATGCCATCCAATTTTACGCAAGGTATTGCACCCGGTTTTAATGTTGGTCCTCGTAATTGCCCATTGCCCACTAACTTTAACTTCAGTAATTGTGATTCGTCTATATCAACCTTTTTAAAATGTTTGGTACACAAACGCGATTCAGCACTAGGTTTAAAGTTAAAGTTAATCGGCGATTAATAATCTCAACAATATTAAGGATGTATCACCTATATGTATAAAATGATGTTAAAAATATGAAATTTATACCAGTAGCCCAGTAAAAAATGTATTTTTACCCAGCAAAAGGTCGGTCAGGTTTGGTTTTTTGATATGTTTTATCATAAATGCCCCTAATGTTAATGTCCAGTTTTTGATCTCGTGACCTTTCCGGAAGGTGTTGAAAATGGGGTTTGAACTTAAGAAAAACACGTTTTTGAGTACGCTGCGCAAACGGCTATTTAGAAAAAAATAATTTTTGATTCATTTAAATACCTGACGATATGGGCATTCAGAATCGAACCGAGACCGCTACTCTAGGACCAATAGTTTATGAGCTACGATTTTTTGAAGTTCACCACTTTGATTGCTTAAACCGCAAATGAATTGTTTTTGCTGTTATCTCACGTCTCGTGCGCTCCTGTCTGATTCACTGGTTACATCGAAACAAATAATATGGCACTGTAATGGGCATTAAAGGCTCTTTACTATGGTTGTTTGTTTCATCCAATTGGATGAAAAATGACCACACGGCGAGCAATCAAACTTGGAAAATTATTTTAAAAAACTCCCTATTTTTAGTACGGTTTCAGTGTGCTCTCAAACCTGCCCATTATAACCAATCTCAAAAATTTTACATTCCATGAATACGTGGCAGCTTATGGGGCACAGAAGTGCAAAAAAAATTTTTTTTTACTACTGACACCCTTGGACCAGTGCAGCTTTAATCCAAACGGGGCGCGGACTCAAAAATAACGAAACCGTTAAAATTTTCCTAGATTCCTGAAAGTTGGCACGTGCAATCACATACATACACATATATATTTCAATCTTTTGTTACGACGACTAGCGTAAAATCGTTTATTTCTTATCTCTAACAACATCGCCCCAACTGATCGTGTATAGCCTATACAGCAGATTTTTTTGATTTAGTTCATGTTAAAAATTGAACAAAAAGTTACGTTGTTTGACACTTATTTTTCTTTCAACTATACGTTGATTTAAATGAAAAAAATCAATCAGACATTTTGCTCTGAAGTCCTTATTTCGTGACAGTGTCAAGAAGATTTTTACTTTTGTTCAGGAATTTGGATGCAGCACATTTTTCTGAGTACAGAAATGTCAAATTCGTATGACCTTGAAGAGGAAAGTTTTCGAAATAATCAGACCTAAAGTTTAAAAAATTTATGATAAAATTATTAGAGTAGACCACTAATAATATCATCAAGGAAGCGCTGGAAATAGAGCAAAACATTCAATTGAGGTACCCACAATTCCGGCCCAAACGTTTACTTTCTGAGGAAATTGTGTATGACTTTCCATTCTCCAATGTGGGTTTTCTGGTGCCCAATATCGAAAATTTTGCCTGTTTACCGAACCATTCAAACAAAAGATTGCCTCGTCGGAAAAAACTATCTTACGTAAAAATTCCGGGTTGGCATTGCACCTATCCATCATTATTTCGCAAAATTCTAATCTGCAGTCGAGATTGTCTTCAATAAGTTCCTGAACAAAATGTACTTTGTATGGATCCGATTTCTTCTTGTGTAAATATTTTAGAACAGAAAATTTACTTACTGACTGTTCTGCAGCTACTTGTCGACTTGATTTGTGAGGATTTTCTTGTAAATCGAGCAAAACATTAAATTGTGTGTTTTCTGGTAATGCAACATGGTTGGTTTTGTAATTGTCTCTTACGTGGCCAAAGTCTCCAAACTTTTTCTCTATCTTACTAACTACTGATTGTGTAATAGGCCTCTCTGGGTACTTATCATTGAATAATTCGCAAACTTCAGCTTGTGTTCGAGTATTATCGCCATATCCTACCATCATCAACATTTCTATTCGTTGTTTCTCAGTTAAACGCGCCATTCTTCAAACTTTGCAACTGTACTTGACAAGTCAATAATAAAAAAAAAACAAAATAAACACACAATTGAATGTTTTGATCGATTTCCAGCGCTTTCTTGATGATATTATTAGTGGTCTACTATAATAATTTTATCATAAATTTTTTAAACTTTAGGACTGATTATTTCGAAAACTTTCCTCTTCAAGGTCATACGAATTTGACATTTCTGTACTCAGAAAAATGTGCTGCATCCAAATTCCTGAACAAAAATATGGGGTGCAATTTAAAAAAATTATTGATGACGTCATAGTGCGAAAACAAAAGACGATCGTAAAATTATAAATATCAAAAAAGATGCAGTTTTAAAAATAAAAATCGACGTATCCGAGCGTTTTTCCAAAAACCAAACCCATGAATTTTAAATGAATTTATTCCAACCCACGCGTCCTCACTGTATGTGTCTTGGACAGTTAAAAGAGACCTATTTAAAAAAAATTGATTTCCACAATGTGCTGCTTTCCAGTTTCGAGGAAAGTCGTGAATATTACGTTTGCACATTCAGAACATTTTGTCGATAAATATTCATTTATCAGTTCGAATAAACGTATTATAAAAATAAAATTTTAATAAATTATTTTAAACATAAATAAGGAAATTAAAAACAGCCTCTAGAACACAAGTATAATCACCAAAAACAATTAAAATATGAATAGATGTCACACAAAAATAAAATAATCAATTCTGTTGAAGTGATCTCATTCTACTTCTTTGGAAAATAACCACCAACTCAACGACCATGTCCTAAAATATTTAATACTACTATTCCAGCGAACTTTCAAAAAATATTCTTACCTCTTCCTACTACTGGAAAAAAATTTTTAATTAGTGCTACATAAATTCGCTGATAAATTTTAAATTTACCTGGCAGCACAGGAAAACCTGCGAGACTAGAAAAATCTGACTGTGAAGAGTCGACCATTTTAGCTTGGGCTATAAGACAATCATGTAAATTTGGCAGAATAAATTCTAATCGCTTACCTAAAGTGGTTGGGCTTTTTGATGTTCGAAAATAACCACCAACTCCACGACCATGTCCTAAAATATTTAATACTACTATTCCAGCGAACTTTCAAAAAATATTCTTACCTCTTACTACTACTGGAAAAAAATTTTTAATTAGTGCTACATAAATTCGCTGATAAATTTTAAATTTACCTGGCAGCACAGGAAAACCTGCGAGACTAGAAAAATCTGACTGTGAAGAGTCGACCATTTTAGCTTGGGCTATAAGACAATCATGTAAATTTGGCAGAATAAATTCTAATCGCTTACCTAAAGTGGTTGGGCTTTTTGATGTTCGAAAATAACCACCAACTCCACGACCATGTCCTAAAATATTTAATACTACTATTCCAGCGAACTTTCAAAAAATATTCTTACCTCTTACTACTACTGGAAAAAAATTTTTAATTAGTGCTACATAAATTCGCTGATAAATTTTAAATTTACCTGGCAGCACAGGAAAACCTGCGAGACTAGAAAAATCTGACTGTGAAGAGTCGACCATTTTAGCTTGGGCTATAAGACAATCATGTAAATTTGGCAGAATAAATTCTAATCGCTTACCTAAAGTGGTTGGGCTTTTTGATGTTCGAAAATAACCACCAACTCCACGACCATGTCCTAAAATATTTAATACTACTATTCCAGCGAACTTTCAAAAAATATTCTTACCTCTTCCTACTACTGGAAAAAAATTTTTAATTAGTGCTACATAAATTCGCTGATAAATTTTAAATTTACCTGGCAGCACAGGAAAACCTGCGAGACTAGAAAAATCTGACTGTGAAGAGTCGACCATTTTAGCTTGGGCTATAAGACAATCATGTAAATTTGGCAGAATAAATTCTAATCGCTTACCTAAAGTGGTTGGGCTTTTTGATGTTCGAAAATAACCACCAACTCCACGACCATGTCCTAAAATATTTAATACTACTATTCCAGCGAACTTTCAAAAAATATTCTTACCTCTTCCTACTACTGGAAAAAAATTTTTAATTAGTGCTACATAAATTCGCTGATAAATTTTAAATTTACCTGGCAGCACAGGAAAACCTGCGAGACTAGAAAAATCTGACTGTGAAGAGTCGACTATTTTAGCTTGGGCTATAAGACAATCATGTAAATTTGGCAGAATAAATTCTAATCGCTTACCTAAAGTGGTTGGGCTTTTTGATGTTCGAAAATAACCACCAACTCCACGACCATGTCCTAAAATATTTAATACTACTATTCCAGCGAACTTTCAAAAAATATTCTTACCTCTTCCTACTACTGGAAAAAAATTTTTAATTAGTGCTACATAAATTCGCTGATAAATTTTAAATTTACCTGGCAGCACAGGAAAACCTGCGAGACTAGAAAAATCTGACTGTGAAGAGTCGACCATTTTAGCTTGGGCTATAAGACAATCATGTAAATTTGGCAGAATAAATTCTAATCGCTTACCTAAAGTGGTTGGGCTTTTTGATGTTCGAAAATAACCACCAACTCCACGACCACGTCCTAAAATATTTAATACTACTATTCCAGCGAACTTTCAAAAAATATTCTTACCTCTTCCTACTACTGGAAAAAAATTTTTAATTAGTGCTACATAAATTCGCTGATAAATTTTAAATTTACCTGGCAGCACAGGAAAACCTGCGAGACTAGAAAAATCTGACTGTGAAGAGTCGACCATTTTAGCTTGGGCTATAAGACAATCATGTAAATTTGGCAGAATAAATTCTAATCGCTTACCTAAAGTGGTTGGGCTTTTTGATGTTCGAAAATAACCACCAACTCCACGACCACGTCCTAAAATATTTAAAACTACTATTCCAGCGAACTTTCAAAAAATATTCTTACCTCTTCCTACTACTGGAAAAAAATTTTTAATTAGTGCTACATAAATTCGCTGATAAATTTTAAATTTACCTGGCAGCACAGGAAAACCTGCGAGACTAGAAAAATCTGACTGTGAAGAGTCGACCATTTTAGCTTGGGCTATAAGACAATCATGTAAATTTGGCAGAATAAATTCTAATCGCTTACCTAAAGTGGTTGGGCTTTTTGATGTTATGTTATTTTTTGATGAATATTTTGCATCGGAACGTGATTTTACCACACTCAAAGAATCACCCTTAAATTTTTATTTAAATTACCATCACAATATTATTTTTAAATTAAAATGGAATGAAAAATGCAGTTACTTACTGATTCTTCTGTTTCACTGACGTCTGCAAAACAATTTGAGCTAAAATCTTGTAAACGGCTGCTGCTTGCCTAAAATCATTCAACACTTAATATCAAACAACAAAATTACAATATAATTAACTAACAGTTGGTTCAAATGATTTGTTTGGCACGTGCATGCCTGGAATTAATTTAATACCCAAATCGCCACAACAATGAAAACAAATTAAGTAAGCCTGGCAAGTTACATGCGCGAGGCTACAATTATGTGAAGAGTGGCCACTTTCATGGTACTGCAACAAAACACATAAATTCTCTGAAATAATGTTTGTAATCTGTACATCACAAGCAATTCCCGGGGTGTATTTGTAGTAATCTTTTTCCAACTCAATCTCGGCTATCGTGACTGCTACCCATATTCTGTACCTTGCAACAGCATTACGAAGTGTGAATAGTAATTGCTGAACACCATATATCTTAATGTAGTTCAGTGGCATATCTGTTTAAAGAAAATTTGTACGTTTAAAATCAGAAGCAATGAAATTAATTTACCGTTATCAAGGCACATATTATTTAGAACATTTTCCACGACGGAACGGTTCTTATTGTCCGCATAAAGAGGTGGAACACTGGACGAATCCATCTAAAAAAAATGTTCTGATTAAAAATATTCATATATCAAGTCAGTTTGTACATTTGAGGGCATTCGGCTGCTTTATTTATTAAAAATGCGGGTCAATTCTCAGCTGTTAATTTTAAGTTGATTCTGTAATGTTGCAATATCAAGTTCTCAAATTTCATAGCTTTTTGAATCACATTCAAGGTAAGCGAAGCCTTTCTTGCCAAATCAAACACAAGAAAGTTTACAAGAGTGTAGGACCCTTGTGACACATTGAATTGTTAATTAAGGGTCAGTCTTTTCACCTCTGCATAAAATGCTGAATAACTACTTGACGGTGGTCTTTACTGGTAACATTAGTTTTTTTAAGCCTTTTCCACCAAATCTATTGTCTGGTTCATTACTTATAGAAAGAATATTTTTAGGTGGCCAATACAACATTTTGACAGAATAATGTCCTGTTGTTATTTGTGTATTGTTTCAGTGGTATATGAAACTGGACAAAAATTAGAAAGTAAAAAAATTATTCCAAATTAAACCAAGAATTATAGCATGGAAGGATTTAATTTTAAATTAGTGAGTAGGTAGTTTTAAATATATAGGAATAATATCAAATGATGGAAATAGAGACTTTGAAATTAAAGAAAAGCTAAAGACAAGGGAGCAACAACGAATTATTGAGAAGTAAGACTCTTGGGAAGAGAACAAAGATAATATAAAACTATAATAAGATCAACAATACAGTACGTTGCGGAAACAATGACCATGACAAAAAAGCAGGAAGAAAATTTGAGAATATTGGAAAGAAAAATTTTGAGAACTACATAAAAATAAGAGAAAATGAATATGGAATTAGAATGTACCAAGACGGAAGATTTGGTGAAGAAAATAAAGCAACAGAGAGTGAGATGCTTGGGCCATGTGTGGAGATCAGGTGGAAGTTCAGTAGACAAAGATCAACATGGCTGGAAGAGGCAACAGAAGACCTTGAAAGAATTGGAATTTACAAATGAAAAATTGAAGTGAAGCCACTGGGTAATTTCATTGTAGAAATGATATTATGAATATGCATTACATAACAATCTGCCTTCACCAAGAGTCTGTACGTATATAAGGCATCAACAACTTTAATTCCAATAAAGGGTTTCAAAAGAATAATTCTAATGACAAACATTTTACCAAAACAAAACATCGCTCTTTCAATATCTGCTGCAGAGTGAATGAAAAACTTTCATCTTTTAGCTGATAATTGTTTAAATTTAAATTCATACTTTTTAATAATTTAGATTGCTGCATCTTTTTCAGGCACGAATTCTGTAAAATTGGAACATCTGACAACAACTTGGTGCAGGTAGTTTTAACTTTCCAATTTTTTTGTTTCAATATAGTTTATTTTTAAT
This sequence comes from Dascillus cervinus, assembly GCA_949768715.1. Classification (NCBI taxonomy): domain Eukaryota; kingdom Metazoa; phylum Arthropoda; class Insecta; order Coleoptera; family Dascillidae; genus Dascillus; species Dascillus cervinus. The sequence continues at coordinate 28,347,357 of OX458323.1, forward strand.
TGTGTGATTGATTTAAATCGAAACATTTTATTTGCAATTTAAATCTTATTCAGATGGCAAGAACAATGTTACATAACAATGCAATTAACAGCAATGAGCAATCGTTAGACAAAAATTAAGATTATGACTTTGGGCAAACAACCAAAATGAAAACACCACGGTTCGCAGCAATTCTGTATTTTTAAGGTTTTCCATTATTTTCAGTTCAATTCCTATATTGTACAAAACAAAATAGGCCTATAGATATTGTAAGAATTAACATAACATAAACTCCACTGTTGAAAGTGTAACAACGCCAAGAGGTCTTTCTACACATTTCACCTAACTTCATATTGGGAGAAATATTAACAATATGTGTAGAGAAGTCTGTTCATTTAAATTTGCCGATTTGTGTATTTCTATGTTGTCGAATAATGCTCTGATGAGATGGAAACACCCAAAAATCGTTACATAGTGGCAAATACCTAGAAATAACGATAGAGATAGGAATGAAATTTGTTTCTGTCACATCTGAAACTTTTTTTCAGGCACATAAAATAAATTCCGTAATTTTCTGATGAAATACACGACTTCTGATTTTTCCCAGACATTTTGACTTACTTCTAAATTTCCTGACATTTCCAGGTTTTCCAGGTTACTGTGAACCCTGAAGTCAATGACAAAAAATTCCCTGACTTTTTCGTTTTTTTTTTGCAAAATTCCCTGATTTTTCCCTGACTTTTCAGACTAAACCAAATTCCCCCCCTCCAACTTTTCCAGGCTTTTCAAGGTTTTTCAAAAAGTAACCACCCTAACTATTTGGTACTTTACTCAGAGGTGAAAAGACCGACCCTAAATGAACGAAATTACTTTGTTTGAAAATTGCTGCTAAATACCCACAAACTGATTCGACTAAATTATCTTACATTTAGAAAGTCTCTCAATCGTGTGAAGACTTCCTTACAGTTATTTTCATTACCAAGGAATATCGGAGGACGAATTAAATGAACGTTCTTAGAATGTTGTTTAGCATCGTTGGCATAACCCGGTGGAAGATCGCCTGTAACCACACTTATGAACTTTATTAATGAAAGTAATAAAAAAACGAACCTGGTTTGACCATCATGTGAAAGACATTGCTACTTCTAACACCATTTTCTAAAGAAATTTTAATAACAGCCAGTTCTGCCGGGTAGTAACGCCCATTACCATGGCAGAAGCAAAAATGATTAACGTGGACTAAATAAAATGCCAATGTGTTAAGGTTTCCAAGTGTATAAGATTGCGCCACTTGTTCATTTATGGCGTCAGCCATATCTGCTTCCTTTTTCTTCATAGCCTCTTCTCTTCTACGGATGTCTTCAATGGTAATTCCTCTTCCTTTTTGTTGCTGTGGTTGAGTTAGATACGGTTTCCAACCACATGCAGACATTTTCTGGGGGATGGAAATTGAATTTAGCAGAAGCAGCAACTGTTTATTATTTTCTGCAACTAGAATTCAGAATTAGAGACTTCTATCTAAGTGAAACATTGAAGGATCTAAATTTAGTTTGTGTTAGTTTTAAAAATAATGCACCGAAGTTGCTCAAATTTGTAGTGGAACAATATTATCCACACGTCATGAAATTTTGGCAAAGACAAGATGATTTAATAAAGAGCTTAAATCCTTTGAGCACAATAATTGACATTTGCTGTTTAAATTTTGGTGGCCCAAAAAAAATTGGAAAGTTTCATTAAATTATTTTTAGGTAATATAAGGAAAGCTTGGTCGGTTCTCTACAGGTTTCAATAAAATCGTGTAAGCGAAATTTCTTTGTCAGGGCGTACCTGTTTTGTACACAGTCGATTTATTAGTAAATTAATGTTAAAATTTACCTCTCACAGCGGCCCAGCAGCAGTCGAATCCAAAAACGTGAATTCAATTATTCATGAAGTAGTAGGACGAATTGTGGCAGGACTTGTTCGTCTTCTTTCCTTAAAATCGCGACCAAAAACTTCGCTTTGAGAATTTAGATAATTAACTTCCAAACGTAATTGCAAAATTTACGTTAACCGAACATCTGACTATTCCCGATTGAACTATAACGCAAGGATGACAACAAAACCGACAAATAATAAAATCACTATCAATTATTATCACTAACACCAACGAGACGTCAAAGACAATGGATGTTTACACGAACGGAAGTCTCGTCACCCTCTTCCCTTGCTAGCCGGAAACACTACTTGACGCTAACATTTCTTAACCAATATTATTGCTCAGTAGTATAAAAATCCCTACTTTTTCTTACCATTATAGCAGCAATTCGGGGAAACCCAATACAGTGCGCGTAAAAGCGTGATATCTACATTGACGCAACCCAAAAAGCTTTAATTTCGCCGGAAGATGAGAACGAGTATAGCGTGCCGAAAATCTGCGCAAACGAAATGCCCCAGTGGTGTAGCAAATCCCAGTAGCGTCACATAGGAGTGGTTTAAAGGAAAATATTATTTCCACTTTATTAATTATTTTTTTTAATGTTGATGTTTATAAATCAATGATTTGATTCATACTTATTGATATTAAGGCTTAAGCAAATAAATCGTTCAGAAGATAAATAAAAAGTCGGTTTAAAATTACAAATGTTATATTATATACAATTATATATATAATTATTAATATATAAATCCACTTTCGGCAAACAGGGTCGAATTGTTCACAGCCAAGATCGTGTTTGAAGATGATGAAGATAAGAGCATGTCACCAATTCTAAAAAACATTAAACTAAATTTTAAAGAATAAACTGGTCTACATTATATAATATACTAGGCTAAATCCGCGGGCGTACCGCCCTCATTGAATTTTCTCAACACTTTTTTCAGTATCTTTTTTTTTGGGCACTTTACTATCAGAAAACCGAGATTTGCAAATGTTACTCCTGTAGGAAAGACCGGGGCTAGTTGTCACAAAATTTACGTTTGCTTTTTTTTTCGTTTAACTTTGACATTTTGGGATATCTTTTTTTTTAGATATATACTTACATGTGTCGTGATTTAGATTATGAACAGTTGATTTTGTTATATCTAGTAACGTATGTGCAAGAAAATATTTTCTGTCTGCATGTAAAGTGTGACAACATGCCCCGAGGCGGGGCATGTTGTCACAATATATGGGATAAGTTCTCACAGGCCAAAAAAAACATGGTAGTGAGTAGAATTTATATTCTATTCTATTGTGGAAACAGAAATGTATTAAAAACTAAACAAAACAAATAAAGTGACACAAACAAATGAAAGAGGCGGATTTCTGATCCTAACTTCTCGTGCAGCCCTGATTAAAATATCCGTAGGTGGAGTAGACCGATTTGTTTTTCTTTTGTACGTTCTAACCATCTGAAATGGTACAGAAATATCTTTGATATTGTTTATTACACACGGGGGCAAGTTGCCACTGTGACAACTTGCCCCAAAAACATTGTGACAACTAGCCCCAAGCCAACTTTTGAGATGAAAACCAAATTATTTATTTTAACCTTACAAACTCACATTATAATTTTTACATTAATTTGTAGCTAAAAGATGAGGCTTTCATAAAATAAAATTGATACTTACTTTGAATCACGTTTCTACGGTCCAGACGACTCTAAAAGACAGCGATAAAATTTACTTACACTTCTGTCAAACACAAAATAAAGAATAATTTAGGCGCTATATAGGTTACCACAGTCAAACTTTGTAGGGTAATTAAGATACCTATAATGGTTATCAAGACTGGCCCGACGCACAGTCAAAGTGTTTATCTTGGCTGTTATGGCGACTGTGACAACTAGGCCCGGTCTCCCCTATTTCAAAAGGATCATCAATTTTTAATTTCATTGATATCCGGTAAATATCTGAAATTTTCAATGTTAACCTTTTTGCAAATGTTTTATTAATTGGGAAATCACTCTGGAAAGTTTCAGTTGAAAATAAGTATTTTAGAAATTAAGGTTTGTTGGTTTGTGCACAATAAAAAATATAGCAGCTTGGATAAATAAAAAATAACAAATAATATTAAGGTGGGTTTGGTAGGTTAGAATTATTGAATTTTCAATCCAAGTTAATTTAAAATGTACAGTGCAGATAAGCTTCAAAAGGAAGAAATCGCAAACCACTGGCATGAAGCTATGATGACATATACTTTTGATAATTGATTATGTTATATTAAAATATTTTCAAGCGATTTTGCTCATTACCTAAATTTCTCAATTATGTCTCCTCATTCGGTATTAAGTAGGCTACAGTGTAACACTGAGTAAATGTTTCTTAAAGTTGTAATATTTAAATTAACTTGGATTGAAAATTCAATAATTCTAACCTCACTTCTAGACCTACCAAACCCACCTTAAACTTAAGTATAAAAAGTTGCAGAAAATAGTGTTTTAATAATCACTGCATCTTTGCTAAAATTTAGTTATGCAATTTGAGAACAAATACTAAACTCGCCAAGAAATTACATTGGATAAATAATTTTCTGGACTCGTGTGACATTTGCGTGAATGCAAAGTCAAATCGCCACATTCGTTCTGTAATATGCTCTGAGCTTACCTTACATACAGTAATGAAATGACAGACGGATTTGAAAGAAATGTGTAATTTACCTTGACTTAAGCTTCGATCAGCTTTGGACGTAGAAATTTTTTTATTTTAATTCACTTTAAAAATCATTCAACTACGCAGTGAAAGTAAATAAAATCGGAAATATAAAGAAACATTAAGTACCATTGTAATTTTAAAAACATTTTATATTGGCAAAAATATAAAGTTTGTAAACGTTAAACAGTGACATACCTATCAATTTTTTATTAAAAGTTGAACATTTTTCATTATTATTAATTTAATACGGGTAAGTTACGATAGAAATTATTTATCTAGTTATTATAAATTGAGATTTCATTTGATGGTATATTGGACCTCGAAAATACTAAAGCCCTCGTACCACAAAATCTGAACGGAGTCACGTTCAGATCTTCACAAATTTTGACTGAAAATTAAGTAAATAACGTTACAGCAATTTCAGGCGGGTTCGGCCGAAACCCATGTGCAAAATGTTCACATTGTACACTTTTCCGATTAGATCTCTGTGTATCCGCATTTTATTCTTACAATCTGCTCATTTTAGTTGTACTTAAGAAATATCTGATGTCTGTCAACGATTGTAATCTGCGTCTGTGAGATGGTGTGACTTTACCTGAAACGCTGTTTTTTCAGTTTTTAATATCTGTAGCGAAAATGAGTATTTATTCCGGCAATACCGACCTCACTACATAGATCAGGGTCGCAAGACCTACAATTTGATGTATGAAACTTAAAATTCCTCGGAGCCGTTGATTTAATAAGTTACGCTATTATATACAGGGTGTTCACGAAAAAACGCCCCAGCTTCTAGCGCTATTATTAGGAGTCCAATTGTAACAAACGATACGTCAAATTAAATGGTTTAAAAAGTACTACAAAGTGTAGCTCAAACATAATTTTTAGCTGTTTCTCCATTCATAGGCCAAAGGTCAACTTAATTTTTTTAAATTACACCCTTATATTTTTCTTTGACAATTTGATAGAGATTTTTTTTCTGAATTCAACGATGTATCACAATCAATATTTCTGATTTATTTTAGGGTAATAAAAACATTAAAATAATAACTGATATTATTAGCAGTTGGCTTTGAAAAATAACTGAGACGTAGAGGTGGCTATAGAAACGACGTGTCACAAATAAAAATTACTATTACTATTGTTGCAACAATGGTAACCATGGTAACCGGGACATTTAACTGGAGAAATACGTTAACAGCACTTGTCAGGAAACACCAGCAGAAATTTTAATTAATACTACACAAAGTGTAGGATCTAGATGTCGACAATGTCTAGAAAGAAACGGTGCTCAATTTGAACATTATCGTTAATTTGGCATTTCTTTATTTAATTGTTTAGTTATTAAATGTTAACTTTTGTTGTTCGTAAATTAATCATTTAAAATACGTTGTTTCCGTACTGATACATCGTTTCCATAGCCACCGCTACCTCTCAGTTATTTTTCAAAGCTTACTGCTAATAATATCAGTTATTATTTTAATTTTTTTATTACCCTAAAATAAATCCGAAATATTGATTGTGATACATCGTTGAATTCAGAAAAAAAATCTCTATCAAATTGTCAAAGAAAAATATAAGGTTGTAATTTAAATAAATGAAGTTGACCTTTGGCCTTTGAATGGAGAAACAGCTAAAAATTATGTTTGAGCTGCACTTTGTAGTACTTTTTAAACCATTTAATTTGACGTATCGTTTGTTACAATTGGACTCCTAATAATAGCGCTAGGAGCTGGGGCGTTTTTTCGTGAACACCCTGTATATAGATTAATTATCATATTTCTATATTTACCAATTACTTAAAGGGCATACACCCAGATCTGATTCATCTGACGAAACATTATCTTCATTGTCTTCCAGTTCTTCATTATCATCCTCTTTATCGCTGGAGCCCGTATTGACTACAAATTCAAACTGATCCAGCGCATCATCTAGGAGACGCTCCGTTTGGAAATAGTGGTCAACTATTTGGTTTGGTGGCAAATTAGGAATTAATTGGGTTTCCAGCCATTTTTTAAAATCGTTCCTTAAAGTTCTGCAATGGTATCAACGGATGATTGCAACGTTTGAAATTTTCAGCTTCAGTTTTCGTGAAATTGATGCCCCTAAACGTACGCTCGCTGTAATTGGCAGGGATTCCTCTTTGATTCATGTATTCCATAATACCTAATACAAAATTAATTAAATTAATGTTGATTTAATATTTGTAATTCTCACCTTTTACAGTTGGTAATTTTTCTTGATTATGTGATACTCATGAATGATATTCCTTATTGTTTCCTTTTCGCCTTCAAAAAGTCCATCATATATCGATTTTTTTGGCCTCTTTTTTCTTGGTGTAGAAAACGATGTTGATGCTGTGATACTGTTATATAATCCTTCTGATATTCCTGTCGCAAACTTACTTCGTTCCTTAAAGTTCTGCAATGGTATCAAAGGCTGATTACAACGCTTGAAATTTTCAGCTTCAGTCTTCGTGAACTTATAATATTGCTGGCAATTTCACGAGCCTGGCTGTGAACAATTTGACCCCGCTTGCCGAAAGTGGATTTAGATGGTTTAAATTCTTCATTCATTTTCAACTAATCTGTAAAAATGTACGACACTAAACACAAATATGATAACTTTATTAGTTTACTTACAAGAAATACTGCACACAATCGATACAAACAAGAATTGCGTCGTCAGAATACATACCTAACCTTAAACATGTGATTTTTAACGTCAGCTGGGCGGGAAGAATACACACCTAACATTTAAAATATGAACTCGTCCGTGTTAAAGTAGATATCTGTATACTGTAAAATGTTAAGTTAAAAAGTAATTTAATAGGTGGCGCAGTATGTACAAAAGCGAGTTAATAAATACAGTAAAAAATAATAGGTTATGGGAACAGCCATGCTTTTTATTTTAAGTGAGAATAATTAAAAAAGTTTCTTGTGAAGTCTCGTTCAAATTAAGATGGATTTAGCGAAGCACATTAAACCGTTGACGGGCGAATCAGACTGGCCCATATGGAAAAGGAAAATCAGAGATCTGCTAGATTATCACGAGGGAGCATTGGATGCCATTGACAAGAAGTTAGTGAAGCCAGAACCGATAGCAGCAGATGCGTCTGAAGCCGAAAGAAAGAAACACAAAGAAGATAGTCACTTGTATCGTAAGGCAAATAGTTATGCTAAGTCAATGATAACAAGTTCAGTAACAGATGCAGTCTATCAGAAAATTATGGACAAAGAAACGGCTCATGATGCGTGGGAGGCATTAAAGCAACAATTTGAGGTAACATCTAAGGATCAGCTGTTCAAAATATGTACAGATTTCTTTGCATTCAGTTGGACGTCGGGAGATGTTTCAACGCACATTGCACAGTTAAGAAGTTTGTGGAATGAGTTAAACAATGGACTCAAAGCAAAGGGTGAGAACACGCTACCAGATTTAATGTTGGTGTGCAAGGCGTTACACATTTTGCCAAGCAAATTTGAGACTTTTCGATCTAGTTGGATGCTGCTGACGAAGGACGATTCGAAAACATTTGACGAGTTAACAATGCAGTTGTGCATGTTTGAGAGAAACTTCAGAAAAACTGCAAACAGCGACAAATTTGAACAAGAGGCGCTAGTGGCAAAATCAGAAAAACAAAATAAAGCAAAATCAAATTACACGAGGTCCAAAAAGGAAGACAGTTGTAATTATTGTAAAAAGAAGGGGCATTGGGTTCGGGACTGCAGAAAGTGGATAGCTGACGGACGACCGCCAAAAGCCAAAACTGTAGGTGATGCTCAGAGCAACGCACTCGATACCAATGTAGCTATAGTTACTTTGTGCAATGAAGTTTACACAACAGAGGTAAATGCAGCTGACTGGTGGATTGACAATGGAGCGACAAGACATGTGACAAATCTCCCTAATCAGTTTGTTGAGTTCATAAAGTTTGACAACCCGTGTGTCATAAGAGGTGCTGGAGAAGAGACACTTCAGGCAATTGGGAAAGGAACCATTCAGATTGTATCGACAGTCAACCGCATAAGTCAAAAAATGGAGTTAAAAGATGTGTGGTACGTCCCAAAAATTTCAAGAAATTTATTCTCTGTTTTAGCAGCTCAAGACAGAAATATAACGAGCGAGTTCAAGTCGACAGCAACCAGATGCTGGCTCGAGGTCAATGGAAAAGTAATATTGTGCGGAGTTCTCAAAATAGGTGGAACGCTATATAGGGCATCCATCGAATCAATTTTTCCTAAGAAAGAAACAAAAATAAACATTGCAGTTGATGATAACTCGAGACTCCAGTTATATCACGAGAAATGGGGGCACCAAGATAAACGACATGTCAAAGAGAAGCTTGAAAGGGAGTTAGGCATTAAAGTCAAAATGAATAAAGAAATATGCGAGCCCTGTATCTATGGAAAAATACATCGTCTACCATTTGGTACCAGAATTAAAGCAACTAAACCTGGAGAGCTGATGTCAACCGATGTATGTGGACCTTTTGACGAATCGTTTACGAAAAGGCGATATTTAGTTGTGTTTAAAGACAGCTACACTAAATTTCGCTATGGTTTTACAGTAAAAGTAAAATCAGAAGTTAAAGACGTGCTCAAGCAGGTACTAGAACACGCAAAGACCCAAGATTATCAAATCAAAGAGTTGCTTAGCGATAATGGAGGAGAATTTGACAATGAAGAAGTAAGGAAAATTCTACGAGATTATGGAGTCACACAGAGGCTAACGGCTCCATACACGCCTGAGCAAAATGGTAGTTCTGAAAGAGAAAATCGGACCATAGTTGAAATGGCAAGAACTTTCAAATACTCAAATTCAGATGTCAAATTCCCAATAGAAATTTGGGCAGAGCTAGTGAACACCGCAGTTTACGTTCTCAATAGAACAGGAAAATCGTCGGAAAAAAGAGTCAGCCCATATGAACTATGGATGGGTCAACAACCACGGATAAAACACTTACGAATTATTGGATCTACGTGCTACGTTCACATTCCAGTTCAGAAACGAAGAAAGATGGATGAGAAAGCTGTAAAAGGATACCTAGTGGGATACGATGGTGACGAGCGATACAGAATCTATGTGAAAGAACAGCACAAAGTCGTTTTGTCCAGAGACGTTCAGTTTCTTGAGATGCTAGGAGATTGCGAAGAGAGAGTTGAGGTACCACTCAGAAATCTCAGATGTAAAAAAGAACATCAAGACCAGATTACAAAGCAAGAAGAAGAAGAAGACACAATAGAAAAAGAAGAAAGCGACGAAAATGAGTATGAACCTGAAACATTTTCTTCATTTTCATCGATGTGGTCATTCATACTTATGCATATGTTGTGTAAAATACATGTTGATACTATAATCGGGATAGCTTTTTCCACAGAAACTATCAATCCCATAGATAAACAAGGAAACCTCCTTTTAAGTACTCCAAATGTTCTTTCAATAGCATTTCTCGTTTTGATGTGGGTTGGGTTATATTTTCGTTCTGCTGCTGATTGCGGATTTAGTAATGGGGTAAGAATATAACGCCGGCAAAGGTAGCCACTATCACCCAATAAATATGTTTCGTGAAATTCATAATTTTCAAATCGAGCCCTTATTAATGAATTGTCAAAAATATGGCTGTCATGTGCAGACCCTGGCCACCTTGCTACCACATTAATTACATTTATTCGGGCATCACAAATAACCTGGATGTTTAAAGAAAAATAACCTTTTGTATTTCGAAAGGTTTCGGCCGTCAGTCCTCCAGGTGATTGTATCCGGATGTGGCTTCCATCTATGATACCAATAACGCCTGGAAACTTTGCCATGTCATAAAATTGTTGGCAAATTTCACGTTGTTCTTCTGCTGATCTCGGCATTTTAATAAATCTGTTACGAAGCCTGGCTATAGCATGACTGACTTTATGTATAATTCTGCACACTGTAGCTTTTGTAACATTGAAATGGTCACCAACATTGATTTGAAATGTTCCACTTGCATAAAACCGAAGTGTTATAAGCAATTGATTCATTGCAGATATAGATTGATTTTTCGCTGTTAGAGGTTTGATGTGGTTGCTAATTAAATTTAAAATGTACCGAACAGAACGTTTGTTGAGTCTGAATCTACTTTTAAATTCGTGTTCGTTATATAAATCAAATGGATTGTTTCTGATTCTGAAAACTCTCGGTCTTCGACGTCTTACGATCCGTTGTGGTTCAGATTGGTCACTGGAGGCACTGGAACGCTTCATTTCATTTTCACCACTTCGAACGCTTCGAACTGTCAATTTACTCACCGAATAAAATTTACTTGGTCCAAAAATCTCGAATAGTTTACTTTGGAGATTTACTTGCCAAGTAAAGTTATTTTGCGTTTATAATACTCAAATCTACAGAGTAAGTTAATTTATTCTCAAAGTAAATTTTACTTGTAAAGTAAAAAGTTTCACAAGACCGGGCATAACTCAAATTTCGACGACGACTAACAACGACACATTAAAATGTGATTTATGGAGAAACTTGTTTTCGCATTTGCGTCGTTGTTCTACCGGATGAGCGATATGTGTCTTGGACAGTTAAAATGGACCTATCGTCCGAAAAATTGATTTTTACTTTTTTGGCGATTCTGATAGAAAAAAAGTACACTCTTTTTAATGAAGCAAACTGCAGATTTTTATTTGTATTATTTATTTTACGAATGCACTTTAAAAGAGAACACAAGAACTTAAAAACGTTAAAAAATCAATAGATGTTTTCGGACGATAGGTCCCTTTTAACTGCCCACGGCACATATAGAGGCTTAACAACATAATAGAGAGGAATTTTTATATGCAAAACGTGCAAAAATGTACGTTCTCGACAAAAACATCACTGTAAAGAAGAAATCATTATAGAGGATATGACTATTAGCAGATCGATTGCATTTCTTGTCTTATTTTATAATGAGACATCAACACTAGTTTAAAGGAGAGCAAGATTTTTTTAATTTTGTTAATAAATCGACAATCAGAAAATTAAGATGGTCAACTCTCTTGGACTTGATCGTTTTACGAGCTCAAGGCCGATTTAAAAATTGATTTCCACGATGTGTTGCTTGCCTGTTTCGAGGAAAGGAAAGTGAATATTACGTTTGCACATTCAGAACATTTTGTCGGTAAATATTCATTTATCAGCTCGAATGAACGTATTATAAAAATAAAATTTTAATTTTATTAACATTTGGCAAAGTAATAGTATAAGAGCTAACAACGTCAGGAAAAAGTGAATTTTAAGACGGCTGATTTTTAATATTTTCTATCTTGTTGAAGTTAAGTAGGGATGCGGTACGTCTGGCACCTGGGAGCGGTGCCAGGCCTAAATTGCCTAATTGCCTGTGTGCCTTTAAACTTTTCAACAACGAATTTGTAATACATCTGGCATGGATTGTACATAGGTATTCTACCTAATTTTCTGTTTTAGAATTGGTTAACATTTCTTAGACGACGTAGATAAAATATGCAAAATTTGAAAAATTGTTCATTATCACTTTGACTCTTGAAGTGAAAATAAGTGATTTTATGGTGTTTGAACATGTATCTTTGCCGACTACAGGAAGACGTCGAAGCAAGAAGAATTTATATCGTTTGAGACAAAAAAAAAAGGTAAGTACGTTTTTACTTCTTTTGATTAGAAAATTATATTTAGTCTAGGAGCCCATAGGATTTCGTAGCCATTCAGAGTGCGACGGCTGCAAAAGACTTATTCCTAAGTATTTTGAACCTCCTGATTCCAAAAATTTTGGTCGCAAAGTCTGACAGTTTAATTGTTATTAACAAATTAAATGTTTAAATGGCAATAAAAACTTTATTATTGTAGATAGTAACACTTTTAATGCATTAAAAGATTCAGTCTTATATAGGAAACTTATATTTTTTTGAAATTTAAAAAAAAATTAAGTTTAACAAAAGTTATTGCAAAGTTAGTGCAAGTACCTTACGTTTTCCGTCTTTGCGCGCATCAATTTTACAATTGCTCTACTTCTATTGGACGCTTGAACTTTATTTTATAATGGATTTATTGCCTTTATTTGTTTATTTATTTAACAATTAATAGCAGGTTAAAAGTCTGTGAAATTTGAACGAAAACGCGGTTTTAATTTGTTTATAAGGCTTTTTTATTGTGTAACTTCGATGAAAGGGCAAAAAAGCTATCGGATAATTTCATGCTTTGGTTATCATTTTTTCTTTATTAAAACCCGTGAAAATGCGATTACATCGAGAGCGATATACGCGCGCTCGATCGAAAGCTCCAAGTGCAACTGCGCTGTACTTATTTTTTTGATGTTTTATTAAAATTAATTCATTTATTAAACTAGTGAGCTTATTGTTTTGGAGTGTTTAACAGGATGGGACGGTTTCCTAAATTTCGTATGTTACAAAATTTTACATTTTTAAATAAAGTTTTATTGAGATTTAGATTTTATATATCATTCTTCAATAATATCTTGCTGTAGGAATAAAATTAAATAGTTTTTGCCCATAATGGGATAATAGAAATAAATAAAATAGGGTTTAGGTTTACTAAGTGTTTTTCTAAATTTCCTATGTTATAAAATTTTGTGTTTTAAAATAAAGTTTTATGTAAACTTGTAAACCTATTCCTATTTTTACCAATGTCTTCTTTTATGCAATTTTTTTATACGGTTTTCTGTGGAAGTTATCTACCGCACAAAAAAAGACCTGGGTGTATACACCACGGGGAGAAGTATTATCATAACCTTCGGGCGCTACATCCTTCGGCGCTGCACACCTTAGGATCCAAACGCAGCTCTAAATGTATAATTAAGGCGACGCTTGACTTTCGCACATAATTGGTTCCTAAATATGTATATGTGAATGTTGAATGTGTTGCCTTTTTTCAAAATGGCACAAGAAACAATTGAACTCCAAGTTTGTGGGATATTCACGAAATGATACTTTTTATAATTACCTATAATTGTCTATTTTTTAGGGATTGCTACTTGCCAATGCCGCATACAAATCGAACTGGGAACAGTTTACGAATAACGAATTGAAAAAGGAAATTTTATTAATAATGCAAATGTCTCAACAAGACATGATATTGTCGGGGGCAAATTTAATAAATTTAAACCTCGAAAATTTTCTTAAAGTTAATATTCTCTTTCTGTGTTGAAACAAGGCTATTATTGTGTTCAAATTTTAGATTATAAAACTGTCTTTTTCGATCTACACATTGATCCAAACAATCGTGACTAAGACAAAATGGTGATTGAAGTAGTAAGCTGGTTTATGGTCGCACCAGAGCAACCATAAGACGCAAAATGGTTCGTTACGAACACGATGTTTAGTTTTGCTTAGTTTGGTTTTTCATTTATTGTAAGCTACTTTTTAAAGTGTCTTGTTCGATATGGAAACTAGATATTTAGAACGATTGTAGAGTAAAGTAGTTCTAAATTGCATTATTTCAAAATATCCATTTAAATCGCTTCATATCTTTTATGAATAAAACTGAAATTTATTTAACATATGCCAATTTTTGACAATTCAAATCATTTACTCGATATGATAAATTAACCAGTTCTCTTACCAGTCTTTTGACTAGTTACTTTTATGTATTTTTTAATAATTAATAACATTTTTAATTTAGGCCCTCTTTCAAAAACCCAAAATTCAGCTCGATCAAAGAAGACTATGTTTTGTGACAGCTTTTGTTAGTCTCGATTTTCGCCTCGAAACGAATGTCAGTCAATGTTAAAGTTGTCATAAAATATCAATAGAACACAAATCAATTTAATTAACTTTGTGTAACTTGAGCTAAACCTAAAATACAGCAATGAGAAAACAGATTAAGAAGCGTTTTTTTTCAGAAACTTTAAAACGCCCGCGTCCTCAAGAAGAAGGCGCACGGCGGGCAGATCAAGATGCCGTAGGAATGTCAGCAGGGACTTCAGTCGAACAAAATCGTGTTGAAACACCGCAAGACGAATCGAAAGTTTCTGGGGAGAGGCCACCGAAACGAACATTGAATTCCATTGTTGCAGGAGGAATTTTCGGTAAGGTTTTAACTGTTAATACTAGTGGGTAACAACGAGTTACAGTGATTCAGATTATAAAAAAAACTCCGAAAGAAGAAGCCTTAGAAGACAAACAGAAACCGATTGGAGCACCGAATACATTGATTACCACGCCAACGAATACTGGAATAGAATCGGCGCCACCAAGTGAACCATCGTCTTCTGCAGCAACTGGAGGCGCAGAAGGATCGCGAGAGATGCGAACAATGAGCAGCAACCAACAGCAGCGCCGACCGCAAGTACCAAGCAACCGACTGGGTCTGGTAGCGCAGCCGCAAGAGTAAGTAAAATAGTATATTACATACCCAATGGTGTAGGAGACATATTAAGCTCGAGTCACAAATTTTGGAGCACTCGAAACCATTCATTCTTAGAATATTGACAAAATATTAAAATATATTCCAAAAATTGAAATGTTTTCCAACAGAATAATTTTGTTATAGCAGACGCCTTATCAAGTGATTCCTTTGGAAACTGACGGAAATGACCACTGCCCATTGTACGAGTTCATGTATACGGGAATGTCAAACCTCAACAAGCCTTTTATTTTATCTAGCACAAATATTTTTCACCGTTAACAGCGGACCAACTGCAACCAACCTGCAACCAATCGTACTCGCACGTCAACTTACCTTAAGTTACACCTATAAAACAGAAAATAATTTAAAATTTGGAGATAGCTAATGATAATATTTTTGTGCGAATTTTTGTCTATACAATTCATTTACCCGATATGATGAATTGACCGTTTCGACATGACTTCTTCCGACAAGCCTTGCATTTCTGAAACCTCTATGCCAGCAAATGCTGATTCGTATACTTGGAAATCATTTTCAGTAAATGGAGCCAAAAATCTTGTTCTCCAACACAATCATCAATGTCAATTTTAATTCTATAATTCATAAAGAGTAGTCGGTTGAAATTGAAATTGGGTTCAGTATTGAACCAAACAAATGTTGGAAATACTCTCAAGTTGCATCATTCATGAAGCAACCTATAGGAATTTTATTTCTCTGACAAAAATTTCAAATGCAACCAAAAACTTATTTAATTTTAAAGTGTTTTGTAAACTATTTCGGTGTAATTTATGTAATATTAATGTTATGTTGATGTGTTACGTTTATGAATTTTTAAATAATAAATAACATCTTTAATCGAGGCCTTCTTTCAAAAACCCACAGTTCAGCTCCGTCCACAAAGATTATGGTATTGCGGCGGTTTTTGTTAATTTCGATTTTCGTTTCTAAACGATATCAGTCAATTTTAATGTTTTAATAAATCAATTTAATTAATTTAAATTAATTTTGTGTAAATCAAACAAAAGGTGAAATATAACAATGAAAAATCATATCTGTACCCCAGAAGCAAAGTATGTTAAGTCCAAAATTTCAAATGTTCAGGAGAGCACTTTAAAGTTTTTTTGACAACAGTTTTTGCTATAGTTCCATGACGGTACAAGGTAGAACAATGATTTTTAGACATGGATAGAATTTTTCTGACAATAGCAAATGAAAGTGTGAGTTTCGTTTAGTGACTTACCATAAAAAACTCAATTTGGAAAATTTTGGACTTAACATAGTTTGCTTCTGGGGTACAGATATTAAACTGCGATTTTTTTCTGAAACTTTAAAACGCTCGCATCCTCAAGAAAAAAACGCAGAGGGACCAGATCAAGATTCTGGAGAAACTTCAGCAGACACTTCAGCTAAACCAAGTCGATTTGGAACAACACAAGACAAATTGGAAGTTTCTGGGGAGAGGCCAACGAAACGAACATTGAATTCCGTAGATGCTGGAGGAACTTTCGGTAAGGGTTTAACTGTTAATATCTACTAGTGGGTTACAACTAGTTACATTGATGCAGGTTATGAAAAGAACTCCTGAAAAAGAACAATTATCACAAAGGGCAGAAGACAAACAGAGGCAGATTGGATCACCGAATACATTGATCACCACGCCAACAACTACTGGAACAGAATCGGCTTCACAAAGTGGACCATCGTCTTCAACAGTAACTGGAGGCGCAGAAAGATCGCGAGAGATGCAAGGTACGAACAATGAACAGCAACAAACAGCAGCGCCAACCGCAAGCACCAGCGCGCAAACATCTTATGAGAACCAACCGATTGCGCCTTGTAGCGTAGCTGCAACAGTAAGTAAAATAGTATATTACATACCAAATGTTCTAGGAGACATATTACGCTCGAGTCACAAATTTCGGAGCGTTCGAAAGCATTAATTCTTAGAATATTGACAAAATATTGAAATATATTCCAAAAATTAAAATGTTTTCCAACAGAATTATTTTATCACATGATTTTATTAGAAATTGGCGGAAGTTACCACTGCCCATTTTGCGATTCCACGTATAGGAGAATGGAAAACCTCAAGAAGCATATGCTTAAGAATCGCAATACAAGAATACATAGTTGCAGGATATGCCACAAAACCTTCATTGGTACTGATTCCTACGTTAGTCACATAGAAACGCACGAAGTTAGGTGTAATTTGTGCCATAGGAAGTTCAGGAATGAAACCCAATTCAGATTACACATAGGTAAATGCCGGCAATTGAAATGTTTGCATATGATGTATAAATGTATATAACACACGCGTTTCTTATTCACAACACAAAAGAATTCACAAGAGGAGAGAATCATTTTTCTTTATCTTCAACCAAAATGTGCAATTGGTTTGAGATGTGGATCAAATTCATTATGGACGAAAGAAACTTTTTCAGTTATTAAGTTTTTACTTTATTGTAAATGTAATTTTAAAGTGCTTTGTTACATGCAATTAGTAGAAGACGTTGCACCTACATCTAGAATCACTCTAAAATAAAGTAGCTCATATAAATTATTGTGCATATTGAGAAAAAATCCCGAAACATGTCATGTTTAGAATAGTCTATCCTGTAAAGTGAAAATTTCATCCCGAACCTCAACCGTCTTCGAATGTCAGTTACAACCCCAATTTATTAAAATGGAAGAGGGGACTTGTGATACCTCATTTGAAAGGTCTCTGTTCAAAAATGATATGGTTGAAATATGAATTCCCAAGATGAAGCGTAAAAAAAATAATCTGTTTAACGAAATTCGCTCCAGCGCATTAAAAAATTAAAAATTAATAGCGTTTCGTTCGTAGTAATGTAATACAATAAAAAATAAATCAATCAGCACTTTAAACTAATCTAACACAGTCAAGATAAGTTTTTATGTCACTTTATGAACATTTTAGTTGTTTTTGGTTGCCTTCTCCGTATCAAGAACTAAACACTATTACTTTTTGATTTTCTTGATGTGTCGAACAAATTTCGTCAAACAGATTAATTTTGTTTTACTCTTTATTTTTACCAAAAAAATTTAAACCGTAGAATTTTTGAATAGAGCATGAAAAGACCTTTCAAATGAGGTATCATACGCCCCCACTTCCTATTTATCATATCTTTAATCTAGGCCCTTTTTCAAAAAACCCACAGGTCCACTCTATCCACAATGATTATGTTTTGTTGATTTCGATTTTCGTCTCTAGGCAATAACTCAGTCAATTCTAAATGTTTAACAAATTGTCAGCATTTAAATTAATTTTGTGTCACTCAAGCAAAAGGTAATATATTACAATGAAAAAACATATTAAACTGCGTATTTGTTCTGAAACTAAAACGCTCGCGTCCTCAACAAAAAAGGGCAGAGGGACCAGATCAAGGTTCTGGAAAAAATTCGGCAGGGACTTCGGCCAAATCAAGTCGTTTTGGAAGAACACAAAATGAACGGGAAGTTACTGGGCAGAGATCGATGCCAAAGAAACGATGATTGAGTTCCGTATATGCTGGAGGAACTTTCGGTAAGGTGTTACGTTCTAATACTAATCTGTTACCACTAATTTCAGAAACGGTGATTAAGTTTGCGAAGGAGACAAGGATTATCGCAGAGGGCGGAAGACAAACAGAGCCTGATTGGATCACCGAATACATTGACTACCAAGTAAACAACTGCGGAAGTGCATCGGCTTCACATCGGTAACTGCAAACAGATCGCGAGAAATGCAAGATACGAACGATGAGCAGCAACAGACTGCAGCGTCAACCGTACCAACCATCGCGCAAGAATTTGATCCGAACGAAGTGAATGCGTCTGGAAGCGGAGTGCCAGTAAGTAAAATAGTATAATTATGCAGTGTTGTAGGAAAGATTAATTTTTTGAGGGCGTAATTGTTTTACAAGTATAATTGTGTGCTGTACTTTTTCTTCGACTACATTAATTCCCGGGAATTAAAAAAAAAGAAATATTTTATTAGTTTAACAATGCTATGAAAAGAAGAATGGGACTACTTAACCTAGAAATCAAACTGTCTTTGATTCCTTGTTTATCAAAATTATTAATGTGCACATAGAAATAAAAAGTAACATGTATATAACAAACAAAGTAAAATAACATAACATAAGTAATAACTAGAATAAATAAAATAACTCATTAAGAGAAGAAGAAAGCGGGGCTGTGCCAAGAACACTAGCAACGTTGCCTCTTTGTATAGCCAAACTTATTCGTTGCTTCAAATACGTTTTGGCTTGAGGAATCCCCGTTGTTTGCACAATACGCCTCCCCAAATCTTCAAGGAGAGAAAGGGCATCAGCACTCCAAGGACCCAAAGTTTCCACAGCGAAGGCGACAAAAAAATAATCATTAGAAATTGACTTATATTTTTTTTTCTTAAGATTTTCTGCCAAGTGGGCAGCAGATCTTGCAGAAAATAAAGAATCAGTTAAATGAGAAGGGGCAAGTGTATCCGTACAAGTAAAATCCCAAACTAAGGATTTACCTACTTTCCATGGAATAACTGTAATACCATCTGGACGTTTGCCATCATCCCTCAGAATACCATTAGGTTCAAGGATACAAGGAATGTTGGCAGATGAGAAAGCACGTTTAATAATGTCATTAATACAGCTGTGACGAGAGAGTCTTCCAGCACTTTTAATGCACGATAAACCATAATGACCCAACGAGTCTACAGCAGAACCGCACGAGCAGATATGAGGATGACAGAAATTGATCCCCAATCTAAGTGAAATAGCAATTTGTAAGATGTTTTTTTCTAAAAGAGTACCTAATTTACAAGATGGAAGAGCTTCAAGCCAAGCTCCAGATTCAAGTTCAGATCCAGCTAATAAGATAGCTTTTTCTGTGATATTTGAGGAAGATAATAAATTTTTAAATATTTTCTCACAGATAGGTAAGTCCCAATTTCTTTGAATAAAAAGCTCTTTTGGAAGTAAAGACGAATTAGAAATTTCCTTCCAATAATCAACAGCCTCGTTAAGGGATGTAATTTCAAAATTAGAAAAACTAGAAGGTAGAATGGACATAATAAGTTCAGAATTAGAAAATATAGAAGACAAAAAGGCAGGCGAGGAAATATAAATTATAGACCTTATACCTAATCCACCAAAACGGATTGGTAATTTGGCTTGAGTCCAAGATCGAATTGTAAATTTAATATTCAAAATTTTTTCCAAAGTAGCAATAACAATATTATCCAATTCAAGACACTCATCTTTAAATTTCCAAAAAGGACAACATCTGAGATTATAAGTGAAATTAGGTATCCAAAAACAATGGCGGAGTAAAAATAAACTAATATGAGGATTAATTTTACATAGATTTGAAGAAAGTAAAGAGAATGAATCAATTTTTTTAGAAATGAATGGAGGAATTGCTGCATCGAAAATAGGACAACCAAGAGTAAAAAGGTCTTCAACATTACAAACGTGAATACAAGGAGCTAATAATTCGAATCTTTCCAAAATTGAAGACTTGTCTAATTCCGAAACATTCATTATTAAGGAAGAACAGTTCGCATTTATTGAAATTACCAATTTTCTTAAATTCAGAAATTATCGTTTCTAAGTCTTGTAAGACATCCAAAGCCTTACCACCTAAAGAACCATCATCCAAGTACCAAACATTCAATTCTGAAATCAAATTCTTAATAATTTGATGAATCGATAAACTAAAAATTGCAGGACCGAGAGGGTCACCTTGTTGACAACCTACTGAGGATTCAATAACATTTCCATTAAAGAATAATTTTGATTGATAAGCATAACATTGCCAGAGATAAGGATATATATCTGGAGTAACAGCCGTGACAACAGAAAGAAGGGAGTCTCTTTCGATAGAATTGAAAGCATTTTTAACATCGATTTTAAGGAAAACCTCAGCATCAGACTGATTATTAATATAAGTTCTAATTGAATGAACAGTTCCCTCACAACCACCCTTAATTCCAAAACCTAATTGAATAGGATGAAAAAAGGAAGATAACGAATCCTTAATGTGGAAACTGCATAATTTAGAAGATAAACGTCTAAAAGTTGAACCTATTGCAATAGGGCGGATACCGCCATCTTTTTTAGAAAGAGCACAAAGAGAGGCACCATAAAGAATAGGTCTAATATCAGAAAGAACTTCACCAGCTAACATGAGATTGCAGAGACTACAGATGGCTTTCAATAAGTGACGACCAGAGTCACCTGTACCATTACCTAATAAATCTTTGAGATGTTGTGGTCTTATTCCATCCATTCCAGCAGCAGAACCATTAGGGAATGACATAATCGCTTTATAAACTTGATCTTCAGAGACAGTGAGATGTTCTACCATTTCTTCAGGTGGATCAGGAAACTGGAGTAATCTTGAAGGAATTGGATGTTTAGATTTCAACGATTCAAAAGTATCAGCATTATTGTTGGCAAATGAGTCATCAGAAGATAATAAGCGAACTGCACCCTTAATATCACCATCCGCAATTTTGTTCTCAACCGATTTATAAATTGAAAATTTTGAGAAATCGGTTTTGGAATAAAGTATGGAGTCCACGTTAGAGTCAGCATTCTTCTTAACTTTAGAAGTTAAAGATTCCTTTTCATAACCATTTTTAATAGGAACATGAAGAACACGAAAGGCAAAAAGAAAAAGGTCTTCCCAGGATGGTAAAGAATTAACGGAAACACATTCATTTATAATTTTGGCTAGTTTACTAGCCACGGATATTCTAGCTCCACGCGGAATTCTTCTAAGAATACAGACATTCGATTTTAGGTAACCAATTTTTTCTGTTAAATTGAGAAATTTAACAGGAAGTTCCGGAACAGGCACATTCTGTTTATTATTTATCTATTAGAAATTTTATTTATTTACTTTTTGACCGAAGTCTCAGAATTAAACCGAACTGACACTGGCACTGGCACTGACACTGGCACTGGCACTGGCACTGGCGTCGATTATCCGAACTAATTGGGACCGACTACCGTTCGTATAATCGAAAATTCGGATGACCGAACAGTCATAGTTTATGAGCACTAAAACGCTCAAAATGATAGAATTTAAACATATATTGAACAACAAATAATATTTCAATCACATTATAATGTAATGTAATGGCAAAGTTAACGACGATTCGGATAATTGACGTTCGGATAATCGACGCTCTACTGTAAATGCAAACCGAAAAATTTCTTTGGTATTTGAGTTTAAACTACTCAGTCACTTAAAATGAAAAAAGTGTATCAATTAAGCGTTGTTAATATATAGAAAATAAGAGGTTATGAAAAATGAGTTAAGTACCCGGTGGCATTGAAATTGCAACAGCCAATAGGGCCAATAATTGATTTATATCTTCCTGGTGTTGAATTTCAATGTCGCTGATGTTTTTATTTTAGGATATAGAAGGCGGTAAAATCAAAAACTGGAAGGAAAAGACACGAGACAAAACAGGATGGAGACAGTCAACCAAGCCATGGGCCTACAAGGCCTGCAGTGCCTAGTAGAAAATTTAGATAGGCTTCCCCGTCAAACAAACAAAATACCGCCCTACTGAATCATAAATGTTTTAGTTAAAATTGCAGTCATTAATCATTTAAT
Source organism: Dascillus cervinus (assembly GCA_949768715.1). Classification (NCBI taxonomy): domain Eukaryota; kingdom Metazoa; phylum Arthropoda; class Insecta; order Coleoptera; family Dascillidae; genus Dascillus; species Dascillus cervinus. Next base: position 28,369,929 of record OX458323.1, read on the forward strand.
TAAGGATATCTTTAAAGCGTATTTGCTGGTATTTGAGTTTAAACCATTTAGCTGTTTAAAATGAAAAAGTGTGTTTTTCTGCTTTTTTCGATGCACAACAAGAATGATTGTTTCTCACGTTCGATTTCATTGGAACGTTTTTCTTATCGAACAGACTCACTTTCTATGTTGTCACTTTATTTATTAAAAAAATTGTTTTGATCATAAATTAAAATGATCAAATTAATGAGATTGCACAGTTCCTTCAGAAGCAAATTAAATTGAAAAACTCCCAGACACATATTATCCTTGACTTTCAAAACCCATTCGCAGCCCGAAAAAACCAATGATTTACATCGATAATTAAAAATTGATCAAAAAACCTAACTAGCCAAAAGCACTTAAACAATACTTGCACGGTGCCATATTCTCTTCCTGACTATTAAACCTGCCGAAATGAAAACAACAGATATTTTCAGCGCTGACGCGCCTTAAAAAATCCGTCTCGTTTTTGATTGACGCGCGGCATTGATTGGAAATTTTTTCCTGCAAGCGTACAATCAGAATAAATTTAATCCGAAGATGTTTATCCAGCGGTGAGGAAATCATCGGTAAAAAACTCATTTAGCATTGTCTTTCCGTTGTGAAATTTCAAGGATTCGTTTCGAAATTCGACGGACTCGATTGCTCGTCGAGAAAACACCACGCACGCAAGCTCAACGCATAAGGGCGCCCCAATCGCGCCGCGAAAGCAAAAGATTCGCAATTGTCAACAGTTTCTAAAAACGGGCGAATCACGTGACGGCGACGAATTTTTACTGGAAATTGGCGGGCAGGGAAAGTGTTCCTTTCACGCCTCGTGGCGTGTCCCCCGACCAGGTCCGTACTTTTGATAAAGCTGGGAAAAAGATTGAATAGGTCAGTGCCGGAGATTATCATACAATGACCATATTAGGCGGGAGCTCTTGTGAATGAAGTCACGCGGTTGTTTATTTGTTATTTATAGATTCGTTTGGTACACATTCTTTCGTAATTTTTTTCATGGCACGATTTGTGTACTAAAAAATTTTATCAAGGTAAGTGGCACTTGGCGGTGGTTAGGGGCAAAAAATCCCAATAAGAACGGCTGGTTTCGCAGACGCAATTTATACGGCTGAAATGAGGTGAGACGGTGGATCGATTTTTTTTGGTGGCCGTTTTGCGATTTGAAAGCGTGGTACGGGTTATTGGATTGGAAAAAAATCGTTCGGCATAAATTATGTAAATAATAGGTTAAACAAAATTTATGTTGGTTTAGGAGAATTAATTTAATGTGGCCACTGAATTGATAAAAAGAAACTAAAAAAATAAATGTGTTCAGTGAAAGCCTTAATTTTATTTTTATACAAATTTATGAAATATGAGCAATTTCAAGTTTGTGAAAATGGAATGATAAATTAGCTCATAAAAATACCAAATAACAATAAAAGAATTGGATCATAAAAATGCTATTTTATGTCATGTATTGATGTCATCGATCCAATGAACTTTTTTCCTTTCGAAAAAACCATTTGCAGTTAACTATTTCTTCGGTTGATAATTCGTCGAATTTCGGTATTTGACAATTTTTAGTTTTTATATCAATACCTGTGCAACGTGCAACTCTCTAAATCGCGGTCCTATTGTGCTATTTTTATTGGCGATTTGATTTGGATGCAAGGAATTTTATTAAGTGAATTTCAGCAAAGTTTTTAGTTACTTTCAATTTCTGTGCATAACATTTATTTCGTGAATGTGTTCGTCGGGGCAATTTAAAATAAATTAAAATTGATTGAGGCACTTAAAACCGCTTGTTTATTTATTTTATTTTCTAAAAATGTAAATGAGTAATTGTTGGATACTTAAATTGCCATTACGGTAATTTATAAAATAGAAGTAAACATTCAGTAAACAAAAGTTAGTATTTCCCAACTTTTAAATCGATTTTGGTGAATAAACTATAAATTATTTAAAATGCTACCATTATGCCATTAATTACAAGTTACATCGTTGAACTGGTGAAAATACAGACCCACATCAAAGGCACAAGTGATATTAGTTGCATTATGACACTTTCCTAAAAATATGTTTTTAAGTCAAACCACTAAAGAATAATATTCATTCATCAAACAATAGTTAAATTAATGGAATGTGAAACTCGTGCCAGCACTCAAAAATATTTTTCATTTTATAATTATAATTTAATTAAAATTAATTAAATTAATTAATTAATTAGATGAAGAATTTTTTAATTTTTAATGTGTTGTAGCGAATTTCGTTAAACAGATTAATTTTTTTTGCTCTTCATTTTTCCAATAAATTTTTAAACCATAGCATTTTTGAACAGAGCATAAAGAGACCTTTTAAATGAGGTATCACAAGGCCCCCTTCCCATTTAAAATTTGGGGGGTTGCAACTGTCACTCGAAGGGGGTTGAGGTTAGGGATGAAATTTTCACTTTATAGGATATCACGTGAGAGACTAAAAATGACGTTTTTCGGGATTTTTTTCTAAATATGCATAATAATTGAGATAATGAATTTATTTCATTTGACTGGCGCTCACTGTATATATAGGGTTTTCCAATAAGAGGTGTTATTTTGAATAGCCCGTTATTTCGGTAGATGTCACTTTTGGAGCTGTAATTTTTTGACATTTGACAAGTAGAAACTACGCCATTAATAAAAATGGAACGATACACGCTTCAACAACGCATTGAAATTATTAAAATTCACTATAAAAATGGTGAAAATAATAATAATAATAATAACACCTCTTATTGGAAAACGAAGCCATCCAGGTGGAAATGGGCCTCATCACTCAAGATGATTTTTCGATGGAATTCCGGATCATTTTCATGCATTTCAAGGACCCAATCGGCAAAGATACGACGTTGTTGATGATCGGCCGGCTTGAGTTCTTGTGTAAACTGAACTTTATAAGCCTTAAGACCCAAATCTTTATGCAAAATACGGTGTAATGACGTTTTTGGAATGTCTAATTCCAAAGAACGACGAGGAATGGACAAACCTGGGTTTTCTTCAACACTTTCGGCTACAGCAGCAATATTCTCGGCTGTTCTTGAGCGACGTGCACGGGTTTTATTCTTCACATCACTAATTTTTCCACCAATTTCTGTATTGCGGTCCGACAAGGTGCTTCACGACGACCCAAAAATGTTCGAGTTTTACGAACCGTCTCTGCCAAATTTTCACCATTTTTATAGTGAATTTTAATAATTTCAATGCGTTGTTGAAGCGTGTATCGTTCCATTTTTATTAATGGCGTAGTTTCTACTTGTCAAATGTCAAAAAATTACAGCTCCAAAAGTGACATCTACCGAAATAACGGGCTATTCAAAATAACACCTCTTATTGGAAAACCCTATATAAAAGTAACTTCATGTTGCATGTACCCTTATTGCTCCAAGCCCTTCAATTGTTATAAATGGGTCGTAATGGGTACAGCTGCTATGTATTCCTAACGAAAATTAAATTTTAAACTAAAATTCCGAACTTAAATTGTTGATTTGTTCATAAATATCGCATAGAAAACAGAAAAACTCGGAGAAAACGATTATAAACATTAATAACAAATAAAATTATCACAAATTCCCAGAAACACTCCTCAAACAGCATTTTCTCCAGTAATTGTGTATCGCACATTTAAAAATAGCATTGAACTGGAAGGGTTAATAACATTCACATAATTTACAATTACAAATTGCATAATTGCTTCTTATTAAATTCATGCAAATTAAACAATTATAAATTAATGCACAGTTTCACATACATATTAATTTTACTTGAAACAATAAAAATCATTTATCTGAAGAATTGAAGAATGTTGATCACTGCACTTGTTATCTGCACATTTGACTAATTAAAGCACAAATTAATTTCGAGCAATTTTATATATGAATAATTAAATTATTTTTTTTTCAAAAAAATTCAATATGTGGCGTTCTTCAAACGTGTAATTACTTAAATAAACTTAAGTCCTTAATAAAAGCAAATTATATAAATACAGTACAACTTTATCTGTCCTGATTAGTGAAGTTGCACTGTACAGTATTAAAGGGTTACCACTGCAAACAATATACAGCTTCTTTGTAAACAACAGATGGAGTGGCGTAGCGACAGCAAATGGCCATCCAAGGAGCGAGTCCCGGGTCGATCCCCGGTTGGAAAGGCGCGTTACGCAACCCGGCAACTTGCATAAATAAAATTGCCTGCAAATCTAATTTGCATCTGAGATTTTTTTCCAGAGACAGTCGCGCCGGTTAAATAACGCAGAACAGACTGCAACAAAGCTGCATGCATAAATTTAGAAGCCCACGAGCAACCTTACGTTCCCGTAACTGATGATTGCAGCATCGCTCGCGAACCGTATTACGTAAACCATGAGCCGGGCGATTTTGAGCGAAGGAATGGTTCCAAGAAAATTGCCGGCAATCAGAAGGAGAATAAAAACGATTCAACCGCCAGCAGAAAGTGTTTCAAGGCGACGTTTAATCTTTGCGATTAAAGGGATGATTAGCGGCACGCGCGTCTTCAACTTGACTCCGAAACGGCCCAATTATTTCTTTTTTGCGATTGCATCGAGCTTAAGTGAGCGTTTACTCGCCGGTTGAGGTTACAATGGGCTACTGAATGGAGGCGGTGATGATCATTAACGAAAGGTCATCGAACAGTATTTAAATGAAAAAATGGTGAACAACAGCGTTAAGTGGTGACTACAATGGGTTTTGCAACATCTGAGAATCTGAGAAAAATGCTCATGTACGAGCGATTACGTACGGCTGTGGTGTAATTGTAATTGCGGATGATCTTCGTGGCTGTAATCCTTTTTATGAGTTTGAAGTTTTTTTGTGTTTTGTTTGCGTGGGTTTGTTGCGTTTAAATGGTGATTGTAACATTGTAAACGGATTTAATGATGGCACATCTACTAGAATATGTAGTAAAATTAATTACAAGCAAACATTTCTTGGTGTGGGTTAGGTCATGTTGTAATAAATAGTGTCAGTTGTGACCTATTTGCATATAGGTTTTTCTCACATCACTTACTGTGACTTGTAATTGATGCTCAATGTTATAAATTACTTTGTCTATAAATGGTTATTTTTTAATTAAAGAAGGCCATGTTTTAATAAATACGGCCAGCTGTGGCCTTTGTTGTTTTTTTACAAATTAGCTTTCATCTTCACTTTGGTCTGAAAAATTGTTGCCCAAATTTTCTGTTACCTACTCAGTGATATTTCCTGGTACAACTACAGCAGCCCCTATTTCTTGAAGGAATGTAGGGAATCAGTTGTGTCAGATTTTCTAATTTTTTAAGACGAAATAGGAAAAATTTCGACCGGTTCAGTTATGAGCACAAATTACTACAAAAAGATCAGGGAAAATACTCGAAAAGGATCAGGGGAAACCTGGAAAAGTCAGGGAATTTGAAAATACAGAATTACTGTAAACCATCATTATAAGGATTTGATACAGTTGTCACTGCCTTCCTTCCTTCAACCAGTTCCTCCATTGCCCTCGATTTTTCCACTGACCTTCCCTTCCTGTACATAGCTTCATCGATCTCATCTCTAAACGATCTTCTAGGTCTTCCTCTTTTTCTTCGTCCAACCGGGCTCCATTCTGTTCATCCACCTATGTTCTTCTGGTCTCCTTACATGCATGTACCACAACAGTCTTTTTTGTTCAATGAACGTTGGGTATCTTTCTCTACTTTCATTTGCTTTTTTATAACTTCCTTTCGGACTTTATCCATTAGTGTTAATTGACAACTTCTCCTCCAGTATGCCATTTCGGTGGCGTTATTTTTCTTTTACTGTTCTTATTTAAAATCCAATTCTTGCATCCATAAGTATGTCCCTATGCATTTTCCTATTGTATTTCTTATGATGTTTCCATGTAGTTATCATATTATAGACACCACCCTAATCTAAAAAACTAAAATATTGATGTAATGTAACCCTCTGTCCATTCTTCTGGGAGTTTTTTCCCGTCTATCTCCCTTTGGAATATTGTTGTTATTAGTCTCAATTATTTTTTGAGCCCATATTTTATTAACTCCGGTATCAGTCCTCCGGATCCATCTGCTTTTTTATTTTTATCTCTTTTATCATTTTCTTCACTTCTTCGACTGTTACTGTTACCCCCTTTTGGTCTCTTCTTTCAATTTCTTCCTTCTGTCTTTCCTTCCCCATTTCCTTGAAATTTCGATCTCTCTTCATTTAAAAGTGTTTTGTAATATTTCACTCATTCTTCTTCTAGTGTTTGTCCTTAAATTTTGATTGTTTTCCATAATTGTGTACATCTTGTACCGCTCATGTACTGTTCTAAATTTAGAATTTACTTGTGGCTTGTGCTATTATTACACAAATGTTTTTGCAAAATGAATAATGCTATGGTGCGACAGTGGCTTGATTCTTGGGAGAATAGCTATAGAACATCACACAGTGATGTGCAGCAGAGATAACTTAAATTTCCTAAAAGTGTGGCATATAGCCTTTGTTGCCCTTCCATTGACGAAGAAATTAAACTTTTAGTATTCAATGGCGATACGAATTAAAACTGTCTGAATTTGTTTTGGTTGTCAACGAATTAAACCGTGTTGTAACAGTTTTGTGATGTTAAGATTTTTTTAATGAGTTTGGACGACATTTCAGTTAGATTAATGTCTGCAGGAATTGAAGGCACGTCCCACGCAAATGGATTTATTACAACACAATGTAAGCGAACCCACGAGCATGTAAAGCGTGAATAATGGACGTGAAATGCTCGAAAACATTAATTTACCATAACATTAGATTAAATGTCAAAAATCTGTTCAGACACTTAGCGTGCGGTATTTTTAAAACGCGTGTAGGTTCGCTTAATAGGCTTTCTCTTTGGGTCACTTAAATGTGGACGAAAAAATAGCTCCTTGTGAATTAACATAAGAACACAATAAAAGTGGGATGGGTACCCTAGATAGCTTTCAAATTATTGTTTAAAAATAAATTTGACTCACAATTTTTAATGATTAGTTAAATGAACTCCGTTTCTCATGCTGAAATGCAGTTTGCGAATTTACAAATAAATTGGATGGTTTCTCTGAGCTCTTCTGGGAACGGATGCAGCAGAAAATTAATTCTCTAAGCAGCTCCTAAAATTAACGATTTTTTTTCTGGAAATTACCCAACGCGAATGCAGATATTATGTAAATAAATCCTGAGAGAATTTTAAAGAATTTCGCAACGGTCAAGGGTCAACAGTAACATCGAAACAATCAAATTTCATAACCGCGCGGAAATGCAGCCCACAAATTTATTTTCTTCAAGAAAATTATGCAACCAACAATTAATTACATCAACATACAAGACTCACTAGATCGTGTCGTAAAAACTTGGAGCTTTTCGAGCAATATTGAAGGTGTCGAATTTTGTTAAAGGTCATAAATGTAATTACAAATGTGGTACACAAAAATGTTTTAGAAAAAAATTTTTTTGAAGGTCTCAATTTTGGCAAACATCACAAATAAAAATAAAAATTCAAAAATCAAATTAAAATGAGCAATTTTTGTTTACCGTAGGGTTAACGCTCTTTAAAAAAACCTTGAGCTTTGAAAAACGGTTTTTGAAGGTCTCAATTTTTGTTAAAGGTCACAATTATAATTGAAAATCACACCTTGTGACGTGCAAGGAAATTCCTGCCCTTTTAAAATCACTCACCAAAATTTGAAAATATTTCGAAGGTCTCCAGAAAGGTTACAAATAATTCAAAGCTCCCCAAAAAATCTTGAACGTTTTAGTGTTTCAATAAAATTTCTTGGGGAGTTTTAAAGGTTCGATTAAAGGTCAAAAAATCTATCTTCCACCCACTCAATTTAATTTTCGATCGAGACGTCACGGAGTGCTGATCGGTGTCGGAATTAAACCGTGTTACGCCACTGGGGTCACATTTTCTTCGATGCTCCTTTTACGGAAGCTTGCGTTGCACAATGTTTCTAAAAATATCGCCGATAACCAAAATCGAATCCGGTCAAGGATCGTTCGGATTTCGGGTCGAACGATGAGCGAAAAGGACGTACCCAATGCAATTTTCACGGATGGGACGCGATCCTTGACATCTGCATTTAATTGGCGGCAATTCGGGGTAATTTCGTGAAGATCATGTTTCCCGCTCAACAAAATCAATTAGCAAAATGGATTTAAATGCGAATTTAATTGCGAATCCTGATTTTGACTGGAACTCTCAGGGACGCCGATTAAGCGACAATTTTATTTGAGTTGGCCGCACAACTTCGTTTTGTTCTTTTTAAATAATAAAATTAATCTTTATTTCCATTAAATAATTAAATTTCTTAAGCATTGAAACAAGTCAGAATTAAAATGTTAATGTTTGGTATTGTCCAAATTATTTTAGAGGTCCTTCGGACTCAAAACCCCATTATTTTATTGACGCAAGGTTGAATGCCCAATTTGACTGAAAATGCCCATTAATAAATTTGAATGAAATTTAATTTCTTCAAGAAAAAAATCCTTGTGAAGTCACATTTCCTGGTGAATTTTTTTGAAATTATTTTCTTTCTAATTTACAAAAATAAATACCAAAATTGCTCAATAAAAATTCAAGAGTTAATTTAAAGGCGAAATTAATTTCTGTCTTGAATTTATGAATGCAAATGAAACTTTGATGGACACTAATGAACGTCATTTGCATAAAAATTAATCAAAAAATCGCCTACAAACTAACGAAAATTATTTAAAAAATGGTCAAAATTGTCCGACTTTCAAGCTAATATTTTTCTCATTTTTGGGTCAATTTTATTTTTATTTTCACTTGGTGAGATCATAGCTTGAGCGCAATCTGGACCAGTCGGTCACATTTTCGGCCCCCTGACACACCTCTGGGTGCCTTTTTCCTTGTGCTTGGGCGAAGAAACGGTAGCGTTTGCGCGTGACTAACTCCCATAAATACGCCAGTGACATGCAACAACAGATGCAACGCGGATAATGCGGATCCGGGTTCCATCGGAGTCCCCGCGGTTTAAATGTCGACGCGGGGCGCGCACCCATTCAATTCCGGGTGCGTTGCCAAGGCCGGATTATTTCGAAGACCGCTTTCTAATCGGACAAAGAGTCGCGATCGTTCCCGGGAGGAAGTTAATGTGTAACTTTCGACGAGATGCACTCGGCTTCCGGACCAGGGGTTCTGAAAATGTCCTTCCGAAGGTCGCGGTTCATTCATGAGCGTTACGAATGTGTGTTGTTGTTCGGCGGACCTTGAATTTATAATAACGCCGCTTTTAAAAATTGGAGCAGTGAGTTCACCGGACAAAAAAAAGTAAAAGGAAACGTTTGTGATACTTGTAATTACGGTTGTTTCTTCAGCGGTTGTTGTAATTTATTGTTGGATTTTTTATTATTTTTCCGAGTTGTGTGGTTGGTTGGAACGATTGTGCAATTCTGTAATGGTCGAACTTCTCTAATTTTTTTAATTCTTATCGAATTCCGATCACGTTACGAGTGCGAGGATTCAAGCTCTAATAATTGGCACAAAACAGGGATTGGTTAAGTCCAGTTATAAAATAATGAGATAAGCGCATCCAAGTTTAGAAACAGTGAATTAAGAACACAAAACAAACTGTAAATTAAAATCGAACAAAGGAAAAGTTAAAGTATGCAACTTCTTCATTGTGCAAATAAAGGTTCTCCAAAGCGACTTGTCTATACATTTAAATCCGCTCCAAATGGTTTGATAGCGCTGGAATAAATGTAGAACAAGTCGAGTGTCAGTAAACAAGAAAGTAAAGGTAGAAAAGTAGAGTTATTTAATATTTAAGCGAAACTAACTGATTAAACCTCAGTCGCAGTTGTTTAACATGGACTAAATTTAGAACAAGCCAAAATTGATTTAAACCTAGGATTTATCATTAAGGTGAAGTTGTCACGACAGTTAGAATAAGTCGCAGATTCGTGATCAGGAGAGCAAAATTTAAAAACTCAGCTTTAGGGTCATTAAAACTTTGTTCAATTTGTTTATTATTGTTGGAATAAATGAAAGCCAAAAAACCTAGGCACTTCAGTGTCTGGTTTGCTAATTAGGTTCATTCAACTCAAATATAAAAAGTTATTCTACCTACCTTTAAATCGTTTGGAACAAGTCAAGCTTTAATATACAGTAGAACCTCGATTAACCGTCACCGTCGGGACCGGGACTGTGACGGTTAAGCGAATAGACGGTTAACAGAAATTTTGCAATAAACGTGTACAGTAATGAAATTTCAATGTTGGCTTCTGACGAGATGTAACTGAAAACGCGTGCAAGTGCATCCGACACATTTATATTTATCAAAATAGGTTACAATAGGAAACTGCCATTCAAACGAAAGACCGACCACCCTGAGGATGGTATAAAGACATCGCATCGCTTTGACCGCGCTCGTCGCGTTTACGTTTTTTTTTTTTGACGTTGACGGATAACAGAGAGTGACGGTTAAAAGAGTGACGGTTAATCGAGGTTCTACTGTACAATAAAGTAAAGTTTAAAAACCTGAGTACATTAAACTCAAGTTTAACAAACTATGGGCCGGTTGTTCAAAGACAGCTTAAGCCGGGTTTTAGTTAAACTCGGTTTACTGAAGAAACTAGTGTTGTAGTTGTAGTACTAGTTTCTTCAGTAAACCGAGTTTAACTAAAGTCGGCTTAAGCGGTCTTTGAACAACCGGCCCTAAGTTTACTAAACTGAGGTTTAAGCTTATTAAAACTATGTTTTAAAGGTTTGTTGTCGTTGGAAAAAATTTGGAATAAGTTACAACAAAGGAAGGTTCAATTAGATCTCGATTTTTCAGTACCTAAGCAACGGTTTACTAACTGAGTTCACTGAGCTAAGGTAATTCTGATAAAAACTAGTGTGAAATTATTGCCATCAATTTAGAACAAGTCAAACTTTACTGCACAACAAATTAAAGTTTTAAAACTTGGATTCTTCAATGTCTAAGAGGTTCGGTTCACAAACTGTGTTTTAGGCTTACTGAAACTAAGTTAAAATTGCGTGTGGTCACTCAGGTGGTTCATGAGGTTATTAAATTCAAGTATAAAAAAGTTAGTTTCATAAAAGCTGTGTCTAAATAGTTTGCAAGCGTTGCAATACAATTGAAAGAAACAAAACAATAGTAAACAATAAATACAAAGTGTACATTTCACCAAAAAAAATTTAGGTTTTCTGGATTTAGATTGAATTCCCCCAAAATTGCTTACATTTAGCAATTGGAACAGATATTTTTGTGTCAATAAAACTCTAAACAACTTTTTCAACTTTTTGAATGTTTTCAATTTAAATCCAGTTATATCTACTGTTGCCATTAACATTTGGAGTGACATTTTTTAAATTTTTTAAACTGTAACACCTCAAAAAGTGTGAAATATCGAACAATTTTTGGTATTTCGTAATCAAAAAATTTGAACCACTTCAACGCTTCAACGCCTTTCATCAAGTTATTTGAGGAATAAATAAAAATCTCCAGGTGTCTCTTTTCAAGCTCATCAATCAGTCGTTGATTAGTAATGTCGTTCGTGAGCGTGACATCCAAATAGCTTAGAAAGCTAGAGCCCACTTAGAAAGTCACGGCGACCGACGGTGCCTATTAATCAAGGCCCCCCAATAAAGAAAATTTATAGCGTCGAATTTTCCCCAAAAACTCCCGGCGCACTATAACCGGTTAAATAATCAACCGTTGGCCAACGGCCAACACAGCGGATCGAAAAGAAAGTTTGAACTTGAACCAGTTACGCCGGGACGATTTGTACGTGTGGAAAGGTAGATAACAAAGAACAAAAGCGATTGCGTCACGATCGATTCAAAGTCCAATCTAATAAATTCACATCTTCACTGTTTGTTGTGGCATTCCGGCGCGAAGATGTAACGGGGGCCTTGAGCGCCCGGTAAATGTCAATGTTTGAAACCGGAAGTTGAAGGTTGTCGCTGACCTAAACGAAACTACTGTTACCATTAAAAATTAATTAATTTTTTTCCGACCGAAGGCTGTTTGAATAATTGGTTTTTCATGTACTTGTTTGTGCTGCACTAAATTTTTACATAAGTCGGTTGGGCAAGAATCACCACCAGAACGGTCTATGCAAATGCTTGTCCTAAAAAATATTCGCGTTAAAATTTAAAATTTGAAAGCAGGTTTGCACAATTTTCAGTTTCTGCTCGATTGGCGACGGTTTTTTCAAAACCGATTAGATTAAATAATGTTGTGCCCACGCTTGGTGACCGGTTGAAGTTGAAAGCGCCAAATTTGGACGTTTTATGGATACGAAAAAAAATAACCGCGCGCATAAACATTAACACTCACATCCGTGTAAAAAAGAGGAAAAATATTAATTTCAGTAATGTCCTAAAATCCTAAAAATTCCTAAAATCTTGATTGCATCCTAAAATGTCCTAAAATGCCCTAAAAATTTCTCCGGTATTCTAAAATTTTGCTTAGACACCTTAGTTTTAATTTTATTATTGATAAGGATTAATTTTTGATTTTTTAGTGTTTTGTAGCGAATGCCGTTAAACAGATTAATTTTTTTTTACTCTTCATTTTTGCAATAAATTTTTAAACCATAGCATTTTTGAACAGAGCATGAAGAGACCTTTCAAATGAAGTATCACAAGCCTCCCCTTCCTATTTAAAACTTTGGGGGTTGCAACTGTCACTCGAAGAGGGTTGAGGTTGGGGATGAAATTTTCACTTTACAGGATATTACGTGATCGACTAAAAATGACGGGTTTCGGGATTTTTTCTCAATATGAATAATAATTGAGATAATGAATTTATTTCATTTGGCTTGCGCTCACTGTATAACAACATTGGCTCCATTAATTATGGATGTTATTCAGTGTGAGTGGTGAAACCAATGAAGATTTAGTAGATCTTATCAAACAACAAACCCAGTGTTTAAGTGGATGAACCACTTTATCAAATATGTGAAACCTTCCAAAGAAAATAAGGTTATTCTGCTCTTCGATGGCCTTAGAAGCCATTCTTCTTTAGATGCGTTGGTTAAGGAAAAACATGATGGTATCATAACGTTATGTCCTCCCCATGAGAGAGAGGAAAATAAAATGAACTTTTATAACAGTTTATCAAAGTCTCGGAAATGAATTCAATATTGTTCTAAGAATGCCATAACTGGGAAATAGTTGTTTCTCCTGTTTCAATTTTTATAACCATTATAGAATATTTATTATATTTTTTTATAGCTATGTCGTTTTGGACACAATTCTCCTAATATATTGCAAGTAGACAAGTGTTTCTTACCTCTTTTTCTTCTTAGGGGCGATGGTCTGATTAAATGACCTTTTTTTAAAATTGTCTTAAAATCCCCCCCAAAAAATTGGAAAATTATCGGTGGAACCCCTGTTATTTATTTGTTTGGCCAATGTTAATTTAAATCCGTAAAAGAGCTATTAAAAATCCTATGACGTGAAACGATTAACAAAATGCAGGAACCGGCCGTTAATGCGATGACGTTCCACAGAGTAAACACTCGAATTCGAAAAAAATTCGCCACTGAAATTATTCCCAAGGTGGACGGGCAATTGAGCGACAGACCCGAGAATCGCTTAGCGCCCTTCGCAAAAAACGTATTCGAAATTTGAAAAAAATCCGATTACATAATCGGCAATTAAAATAAAAGCCCTGCTCTTGAGTGAGAGTCAAGGTTCGTTTATTATAAGGTCAGCAACGATTTTTTCAGTGTTTTTCATAATTAATTGTGTGAATGTGGCGAGGTTCACGGCTGAACCTCGCAAGCCGTTTACTGGAAACAATCAATAAAATTCTCAATCGAGAATCAAAAACAGAAAGTGAAACGATTAGCACTTTTTGTTTCGACCGGGAAAAACTGAAAACGCGAAAGTGAAAACGTTTCTAAATTATCACATTTCGTCTCAGAAGGGAAATCAAAAATAAACTTGACCTCGTGAAAGTCCAACACGTGCGCACGTGAATTTGCACATTTAACCTGAATTTCTCATTTGCAGACCAGTCCTGATACTATGCCTGCAACAGTACACCTTCCCAGCCGCAGCGCATTCAACCCTTACGCCGTACGATTACGACATAACGGCCTACACGCAGAACCTTCCGGTGGGTCTGCGCGAAACCGCCGCAGCCGCCTTGAGATTGGAACGGGCCGCGGCCCAACCGTCCGCCTGGCAGGAATCCTGCAACCCCACCGAACAGATTCCTTGTCCGCCGAGCAAATTCAGGAAGCACACGGGGGAGTGCAACAACGTCCGACACGCCAACTGGGGTAACCGAGGGGCCCCCTTCCTCCGACTGCTGCCACCGCGATACGCCGACGGTAAGTGGTCGTGACGTCACGGAAGGGAATGCCGCGATGTGCACTTTCTCCGCAAAAGAAGTGAAATTACATTCCTTGACTCAAGTTCATTTCCTCGGTTCAACTACCTCTTTGATTTCAGGCAAAACTCAGCCGAGACAGTCGGTTGGGACGCACGCGCTTCCCAGTCCCGTTGAGGTGAGGAAGGCCTTCAAACCCGAAGAGGTGACAAATCATGAGTCGGTTACGGCCCTTTTGGGAGCGTGGGGAGAACTCCTCTTGCACGATTTGGCCAGTACTGGAAATTTGGAGTCGAAGGAGTGTTGTCAAGGGGCCTTCAGCCATGGGGAGTGTTACGGACGCATGGGCCACAGGCACTGTCTTGAGTACATGCGGTCTTTACCAGCCGTCGAATTGGATAACTGCACTTTCGGTACATAATCCATTTTTTGACATTTTGGAACACGAATTGTAATTATTTTTTTCCTTCAGAACACCGCAATCAAATGAATTTAGTTTCGTCCTTCTTGGACGCTTCCGCCATTTATGGAAGTACCGAGACTGCGGTGCAAAGCTTGAGGACATATGATGCAGGACTTGTCAACGTTTCGGCCTGCGAGGCTTGTCATTCCAATGCCTTATATTCGGCCATCTTGAGGGAACATAATAGGGTCGCAATTAACTTGGCTAGGTTGAACAGGCACTGGCCAGATGAGGTGCTCTTTTTGGAAAGTAGGAGGATTGTGGCAGCTGAAATTCAGCACATCACTTACAATGAGTTCTTACCAACCGTTTTGGGAGAAATCGACGACGATTTGAGGCTTCTAACCCACGGGCACTATTCCCAATATTCCAGTTCAAATCGAGTTGGGATTTATAATGAGGTGGCCCTTTCGGCTTTGCCTTCGATTCTGTCCATGATTCCCAAATCATTGGTAAGATTTTCTATTCAACAGTAATATCCCAAGTGCATCAAAATAGCCCAATAAATTTTTATGTTTCTGCCAAAATGCTTTCCACGTAACAAAATCTCGAGTGCGAAGCACGAAGGATTTTCAATAAATTTGGACACATTTTAAACATCAAAATTTAATCGGGTAAATTTTGACACATTTGAAACGTCAAAATTTAATCGCTATAAAACTAAGGACTTTATTATGTGCATGAAGGAAATAATCTCCATTAATCTTTAATTTAAATAAACCAATTTCAGATGAATGAAACCGCTGAGAATTTCGCTGAAATGATAGACCTACTTATAACAACCCCAGCACAAAATCCCAGCATTGACATGGTGGTTCCATTACGTCACAACTGGGACACGGCTGCTCTTTTTGTGCACATGGGCCGCGACCACGGAATCCCTGGGTACCCTTCATTCGCCCAATTTTGTCAAAACGCAACTGGAAGTAAATTAGCTTTTAAAGACTTCTCCAAGAACGGAATTGAGCCTAAACACATTGCCTTACTTCAAACTCTCTACAGTAATCCAGACGACGTGGACCTATTGGTTGGAGCTCTTCTCGAAACTCCAACTCCTGGAGCTGTGGTCGGCTCGACTTTAGGCTGCCTGCTCAAGCACCAATTTGCGCTCTTACGACGCTCCGATCGTTTTTGGTATGAAAACGATCTCCCACCTAGTTCTTTGACCCGAGAACAGCTGCAAGAAATCCGCAAAGTGACTCTCGCTGGGCTCTTATGTGCTAACACTGAAGATGTGGGAAAAATCCAGCCGAAAGCCTTCCAACAAGAAGATCCGTTTTTGAATGCGCGAATTACTTGCGAACAACACCCACTTCCTGTGCTAACACATTGGTTGGAGATGGACCACATGGCCGATCTGTCCGAGGATATGTTGATGGACGCGATTGCTAAAGCCGAGCAGGAAGTTTTACAAAGGAGGAAAATGGAGTATGAGGTTTGGTCGACTGTTGGTGGGGCCGATCCGAAATCGCCCATTGGGACGGCTGCTTCTTTTAGCAAAGCCAACAAACAAGCTTTGAAGTTGGCTAATTCGTCCTTATTGTTTGAATTCGCTTCCAAGGAAATAATCAACTCGCTAGTGTAAGTTTGACCATTTTCGCCGACTATCTTATTTTAATTCTTTTGGAATTTTTAGAAATCGACGTAGGAAACGTCAGTTATTTGATAATAGCGTGTTATCGTCAGTATTTCGAGATGACCTGTCGGATGGGCTTCAAAACGTCGACGTTAGTTCGATCCTCCCCATCCATTCTCTCGATTTCGAACCTAACTGCGATGACAGCGGCCCTTGCGACACCACATCTCTATTTCGCACCATGACCGGCCATTGTAACAATTTGCGCAACCCTAATCTGGGAAAGTCTTTGACAACTTTCGCGCGACTTCTCCCCAGTGCTTACGAAGATGGTATCTCTCGCCCACGCATACTTGGCGCGACCGGCACGACACTCCCATCCCCCCGGGTCGTTTCCACTGTCATCCATCCGGACATAAGCAACTTGCACACGCGATACACTCTGATGGTCATGCAGTACGCGCAATTCTTAGACCATGATCTCACCATGACCCCGATCCACAAAGGATTCCACGAATCGATTCCAAATTGTAGACCTTGCGATAGCCCGCGGACGGTCCACCCAGAATGCAACCCATTCCCTGTCCCACCAGGAGATCACTATTACCCGGAAGTGAATATTACCTCTGGGCAGAGGTTGTGCTTCCCGTTCATGAGGTCGCTTCCTGGCCAACAACAGCTGGGCCCTAGGGAACAAGTTAACCAAAACACGGCGTTCTTGGATGGATCGCAAATTTATGGAGAGAATGGTTGCGTTCTTAGAGAACTGAAGGGGTACATTGGAAGAATGAATGCCACGACTGCTGGTAGGAGGAAAGATCTTCTTCCTCAAAGCGACCATCACCCTGAATGTAGAGCACCCAGTGGGCTTTGCTTCATTGCTGGTGATGGTCGAGCTTCTGAACAACCTGGACTCACTGTGATTCACACTGTTTTTATGAGGGAACATAACAGATTGGTGGATGGGTTGAGAAACGTTAACCCCCATTGGGATGGTGAGAAGCTATTTGAACATGCAAGAAGAATTGTGATCGCTCAAAATCAACACATCACTTACAACGAATTTTTACCGAGAATTCTTAGTTGGAACGCCGTTAATCTCTACGGCTTGAAACTTCTTCCCCAAGGGTATTACAAGGACTACAACCCAACTTGCAACCCATCGATTTTGAACGAATTTGCAGCTGCAGCGTTCCGAATCGGCCATTCGCTCCTCCGACCACACATTCCTCGCCTGAGTCCTAACTATCAAATAATCGACCCTCCAATCCTGCTACGAGATGGCTTCTTCAAGCCAGACATGCTTCTCCAACCGGGAATGATTGATGAAATTTCTCGAGGGTTGGTTTCGACACCGATGGAAACACTCGACCAGTTCATCACCGGGGAAGTCACTAACCATCTCTTCGAAGACCGTCGAATTCCATTCTCTGGCATCGATTTGATCGCCCTTAACGTCCAGAGGGCTCGCGACCACGGAATTCCTTCTTACAACAACTACAGAGCTTTGTGCAATTTGAAACGCGCCACTACGTTTGACGATTTAGCCAGAGAAATTCCGCCGGAAGTAATTTTGAGGTTGAAACGAATTTATGCCTCTGTTGACGACATCGATCTGTTCCCTGGCGGTATGAGCGAACGACCTCTTCAAGGAGGTTTAGTCGGACCGACATTCGCCTGCATTATCGCCATTCAGTTCAGACAGTTGAGGAAGTGCGATCGCTTTTGGTGAGTTTGAGATTCTGGAAGAAAAACTATTATTACAAATTTCTTGTTTGAAGGTATGAAAATGAGGACCCAGCCGTCAAGTTCACCGAAAGTCAAATGGCTGAACTTCGCAAGGTGACCCTTGCTAAAATCACTTGTGACAACATGGACATCCAAAGTGACCTCCAACGCGCCGCTTTTGATTTGCCTTCGAATTTCCTAAATCCTCGCATACCCTGCCAATCGTTGCCGCAAATCGATTTGACCCAATGGAGAGAATCGAGCGGAAACGGTTGCGTGATTGGTGATCGGCAAGTATCTGTTGGGGAGTCTGCTTTCCCTAGTCCTTGCACAAGCTGCGTTTGCACAGCGGAAAGGGTAAGTGCGTCATGAAAGTTGAGCCGACTGGAGTTTGAGGTTGTTTCTTTTGTAGGGACAATGCGCCTCATTGAGGGTGACCGATTGTTCGCAGTTAATGAGGGAGTGGTCGCGCGAGGCCATCCTTCGAGATGAGGTCTGCACGGCTCAGTGCAGCTTCCTGTTGAGAGACGGGCTGAGGTCGAGTAGTTTACACACCGATTTAATACCACCACCAGCGAGGCACATCAGGCCGAGACAGCTCAGCCTACCAGGTTTTACATCCACCTTCAACAACTTCAAATTCCCTGATCTGACACCGTTCATCGCCTAACCGCCAGTTTCAAACCATCGATGCTAAGTGGTGACTGCCATTGAGTGAAAATGCAGCGCGTCACCACATCGTCGCTAACGCGGGCGAAAAATCGGGGAGCGATCTCAACATCGTTAGCGTGGTGTGGTCAGGCGCCAAAAGGAGACAGTACAAAATTTTCCAATTTTTGGTCGTTTTGGTCGCCTCTAAAATTAATTTCCCCTTGTAAATTTTTTTACTTGTACATATTTATAGTTGCTAAAGGTGTGTTTGTGGGATTCCTGCGTGTGAGTGAGTTTTGAGAGATTGAGTTTTCACTATCATCAATTAATATCATTTTTAAGGAATATTTATAGACAAGTACTTAACAATAGGACAGAATTGTTTTTTTTTAACATGTTACCATTAATTACAAATGGGGTCCAAACAGAAATATGCGTGGGCCGCCCTGTATACTCGAAATAGTCTTATTTAGTTGTACTAATTCAGTCAATATAAATCGAAATTGTTCTCGAATTTTTTTCCTGTTCCAATTAAATTACGAAACTGTTAATTAAAGGTTACCAATTTATTGATTAATAAAAATTAATGGTTAATTTTACGGTGACATATTAATTGTTGAGAATAATTGGGTCGATTGCCTAATTTCGCAATTGCCATGATTGGAAAAATCATCCATTTTTTGCTAATTCTGGGCACACTCGAATTTGTCGAACTGAAGCGACTGAAAGCCAATGATTTCGATTCCGGCCAATGCTACGAATCGTACACCCGAAACGTGCTTTGTTTTTGTAGCTACAGCGAGGTGCTCTATTGCTATCGTGATGTGATGCAAGACATTTGTGTTGCTTTTATTAATAATAAAGTCCACTGGAATCGTGCCAGAGCAGCTCCTTGTTTCAAGCAAGAGAGAAACCAAACATTATTGCCCAAAATTGGTCTAAGAAAGAATAGTAGAATGATGACAAAGTTCTTAGTTTAATTTGTGGTAAATAAAACATTTTATTGATGTATTTTTTATTGAATAAATTGGTCAAGAAATAGTTTTTTAGTGTTTGATGTGCACTCTACAGTTTGCGCTGCTTATGTCGGTCCAATCAGGGTGTTCATTGTTAACAAAAATGCACACATTTTCCTGGTAAGGATTATTGCAATAAAGTTGATAAGTGTAAATGCATGAGCAACTTTCGTACATTGATGTGGACGGACAGTGTCCAGGGGTATAAAGGTCACTATCGCAAGAAACTGGTATAATAAAATCATAACAAAACATATTTAAAAAAAATATAAAAAGGATCACCAACATTTTAAGCTTCATCTCAACAAAATTTAATTGGCCATGCTAATTGCTTTAACTGCTAATAAATAAACGTTAATCAGTACCAAATGTTTCTTAACCTTCTCCCAATCTGAATTTTATGTGTGGAATTTACGTAACAATTAGAGTCAGGAAGTAGTAAAAAATTGAAAAGATTGTCCACTGAGAGAGGGAGAGGAATGGAGAAGAATGGTACAATATTGATCAATTTTATTTGGAAATCAATTGTTACAATTAAAATCAATCAATTGATTTTTTGCATTAATATATCAACAGTTTTTTCAGCTTCGTTCGAAAGGTCTTGTACGAATGTTAATTTTCGCATTGGGCAGGCACACACCGATCATGACCAACCGCGCAACACAGTTGAGCGTTGTTGGTCAAATCACAAGTTGGTTGTGGCAGAAAATAGCAGAAGCAGCGTTTCGTCTGATGGCGACAATTTCCAACTTGAAGTATTGTCGTCCCATAAACTAACGCAAATGAGTGCAGAACCATGAGCCACCAGAACATTTCACACATCATTTCCAGAACTTAAAATATAATATTCTTAATTAGAAATTAATTGATTAATTAGTTCCATCATTAAAATATTTATTGCCTTTATTATTTGAAGTAATTTAACAACATTTTTATTCCTCCCCGAATAGGTTTGTTGTGGAACAATTAAAACAACCGGGAAGACGGCATCAGATGATTTTTCTGCATGTCCGTTTGTATGCTGCTGAATTTATAGAAACGACCTGTTTACTTAAAAAAGCAAATTGTTAATTTAATGAAAGCGCTAACAACTTGATAATTGTATTAAACGAACATTAGCAATAAATAGGTCTTATTTTGGATGAAATATTATCTTCATCAAAACTAACAAAATCCACTTCATTTAATAATTAAAAATATATAAGACGTTCAGTCACTAATTTCATCATCCACAAAAATCTTCTTGGAAATGCCACCATTAATCAAAGCATTGAAAATTCTTCTTGGAATATCGCTGTCACAAACCGCAATCCGTTGGGACGATGACGGTGTGACAGGTTTAGAGATGCAGTAATGTTGACTGGTGTCAGTGTGACAGTACAATTTCTCCCAACGGGTGCACTGACAATGCCAAGGATAATTATAGCAATAATTTCTTTGATATCCCTGTATGTAATCACATTTAACTGAGGTCATATCGGCCCAAAAACACAGTCCGACGAAAACGACCATTAACTCAAACATGATCCGAGCAACACTAATTAAAAACATCATTAAACGCCACACAATCGTGCAATAAATTTAATTTCGTTTGCGATTATGTTCTGGGCGGTTTTACTGATTTTATCCACCTTGGATTTCGGTGTTCTGAGTTGTGAGGAACCGAGTCGACTTTTTTCCAAGGGACAGTGTTCCTCGACGCCCTGGAAAAAATGCAGATGCGACTCTGATGAAGTGGCGTTCTGTTTTGTCCAGATACAAGAAAATTTATGCTTTATTTATTTGGAGGGATGCATCGACTGGTCCTCAGCAAGACCGGCCAATTGTTAGTTACTATTTGTTTCAATTGTGCTGAAATAAATAATTAAAAAAGTAAGGCAATTTTATTAATATTTTAATAATATTGGCAATACAAAAATATTGTCAATGAATCGTCTGAACCGTTTCTTACAACTGGAAATATTGATAAAACAGTTTGTTAACTTAACTTTCAATTTCACCATATTTCTTATAAGCTTTCGTCAATATTTAAATTTAGAAATTGCACTTAAGTATATGAGGTCCAATCGAAATTGCTCATCCAGCAAGGAAATGATTAAAATTATGGATTTGATTTGATTTTTTAATTTGTAACTATCTGTAAATTAGAAAAAAGTTAAATTTACCTTTGTTAACACACAACACACAATGGTAAAGAAATGACCATAACACGTAACAAAAGAATCCAAACCTATCAATATCTTGTTGGTATTTAATTGGTTGATAATTAAAAATTAATTAAAAAATTCACTTTATTGAAATTAATAAATTATGAAAGCATTGTTTGGTAATTGCGGATCGAATGCGATTCGGTGTACTGACTCCAATAGACCTAAACGTGTGTTGGTAAGATCAAAAATTTTACTTGGAAATATGTATTTATTAGGTATGCGGTAAGTAAAGAACCAATGTGTGGTTGGTGTTTTTAAATACGCTTTTTCGATCGACTCTATTTCATTTCTTTCTATTTTTCATGTGAAGTAACAATTAGATATTTTATTTGACACTGAACTATAAAAATTAATATATAAATATATATACCAACTTTTCTTTAACATTGATTTTCCAGTGTAAATACATATCCCTATGTTTAATTATTAAAAAAAAGAAACAATGTTAAGTTGATGTGCGAGAACGATTGTTTGCATACACTGACTGATTGGCTGATTTGTTTATTCTTTAATTGTAGATAGAGATATTTACATTTTATTTTTAACGTTAAAAAAGACCAGGTATCTGTTTTATTTTTTTATATAAATCAATAGCTACAAACCATAAAGTAATATTATTCTTAAAATTTTTACAATAATTTCAATTTTTTCCAATACATAATTTTCATAAAATTATATTATAAATCACAAATTAAAAATAATTTATGCAAACCGATGTATGCAACCAGAGATGCAACCAAGCATACTATCACGTCGACTTATTTTAGTTGAACATTGTTTGCTCAATTTTAAAAGAAAACACTATTAGCTGCTCCTATAAAGCGAAAAAAACTCGTAATGACCCGAAAAATTATTAAAGATAAATGAAATTTCGAATTAAAAGCCTCATAATTCAATTAAGTATGTAAAATTTGAACCCCTCACATTAGTAACTTTTTCGATCGAGGTTGGCGCACCTGGATATGAACGGGGCTTCTAAGAAACTGTGCGATCGAGTCGCCAGTGGTTGAAACAACAAAATTTCAAAACACATTGTCACAATTTGCAATTTTTTGTAAATTTACAATTTGGTGTCGCATTTTCACTTAACGAAAGTTACCTGTGTGTGTGATGGTACTGGCTTCGAGCTCCAAAGGCGTCAAATTCCATCGATGGCCTGAATTCACTGACGCAGGCATTTTCAAACTACCTAATCGAAATTGTCGAGTTAATTCATTATCATGGTGCAATCAAGAAAACCAACTGCTAACCGTTTTAAACGATGGACAGATCATCGTTATCGACGTATCGCACAAAATTCGGGCGATACAAAACATTGATTATGAAAATGTTCAAGCGGCCACTTTCTTCAAAACCTGCAAAGATATCCTGCTGGGGACTAACCAAGGGCAAGTATTTTTGTACGATTCTACACGAAAAGGCATCGTTTTCGAGTACGACTTAGCACCGTCTCCAGTCAAATTTTTAGAATTTGAAGAGAAGGATTCATACTTTGCAGCGGGGTGTAGAAATGGACAAATGTTTCTATACAATGCAAGTACAGCAAAACGCCAAATTTGCGGTAGCTTCGTCATCCCGCATAACCGTTCGCTTTCGGCGATGAGCTTCCATCCAAAAGAAAGAATACTAGCAGGAGGTAACAAAGAAGGTTTGGTCGCGGTTTGGGAAGCTTACACGGGGGACGCAAAGTTCATTTTACAATGCCACGAGGGTCCCGTTGCAGATTTGGGATTCTCTTTTGAAAATCATATTTTTGCAACAGTCGGATACGATCGTAAACTTAAACTCTACGATTTGAGGCTTCAAAAATGTGTAGAAACACTTTACGTCGAAAATCGTAAATTGTCGGCGTTAGATTTTTTGTCAGAATCAAATTACGTAGCTGTGGGAACAACGGATGGTAGATTGCTATCCATTGATAAAAGAAACATGTCATTACCGTTTCAAGAATTACAGGCTCATAGCGGTCCCGTCACAAAAATTATCTTTCAAATATCTCAACGGAAAAGTATGGTTACTGCAAGCTCTCGCGTTTCTTCTCCAGGATCGTCCAAAGCGTTGACCGATTCGGAGGACGTATTGTCGGAAGTACTATGTTCAACAGACTGTCACCCTGCTGGTGATAGTACACCTTTAAGACGACCGAATATAAAGAAAATTGCAAAACCAGTGGTCATTAATCAAGAAAATCAAGCAATCAACGACGACCTCGAAGCGAATAAGTTGCACGATGTGCTGTTGGAGTTTTTGAATCACAGAGCCGAAGTCTTATGCGAAATAATCAATTCCACATTTGTAAATTTCCGCATAGATATTACCAAAGTCTTCGTACGTCTAGAAACAAAAATGAATGAACGGTGGCAGCCCGTTGTGACGAGACTTGAAGGGTATCGTACTGATACTGATACTGAACTCGAATCGAATGAAATGGACCCGGATGAAACGAAAGAGTCCGTCTCGTATTCCCACAAGGACGAAAATTAATCTCGACGACGATCAATATTGGAACTATACTTCTCGATTATTAAACTTATTGTGCAATGTTAATAATGAATTATGGTTATGTTACTTAATTGAATGTTAATCATGCGTTTTGTATTATGTTTTGTTGATTACTTCCAAGATTAAATAATTCAGGAAAATTTGGTTTATTTTTGTTAAAACGAAGATAGTACTATACAAGTTGAGGTCGTGGGGAAAAAATGATTCGAAGACATTTGTATTAAGAGGACACTGGGGGTCCACATGAAATTGAGAAAACGTTATTATCGATTCTCAGTAAAGTCGCGGCAAGGGTTCGATCCGTTCTTTTTCAAAGTTATCGAAAACATGAAAAAATATTTTTAGAAACGTCAAAATTTCCCGATCGGAGATTTTTCGTAATTTTTTGCTCGTGAAGCGTGTTTATCGTAATTATTAGCAGCAGATAAGTCTGTTTTAATTTTGTAAAGTCGCGGGACGGGTTCCATCATTATTAAATGTTATCGCGAGAATTGTAAATTTTAGAAAAGTCAAAAAATTATTCAACTATGATTTTTGATTAAGAATTAAAAATTCTTAGCCTCCTTGGTTTAACATTTTTATTTTTTGTTTAATTTTCTGAATTATTATATTTAATCACTATTTTTGAGTCATTCAGGTTCAAGTTCAAGTGAAGCCTTGACAGCCAACGGGTCCATTACCGGTGCTGATGAAATTGCTGATTAAAAATAATTTTATACAATTTTACAATTTTTTCCATAGAAATTTAGGGAATTAGACGAGGGCTAGAGATGAATCTAGGAACAGGTGAACGTTATATAACAACGGTGTTGGCGAGATGCACTTGGCATCGAGAGCAGCACAGCCTGCAGTAATGCCGAGAGGCGGTTTCCAGGCTGTGTGGAGCTATGAAGGGGTGCGTTTAGTGGGTAGCTACCCATTCAGGAGAACCCTACAGTACCGGGCATTTTCGAACTTAAAGGGGCACAATACAAAAAAAATAAGTTCGTTTAATTTAAAAGTACGCTTAATTCTAAGAAAAATGGTACATGTATTTTGTTTCTACTCATGTTATTTAATGAGTTATAATAAATTTGAAATAGGCGCGTGACATCACTGAGTCGAGCTGAGCGTAACCCCCTCTTATACATGCAAAAATTGCTCGCTTCACACGATCATTTACCTACCTTCAAACAATATTTTCGAAATTTTGTTACAAGTATTTAGACTGTTTTTTTGTACTGAAGACGATAGTGCACCCAAAATTTTAATATAGTGTCTAGTTTAAAAAAAAATATATTAAATGCGATGACACGGCGCGGTGATTCGTACCGTTTTTGCACGCTTCTGGAGGTTATTTCTACCGCCCAGACAGAGCTCATAAAACAATTATTTTCAAGACGCCTGACCATTGTGGAGTTTTGAATATTTTGAATGTTTAGGTCGCAATAGTATTCTAGTAGAAAACACGATGATAGTCTGTATCAGTCAGTATTTACTGTTAAATTGGTTGCTTGCACTTATAAATTGAATTTTTAATTATGACAACTCCTTATTTATTTGAACCTGAATACACAGATGAAGACGAAAGTTGATACTTTTTTTGAACCTAGTAGTGTAAACATAAATAACGAAAACGAAGTGGAATTTTTAATTGGTGGAAATGTGGAAAATGTGTAGCTATGCCAACAGATGAAGAGTCTATATGTTGTCAAGAATATGATAATATAAAACATTTAATTGGTAATAATTTACATGCATTACACAAAATAATTTGTTTGAAAAATTGGTCATTGACAAAGATGTTTTAAATATATCACGTCATAAACCCAACTTCCTGTAGCTTTCGAAAAATGTGACCCAATTCATATGTTTTTTTTTTTGAGCCAATATGTACCTACTTTTTTTTAAACAAGGTTCTTTTGAATAATAATAATAATAATAATAATAATAATCTTTGGCGCGGCCCGAGCTGATTCTATGTAAGGTTGTTTCTCTTGCGCTTTCATTGCTCGCCATTCTTGGCCGGCTCTTTTTGTTAACTCTGGCACGGAAATGCCGCAGTGCTGTTTTCGATAGTCACGGAGAAAATTAAGGAAAAGATTTCGCGTCACCCTCCCTGGACGATGACACTTCTTGCCGTGTTTGTTTTGTTCGCTCGGACTTGCCGAACAGCTATTACACGTTGATATGGTCGAGTCTGTTTGTCCAATTTTGAATAATTTTTATTTGGTATAAATTATCGAAAGTGTTCACTAAAATTTCAATTTTTAAACCATAAAAACTTATTTATAAATATGTCAAAATTTTGAACCGAACTACAGTAGAATCCGCTTTTAACAAATACCGGATATAACGAGACACCGCTTATAACGAGCAATACACATAGAGAAATTTGATTTACTATGCAAACGCGGTTAAAAATGTACGCATATTAAGCCGCGTCCAGACTTATCGGAAACAAAGTTATTAACAAAGTTATTTTACATGTTATCAAAATTTCGACGAAGAGCAAAGTTATTTTTTCCATCCTTTTAGTGCATCTCACAACAGCTTTACTAGTTTAACAATAAGTTCACTTTTGTAAACGTTTCTAATCACATTTGTAAGCTCAAAATGATAGGTTTCCTTATGATAATCTTTTTTTTTCATCCTTTATAGACAGCGAATCGAAGTGTTCGTTAAATATTATATTAATATTATTTTTATATGAAAATGATATTATTCGACTGGCAAATTTTACTGGTCTTATAAACTTAAAATCGAAAACCGCCCTAATTAGACTAGCAGAAGGTCGAAAATATTTTATTGTCATTGTTAATTCCTTTATTATTATTTTATTAAATACGTCCGAAGACACCAATTTTGACACACAAATTAAACATGTTAACCCTTTAACCTTCCGGAGCTAACAATACGGTCTCAGAGACCGACATTTACAATTTTTGCCAAGCATTTTTTCCCCAGTTGAGGCAAATTTCTGCCGTCCTCAGTACCTTTCGATATCAAATAGAGTCAGTTACCCTCAAGTTGTCAGAGTTGAGCGTTGAACAGTTCTTAAGTTATAAACGCTTTCGGTCTCACAGACCGATGTTAGTCTATTAGTTATATAATTGGCTAAGTTCGTCTGTAACTCTATATTTACCTTAATCAACGGTGCTTTGCTAGCATTAATATATTATTTTATTCGAGATTCTTCTTGGAAATGTTTCTTGCAACTAAACAATATTTTATCAACTCATTGCGTTGCTGCTAGTTTAGCTATAATTATTCAACTGTTGAAATAAGTTCTATGCTGTTTCGTTAGGTGTAATATTTTCACTTTTCCATCAGTATATAAAAATGGCTGCCTGCACTGGTGAGGAAGTACAGAAAACACTTTTCGACTCTAATAAATTTACCATACATTTTCGAAACTTTAGGACTGTTTATTTCGAAAACTTTCCTCTTCAAGGTCATATGAATTTGACATATTCCCACTCAGAAAAATGTGCTGCATCCAAATTCGCGATCAAAAGTATAGGGTGCTATTTAAAAAAATTTATGATGACGTCGTAGTTCAAAAACAAAAGACGATCGTAAAAATTATAAATATTAAAAAGATGCAGTTTTAAAAACTAAAGTCCGGTCCGAGGATTTTTTGTGAAAATTCTTCTAAAATGTTTTATCGAATTTATTCCATACTTTACGAAAGCACTATATATAAACATAATAACCCGGAAGAAAAACTTCTAAGAAGAAAATTTTTAGAACTTTTTGGACACCAGCTAGTTGAGGAGCATATTAAAAATCGAGTTACTAGTACCGGCGTTTCGAAAACTATTAAATTACGTATTCAAGAAATTTATAACATTTCTGATCCTAATCCGAAAACCCCAATCTATGGAAGATGTTATTATTGCTGCAGCAAGAAAAATAGAAAATCGAAATACAAATGCCAGAAATGCCCAAAATGTATGTGTTTGGAGCATTTAGTACCGATATGCCAGACATGTGTTCTCCAAGAAGAACAGTAATTTGGACTGCAAAGTTTCAGTTCCTCCGAAATATTGGGACAATTTGTTTCTTTTATATTTATTTAACAAAATGTTAAGTTTCGTTTGCGTCCTATTTTATAATAAAGGAAAGTAATCATGTCGTATTTTTTAATTTTCTAATATTTTACGTTTCACTAAATTTTTAATTTTTTATAATTTTATATTTTTTATAATAAAAGCTCTATGAACACACAAACTTGGTTAAATTACCCAAACACTTTATATTTAAGAAATAAAATTTAAACCAAGCAATTTTCCAAAAGGCGGCTGTAATTTTTCCAATTGGTCTACGAGACCGATGTTCGACTTCATGTTTTATAAAGCTAAGTTAGTTCCCAAAGGTTAAGGACGGTATTTATTTTCGGTTACAGATCCCATGGGACGGAATTTATTCTGATGTAGTTAGGCTTGTATCGCGAACTGTTTCTTTTCTAATGCGACGCGTATGGACGACATATGTCCTTAAAGGGTTAAAAAACAAACACAAGTTTAACATTATAAAAGGCTGAAATTTAAGATAATTGAAAATCAACAGAACAGAAAATTTTAATATTGTCATAATTTAAGCAGGTCAGTGTCCTCGCAACAAACATATGACATGCAAATCGTCCCTAGAGTGAAGGGCTCCAGCCTTGAATATTGCAAATTTTCTAATTCTTTTGTGCTGTGAAAAATTTTATGACGGTTATAAATTTCTTATTTTAAAAGCTTTTAACTGCGTTTTAACTACATATTTGGTAGTTTAGTTTGGAAATCGTTTTACATATTTTATGTCCCACTTCCTGAAGCAAAACTTTCAATCCAGTTAATTTAAATATTACAACTTTAAGAAACATTTACTCAGTGTTACACTGTATCCAACTTAATACCGAATGATGAGACATACTTGAGAAATTTTGGTAATGAGCAAAATCTCGTGGAAATATTTTAATATAACATAATATAACATAATAAATTATGAAAAGTATATGTCATCATACCTTCATGCCAGTGGTTTGCGATTTCTTCTGTTTGAAGCTTATCTGCACTGTACATTTTAAATTAACTTGGATTGAAAATTGAAATAATTCTAACCTCACTTCTTGACCTGTGAAACTCACTCAAGTCAATCTTGCAAGATATTTAAATTAATAATCTATGCTATATGGTTTAGCAGTCTGCATAATAATGCTTAAAATATGATATATTACGCTCAGTAAAAGTTTCATTATTCAGTTAACATATAATTATATGATTATTACAATATTTGAAACAACAATCTATTTCCTAATATATAAATATTTCACTTTTAACATTCCAAATTTTATTTAAGTTAATCATAATTATATTATTCTTGACTATTTATTTCTCTGTGTGAACTATAGCCGATTCAACAAATCATTGGAGCTCCTGTTGTCCACAATGACTACTGAGATGGCATACCCACGCTCGTTATCAGCAACCCACGACACATGAATTGTGTTCACAACGGTGGGACTCAATTTCACCATCGGTGTGATGTTGACAGATCCCGGCTTAGTGACCGAATTCTGCAAACAACCAACAAACTATAAATTCGGCACACAAATCATTTCAATTAACTTACTGGTAAGGAGCACAATTTCTCGTTAACTTTAACAACTATTATTTCTGGAAAACAGTCCTGCTGCTCGCAAGAAGTTTTCAGCAAACAGAATTTCATCTGAATTTGAATCATGTGCGGGCATCTGGCTTCGGGGCGAATGTCCCTCGCGCAGGCGATGTCAATCGCCTGTTGGGCGGTTAGCTTAAAACAAAACGTTGCTTCCTGATGTCGCCGATATCTTTGAGAAAGTAACAAGGACGGTTTCACCAGATCTGAAACGACATCGAAGAAGGGAAGTCTTTTAAATTCTACATCGGAGTCCATCGGCGGGCAGTTACTGGCACGGCTATTCTGTTGCCGCTGCTGTTGAGTGTACTGATACTGTGGATCTTCGTTTTGATTGTACATGGCCGCGACTGCCTGCCTCGTCTGGAACAATCACAAAAATCTCAATCTCAATTCTAAAAATGATCTTTCAGGAATCAAGCGATTAGTCGGGTAGCACTTGCACAAAGCGTAACAAAAGTCAGAGAGAGGACTTCCAGAATGTCTCTAGAAAACCTCAATCTTCACACCCCGTCGACTGAAAAGCACCAACGAAATTAAATGGCGAACACAATTCTGTATTAAAGCGAATTCAAACGTCCTGATGACAGGGAAAGTGGAGACCTCTCTCGATTGCAAATTCAAAATACAAGGGACCAAATCTGAATAGATGAGCAAGTTTCATCGATGTAATAGATCCCGAAATATAAAAAAATGTCAGCAATTTTGTCTTTATAATTGATTAATTCATTCCGGTTCAGAAGACTTTCGACCGAATTGAACGTTTAATTATTAAATTCCGAGTGTCTGATAACATGCCTCATTATTGTCAAATTCGACAAACTAAAAGTAGTCGGTGCAAACAAAAACAAACAATCGATTAATTATTACTCTAAACGTCTAAAGGTTGTTTTTCTGGTGTCGAAGCCGATCGAATTATTATCATACCCTGTTGACCCATTTGGTAGCGCGTTCAGCGTCATTTTCTTCGATCTCCGCTAAATTAATTTGTACCATTATTACCTGCGCTTTTGCCGACACTTAAAAAAGTGTTATCACTTGCAACTTTTCGATAACCGCCCGAGATATCTTCGAGTCACGCGCTGCAATAACGAACACTGCTGGTCACTTCGAACACAATTTTCCGTTCTTACTTATCAGCTATCACTAAGATAATCTGAGTAAAGAATCCGCGAACTGGACGCTCGACTGACAGTACTGACAACTGCGAGTGTTTTCCAGCACCAGCTACTAGCGAAAAAGTTCGACTTTTACGTGAAGCGGAAATTGAGCAAGCAACCAACCCTACAGATAAATATCATCAATTCTAAATTTCCACGCATAAAATGCATTTTCTTTTCGAATATTTTAACGACCGCAGATAACATTAAAACGTTAAAATCACCCGAAAAACAATATCATTACAGTTAATTTAAGGAATTTTCCCACATTTAAAAATTCGTCTTTTAACCCGTAACCGGTGAGGTGGAGTCAGGGAGACTCCTGGAAATTTTAAAACCGTCATTACTTTCGATTTGTTTATTTGTCGCCCGTGACCTTTTATATACCTTCCCCAAAGTGCGTTTTATTTATTGTGCTACAGTCGACAGAGTGCCGTTTTGAGTGTAAAACCCTTTTTTTAGAAGTCGGAGTCTCTGAGACTCCACCTCACCAATTATGAAAGTTTTTTTATATGTATAAAATTAGATGTATGTACGTATGTAGCTTATAGACTCGGAAACCGCTGAACCGATTTTGATGAAATTTTCAGGAATACTCTAACATAACCTGAAGAGTGTTCCTGTGAAGTTTGGTGCCGATCGGGGGGGGTCGAAGTGTCCTAAAGTCACCAAATTTTGTACACAAGTGCATCTTAGTAGGGGGGACTTAATTTAATGCCTATCGGGGGGGGTCGAAACAAAACTCGCACGGGGGGGATCAGTGAAACTTATTTTCGCATAGAAAGAAGTGTCCTACAATCAACAAATTTTGTACACAAGTGCATCTTCGTAGGGGGGACTTAGTTTGATGCCGATCGTGGGGGTGGGCAAACAAAAATCGCACGGGGGGATCACTGACACTTATTCGCATAGAAACAAGTGTCCTAAAGCCACCAAATTTTGTAACCAAGTGCACCTTAGTGGGGGGGGATATCACCGAAACATATTTTCACATAGAAAGACGTGTCCTGCAGCTACTAAATTTTGTACACAAGTGCATTTTAGTGGGGGGGGGCTTATCACCCAAGCATATTTTCGCATAGAAAAAATGTCCTACAGCTATCAAATTTTGAGTACAAGTGAATCTTATGGGGGGGGGGGTCTAAACAGATTTTCGCGTAGAAAGAAGTGTTCTACAGCCACCAAATTTTGTACACAACGGCATCTTAGTAGTAAGGGGGGCTATCGCCCAAACAGATTTTCGCATAGAAAGAAGTGTCCTACAGCCACCAAATTTTGTACACCGAGCAAAGCCGGGCATTTCAGCTAGTCTGCTATAAATTTGTTACTAGTTACAATAATGGGGTAACTTCATTATCAATAATAATAATAATAAAATATGTAGGAAATGTCTGCAAAAATACGAATAATGTCCTATTCCTTATATGCTATTTTGTTTTTTACTTTCTATAATTTATAGTTGTTTATTTTATGTTCACACTTTTTAGGAATTATTGTTTATTTGTATTGTTATGTTTCTACATATAATTTAATTTAGAAAGAGATTATTCAAGTTCAATAAGTTTTTTAATTTTAATTTTTTTAATTTTTATTAAATTTTTTTTTTCGTAATTTTTTAGTATTGCTATATTTTTTTAGTATTTCTCTTTATTTTCATTACATTATAATTGATAACTTATCATTTTCTTAGAAGTTAGGTAAAACAACTAATGCGCCGTTACCCAAGTTTGCACCATGTCAGAATTTTTATCAATAGATACATTTGTCTATTTCTTTGTAATAATTATTCATCAACATTCTCTTATTTCAAAATAATATAGTACTTTCCAAAGAACAAAATAGTTTTTATTCAGTGAATTAAATACCAAAGGTCTACCAGAATTTAATTAACTTGCACCATTTTGTATTTTTTTTTTTCTGCAAACTACAAAACTATTTTTGAGGATGAAATTAAATTTTTACTATAAATTTATAATGTCTTTTATTCCTAAAATGTACCAAATTTGGTTCAATACACGATTTCGACTTTCAATATTTGAGATTAAAAAAGGAGTCTGTGTGACTCCAGCTCACCAATTATGTGACAAAAGTTCCACCTCACCGGTTACGGGTTAATCGACTAATGTGCAGCATGGCCGTTTTGACACATAATTATTATTAGGTATCAATAATTCAACAATCTCCCTAACATTTACAAAATTTAGTGAATATGTAATTAACAGGCAACAAACAATTTTTTATGCTAAATTCATTGCATTAACAAAATTGCTTTAAGGTGGGTTTCGCAGGTCTAGAAGTGAGGTTAGAATTATTGAATTTTCAATCCAAGTTAATTTAAAATGTACAGTGCAGATAAGCTTCAAAAGGTAGAAATCGCAAACCACTGGCATGAAGGTATGATGACATATACTTTTCATAATTTATTATGTTATATTAAAATATTTTCAAGCAATTTTGCTCATTAGCTAAATTTTTCAAGTATGTCGCCTCAATCGGTATTAAGTAGGCTACAGTGTAACACTGAGTAAATGTTTCTTAAACTTGTAATATTTAAATTAACTTGGATTGAAAATTCAATAATTCTAACCTCACTTCTAGACCTGCGAAACCCACCTTAAAGCCTTGTATGCATTTGAGCAAATTTATGCCTAAAAACTTTTGTGCGTACAAATTATTTACCACACACAGTTGCGCGCACAAAACCCGCACCAGCTGTACAGAGTCACACAAATCCCTTGATGTGTTTGAAAAAACCGACAACCGACGGATAGCGTTCTTGCGCGTAAAAGTGTGTGGACCCGCCCACTTTTCTGTGAAAATTTACGCGCACAGCGTTCGTGCGCGTAAATTTGCTCAAATGTGTACGAAGCATTATAGGAGCCAGTCAATTTATACAACGACCTTCTGCAAGGATGACTGGACTACTATAAAACTAGGGTTAAGACGAAATAACCGAATACATACTGGAAATGTATAAACGCAGCAATTAAAAGCAGGTCAAGAAGATGCCATTGAAGAGCCTTGTACACGTTTGAAAAATTTACGCGCACGAACCCTGTGCGCGCAACAACTTTTGAGCGTTAAAATTATTTAGCACACAAAAACCGCTCCAGCTGAACGCGTTAGTTCAGCGTTTCCCAAACTTTTTTGACCGCGACCCGGTACGAGGTTTTAAAATGTTTCGCGACCCAGCAGCATTTTTCTGCGGCCCGGTGCCGGGCCGCGACCCACACTTTGGGAAACGCTGCGTTAGTTCATTCACAGTTTTGCCTTTCCGCAAGAAAATGAATAACTGTATTTTATTCCGTGAAAAATGAAATTTAGATTCCATAACACCGGAAACTTTTTATACTCGTCGATTAGCTGCAGAACCATATCATTACTCCATTCCATTTTAAAACATTTATGCACACAATTTTCTTTACCCGTCCACACTGAGCAAGAAAATCTTGTGATGTATTTGAAAAATCCGACCACCGACGCGACGGATAGCGTTTGTGCTAGTAAGGGTAGGATTAGACATGCGTTTCTGCATTGCGTTTCAACCGTTGCGTTTGAAACGCTTGCAGTAACCTTGCATGTACTTACATATACCCGGAATAGACCGACGATTTGGGTTTGCGTATGCGATTGTTTTGTGTTTTGCATTGTGCTATATACCGGGTTCTTATTTTAAAATTGAACATACAATGTAAATATCCCTATGTTCAATTTTAAAATAAATTTTGTCACTGCGTCAATGTATGCAACCAAACATACTTTTAAACGTCAACCACAGAAAATAATAACGTTAAGTTATGGGTTTTTAAATTTGTAAGGACCATATGTTAAAACAATGAAACGATTTATTTAATGGAAAATTACAATAAATTTTCGAATTGGCCTCTTGCGCATTCTAAACAAATTGATACAAATGTTAAATTATTTGTATTATCAAGGATTGCTGGGATCTTCACTCAATAAACTCAACCAAGTTTCTAGAACTCCTCCGGACACAGATTTTACCACAAATTCGGAATTTAAACATTGATAACGTGCGATTGCAAATGGATCGAGTGCCACCCGATTCGACGGCAACCATCACACGTTTCTTCAACGATACATTTCAAAATAGGTGGATAGAAAGATATGGCCCTATAACTTGGCCAGCCCGGTCACGAGATTTAGCCCCAAACGACTTCTTTCTTTGGGGTTACCTTAAATCACAGGTGTACAATAATGTACCACCAAAGAATATTGCACAGTTACGACAGCGAATACTTACCGCCTGCAATGAATTAAATCCCGTTCGTTTAACAAACGCTGTACAAGGATTTTACAATCGTTTGGCGCATTGTTTAGAATGCGAAAGAGGACAATTCGAAAATTTATTGTAATTTTCTATTAAATAAGTCGTTTTATTGTTTTAACGTCTGGCCGTTACAAATTTAAAAACACATAACTTAAGTTAACGTTATTATTTTCTGTGGTTGACGTTTAAAAGTATGTTTGGTTGCATACATTGACGCAGTGATAAAATTTATTTTAAAATTGAACATAGGGACATTTATATCGTATGTTCAATTTTAAAATAAGAACCCGGTATGTGGAAATTAAGTGGTTTACCTTTTGTTCTGCGCCGGGGAGTTGCCAAGCACATTTTTACGATACCTGCTTAAGTCTAAATGGCAGCCGCAGAGTTGACGTGGTTTGTCCGGCTCGTACCTGACGACTGACTCTTTCATATACAGTAGCGATGGCCAACTTTTGTGTACATAAGATCTACTTTTTATCTTAAAAATGTTTCGCGATCGACTTCTCCAGGGGAATTTAAACAATATGAGTAATCATTAACATAACTGCATGCATACACATTAAGTCAAGATATCGCAAGTGATCGAATAAAATTGACTTTGCGATCGACGTGTATACATATATACAGTAAAATGCGCTTATAATGTCAGTAAGGGGAAAGCGGAGTTGGGTCACATTATAAATATTAGTTGAAGGGTACAGGTAAAGAAAGAGGTATGTCCATATTTCTAAATTGTTCAGGAGAGCACTTTTAGCGCGCGGACATACTATTCTTGCTGTGTAATGCAAATATCAAAACTAATTATATCTCCTGACTAACTGCTCTTATTTCTTTAATTTAAGTTTGGAACAATTTTTGCTACAAAAAAGGCGTAGTTATCTCATTTTCGACCAGGAGTGGACATACCTCCTTTCCAGGCCCCCTTCAGTTATTTATGATACCTACATTGAAAGCATTTTAAAGTATTTTTCTACATATGTCAAAAAAGGACGACATTTACGCATCACTATCGATGACTAGCGAAGTGTACTATTTTTTAACGTAACATCAATAGTAGGTATGTTCAACGAGTGAGAAAGTTGGTCATTTCCATGAGAATGAAATTCGCAACACGAGCCGAAGGCGAGCGGAGTAAATCATTCGAGTAGGAATAAGCTGTATTTCTCATTAGTTTAATATTATACTTTTTCTAATCATATTAATTAATTAACTAATAATGAGTACTGGTAATAATTATTCTAATTTATCTTTTTATAGATCCGATAGTTTGTTATACGGCGTCGTTGTGGAAAATTAAGATAACTGTAAAAATAAAAAATAATAAATAAAGTTCCGCAACGGGAAAAAACAAATACAGTCGAACTTCTCTATAGTGAACTTCTCTATAATGATTTTTTCTCTATAATGATGTTTTTGTCAGGAACGTGCATTTTTGCACGTTTTGCATATAAAAATACCTCCGTATTATGATGTTAAGCCTCTATATAGTGATTATTCTTTGAGAAATATTTACCAACATTCTCGGGGAACGAAATTTTCGGTAATAAAAAATACAATGGATGTATTGAACATCTGTTTTTTTTCTCAAATTCCGACAACCTACCTGAAAAATTCTTAGAACAATTTATTGCAAGTCCCTTATTTATGGAAATTTCTACCCTCACCAAATGCATTGGCTACATTTGCATTTATACTTTTGCACTTTAGTTTCGCTTCAATTTTTGTACCACACGCATTTTAGAACGTGAAATGGCGAAACGAAAGTGTTTGAGTATCCAAGACAAATTAAAGGTGTTGGAAGACGTTGATAATGGTGTAAAGCAAAAAGACGTTGCCGCAAAATTTGGTATTGCTGCAAATAGCGTATCCGTAATTGTGAAAAATCGTGAAAAACTTAGAAAAGAAGTTAATTCGGAACGAAAAAAAAATGAGGCTGTGTACATATGAAGATTTAGATGAAGCGATGTTAAAGTGGCTACAGGTGATTCGCGCCCAAAATGTTCCGGTGTCCGGGCCATTAGTAAAAGAAAAAGCGTTGGTTTACGCAGAAGCCTTGGGATACTCAAATTTTCAAGCAAGTAACGGATGGTTAGACAAGTTTAAACAGAGACATAAAATTTCCGAAAAAGTAATTAGCGGCGAAAGTGCTATAATTAGTGACCATACCTGTAACCAATGGTTAAAGTCGGTTTTAAAAAAAATTTTGGACACATATCATCCTAAAGACGTCTTTAATGCTGTCGAAACTGGGTTATTTTTTAAGTGTACGCCAAATAGAACTTTAACGTTTAAAAACGATAAGTGCTTTGGAGGTAAAAACAGCAAGGAGCGAATAACTGTCATGATTGGTGCCAATATGACTGGAAGTGAAAAAATGAAGCTTCTTGTAATAGGTCGCAGTAGAAATCCACGTTGTTTTAAGGGCGTCAAATCGTTAGAAGTGGATTATGACTTCAATAAAAAAGCGTGGATGACCAGTCAGATTTTTGAAAAGTGGTTGCTAAAGTTTGACAATCAAATGGGCAGAGAAAAACGAAAAGTTGCGTTAATTATAGATAACTGCCCAGCCCATCCTGCGCTTATAAAATCAAAATGTAAAAACGTCGAATTGATTTTCTTACCACCAAATCTAACGTCAAAATTGCAACCGATGGATCAAGGAATCATAAAAAATTTTAAATTCCATTATCGGAAAAGGATATTAAAGAAAATTATGACCGCCATTGAAGAAAATCAACCTACACATAATATCATAAATCTTCGGACGTCCATATCTGAAATAGCAAAAGTATGGCAATTTGAAGTGACGGAGATTACAATAAAAAATTGTTTTGGCAAGGCAGGGTTTATTAATTTAAATTTGACTAATTGGGAGGAAGAAGATAACCTTCAATTGTCAGAATTGAAGAAATCTTGGGAACAGCTAAAAGCGTTGGACATTATTTGTGATGAAGTGGAATTTCAGGATTTTTTAAACATTGATAAATATGTGTTAATTACTGAATATCCTGATGACATCGAGATTTTGGAAAGTGTCAGAAAAGACAACGAATTGTCTAATTTGGAAGAAGAGGATGAAGAAGATTCTATCGAAAATCCTTCCAAAGCCGAGATGGTCATGGCATTTGAGACTATTCGCCGAGGTTTGCAATGCCAAGAAAATGTTCCAGAAAGAATATTCAACGCATTAAACAAGTGTGAAACGTTCTACGAAAATAAAATAATTTTTAAGAGTACTGTGCAATCAACTTTAGATGGATTTTTTCTTCAATAAGTACATGTTGTGTAATATAAATCTGTATGTATTTCTAAATACGGAAATATCATTTCAAACAATAAATAAAATTTAATTTTAATTTTTTGTTTCATTTTGAATATCGATTGTTTTTTAAAGTGACTGCCAAAACTGTAAAATTATATGTGACTTCTCTATAGTGAAGTTTCTCTATAGTGATCTTTTTTCAGGGCTTTTCGAACATCACTATAGAGGAGTTCGACTGTACATCAGTAATGTTATCAATACATTTTCAAGATAATTTTTACTCATCAATTCGTTATTCAACTCGATTAACAAACTATTCAAATATATTCGTGCTGTTCTACAACTAAATTGCAACATCAGGTAATATTTAGATTTAACTAATGTTAATCTAAAAAAAACAAGTAATGTTAATTAGTAAATATACAACAGCGCACCCTAATTAAGCATGTTCCTAATCTCAGTTAGAGTAATTTAGTTGATTGGCATTATCATTTATTTAATTGCAGTAGAGCTTTCTTCTTGTCCGGTTAAATTTGCAGCTTTTAAAGAAAATTTAGTTGCTAGATAACTGGATGAAGTAAATGGCCCCCGATAAAATAGCGAGTCTGTAGTACGAGCTGTTTTTTCGGGCAATTTATTGAATGGAATTTATTGTGACTGAATTGTTGCTGCGCATTTTATTTAAAATTTCTTCATGTCTTTTAGGCTGCATATTTAAGTAAAGCTATAACGAATTTGAATTGGCGTCTCCTGTGATTTTGAATTCTCATTGTAATTAATTTAATTTTTATTAGTTTGCACTGGAGCACATAGTGATGTTTGGCTGTTTTAGTAAATTCATTACATAAGGGCAACCTTCAACTAGGATTCATATCTTTAACGTCCCGAAACTACCAAAATATTAAGTGCAGTTTATAAATCCATTGCTCCATTTCGACGGTCACAATTTATATCAAAATATTTAACCGAAATCAAAAGGTAAAATTAATTTCATTATTAAATTTTAAATTAAAATTTGATAAAATACACAAAAACTTGGCCATAGGTCGCCCAATCATTGCTTTTTTAAATAGTAATAGTGAGTTCTTTCCTTGCGGTTTTAACGTTCCGAATGCGGTCGTTAAAAATTATACCTAAGCATAGGTAATTTTTAAATTTGCAGAAACATGTTGGTTGAACTATCAGAAGATATTTTGGACGAAGTGAAGTGCACTGTTTGTCATCATTATATCTCGAGTGGACCCGTTTGGGCTTATTCTGATGGAACGAACATTTGTGGGAACTGCTCGCCATCCACTAACAATGGCCCAAAAGTAAGAAATTTATTGTACGAGAAAATTTTCGCCAAAGTTAAATTTCCGTGCCGTTTCAAAGCGAATGGATGTCCAGAAGAAATAATTTTCAATGACAATTCCGTTCATGAAGCTAGTTGCCGTTTTAAAACATTATTGTGTCCATCATCTCCTCATTCAAAATGCCAGTGGGAAGGATATGTTTCTAATTTTTATTTACACTTTCTAGAAACTCATAAACATTTGATATTAATTAATACTTGTACATTTGAATTGAACTTGAAAACTTCGGAAAGTAAAGTTTTCATTTCATTAGTAGATAAGAAGCCATTTATAATTGAGTACGAATATTATGCAGAAGAAATGATTTTGAGTTATTATGTAGCAACGTTATTGCAAGAGAAAATTACTTATGAGTATCAGCTGAAAATTATCGACAATTCTGTTCCGGAAAAAGTAAATGATGATAATACAAAGCCTTGTTTTTATTATATGTTACCGTGTAGTCGTTTATATTCTAGTTGCAATCTGCTAAGCTACCTCAATAATCAGACCATATCTGTAAACATTTTAATAAACGAAAAACTTATTTCAGAAACCCAACAGTGGCTAGATTATGAAATGCTTGCTAAGGTACAATGCTTTAAATGTGGCATATATGCGACTCCTCCTTTCTATTTTAATGGAATAAAGCTAATATGCTCTGTTTGTAATATTGTTTACAATTATCGTACCAGAAATTGCGAAGTTGAAGATTTAGCTTCCATCCTAAACTATCCATGTAAGTGGAAAAATTGCGGTTTTGTCTGTGGTGCATCCGACATCCAAAATCATGAATTAAGCTGTAAATTTCGATTATATAATTGCCCAATTCACTGTACTAGCAAATTTTTTTATGTTTTGGATGATTTGGTAATTCACTTAAAAATCAACCACAACTGCATTTATTTTACCGATAATCGAATTGAAGGGAAAATAGACGGAGTTGCTAAATATTTATTGATTAAATTTAATAACGAAGTTTTTGTAGTTTATTTTAAATATTGGCCAGAGCATGAATGGGAAGTATATTCATCTTGCAAGAAAGGCTTCCAAACTACAATTCATTTTAAGCATGACCACTGTAATATAAAGTCGCGTGTTTTCAATTTAGCGGAAAAAAGTAGTTTTCCTACACATGATCTTCCGCCTTGCTATAGAGATGCAGGCGATATTACATACGTGTTAACAGTCAATACAACCTCATAATGAATGCAGTAATTTTAATAAACCACATTCTTCTAATAAAATTGCACTGTTGTTACTTCGTGGTAATTAATAATTTCAGTTTAATTTATAATATGTTTTAAAAACATTGTAGTTATAATCTAATCATAAGCAGCAACATGTTATATAAAATTTTAGTTTACGAAATGCTTTCTTCTTACTAAGTAGGCAATTTGTAAATATTATTTTAAGTATATTTTTGTAAAATGATGTATTTAATTGATGTTCATTAAAATTTCTGAAGGTAATATCATTTCTTTCAGTTTCTGCTAATAATTTTATGCTGAATGGTGGCATCTAAAACAACCATTGTTAATGTTGCATCGTATAAGTTGGGGTAGCGTAAGGCGAGGTACCTATTACCTGTGCGAGGTGTTGCAACTGATTATCAGTTTCGGCATGTATAATGAAGCTACTTTGAGAGTCTATGGCGAAATTCAGAAAAAAACATTTTCCCAATGTTATCTCAAAATTCAAGTGCGTCTTATACTCGCACGCGTGCTATACACGCCTAAATACGGTAATAGGCAACTTTTAATAATACTTTTTTACATATTTCGATGGGATATTTTTGTAATAAAAAGTTTAATGAATTAGTACTATTAAATTAACTACCAAGAAGTTATAAGCAATATTGAAGTTTTTATTTCAATTAACTACAGAAATCATGTAGGCAATGCAACAGTTAAAAATTATAATTATTGAAACGCCAAAAACAATTGAATAAATGTGCCAGTTAATACAGTCGAACTTCCATATAACGAAGCGTCACGGTGAGCTTAAAATAATTCGTTATAGAGAAACTTCGTTATACAACGTGTCCCGGAAATAATGTCATTAATTTTAACCCGTAGTAGAACTCCTCAAAACAAACATTTTTTCTATGTACCATTTTGTCGAAATCGCAATTTTGTTTTGGCATTTTACCCTCCCCGAAATTGACGAGCCGCCTTGATTTGATAAATCACTGACGGTGATCGTGAATATTAGTTTTTGCTGACTGCATAAAAAATGATCTACGTTTTGTTAGTATGTTTCTTGTCCTGCTTCGTATTGTTCTTTCTTTCATTGGACATTCAAGGTATGTGCGTTTTATAATAAATATTTTTGTTACTCACTTATTTAAACCATCCGCCGCACGTCTAGTCTTTGTTATTGTGACTTGTAAATGTTTGTAACAATTATTTTGAACACGCCATTTTTGGTAGTAAAACTTTGACAAGGACTTAAATTATTTCATTTATGTATTACCATAGCATTTTTCAAATTGCATTCCAGAACTTTACAATAACAGTAACGGTCAAATGAATGAGTTGCTGCGTTGACAGAACTAAAAAGCAGGGAAATGTTTTCTTGCATTGGTTTTTTGTTCTACGCTTATCGGTGTTTAACATTTAGCATTATTAACGAAATAAGAGTCAAATCTGTCAACAATTTTAACTTGTTAATCAAAACGTTTACACCAAAAAGTTATTTAAAAAAGTTTTTGGATTTGACGAGTTCTATCACTGGTTACAATTAATGGCATTATTTCTGGGACACGTTGTATAGTGATTATTCTCTAAGAAAGGTTTACCAAAATTCTCAGAGAACGGAATTTTCGCTAATAGAAAATACAGTGGATGTATTGAACAACTGGATTTTCCCCAAATTCCGGCTACCTGAAAAATCCTTGGAAGAATTTCTTGTAAATCCCTTACTTACGGGAATTTCCATTTTTAAAAGTATTGCTGCGCAATGAACTTTTGAAAGATTTTTTCATCAATAAGAATTCCTTTTAAGGGGCGTAATTCCCTTAGGAAGCATTTTGCGATATATGTTTATATGAACTTTTTGTTTCAAAATTTAAAGTTCTATCGCACATTTAATTTTCATGGATACGAAACGGAACACCCTGTATAGTGAAGTTTCTCTATGGTGATGTTTTTTCATGGCTTTTCGAACATCACTATAGAGGAGTTCGACTGTATTTTCGAATTGCTGCTTATTGTATTCCTGGTATTCTTCACTTAAATCCAACGACATATTCAAAATTGCTGATTGTGTTGGGGAACAAGATTCTCAAATTTCTAACGTTGTAATTAAAGAATGTTCAGGATTGGCGAAGTTATTGTTGCATATTCGTACTGTTTCGAAATAGAACAAGATTGCTTTCTAGAGTCCGTGTGTTTAATGGTGTCGTTTAAAAATTTTAAATTATTTTGCATAAACTACTTTATTTTAGGATAATTCGCAATGTGTGAGTAACTTTACTTTTTATATACATATATGATAACGAACCACTATAAAATCACGTTTATAACAGGTAAAGCTAAAAATTGTGGCCACGATCCAAATTTGGTTATAAGAATGAAATATTTGCTATCTTTGCTTTTTGGCAAATTTCTTAAACTATCCTTCTACTTCTTTTGTATGAAGACATTCATGTTTACAGTGTATTGTTTTGTTTCGAAAAGTTCTTTTGCACAAAGTACAAACTACACTGTGCGTTTTTATGT
This sequence comes from Dascillus cervinus, assembly GCA_949768715.1. NCBI lineage: Eukaryota > Metazoa > Arthropoda > Insecta > Coleoptera > Dascillidae > Dascillus > Dascillus cervinus. Next base: position 28,413,845 of record OX458323.1, read on the forward strand.
GACTGCAATAGAAATCCCTATTGGTGAAGACTTGCAAACAGCTTCTGCAAGTGTATGTTGTCATTCCGTGTTTGCGGTTTGTGTGTCGTTTGAGTAACTTTTTGTTGAAATAGGTATAGTCGCAAAACTGGCACAAAAAGCGTCTCCGGTCATTCACAACAGTGGAATGGATTGTAAGGTTGTCCGGGGCTGATACTGGAGTACTGGCATCATCAGAAACAGGCTGCAATAAAATACTAAAGTTGTAAAAATATACTATTCTAATCTTTTAAAGGAGTTAAATATACGTTCCTGTTCTTGTTAATCAATCTTTAACAACTTTTATTGCTTTTGCCAAAAAATCTAATTTTTGTTTAGGACTGTTCTACTTACCGTTAGTTGCTTCGATTTTCTTGTTTCTCTGTTTCCTACGAATTGTATTTTGTGAGAGCATTGGTGCTTTTGTTTCAAAGTTTTATTCTGAAAAGTTCTTTTGCACAAAGCGCAACCTACGTTGTGGATTTTTATGTGGTTGCAGTACGAATTTTTATCGGTGAAGATTTGCAAACAGCTTCTGCAAGTGTATGTCGTAATTCCGTGTTCTCGATATGTGTGCGCTTTCAGTCGAAATTTTCTCACGTATGTCTTGTCGCAGAATGGGCACAGGAAGCGTCTCTGGTTATTCCCAACAATGGAAGAAATTGTAAGTGTGTTCGAGGCTGATATTGAAGTACTGTCCTTGTCATAAACAGGCTACAATAACGAACATAAAACTGTGAAAAAATAATACAATGGAATTCGAATATAATGGACCAATTTTGATGCATTTTCCAAGTTCACTATATCCGAACTTCACTGTATTCTGATTTCTCGAATGAGTTAAATCTTAGTTCTTCATTCAATTTCAATAAAATCTAGATGAAATTAATTTGATTAATTTTTAGCAACTCGTCGCCTGCACCGGCACTCCGTAACTTGCAGAAAATAAGGATAAACACGAGATAGGAAGAAACTTCGCTGCGCATTCGGCAATATTCGACATAAATAAAAATATCCAGCTGGTAAAATTGTAGGTTTAAAGTATGTATTTTGAAGTATTCACAGAAGTTTTAATTTCAGCATTACCTAGTTATAAAGTATTAAATCAATGTACCTAGTGAAAGAGAAAAAACACATTTTATTCTTAGAAATTATTCGCGATATAACAAACATTCAAAGACATTCCAAGTATTTCCATAATTTGATTTTTCTTTTAAATGCGAAGCAATTGTTTTTGTTGATGTTCATAAAAAATATGGTTAATTTCGATGTGAATTTAGGTCATTCAACCCAAAGTGAAGTATGTCGCATTGTAAACCTATTTTATCTTTTAAGCAAAAATTGCGCTGTAAGGTTCAAAGCATATAATAAGCGAACCGTAATAAACGGTGGTAACGCCGCTGTGGGTGAAGGTTAAAAAGTTTCACATTTACCCAAATAGATGTTATCTGCAAAACGGGCATTCCAATACTGGAGAATAATAAAAAAATAAATCTTCGACGGTAACGTCTCTTCTAATAATAGCAATATTGTACAACTACCAGCTGCAGTAATAAAATAAACTATAATCGTTATAGGTAGCTATTCCTATTGGTGGTCACTTCATTGTACTATTCACCGACTTCATGTCTCCATCGCACTGTTTTATTATTAGCGTGAATTTTGCAGTTTGCGTTTGGTTATGGACCAAAATCAATTTTTTTGAGAACTAATTTTGCCTAGTAATTTGTTTCATTGAGGTGATATAATAAAATCTAGTGTTAATTTTTTATTAATACCGTTGGTTTTGTGATTTTTTAACGCTTCAAAATGAATGTGATATATGATTATTATCAATTTGGAGGATGATCTGCAACGCAAAGCTGAACTAAAAATTGAAAGGCGTTTTTTAAGAAATAGATGTGAACCTTTAAATTTACCGGACCGCGAATTTAAAAAATTGTTCCGGTTTACTAAACAACTATACTTAGATTTGGTTGATGAATTGACACCCCACATGGCACCAGGGCAAAGAAGCACTAAATTATCAATTAGCTCGAGTATTTTAGCTGCTTTAAGGTTTTTCGCGACAGGGTCTTATCAAAAGGGGGTTGGACAGGAATATAACATTGCCATTGGACAACCGAACCGAATTTTTAAATTTCGCGGAAGTCTATTGCACTTTGAACAGGGACAATTTTGAATACTAAAATTTAATCATGGATAATTAATTTAATTAAATAATTTTTCGCACAATCATATTGTTACCAGCTACGCTACTTACCATTGTTGTTGACAGTAATTTGTGACACATAATATAGCTTCAAAATATTCTTCTCAAAAAAAAATTACCTCAGTTAGTCTAAATTTCTTTATTTCATTTCGTATAAGCGATTGTGCAAAAAACGTTGTGGACTGTACGGTTATTAAGTGCCATAACATAATCTTGGAAGTTGAAAAATCTCGACTAACTATTCCGCGATTCTACTGGAGAATAATAAATAAATATATTGTACGATTCACTGTTTTATTATTAGCGTTAATTTTGCGGTTTGCGTTTGGTTATCGACCAAAATCAATTCTTTTGAGAACCAATTTTGCCTAGTAATTTGTTTCATTGAGGTGATATAATAAAATCAAGTGTTAATTTTTTATTATTACCATTGGTTTTGTGATTTTTTAACGCTTCAAAATGAATGTAATATATGGTTATTATATCAATTTGAAGGAAGATCTGCAACGTAAAGATGAACTAAAAATTGAAAGGCGTTTTTTAAGAAATAGATGTGAAACTTTAAATTTGCCGGACCGCGAGTTTAAAAGAATCCGTCGGTCTCATTGAAATGAAGAACTAGTCTAATTCAAAATATTAATAATTCAAAATTACTGTTGTTACAAGCATACATTGTAACCTAACTACAAACCGTTGTTGTGAAATAATTAATATCTCTTAATTGATAAAAATATATGCATTTAAAATATTCCATGATCGAGTGTTTTTTTTAAATGCGAGAAAAATGTTTGATGTAACTTCTAAAATATTAGTAATATAAATTTCTTTTTGTTCACAATTCTGCAAAATATATTTTTAACACATATTTCATGCTTCATTTAAAGCCAAAATTTTTGAGCCAGATGCCGTCGTAAAAGCAGGTAAACTTTGCGTCCCGCTATTGTAGGAGGTCACAAGAGGCTCAACCAGTAAGAAAGAACGACTCCGAAAAGCACTGTAGTTAGACAGAGGTAAAAAATTGCAAAGAGATAAGCCAGTGGTTCGAAGGTGTTTTTAACGAGCTTTGACTCGGACCAGTCGAAAATGTACGATATTACGAGCGATAGACGAGCGTACACACAGTAAAGAGATCCATGGTTGATCGGCTTACAAAGGGCCGGTGCCGAATACAAATACCGTGAAATGTTTCCATATTCCGTCTAGCGAGCTCGGTCCGAACTATTCGAAAATATACGATTGTTCAAGCGACACACGCGCGATAAGTTCAAGGAGGAGATCTCCTTCCTATCGGCTTACGGAGTACCGGTCCTGGCTGCTACAGTTCTTTGAAATATTTCGTGTGACGTCATCGGGGCAAGCGCGCCGGACACGTGTTAGCAATATGCATGAAATAGGACTGAAAAATTCTATTATTCTGAAACATTTAGCCAATGCGGTATAATAAGTGAAGATTCAGATAACGAGTATCTGGACACCACGAATCGGGTCGGAACTATTACATGGTGTAAGTGCACAAAGTGTCAACAAATGGTGACAAATGAAGAAAGTGTGTGTTGTACTGAACAAAAAAGGTGGCAAATGTTAAAACTGAAACAGTGTCGTGCATTATTTTAAATCGTTCTTTTGAAAAATTGATCCTCGATACGGAAATTTTAAATATATGTCGTCACAACATATGTTTAAAAACGAAAAGTGGACATAAAAGACGTTTATTGTCCGTGGATGTTGTTCCTAATAAAACGTGGAGATATTTAGCTTACAAGCAATTTATATCTTGGGTAAACTCTTGGACAGCAATAGGTCATGGAAATAGAGTGATCATTCCGTCATGTGTCGTTGTCAAAATCCGCAAAACATTTCCCGATGAAAATGGAATTTATATAGATTTTAAGCCCTTCTCGATACTACCCGCTTAGTATTTAATATTTTTATTTATCTTTATATTATCTTTGTATTATTTTTGTAAGTCATCAAAAAAGTAAAAAATATTTAAACTACATACATCAATTTATTTACATCAAATGTTTTTCCTCATTTCTCGTAAACACGTTTCAAATTTACGGTACACCTTTCTTAATGCATTTAAAAAACACACACACGCGATTAAAATTTAGTATTCTGAACATTTCATCTTAATTGAATATTGAAATTGTTTCATATTATTACATATTCCACATTATACTGGTTTTTCTAAAAATACGTCTTGGCTTATAATTATATCAAAAGATTATATCAATTTATTGTTCATTTAATTATTTAAATCTTGAAAATTGCCTTGCATTCAAATTTTCCGTTGGCGGACAAGGTATGGGCGCAATGTTCTTTGGTAAGCTCAGATCGAAGGGTTCTTCTGTAATAAGAGCAGTAGTGTTGTTAAAAAAGTAGTCTCTAACTTGAGCCATTATATTTTCTTTCCATCCATCGGTTGACGACTCATATCTATGCTTACGGACCCATGCCGCTGATGATTTCGAATATTGAATTTTCTCACCAATAATTTTTTTATTTATATTCCAGTTGTGGTCAAGTATTGCCAAAACTGATCTTAAAAATAAACCATTATAAGAAAAATGAATTCTTTTGGGAGCATACTTTAAGCGCAAGTTATGGTAACTCTCGAGAGAACCCGTGTGCACATAGTGTTTTATGCATTTCAAATCTTTTAAAAACGAAGGCTCAAGAATGATTTTTTTAAAAGTTTGATATGCACTTGATCCACTTTTCATCCACATTTTAATTCTTTCTTCGTTCTTATTTAGCGGGTCATGCTCACAAGTTTTCTTTAATCCACCATCTATCCATACGTGTTCATTTTTAATGTGATGCAAGATTGAGGTTAATTTTTCAACCAAAACTTCACCATCTCCCCCACATGACTGGGCGGACCACCACAAGTGATTGCATATACTATTTTTCCACGCCATAATATCTGGGTATTTCTTTTCTGTGGCTTTTAATTTTTCCATCAAACTTTTTGATAAATGCCATACATCAAACTCATGCTCAATATCCGGATGATGAACTCTAAGAAAGCAGCGAACTCCTTTGTGTCTATCAGAAAGAAAAAGTTTTATGTCGCACTGCTCTTGAGTAATTAACTTATTAATTAATTTTTCACAAGCGGCTCTTTCAAGTTCTCCTTTTATCAAGCCTTTTTGCACAAGCTCAAAGTCGACAATAATGCCGGTATGTAGGTCCATAGTGGAATAAGTCAAATATTTGGCACTGAAACCAGGAGAATCGTACTGCCCATCTCCAGCAATCCAAACTTCTTTTCCACAATTTTTGATTTTTTCCAAATTATTTTTTCTCTCAACATTCCAAATATTTCTTATAATAGGACCGGTAATGTTGTTAACTATACGGTCGAAAACAGTTCGAGATATTATGGCACACTTTAATGTTTTACAAAATGACCTAAACGGGCTATACAGTAAACCCGAAAGTAACAATGCTGAAGCTATTAAAATATTTCCTTTTGGTCGTTTTCCTACCATAGGCTGAGAATAACCAAACACATTGTTTACCACACTCACATACAGTTTTAACACACAACATCGTGCCCTTAGTGTAATGGATCACATTTTTGTTTTGCTCACTACATACACTACATACGCTAAAAAGTTGAAGTAAACAGGCCCAAGCAACAAAATAGTACCCATGATTTGTCATCTGATTTTCAAACTCTTCCTCTAACATTTGCTCCACGTCGCTATCGTCATCACTTTCTTCTGATTCATTGTATTCAAAACTGGTGTCATTTGGATTTTCATTTCTGTCAAGCGGTGGTATAAAATTTCTGAGTACTTCAGTGCCTAATTCGCACTGTATATTTTTGTTTAAATCTTCAGAGTCGGTATGAAAAATAAATGATGATTCAGGTGCTTTTAGTATGCTGTTAACTTCTGTTGAAAAATTATTGTCAACGGATAATAAATCGGTTACAATTTCAGCGTCCACAGCCAAATTTGACGTTGGCATTATGTTTTTATGTACCTAAATTTTCAAAATTATGAACTTTTTATGTACTAAATTTTCAAAATTATGAACTTTTTATGTACTAAATTTAAAAAAATATGAAACTCACCTTTTATTGAATATCAATGGAAATAAACAAATACAAATAATTAAGTCCGCCCGGTTAAATGTTTCTGATTTCAGATAATAGGGTATAAGAAAAAATCATTAAAATTGGTGCTGTTTCTAGGGATCACAAAGTTAAAAGCTTTATTGATTCTGCTATATCTAACGATTTTAAATTGTGACAAAAAATATTCAATGAGAATAACAAGAATATAATATACGTAAATATATTTAAAAATAATAAAATTTGAGAAACAAACAAAATATAATATTTAAAATTTTTATTCAGTCTTTCTTGTCTTACTGAAATAACTTAGAAAATCACTTTTTCTTTTGTTTATTTTCTTCGTTAACCCACATATTTCCATTTCACATTTGTTGCTTTCCTCTTGCAGTTTATGCACTCCCTCTAACAAGCCTTCCGCCACATTTGCATCAACCATATTAGATTTTCCAATAGCTTCCTTTAGTTTATTTTGGGCTTCTTCAAGCAAGCTTGTAGCTGCTTTGGTTTTTTCCGATTTCACTTTAGTAACTTCAATAAGTTTATTTTCCAACTCCTTGAGTTTCTTGCGTTGATCAGACTCTCTAGTACACCGCAGTCTTTCTTGTTCCTTTCTTTCGTCTTCTTCGCGGACTTTTCTTTTTTTCTCTTCTGCTTCTCGCTCTTTTTTAAGCATATAGGTATTGTGTGCCATTCGCGTTAAGTTAATGAGTTTTCTAGTTATACTGAAATTTGCGACATTTTTATTGCAGTACACTGCCATATAATCCAAAACACTCAAAATGGCGTTAAGCATATTTTCGGATAATTTATTTCGGTCAACTGTAACTATCCTCCCAGAATTGGAAAATCCTCTTTCAACATCAGCATTGCCGTGTGGAAGGCATAGTATACATTTGACAATAATTGATATTTGGCAATACTTAGGCGTGCCATCATTATTTTTTAATTCAAAAAGCTGTGACCAATATTGATCAATTTTTTTGTCCGGCATGATATTCAAATAAATTAATGTCACATGTCAGAAGAAACCACTCATTCAAAACAGTAGTGGGGTTCAAAGCTAATGGCAATTGTTTTGATAAAAACATAATGTCCTTGGCACTATTGCTTTTTATGTTTTTCGGATTAATGCAAGATATTGCCCGCAATAAATTAATAGAGGAAGAAGAAAATATTTTTTTAATGATATGGCTCCCAGCGGCAATTAAATGTTTTTTAGCATTGTGGCAGAAAATTAGACGTTCCGCTTCTGGCATATTTAATAGTTGAAATTCATGGCATATTTCTATTCCTAAAACTTGTAGGTACTCCTCGGATTTTTTTTGATGGTTTATATGGAATATCCTTTCAGAGGATATATCCGTGAAGATTTCCGGTATAGAAATTTTATCGTTACATACTCTTTTAATAATGATTGTAAGTAATATTTCTAGTTCATCATACAGGACATGTATGAGAGGTTCGTTTCTTTGAAAAAATAACGTAAATTTTGTAAATATCTGAGAACTGGATATGACAAACATGATTTGAAGTTTCATATTAGATTTTGAAAGATATCTTTTTATAGTCTTGTAGGTGTTTGTTTTTTCAATTGAGCCACATTTTGTAGGAATATAATCCATAAAATAATCAATTATGGCAGACCACTGTTCCATCAGCCGTTCTGAAGCTGCACCTACAGTAAGCCACCTAGTGGACACATGCTTCAGAAAGTGATTTTTAGCACACCAGTTTTCTTTTGTATTAATTCATAATCTGCCCACCTACTCGGTCGATCCTTGAAAAAATATTTCACAGATACCAACAGCTCACTCACGTCTTCACCAAACGCCTGTAAACCTTTCAAAAATGCATTGTGTATGATATGGATATTGCATGTGCCTATATCCAATAACGAAGATTTTCTTGAGGTTGTAACTTCTTCATTTAGAAGACGAAAAATTTTTTAATTTATATTTGGTCCATCACTTCCAAGAGTCAGTAGCTGGTTTTGTGGCAAATTGAAATCAAGAAAGGCCTCATGTATTTTCGAAATGATATCTTCTGCTTTTGCATGCTCCAAATAAAAAGTATGCATGTGTGATGTTACCACTTGATTTTTTGTCTTAGACCAGAACTTAATTTTAATTTCAAGTTCTTTATTTGAACCTTTGTTAGTTGTCTCGTCATATAGTATGGAAAAGGGCCCTAAAACTTTCATGATTCCATATTGTAGCTTTTTTGTGTAAATAAATTAATTCGGATCAGTGGTTAGATTCGAATTTATTTTTTTCGTCGTTTAATTAATTAATAATAATTGCAATTGTTTTATTTCATCTGTTTGTACCTACCTTGTACAGGGTGTTCCATCACTTGTGGCCACCCCCAAAATTGAGCTTTAATTGAAAGCTATGAATTTGAAATTTGGTGCACGTATGACTCTGATATAAGGCTAGAAATTTCCGGTTTTAAATGTTAATTGTCGGCGTTAGTTTTCGAGAAAAAAAATAAAAACTGATTTTTTATAAAAATACTATCTCCCAATTTCGTCAAATTTCACTTTTCAGGATCAGTATTATTGAGACAAAGATGTCCAAAGTAAAAAAAAAAAATCCAAAAGCTGTAATTAGCCTAAAATTCCCTTATATTCGAATCTTAACAGTAAATGTAATGATTTATGGCCCTAATAATCCTCAAGAAGCCATCCGCAAAGTCGAGTACAATTTAAATTTATGGCATTGTAAAAATTTGTCAGTGTCTAGTGGAAACCAGGGCAAGAGAACGTCAGTAGCGTACCTAAATCGAACCTTTTTACATTCTTGTAAATTTCTAAAATTTTTGTAAGTCCTCTAATAAATTATGATTATGAGAACGAACATGATTTAAAGTATGGATGTTGAATTAGATTTTTTAAGTCGAAGAGGACTTATTACATTTTGAATTAATGTTTGAGTGCAAAGATGAATACGAAAGATTTTGAACTGAATGATTTCGGAACTCGTTCGAGACTAACTTTGTCGTCCCCGTAAATTTGGAAATTAGTTTCACGGATTATTGTGGTCGTACTGGTTGAGTCTTTCGTGAGAACCTGTTCAAACGCACGTTTCATCCATAAATATTTAATGACTTTATTGCTAAAATTGCTTCGGAATTGCATTTTTCAATAGTAAACGTATTCATCTAGTCGTAAATATCGACTGCCAGTTATAAATGTAGGGTGGGTGTATTACTATTGTTATCAGTTCAACTTCAGCTTTTGAAGAGTAACTTTGTCCAAAAAGTTTTTATCTGTGTTTTATTTCTGTGTGTTTTAATTAGTTTTCGTTTATAATGCCGGTTACCTTTACCTTCGAAGAAAAGACTGATATGATATTAATTTATGGAGAAGCACGGCAAAATTATGTTCAAGCTGCTCAAATTTACGCTCAACGTTTTCCACAAAGAACTCCGCCAGAAAGAAAAATATTTCAAAGACTTGTTGATTCCTTGAAACAAAACGGAAATTTAAAGGGAAAAGAAAAAACGACAGTGAATCCCACGGTAACGCATGAAGTCAATCAAGCTGCAGTTTTAAATCTCGCCGATAATAATCCCCAATTGAGCATTAGGAAAATCAGTCAAGACACGGGAATTAGTCGGTCTTCAGTAGGGAGGATATTAAAAAAGCACAAATATCATCCTTACCACATAGAATTACATCAGCAACTGCATGATCGAGGTTTCGAAAGCCGCGTAAATTTTTGCCAATGGGCTAATGGAAAGCCCAGTACGACGACAATAATCCGTGAAACTAATTTCCAAATTTACGGGGACGACAAAGTGAGTCTCGAACGAGTTCCGAAATCATTCAGTTCAAAATCTTTCGTATTCATCTTTGCACTCAAACATTAATTCAAAATGTAATAAGTCCTCTTCGACTTAAAAAATATAATTCAACATCCAGACATTAAATCATGTTCGTTCTCATAATCATAATTTATTAGAGGACTTACAAAAATTTTAGAAATTTACAAGAATGTAAAAAGGTTCGATTTAGGTACGCTACTGACGTTCTCTTGCCCTGGTTTCCACTAATACTGATCCTGAAAAGTGAAATTTGATGAAATTGGGAGATAGTATTTTTATAAAAAATCAGTTTTTATTTTTTTTCTCGAAAACTAACGCCGACAATTAACATTTAAAACCGGAAATTTCTAGCCTTATATCAGAGTCATACGTGCACCAAATTTCAAATTCATAGCTTTCAATTAAAGCTCAATTTTGGGGGTGGCCACAAGTGATGGGACAGCCTGTATATCCTCTACTAACAGTGTCTTTGTGTAGGGTGCCAATGCCTCAGATAATATGTACCGTGCTTTTGAAGGAGACATGCTAAATTCGGATAGAAACGAGCAATCGGGAAACGTAACTACCAAAAACTGTTTTAAGTAATCTAATGACTCTAGTGATTGATTGTGTATTATTATTCGCAATAAACACAAAATTTCTGCTCTTGTAGCCTGGTCTTTTGAATTGCGCACTTTTACATCATTATGCGTATCGTCCTACAAAATTTTAATTAACTATAACAGTATCGCTCATAAATATCTTAACAAAATTTTAAAAATTTTAAGTTGATGTGGTAAATAAACTCAAAAATTTTTAAGTACTTTTGACAACAGTGAACAGGAATTTGGTTCGCCATTTAGCAACGACCTTATGATAATTCTACTTATTAGAAAAAATAATCAACCTTCCTCCTTACTTTATGCAAATGCGTTTGAGACGCACCATATTTCAACTGAAAGTTTTCTGTATGCTTTTCCCCACTGGAATGTTGATGTACCGAAAAAATCCCACAAACTACAGTAAATTTCCTATCGCATGCTGTGCACATGGCTGTGGAATCATTTACTTTTTTCAGGTAGGATCCAATTAAATTATTGTTTTTATCCTTCTGGCTCAGCCAAGAAGAATTGAACTTGCACGGAGCCATCGCAATTTGTCACTTTCGAAACACTGAATCAAACACGTGGTTTTTCTTCTACTGAAGTAACGAAACTTTAAAACTGCATCACCCCCACCACACCGCTTTTGAACAGAAGTGACTAAGAAAATACGATTCTTAAAATTCTCAACAAAAATAGAGTGTCGCACATGTGTACAATGAACAATTTGTTCTATCGGGCTATGGGCTGCTGAGACGTGACCGATACAAAGCGCGCGTTGGCGCGGGCGGCGGTATAATCATTGTAAGACCGGGCTCAAGAATACATAAATATGTACTTTTATGAAATTTCCCTAAATTTATGATGTTTTATGATCTTCTTCAAAAAATATGTACTAAATATGAGAATATGTACCGAGTGTGGACGCTGCAATTTGTTGACGTCTTTTCTTTTCATATCTAAACTGACGGGAAGTAATTTTGATTTCTTCACTTAAAGATGTCGACGGTAATTCAGCGATATTTCTTTTTTGCAAAACATTGCCATTAATGCCATCCAATTTTACGCAAGGTATTGCACCCGGTTTTAATGTTGGTCCTCGTAATTGCCCATTGCCCACTAACTTTAACTTCAGTAATTGTGATTCGTCTATATCAACCTTTTTAAAATGTTTGGTACACAAACGCGATTCAGCACTAGGTTTAAAGTTAAAGTTAATCGGCGATTAATAATCTCAACAATATTAAGGATGTATCACCTATATGTATAAAATGATGTTAAAAATATGAAATTTATACCAGTAGCCCAGTGAAAAATGTATTTTTACCCAGCAAAAGGTCGGTCAGGTTTGGTTTTTTGATATGTTTTATCATAAATGCCCCTAATGTTAATGTCCAGTTTTTGATCTCGTGACCTTTCCGGAAGGTGTTGAAAATGGGGTTTGAACTTAAGAAAAACACGTTTTTGAGTACGCTGCGCAAACGGCTATTTAGAAAAAAATAATTTTTGATTCATTTAAATACCTGACGATATGGGCATTCAGAATCGAACCGAGACCGCTACTCTAGGACCAATAGTTTATGAGCTACGATTTTTTGAAGTTCACCACTTTGATTGCTTAAACCGCAAATGAATTGTTTTTGCTGTTATCTCACGTCTCGTGCGCTCCTGTCTGATTCACTGGTTACATCGAAACAAATAATATGGCACTGTAATGGGCATTAAAGGCTCTTTACTATGGTTGTTTGTTTCATCCAATTGGATGAAAAATGACCACACGGCGAGCAATCAAACTTGGAAAATTATTTTAAAAAACTCCCTATTTTTAGTACGGTTTCAGTGTGCTCTCAAACCTGCCCATTATAACCAATCTCAAAAATTTTACATTCCATGAATACGTGGCAGCTTATGGGGCACAGAAGTGCAAAAAAAATTTTTTTTTACTACTGACACCCTTGGACCAGTGCAGCTTTAATCCAAACGGGGCGCGGACTCAAAAATAACGAAACCGTTAAAATTTTCCTAGATTCCTGAAAGTTGGCACGTGCAATCACATACATACACATATATATTTCAATCTTTTGTTACGACGACTAGCGTAAAATCGTTTATTTCTTATCTCTAACAACATCGCCCCAACTGATCGTGTATAGCCTATACAGCAGATTTTTTTGATTTAGTTCATGTTAAAAATTGAACAAAAAGTTACGTTGTTTGACACTTATTTTTCTTTCAACTATACGTTGATTTAAATGAAAAAAATCAATCAGACATTTTGCTCTGAAGTCCTTATTTCGTGACAGTGTCAAGAAGATTTTTACTTTTGTTCAGGAATTTGGATGCAGCACATTTTTCTGAGTACAGAAATGTCAAATTCGTATGACCTTGAAGAGGAAAGTTTTCGAAATAATCAGACCTAAAGTTTAAAAAATTTATGATAAAATTATTAGAGTAGACCACTAATAATATCATCAAGGAAGCGCTGGAAATAGAGCAAAACATTCAATTGAGGTACCCACAATTCCGGCCCAAACGTTTACTTTCTGAGGAAATTGTGTATGACTTTCCATTCTCCAATGTGGGTTTTCTGGTGCCCAATATCGAAAATTTTGCCTGTTTACCGAACCATTCAAACAAAAGATTGCCTCGTCGGAAAAAACTATCTTACGTAAAAATTCCGGGTTGGCATTGCACCTATCCATCATTATTTCGCAAAATTCTAATCTGCAGTCGAGATTGTCTTCAATAAGTTCCTGAACAAAATGTACTTTGTATGGATCCGATTTCTTCTTGTGTAAATATTTTAGAACAGAAAATTTACTTACTGACTGTTCTGCAGCTACTTGTCGACTTGATTTGTGAGGATTTTCTTGTAAATCGAGCAAAACATTAAATTGTGTGTTTTCTGGTAATGCAACATGGTTGGTTTTGTAATTGTCTCTTACGTGGCCAAAGTCTCCAAACTTTTTCTCTATCTTACTAACTACTGATTGTGTAATAGGCCTCTCTGGGTACTTATCATTGAATAATTCGCAAACTTCAGCTTGTGTTCGAGTATTATCGCCATATCCTACCATCATCAACATTTCTATTCGTTGTTTCTCAGTTAAACGCGCCATTCTTCAAACTTTGCAACTGTACTTGACAAGTCAATAATAAAAAAAAAACAAAATAAACACACAATTGAATGTTTTGATCGATTTCCAGCGCTTTCTTGATGATATTATTAGTGGTCTACTATAATAATTTTATCATAAATTTTTTAAACTTTAGGACTGATTATTTCGAAAACTTTCCTCTTCAAGGTCATACGAATTTGACATTTCTGTACTCAGAAAAATGTGCTGCATCCAAATTCCTGAACAAAAATATGGGGTGCAATTTAAAAAAATTATTGATGACGTCATAGTGCGAAAACAAAAGACGATCGTAAAATTATAAATATCAAAAAAGATGCAGTTTTAAAAATAAAAATCGACGTATCCGAGCGTTTTTCCAAAAACCAAACCCATGAATTTTAAATGAATTTATTCCAACCCACGCGTCCTCACTGTATGTGTCTTGGACAGTTAAAAGAGACCTATTTAAAAAAAATTGATTTCCACAATGTGCTGCTTTCCAGTTTCGAGGAAAGTCGTGAATATTACGTTTGCACATTCAGAACATTTTGTCGATAAATATTCATTTATCAGTTCGAATAAACGTATTATAAAAATAAAATTTTAATAAATTATTTTAAACATAAATAAGGAAATTAAAAACAGCCTCTAGAACACAAGTATAATCACCAAAAACAATTAAAATATGAATAGATGTCACACAAAAATAAAATAATCAATTCTGTTGAAGTGATCTCATTCTACTTCTTTGGAAAATAACCACCAACTCAACGACCATGTCCTAAAATATTTAATACTACTATTCCAGCGAACTTTCAAAAAATATTCTTACCTCTTCCTACTACTGGAAAAAAATTTTTAATTAGTGCTACATAAATTCGCTGATAAATTTTAAATTTACCTGGCAGCACAGGAAAACCTGCGAGACTAGAAAAATCTGACTGTGAAGAGTCGACCATTTTAGCTTGGGCTATAAGACAATCATGTAAATTTGGCAGAATAAATTCTAATCGCTTACCTAAAGTGGTTGGGCTTTTTGATGTTCGAAAATAACCACCAACTCCACGACCATGTCCTAAAATATTTAATACTACTATTCCAGCGAACTTTCAAAAAATATTCTTACCTCTTACTACTACTGGAAAAAAATTTTTAATTAGTGCTACATAAATTCGCTGATAAATTTTAAATTTACCTGGCAGCACAGGAAAACCTGCGAGACTAGAAAAATCTGACTGTGAAGAGTCGACCATTTTAGCTTGGGCTATAAGACAATCATGTAAATTTGGCAGAATAAATTCTAATCGCTTACCTAAAGTGGTTGGGCTTTTTGATGTTCGAAAATAACCACCAACTCCACGACCATGTCCTAAAATATTTAATACTACTATTCCAGCGAACTTTCAAAAAATATTCTTACCTCTTACTACTACTGGAAAAAAATTTTTAATTAGTGCTACATAAATTCGCTGATAAATTTTAAATTTACCTGGCAGCACAGGAAAACCTGCGAGACTAGAAAAATCTGACTGTGAAGAGTCGACCATTTTAGCTTGGGCTATAAGACAATCATGTAAATTTGGCAGAATAAATTCTAATCGCTTACCTAAAGTGGTTGGGCTTTTTGATGTTCGAAAATAACCACCAACTCCACGACCATGTCCTAAAATATTTAATACTACTATTCCAGCGAACTTTCAAAAAATATTCTTACCTCTTCCTACTACTGGAAAAAAATTTTTAATTAGTGCTACATAAATTCGCTGATAAATTTTAAATTTACCTGGCAGCACAGGAAAACCTGCGAGACTAGAAAAATCTGACTGTGAAGAGTCGACCATTTTAGCTTGGGCTATAAGACAATCATGTAAATTTGGCAGAATAAATTCTAATCGCTTACCTAAAGTGGTTGGGCTTTTTGATGTTCGAAAATAACCACCAACTCCACGACCATGTCCTAAAATATTTAATACTACTATTCCAGCGAACTTTCAAAAAATATTCTTACCTCTTCCTACTACTGGAAAAAAATTTTTAATTAGTGCTACATAAATTCGCTGATAAATTTTAAATTTACCTGGCAGCACAGGAAAACCTGCGAGACTAGAAAAATCTGACTGTGAAGAGTCGACCATTTTAGCTTGGGCTATAAGACAATCATGTAAATTTGGCAGAATAAATTCTAATCGCTTACCTAAAGTGGTTGGGCTTTTTGATGTTCGAAAATAACCACCAACTCCACGACCATGTCCTAAAATATTTAATACTACTATTCCAGCGAACTTTCAAAAAATATTCTTACCTCTTCCTACTACTGGAAAAAAATTTTTAATTAGTGCTACATAAATTCGCTGATAAATTTTAAATTTACCTGGCAGCACAGGAAAACCTGCGAGACTAGAAAAATCTGACTGTGAAGAGTCGACCATTTTAGCTTGGGCTATAAGACAATCATGTAAATTTGGCAGAATAAATTCTAATCGCTTACCTAAAGTGGTTGGGCTTTTTGATGTTCGAAAATAACCACCAACTCCACGACCATGTCCTAAAATATTTAATACTACTATTCCAGCGAACTTTCAAAAAATATTCTTACCTCTTCCTACTACTGGAAAAAAATTTTTAATTAGTGCTACATAAATTCGCTGATAAATTTTAAATTTACCTGGCAGCACAGGAAAACCTGCGAGACTAGAAAAATCTGACTGTGAAGAGTCGACTATTTTAGCTTGGGCTATAAGACAATCATGTAAATTTGGCAGAATAAATTCTAATCGCTTACCTAAAGTGGTTGGGCTTTTTGATGTTCGAAAATAACCACCAACTCCACGACCATGTCCTAAAATATTTAATACTACTATTCCAGCGAACTTTCAAAAAATATTCTTACCTCTTCCTACTACTGGAAAAAAATTTTTAATTAGTGCTACATAAATTCGCTGATAAATTTTAAATTTACCTGGCAGCACAGGAAAACCTGCGAGACTAGAAAAATCTGACTGTGAAGAGTCGACCATTTTAGCTTGGGCTATAAGACAATCATGTAAATTTGGCAGAATAAATTCTAATCGCTTACCTAAAGTGGTTGGGCTTTTTGATGTTCGAAAATAACCACCAACTCCACGACCACGTCCTAAAATATTTAATACTACTATTCCAGCGAACTTTCAAAAAATATTCTTACCTCTTCCTACTACTGGAAAAAAATTTTTAATTAGTGCTACATAAATTCGCTGATAAATTTTAAATTTACCTGGCAGCACAGGAAAACCTGCGAGACTAGAAAAATCTGACTGTGAAGAGTCGACCATTTTAGCTTGGGCTATAAGACAATCATGTAAATTTGGCAGAATAAATTCTAATCGCTTACCTAAAGTGGTTGGGCTTTTTGATGTTCGAAAATAACCACCAACTCCACGACCACGTCCTAAAATATTTAAAACTACTATTCCAGCGAACTTTCAAAAAATATTCTTACCTCTTCCTACTACTGGAAAAAAATTTTTAATTAGTGCTACATAAATTCGCTGATAAATTTTAAATTTACCTGGCAGCACAGGAAAACCTGCGAGACTAGAAAAATCTGACTGTGAAGAGTCGACCATTTTAGCTTGGGCTATAAGACAATCATGTAAATTTGGCAGAATAAATTCTAATCGCTTACCTAAAGTGGTTGGGCTTTTTGATGTTATGTTATTTTTTGATGAATATTTTGCATCGGAACGTGATTTTACCACACTCAAAGAATCACCCTTAAATTTTTATTTAAATTACCATCACAATATTATTTTTAAATTAAAATGGAATGAAAAATGCAGTTACTTACTGATTCTTCTGTTTCACTGACGTCTGCAAAACAATTTGAGCTAAAATCTTGTAAACGGCTGCTGCTTGCCTAAAATCATTCAACACTTAATATCAAACAACAAAATTACAATATAATTAACTAACAGTTGGTTCAAATGATTTGTTTGGCACGTGCATGCCTGGAATTAATTTAATACCCAAATCGCCACAACAATGAAAACAAATTAAGTAAGCCTGGCAAGTTACATGCGCGAGGCTACAATTATGTGAAGAGTGGCCACTTTCATGGTACTGCAACAAAACACATAAATTCTCTGAAATAATGTTTGTAATCTGTACATCACAAGCAATTCCCGGGGTGTATTTGTAGTAATCTTTTTCCAACTCAATCTCGGCTATCGTGACTGCTACCCATATTCTGTACCTTGCAACAGCATTACGAAGTGTGAATAGTAATTGCTGAACACCATATATCTTAATGTAGTTCAGTGGCATATCTGTTTAAAGAAAATTTGTACGTTTAAAATCAGAAGCAATGAAATTAATTTACCGTTATCAAGGCACATATTATTTAGAACATTTTCCACGACGGAACGGTTCTTATTGTCCGCATAAAGAGGTGGAACACTGGACGAATCCATCTAAAAAAAATGTTCTGATTAAAAATATTCATATATCAAGTCAGTTTGTACATTTGAGGGCATTCGGCTGCTTTATTTATTAAAAATGCGGGTCAATTCTCAGCTGTTAATTTTAAGTTGATTCTGTAATGTTGCAATATCAAGTTCTCAAATTTCATAGCTTTTTGAATCACATTCAAGGTAAGCGAAGCCTTTCTTGCCAAATCAAACACAAGAAAGTTTACAAGAGTGTAGGACCCTTGTGACACATTGAATTGTTAATTAAGGGTCAGTCTTTTCACCTCTGCATAAAATGCTGAATAACTACTTGACGGTGGTCTTTACTGGTAACATTAGTTTTTTTAAGCCTTTTCCACCAAATCTATTGTCTGGTTCATTACTTATAGAAAGAATATTTTTAGGTGGCCAATACAACATTTTGACAGAATAATGTCCTGTTGTTATTTGTGTATTGTTTCAGTGGTATATGAAACTGGACAAAAATTAGAAAGTAAAAAAATTATTCCAAATTAAACCAAGAATTATAGCATGGAAGGATTTAATTTTAAATTAGTGAGTAGGTAGTTTTAAATATATAGGAATAATATCAAATGATGGAAATAGAGACTTTGAAATTAAAGAAAAGCTAAAGACAAGGGAGCAACAACGAATTATTGAGAAGTAAGACTCTTGGGAAGAGAACAAAGATAATATAAAACTATAATAAGATCAACAATACAGTACGTTGCGGAAACAATGACCATGACAAAAAAGCAGGAAGAAAATTTGAGAATATTGGAAAGAAAAATTTTGAGAACTACATAAAAATAAGAGAAAATGAATATGGAATTAGAATGTACCAAGACGGAAGATTTGGTGAAGAAAATAAAGCAACAGAGAGTGAGATGCTTGGGCCATGTGTGGAGATCAGGTGGAAGTTCAGTAGACAAAGATCAACATGGCTGGAAGAGGCAACAGAAGACCTTGAAAGAATTGGAATTTACAAATGAAAAATTGAAGTGAAGCCACTGGGTAATTTCATTGTAGAAATGATATTATGAATATGCATTACATAACAATCTGCCTTCACCAAGAGTCTGTACGTATATAAGGCATCAACAACTTTAATTCCAATAAAGGGTTTCAAAAGAATAATTCTAATGACAAACATTTTACCAAAACAAAACATCGCTCTTTCAATATCTGCTGCAGAGTGAATGAAAAACTTTCATCTTTTAGCTGATAATTGTTTAAATTTAAATTCATACTTTTTAATAATTTAGATTGCTGCATCTTTTTCAGGCACGAATTCTGTAAAATTGGAACATCTGACAACAACTTGGTGCAGGTAGTTTTAACTTTCCAATTTTTTTGTTTCAATATAGTTTATTTTTAATTGTGTGATTGATTTAAATCGAAACATTTTATTTGCAATTTAAATCTTATTCAGATGGCAAGAACAATGTTACATAACAATGCAATTAACAGCAATGAGCAATCGTTAGACAAAAATTAAGATTATGACTTTGGGCAAACAACCAAAATGAAAACACCACGGTTCGCAGCAATTCTGTATTTTTAAGGTTTTCCATTATTTTCAGTTCAATTCCTATATTGTACAAAACAAAATAGGCCTATAGATATTGTAAGAATTAACATAACATAAACTCCACTGTTGAAAGTGTAACAACGCCAAGAGGTCTTTCTACACATTTCACCTAACTTCATATTGGGAGAAATATTAACAATATGTGTAGAGAAGTCTGTTCATTTAAATTTGCCGATTTGTGTATTTCTATGTTGTCGAATAATGCTCTGATGAGATGGAAACACCCAAAAATCGTTACATAGTGGCAAATACCTAGAAATAACGATAGAGATAGGAATGAAATTTGTTTCTGTCACATCTGAAACTTTTTTTCAGGCACATAAAATAAATTCCGTAATTTTCTGATGAAATACACGACTTCTGATTTTTCCCAGACATTTTGACTTACTTCTAAATTTCCTGACATTTCCAGGTTTTCCAGGTTACTGTGAACCCTGAAGTCAATGACAAAAAATTCCCTGACTTTTTCGTTTTTTTTTTGCAAAATTCCCTGATTTTTCCCTGACTTTTCAGACTAAACCAAATTCCCCCCCTCCAACTTTTCCAGGCTTTTCAAGGTTTTTCAAAAAGTAACCACCCTAACTATTTGGTACTTTACTCAGAGGTGAAAAGACCGACCCTAAATGAACGAAATTACTTTGTTTGAAAATTGCTGCTAAATACCCACAAACTGATTCGACTAAATTATCTTACATTTAGAAAGTCTCTCAATCGTGTGAAGACTTCCTTACAGTTATTTTCATTACCAAGGAATATCGGAGGACGAATTAAATGAACGTTCTTAGAATGTTGTTTAGCATCGTTGGCATAACCCGGTGGAAGATCGCCTGTAACCACACTTATGAACTTTATTAATGAAAGTAATAAAAAAACGAACCTGGTTTGACCATCATGTGAAAGACATTGCTACTTCTAACACCATTTTCTAAAGAAATTTTAATAACAGCCAGTTCTGCCGGGTAGTAACGCCCATTACCATGGCAGAAGCAAAAATGATTAACGTGGACTAAATAAAATGCCAATGTGTTAAGGTTTCCAAGTGTATAAGATTGCGCCACTTGTTCATTTATGGCGTCAGCCATATCTGCTTCCTTTTTCTTCATAGCCTCTTCTCTTCTACGGATGTCTTCAATGGTAATTCCTCTTCCTTTTTGTTGCTGTGGTTGAGTTAGATACGGTTTCCAACCACATGCAGACATTTTCTGGGGGATGGAAATTGAATTTAGCAGAAGCAGCAACTGTTTATTATTTTCTGCAACTAGAATTCAGAATTAGAGACTTCTATCTAAGTGAAACATTGAAGGATCTAAATTTAGTTTGTGTTAGTTTTAAAAATAATGCACCGAAGTTGCTCAAATTTGTAGTGGAACAATATTATCCACACGTCATGAAATTTTGGCAAAGACAAGATGATTTAATAAAGAGCTTAAATCCTTTGAGCACAATAATTGACATTTGCTGTTTAAATTTTGGTGGCCCAAAAAAAATTGGAAAGTTTCATTAAATTATTTTTAGGTAATATAAGGAAAGCTTGGTCGGTTCTCTACAGGTTTCAATAAAATCGTGTAAGCGAAATTTCTTTGTCAGGGCGTACCTGTTTTGTACACAGTCGATTTATTAGTAAATTAATGTTAAAATTTACCTCTCACAGCGGCCCAGCAGCAGTCGAATCCAAAAACGTGAATTCAATTATTCATGAAGTAGTAGGACGAATTGTGGCAGGACTTGTTCGTCTTCTTTCCTTAAAATCGCGACCAAAAACTTCGCTTTGAGAATTTAGATAATTAACTTCCAAACGTAATTGCAAAATTTACGTTAACCGAACATCTGACTATTCCCGATTGAACTATAACGCAAGGATGACAACAAAACCGACAAATAATAAAATCACTATCAATTATTATCACTAACACCAACGAGACGTCAAAGACAATGGATGTTTACACGAACGGAAGTCTCGTCACCCTCTTCCCTTGCTAGCCGGAAACACTACTTGACGCTAACATTTCTTAACCAATATTATTGCTCAGTAGTATAAAAATCCCTACTTTTTCTTACCATTATAGCAGCAATTCGGGGAAACCCAATACAGTGCGCGTAAAAGCGTGATATCTACATTGACGCAACCCAAAAAGCTTTAATTTCGCCGGAAGATGAGAACGAGTATAGCGTGCCGAAAATCTGCGCAAACGAAATGCCCCAGTGGCGTAGCAAATCCCAGTAGCGTCACATAGGAGTGGTTTAAAGGAAAATATTATTTCCACTTTATTAATTATTTTTTTTAATGTTGATGTTTATAAATCAATGATTTGATTCATACTTATTGATATTAAGGCTTAAGCAAATAAATCGTTCAGAAGATAAATAAAAAGTCGGTTTAAAATTACAAATGTTATATTATATACAATTATATATATAATTATTAATATATAAATCCACTTTCGGCAAACAGGGTCGAATTGTTCACAGCCAAGATCGTGTTTGAAGATGATGAAGATAAGAGCATGTCACCAATTCTAAAAAACATTAAACTAAATTTTAAAGAATAAACTGGTCTACATTATATAATATACTAGGCTAAATCCGCGGGCGTACCGCCCTCATTGAATTTTCTCAACACTTTTTTCAGTATCTTTTTTTTTGGGCACTTTACTATCAGAAAACCGAGATTTGCAAATGTTACTCCTGTAGGAAAGACCGGGGCTAGTTGTCACAAAATTTACGTTTGCTTTTTTTTTCGTTTAACTTTGACATTTTGGGATATCTTTTTTTTTAGATATATACTTACATGTGTCGTGATTTAGATTATGAACAGTTGATTTTGTTATATCTAGTAACGTATGTGCAAGAAAATATTTTCTGTCTGCATGTAAAGTGTGACAACATGCCCCGAGGCGGGGCATGTTGTCACAATATATGGGATAAGTTCTCACAGGCCAAAAAAAACATGGTAGTGAGTAGAATTTATATTCTATTCTATTGTGGAAACAGAAATGTATTAAAAACTAAACAAAACAAATAAAGTGACACAAACAAATGAAAGAGGCGGATTTCTGATCCTAACTTCTCGTGCAGCCCTGATTAAAATATCCGTAGGTGGAGTAGACCGATTTGTTTTTCTTTTGTACGTTCTAACCATCTGAAATGGTACAGAAATATCTTTGATATTGTTTATTACACACGGGGGCAAGTTGCCACTGTGACAACTTGCCCCAAAAACATTGTGACAACTAGCCCCAAGCCAACTTTTGAGATGAAAACCAAATTATTTATTTTAACCTTACAAACTCACATTATAATTTTTACATTAATTTGTAGCTAAAAGATGAGGCTTTCATAAAATAAAATTGATACTTACTTTGAATCACGTTTCTACGGTCCAGACGACTCTAAAAGACAGCGATAAAATTTACTTACACTTCTGTCAAACACAAAATAAAGAATAATTTAGGCGCTATATAGGTTACCACAGTCAAACTTTGTAGGGTAATTAAGATACCTATAATGGTTATCAAGACTGGCCCGACGCACAGTCAAAGTGTTTATCTTGGCTGTTATGGCGACTGTGACAACTAGGCCCGGTCTCCCCTATTTCAAAAGGATCATCAATTTTTAATTTCATTGATATCCGGTAAATATCTGAAATTTTCAATGTTAACCTTTTTGCAAATGTTTTATTAATTGGGAAATCACTCTGGAAAGTTTCAGTTGAAAATAAGTATTTTAGAAATTAAGGTTTGTTGGTTTGTGCACAATAAAAAATATAGCAGCTTGGATAAATAAAAAATAACAAATAATATTAAGGTGGGTTTGGTAGGTTAGAATTATTGAATTTTCAATCCAAGTTAATTTAAAATGTACAGTGCAGATAAGCTTCAAAAGGAAGAAATCGCAAACCACTGGCATGAAGCTATGATGACATATACTTTTGATAATTGATTATGTTATATTAAAATATTTTCAAGCGATTTTGCTCATTACCTAAATTTCTCAATTATGTCTCCTCATTCGGTATTAAGTAGGCTACAGTGTAACACTGAGTAAATGTTTCTTAAAGTTGTAATATTTAAATTAACTTGGATTGAAAATTCAATAATTCTAACCTCACTTCTAGACCTACCAAACCCACCTTAAACTTAAGTATAAAAAGTTGCAGAAAATAGTGTTTTAATAATCACTGCATCTTTGCTAAAATTTAGTTATGCAATTTGAGAACAAATACTAAACTCGCCAAGAAATTACATTGGATAAATAATTTTCTGGACTCGTGTGACATTTGCGTGAATGCAAAGTCAAATCGCCACATTCGTTCTGTAATATGCTCTGAGCTTACCTTACATACAGTAATGAAATGACAGACGGATTTGAAAGAAATGTGTAATTTACCTTGACTTAAGCTTCGATCAGCTTTGGACGTAGAAATTTTTTTATTTTAATTCACTTTAAAAATCATTCAACTACGCAGTGAAAGTAAATAAAATCGGAAATATAAAGAAACATTAAGTACCATTGTAATTTTAAAAACATTTTATATTGGCAAAAATATAAAGTTTGTAAACGTTAAACAGTGACATACCTATCAATTTTTTATTAAAAGTTGAACATTTTTCATTATTATTAATTTAATACGGGTAAGTTACGATAGAAATTATTTATCTAGTTATTATAAATTGAGATTTCATTTGATGGTATATTGGACCTCGAAAATACTAAAGCCCTCGTACCACAAAATCTGAACGGAGTCACGTTCAGATCTTCACAAATTTTGACTGAAAATTAAGTAAATAACGTTACAGCAATTTCAGGCGGGTTCGGCCGAAACCCATGTGCAAAATGTTCACATTGTACACTTTTCCGATTAGATCTCTGTGTATCCGCATTTTATTCTTACAATCTGCTCATTTTAGTTGTACTTAAGAAATATCTGATGTCTGTCAACGATTGTAATCTGCGTCTGTGAGATGGTGTGACTTTACCTGAAACGCTGTTTTTTCAGTTTTTAATATCTGTAGCGAAAATGAGTATTTATTCCGGCAATACCGACCTCACTACATAGATCAGGGTCGCAAGACCTACAATTTGATGTATGAAACTTAAAATTCCTCGGAGCCGTTGATTTAATAAGTTACGCTATTATATACAGGGTGTTCACGAAAAAACGCCCCAGCTTCTAGCGCTATTATTAGGAGTCCAATTGTAACAAACGATACGTCAAATTAAATGGTTTAAAAAGTACTACAAAGTGTAGCTCAAACATAATTTTTAGCTGTTTCTCCATTCATAGGCCAAAGGTCAACTTAATTTTTTTAAATTACACCCTTATATTTTTCTTTGACAATTTGATAGAGATTTTTTTTCTGAATTCAACGATGTATCACAATCAATATTTCTGATTTATTTTAGGGTAATAAAAACATTAAAATAATAACTGATATTATTAGCAGTTGGCTTTGAAAAATAACTGAGACGTAGAGGTGGCTATAGAAACGACGTGTCACAAATAAAAATTACTATTACTATTGTTGCAACAATGGTAACCATGGTAACCGGGACATTTAACTGGAGAAATACGTTAACAGCACTTGTCAGGAAACACCAGCAGAAATTTTAATTAATACTACACAAAGTGTAGGATCTAGATGTCGACAATGTCTAGAAAGAAACGGTGCTCAATTTGAACATTATCGTTAATTTGGCATTTCTTTATTTAATTGTTTAGTTATTAAATGTTAACTTTTGTTGTTCGTAAATTAATCATTTAAAATACGTTGTTTCCGTACTGATACATCGTTTCCATAGCCACCGCTACCTCTCAGTTATTTTTCAAAGCTTACTGCTAATAATATCAGTTATTATTTTAATTTTTTTATTACCCTAAAATAAATCCGAAATATTGATTGTGATACATCGTTGAATTCAGAAAAAAAATCTCTATCAAATTGTCAAAGAAAAATATAAGGTTGTAATTTAAATAAATGAAGTTGACCTTTGGCCTTTGAATGGAGAAACAGCTAAAAATTATGTTTGAGCTGCACTTTGTAGTACTTTTTAAACCATTTAATTTGACGTATCGTTTGTTACAATTGGACTCCTAATAATAGCGCTAGGAGCTGGGGCGTTTTTTCGTGAACACCCTGTATATAGATTAATTATCATATTTCTATATTTACCAATTACTTAAAGGGCATACACCCAGATCTGATTCATCTGACGAAACATTATCTTCATTGTCTTCCAGTTCTTCATTATCATCCTCTTTATCGCTGGAGCCCGTATTGACTACAAATTCAAACTGATCCAGCGCATCATCTAGGAGACGCTCCGTTTGGAAATAGTGGTCAACTATTTGGTTTGGTGGCAAATTAGGAATTAATTGGGTTTCCAGCCATTTTTTAAAATCGTTCCTTAAAGTTCTGCAATGGTATCAACGGATGATTGCAACGTTTGAAATTTTCAGCTTCAGTTTTCGTGAAATTGATGCCCCTAAACGTACGCTCGCTGTAATTGGCAGGGATTCCTCTTTGATTCATGTATTCCATAATACCTAATACAAAATTAATTAAATTAATGTTGATTTAATATTTGTAATTCTCACCTTTTACAGTTGGTAATTTTTCTTGATTATGTGATACTCATGAATGATATTCCTTATTGTTTCCTTTTCGCCTTCAAAAAGTCCATCATATATCGATTTTTTTGGCCTCTTTTTTCTTGGTGTAGAAAACGATGTTGATGCTGTGATACTGTTATATAATCCTTCTGATATTCCTGTCGCAAACTTACTTCGTTCCTTAAAGTTCTGCAATGGTATCAAAGGCTGATTACAACGCTTGAAATTTTCAGCTTCAGTCTTCGTGAACTTATAATATTGCTGGCAATTTCACGAGCCTGGCTGTGAACAATTTGACCCCGCTTGCCGAAAGTGGATTTAGATGGTTTAAATTCTTCATTCATTTTCAACTAATCTGTAAAAATGTACGACACTAAACACAAATATGATAACTTTATTAGTTTACTTACAAGAAATACTGCACACAATCGATACAAACAAGAATTGCGTCGTCAGAATACATACCTAACCTTAAACATGTGATTTTTAACGTCAGCTGGGCGGGAAGAATACACACCTAACATTTAAAATATGAACTCGTCCGTGTTAAAGTAGATATCTGTATACTGTAAAATGTTAAGTTAAAAAGTAATTTAATAGGTGGCGCAGTATGTACAAAAGCGAGTTAATAAATACAGTAAAAAATAATAGGTTATGGGAACAGCCATGCTTTTTATTTTAAGTGAGAATAATTAAAAAAGTTTCTTGTGAAGTCTCGTTCAAATTAAGATGGATTTAGCGAAGCACATTAAACCGTTGACGGGCGAATCAGACTGGCCCATATGGAAAAGGAAAATCAGAGATCTGCTAGATTATCACGAGGGAGCATTGGATGCCATTGACAAGAAGTTAGTGAAGCCAGAACCGATAGCAGCAGATGCGTCTGAAGCCGAAAGAAAGAAACACAAAGAAGATAGTCACTTGTATCGTAAGGCAAATAGTTATGCTAAGTCAATGATAACAAGTTCAGTAACAGATGCAGTCTATCAGAAAATTATGGACAAAGAAACGGCTCATGATGCGTGGGAGGCATTAAAGCAACAATTTGAGGTAACATCTAAGGATCAGCTGTTCAAAATATGTACAGATTTCTTTGCATTCAGTTGGACGTCGGGAGATGTTTCAACGCACATTGCACAGTTAAGAAGTTTGTGGAATGAGTTAAACAATGGACTCAAAGCAAAGGGTGAGAACACGCTACCAGATTTAATGTTGGTGTGCAAGGCGTTACACATTTTGCCAAGCAAATTTGAGACTTTTCGATCTAGTTGGATGCTGCTGACGAAGGACGATTCGAAAACATTTGACGAGTTAACAATGCAGTTGTGCATGTTTGAGAGAAACTTCAGAAAAACTGCAAACAGCGACAAATTTGAACAAGAGGCGCTAGTGGCAAAATCAGAAAAACAAAATAAAGCAAAATCAAATTACACGAGGTCCAAAAAGGAAGACAGTTGTAATTATTGTAAAAAGAAGGGGCATTGGGTTCGGGACTGCAGAAAGTGGATAGCTGACGGACGACCGCCAAAAGCCAAAACTGTAGGTGATGCTCAGAGCAACGCACTCGATACCAATGTAGCTATAGTTACTTTGTGCAATGAAGTTTACACAACAGAGGTAAATGCAGCTGACTGGTGGATTGACAATGGAGCGACAAGACATGTGACAAATCTCCCTAATCAGTTTGTTGAGTTCATAAAGTTTGACAACCCGTGTGTCATAAGAGGTGCTGGAGAAGAGACACTTCAGGCAATTGGGAAAGGAACCATTCAGATTGTATCGACAGTCAACCGCATAAGTCAAAAAATGGAGTTAAAAGATGTGTGGTACGTCCCAAAAATTTCAAGAAATTTATTCTCTGTTTTAGCAGCTCAAGACAGAAATATAACGAGCGAGTTCAAGTCGACAGCAACCAGATGCTGGCTCGAGGTCAATGGAAAAGTAATATTGTGCGGAGTTCTCAAAATAGGTGGAACGCTATATAGGGCATCCATCGAATCAATTTTTCCTAAGAAAGAAACAAAAATAAACATTGCAGTTGATGATAACTCGAGACTCCAGTTATATCACGAGAAATGGGGGCACCAAGATAAACGACATGTCAAAGAGAAGCTTGAAAGGGAGTTAGGCATTAAAGTCAAAATGAATAAAGAAATATGCGAGCCCTGTATCTATGGAAAAATACATCGTCTACCATTTGGTACCAGAATTAAAGCAACTAAACCTGGAGAGCTGATGTCAACCGATGTATGTGGACCTTTTGACGAATCGTTTACGAAAAGGCGATATTTAGTTGTGTTTAAAGACAGCTACACTAAATTTCGCTATGGTTTTACAGTAAAAGTAAAATCAGAAGTTAAAGACGTGCTCAAGCAGGTACTAGAACACGCAAAGACCCAAGATTATCAAATCAAAGAGTTGCTTAGCGATAATGGAGGAGAATTTGACAATGAAGAAGTAAGGAAAATTCTACGAGATTATGGAGTCACACAGAGGCTAACGGCTCCATACACGCCTGAGCAAAATGGTAGTTCTGAAAGAGAAAATCGGACCATAGTTGAAATGGCAAGAACTTTCAAATACTCAAATTCAGATGTCAAATTCCCAATAGAAATTTGGGCAGAGCTAGTGAACACCGCAGTTTACGTTCTCAATAGAACAGGAAAATCGTCGGAAAAAAGAGTCAGCCCATATGAACTATGGATGGGTCAACAACCACGGATAAAACACTTACGAATTATTGGATCTACGTGCTACGTTCACATTCCAGTTCAGAAACGAAGAAAGATGGATGAGAAAGCTGTAAAAGGATACCTAGTGGGATACGATGGTGACGAGCGATACAGAATCTATGTGAAAGAACAGCACAAAGTCGTTTTGTCCAGAGACGTTCAGTTTCTTGAGATGCTAGGAGATTGCGAAGAGAGAGTTGAGGTACCACTCAGAAATCTCAGATGTAAAAAAGAACATCAAGACCAGATTACAAAGCAAGAAGAAGAAGAAGACACAATAGAAAAAGAAGAAAGCGACGAAAATGAGTATGAACCTGAAACATTTTCTTCATTTTCATCGATGTGGTCATTCATACTTATGCATATGTTGTGTAAAATACATGTTGATACTATAATCGGGATAGCTTTTTCCACAGAAACTATCAATCCCATAGATAAACAAGGAAACCTCCTTTTAAGTACTCCAAATGTTCTTTCAATAGCATTTCTCGTTTTGATGTGGGTTGGGTTATATTTTCGTTCTGCTGCTGATTGCGGATTTAGTAATGGGGTAAGAATATAACGCCGGCAAAGGTAGCCACTATCACCCAATAAATATGTTTCGTGAAATTCATAATTTTCAAATCGAGCCCTTATTAATGAATTGTCAAAAATATGGCTGTCATGTGCAGACCCTGGCCACCTTGCTACCACATTAATTACATTTATTCGGGCATCACAAATAACCTGGATGTTTAAAGAAAAATAACCTTTTGTATTTCGAAAGGTTTCGGCCGTCAGTCCTCCAGGTGATTGTATCCGGATGTGGCTTCCATCTATGATACCAATAACGCCTGGAAACTTTGCCATGTCATAAAATTGTTGGCAAATTTCACGTTGTTCTTCTGCTGATCTCGGCATTTTAATAAATCTGTTACGAAGCCTGGCTATAGCATGACTGACTTTATGTATAATTCTGCACACTGTAGCTTTTGTAACATTGAAATGGTCACCAACATTGATTTGAAATGTTCCACTTGCATAAAACCGAAGTGTTATAAGCAATTGATTCATTGCAGATATAGATTGATTTTTCGCTGTTAGAGGTTTGATGTGGTTGCTAATTAAATTTAAAATGTACCGAACAGAACGTTTGTTGAGTCTGAATCTACTTTTAAATTCGTGTTCGTTATATAAATCAAATGGATTGTTTCTGATTCTGAAAACTCTCGGTCTTCGACGTCTTACGATCCGTTGTGGTTCAGATTGGTCACTGGAGGCACTGGAACGCTTCATTTCATTTTCACCACTTCGAACGCTTCGAACTGTCAATTTACTCACCGAATAAAATTTACTTGGTCCAAAAATCTCGAATAGTTTACTTTGGAGATTTACTTGCCAAGTAAAGTTATTTTGCGTTTATAATACTCAAATCTACAGAGTAAGTTAATTTATTCTCAAAGTAAATTTTACTTGTAAAGTAAAAAGTTTCACAAGACCGGGCATAACTCAAATTTCGACGACGACTAACAACGACACATTAAAATGTGATTTATGGAGAAACTTGTTTTCGCATTTGCGTCGTTGTTCTACCGGATGAGCGATATGTGTCTTGGACAGTTAAAATGGACCTATCGTCCGAAAAATTGATTTTTACTTTTTTGGCGATTCTGATAGAAAAAAAGTACACTCTTTTTAATGAAGCAAACTGCAGATTTTTATTTGTATTATTTATTTTACGAATGCACTTTAAAAGAGAACACAAGAACTTAAAAACGTTAAAAAATCAATAGATGTTTTCGGACGATAGGTCCCTTTTAACTGCCCACGGCACATATAGAGGCTTAACAACATAATAGAGAGGAATTTTTATATGCAAAACGTGCAAAAATGTACGTTCTCGACAAAAACATCACTGTAAAGAAGAAATCATTATAGAGGATATGACTATTAGCAGATCGATTGCATTTCTTGTCTTATTTTATAATGAGACATCAACACTAGTTTAAAGGAGAGCAAGATTTTTTTAATTTTGTTAATAAATCGACAATCAGAAAATTAAGATGGTCAACTCTCTTGGACTTGATCGTTTTACGAGCTCAAGGCCGATTTAAAAATTGATTTCCACGATGTGTTGCTTGCCTGTTTCGAGGAAAGGAAAGTGAATATTACGTTTGCACATTCAGAACATTTTGTCGGTAAATATTCATTTATCAGCTCGAATGAACGTATTATAAAAATAAAATTTTAATTTTATTAACATTTGGCAAAGTAATAGTATAAGAGCTAACAACGTCAGGAAAAAGTGAATTTTAAGACGGCTGATTTTTAATATTTTCTATCTTGTTGAAGTTAAGTAGGGATGCGGTACGTCTGGCACCTGGGAGCGGTGCCAGGCCTAAATTGCCTAATTGCCTGTGTGCCTTTAAACTTTTCAACAACGAATTTGTAATACATCTGGCATGGATTGTACATAGGTATTCTACCTAATTTTCTGTTTTAGAATTGGTTAACATTTCTTAGACGACGTAGATAAAATATGCAAAATTTGAAAAATTGTTCATTATCACTTTGACTCTTGAAGTGAAAATAAGTGATTTTATGGTGTTTGAACATGTATCTTTGCCGACTACAGGAAGACGTCGAAGCAAGAAGAATTTATATCGTTTGAGACAAAAAAAAAAGGTAAGTACGTTTTTACTTCTTTTGATTAGAAAATTATATTTAGTCTAGGAGCCCATAGGATTTCGTAGCCATTCAGAGTGCGACGGCTGCAAAAGACTTATTCCTAAGTATTTTGAACCTCCTGATTCCAAAAATTTTGGTCGCAAAGTCTGACAGTTTAATTGTTATTAACAAATTAAATGTTTAAATGGCAATAAAAACTTTATTATTGTAGATAGTAACACTTTTAATGCATTAAAAGATTCAGTCTTATATAGGAAACTTATATTTTTTTGAAATTTAAAAAAAAATTAAGTTTAACAAAAGTTATTGCAAAGTTAGTGCAAGTACCTTACGTTTTCCGTCTTTGCGCGCATCAATTTTACAATTGCTCTACTTCTATTGGACGCTTGAACTTTATTTTATAATGGATTTATTGCCTTTATTTGTTTATTTATTTAACAATTAATAGCAGGTTAAAAGTCTGTGAAATTTGAACGAAAACGCGGTTTTAATTTGTTTATAAGGCTTTTTTATTGTGTAACTTCGATGAAAGGGCAAAAAAGCTATCGGATAATTTCATGCTTTGGTTATCATTTTTTCTTTATTAAAACCCGTGAAAATGCGATTACATCGAGAGCGATATACGCGCGCTCGATCGAAAGCTCCAAGTGCAACTGCGCTGTACTTATTTTTTTGATGTTTTATTAAAATTAATTCATTTATTAAACTAGTGAGCTTATTGTTTTGGAGTGTTTAACAGGATGGGACGGTTTCCTAAATTTCGTATGTTACAAAATTTTACATTTTTAAATAAAGTTTTATTGAGATTTAGATTTTATATATCATTCTTCAATAATATCTTGCTGTAGGAATAAAATTAAATAGTTTTTGCCCATAATGGGATAATAGAAATAAATAAAATAGGGTTTAGGTTTACTAAGTGTTTTTCTAAATTTCCTATGTTATAAAATTTTGTGTTTTAAAATAAAGTTTTATGTAAACTTGTAAACCTATTCCTATTTTTACCAATGTCTTCTTTTATGCAATTTTTTTATACGGTTTTCTGTGGAAGTTATCTACCGCACAAAAAAAGACCTGGGTGTATACACCACGGGGAGAAGTATTATCATAACCTTCGGGCGCTACATCCTTCGGCGCTGCACACCTTAGGATCCAAACGCAGCTCTAAATGTATAATTAAGGCGACGCTTGACTTTCGCACATAATTGGTTCCTAAATATGTATATGTGAATGTTGAATGTGTTGCCTTTTTTCAAAATGGCACAAGAAACAATTGAACTCCAAGTTTGTGGGATATTCACGAAATGATACTTTTTATAATTACCTATAATTGTCTATTTTTTAGGGATTGCTACTTGCCAATGCCGCATACAAATCGAACTGGGAACAGTTTACGAATAACGAATTGAAAAAGGAAATTTTATTAATAATGCAAATGTCTCAACAAGACATGATATTGTCGGGGGCAAATTTAATAAATTTAAACCTCGAAAATTTTCTTAAAGTTAATATTCTCTTTCTGTGTTGAAACAAGGCTATTATTGTGTTCAAATTTTAGATTATAAAACTGTCTTTTTCGATCTACACATTGATCCAAACAATCGTGACTAAGACAAAATGGTGATTGAAGTAGTAAGCTGGTTTATGGTCGCACCAGAGCAACCATAAGACGCAAAATGGTTCGTTACGAACACGATGTTTAGTTTTGCTTAGTTTGGTTTTTCATTTATTGTAAGCTACTTTTTAAAGTGTCTTGTTCGATATGGAAACTAGATATTTAGAACGATTGTAGAGTAAAGTAGTTCTAAATTGCATTATTTCAAAATATCCATTTAAATCGCTTCATATCTTTTATGAATAAAACTGAAATTTATTTAACATATGCCAATTTTTGACAATTCAAATCATTTACTCGATATGATAAATTAACCAGTTCTCTTACCAGTCTTTTGACTAGTTACTTTTATGTATTTTTTAATAATTAATAACATTTTTAATTTAGGCCCTCTTTCAAAAACCCAAAATTCAGCTCGATCAAAGAAGACTATGTTTTGTGACAGCTTTTGTTAGTCTCGATTTTCGCCTCGAAACGAATGTCAGTCAATGTTAAAGTTGTCATAAAATATCAATAGAACACAAATCAATTTAATTAACTTTGTGTAACTTGAGCTAAACCTAAAATACAGCAATGAGAAAACAGATTAAGAAGCGTTTTTTTTCAGAAACTTTAAAACGCCCGCGTCCTCAAGAAGAAGGCGCACGGCGGGCAGATCAAGATGCCGTAGGAATGTCAGCAGGGACTTCAGTCGAACAAAATCGTGTTGAAACACCGCAAGACGAATCGAAAGTTTCTGGGGAGAGGCCACCGAAACGAACATTGAATTCCATTGTTGCAGGAGGAATTTTCGGTAAGGTTTTAACTGTTAATACTAGTGGGTAACAACGAGTTACAGTGATTCAGATTATAAAAAAAACTCCGAAAGAAGAAGCCTTAGAAGACGAACAGAAACCGATTGGAGCACCGAATACATTGATTACCACGCCAACGAATACTGGAATAGAATCGGCGCCACCAAGTGAACCATCGTCTTCTGCAGCAACTGGAGGCGCAGAAGGATCGCGAGAGATGCGAACAATGAGCAGCAACCAACAGCAGCGCCGACCGCAAGTACCAAGCAACCGACTGGGTCTGGTAGCGCAGCCGCAAGAGTAAGTAAAATAGTATATTACATACCCAATGGTGTAGGAGACATATTAAGCTCGAGTCACAAATTTTGGAGCACTCGAAACCATTCATTCTTAGAATATTGACAAAATATTAAAATATATTCCAAAAATTGAAATGTTTTCCAACAGAATAATTTTGTTATAGCAGACGCCTTATCAAGTGATTCCTTTGGAAACTGACGGAAATGACCACTGCCCATTGTACGAGTTCATGTATACGGGAATGTCAAACCTCAACAAGCCTTTTATTTTATCTAGCACAAATATTTTTCACCGTTAACAGCGGACCAACTGCAACCAACCTGCAACCAATCGTACTCGCACGTCAACTTACCTTAAGTTACACCTATAAAACAGAAAATAATTTAAAATTTGGAGATAGCTAATGATAATATTTTTGTGCGAATTTTTGTCTATACAATTCATTTACCCGATATGATGAATTGACCGTTTCGACATGACTTCTTCCGACAAGCCTTGCATTTCTGAAACCTCTATGCCAGCAAATGCTGATTCGTATACTTGGAAATCATTTTCAGTAAATGGAGCCAAAAATCTTGTTCTCCAACACAATCATCAATGTCAATTTTAATTCTATAATTCATAAAGAGTAGTCGGTTGAAATTGAAATTGGGTTCAGTATTGAACCAAACAAATGTTGGAAATACTCTCAAGTTGCATCATTCATGAAGCAACCTATAGGAATTTTATTTCTCTGACAAAAATTTCAAATGCAACCAAAAACTTATTTAATTTTAAAGTGTTTTGTAAACTATTTCGGTGTAATTTATGTAATATTAATGTTATGTTGATGTGTTACGTTTATGAATTTTTAAATAATAAATAACATCTTTAATCGAGGCCTTCTTTCAAAAACCCACAGTTCAGCTCCGTCCACAAAGATTATGGTATTGCGGCGGTTTTTGTTAATTTCGATTTTCGTTTCTAAACGATATCAGTCAATTTTAATGTTTTAATAAATCAATTTAATTAATTTAAATTAATTTTGTGTAAATCAAACAAAAGGTGAAATATAACAATGAAAAATCATATCTGTACCCCAGAAGCAAAGTATGTTAAGTCCAAAATTTCAAATGTTCAGGAGAGCACTTTAAAGTTTTTTTGACAACAGTTTTTGCTATAGTTCCATGACGGTACAAGGTAGAACAATGATTTTTAGACATGGATAGAATTTTTCTGACAATAGCAAATGAAAGTGTGAGTTTCGTTTAGTGACTTACCATAAAAAACTCAATTTGGAAAATTTTGGACTTAACATAGTTTGCTTCTGGGGTACAGATATTAAACTGCGATTTTTTTCTGAAACTTTAAAACGCTCGCATCCTCAAGAAAAAAACGCAGAGGGACCAGATCAAGATTCTGGAGAAACTTCAGCAGACACTTCAGCTAAACCAAGTCGATTTGGAACAACACAAGACAAATTGGAAGTTTCTGGGGAGAGGCCAACGAAACGAACATTGAATTCCGTAGATGCTGGAGGAACTTTCGGTAAGGGTTTAACTGTTAATATCTACTAGTGGGTTACAACTAGTTACATTGATGCAGGTTATGAAAAGAACTCCTGAAAAAGAACAATTATCACAAAGGGCAGAAGACAAACAGAGGCAGATTGGATCACCGAATACATTGATCACCACGCCAACAACTACTGGAACAGAATCGGCTTCACAAAGTGGACCATCGTCTTCAACAGTAACTGGAGGCGCAGAAAGATCGCGAGAGATGCAAGGTACGAACAATGAACAGCAACAAACAGCAGCGCCAACCGCAAGCACCAGCGCGCAAACATCTTATGAGAACCAACCGATTGCGCCTTGTAGCGTAGCTGCAACAGTAAGTAAAATAGTATATTACATACCAAATGTTCTAGGAGACATATTACGCTCGAGTCACAAATTTCGGAGCGTTCGAAAGCATTAATTCTTAGAATATTGACAAAATATTGAAATATATTCCAAAAATTAAAATGTTTTCCAACAGAATTATTTTATCACATGATTTTATTAGAAATTGGCGGAAGTTACCACTGCCCATTTTGCGATTCCACGTATAGGAGAATGGAAAACCTCAAGAAGCATATGCTTAAGAATCGCAATACAAGAATACATAGTTGCAGGATATGCCACAAAACCTTCATTGGTACTGATTCCTACGTTAGTCACATAGAAACGCACGAAGTTAGGTGTAATTTGTGCCATAGGAAGTTCAGGAATGAAACCCAATTCAGATTACACATAGGTAAATGCCGGCAATTGAAATGTTTGCATATGATGTATAAATGTATATAACACACGCGTTTCTTATTCACAACACAAAAGAATTCACAAGAGGAGAGAATCATTTTTCTTTATCTTCAACCAAAATGTGCAATTGGTTTGAGATGTGGATCAAATTCATTATGGACGAAAGAAACTTTTTCAGTTATTAAGTTTTTACTTTATTGTAAATGTAATTTTAAAGTGCTTTGTTACATGCAATTAGTAGAAGACGTTGCACCTACATCTAGAATCACTCTAAAATAAAGTAGCTCATATAAATTATTGTGCATATTGAGAAAAAATCCCGAAACATGTCATGTTTAGAATAGTCTATCCTGTAAAGTGAAAATTTCATCCCGAACCTCAACCGTCTTCGAATGTCAGTTACAACCCCAATTTATTAAAATGGAAGAGGGGACTTGTGATACCTCATTTGAAAGGTCTCTGTTCAAAAATGATATGGTTGAAATATGAATTCCCAAGATGAAGCGTAAAAAAAATAATCTGTTTAACGAAATTCGCTCCAGCGCATTAAAAAATTAAAAATTAATAGCGTTTCGTTCGTAGTAATGTAATACAATAAAAAATAAATCAATCAGCACTTTAAACTAATCTAACACAGTCAAGATAAGTTTTTATGTCACTTTATGAACATTTTAGTTGTTTTTGGTTGCCTTCTCCGTATCAAGAACTAAACACTATTACTTTTTGATTTTCTTGATGTGTCGAACAAATTTCGTCAAACAGATTAATTTTGTTTTACTCTTTATTTTTACCAAAAAAATTTAAACCGTAGAATTTTTGAATAGAGCATGAAAAGACCTTTCAAATGAGGTATCATACGCCCCCACTTCCTATTTATCATATCTTTAATCTAGGCCCTTTTTCAAAAAACCCACAGGTCCACTCTATCCACAATGATTATGTTTTGTTGATTTCGATTTTCGTCTCTAGGCAATAACTCAGTCAATTCTAAATGTTTAACAAATTGTCAGCATTTAAATTAATTTTGTGTCACTCAAGCAAAAGGTAATATATTACAATGAAAAAACATATTAAACTGCGTATTTGTTCTGAAACTAAAACGCTCGCGTCCTCAACAAAAAAGGGCAGAGGGACCAGATCAAGGTTCTGGAAAAAATTCGGCAGGGACTTCGGCCAAATCAAGTCGTTTTGGAAGAACACAAAATGAACGGGAAGTTACTGGGCAGAGATCGATGCCAAAGAAACGATGATTGAGTTCCGTATATGCTGGAGGAACTTTCGGTAAGGTGTTACGTTCTAATACTAATCTGTTACCACTAATTTCAGAAACGGTGATTAAGTTTGCGAAGGAGACAAGGATTATCGCAGAGGGCGGAAGACAAACAGAGCCTGATTGGATCACCGAATACATTGACTACCAAGTAAACAACTGCGGAAGTGCATCGGCTTCACATCGGTAACTGCAAACAGATCGCGAGAAATGCAAGATACGAACGATGAGCAGCAACAGACTGCAGCGTCAACCGTACCAACCATCGCGCAAGAATTTGATCCGAACGAAGTGAATGCGTCTGGAAGCGGAGTGCCAGTAAGTAAAATAGTATAATTATGCAGTGTTGTAGGAAAGATTAATTTTTTGAGGGCGTAATTGTTTTACAA
Organism: Dascillus cervinus; assembly: GCA_949768715.1. Taxonomy (NCBI): domain Eukaryota; kingdom Metazoa; phylum Arthropoda; class Insecta; order Coleoptera; family Dascillidae; genus Dascillus; species Dascillus cervinus. The sequence continues at coordinate 28,452,385 of OX458323.1, forward strand.
GTATAATTGTGTGCTGTACTTTTTCTTCGACTACATTAATTCCCGGGAATTAAAAAAAAAGAAATATTTTATTAGTTTAACAATGCTATGAAAAGAAGAATGGGACTACTTAACCTAGAAATCAAACTGTCTTTGATTCCTTGTTTATCAAAATTATTAATGTGCACATAGAAATAAAAAGTAACATGTATATAACAAACAAAGTAAAATAACATAACATAAGTAATAACTAGAATAAATAAAATAACTCATTAAGAGAAGAAGAAAGCGGGGCTGTGCCAAGAACACTAGCAACGTTGCCTCTTTGTATAGCCAAACTTATTCGTTGCTTCAAATACGTTTTGGCTTGAGGAATCCCCGTTGTTTGCACAATACGCCTCCCCAAATCTTCAAGGAGAGAAAGGGCATCAGCACTCCAAGGACCCAAAGTTTCCACAGCGAAGGCGACAAAAAAATAATCATTAGAAATTGACTTATATTTTTTTTTCTTAAGATTTTCTGCCAAGTGGGCAGCAGATCTTGCAGAAAATAAAGAATCAGTTAAATGAGAAGGGGCAAGTGTATCCGTACAAGTAAAATCCCAAACTAAGGATTTACCTACTTTCCATGGAATAACTGTAATACCATCTGGACGTTTGCCATCATCCCTCAGAATACCATTAGGTTCAAGGATACAAGGAATGTTGGCAGATGAGAAAGCACGTTTAATAATGTCATTAATACAGCTGTGACGAGAGAGTCTTCCAGCACTTTTAATGCACGATAAACCATAATGACCCAACGAGTCTACAGCAGAACCGCACGAGCAGATATGAGGATGACAGAAATTGATCCCCAATCTAAGTGAAATAGCAATTTGTAAGATGTTTTTTTCTAAAAGAGTACCTAATTTACAAGATGGAAGAGCTTCAAGCCAAGCTCCAGATTCAAGTTCAGATCCAGCTAATAAGATAGCTTTTTCTGTGATATTTGAGGAAGATAATAAATTTTTAAATATTTTCTCACAGATAGGTAAGTCCCAATTTCTTTGAATAAAAAGCTCTTTTGGAAGTAAAGACGAATTAGAAATTTCCTTCCAATAATCAACAGCCTCGTTAAGGGATGTAATTTCAAAATTAGAAAAACTAGAAGGTAGAATGGACATAATAAGTTCAGAATTAGAAAATATAGAAGACAAAAAGGCAGGCGAGGAAATATAAATTATAGACCTTATACCTAATCCACCAAAACGGATTGGTAATTTGGCTTGAGTCCAAGATCGAATTGTAAATTTAATATTCAAAATTTTTTCCAAAGTAGCAATAACAATATTATCCAATTCAAGACACTCATCTTTAAATTTCCAAAAAGGACAACATCTGAGATTATAAGTGAAATTAGGTATCCAAAAACAATGGCGGAGTAAAAATAAACTAATATGAGGATTAATTTTACATAGATTTGAAGAAAGTAAAGAGAATGAATCAATTTTTTTAGAAATGAATGGAGGAATTGCTGCATCGAAAATAGGACAACCAAGAGTAAAAAGGTCTTCAACATTACAAACGTGAATACAAGGAGCTAATAATTCGAATCTTTCCAAAATTGAAGACTTGTCTAATTCCGAAACATTCATTATTAAGGAAGAACAGTTCGCATTTATTGAAATTACCAATTTTCTTAAATTCAGAAATTATCGTTTCTAAGTCTTGTAAGACATCCAAAGCCTTACCACCTAAAGAACCATCATCCAAGTACCAAACATTCAATTCTGAAATCAAATTCTTAATAATTTGATGAATCGATAAACTAAAAATTGCAGGACCGAGAGGGTCACCTTGTTGACAACCTACTGAGGATTCAATAACATTTCCATTAAAGAATAATTTTGATTGATAAGCATAACATTGCCAGAGATAAGGATATATATCTGGAGTAACAGCCGTGACAACAGAAAGAAGGGAGTCTCTTTCGATAGAATTGAAAGCATTTTTAACATCGATTTTAAGGAAAACCTCAGCATCAGACTGATTATTAATATAAGTTCTAATTGAATGAACAGTTCCCTCACAACCACCCTTAATTCCAAAACCTAATTGAATAGGATGAAAAAAGGAAGATAACGAATCCTTAATGTGGAAACTGCATAATTTAGAAGATAAACGTCTAAAAGTTGAACCTATTGCAATAGGGCGGATACCGCCATCTTTTTTAGAAAGAGCACAAAGAGAGGCACCATAAAGAATAGGTCTAATATCAGAAAGAACTTCACCAGCTAACATGAGATTGCAGAGACTACAGATGGCTTTCAATAAGTGACGACCAGAGTCACCTGTACCATTACCTAATAAATCTTTGAGATGTTGTGGTCTTATTCCATCCATTCCAGCAGCAGAACCATTAGGGAATGACATAATCGCTTTATAAACTTGATCTTCAGAGACAGTGAGATGTTCTACCATTTCTTCAGGTGGATCAGGAAACTGGAGTAATCTTGAAGGAATTGGATGTTTAGATTTCAACGATTCAAAAGTATCAGCATTATTGTTGGCAAATGAGTCATCAGAAGATAATAAGCGAACTGCACCCTTAATATCACCATCCGCAATTTTGTTCTCAACCGATTTATAAATTGAAAATTTTGAGAAATCGGTTTTGGAATAAAGTATGGAGTCCACGTTAGAGTCAGCATTCTTCTTAACTTTAGAAGTTAAAGATTCCTTTTCATAACCATTTTTAATAGGAACATGAAGAACACGAAAGGCAAAAAGAAAAAGGTCTTCCCAGGATGGTAAAGAATTAACGGAAACACATTCATTTATAATTTTGGCTAGTTTACTAGCCACGGATATTCTAGCTCCACGCGGAATTCTTCTAAGAATACAGACATTCGATTTTAGGTAACCAATTTTTTCTGTTAAATTGAGAAATTTAACAGGAAGTTCCGGAACAGGCACATTCTGTTTATTATTTATCTATTAGAAATTTTATTTATTTACTTTTTGACCGAAGTCTCAGAATTAAACCGAACTGACACTGGCACTGGCACTGACACTGGCACTGGCACTGGCACTGGCGTCGATTATCCGAACTAATTGGGACCGACTACCGTTCGTATAATCGAAAATTCGGATGACCGAACAGTCATAGTTTATGAGCACTAAAACGCTCAAAATGATAGAATTTAAACATATATTGAACAACAAATAATATTTCAATCACATTATAATGTAATGTAATGGCAAAGTTAACGACGATTCGGATAATTGACGTTCGGATAATCGACGCTCTACTGTAAATGCAAACCGAAAAATTTCTTTGGTATTTGAGTTTAAACTACTCAGTCACTTAAAATGAAAAAAGTGTATCAATTAAGCGTTGTTAATATATAGAAAATAAGAGGTTATGAAAAATGAGTTAAGTACCCGGTGGCATTGAAATTGCAACAGCCAATAGGGCCAATAATTGATTTATATCTTCCTGGTGTTGAATTTCAATGTCGCTGATGTTTTTATTTTAGGATATAGAAGGCGGTAAAATCAAAAACTGGAAGGAAAAGACACGAGACAAAACAGGATGGAGACAGTCAACCAAGCCATGGGCCTACAAGGCCTGCAGTGCCTAGTAGAAAATTTAGATAGGCTTCCCCGTCAAACAAACAAAATACCGCCCTACTGAATCATAAATGTTTTAGTTAAAATTGCAGTCATTAATCATTTAATTAAGGATATCTTTAAAGCGTATTTGCTGGTATTTGAGTTTAAACCATTTAGCTGTTTAAAATGAAAAAGTGTGTTTTTCTGCTTTTTTCGATGCACAACAAGAATGATTGTTTCTCACGTTCGATTTCATTGGAACGTTTTTCTTATCGAACAGACTCACTTTCTATGTTGTCACTTTATTTATTAAAAAAATTGTTTTGATCATAAATTAAAATGATCAAATTAATGAGATTGCACAGTTCCTTCAGAAGCAAATTAAATTGAAAAACTCCCAGACACATATTATCCTTGACTTTCAAAACCCATTCGCAGCCCGAAAAAACCAATGATTTACATCGATAATTAAAAATTGATCAAAAAACCTAACTAGCCAAAAGCACTTAAACAATACTTGCACGGTGCCATATTCTCTTCCTGACTATTAAACCTGCCGAAATGAAAACAACAGATATTTTCAGCGCTGACGCGCCTTAAAAAATCCGTCTCGTTTTTGATTGACGCGCGGCATTGATTGGAAATTTTTTCCTGCAAGCGTACAATCAGAATAAATTTAATCCGAAGATGTTTATCCAGCGGTGAGGAAATCATCGGTAAAAAACTCATTTAGCATTGTCTTTCCGTTGTGAAATTTCAAGGATTCGTTTCGAAATTCGACGGACTCGATTGCTCGTCGAGAAAACACCACGCACGCAAGCTCAACGCATAAGGGCGCCCCAATCGCGCCGCGAAAGCAAAAGATTCGCAATTGTCAACAGTTTCTAAAAACGGGCGAATCACGTGACGGCGACGAATTTTTACTGGAAATTGGCGGGCAGGGAAAGTGTTCCTTTCACGCCTCGTGGCGTGTCCCCCGACCAGGTCCGTACTTTTGATAAAGCTGGGAAAAAGATTGAATAGGTCAGTGCCGGAGATTATCATACAATGACCATATTAGGCGGGAGCTCTTGTGAATGAAGTCACGCGGTTGTTTATTTGTTATTTATAGATTCGTTTGGTACACATTCTTTCGTAATTTTTTTCATGGCACGATTTGTGTACTAAAAAATTTTATCAAGGTAAGTGGCACTTGGCGGTGGTTAGGGGCAAAAAATCCCAATAAGAACGGCTGGTTTCGCAGACGCAATTTATACGGCTGAAATGAGGTGAGACGGTGGATCGATTTTTTTTGGTGGCCGTTTTGCGATTTGAAAGCGTGGTACGGGTTATTGGATTGGAAAAAAATCGTTCGGCATAAATTATGTAAATAATAGGTTAAACAAAATTTATGTTGGTTTAGGAGAATTAATTTAATGTGGCCACTGAATTGATAAAAAGAAACTAAAAAAATAAATGTGTTCAGTGAAAGCCTTAATTTTATTTTTATACAAATTTATGAAATATGAGCAATTTCAAGTTTGTGAAAATGGAATGATAAATTAGCTCATAAAAATACCAAATAACAATAAAAGAATTGGATCATAAAAATGCTATTTTATGTCATGTATTGATGTCATCGATCCAATGAACTTTTTTCCTTTCGAAAAAACCATTTGCAGTTAACTATTTCTTCGGTTGATAATTCGTCGAATTTCGGTATTTGACAATTTTTAGTTTTTATATCAATACCTGTGCAACGTGCAACTCTCTAAATCGCGGTCCTATTGTGCTATTTTTATTGGCGATTTGATTTGGATGCAAGGAATTTTATTAAGTGAATTTCAGCAAAGTTTTTAGTTACTTTCAATTTCTGTGCATAACATTTATTTCGTGAATGTGTTCGTCGGGGCAATTTAAAATAAATTAAAATTGATTGAGGCACTTAAAACCGCTTGTTTATTTATTTTATTTTCTAAAAATGTAAATGAGTAATTGTTGGATACTTAAATTGCCATTACGGTAATTTATAAAATAGAAGTAAACATTCAGTAAACAAAAGTTAGTATTTCCCAACTTTTAAATCGATTTTGGTGAATAAACTATAAATTATTTAAAATGCTACCATTATGCCATTAATTACAAGTTACATCGTTGAACTGGTGAAAATACAGACCCACATCAAAGGCACAAGTGATATTAGTTGCATTATGACACTTTCCTAAAAATATGTTTTTAAGTCAAACCACTAAAGAATAATATTCATTCATCAAACAATAGTTAAATTAATGGAATGTGAAACTCGTGCCAGCACTCAAAAATATTTTTCATTTTATAATTATAATTTAATTAAAATTAATTAAATTAATTAATTAATTAGATGAAGAATTTTTTAATTTTTAATGTGTTGTAGCGAATTTCGTTAAACAGATTAATTTTTTTTGCTCTTCATTTTTCCAATAAATTTTTAAACCATAGCATTTTTGAACAGAGCATAAAGAGACCTTTTAAATGAGGTATCACAAGGCCCCCTTCCCATTTAAAATTTGGGGGGTTGCAACTGTCACTCGAAGGGGGTTGAGGTTAGGGATGAAATTTTCACTTTATAGGATATCACGTGAGAGACTAAAAATGACGTTTTTCGGGATTTTTTTCTAAATATGCATAATAATTGAGATAATGAATTTATTTCATTTGACTGGCGCTCACTGTATATATAGGGTTTTCCAATAAGAGGTGTTATTTTGAATAGCCCGTTATTTCGGTAGATGTCACTTTTGGAGCTGTAATTTTTTGACATTTGACAAGTAGAAACTACGCCATTAATAAAAATGGAACGATACACGCTTCAACAACGCATTGAAATTATTAAAATTCACTATAAAAATGGTGAAAATAATAATAATAATAATAACACCTCTTATTGGAAAACGAAGCCATCCAGGTGGAAATGGGCCTCATCACTCAAGATGATTTTTCGATGGAATTCCGGATCATTTTCATGCATTTCAAGGACCCAATCGGCAAAGATACGACGTTGTTGATGATCGGCCGGCTTGAGTTCTTGTGTAAACTGAACTTTATAAGCCTTAAGACCCAAATCTTTATGCAAAATACGGTGTAATGACGTTTTTGGAATGTCTAATTCCAAAGAACGACGAGGAATGGACAAACCTGGGTTTTCTTCAACACTTTCGGCTACAGCAGCAATATTCTCGGCTGTTCTTGAGCGACGTGCACGGGTTTTATTCTTCACATCACTAATTTTTCCACCAATTTCTGTATTGCGGTCCGACAAGGTGCTTCACGACGACCCAAAAATGTTCGAGTTTTACGAACCGTCTCTGCCAAATTTTCACCATTTTTATAGTGAATTTTAATAATTTCAATGCGTTGTTGAAGCGTGTATCGTTCCATTTTTATTAATGGCGTAGTTTCTACTTGTCAAATGTCAAAAAATTACAGCTCCAAAAGTGACATCTACCGAAATAACGGGCTATTCAAAATAACACCTCTTATTGGAAAACCCTATATAAAAGTAACTTCATGTTGCATGTACCCTTATTGCTCCAAGCCCTTCAATTGTTATAAATGGGTCGTAATGGGTACAGCTGCTATGTATTCCTAACGAAAATTAAATTTTAAACTAAAATTCCGAACTTAAATTGTTGATTTGTTCATAAATATCGCATAGAAAACAGAAAAACTCGGAGAAAACGATTATAAACATTAATAACAAATAAAATTATCACAAATTCCCAGAAACACTCCTCAAACAGCATTTTCTCCAGTAATTGTGTATCGCACATTTAAAAATAGCATTGAACTGGAAGGGTTAATAACATTCACATAATTTACAATTACAAATTGCATAATTGCTTCTTATTAAATTCATGCAAATTAAACAATTATAAATTAATGCACAGTTTCACATACATATTAATTTTACTTGAAACAATAAAAATCATTTATCTGAAGAATTGAAGAATGTTGATCACTGCACTTGTTATCTGCACATTTGACTAATTAAAGCACAAATTAATTTCGAGCAATTTTATATATGAATAATTAAATTATTTTTTTTTCAAAAAAATTCAATATGTGGCGTTCTTCAAACGTGTAATTACTTAAATAAACTTAAGTCCTTAATAAAAGCAAATTATATAAATACAGTACAACTTTATCTGTCCTGATTAGTGAAGTTGCACTGTACAGTATTAAAGGGTTACCACTGCAAACAATATACAGCTTCTTTGTAAACAACAGATGGAGTGGCGTAGCGACAGCAAATGGCCATCCAAGGAGCGAGTCCCGGGTCGATCCCCGGTTGGAAAGGCGCGTTACGCAACCCGGCAACTTGCATAAATAAAATTGCCTGCAAATCTAATTTGCATCTGAGATTTTTTTCCAGAGACAGTCGCGCCGGTTAAATAACGCAGAACAGACTGCAACAAAGCTGCATGCATAAATTTAGAAGCCCACGAGCAACCTTACGTTCCCGTAACTGATGATTGCAGCATCGCTCGCGAACCGTATTACGTAAACCATGAGCCGGGCGATTTTGAGCGAAGGAATGGTTCCAAGAAAATTGCCGGCAATCAGAAGGAGAATAAAAACGATTCAACCGCCAGCAGAAAGTGTTTCAAGGCGACGTTTAATCTTTGCGATTAAAGGGATGATTAGCGGCACGCGCGTCTTCAACTTGACTCCGAAACGGCCCAATTATTTCTTTTTTGCGATTGCATCGAGCTTAAGTGAGCGTTTACTCGCCGGTTGAGGTTACAATGGGCTACTGAATGGAGGCGGTGATGATCATTAACGAAAGGTCATCGAACAGTATTTAAATGAAAAAATGGTGAACAACAGCGTTAAGTGGTGACTACAATGGGTTTTGCAACATCTGAGAATCTGAGAAAAATGCTCATGTACGAGCGATTACGTACGGCTGTGGTGTAATTGTAATTGCGGATGATCTTCGTGGCTGTAATCCTTTTTATGAGTTTGAAGTTTTTTTGTGTTTTGTTTGCGTGGGTTTGTTGCGTTTAAATGGTGATTGTAACATTGTAAACGGATTTAATGATGGCACATCTACTAGAATATGTAGTAAAATTAATTACAAGCAAACATTTCTTGGTGTGGGTTAGGTCATGTTGTAATAAATAGTGTCAGTTGTGACCTATTTGCATATAGGTTTTTCTCACATCACTTACTGTGACTTGTAATTGATGCTCAATGTTATAAATTACTTTGTCTATAAATGGTTATTTTTTAATTAAAGAAGGCCATGTTTTAATAAATACGGCCAGCTGTGGCCTTTGTTGTTTTTTTACAAATTAGCTTTCATCTTCACTTTGGTCTGAAAAATTGTTGCCCAAATTTTCTGTTACCTACTCAGTGATATTTCCTGGTACAACTACAGCAGCCCCTATTTCTTGAAGGAATGTAGGGAATCAGTTGTGTCAGATTTTCTAATTTTTTAAGACGAAATAGGAAAAATTTCGACCGGTTCAGTTATGAGCACAAATTACTACAAAAAGATCAGGGAAAATACTCGAAAAGGATCAGGGGAAACCTGGAAAAGTCAGGGAATTTGAAAATACAGAATTACTGTAAACCATCATTATAAGGATTTGATACAGTTGTCACTGCCTTCCTTCCTTCAACCAGTTCCTCCATTGCCCTCGATTTTTCCACTGACCTTCCCTTCCTGTACATAGCTTCATCGATCTCATCTCTAAACGATCTTCTAGGTCTTCCTCTTTTTCTTCGTCCAACCGGGCTCCATTCTGTTCATCCACCTATGTTCTTCTGGTCTCCTTACATGCATGTACCACAACAGTCTTTTTTGTTCAATGAACGTTGGGTATCTTTCTCTACTTTCATTTGCTTTTTTATAACTTCCTTTCGGACTTTATCCATTAGTGTTAATTGACAACTTCTCCTCCAGTATGCCATTTCGGTGGCGTTATTTTTCTTTTACTGTTCTTATTTAAAATCCAATTCTTGCATCCATAAGTATGTCCCTATGCATTTTCCTATTGTATTTCTTATGATGTTTCCATGTAGTTATCATATTATAGACACCACCCTAATCTAAAAAACTAAAATATTGATGTAATGTAACCCTCTGTCCATTCTTCTGGGAGTTTTTTCCCGTCTATCTCCCTTTGGAATATTGTTGTTATTAGTCTCAATTATTTTTTGAGCCCATATTTTATTAACTCCGGTATCAGTCCTCCGGATCCATCTGCTTTTTTATTTTTATCTCTTTTATCATTTTCTTCACTTCTTCGACTGTTACTGTTACCCCCTTTTGGTCTCTTCTTTCAATTTCTTCCTTCTGTCTTTCCTTCCCCATTTCCTTGAAATTTCGATCTCTCTTCATTTAAAAGTGTTTTGTAATATTTCACTCATTCTTCTTCTAGTGTTTGTCCTTAAATTTTGATTGTTTTCCATAATTGTGTACATCTTGTACCGCTCATGTACTGTTCTAAATTTAGAATTTACTTGTGGCTTGTGCTATTATTACACAAATGTTTTTGCAAAATGAATAATGCTATGGTGCGACAGTGGCTTGATTCTTGGGAGAATAGCTATAGAACATCACACAGTGATGTGCAGCAGAGATAACTTAAATTTCCTAAAAGTGTGGCATATAGCCTTTGTTGCCCTTCCATTGACGAAGAAATTAAACTTTTAGTATTCAATGGCGATACGAATTAAAACTGTCTGAATTTGTTTTGGTTGTCAACGAATTAAACCGTGTTGTAACAGTTTTGTGATGTTAAGATTTTTTTAATGAGTTTGGACGACATTTCAGTTAGATTAATGTCTGCAGGAATTGAAGGCACGTCCCACGCAAATGGATTTATTACAACACAATGTAAGCGAACCCACGAGCATGTAAAGCGTGAATAATGGACGTGAAATGCTCGAAAACATTAATTTACCATAACATTAGATTAAATGTCAAAAATCTGTTCAGACACTTAGCGTGCGGTATTTTTAAAACGCGTGTAGGTTCGCTTAATAGGCTTTCTCTTTGGGTCACTTAAATGTGGACGAAAAAATAGCTCCTTGTGAATTAACATAAGAACACAATAAAAGTGGGATGGGTACCCTAGATAGCTTTCAAATTATTGTTTAAAAATAAATTTGACTCACAATTTTTAATGATTAGTTAAATGAACTCCGTTTCTCATGCTGAAATGCAGTTTGCGAATTTACAAATAAATTGGATGGTTTCTCTGAGCTCTTCTGGGAACGGATGCAGCAGAAAATTAATTCTCTAAGCAGCTCCTAAAATTAACGATTTTTTTTCTGGAAATTACCCAACGCGAATGCAGATATTATGTAAATAAATCCTGAGAGAATTTTAAAGAATTTCGCAACGGTCAAGGGTCAACAGTAACATCGAAACAATCAAATTTCATAACCGCGCGGAAATGCAGCCCACAAATTTATTTTCTTCAAGAAAATTATGCAACCAACAATTAATTACATCAACATACAAGACTCACTAGATCGTGTCGTAAAAACTTGGAGCTTTTCGAGCAATATTGAAGGTGTCGAATTTTGTTAAAGGTCATAAATGTAATTACAAATGTGGTACACAAAAATGTTTTAGAAAAAAATTTTTTTGAAGGTCTCAATTTTGGCAAACATCACAAATAAAAATAAAAATTCAAAAATCAAATTAAAATGAGCAATTTTTGTTTACCGTAGGGTTAACGCTCTTTAAAAAAACCTTGAGCTTTGAAAAACGGTTTTTGAAGGTCTCAATTTTTGTTAAAGGTCACAATTATAATTGAAAATCACACCTTGTGACGTGCAAGGAAATTCCTGCCCTTTTAAAATCACTCACCAAAATTTGAAAATATTTCGAAGGTCTCCAGAAAGGTTACAAATAATTCAAAGCTCCCCAAAAAATCTTGAACGTTTTAGTGTTTCAATAAAATTTCTTGGGGAGTTTTAAAGGTTCGATTAAAGGTCAAAAAATCTATCTTCCACCCACTCAATTTAATTTTCGATCGAGACGTCACGGAGTGCTGATCGGTGTCGGAATTAAACCGTGTTACGCCACTGGGGTCACATTTTCTTCGATGCTCCTTTTACGGAAGCTTGCGTTGCACAATGTTTCTAAAAATATCGCCGATAACCAAAATCGAATCCGGTCAAGGATCGTTCGGATTTCGGGTCGAACGATGAGCGAAAAGGACGTACCCAATGCAATTTTCACGGATGGGACGCGATCCTTGACATCTGCATTTAATTGGCGGCAATTCGGGGTAATTTCGTGAAGATCATGTTTCCCGCTCAACAAAATCAATTAGCAAAATGGATTTAAATGCGAATTTAATTGCGAATCCTGATTTTGACTGGAACTCTCAGGGACGCCGATTAAGCGACAATTTTATTTGAGTTGGCCGCACAACTTCGTTTTGTTCTTTTTAAATAATAAAATTAATCTTTATTTCCATTAAATAATTAAATTTCTTAAGCATTGAAACAAGTCAGAATTAAAATGTTAATGTTTGGTATTGTCCAAATTATTTTAGAGGTCCTTCGGACTCAAAACCCCATTATTTTATTGACGCAAGGTTGAATGCCCAATTTGACTGAAAATGCCCATTAATAAATTTGAATGAAATTTAATTTCTTCAAGAAAAAAATCCTTGTGAAGTCACATTTCCTGGTGAATTTTTTTGAAATTATTTTCTTTCTAATTTACAAAAATAAATACCAAAATTGCTCAATAAAAATTCAAGAGTTAATTTAAAGGCGAAATTAATTTCTGTCTTGAATTTATGAATGCAAATGAAACTTTGATGGACACTAATGAACGTCATTTGCATAAAAATTAATCAAAAAATCGCCTACAAACTAACGAAAATTATTTAAAAAATGGTCAAAATTGTCCGACTTTCAAGCTAATATTTTTCTCATTTTTGGGTCAATTTTATTTTTATTTTCACTTGGTGAGATCATAGCTTGAGCGCAATCTGGACCAGTCGGTCACATTTTCGGCCCCCTGACACACCTCTGGGTGCCTTTTTCCTTGTGCTTGGGCGAAGAAACGGTAGCGTTTGCGCGTGACTAACTCCCATAAATACGCCAGTGACATGCAACAACAGATGCAACGCGGATAATGCGGATCCGGGTTCCATCGGAGTCCCCGCGGTTTAAATGTCGACGCGGGGCGCGCACCCATTCAATTCCGGGTGCGTTGCCAAGGCCGGATTATTTCGAAGACCGCTTTCTAATCGGACAAAGAGTCGCGATCGTTCCCGGGAGGAAGTTAATGTGTAACTTTCGACGAGATGCACTCGGCTTCCGGACCAGGGGTTCTGAAAATGTCCTTCCGAAGGTCGCGGTTCATTCATGAGCGTTACGAATGTGTGTTGTTGTTCGGCGGACCTTGAATTTATAATAACGCCGCTTTTAAAAATTGGAGCAGTGAGTTCACCGGACAAAAAAAAGTAAAAGGAAACGTTTGTGATACTTGTAATTACGGTTGTTTCTTCAGCGGTTGTTGTAATTTATTGTTGGATTTTTTATTATTTTTCCGAGTTGTGTGGTTGGTTGGAACGATTGTGCAATTCTGTAATGGTCGAACTTCTCTAATTTTTTTAATTCTTATCGAATTCCGATCACGTTACGAGTGCGAGGATTCAAGCTCTAATAATTGGCACAAAACAGGGATTGGTTAAGTCCAGTTATAAAATAATGAGATAAGCGCATCCAAGTTTAGAAACAGTGAATTAAGAACACAAAACAAACTGTAAATTAAAATCGAACAAAGGAAAAGTTAAAGTATGCAACTTCTTCATTGTGCAAATAAAGGTTCTCCAAAGCGACTTGTCTATACATTTAAATCCGCTCCAAATGGTTTGATAGCGCTGGAATAAATGTAGAACAAGTCGAGTGTCAGTAAACAAGAAAGTAAAGGTAGAAAAGTAGAGTTATTTAATATTTAAGCGAAACTAACTGATTAAACCTCAGTCGCAGTTGTTTAACATGGACTAAATTTAGAACAAGCCAAAATTGATTTAAACCTAGGATTTATCATTAAGGTGAAGTTGTCACGACAGTTAGAATAAGTCGCAGATTCGTGATCAGGAGAGCAAAATTTAAAAACTCAGCTTTAGGGTCATTAAAACTTTGTTCAATTTGTTTATTATTGTTGGAATAAATGAAAGCCAAAAAACCTAGGCACTTCAGTGTCTGGTTTGCTAATTAGGTTCATTCAACTCAAATATAAAAAGTTATTCTACCTACCTTTAAATCGTTTGGAACAAGTCAAGCTTTAATATACAGTAGAACCTCGATTAACCGTCACCGTCGGGACCGGGACTGTGACGGTTAAGCGAATAGACGGTTAACAGAAATTTTGCAATAAACGTGTACAGTAATGAAATTTCAATGTTGGCTTCTGACGAGATGTAACTGAAAACGCGTGCAAGTGCATCCGACACATTTATATTTATCAAAATAGGTTACAATAGGAAACTGCCATTCAAACGAAAGACCGACCACCCTGAGGATGGTATAAAGACATCGCATCGCTTTGACCGCGCTCGTCGCGTTTACGTTTTTTTTTTTTGACGTTGACGGATAACAGAGAGTGACGGTTAAAAGAGTGACGGTTAATCGAGGTTCTACTGTACAATAAAGTAAAGTTTAAAAACCTGAGTACATTAAACTCAAGTTTAACAAACTATGGGCCGGTTGTTCAAAGACAGCTTAAGCCGGGTTTTAGTTAAACTCGGTTTACTGAAGAAACTAGTGTTGTAGTTGTAGTACTAGTTTCTTCAGTAAACCGAGTTTAACTAAAGTCGGCTTAAGCGGTCTTTGAACAACCGGCCCTAAGTTTACTAAACTGAGGTTTAAGCTTATTAAAACTATGTTTTAAAGGTTTGTTGTCGTTGGAAAAAATTTGGAATAAGTTACAACAAAGGAAGGTTCAATTAGATCTCGATTTTTCAGTACCTAAGCAACGGTTTACTAACTGAGTTCACTGAGCTAAGGTAATTCTGATAAAAACTAGTGTGAAATTATTGCCATCAATTTAGAACAAGTCAAACTTTACTGCACAACAAATTAAAGTTTTAAAACTTGGATTCTTCAATGTCTAAGAGGTTCGGTTCACAAACTGTGTTTTAGGCTTACTGAAACTAAGTTAAAATTGCGTGTGGTCACTCAGGTGGTTCATGAGGTTATTAAATTCAAGTATAAAAAAGTTAGTTTCATAAAAGCTGTGTCTAAATAGTTTGCAAGCGTTGCAATACAATTGAAAGAAACAAAACAATAGTAAACAATAAATACAAAGTGTACATTTCACCAAAAAAAATTTAGGTTTTCTGGATTTAGATTGAATTCCCCCAAAATTGCTTACATTTAGCAATTGGAACAGATATTTTTGTGTCAATAAAACTCTAAACAACTTTTTCAACTTTTTGAATGTTTTCAATTTAAATCCAGTTATATCTACTGTTGCCATTAACATTTGGAGTGACATTTTTTAAATTTTTTAAACTGTAACACCTCAAAAAGTGTGAAATATCGAACAATTTTTGGTATTTCGTAATCAAAAAATTTGAACCACTTCAACGCTTCAACGCCTTTCATCAAGTTATTTGAGGAATAAATAAAAATCTCCAGGTGTCTCTTTTCAAGCTCATCAATCAGTCGTTGATTAGTAATGTCGTTCGTGAGCGTGACATCCAAATAGCTTAGAAAGCTAGAGCCCACTTAGAAAGTCACGGCGACCGACGGTGCCTATTAATCAAGGCCCCCCAATAAAGAAAATTTATAGCGTCGAATTTTCCCCAAAAACTCCCGGCGCACTATAACCGGTTAAATAATCAACCGTTGGCCAACGGCCAACACAGCGGATCGAAAAGAAAGTTTGAACTTGAACCAGTTACGCCGGGACGATTTGTACGTGTGGAAAGGTAGATAACAAAGAACAAAAGCGATTGCGTCACGATCGATTCAAAGTCCAATCTAATAAATTCACATCTTCACTGTTTGTTGTGGCATTCCGGCGCGAAGATGTAACGGGGGCCTTGAGCGCCCGGTAAATGTCAATGTTTGAAACCGGAAGTTGAAGGTTGTCGCTGACCTAAACGAAACTACTGTTACCATTAAAAATTAATTAATTTTTTTCCGACCGAAGGCTGTTTGAATAATTGGTTTTTCATGTACTTGTTTGTGCTGCACTAAATTTTTACATAAGTCGGTTGGGCAAGAATCACCACCAGAACGGTCTATGCAAATGCTTGTCCTAAAAAATATTCGCGTTAAAATTTAAAATTTGAAAGCAGGTTTGCACAATTTTCAGTTTCTGCTCGATTGGCGACGGTTTTTTCAAAACCGATTAGATTAAATAATGTTGTGCCCACGCTTGGTGACCGGTTGAAGTTGAAAGCGCCAAATTTGGACGTTTTATGGATACGAAAAAAAATAACCGCGCGCATAAACATTAACACTCACATCCGTGTAAAAAAGAGGAAAAATATTAATTTCAGTAATGTCCTAAAATCCTAAAAATTCCTAAAATCTTGATTGCATCCTAAAATGTCCTAAAATGCCCTAAAAATTTCTCCGGTATTCTAAAATTTTGCTTAGACACCTTAGTTTTAATTTTATTATTGATAAGGATTAATTTTTGATTTTTTAGTGTTTTGTAGCGAATGCCGTTAAACAGATTAATTTTTTTTTACTCTTCATTTTTGCAATAAATTTTTAAACCATAGCATTTTTGAACAGAGCATGAAGAGACCTTTCAAATGAAGTATCACAAGCCTCCCCTTCCTATTTAAAACTTTGGGGGTTGCAACTGTCACTCGAAGAGGGTTGAGGTTGGGGATGAAATTTTCACTTTACAGGATATTACGTGATCGACTAAAAATGACGGGTTTCGGGATTTTTTCTCAATATGAATAATAATTGAGATAATGAATTTATTTCATT
Source organism: Dascillus cervinus (assembly GCA_949768715.1). Classification (NCBI taxonomy): domain Eukaryota; kingdom Metazoa; phylum Arthropoda; class Insecta; order Coleoptera; family Dascillidae; genus Dascillus; species Dascillus cervinus. The sequence continues at coordinate 28,468,914 of OX458323.1, forward strand.
TGGCTTGCGCTCACTGTATAACAACATTGGCTCCATTAATTATGGATGTTATTCAGTGTGAGTGGTGAAACCAATGAAGATTTAGTAGATCTTATCAAACAACAAACCCAGTGTTTAAGTGGATGAACCACTTTATCAAATATGTGAAACCTTCCAAAGAAAATAAGGTTATTCTGCTCTTCGATGGCCTTAGAAGCCATTCTTCTTTAGATGCGTTGGTTAAGGAAAAACATGATGGTATCATAACGTTATGTCCTCCCCATGAGAGAGAGGAAAATAAAATGAACTTTTATAACAGTTTATCAAAGTCTCGGAAATGAATTCAATATTGTTCTAAGAATGCCATAACTGGGAAATAGTTGTTTCTCCTGTTTCAATTTTTATAACCATTATAGAATATTTATTATATTTTTTTATAGCTATGTCGTTTTGGACACAATTCTCCTAATATATTGCAAGTAGACAAGTGTTTCTTACCTCTTTTTCTTCTTAGGGGCGATGGTCTGATTAAATGACCTTTTTTTAAAATTGTCTTAAAATCCCCCCCAAAAAATTGGAAAATTATCGGTGGAACCCCTGTTATTTATTTGTTTGGCCAATGTTAATTTAAATCCGTAAAAGAGCTATTAAAAATCCTATGACGTGAAACGATTAACAAAATGCAGGAACCGGCCGTTAATGCGATGACGTTCCACAGAGTAAACACTCGAATTCGAAAAAAATTCGCCACTGAAATTATTCCCAAGGTGGACGGGCAATTGAGCGACAGACCCGAGAATCGCTTAGCGCCCTTCGCAAAAAACGTATTCGAAATTTGAAAAAAATCCGATTACATAATCGGCAATTAAAATAAAAGCCCTGCTCTTGAGTGAGAGTCAAGGTTCGTTTATTATAAGGTCAGCAACGATTTTTTCAGTGTTTTTCATAATTAATTGTGTGAATGTGGCGAGGTTCACGGCTGAACCTCGCAAGCCGTTTACTGGAAACAATCAATAAAATTCTCAATCGAGAATCAAAAACAGAAAGTGAAACGATTAGCACTTTTTGTTTCGACCGGGAAAAACTGAAAACGCGAAAGTGAAAACGTTTCTAAATTATCACATTTCGTCTCAGAAGGGAAATCAAAAATAAACTTGACCTCGTGAAAGTCCAACACGTGCGCACGTGAATTTGCACATTTAACCTGAATTTCTCATTTGCAGACCAGTCCTGATACTATGCCTGCAACAGTACACCTTCCCAGCCGCAGCGCATTCAACCCTTACGCCGTACGATTACGACATAACGGCCTACACGCAGAACCTTCCGGTGGGTCTGCGCGAAACCGCCGCAGCCGCCTTGAGATTGGAACGGGCCGCGGCCCAACCGTCCGCCTGGCAGGAATCCTGCAACCCCACCGAACAGATTCCTTGTCCGCCGAGCAAATTCAGGAAGCACACGGGGGAGTGCAACAACGTCCGACACGCCAACTGGGGTAACCGAGGGGCCCCCTTCCTCCGACTGCTGCCACCGCGATACGCCGACGGTAAGTGGTCGTGACGTCACGGAAGGGAATGCCGCGATGTGCACTTTCTCCGCAAAAGAAGTGAAATTACATTCCTTGACTCAAGTTCATTTCCTCGGTTCAACTACCTCTTTGATTTCAGGCAAAACTCAGCCGAGACAGTCGGTTGGGACGCACGCGCTTCCCAGTCCCGTTGAGGTGAGGAAGGCCTTCAAACCCGAAGAGGTGACAAATCATGAGTCGGTTACGGCCCTTTTGGGAGCGTGGGGAGAACTCCTCTTGCACGATTTGGCCAGTACTGGAAATTTGGAGTCGAAGGAGTGTTGTCAAGGGGCCTTCAGCCATGGGGAGTGTTACGGACGCATGGGCCACAGGCACTGTCTTGAGTACATGCGGTCTTTACCAGCCGTCGAATTGGATAACTGCACTTTCGGTACATAATCCATTTTTTGACATTTTGGAACACGAATTGTAATTATTTTTTTCCTTCAGAACACCGCAATCAAATGAATTTAGTTTCGTCCTTCTTGGACGCTTCCGCCATTTATGGAAGTACCGAGACTGCGGTGCAAAGCTTGAGGACATATGATGCAGGACTTGTCAACGTTTCGGCCTGCGAGGCTTGTCATTCCAATGCCTTATATTCGGCCATCTTGAGGGAACATAATAGGGTCGCAATTAACTTGGCTAGGTTGAACAGGCACTGGCCAGATGAGGTGCTCTTTTTGGAAAGTAGGAGGATTGTGGCAGCTGAAATTCAGCACATCACTTACAATGAGTTCTTACCAACCGTTTTGGGAGAAATCGACGACGATTTGAGGCTTCTAACCCACGGGCACTATTCCCAATATTCCAGTTCAAATCGAGTTGGGATTTATAATGAGGTGGCCCTTTCGGCTTTGCCTTCGATTCTGTCCATGATTCCCAAATCATTGGTAAGATTTTCTATTCAACAGTAATATCCCAAGTGCATCAAAATAGCCCAATAAATTTTTATGTTTCTGCCAAAATGCTTTCCACGTAACAAAATCTCGAGTGCGAAGCACGAAGGATTTTCAATAAATTTGGACACATTTTAAACATCAAAATTTAATCGGGTAAATTTTGACACATTTGAAACGTCAAAATTTAATCGCTATAAAACTAAGGACTTTATTATGTGCATGAAGGAAATAATCTCCATTAATCTTTAATTTAAATAAACCAATTTCAGATGAATGAAACCGCTGAGAATTTCGCTGAAATGATAGACCTACTTATAACAACCCCAGCACAAAATCCCAGCATTGACATGGTGGTTCCATTACGTCACAACTGGGACACGGCTGCTCTTTTTGTGCACATGGGCCGCGACCACGGAATCCCTGGGTACCCTTCATTCGCCCAATTTTGTCAAAACGCAACTGGAAGTAAATTAGCTTTTAAAGACTTCTCCAAGAACGGAATTGAGCCTAAACACATTGCCTTACTTCAAACTCTCTACAGTAATCCAGACGACGTGGACCTATTGGTTGGAGCTCTTCTCGAAACTCCAACTCCTGGAGCTGTGGTCGGCTCGACTTTAGGCTGCCTGCTCAAGCACCAATTTGCGCTCTTACGACGCTCCGATCGTTTTTGGTATGAAAACGATCTCCCACCTAGTTCTTTGACCCGAGAACAGCTGCAAGAAATCCGCAAAGTGACTCTCGCTGGGCTCTTATGTGCTAACACTGAAGATGTGGGAAAAATCCAGCCGAAAGCCTTCCAACAAGAAGATCCGTTTTTGAATGCGCGAATTACTTGCGAACAACACCCACTTCCTGTGCTAACACATTGGTTGGAGATGGACCACATGGCCGATCTGTCCGAGGATATGTTGATGGACGCGATTGCTAAAGCCGAGCAGGAAGTTTTACAAAGGAGGAAAATGGAGTATGAGGTTTGGTCGACTGTTGGTGGGGCCGATCCGAAATCGCCCATTGGGACGGCTGCTTCTTTTAGCAAAGCCAACAAACAAGCTTTGAAGTTGGCTAATTCGTCCTTATTGTTTGAATTCGCTTCCAAGGAAATAATCAACTCGCTAGTGTAAGTTTGACCATTTTCGCCGACTATCTTATTTTAATTCTTTTGGAATTTTTAGAAATCGACGTAGGAAACGTCAGTTATTTGATAATAGCGTGTTATCGTCAGTATTTCGAGATGACCTGTCGGATGGGCTTCAAAACGTCGACGTTAGTTCGATCCTCCCCATCCATTCTCTCGATTTCGAACCTAACTGCGATGACAGCGGCCCTTGCGACACCACATCTCTATTTCGCACCATGACCGGCCATTGTAACAATTTGCGCAACCCTAATCTGGGAAAGTCTTTGACAACTTTCGCGCGACTTCTCCCCAGTGCTTACGAAGATGGTATCTCTCGCCCACGCATACTTGGCGCGACCGGCACGACACTCCCATCCCCCCGGGTCGTTTCCACTGTCATCCATCCGGACATAAGCAACTTGCACACGCGATACACTCTGATGGTCATGCAGTACGCGCAATTCTTAGACCATGATCTCACCATGACCCCGATCCACAAAGGATTCCACGAATCGATTCCAAATTGTAGACCTTGCGATAGCCCGCGGACGGTCCACCCAGAATGCAACCCATTCCCTGTCCCACCAGGAGATCACTATTACCCGGAAGTGAATATTACCTCTGGGCAGAGGTTGTGCTTCCCGTTCATGAGGTCGCTTCCTGGCCAACAACAGCTGGGCCCTAGGGAACAAGTTAACCAAAACACGGCGTTCTTGGATGGATCGCAAATTTATGGAGAGAATGGTTGCGTTCTTAGAGAACTGAAGGGGTACATTGGAAGAATGAATGCCACGACTGCTGGTAGGAGGAAAGATCTTCTTCCTCAAAGCGACCATCACCCTGAATGTAGAGCACCCAGTGGGCTTTGCTTCATTGCTGGTGATGGTCGAGCTTCTGAACAACCTGGACTCACTGTGATTCACACTGTTTTTATGAGGGAACATAACAGATTGGTGGATGGGTTGAGAAACGTTAACCCCCATTGGGATGGTGAGAAGCTATTTGAACATGCAAGAAGAATTGTGATCGCTCAAAATCAACACATCACTTACAACGAATTTTTACCGAGAATTCTTAGTTGGAACGCCGTTAATCTCTACGGCTTGAAACTTCTTCCCCAAGGGTATTACAAGGACTACAACCCAACTTGCAACCCATCGATTTTGAACGAATTTGCAGCTGCAGCGTTCCGAATCGGCCATTCGCTCCTCCGACCACACATTCCTCGCCTGAGTCCTAACTATCAAATAATCGACCCTCCAATCCTGCTACGAGATGGCTTCTTCAAGCCAGACATGCTTCTCCAACCGGGAATGATTGATGAAATTTCTCGAGGGTTGGTTTCGACACCGATGGAAACACTCGACCAGTTCATCACCGGGGAAGTCACTAACCATCTCTTCGAAGACCGTCGAATTCCATTCTCTGGCATCGATTTGATCGCCCTTAACGTCCAGAGGGCTCGCGACCACGGAATTCCTTCTTACAACAACTACAGAGCTTTGTGCAATTTGAAACGCGCCACTACGTTTGACGATTTAGCCAGAGAAATTCCGCCGGAAGTAATTTTGAGGTTGAAACGAATTTATGCCTCTGTTGACGACATCGATCTGTTCCCTGGCGGTATGAGCGAACGACCTCTTCAAGGAGGTTTAGTCGGACCGACATTCGCCTGCATTATCGCCATTCAGTTCAGACAGTTGAGGAAGTGCGATCGCTTTTGGTGAGTTTGAGATTCTGGAAGAAAAACTATTATTACAAATTTCTTGTTTGAAGGTATGAAAATGAGGACCCAGCCGTCAAGTTCACCGAAAGTCAAATGGCTGAACTTCGCAAGGTGACCCTTGCTAAAATCACTTGTGACAACATGGACATCCAAAGTGACCTCCAACGCGCCGCTTTTGATTTGCCTTCGAATTTCCTAAATCCTCGCATACCCTGCCAATCGTTGCCGCAAATCGATTTGACCCAATGGAGAGAATCGAGCGGAAACGGTTGCGTGATTGGTGATCGGCAAGTATCTGTTGGGGAGTCTGCTTTCCCTAGTCCTTGCACAAGCTGCGTTTGCACAGCGGAAAGGGTAAGTGCGTCATGAAAGTTGAGCCGACTGGAGTTTGAGGTTGTTTCTTTTGTAGGGACAATGCGCCTCATTGAGGGTGACCGATTGTTCGCAGTTAATGAGGGAGTGGTCGCGCGAGGCCATCCTTCGAGATGAGGTCTGCACGGCTCAGTGCAGCTTCCTGTTGAGAGACGGGCTGAGGTCGAGTAGTTTACACACCGATTTAATACCACCACCAGCGAGGCACATCAGGCCGAGACAGCTCAGCCTACCAGGTTTTACATCCACCTTCAACAACTTCAAATTCCCTGATCTGACACCGTTCATCGCCTAACCGCCAGTTTCAAACCATCGATGCTAAGTGGTGACTGCCATTGAGTGAAAATGCAGCGCGTCACCACATCGTCGCTAACGCGGGCGAAAAATCGGGGAGCGATCTCAACATCGTTAGCGTGGTGTGGTCAGGCGCCAAAAGGAGACAGTACAAAATTTTCCAATTTTTGGTCGTTTTGGTCGCCTCTAAAATTAATTTCCCCTTGTAAATTTTTTTACTTGTACATATTTATAGTTGCTAAAGGTGTGTTTGTGGGATTCCTGCGTGTGAGTGAGTTTTGAGAGATTGAGTTTTCACTATCATCAATTAATATCATTTTTAAGGAATATTTATAGACAAGTACTTAACAATAGGACAGAATTGTTTTTTTTTAACATGTTACCATTAATTACAAATGGGGTCCAAACAGAAATATGCGTGGGCCGCCCTGTATACTCGAAATAGTCTTATTTAGTTGTACTAATTCAGTCAATATAAATCGAAATTGTTCTCGAATTTTTTTCCTGTTCCAATTAAATTACGAAACTGTTAATTAAAGGTTACCAATTTATTGATTAATAAAAATTAATGGTTAATTTTACGGTGACATATTAATTGTTGAGAATAATTGGGTCGATTGCCTAATTTCGCAATTGCCATGATTGGAAAAATCATCCATTTTTTGCTAATTCTGGGCACACTCGAATTTGTCGAACTGAAGCGACTGAAAGCCAATGATTTCGATTCCGGCCAATGCTACGAATCGTACACCCGAAACGTGCTTTGTTTTTGTAGCTACAGCGAGGTGCTCTATTGCTATCGTGATGTGATGCAAGACATTTGTGTTGCTTTTATTAATAATAAAGTCCACTGGAATCGTGCCAGAGCAGCTCCTTGTTTCAAGCAAGAGAGAAACCAAACATTATTGCCCAAAATTGGTCTAAGAAAGAATAGTAGAATGATGACAAAGTTCTTAGTTTAATTTGTGGTAAATAAAACATTTTATTGATGTATTTTTTATTGAATAAATTGGTCAAGAAATAGTTTTTTAGTGTTTGATGTGCACTCTACAGTTTGCGCTGCTTATGTCGGTCCAATCAGGGTGTTCATTGTTAACAAAAATGCACACATTTTCCTGGTAAGGATTATTGCAATAAAGTTGATAAGTGTAAATGCATGAGCAACTTTCGTACATTGATGTGGACGGACAGTGTCCAGGGGTATAAAGGTCACTATCGCAAGAAACTGGTATAATAAAATCATAACAAAACATATTTAAAAAAAATATAAAAAGGATCACCAACATTTTAAGCTTCATCTCAACAAAATTTAATTGGCCATGCTAATTGCTTTAACTGCTAATAAATAAACGTTAATCAGTACCAAATGTTTCTTAACCTTCTCCCAATCTGAATTTTATGTGTGGAATTTACGTAACAATTAGAGTCAGGAAGTAGTAAAAAATTGAAAAGATTGTCCACTGAGAGAGGGAGAGGAATGGAGAAGAATGGTACAATATTGATCAATTTTATTTGGAAATCAATTGTTACAATTAAAATCAATCAATTGATTTTTTGCATTAATATATCAACAGTTTTTTCAGCTTCGTTCGAAAGGTCTTGTACGAATGTTAATTTTCGCATTGGGCAGGCACACACCGATCATGACCAACCGCGCAACACAGTTGAGCGTTGTTGGTCAAATCACAAGTTGGTTGTGGCAGAAAATAGCAGAAGCAGCGTTTCGTCTGATGGCGACAATTTCCAACTTGAAGTATTGTCGTCCCATAAACTAACGCAAATGAGTGCAGAACCATGAGCCACCAGAACATTTCACACATCATTTCCAGAACTTAAAATATAATATTCTTAATTAGAAATTAATTGATTAATTAGTTCCATCATTAAAATATTTATTGCCTTTATTATTTGAAGTAATTTAACAACATTTTTATTCCTCCCCGAATAGGTTTGTTGTGGAACAATTAAAACAACCGGGAAGACGGCATCAGATGATTTTTCTGCATGTCCGTTTGTATGCTGCTGAATTTATAGAAACGACCTGTTTACTTAAAAAAGCAAATTGTTAATTTAATGAAAGCGCTAACAACTTGATAATTGTATTAAACGAACATTAGCAATAAATAGGTCTTATTTTGGATGAAATATTATCTTCATCAAAACTAACAAAATCCACTTCATTTAATAATTAAAAATATATAAGACGTTCAGTCACTAATTTCATCATCCACAAAAATCTTCTTGGAAATGCCACCATTAATCAAAGCATTGAAAATTCTTCTTGGAATATCGCTGTCACAAACCGCAATCCGTTGGGACGATGACGGTGTGACAGGTTTAGAGATGCAGTAATGTTGACTGGTGTCAGTGTGACAGTACAATTTCTCCCAACGGGTGCACTGACAATGCCAAGGATAATTATAGCAATAATTTCTTTGATATCCCTGTATGTAATCACATTTAACTGAGGTCATATCGGCCCAAAAACACAGTCCGACGAAAACGACCATTAACTCAAACATGATCCGAGCAACACTAATTAAAAACATCATTAAACGCCACACAATCGTGCAATAAATTTAATTTCGTTTGCGATTATGTTCTGGGCGGTTTTACTGATTTTATCCACCTTGGATTTCGGTGTTCTGAGTTGTGAGGAACCGAGTCGACTTTTTTCCAAGGGACAGTGTTCCTCGACGCCCTGGAAAAAATGCAGATGCGACTCTGATGAAGTGGCGTTCTGTTTTGTCCAGATACAAGAAAATTTATGCTTTATTTATTTGGAGGGATGCATCGACTGGTCCTCAGCAAGACCGGCCAATTGTTAGTTACTATTTGTTTCAATTGTGCTGAAATAAATAATTAAAAAAGTAAGGCAATTTTATTAATATTTTAATAATATTGGCAATACAAAAATATTGTCAATGAATCGTCTGAACCGTTTCTTACAACTGGAAATATTGATAAAACAGTTTGTTAACTTAACTTTCAATTTCACCATATTTCTTATAAGCTTTCGTCAATATTTAAATTTAGAAATTGCACTTAAGTATATGAGGTCCAATCGAAATTGCTCATCCAGCAAGGAAATGATTAAAATTATGGATTTGATTTGATTTTTTAATTTGTAACTATCTGTAAATTAGAAAAAAGTTAAATTTACCTTTGTTAACACACAACACACAATGGTAAAGAAATGACCATAACACGTAACAAAAGAATCCAAACCTATCAATATCTTGTTGGTATTTAATTGGTTGATAATTAAAAATTAATTAAAAAATTCACTTTATTGAAATTAATAAATTATGAAAGCATTGTTTGGTAATTGCGGATCGAATGCGATTCGGTGTACTGACTCCAATAGACCTAAACGTGTGTTGGTAAGATCAAAAATTTTACTTGGAAATATGTATTTATTAGGTATGCGGTAAGTAAAGAACCAATGTGTGGTTGGTGTTTTTAAATACGCTTTTTCGATCGACTCTATTTCATTTCTTTCTATTTTTCATGTGAAGTAACAATTAGATATTTTATTTGACACTGAACTATAAAAATTAATATATAAATATATATACCAACTTTTCTTTAACATTGATTTTCCAGTGTAAATACATATCCCTATGTTTAATTATTAAAAAAAAGAAACAATGTTAAGTTGATGTGCGAGAACGATTGTTTGCATACACTGACTGATTGGCTGATTTGTTTATTCTTTAATTGTAGATAGAGATATTTACATTTTATTTTTAACGTTAAAAAAGACCAGGTATCTGTTTTATTTTTTTATATAAATCAATAGCTACAAACCATAAAGTAATATTATTCTTAAAATTTTTACAATAATTTCAATTTTTTCCAATACATAATTTTCATAAAATTATATTATAAATCACAAATTAAAAATAATTTATGCAAACCGATGTATGCAACCAGAGATGCAACCAAGCATACTATCACGTCGACTTATTTTAGTTGAACATTGTTTGCTCAATTTTAAAAGAAAACACTATTAGCTGCTCCTATAAAGCGAAAAAAACTCGTAATGACCCGAAAAATTATTAAAGATAAATGAAATTTCGAATTAAAAGCCTCATAATTCAATTAAGTATGTAAAATTTGAACCCCTCACATTAGTAACTTTTTCGATCGAGGTTGGCGCACCTGGATATGAACGGGGCTTCTAAGAAACTGTGCGATCGAGTCGCCAGTGGTTGAAACAACAAAATTTCAAAACACATTGTCACAATTTGCAATTTTTTGTAAATTTACAATTTGGTGTCGCATTTTCACTTAACGAAAGTTACCTGTGTGTGTGATGGTACTGGCTTCGAGCTCCAAAGGCGTCAAATTCCATCGATGGCCTGAATTCACTGACGCAGGCATTTTCAAACTACCTAATCGAAATTGTCGAGTTAATTCATTATCATGGTGCAATCAAGAAAACCAACTGCTAACCGTTTTAAACGATGGACAGATCATCGTTATCGACGTATCGCACAAAATTCGGGCGATACAAAACATTGATTATGAAAATGTTCAAGCGGCCACTTTCTTCAAAACCTGCAAAGATATCCTGCTGGGGACTAACCAAGGGCAAGTATTTTTGTACGATTCTACACGAAAAGGCATCGTTTTCGAGTACGACTTAGCACCGTCTCCAGTCAAATTTTTAGAATTTGAAGAGAAGGATTCATACTTTGCAGCGGGGTGTAGAAATGGACAAATGTTTCTATACAATGCAAGTACAGCAAAACGCCAAATTTGCGGTAGCTTCGTCATCCCGCATAACCGTTCGCTTTCGGCGATGAGCTTCCATCCAAAAGAAAGAATACTAGCAGGAGGTAACAAAGAAGGTTTGGTCGCGGTTTGGGAAGCTTACACGGGGGACGCAAAGTTCATTTTACAATGCCACGAGGGTCCCGTTGCAGATTTGGGATTCTCTTTTGAAAATCATATTTTTGCAACAGTCGGATACGATCGTAAACTTAAACTCTACGATTTGAGGCTTCAAAAATGTGTAGAAACACTTTACGTCGAAAATCGTAAATTGTCGGCGTTAGATTTTTTGTCAGAATCAAATTACGTAGCTGTGGGAACAACGGATGGTAGATTGCTATCCATTGATAAAAGAAACATGTCATTACCGTTTCAAGAATTACAGGCTCATAGCGGTCCCGTCACAAAAATTATCTTTCAAATATCTCAACGGAAAAGTATGGTTACTGCAAGCTCTCGCGTTTCTTCTCCAGGATCGTCCAAAGCGTTGACCGATTCGGAGGACGTATTGTCGGAAGTACTATGTTCAACAGACTGTCACCCTGCTGGTGATAGTACACCTTTAAGACGACCGAATATAAAGAAAATTGCAAAACCAGTGGTCATTAATCAAGAAAATCAAGCAATCAACGACGACCTCGAAGCGAATAAGTTGCACGATGTGCTGTTGGAGTTTTTGAATCACAGAGCCGAAGTCTTATGCGAAATAATCAATTCCACATTTGTAAATTTCCGCATAGATATTACCAAAGTCTTCGTACGTCTAGAAACAAAAATGAATGAACGGTGGCAGCCCGTTGTGACGAGACTTGAAGGGTATCGTACTGATACTGATACTGAACTCGAATCGAATGAAATGGACCCGGATGAAACGAAAGAGTCCGTCTCGTATTCCCACAAGGACGAAAATTAATCTCGACGACGATCAATATTGGAACTATACTTCTCGATTATTAAACTTATTGTGCAATGTTAATAATGAATTATGGTTATGTTACTTAATTGAATGTTAATCATGCGTTTTGTATTATGTTTTGTTGATTACTTCCAAGATTAAATAATTCAGGAAAATTTGGTTTATTTTTGTTAAAACGAAGATAGTACTATACAAGTTGAGGTCGTGGGGAAAAAATGATTCGAAGACATTTGTATTAAGAGGACACTGGGGGTCCACATGAAATTGAGAAAACGTTATTATCGATTCTCAGTAAAGTCGCGGCAAGGGTTCGATCCGTTCTTTTTCAAAGTTATCGAAAACATGAAAAAATATTTTTAGAAACGTCAAAATTTCCCGATCGGAGATTTTTCGTAATTTTTTGCTCGTGAAGCGTGTTTATCGTAATTATTAGCAGCAGATAAGTCTGTTTTAATTTTGTAAAGTCGCGGGACGGGTTCCATCATTATTAAATGTTATCGCGAGAATTGTAAATTTTAGAAAAGTCAAAAAATTATTCAACTATGATTTTTGATTAAGAATTAAAAATTCTTAGCCTCCTTGGTTTAACATTTTTATTTTTTGTTTAATTTTCTGAATTATTATATTTAATCACTATTTTTGAGTCATTCAGGTTCAAGTTCAAGTGAAGCCTTGACAGCCAACGGGTCCATTACCGGTGCTGATGAAATTGCTGATTAAAAATAATTTTATACAATTTTACAATTTTTTCCATAGAAATTTAGGGAATTAGACGAGGGCTAGAGATGAATCTAGGAACAGGTGAACGTTATATAACAACGGTGTTGGCGAGATGCACTTGGCATCGAGAGCAGCACAGCCTGCAGTAATGCCGAGAGGCGGTTTCCAGGCTGTGTGGAGCTATGAAGGGGTGCGTTTAGTGGGTAGCTACCCATTCAGGAGAACCCTACAGTACCGGGCATTTTCGAACTTAAAGGGGCACAATACAAAAAAAATAAGTTCGTTTAATTTAAAAGTACGCTTAATTCTAAGAAAAATGGTACATGTATTTTGTTTCTACTCATGTTATTTAATGAGTTATAATAAATTTGAAATAGGCGCGTGACATCACTGAGTCGAGCTGAGCGTAACCCCCTCTTATACATGCAAAAATTGCTCGCTTCACACGATCATTTACCTACCTTCAAACAATATTTTCGAAATTTTGTTACAAGTATTTAGACTGTTTTTTTGTACTGAAGACGATAGTGCACCCAAAATTTTAATATAGTGTCTAGTTTAAAAAAAAATATATTAAATGCGATGACACGGCGCGGTGATTCGTACCGTTTTTGCACGCTTCTGGAGGTTATTTCTACCGCCCAGACAGAGCTCATAAAACAATTATTTTCAAGACGCCTGACCATTGTGGAGTTTTGAATATTTTGAATGTTTAGGTCGCAATAGTATTCTAGTAGAAAACACGATGATAGTCTGTATCAGTCAGTATTTACTGTTAAATTGGTTGCTTGCACTTATAAATTGAATTTTTAATTATGACAACTCCTTATTTATTTGAACCTGAATACACAGATGAAGACGAAAGTTGATACTTTTTTTGAACCTAGTAGTGTAAACATAAATAACGAAAACGAAGTGGAATTTTTAATTGGTGGAAATGTGGAAAATGTGTAGCTATGCCAACAGATGAAGAGTCTATATGTTGTCAAGAATATGATAATATAAAACATTTAATTGGTAATAATTTACATGCATTACACAAAATAATTTGTTTGAAAAATTGGTCATTGACAAAGATGTTTTAAATATATCACGTCATAAACCCAACTTCCTGTAGCTTTCGAAAAATGTGACCCAATTCATATGTTTTTTTTTTTGAGCCAATATGTACCTACTTTTTTTTAAACAAGGTTCTTTTGAATAATAATAATAATAATAATAATAATAATCTTTGGCGCGGCCCGAGCTGATTCTATGTAAGGTTGTTTCTCTTGCGCTTTCATTGCTCGCCATTCTTGGCCGGCTCTTTTTGTTAACTCTGGCACGGAAATGCCGCAGTGCTGTTTTCGATAGTCACGGAGAAAATTAAGGAAAAGATTTCGCGTCACCCTCCCTGGACGATGACACTTCTTGCCGTGTTTGTTTTGTTCGCTCGGACTTGCCGAACAGCTATTACACGTTGATATGGTCGAGTCTGTTTGTCCAATTTTGAATAATTTTTATTTGGTATAAATTATCGAAAGTGTTCACTAAAATTTCAATTTTTAAACCATAAAAACTTATTTATAAATATGTCAAAATTTTGAACCGAACTACAGTAGAATCCGCTTTTAACAAATACCGGATATAACGAGACACCGCTTATAACGAGCAATACACATAGAGAAATTTGATTTACTATGCAAACGCGGTTAAAAATGTACGCATATTAAGCCGCGTCCAGACTTATCGGAAACAAAGTTATTAACAAAGTTATTTTACATGTTATCAAAATTTCGACGAAGAGCAAAGTTATTTTTTCCATCCTTTTAGTGCATCTCACAACAGCTTTACTAGTTTAACAATAAGTTCACTTTTGTAAACGTTTCTAATCACATTTGTAAGCTCAAAATGATAGGTTTCCTTATGATAATCTTTTTTTTTCATCCTTTATAGACAGCGAATCGAAGTGTTCGTTAAATATTATATTAATATTATTTTTATATGAAAATGATATTATTCGACTGGCAAATTTTACTGGTCTTATAAACTTAAAATCGAAAACCGCCCTAATTAGACTAGCAGAAGGTCGAAAATATTTTATTGTCATTGTTAATTCCTTTATTATTATTTTATTAAATACGTCCGAAGACACCAATTTTGACACACAAATTAAACATGTTAACCCTTTAACCTTCCGGAGCTAACAATACGGTCTCAGAGACCGACATTTACAATTTTTGCCAAGCATTTTTTCCCCAGTTGAGGCAAATTTCTGCCGTCCTCAGTACCTTTCGATATCAAATAGAGTCAGTTACCCTCAAGTTGTCAGAGTTGAGCGTTGAACAGTTCTTAAGTTATAAACGCTTTCGGTCTCACAGACCGATGTTAGTCTATTAGTTATATAATTGGCTAAGTTCGTCTGTAACTCTATATTTACCTTAATCAACGGTGCTTTGCTAGCATTAATATATTATTTTATTCGAGATTCTTCTTGGAAATGTTTCTTGCAACTAAACAATATTTTATCAACTCATTGCGTTGCTGCTAGTTTAGCTATAATTATTCAACTGTTGAAATAAGTTCTATGCTGTTTCGTTAGGTGTAATATTTTCACTTTTCCATCAGTATATAAAAATGGCTGCCTGCACTGGTGAGGAAGTACAGAAAACACTTTTCGACTCTAATAAATTTACCATACATTTTCGAAACTTTAGGACTGTTTATTTCGAAAACTTTCCTCTTCAAGGTCATATGAATTTGACATATTCCCACTCAGAAAAATGTGCTGCATCCAAATTCGCGATCAAAAGTATAGGGTGCTATTTAAAAAAATTTATGATGACGTCGTAGTTCAAAAACAAAAGACGATCGTAAAAATTATAAATATTAAAAAGATGCAGTTTTAAAAACTAAAGTCCGGTCCGAGGATTTTTTGTGAAAATTCTTCTAAAATGTTTTATCGAATTTATTCCATACTTTACGAAAGCACTATATATAAACATAATAACCCGGAAGAAAAACTTCTAAGAAGAAAATTTTTAGAACTTTTTGGACACCAGCTAGTTGAGGAGCATATTAAAAATCGAGTTACTAGTACCGGCGTTTCGAAAACTATTAAATTACGTATTCAAGAAATTTATAACATTTCTGATCCTAATCCGAAAACCCCAATCTATGGAAGATGTTATTATTGCTGCAGCAAGAAAAATAGAAAATCGAAATACAAATGCCAGAAATGCCCAAAATGTATGTGTTTGGAGCATTTAGTACCGATATGCCAGACATGTGTTCTCCAAGAAGAACAGTAATTTGGACTGCAAAGTTTCAGTTCCTCCGAAATATTGGGACAATTTGTTTCTTTTATATTTATTTAACAAAATGTTAAGTTTCGTTTGCGTCCTATTTTATAATAAAGGAAAGTAATCATGTCGTATTTTTTAATTTTCTAATATTTTACGTTTCACTAAATTTTTAATTTTTTATAATTTTATATTTTTTATAATAAAAGCTCTATGAACACACAAACTTGGTTAAATTACCCAAACACTTTATATTTAAGAAATAAAATTTAAACCAAGCAATTTTCCAAAAGGCGGCTGTAATTTTTCCAATTGGTCTACGAGACCGATGTTCGACTTCATGTTTTATAAAGCTAAGTTAGTTCCCAAAGGTTAAGGACGGTATTTATTTTCGGTTACAGATCCCATGGGACGGAATTTATTCTGATGTAGTTAGGCTTGTATCGCGAACTGTTTCTTTTCTAATGCGACGCGTATGGACGACATATGTCCTTAAAGGGTTAAAAAACAAACACAAGTTTAACATTATAAAAGGCTGAAATTTAAGATAATTGAAAATCAACAGAACAGAAAATTTTAATATTGTCATAATTTAAGCAGGTCAGTGTCCTCGCAACAAACATATGACATGCAAATCGTCCCTAGAGTGAAGGGCTCCAGCCTTGAATATTGCAAATTTTCTAATTCTTTTGTGCTGTGAAAAATTTTATGACGGTTATAAATTTCTTATTTTAAAAGCTTTTAACTGCGTTTTAACTACATATTTGGTAGTTTAGTTTGGAAATCGTTTTACATATTTTATGTCCCACTTCCTGAAGCAAAACTTTCAATCCAGTTAATTTAAATATTACAACTTTAAGAAACATTTACTCAGTGTTACACTGTATCCAACTTAATACCGAATGATGAGACATACTTGAGAAATTTTGGTAATGAGCAAAATCTCGTGGAAATATTTTAATATAACATAATATAACATAATAAATTATGAAAAGTATATGTCATCATACCTTCATGCCAGTGGTTTGCGATTTCTTCTGTTTGAAGCTTATCTGCACTGTACATTTTAAATTAACTTGGATTGAAAATTGAAATAATTCTAACCTCACTTCTTGACCTGTGAAACTCACTCAAGTCAATCTTGCAAGATATTTAAATTAATAATCTATGCTATATGGTTTAGCAGTCTGCATAATAATGCTTAAAATATGATATATTACGCTCAGTAAAAGTTTCATTATTCAGTTAACATATAATTATATGATTATTACAATATTTGAAACAACAATCTATTTCCTAATATATAAATATTTCACTTTTAACATTCCAAATTTTATTTAAGTTAATCATAATTATATTATTCTTGACTATTTATTTCTCTGTGTGAACTATAGCCGATTCAACAAATCATTGGAGCTCCTGTTGTCCACAATGACTACTGAGATGGCATACCCACGCTCGTTATCAGCAACCCACGACACATGAATTGTGTTCACAACGGTGGGACTCAATTTCACCATCGGTGTGATGTTGACAGATCCCGGCTTAGTGACCGAATTCTGCAAACAACCAACAAACTATAAATTCGGCACACAAATCATTTCAATTAACTTACTGGTAAGGAGCACAATTTCTCGTTAACTTTAACAACTATTATTTCTGGAAAACAGTCCTGCTGCTCGCAAGAAGTTTTCAGCAAACAGAATTTCATCTGAATTTGAATCATGTGCGGGCATCTGGCTTCGGGGCGAATGTCCCTCGCGCAGGCGATGTCAATCGCCTGTTGGGCGGTTAGCTTAAAACAAAACGTTGCTTCCTGATGTCGCCGATATCTTTGAGAAAGTAACAAGGACGGTTTCACCAGATCTGAAACGACATCGAAGAAGGGAAGTCTTTTAAATTCTACATCGGAGTCCATCGGCGGGCAGTTACTGGCACGGCTATTCTGTTGCCGCTGCTGTTGAGTGTACTGATACTGTGGATCTTCGTTTTGATTGTACATGGCCGCGACTGCCTGCCTCGTCTGGAACAATCACAAAAATCTCAATCTCAATTCTAAAAATGATCTTTCAGGAATCAAGCGATTAGTCGGGTAGCACTTGCACAAAGCGTAACAAAAGTCAGAGAGAGGACTTCCAGAATGTCTCTAGAAAACCTCAATCTTCACACCCCGTCGACTGAAAAGCACCAACGAAATTAAATGGCGAACACAATTCTGTATTAAAGCGAATTCAAACGTCCTGATGACAGGGAAAGTGGAGACCTCTCTCGATTGCAAATTCAAAATACAAGGGACCAAATCTGAATAGATGAGCAAGTTTCATCGATGTAATAGATCCCGAAATATAAAAAAATGTCAGCAATTTTGTCTTTATAATTGATTAATTCATTCCGGTTCAGAAGACTTTCGACCGAATTGAACGTTTAATTATTAAATTCCGAGTGTCTGATAACATGCCTCATTATTGTCAAATTCGACAAACTAAAAGTAGTCGGTGCAAACAAAAACAAACAATCGATTAATTATTACTCTAAACGTCTAAAGGTTGTTTTTCTGGTGTCGAAGCCGATCGAATTATTATCATACCCTGTTGACCCATTTGGTAGCGCGTTCAGCGTCATTTTCTTCGATCTCCGCTAAATTAATTTGTACCATTATTACCTGCGCTTTTGCCGACACTTAAAAAAGTGTTATCACTTGCAACTTTTCGATAACCGCCCGAGATATCTTCGAGTCACGCGCTGCAATAACGAACACTGCTGGTCACTTCGAACACAATTTTCCGTTCTTACTTATCAGCTATCACTAAGATAATCTGAGTAAAGAATCCGCGAACTGGACGCTCGACTGACAGTACTGACAACTGCGAGTGTTTTCCAGCACCAGCTACTAGCGAAAAAGTTCGACTTTTACGTGAAGCGGAAATTGAGCAAGCAACCAACCCTACAGATAAATATCATCAATTCTAAATTTCCACGCATAAAATGCATTTTCTTTTCGAATATTTTAACGACCGCAGATAACATTAAAACGTTAAAATCACCCGAAAAACAATATCATTACAGTTAATTTAAGGAATTTTCCCACATTTAAAAATTCGTCTTTTAACCCGTAACCGGTGAGGTGGAGTCAGGGAGACTCCTGGAAATTTTAAAACCGTCATTACTTTCGATTTGTTTATTTGTCGCCCGTGACCTTTTATATACCTTCCCCAAAGTGCGTTTTATTTACTGTGCTACAGTCGACAGAGTGCCGTTTTGAGTGTAAAACCCTTTTTTTAGAAGTCGGAGTCTCTGAGACTCCACCTCACCAATTATGAAAGTTTTTTTATATGTATAAAATTAGATGTATGTACGTATGTAGCTTATAGACTCGGAAACCGCTGAACCGATTTTGATGAAATTTTCAGGAATACTCTAACATAACCTGAAGAGTGTTCCTGTGAAGTTTGGTGCCGATCGGGGGGGGTCGAAGTGTCCTAAAGTCACCAAATTTTGTACACAAGTGCATCTTAGTAGGGGGGACTTAATTTAATGCCTATCGGGGGGGGTCGAAACAAAACTCGCACGGGGGGGATCAGTGAAACTTATTTTCGCATAGAAAGAAGTGTCCTACAATCAACAAATTTTGTACACAAGTGCATCTTCGTAGGGGGGACTTAGTTTGATGCCGATCGTGGGGGTGGGCAAACAAAAATCGCACGGGGGGATCACTGACACTTATTCGCATAGAAACAAGTGTCCTAAAGCCACCAAATTTTGTAACCAAGTGCACCTTAGTGGGGGGGGATATCACCGAAACATATTTTCACATAGAAAGACGTGTCCTGCAGCTACTAAATTTTGTACACAAGTGCATTTTAGTGGGGGGGGGCTTATCACCCAAGCATATTTTCGCATAGAAAAAATGTCCTACAGCTATCAAATTTTGAGTACAAGTGAATCTTATGGGGGGGGGGGGTCTAAACAGATTTTCGCGTAGAAAGAAGTGTTCTACAGCCACCAAATTTTGTACACAACGGCATCTTAGTAGTAAGGGGGGCTATCGCCCAAACAGATTTTCGCATAGAAAGAAGTGTCCTACAGCCACCAAATTTTGTACACCGAGCAAAGCCGGGCATTTCAGCTAGTCTGCTATAAATTTGTTACTAGTTACAATAATGGGGTAACTTCATTATCAATAATAATAATAATAAAATATGTAGGAAATGTCTGCAAAAATACGAATAATGTCCTATTCCTTATATGCTATTTTGTTTTTTACTTTCTATAATTTATAGTTGTTTATTTTATGTTCACACTTTTTAGGAATTATTGTTTATTTGTATTGTTATGTTTCTACATATAATTTAATTTAGAAAGAGATTATTCAAGTTCAATAAGTTTTTTAATTTTAATTTTTTTAATTTTTATTAAATTTTTTTTTTCGTAATTTTTTAGTATTGCTATATTTTTTTAGTATTTCTCTTTATTTTCATTACATTATAATTGATAACTTATCATTTTCTTAGAAGTTAGGTAAAACAACTAATGCGCCGTTACCCAAGTTTGCACCATGTCAGAATTTTTATCAATAGATACATTTGTCTATTTCTTTGTAATAATTATTCATCAACATTCTCTTATTTCAAAATAATATAGTACTTTCCAAAGAACAAAATAGTTTTTATTCAGTGAATTAAATACCAAAGGTCTACCAGAATTTAATTAACTTGCACCATTTTGTATTTTTTTTTTTCTGCAAACTACAAAACTATTTTTGAGGATGAAATTAAATTTTTACTATAAATTTATAATGTCTTTTATTCCTAAAATGTACCAAATTTGGTTCAATACACGATTTCGACTTTCAATATTTGAGATTAAAAAAGGAGTCTGTGTGACTCCAGCTCACCAATTATGTGACAAAAGTTCCACCTCACCGGTTACGGGTTAATCGACTAATGTGCAGCATGGCCGTTTTGACACATAATTATTATTAGGTATCAATAATTCAACAATCTCCCTAACATTTACAAAATTTAGTGAATATGTAATTAACAGGCAACAAACAATTTTTTATGCTAAATTCATTGCATTAACAAAATTGCTTTAAGGTGGGTTTCGCAGGTCTAGAAGTGAGGTTAGAATTATTGAATTTTCAATCCAAGTTAATTTAAAATGTACAGTGCAGATAAGCTTCAAAAGGTAGAAATCGCAAACCACTGGCATGAAGGTATGATGACATATACTTTTCATAATTTATTATGTTATATTAAAATATTTTCAAGCAATTTTGCTCATTAGCTAAATTTTTCAAGTATGTCGCCTCAATCGGTATTAAGTAGGCTACAGTGTAACACTGAGTAAATGTTTCTTAAACTTGTAATATTTAAATTAACTTGGATTGAAAATTCAATAATTCTAACCTCACTTCTAGACCTGCGAAACCCACCTTAAAGCCTTGTATGCATTTGAGCAAATTTATGCCTAAAAACTTTTGTGCGTACAAATTATTTACCACACACAGTTGCGCGCACAAAACCCGCACCAGCTGTACAGAGTCACACAAATCCCTTGATGTGTTTGAAAAAACCGACAACCGACGGATAGCGTTCTTGCGCGTAAAAGTGTGTGGACCCGCCCACTTTTCTGTGAAAATTTACGCGCACAGCGTTCGTGCGCGTAAATTTGCTCAAATGTGTACGAAGCATTATAGGAGCCAGTCAATTTATACAACGACCTTCTGCAAGGATGACTGGACTACTATAAAACTAGGGTTAAGACGAAATAACCGAATACATACTGGAAATGTATAAACGCAGCAATTAAAAGCAGGTCAAGAAGATGCCATTGAAGAGCCTTGTACACGTTTGAAAAATTTACGCGCACGAACCCTGTGCGCGCAACAACTTTTGAGCGTTAAAATTATTTAGCACACAAAAACCGCTCCAGCTGAACGCGTTAGTTCAGCGTTTCCCAAACTTTTTTGACCGCGACCCGGTACGAGGTTTTAAAATGTTTCGCGACCCAGCAGCATTTTTCTGCGGCCCGGTGCCGGGCCGCGACCCACACTTTGGGAAACGCTGCGTTAGTTCATTCACAGTTTTGCCTTTCCGCAAGAAAATGAATAACTGTATTTTATTCCGTGAAAAATGAAATTTAGATTCCATAACACCGGAAACTTTTTATACTCGTCGATTAGCTGCAGAACCATATCATTACTCCATTCCATTTTAAAACATTTATGCACACAATTTTCTTTACCCGTCCACACTGAGCAAGAAAATCTTGTGATGTATTTGAAAAATCCGACCACCGACGCGACGGATAGCGTTTGTGCTAGTAAGGGTAGGATTAGACATGCGTTTCTGCATTGCGTTTCAACCGTTGCGTTTGAAACGCTTGCAGTAACCTTGCATGTACTTACATATACCCGGAATAGACCGACGATTTGGGTTTGCGTATGCGATTGTTTTGTGTTTTGCATTGTGCTATATACCGGGTTCTTATTTTAAAATTGAACATACAATGTAAATATCCCTATGTTCAATTTTAAAATAAATTTTGTCACTGCGTCAATGTATGCAACCAAACATACTTTTAAACGTCAACCACAGAAAATAATAACGTTAAGTTATGGGTTTTTAAATTTGTAAGGACCATATGTTAAAACAATGAAACGATTTATTTAATGGAAAATTACAATAAATTTTCGAATTGGCCTCTTGCGCATTCTAAACAAATTGATACAAATGTTAAATTATTTGTATTATCAAGGATTGCTGGGATCTTCACTCAATAAACTCAACCAAGTTTCTAGAACTCCTCCGGACACAGATTTTACCACAAATTCGGAATTTAAACATTGATAACGTGCGATTGCAAATGGATCGAGTGCCACCCGATTCGACGGCAACCATCACACGTTTCTTCAACGATACATTTCAAAATAGGTGGATAGAAAGATATGGCCCTATAACTTGGCCAGCCCGGTCACGAGATTTAGCCCCAAACGACTTCTTTCTTTGGGGTTACCTTAAATCACAGGTGTACAATAATGTACCACCAAAGAATATTGCACAGTTACGACAGCGAATACTTACCGCCTGCAATGAATTAAATCCCGTTCGTTTAACAAACGCTGTACAAGGATTTTACAATCGTTTGGCGCATTGTTTAGAATGCGAAAGAGGACAATTCGAAAATTTATTGTAATTTTCTATTAAATAAGTCGTTTTATTGTTTTAACGTCTGGCCGTTACAAATTTAAAAACACATAACTTAAGTTAACGTTATTATTTTCTGTGGTTGACGTTTAAAAGTATGTTTGGTTGCATACATTGACGCAGTGATAAAATTTATTTTAAAATTGAACATAGGGACATTTATATCGTATGTTCAATTTTAAAATAAGAACCCGGTATGTGGAAATTAAGTGGTTTACCTTTTGTTCTGCGCCGGGGAGTTGCCAAGCACATTTTTACGATACCTGCTTAAGTCTAAATGGCAGCCGCAGAGTTGACGTGGTTTGTCCGGCTCGTACCTGACGACTGACTCTTTCATATACAGTAGCGATGGCCAACTTTTGTGTACATAAGATCTACTTTTTATCTTAAAAATGTTTCGCGATCGACTTCTCCAGGGGAATTTAAACAATATGAGTAATCATTAACATAACTGCATGCATACACATTAAGTCAAGATATCGCAAGTGATCGAATAAAATTGACTTTGCGATCGACGTGTATACATATATACAGTAAAATGCGCTTATAATGTCAGTAAGGGGAAAGCGGAGTTGGGTCACATTATAAATATTAGTTGAAGGGTACAGGTAAAGAAAGAGGTATGTCCATATTTCTAAATTGTTCAGGAGAGCACTTTTAGCGCGCGGACATACTATTCTTGCTGTGTAATGCAAATATCAAAACTAATTATATCTCCTGACTAACTGCTCTTATTTCTTTAATTTAAGTTTGGAACAATTTTTGCTACAAAAAAGGCGTAGTTATCTCATTTTCGACCAGGAGTGGACATACCTCCTTTCCAGGCCCCCTTCAGTTATTTATGATACCTACATTGAAAGCATTTTAAAGTATTTTTCTACATATGTCAAAAAAGGACGACATTTACGCATCACTATCGATGACTAGCGAAGTGTACTATTTTTTAACGTAACATCAATAGTAGGTATGTTCAACGAGTGAGAAAGTTGGTCATTTCCATGAGAATGAAATTCGCAACACGAGCCGAAGGCGAGCGGAGTAAATCATTCGAGTAGGAATAAGCTGTATTTCTCATTAGTTTAATATTATACTTTTTCTAATCATATTAATTAATTAACTAATAATGAGTACTGGTAATAATTATTCTAATTTATCTTTTTATAGATCCGATAGTTTGTTATACGGCGTCGTTGTGGAAAATTAAGATAACTGTAAAAATAAAAAATAATAAATAAAGTTCCGCAACGGGAAAAAACAAATACAGTCGAACTTCTCTATAGTGAACTTCTCTATAATGATTTTTTCTCTATAATGATGTTTTTGTCAGGAACGTGCATTTTTGCACGTTTTGCATATAAAAATACCTCCGTATTATGATGTTAAGCCTCTATATAGTGATTATTCTTTGAGAAATATTTACCAACATTCTCGGGGAACGAAATTTTCGGTAATAAAAAATACAATGGATGTATTGAACATCTGTTTTTTTTCTCAAATTCCGACAACCTACCTGAAAAATTCTTAGAACAATTTATTGCAAGTCCCTTATTTATGGAAATTTCTACCCTCACCAAATGCATTGGCTACATTTGCATTTATACTTTTGCACTTTAGTTTCGCTTCAATTTTTGTACCACACGCATTTTAGAACGTGAAATGGCGAAACGAAAGTGTTTGAGTATCCAAGACAAATTAAAGGTGTTGGAAGACGTTGATAATGGTGTAAAGCAAAAAGACGTTGCCGCAAAATTTGGTATTGCTGCAAATAGCGTATCCGTAATTGTGAAAAATCGTGAAAAACTTAGAAAAGAAGTTAATTCGGAACGAAAAAAAAATGAGGCTGTGTACATATGAAGATTTAGATGAAGCGATGTTAAAGTGGCTACAGGTGATTCGCGCCCAAAATGTTCCGGTGTCCGGGCCATTAGTAAAAGAAAAAGCGTTGGTTTACGCAGAAGCCTTGGGATACTCAAATTTTCAAGCAAGTAACGGATGGTTAGACAAGTTTAAACAGAGACATAAAATTTCCGAAAAAGTAATTAGCGGCGAAAGTGCTATAATTAGTGACCATACCTGTAACCAATGGTTAAAGTCGGTTTTAAAAAAAATTTTGGACACATATCATCCTAAAGACGTCTTTAATGCTGTCGAAACTGGGTTATTTTTTAAGTGTACGCCAAATAGAACTTTAACGTTTAAAAACGATAAGTGCTTTGGAGGTAAAAACAGCAAGGAGCGAATAACTGTCATGATTGGTGCCAATATGACTGGAAGTGAAAAAATGAAGCTTCTTGTAATAGGTCGCAGTAGAAATCCACGTTGTTTTAAGGGCGTCAAATCGTTAGAAGTGGATTATGACTTCAATAAAAAAGCGTGGATGACCAGTCAGATTTTTGAAAAGTGGTTGCTAAAGTTTGACAATCAAATGGGCAGAGAAAAACGAAAAGTTGCGTTAATTATAGATAACTGCCCAGCCCATCCTGCGCTTATAAAATCAAAATGTAAAAACGTCGAATTGATTTTCTTACCACCAAATCTAACGTCAAAATTGCAACCGATGGATCAAGGAATCATAAAAAATTTTAAATTCCATTATCGGAAAAGGATATTAAAGAAAATTATGACCGCCATTGAAGAAAATCAACCTACACATAATATCATAAATCTTCGGACGTCCATATCTGAAATAGCAAAAGTATGGCAATTTGAAGTGACGGAGATTACAATAAAAAATTGTTTTGGCAAGGCAGGGTTTATTAATTTAAATTTGACTAATTGGGAGGAAGAAGATAACCTTCAATTGTCAGAATTGAAGAAATCTTGGGAACAGCTAAAAGCGTTGGACATTATTTGTGATGAAGTGGAATTTCAGGATTTTTTAAACATTGATAAATATGTGTTAATTACTGAATATCCTGATGACATCGAGATTTTGGAAAGTGTCAGAAAAGACAACGAATTGTCTAATTTGGAAGAAGAGGATGAAGAAGATTCTATCGAAAATCCTTCCAAAGCCGAGATGGTCATGGCATTTGAGACTATTCGCCGAGGTTTGCAATGCCAAGAAAATGTTCCAGAAAGAATATTCAACGCATTAAACAAGTGTGAAACGTTCTACGAAAATAAAATAATTTTTAAGAGTACTGTGCAATCAACTTTAGATGGATTTTTTCTTCAATAAGTACATGTTGTGTAATATAAATCTGTATGTATTTCTAAATACGGAAATATCATTTCAAACAATAAATAAAATTTAATTTTAATTTTTTGTTTCATTTTGAATATCGATTGTTTTTTAAAGTGACTGCCAAAACTGTAAAATTATATGTGACTTCTCTATAGTGAAGTTTCTCTATAGTGATCTTTTTTCAGGGCTTTTCGAACATCACTATAGAGGAGTTCGACTGTACATCAGTAATGTTATCAATACATTTTCAAGATAATTTTTACTCATCAATTCGTTATTCAACTCGATTAACAAACTATTCAAATATATTCGTGCTGTTCTACAACTAAATTGCAACATCAGGTAATATTTAGATTTAACTAATGTTAATCTAAAAAAAACAAGTAATGTTAATTAGTAAATATACAACAGCGCACCCTAATTAAGCATGTTCCTAATCTCAGTTAGAGTAATTTAGTTGATTGGCATTATCATTTATTTAATTGCAGTAGAGCTTTCTTCTTGTCCGGTTAAATTTGCAGCTTTTAAAGAAAATTTAGTTGCTAGATAACTGGATGAAGTAAATGGCCCCCGATAAAATAGCGAGTCTGTAGTACGAGCTGTTTTTTCGGGCAATTTATTGAATGGAATTTATTGTGACTGAATTGTTGCTGCGCATTTTATTTAAAATTTCTTCATGTCTTTTAGGCTGCATATTTAAGTAAAGCTATAACGAATTTGAATTGGCGTCTCCTGTGATTTTGAATTCTCATTGTAATTAATTTAATTTTTATTAGTTTGCACTGGAGCACATAGTGATGTTTGGCTGTTTTAGTAAATTCATTACATAAGGGCAACCTTCAACTAGGATTCATATCTTTAACGTCCCGAAACTACCAAAATATTAAGTGCAGTTTATAAATCCATTGCTCCATTTCGACGGTCACAATTTATATCAAAATATTTAACCGAAATCAAAAGGTAAAATTAATTTCATTATTAAATTTTAAATTAAAATTTGATAAAATACACAAAAACTTGGCCATAGGTCGCCCAATCATTGCTTTTTTAAATAGTAATAGTGAGTTCTTTCCTTGCGGTTTTAACGTTCCGAATGCGGTCGTTAAAAATTATACCTAAGCATAGGTAATTTTTAAATTTGCAGAAACATGTTGGTTGAACTATCAGAAGATATTTTGGACGAAGTGAAGTGCACTGTTTGTCATCATTATATCTCGAGTGGACCCGTTTGGGCTTATTCTGATGGAACGAACATTTGTGGGAACTGCTCGCCATCCACTAACAATGGTCCAAAAGTAAGAAATTTATTGTACGAGAAAATTTTCGCCAAAGTTAAATTTCCGTGCCGTTTCAAAGCGAATGGATGTCCAGAAGAAATAATTTTCAATGACAATTCCGTTCATGAAGCTAGTTGCCGTTTTAAAACATTATTGTGTCCATCATCTCCTCATTCAAAATGTCAGTGGGAAGGATATGTTTCTAATTTTTATTTACACTTTCGAGAAACTCATAAACATTTGATATTAATTAATACTTGTACATTTGAATTGAACTTGAAAACTTCGGAAAGTAAAGTTTTCATTTCATTAGTAGATAAGAAGCCATTTATAATTGAGTACGAATATTATGCAGAAGAAATGATTTTGAGTTATTATGTAGCAACGTTATTGCAAGAGAAAATTACTTATGAGTATCAGCTGAAAATTATCGACAATTCTGTTCTGGAAAAAGTAAATGATGATAATACAAAGCCTTGTTTTTATTATATGTTACCGTGTAGTCGTTTATATTCTAGTTGCAATCTGCTAAGCTACCTCAATAAGCAGACCATATCTGTAAACATTTTAATAAACGAAAAACGTATTTCAGAAACCCAACAGTCGCTAGATTATGAAATGCTTGCTAAGGTACAATGCTTTAAATGTGGCATATATGCGACTCCTCCTTTCTATTTTAATGGAATAAAGCTAATATGCTCTGTTTGTAATATTGCTCACAATTATCGTACCAGAAATTGCGAAGTTGAAGATTTAGCTTCCATCCTAAACTATCCATGTAAGTGGAAAAACTGCGGTTTTGTCTGTGGTGCATCCGACATCCAAAATCATGAATTAAGCTG
Source organism: Dascillus cervinus (assembly GCA_949768715.1). Lineage (NCBI taxonomy): Eukaryota > Metazoa > Arthropoda > Insecta > Coleoptera > Dascillidae > Dascillus > Dascillus cervinus. The sequence continues at coordinate 28,497,084 of OX458323.1, forward strand.
TAAATTTCGATTATATAATTGCCCAATTCACTGTACTAGCAAATTTTTTTATGTTTTGGATGATTTGGTAATTCACTTAAAAATCAACCACAACTGCATTTATTTTACCGATAATCGAATTGAAGGGAAAATAGACGGAGTTGCTAAATATTTATTGATTAAATTTAATAACGAAGTTTTTGTAGTTTATTTTAAATATTGGCCAGAGCATGAATGGGAAGTATATTCATCTTGCAAGAAAGGCTTCCAAACTACAATTCATTTTAAGCATGACCACTGTAATATAAAGTCGCGTGTTTTCAATTTAGCGGAAAAAAGTAGTTTTCCTACACATGATCTTCCGCCTTGCTATAGAGATGCAGGCGATATTACATACGTGTTAACAGTCAATACAACCTCATAATGAATGCAGTAATTTTAATAAACCACATTCTTCTAATAAAATTGCACTGTTGTTACTTCGTGGTAATTAATAATTTCAGTTTAATTTATAATATGTTTTAAAAACATTGTAGTTATAATCTAATCATAAGCAGCAACATGTTATATAAAATTTTAGTTTACAAAATGCTTTCTTCTTACTAAGTAGGCAATTTGTAAATATTATTTTAAGTATATTTTTGTAAAATGATGTATTTAATTGATGTTCATTAAAATTTCTGAAGGTAATATCATTTCTTCCAATTTCTGCTAATAATTTTATGCTGAATGCTGGCATTTAAAACAACCATTGTTAATGTTGCATCGTATAAGTTGGGGTAGCGTAAACCTTATACACTTTCAGTTGGGGCGATGTCGTTAAAGTACTTATCACGGCTTAAAGTAATAAAGCTGTTATTTAGGTGTGAATTCTTACCGGACGTATTCAGGTAAAAATTTGGATTCTCAAAAATTTGTAGAAAATTATTTAAATTTTTATATTTGTCTATTTATACATTAGGATTAGTCACTATCACTATCACTATCAGTGTCACTTCCATTATTCACCTCTATTATTATAGGATCAATTTCCTGAAACCGATTTCTGTACTTTGCTTCGTTTGAAACAGCATGTCTGACACATTTTTCCCATAATTTCGTTTCATTATTTTCATTTTCTAATTGTGTAATAATAGTTTTAACCTTGTTTACAACTTCTGAATTTAACCTAGGTTGAGCGTTATTTTTTCTTAAATCATTTTTTAACTTGCTCCATACATTTTCAATTGGATTAAATTCGCAGTAATATGGGGGCAAGCGTAGAACCGTATGCCCTTTTTCTTGCTCAATCTGATCTATTACATAACGTTTTTCTATATTAAGATTCTTAATATGATCGAGAATAATTTTCTTAGTTAATTTACCTACGCCGGATAAATTAACTCCTTCTTCGACCAAGAATTGAATTAGTTCTTCTTTCTTATTGGCTTGATTGGGTACTTTCTTGAATATTCGGGAGTGATATGACGCATTATCCAAAACTATTACACAATTAGGAGTTAAATTTGGAAGAAGAGTTTTACTAAACCAATTCTCAAATAGATTAGAGTTCATATCAGAATGATAATCTGCAGCACTATCTTTAATATTTTTTGCGGATAGCAATAAAGCATTAGAAACAAATCCATCTTTTGTTCCAGCATGAAGAATCAGTATTCTCTTACCCCTTGATGGGGGTGCATTTAAAGCACAATTTATACTTCCATCTGACCACCCTTTTTTTACAGTATCATGACTATCAAACCATGTTTCATCAAGATAAACGATAGTCCTATTTTCTTCTCTATATTCTTGAATTTTTTTCAAAAATATAAATCTCATCTTAACTATTCGTTCAGATTCCATTAGAACGATTCGCTTATTTAATTTTTTAAATCGAAATCCTATATCTAACAAAAATTTTCGAAGAGTCATTAAGCTTTTATACACAGCAATCCCATCTTCTTCTAAAAGTTTATGTAATTCTTTTAAAGTTAAAACAACATTGCTTTTATAATTATTACAAATTATTTCTCGTATTCGCCTCTTTACACCATCATCGACTTTAACCAGTTTACTTGGACGCGCACATTGTCTATTTTTAAAGTGATTTATTGGCTTTCCAACTTTTATTATGCGAGAAACGGTATTTTTTGAAATTTCTGTTAATTTGGCAACTCTCTTTATTAATCCGTAACTACATTCATTTCCCGTTTCTTTTTTCAAATTCTTAAATAAATTTAAAATTATTTGTTGAGAATGCACTGGTAAGTCTTTATTGCTGCACTTTTTAATGTCAAAGTTCTCATTTTCCACTTCACCAACGTTATCAGAATGCAAAGAATCTTCATCAGTGCCTAGAACCATATTGTCATCTTCAAAATACACATCCCCTTCCACTCCACAATTTTCAATTGATCTGCATTCAGACATTTTTTAAAAACAATACAACACTTTGGAAGTTAAATGTTTCTCACAGACTGACGTTTTATGCAATACTGAAAGTTTAGTTCGTTTCGTTTAAATTCGTAAATTTACCTGTTAGCAAATATTTTAAAGTTACCGATTGTAAGTCCGGTACTGTTCTCGATATTACCTGAGCAAGCTATATTTCAATCTTTTGTTACGGTGACTAGCGTAAAGTCATTTATTTCTTATCTTTAACAACATCGCCCCAACTGAAAGTGTATAAGGTATACGGCGAGGTACCTATTAACTGTGCGAGGTGTTGCGACTGATTATCAGTTTCGGCATGTATAATAGGTGCGTTCGGTTATCGAGCTCTATTCACTCCTTTTACTCCACTCACTCTTAAACCGTTCGGGTATTGACAGTAGAGTAAAAGGAGCAGCTCCCTCACCGTTCGGGAATGCACAGAGTAGGGCTAATAGAGCTTGCTCTACTGCTCTCTACGCGCACCACTACGCGAGGTTGGTCATCTAGTGCGAGCATGCGCATCAATCACTTGAGTTAAACTTTATGTTATATTATCTGTGAGTTAAACCACGTGTTGCAATTTAAAGTTTTTCTTGGCGCACTATGGATATGGAAACGGTAACGTTTGGCAGGGCTACGCACTCGGTTGTGCTAGGCACAGACGGCAAGATAATGTTGAGTAACAACCAGCTGTTGTTACAACATAAATTGAGTAAGTGGTTAATTGTTTTTACTTGTACAGTTTTATGAGTAGTTAAAATTTAGGCCAAGAGTTGCAGTATGTGCCTTTCACATCGCAAGTGCAGGCTGCATTCCAGATTGAAACTGTTGGAAGTGATGACGAGATTGAATCACCAACAGAAAAACTGTGGACTGGCGATGCAGTGCTGTTCTGAATCGCTAAGATGGAGGAAGCAGGAGAGCAATTTGATATGCATATGAAAAAAAATTTCTGGGCCAAAGTGGCAAACGAGCTTTCCCAGAAATTTGGGAGAAGAGTTAGTGCGACTAAAGTCGATTCCAAATGGAAGGCGTTGAAGCGGACATACAAAAGTATATTACTCCATAAAAATACTTCAGGTAAAGAATTTTTCTATATCCAATAACTTATTAAATATTTTTTACAATTGTCTACACTAAAATTTAAATTAAGACGTAATACTACATTCATAAATCAGGAAAGGGACATCGCCACTGGGAATATTTCTCACTTATGCACAAGTTAATGTACAAGAAACCAGAAATAAATCCGGTGGCTACTTGCTCAAATTTAGTTGGGCTCGTCGTAAACAATAACAAAACGAAGCAAAGTGAAGCAAAACAGGAAGCATCAGCTGATGTGAAAGAAAACGATTCTGCTGATGTGCAGCTGGAAGGATCAGGTAATGTATCGAAAGCATTCGTGAGTTCGTTTGCTTTGAAGCGGAAGGCAAGGCTGAGCGAGGTAACGAAACGCCACAATGAAAAAATGGCTCGAATGGACAAATTTAATGAGCTGTTTGAAAAATTGGTCGATAAAATGTAATATAAGTTTATTTGTAAAATAAAATTAAAAAATACATTCAAATCTTGTCAGTTACGGTTGAGGAGTGACCATTCAAAATTCAAATGCTACAATGCTAGTCCTAATATTTTTTAATTTGGAATTATTACAGGCAGAGCATTGACAATGTCATTTCTTTTAATTTGCGCTTGGCGAATACCAGCATCTTCATCAATATCTCTTATATTGTCTGCATTTCTTTCACATTCTTCCTGATGTTCCACTTCCAAATCAATATTGTCAATAAATAAATCTCCTTTTAATATGCAAATGTTATGTAGTATACAACTGGATACAATAAGCATTGCTGTCAGATCTAATCTGATAGTTTCAAGCAATTTCAGCCTTCTAAATCGTCCCTTTAATAACGCGAAAGCATTCTCAACAACTACACGCGATTTGCTCAGAATCACGTTAAAGTTCTTCTGGAGGCGTGTCAAATGTCCATTATTTTTAAATCCCACCATCATATTAGAAGTTAGCCTATATGCTAAATCACCAACAAGATGGAAATCTTCATAAAACACTATTTGCTCATTTTGAATTCCCTTATAAAGATCCGATTTTTTAAACAGAGTGTAATCGTGTATTGAACCTGGCTCCCCTGCATAAACATCAATAAACAATATTTTATCATCACACACTCCCTGTAATAAAACCGAATGGTAATTCTTTCGGTTTATATACGAATTTGGGTACCGTTTAGGGGCTGGAATGGATATATGACTTCCATCAATTGAGCCAATAATGCCTGAAAATGTTGATTGTTAATAGCTACTCCAAATGATAACAAGATACATAACGAATATTTTATATAAAGGTAATTGTATGAGATATGAGAGACTTCCGTGCCTAATTACATTTATAGCTAAATAAGTGTAGAGATAAAATTTAATTATTCAATTTTTGAGGAGTGATTTTTTCAAATTTCTATTAAAACTATCTGTAGATAAGCTATTTTTTATAGTCAGGAAGTTGATTAAACTAGTGTAAGGCTTGTGATGTAACTCTTCTTTTCCCAATGTTTGAGTCATTACTCTTAAACTTACCAGGAAATTCGTTTCTTGCAAAGTTGATACTGTTCTCTTGCTGTTTTTCCCTTGAAGGTCACTGAATAACTTTATAATACTGATTAATATTAAGAAGTAATTGGCAGGTACGATAAAGTACAGCCCAACATGTTGATTTGCTTATTCCAAATCGTTCCGACACTGATCTGGAAACATAACATAAACAGAATTGTGCAAACAAACTATGGTAATAATTATACCTAAAACTCTCCACATTACTAAGGTACCAGATCATAATCATCGCTTTCTTCTCCAGGTCTGTTCTGGGATAACCTACATGATTGTTATTATTTTGGTTGTGAACTGTAATCATTCTTCGAAGCAAATCTTCAAATGTATCTGGATCCATGCGAAAGTGTCTTTGAAATTGCTGATCATTCATTTTAGGTATTGTATATTCCGCGTAGTTCTCAATTTTTTGAATAGTTTCGTTTTCTTCATCAGATGATTCTTCATATATAATTCTAGCGTATTCTATTACAACTGCCATATTTCGGTTACGGGCGTGATCCTGGTTCATTGTTAAAACGAGCGCTAGTGAAAACTTAACTTCAAAACTAAAGTCTGACCTAACCATAAATGTCTGCTGTCAAACCGAACTTACCGAAGGTCAAATAAAATGCCCCGTTCCGTTCGACTATTGCTCATTTACTCCACACACTCCTAATGTCACGTGATTCACTCTGTACCGCTCCAAACACCACTCTACTCCAGCTCCAAATACGCAAGCCGAACGCACCTAATGAAGCTACTTTGAGAGTCTACGGCGAAATTCAGAAAAAAAACATTCCCCGCTAATGTTATCTCAAAATTCAGGTGCATCTTATACACGCACGCGTGCTATACACGCCTAAATACGGTAAGTAATAGGTAACTTTTAATAATACTTTTTTACATATTTCGATGGGATATTTTTGTAATAAAAAGTTTAATGAATTAGTACTATTAAATTAACTACCGAGAAGTTATAAGCAATATTGAAGTTTTTATTTCAATTAACTACAGAAATCATGTAGGCAATGCAACAGTTAAAAATTATAATTATTGAAACGTCAAAAACAATTGAATAAATGTTAATACAGTTAATACAGTCGAACTTCGATATAACAAAGCGTCACGGTGACCTTAAGATAATTCGTTATAGAGAAACTTCGTTATACAACTTGTCCCGGAAATAATGTCATTTATTTTAACCCGTAGTAGAACTCCTCAAAACAAACATTTTTTCTATGTAGGTAGCATTTTTTCGAAATCGCAATTTTGTTTTGGCATTTTACCCTCCCTGAAATTGACGAGCCGCCTTGATTCGATAAATTACTGACGGTTATCGTGAATATTAGTTTTTGCTATCTGCATAAAAAATTATCTATGTTTTGTTAGTATGTTTCTTGTCCTGCTTCGTATTGTTTTTTCTTTCATTGGATATTCAAGGTATGTGCGTTTTATAACAAATAATTTTTTTACTCACTTATTTAAACCACCCGCCGCACGTTGTATAGTGATTATTCTCTAAGAAAGGTTTGCCAAAATTTTCAAAGAACGGAATTTTCGCTAATAGAAAATACAGTGGATGTATTGAACAACTGGTTTTTCCCCAAATTCCGACTACCTGAAAAATCCTTGGAAGAATTTCTTGTAAATTTCTTACTTACGGGAATTTCCATTTTTAAAAGTATTGCTGCGCAATCAACTTTGGAAAGATTTTTTCATCAATAAGAATTCCTTTTAAGGGGCGTAATTCCGTTAGGAAGTATTTTGCGATATATGTTTATATAAACTTTTTGTTTCAAAATTTAAAGTTCTATTGCACATTTAATTTTCATAGATACGAAACGGAACATTCTGTATAGTGAAGTTTCTCTATAGTAATGTTTTTTCATGGCTTTTCGAACATCAATATGGAGGAGTTCGACTGTATTTTCGAATTGCTGCTTATTGTAGTCCTGGTATTCTTCACTTAAATCCAACGACATATTCAAAATTGCTGATTGTGTTGGGGAACAAGATTCTCAAATTTCTTACGTTGTAATTAAAGAATCTTCAGGATTGGCGAAGTTATTGTTGCATATTCGTACTGTTTCGTGTGTTTAATGGTGTCGTTTAAAAATTTAAAATCATTTTGCATAAACTACTTTATTTTAGCATAATTCTAAATGCAATGTGTGAGTAACTTTACTTTTTATATACATATGATAACGAAGCACTATAAAATCGCGTTTATAACAGGTAAAGCAAAAATTGTGGCCACGAACCAAATTTGGTTATAAGAATGAAATATTTGCTATCTTTGCTTTTTGGCAAATGTCTTAAACTATCCTTCTACTTCTTTTTGTGAATACATTCATGTTTACAGTGTATTGTTTTGTTTCGAAAAGTTCTTTTGCACAAAGTACAAACTACACTGTGCGTTTTTATGTGACTGCAATAGGAATCCCTATTGGTAAAGACTTGCAAACAGCTTCTGCAAGTGTATGTTGTCATTCCATGTTTGCCGTTTGAGTAATTTTTTGTTGAAATAGGTATAGTCGCAAAACTGGCACAAAAAGCGTCTCCGGTCATTCACAACAGTGGAATGGATTGTAAGTTTGTCCGGGGCTGATACTGGAGTACTGCCATCATCAGAAACAGGCTACAATAAAATACTAAACTTGGAAAAATATAATATTCTAATCTTTTGAAGGAGTTAAATATACGTTCCTGTTCTTGTTAATCAATCTTTAACAACTTTTACTGCTTTTGCCAAAAAATCTAATTTTTGTTTAGGACTGTTCTACTTACCGTTAGTTGCTTCGATTTTCTTGTTTCTCTGTTTCCTACGAATTGTATTTTGTGAGAGCATTGGTGCTTTTGTTTCAAAGTTTTGTTCTGAAAAGTTCTTTTGCACAAAGCGCAATCTACGCTGTGGATTTCTATGTGGTTGCAGTACGAATTTTTATCGCTGAAGATTTGCAAACAGCTTCTGCAAGTGTATGTCGTAATTCCGTGTTCTCGATATGTGTGCGCTTTCAGTCGAAGTTTTCTCACGTATGTCTTGTCGCAGAATGAGCACAGGAAGCGTCTCTGGTTATTCCCAACAATGGAAGAAATTGTAAGTGTGTTCGAGGCTGATATTGGAGTTTGGTTCTTGTCATAAACAGGCTACAATAACGAACATAAAACTGTGAGAAAATAATACAATGGAATTCGAATATAATGGACCAATTTTGATGCATTTTCCAAGTTCACTATATCCGAACTTCACTGTATTCTGATTTCTCGAATGAGTTAAATCTTAGTTCTTCATTCAATTTCAATAAAATCTAGATGAAATTAATTTGATTAATTTTTAGCAACTCGTCGCCTGAATGCTTATTTGTTCAATCTGTTACTTACTGCAGTCGTTGTGTCCAATGATGAAGTTTGGACCTCCAACGCTTCAGTACAAATGGTTTCATAATCCATTTGTGGTTCACAATCACTTTGTATAGCTGAAATTCCTTTGTAAATGTTTATGACAGCTGAAGAACTAGCCTGCGGCAAATATTCTCCAATCCGCACATTTTCCTGATTAATGCTCATTGCATTTGGGGCTGGTATTGCTACGGTTTGAAGATTTAGCGATTCATTCTCGTGTCGTTGGTTTTGTAGACTTTCGAATTCTAGTAATTTTTTGCCCCATTGATCTCCAATTTTTGACTGTCCTTCATTTTCGGATTTGTCTAAAATAGCAGGAAGTTGATCATGCAGATTCGGCGAGTCACTCAAATTTGAAATTGGCGTTATTAAAGATTGAGTAGAACGTTGCGAGACAAACTAAAAATTAAAAATTATAATTTCCTTCTAAGTAACTAAATGAAAATAATTTCCAATCATTCGAATCATCATTACCTGTTGATCAGATGCATTTCTTGTTTCATTATGTTCTTCAAATTGTTTACTTTTGATTTGAAAGTGTATTATTCGTGCTGAAGTTTCGCTAATATTTGTTGTATAATTTGTTTGTGGCGGACAAATACTCTGTATAGCTGGAATTTCACTACCAATACCAATTGAAGATGAATCAAGCTTTTCCAAAGTTAATAGCCGAGTTACCATCGATTCCAGTTCTGCCTTTTCAAGTATCGAGTGTTTTCTTTGAATCCAACGTTCATCTTGTATTGTCTGATCTACAAAAATTTCTTGCGGCCGTGTCGTTACTAAATATTGAAATGAATAGTTATTTTAAATCAAATATTGTGCCCTGAATTACCTAATGAGCAATTTTCGGTACGTTGAGATTGCAGATTGTCGAATTCCAATAGATTGATTTCGTACGGTTGGTCTTGTTCATCAAATTCATTCTTACATTTGTCTAAAACTGCAAAAAGTTCATCATGCGGGTCCCATGAGTCACCCAAAATTTCGGGTAGTGGCGATGACGGAGTATTTGTGTCAAACTGGAAAGAAGAAATCGTAATTTTAGATCTAAAATAACATACAACACTAACTAAAAATGATATCCAATCATTCGAATCATCATTTTCTGAGATGTCACTTTTAGAGATACAACGTTTGTTGGAAGAATTCATGTGGAATTTATTACATCTAGTAAATGTACTGGATCGATATGAATTTAAACAAATTGCTTGCTCATTTTATTATAACTTCAAAATTTGCTGTTCGTATTTTACGTCGATGATCTGAGAATTGATTGGGTAGAATATTTTAAATCGACAAAAATCCATACAAAATATAATCTTTTTGGATAGATTGTGGCTCGAAAAAACTCTAACATAAGAACATAGAGACCGTGGAATTTTGTTGGCTTAAAGATAAAAATGTGCAACATTTTGAATTCGCCTTTGTTTATTTTACAGCACATACATATACTCTATATGCAATAATATTTCACAATTAACACTACATTACACTACATTACAAATTGTTTACCATACCCGACACCTTAAAACTTAGTATTAAACAAAATGTAATTATCACTTCTAACTAATGGTAGATGCGATTATGTTCGTCAAAGGCTTGTTGAGTCGGGAAGGATCTACCGCATCGTCTGCAATACCATGGAAGTGTCCCACGATCGGTAGGACCAACGTGCCCACTGTAGTCAGTTTCGTCGACAGTATTGTCACAGTGTACTTGTCCAAGCTTCCGTTTAATTTCATCCTGTTATAAAATAAATAATTAAGGAATTTCTCGTTTAAATAAATTTGGAGGCTTAACGGGGGTTTAACGGGGGCAAATTAAAATTTTTCAGATCTAATGGCATCTTAATTAATTAAACGTAGTACCGTATACTTTCCTCACTCGCTTCACTCACTCCTTCACCTGTTAACGATTGAGTTGCGGTTGACAATAGTTTGTCTTCATCATGTTTTTCGGTTTTATGACTCTGTCCAGAAATTTCTTCGGTACTTGTGCTGGCTTATAACGATTGCCCTTGCACGTTTGTGGTGTTTTTGGTAATTTCTTCTTTGTGGAAAGAAGCTTCCATTTTATTGAACACTGTCTTGACTTTTATTCAAACTTTCAAATTGATTATTTTGGTCGTCGATTTGCGATCAAATTGACGAAATTACACAAAATATTATCTTGATGCAACTGCAAATTTAAATGTACTTAATATTAATTTACAAAAATTTAGCAATTTAAATCACAGATTTTTCAGATTAGTATTCATAAGAATGCACACAACTTTTTCTTTTACCTTACCACGATTGGTATACAATTTTCAACCGAATTGAAAATTACACGAGATGTTGGCTTGTGAATTATCAATATAACAGTAAATTTGATATGCAATATTATTTTACTTATGAAGTAAATTAAATTGCATTAATCTGATTTTATTAAAGCTTCAAAATTTACTATCTCTATTGTTGGGGGGGCGAAAGGCGATTGATTTATTATTTAGAATAAATATTTGAAATGGATAAGAATTTACACAAAATATTATCTTGGTGTGCGGATGGAGGGAGTTTTTGCTATCCTTAAAAATGTCTTAAAAGATCCAAACACATCATTCAATGTTGTTGAGTTATTTTAATAATGTAGAAGTGAAATATGTAGGTTAATTCAAATCACCTTTATTTTACAATAACTCATTGTCTTACAAATACTAGTAATTTACATTGAAATAAACAAACAAACAGTTTAAAATTTTTGGTCATAACACCATAAATCCACTTGGATTTTGGCTTATAGATAAAAATGTACAACGTTTTGAATTTGCCTTTTTCTTTGTTTTACAGCACATACATCCAACTTTATATGCAATAATAATTCACAATTAACATAAATTATACTACATTATAAATTGTTAACCATACCTGACACCTTAAAACTCATTATAAAATAAAATGTAATTATCAATTGTAGCTAGTGGTAGATGCGAAGATGTTTGTTAAGGGCTTTATGATTCGTGAAAGATCGGCCGCATAGAGGGCAATTGTACCATGCAACTCTCTCACGATCGATGGGATCAACATGAACACTGTAGTCAGTTTCGTCGACGGTATTGTCACAGTGTACTTGTCCAAGCTTCCGTTTAATTTCATCCTGTTATAAAATAAATAATCAAAGAATTTTTCATTTAAATAAGTTTTGAGGCTTAGGACTTAACGGGGGCAAATCAAAACTTTCCAGATCTTATTGCATCTTAATTAATTAAACGTAGTATCATATACTTTCCTCACTCGCTCCACTGAATCCTCCACGTGCCGACGATTGAGTTGCAGTTGACAATAGCTCGTCTTCTTTCGCCTGTACCGTTAATTTTGTACCTTCATCGTGTTTTTCAGTTCCACGACTCTGCCCAGAAATTTTTCTGACACTCGCGCTGGCTTGTAACAGTTGCCCTTTCACCTTTGTGTTGTTTTCGATAGTTTCTTCTTTGTGGGAAGACGCTTCCATTTTTTTTAGCACTGTTTCAACTTTTGTTCAAACTTTCAGAATAATTATTTTGATCGTCGATTTTCGATCCAAATGTAATATTAATTTACAAAAATTTAGTAATTTAATTCACAGATTTTTCAGATTAGTGTTCACAAAAATTCACACAATTTTTTTTTAAATTTTTCTACTATTGGTATGCGATTTTTAACTCAATTGACAATTACAAGAGATAAATAAAACAGTAAATTTTATATGCAATATTATTTTCCTTATTAAGTAAATTAAATTACATTAATTTGATTTTTATTAAAGCTTAAAAATTTACTATTTTTATTGTTGGTTGGATGGAAGACGACTATTTATCATTTAAAGAAAATATTTGAAATGGACAAGAAGTTACATAAAATATTATCTTGGTGTGCAGAAATGCCCAAAAGATTAAAACATATCACTCAATGTTGTTGAATTATTCAAATAATGTAGAAGTGAAATAGTCTAATTCAAATCACCTTTATTGTAGGTACTATAACTCATTATCTTACAAATACATACTATTAATTTACATCAAAATAAACAAACGAACAAATTAAAATTTTTAGTTATAACGCCATAAATGCACTTGGATCTTGAAGGTCTTTATGCCTGTTTTAATTCACAATTGTTGTACAGGGTGAGTCAAATTTTATCGCCGGTGGTAAAATAACCCTTCAAAATAATTTGTCAATTTTCATAAATTGCATGAGTAATTTGATATCATTAAGAAACATAGAATCAAGAAAAAAAAATTTTTTTTAATCAGGTAAAATTTTGACTTTATCTCAATTACTAGTTGTTCAATTTATCAGTTTTTTTATGTACAAACAGTAAAATATTTTCACACAGTTTAATGTAATTTAAATAATTTTACTAATTTGCGTTTATTAAATAAAGTCATTTCCGTATTAGAAGGTATTTTTTTGAATGATTTACGACATAGGGTGAACTGCCCAGTGAATGAATACTTTGCATTTAGGCTGTCACATTTGCGTTCACAGTATTATTTTCTCCGTCCGCAATATCACTTTTGTTGCTAATAACTTGTTGTATCGACAATATTCTTCAATTAAATCAGTGCGTAAATTGACTTTAATAACGATTTATTATCAAACAGTTAACGCTATCAAGCATTCTTTTTTCGCAATCTCCCCCACATTACAGAGTGGATAATAGTTTAAATTTTACAAGTAACTTAATAAATCATATTCTAACGTTGTCTAGTGTATAATACAATTTATTTATGGCAGAAGCCTTAAAGCTGTGGTAAAACTTGTTAGGGTGATTCAAACGCGTCTGCAGAAGGATTCTGCCATAAAATGGTTCTCATCGATAAACCACAATATCCAACGACCCCCAAATCAAACGAAAAAAAAAAAATTTTCGAACAAAAGATTCTAATTTTTTCGCGTAGAACCCGAATCCATAAAAAAATATATCATTCAATTTAAAAGCTGACTTCCGATCTTCTGGTGGAAGCGGAAAATTGAAAATATTTCCAATCGAACGGACACGGCCGATATACTACTAAGTGACCTTGAATTTTTAATTTTCCTCAATATTCTAGATTTTAAAAGATGTGTACGGGTGGTTTTGGACACCCGGTATAGACACCGTGATTGGCACAAACATCAGGGAATCGATGATGAGAAACTGAGTAATGTTGAAAGACCGAATCTGCAGTGTCTCAGACACCAGGGGCAGAAAATGATCCTTCCTTTGAAGGACCGCTCCCACCTGCCTTGCCATCAGTAGCGGCTTGTCAGAGGAGGCAAGGGAGGCTAAGCCTCCTCAAGGACGGTAAATTGTGATACAAAAATAAAACATCATAATTTGTTGACTAATTAGAGTACCTATTCTTCATAAATATTAGCCTCCTCACTCGTCACTACCACGAGTCGCCACTGCTTGCCCTGTATCCTGGATGCGCAGTTGAAGATATTCCTTCACTTTAGCAAGACTTGGAAAATCCGTCCTTTCCAGGATATAGTTTTCAAAGGGGACAGAGTTGTGTTGTCGGAGGCATCTGACAGGACCTCCTCTGGATTTCTAGGTCCAGAGGAGGTATCCCAGCCAAAACCTCGGCAGCATCAGTGGAAACAGAGCAAAATTTGTAAGTCTTATTCGGAATAAACAAGAACTTCTGATAAATCCTTAGTGGTTAACTACTTCGAAGTAGTTAACCACTAAGGATTTATCAGAAGTTCTTGTTTATTCCGAATAAGACTTACAAATTTTACACGAGAAAGTTCCACTGAAGGAACTAACGAAGTTTAGTTTCACGTGGTGACAATCATGAAATAGATTGGTGCAAACAACTCTATAAACAACAAAAAATGTCGAGTAAAGCAGCTGAAGTTAAAATCGTTCATCCGACCAGTTTCTACCTTAGCTAATGACAGTATCCCTGATAATGCAGTAAATTTAATTTAAAAATTTAATATTAACATACGTAGACACCATTGCTTGTTTTGTTGTGTCATTTAAAAATGATTAATTTTGTAAAAATAAATAAATACATAAATTTAATTAAACTGACATGCTTGTTTTTATTATAGGTATACAACTTTTAGCACGAAAGTCCCAAACCCATATAACATAATGTTAAAATATATTCGTTATACGTAGTTTCGATATAAGTAGCAATTCCCGGGAACCGAACTACTACATATATCGAGGGATGGGTGTACTAAAAGTGCTTTGCACAAATAACTAAGTACAAATAACACTGAATGAAAATTCTTGTAATCTGTATCATTTATCGTTTTAAATGCAACCTTTTGTAATTTCCTCACAATGTCATATGTGATTAGCCTCTGTACCATAATTAAAGAAATTTTTATTTACAAAGAATTTTCAAACTATTCACTTACGCACGCACTCATTCACTCAAATTTTGAAACTTCAATTAGAACAAAAATTTTATTTGAAAAAATAATTAAGTGAACGTTACAAACGGCGACAACCCACGAAAATTTACAAAACTAACCAGTTCTACAGCATTCCCACAGATGACAAGAAACGCCCGCAAAATTTAAAAATGATTGATAAAGGGGGGGATCGGTACATTGGCTATGGATGCACCAATAAAAAGAACAAATAACGAAACTTGCTAGTTCTTTTCACAATTTGGGTATATCTATCATTACTGTGCATGTGAGTAATAATTTTTCTTAGTTGATTTATGTAATAAGTGTTTAAAAATATCTGTATTCCGAATATATACGGGTTGTATTATATTAACGGCTCTCGGCACAGAAACTTGTTTACTTCAATACTACAATTTTACGAGATCGTTCTTCTACTAAATGATAGGCAACCACGGTACCACCTTGGTCATAAATAATTATGCACAATAGAGCGCCGTCAAGTAGCTATAAATCACTCTCTTGAAACGACTTATATCTCAACATTTACAGAATTTACAACGCCCGAGACGTGTTTGGGTCGCCTCTTTTATTCTTACAAAAATTCGTCTTTAAAATCGTAGGGTGACCTTGCCAGTGAATGAACACTTTGCATTTAGGCTGTTACATTTGCATTCAGAGAATTATTTTCTCCGTCCCCAATATCACTTTTGCTGCTAATCACTTGCTGTATCGACAGATATTTTGTTAGAGCACAAGATTATTGCATCATTTGGAAGACTCAGTACAAATCAATTTATATAATAATAATATAATATAATAATGATAATAACGATAATAATCACTGTACTGATAGGCAAATGTTCGAATTATGTGGGCGTCGTATTTATATTTCCCGTCAATTTCCGAATGTGTATCCTATATCGTTTAATTGATACAAATTAATAACAAACCATTTTTCACTTCCATTCACTGTACGTACTTGAAGTTTTATGTGAGCAGGATATTTTTTTATTACATAATTGACTAACGGTAACAATTTTCCCGCTCCGATAAAAATTAATGTACCGAAAATATGTGATTATTGTTAATCTGGCGCGCGGTTGGAGCGGCGTCGTCAAAACGGGGCAACGTCAAAATCGCATCGAGGGCCCGATGGCGGTGCATGTGACGCACAGGACCGAATGTGACAGTCGACTATTAAGTTTGTAAATGCGTTAGTGTGGAGGTAATTATCGTCATTCGATGCGTCAATATAATCGGAAACTCTATTCGATTTTTGAAATTGAGATTTAGAGGTGCGTTTAATGCGATCATCGATTTTACACGTTGGCTAATAACCGGGCAACTGTCAGAGTGACACTGATTGTTTTCAAAATGCGAAAATGCCGTTGCTTGGTAACTGACAATTTTCAAAAAGAATTTGAAACATTGGTAACCAATCATTTTGAAAAACATTGTCACTTGATTATTTTGAAAAACAATCGAAAAATTTGTTGCCTTGGTTACTAATTATTGCTTACGAAAACAGCCAGAGTAAGGTTTATAATTCTAACATTTCCACAACATTAAAAAAAAAACACTTTGAAACATTAATAGGGAGCTAATAGTTTTGAAAAAAAAAATGTTATTTAGTAACATTGACAGTGACAACTTTGACAAACAGTTTGTGACACAGTCGCCTCGGTAACTAATAATTTTGGAAACAAAAACCGTTCGTTTGCTTAAACATTGTTACCCAGTAACAGCCAGAGTGAGACTTGAAATTTCAACACTTTTGAAAATGACTCTTTGAAACATTGGTAAGTAGCTAATAATTTTGAAAAAAAAACAACTGTAACCTTAGCTATGAAAACAGTTTTATTTAGTGACATTGCTAATTTTGACAAACAATTGGTAAGTAATAATTTTAAAAACAAAAACCGTTTTCTATGATTTCAGGTAAATCCGCTTTTTTAAAACAAAATTTCAAATTTGGAAACAATGTATTGTTCCAAAAGTGGGTGTTCATACAATCAAGTCATTTTAAATGAAGAAAATAAATCGTTGAAACATTATCTAGCCATAAATGTAACAAGAAAAGAAGCTAGGTTCTTTTCTTTCGGTTAGTTTTTATTACAGGCGGTAAGGTAGTACATAAGTTTCCTGGAATTGCAAATTCCACAGTGCATTGTGTTTTGTTTGTGTCAAATAAAAATTGCTTAAATATTGGGAAATATAGCTTAAACGCAACCGTTAACTACTTTTTAATTTTTCTTTGTAATTAAAAAAAAATGAAAGAGAAAAAAACGATAAAGTAAAATGTTGCCAAAGGTTTGATTATTGTTTTCAATACGATACATTGAAATAATCAAAATGTTGAAGATTTGGACATTTTAATTAATAACAAGTTTAATTGACATAATATCAAACTGTAAGTAAGCGAAAACCGCCCGGATAGCGACCTTCTTTTAAAATTTGAAAATGCAATCAAAGGCGCCGAGGGAGGGTCTTACGACGTTTACTGTTAAAGCAACCGTAGTGGTTCATTTTATTTAGTTTTTTTCGCCTATTTCGTTTTGTTGACTTAAATTGTTTTTGAAACGAACGGATTCAATTGCATGTTATTAGTAAAAGAAAAGAAAAAAACGAAAATTTGTTGTGATGTAATTAGCGTTATTTAAATATTGTCATTAGATTGAATAAAACTTAAGTTATACCCTCACATGTATTTATTATTATCCTTTAAAGTTTATCGAAATAAAAAACGAGAGAATATTGACGTTTAAAATAAACTTTCATTTTTCGCCAAGATATTTCTTTTCCACATAAAAGGTCGAAAACAGGTAGTTAGAAATACCGAAAATGTGTGTAGCTTTGTCATTGAATGTTTCATATACCAAAATTAGAATTCTCTTGCTGTGTTAAGCCACACCGCATGCCATTAATACTCTGAAGTACGGTTGTAAATTAAACTGACGGATGACTTCAGGCGATCTTTTTCTTGAACATTTCTCGGCACTTTTTTTTACATCAATTTACAAACATTGAAATAATTAAAAAACGGTAGTATATGAAGAAAAACGATATAGTGAGGGCCGCCGATAAATGAGTAAGCTACAAGACCATTACAATTTTAAAGCAAAATGTTGAAAATTGGAGCCATACAGGAAGTTGTAAGATTAGGTGAATTTTGACATTTTAATTAATAACAAGCTTAATTGACATAATATCAAACTGTAATTAAATGGAAGTCGTCTGGCTAGCGTGTACTCGTCGTATAAGATAGCGACCTTCTTTTCAAATTTGAAAATGCGACTGTACGGACAACGTACAAAACCATTGAATTTAGTCTCGTGGCGCCGAGCCACCTTAACCCAAGCAGCACAGTAATATTTCGAAAATATGAGAAATTATATATTTAGTTTATATGAGAACTGACAGAATTTTAAATATTTCGTACATGTTTCTTGGAAATGTTTAGATAATATTCCTTGGGAATATTTAGGTTATATGACTTGGGAATGTTTAGATAATATTGCTTTCGAATGTTTAGATAATATTACTTGGGCATATTTAGGTTATATTACTTGGGAATGTTTTTTAAATATTTGATTTAGATTTTATTTTAAATATTTATTTCATCTTTGGAAATACAATTGCTACATGTTATGTAGTTATATAGTATACCTATTTATTAATTTCGTCCGGATACTCCGTGATCTGCGGATTCCTGCAAAATATATTAGTATAAAATGCAGTTACAAAAAAATAACTGAAGTATACCTTTTTGATGGCAACAAACGATTTTTGCTCGCGCAAAATACAAACTTAGCTTGCTGCAGGCATCACATTGGCTTGAGTTTGGTATTTAAAATCACAGCCTGCTATGTCCGAATCCACTTCACTTTGAATATTATTTTCATTTTTATGCGGGTTCAGTTGATTTTGTATAAATCGATATTTGCTGCAGGAAAGGGCATTTGTATTATTTGGCATTTTAAATGATCCTCTATCAATGGCACCTGATGAAATATATTTTAGATCATCACAGGAACGAACGTAAACTATATTATTAATGATAACCGATCGTAAAATGAGATGTTAGGGAGTTATCGCAGAGACCCCGGTACGTGAAACGCAGCGGTTATTCTCAATTTGTGGTTAAAGCGCATGCTCAGAAAGTAACGAAACGTGAAGTATTTAACCGACCCCCTTACGTTTGCTGAAATATCATGGGCAAGATCGGATCGTTTTTGGAAAGTTCTCGAAGGGATCACGTGACGCGGGCACAGCCCGGCTGTTCTCAATTTTTTTTGTTAACGCGCTTGCTCAGAACGTGAAACATTTACACGGACCCGATATATTTGCTAAAATAACCGGGAAGAAATCCATAACATAACGTTAAGTAGTTTGAATTTAAAAATGTGTATGAACTAATTAAGTCGGTTGGCTGCGTTTAGGATTTTGCGACTATTTTGGAGAGTTCGCAATTTTATTTATGTTAAACGGTTATAAATTTACTTCAAGACAAAATTTTTTTTACATGTTATAAAATGTATTAAAGTATCATTATCTTAAAAAAAAAATAATAAAAAAATATTTTGTTAACACAATCATAAATAATCAATATGGATTACATATGTAATTCATGCGCCTACTTGTGTAACAACATAACAGGCGCCTACTGAAGGGTTAATCACTACAATTGATTAACGTTTTTGCATCTGCCGTTTGTTCTTTTAATTTTAATTGAAGGTTGTAAAATACTTAAATCATAAACGCATTAAGTACATTAATAAAATCTTCATTAGGCATGACTAAATTTCAAAAAGTTCTGTTATCTTTGGTTTGGTATGCTTTAGAAATTTAGAAATTAGAAGAAGTGAAATTTTTGATTTCTAATTCCTTGCATACGGTACAATTGTGAAATGACAACATTTTTTTGTACAAATAACCACAAACGTAAAACAAAGCATTTTCGGCGAGGAAGTCAATTTCTCTGTAATCAGTGAAATTGAAACTGAGTTAATTATTTGAAATTGACACCGGCTGCTGTTCATTAACAAATTTTTCTAAAATATTTTCATTTATAACAGTTAACAATTGATCAAAATCATTGGCACAGTTTGCACTTTCATTATTATCATAAGTAATATCACAAGAGAGTGAGAATAAATTGAAAATAATTCGACAGATTTTCGAAAACTTGTTGCCAGGGAATAGACACGAGAGCCCGTAGGGCTCGAGTGGCTATTCCCAAATGGCAACAAGTTTGAAAAAATAACTGGAGAATTATTTTCTAATTAATTCGCACTCTCGAGTGGTATTCGGAAGATTATTTTTTAACGTTTAAATAAAAAATACAGCATAAAAATACAGTTTAATTCATTATAAACTAAAATCAAACTGGCGACAGATGTCAAAACTAGAAAATGTGCTGTCAAGTTACATATGTAAACAAAATACTAGAAATTATGCTCGCGGGAATTTTCTACAGTAGAAAATTCTCACTATAATAATGTTGTGATTGGACAGAATTAAACACGTGTGCCCAAATACTGCTAAACGATTGGTGAATGAAATCATTAAAAAATAATCTAAGTAATTTAATGAAAATAATTTTTTAAAAGTGTTCTGAAATATTTGTGGGGTAGGATTTGGACTGTTGCCCCCTGAACCCCTAACAGTTCCAAACCAATTTGCAAGAGCATCTTGATTTAGCCTTCAGGTACACAGGAACGAACGGCCTTCATTTTTTAATTCGACCCACAGAAATTTGAAAGCCTTAATCGTTATAAGCCAGCCCTCAAAACATTTAATTTTGTTTGTAATTAATTTACCAGCACTATCAAAAAAATTTAATAGATTTTATCAAATCTACCAATTTTGTTTCGTGGGAACGTCAATTTGCAAAATTACCAATTACTAATTAATAATTAAATTTAAGGCACCACGTAGATCGGGAAAAATATTAACACTGTTACAAAAAAAAAATATCAATCACGTCTTTGTAATGCATACATAAATTTGTTTCCTAATTTGTTTATTCTTTGGTATAATGCTTAATGTAAATGGTTTTCTGAAATGTGTACTTATCTGTTATTTACGTAATTAACCACCTACACAGGACGAGTAATAATTTATAAACACTCCCAACAAACTTATAACAGCCATTTAAAAACAATACAAAACGAACTGTAAAATCCAAGATTCCATAATTTTCAATAAATTTCTTTGACATTTTTCAAATTTTAAAGTCTCCCTGACAAGTTCGGTTTTCTACATTCGCGCCTAATATTTAAACTTACATGTGCTTTTCAGTTTCGCCAGACATGCGCATTCAAATAATATCACCGTTAAATCGTCCCGTTTCGCTTCTTTTTAAAAGCGTTAGCGTTTACGGAGAGACTGCGATAACTCTGGTTAGGGCTCTCTCCGTAACTTGAATTTCGGACTGGGTCACGTGGTATTTCACGGAGCGGAGACTTTAACGGGGTCTTTGCGATAACTCCCTGTTAACACTTACCTCTGCTAGTATCTAATCCACGTTGGAGAACCGCCACAACTATAAAGAATGATTGTTTACGCGTGAGCAAAAAAGGTCTTGTCTCGAAGAAAGTTACAGATGGAATCATTTTTTAAACATGTGTACTAAAGTTCGTTAGAGAAACGGAAAACAAATATATGTATAGTCATAAATAACGTTAGGCGGTATTTTTACAAGGAACGCCGCCCTTTGTAGGACACCGCTAAATCAATTGTCCTATTTTACCAAAGTCTGCTAAAAGAAATTACACACACTATAATTTAACGAATTTTACAAGGACACAACAATGATTTTCACAAGAAATGTACATTAACTCATAAATATTAAAAAAACATATTAAAAGGGTTTTAAAGCAACTAATTTTAGGTACATACCTACCTGGTTTTGCAATTGTTCTTAACAAACTGATAAGTTACAATATAATCGCACTTGTTTCTCAGCACGTGTTTGTAAATAGTGCTCATATTTGCAAAAAATTCTTACACAGGTGCATCCACCCCATTTATTTACCGCTTCCTTCCACTACACCACTACAATGCTTGTTTTAAATATTTAGTAAATATTTCTTACATGTTTAGAATTTGTATATGTGATTCTAAATATTTATATCATATAAGCAAATATTTCTCAAAATTTAAAGTTTATAATGCAAAAAGTGCTAATCACTAAAGGAACATAGGCCTTGTTAGACTATGTAAGGAGTATGTAACTATCTTAAACAAGTGTATAAAATGTTAAACATGCAGTAATAAATATTAGTGAAATATGTTATATATATATTTGTTTTCTGATATATATTTAGCAAACATTGGAATATTTTCTGCATGTTAGAGAAATGTATTATGCATATACGGTGTTACTTGGGAAGTGTCCACCATTGGTAACTTTGTTATTATTGAAGCTACAAAATCCGTTAAGGGCGGCCCAAAAATGGTGGGGGTTTGACAATTTTATTCCACAGTCCAAATGTTTCTAAGCTAAGAAAGTGTAATAATTTTTCTGCTTCATAGATGGCCCGACAATGTCAAAAGAAACATCAAATCTATTTTTAGAATTTCTGGGACGTGAGACAGGGTATTTGCGTCCTTGTTGCACAGTGACGTTACTCGTAGAACAAATCCAAATACCCATTGAACTGAATTACACATAAAATTGAATTAAATTTGAATGGTTGAATTTTTTTAGAAAAAAATGTATTCCTCTAATCAAAAAAGAATAATCGCTAGTAATACCATAAGAAGACACCAATTTAGACATACAAATTAAACATTTTAACCCTTTAAGGACGGAATTTATTTTCGGTTACAGATCCCATGGGATGTAGTTAGATTTGTGTCGCGAATGTGCGACATTCGGGAAAACTGCTTCTTTTCTAGTGTGACGCGTATGGGCGACATACGTCTTTAAAGGGTTAAAAAACAAACACAAGCTCAACATTATAAAAGGCTGAAATTTAAGATAATTGAAAATCAACAGAACAGGAAAATTTTAAAATTGTCATTGTTTAAGCAGGTCAGTGGTCCCTAGCAACCAGAATTGACGTACAAATCGTCCCTAGAGCGACGGGCTCCAGCCTTGAATATCGCAAATTTTCTAATTCTTTTGTGCTGCGACAAATTTTATGATGGTTATAAATTTCTTATTTTAAAAGCTTTTAACTGCGTCTTTAGGAACTACATATTTGACACTTTAGTTTGAAAATCGTTTTACATATTTTGTCCCACTTCGTTGATTAAAAATTCAAAACCGGTGCTTGGTATTCTGGCAAAATTTTTAAAATTTCGGTCACACCGCAATTCATCATTAACCCTTTGAGTGACAAGGAGCGCAATCGCGCTCGTCAATACACTGTCCGAAAATGCCAGGAGCGCGATCGCGTTTTTGCTTCCACACTAACTAATACAATCGATCTCTCTTTCATACTTATCGATTCTTGTTTATTGTTTATTGTCTTTGGAATTGGCAATTTTAGCTAATTCTCTAAAAATCACTTTGGCACTCAAAGGGTTAATTACAAAACGGAACAATGTCGTCGGCTTTTAAATCGTTGATGATGTCGCTGCCCATTACCACTGTATCGCTTTCGAGACCTTAATAATGGGCAAATCCAAAATCTTTTCTTTTCTTTTTTCTGTGCACCACTTAAAATTACATATCCTGCAGCCGCGAGAAGAAAGTCTTTCTGATTTACCATTGCTTTGACTAAATTTTTTTTTGTATCAACCGATTATGCAAAACACAGTTTTCCCAGAAGCTTCATGATTTAAGTACTTTATTACCTCCCATAAATAAATGCATTCGAACTTACCTACCTGCGACAGTTGTATTCCAGATGTTTCAAATATCGTTCAACGAAATAAGATTAATCATATTATTTATGGCGTTGAGTGACGTTTATAGATAATATGTCAATATATAAATTAAATTGCAAAAAGGTGCAAAATTTTCTTACCAAATACCACTGGAGGTTAAATTAAAATCCGAAAATTTTTTCTCCGATATGAATATTTTAAGAAAATTATCTCTCGCCTGGGGCTCGGAATAATTTTCAAAATATTCATACCTTCGAAAAAATTTTCGGAAAAAATTTAACCTCTAGTGGCATTACTAGTAGGCCAAGCAATAAAGCATTTTTTCATGCCATAAATACTACCCAGAAACCGACTGTGCGATTACATAAAAGACAGTTAGTAGATCAATTTGGCATAATTTTAGACTCGAGGACCATAATTTTTAATTTGCTATGAACAATTTAGAAGAAAAAATCGTTTTTTTTTAGTTTTTTGCTTGTAAAATGGAATCTAATGAAGCAATCTTAATGTTGTCAATAGACGAATTGTAGAGAATTAAATTACGAAGAGAATGAGAGGTCGAATGTCCCGATCCAATAATTAGAACCGGAGAGAACCCGGAAAATCCGGAAATTTCAGTGTTTTTAAAAAAAATTCACAATTCCCACATTTTTTTATTTTAAGAACTGACAACGCATTTTGCTAAGTTTATAATGAGAAACTGTTCAATTAAAAGAAATAATATTAAAAAGCTGTATTTTTTATTTAAACATTATAAAATAACCTTTTGAATACCACTTGAGAGTGCGAATTAATTAGAAAATAATTTTCCAGTATTTTCTCTAACTTGTTGCCATTCTCGAGCCCTACGGGCTCTCGTATCTATTCTCTGGCAACAAGTTCTCGAAAATCTGTCGAATTATTTTCAATTTATTCTCACTCTCTTGTGATATTACTGATGAAAATAAGAACACTGGATTACATATGTAAATTCACGCGCCTACTCTAGGGTTAAATACCCGGGAAAGACGTCGAACTGCTAGTAAATTTATAATCGTACCCTCTGGTGGATGGTATCCAAACTTTCTCAGCTAATGCGTCGGCCATGTTTTCACGGAACTGTAAACTTGAATCGAAAAATGTACTTCGAATCGAAAATATTAGGAATTGAACTGGAATATTGAGTAAACTCCGTTGGCGGCAATTTTTTCTATGACCTAACACCTCTATCATTGAATTTGAAGATAACATATAACTGGTTTTTGGTTGTGTTAAAACATCAAATAAACTACTACACGGCCAATGAATTATAATATGAATACCATTCTGACCAAGTTTGACGCATTAATTTACTAATAATATTTCTTTATAAACGATATGTTTGATAAAACGAGTGTAATTTACATTATACGAGGGGTATGCATTTGAACCGTGGTGACATCTATTATTCACTTTAGTGTAATGGCCGGTCTTAAATTAGCAAAGAATTGGTGTTTTCTTCGCTGATTACTATAATGAAAGCAAAAAAGCAATCAAATGTCAACTGTTCGAGATATTCACGAAAATAACATTTTTTAAAATGGAATGCCTTATACAGTAGAATCCGGTTATAGCGAACCTTAAGGGACCGTCAAAATCGGTTCGTTATATCCGAAGTTCGTTATAAGCGTTAATGAAAGAATAAATGGAAGAGTGTTTTATGCGACCGTTATTGTCTAATGTAAATATGCATATGTATAAAACCATTATAAATATAAGGACTAAAGTTAAGTGAAACAAAGCAAAATGCAAAAAGTAATTTTATTTGAAAAAAATTGTTATTTTCGACTGAACTGTTGCATTTTTAAATTATAAATTGTTCACACATTTTCAATAATCGGCGCACCATAATTCTGTAAAAAATTACGAATGTTGTTAATACTTCTCACAGCTTCCTGTGTACATAAAATCTGTAATGCTGGTCGTTCCGGCTCGCCCTTATTGGCTTCTTCGTGGTCACTTTTGTCTACCACAAATACCCAAATATTCTAGTTGTAAGTTTTCGGAAAAATTTGAATTTTTCAATTGCTGAAATTCACGTTCCCTTTGTTTATCTTTTTGTAACCACTCATTTAATGACAAGTCATCATCAGATTCAAAGGTTATTACGTGTTATATACAATGAAAAGTTCGTTATAGCCGATTAAAATTTCATAAATTTCGTCTTTTCAGGTTCGCTATATCCGATAGTTCGTTATATCCGAGTTCGTTATAACCGATTACTTTTTACATTGTTACATAGGGAAAAATGTCGGGACTTAGAATAAAGTTCGTTATAACCGGTGGTTCGCTATAACCGGAGCCGTTATAACCGGATTCTACTGTACTTTTTTACCTATTTGAAGGGAATGTTTAATTTTGAGTAAAAAAATCTTAATGCATTAGTATTATTAAATTAACTACCAAGAAGTTACAAGCAATTGAAGTTTTTATTTCAATTAACTACAAAACAATTGAAAATGGTAATTATTAAAACGTCACAAACAATTGAATAAATGTGACAGTAAATATTTTCATCGAACATTAAGGTGGTATATTCACTTTTCATTACTTTTGATGTGTTCAATTTTGAAATGAAATGAATTTAATTTCAAGGCAACTCATCCATTTCCAACAAGATAGAGCACCGACCCATATTATCAAAGAACAACCAATTTTTTAAACAGATTATTCATTGATAAATGGATAGGAACTAATAGGCCCATGCGTTGGCCACCACGTTCGCCAAATTTAACCCCGATAGATTTTTATTTGTGAGGGTATGTGAAAATTTTAATTTTTAAGAAGAGATATGCAACAGTTAATGAATTGGAGAGTAAAATTTTAACAATAATTAATACATTCCCACTAAACACATAACGTTTAAAAAACGTTGAGCGACGTTGGAATAATGTCGCCCTGCGACGTATCTGAGCAACGTTCGTAGATCGTTCTGCGATGTAAAATTGAGACGTGGATTTTTTTAATGAAATTAACAAAATTCAAATCATAACGAATTATATTCTTGTTTTTGTAATAAATGAATTAAAAATTGTATGTTTATATAATTTCCTAAAACACTTCTATTTATAATATGTGTGTGTTTATGGTATTCATTCAGAATTTCTTATAATAATTATTACGTTATAACCAACGGTAATGCAAAAAAATCACATCCATAATTCTAATTTAGCCAAGTCGCAGCATCGAAATTTGAGTGAGTGGTGGATTGCATATCTTAGCGCTTCTGTTATCAAAGACATTTACCTTGAAATTTTGTATTTTTAAATTCGGTCATTAGGTAGATATACCCAGACCACATGTGGTCAGCGAAAAATCTATCTACCTACATCCCTCAAAACCTTCCTCTTTTTTTAAATTAATTAATTAAACCTGATATTAACCCTATAACACACACTTTTTTTAGATAATATTTAGGTGATTATGTCATTTACTTAAACAAAATCACCTCTTAATGAACGATTTCCTTTATTAATATGTGGTAACAAAACCAAACATTTTTTTTTTCGAAAAAAAATTATGATTGAAGCTTATCATTCATTTATGTGAAAACAATATTTTTACAGGTTAATAACCCTTTCACGGGAGATTTTTTAATTAATGTAACATTGGAGTGGAATTTCCATACGAAAACGTTAGACTTGACATAATGTCGCAGTGCGTTAAGAGGTTAATTCATATCAAATTTACAAATTTGCCTTTATTTCTTAAAATTTTACTTTAAAAATAACGAAACCTCTAGTCTGAGATCATTGCAATGAATTAAAATTCGAAAGAATAATAATCCGGCATTGTTCATAGCACGAGTTGAATTTGAATAGAGAATTTAACCAACACATCATTAATGCGGAACCAATTTATTTAAATAAATAACCAATTTCAATCAATTGTTGTGTTTTAGTCGATGGTGTAATTCCACAAAACTCCATAAATTGACGCCACGGCACGCCAACTCAATTAATTCATTTTTGAAACACAATTCACTTTATTTTTAAAAATAATGTGACATTTATTTATTAGTTGCTATAGATAGCTGTAGTAAAAAATAATCGCCTATTTATATCGAACATGTAACAAATTCTCATGAATAATACAGCAAGCGCCTTGTACATTGGCCATTATAATTCGGCTTGAATTTAATGAGATGCTATGATAACGGAAATGCATTAAGTGAAACGAGTTGCATTTCCTGGAATCATAGCAATGAATTTAAATTCAGGAGAATTATAATCCGGCATTTTATTTGAATTTAGTTGTATCTTCAATTTTCTGATTGATTTCCAAATGAGTCTCTTTTGTCGAAATCGTCTGATTTTATGACAACGCGTTTTCATTGTTCGTATAGAATATTTTAGGTTCTGTGACCATTAAACTTGGGGCTCTGGGTATTAATCCCGGGTAAGATACTTCGGCTTTTAACAAATATAGTGAAACTTATTTAGACAATTTAAATTTTAAAAAAAAACATGTTTCGAACAGGACCGACTCGGTAGCCGACTTCTTGAAATTCTAAACTGAAGTCCAGCATTGAAAAAGACTTCTCACTTTCAAATTTCTAAAAAAAAATATAATACAACGACTTAGTGTTGGAATTTAAATAATTTGATAACCGCCTTAGTGTGCTGTTGACGAAAAAATAGTTTATTTAATTTCAAGCCCCTGCAAAACTTCTAACCGTCCCTGATAAAAAACTACAAAATGAAACCTTGAAATATAAAGGACGGTACAAATGCTTTTTACACAAAGGCGGTGCAATTAACTAAATTGGTGACATAAAACCGGTCACATCTGTATCGGAAATGGTTCTGCTTTTGCAAATATTTTAACTTTCAATTTTAGAAAGTAAGACATTCCATCGTTTCTAGTTGCATTGGTAAGTTGTATATTAGCTGAAAAAATGGAAGATAATAAACAGCAAGTAAGTATATTATCAATCCTTGATACAAAATCACATTTTACCCATAAAATTGCATTTTTTATGTAAAATTAACTCTTTGCAAGGTGTTGTATAAATGAAACCGTATATTAAGGAACAAATTTTGAATTATTGTAAATTCATAGGAAAAGATTAAATTATACCTTGACACAGTATAATTTGAAAACTGTAAAACGACATCGATTAAAAAAAAATTGATACATTTTATTCAGAATTTAATCGGTAATACACGGTTTCATGTCTCTACACCTGTTATAGCTTTACTGAAATCAGTTTTTATATTTATTGTTATTTTTCAGCGTTTGTACAACCAATTTAGAAAATTAAAATAATAAAAGAATTCGAGGAGCTGAAAGAAACAGGTGCGAAGAAAAATATTAAAATCAAATATTTGAAAATTATAAAAATCTTCAAAGGTAATCGATTTTAATGACTATTTTTAATAAGATTATTTATTTTACATTTTTTTATTCACAGATATGGCGCTAAAACGTACCATTAATTTAAGGAAAGGGAAGTTGGACCTGCCTCCATGCCAAGAATCTCGAGTATTTTAAGTTTATTTTAAGTATTTGTAATCAATTATCGAAATTTCTGCTTGAATTATTATAAGAATAAATTGCAATTTTTCGTTTATATCTTGTAATTTATGTTATGCAGTTATAAATTGTTAATATTGTCTATGCGTTAATATATTAAATGATGTTTTTATCTTTGATATGGTTGATATTGTTAATATTGAGTTACTTTTCTAAATTTCGTTTATATTTTGTGTATGTTGTGAAATTGTAAATTATTAATATTATCTAGATGTACATTTTTAAAATTTCCTTTTTGTAATAATGAATTAATTATTTAAATAATGTTTGTTGTTGATATAATTGTGCATTGTTAATATTAGGAGTTAATTTTCTAAATGTCATTTATATCTTGTATATGCTATGCAGTTATAAATTGTTAACATTATTATCAATACGTTAATTTTTTTAAAAAACGTTTGTTATTTTTGTTTTATTTATGTAAACATTGAAATAAATAAATTTATGATTTTAACTGGCTTATTTCTTAATTGAAGCAATTTCGTAAAAAATTAAATCAAATGATTTAATTAAAAAATGGATTAATTACGTCTATTAAAAAATAATTAATTTAATTAATTAATTAAAATAATTTAGAAATCAATTTAATTCATTGATTAATTAAAAATGTCGAAAAACGGATCAAGGCGACGTCACCCGCACGTAGAGCTCGAACGTCGCGCGATGTCGCGTTGGTACGTCGCCTGGCGATGTTTTTACGACAGGCGTTAGCCGTCCTATATACGTTATTCGATGTCCGAGCTACGTTTTTGACTAACGTCGCATAGCGCTACGCAACGTTGCTGAGACGTCCGTGATACGTTTTTGTGTTTAGTGGGTTGGATGGTAGAAAAATTTTGAAAGCAGCGCGCGGTATTCAAAGAGCTCAAAAATGTGTAGACCAAGAGGGTGGCATTTTCAAACATCTATTATAATGTCTTGGTCATAAAATCTGTTTTTCTAAACTTCCATTCTCATTTTTGGAAAATGTTTCAATAAATACAATTGTCAACTGTTTCATTGCCTACATGATTTTTGTAGCTAATTGAAATAAAAATTTCAATTGCTTGTAACTTCTTGGTATAGTGTGCCCATCGATATAGTATTTTTACAACGACACGCTTTAAATATTTTAGAACCAGACCTAATGGATTAGGTAAATGTAATGGACTGCACGTGCCGAGGCTAGACAACTTCGTTAAGGGGCGTATTACAATATTTTTCGTACATAATATAACAAGTGGTCTAAAGTTTCCGATACAATTTGTAATTTAAAATATGAGTAGCCAAAGTTGAAGAACGTAGAAAGCTCTTAACTGCTTCAAATTTTGGTAAAATAATTGTTTAAATGTGAAAATTTCCCTAATACCAACCCTGTGTAGGTTTACATAAAGATCTGCAGGTAAGCAAATTTACGATTTACAGGCACACGCCGCTCCTTGAATTTTTATTGCGTACTAAGAGCCCGTTGTAAACTATTTAAAGCGTGTAGTTGTAAAAATACTATATCGATGGGCACACTATAATTAATTTAATATTACTAGTGCATTAAGATTTTTTTACTCAGAATTAAAGATCCCTTCGAAATATGCAAAAAAAAAAATTAAAAAATGTTATATTCGTGAATATCTCGAACAGTTGACGTTCGATTGATTTTTTGCTTTTATTATGATAATCAGCGGAAAAACACTAATTCTTTGCTAATTTTACCGACTTTGTAACTCCAATAATAACAAAGTTACCAATGGTGGACACTTAATATAATACAACCTGTATATCTAAAGTAACAATTGTTTACATTTTTCCAAAGTCAGGGAAAGGGAATTACTCCGATCCCGAAAATTTGTTATCTAAATTAAAACAACATTCTAGTGAAAATCAACTTGCGCAAATTCTATTTTTAAAGTTTGTAGAACCGTTTATCACTAAAAGATGTTTACGTTAACATAACCTACAATTTTTATTGATGTATCATGAGAAACAAAAATCAAGCTTATTGTATGCGATCGTGTCTATTTAAAAACGATTTTATTTTCAGGCGTAATTATTCATATTCCTAGAGATGCTGATGTAGTTGTCACTTTGTAAATAGCCGTTTGTGGATTCTGCTTTAAAATGCCGACGATTGCGATGCAGCAGTTTTTGGTTGGATTGAAATCTCGTCATTCTGAAACCCGAATAAAGACAGCTCAGGATTTATCGATTTACGTCAAAAGTGAATTACGTGAAGCAACTCCCGATGAGATCAACAGTTTTCTTGATGAATTCAATCATCAAATTTTTGAAATGGTCTCCAGCAGCGACATTAACGAGAAGAAAGGAGGAGTTTTGGCAATTGGTTAGTGGTTCTTTTTTTAAATGTTTCAAACATCATTTACTGGTGACTAGCCTTCATTGAGTTTTATCGGTCTGTGTGTCTGTGTGTGGGTTAACGTTTCTGAAGCAATCACAACAAGTTGGACGGTCATACGATTCCAACCCCAGAAGGGCCCTCAAAACATGAACTTAATTATAATTTTTGAACTTCATAACAAAAGCATAACCACAATAACTAACTCAATAACTATGAATTCTATATTTATTCAACTGTTTTTATTTGTGGATTTCTGCGCTTTCTATTTAGCAAAAGAAAGTTTTTGTTAAATTTAAAATCGGTGCATCTTTATTTATCTACATTTTGCTTAATTAAGAATTATGTACTACAGTGAATATTAATGAAACCATTGCAAACTTAACTAGCATTTGATGTAGAAACTATGAGCAACTTTAAATGTGTAAAGTAGCAGCGGGGATTATGGAATATATACCAGGTAATATGAAATACCATGTTTTTTGTAGAACTACTTGCCCCATCTACACTCATTTGCTATAATAACATTCAAATAAGTTAAAGATTCTTCCCCAAGAATGCCTAGCGTAAGAGCATTAACCACGTGACTGTTCAGATAGTTGAAGTGATTTCGATGCACATAATATTTTTAAGTAAGTACATTAAAGTTTTATTTTAAACACGTTAGAAAGTAAGTTTATTTGATTTTATTGGTTAATTAAGTAGATCAATGATGTAGGAAAGCTTTAATATAGAGATATCGCTCATATTAGGCATCTTTTATTTTTGATCCATCTTAACCACCAAACTTACATGGGTGGAAATTATGGAATAGTATTCCATATTACCTACCTCAAAAATAAAATTTTAACATTGGATTTCATTTCCAGAAATACCTAAACCGTTTAAAAAAAATGCAAAAAAAGGCTAAAACCACATCGCCACAATGTAAAACGTGGGATGAGGGAGACATGAAAAAAGCAATAATAGAAGTTAGAAGCAAAAGAATAGATTTGAAACATTTAATGTACTCCATGCAATCCTTGTCAGACTTTACAAAAAGGATGGAGCTGCTAGTGTGGTATGCCAAGCAAAACTAGAGAGAAAACCTATTTTGCCGGACCATCTGGAAAAAGAGCTAGTGAAGCATTGCCTGGGAATGTTGCATTACAATTAGCACGAAGAAATAACATTCCAAATTCTTTCTCGTTACTAAAAAAATCGGCTGGAAAGGACTGGCTAAGTCGTTTTAGATCGAGGCATAAGGATGTGTTGAGTTTAAGAAAGCCAACGGGAACGTCGTTTGCATGAGCATTTTAACTTTAACAAGAAAAATGTTAACGAGCTTTTGATCTATTGGAGAAACAAATGGAAGAGAAAGACTTTTCAGCTAATCGAACTTTCAACGTCGATGAATGTGGTCTTAGTACAATCAAAGTGCCCTGAGGTTTTTGCTCGAAGGGGAAAACTGTAAATAGGAGCGCTGACATCTGGAGAGCGAGGTTCTCTGGTAACTTGCGTCTTGTGCATAAGTGCGAGTGGTAAATATGTGCTCCCTTTGCTTATATTTCCTTGCAAAGAATGCCAGCAAATTGATAAAGAAGGGAGCTCCACCAGGAAGTGCTTTTGATTTCCATCCATCTGGGTGGATTCAGACCAACATTTTCACGCAGTGGTTCAACAATTCTATAGATTATATATGATCAAGTGCTGAAAACCCTGTCCTTTTGATTTTGGACGGCCATCATACCCGCACTAGAAACTTGGACGTCATTATCACTGCTAGAAAGAACCATGTAACCCTATTGTGCTTACCACCTCACACACACACAAGATGCACAAGATGCAACCGCTCCACAAATCCATAATAGGAGCCTTGAGAACCTATTACAATGAAGAAATTCGCCAATTTTTAAGGCAAAATAATTGTCCAATGTCTCATTTTGAGACTAGTGAACTACTATTTAGTAAAGTTTATCTAAAAATCCAAACTGGCGAAAGAGCAGTCAATGGATTTCGACAAACAGGTCGGGTTGCAGTAAACAGAAATGTTTTTTCCTAGGAGAAGCACACAAAAATGAAGAAGTGCCTCTTGAATATAGAAGTGGAAAAGATAATGAAGGAGTGAATGAACACCCCATGGAACAATCGGTTGTACCAAAAGACATAATCCTCTTCCTGTACTTGAAAAATGACAAGGCTGCAAGAGGTCAAAAATCAAGAAGAGCCAAAATTTTGACATCAACCCCAAACAAGGATGAACTTGGAAGAGTTACACATATTGAAAAATAAAAAAAAAACTAAAAAGAAAAATTGGGTTGGAAGGAAAGAAAAAGCCAACCGATGTTGCAAAACCTAGTACCAGCAAAATTTATGAGGACACGAAAGCAAGTTTGAGTGGTGGTAGAAAAAAAAACAAGAAAACAACTGATACAAAACGACGAATCTTCGGTTGATTTAGATGAAGATATTACACCTTTAGATGACTCGACTGATTATGAAGATTCCCGAATAGCAACAGTAATCCAAAATATGTTGCAGAATGTCTTTTCTGTTCAGGACGTTTTACGGCTGACTCAAGAAGAGAAATTTAGGTACAGTGCTGTGCACCGATTCCAATCGGGATCTCTATATTTGTGATTTTTGTCGTTAAAATTAAGTATTCCATATTACCTGGCCATTTTTTGTAGAAGACTGAAAAGCATTATATATTTTTTTACTTTGTGGCCATGATCCGATGTAATAAACTCTTTGGCGAAGTCATTAGCATATTTTTTTTATATTTCACTCAATACGTTTCAAAATAAATCCAAAAATAAAAGTTGTATTCTATAATCCCCGACTTTACTCTACCTTTATTGTCAGAAATGTACAGGGCTCGGAAATGGTGCCTACATATTTTTTGTCTATACTACTTTTGTTTAAACATATTTTTAGAGATTTCTTTAGACACAATAAATTGCAAATTTTTGTCATTGTATGTACAGGTGTCTATAAATGTCTGACAGTGATTTGAACTACCAGACATAAATTAATGTGGGTCATGTGAGCTATGAAAGACAAAAGTACGTATCACCTTTGACAAAGTGCGAACAGCAATCATTGAAAATAAACGATCACAGATATTTATAGACACCTGTATGATCGCATAATTGGTACGTACATAATTATTTTTGTCGTGTTATCAAAAACAAGTTAGTAAGTAAGTAACGATGATACGTGGATAAAAGACAAACATTTTTTCCTTTTTCGTGTCCCCGATTCCTGATGTGTACTTACTTCTCTTATTAAGATGGAATAAATTTTGTCAATTTTTCAGTGTGTCTTATTGGAGCCGATGTGGGTAACATGACCACCAGAATCTCCCGTTTTGCAAATTACCTGCGAAATCTTCTTCCCTCAAATGATGTGGAAGTGATGGAACTGGCTGCTAAAACAATGGGGAGACTGGCATTTGTGTCAGGTTCCAAAGCGTCCGAGTATGTAGAATTCGAAGTAAAAAGAGCTTTTGAATGGTTGGCCGGCGATCGGGTTGAGGGCAAACGACATGCGGCAGTGTTAGTTCTTAAAGAACTGGCCTTGACGATGCCGACTTTCTTCTACCAGCAAGTTTCTCAATTTTTTGAACTGATTTTTTATGCGGTTCGAGATCCAAAGTCAAAAATTCGCGAGGCTGCCGTGGACGCCTTGAGAGCCGCACTAGTTGTCACTGCGCAACGCGAATTTGCAAAGCAAACGCAAAAGCCACAGTGGTACAAGCAGTGCTACGATGAAACAGTGGAACTGTTAAAAGTCGATCGGCATGACAAAATGCGCGACGATCGGATACACGGTGCCCTATTGGTTTTAAATGAACTCGTGCGTTGTTCGAACTCAGAATGGGAAAAGAAATACACGGGACTAATGGACAGAACTGCTTCCGATTCCAAAAAGCAGATCCAGCAACAATTTTCGACGACGACGACAATGACTAGTTTTCAATCGCGTTTTAAATCATTACAAAATCGTTCTCCACCGCAACATCATCATCACAATATCGTAGGAAATCCTTTACATACGACCGTGACCGAATCGTCCGTTTGTCGTCAGTTGATTTTTGAAAAGTATGATTACATCTGTCTGGATGTTATGGCCCAAAACACCTCTCGATCGCCGCACATTCAAAAAATTCTTTTGGTCATTCTGCCGCGCTTGGCTGCTTTCAATCGACAACGGTTCGTTGAGAAGCATTTGCCGATTTCGATGAATTACCTGCTCAACACTTTGAAGAGCAGGGAAAAGGAACGTTCTGCTGCATTCACTACGATCGGATTAATTGCCGTCGCGGTCGAAAACGATATCAGACCTTACATGTACAAGATAATGGAAGTGGTGAAGCTTTTCCTTCCAAATCGCGAGACGCCTACAAAAAAACGAGTCGTCGTTGATTCCAGTATTTTCAAATGCGTTACATTTTTGGGCAACGCTGTTAAAGATTACATCGACGTCGACGTGACGAATATTTTGGAGCAGATGTTATCGACGGGATTGACGCCATCATTGACAATCTGTTTGCGTGAATTGGCACAAAATATTCCCGAATTGAAACCGTCAATTTCTGTTGGATTGTTGAACATGCTGTCGCAAATTTTAATGAACAAACCATTGCGGCATCCGGGAATGCCAAAACATTTACCATCTGCCGCTGTATCCCTGAGCAATGTGACCGATGACACGACAAGCATCGTCCTGGCGCTCCACACTCTCGGCACTTTCAATTTCGAAGGGCAAAGCCTTTTGCATTTTGTTCAACGTTGTGCAGAATTCTTCATTGTTCACGATCAAAGAGAAATTCGATTGGAAGCCGTACGAACCTGCAGTCGACTGCTAAAACATGCAATCTGCAGCACGGCGGCTCATCCTTCTGAAACGGTCACCGTAACGGTGTCCTCAGTTCTGCACAGGCTGCTCATCGTCGGAATGACCGACACCGATCCGGACGTTAGATTTTGGGTCTTGTTTTCGCTGGATGCGACATTTGACAATCATCTGGCGCAGGCCGAATCGCTGAGTGCCCTGTTTGTAGCATTAAATGATGAGGTATTTGAAATACGTGAAGTCGCCATGTGTATAATCGGACGTCTGAGCACTATGAATCCGGCGTATGTGATGCCTTCTTTGCGAAAGACACTCGTGCAACTGCTCACTGAACTGGAGCATTCGGGAACGGGCAGGAATAAGGAACAAAGCGCGCGCATGTTGGATCATTTAATCGTGAATGCGCCGCGTCTTATTAGACCGTACATGGAGCCAATTTTAAAAGTTCTGGTACCAAAATTGAGAGATCTCGAACCTAATCCGGGAGTTGTTCTTTCTGTTCTGAGAACGATTGGTGACTTGGCCGAGGCGACCGGCGGCGGCGTCGAATTGCAGCAGTGGATGCAAGATTTGCTTTTGATTCTGCTCGAAATGTTAGGGGATGCGTCGGCATCGGAAAAGCGTGCCGTTGCATTGTTGACTCTAGGGCAGTTGGTGGGCGCAACTGGACACGTTGTGAAGCCTTACAATCAATATCCAATGCTTCTGGATGTTTTGATAAATTTTCTGAAAACGGAACAACACCCGGTGATACGACGAGAAACAATAAGGGTTTTGGGCCTGTTGGGAGCTCTCGATCCGTATCGACATCGAATCAATCGCGGACAGGTGGAACAGCAGCCGGAAGCTCCCGTTTTAATCGCCATCGCTGACAAAGAAGAAGAAGCGAATATCGATTTGACCACGAGTGAAATGCTGGTCAACATGAGTTCGAGCACTCTCGAAGAATATTATCCGGCGATTGCCGTCACGACGCTCATGAGGATCATACGCGATCCAAACCTTTCCCAACATCACACTATGGTAGTCCAAGCTGTGACTTTTATATTTAAGAGTCTAGGAATCAAGTGTGTACCGTACATTTCGCAGGTGCTTCCCAGTTTTTTAAATGTCGTTAAAACGGCCGACTTAAATTTCAGAGAATTTCTCTTTCAACAATTAGCTCATTTGATTGCGATCGTGAAACAGCACATCAGAAATTACTTGGATGACATCATCAGTCTGATTAAAGATTTCTGGACACCCAACAGTCCGATCCAAGTCACTCTTATACTGCTGATTGAACACATTGCAGTGGCATTGGGAGCCGAATTTAAAATTTACTTGCCCCGTCTGATACCTCACATACTGCGAGTACTGAACCATGATACTTCGAAAGATCGGATCGTCACAATTAAACTGTTGGATGCGCTTAAGGAATTCGGCAATAACTTGGATGATTACATGCATCTCATTTTGCCGCCGATAGTGAAATTATTTGACGCACAGGATTATCCGCATGCCATCACCAAGCAAGCCCTCGAAACTATCAATCAGTTTGCAGAAATTCTTGATTTTTCTGATTTCATGTCGAGGATTATACATCCCCTCGTGCGAACCTTGGACACGTGTCCTGACTTGCGCAAAGAAGCGATGGATACTCTGTGCTCGTTGATCATGCAATTAGGTAAGAAATTTAATGTTTTCGTGCCTCTGGTTAATAAGGTCATGGTTAAACATAAAATCCAAAATTCCACTTATGAAATTTTAATTTCGAAAATCTCGTCCGATACCACTTTGGCTGAAGACATAAATTTGACCCAACTGAAAGACCGAGACAAAAATAAAATTCGCGATACAGGAATGTCTGCGACCGATACGACGACAATACAAAGACTGAAAGTTTCCGCTTCAAATTTGCAGCAGGCTTGGACCCCTGCCCGACGAGTTTCTAAGGATGATTGGTTAGAATGGCTTCAACGATTGAGCATCGAATTGTTGAAACAATCGCCGATACCTGCTTTGCGTTCCTGTTTATCATTAGCTCAAACTTACGCCCAACTTCCAAAGGATTTGTTTAACGTGGCTTTTGTAAGCTGTTGGACGGAATTGAACGAAACGATGCAGAAAGAATTAATCAGCAGTTTAGAGCAAGCACTCATGGTGCCCGATTTACCAGAAATAACGCAGACAATTTTAAATTTGGCCGAATTTATGGAGCATTGCGATAAAGGTCCCCTGCCTTTAGATCCTCAACTGTTGGGCGAAAGAGCGATACATTGCAGGTATGACGTCTTTAACACTTTCTGGGTAGAATTTAGTTGCGATCTACAGATCGATAGTACAATTAAATCTAAGCATTACAATGTGAAAATTAAAGTTAACCATGTAAACATACAATTTGCCATGATAGACATGCACATTACATAAATACGACAAAATTTTGGAAGGGGGAAATAATCTGATTCGAAAGATGAACTAAACCGCAAGGTTATGAATGATGAAATAATTCTAGTCAGCGCCCTGCATGTTTTTGTTCATTGGTTAGTAAATTCCAGCATCTAGTTACAGCTGTTCTCCGATGTATCTTTATTTATTACTAAGTACCCTTCTTTTGGTGTTTTTTTTTTTTTTGAAATGCAATATATTTATATTTATTATTACAATACAAACAGTATCATATAGTATAGAGCATTTTGTTCCTAGTCAGCAACATGCTGCTGGCGGAACATTACAATCTAAGTGTAGTGGTACGTTTTTTATATACAATATAATTTTACATACCAAATATAATATATCAATTTTATAACCACAGTACAACATAGTTTTAACATTCATAACATTCACAACAACATAGTATTTCGTTGATTTATGTAAAGGATCAGGCTTATTTTGAATAAGGAATAACTGTCTTTGTTTTTCACAGAATTTGGTAATGAAGTGAAGGTTTCTAGACATTTGTATATAGGATTATTGAGTGCTACACTTGTTCTTACATTTGATAAGTAGAAGTTATTTTGATTTCTTGTCTCATATTTGTGGATTTCCCTAACTAACTTGGTTATAGTTTTACCTAGTTCTATTGCTACCTTTTTCTACAATAGGAAATCTCAGAAAATTGTTCGATCAAGTTATTCCGGAACATGATTTAAATCCATTTTCGAAAACATTTGTCGAAATGCAACCATTAAATTTTGCTTTACAAATCAGATTGAATATTTAATTAAAATTGTAAAGATAAAAGTCATGGATTCATGCGGGGTCTCAACTAAATTCTGCCCCTTTTTCTTTTATGATTTTAATTGTATATTTTTCGCCAGAGCTTATGCAAAAGCGTTGCATTACAAAGAAGAAGAATTTCAAAGAGGCGCCAACAGTGGAGTCGTTGAAGCTCTCATTTCCATCAACAATAAATTGCAACAGAAGGAGGCTGCCGAGGGATTATTACAGTATGTTATGCACAGAAATGCAGATATTCAAGTGCAGGTTCGTTGGTATGAAAAATTGCACAATTGGGAAAAAGCTTTGCACCTTTACGAGGAGAGGTTGCATTCTGATGAAATTGATGAGGACGCCTGTTTGGGTCAGATGAGGTGTAAAAGTTTTGCTCATGTAAATTTAATTAATACAGTTGATGGCTTTTGTCCTGCAGATGTTTAGAAGCTCTCGGGGAATGGGATTCCTTGCATTCTATTGTTGAAGGACGTTTTGACGGGTTATCTGAGGACAGTCAGCAAAAAGCCGGGCGTCTAGCGGCTGCTTCTGCTTGGGGATTGCACAACTGGACCATGATGGAAAAGTATTTTTAAACCATACCATATAATTATTAAGTATATATATAACTTGGATGGTATTTTCAGATATGTACAAGTCATGCCCCGCGACACCCAGGATGGTACTTTTTACAGGGCAGTGCTAGCAATTCATAGAGAACAATATGATAAAGTACATATTTTTAATTTCATTTCATATTTTGTTTTTTTTATTATTTTACTTGTTTATTTATCAGGCCCAGCAATTCATTGATATGACTCGTGATTTACTGGACACTGAATTGACAGCAATGGCCGGAGAATCGTACCAACGTGCTTACGGTGCTATGGTAGTTGTGCAAATGTTGGCAGAATTGGAAGAAGTTATCCAGTACAAGCTGGTTCCTGAAAGGCGACCGACTCTCCGTGCGATGTGGTGGCAACGACTTCAGGCGGGACAAAGATTGGCCGAGGATTGGCAACGCATAATACAAGTTCATTCTTTAGTGCTGACGCCTCAAGAAGACATACATACCTGGCTAAAATACGCTTCATTGTGTCGCAAAGGTGGTTCGCTTATGTTGTCACATAAAACTTTAGTTATGTTGTTGGGATATGATCCCGACTCGCATCCAGACCAATTGCTGCCGCTCAGTCAGCCACAAGTAACATTTGCTTACACAAAGCAGTTGTGGATGTCCGGAAAACGTCAGGAAGCTTATAGGCAGTTGTCCGGTTTTCTTAGAGAGTATACCCAACAATGTAACAATGAAGATGTCACTCATGATGATAGGAGGCGCTTATTAGCTAGGTGATGATGATTGATTATATTATTGTGGACTACATATTATTGATTTCAGATGTTATTTAAAACTTGGAGCATGGCAAGAATCGATTGAAGGCATCAGGGAAGACTCCATAACGTCAATTTTAAAATGTTACCAAGAGGCCACAGAACATGATCCCTTGTGGTATAAAGCGTGGCATTCATGGGCGTATATGAATTATGAGACTGTCCTTTATTACAAAAATGTCACAAATGTTAATCAATTATTGAAGACTGATAAGATGGCTGACTTTATTCGTCATACGGTGCTTGCTGTTGAAGGATTTTTTAAGTGAGCAAGTGAGTGGATTTTTACGCAAAATTTCACACTGAACTTTTAGGTCGATAAATCTTTCTAAAGGCAGCTCATTGCAAGATACATTGCGATTGCTCACCTTGTGGTTTGATTACGGTCAGTGGCCCGAAGTTCACGATGCCATCGCGGAAGGCATAAAACTTATTGATAAAAATACATGGTTACAAGTGATACCTCAATTGATAGCCCGAATCGATACCCCTCGAGCCCTTGTGTCGCGATTGATACACCATTTACTCATCGACATTGGTAAAACTTATCCACATGCTTTAATTTACCCGTTAACTGTAGCTTCGAAAAGTGCATCCGTTTTACGAAGAAATGCTGCAATTAAAATTTTAACATCGATGAGGGAACACTCTCACAAGTTAGTAAGTCAAGCTTCAATGGCTTCTGAAGAGTTGGTACGAGTCGCCATTTTATGGCATGAAATGTGGCACGAGGGATTGGAAGAAGCGTCGCGGTTATTTTTTGGAGAACAAAATCTCAAGGGGATGTATGAAGTGTTGGAACCACTGCATGCCATTCTAGAAAGGGGACCGCAGACATTGAAGGAAACCAGTTTTAATCAAGCGTACGGGCGAGATCTTTCAGAAGCTCAGGAATGGTGTCAACGTTACAAA
This sequence comes from Dascillus cervinus, assembly GCA_949768715.1. Lineage (NCBI taxonomy): Eukaryota > Metazoa > Arthropoda > Insecta > Coleoptera > Dascillidae > Dascillus > Dascillus cervinus. Next base: position 28,538,913 of record OX458323.1, read on the forward strand.
GTTTCAGGAATTACTCGAGACCTGAACCAAGCTTGGGACTTGTACTATCATGTCTTTCGACGAATATCGCGTCAACTTCCTCAGTTGACGTCTTTAGAACTTCAATATGTTTCGCCAAACCTGTTGGTTTGCCGCCATTTAGAACTGGCAGTGCCAGGAAGTTACTGTCCTGGGCAACCGATTATACGAATTGCATATTTCCAGAGCTCACTGCAGGTGATCACATCTAAACAACGTCCGCGTAAATTGTCGATTAAAGGCAACAACGGTAAGGACTATATGTTTCTTCTGAAGGGTCACGAAGATTTGCGACAAGATGAACGTGTGATGCAACTTTTTGGCCTTGTAAACACCTTGTTGCTCAAGGATCCGGACACGTTCCGACGTAATCTTACCATTCAAAGGTACGCAGTCATACCGTTAAGCACTAATTCCGGCCTTATAGGCTGGGTACCGCACTGTGATACTTTACACACTTTGATACGCGATTATCGCGAAAAGAAAAAAATTTTATTGAACATTGAACATCGAATCATGTTACGAATGGCGCCCGATTATGATCACCTAACCTTGATGCACAAGGTTGAGGTGTTTGAGCATGCTTTAGAACACACACACGGAGATGACCTGGCTCGTTTGCTGTGGTTGAAAAGTCCTTCTTCCGAAGTGTGGTTCGATCGTCGAACAAATTACACGAGGTCTCTGGCTGTTATGTCGATGGTAGGTTACATTTTAGGTTTGGGCGACAGGCATCCTTCAAATCTAATGTTGGATCGATTGAGTGGTAAAATTTTGCACATTGATTTCGGCGATTGCTTTGAAGTTGCAATGACACGTGATAAATTTCCCGAAAAGATTCCTTTTCGACTGACCCGAATGTTAATTAACGCAATGGAAATCACCGGCATTGAAGGTACTTATCGCTGCACTTGCGAATCGGTCATGTCTGTATTACACAGAAATAAGGATAGTTTAATGGCTGTACTTGAAGCTTTCGTATATGATCCCTTGTTAAACTGGAGACTGATTGATTCAGGTCGCAACAACAGATCAAACGAGATTCCTTCGTTATCTGCAGCATCTTCTCAAGATCAGGAATTATTAGGAACTTCGAGCATGAATATTTCGAAAAAAGGCATTCAGTCTCCTGATGGCGGCGACGGTTCACAGCCTGAAGCTGTCAGTAAAAAAGCTCTTGCTATTATAACAAGAGTTAGAGACAAATTAACAGCACGTGATTTTGCCCCGGATGAAATTGTCTCTATTCCTAAGCAAGTGGAACTTTTAATACAACAAGCTACGAGTAATGAAAATTTGTGCCAGTGTTATATCGGTTGGTGCCCATTTTGGTAATGTCCGTGTCTAGCATTTATTTTTTTGCATTTGATAAAAATAAAGCGTGCACTAGAATGTAATTTTATTGGGTCCATATTTATATAGAACTGTAGTGATATTCATAAAAACAACGTGAGTAATAATTGTAAATAATATAAGATTATAATAATAAAGATTACCTATAATAAAAATGGGATTATAAAAATGTGTGTTCGTTGGTGACACGAAAATGAAGCGGTAGCAATTCATAAAGGCTTGTTATTAAAACCTGCTCCATCTTCGGCTTGCATATGAAAACATCGACGTTACCAAATTCACTCATAAATTGTCTACAAACGCCGCACGGCGTCGTGAACGAATCATTTTGATGTGCCACGACGGCGATCGCCTTGAAAATCATCTTCCCCTCGCTAATTGCTTTTGCGTAAGCAGTCCTTTCTGCACATATACAGGGAGTGAATGACGCATTTTCGATATTGCATCCTCGATAAACGCAATCATCTCCGGTTAAAAGGGCAGCACCGACTTTAAAATTGCTGTAAGGACTGTAGGCAAAATTTCTCGCTTCCACAGCTTCGCGAATTAATGAACGAGTTGCTGCGTCTAAATAAAAATAAAAATTTTTAAAATATGACGTCAATATACTAACAATAAGTGCTGCTATTAAGCGTAGACGTAATGACACATTCAAGGCTAAAATAATAATGAGCGATAAAATCGATTTACATAATTATTATGTTCGATCCTAAGGTCAATCGATGACAATAAACATCTATAATGACAAGAGTTAATATAAAAATGTAACACTACTTACCCAATACATCAAATTGCACAATTTTGGACATCTTATGGCGATATTGCGATTTATTAATTTAAATGCAGACTGCACATAAACACGTTTTATTTTAAATGAAATGATTTATACCTAATAAACGAAAAATTTGTATCTCCTTTTAAATCTATAGAATATGCATGCCAATTGATAATTAAAGATAAGAATAGATACACTTACGTTAAAATTAGACTATTTTCATATCATGTTTTTTCGATTATAAATAAGTAGGTAATGTACATACATTTTATGAAAAGTGATAAATGTTGTTTGAAAAATATTTGCCTTTCAAAACGTCATTGAACTAGTTAAATGTTTTTAAATTAAACTAAATGTTTACTTTTGCAATGTTATTAGAGGAAGGAGATTTGAGATTTAATCGATTTAAATTATTATCATGGACGATGTTTAAATGCTGGTGCCTTGTAGATGGGCAACCAAATTAACACGACATTATTTGTGGTGACCATTTTTCTTTGAATTCGTTGTTTGTAGACGTTTGGCAATCTTTAACAACTTTTTGGTTATAATTTGAAGATAATTTTAGAATATTTTTTAGTTTTCTACATTTTTGAATCAAGTGTAGTCTAGAAAAAAGGTATACTTTGAAATTTTGTGATTTTAGATAAATTTGAGGTTACGTACTTTAGACATTTCGCTACTAAAAGTTTCCTAATGCATCGAAACGTTTTTCTTCTCTAGCAAAGCCCTTGAAGATCTTATTTTTCACATTGATTGTGATATCTTCAAGCAATGCCGAGACATTGGCCCATGAGAATGTGGTGTAATATGTTAAATGCAAGTGCTATAAAGGCCATGGGTACCTTTTTCTCTGGTTAATCCGGACTGGAAAAATCAGAAAAAACAATCGTCGTGTTTTACTAAAGAATCTTGGAATGGCTTTGATAGAACCACATTTACATACAAGATTGGGAATTTCTACATTGCACAGACCACTACAGATAAAAATTGCAGAAATATTGGGGTTGATAATCTTGAAGAGAAAAATATTCAGGATACTCTCCCAAAAAAACTTAGATGCAGTTTCTGTGAAAGGGGGAAGGACAGAAAAACAAATTTTGCATGCCTCTCTTGTAAACCATATTGTATGGAACATAGAGTTAAATTATGTCAAAATTTTCAGCTCAATGTTTAGGAACCGGAATAAGCAAAACTGTACAATGTATGGGGTTGGTGTGTACATTATTTGTAAGATGCAATATTTTTAAACAGTATTTCGTTAGTTACAATAATGTTACTTTTATTTTGTTTCAAATTTTTTTTTAAGAAAGTATATTGGGATATAAGGTTAGTAAGTGCATTATAACAGAATCGAGAAAGAGTTTGAAAAATCTCGCCTACGTCTCGATTTTTCAACTTCAAAGATTCTGTTATAGCACTTAATAACCATATAGTTCACAACGTTTTTCGCACAATCGCTTATACGAAATGACATAAAGAAATTTAAACTGACTTTAACGTAATTTTTTTTGACAAGAATATTTTGAAGGCATAATATGCGTCACAAATTACTTACCAAAGTTCAACTTATAGATTGTCAACAACAATGGTAAGTACGGTCAAACCTGTATAAGACGGAACCGCTTGGGACTGAAAAAGTTTTCGCTTAGCCAGGTTTCCGGTTTATCCAGTAACATGTCTAAGACGGAAAATGAAACTGTCTAAGCCGGAAAACGTATGTAATTGAAAAACAAATTACAGGAATTCAAGATATATTTCTCCACAACTCTTGCAGCGTTTTTTGTTTTTTATTAGTACAAGTCGCTTTAATATTCCTTTCAAGTGTAGTGTGACATTCTAATAGCTTTTTCTTCATTTCACCACAATTTATACGGTCTGAATAATGTTCCAATGCTGTCAGCTTTTTTTTCACATTCTTCAACTTTCATAGCTGAAATAATGGAAATCCATTAAACAATATTAAATAAATAAATGCTTGTAATATTTGTACATATAAAATAATTATTTTATGGCGGCTCGTACATAAGTGCTGCAGAGCTGCAGAACTGCCGAAAAATTAAGTTCGTTTGTATTTAATTTATAAAATGTAATATTGAAAAAATTGAATTTCGTCACAGAATTTTATTTTCTTAATCGTAACAACTCGCACCATCTCGTAACTCCATGTCTCCATGCAATCGAGGATCCAACATTCCAACAAACCAGTTAAGTTTTGTGGTTTCAGCGGAGCGGACCATTGTTTATATACTGGGCCATTTGAGGCAGTTCATAGAGCTGCTTGAGACACCCCTCACTATCCCCCTCGCGTTCTGCACATACCCAAACTTTCTCTAGTTTAATGCTATTTATGTGCTGCATTTCACGCAGTTCTGTTCCAGATTTCCGACGTGATGTTACGTGCGGTTTTTGCTTTGTGGCTTTGTCGTTGTAAATTTTAATTTTATACTTTCGTGTTCGTGTATTGTATTAGTGTTTTTTTGACAATGGATGTTGTGGACAATTTGATTAACTTTAAGCGATTTTTAAAGTATAGTTACGAAGAAAAAATAGATTTGAAAAATAAAAGTCGACCGCTGCCAGACATTATTATTGAAACAAGCGTTATTAGTCGTGGAAAACCATATAAACGTCAGTTCAACAAAGATATTTATGCAAGGAATAACTGGATTTGTGGCTGCAATAAGAAAAATGCTCTTTTGTTTCCCATGTTTGCTTTTTGGTAGAGATAAAGCATGGACACAGGTAGGAGTGACTGATTTAGTACACTTGAGTGAAAAAATAAAAAAGCATGAAAACTCCAAGTCATCTTTACAATGCAATGGAGTTGGTAATATTAGGAAGAATCAACATCCAATCTCCAATCTGCTGATTTTGCATTTATTTATTTATATTATACATCCGAAGCACTGATAGCACAAATTCCAAACGACGCATTTAACCCGCCAGAGCTGACTCGAAATAAATTTTATTCGCTGCTAGCGCCCTATTTGATAGGCACTGGTTTATAGCGCGTTATCAGCTACTTATCGGTAACTCAATACGATTCAAAATATATCAACTAAAGTCGCCGCTTATTGTATGCAAGCAATGCGTAAACTTTACGCATCGATGCAATTTCAGTATTAACAGCCTTGTCCATGGTTTCTATTGAAAAGAAATTTATGTCCGAAATTAAAAATTTTAAAGAAAAGGTCATTGATAAATTTGCCACTAAGAAAGACCGTAGGATCGATCTGATCTACAAAAAATAGGTAAGTTTAAATAAAAACACGACCCTGATTATATGAGATGCAAATTGTAGAACACCTGTTTTATTGTACCACGAGCCGCCACTGAATTATTATAATGTTGCGTCCAGACAATCCATACCTAAACCTGTTCCTTCAGTTTCATCTTTTCTCTGATCGTCCTGCATAGCTTCTTCCATAAGGTCTTCTAAACTCTGATATTCTCCTTCAGTTGTAATCATCAATCTTTACGTAATCTTCTGGTCTGAGTTTTCGCCGAGTTCTTCCAATAATTTTTGTATCCTTTCCATATCCTGTGCGCAGTTTTCATTTATTTCTTCCCCAATATCGTCCTTTTTAATAAATATGGTATCAGCTGAACTCCAACGAATAGCATCCAAAACGGATACTTTTTTGGAAAGTTCGGAAAGAGGTGCAGGCTGTCATGTTTGCACATAGCGATTGTAGTACAAATTTTCAGTAATGCATTTTCATATTCTAAATTATACCCCGATCCATGGGTTGGGTTAGGCTAGTCGTATAGGGTGGTAAAAAACATAATTTAATATTAGAAAATTGTAAATGAGGGTGGCAGCCTGCATTATCTAAAAAAGGCAAAATGTTTTTTTTTTGTGCCTGCATTTTTTAATTTAAAGCTTGAAGCCATTCTTCCATTAAGCAACAAGCCACCCAGGCCTTTCGATTAACCCGCCAGGTGACTGGAAGTTCATGAACATTTAAATTTTTGAAGCAACGCGGCTTTAAACTTTTGCCAATAACTAAAGGTTTTTCTAGATCTCCGTCCACAAAGGCACATAAGAGTACAGTTAACCTTTATTTAGGTTGCTTTCCACCTACAGATTTATCATTTTTGAGAGCTAAAGTCTTACCGAGAATAGCGTTAAAGAATAAGCTCGTTTCGTCGCAATTTCCAATATTTTTCGGATGGTAGTCTTTAATAATTTTATTCAACTTTTGTTTTCAATTATTTACGGTCTCTAAATCTACATCTTTTGTTTCATCACAGATATGTTTGAATCAAATGTGAAGAGATCTAAAGCTTTCAAGCCACCCGTTTGATGCTTTAAATTCATTTCGTCCTAGTCGTTGGGCAATAATTTTTGCTTGTTCTTGTAGGATAGGTCCGGATATAGGTAAATTACGCATTCTGGCGTCCAAAAACCATTCACACAAAATTTTATTTATGGTTTCGTTGCCGGTCTTTTTAACTTTTCTTTTGGTTTCTCCGGGAAGATTTCCACTTAACCACTCTAATTTCATTTTCTGTTTGTTCTTTAAAATCTCGTACACTTGTATCTTCCCGCACTTATATTTTTCCACTCGCACTTTGTTTTTCATAGAACTGTAATAAGTTTTTTTGTTTTTTTTTTTTGTAAACTTAAAGTGTTTAGCTTTCTATTAGACATTTTGATTACACTTCAATACGATCACAACGTTCACAGAAGCGCGCGTAATCAACTGAATTCAGCTGAAAATGCAAATCACTATCGCAGACGGTTAAACTGATAGTATACATTTTATTGTTTTGTCTCTCAATAACATAACGTTCAAGTGTTACTTCGACATCGTTTCCAGCTTAGCCAGTGTAGTACTGCGCAGGGGACTTAAAAACACTTTCTGTTTTCGCGTTGACCAGTTTCCGGCTTAAGCAGGCAATTTTACATGGAGTTTACATATGAAGACACCGGTGCAAAAAGGAGGCAGCTCCAATTTAGCATTTTTTTCAGGAGAAGCAAAAAACTGTTTTACTATGAATTCTTTTAATTTATATGTTTTATTCATATGTAGGGTTAAACTCTAGTACTTAATACATAATATACTCAGAAAATACGCTTTTTGGAAATTTGATTGGATAACAATATCAAAAAGAAAACGTTGCAGCTGCCTCCTTTTTGCACCGGAGAGAAAAAATATCAAACATAAAATAATTTCAATGCGATTTATTAACAATGTTATCAAAAGTAATAAATAAGCATAAATTAATCATCTGTAAAGCTATCTTCTTCTGGCTGAGTAGGTTCTTCTTTTCCTTGACACTTCAGCCGGTCATAAAACCACATGGCACATGGCACATATTTTGTTGCAAGTTTTTTCACATGTAAGTATTTGGGGCGCTTAAGTGGTAGCGATCCAGAGTAGAGGAGTAATGTAGATGGGGGTAAAGTTAACGTTACGCCATGTTTCTGAAGGGTAAACAAGTCCTTAAGTAAGGCACTGGCCGTACTGCTGCATTCCACGCCTTTTTGTGTGTACTCCATGACACGATAAGAAGATATACCAAATTTTTGTTTTGTTTGGTTTGACACGCCCTTTTTAAAAGTCCCGCTGGAATGGCCACTGAAGTTCAGAATCATTTCTTGGAAAACTGAAACCACTACAAATTTGGGGCATGTAGTTTTTACCAGTGCAACCCATTCTTCTGGCAACACGATCCTTTCCCGTTTCCTTTTCTCCTTTTCGATCAATCCGAAGCTCCGATCACAAGGCAGAAAATTATGTCTTGGTTCTGGATATCTGTGTATAATTTTAGCAAATCTATCAGTATTTGCAAATGTGTAAAGATACTGGGCCAAGACTTGGTTTTTATTTTGCGAGCTACAGTTATCAGAATATAGGTATAATTTTGTCACTGTTGATGCTACAAAATGTTCAAGAAAATAATGTAAAAAGCTTACTACATCATTAGCTCCTTTCTTGGCTATGGTTTCATTGTACATGAAAAAGTACGCTTTTCCAGAACTGGCTGCAAATACACAAAAGTTGTATTCCCACAGTTGCCGTTTAAAAAAAACATCTCCACTAGGTACGTGGGGGAGAGGCATATTCTGTTGATAATCAAAAGCTAACAGCTCCATCTCATCTTTGTTCTCCGAAATTTCTGCAGTATCTTCTTTCATTTTTGTGTAAAAATAATTTGCTTTTTTCTCATGCACCTGTTTTTCAGTTATTAGATTTTCTTTTACTTCTTTATTCTTTTCCGCTGATATGAGGTTGTCCAGTTTGTCACAAGTTTGGCAAGTGTCCGACCGTGGCTTTCCAAATGAGTAGTTATAATTTGAAACAAAGTGCCGACAAAAATAGCCGTATGTAGCTTGAGGCTTTACTTTTTTATCGTTCCGGATGGCAACGTAAATATCGGGTTCGTACTTTTGGAGATAAAGTCTATGCATTTTTTGCATATTTAGTTCAGATGACAAATAAAACTTATTTTCATTTCTAGTGCGGCTATAGTGCGACGATCTTTTTGGAAATGACTGTATATGCGAATCAATTTGATGTATTACATCCTCACGTATCATGTTAATGCGATTGGTGTGTTTTCCACGCATGTCTTTGGGTGTCGGAATGTTATTTTTCAAGTGTTTGATAATAAGTTCTACTCTTTTCTTACTAACGCCATATAATGAACAAAAAGCATTTCTACAAACCCTGTTTAAAGTTGTGCCGATTTTTATAGTATATTTACAGGAACAAGAACGTTTTCGTGCGTCACCCAACTTAAGTATAGATCTGGCAACCTTTTTTACAACTATTTGTCCTCCTAGAAATATGTCCTGTTTCTCTTTGTTAGCAATATTATTAAAAATTATCAAAATATCTTGCTTAGCAGTGTCGTTTAATTTTTTGAAACATTTAAATTTACAGTTACAGTTTTTGCCAGTTTTCCTTTCACCTTTCAGACATTTATTTTTGCTTTTAATGCCGATGTAAGATTTTCCTTCAGCTTTCCTTTTCTTAGCAACATTTCTATTCCATTTACTTTAATGTCTTGCTCGTTTCTTGACAACTTGCTTTTTCATAACTGTTTGTTTCTGTTCACCGTCATCACTTTCAGAATCACTTTGGACCAAACAGGACGCTAGCCGCGAATAAAATGTATTTCGCGTCAGCTATGGCGAGTTAAACGCGGCGTTTGGAATTTTTGCTATCACCGTTTCGGATGAAAATAAATGCAAAATTAGCAGAAACTCACAGTTCTTATCTGTAAACCGCAATATAATCAATATTGCCTACAACCGAATATTGCTTGGCACTAACCTATTAACTCTAACCCTAACACATTGCACGTGTTACATCCAAGCGGCTAAAGTACAAACTATTCATTCCGTGTAAAAACGAGGCAGCTCCGGAACTGTCCCCTTTTTGCACCGAATCCAATAAGGAGGCATCTATATATTCATTATATTTCTCTTACGAGTTAACGGAGCTTCCTCGTTTTTGCACCAATGGATAGAGCGCCTTTGAATTACTTTATAGCGATTAAAAATGAAAAATCGTAAATATATGGAGCTGCCTCCTTTTTGCACCGGTGTCTTCATATACGTAATTCGGGACTGAAAAAAAGTTCCGTCATAAACAGAATTCCGGCTTATCCAGGTTTGACTGTAGCTAGTAACAACATGATTGTGCGAAAACATGTTAACTTTCGGTTGTTTTGACACATTTCTTATTATAAATAAGTTTCCGTTTAAACAAACTTGTTGTTTTTGTTCCACAAACCTTGTACTTGATTGTATTCGTCTCAAACAGCTAAATCAAAACATAAACAAAAATTGCTGTTTAGTCGATAAAATATCAAATAGTTGGGTACGTGAGACCTCAGTGTGTATTGTATTAATCAAAAAATAAGTGTGAAGTTCCAGGGTTAACAGCAGGTAAAAATTAACTTTTCGGAAACAACTAGACAAATCTCGGTTGTGTAATGATTTTGCCGGTACATTTACAGAAATGCCAGAGATTAATGGCCTGTGGCATTGTGTAAGAGAGTGCTACCTTAATAAATGCAATGTTGCATTTATGACGGACGACAAATGTTACTATGTTCATTGTGCAAGCAATAAACTTTGTGCTCCGATTATTAGTCCAAATTCCGCATCCGTTGATCATATCAGTATGGTTTTAGTGAAACCTGTTCTTGGTATCGATATTGTGAAAGATGGTAAAATTTCATTGTTTTCTCCCAATGAAAGATTACATTTTCTTTTAGATGTCCAAAATGACGACAAACCACATTCAATAGGAATATGTATAATATTAAAGTGACCAATCGTCCTCCTTTAGGGAGGACAGTCCTTCTTTTGCAAGTTGTGTCCTTCCTTGAAAAGTGCCCTCCTATATGTCTTCCTTTTCAATATTTGAAGACTAATCTGTAAATCTCCGTATTCGAACGAAGCCAGGCCGATACATTGCGCGTGATGGAACAAATTTTTGTATTCTTTATTCTTGTTCAATTTACTACTGCCCTGGAACTAATACAACAGATGAGAGCTTTCCTTTTGCTAATGATTTTTGGACAAGTTAGAAATTGAGATTGAATATTGATACTCTAGCTGCAGCACTTGCCGTAAATTCAATATGAAGGATATTTCTTTTATTTAAGATTTTGTTTTTATTTAATTTATTTGTGTCCTCCTTTTCATTTTAAAAAGTTGGTCACCTTAAATTAATATAAAGGAGCCATATTAAACCGTTTAAAGAAATACTATAATCGGATGATTCTAATTACAATTATTTAACTGGATGTAATGTGGAAATTTCAAGCAGTTGTCCGGAGAATGAAGACTGCAGAATTATCTAAAATCTCGTGCTGGAACTTGTCGTTGCAGAATATGACTTAAGGCTTAAGGTTTAATTTCCTAAGCATATTTTTTATTAAAATCGGTTTTTTTCGAAATTGTCTGAAGGGTCCCCAAGAAAAATGTAAATTTAAAAAATTCAAATAAACACCACTGTACAAGAAATTTCGTAATACTCGACAACAATACGTTTTATTTTTTGAAAAATTTCAAGAAATAAGGTCACGAAATTAAAAATAAAATCTAGATATTCTACTACGATATGTGATACAATTGTGCATGGTGTCGAGCGTCGTCATAGTATTGCAACAGTGTGATATTTGGTACAACCATGATTACTGAGAAATGAGCGATTTAACATTGGTAAGTTTAGCATACGTTTCTCATAACTTAAACTTTATACCGAAAACAGTGAAACGCCCACTTGAAACATGAATCTGACGGAACTGAGCGTATCACCTTAAAGTAGTTAATCTAGCCGTATAATTTGCAACCAATATAACAACTAGAAAACCTCTTACAGTCGCCTCCGAATCGAAAGAGGTGAAATATCTTGATAATGAAGTTAGCTTAACTGCATCTGTAGAACAAGCAGCCCCAGAAGGTGGCAAGTGTCAATATGACTGGACTTCGCTAAAACAACCTGTTGTTAGTTCAGCCGTAAAACATCAAAATGGCGGACAATTGCAGTTATCAAAGCTTTCTGAAGGATTGTACACATTCATAGTAACATTTGGTGCACCACCAACGTTTCTTGTAGCAATATGAAATCTTTTATATTATTTAGGTCAGCGGTTCAAATTCCGAAGCCTATTGGGAGACATTCATAAATGTAACTGTTCTGCCGCCATCTAGTGTAAATAGTCATAACACCTGCAAATCAAACGATCAAATTTTTCCAACACTGGTGCTGTGCTCGACGTATCTTCAACAACGGATGATGATGGTATTATGTCTTGGCACTGGGAATTACAACAAGGACCTTTAGGTTAGTTTAATTCTCCCTGATGATTTTTATCGGTTAAAATACTGCAACAAAACATTATTTTATGTTATAAGTATCAACCACTATTGGAAAAAAAACCAACGTTGCAGTTGAATGATTTAAAAAGACCAAGAAACTACACGTAATAACATTCGACCTTCAACAAGCTCTTCCAACTCCAAAACTAACTATTGGTCCATGTTTTTACAAAAAAAAAATTGTGGTGTTATAACTTCAGCAGGGCCACTTTTTCTTATGGGATGAGTCAGTAGCAAAAAGAGAGTCAGATGAAGTGGCTAGTTGTCTCAAAAAATACTTCGAAAAATTTGATATTTTTTGTGGGCATTCTGGCAGCTGCTGTGGCCCAAATAAAAATTGTACATTCGTTGCGTTCTGGTTCTAACTACTTGCCTCAGGGAGGTTTCAGAAAATTATCCACATTTTTCCACAAGTAGGAAATACAATGTTAGCAAGTGATACGGATATTTTAAAACGTGCCCAAAAAAAAGCCATTTGCCGTCACCAATTTAACGAGGGAAGATTTTTTAAATTTTTATCCCCTAAAAGAAAATTTTGTACAAAGCAATTTTGGTATCAGTAAGTCTGTGATGCTGGAATTTAATAAGAATGAACCAATTCTACGTGGCTATCCTACATACTCGAGAGCACCAAAAATAATAAATCTTAAGAGGAAACGGGACCGACCTAGTACTTCATATTTACTAGAGATTATTTCCTTCATGCACATAAAAAGTCCCAGTCACTATGGTTTTCCTCAGTTTTATAGCGATTAAATTTTGACGTTTCAAACGTGTCAAAATTTACCCGATTAAATTTTGACGTCTCAAAGGTGTCAAAATTTACCCGATTAAATTTTGACGTTTAATAGCTTCTGAATTTTTTTTGCAATCATTATCAAAGATTCCTCGACAAGTAAATAAATAATTCGTTCTAAAATCTATTTATTCAAATTAATAATCAGGAAATAATCATGCCGAATCATGCCATAAAGAAATATTTCTCGTAAATTTTCCACACAAAATCCCTCGTGCTGCGCACTCAAGATTTTGTTACGTGGCAAATTTGCTCGACATATTTCTAGGCAAAACATTTTGACAGAAACGTCAAAATTTATTCGGCTATTTTGATGCACTTGTGATATTACTGTTGAATAATTTTAATAAAAAGTTATTGCTAAAATTTGGCCATGTTATGTAATGCCTTCCGTGGATTCCCCCTATACACTTTTATTTTTCACTAAAATCAGAGTAAAAAATACTTAATTTGTAATGTATATAATAATAACTTTTCTAATAAAATTTTTACTTTTTTGGTATGTGTTTGATTTTCAATTTTGTTTGAAGAAAAACTTGTTAACTGACATTTTCTTAAAATTTTTGGCTCCTGTGTAGCACCGATCGTGTCTGTTGCATAAAAGACGTGCTCTTTAACTACGACCTGTTATCAATTTCACTCGTATCGTAATTCATTGATAAACCGGATAAAACCACCGGTTTATGGCATATGGCTTAGGATAGATAACAAAAGCGACCAATCTCGGCGAATGTCAACCGAAATTGACACCGAGAGAATTCCGCGGCACGGATTCATTGATCGCCGGGGAAAATTTCGGCAAGTCATTCGATTCCATTTTTAATTAAAATTCTTTTTAAAATTTAATCGGGACCTACGGAAAACCGCTCATGAATATTTTCACAAAAATCTTCAAATCGATACGTTAAAAAATTACTGAGGATGACTTATCGCACGTTCAATTCGAGCGTCCTTTGGACAAACAACTTTCGACAATTTTGAAATCTTCGAACGCATTGTTTGGAGAAATTGAGGCGAAAGGAAACATCCTCATTAGCCCCAACTGTTTGTGAAAAGGGGGATAAAAATAACGTTTTCTACTACTGGTAATACAGCACATCATTTATTAATATGCTGTTAAGTTCAATTTCAAAACAACTAAGTATTTTTTTATTAATAACCTATTATTATTAATTATATTATTAATTAATTCATTAATTATTTGCGCTGTCATCCTCGCTGCTGGGGCTCTGGTGGGTATTTGTGGTTGTATTTCAAACCCCAACCGTAGCGCCCGATGAAACCTCTTGCGAAGGCCTCTTTCGCCGCCAGCCGGAGTGCAGTTCTCAAATCCAGCTCCGCATCTTCGACGACCGTGTACGCCTGTTGCACATATTGTTGGATGACTCTTAATGTCGTACCGTGACGTACTCCGAGTTCACGTACCGCCTCCTCGATTACTTTACTAATGTCTGCACCCCTTTCCACTTTGAGTGTTCTATCGGGATTTTTGTAATAACTTTGTCCCTCATTGGACACTTTCAGCACCGTGCCCTTCTTGACCACCGTTTCGAGGAGCTCGGAGATGATATCCCCGTGGTAATTGTGGTGCTGCATGATCGTGTGACAGATGTGTGCGACGCTGGGCCTCTGCTTCTGCGACACGACAATAACGTTAAAATAAGAAGCACTTACAATATGACAATCACAAAATGACGCAAGAACAAATGACACAGATAGTAAAATATATGGCGTACATGACCACCTTGGATTTGCAATCAGGCAAGTGCCTATTCGACCGCAGGACCGAGACAAAATGTGCTTCGAGTGTCCATTTGAAACGTTGGATCTTAGTGGTAGAAGACACGGCGACTCGGTGGTTTGAGATGTTTCCACTAGTCGACGCAACAGGTATGGCCTGTGCGAAAATCTTAATAAATGAAATCTTTTTAAGGTAGGGTGACCTTGCCAGTGAATGAACACTTTGCATTTAGGCTGTTATATTTGCGTTCACAGAATTATTTTCTCCGTCCCCAATATCACTTTTGTTGATAATAAGTTGTTGTATCGACAGATATTTTGTTAGAGCAGACGATTATTGCATCATTTGGAAGACTCGGTACAAATCAATTTATTAAAAGACATTTGAATACAAGATGTACAAAATACCTAGTGAATGAACACCAAAACCAAGTGAATGAACAGCGACGTCCAGTAAATGAACACCCAATATGGACGACAATAAATTAACTTCAAAAGTATTTGTAGTAAAGAAAAATTTGTTTCTTTGTTATAAAATAATAAACATATATATACAGACCGTCTCCAAAAAGAAACACGAGTCCATAACTCCCTTATTTAGCTAGTAAATTAACATACCCAATATGAATGATAATCAATTAACTTTAAACGTATTTATAGGAAAAAATATTTTTCCTTATTATAAAATAATATACATATATTGCTGAACCGTCTACCTAGCAACAACTGGCGCAAATATATGAAGAGCTTAAATTCAAAAAGAATAATATCCATTTTTAACTTATTGCAGAAAGCAAAGATTTTTCAATAGCAGCAATACTGAAAATCATAAAAAACAAATACATGCAAGGAACTACTCCATTGAATTTCAGGAGATAATAGTGATTTTAACAGAAATTGGAAATTACCAATGGAGGACTTCTTGCAAAATAGAATTGGATAAAACTCTTTTTGAACTATAAACCAGGATAAAACTTCATTTTAATAGAAATTGAACCGAGAAAAAGTGTTGGTATAGGTAAATTGTGGAGCGACTATATATTAAAAAATTAAACTTTATTGAAAATCATTGAAAAATGTAGGAAATAAGCCAAACTAGTTGTTGATTACAAAAAAATATTAAGTCTTCTATATTCACACACCTCCATCCCGTTGTCTTTTCCTACTTCCCTGACTACTCACACTCAAAACTTCAAATTCTATTTTTAACCGTAGAATACTAACGTTACTGGAATTAATAGTTTACTGTCAAGCAAAATTAGACTATGGCCGATATTGCTGATATTACGGTTTACAGATAAGAGCTAGGAGTTCCTGCTCATTTTGCTTTTATCTGTATACAGTGAGGACGCGTGGGTTGGAATAAATTCATTTAAAATTCATGGGTTTGGTTTCTGGAAAAACGCTCGGACACGTCAATTTTTGTTTTTAAAACTGCATCTTTTTTGATATTTATAATTTTAAGATCGTCCTTTGTTTTTGCATTATAACGTCATCAATAATTTTTTAAAATTGCACTCGATATTTTTGTTCACGAATTTGGATGCAGCACATTTTTCCGAGTACAGAAATATCAAATTTCTATGACCTTCAAGAGGAAAGTTTTCGAAATAATAAGTCCTAAAGTTTCCAAAATTTATGATAAAATTATTAAAGTAGACCACTAATAATATCATCAAGGAAGCGCTGGAAATCGAGCAAAACATTCAATTGCGTGTTTATTTTGTTTTTTTTTGATTATTAACTTGTCAAGTACAGTTGCAAAGTTTGAACAATGGCGCGTTTAACTGAAAAACAACGAATAGAAATGTTGATGATGGTAGGATATGGCGATAATATTCAAACACAAGCTGAAGTTTGCGAATTGTGCCATGATAAGTACTCGGAGAGGCCTATTACACAATCAGTAGTTAGTAAGATAGAGAAAAAGTTTAGAGACTTTGGCCACGTAAGAAACAATTACAAAACCAACCATGTTACATTTCCAAAAAGCACACAATTGAATGTTTTGCTCGATTTACAAGAAAATCCTCACAAATCAAGTCGACAAGTAGCTGCAGAACAGTCAGTAAGTAAATCTTCTGTTCTAAAATATTTACACAAAAACAAATGGCACCCATACAAAGTACATTTTGTTCAGGAACTTATTGAAGACGATCTCGACTGCAGATTAGAATTTTGCGAAATAATGATGGATAGATGCAATGCCAATCCGGAATTTTTACGTAAGACAGTTTTTTCCGATGAGGAAACATTTTGTTTCAATGGTTCGGTAAACAGGCAAAATTTTCGATATTGGGCACCAGAAAACCCAGATGGGAGAATGGAAAGTCATACACAATTCCCTCAGAAAGTAAACGTTTGGGCCGGAATTGTGGGTACCTCAATTGTGGGTCCCTTTTTTATTGAGGAAACACTTAATTCTGAAAAATATTTAGACTTACTACAAAATGACATAATACCCAGTGTAAGTAGTGCACTTTATCTGAATAATGAGAACCCAAATATACCGGCAGATTCGATATGGTTCCAACAGGATGGAGGGCCCCCACACTATTCGAGAACAGTACGAGAATACCTTCATAATATTTTCCCAAATAGATGGATCGGAAGGAGAGTTTTATCGAATGACCAACTAGATTTCCAGATTTAACCCCATTAGATTTTTATCTATGGGGTTATCGGAAATCTACAGTCTACTTCAATAAACCGGAAAATATTGATGAATTGAAGAATAGAATTATAGCCGAAATACAACAAATCCAGCCACAAACGTTAACTGAAGTGTTACGAGAAATTGAATTTTGACTTGCCTATTGTCAGGAAGTTAATGGCCAACAGTTTGAACATTTAATTTGATTTGTTGTTCTGTTTTTTTAATAAATAAGTCCTTTTCAGCCCACAGAGTGAAATAAATTTTGTAAGATATAATCTCAATTATTGATATGTTCAATCGTAAATTTTTCGATAAATGTTGAGTTTGGGTATAGGAAATGGTACATAAAATACTTTGAATTCGATGCAGAATTCAAAATGAAATAAAAAATAGGTGTTTCCATTTGAAAAAATAAAGTTGATAGTCGTAACATATTTTTGGGCCAGCCTTTGTACATGAATTTACCATCGACGTTTCCGAGCGTTTTTCCAAAAACCAAACCTATAAATTTTAAATGAATTTGTTCCAACCCACGCGTCCTCACTGTATGTGCTTAGAACAGCTATTTGCGGAGCTCATGTCTATTCCTATAATTCAACAAAACTATATTGTAGGCCTTTCTCGTTGTTTCTCAGTTAAACGTGCAATTCTTCAAACTTTGCAACTTTACTTGACAAGTGTCAACAATAAAAAAACAAAAACAAAATAACAATTGAATGTTTTGCTCAATTTCTAGCGTTTTCTTGATGATATTATTAGTGGTCTACTCTAATAATTTTATCGTAAATTTTCGAAACTTTAGAACTGATTATTTCGAAAACTTTCCTCTTCAAAATCATACGAATTTAACATTTCTGTACGCAGAAAAATGTGCTGCATTCAAATTCGTGAACAAAAATATAGAGTGCAATTTAAAAAAATTATTGATGACGTCATAGTGCGAAAACAAAAGACGATCGTAAAATTACAAATATCAAAAAAGATGCAGTTTTAAAAACAAAAATCGACGTGTCGGAGCCTCTTTCCAAAAACCAAACCCATGAATTTTAAATGAATTTATTCCAACCCACGCGTCCTCACTGTATATAAAATTGAATGTATGTGTGTGTGTATGTGTGTTGGTATGTGTGTATGTAGCTTATAGACTCGGAAACCGCTGAACCGATTTTGATGGAATTTTCAGGAATACTCTAACATAACCTGGAGAGTGTTCCTGTGAAGTTTGGTGCCGATCGGGGTGGGGGGGCAAAGTGTCAGAAAGTCACCAAATTTTGTACACAAGTGTATCTTAGTAGGGGGGACTTAATTTAATGCCGGTCGGGGGGGGTCCAAACAAAAATCGCACGGGGGGGGGTCAAACAAAAATCGCACGGGGGGATCACTAAAACTTATTTTCGCATAGAAACAAGTGTCCTACAACCAACAAATTATGTACACAAGTGCATCTTCGTAGGGGGAACTTCGTTTGATGCCGATCGGGGGGCAAACAAAAATCGCACGGGGTGATCACTGAAACTTATTTTCGCATAGAAACAAGTGTCCTAAAACCACAAAATTTTGTACCCAAGTGCACCTTAGTGTGAGGGGGGGGATCACCAAAACATATTTTCGCATAGAAAGACGTGTCCTGCAGCTACGAAATTTTGTACACAAGTGCATCTTAGTAAGGGGACTTAATTTAACGCCGATCGGAGGGGGGGGAGGGACAAAAATCGCACGGGGGATAACTGAAACTTATTTTCGCATAGAAAGAAGTGTCCTACAGCCACCAAATTTTGTACTCCGAGCGAAGCCGGGTATTGCAGCTAGTTTATTTATATTATAAATCCTAAACAGTGGTAGTAAAAATTCCAAACGTCGCATTTAATATTGTTAGTTAAGTTCGTCGATGCTGATACTTAAATTTGAACGTGCAGATGTTTAATTTTGCTGAAATAAATATGGCTTCAAAGCTTTTCGCCAAAAATTCAGACCATTTACTGAAGATAGGTGACTCTATTGAAGCAAGTAAAAAATTGTTTGATGGGCACTGGTTTACAGCGAGTTAATAGCTTCTTATCTGTAATTCAATACGATTCAAAACATAAAAACTAAAGTCGCTTAGTGTATGTAAGCAAATCGTCAAATTGACGATCGTTAGTACTCTATGGTTAATATGGACAATCAGCGATTTTAGTTGATATATTTTGAATGTTATTGAGATAAGAAGCTGTTAACTCGCTGGAAATCAGTAAGCATCAAACAATTTTGTACTTCCTTCAATAGTCGCCTATCTTTAAGAAATGGTCTGAATTTTTGTCGAAAAACTTTGAAGCCAAACTCAAACATCTGTACGTTCAAATTTATCTATTAACATCGACAAATGTAAGTCTAATAATTAAATGTAATGTTAGGAATGTTTACTACTACTATTTCGGATTTATAATATAAATAAATAAATTCAAAATTAGCAGAAACTCCCAGCTCTTATCTTCAAACCGTAGTCAGCTAGGATTAAGGAAAGTTCGAAAATCGAATAATGTATATTGAACAAAAGTAGTTCATTCACTGGTTAAGAACTGGTAAGGTAAGAACCAGTAAATGAACATCTGTTCATTCACTGGAATTATCAATTTTGGCATCCAGTATATGAACACCTCGAAATAACAGAAATTCATAATGTTATCTTAACGTATTTTAGTATTTTCTACTCCAGGAACACTTTACTAACATACAAATATAAAAAAAGCAAAATGAAGTTAATAAAAGTACTCCAAAATTATGTTAAAAGATACCATGAAATAGTAGGACCTGCCTCTACATTTGACTACAACTCGCAACCAACTGTTGATTTGAGCAATGTCTTTTTTTGGAATGGATTGATAAGAAAAAAACAATAATTAGATCATATCTGTAGAGACCTATTGGAACTATTTCGCGCTCAAGATAGTTCGAAAATGCTCCACTGTTCTTAATAATTCAGTTTATTTGAGCAGTGTTCATTCACTGGGTAGTGTTCATTCACTTGACGGTTCACGATATGGCGTTCCCCGTCGACTCATAAGCGACAATGGCCCGCAATTCGCAATTTGTTGCGGACGTAATGCAAAAGGCAATGTTCTGTATGGTAATCGATTATACCTTCACGCCCGTCTATCATCCTCAGGCAAATCCAGTGGAGAGACGAAATCGGCACCTCAAAACCCAACTTGCTATTCTGGTGCAAGGGCATCATCGAGGTTGGGTCGAGAGGATCCCAGCGGTGCACTTCGCCATGAATTCGGCGCGTTGCGAAAGCACGGGCGTTTCGCCCGCTTATCTTACCTTGGGAAGAGAATTGAGGACTGCGGACGATGCCACTCGCAATCTACGAGCCATCGTAACAGGGGAGAACTTCGTTCCGACTATCACCCCCTTCTTGACGAAACTGGGAACCGTCCTACGAGAAGCCCGGGATACGGTGGAGCGAGCCCAGTACCGCCGCAAGGAAGTTGCAGATGGCAGCCGACGACCAGGGCCGGAATTACGTGCAGGCGACTGGGTGATGGTCCATCTGCACACCCTGAGGCTCGCGAAGGACGGCATCACGTCGAAGTTTGCTCCACGTCGCGACGGTCTCCACCTCGTTAAAAGGGTTCTCTCGGGGACGGCGTACGAAGTGGCTTCGCCCGACGATCCTTCCACGTCCTTGGGGAAGTACCATGTTTCCCGTCTCACTCCGTTTGTGGAGAGGGGGCAGACAACAGTATGTCCAAGTCAGGTTCGGGGCCTTCTCCTTAGAGGGAGACTCAGGAAGCTGGCGCAGCACCCGGGACGTGGTTCTACACCAGAGGAGGAGTCTGTAGCGCCTTCAAGAAACCGGTTCGGGCGCTGAGGGTGGATACGGGGGTGCCCGCATCCCTTAGCAACAGTTCCCTTCGAGTGTTGATAAAATTCAGTTGTATAGTGTACTAGCTGAAGTACCCGGTTTCGCTCGGTGTACAAAATTTGGTGGTAGGACACTTAATTCTAAACGAAAATCTGTTTGGGCGATAGTTCCCCCCCACTAAGATGCACTTGTGTACAAAATTTGGTCCTGTAGGACACTTCTTTCTATGCGAAAATATGTTTCAGTGATCCCCCCTTGTGCGAATTTTTTTTGGACTGTACGTACTAACTTATGATTTTATGTTAGAATTTATTTTTGTTTTTCTTATTATTAAACTGTTACTAAAAAAATTAAAATTTTATGTAAAATCCGGTTAAGAGGGGCAGCTGCTTAATGGGGCAAAATGTAATTTCCCGATGTGTCCCCATTAAGCGAAATCGACTGTGTTATGTCAACCCTCCACCCCTCAGCCCTTACGTGCTAGCAACACAATTTTTTTAAATTTAAATAGCAAGGTAACTACTTGTGATAAATCATTTGATAGCATTTTGTATGGTAGATATAATAAATAAAAGTTTTTCAATATCAGTTCATAAATAACTCAGATATTTAACAAAAATATATTTAATTGAAATAAAATATCAAATTTAGATTAAATGTCTGCGCGTAGAAATTCACCGATTAGCAAATATTTGCCCAAGATATTCTCGTACTGGACGTTCATAATGAGGAGGTACAACATCTTGCTGTAACCAAATTCTCGGATCGGATAAATCAGAATCTATTGAATTAGGGAACAGCGTTCTGACAAAAAAGTACGGTATCCAATAATTTAATTACCTACTATCCCAGACCACCTTTTGGCGATGTTGTGTATTCACCTCCACCATCCAATGCGGATTTTCAAACGCCCAATAATGGCAATTTTGCTTATTTACAGTACCGCTTAAGTAAAATGTTGCCTCATCAGAACAGAGAATATTGTTAATGATGCAGGATTTCCATCGGAGAGTTATATCATTGTCTCGCAAAACTGCGTTCGTTGATCAAAATCATCATCGGAACAATCTTGCGTCAAGTGCACTTTATGCGCGTGAAATATTTCTCTATAAAGCAGTCTGAAAGCTGCATTTTTGGATGTATGAAGATGTGAAGCGGCTCCCACGAGGGTTGAATATAGATTTTCCTGTACCATTAACAAGACACCCACTTGTCTAGTTGGTCTTTCAAGTGCCCCTGACCATTATCAAAGTGTACTTTAAAAAAATGATGCCATAACATGATTCGCCCGTAACACATATTACAATTTTTCATTGCATACATATTTTCGAAACGGTTAGCCACCCCTGCTCAGTTATTGTACATATTGAGAAAAAATCCCGAAACACCCCTAGTAGCAAGCAATATTTATTAAATATTTATAAAATATTTAAAAAATATTCGAATCTTTTCTAATATTTCTAATGTTTTTAAAATATTTTTAAAATATATTTAAAAAATATTTATTTATGCATATTTAAAAATATTAGATTTACATAATAAAAAAAATATTTATTTTTGTACATTCAAAAAATATTAGATTTATAATAAGAAAAAAATATTTATTTGTTCATATTCAAAAAATATTAGATTTAGAACAAGAAAAAAATATTTATTTGTCCATATTCAAAAAATATTAGATTTACGTAACGAAAAAAATGTTTATTTTTCTACATTCAAGAAATATTAGATTTATACCAAGAAAATATATTTATTCTTGCATATTCAAAAAATATTAGATTTACATAACGAAAAAAATATTTATTTTTCTATATTCAAGAAATATTAGATTGTTTGTTTGTTGTGTTTATTTAATGATCAGTTTGACACAATGAAACAATTTGTCAATAATCAAAGGAAGACGATAAGAATAATTCGATTTGATTTATATTTAAAACGGCTTAAATGTGTGGTTTCTTCAAATACCTACCCTAGTAGCAAAGAAATATTCCTAAAATATTTGTTTTGAATATTTAAAAAATATTATTATGACCGATTTGTTTATATTTTTTAAATATTTTTAAAAAACATTTAAAAAATATTTCTTAAAAAGATTTAAAAAATATTTTTAAGAAATAAGAAACATATTTCAACTGAACAGCAGTTAACCGAATGATACGTTATGCCTTTCCAATTATCACTGAAAATCGTAGAAATTACCGCCCCGTTTCATTTTGGTGTAGATAATATTCGGTTTTATGTTTATTTTTCCCACAATTTACGTTGGAAATATTCAAGAGGCACTTATTAATCTACTAAAATTAAAAATCGCGATCGTGATTAGGTGGACAATTTGTTATTTCATTTAATTCTCGAAAAAGTGAAAACACGAGGATTCACGCGTTTCGCTCGCGCATAATGTTAATTTACCACTTTGGCTACAAGAATAATAAATCGTGAATCAATTAAAAAAAGTTCCATACAATGTGAAAAAGATTATTGTTTGGAGGGAACGAGGGAACACAATGGATCGAATTGGTTTATTACCGACATTTTTTAAGCTTTAGAATTTCCTAAAAGTTACCCCCGAACCGTCACACCTAATTCGGCTTGCAGTAAGTAAATATATATTAAGGCGCGTCCAGACTTAGTAATAAGTTACTGAAACCTTGTTTTCCTGTAATGCCGCGTCCGCACTAGAGCAATTCACGCCGAACATTCAAATTCGGCCACTCAGTACCTATCCCCGCACACACATATGGCACACAGAACGCGCCAAATGCTATCCGTCGGTTGTCGGTAAACGGCACTTGCTCAAAGGAAAATTAATTGCTCATGTTGTTCAGTCCGGACGCATTTTTGTCACATGTGCTGTGTTCGCCGTTTAAAGTGGTCGTGATTTTCAAATTTTAAACAAATGGAGTGGAATAGAGAAAAATGTTTACAATTGTTGGACTACTATGAAGATTCTCCACTATTATGGAATCCACAGCACGGGCCGTATTACAATAAAATTTAAAAAAATGATGTTTGGACCAGCATTGCGGAAAAACTTGGCTGCTGTGCAGAAGAAGCTAAAAAAAAATGGACAGTTTGTTGGGGAGTTTCAGACGAGAAAAAGCGAAGGGAAAGAAGGCTGTAGGAACAGGAAAAGGTAAGACATGCATTTTGTTGAAGTACGACGTTTATTATCATATTTTGTGAAAAACTGATAACATCTACCTATTTTTTATTACTTTGCTTGGCTTGGCTTGGAGCACATGAAATTTACGTATCAAAATGGTTTGCATTCACCAGGATGGCATTTCTGATGGACAGAGATGAACCACGCGGCACGTTGAGTTCTCTAGAGGTATGTATGTCGGTAAATAAACATAGGTACTTAATTGAATATATTAAAAAAAAAGTCAATATCTCTATATAAAGCGAAAATTATTTAATACATTCTATTTATTACTAGCTGAAATACCCGGCTTCGCTCGGTGTACAAAATTTGGTGGTAGTAGGACACTTCTTTCTACGTGAAAATCCGTTTGGGCGATCCCCCCCCCATAAGATTCACGTGTGTTCAAATTTTGATAGCTGTAGGACATTTTTTCTATGCGATAATATGCTTGGGTGATAAGCCCCCCCTACTACTAAGCTGCACTTGTGTGCAAAATTTGGTAGCTGCAGGACATGTCTTCCTATGCGAAAATGTTTCGGTGATATCCCCCCCCCACTAAGGTGCACTTGGGTACAAAATTTGGTGTCTTTAGGACACTTGTTTCTATGCGACAATAAGTTTCAGTGATCACCTCGTGCGTTTTTTGTCCCCCCCCCACGATAGGCATCAAACTAAGTCCCCCCTACGAAGATGCACTTGTGTACAAAATTTGTTGGCTATAGGACACTTCTTTCTTTGCGAAAATAAGTTTCAGTGATCCCCCGTGCGTTTTTTGTTTGCCTCCCCCCCGGATCGGCATTAAATTAAGTCCCCCCTACTAAGATGCACTTGTGTACAAAATTTTGTAGCTGCAGGACATGTCTTTCTATGCGAAAATATGTTTCGGTGATATCCCCCCCCACTCAGGTGCACTTGGGTACAAAATTTGGTGGCTTTAGGACACTTGTTTCTATGCGAAAATAAGTTTCAGTGATCACCCCGTGCGATTTTTGTTTGCCCCCCCCCACAATCGGCATCAAACTAAATCCCCCCTACAACGGACGATGCACTTGTATACAAAAGTTGTTGGCTGTAGGACACTTCTTTCTATGCGAAAATAAGTTTCAGTGATCCCCCCGTGCGATTTTTGTTTGGACTCCCCCTCGATCGGCATTAAATTAAGTCCCCCCTACTAAGATGCACTTGTGTACAAAATTTGGTGACTTTATGACATTCCCCCCCCCCGATCGGCACCAAGCTTCACAGGAACACTCTCCAGGTTATGTTAGAGTATTCCTGAAAATTTCATCAAAATCGGTTCAGCGGTTTCCGAATCTATAAGCTACATCCATACATACAAACATACACACATACATCCAATTTTATATCTACAGATAGCTGACCCGACAGACTGTGTCCTGTCAATAAAAGGCACTTTAAGTTTTTCCAAAATTTCAATTTTCTAAATTTAAATAGATAATTGTACATACAACGTTTCTAGCTTAAACGGTATGAGCTTGCGTTGATCATCAGTCAGTCAACTTTTCTTTTATTTAGATTTAATAATTACATAGACCACCTTCGGTGTTATGAGAGTCGTGATGAAATGCCCGTAGATCATTTAGAAGAGCTTGAAGAGGTGTAGACAACTTTGAAGCCTCAATGAGTATTGTGCGCTGTTAGCAACAAAGCAGATAGATATGCTGCGATTAAAAAGAAGTGCGGTGTCCCACTCAAGTGATTCTCGCCAAGAATTTGTACTCCAAGAACGCCATGTCGATTGCAACAAAAGCCGCCATCCAAATGAATCTAAATAAAAGCCGAGTGTTTTCTCTTTTTTTACTGAAGACGATAGTGGAACCAAAACTTTTTTTTTTTTTTTTAATATTTTAAATCCAACTGTACAGCGCAGTGGTTCATTTTTTTTACTTTCATATGTAGATTCAAGTTTTCTGTTCTCATTACTTATTTTTCTTCTTTCGTGCAAATACGGTCTGGAACATCAACATCATGTCAGTGAATCAGTAGCCAGTGTAAATGCCTTTCTTCCACATAATAGTTTTATTTTTCAAAGTTCAACTGTTACTTATCACCATTTTGTTTTTGATTTAAGTTAACGTTGTCGACGCTGATATAGATTACTCGTGACTACCATTGAAATAACTTTTAGTATCGTTAATATTTAGGTATGTAAATAATAAATTGTGTTAACCGAGCAACATCGTGTTTTGTGCTCGTTTAATGCAATGCTAGACAATATAGTATAATGCTAGAAAATGATTTCCGCTACAGAGACGCTACGCATCGCTTTACGTAGATGGGCCAGCCATTTCGTTAACCAAATGTTAAGTAAAAAGTTGAAAATGTATCTGAAATTAATATTCATAATCTTATAAAGTTAATTTGGAAATGAACAAAATACAAAAATATTATAACTCGTTCTCGGAATCGCTATCCTGGTTCCGATCTGATGTCAGTGCAATTCGATAGAAATCCGTATTCCAGACGTTCTCGGCTGATTCAATACGGAAACGTTCGTGATGAAACGGTCAACGGCTGGACAGGAAAGAACTTCCAAGGCTCAAGGTCTTACTTGTTTCTTCCCTTGTTCAGTGCGATGGGATGTTGTTGAAGTGACCCTAAAATTTAGCTTTACACTAAACTATTAAATCCAGTAATGTGGGCTTCTAAACAAAAAACTTGAAATTTCAAATAAACTACTTCATTACTTCCTTGTAAACTGTATTAGTGGTCCTCCCTTCTGGTGTTACGAACGGGATTGTAAGGTACCATCCAGCGGTTGTCCAGTTGCATACTATTGATATCAATGAAGAAGCCATTGTCAGATATAGACCTTTGTCGATACCAAAGGTATCTGTCATCTCCTGTCCAAATTTCAATCACCATTTTGTTCATTGTAATGCTTTCTGATACACGACATTTTTAGGTGCGTAAATAAACAAAACTGATGGTTTTCCGGATAGTTGACGACATCATCTTGGTTAGTTACAGAATCCACCGATGATTTGTAGGTCATCAATCCGCCAGCAATTTCACCTTGAATCTTGAAATTCAATTCGATGACATCAGTGTTTTTCACAGCCAATATAGCACGTTCGCTCAGCTAATCATGATTTTTGTGATTTTGGGATATGTTTGGGAACACCTTTCCAATGAGTTCGATCTTTGATTTTGTGAATTGGCACAAATCGATGAGGAATGTAATGCGGCCAGTCGAAATGTCAATGGGGATTTTGCCATTGCCAATGTCCAGTAATTGTTTTGTAAATAATTCTCCAGATTGGTCGTTCTGCAACTCGTTACTTAATTTGAGTGTCTTGATGTGTTTCCATAAAACGAACGACTTCAAACATGCATTAAGTTCATCGTGTGACGTTGACCGTGGAATCACTGGCAATGTTTGGCGAAAATCACCTGGCAACAGAATCATCGCACCACCAAACGGGTTATGATTGCTTCATAGATCTTGCATCGTTCGGTCTAATGCCTCCAAAAACTTTTTATGCGCCATCGTACATTCATCCCAAACGATCAATTTGCATTGCTGCAAAACTTTGGCCATCGCACAGTTCTTTGAAAGGTTGCACGTTGAAGTTTCAGTGATATTCAAATTGAACGGCAACTTGAGTGCTGAATGAGTTGTTCGACCACCTTCCAACAACGTAGCTGCAATTCCTGATGAAGCAAATGCAAGTGCAATTTCATTCTGTGAGCGAATGGTTGCCAAAATCAATGCGATCAAAAAAGTTTTCCCAGTTCCATCGGGAGCGTCCAAGAAGAAAATCCCTCCAGTTCCATCGTTCACAACTTTCATGAGAGTGTCGTATGCATATTTTTGTTGCCGATTCAACAACGGAACGTTCGTTTGAACTGTTTCCCTCATTGCATCACAATCGTATTGTTTGTTTTTGGTCCACAAATCAATCGGTTTCGATGGGAAACATCGTCGTATCGGAGACATTATTAAATTGTGTTAATTACGTACTTACCAGAATAACAATTGAACTGAAACTTAATGTAATGCGATTAAGCAACAAAATCAAAATTGAACGGAAAGTAAATAAAGAATCACTCCACTCACAGCTGTTGTGACATTTGGCCACGCCCACTTGCAAAAGTGCATTTTCATATTTCCCAAATATTTAAATTTTCTAGGCCAATTTTAAACATTTTATTTCCGTCATAACCTGTCTCGAAGTATTACTAAAATTTTAGTAAAATAATTAGCCAAATCGGTTTTGCCATTCTCACGTTATTCGATGACCAACGAACCACGTTTCATTTTTATTTATATAGATTATTTATGTATTTATTGGTGAAATACGTTGCAAAATTATTTCGAATTTCGTTTGCATTATTTGACGCCCTACGTGGAAGATTGACGAGTGGAAGAAAAGATGTTTCGGAATTGTTTTCTGATCTCCAACTTGCCGGAATAAAATTCCCATGCTCGTCTTCATGGTCAAAAGTACCACGTGGTGTATATATACTTCTAGAACTTCGGCTTTTTCGTAGAAAATTGTGCAGGCAGGCTACTGTCATTACCACAGTTTGTGCTTTTTCTGGCTCTAGTAGCATTGGCTTTCTAAGCACTCTGAAAATTGAAGATGAAATGCCAAAAACATTTTCCACTATCCTTCTGGCACGACTAAGACTAAAATTGAAATTTCTTTCAATTGTACCCTTAACATGCATTCCAGAATATGGCTTCATTATGCGGTGCGTTAAAGCAAATGCCTCGTCTGCTACAATAACGTATGGCATCATTTTATTAAGGTCAGATATAACTGAATCTTGAGGTAACCCTAGACTATTCTCCTGCAATTTTTTATACAGTGATGTATTTTTAAAGACGCCACCATCCGAAATTCTGCCTTGACAACCCACATCCACAAATGTGAAGTTGTAATCAGCATCCACAAGTGCAAAGAGAACAATGCTAAAATTTGATTTATAATTGTAGAACTCGCTGCCACTATGAAATGGGGCCTGAAGTATTATATGTTTTCCATCCATTGCACCCACACAATGTGGAAACTGCCATTTTGTTTCAAATTCATTAGACACACGTAGCCACTCATCGGGTGTTACAGGCATCTGAAAAATAGACCAAAAATTAATTATTAAGTAATGCTAAAAGGGCCTATCCTGATCATATTGTAAGTAATTCTGTGTACGCAGATAACATGAAGTACGTTTTTCAGAAAGAACCTGAGACATCATCGGTAGAACAGGAAGCTTCCGAAAACACTGAAAGTATTGAAGCAGATCCGGTGGCCTCGGAGACAGAATCTCTTGGGGCCACTGGAAGAAAGCGGACTTCGTCTACACCAACGAGAAGAAAACTAAAAAAAGTTTCGACGGAAGAGTCCGAAGTAGGCGAGGCTCTCGATATCCTAAAGAACCTGGCAGAAATTGCCTCCGCGAAGCCGGATGAATGCGCTACTTTCGGGCAACATGTGGCAAATAAATTGCGGGCATACAATAATAAAAAAACGAGAAATATTGTGCAACACCACATAAACATTATCCTCTTCAATGCTGACATGGGGCAGTATGATTGTGGCGAAAACAGCCACCAAATGTATAATTATACTCAATAAATTATAAAAAAAATAATATTAATTTTATTTTACCTTTATTTGATCTTTTAGTTCCTGAATAAGTGCCTCGCATGTTTCCATCACTATGGCACTAATTTGTTGCTTAGATATCTTGAACAAATATTGTAAACTGGGTATACAAGTCGCCTGTAGCTAAAAAACGCAATGTTACAGCTGGACGATCTTTAACAGGTATGGACATCCGGAAATTTGTATCTTGTTTAGCAATTCTTGGCCCCACAAGCATAATTAATTTTTCAAAATCCTCGGCAGCCATCCTGGTAAAATTTTGTAAGTGTCCGTCATCCAAATTACGTATTACAGCCTTATTTTCACGATTTAAATAAAGACGCCTCATCCACATAGTCTTCTTCTTCGCAGCCTTCTTTGCTTTATTCTTTTTCCTATTCGCCAAAATAATTAGCAAAGCACCTGCTGCCACTATAACATCCTCCATCGAAACACTCAAATATACTAAACTAAATGAAATTTATGGGAACGGTCCGAATACAGCAAATAATCCGAATACGCCGAGCTTTTTTCGGCGTGTGTGTTTGGTTCGATGTGCGCGTTTGGTGTGTTCGGCGTGAATTGCTCAAGTGCGGACCCGGCATAACACTGGAAACTTTTTGGCGTGTATAGGATTCCTCGTTGACCCAAGAAAGAAAGAAAGTAGGTCATTTAGAATATTTTCGAGATTTCGGCGGAAAGCACCAATTTATATGCCTTTTCAACAAATTTTTTGTTACCGGCCAGTTGTTGGTAAATATCAATCGATATTTTAAACATCTGGAATACACTGTCGCAGGTAGGTAGCTTCGAATGCATTTGTTTATGGTCCGTAATAAAGTACTTAAACCATGAAGCTTCTGGGAGGCCTGTATTTTGCATCATCGGTTGATACAAAAAAAAATTAGTCGAAGTAGTAATGGCAAATCACGAAGACTTGATTCTCGCGGCTGCAGCATGTGTAGTTTTAAGTGGTGCACAGAAGAAGAAGAAAAGATTTTCGATTCGCCCATTGTTAAGATCACGAAAGCGATACAGTGGAAGTGACATGATCGAAGATTTAAAAGCCGACGACGTTCCGTTTACAATTAATGGTGAATTGCGGTGCAACGGAAGCTTTAAAAATTTTGCGAGAATGTCAAGCGCCGATTTTGAATTTTTAATTAATAAAGTGGGACATAAAATATGTAAAAAAGACACTCGGTTTAGAGACGCCATACTTGAATGGCACAATTAGAAAATTGTAACGTTTTTGAATTGCCCACTCGCACTTCTGAATATTTATTCTACAATTTGAAACTGTTCGGAAACAATTTTCAAACTAAACTGCCAAATATGTAGTTACTAAAGATGGAGTTAAAAGCTTTTAAAATAAGAAATTTATAACCATCATAAAATTTGTCACAGCACAAAAGAATTTGAAAATTTGCGATACTCAAGGCTGAAGCCCTTCGTTCTAGGAACGATTTGCAAGTCAATTGTAGCTGCTGAGGACAGTGACCTGCTTAAATAATTACAATTTTAAAATTTTCTGTTCTGTTGATTCAGTCTTTTATAATGTTGAGCTTTATATTTAATTAGTTCATAATTTGTATTTGCTTTTTAAAATGTTTGTAATGTGTGTCTCCAAATTGGTGTCTTCGCGTATTTAATAAAATAATAATAAAAGAATTACCAATCACAATCAAATTTTTTTACCTTCTGCTAGTCTAATTAAGGACGGTTTACCGATTCCGGCAAAAGATATAAATGCTTAGTTTATAAGACCAGTGAGGTCTCGAAAGCGATAAAGTGGTAGCGGGCAGTGATATTATCAACGATTTAAAAGCCGACGACATTGTTCCGTTTGCAATTAACCCTTTGAGTGCCAAAATGATTTTTAGAGAATTAGCTAAAGTTGCCAATTCCAAAAACAATAAACAATAAACAAGAATCGATAACCCTTTTAACCCTTTAAGGACGTATGTCGTCCATACGCGTCACACTAGAAAAGAAGCAGTTTTCCCGATTGCCGCACATTCGCGGCACAAATCTAACTATATCAAAATAAATTCCGGCCCATGGGATCTGTAACCGAAATAAATTCCGTTCTTAAAGGGTTAAAATGTTTAATTTGTGTGTCTAAATTGGTGTCTTCGGACGTATTTAATAAAATAATAATAAAGGAATTAACAATCACAATAAAATATTTTTGACCTTCTGGTAGTCTAATTAGGGACGGTTTATCCATTCTAAGTTTATAAGGTCAGTAAAATTTGCCAGTCGAATAATATCATTTTTATATAAAAATAATATTAATATAATATTTAACAAACACTTCGATTCGCTGTCTATAAAAAAAAGGTTATCATAAGGAAACCTATCGTTTTGATCTTACAAATGTGATTATAAACGTTTACAAAAGTGAACTTATTGTTAAACTAGTAAAGCTGTTGCGAGATGCACTAAAAGGATGAAAAAAAAATTGGTTCATTCCGTGTTGATAGGCCCCCAGTACGAGTATTGGCCTCCAATTTGTAAATTATGAAAATTCTGACATTTAGAAACATACTTTACAATTGTTTTTGAGGATTGATCTGTCGATAAATTAATTAAATTAGCGGTAACTGCGTGACGTAACTAGGTGCGAACTCGTAAGATTTACCCAATCCAATAATCGTCTAACGCGCCTAAAGAAGTTTTCACTTCAAAAATAACTTGTTGCTCTTCGTCGAAATGTAAAATAACTTTGTTACTAACAATGTTTCCGACAAGTCTGGACGCGCCTTTACGGTGTGCATTTTCTGTATTTTTAATGTAAAGTAAGTTTTAGTACCTTAAATAATTAGTGAATGTTTAATTATGAAGAAATGGGAAATATTACAAGTGGTTTAATGTGCTGAGATGAACATGTTAATTTAATGCAATGTCGATCAACAAAATGATCAGTTTTAAAGACCATTTCTGTGTGTGATAAATTCGCATGTAAGTAAATTTGTTGTAATTTTAATTTTTCCCACACTTTACCTTATCGAATGAATTTCTTAAAAGTATTTTCAGTGTAATAGCTATTAAACAAATTGTTTTTTAGTTTCTTTCCGTCGGAACAAAAAGTAAGAAAAGATACAACAAGAAAGAACATGCGAACCAGTTGCTTCGATAACAGAAATTATAGTAACGAGGAAGGTAAAGAAAAAATTTTGATTTTCTTTTATACATTTAGTGGTATATCTATCTTATAACAAATTTTACTTTTTAGCGCATGTAGAGTTCTTTGTAAGAATTTAACAAAATACAAGTGTGCCTGAAGTACACGGATTTACGGAAAGGAAATCTGCATAAAATGGAATGACACCACGACTTTTTGTTTATAGACGAAAGGTCATTATTAAAACATTCAAACTGGTCTATATTGGTAAATTTTTATAATAATATATCCGTGGTACAATTTAAACATTTTGTTTCTTTGTTTTTAGATTGACGTAGATTTTGGCAATTATTTTTGGGAGAAAAATAATTTATTTGCGTGGTGGCCAAAATTCATTGAGAAGGCTAATGACTTCGACGAGCTTCCATTTCATATACTTACATCTGTTACTAATTATGTATTACATTACAATATATTATTTTGAATATTATTTTTTATATTTTTAAAAAACTTTTCAAAAATATTTCCCGAAAACATTTAGAAAATATTTCTTCAAAACATTAAAAACATATTTCTTAAAAACATTTAAAAAATATTTTTATGACACTTTTGTTAATATTTTAGAAATATTTATAAAAAAACATTTAAAAAATATCATTTTAAAACATTTAAATAATATTTCTGAAAAACATTTAAAAAATATTACTATGACAGATTTGTTTATATTTTAAAAATATTTTTAAAAAACATTTTAGAAATATTTTTGAAAAACATTTAAAAAACATTTCTTAAAAATATTTTTTTAATCTTTTTAAGAAATATTTTTTAAATGTTCTTTAAAAATATTTTTTAAATATAAACAAATCTGTCATAATAATATTTTTTAAATATTCAAAAAAAATATTTTAAAAATATTTCTTTGCTACTAGGGACGTCATTTTTAGTCTATCACATGAAATCCTGTAAAATGAAAATTTCATCCTTAATCTCAACCCCCTTCCAGTAACAGTTGCAGCCCCCAAATTTTTAAATATGAGTAAAAAGAAAATTAATCTGTTCGCTACAACACACTAAAAAATAACAAATTAAGAACGAAACGTTCTTAAGTGCGCCATTCACTAGCAGTTTGCCGGAAGGCGAGATCGACAGTCGGCGCGGACTGTCGCCGGATTTTCACCACTCACCTATAGTTTATCGTCAGTCGGCGCGGCCTCTCGCCGATTTTCACCACTCACCTACAGTTTATCGTCAGTCCGCGGCCTTCAGTTCGCGCAAAACCTTCGCTCTGGACTGACGATTTCCCACCGGCCAAATATTTAACTTGATTGAAAAATTTACGCGAGGCCAACGTTAAAATATTGCTATTATGGATGAACTTCTATAGTTATCTACTGATAATAACATTACAATAATACATAAATGTAAATTTTTAACATTTTGCCCCTTAAAACTCGAATGAAATTGGATCAGCAAAACATTGTTTTTTTTTTATATAAAACAACTTAAAATGAGCCCAAATGTAAACCAATTTAAAAAATAGTTCAAAAATCTTTTTTTAAAAATAATTGGTATACTATACAAAACTTCCCAATTAACAAAAAATTAGAGAAGCAATAGATATTGATTTATTCAGTTAGGGCAAGAACACAATTAAATTTATGTTCATTGTAATGTGCCCCGGCTCTGAAGGGGAATGTTACTTACAGAATCATCGAGGAATAGCCCATAGTTTACTTTCATTAGTTACCAATTATTCTTATTATTATTATAAAAGAAATATTATCTTGATATACAGACGCTGCAGCTCGGACCGAAGCGTTGCCGTGATCTTGACCTGCATTAAATTATTACTTCCGTCCTATCAGTTTTATGTTTACAAAATGATTTCCCTATTTTGCTAGCCTAGAAGACGTGATGTTGTATCATACAGTTTTTTACGATTTATCAATTTTAAATTCATAAGGTTTATTGTACGCGTGATCCTTGAAGTGAAAAAATATTTTTAAAAATTATTTCAAAAATGGCCAAAAAGAATGTACCATTTATTAGTGAATTTATAAATACATATAGACAATTGGAAGATAAAAGGGAAATCATATTCAAACAGTTATTAAAAGAGAAAGGATTAAATAAGTTACTCGAATTATATCAAACAATCGACAAGTTTCTGGTATTATTACGCCTAAAGCCTGGGGTGAAATTTATATTATAGTTGAATATTTCAAATTTTGAAAACTACGTCCTGTGGCCAGATATCGTAGAGTTGCTATTCATCTTTCTTCTGCACTGATTGCGTTTCTTATTCTTGTATTTTTTTTGTAATATATGGTTTCACCAATTTCAGTAAAGTTTTGAAACAATAAATTATCATTCATGCGCAGAAAATTTTTTAAATTTTTAAATTTTCTTAATTTTTGTACTAATCGCATATGTGAAATTTTTTGTCGTTCCAATAGCCAGTCTTTTACCCAAAACTTTTTCCTTGATTTCGTTTCACTTAACAACAACACTAGCATTAACAAGCACAATCTTTTTTTTACCATTTTCAAAACCTAAACGCTTTAAGAATTGCCAAAAACCTGTGTGATTAGTGAAAAGATGATGGGGAATGAAGGCGATCTGCCGGCCGCCTGTTAAGTGTGTGGTGAATTTGAGGCCGCCGGCCGGCCGATGACGATGAGAGGCGGCCTTGGACGGCCTGCAGTCCCGGTCTGTTGCCTAGTGTGTGGCGCGCAACAGTCCGGGACTGCAGGCCGTCCAAGGCCACCTTTAATCGTCATCCATCGTCCGGCCAACTGCTAATGAATGGCGCACTTTAGTCTACACCTAAAGCCGGTGGACGTCCGGCATTAGGTTTATCTCGTACGTGTCAGGAAGTATCATTTTTGCTATCTTATTTCTCGAATCGCTAACCAAATAACACACACTCAACTACTTAATGAAGGCAAATCGTATTCGACATTTACTTACAATCAATTTGCAATTGTTTTTATCACGTGCCGTATCAACACTTGCTCAATTATTGACACTTTCAATTGAATACCTATATTTTTTATGAACCGATTTTTAAAAACTTTTATTTATTGTATACAAGGTATCCCAAAAATAGCGGACAAACTAATAACCTTCCGATTTGGAAGGTGAAAGGAATCCATAAAAAGAAGGAAAAAAATTATTTCACTTCTTTTTTGTAAGTTATTGAAATCCGAAGATAGTGCAATTTGGCACCATTGCTACAATTTAGAAAATGAATAATTTTTACTTGCATCTCAAAAGCATGTCAACGTTAAAAAAGTGAAGTTTAATTTCTGTCAATACGGTGTCAAGAAACGTCATAAGTTGTTACCATTGCGCACAAAACGTAAACCGATTAATAACGAACGATTAAAATAATAACGATAATTCGTCCCCGGAGAATTTGTCCCCGCCAAGATGTATTTTTAAGAATGCATTTGCAAATATTTAACAATCATTTCGGTTTCTTGTATTGAAAACGTTTACATACATGCACTTTTTAAAAAGATATTGATAAGAAAAAATAATCGCACGTGTGTAAGTAAATAGCACAATTATGATGTTTATGATAAAATGCACATATCTTGATGCCGGGAAACCATCGCGCGTTACTATTTGGATATTATTTTGAATTAACCCATTATTTTTCATTTTTAGATTGAATCTGAGTGGAATAAAAATAATTTAAATAATAATGTTTATAATCTCAATGTAATCAAATTTGCTACATAGATGTTTTTGCATATTTTTGATAATAATAAACAATAATAATAAACGTTCTGTTCTAAGGATAGTACGAAACTACCGATTGACAATCGACATGCACTCATTGGCAACATTGCTAACTTTTTCAATAAACAACAAAAACATAAGCAACATTTGCCGTTTTACAACATTAATCAAAGCGTTCAACAATATTTCAATGCCGGCGTCATAACTTATCACTGACTTAAAACGCTTACTTGTACTAAAAGCGAAAAAAACGCGCGGAAGTCCCACTTTTGAAGTTTGCATGTAGAATTTGATGCAAAGGTGTTTTTAAAATTAATAAAATTGTAATGAAATAGTCGAGGTTCTGACAATTCCTCTAAATTTTCTACATATTGTTTTCGTAATTTAAATAATTTGGCGAAGAGAAACCGACACCGTCAAAATTGAGAATTTCTTAGTTTGGGCTCATAATTATGTAAAAGTAAATGAGGAAAAAACTTCAAAAATACATTTCAATAGCTATTTAAATACACATACACAAAAAGCAGACACAATTCAAAAATATGTAATTTTTTACCAATAATTTTCTTACTTTTGTGAAGGGTCGGACAGCGGTTATAAATTTCTGGTATCAACACTTATAATCGTTGACCTACGGCGTTAGAATTTTGTGAACTAAAAAAAACATTTCATTTCAGCCTGAGTTTCCGCTTTTGTCTAAAATGATGTATAACAAGTTAATTTTCTTAATACTTTAAAAATACCTAGTGAGGCTTAAAACTTGAACTTAATTGTCCGTATAAGTAAATGGGTAATTTGTAAAGGGTGCGGCAACATAACTTCCTTTTTTCAAAACGCAATAAAACCTATTTTATAAATCAAAATTTTCATTTTTTTTTTTTGAAATGTAGAACAATGTTTAAAGTTTTGTTTGACGCAGTTTTGAAAATCATATCAGGTAGGTGACGTCCCCCATTGTCCATACACTGAATAAGCCGATTTC
Organism: Dascillus cervinus; assembly: GCA_949768715.1. Taxonomy (NCBI): domain Eukaryota; kingdom Metazoa; phylum Arthropoda; class Insecta; order Coleoptera; family Dascillidae; genus Dascillus; species Dascillus cervinus. Next base: position 28,576,561 of record OX458323.1, read on the forward strand.
TGGCGTTTGTCATGACCCTTAAGAGTCTCACTCAGTCAAAAAAAAATCTATTTCGAAGTTATACTGGTTGTATAACTTCGAAATAGATTTCTTCATACAGTCCCTGTCACCCTGTCACCTCCCGCTGAGTTTGTAGAGGCTCTCAAGCCTGCATTGTTACATTCTCGGAAATGTACTACCTAATGCAGGTAGCCTAAAAATTGTCGAGTCTTGAAATTCCTCACAAACATTTCTCCGGAACAATAAAATAAATTCGTTTTGAACGATTCTGAGAAATTTTATAAATAAATATTTTAGAAATATTTTGACCTCAACAAACCTAACGGGTTGAAATTTTAAAAAATTTTGACTCAATTTGGCTGGAAGCAGCCTAAGCAATTCTTTATAAAATGAAAAATATTTGCTATCTTGTACGCGACGCGAAAATACAAGGCTAATAATTATTGATAAATAGTAGTGCGATTTTACAGCATTTCTTTTTTTTTATAAATAACGTAATTGTTTATTTACACTAAATCCACAAATAAAATCACTTTTTTGAGTATCATGGAAAATAAAAATGAATTATTTATAAAATTTGTTTCATAGATACGAAGAGGGAGAAAAAAGAAAACAATTATCAAGTTTTAGCTATTTTGTTTATTCAACGCACAAATAATTTGAATAAAATACGTAATAAAAAAAGTTAGATAGAAATAAAGGAATCTATCTAGAGTAATAATTATTATAATTCACAAACAATTTTAATAAAATGTATAATAAAAATATATTCCCAAAAAAACAGGAAACAAACAATTTTAATAAAAAGAAAACAATTTACAACATAAAAGTAAAATAAACAAGTAACAATTATTCTGCATTTTATAACATTATAATTAATATTATTTAACAATTACAATTACTAGGTTAAACCAGCGAGCGTACTGTCCTCTTTGAATTTTTTTGTTAGTTTTTTCAACACTTTTTTCAGTACCTATCTTACTTTTTGACCACTTTACTGTCAGAAAATTAACTTTTGCAAATGTTGATCATGTATTCCAAACGGATTTATCAATTTTAAGTTTTGTTGATTTTCAGTAAATGTGTAAAATGTGCAATGTTAACCTTATTGAAACTTTTTTATTAATCGCGAGATCACTTAAATTTGTTGTATACAGAATGTTCCAAACGTCAATGCCGTCATCTCTTGGCTAATTCAATGAAGCCGCACAACAAATAAATATCGCAGGAAGTGCAAGATGGTTAAAAAAAGAAAAAAGCAAGAGGCAATTTTTTTTTATATTTAATTTGGTTCTTTGTCGCAAATATTCATCATAAACATGAATAATTCTTCGAAACTATTCACTGTACTTTTTATCGACGACAAGGCTCGAATTATGTCTATACTGCATGGCCTCACATAGGTAATACTTGTTCTCTGCACCAAGTATGATGTATCCACAATTGGGTAAAAAGATCTTTTCGAACAAGATGCCACGCTCGCGTACTATTTAGTACTAGCAGACATTTTGAAGACATATTATATGTGATTTTCGTTTGTGTTATGTTTAGTTTTGATTAAATACATATCACTTTCATTTAACAAGTGTTTTCATTTCAATTTCTAATTATAAATAATTTCACAATGATCTCCTTTTGCGGAAAAATAGCAATATCTTTTTTCTACGGTAAAATAAAACAAATGTTATACCATTTTAAAAACTATACTGTGAGGAATTTTTAAAATAAATTGGTATATTGCTTTTTACAGTATGAAGCGTCGAACTTGGCTAATAAAAAAATAATTAACTAATTGAATCGGGCAAATATGTTTTTTTTTAATGCACAAAACCGAATTGTGCGCGTTTGTAAACATACCGGCCATATCTCCTTATACATTTTCATTGCACGAAAAGTCTTTATCTGGCGTAATTAATCAAAGTACTGTAGGATATGAATTTAAATCTGCCTGCACCGCAGGCAACCAGACACACGCGCTAACTTGTTAGAAAAAAAGCGGGAGAATAAATAAATTAACTTTCAAAAATATATATATACGCCTTACGTGTGGAAAAATACTGGCTTTGGGCAGCCGCAAGTTTAACGGGACCTTTTGGTCTGGGAGTGGGGTAGAGAGGGGTAGGGTCACTTGTGGGGTGGTTACCGAAAAGCTTGGACGTTTTTTTTGTTTCGTTGAACTGAATTGTTTTTGTTTTGCTTTTCCTCATTTGATTTTAATTGTTGTGTAGTCGTGCGAAGCTTGTTTGTGTTTTTGGCGCGTGGCGTGGCGTCATGCAGCCGGTCCGCTAGGGCGTGCCTTCCAGTGCCGGAGTACCGGGAGGGCTCGTTACTTAAGTACGCGCTCGGGCGAGCTTACGTAGGATTCGGACCGACGCCAGAATTCCAGGAAGTCCGGAGGCGCAAAATTCCATACGAAGACCGCGTTAGTAACTACCGTTGCATACGTAATTGTAGGTCGATTCGTAGCTTTCTTGTTTAGTGTTTACATAATTGTCTGTTTCTTTTGTGATTGTAAACATGAGGAAATTGTCCATTTCTGTAATTTAAATTATCATCGACGTGTAATTTGAGCTTTTGTTACCACTACGGGGCACCGGTTGCAGCCCGTACCAGTGGCGGAGTGGCCAGGTGTTGTTTTGTGGATTTCCTTGGGGAGTGAGTACAACCATTAAGATCTTGTATGTGTATAATCTGTTTGTGATTTGTGTATAACTTTAGTACCGGGGTGGTGGCGAATCTGGCAGGGCAGTGGCCCGATAAAAAAGCTGGGACACCCTTGATGCCCGTGGGAAGTTGATATCTGTGTTTTATCTGTGTTTAATTGCTGTGTCTCTCTCTCACTCTGTTAGGGCTTCGGGGGAACCGCCAGTATGTTTCAGATTATTCAACATTGCTACCTAAATCTTGAATATGTTTGATATTATAACCACAACTCCGTTATGTTGTGGTATGTTTTTTTTTATAAATGGACGATTTCCCTGTGTTTGTGTATGTCGGTTTGGTGTTAACTTTTCCATATTGTTTGTGTATGCTTTGTTTTTTTAACATGCCTGAGGAATCGGTTTGGGGAGGTTTCACCGGTTCCAAATTATTGCATGAGTTCTCCGCTTACTATTTAAATTTAATTAAAAAGGCATCCTCCACTACGCTGTTGTTTTATTGAAGACACCTCTTCCCCTAAAAGTCTCACCGTTGCATCCAGAACGCTTGCCGCATTGTGTAAACGCAACGAGGGGTCCTACCTCCATTCTAGACGATCACGAATTTTTGGCCAATTTGAAGTTCGCGGTTTAATTCTCGAGCGTTCGGGATATTTCAAATATTTAATTTATTAGGCGGCAAGTTTGGGTCATTACAGTACACATGACTCCATTATAGAGGCAGGTAAACAAGAAAAAGCTTTAGCATTATTTAAGCGATCTAACACATCAATTACAATGTTTCTTCTGGTGTTGCTTGCATAATTGGTACAAGAATAAAAAAATATTCTATATTGGCATTAAAAATAAATACTGCCAGTTTTGTGAAAAATATGGAGGCTCAGATTGTTTTAGAAGGATTTTTATCTTCAGTTAACACGCACGGCTTTAAATATAAAAAAAAATAATAGGAGATGAAAATAGCAGTCTATACAATAAAATAGAAAATACCAAGCCATACGGACCAAACTTTTATGTGGAAAAAATTGAATGCAGAAATCATATTTTACGCAATTACTGCAATAAACTGAAAAAATTTGCCAAATCTACAAAATGAAGTCCAAAAATACGGTTTCTGTTTCGTCATGTTTTGGGGTTCCGAATAGCAATTATTGGTGGTGTAAAATTCAGAAAAAAACAAAAATAAGTCTTCTGGTGAAAGAATATGTAATTTGAAAAATGGTATTTTAAATGGACTAAAACATGTTTTTGGTTGTCACGATCAATGTCCGGCATATTTTTGTAATGGTACAAAAGCCGACAAACAAAATGTATGGATAGATTTCATAAAACACCGAGGTCTTCTCGGATTTTAATAAGTATTTTACAAGAGTGTTATAATAATATTGTAAATAAAATAGTTGGGGGGAAAGAGTCAATTTTTTTAAAGCGGGATCGTACCAAAATAGAACTGTTGCAGGTGTCGCAAATTATAACAATAATCGTCCATTTTTCTGCGAAGTTCAACAAAGAATAGGTAAAATTGGAAGCTTTACTGAAACGTTTTGTTTAAAGAGTAAACGCACTAAAAAAACTATTTACGCAAAAAAAAAATTATCAAGCTGACACTGATTACGGTACACCGACAGTTGACGATTTAAGTGTAGATGAATATGAAAAAGTTAAAAATGAGTTTTTAATTAATATTAAAAACGCAAATTGCAAAGTAATTGAACAGAATACTCGCGGACAATCTTTAAACCCAAAATGGCTTCAAGAACGGATGTATCGAGTAACTGCTAGCAATTTTGGAAAAATATGCAAGCTTCGACCAACCACATCGACTGCAACGACTGATCAAAATTTAATTTATAATACTAATATTAAACGTAGCGCCCCATTACAACATGGAATTGTGCATGAAGCAACGGCTCGCGAAATTTTTCAAGATACGTATAGTTTACATGTAGAAGAATGCGGCATGTTTATTCATCCCAAAGTAGATAAGCAACAGGGATTCGAGCACACTTTGCATATCAAATTAATCCGCGGTTTGATTCGCGGTTTGATAGAGAACAATGGATTTCCGCGAATTCCGCGAGTTTTATCGCGCAATTATTAATTATTCAATTATTCAATTGCGCAATTAGACTAGCGCAATTAGACTAGCGCAATTAGGTAATTAATCATTTTTGATTGACGCCTGTCATCCGCCATCTTTGATCTTTGACGTCCGCCATCTTTGGGGGTGTGGTCATCCGCCATCTTTGATCTGTCATTGGTCAGGGGGTGTGGCCATCTCACGTCTGACGTCATACAGCCCACTATCTCCATCTCATATTCCTTCTCTCTCTACACGCTGCTATCTCCATCTCATATTCCTTCTCTATTTTTTCCGGACTTGGAAGATTCGTTTTTTTCAACTCCGCCTGGCCTGAGATTCGAACCCAAGTCTCGTAGATCGATACACAAAAAACCAGTACTCCAGCGCCTTGCGTATGCTTTGAGATATGTTCCGGATAATTTAAACTAAGCCGTTGCGGAATTTTGATTGAGATTTTTTTTGAATAATTAGACACCTCCGATGAAATTTAAAATTCATTATGCGTAAAATTATGTTAGAATCCTCATATAATTTAAATCGTCAGCTGTTGAATTTTGACGGCTGAGATTTTTAAAGATTAAATGGGAGAAATTTGGATAATTACACGGGTGCGGTAAATATTTTTAAACCGATTAAATGGGTGAAATTTGAACATGAGTGTAGAATTGTAAAATGATTTTGTTAACCCAAAGTAATTTGCGCTCAGGTTGAAATCTCGCACGCGGGATATTAAAAAGGATGTATGGGGTTTAAAAAGAATAATACCAATTACACACTAATTGAGAAATATTTCACATATTGATAATTTACGCAGCCCCTAATCATAGGTGGTGGACCATCGATTTCAACGTTAGTGTTATAATGTTTTAAGCATCGAATTTGAATAATTACATGAGTGGAGCAAATATTGAATTCTTCCGATTGTACGTAAAATTCATCGCAGATTTATGGGATCTATTGTGCCCGCACCTGTTTTGCTGCATTCCTATCTCAAAGTACGCAGGTTGAATCGCGCGTGTGGGATATTAAAAGGTGGGGTTTAAAAAGAATAATACCAATTACACACTAATTGAGAAATATTTTAATACTAATTTTAAAAAATTACATATCATATTGACAATTTACACAGTCCCTAATCATTGGAGGCGGACCATCGTTTTCGGTGCGCCCGCCAGTATTATAATGTTTTAAGCAGCGTCTGCAATCAGCGATATCCTTATCGAGCTGAAACTTCAGCGGCAACTTGTTCCAAACGGCATCGATGCTTCTGGGGGCGAGTATGGTAAGGAAGTCCTTCGGCAAACATGCAATATCCTCCGGGGCCATGTGATACAAATTTTCGGTTTTAAAATATATTTGGATAGATCTCTCCATCGAAGGCGTGCTATCCGCGTTTGTGTACCACTCTTTAACCAATTTGACAGTCGCAGCAGCACAATTAAATTTTAATCCGTGGGCGTGGTAGACGCATGATGATGACATATCACGCAACTTGTCCAGTGATGGACAGCCAAGATGTTCTATATTGACGATGTGTTCGAAACCCGTGATTTTTTTCAACCACGACAGTTTCTCCTCACCCTTGACGAAAATTCTCTCGGCATCTTCAAGTTGCGTGATTACGGTCTCCCTCACCGAATCGTATGGAATATCGCCCGAACTCCACGAAATTCCAAGACAATTTCGTTCTAGCCAAAAATTGATACGTTGATACCAGGCGGGCAGTTGAATCCATGGAAACGGCGGTTTGAAGATAAAATTCACTGGTGTTGACGTTTTGTCATCAGCTGGGATCACAGCGAACTCTTTCAATATAAATTCGTCTAGCGGTGGGGCTTTAAAGCCCTGCATGTCAACTATAATCTCCATCTCACACAACGACTTCGACGCGACTGATGGGCTACATCAGCTTTTTCACCCCACCATTAACTGCATTGTACTCAATTATACGATCATGCAGGATTAGACAATAAGCTGACGTCGCCGCGGGGAAATTGTTTGCCGATTCAAATTCAATGCGTACATCGACAGGTCCCGACTTGAGAGTCTCATTCTGCTTCGAACAATCGATGACAATTAAGGGAGCGTATTTGAGAAAATCACCTTTGTTCACAAGGGGTTCAGGATCCCTGCCGTAATATGCACTTTGAAAATTTGCATACATCTCATATAATATGGCATACTGATTGTGACTAATGTTGAGATTCAGCTGATTATAGGGATAACACTGCGAGTTCAAGAATAGTTTAACATCTTTGACGTCACAGTGATCGAAGCGGCTAACATTCGCATCGTTTTTATTTTTACGTGTAGTTTGGAAGCCGAGAATGACGTAACGCGGTTTCTCCAATTGCGATGACGTCTTTACGGGCCAAACTTGCTTGTCTGTGCGCGGAAGTAGCGGATACTCGTATAACTCCCATGTCCGAAAGCTCATTGATATGGGCTCGTCTTTGGTGATTAAATTCAATAATTGAATTTTTTGATGATCCGATGCTCTGATGTATGGCACCAGCCACTCCAATTTCGATATCGAGATTTTAAAATCCTCAGCTACAGATTGCACGACTGCATTTGCATCGCTGTTCGCCCGAGTCAAGATCAATTCATGTCTGGAATTAATGACAATGCGACGGTGATCTTCAGCGAAGCCCACTATCAATTTCAGGGGTATTGATACGTCAAAGTAGCCCGCATCATTAACTAATTTTTCCGCATTTTTATCAATATCAAACCAGCCGGCGTTCTCAAGCATAGGTTTCTGGCCGGGACTTAGAGACACACAACCCTTCATGAAACTCGTGAGGCCAACATTCTTGCATCGATCAATCTCGACCGCATTCAATTCATAGCGTATTTCATCAAAGAGGTGACAGATTGCGTTGTTGACTAAAGTTGTACTTTGAGCAGCCGTAGTCCCATCGGACTTGGTTAATTTTCCAGATATATGTAGCGAACTTCTGCTCGGCAGCAAAAACAAATCTTGATGTTGGATAACAATGCGAATCTCATCGCTGTTGTTGAAAGTTGACGATGCGTACGGCTGGTGCGCGTGACTTTCACAATGCGCAATGGATTCGTCGTAAACAACTGGCGCATGAAACATTAGGATCTCGCCCTCCATGGTATAAAGCAGATAATTAAGCAGGAGAATCGATCTTTAATTTGCCTCCAGAAGGATTCACTTTGAAGCCCAGACTCTTCAGAATCTCGATGTTTGGACGTGTTAACACTTTGAGTGGTACACGCTGACTGACTTGCTTTGGACATGATGATTCAATTTTATACCCCCGCCCAATTTTTGCATTATATACGATAACCATTTTTTATGATAATGACTTGACGTGAAGTCGTACAGTTATAATTTCGCCACGCAAATTTACCAAGTTTCCGTCCTGATCCACCAATCGGACCTGTAAATGGTGTATTACTCGCACCGTGATCGGGAGATAAATGACGCTTGCGGGAACTTCGATGATCTTATAACCGGGCGGTACGATTGGGAAAAACTCATGGATGGTATGTACTTTACGCTCGTTGATGTAAGCGCCGGCGGTGATGTTGCATTCGACCCTGAGGGCATTTACCTTTAGAATGGTTACGGGTATGTCTGATATATGAAGTACACCTGCTTCAAGAATTCGCGGGGTGAAACCTAAAAGATTAGCTATGGAATTGGGACGTTTAAAATTTATCTCACGATTGCACATAATTTCACTGTGAAGCGTATTGTTGTTGGGTCTGATCTCGATGATGATGTTTTGATCTTTCAGAGTCGCTCGTATACATTTCTCGATATCTTCAAGCTCATAACTGCCGGTGGGCAGAGTGATTTGTTCATCACCGATATAAAACATGTTGCATCCGTCGTCTATATTGGGAATCGAGTTGAATGTTAGCAGTTCTACCAACCCAAGAGCGTATGTTTTATGCGGCGAGAGTTCAATCGGTGGGAAATATTGAACCCCAAGTACCGAGGATGTTCCCGACAAAGTTAACGTGAACGAATCCATCATGATTATGATTTTCAATGCGGCTATGTAAACCTTTTATAGTTGACCGCACAAGAACTTGATGCACAAGTGGCCGCAATTATATGTGCCATAGTCTTGATATTGAATGTAATTGTATTTGACGCTACCAACGCCGAGATAGGTGATTAGATCCTGGGGCGGTTGTAGATTACCGAAACTGTCAAAGTAGGTGACTTCATCGCCGATCTTTTTATATGCAACCCAATGCGTTCCAAGCCCATCCGCATCATCGAGGTTAACTATTGCGGACTCGAATTTTCGGGGGCCACTCTTGGGCAGGTCATTTCGCATGTAGACTCCACGAAAATGTGGAATTTTCAACTTTTTAGCATATTTAAGTATATCGACATCGGTCAATGCTCGACGTGGTAGCTTCTCAATTAGTTTTTTGGCGTTAGATAAAGTCCCAGACCCTGTCTGTACGGTTTCAAGTGGAGGCCCTTCCCCAGAACTATAGATTCCATCGTTTTGTTGTGACGATGAGTCTCCGCTAGTTCCCGCTTGGCTGCACTTGCATCGTTCACTGCTTTAACGACTCCAGCAACGCCACCTGTCAACGCGCCGGCTGCGCTAAGGCCCGCAAAGATGGGCCAAGAAATGGTAGAAAACCTCCAATTTTTGACGGAATGGGCAGAATACGCGGTGATCGTACATTACATTTTCCACCTGCCTCTTTAACAGCTTTTCGGGCGCCCGCTAGTGCGGATTTGACCGCAATTTTGGCATCTCTGCTCGGCAACATGGCCAACTTAGCGGCATTAACAATTTTTCGCAGCGGCAGCCGCCGCCGCCCCTTCTTCAACCCCATGCCGAACCTCCTCTTAGCTTTCATGATGTTCGTTACCGCCCAAGCAGCTGCTTTCTCGCTGACCTTAGCGCCTTCGGCTAAAACACGTTCCCAGGCTTTCTCTAATAATATTTTGTCGGCAGCGTTTCTAGCATCCAAATTACGATCTTTGGAATAAGCAATGTCGTGCTCTTTACACGCCGCGTCGAGAGGATTAATACCTGGATCTCCTCGTGCGAGTCTTTTCGACAACTTTGTGCCCGGCCCGCAGTATTGATAGCCCGGAATATGAACCTCCACCGGGAGTTTGTCTATAATACTGTTTACAAGCCCTTTACCGCGCTTTATTTCACCAGCTGGTTTACGTCGAGATGCACGCGCGACCATGATCGCAATACGACTGAATTGTAAACGCTTATAACCCCGATATTTATGGTTTTTCCATCAGTCATGGCTCAAATTAGCTTCGAGGAACAGTCCAGCAGACTGCCCACGATAAATTTTGATGACCTCATGCAGCAGACCAGTTCAAATAAAGAGAAACGACACGGCGAATTATTGCCGAATAGTGTGAGGGCGATATTTTGCGGTCCGTCCAATTGTGGCAAGACCAATGTCCTACTAGCACTGTTAACACAACCGAACGGGTTAAGATTTGAAAATGTGTACGTTTACTCGAAATCACTCAATCAGCCGAAATATCAAATTTTAACGCAATTACTCGCACCAGTGGATGGCATCGAGTATTTTCCATTCAGCGAACATGAACAAGTGGTGAGACCGGATGATGCGCGCCCCAATTCAATTATGATCTTTGATGATGTTGCGTGCGAGAAGCAGGAAAATATTCGGGCCTTCTTTTGCATGGGGCGTCATAAAACCGTAGATTGCTTCTACCTATGTCAGACATATGCGCGTATTCCTAAACATCTAGTTCGCGATAATGCTAACCTATTGGTATTGTTTAAACAGGATGATATGAATCTCAAGCATATTTACGAAGATCACGTCAATACCGATATGACTTATACGAATTTTCGAGAATTATGTTCCGCATGCTGGTGTGATAAGCATGGTTTTCTAGTCATCGATAAGGATAGTGAGCTCAACGCGGGGCGATATAGAAAGGGCTTCGACTGCTACATGAGTGTGGTTTAAATTAACAAAAATTTTGTAAATGTGTGCAGAAGCATTTTGAATGCGGCAGCGTCAACATGCAGAAATATCGCGAGCAGGCAGATGTTCTCCATCAAATCGTCAAAGCTAGCGATGCGATTCGCAAAAAGTATAAAATAATTAAATTGGGCAGAGAGGCGGCTGAACGGGCTATGAGTGAGGTGTTTAAACCGGTGGTGGCGCCTCTACAGCAGCTTGTAAATAACTCCCAACGTGAGACGAGTGAGATGGGTGCAATCGTGAAACAACACGACGCCAAAATGGACTCTGAACCCCCGTCGAATGATAATTCACAGTATCTTAGAATGTTAATGAAAAATAATAAAAAGGGGCTGGATACCACGTATGGCGTACGCAAACTCGCCAATGATCGCCTGATGATTGGCGATTCACAAATTCATTTTGAAAATGATTTCATTCGCGTGGGTGATAGGAAGTACCAGAAAACCCGAGGTTTGATTGAATTATTGTTTAAAAAGTCGCCAGATATGGACTGTGTGAATCGCGAGGACTCGAGAAATTATGGTCAAATCGTTGTCGCAACAAATGCACATCGGATACGCTACAGCATGAATCAAAACATTCGCAGAGATAAAAGTTTGAAATTCGAAAACTTTATTGCGGGGATTGCCAAGCATGAGGGAGGCGGTATGCTGCCAGAATTCATGATTGCTCGAAAGGGTGCACGGGCACATTACACGTATTGGGATGATCCAAATGAACTCATCAGTCGTCTGCGCCTGCTCCTTGCATCGCAGACTGCTGGAAATCCCAATCATTCAAATGAAATCATATCGATTATCGAGGAATTGCGTGAAGCCAACTACATTAGTTGAACATCATTTGCAAGATGAGCGTCGACGTGTTTGGACGTCAGTTGCATAAAAAGACTAGTGTGCGCGGCCCTCCTGGGATTGGATTCCAATTGACCGCCGATGGTGATTTTAACATGCAAAATAGGAGATTGTGCAACCTTGTTGAACCTCAGGAGTCCAACGATGCAGCCACCCTCAGCACGGTGTTGAGTTTTATGCATAATGCAATTAATAGTTCAACTCAGATCGTGGAGCCCCTCTATAACGATATTAATGCGAGCAGAGTGAAGATTGAAGCGCTTCAGTCAGACATGCAAAAAAGCTTGGAGCAGCAAGTTGCAGCCGGCGAACTCATAACTAACGTTTCAAATGCCGTTCATGAATTAAGCGATAGTTTCAAAAAACTGACCGCAATCAGTGTCGACCTCCAGAAGCGTATGACGGAAGTTTCCGAGCGATATTAATGCGGCACAAAAGCGCTTAACGGGCAGTTTCCGAGCTTACTGCAAGTTTTGATTGAGGGCTGAAAGCATCGCAATGGAAAAATTAGCCGTTGTTAATGAGCTTCATAAACCTGCCCGACGAAATTATAAACGCCGCAAATTTGACATTCGCGGGCTAGATGAAACATGGCAAGCCGATCTTGTCGATATGTCGGCATACGCAAGTGTTAATAAAGGGCGTGCTTTTCTGCTTACAGTCATCGACACATTTTCAAAATTTGCGTGGGCAGCGCCCTCCAAAAGCAAGAATGGTGAAGATATTGCTGCTGCAATGAATTCGATACTCGCAAGGGGGCGCATACCCAAAAATTTACATGTCGATGCCGGGCGGGAATTTTATAATTCAAAATTTAATACGCTCATGGGGCGACACAATATTCATATGTACTCGACGTTTAGTAATATGAAGGCGTCAATCTGTGAGCGATTCAACAGGACCCTTAAAAATAAGATGTGGCGGCAATTCAGTCTACGCGGCAATTATAAGTGGCTGGATATCTTGCAAGAATTGGTAACAACTTACAACGATAGCAAACATCGGACGATCAGTATGAAGCCTAAAGATGTTTGCACTGAAAATGCTGAAGCGATTTTACTGCGTGCATACAAAAATTTCCACATACAGCCCGCAAAATTAAAATTAAAAGTTGGCGATAAAGTCCGAATCAGCAGGTTTAAGCACATCTTTGAAAAGGGTTATACACCAAATTGGACGACCGAAATATTCAACATTACAGCGGTTAAACATACCAACCCGCCAACGTTCAATCTAAATGACTACCAAGCTCGAAATATCGAGGGCGCCTTTTACGCTGAGGAACTTCAGAAGGTCCAACATCCCGACGTATATCTGGTCGAAAAGATTCTCCGAAAACGCGGTGACAAAGTTTTTGTCAAGTGGCTAGGGTTTAATCATAAGCACGACTCTTGGGTTAACAGGCTCGATGTATTATAAAAAATTACCTTATGGAAAAAGTATGTATTTCAGTGAGGCTGGATTGACCCACTTATTTTTACAAAATAATACAATTGTACAGTTATTGAGCTGCATAAATATACAAATATTGAAAAAATGTGTTTTTTCTTTTCTACACCCAAAAATTACATAAAAATATGTGTACAGCGATAGAATTTAAAAAAAAAAATATGAATATAAAAAATTACATGGCATACAAAAGTCACATTTAATAATTACATTTTAAAGCTATAATACAAAAATTATGAACAATATACATCCTAAAATTATATACAACACTTCAGTCAACTTCCATCACGATATCACCCCGTAATGTAAAGTGTCCCCAGGGTAATGTGTCGGTGGAATTGGGCTGTAGATATCGCTTGTCATCATATGGACTTAATGCTAATTTGCACTGCCGCACCGTTTGAATTTGGTGTTGTACTGTTCTAAAAAGGTGCTGGTGGCGACTGATTGCAGTATTTTCACGTAGACACTTCACATAATCGTCGAATTCGATGGTGTTTTTCACAACTGCCGCCTTAACGCCCTTCGCCTTCTTCATACGATCGACGCCACCAACACGCACACTGTACATCTTACTACGTAAACCGACAAATTCGGTCATAATTTCACCGGCGCACTCGTCTTTCATAAGACCCACAACTTTTTTATTTTTTAGTGGCATCCCATATGGATTATTGGGATCATAGTCTGAAGTGTCAAAATGACGAATATCCCGCTTAATTATCGCATAAATGTCTGGGCACTGCACTTCGTAAATTAGACTGTCGGTGTCGGTATATAACAGCTTGCAATTAGTTCCAAATACGCGGAGCATGTAGTCGATGTGGAAATTATAGACGCACGTTTTCGCCAAGTCCAACACACAAAATCCCGCGTAGATCGGTTTATTCATGAGGACCTCGGTTCTTGCCAGTTGTATCGCGACGAGATTTTCGTTAAACACTATGCGACTGTGAAAGTTCGGTTTTGCGATGAGTGCCTCAGCACCATATCGACCGGCCCATTTGGTGACCAATTTTACGTCGACCCGATTACGCACATTCTCCATTGTCTTCCCGAAAACTGCATTGTTCATTAATTTGAACAGATTTTTTTCAAAGTCGTTGGAGGCGTGTTTCCGTTTATCAGTGTTGAGGTCGATGTAGCCCTTTAACCAGGGTGACTGATTGAAGCTGATGACTCGATGAATGTTGGTAATTTGCATCCCATACTTCACTGCCTGCTGCAAATTACGGTAGTGGATTATGTAGCGGAATTTCGATGATAATGTGGCGAGAAGTTTGTGTTCGCGGGATCCGGGCGGTTTCGTCTGTTCGGGGCACAGGGGTAGATCTTTGTGGGCGTCGTGCAGCTCGTCAGGGTACTCCAAGTCCACCTCCAGGATGTATCCGCGGGGCGAATCGTCGGCAATGTCCCAATTGATGCCGGGGTCCTCCCATCGAAAGCCGCCAGTTGGGAGATGTTGCATCATGGCCCACCCATACAAGTTGTTGACGTCGAAGTACATCAGATAGCTTGAGGGTTCATTCGGATCGTAATCAGGCATGTATTTGTTATTTGCTCGGGCATAGCGATTGCTACACTGGCTCAGCCCGCCCCTAATTCCACGCTCGATGAACATCACCATATCGATGTCTGTAAGAAGCTCTAACTCAATCTTGGTATGCTTCAACATGGCGTCCCAAGCGAGACCGGGCAGCGTATGGTAATGAGCCGGATCAAGCTGATACGTTTGCATGCAGTTCTGACGAAAATTCTCGAAAACGTCGGCCAGCAGCAACACGTCTGTTTTCAAATATAGATCCGAATATTCCCCCAGGCATCGGATGTCGAATTGCGTCCAGATCATTTTTGCGTGCTCGTAATCGGCATCGGAGATGTCACTCCCAGTCAATGAGCTGAAAAATTGCTTCTTCTCGGGCAGCTCGCGCACTTCCAACTTCTCCACACAATCGAGAAACTCGTATGGGAAGACCCCCTTCCGTCTCAGCAGCGTCAGATGTTGGTCGCTCAAGTCGCTGAATTGGCGCCGAACAATTTTCACCTCAGGCAAATATGACGCCAACTTGTCTAAGGATGACGCCATAAATTTGAATGAGTCGATAAAGCGAAATGATATGTCGCTGCCGTCAATGTGTTTGACGAATGATATGTATCGCTCCTTGTTTTGGGCTAGAAGTTCAATTCGCCCCGCGAAACAGGTTGCGACGTCTGCGATTAGTAGGTGGGCGTCATAGCCGCTGAGGTTGTGGAATACGACGGGAATCACGCGTGAATGTTGGTAATTTAAATTGCAAGAGTTGTGGGCTGCACCTCGATAACGTCCCGTCAGATGGCAGTGATCGTGAACTCGATCTGATTGCAGCGGCTTCTCGCAGATGTGGCAGTGGCTCGCATTCTGGAAGGCGGTGATTTGGGCGGTGGTGAGGGGCTCCATCGGTACCGCTGACTTGTACACGTCCTCCAGATCTTTCGCCAAATTCTGAAGTTCGGTCACAAACCATTTGGCCGGCTCCATCCCTCGATAACTGCGGTAATACGAACGATCATTATCATAACTGCATGCCAAGTAATACCCCACGCTGAATGCCTCATGTATTTGTACCACTTCAGTTTTTGTACCTTGTTCCTATAATAAAAAAATACTAAAAATCGGTTCAATTATTATTTATGTTAAACATACCTGATTTGCATGCTTCAGAATGCACTCAAAATCGCCGTAGATGGTGAATGGAACGATCTCCTTGTGGTTAAAATTTTTAAATACGACGCTGCTATTTTTAGCCGTTGGGAGATTAATCCGGCAGTGGTTTAAGCTGGTGCAATCAATCAGGTGCTTATTCAAGGCATCATTAGTATGGAAATAATGCAAGCAGCAATCACATATATATATTTTCACCCGATATTTTGATAGTTGGCTGCTTACGAGTCGTGAAAGGCTCTTTATCCACACGTAATGATATGTGATTGGTGCCGCGTTCTCCACATCATCATCTCCATAGCTGCTTTGGAGCAGCAGTAAATTGATGTGCATCTCTTTCTTGCACGCCGTTATGTGCGTCGGCGCGACAGTAAATGCCTTCTTATGCTTATTTAAAATGTACACATTTATGGAAATATTATTTTGTCGCTCGAATTTTGGAATCGCATTCAACGTAATTGGAAACTCCAATCCGGTAAAATTTAGTGTGTTTGCAAACAGGTGGTATTTTGAAACACGCTGTGGGTTGATCGCTGTGGGGTGTAAAGCTGACAATACAGACCATTTGAAGCACTCATTGTCATAATTGCGTACATTAATGCAGGCCTCTTTTTTCGCAATTTGCCCAGGTAGCTCCAAATAAGAGCCTGCATGTAAGGGGTTATATTTGTTAATATTCACCATTAAGCTGTTTATAGCACGTAATGTCCACCCCGAATCTTTCATCGAGAATTCATCCATTTGAAGCAACAGCGGACGCGTAATTTCGTCTGCAAACCACTCGAGGATATTTGTGGTTACACATAAAACGCTATTCTTCGTATTGAATTGCTTGACTGATAGCACTTCATCGCCATCCTTAATGATTGCATACTCGGCACTTAATATGACGTTAACTTTAATATTCCCACTCTTTTTTATGGCGTTCGTTAGACGAGTTTTAATTAGCGCGGCCGCATCACTCAGAAATCCCTTGATATCGAGATGACGCAAATTAATAATCAGCCCTGTACGCAGACGTGAGTCAAATGCTGGATTAATATCATGCCAAACAAGACGTTCGCTGCGCACATTTCGCACGCCATGCCCGACACGATTCAAATTTTTAAACTTCGCAATTAGACATTTGATTTGCCCAATTGCCGATAACGCACTCTGCTTTTGTGCCACCGATGCTCCAACAGCACGTAATAATTTATTTATCACCCGCGTATGACGATGACCCTCGCGAATAAAGAATGCAATACGTTCATGATCATCGCGACGTATCGCTGCGAGAGCTTTTGTGAATATTTTCGTTATTGCAGCGACATATTGTGCAACATCCATCGCATATGAATATTAGATGCAGGATAACACACGTGAAAAGTATTTACGCGTACGAACTGACACACGTCACAGATCCGCCCGAACTTCATGAAACTGATTGAAAATTTCGTATTTATGTAAGTGAGTTTGGGTGGGTGGGGTTTAGCGGGTTCATTCCTGTATGTGTGGCATACATTTATCACCCAACATGCGGCAGCTGATATGCGTGAGTAATTTTTTGACAAGATTTGTTTAGGCCGAAAAATCATGGGCGGTTATAGATTATAGGACCACCTTCGGTGACTGCTATCGCACAAATGATTGAATTGAAATCACACAAACTGTTTTGAGGGCTATTGTCCACGCAATACATTGGACCTCATAAATCTGATGAATACAGAGTCATCGCATTTAAAACCTCACAGTGGGTAAATGCCCGCGCTTTCACTCGTACACGTGTATTATGTCTCATGGGGTTTTAGAAATTTTTTAAGGGTGCAGACGCATTGTTCGTCATAACTCTTTTTTCCCAATCGTGCACGCTAAAGATTGACAGTTAGAAATCTAGGCGATAATGAATTCTCGAACATAAATTTAGCAATAATGAATTCTTAAACATAAATTTGGAGTCCGCATTTCAAGCGTTAATTTCACGCTTTCACCCCCGCACACGTGTATTATGTTGCATGCGGTTTTAGAGTTTTTTTAAGGGTGCAGACGCATTGTTCGTCGTAACTCTTTTTTCCCAATCGTACACGCTAAAGATTGATAGTTAGAAATCTGGGCGATAATGAATTCTCGAACATAAGTTTAGCAATAATGAATTCTTAAACATAAATTTGGAGTCCGCATTTCAAGCGTTAATTTCACGCTTTCACCCCCGCACACGTGTATTATGTTGTATGCGGTTTTAGAATTTTTTTTTTTTTTTTTTAAGGGCGCTGACGCATTGTTCATCATAACTCTTTTTTCCCCAATCGTACGCGCTAAAGATTGACAGTTAGAAATCTAGGCGATAATGAATTCTCGAACATAAATTTAGCAATAATGAATTCTCAAACATAAATTTGGAGTCTAAAAATTCAGTCAGCAGTCGAAATAATTTGAATCGCCTGCCAGAAGAAGAATTTTAAGTTCGATATTTATTATAACTTAGAAATATACTTATTGCGAGCTACAAATTTCATCAGACATTTGTTTAATCGGAGGTGTTTTAAAAAAAAAAAATCTCAACTTTAAAATTTCCCAGTGTTCGCTCTATTCTTTTAACGATGGATGTAGACAAGATTCAACGCGCACAAATTACTTTGGTGCGTTCTAAGAATGTAGCGCCTGTTTTCAACATTAAAAATTTATTCACATACAAAAATATTCATATTTATTTAACGCGTGTCTAAATAATTTGAATCACCTGCTGGAAGAAGAATTTCAGGTTCAATATTTATTATAACTTAGAAATATACTTATTGCGAGCCGCAAATTTCATCAGACATTTGTTTAATCGGAGGTGTTTTAAAAAAATCTCAACTTTAAAATTTCTCAGTGTTCACTCTATTCTTTTAACGATGGATGCAGACAAGATCCAGCGCGCGCAAATTACTTTGGGATGTTCTGGGTTAAGAATGTGCCGGTTGTTTCAACATTAAAATTTATTCACATACACAAAAATACAGAAAACATATTTATTTAACATGCGTTTCAGGTCGTAAAAATTCGACCATATTATAAGGCCCGCCAATATATTTTAGAAGGAGCTGTCCATTCGTACAATTTAAAATTGATTCATCCGCCTCAATGATTTCGGATACTCGACCTGGCAAATATGTTGTATAGTTTAATAAGTCCGCCATAATACGAGTCCCATATTTAGTCTTCACTTTCCTCAACTTCATGATTGGATATACTGCCCCAACTTCCAGCTTATTAAGCGCCCTTAATTCAAGCATGTTCGCCTAATAAGAAAACACAATGTAAAATTTGCTGATTGACTGGAAAAATAAACTCACCAACAGGCAGACATCATTTAATTTCGTTAAATTCATATTGGAGCTCATTATTATTATTATTATCGATGTTGCGATAACACACGCGAAAAGTATTTACGCAAACGGCTAACTTGAGTCGCAGATTCAAGTGGACTTCATGATTGGAAATTTTGTATTTATGTGAGCTTCGGAGGTGGTGGGGTAATGTTTGACGAGTTGATTCCTGCATGTGTGGCGCACTTGCATATATATCACACGACGCTTTTTACGTCAAGATTTGTTTAGGCTAAAAATCTCATGGGACTGAAAAAGAATATATCTCGGGGCGTGGGGTGCGCTATTGTTCGCCCAAACAGGTGCAGGCACAATAGATCCCATAAATCTGCGATGAATTTTACGTACAATCGGAAGAATTCAATATTTGCTCCACTCATGTAATTATTCAAATTCGATGCTTAAAACATTATAACACTAACGTTGAAATCGATAGTCCACCACCTATGATTAGGGGCTGCGTAAATTATCAATATGTGAAATATTTCTCAATTAGTGTGTAATTGGTATTATTCTTTTTAAACCCCATACATCCTTTTTAATATCCCGCGTGCGAGATTTCAACCTGAGCGCAAATTACTTTGGGTTAACAAAATCATTTTACAATTCTACACTCATGTTCAAATTTCACCCATTTAATCGGTTTAAAAATATTTACCGCACTCGTGTAATTATCCAAATTTCTCCCATTTAATCTTTAAAAATCTCAGCCGTCAAAATTCAACAGCTGACGATTTAAATTATATGAGGATTCTAACATAATTTTACGCATAATGAATTTTAAATTTCATCGGAGGTGTCTAATTATTCAAAAAAAATCTCAATCAAAATTCCGCAACGGCTTAGTTTAAATTATCCGGAACATATCTCAAAGCATACGCAAGGCGCTGGAGTACTGGTTTTTTGTGTATCGATCTACGAGACTTGGGTTCGAATCTCAGGCCAGGCGGAGTTGAAAAAAAACGAATCTTCCAAGTCCAAATAGAGAAGGAATATGAGATGGAGATAGCAGCGTGTAGAGAGAGAAGGAATATGAGATGGAGATAGTGGGCTGTATGACGTCAGACGTGAGATGGCCACACCCCCTGACCAATGACAGATCAAAGATGGCGGATGACCACACCCCCAAAGATGGCGGACGTCAAAGATCAAAGATGGCGGATGACAGGCGTCAATCAAAAATGATTAATTACCTAATTGCGCTAGTCTAATTGCGCTAGTCTAATTGCGCAATTGAATAATTGAATAATTAATAATTGCGCGATAAAACTCGCGGAATTCGCGGAAATCCATTGTTCTCTATCAAACCGCGAATCAAACCGCGGATTAATTTGATATGCAAAGTGTGCTCGAATCCCTGTTGCTTATCTACTCAAGTGGAATTATGAATTGAAGTGGGCAACATTACAAATTTTGGGCGTTACCAACACAATTGCATTGGAAAATTGTCAAGTCCTTTACATATTACAGATTTTTTTGTGTGTTCACCAGTTCATTTGAATTTATGCATTCCAACAGGTTTTGTCGCAATTAGGCGGGGTTTCTGTTCCAAATGGCAATTCGTCCCAATCTATATCAGTACTATCAGAACTGTATTAAAATTTCCGAACCGATAATATTTATACTTAACAAACAATTCAATAAGCGATTAAATAAACAATTAAAAAGGTAAAAGGTAAATGTTAAAACTACAACTGTTTCTAAGAAGCTAAAGCTAATGAAAAGAAAAACTTAATGCTATTAACAATATCAGCATTTTGGAAATGTCCTTAGAATGCACTTGTACAATAAAAATTCTATAAAATGCCTTGCCACTTACATTAAAAAAATAGTATATTTGAATTGGCGAAATCTTATTTTTATTGGAACAGTAAAAAATACAGATAATACAGAACAGGACTTAACGCATAATGACATTAAAATTACAAATTGCTTTTCGAACAAGTCGTCAAGCGGATCTATTCGTAATAACTTATTTTATAAAAAACAAAATTATAATAATATTTATATAATTACAACTAGAAGTTAACCAAGTTTTGCACAATGGACAGACAATTTTTAACACTTACGCAACATTTCATGCACAATGTACTACCTATTTGGCACATCGCTAGCGGAGAAGTCATCTCTTTTAAACATACTGAACATTGAAGGTATGAATTATTTTATAATCCCGTGCGTAGTCATTAATTGTAACTGACTACAAAATAATTCAGATCTCTTAATTGATAAAAAAATACGCATTAATATTGGGGGAATTCCTAGAGAACATGTTTCCTAATAGAATGGTGAAAACTAAATATTTTGTTTTTAAGAATAAAATGATAAAGTTTGCGAGAAAATAAATAAATCTAACTTCTAAACTATTAGTAATATTTGTTTTTATCTACAATTAAGCAAAATAGATTCTTATAACATATTCCATGCATCTCTTTCTTTCATTTATTGCTAAAAAGCCAAATTTTAGATTTAAGGGTCCTGGCGCTTGAAGAGTTTCAGCCAAACTCATGAAGATAAATTGCTTTAGCGTAACACTTAATATAGGCAACACCTTAAACTTGTTTATAACCAAGGCATCACAATATAATAGGCCTGTGTTTAACAATGAAACGGCTTTGAGTGCCTGCTGTGCCGGCTGTGAAATATTATTTACTTTAAAACTGAAATAGGAGTAAACATTCAAAGATGCCAATTTCGGTAAATCGCAAAACTAGACAGGGAGCGCACAGCGTGTTCTTACCTAAAGGTTTATTTTCAACGACTGATTTACACGTGACAATTTTTTTGGTCGAATGTATCTTATTTTTTTGGACAAAACACGTTTTGAATGTTTGCTCGTCTTTTAGTTTAACAATTTTATTTGCTTAGTAAAGGAGCTTTTAAAAGCTATTGCTGTTAATAAAATTTATGTTTTCTAATTTACTTATGGAAGATAGAAAAATTTAATGTGCAGACTAGGAATACCCGACACTAATGTGTTAAAATAAAATGCCGACGAAGTCGTTACTAGAAAACAAATGATGATTTGAAATTAGATTTTATATAAACCGTGTATTTTTATTAAATTAAAATGTACGGGTTCGATGATTTTTCTTTTAAACAATTGTTTCAATTTTAATTAATTTGTTCCATATTGTAGTCGCTCACTCTATAATGAACTGTTGAAAAAATTATCATAAAAATTTTTAATAAATAAATAATAAATAGGAATGAATTAATCCGTATAAATTAATTCATCCAAATCCGACCTGTCTCTGGAAATTCTGAAATCAAAAGCTTTATTGATTCGGCTAATATGTAGTACTTAGATAAAATTTGTTTCATAGATACGAACAGTGAGAAAAAAGGAAACAATTATCAAGTCTCAGTTATTTTCTTTATTCAACGCACAAATAATTTGAATAAAAGACATTAATAAAAACAGTTACACAAAAATAAAAGAAGCTAACAAGAATTTATAACAGACAAATAATTATAATAAAATACAGGAAACAATGGTATAAAAATGTAAAAAAATTAGTATTATTATTGATAAATAAATATTTTAAAATACAATTTTTGATATTTTTTAATAGCTCTCTACTCTCGAACATTCAACATTCGCATACATATTTAGGAACCAATTATGTGCGAAAGTCAAGCGTCGCCTTTATTATACATTTAGAGCTGCGTTTAGATCCTAAGGCACCGAAGGATGTAGCGCCCGAAGGTTATGATAATACTTCTCCACCGCGGTGTATTCACCCAGGTATCTTTTTGTGCGGTAGATAACTTCCACAGAAAACCGTATAAAAAAAATTGCATAAAAGAAGACATTGATAAAAATAGGAATAGGTTTTCTAAAACCGCATACGACCAAAGCAACAAATTAAAAAATAAATGAAAATCGCATAAAAACAAACCGCATAAAAATAACGTGGGTGTATATAATTTTTTCTGCTAGTAATATTTGAATTCGAAATATTTTTTTCGCACAATCATGTTGTTACTAGCTACTTATCATTGTTGTTGACAGAATCTGTAAGTTGAACTTACCACACTGATGCGCTAAGTAATTTATGACAGATATTATGCCAGGGGTGGCCAACCTGTGGCTCGCGAGCCACATGCGGCTCTTTGAAGGATTATTTGTGGCTCTCGATAAATGTACCCGAGTTCCCTTTTCATTTTTGTGCTACTATATTTTAAAAAATTATTATCGTTCCGTACAAATGTAGTAGATTGAACCAGTTGGCATTTTTTTAAAATATTCTAAGTGATACTTAAAACATAGATTACATACTACATTTTCAGAATTATATCAAATCAATTATTTTACATTTTCAATTTTTACTAGTGAGATTTCCAACAGCGTGGAATAACTCTAAAGTCACGTAGTGTACAGCCGTCTTAATTGCACGGCTTAAAATACAAAAAATTAATAGGAGATGGAGAAAGCAGTGTGTAAAATAAATCGAAAAATACCAAGCCATACGGCACAATTTTTTATGTGAAGAAAATTGAATGTAGGAACCATATTTTACGCAATTACTGCAATAAACTGAAAGAATTTGCTAAATGTACAAACTAAGTCCGAAAATATGGCCTGTTTCGCCATGTTTTGCGGTTCCGAATAGCAATAATTAGTGCTGTAAAATTAAGAAAAAAACGTGTAATCATGTAACTCCTAAGGGTCGTTAATAAAATGATTGGAGGGCAAAGAGTAAATTTTTCTAAAGGCGGATCGTACCAAAATAGAACTGTTTACAGGTGTCGTAAATTATAACAATAACCGTCCATTTTTCTAGGAAGTTCAACAAAAAATAGGTAAGATTGGAAGCTTTGTCGAAAAATTTTGTTTAAAGAGTAAACGCACTAAAGAAAACTTTTTACGCAAAAAAAATAATTATCAAGCTGACACTAATTACGGTATACCGACAGTTGACGATTTAAGTTGTGGATGAATTTGAAAAAGTTAAAAATGAGTTTTTAGTTAATATTGAAAATGCAAATTGCAAAGTAATTGAACAGAATACTCGTGGACAATCTTTAAATCTAAAATGGCTTCAATAACGACATGTTTATTCATCCGAAATATAAATTTTTGACTGCCTCTTTAGATGGCCTTATCGATCAAAATGCTATTAATTTTGGAAATAAAATGACCGTATGCTGCCCAAAATATGGAAATATAGACGCAGTAAATAACAAAATTATTGATTACTGTTATCTTCTCTATATATAATTCCCGATGGTGGTCTATTTCGCAATTTTTTTTGAACGGATCAGAGTAGACGACGAAGCTGAATAATTATATCTTTTATATCGTCAATTTACCGGGCTTAAAGGTAAGTAAAGCTAAATACATTATATTGCAATGCAAATGTATATAAATAAAATGCATAAATACACAATAAATACTGTCAGCCCGTTCTAGGGCTGAGGTTTTCTACTAGTATAAAAAAATAATAGAATAAAATTCTAAGATAACTATAATTATATGTATCAAATTCAAAGTCTCTCAGAAATAACAAAATCAAATTGTTGCTATTTTTTCATATATATTTTCAAATATTCCAATTGCGAAGTCATTGTAAGAAAAATCAGAATTTCACGAGTCTATGGGCTTGCGGGCCTTCCTTGTAAGTAATCTAATAATAATTGTCAGGTCAAAACTGCATACGATACGATACGATAAAGAGTCAAATGACTTCAGAAGACGTTAAAGTTATAATAAACAATTTTTCAAATTTTGCATATTTTAGCTACGTCGCGTCGTCTAAGAAATGTTAACCAATCCCAAAACAGAAACTTAGGTAGAATACCTATGTACTTGAATCTGCTTGCAAGATGTATTACAAATTCGTTGTTGAAAAATTTAAAGGCACGTAGTCGATTGCCTGGTATTGTATACTGGAATTTTGACCGTTCGTAAAGAATGCAGTGTATCTCTTTGTTGGCAGTTCCGTCACTTTGCCAAATGTAAATGAAATTAAAATTTTATTTTTATAATACGTTCATTCGAGCTGATAAATGAATATTTATCGACAAAATGTTCTGAATGTGCAAACTTAATATTCGCGAAAGCAGCACATCGTGGAAATCAATTTTTAAATAGGCCTTGAGCTCCTAAAACGATCAAATCCAACCATCTTAATTTTCTGATTGTCGATTTATTAACACAATCAAAAAATAGGTCCCTTTTAACTGTTCAAGATACATATATAGTGATTATTCTTTAAAAAAGGCTTACCAAAATTCTCGGGGAACGAAATTTTCGGTAATAGAAAATATAATACTGAACATCTGTTTTTTTCCCCAAATTCCGACTACTTACCTGCTGTGCAATAAACTTTGGACAAATTTTTTCAACAATAAGTACATACAATGTAACTATTCAATTACATATGATGAACAATTGTGTTTTTTTATTAATAACTGTGTGTATATCTAAATGAACAAATATTTTTTCAAACGTATTAAATCTTAATTTTTTGATTCATCGTGAATTCTATTAGTAATTAAATTTCTCTATAGTGGTTTTTTTTTCGTGGCTTTTCGAACATCACTAAACGGGATTTCAACTGTATTTAAATTTTTTAAATTTAAATCTATTAATTCACATCAGACATTTTAACCCCTTTTTTCCCGTATTTGGCACACTCAAATGTTTTATAAGATCATCATAAACGGTATTACGTGGCCCTGACCGCAATATATGACATATTTGACGCGAGTAATATTTTGAACTTTTTTTTATCAAAAATCACGATAAATTTTTTTTTTAGTATTTTTTAAATTGTTCAATAACGATAATTAATAACATATATTTAATTGAACGGTATAAAAAAAATGAGGCAGTAAGGGGTTAAGTAACACTCTAAAGTTTGTTTTTACGAAGCGTATTTTTCTCTGGTTAATAATACTATTTTTATGGTAGGTAATAATCACCGAGTTAGTGTGCATAAAGTCGAAACTTGCCATCAGTCATAAATTAAAGATTCTAAGAAGCGACGTTACACTAATAGACGTTGTAAATCTTCTTGACACCGTCACGAAATAAGGACTTGAGAGCAAAATGTTTGATTGATTTTTTTCATTTAAATCAACGTACAGAATAGTTGAAAGAAAAGTAAGTGTCAAGCCGGATAGCTTTTTGTTCAATTTTTAACATGAACTAAATCAAAAAATTCTGCGGTAACCGATGATTGAGAAAACTTGTAAAGACTATTTTGACATTTGACATCTTCTCGTAAACGAAGCACTAAGAATGTCAATTAAGGTTTTTGATGCGTTACAATAACATTTTATTAAATGCGTGTATATTTCTTATCTATTTATTAACAACAAATTAATGATTTGTTACTTTTGTTTATAATAAATACTGTTTAGTAACAAATTTGAGCTTGTTTTCTTGAAACTGTTCGACTGTTACGCGAACGTATTTTATTCGTTGTATCTGTCGTTTCACTTACTTATTTTGATTTTTGACTTCATGACACTGATCCTGAATATCAAATCTTGCATACGGACCTGATAATTTGTATACAACCCTGCAAACATCGTGTCGCATTTAAAGTGCGGCAGAGTGTACAACACCAACATTTAAAAACATTTTATTTCAAACTTTTCAAAAATTAGTCCTTCCCAAGCTTTTTCATTATCCATGCTTATGATTTCTGGCTTTTATGGATTTTATGGATGTGTGTTTTGAGATTTCCCTTCATTAAAAAATCATTTCCACATTCTGTGCACTTCAATTTTTTTCCCCCTGCATGATTTAACATGTGATATTTTATACTGTCTTTCCTCGAAAATCCTCTTCCACATTCTGGGCACTTGAATGATTTTTTCCCTTCATGAATTCGCATCTGCCGTTTAATATATCTTTTCTCAGACAAAGTTTGCGGATATTGTTCACATTTCAATTGAATTTCACTGCACGCTGCTTGAAGTTCATTTCCCTCAATTTCTTCAAATTTGATCTTGATTGTATCAATAATCTCATCCTCTAATACCTCCATTTTGATCTGTTAATTAAAATGAATTATTTAATAACAACAAAATTACTTATAACCTTAATAATTGTTAACCAAAACTAAAACAATCGTTTTTTACCTGAGTATTCACGAAACAATGACAATCGGATGTAATATTAAGTGTTTGATTTATTTCTTCTTCTACCAATTCGTCCACCGTATCAACAGGCTAATCTTTGATGATAATTTCCTCCGGTTCCAGTTTAATTTCGTCCCAATCATTCATTTTATTTTGAATATAAAGAAGATTTGTTTATTTTAAAGTAACTGTAATGACCAAAGAAATTTAGAAGATTCGTACAGAAAGTACCCAAGAAAAAGGGAATCACTGCACCGCTCTTTTGCATTGGATTGGTTCAACAATGCTAATTTGGAGTCGCAATTTCACTTACCGACTTCCATTTGTTACCTTCCAATAACATCGGAGCGACTCTCCAGATAAATAAATTCCTTGTTTTGGAATTAGCCGAAAAAGAAACTTGATAACTGTCACCCGATCGATATTAGAAGTTTACAAATCTGAAATAACAAAAAGTAAATGGATATTAATCCAGCAAGGACTATTGATGTGACCAATGCATGATTTTTTCTACCAATTTGTTGCTTTAGTTTTCTGGTCCTTTTATGCCAAAATCTAAAAGATAATGGTCAGGACATAGGTCTTGGAGAAAATCACACTAAGAATTGATCCTCTATTCATGATAAATGCTTTATTGAACAATTTGCAAATTGGGAGTTACTGTTTATTATTGGAAGTAGAAAACCAGAAATGAATACCGAGAAAATTAAGGTATGAATTAATAAAGGAGCGAAGATGAAGTAAAACTAAATAAGTCCACCGGAATTGTCATATAATATTAACGAACACACAGTTACATCAAAAGGTACAGTACCAACATTTTAAAAACATCTTTCCATTTCAAACATATCAGAATTGAGTATTTTTCATGTTTATGATTTCTTGCTTCTATTGTGGATCGATATGTGTATTTTGAGAACCGACTCCCACAAAAAAAATTTTCCACTTTCTGTACACTTCAATGGTTTATTTCCATTATGAGTTTTCATGTGTTGTGCTAGAGTAGATTTCGTAGCAAATGGTACACCACATTGTCCACATTCAAATGGAGTTTTCCCTTTATCAATGAGCATGTGGTTTTTGAGATGACTATTTCTGCAGAAAGCTTGACCACATTCTGTGCATTTTTTCTCTCTCCGTGGATTAATAAAGTGTGTCGTTTCAAATGTGACTTTTGCAAAAACTCTTTTGCACATTTACTACACTTAAATGCCTTCTCCCCTTCATGAGTTAACATATGGGTTTTGCGATTACTTCTCAAAAAATCTACCTCTAAAATCTAATCTAAAAATCTACCCTCAATTTTCATCCCATTTCGTCTTTATCTGAAGATCCCAACGATCTTCAATATTAATAATTCCTGGTCATTTTTTCGTCGATCATTTTTTAACATCCTTTTCAGATCATATATTAAATTAAATTCATATTTCTTGATTATCATCATGTCAACAATTATACGAAGGCATGTGAAGACAATGAAGCAAGGAGCTACAGCAACAGAAGAAATGGAGCACTCACACCTCGGACCTGAAAGTAAAGGATGCAGAACCAGCTGAGTTTCCAATGAAGCGGAATATCAATTTTATTTATATTTTTAATATTTTAAGCATTTGTTTTATAATGTTTGTAACATTTGTTCCCTATTTTGTAAGGCTTTGAAAGCACTAATCTTTCAAGGCTGGGGGTATGTTTACGACTTTTTTATTTATCAAGTTTACTATTTTATTACCTTTTTAGACTATTTTTTATTTTTGTTACCAAAGGGATATAAGTGTTATTTTTTATATAAATAAACATTGCAGTGCAGCGCAGTCGACAGACAACACGCAACAAATGGCTAGAATAGAAAAAAGATCACGAATGGATTCAAAACCGTAAGCTAATATAAAAAATAATACTAGTTTTACACAGTCAAATTTTTTCATGAATTAATTCATAAATAAATTCACGAATTTGTCCTTGAATTTCTCGATGTATTTAAGGTGGGTTTATGCAGCTGTTACAATATAATCACCACAATTTTCCACCTACTTCAACTATAAGAAGTCGTTTAGTATTGTGCTAATGGCTGTATGTGACGCTTTTTATAAATTTGTATATGTGGACATAGGGGCTCTAGGTAGCAACCATGACAGTACCGTTTTTAGACAGTCAGCTTTTGGATCTGCAATCCTTAGTGAGGAATTGGACTTTCCCCCTTACCACATACTGATACAGTACTGCCTCATTTTGTTGTGGCTGACCAAGCGTTTCCCTTAAATAAGCGAACGGCCTACCCTGGTCCACGTGACAGAACATTGGAGGAAGACGGAGATATTTTTAATTACCGGTTGGCTCGAGCCAGACGAACGATCGAAAATACATTCGGCATATTAGTTCAACGGTGGCGTGTGTTGAAACGTCCAATTGTGTCGGATGTAGAAATGGCTGAGAAAATTGTAAAGGCATGTGTGGTGTTACATAACTTTTGCCAACGAAGTGAAGAAGATGTACCAAGCAGATGGGTACATTTGCAGCCACTCAATTGTTCACGATACCTGACACAAATTTCCCTATTTTTCCTTTATACCCAGTGACTTTCATGAAATAGTATTTGTCATAAACAAAATAATATTGACAATTGGCTGATGTTTTTTAGGATGCCTATGATATAAAGCAAAAATGAAGTTGCTCAATTTCATATTTTTGTAATTACTGCCTTCTTTCTACGCAAATAATTGTGTAGTTATTCAGACTCTAATTCCGCCAGCAGTTGCATTATTTTGCTTTTCACTAATGCTTTTTTTTAGAATGTTTCAATCGCTGAAGCGACAATCCTAGGCTTTTGCCAAAGGCACGATCTTCATCGTCAGATTGGTCTTCGGTAGACAAATTTGCAGTTAGTGCGCCAAAAGATTTGTTAATTGTTGCTGCCAAATGACTAGATTCAGTCACTTTCTACTTTTTTGAAGTCGCCAGTTCTCTGCGCAGAAGTCCGGCATTCCTCAAATGCTGCTGACGAGGTATATATGTTGACGTTTGGGATGAATGTGAGTCACCGCTTGAACTTGCAGCAACTACATTCCCCACATGTTCATCAGATAACTGTAATAACTCATCACTATCATCATCATATTCCATCATTGGTGATTCTGATAAAGACTCAATTGGATCTGTTGAAGCCGATTTTGTCAGTGCTGTAGTAAATTGCCGCTCATAATTGCTGCTTCGCCTGAAAAATAATTTGTTTCAAGACTAGAAATAGCTACCTGATTTGTGGAACTTACGAAAATGCACCCACTTGCTTAGAGTGCTACAGCCTGCAGCTCCTTAAACAACCTTTGTAATATTGCCTGAGCCTTTCGTGCAAAAAAAATTACAATAATAAGCAAAAGAACTTTTACCAGTGACACCAACGGTTTCGGCAACGTTTTTCCAGGCATTTGCCACCATCTGCTTATCGTGATAATATCGATTACTTTTATCATACTGTAGTAAAATGAATTTAAATTTACGCCTGCACAGCCGGCAACCCGACAGACACACTGACTTAAGTGGCCCTATTCTTAAACCACGGTAATAAGGGTAGCAGCGGG
The DNA here is from genome assembly GCA_949768715.1 of Dascillus cervinus. NCBI lineage: Eukaryota > Metazoa > Arthropoda > Insecta > Coleoptera > Dascillidae > Dascillus > Dascillus cervinus. Next base: position 28,607,324 of record OX458323.1, read on the forward strand.
GCCGGTTTTGAGAACGCGAAGCGAGGGTGCGGGGAGAAGCTAGCGCGGCCTGAACGACAAGAAGACGCTTCGAGCAAGATGTGGTATTGTATATTGGTAGTTTTTTTTGCGGTTAAAGCGCTTGGGCTTAAGTTATTTGGCTTGCTAGATTGCACGGAATGAATTAATTGGTTTCGGGTATCGAATCAGCCGACAACTCCGCGTGAGTTTGTTTGAATTAGTTCAGTGATGATTCGTACGGTGTTTTTTTTCCTGTCGCGGGAGACGAAATAACTAAGCTTGGAAAAAAGGACGCGGTTTGACGTCTTTAAGGTTCAAATTCATCTGGAGTAGCGTGACTCGATGACGCCACTCTCGTGGGTTTCGGGTCCAGGGGCGTACAACCGGAAGGGAACGCGTTACTAAAGTTAAACAATCGGGAGAATTTGAGAGAAATGTCAGCTCGGATTGGTTAAACGTGCAACTCCAGGACGCGTGCAATGTTTTTGAACGGCCTGTCGAGGCGTCCCAACTTCGTGTTTGTATTTAACCAAGAGACGAGAAGGAGAAGCAGTGAGAGCTACAATCGCGTGGCTTGCGCCGCTCGCAAGGAATGGAAAAGCGAACCGCGTAGAGGGAGGGAGTCGCCTACCAGGGACGTCGTGTCTAAAGGGTCTGCGGGGGCGTAAAACTTCATACGCGAGAATGCTTGTATGAGAGATGGCATGCGAATTAGGGCTAGTGTTTAAATCATTGGCTGTTCTTAATTGTAAACACTGAGGAATCGTACCGAGATAATTTATTGTAAGATCGGGCATTTATTTCCAACACAGTGCACTGTTCACAGTGTCACTCGAAGCCGCCAGTGGCGCACCGAGGGGGGGAGTATCTCGCACCTTGTGTATTTATTTTATTTGTGTTGGTTTATACAATCCTTGGGCCAGGATCGGCAATCCAGTTATAGCAACTGGACTTTTCCGCCATTGCTCAGGGACATGTATTTATTTGTTTATTTGTGTGGGTTATTTGAGTCCTTGGGACAGGATCGGCAATCCCGTTAAAGCAACAGGACCTTTCCGCCATTGCCGAGGGACATGTATGTTTTTTTTCAGGTCTTCGGATTAAGCGAGTCGGGTTCAGGGGATCCGTAAATTTACAACGTAACCGCGTATTAAGTCCGGTGTTTTATACCGTACGACCACATTTCGTTTATGTGGTATTTCCGTGGACGATTTCCGTGTGTTCTGCATGTCGGTGTTGGTGTTAAATTGCTTTATTGGTTTGTGTATTAATTGATATCTAACATGCCTGAGGAACCGGTTTGGGTGGAGGTTTCACCGGTTCCAGATTATTGCATGAGCTCTCTGCTCTTGCTATTTAAATTTCATTAAAAAGGCATCCTCCACTACACTATTGTTTTATTGAAGACACCCCTTCCCCTAAAAGTCTCACCGTTGCATCCAGAACGCTTGCCGCACTTGCTTAAACACAACGACGGGTCCTACCATCATTCTAGACGATCACACATTTTTGGGCCAATTTGAATTTCGCGGTTTATTTCGGAGCGTTCGGTATTTCTTTTTTAAATAATTCGGCGGCAAGTTTGGGTCATTACAATACAGCAGCTCGAACATCTGTACCACTTCTATTAATAGAAAATCTTGCATTTTGCTAAACAGGTAAATATACCTAACCACTTTTCACTTGTAAACAACGTGCCACAGATGACAGATCACATAGATGACACAGAGCGCATGCATGTACATTTTCTTAAGATAAAAGTTGGTCATCTTTTACTTAAGGGGGTATTCTAGTTAGAAATTTGAAAAAATCAATTTTTTTCTTCTCATATTTTCAAAGCTTTAACTTTTCAAGAATATGTCTTTAAAAGGATTTGTCAAAATTTTAATTATTTCCGGAGATATAGCTATTTTAGTGACACGACATCCAAACCGGCTGGGCCGGAACAACACTGGGCGTAATTTTACCCGAAACTTTACACGCGTTTTTCTCGAAACTACTTTTTTCAAAAAGTTTTGTCATGATTTCTCAAGTTCTACTTAACCGATTTACTTGTAATTTGGTGTGAGTCTTCTCAATATATGTCTCTATCGTACTAACTATGATTTATAACAAATTAATTTTTTTTACTATTTTTAAAAAATTCAGAAAAGTCAAAAAAACAGTAAAAAAAATTATTATTTTTTCGGACATCCGCAATTTAGCGAAAAAAATTTTTTTCAGTTTTTTTTAGTTAGTACGATAGCAGCATTTTTCTATATAAATAATCTTTTTTATTTTTTTGTTTCACATCATTTGGAGGGTTGCAATCGTGACAGACTTGGCGCGCCATTTTTTTCCAATCCCCCACTTCAACAGCTTATAACATTTTGAGTTTTCAGTTTTTTCACTTTTTTTTTATTGTTTATGTATTGTTAAAAAATGGATAGTAAAAATATTTTTTGTTTTTTATTTATAGCACGCAAAAAAACACCTCAAATTCATGCCTCTAGACTAGAATACCCCCTTAAATTAAATTAAATTAAACTGTATAAACACTTATATTGAAAGCATAGGTTTCAACTTTTTTACATTACATTACATTAAATTAAATTAAATTAACAGCTGCATAAACCCGACTTTACACGATCAAATTCTAAAACCGTTCCCGTTCAAGAATATGACACCTGAACAACGTAAATTAAATTATAGACTGAGCAGGGCCAGAATAGTAGTTGAAAATGCATTTGGCATATTGGCAAATCGTTTTAGAATATTTTTAACAACTATTCATTTAAGCCGCGATAAAGTTCAAGATATAACACTTTGCTGCTTTGCCCTCCATAATTTTTTAAGAATTGAATGTCCACTGTTAGGAAAGCTGATGAAGAGTTTGCTTCTCTTTCAACGGCACCAAAAGTTGTTGCTGGGCACTTTACTAAACTTTTGGATGCTACAATTGCCAACATAGAAAAGCTATGTGATGAGTGGTGTCTTCGAGAGGAGACTACAGCCGATGAAGCAAGCAATATGATTGATGCGGCGCTAGGTCAATCATATCGTTTCATTAATAAATGTAAACAATTTAGAAGCTTAATCAATGCATATACATTGCAAACAACAAAAATCCCGTGCGAACAGCTTCATGAACATTGGGAAATGTTGTCAATGCAGGTACATTGTGTAAATATCTTTTGCAATGCATTGTGTTGATTTTGAATTTTAGGTAGACAATTTGAAAAAAAGGTTCGATAATTTGCCAGAACCAGAGGCAATGAAGAAAAAAACAGCAAAGGCAAAAGCTGGTTCTTCAAGCTCTGTTTTAAAGGCAAAGCAAACTCCAACAGTCACACCTCCTCAGGTTGGTATAATTTAACGTTTTTATGTATTCCTTAAACTTAAAAACACTTTATTATTTAGGCATTAAATAAAAGCATATTAAAACGTCCGAGGAATGTGAGCTTTGCCGATGAAGGTGAAGAGAAAAAGGAAAATGCAAAAGGTATTTGTACATTTGAAAATTGTTTTGAATATTAATATTTGTTTTTCAGTTCAAACCGTTAGGCGGTCAACTCGTAAATGCAAAGCCAAATTGTTTTAAGCATTTACTTATTGTTTCAATGTATTTTGTTTGTTTTGTGGTTGTACTGTTGTGACTTGAGATGGTGAAGGAATTTTTTTCATCATTTTGTTTTTGTTCGACTTAATTAAAAAATCAAATTAAAGAATTGCATTTTGTTCAGCTAAATGATGTTAAGGAATCTAAACCGTTTCTAGTTTGAAACTAACAATAAGTCAAGAATTTATTTTATTTCTCAACCGTAATCTAACAAACAATCCACGAATTATAAGAAACAAATCGAAACAATTTATGAATGTGGCTCTTAAATTCACAACGTTTTCATTACATTACATTACGACGAGTTGCAAGCAAAGGCAGCAATTTATTTTATTACAATTGAACCTTTTATAACACATTTTGCTTATAACCGAGGATTTACGGTCTATTCACAGTATCTACAAAATTTATCAGACGAATGGAATGTTGTCGCTGAAGAATGTCAAAAGTAAGTAAAGCTTTAAATTAATTAAATTCACTTAATTTATTACGTTTCAATTCTCTTTTGGGAGACGTCAACAATGAATTGATTATTTTAAAAATCTGACACAAAAACTTCTTAATTCGTAATTTTAAAATGAGGGTCTATTTCGGTTTACTAAATTCTTCAAAATTTAAAATTCATTTCAAAATGAAGTTGATATTAAATTTAGAGCCACAAATTTAAAATTTACATTATTTTCTCAAAATAAGATTGAGGTGTATTTTTTGTTATTATAGTATTTTCACAAAATGATGTGATTAGTTACCTATCTAAAATCCTTACAAGAATTTAGTTATTTATTAAAATGTTATCAACTTAAACTCACATTTATTTTTGATTATTTCTAATGATTGTTGTTTTTTTTATTTATAAGTAGACATTTATCTACATACATTTTTCAGATTGTTGAAATTTATAACATCCACTATATCCCCACAAAAAGCAGAAATAGTACAGTTGGTTCAAGTAGATCCACTACAGCAAATACCAACAACGCCTAATCAGTCGGAATATTTGGCAGCAACCACAATAGTTAGACGAGACTGTTTGGAACAATCTGATTCACTACCGAAAACTGAATCTTTAGCAGCTGTTCCAGAAGCACATATTTTTTCAGTTGGATCAAAAGATTTTCATTTATCTACTACTAAAGATTATAGTGACAATGAAGGAGATAGTAAACAGTCTCAAAATACTTCATTCTCACAAAGTTCATCTACAGCAGTAAAACAACAGAACTTTTATTTCGGTTGTGCTCCTGAATCGGTCAATACCTCATTGTTGCCAGCTGCAACTAGTTATCTACCTACTAGTAAAATATGCGATGGTAGTGTAGATGGTACTTTAAAATTGTACGGTGCAGTTCAGAACTCGTATTCAAAAACAGAAGCAAATAACTGTTCAATAACATCAAAAGAACAAAATGAAGATGCAATATCCAAAATTGAAAAAGGGATCCAAAATTTATCTTTAAATGTAACACCAGACTTCCAGAATCCATCAGTAACTCATCTGACAAATGGTATTAATTTTTTTCTTGATATCATCAAATTTTAAATCTGTGCCATAATTCCACTTTATTCTTTTCCTCTTTCATTAATGTAATAAAATTCACTGTGATTTGTTTTCAGATATGTCAATGGATGTAGATCCCTCTGATAATAATCAAGTTTCTGAATTTCAAACTGATAACAATCAACTACCTGAAGTTAATATTCTTCTTCTTGGAGAAACTGGTTTAGGAAAATCTACATTTATAAACGCTTTTGCAAATTATGTAACCTGTGATAGTATGGAAGAAGCGCAAAATCACAAATTAATTGGTTTAATTCCAACAAAGTTTACAGTTACCGACGATAATTTTGACGAGAAGATTGTACAGTTTGGTAAATGTGTCAATGAAAATTCAGAGGTAGGGAAATGGTCTACTCAGTCTGCAAAGAGTTATGTCTTTCGAACCAGCAATATTAAGATCAGGCTCATTGACACCCCTGGAATAGGCGATACTCGAGGGATGGAACAAGACAACATCAATTTCGAAACGATTTTAAATTGCATTGGCGAATTTAAAGAACTGAATGCAATCTGCATACTACTAAAACCAAATAACTCGAAACTCACAGTTATGTTTGAGTATTGTATTACTCAACTTCTCTCGAGACTGGAAAAATCTGCGAACAAAAATTTAATTTTTTTGTTTACAAACTGCAGAAGTACTTTTTACAGACCAGGCGATATATTACTGCCAATGCGGAAATTACTACAAGAGACAAGTAACAATCCCCCATATGTTCAGATACCATTTGGAAGACAAAATACATTTTGTGTGGATAACGAATCATTTAGATTTTTGGTAGCATCGCACAATAATATTAACTTTACAAAAAAAGAACTGATGGATTTTGATACAAGTTGGAAAACTTCTTCTCAAGAGTGTTGGAGGTAATATGAAAGTAATATTTTTTACCCCGTTGCATCAGTATTGAAAATTTACGTGAAAAGCATGTAATTTACTTTTAAATAAGTAGTTCTTTGACAACAATTATGATAAATCGAAATTAGTAAGACTACTGTGTTATATTTTTCTCAATAAAAGTTGTATATTTCAGTGCTTTTGTTGAAAACAAAAATATTTCACAGTTAGAAAAATTGTTCAATGATCAACAACATTATTTGGTGAACTAAAAATTCTGATTATTTTACATTACGGGAATTCTAAAATAGTAAATACAAAGCTTTATGACACTGCACTTGATGATTTAAGATATACCTATGTATTTTGTAGAATGCTCCATTATATAACTGGCGGGGCAGAACAACGTGGTTTGGAACGTCATCAAGTCCAAGACACTGTGTCAATTAATGAAGCTTCTAGATTAGTTACGCAGTTAGCTCGGCCATTAGCAGATATAACAGCATTAATATTTCAAAATATAACTACTTTAACAAAACACAAAGAAGAGTTAAATTTGCAGTCTAAAAGTACCCAGGAACTGGAAAAAGCGTTGTTGCTTTCAGTTACTAAAATAGAAATAATTGAATTAAAAAATCCACGGACCGTTCGTACTCACTGTTCCGAAACTGTCGAGGTAAGTAGATATGCCTATATATTTATACATCTATATACCGATAATGTAAAAAGTATTAATTTGATTTAATTTGATCAATAGATTTCTACTGAATTTTATAATGTTTTGTGATTAATATAAAAATAGTTTTGTATTCTGTATTTAATATTTGTTTAATTGTACTTATATGTTAAATTTGAAAGATTAGTAATTTGTTTTTCATTGAATTATAAAATATTCTGGTTGTTGAATTCAAATTTTTTAGGTCAATGGAAATAAAGTTAAGCTTTATAAACAAGTCTGCCATGATCCTTGTCATCTTAAAGGTATTCCAAAAACTGAACTTGGTTGCCCCGAACTCAAAAGTTGTCTAGTCATGGATTCTAATTACAACTGTAAGCAATGTAGTTGCAATTATTCGGTTCATATGCATATTTATTATGAAACTAAGTTTGTTGCCGAAAATGTTATTGATTCAAATACAAAAACACTATTGACTAATAAAAAAGAGATAAATAAAACTCTTCAAAAATTGAAAACTGAACTTCAGCAAAAGCATAAAGAATTCCAGCTTGAAGAAAAAGTTATTATAAAAACTGTAGCAAAATTTGCAGTTTTCTTAGAGACTAACGCAATGACCACATATTACAATTATTACGAAAATTATTTGGAAGAAATGGTTAAACGGTAATAAAATGATCTAAAATTTGATTAATATTTGTGTATACATTTTTTTACAGTGAAAAAAAATTGGACGTGAAAAATTCGGAATATTTGTCGACCATACTTTCAAATTACAAGAAGGAAAAAAATGATTTGAAGCAACGTTTAGCGTATGCCGCAAAAATGGGTGACAACAGCAGCAGCAGTATAACAGCACATGAAGTTATGTCATTGATAGCAAAGTTATATTCTCTCAAACATTGTGGTGGCAATATCAAAGACATATTTGAAAAACAGAAAAATGCAAGAAAACAAGAATATGTCGTAGCACAAGAATTAGAGGCCTCGTTGGAAACAAAACCGGGAGGTATGCTAAGTCGTGCTTGGAATTTTGTGTTTGGAAAGTAGCATTTTTGTTTGTTTAAATATTGTATTGTTGTTTTCCTTTTAATGTTGCTTGTTAAATTAGTTCAACAAAAGTATATTCTAATAAAATAATGTTTGCAGTTAACTGTGTTCACAGTTGATACTCATTAATTATATTGATCATTTATTGATTGAAAAGTCTTATACCTTTCGATGGAACATTTGTTGCTCACAATCGTTTAAAAATTAATTTTCCTCCCTAAAACTTTTAATACTAATTCGATTTTAGCTACACTATTAAACAATTAGGTGCTAGAATAAATAAGTTCCAATAACTTTTATTTTACACTTTTTACTTGGTTTGCATTGAAATGTTTCAGTGGGGCAAAATAATTTGCAGACTGTCAATATGAAATTAATGCTACCAAGGTAAACAATAAAGTTTAATTCATCAAATTTGGTGTACAAGAATATTGTAGCTCTGGTATACTGCTACAACCGAAAGCCACCCTTCAACCCTCTTCATAAGGGGTGTTCTCTCTTGTAAATTTTGATTAAAAATGTGCTACCGGAGTTATTACTTCAGTTTAATACTTCAAATTCGGTGAATGAGATTAGAATATCATAAGCTAACTGCTACCACTAAGATTAAATTTTAATGGTAGCAAGTGGTTAATGAAGCATTGACCTAGGACACTAGATTTGAAGAGTTAAACTTAATTTGTTTCAGCGGTAGTACCATTTTGTTCTAAATTTACTGGAGAGAACTAACTTTAGGGATGTGGGGTTGTTTTCGGTGGTAGCAAAGAGATATTAGCATAATACTTCCTTATTCATAATTTCAATAATTTATCTTTTTTATTTGCTCCGGTAGCATCTTTTCTTTTCTGGTCAGCAATTTACGTAGTCCCTGGTTCAGTTTATTTAGTTGTCTACTATAATCACTTTATTTTCATTTGTTTTTTTAATTTTGTTGATTTTTATATTAAACTAACAAAAGTATATTCTAATAAAACTTGAATAATATATTCAGTTGTTCATATTTATTTATCGCCCTGTTCGATATAAACGCGATTGGATTACACATGCGCAGTTACGCAACTGCAAATGACATGCGCAATCTTTAAAGCAGCTATATTCAGTCTAAGCGGCAAAAATTTAAGCTGCAGAAAACAAAAATCTGTAGATACATTAAAAGCATATCGTGAACCGTCCAGTGAATGAACACCACCCAGTGAATGAACACTGCTCAAATAAACTGAATTATTAAGAACAGTGGGGCATTTTCGAACTATCTTGAGTGCGAAATAGTTCCATTAGGTCTCTACAGATATGATCCAATTATTGTTTTTTCTTATCAGTTTATTCCAAAAAAAGACATTGCTCAAATCAACAGTTGGTTGCGAGTTGCAGTCAAATGTAGAGGCAGGTCCTATTTCATGGTATCTTTGAACATAATTTATAATTTATAACAAAGAAACAAATTTTTCTTTATTACAAATACGTTTGAAGTTAATGTATTGTCATCCATATTGGGTGTTCATTTACTGGATGTCGCTGTTCATTCACTTGGTTTTGGTGTTCATTCACTAGGTATGGTGTTTATCGGTAATTTTAGTTTGTTAAGCCACTACCAGAGGGTAGGGACATTAAATATGGCGCGAACGTTTTTCTCCATTGCAGTATACCGTAAACATGCATTCTTGAAATTTAAAATTACAGCTTATTTACACGCAAGTTCATAAAGTTAGCATCCATTTCGTAAAACTGAAATACGCAGCTATGATGATAGCATATCGTAGCGTTGATAAACATAACATTTTTGATACATATTAATATAAATTAACCAAGTAACTTACTGCAGGATATAAGCAACTCAATCCTCAAGGTCTTTGATTGACGCTCTGGTTTGAGGTTAGTTAGTTTCAATAAAATAAAACATAAATTGTGTTTACGACTTTTTTCTATTTTATCTAGTAACTGTTTTTATATTTTGTAGTCAAGGGAATATGGGTAATTTTTTGTTATAAATAAATATTGCATTTTTCATGTTCATGAGATGCAGTCGAGGTTCAATTTGAAACCTTTATTTTGAGTGATACAGTCCACTTTATTTATATTTTCTTCTTCCTGCGACGGCATCAAATCAATTGGTGCAACGAAGAATAAACAAATTGTATTAAAGTGAACAGTTTCCCACATCAGACTCCACCATAACTGGCACGTTTGCAGACGATACCGCCATCTTAGCCGTCCATGAAGATCCTGTAATAGCGTCAGCAAACCTACAGGACCACCTCTTTCAAATAGAGGAATGGCTTATAAGATGGAAAATAAAAATCAACGAAAGTGAGTCACAGCATATTACCTTCACTTTAAACAAAGGTAAATGTCCTCCAGTGTACATTAACAACACAGAGATACCACTTGCAACCAGTGTTAGATACTTGGGTTTCCACCTTGACACTAAACTCAATTGGAGGGAACATCTAAGCAACTAAGAAACTCACGAATGTCATTAGAGAACAAAATTTTAATTTACAAAACAGTGATTATCCCAATCTGGACATATGGCATCGAGCTGTGGGGTTGCGCAACTAAGTCCAGCATAGTCATTATCCAACGTGCGCAATCAAAAACCCTAAGAACAATAGCTAACGCTCCATGGTACGTAACCAACTGAACATTACATCAAGACCTCAGCATCTCAACAGTCCAAGAGTTAATACAAAAGAGAAGCCAAAAGCATCACCAGAAATTAGAAACTCACATCAATACCATCTTACGGCTACTAATAGACGTAAGAAATCACAGAAGACTGAGAAGACGTTGGCCAGCATATCTCTTATGAGGGGTGTTGTAGAGGTCTTTCCAATGGGGAAGCCTCATCCGGACACATTCAGCCAAACAGCTCATAGAACAAAACTTCTGATTGCTGTGTATAATAATAATAAAAATAAAAAAAAGTGAACAGTTGTCGACAAAATAATTTTAAAGTAGATTCAGATAGTGCCTAAACACTGCAGCTATGCTCTGTGTAAATCCGACAGCAGGTATTCTGGAGAAGATATATTTTTTATTCGATTTCCAAAACCATGGATCGATTCAGTGATTCGATTGCATTATTGGCAAAGCAAAACTCCTTGGGATTGGAACTGAATGAAATGTTTTCCACAAACAGCTGAAGTTACCGGGTCCAAGTGAACCGCTAGCATTAGAGGTAGAAGAACGTCTGTAAACCTTCCGTTGATACTGCTAAATTTCTATATCTCTTTACATCATTTACAGTATGATCCTCCAATCTTGATTGTTTTAGTGCAGCACCAAGAACTTCATTTTCAGAAACCATGTGGAAACTATTGAATTTCGAATGAGTTGTAATAAATATTACCTGCAGTTTTTACTTGCTCAATTTTATGGTACATATTGATAAAAATCCCTATTTCCCAAGAAAATATAGTACCCATTTTGTTAGGTTTTTCTTTATATTTTGCTTGAAACGCTTAATGCTTTTGTAACTTTGTGATTTTAAATTTAACATACCCGAGTTTTACATGTAATCTTATGGAAGAAAATTTCGCGCGTAGCTCTAATGTCCCCACGATCGATTCGCCACCTGGTGGATTTCGTTCGAGTTCGTTCGTTATAAACACCATTTTGTACATCTTGTATTTAAATGTCTTTTAATAAATTGATTTGTACCAAGTCTTCCAAATGATGCAATAATGTTGTGCTCTAACAAAATATCTGTCGATACAACAAGTTATTAGCAACAAAAGTGATATTGGGGACTAAGAAAATAATTCTGTGAACGCAAATATGACAGCCTAAATGCAAAGTGTTCATTCACTGGCAAGGTCACCCTATAAGTAAATTAAAAGTTTTCAGATTACTTTTAATTGGCCGCGAAAATACACTGGTTCAAATCATAAAAATACGCCTTATGTAATTTATACGTGTTGACTGTTACCTAATGTGAAATTAGCCACCGTACTTCACAGGTTGTCCAACGCAAAAGACAAAGATAACGTTATATTCTGTCTTTGTGTATCGGTCAGTTTAGTCTCGTTGTAATCCGAAACATAACCTAACAGGATTGCAAGTTTCACCGATATAAACAGGCAGTTTAAAAGTTGGATTTATTTCTTTAGGCCGCTTACATGTAAGTGGATTACATGCGCACGATATAAACCCGGTAACAGTTACCGGGTTTATATCGGAGCGAGTAAGCGGATTAATAGGCTTTAATCGGCTTACAACATCTCGATATAAACAGATGCGGCTTACAATAACTCGGCTTACATGATGAAATCTAAGCTTACGGATAAGTGCGATTAGACTCGACGAATGCGATTAGATGAATTTCGTCTTCGATATAAACGCGATTGGATTACACATGCGCAGTTACGGAACTGCAAATGACATGCGCAATCTTTAAAGCAGCTACATTCAGTCTAAGCGGCAAAAATTTAAGCTGCAGAAAACATTTAACACTTGGTGTGTGCAGTATAAAGTAAAGTGTTATAATGAAAGCATCACAAGAAAAACTCCACAAAAAACGCTGGTCAGATGCAGAAACAAAGCTGTTTCTGGATCTGATAGCAGAACATAATGTGGTTAGCATGTTAGATGGGAAGAGATTACGTGTAAAACAAATATTCGGGATCCTTCAAACAGAAATGTTTAATGGACCTTATACAAAAAAAAAGAAATGACGTTGGTTGATATCAGTTTTTCAAAGCCGAAAGTGATATACAAAGTAACAAGCTGATTTATTATTTCTATGGCTCTTTCATTAAAATTCATCTGTTCAAATTTTGCAATAGAAGTTATTGTATTATTTTATTTTTGCAGCTGTGAATTGTGTGCCTTTTAATGGACTTAATTAATACAAAGAATAAGAAATGATTCATTTAATTAATACATACTTTATTTAGTATTACATTTTTATAAGTAGCTAATATTTATTGCAACTTCTAAAAATACTTAGATACTTTAAACCTACGCCTATACAAAACTCTGTAGATGTATTGAAAGCATATAGGTAAATTAAAAGTTTTCAGTTTACTTTTAATTGACCGCGAAAATGTACTGGTTCAAATCATAAGAATACGCCTAATGTAACACGTGTTGACTGTAACCTAATGTGAAATTAGCCACCGTAATTCACAGGTTGTCCAACGCAAAAGACAAAGATAACGTTATATTCTATCTTTGTGTATCGGTCAGTTTAATCTCGTTGTAATCCGAAACATAACCTAACAGGTTGCAAGTTTCACCGATATAAACGGGCAGTTTAAAAGTTGGATTTATTTATTTAGGCCGCTTACATGTAAGTGGATTACATGTGCACGATATAAACCCGGTAAGTATGCCAAAAACTACAAGTCCTTTCAAGTATTTAATTTGAATCTGGAATCGAATGAATCCAACAGCTGATTAAATTAATAACTCGACTGTCAAGAATAATATTGCTCTAACTCCATTTTTCATGAAAATGGGATTTTGATGGCATTCATGTTCTACCTCCTTATTCTACGTGTTAGTATACTAACATCAGAATAGCACTATTCTAAATACTCTAAAAAATTAGTATTATAAAGCGGTTGTGCATTAAAGAACGTATGTTGTCAAACTTTCAACCTCCTCTCCTGAACAAATCACATAAGTGGAGTTAGAGCAATGTTATTCTTGACAGTCGAACTGTTAATTTTAGGAACGCTTTCATTATGAGTTTGGCAAGTTATCTTTTAATGAACTGCTCAGAAACTATTTGGAATGTTGAAATTCCTCGAGATACTGTTTTGTGTGATTTCTTGTCGATCCAGAATATTTAGTGTCATCGATAAAATTAAAACAAGAGTAATCGAAAAATAAAACACGATGGAAAAACGTTTACCTGAAGATAATTCCAAACCTCAAAATTTCCAAGAATATTTAACAAACCAGAAGACACAGAAGAAAAAGAACTCCGAGAAAATGTGTGAGGTTTAGAAATGATAATTTCGAATCGATGAAATCGCAACCGGCGACATTGCAACGTTTAATTACTACCGCACGAGTACAAAAAGGATCACAATTAAATCAATCTCAGGCATCCACTACTGGAAGATCCACCAACGCAAATATGTTACGAAATACTCTGCTGTTCGGAAGTACTCGCATGAAGACCCAACAGCATTTACTTCAAGTCCAGAAGGAATTGACTCAAGAAGGTAGCACTTCTTCTAAATTAGGATCAAGTAAACAATCACTAAGAGAAAATTATTAACTTAAAAATTGTCCACACATGAGAAAAATTTTAAAAAAATAATTTTACCTTGTAAGGTAAATGTACGAAATGCGGACACAGTACCAAATTCGGACACTTTGCAATTTAATGCAAAAATTAAGAATTCTGTTCCGATTACAAAAAATTTAATATATGTGGAGCCATCTGTAATTATACTGAAATGTACAGATTCAAATATCCTGGCTACAAACCTTACAACAAAATTTCTGTTGTTCAACAAAACCTAGATCGTGGGAGTGTGCGATGGTGAGCTGTCTGTGCTAATAAAGAACGCGTTGATACACGTCACTTCCGGGTAAGCTTTTTACTCGATTTTCGTTACAAAAACATATTTTCTAATTGTAATAAGTTATTGTTGTGTTGTTTCTGTCTTATACCTAAATATAATCGACGTCTAATTATTACAACCTAAAATTATTACGGTGTCAGAATTATGGTCAACCGAGATAGGCATTTTCTAATTCTGACATGGGCGTTTCTAGTTCTGAACAATGGAAGGCGTACTACAACAGTAAAAATGAGGCAAAAGCTGAAAAAGAAAAAGAAAAAGGCTTCGACAAGAAAAAATGAAAGAAAAAACTTCCAAAAGACAAAAGAGAAACAAAACTGTTAATGACACTAAAGAAAATCGTACAACTACTGTCGATGAAGGAGATAACTCTCCATCTGCAGCAGAATTAGATAGAGACTTTGCGATTGGTGCCTATGTTATTGTCAATTATGAGTTCTGTTCGATCTCTCGAAGCGAGTAGACGTGTTTCTGTGCGCCTTGAATTTTCATTCAGTTTTAAAGGTCCCTTTGGGGGCCATTTACAAGTGTACAGTGCTACAGTGTCCGACAACACCCGACCCGACCCGACCCGACCCGACCCGACAACAACCTCACCCTTCACATGATCATTAAAGATCATCGTGAGCGTATCAAGCCGTACTGCTTCACCTCCCTAGATGTCAGTAAAGCCTTCGACACTGTCAGGCACGAGACCATCAGGGAGGCGCTGTCACGTGTTGGTGTAGATGAGAGGGTGGTCGCTCTGATCATGGGGGCGTATGCCGGGGCCGAAACCGTCATCACGGCTGGGGGTCACGCGACGAACCCCATTCCTATCAAGAGAGGGGTAAAACAGGGGGACCCATTGTCCCCTCTGTTATTCAATTTGGTTCTCGACCCTCTGTTCGAGGCCCTTCAAGACTCTGGGATTGGACTGCCTCTGCCCGGTGGCACTGCTGTGCCCGCCTTGGGTTACGCGGATGACATCATACTATTAGCTTCCACTCATCTGGAGATGTCTCATTCGATCTCGATTGTAGTGGATTTTCTGCGGGACCACGGGATGGCCCTGAATCCAGGGAAGTGCTCGGCCCTGGTGGCTCGGGTACTCCCTCACCGTCACAAGCTATACGTGTCTTCGCGGTCCATGTTTGTAATCGATGGGCAGCCAGTTCGTGCCCTTTCTGGGGATTCCTTCACCCCTTACTTAGGGTTTCATTATGGGATGAGAGGGGCTAGGATGCCTTCCCTCGGGTGTCTCTCCGAGGAGGTTTCACGTCTTCTGCGGGCTCCATTGAAGCCTCCGCAGAAACTCACTATTCTTAGAAATTACCTTCTGCCCCGGTATATCTTTCCATCCCAGAACCCCCTCGTCACCGGGAAATTCCTGCAGAGTCTAGATCTGGCCTTTAGACGTGCGATAAAAAAAATACTTCACCTGCCTGCCTCAACCTCTTCGGCTTTTATACACGCCAAGCTAGCGGACGGGGGCTTAGGGATATTCTCTTTCAGGTCCTCAATCCCGGTAATCCTTTCACGTCGGATCATGAAGGCTACAGCGGATGAGGGTACGGACCTCTTT
Organism: Dascillus cervinus; assembly: GCA_949768715.1. Lineage (NCBI taxonomy): Eukaryota > Metazoa > Arthropoda > Insecta > Coleoptera > Dascillidae > Dascillus > Dascillus cervinus. The sequence continues at coordinate 28,623,147 of OX458323.1, forward strand.
TCCTTGGCCGCGTTGCCCCCGTTTCAGAGGCTCCTTAGGACGTTAGATCATCTATCCTCTCGAGCTGGGTCCTCGCCCTCCCTGGTGTCCAACTTCTGGGGAGAGGCGTTGGAGGGCTCGTACTCCGGGAACGGGCTCCGGCAGGCCCGCGCTGATCCTTCCAGTAGGACTTGGATCTCCCATCCGCCACCGTTTTGGTCGGGTGAGGATTTCACTCGCGCTATACTATTAAGGGCCAACATGCTGCCCACCGCGGGGATTCCATCAAACCCCGTTGAGAGGCGTCGGTGTCGCGCGGGGTGCCAGCGGGTCGAATCGCTTTCGCACGTGTTGCAGAAGTGTCCGGTCACCCATTTCGCTCGCATCCGACGACATAACAACGTAGTCCGGGTCCTCGGGTCCGCGGCTGCTGCAAAGGGCTGGGAGACGGTCGTCGAGCCCCACTTTAGGACCTCCAATGGCCTTTATAAGCCCGATCTACTTTTCCGCAATGGGAATCGGGTTGTTTTGTCCGATGTGGCCGTCGTGTGGGAGGGTTCCTCGCCGCTCGGTCGACATTATGCGGGCAAAGCCGAATATTATTCACAGCCTCACCTCATCAGCGAGGTTCAGAGGCGTTATCCTGAGGCCTCGGTGACCGTGTTACCTGTCATTGTCGGCGCGCGGGGGGTCTGGCACGGTGGAAACGACCACCTTTTCCAGGAGCTAGGCCTTCCCCGCTATCTTAAGGGGCGGATCGTCAGCAGCGTGCTGAAGTGGGGTATTCTCATTCACGGAGACTTTTCGAAACTGGTTTGGGCGCGCCCGGCAATCCTTGCTGGAAACTAATGATTTTCTTTCATTCTATCCTCTACTCCTGCACTCTGCAACTACATGATTAGCTTTCTTCATCTAGTTTACTGGCCAACGGCAGGCCCTTCTTTTAAAGTGCCGAAATGTAAGGCGAACGCCTGCCTTATTGTAAATTCAGAATATCTATTGTCCCCTTAAATTCACTGCATTAAAATTTAACGGTTCACTGCTTTCGCCGAGATTTCTCTCGGCGAACAGCATGGACAAAGTACCGTTGCGCCAAGACCCGCGATTCCAAGCCTTCGTGGACAAAGGCATTTCCGCGGACCTCCTTTTCGAGATCATCGCGTTCGTAAAGGATGAGCTCATGCGATCCCTCGTCTCGGTCCAACGCGAAACTACGAACCCCACGGTATCCAAAGGACGCCGAACGCGCTCCTCGTCGGGAAACAAATCCCCGAGAGTCCGGACGGAATTTGTCACCCCTCGTACCCCAGCGAAAACCGCGAAGCCATCTTCTAAAAACGCCGCGTCCTCGTGCGCGAACGCGAGTAACACGTGCTCGGTCACGGAATCTCCGCCATTTTACGCAAACTTGTCGTCCAACGAACCGCGTCCAACAACCACACTAGCGCCACCTGTTGCGGAACAGGCAACAACCGAAACAGACCGTACGTTTACTGTAGTCTCGCGCAAAACCAAAAACAAACGCGCTCGCACCCAAGCCCATCTCTCGGATTCGGAACCCGAGAATGAAAATAGAGCCGAAACAATTTCGGAGCCCCCTTGCGCTGAGGAAATGGAGTTCCTCGAGGGCGACACGGACTCTCCACGCGCGCGGATCCCCCCGATTTACTATCGGGGGAATGTAAACTGGAGAATTGTCTCCCGAGCGATAACCGACAGGAAGTTTGACTTCCTGAAGGCTCAAAATCTTGCCGACGGGGTGAGAATTCACCCGGCGACGATAACCGACTACCGTGGAATCGTCACCCTCTTTGAAGAGAAACAGTGGCAATTCCACACATACGAGCTTCAGGAGGACAAACTCCTGAAGGTCGTCCTTCGCGGCGTTTGTACCAGCATTCCGGAGGCCGACGTCGATGCCGCCCTCAAGGAGCTCCACTTTCATCCGGTTACGGTCCATAGACTCTCCAAACGTGGAGACAAAAACATCCCCATGCCACTCGTTATGGTCACGCTCGCTCGCTCGGATAGTAAAATCTTCGAACTCACGCGACTTTTCAACCTTTCTATTAAGGTTGAAAAGAAAAACAAATCCCCACTTCCGACGCAGTGTCACCGCTGCCAAAAACACGGCCACGGCCAAAAGTGTTGTCGTGCAGCGGCAAGGTGCGTCAGATGCGGGGGAAATCACATAACCGCCACTTGCCCTATACCGAAAGGATCCCCCGCTAAATGCGCAAACTGCAGTGGGCCGCACCCTGCAAATTATCGCGGATGTCCATTGGCTCCCAAAATTCGCGCTCCTCAGACGCAAAAGACGCCCCCCCCAACGCAATACCCCGACATGCCCCTCAGGCTATTCCCCGTCCGGCTCATCCGACAACCCAACCCGCACGGAAAGTTGCTCCCACCCTGACGTACGCCACGGCCACATCCTCAAAAACGACTGAAAGTCTCGACCCTAGCGGCATCATCGCGATTTTAACGATGCTAAATAAAATTCCCCGAGAGCAACTCCAAGTCACTCTCAACATTCTGTCCCAGACCCTCGCGGTCCCCATCGAAGTGTCCAACTCCCCTCGTTAATGGCCCCGCGAAAACGAAACCCCGAATCACTACAAATCGCCCTCTGGAACGCGAACGGTCTACGATACCGGAGAGACGAACTCGAGGAGTTCGCTGTCAGACTCCAGATTGACGTTATTCTAGTGTGCGAGACTCGCCTTGCGCGCGGTATCAACGTCAACATTAGAAATTTCACCCTTCACCGAAACGATCGCGAAGGTCGCGCGGGCGGCGGAACCGCGATTTACGTCAGGTCAAATATTGACCACCAATCTGACCAAACACCCGACCTCGTTTCGATAGAGGCCACCTGTGTAGTGGTAAACACTGCTGCCGCCGGCCCGATCCGAATCGCCGCGGTCTACAAACCACCAGACAGAAGGCTCGAAGTGCCTGATCTTGACGCTTTATTCGACACCGTTTATCCGGTTATAGTCGCGGGAGACTTGAACGCGAAACACACCGCATGGAAGTCGCGCCAAACCAACCCGAATGGAAACATTCTTTACGCGTATCAAAACCGGCGAAATAATATAATAATTGACGGCCTTGTAGATCCGACACATCACACAACACACGGCCTCTCCGATGTGCTCGATATCGCGATTTTTAAAGATATTCCGATTAACTGGGAAATTTTCAGCTTACCGGAACTAAGCTCCGACCACGATCCCGTAATTGTACTGCTCGGGCAGCAAACCGAAGATCGAGACGCGATAGAAAAACAAATCATCTCTTGGCCCCGTTTCACAAATCACCTTATACAGTCTCTCGGCCCCGTCCCGCGTATTAACACAACACTCGCGATTGAAAATGCCGTCCAGGAACTGGAAACAAAAATCAAAACCTCCCTACAAGCCGCGACACACACACGACACGCAATAATCGAACACACCGCGATCCCGACACATATTCTAAATTTAATCAGAGAGAAGAATCGAGCGCGGCGCACCGCTCATCTCACACTATACCCTCCGGATAAAGCGCGGGCAAATCATCTCGCGGAAGAAGTCAAAAATGCGCTTCGAACTTTTCGAAACGAACGTTGGAGCGCTCGAGTCGCGTCTTTGGAAATTGCGGATCGCTCACTCTGGCGGATGACAAAAGCGCTACGTGCGGAGCGCAAAATTATTCCTCCTATACACGGAACAAACGGTATCGCGTACACATTAGCAGAAAAGGCAAACGCCTTTGCGCTAAATTACGAGCAACAGTTCAGCCTGAACGATGAACAGGTTAACAACGCGTACATACAGCATGTTCGCGAAGACATTCATCGCACTCTTAACACTCCTGACGAGGGCGCGGTTCGCTTCGTTTCTTTTCACGAACTGGTGGCATACATCCGCTCAGTTCACCCCCGTAAGGCGCCAGGTCACGACTGCATAACGAACCGAGCCCTCAAACACCTCCCGAGAAAAGCAATCGCTTTTCTACTCGCCATAACAAACGCGATGCTACGGCTGCGTCATTTCCCCGCCAGGTGGAAACTCGCGGAAGTAGTAGCAATTCACAAACCCGGCCACGACCCGAAATTCCCTCAGAATTATCGGCCAATCAGCCTCCTTTCGACTCTCGCCAAAGCAGCAGAGGCCTGCATACACACAAGAGTCAAGGAAGCTCTGGAGGAACTCAACATAATTCCTCCGGAGCAGCTTGGATTCCGCGACAGACACTCTGCTCCCGATCAGGTTTTCAGGATCGTGGAGTACATTACGCAAGGACTCAACAACGACTTGTACACGGGCGCTGTTTTTCTCGACGTCGCGAAAGCGTTCGACAAGGTCTGGCACGACGGACTCGTTTTCAAATTAATTAAATTCAACTTTCCTTTACCCCTTGTGCGCCTTATCCGCTCATATCTCACAGAACACGAATTTAGAGTCAAGGTTGATGGCACGGTTTCCGCCATAAAACCAGTTTCCTCTGGAGTCCCTCAGGGATCGATCCTGGGGCCGACCCTGTTTAACATCTATATGGCGGATATTCCAATTCCACCTCACCAAGCCATTTTAGCGCAGTACGCCGACGACACTGCCTTCCTAACTCGGTCTTTCTATCCAGAGATTGTCACACGGCGCCTTCAGCACGTGGCTGATAGCCTGGAGGAATGGTACTGCAGATGGCGTATAGATATAAATCCCGCGAAAACGCAAGCCGTACTATTCACAAGGCGGCGAAAAGGCCCGTCAGGCAACGTCACACTTTTCCAGCAACCGGTTGCGTGGCACCCTTCCGCGAAATACCTGGGTGTCATCCTCGATAACAGACTCTCGTGGCGTCCCCACATAAATCACGTGCGGCAAAAAGCTTACGGGCGAATAGCTCAACTTTTTCCCCTATTTGGCCGTAACAGCGTGTTATCCATTGATAACAAGCTGTTACTATATAAAACAATTATAAGACCCACTCTCACATACGCGATCTCTGTCTGGGGATATGCGGCTCCCTCCTACATGGCGGCGGTATACGCCGTACAAAATAAAGCTCTTCGTCTGGTTACGAGCGCACCCTGGTTCGTTCGGAACACACACATCCTCCGTGATTTAAATATCCAGTCACTTCGCGAACACATCGTCTCTCTTGCGGAAAAATTTTTCGAACGCGCGACAGTCCACCCGAATCCATTGATTCGGGCGTCAGCGGACTACGTACCCGATCAGCGTGATCGGTATCGTCGTCCGAGGTCCATCATCGTATAATCCCTGCCCCCGCGGCTCTTTCTGTGCGTCCACTTCCCGTTCTTTTGAACAGCCACCCACAGCGTCAGAAGTATAGAATAAATATTATTCCAAGCTTCCAGTTCCAGGCAAAACAACATCAAAGCCTAGAGGGGTTTTTAGTCAGTAACATGTTCCCGCTGGGTATGGTCTGATGGCTTATTGATATCCCATTGCTGGCAGCACATGCTGCCGGCAGTGGGCCGTTGGTGGGCTGGCATATTGTACCCCTTGTGAAAAACCTGGCTCGTCTGTTGAAGTTGGGCCGACAGACGTTTTCATAAAAATTTTCCTCTCTCCCGAAGAAAAAAAAAAATAAAAATTGTCAATTATGTTGACATGAAGTTTCCGGGCGTAATAGAAGACATTAAAGAAGATGAGGCTTTTGTAAATGCTATGACTCCGAGTGGAAATAACTGGAAATGGCCTTCCAAAAAGATGTACTCTGGTATAAATTTGAAGACATACATCAGAAAATTAAAGAACCAGTACTATTAAATAATAACAAAAGAGGTATATTTATTGTTCCTGAAACGAAAAAATTTATGAATTTAGAATAATTTTAAAATATTTCTATAAATAAAAAAAATTTGCTTATGTGTCACAATTAGGTTAAGCTCCTGTCCGAATTATAGACTGTGTCCGTTATGTGTACCAGTGGGTGTCCCTTTTATGTACATTTAATGGAAGCCTATGTCCGAATTAGGTTCATAGTACCTAAGCCTAAATTTATTTATTTATTTAATCATTAATCCCTAATACCGTTAGGTGTCGGATATGTTCTTAATTAGGTTTTTCCACACTTTTCTATCACTTGCCAGGCTGTTCAAATCACACCACTGTAAATTCCTTCTTTCCGTTGCCACCCGCACTTGATCTTCCCATTTCCTTCCCGGTCTTCCTACTTTATTCTTCCCCTCTGTTCTTGCCACTTACACTCTCTTCGGCGTCCTATTACTATCCATTCTCAGAAGGTGTCCCAACCAACCAAGCTGCCTCTCTTCTATTAGTGCTTTTATGGGTTTCACCTTCAGATGTTCCGTTATAGTTTCGTTCCTCACTCTGTCCAACCTTGTAATTCCTTTGATTTTTCTTAGGAATCTCATCTCTATTGCTGTGATTTTGTTCTCATTTCTACTGTTGATCGTCCAAGATTCGCTACCATACATTAAAGAAGGTCGCACCACTTTTTTGTATACTACCGATTTTATTTCTATCGGGATTTCTTTTTTCCCGAGGAACGAATTTTTAAGTATATTATATATTTGTCCCGCCTTTCCTATTCTTTCCCTTATTTCACTGTCTATTTTCCCCTTGTTATCCAATGTTGTACCCAAATACTTGAAATTTGTTACCTGTTCTAATACCTGCCCTTCAATATTGATATTGTGATGCGAGTCCGTCCTTGCAATAATCATAGTCTTAGTTTTTTCTATGTTTATTTCCATATTTATTTTTCTGAGTTCACGCTGGTAAATATTAACATTTTTTTTGTAGTTTTTCCGCTGATTCTGCTACTAGCACCATATCGTCTGCGAATAGTAGTTCCTGTATTGTTATTCTATTCAATTTCCATATTCCCACTTCCATATTACTACATTTCTGTTTACATATTTTCACAATATCATCAATGAGTAGAGGAAAGTCGCCTAATATGGGGAGTGTTTTTTAAAAGCACTGAAAAAAATATAGGAAGTAGTCGTACAGTCATGAAATTTGGCAGCAGTAACCCATTTTTCTTAAAAAAACGTAATATGACGAAAAAAGTTAAATTTTATATAAAATGCCCTCAATGTAGAGTGTTAAAAAAAAAAGGCACCTCCCCAAATTAGAAACCAGTGGTAGCTTAATATGGGGAGACAATAATTTTTATGTCCAATCGTATTCTCATAATTATTAAGATAAATAAATAGTCTAAAATATTTGTGTTAGATATGTATTATTCAAAAAACGAAAAAGTACAATGAAAAAAGATAATTTAAAAAAATAAAATTATTTTTTCTTCTGCAGTTCTTTCGCACAGCATTTTGTACATTTATAAATTTTATTTGCTTTATGTCCTAGACCTGCACATAGTGTATGGGCCCACATGTAACATTTACCGCATCGGATCCAGTCTTCACCTTCATTGTCCTCTGAAAATAGTTACGCACATAAGATGCATTCTGCGTCCTGCTCTTTATCAGGCATTTGATTATCACCAGAATCACCATAATCTATGTGGAATTCTTCTTCAGAACATTCATCTGAATTGTTTGGTTTTGAACGTTTGGCTGGCTTAGTAGGCTTAGTAGACTTTGCAGCTGATTTCTTCCGAAAAACTACTTTTGGTTTTGGATTTTTCTTGTGTGATTCTTCCAGTTGGTTCTTATATGGTGATCCCGTAATCAGTTCTGCCGATCCAGAACGGGTGCTCTTTTTTCCGGGATTCAACCGGGGAGGAAGGCTAATTTCAGATGGGCCCACAAACTTTTTGTTTTTTGGAGTGGAAGTCAGTGGCAATTTTTGTGGATGAGTTTTAGTTAAATAGGCAACTCGCTTTTGCTAACAAGAAGATGAACTAGCTTGCTCTGTATCATGCTGCAGTTGCACTGGAAGATCTACGGAATTCTCGAACACAACTACTTGATTTTCTTGTTGCCCAGTTTCAGCCATGGTAAGAAAGTCATGAGTTCTGAATATATTACGGTTGCAGCCTTTTTAAAACCATTTGCTGCTATTTCAGCGGTTGCTGCTCTTTTGTAAGCATTGCCAAAAAGTTTACCAATTTGGTAGACAGTCACTATCCCCCTATCAGCATTAGTTTTCAGCCACGTTTCAATTTCCTGCGCTTAGTAGGTTTTAAAAGGCGACATGAAAGAAACATCCAACGGTTGCATTTTATGTGAACTGTGGGGTGGTAGGCAGACTATGTCTACATTATGTTGACGGTCTAGATTTATCACATCAATATTTCATGTGTGTGTGAAATGTCCGTCCAGCACAAGAACTGTTGGATTATCTGCTGTAGGTTTGACATGGTTTATAAAATGTTTAAACCATTGGATCCATCCAGACGGGTGGCATGCATAAATAGACCCTAAAGGTGTTCCATCCATAACCAGATGAGAATATAAAAATATATTAGGTTCCTAATATGGGGATCCCCAAATTAGGGATCTGGAGTGTCCCCATAATAGGAGCCAAACATTGATTAAATTTATAAAGCAAGAAAAAAATCATGTGTGTTGTTAACCTCAAAACCAACACATTGGTATGAAAGATTTGCCTATATAGAGAATACCAGTTACATGGAACTTACAAAAATCACTTACCTTTACGTAGTAGTTGACAAATAAACGTAACGCGGATAAACTTTACAAAAATTATGATTTAAACACGCGTCACCTGCAGCACCATGTTATCGCTAAATTGTCACTGTGCTATGGTAAAGTATGCAACTAAACTAAGAGTATAAGTTCCGTTAGGTGGCAATAAGTAGCATCACCTCCTTATGGAAAATATTTGATCTCCCCAAATTAGGATTACTCCCCGTATTAGGCGACTTTCCTCTACTGAAAATAGAAGTGGACTCAGAACGCACCCTTGCTTCAGTCCGGTTTTTGTTTCAAACTGGTCTGACTCCATGTTGTGTGTTTTTACTTTATTTCTATTGTCTCTATATAGTGCCTTGATGACATCTATTACTTCTATTTCTACTCCTCTTTTTTCCAGGCTTGCCCAGACATCTTTTCTCCTTACCCTATGAAAAGCCTTTTTAAGGCGATTGCACTCGGAGAAATGAAACCGAATTTTTAGTTTTCGTTATTATTGTTCTGCACGTACTCGGACGTATAGATGACGTGGATTCACAACGACCGGTAGAAGGTCGCGTTGCAGTACGCGCGCTTATCACTATGTTTACCTTAGTGTTCATAAATAATATCCGATGATAGTCATTTAGATTATTTGTCGTTTTCGTTTAGCATGTTTTCCTATTTTTCTTCTTTCTCCAATTCGGAATCAATTCTAAGTTCATTCTCTACTGTTCGTTTGCCACAATATTTTCAACTAGATAATCCAAGAATGTTCATGTTTTATATGTAATCCTTTGCCTGCAGCTTTAGAAGCTCAGCGAGATAATGATTTTAATAAAAATTATGCAACGGTTTTTGCATGTTATCTTTAAAAAATCGTTCATCCCGAAAAATCTTTTCAAAGAGCAAGCCTTTTGGTGTCCATAATATAAAGTAACAATATGCCGTTATAAGTTCGTTATAACTTTTGTACCTTATAAATTGGCTCGTTATAAAGGAAAGTTCGTAATAAGCGGGTTCGTTATAGGCGAACATTACTGTACATCATTCAGATGTGCTTCACTTCAAAAACTTACTGAAGCTAACATTCATAACATTTCATTTTCAAATAATTTTCTTCTTGCAGTTGTTTTCTGCGAAGATATATCTTCTTCCCTTTTGCGCTTCTAGTTCTTCTGCGCCGCTACTATACGAGTTGGTTCGCTCATGGCTAAATTGCGCGTATGCCTTGGATGAACTAACTCTAGCAAAATACATTCCAAATAGAAACTGCATAGTTTTTCTTTCATTTTTGAAATCCAAAAGTCGCTTCTCTTCAGAATATATTCTACTTTCATATCAAAATGTAGTAGTATAATGAGGAATAATACACCAACGTCTGATTACAATCAAGAATCATAACTAACTTCCTTAAAAAAAACCTTTCAAAATCATGGCAAAAAAATAAAAGTTGCTATTTCAAAACAAAAACAAAACAATACACCTATCCCCCGATTTACACGGAAGATTGGTTCCTCAGAAAACCGTGTAAAACGGAATTTTGGCATCCATACCACAAAATAACCAAAGTCTTTACCAGTCACATGTAATTGACCCTGCACTTGAAAATAATAATTGTGCGTCGTTTTCAATCGGAACTGTCCCGATTTTAATTCCATATAAACCAATTTTTTTGTTTCGATTGCTTGTAATGGCGTTAAATTTCTACAGCTGTACGGACACTTTATTTCAACTAATTCGTTTTTACCTACAAGACCATCTGGTGCTGCACCAAGGTAGCAGTCATTTTCATCCACAAATAATCCATAAGGCTCTATCACTTGTTGAATGGATTCGAAAAACTCTCTGATTGCCGTCGGTTCATGTTGAATCCCATAGGCAGTGCTGGCTGATGAAAAAGTTTTGAGCATTCCCCGTGCCGTTTTAACCGGATCAGTTGTAGACGTAAGCTTGCAAATTTTTCCAAAAACTGAAGCCGTGATTCTTTTGCGTCGTTCTTGAGTCCATAAAACTGATTCTCGCTGGTCTTTAGTATTTTCCATTAATTCCTTGATTTGACTTTTGGTTTTCTGTAAACCTTCAAGAAAATCATTTCTCTGTCTAGACAACTCTTCATCGGTAATATCTTGTACATCTCCATAATCTTCGTCGGGTCCTTGAGAGTATACGTTTCTTTTGTTTCGACTTTCTGCTCGTTTTTTACCAAATAGCTTTCGTCTACATTGAAGACAAGCGGCAGTTTCTTTTCTCAGTTTTATAAACTTTTTAGTGTGTTGTCCGGGACTTTTGCCAGTTAGATTTCTATGTAAAGTAGAGTGGTATTCAGCTCCTTGATTGAAAGAAACACCAGCGGCATGGCATCGCAATGTATTTTCCCCTCTTTTGGAAAAATCAATTCTTTTTCCCTCAATAAATTTTGCAATAATGCTGTTATAACATTCAGCATTATTGTTTGTCATATTCTTTATTAAACTTCTACTGTTATATATTAATCGATTAGCGTGGGATATAATATAATTGTAGAAACCGCACTGTTTTAGGTCTGGAATCAAATTTACTTCAGTGCCTTTGGTTCCTTTACAAAAATATTTATCACATCGACTATGATCTCCGAATACATGTGATATGCTGTTTTCAATATCCATCTTAAGATTAATAACCTTCTGTTGAAAAGTAGCATCTATTTTCCTTGTAATTTCATCCTTGGCCTGTTTTCTTATTTTTTCCTGTATGATTCGTTCCTCTGGAGACATGTCATCGTTGATGTATATTTTTTCTTTTATTTTTCTTAACTTATTTTTGTTTTTCATTATTGTTTCTTTGTCTGTTACATTATTGCAACTCACCAAACAGACTTTATTACTAATTTTTGTTGCCTGTCTTATATCGACATCCACTTGTAAGGTCTCTTGAAGGAAGTCTTTAATTTCTTTTTTTAGCGTGTTTTGGTTATTCATAGTTATTTCCACTCCCTGTATGACTACGTTGTTTCTTCTTTTCTCTCTTTCCATTCTATCCATTTTTATCTCCATCGTATCCATCTTTTCTTGTAATATTTTACTATCTTGTTTAATTTTTTCATTTTCCTCTTTTAACTCTCTAATTTCCCTTCTGTATTCTGCCTGTTCGTCCTTTATGTCTTTTACATCTTTTGATAGGTTTGATAAAAGCGCCATAATTTTGTCTAATTTATTATCTGTTTCTCCTGCCTCTTTTCCTGTCTTCTTAAATGGAGATCTAAATGCCTTTTTGCTCGCTCCGAAATACACCTCCTCATCACTCTCACGTTGCCTTTTTTATCGTCATTCGAATCACTCTCTGTTTCCATTTTACTTTTATTTCTACTTACAATCCTTCCGAGTCCTATCCTTTCCAAGTCGTTTCTAATCACCGCCAGCGAGCGCAAGGATACTCGTCCAGATCACCTCTTCAGAAACGAAATATCCTATCCCGCTGCCGTAGATCTATCTAACATTATTTTTGAAACGAAATACTTATTTTTGTCTTATTTAACCTATTTCACTTATTTTCGATTATTATTATCTGTTTAATTAATTTCCCTGGTTATCCCGGAATTTTTACGCCCAATTATGTGTGGTTTGGCAACGTCGCTTGCTATTCTTGCCTGGCCTTATCTGGCGTGATTTCTTTTGAGCAGTTATCTTATCTCTTATACCACAGTATGAAGTTATTTGAACACCTTGCTTACTTACTTGTACAAACTTTTCTAATTCCTTTTGCACTTGCTACAAACTAGATCGATTGACTTACTTACTCTCCGACACAATTTTTGCTATTTATTCTTCCGTTACAACTCCCGAAATCAGGTTTATTGTAGACGGAAAATTAAAACGCTCGACACTCGTCAACGTATCACTGTTACCTCGCGTAAATTTATATTTTTTTAAAAAACCTTGTGCTTGTTATTGCGTTTTTCGTTGTAAAGCCAACAAAAATAAAGACTGCTCGATTCAAATCTTTTTTTTCCATGTAGATATCACGAAACTGATGTATATCACAAAACAAATAAGTCAAAATCTCTCTTAAAGTGTCCGAATTCGGTACATTTACCTTATATTGTTCCTTTTTTATTCTCATGGTCACTTTTTGTTACAATTTAAAATATTTAAATAAACATTTTAAAAAACATATTTACACACAAAACATTGTTTAGTCATTACACAAAAAAATGTTATAAATTTAATTTTTCAGAGATTTTAAAAATAGAAAAATTGTTTATTCAAAAGTTTTCATATATTACATTATACATTGCATTACAATTCTCGTAAACTTTTTAAATTGTCACAATACTGTTTCATGAGTAACTGCTGTCTTTCCCGCAGTAAATTATCGACTCCCTTCAACACTAATTCATTTGCAAGAGAATGAAGTTCAAGGTAGGTCAATTCTTCTTCTGGTTTGCCTAAAATGACAAATTTACAGTTTGGAGAGTGAGCACGGTGCTCTTCCCAAGGGTCTTCTAAATTAGGATTAAGTGAACAAGCACAAGCACAAGAAAAGGGCGGTTTGGCCATTCGTTAATTTTGAAGAAAAATTTGGCCCAAATGACTACGCTGCCTAAAGTTACATCAACCGACGCTACTAAAGTAAGTGACTTTAAATCATTACTGAAAATCTTCTGAATAAAAAGATTTGTTATTTAAATTTCTGAATCACTGGTAAAATGCATAAATAAATAGTTGTCGCTTTTTATAGGGCGAAATTAATTATTGTTAAATTCCTACTGTAGAACCTATTACAATGTCATATCCCACCATTACATACAAGGGCAGAAGACACTTCACCTGCAGAAATTGTAGGAAAAAATACGTATTCCGATCAAACTTATTGAGTTACAATACTATAGTTCACAAAATACCAACATACAGTTACGATAAATGCTTATACTGTTTCGTCGATGAATAGCGACTTAAGCTTCAACTAGCCTGCCTGGCACGACAAATTGTGAATTTACTACTTCTTCGATTGTAGAGTGGTATTTGACTCGTGCGATTATTACTTCAATCACCGACGTATTAGATGTTATGATTGATCTGGGCGCACATAAATATTTGCTAATTTTGATGTAATCGTACTTTTTTAATTTGGAAACATTTTCTAGGTGGATAGGTATTAAAATTTAAATGTTTTATATCAATTAAATTGTAGGTATTATAACATATTTTTGTTTGTAAAATGTTTGGACAATGTAATTTATTGGATTTTAAAGATGTTAAAAAGATAGTCAATAACTTAAATTCAATATCCAACAGAGAATTATTGAAATATTTTTTCTTTAAAATAATATGTAGCGTCGCATAAATGGAGCTAGAGTAAGTAATGACCAAGTTGGTAACGAATTTTCCGCCTAAAGTTATAGAAGCTTTTATGTATTAAATTTAACAAGAATAATTTAAAAAAAAAATCATAATACAAATGCATAATTATAATTTAGTCAATAAATAATAGGCTAATGAGTTAGCTAGAGTGCGCGACTGGAATCGACTTAAAGGTTAACAAAATTTAATCTAAGGCAATTCATTAGGAAAACCTAATATTAGGTGAATATAATGAGAAAATTACAAGAACAAAACTTATGCATACATTTTTTAAACAACAATGGACTAATAATAATAGTTTCTCGAAATTTTCTTTGTGCCTTAGCTATCTAGTTAACAAGACCATAAGAAATGAGTTTTAATTTGAAGGTTTCTTTACTTTTATCTTGATTCGTTATTAGTCACAAGAATTAACAAATTAGTAAAATTATCATGCATGAATAAAGGACAACTCAATTATTATAAACACAGACAGCTATGCAAAACAAACGAGAACTCCTGTCAAATATTTAATTTGATGCTGCAAGAGCTCATTAAATTAATAACTGCTAATTAGGTAAGTAAACTTTTATTGAACTACCCAGAAACTATTTTGAATGTTGAAATTCCTCGAGATAACTTTGTGTGTGATTTTTTATAGATCCAGAATATTTACAATCAGTTGGAATTCAAAATAAAACAAGAGTATTCGAAAATTAAAACACGATGGAGAAACAACCTTTACCTGAAGACAATTCCAAACCTCAGAATCTTCGAGATGTAACAAACCAAAAGTCGCAGGGAAGAAAAGGAACTCCGAGAAAATATGGGCCGTTTGGAAATGATAATTTGGAGTCCTTGGAACCACAAAAAGAACCGCAATCAGATGAATCTCAGCCATCAACTAGTGAAAGACTCGCCAACGCAATTTCGCCACCAAATACTCTGCAAAGTCGTCGTAGGAAGACCCAACAGGCACTGCTGGAGCATTTACTTCAAGTCCAGAAAGAATTACCTCAAGAGAGCAGCTCATCTTCTAAATTAGGATCAAGTGAACAATCAGGAAGAGAAGAGTTATTTAATGATAATTTCGAGTCGTTGCAATTAAAACCGGCGACAATGAAAAATTCAGGTACTGCAGTAGATACCCAAATAGGACCACAATCAGATGAATCTCAAGCATCCAGTTCTGAGCAGTTTACAAAATACTCAGCAATTAGTGAATCGACGCATGAAGACCCAGCCGGCAATGCTGGAGCGTTCATTTCAAGTCCAGAATATAGCGACTCAACGAAGCAGCATGGTTATTCTAGATTAGCCGGTCTTGGCAAACTCGGAAACTACTACTGCTACGATTGCAAAGCCGTATTTTTCTTATTTAAGAGATACTTAGATCATCAATGTAGTCATGGTAAATCTGGTCCCACATAAATATTTTCTATTACGTGCCTTTCTAACTTGAAAACATTTTGTAAGTGGATCGGTATAAAAATTAAAATGTTTTGTAACAATTAAATTCTACTTTAAAATGTTTTTGTTTGTAAAATGTCTGGATAATGTATTTTACATAATGTTATATAGTTCTAAAATAATGTGCTCTTTTAAATAAAGAACCATCATTGAGTTTGTAATGAATTTTCTGCCGGAATTAAAATTATGAAAAAACTTAATTGTATTTTATTTCAGAGGAATATAATGTGACAGAATAATGTAATGAAGAGTAAGTGAGTTCAAAAGTTAACGGTTACTTCTAAGATGCTAAAGTTGATTGTGTACTTTTTATGCTACAAGACAGTGGTATTCAAGAGTTACTTAGTCTACAATTCAAATAAAACAAGAAAATTAGACATTCATTTTATTGGTCTAACATATTGTTAATGTAATCTATTAGGACCCAGAAATGTCAACGCGTACTCTTAAGAATATTCGGCTCTCGTTCTATCAGTCACAAATTTGTTACTAAATGAAACAAATAAACAGATCAACATATTTTTCTCGGTTATTACAAACTGTTACCAACGGATTAAAAGACGCCAGTCACGCGTGGCCGTGAGATTGGGATACGGGGGTCAAGACGACGATAATAAACAAGTCTGACATTCGCGAAAAGGCAAAAGCAATTTTCACTTCATTTTGCCAATATTTCGTGAACCATTGCGATTATATTACCATCTGGTAATATTGAGTGAGTGTTATTTTCGTCTGGTAATATTTGGTGCCCAACGTGGGGCTAGTTTTTTTGAAAAAATTCACGAGACCCACCCCTACAACATGACGACTCCTAGGCGCAATACGAGGGCGCACCCGATGGACGACTTCATCACAGGGCACCCCTCTACAATCCAGGAAGACCTGCTGGGAGAGGTCCAAACCTCCCAGTGGCGCCCAGATCAACAACAGCTGATACAGCAGCAGGAGAAAACCATCCGAAACCTCCGTGCCCAGATGGAGGAATTAGAGAAGTCCGTGGGAACGACGTCTACTCCGAGGCCATCACCTCCAATTCCGCCATGGTTAAATCCTCTACCACTACCTGCGGTGCCCGTGGCAACGCCGGTGTTCCACCCGGTCGCTCCACGGCTTCCAAAGTTTGCGGGACGTGCGGAAGAAGATCCGTACGTATTCCTACAACGTCTGGAGCGCTACTTTCTTATATGTCAAGTGGATCCTGCTGACCAAGGGGAGATCGCGGCCGAGCAGCTCCAAGCGGACGCAAAGAAGTGGTGCGAAACGAACGTGCTGATGGGCTACTCCTTTGAGGACTTCCGGAGGATGTTCCAGCAGCAGTACTGTTCGAAGGTCGCGGACGCTAAACTCGCGGGCCGTTTTTACGGGGAAAGGCAGCTCTCCACGGAGTCCGTGGAAACCTTCCTCAGGAGGAAGCATCGATACCATGACCGACTGGGCCTGAAACTGACGGACGAGACTTTGGTAAGCCTTCTCTCGCAGCAGCTTGTGAGGGACTTCCAGAAGGTCCTGGTGTTCAGAGTCCCGGAGAGCTTTGAATAGCTCCTGGCCATCGCCAGCCGTTACGAGGGCTGGCAAGGACAACCCCGCCCCGAGACCGTTCCAGCTGCTCCTACACGCCAAACCATGGCGCCGTGCAGACATTGTGGAGGGAACCAGCTTCACAGAGAATGTGAAAACCGTCCCACCACCGCTTCGGGAAACGAGCGTGCCACGACGTCCCGCCGCGAGACGCCGCAATAAGGCCACAAGCGGTGACCATCAACGCCCTGTTTGGCCAACAAGGACTTCCCCGCGTCCTACTCCAAGTGGGAAATAACTCATACGGCGCCTTGGTCGACACAGGAGCATCCGCCAACTTTGTACGTGACGGTCTTTTCCCGTTCCTCGTTGGGAGAGATCCTGGAGCACGCTCACCACTCACCGTGGGCGTCTCCACGTTCACCACCAAGCCCGTGGGAACAATACGTCTCGTTTACGAACTAGGCAGCACCACCATGGCAGACATCTTCCATGTCGTGGAAGATCTCACGGAAGACATCATCTTCGGCCACTCCTGGCTTAAAAACCGCGACGCCGTCATCGACGTGGTCCGTGGTTGTGTTCATTTCGGGACGGAACAGAGACAAACGTGTTTTTTCCAAACCGCGACCCCTGTGCGAAAAGACGCAATACCCCTAGTGAGTATATCGAACGATTTTCCCCCAGCGCTCAAGGACGCATTACAAAACACTCTTGAAGTGCATGCACGCGTGTTCGCGGACAGTGCCGCTATAAAAGTGACGCGTTCGGCGGAACATGTAATTTCGCTCATAGACGAAAAACCCGTGCACCAGGCCCCTTACCGTTACAGTGACGCAAAGAAGCAGATCATTCTCGACCAGGTCCAGGAGATGCTGGCAAATGGAGTAATCGAGCCATCTACTTCAGCGTACTGCGCTCCAGTCGTCTTGATCGGGAAGAAGGACGGAACGCCCCGTTTCTGCGTGGACTACCGCCGATTGAACGCCGTCACCGTCAACGAAGCTGCACCGCTGCCCATCATCCAGGAGACGCTCCGAGATTTAGGACCAGCTAAAGTTTTTAGCGTTCTAGATCTCAAGAGCGGGTATTGGCAGATTCCGGTCGCACCTCGATGTCGCCACCTCACCGCCTTCGCAACCCCGCAGGGTTCCAAATACCAGTTCCGGGTGATGCCATTCGGACTGAAAAACGCGCCAACCACGTTCCAGCGTTTTATGTCGCAGGAAGTCTTGGCGGGGTACCTACAGAAGTTCGTGATGGTATACCTCGATGATATCGTCATCTACTCGGCCAACTACGAGGAACACCTCCAACACCTCGGGCTGGTCTTCGAGAGACTCGGCATCCATGGACTTCGATGCGCGCCGAAAAAGTGCCATCTAGGAACCAACAGGATTGACTATCTCGGGCACATCATCAGTGACTCTGGGAACGAACCGCAACCCTACCACCTTGACCAAGTAGCCAAAGCACGCCCACCTGCTTCCAGGAAGGACCTCATGCAGTTCCTTGGCATCTGCGGATGGCTTCGCGACTACGTGGCCAACTTCGCAGAGATGGCTGCTCCGCTCACGGACCTGCTATCTGCCAAGCGAAAATGGAGATGGGGACCTGCTGAAGAAGACGCTTTTGTTGCCGTGAAAGCTGCCGTAGCAGCTCCACTCCGTTTAGCTCGTCCCGACTCGAGCAGGGAGTACGTCCTGCAAACCGATGCTAGCGGCGTCGGCATGGCTGCCGTGCTATATCAATTGGGACCAGAGGGTCAAAAGCACATCATCTCCTACGGAAGTGCCCGCTTCAGCGAAACTGAACGACGCTACCACATCAATGAGCAGGAATGCCTGGCCATCGTGTGGGCCGTGAAGAGATATCGGCCGTACTTGGAGGATCGTCACTTCACCTTGGTAACAGACAATAGGGCACTAATATGGCTAGCAAAAGCTCGAGACAACGCAAAACTCACGCGTTGGTCGCTTCTGCTCCAGCCATTCGCCTTCACCATCGTCCACACGCCAGGGAAAGACAACCAGCTGGCCGACATCTTATCCCGAGATCCGCAACCGCAACACGGCAACGTCGGTGCTCAAGACGAAGAACAGCTCGTTCGACCAATGCCGTACGAACCCTCGGATCAAAATCCCGAAGTCCTAAACGCCATCGCGTTTACCACTCTTCAGGAGGAAGTCCGAGTCGCTCAGCGCAACGATCCCAGTTGCCGCCGTCTCGTGGAGAGATGGCATCGCGTCCAGAGGGACGGTCCGCAACAACCGGGAGATCGAACGTTCAACACGACATACCAGGTCCAGGAGGACCTCCTATATCGCATCCAACCCCATGGTCTTCTGCTGTGCGTACCACAATCCTTGCGGGAGGATATTACTCAATATCACCACGACTCAATCCTAGCGGGACATCCCGGAGCCGAGGAAACTGAACGATCAATCCAGGAGACGTTCCACTGGCCCGAGATAACAAGTTACGTGCGTGAGTATGTGGGAACATGTTTGCTTTGCGCGCAGTATAAGCGGAAACCAACTCGAGAGCGAGCACCGCAGACGCCACGACAACCCCGCAACCCTTGGGAGACCGTCGCCTGTGATCTAATAGGTCCGTACCTCAACACACCACGAGGACATCGCTACATTTTCGTCGTGACGGACCTTTTCACTCGTTGGGTCGAGGCATTCCCACTGGCTAAAGCCACGTCCAAAACTGTCTGCGACTTCCTCGCGAAGGAAGTCTTTGGTCGATTTGGGTTTCCACGCACCATCATCACTGACAACGGTTCTCAGTTCACTTCCCGGTACTGGGAAAAATGCTGTCAGTCGTGGCAGGCGGACCACTTTGCTACTGCGATCTACCACCCCCAAGCAAATCCAACGGAGAGAAGGAACCAGGACGTAAAGAAGGGTCTACGGGTACGCATGGCTAACCGCCGTCCTACCACCTGGGACCTTCATCTTCCTCCGGTGTTGTACGGCAACGCCGCCACGGGGAAAACTCCTGGACAAGCGCTGTTGGGGTACAACCCCCGTCTGCCAGGTGCCTGGGATTCGGATGTTGAACGTCCGCCCACCCCAGAGCTAGAGGACATCCGCCAGGAGGCTCGAGACAACCAACGGGCATACTTGGACCGTCGGCATCCCGAGCAACCCCGAGCCAGGCCGTATAACATAGGCGACCTCGTCCTCACCAGGAAACCACCAGGCCGGCAGCGCTTTGGTCCAACCTGGCTGGGCCCCTACGAGATCGCTGAAAAGATTACCGACACCATATACATGGTGGACGTCGGGGGACACCACGTCCGTCACAACATCAAACGGATCCGCCCTGCACCTCAGAGGCTCCAACCACCCCGGGGCATTCGTTGAGAGGCTGTTTCACGACCCGCACCGCGACCGCCGTCTCGAAAAGGGGGGCGAATGTTACCAACGGATTAAAAGACGCCAGTCACGCGTGGCCGTGAGATTGGGATACGGGGGTCAAGACGACGATAATAAACAAGTCTGACATTCGCGAAAAGGCAAAAGCAATTTTCACTTCATTTTGCCAATATTTCGTGAACCATTGCGATTATATTACCATCTGGTAATATTGAGTGAGTGTTATTTTCGTCTGGTAATAAAACACATAGCAAACAAACTACAATCCCCTTCAAATCTTTAATTTGATTGCTTTATTAAATTATTAACCTTTTTATTTTAAGAAAACTTTCATTTTAATTTTGGTCAAGTTATCTTTAAATGAACTTCCCAAAAACGGTTTAAAGTGTTTAAATTCCTAGAGATAACTTTTCATCTGAATTCTTGTCGAACCAGACTTTACTTCTATCGATAAATCAGTTCGAATTCAAATTAAAATAAGAAATGTGGAAAATTTAAAACACAATGAAAAATCAACGTTTCCCTCAAGACAATTTAAATCCTGATAATTTGGAGTCGACTTCACCGCAACCGGCGACATTGCAAAGTCCAATTACGGCACCACAAGCACAAACGGAACCGCAATCAGCTAAATCTTTGGAAAAATTCATTTTATTACGAGATACTCTACAATTCGGAAGTCGTCATACCAAGGTTCAACTGGCAATGCTGGAGCGTTCACCTCATTTCCAGAATACATTCTCATGAAAGCAGCACTTCTTCTAAATCAAGTGTACAATCACCAATAAAAATGTTAGGTGATAACAATTTGAAGTCGATGTAGCCGCAACCGGCGATATTGCAAAGTTCCGTTAAGAGTTTTGAAAGCTGCTGCAAAGAGAGCAGCAATCTTTAACGAGCCGGAATTCCAACATCAGCATGGCGGCAGAAGGGATGCAGATCAGCTGAATTTAGACGGTCATACTTGGAAAAAGGACAAAGACTCACGTTTCGCTGCTCTAGGCGAATCCTTGTCGGCCCAAACTGGTTCAATTCCCGAAATCAAGCAAAATGGCCAAGGTACATCACAATTAACCAGTCCAAGAATAAATCTAGGTGGATTGTTGTCGTTCCTAGGTGCCCGATTTTTTACCTGTCGCATCTGCAAAAAAACTTTAAGGAACACTGGCAAATGGGTAGACATATGGAGCATCACAGGAAGAAGTATTATTTCTGTAGATTTTGTTGCAAGGAATTTTTAGACGTTAGACAATATAAAGCTCATGAGAAATCCCACAAGCCATCACATAAGCAATTCAAATGTTTAGTTTGCAGTAAAGTGTATGAGTGTCAGTTTAGTTTGAACGATCATCTTACCAGACAGGAAAAAAAGAACCCTTAAAGTGAGGAAGAATGTAACTGGAGTAATAACAATATTTATTATTCAATTGCTGGTGGTTTTTAAAATGTTTTGTATACGTCTTGTGGTTTTTCATAATATTACTTATATTAAATTGTAAAATAATATTGTAACAATTATTGGGTTGAAAGGTTAACTTAAAATAATTTCTTTAATGTAAACTTATATACTATTGATATACATATATTAAATTGATTCATCTGCGTTTCTAATAAAATTTTTAAATCAAATCTCCCAAATCCAAAAATTTTAGAAGATAACATTTTATGTAAATTTTTGTCAATCAAAAATATTTGCGCCGATATTCCAATCGGACGATTTCGAATCGAGTTGTAGTCTATCCACAACCGAACTGAATAGTTCGAAATCAATTCAACTAATGACCAGAACAAATAAGAAAATATATTAATAGAAACTGTGATGCAACCTAAACCACCGTCTTCTGCTATGGAAACCACCCCAGAGTTTATAGGATGCGTTGCAGAAGTGGCAACAATCGAGCAACATATTCAAGGTGAATCCATTTCAAGAGTGTCTCAAAATCGAAGTAGATCTTCTTCGCACCAATGGTATTACATCTGTAGTCCGTTTCAGCTAGATTGACAAATGGATCACCATACAGTGCAACACAGGAATATGCGTTATATCTGCACATTTTGCGGTAAACATTTTTTGGTTCTTAACGACTTTAAAATCCATAGGGAATCACATGGGCGGTTCAAAAATCAGGTTTAAATTAGTGTTTCGGTATCAGCTGAGTTTGGACCAGCACATTTGCAGACCAAGTAGCAAACCTAACTATAAGTGACCAGTGGTTATACAAACAGTTGGTTCAAATAAATTAAAAATAATTTCATTATTATGAAAAATTATTTTATACTTAATTTTACCTGGTATAATAAAGTTGAATTGTTCTTTTAAAGTTTTTTAAGTTTTTTTCTTTCAACAAAATCAATGAAAGCTTCAAATTCCTTATGATAATATTTTATAAGAATTCTTGTCGATCGAAAATCGGTCAATGTCACATGTAAACAGTTCAAATCTGGAGATATGAAATAGAAATTATAAAATTAAGAAATTCGCAAAAAAATCATTAAGACGAAGTCTGGACACAGTTCCAACAACCGAAGTGGCCAGTCGCCATCCAAGCGAAAATGTAAGTCTAAGAAAGATTTTGATCGAATCATAATATACGCCAAGTCAAAAACCAATGACCAAGAATTTGCAGAAAATGCTCAATCCTACAAGTCGACTCGAGAAAGTAATGTTGTAAGTGAATCTCAATCGACTGCACTGTCACTATTAAAAAAAAATCAAAAAATTAGTGAAATGAGGATTAGAGAAGCAATTTGACTTCAAGTGGGCGAAACTGAAACCACAGCCCACTCAGTTTATTCAAATTCACAATCAATGTTGGAAAACCCATCAACGTTACTTTAAATTGACGAAGCTCAACCAATCGAGTATGAAGCATCCCTTCTTAAATACCAACAACCTTAGGGGCCACTGAAAGTCATGTTGTACAAGAGAAATCTTCAACTACAAGTAACGAGGTAAATTACATGAACAGTAAAAGAAATGATAAAATATATTGTTTTATTCTAGGCCCATTGAAGTAATGATTGGTTACATTTTTTGAAAGTTAGGTCGAAACCTATCTAATGGCTAGTGAAATGGGATTTGGCGAAGAAATGTTGTTTCAATTGATAAAACTCAATTACTAGATCAACCAGTTTCTCCTGCAAATTATTCAAATTCGCCAAAAATGTTGGAAAATCCATCAGTTACACTTGCACAAGAAGCATCCACTTCTCTAATACCAACAACTTTAGGAACTAATGAAAGTTCTGTCATACAATTGGAAGCTTCAACTGACACTAACGAGGTAGATCACATAAACGGTAAAAGAAATGATAAACTACATTCTTTTATTCCAGGTTCGCTCAAATGAAGATTGATTACTTCTCGCAAGGTCTGTCAAAACTTATTCATTAGATAGTAAAAATCTTACTTTAATTGGATACAACTGAAATATGAACTCAACCAGTTTCACCTGCAAATTATTCAAATTCACCAAAAATGTTGCAAAATCCATCAACGATACTTGAAATTGGCGAACCTGGCCCAACTGACCATTAGGTATCATTGAAAATCCTAAAATGTATTGTTTGCTTCAGGTTCATTCAAGTGATGATTGGTCACATTTTGCAAGGTTTGTCAAAACCTATCACACTACCATCTTTGGCAAAAGTCATATTGTTTGCCAACAGTGCAACAAACAACACACTACAAATGAGAACCTCATTAAGCACATATGCGAGGTCCAAGCTACAACAACATTTAGCTGCCGGGTATGCTCTTTCTTGTGAAGAGAAGAGTTGTTAACTGACCGATTGACGCACCCTGAGTTCGTGTGCTTCCCTTGCAAAATATGCAATAAACTTTACCTTATAAAAACTGGGTTGATCCGGCACTCCATGGCGCGCCATTCACAACGAGAAAATAACTCAAGCAAATAAGTTAATGCAGTTAATCTGCAATATCAAATATTGGTACAATTAGGGAAAAAACAACTGGAGATTCTTATTGCCCAAGCCTAAAGTCAGTCATAGCATTTTTTAATTAGGATAACGAATTTAATTCCCAAATGACTGAATATCTCAAGATAATGTTTTTCTTGCATTTTTGTCCATGGAAAAGGATTCTTTTAAACGCTAAATTCAGTGCGGAATCTTCCAATACAACGCAAGTTTCAAAATGGTAGGAAAGGATGGCTCAAACGAGGACCAAGGTCGTTCCAAACCACTTCCGGTTAGTACCTATATCTAGTTGGGGAGCAAAAATGAATATTTTTGGATTTCAGACTCATGCATCTTTATTTGATGATAATTTCGTTAATCATTTTCATTTGGCCTTGGTACTGGTAGAAAACATAGTAGATTCTGCTGTTTCACAAGTTCACACAACACCAACCACAAACTTGCGTCAATCATCTAATGAAGTTTCGAACTCCCAAATAGTTCATGATACGACCATGTCAATCGAGATAGCTCAAAGTGGTAATGAAGTCGATTCAATGCAATCACTGGAAGAAGACCACATGATCCAAGAAGAACCACCCGAAATTACTTTAATGGAATTGGACCAACCTAAAGATTTTAATTTATCAAGATCAAAACAAACCCAAATACACTTTCAACAATTTTGGAATGAAGGCACTCCAAACCTGCGAAATTATCTGCAACCGCGCCCATCTACTTCTGGATGGCTAAATTTTTTAGATTTCACACAGGATGGCGCAGAAAATTTCTCACACTCAACGAGTTCATCTTTGTACCCTTGTTTTGTGTGCAGTAAAACGTTTCTACGCTTAATGTCACTAATTGCGCACATAGACGACGACCATTCTGCAACAGATTCTTATTCTTGTAAGTATTGCTTTAAAACATTTCAATGGAAACGGGAGCTTCGAATACACGGTCTGTACAAAAAGTGCTGGAGTCAGTACAAACGTAGATACGTTTCAATCTCTTAGGAAACGTACCGGTTAAACATTTTTGCAAAACGTGAAAAACTTGGCGAGGGCAATATTTCAGGAAGTTTGATTCCAAAAGTATGAATATGGGCAATTTGGAAGAATTTAGAAAAGGTGTATGTATTAATTTTTAAATGTATGGTATATTAAACAAATTTGTAATTTACTCAATAAATTTTAGGCTGACAAGTTTACTTGTTTGCGAATGGGTGTGCCTATCCATCTAGGTGACAAGTTTTTAAGAAACAATTTTGTTGTAACGAAGTGTGATAGACTCTGAGTGGATTGATGAGGCAAACGTTAAATTCATGACAATTTCAAAATTACAAGAACATGCAACAGTTCTTTAAAATTTGTTCATCCTGCACCATCTATTTAGCAAAACTACAATAAAAACGATTTCGTCTACAGATTTCTTTATTTAATTAAAGCGGTAAGAATGCATTATTCAATAAAGTTACAATGCACTACAAAAACAGTTGTAGCAAACAAACCGTAAGCCCAATCAACAGATTATTAAATTAATAACTGCCTATTCTAGGAAAATTTTCATTTTAATTTTTTAATAAATTGCCGAGAAACGATTAGAAATGTTGAAATTCCTTGAGATAACGTTTTGTGCGATTTTTTGTCAATCCACATATTTACTTCCAACGATAAATCAGTTCGAATTAAAATTAAAATTAAAACAGTCGAAAATTTAAAACAATGGAAAAACAATCTTTACCTGGAAATAATTCGAATCCTCAAAATATTCAAGAGAATTTAACAAGCCAGAAGATACGAAGCAGAAAAGGAACTCCGAGGAAATGTGTGAGGTTTGGATATCATAATTTTGAATCGATGAAAACTCAGCTGGCGACATGGCAAACTTCAATTACTCTATCAAATGCACTAAAAGGACCACATTCACATGATCCTCAAGCCTCCAGTTCTAAAGGCTCCATCACGCAAACTTTGATACAAAATGCTTCCATGAAGGCCGAACTGGAAATTTTAGGACGTTCATCTCGAGAAAGCAATACTTCTTGTAAATCCTTATCACAAATAAATGTTGGACCAATAACTAATTTAGTGGAGAGAATTAAAGATCCAATCCAAACGACTGCACCTCCTAAGATAATACCAATTGATTTCAAAAAAATTAGGAAAACTGAATCTGCTCAATAAATTTTTCTTTTTGCAATTTCAATTTCTAAATCAATGAATAAGACATTTAAATAAAGTGTTATTGCATTTTGTAGGACGAAATTGATGAGAGTCGCGTTCCTACTGTGGAACCTGTTACATTTGCCGCCCTTATGAGCGAGGGCGCAATCTACTTCGTCTGCGAAAGCTGCGAGAAAAGATTCTCATCTAAAAACGCTATTGTCAGACACAATGTTGATGTTCACAACATACTAACATGCGCTTGCTCATTGTGTTACCTCCGTTTCGTCGATGAAAAGCAGCTTAAGATTCATCAAGCCTGGCACAACAAATTCGCAAATTTCTACTGCTTCAATTGCAGAACGTTATTTTGTGCAAGGAAAGAGTACTTAAATCATCGAAATGGATGTTACCTGAATCTCGGGCCCTACAGATATATTTTCGAGGAGGGTAAAATGTTAATGCTTCGTAACTATTAAGCCTCAACTTAACATTTCTGTATTTCTGAAATGCCTGAACAATGTAATTTAGGAAATTTTAAATATTTTCAAATTATTAGCAATAAAATGAAATTAGATATACAAGGTGTAAACGAAATAAGTACATTAATTTTTACCAGTAGTAGAACTCGTCGAGATGAACCCTTTTTTTATGTACCATTTTTTCGAAATCGCATTTTTTAAAATCATTTTTCCCCCCCACAAATTGACGAGCCTTCTATGAAATGCTCTAACAATGAAAAATAATGACTTTTTATTATTGAAAATTGATTTGTCACTTCTGTCAAGTGAAATCTGAAAAAATGTCTAGATTTACCAATAACGAATTTACTGATATTGTGTTAACCTATGGTGAGAGCCAAGGGAATGCAGCCTTAGCTCGAAGAATTTACATGGACCGATTTCCGGACCGTCGTCTTCCGAATGTTCGCATATTTGTAAATGTGGTGCAGCATCTTCGAGATCACCGATCTTTTCAGCCTGCAGCTTACGATCGTGGTCGGCAGCGTCCAGTTCAAGTTGCAAACATTGAGGAGGCTGTTCTGAACAGTGTCGAGGTTCGACCTGGGCTCAGCACAAGAAGGCTAGCACTGCCACATGGAGTATCGCATGCTACAATTTGGAAAATACCAAAAGAACAGCAATTGTATCCTTATCATGTTCGAAAAGTGCTCGTTGAATAGGACGAAGCAGTCCTGTACCCTGGCCTGCCCGAATGCCGGACTTGAACCCTTGCAACTTCTTTTTGTGGGGGTACATGAAGGATTTAGTATACTCTGTATCAATTGATACCATCGAAATGTTGCAAGAACGGGTGGAACTTGCTGCTGCAATGATTCGTAACAACAGAGCCATGTTACAAAGGGTAGAAGAATCACTTCGTCGGCGTCTTCAAGCATGTGTACAAAACAGCAGTGGACACTTTGAACAATTTTTATGATCGTTTTTCTTTATTTTCGTTAGCGCAATTCTCGCGTCAATGTTTAAAAATAAATTTGAAAAAAAACTTTTTTTTGGTGTTTATTGGTTTATTGTTTAAAATCGACAATAATAGTCGCAACTAATGGTAACCGTTTCATAAGGTAATCTTGTTGATTAGGTAACTTTGCTTCCAGTGGCGTGTAAGAAAATTGTGTAAGATTTTAAAATAATTTTAACTCGAAAACAAAAACGTTTTAAAAATACAGTTATTAGGAAAAGTTGTTGGTCTTGAAGAGTTCTATTACCAGTTAAAATTAATGTACTTATTTCGTTTACACCTTGTATAATGTAGCATCATATAAAAGGGGATTGTAGAAAGGAATGACCAAGGTGGTAGCGAATTTTTCACCTAAAGTATAGAAATTTTTATAATATTTTATGTAACAGGAATTAAGGTACGAAAATTTTCGAAAAGCAATCATTTATATTAAACCAATATGTAAATTTTAAGCTGATAAGTTTACTTGTGTAGCCTATCCATCAACTTGACAAATATCGGAATGAAGTTTGACAAAAGACTAAAAGAAAGCATCAAATGTTAAATTCATGACAACTAAAAACTAAGTGAACCTAAGAGGAAATTAGAGGAAGAAAACTTCTGTATTGATTTTTTTAAAATAAACAAAAACGAATTTTAATAATTTCTAGAAATTTTCTGTGGGCCTGACCATCTAATTAACAATAAAAGAGTGTTCACTGGCAGGTTTCTTTACTTAACAGAAGTTTTTATATCGAGATGATAGTGACAAGGATGAATCAATTGGTGAAGTTTTTATACATAAACTCGGCCATTACAACGACAGTTACGGCAAACAAACCACAAGCTCCTTGAAATATTTAATTTCATTCAGAAGTCAAATTAATTTAACAGCTAATTAAATTAACAATTTCTTATTTTAGAAAAACTTTCATTTTCATTTTTTCCAAAGAATCACTTAATTAACTGTCCAGAAATGATTTGAAATGTTGAAATACCTCGAGATAAAGTTTTGTGTGATTTTTTGTCGATCCAAAATATTTAGTTCCATCGATTATTTAGTTAGAATAAAAATTACAATAGTAAAGGTCGAAAATTGAAACACGATGGAAAAACAAAGCTTACCTGTGGATAATTCAAATCTTGAAAATATCCAAGAAAATTTAACAAACCAGAAGACACATAGAAGAAAAGGAACTCCGAGAAAATGTGTGAGGTTTAGAAATGATAATTTCGAATCGATGAACCCGCAACCGGCAACATTGCAACGTTTAACTACTACCGCACAAGTACAAAAAGAATCACAATTGAATGAATCTCAGGCATCCACCTCCAGCACCAACGCAAATATGTTACAAGATACTCCGCTGTTCGGAAGTCAAAAGAGGCGAGGCAAAAAAATACCTGTGAGGTTTCGAAATGTTAATTTGGACTCGATGGAACCGCAACCGGGGTCACTGCGCAATCCAGTTGCTGCACCACAAGCACACAAAGAAGCTTCACCTCAAGTTCAGAATACATTGACTCTAAAAAGCAGCAGTTCTTCTAAATTGGGCCCAACTGACCAATCACTAACAGAAAAATTAGATAATGACAATTTGGAGTCAATGGGACCGCAACCGGCGACATTACACAGTTCAATTATCGCACCACAAAAAGGATTACAATCAGATGAAGCTCTTGCACTCAGTTCTAACTTTGTCATCATCACAGCTTTGTTACCAAGGATGCTACCAGCAATGCTGGAACGTTCACCTCAAGTCCAGAATACATTGACTCAAGAAAGCAGCACTTCTAAATTAGGAACAACTGACCAATCACTAACAGAAAAGTTAGGTAATGATAATTGGGACTGGGTGGAACCGCAAGCGCGGACATTGCACAGTTCCGTTACTGCACCGCATGCACAAAAAGAATCACAATCAGATGAGTCTCGGGCATCCAATTTTAAGCGGTTCACCATCGAAGCTTTGGTGCAAAAGACTCACCCGGTAATGCTGGAGAGTTCATCTCAAGTCCAGAATTTGTCATCTCAAGAAAGCAGTATTTCTTGTAAATCAGGACCAAGTGAAGAATTGCTATCAGAAAAAAGTGTGCAAGCATTCAGTAAGTTAGTGGAAAAAATTGAAGAAGTAACTCAAACACCTAGACCGTCGAACGTAGCATCATTAGTTGATCTCACTAAGGTAATTAAAATTCTTTAAAACGTAAATGAAAATCTTCTCAAAAAAATAATTGATATTTTAATTTTCTGCATGTTAAATTTCCAAATCAATGGTTAAAGGCACAAATAAAATGATATTGCTTTTTATAGGAAGAAATTGATGATAGTGGAGTTCTTACTGTGAAACCTATTCCAGTTCTCGTTCTTAAGTGTGAGGACAAAATCTACTTCGTCTGCGAAAGCTGCGAGATAAGATTCTCACATAAAAGCTTTCTTATCAGTCACAATGTTAACGTTCACAAAATAATAACATACAGTTGCGGAATATGTTTCCTCCGTTTCGCCGATGAAAAGCAACTTATGATTCATCAAACCTGGCACGACAAATTCACAAGTTACTACTGCTTCAATTGCAGAAAGATATTTTACTTAAGGAATGAGTACTTTAGTCATCAAGATGAATGTTATTGTAAGATCGGGCCTCAGAGGTATATTTTTGAGGAGGGTAAGAAAATTTTAATGTTTCGTAACTATTAAACTGCAACTTCACATGTTTTTATTTCTAAACTGCCTCGACGATGTAATTTACTGAATTTTAAATGTTTTCAAAATATAATAAATATAATGTAGTTAGATATACCTATTAGTATCGTGTAAAAGGGGATCGCAACAAGTCATGACCAAGCTGGTAACAAATTTTTTGCTTAAAGTTATAGAAGCTTTTATGCATTAAATTGAACAAGAGTAATTTAAAAAAAATCAAAATACAAATGCATGTTATAATTTAGTCAATAAATTATAGGCTGAAGAGTTAGCTTGTGTGCGTATGGGTGTGCCTATCCATCCTCGCGACAAGAATCGAATTGAAGTTTGACAAAATCTAATCTAAGAGAATTCATTAGGATAACCTAAAATTAGGTGAATATATGGGTAAATTACAAGAAGAAAACTTATTCATAGATTATTTTTAACCAACAACGGACTATAATAGTTCCTCGAAAATTTCTGTGACTTCGCTATCTCGTAAACGAAAATTCAGCTATTACAAACACATTAGATGAATTCCGTCTTCAATATAAACGCGATTGGATTAAACATGCGCAGTTACGGAACTACAAATGACAGGCGCAGTTCCGTAATAGGTCATTTAATGCAAAAGACAAAGATGACGTTATATTCTAATCTTTGTTTAGCAGTCAGTTTAATCTCCTTGCAATCCGAAATATAAGGCGTGTTCTTTTTACACACAATCTCAGTGATCTCAGGTCATTTTGAGCCGGCTCACTTGGTGACGCGTTCTTTTTACAAATCAGCTGTTTAACTGAAGTGAGATTTTTTGCACCCCCCTTACCCCAACTGAACTACCTCGCGAACCGACAGTTTCATAATGTTTATAAGTTTTTGCCGATTTTTGGGAAATATTCGCGAACGAGCAAAATTCTAAAAGTTGGACAGAGATCCCAATATTTTTCAAACTTTAGATATATATTTGCATATTTTGTTTAGGTACATACGTCCTTTGTCAGCTAAATTTTTTTGCCTGGAATTTACAATAGCAAACTTCATAAAATTTTACTACTTCTTCGAAAAAATACTGTTGACATCCGTGAACACTTGGTTTTAGAATTGTTTGTTATTAGAAAGGAATTTATTTACTACTAATTTAATAATTTGATGACAGTCCCAATGCATATACCAGCGGTTTATTTCTTTTAAAACATAAAAATAATTCCTCGAATTTTTATTATGTATAGATATAATAAGGATTCATGCAATTATTATTATGTTTTGACGTAATTTGAATTCAAGAATTATTATTATACTCTAATATAGTTTTAATTTATTTTGAACAATTTTATCTTGAAACTTTTTTCTCTGGACGAATTTCTATTATGTCATTAAAAAGCAAAACGGCGTGCCATACATGAACAAGTGAGTAGATAAGCAACAGGGATTCGAGCACACTTTGCATATCAAATTAATCCGCGGTTTGATTCGCGGTTTGATAGAGAACAATGGATTTCCGCGAATTCCGCGAGTTTTATCGCGCAATTATTAATTATTCAATTATTCAATTGCGCAATTAGACTAGCGCAATTAGACTAGCGCAATTAGGTAATTAATCATTTTTGATTGACGCCTGTCATCCGCCATCTTTGATCTTTGACGTCCGCCATCTTTGGGGGTGTGGTCATCCGCCATCTTTGATCTGTCATTGGTCAGGGGGTGTGGCCATCTCACGTCTGACGTCATACAGCCCACTATCTCCATCTCATATTCCTTCTCTCTCTACACGCTGCTATCTCCATCTCATATTCCTTCTCTATTTGGACTTGGAAGATTCGTTTTTTTCAACTCCGCCTGGCCTGAGATTCGAACCCAAGTCTCGTAGATCGATACACAAAAAACCAGTACTCCAGCGCCTTGCGTATGCTTTGAGATATGTTCCGGATAATTTAAACTAAGCCGTTGCGGAATTTTGATTGAGATTTTTTTTGAATAATTAGACACCTCCGATGAAATTTAAAATTCATTATGCGTAAAATTATGTTAGAATCCTCATATAATTTAAATCGTCAGCTGTTGAATTTTGACGGCTGAGATTTTTAAAGATTAAATGGGAGAAATTTGGATAATTACACGAGTGCGGTAAATATTTTTAAACCGATTAAATGGGTGAAATTTGAACATGAGTGTAGAATTGTAAAATGATTTTGTTAACCCAAAGTAATTTGCGCTCAGGTTGAAATCTCGCACGCGGGATATTAAAAAGGATGTATGGGGTTTAAAAAGAATAATACCAATTACACACTAATTGAGAAATATTTCACATATTGATAATTTACGCAGCCCCTAATCATAGGTGGTGGACTATCGATTTCAACGTTAGTGTTATAATGTTTTAAGCATCGAATTTGAATAATTACATGAGTGGAGCAAATATTGAATTCTTCCGATTGTACGTAAAATTCATCGCAGATTTATGGGATCTATTGTGCCCGCACCTGTTTTGCTGCATTCCTATCTCAAAGTACGCAGGTTGAATCGCGCGTGTGGGATATTAAAAGGTGGGGTTTAAAAAGAATAATACCAATTACACACTAATTGAGAAATATTTTAATACTAATTTTAAAAAATTACATATCATATTGACAATTTACACAGTCCCTAATCATTGGAGGCGGACCATCGTTTTCGGTGCGCCCGCCAGTATTATAATGTTTTAAGCAGCGTCTGCAATCAGCGATATCCTTATCGAGCTGAAACTTCAGCGGCAACTTGTTCCAAACGGCATCGATGCTTCTGGGGGCGAGTATGGTAAGGAAGTCCTTCGGCAAACATGCAATATCCTCCGGGGCCATGTGATACAAATTTTCGGTTTTAAAATATATTTGGATAGATCTCTCCATCGAAGGCGTGCTATCCGCGTTTGTGTACCACTCTTTAACCAATTTGACAGTCGCAGCAGCACAATTAAATTTTAATCCGTGGGCGTGGTAGACGCATGATGATGACATATCACGCAACTTGTCCAGTGATGGACAGCCAAGATGTTCTATATTGACGATGTGTTCGAAACCCGTGATTTTTTTCAACCACGACAGTTTCTCCTCACCCTTGACGAAAATTCTCTCGGCATCTTCAAGTTGCGTGATTACGGTCTCCCTCACCGAATCGTATGGGATATCGCCCGAACTCCACGAAATTCCAAGACAATTTCGTTCTAGCCAAAAATTGATACGTTGATACCAGGCGGGCAGTTGAATCCATGGAAACGGCGGTTTGAAGATAAAATTCACTGGTGTTGACGTTTTGTCATCAGCTGGGATCACAGCGAACTCTTTCAATATAAATTCGTCTAGCGGTGGGGCTTTAAAGCCCTGCATGTCAACTATAATCTCCATCTCACACAACGACTTCGACGCGACTGATGGGCTACATCAGCTTTTTCACCCCACCATTAACTGCATTGTACTCAATTATACGATCATGCAGGATTAGACAATAAGCTGACGTCGCCGCGGGGAAATTGTTTGCCGATTCAAATTCAATGCGTACATCGACAGGTCCCGACTTGAGAGTCTCATTCTGCTTCGAACAATCGATGACAATTAAGGGAGCGTATTTGAGAAAATCACCTTTGTTCACAAGGGGTTCAGGATCCCTGCCGTAATATGCACTTTGAAAATTTGCATACATCTCATATAATATGGCATACTGATTGTGACTAATGTTGAGATTCAGCTGATTATAGGGATAACACTGCGAGTTCAAGAATAGTTTAACATCTTTGACGTCACAGTGATCGAAGTGGCTAACATTCGCATCGTTTTTATTTTTACGTGCAGTTTGGAAGCCGAGAATGACGTAACGCGGTTTCTCCAATTGCGATGACGTCTTTACGGGCCAAACTTGCTTGTCTGTGCGCGGAAGTAGCGGATACTCGTATAACTCCCATGTCCGAAAGCTCATTGATATGGGCTCGTCTTTGGTGATTAAATTCAATAATTGAATTTTTTGATGATCCGATGCTCTGATGTATGGCACCAGCCACTCCAATTTCGATATCGAGATTTTAAAATCCTCAGCTACAGATTGCACGACTGCATTTGCATCGCTGTTCGCCCGAGTCAAGATCAATTCATGTCTGGAATTAATGACAATGCGACGGTGATCTTCAGCGAAGCCCAATATCAATTTCAGGGGTATTGATACGTCAAAGTAGCCCGCATCATTAACTAATTTTTCCGCATTTTTATCAATATCAAACCAGCCGGCGTTCTCAAGCATAGGTTTCTGGCCGGGACTTAGAGACACACAACCCTTCATGAAACTCGTGAGGCCAACATTCTTGCATCGATCAATCTCGACCGCATTCAATTCATAGCGTATTTCATCAAAGAGGTGACAGATTGCGTTGTTGACTAAAGTTGTACTTTGAGCAGCCGTAGTCCCATCGGACTTGGTTAATTTTCCAGATATATGTAGCGAACTTCTGCTCGGCAGCAAAAACAAATCTTGATGTTGGATAACAATGCGAATCTCATCGCTGTTGTTGAAAGTTGACGATGCGTACGGCTGGTGCGCGTGACTTTCACAATGCGCAATGGATTCGTCGTAAACAACTGGCGCATGAAACATTAGGATCTCGCCCTCCATGGTATAAAGCAGATAATTAAGCAGGAGAATCGATCTTTAATTTGCCTCCAGAAGGATTCACTTTGAAGCCCAGACTCTTCAGAATCTCGATGTTTGGACGTGTTAACACTTTGAGTGGTACACGCTGACTGACTTGCTTTGGACATGATGATTCAATTTTATACCCCCGCCCAATTTTTGCATTATATACGATAACCATTTTTTATGATAATGACTTGACGTGAAGTCGTACAGTTATAATTTCGCCACGCAAATTTACCAAGTTTCCGTCCTGATCCACCAATCGGACCTGTAAATGGTGTATTACTCGCACCGTGATCGGGAGATAAATGACGCTTGCGGGAACTTCGATGATCTTATAACCGGGCGGTACGATTGGGAAAAACTCATGGATGGTATGTACTTTACGCTCGTTGATGTAAGCGCCGGCGGTGATGTTGCATTCGACCCTGAGGGCATTTACCTTTAGAATGGTTACGGGTATGTCTGATATATGAAGTACACCTGCTTCAAGAATTCGCGGGGTGAAACCTAAAAGATTAGCTATGGAATTGGGACGTTTAAAATTTATCTCACGATTGCACATAATTTCACTGTGAAGCGTATTGTTGTTGGGTCTGATCTCGATGATGATGTTTTGATCTTTCAGAGTCGCTCGTATACATTTCTCGATATCTTCAAGCTCATAACTGCCGGTGGGCAGAGTGATTTGTTCATCACCGATATAAAACATGTTGCATCCGTCGTCTATATTGGGAATCGAGTTGAATGTTAGCAGTTCTACCAACCCAAGAGCGTATGTTTTATGCGGCGAGAGTTCAATCGGTGGGAAATATTGAACCCCAAGTACCGAGGATGTTCCCGACAAAGTTAACGTGAACGAATCCATCATGATTATGATTTTCAATGCGGCTATGTAAACCTTTTATAGTTGACCGCACAAGAACTTGATGCACAAGTGGCCGCAATTATATGTGCCATAGTCTTGATATTGAATGTAATTGTATTTGACGCTACCAACGCCGAGATAGGTGATTAGATCCTGGGGCGGTTGTAGATTACCGAAACTGTCAAAGTAGGTGACTTCATCGCCGATCTTTTTATATGCAACCCAATGCGTTCCAAGCCCATCCGCATCATCGAGGTTAACTATTGCGGACTCGAATTTTCGGGGGCCACTCTTGGGCAGGTCATTTCGCATGTAGACTCCACGAAAATGTGGAATTTTCAACTTTTTAGCATATTTAAGTATATCGACATCGGTCAATGCTCGACGTGGTAGCTTCTCAATTAGTTTTTTGGCGTTAGATAAAGTCCCAGACCCTGTCTGTACGGTTTCAAGTGGAGGCCCTTCCCCAGAACTATAGATTCCATCGTTTTGTTGTGACGATGAGTCTCCGCTAGTTCCCGCTTGGCTGCACTTGCATCGTTCACTGCTTTAACGACTCCAGCAACGCCACCTGTCAACGCGCCGGCTGCGCTAAGGCCCGCAAAGATGGGCCAAGAAATGGTAGAAAACCTCCAATTTTTGACGGAATGGGCAGAATACGCGGTGATCGTACATTACATTTTCCACCTGCCTCTTTAACAGCTTTTCGGGCGCCCGCTAGTGCGGATTTGACCGCAATTTTGGCATCTCTGCTCGGCAACATGGCCAACTTAGCGGCATTAACAATTTTTCGCAGCGGCAGCCGCCGCCGCCCCTTCTTCAACCCCATGCCGAACCTCCTCTTAGCTTTCATGATGTTCGTTACCGCCCAAGCAGCTGCTTTCTCGCTGACCTTAGCGCCTTCGGCTAAAACACGTTCCCAGGCTTTCTCTAATAATATTTTGTCGGCAGCGTTTCTAGCATCCAAATTACGATCTTTGGAATAAGCAATGTCGTGCTCTTTACACGCCGCGTCGAGAGGATTAATACCTGGATCTCCTCGTGCGAGTCTTTTCGACAACTTTGTGCCCGGCCCGCAGTATTGATAGCCCGGAATATGAACCTCCACCGGGAGTTTGTCTATAATACTGTTTACAAGCCCTTTACCGCGCTTTATTTCACCAGCTGGTTTACGTCGAGATGCACGCGCGACCATGATCGCAATACGACTGAATTGTAAACGCTTATAACCCCGATATTTATGGTTTTTCCATCAGTCATGGCTCAAATTAGCTTCGAGGAACAGTCCAGCAGACTGCCCACGATAAATTTTGATGACCTCATGCAGCAGACCAGTTCAAATAAAGAGAAACGACACGGCGAATTATTGCCGAATAGTGTGAGGGCGATATTTTGCGGTCCGTCCAATTGTGGCAAGACCAATGTCCTACTAGCACTGTTAACACAACCGAACGGGTTAAGATTTGAAAATGTGTACGTTTACTCGAAATCACTCAATCAGCCGAAATATCAAATTTTAACGCAATTACTCGCACCAGTGGATGGCATCGAGTATTTTCCATTCAGCGAACATGAACAAGTGGTGAGACCGGATGATGCGCGCCCCAATTCAATTATGATCTTTGATGATGTTGCGTGCGAGAAGCAGGAAAATATTCGGGCCTTCTTTTGCATGGGGCGTCATAAAACCGTAGATTGCTTCTACCTATGTCAGACATATGCGCGTATTCCTAAACATCTAGTTCGCGATAATGCTAACCTATTGGTATTGTTTAAACAGGATGATATGAATCTCAAGCATATTTACGAAGATCACGTCAATACCGATATGACTTATACGAATTTTCGAGAATTATGTTCCGCATGCTGGTGTGATAAGCATGGTTTTCTAGTCATCGATAAGGATAGTGAGCTCAACGCGGGGCGATATAGAAAGGGCTTCGACTGCTACATGAGTGTGGTTTAAATTAACAAAAATTTTGTAAATGTGTGCAGAAGCATTTTGAATGCGGCAGCGTCAACATGCAGAAATATCGCGAGCAGGCAGATGTTCTCCATCAAATCGTCAAAGCTAGCGATGCGATTCGCAAAAAGTATAAAATAATTAAATTGGGCAGAGAGGCGGCTGAACGGGCTATGAGTGAGGTGTTTAAACCGGTGGTGGCGCCTCTACAGCAGCTTGTAAATAACTCCCAACGTGAGACGAGTGAGATGGGTGCAATCGTGAAACAACACGACGCCAAAATGGACTCTGAACCCCCGTCGAATGATAATTCACAGTATCTTAGAATGTTAATGAAAAATAATAAAAAGGGGCTGGATACCACGTATGGCGTACGCAAACTCGCCAATGATCGCCTGATGATTGGCGATTCACAAATTCATTTTGAAAATGATTTCATTCGCGTGGGTGATAGGAAGTACCAGAAAACCCGAGGTTTGATTGAATTATTGTTTAAAAAGTCGCCAGATATGGACTGTGTGAATCGCGAGGACTCGAGAAATTATGGTCAAATCGTTGTCGCAACAAATGCACATCGGATACGCTACAGCATGAATCAAAACATTCGCAGAGATAAAAGTTTGAAATTCGAAAACTTTATTGCGGGGATTGCCAAGCATGAGGGAGGCGGTATGCTGCCAGAATTCATGATTGCTCGAAAGGGTGCACGGGCACATTACACGTATTGGGATGATCCAAATGAACTCATCAGTCGTCTGCGCCTGCTCCTTGCATCGCAGACTGCTGGAAATCCCAATCATTCAAATGAAATCATATCGATTATCGAGGAATTGCGTGAAGCCAACTACATTAGTTGAACATCATTTGCAAGATGAGCGTCGACGTGTTTGGACGTCAGTTGCATAAAAAGACTAGTGTGCGCGGCCCTCCTGGGATTGGATTCCAATTGACCGCCGATGGTGATTTTAACATGCAAAATAGGAGATTGTGCAACCTTGTTGAACCTCAGGAGTCCAACGATGCAGCCACCCTCAGCACGGTGTTGAGTTTTATGCATAATGCAATTAATAGTTCAACTCAGATCGTGGAGCCCCTCTATAACGATATTAATGCGAGCAGAGTGAAGATTGAAGCGCTTCAGTCAGACATGCAAAAAAGCTTGGAGCAGCAAGTTGCAGCCGGCGAACTCATAACTAACGTTTCAAATGCCGTTCATGAATTAAGCGATAGTTTCAAAAAACTGACCGCAATCAGTGTCGACCTCCAGAAGCGTATGACGGAAGTTTCCGAGCGATATTAATGCGGCACAAAAGCGCTTAACGGGCAGTTTCCGAGCTTACTGCAAGTTTTGATTGAGGGCTGAAAGCATCGCAATGGAAAAATTAGCCGTTGTTAATGAGCTTCATAAACCTGCCCGACGAAATTATAAACGCCGCAAATTTGACATTCGCGGGCTAGATGAAACATGGCAAGCCGATCTTGTCGATATGTCGGCATACGCAAGTGTTAATAAAGGGCGTGCTTTTCTGCTTACAGTCATCGACACATTTTCAAAATTTGCGTGGGCAGCGCCCTCCAAAAGCAAGAATGGTGAAGATATTGCTGCTGCAATGAATTCGATACTCGCAAGGGGGCGCATACCCAAAAATTTACATGTCGATGCCGGGCGGGAATTTTATAATTCAAAATTTAATACGCTCATGGGGCGACACAATATTCATATGTACTCGACGTTTAGTAATATGAAGGCGTCAATCTGTGAGCGATTCAACAGGACCCTTAAAAATAAGATGTGGCGGCAATTCAGTCTACGCGGCAATTATAAGTGGCTGGATATCTTGCAAGAATTGGTAACAACTTACAACGATAGCAAACATCGGACGATCAGTATGAAGCCTAAAGATGTTTGCACTGAAAATGCTGAAGCGATTTTACTGCGTGCATACAAAAATTTCCACATACAGCCCGCAAAATTAAAATTAAAAGTTGGCGATAAAGTCCGAATCAGCAGGTTTAAGCACATCTTTGAAAAGGGTTATACACCAAATTGGACGACCGAAATATTCAACATTACAGCGGTTAAACATACCAACCCGCCAACGTTCAATCTAAATGACTACCAAGCTCGAAATATCGAGGGCGCCTTTTACGCTGAGGAACTTCAGAAGGTCCAACATCCCGACGTATATCTGGTCGAAAAGATTTTCCGAAAACGCGGTGACAAAGTTTTTGTCAAGTGGCTAGGGTTTAATCATAAGCACG
The DNA here is from genome assembly GCA_949768715.1 of Dascillus cervinus. Lineage (NCBI taxonomy): Eukaryota > Metazoa > Arthropoda > Insecta > Coleoptera > Dascillidae > Dascillus > Dascillus cervinus. The sequence goes on from OX458323.1 coordinate 28,663,378, forward strand.
ACTCTTGGGTTAACAGGCTCGATGTATTATAAAAAATTACCTTATGGAAAAAGTATGTATTTCAGTGAGGCTGGATTGACCCACTTATTTTTACAAAATAATACAATTGTACAGTTATTGAGCTGCATAAATATACAAATATTGAAAAAATGTGTTTTTTCTTTTCTACACCCAAAAATTACATAAAAATATGTGTACAGCGATAGAATTTAAAAAAAAAAATATGAATATAAAAAATTACATGGCATACAAAAGTCACATTTAATAATTACATTTTAAAGCTATAATACAAAAATTATGAACAATATACATCCTAAAATTATATACAACACTTCAGTCAACTTCCATCACGATATCACCCCGTAATGTAAAGTGTCCCCAGGGTAATGTGTCGGTGGAATTGGGCTGTAGATATCGCTTGTCATCATATGGACTTAATGCTAATTTGCACTGCCGCACCGTTTGAATTTGGTGTTGTACTGTTCTAAAAAGGTGCTGGTGGCGACTGATTGCAGTATTTTCACGTAGACACTTCACATAATCGTCGAATTCGATGGTGTTTTTCACAACTGCCGCCTTAACGCCCTTCGCCTTCTTCATACGATCGACGCCACCAACACGCACACTGTACATCTTACTACGTAAACCGACAAATTCGGTCATAATTTCACCGGCGCACTCGTCTTTCATAAGACCCACAACTTTTTTATTTTTTAGTGGCATCCCATATGGATTATTGGGATCATAGTCTGAAGTGTCAAAATGACGAATATCCCGCTTAATTATCGCATAAATGTCTGGGCACTGCACTTCGTAAATTAGACTGTCGGTGTCGGTATATAACAGCTTGCAATTAGTTCCAAATACGCGGAGCATGTAGTCGATGTGGAAATTATAGACGCACGTTTTCGCCAAGTCCAACACACAAAATCCCGCGTAGATCGGTTTATTCATGAGGACCTCGGTTCTTGCCAGTTGTATCGCGACGAGATTTTCGTTAAACACTATGCGACTGTGAAAGTTCGGTTTTGCGATGAGTGCCTCAGCACCATATCGACCGGCCCATTTGGTGACCAATTTTACGTCGACCCGATTACGCACATTCTCCATTGTCTTCCCGAAAACTGCATTGTTCATTAATTTGAACAGATTTTTTTCAAAGTCGTTGGAGGCGTGTTTCCGTTTATCAGTGTTGAGGTCGATGTAGCCCTTTAACCAGGGTGACTGATTGAAGCTGATGACTCGATGAATGTTGGTAATTTGCATCCCATACTTCACTGCCTGCTGCAAATTACGGTAGTGGATTATGTAGCGGAATTTCGATGATAATGTGGCGAGAAGTTTGTGTTCGCGGGATCCGGGCGGTTTCGTCTGTTCGGGGCACAGGGGTAGATCTTTGTGGGCGTCGTGCAGCTCGTCAGGGTACTCCAAGTCCACCTCCAGGATGTATCCGCGGGGCGAATCGTCGGCAATGTCCCAATTGATGCCGGGGTCCTCCCATCGAAAGCCGCCAGTTGGGAGATGTTGCATCATGGCCCACCCATACAAGTTGTTGACGTCGAAGTACATCAGATAGCTTGAGGGTTCATTCGGATCGTAATCAGGCATGTATTTGTTATTTGCTCGGGCATAGCGATTGCTACACTGGCTCAGCCCGCCCCTAATTCCACGCTCGATGAACATCACCATATCGATGTCTGTAAGAAGCTCTAACTCAATCTTGGTATGCTTCAACATGGCGTCCCAAGCGAGACCGGGCAGCGTATGGTAATGAGCCGGATCAAGCTGATACGTTTGCATGCAGTTCTGACGAAAATTCTCGAAAACGTCGGCCAGCAGCAACACGTCTGTTTTCAAATATAGATCCGAATATTCCCCCAGGCATCGGATGTCGAATTGCGTCCAGATCATTTTTGCGTGCTCGTAATCGGCATCGGAGATGTCACTCCCAGTCAATGAGCTGAAAAATTGCTTCTTCTCGGGCAGCTCGCGCACTTCCAACTTCTCCACACAATCGAGAAACTCGTATGGGAAGACCCCCTTCCGTCTCAGCAGCGTCAGATGTTGGTCGCTCAAGTCGCTGAATTGGCGCCGAACAATTTTCACCTCAGGCAAATATGACGCCAACTTGTCTAAGGATGACGCCATAAATTTGAATGAGTCGATAAAGCGAAATGATATGTCGCTGCCGTCAATGTGTTTGACGAATGATATGTATCGCTCCTTGTTTTGGGCTAGAAGTTCAATTCGCCCCGCGAAACAGGTTGCGACGTCTGCGATTAGTAGGTGGGCGTCATAGCCGCTGAGGTTGTGGAATACGACGGGAATCACGCGTGAATGTTGTAAATTGCAAGAGTTGTGGGCTGCACCTCGATAACGTCCCGTCAGATGGCAGTGATCGTGAACTCGATCTGATTGCAGCGGCTTCTCGCAGATGTGGCAGTGGCTCGCATTCTGGAAGGCGGTGATTTGGGCGGTGGTGAGGGGCTCCATCGGTACCGCTGACTTGTACACGTCCTCCAGATCTTTCGCCAAATTCTGAAGTTCGGTCACAAACCATTTGGCCGGCTCCATCCCTCGATAACTGCGGTAATACGAACGATCATTATCATAACTGCATGCCAAGTAATACCCCACGCTGAATGCCTCATGTATTTGTACCACTTCAGTTTTTGTACCTTGTTCCTATAATAAAAAAATACTAAAAATCGGTTCAATTATTATTTATGTTAAACATACCTGATTTGCATGCTTCAAAATGCACTCAAAATCGCCGTAGATGGTGAATGGAACGATCTCCTTGTGGTTAAAATTTTTAAATACGACGCTGCTATTTTTAGCCGTTGGGAGATTAATCCGGCAGTGGTTTAAGCTGGTGCAATCAATCAGGTGCTTATTCAAGGCATCATTAGTATGGAAATAATGCAAGCAGCAATCACATATATATTTTTTCACCCGATATTTTGATAGTTGGCTGCTTACGAGTCGTGAAAGGCTCTTTATCCACACGTAATGATATGTGATTGGTGCCGCGTTCTCCACATCATCATCTCCATAGCTGCTTTGGAGCAGCAGTAAATTGATGTGCATCTCTTTCTTGCACGCCGTTATGTGCGTCGGCGCGACAGTAAATGCCTTCTTATGCTTATTTAAAATGTACACATTTATGGAAATATTATTTTGTCGCTCGAATTTTGGAATCGCATTCAACGTAATTGGAAACTCCAATCCGGTAAAATTTAGTGTGTTTGCAAACAGGTGGTATTTTGAAACACGCTGTGGGTTGATCGCTGTGGGGTGTAAAGCTGACAATACAGACCATTTGAAGCACTCATTGTCATAATTGCGTACATTAATGCAGGCCTCTTTTTTCGCAATTTGCCCAGGTAGCTCCAAATAAGAGCCTGCATGTAAGGGGTTATATTTGTTAATATTCACCATTAAGCTGTTTATAGCACGTAATGTCCACCCCGAATCTTTCATCGAGAATTCATCCATTTGAAGCAACAGCGGACGCGTAATTTCGTCTGCAAACCACTCGAGGATATTTGTGGTTACACATAAAACGCTATTCTTCGTATTGAATTGCTTGACTGATAGCACTTCATCGCCATCCTTAATGATTGCATACTCGGCACTTAATATGACGTTAACTTTAATATTCCCACTCTTTTTTATGGCGTTCGTTAGACGAGTTTTAATTAGCGCGGCCGCATCACTCAGAAATCCCTTGATATCGAGATGACGCAAATTAATAATCAGCCCTGTACGCAGACGTGAGTCAAATGCTGGATTAATATCATGCCAAACAAGACGTTCGCTGCGCACATTTCGCACGCCATGCCCGACACGATTCAAATTTTTAAACTTCGCAATTAGACATTTGATTTGCCCAATTGCCGATAACGCACTCTGCTTTTGTGCCACCGATGCTCCAACAGCACGTAATAATTTATTTATCACCCGCGTATGACGATGACCCTCGCGAATAAAGAATGCAATACGTTCATGATCATCGCGACGTATCGCTGCGAGAGCTTTTGTGAATATTTTCGTTATTGCAGCGACATATTGTGCAACATCCATCGCATATGAATATTAGATGCAGGATAACACACGTGAAAAGTATTTACGCGTACGAACTGACACACGTCACAGATCCGCCCGAACTTCATGAAACTGATTGAAAATTTCGTATTTATGTAAGTGAGTTTGGGTGGGTGGGGTTTAGCGGGTTCATTCCTGTATGTGTGGCATACATTTATCACCCAACATGCGGCAGCTGATATGCGTGAGTAATTTTTTGACAAGATTTGTTTAGGCCGAAAAATCATGGGCGGTTATAGATTATAGGACCACCTTCGGTGACTGCTATCGCACAAATGATTGAATTGAAATCACACAAACTGTTTTGAGGGCTATTGTCCACGCAATACATTGGACCTCATAAATCTGATGAATACAGAGTCATCGCATTTAAAACCTCACAGTGGGTAAATGCCCGCGCTTTCACTCGTACACGTGTATTATGTCGCATGGGGTTTTAGAAATTTTTTAAGGGTGCAGACGCATTGTTCGTCATAACTCTTTTTTCCCAATCGTGCACGCTAAAGATTGACAGTTAGAAATCTAGGCGATAATGAATTCTCGAACATAAATTTAGCAATAATGAATTCTTAAACATAAATTTGGAGTCCGCATTTCAAGCGTTAATTTCACGCTTTCACCCCCGCACACGTGTATTATGTTGTATGCGGTTTTAGAATTTTTTTTTTTTTTTAAGGGCGCTGACGCATTGTTCATCATAACTCTTTTTTCCCCAATCGTACGCGCTAAAGATTGACAGTTAGAAATCTAGGCGATAATGAATTCTCGAACATAAATTTAGCAATAATGAATTCTCAAACATAAATTTGGAGTCTAAAAATTCAGTCAGCAGTCGAAATAATTTGAATCGCCTGCCAGAAGAAGAATTTTAAGTTCGATATTTATTATAACTTAGAAATATACTTATTGCGAGCTACAAATTTCATCAGACATTTGTTTAATCGGAGGTGTTTTAAAAAAAAAAAATCTCAACTTTAAAATTTCCCAGTGTTCGCTCTATTCTTTTAACGATGTATGTAGACAAGATTCAACACGCACAAATTACTTTGGTGCGTTCTAAGAATGTAGCGCCTGTTTTCAACATTAAAAATTTATTCACATACAAAAATATTCATATTTATTTAACGCGTGTCTAAATAATTTGAATCACCTGCTGGAAGAAGAATTTCAGGTTCAATATTTATTATAACTTAGAAATATACTTATTGCGAGCCGCAAATTTCATCAGACATTTGTTTAATCGGAGGTGTTTTAAAAAAATCTCAACTTTAAAATTTCTCAGTGTTCACTCTATTCTTTTAACGATGGATGCAGACAAGATCCAGCGCGCGCAAATTACTTTGGGATGTTCTGGGTTAAGAATGTGCCGGTTGTTTCAACATTAAAATTTATTCACATACACAAAAATACAGAAAACATATTTATTTAACATGCGTTTCAGGTCGTAAAAATTCGACCATATTATAAGGCCCGCCAATATATTTTAGAAGGAGCTGTCCATTCGTACAATTTAAAATTGATTCATCCGCCTCAATGATTTCGGATACTCGACCTGGCAAATATGTTGTATAGTTTAATAAGTCCGCCATAATACGAGTCCCATATTTAGTCTTCACTTTCCTCAACTTCATGATTGGATATACTGCCCCAACTTCCAGCTTATTAAGCGCCCTTAATTCAAGCATGTTCGCCTAATAAGAAAACACAATGTAAAATTTGCTGATTGACTGGAAAAATAAACTCACCAACAGGCCGACATCATTTAATTTCGTTAAATTCATATTGGAGCTCATTATTATTATTATTATCGATGTTGCGATAACACACGCGAAAAGTATTTACGCAAACGGCTAACTTGAGTCGCAGATTCAAGTGGACTTCATGATTGGAAATTTTGTATTTATGTGAGCTTCGGAGGTGGTGGGGTAATGTTTGACGAGTTGATTCCTGCATGTGTGGCGCACTTGCATATATATCACACGACGCTTTTTACGTCAAGATTTGTTTAGGCTAAAAATCTCATGGGACTGAAAAAGAATATATCTCGGGGCGTGGGGTGCGCTATTGTTCGCCCAAACAGGTGCAGGCACAATAGATCCCATAAATCTGCGATGAATTTTACGTACAATCGGAAGAATTCAATATTTGCTCCACTCATGTAATTATTCAAATTCGATGCTTAAAACATTATAACACTAACGTTGAAATCGATGGTCCACCACCTATGATTAGGGGCTGCGTAAATTATCAATATGTGAAATATTTCTCAATTAGTGTGTAATTGGTATTATTCTTTTTAAACCCCATACATCCTTTTTAATATCCCGCGTGCGAGATTTCAACCTGAGCGCAAATTACTTTGGGTTAACAAAATCATTTTACAATTCTACACTCATGTTCAAATTTCACCCATTTAATCGGTTTAAAAATATTTACCGCACTCGTGTAATTATCCAAATTTCTCCCATTTAATCTTTAAAAATCTCAGCCGTCAAAATTCAACAGCTGACGATTTAAATTATATGAGGATTCTAACATAATTTTACGCATAATGAATTTTAAATTTCATCGGAGGTGTCTAATTATTCAAAAAAAATCTCAATCAAAATTCCGCAACGGCATAGTTTAAATTATCCGGAACATATCTCAAAGCATACGCAAGGCGCTGGAGTACTGGTTTTTTGTGTATCGATCTACGAGACTTGGGTTCGAATCTCAGGCCAGGCGGAGTTGAAAAAAACGAATCTTCCAAGTCCGGAAAAAATAGAGAAGGAATATGAGATGGAGATAGCAGCGTGTAGAGAGAGAAGGAATATGAGATGGAGATAGTGGGCTGTATGACGTCAGACGTGAGATGGCCACACCCCCTGACCAATGACAGATCAAAGATGGCGGATGACCACACCCCCAAAGATGGCGGACGTCAAAGATCAAAGATGGCGGATGACAGGCGTCAATCAAAAATGATTAATTACCTAATTGCGCTAGTCTAATTGCGCTAGTCTAATTGCGCAATTGAATAATTGAATAATTAATAATTGCGCGATAAAACTCGCGGAATTCGCGGAAATCCATTGTTCTCTATCAAACCGCGAATCAAACCGCGGATTAATTTGATATGCAAAGTGTGCTCGAATCCCTGTTGCTTATCTACTTCCCAAATATAAATTTTTGGCTGCCTCTCCAGATGGCCTTATCGATCAAGATGCCATTTTGGAAATAAAATGTCCGTACGCTGCCCGGAATATGGATGTAATAGACGCAGTAAAAAACAAAATTATTGATTACTGTTATATAGAAAATAATAAAATAAAACTCAAAGATGGCCATAATTATATGTATCAAATTCAAGGTCTCTTAGAAATAACAAATCGACTAAATAAAAATATCCGAATTTGAAAAATATGTATGCGGAGCGCGCGTTTTCTGTCGCTTGATACTTCTGCAATAAAATCGGGTCAAATTTACAAGATCAAACTTTGAATACTTTATCATTTCTCTGAAAGTATTTCCAAAAGAAATCTCAATAATTTTTCGTAATTTGTTTTCACTAATAAATTCTACTTTTATTTTGAATTTAGTTGTCTTTTATTGCATAACTAACTTCTGGTACTTAATTTTCTTAGCAACTAAAAAAAGCATTGTGATAGTTTGTAATCCCGCAAATGTTGCGGATCCGCGGGATTGATGACGTCAGTCCCACAGGCTTGCAGGACTGAAGTTTTGATGTAGGATTGGTACCCCTGGAATATTTTCCCTGCATGGGGAATTCGACATTCGTTAGTATATTTTAACCGTGAGTGAAAGACTTTGGTAGCTCAAAAAATAGGGCGAAGGGAAACAGAAATCAACTAAGAAAGTCAACTTTAACTTTTGACAGTGAGACTGACGTAAACAGTGACAGAAGTTTCGGCCAACATACACTTAATTTTTTTGAACGGATTAATTCAGACGCCGCGCCGGTTTTCACTGCAACTCGCACTTAAACTTGTAATGAAATTATGAGTTATAACTGTGAATATATTACGAAAACTTTGTTACACGGAAAACACAGCAATATCAGAAAATTAATTACGTAATTACCAAGAAACAAGGAAAGTTTAGAATTATTCTTTTTGATTCATAGTTATAATATTGTCGATCGTACAGTTACCAAAATACAGCTGCGGCATTTTTGGCAGTTTTGTAGTAATATTGGTGGATGCCATTATTGATGTTGATGCAGTAATGGTTAGTAAATTATTGGTTTTACAGCATTAAATCGAATTAAAAATTGTTTTCGACTCTTTGGCTTGTTCGGAGTTGAATTCTCAATTTCACTACAACTATTATCGCACATTTTCACCGAATTTATTGGTAAAAAGCATACATTTTAAGAATGTACTAGATTAACAGTAATATGAACTGTCAAAAGTTGATAAATTTTAGATCCGCCATGCCCATAGCAATACTTGATATTGATGGAATATTAATGATGTTGCATTGACCATCAGTTATAAATCTTTACATTTAATGTCCCGGATGTCCATATTTCTATTTTGTCTCGAGTCTAATAATTCCAATAAATATGCGGAAAAATAAATTTTTTCTAATTTACCGACCATTCGATCGTCCCAAAATTTTGTATTTCTTACAATGACTTCGCAATTAGAATCTTTGAAAGTATAAACGAAAAAATAGCAACATTGTCGATTTGTTATTTCTAAGAGACCTTGAATTTGATACATATAATTATGGCCCTCTTTGAGTTTTATTTTATTATTTTCTATATAACAGTAATCAATAATTTTGTTTTTTACTGCGTCTATTACATCCATATTCCGGGCAGCGTACGGACATTTTATTTCCAAAATGGCATCTTGATCGATAAGGCCATCTGGAGAGGCAGCCAAAAATTTATATTTGGGATGAATAAACATGCCGCATTCTTCTACATGTAAACTATACGTATCCTGAAAAATTTCGCGAGCCGTTGCTTCATGCACAATTCCATGTTGTAATGGGGCGCTACGTTTAATATTAGTATCATAAATTAAATTTTTGACAGTCGTTGCAGTCGATGTGGTTGGTCGAAGCTTGCATATTTTTCCAAAATTGCTAGAAGTTACTCGATACATCCGTTCTTGAAGCCATTTTGGGTTTGAAGATTGTCCGCGAGTATTCTGTTCAATTTCTTTGCAGTTTGCGTTTTCAATATTAATTAAAAACTCATTTTTAACTTTTTCATATTCGGCTACACTTAAATCGTCAACTGTCGGTGTACCGTAATCAGTGTCAGCTTGATAAATTTTTTTTTTTTGCGTAAATAGTTTTTTTTGGTGCGTTTACGTTTTAAACAAAACTTTTCAGTAAAGCTTCCAATTTTACCTATTTTTTGTTGAACTTCGTAGAAAGATGGACGCTTATTGTTATAATTTGCGACACTTGCAACAGTTCTATTTTGGTACGATCCCGCTTTAGAAAAATTGACTCTTTTCCCCCCAACCATCTTATTTACAATACTATTATAACACTCTGCCATATTCGTGTCAACATCGTGTAATAAACTGGATGCATTATTAGCCACTCTTGTCAAATGCTTATTAAAATCGGAGAAGAATTCAGTGTCTTTGAATTCTATCCATACATTTTGTTCGTCGGTTTTGGTACCATTACAAAAATATGCCGGACATTGATCGTGACAACCAAAAACATGTTTTGGTCCATTTAAAATATCATTTTTTAAATTACATATTTTTTCACCAGAAGATTTATTTTCGTTTTTTCTGAATTTTACAGCACTAATGATTGCTGTTCGGAACCGCAAAACATGACGAAACAGACACCGTATTTTCGGACTTAGTTTTGTACATTTAGCAAATTCTTTCAGTTTATTGCAGTAATTGCGTAAAATATGATTTCTGCATTCAATTTTTTCCACATAAAAATTTGGTCCGTATGGCTTAGTATTTTTTATTTTATTGTACACACTGCTATCTCCATCTCCTATTAATTTTTTATATTTTAAGCCGTGCATGTTAACTGAAGATAAAAATCCTTCTAAAATAATCTGAGCCTCCATCCCAGTCGATGTGCTATCCCAATTTTTGTGACACATATGTTGAGGAATGTCCATTTTGCGGGCAAGATATTTTTCACAAAACTGGCAATATTTATTTTTAATGCCAATATACAATATCTTTTTTGTTCTTGAACCAATTATGCAAGCGACACCAGAAGAAGCATTGTAATTGGTCTTGTAAGATCGCTTACACCAAGCCCCATCAACGATAACAGAAATATAAGGGATACCATCATTGTCAAGGTCGCCTGCTTCTATAGCCAAAGCTTTTTCTTGTTTACCTGCCTCTATCATGGAGTCATGAGTACTTTGATTAATTACGCCAGATAAAGACTTTTCGTGTGATGAAAATGTATTAGGAGATATGGCTGGTATGTTAAGAGACGCGCACAATTCGGTGAATTGAGAATATCCTATTCCGACTGCCAAAGAGCCACAAACGGCAGCTGTATTCACATTGACGTTTGAATCAGCTTCTGTTGCAACAGTATTAGATACATTGCACACTTTACATTTTGTTTTGAAAATGCTTTTTAGTCCGTATTTCTTTTCAGATACAATTTCAATGTCAAAAAAACTACAAGCAAATCCACGATGTTGTAGTTTTTTCAAACTACTTAAAAAATAATGAATGTCCACGATACGCCTACCCGTAATTTCTACTTCTTGTTGTGCATCTTCCGTAGCAATAGTCAATTCCGGTAGATTTCCCTGGTCGTGTGTGTCGTCGCAAACGGCTTTACCATCTGGTACTATTCGATCACATCTAAAAAAGCATAAGATTAAGGTATTGAAAGAAATCAAAAAGTAACGTAAAGTTTAAAGCGATGGAATTAGATTGCCAATGTCCACCTCAATTTTTTAAAAATAGTTTTCAAAATATACCTCTGATTCTGAAAACTGTGATTGCAACTAGGGGTACCAATCCCGCATCAAAACTTCAGTCCCGCAAGCTTGCGGGACTGACGTCATGAATCCCGCGGATCCGCAACATTTGCGGGATTACAAACTATCACAATGCTTTTTTCAGTTGCGAAAAAAATTAAATACCAGAAGTTAGTTATGCAATAAAAGGCAACTAAATTCAAAATAAAAGTAGCATTTATTTGTAAAAAAATTAAGAAAAATTATTGAGATTTCTTTTGGAAATATTTTCGGAGAAATGATAAAGTATTCAAAGTTTGATCTTGTAAATTTGACCTGATTTTATTGCAGAAGTACCCAGTGACAGAAAACGCGCGCTCGGCATACATATTTTTTCAAACTCGGATATTTTTATTCAGTCCCGCAAAACCCGCGGATTTCGCATGTGTAGCCCCACGTTACTAATCGCGCAAAAATCATGCGGGATCCAGCGTTTGCGAGATTGGTATCCCTAATTGCAACAGAGCAAAGTAATAGCCATAATTTAACATAAATTCTACCTGGAAACCGATTGTGCCATTAAATCAAAGACAGTTAGTAGATGAATTCTGCATAGTTTCCAACTCGAGAATCTTAATTTTTTATAAACTTTTTTAACATAAAATCGCGTTTTTTTTGTTTTTTTGACTAGTAGTGGGGGAGAGCGACCGCTCAGGGGAAGCGTAGCCCTGTTCTATAATGCGCTTCCCACTTTAGTGTACTCAGCCGATTTTACTCATGTTATTTTAGGTATGACTTACGTGTCGATTTTTCCTTATTCCATATTTTCTTTTTTCTTTTATTTTGGAATGTTTTATTCCTCGTCACATTTTTACACACTAAATCACATTTACATTTAATACAAACATTTTAAAACTTTTGAACACACTTCAAACATTTTAAAAAAGTTACTGATATGAAGCGACTTTTTTGTTATTTTATTTTATTTATATATTTATATAAAATAAAATAAAAAAGAAGTGCGCATAATGACAGTACCTTTTTTAAAATGTTTGAAGTGTATTCAAAAGTTTTCAAATGTTTGTATTAAATGTAAATGTGATTTAGTGTGTAAAAATGTGACGAGGAATAAAACATTCCAAAATTATAGAAAAAAAATGATATGGAATAAGGAAAAATCGACACGTAAGTCATACTTAAAATAATTAATTCCATATCGGGAAAAATATCGTTACATTTGAATTAAAAGTTTAAATTTACTATTATTATTTGATTTTACTCATATTCACGACCATTTTTCACCTATTTCGCTGCATTTTATGGGAAAACGAAAATAGCCGTTTTGTTGCTGTCCACGTCTAGTTTCCAAATCTGTTTCTAAATTTTAAATCAGACAATTACAGGAGCATTCAGCCCTCCGCGAAAATATCACAAGAAAAAATTGAAATGGTGATTGAAGAACTGCTAGTTCGATAGAGTCGAAGTTTTACACACATAAGGTAGATATAAACAGCTATCATTGTGCAAAATTTGAGTTCTTAAAATTAAAAAATGGCGGAATTGTGAATTTTTTAAGAAAACATTGAATTTTATGGGTTCTTATGCTTTTCTCCGATTCTAATTATCCGATCGGGTCATTCGACATCTCATTCGCTTCACAATTTAATTCTCTATAATCCATCTATTGAGATCATTAAAATTACTTCGTTAGTTTCCATTTTACAAGCAAAATGCTAAAAAAAACGCGATTTTTTGTTGAAAATGGCCTATAAAAAATTAAAAATTATGATTTTCGATTTGGAAATTATGTAGAATTCATCTACTGTAGTGGATCTAGTTATAAGTAGTATGGCACGTGGTGCACACTAAGTAATATAAGTGTAGATTAAGCATTATTGATAATATAAGTAGAAGGCTCGAGGTGAGACGGGGAGTCCTCTGCCAGTTTATATACGTAGAAACCATCAGTCTATCGGTGTAGTACCTATACAATAAACTTGCTAAACCCTATTGCGCTCTATTATTTAATTCATCACGATATCCCATCATTACACTACTAACTGTCCTTGATATAATCACACAGTCGTTATTTATATCATGAACAAATGCTTTAATGCTTGGCCAACAATTTCCATTTCCAAAAGTAACACAAATATTGTCAGAGTCAAATTGGAGAAATATGATAATAATTATTATATTTACCTCTTGTTACGTATTCTTTTCATTCTTTGTTTTACACTTTTCTGACGTCTATTTGCAGAAATCTTATTTTTTCCGTGGACGCCCATTTTTAGATCACTTTTCACTTTTAAAATCGACTAACTCAGTATCTCTGATATTGACAGACTAACTTTTTGGTGAAATTTAAATTTTACAATGTTAGAACGTCTGGTGCGAACACGAAACAGTAGAATTTCACAAGTCAATATACCTTCGAACCTCCCTAATTATGTCGACGAAAGTACCTGCAATAAATTCACTTCGGCACTCTTTCAATTGCAAAAATATGCCAGGTGTGCGACAGGCCTTGCGAAGATAGCGCACGTAGCCATAAATAGAACTTTCAGACTTGATGATAGTTACACATAAGTATTTGTGAATTATGTAAACTGCATTCAAAAATGCCGGAATTGTGAATTTTTTAAGAAAACATTGAATTGTATGGGTTCTTAAGCTTTTCTCCGGTTCTAATTATCCGATCGGGTCATTCGACACCTCATTCGCTTCACAATTTAATTCTCTATAATCCATCTATTGAGATCATTAAGATTACTTCATTAGTTTCTATTTTACAAGCAAAATGCAAAAAACGCGATTTTTTGTTGAAAATTGCCTATTAAAAATTATGATTCTCGAGTTGGAAATTATGCAGAATTCATCTACTAACTGTCTTTGATATAATCACACAGTCGGTATTTATATCATGAAAAAATGCTTTATTGCTAGGCCAACAATTTCCATTTCCAAAAGTAACACAAATATTGTCAGAGTCAAATTGGAGAAATATGATAATAATTATTATATTTACCTCTTATTACGTATTCCTTTCATTGTTCTTTTCTGACATCTGTTTGCAGAAATCTTATTTTTTCCTTAGTAAACATTTGGAGCGAGCGAACACAAAACAGTGAACCCCCGCAGTGAGCCCGCAATACATTCACTTCCAATTTCGTTCAATATTGCATACCTTCCGAAAATCTTGCCATAAATTGAATTTTCAGACTTGATCATAGTTACTCATTTGTGAATTATGTAAATTATCAATTATCACTAATATTGAATGTTTATTTAGTGTGTAGATAAAAAAAAATTTTAATCTTCTATTTTTAATTAATTAATTAATTAATTAATTTATTGTTTTCGAAAAGCCGTTTGCGCAACGCACTCAAAAACGTGTTTTTTTTTAGTTCAACCCTTTGCGGAAAGGTCACGAGGTCAAAAACTGCACATTAACATTAGGGGCATCTATGATAAAACATATCAAAAAACCAAACCTGACCGACCTATTGAAGGTAAAAATATATTTCTACATTCAAAACGGACAAACGTACCTGAATTGTTCGTAAATAAAACCAGCAAAATGAATTTGAAGACAGACAGGTGTTAAAGAATTTTCTGTGCGTCCTACCTACAAAAGCCTATTGTAATACTTATTAGGGCAATAAATCAACTTTTAAAACGAAGTTTTCGCTTACAGAAATCGTATTAAAGTCGTGCTGGTTGCATGTGTTTTTTTTAAATACAAGGAATTACATCTCATTTATTAAAAAAGTAAGCACACCTCCATCTCTCTCGTAACATGGTCCGTAATTGGGTTAAACTTAGGAGGTTACGAGACATATAGTCACGGAAAAAAAAATGAATGAAGTTTTTCAATTAATCAGTTTTTTAAGGTGTTTGGATCAAAATTTAGAAATAATAAGGGTAATCCCCCATAGAAAGCAACTTTGTTATCCTGTAGAAATATCGATCTCCCTGTAGAATTGAAAATTGAAGATGTTATGTGCGCGGAAAAAATAGCTATATTTATTTTGGGACTGATCGGTAGCCTTAAGGCGCGTCCAGACTTGTCGGAAACATTGTTATTAACAAAGTTATTTTACATGTTACCAAAATTTCGACGAAGAGCAACAAGTTATTTTTGAAGTGAAAACTTCTTTAGGCGCGTTAGACGATTTTTGGATTGGGTAAATCTTACGAATTCGCACCTAGTTACGTCACGCAGTTACCGCTAATTTGATTAATTTATCGACAGATAAATCCTCAAAAACAATTGTAAAGTATGTTTCTAAATGTCAGAATTTTCATAATTTACAAATTGGAGGCCCATACTCGTACTGAGGGCCTATCAACACGGAATGAACCATACATTCCAAACTCACATTCAGATTATGATGATGAAATTTACAATGATATTCCTTCACAAGTTCAAATTAATTATGTTCCACAATTACATGAGCCAATAATAACAAATTATGAACTAAATACTCAAAATTTTCCTTATCAAAATATTATTCCACTGTTATTTCATAGTTTTAAGTCTTCACTTCTGTCGGCAGTCCCCAATAACTGCCAATTTTATTTTCCATCCTTTTAATGCATCTCGCAACAGCTTTACTAATTTAACAATAAGTTCACTTTTGTAAACGTTTCTAATCACATTTGTAAGATCAAAATGATAGGTTTCCTTATGATAACCTTTTTTTTATAGTTAGCGAATCGAAGTGTTTGTTAAATATTATATTAATATTATTTTTATATAAAAATAGTATTATTCGACTGGCAAATTTTACTGGTCTTATAAACTTAGAATCGATAAACCGTCCCTAATTAGACTAGCAGAAGGTCAAAAATATTTTATTGTGATTGTTAATTCCTTTATTATTATTTTATTAAATACGTCCGAAGACACCAATTTAGACACACAAATTAAACACTTTAAACCTTTAAGGACGGAATTTATTTTCGGTTACAGATCCCATGGGACGGAATTTATTCTGATGTAGTTAGATTTGTGCCGCGAATGTGCGGAATTCGGGGAAACTGCTTCTTTTCTAGTGTGACGCGTATGGACGACATACGTCCTTAAAGGGTTAAAAAACAAACACAAGCTTAAAATTATAAAAGGCTAAAATTTAAGATAATTGAAAATCAACAGAACAAAAAATTTTAAAATTGTCATTATTTAAGCAGGTCAATGGCCCCCAGCAACCACAATTGGCATGCAAATCGACCCTAGAGCGAAGGGCCTTGAATATCGCAAATTTTCTAATTCTTTTGTGCTGTTACAAATTTTATGATGGTTATAAATTTCTTATTTTAAAAGCTTTTAACTCCATCTTTAGTAACTACATATTTGGCAGTTTAGTTGGGAAATCGTTTTACATATTTTATGTCCCACTTCGTTGATTAAAAATTCAAAACCGGCGCTTAGCATTCTGGCAAAATTTTTAAAATTTTCGTCACACCGCAATTGATCATTAACCCTTTGAGTGCCAAGGAGCGCGATCGCGCTTCTCAATACACTGGCCGAAAATGCCAGGAGCGCGATCGCGCTTTTGCTCCCGCACTAACTAATACGATCGATCTCTCTTTCATACTTATCGATTCTTGTTTATTGTTTATTGTTTTTGGAATTGGCAATTTTAGCTAATTCTCTAAAAATCATTTTGGCACTCAAAGGGTTAATTGCAAACGGAACAATGTCGTCGGTTTTTAAATCGTTGATCATGTCACTATCCCCTGCCGCTGTATCGCTTTCGAGACTTTAACAATGGGCGAATCAAAAATCTTTTCTTTTCCTTCTTCTGTGCACCACTTAAAATTACATATGCTGCAGCCGCGAGAAGAAAGTCTTCCTGATTTACCATTGATACTTTGACTAACTTTTTTTTGTATCAACCGATTATGCAGAATACAGTTCTCCCAGAAGCTTCAGGCTTTAAGTACTTTATTACCGAACATAAATAAATGCATTCGAACCTACCTACCTGCGACAGTTGTATTCCAGATGTTTCAAATTTCGTTTGATATTTACCGACAACTGGCCGGTAACAAAAATTGGTTGAAAAGTATACAAATTGGTGCTTTTCGGCGAAATCTCGAAAATATTCTGAATAACCTTTTTTCTGTCTTTCTTGGGTCAACGAGGAATCCTATACACGTCAAAAAGTTTTCAGTGTTACAGGGAAACAAGGTTTCAATAACTTATTACTAAGTCTGGACGCGCCCTTACCAGCATATTAGACGTCCGTCAAGTTGCAGTATCAACATTTCAATTTTGAAAAAAAAGTAGTTTATAATTTTTTGCTAATTCTTTGCCAATTTTTGCCGTTTATTTCAAATTCTTTGCCGCATCCCTTAAAAAGTTATAAGCATTTAAAAAATGATACTGCAACTTGACGCCCCAGTATCAACATCTCAATTTCGAAAAAAAAAAAAGTCTATAATTTTTTGCTAATTCTTTGCCAATTTTTGCCGTTTATTTCAAATTCTTTGCCGCATCCCTTAAAAAGTTATAAGCATTTTAAAAATGATACTGCAACTTGACGCCCCAGTATCAACATTTCAATTTCGAAAAAACAAAAAGTCTATAATTTTTTGCTAATTCTTTGCCAATTTTTGCCGTATATTTCAAATTCTTTGCCGCATCCCTTAAAAAGTTATAAGCATTTAAAAAATGATACTGCAACTTGACGCCCAGTATCAACATTTCAATTTCGAAAAAACAAAAAGTCTATAATTTTTTGCTAATTCTTTGCCAATTTTTGCCGTTTATTTCAAATTCTTTGCCGCATCCCTTAAAAAGTTATAAGCATTTTAAAAATGATACTGCAACTTGACGCCCCAGTATCAACATTTCAATTTCGAAAAAACAAAAAGTCTATAATTTTTTGCTAATTCTTTGCCAATTTTTGCCGTATATTTCAAATTCTTTGCCGCATCCCTTAAAAAGTTATAAGCATTTAAAAAATGATACTGCAACTTGACGCCCCAGTATCAACATCTCAATTTCGAAAAAAAAAAAAGTCTATAATTTTTTGCTAATTCTTTGCCAATTTTTGCCGTTTATTTCAAATTCTTTGCCGCATCCCTTAAAAAGTTATAAGCATTTTAAAAATGATACTGCAACTTGACGCCCCAGTATCAACATTTCAATTTCGAAAAAACAAAAAGTCTATAATTTTTTGCTAATTCTTTGCCAATTTTTGCCGTATATTTCAAATTCTTTGCCGCATCCCTTAAAAAGTTATAAGCATTTAAATAATGATACTGCAACTTGACGCCCAGTATCAACATTTCAATTTCGAAAAAAAAATTAGCCTATAATTTTTTGCTAATTCTTTGCCAATTTTTGCCGTTTGTTTCAAATTCTTTGCCGCATCCCTTGAAAAGTTATAAGCGATTATAGAATAATACATGGCAACTTCCGTCAAGTTGCAGTATCAACATTTGCAAGTTGAAAAAAAATTTTTTTTTTAATTTGTCACTAATTCTTTGCCAATTTTTGTCGCTTATTTCAATTTTTTTGGTGCATCCCTTAAAAAGTTATAGGCGTTAAGAGATTATATTGGTATTTGATGCCCCCGTATCAACATGTAATTTAAGAAAAAAACAAAATGATCTACAATTTTTTGTAAATTGTTTTCTAATTTTTACTGTTTGTGTCAAATTCCTTGCTGCTTCCCTTAAAAAGTTATAAGGGTTTAAAGAATTGTACTACGCGACTTCCGTCACTTTTCAGTATCGAAATATCAAATTTGTTGAAACAAAATGGTTTATAATTTTTCGTTACCCCTTGCTAATTTTTGCCGTTTGTTTTAAATTCTTTGCCGCAACCCTTAAAAAGTTATAAACGTTTAAAAAATGATAGTGCAATGATAGTGACGCCCCAGTGTAAACATTTCAATTTAAAAAAAATAAAAAGGTCTATAATTTTTTGCTAATTCTTTGCCAATTTTTGCCGTTTATTTCAAATTATTTGCCTCATCCCTTAAAAAGTTATAAGCGTTTAAAAATGATACTGCAACTTGACGCCATAATGTCAATATATTTTTAATTTTTGCTAATTTAATTTAATTGAAAAAACTGGAAATTGGCTAATTTTTTGGTAATTGTTTACGAATATTTGTCATGCAATTTCAGTTTTGACCGTTTATATTTGTATAGTGTCGATAAGTAAATAAATTTAAGAAAAACAGGGGCGGTTTGGCAGAAAACAAATTAAATAATTGTTAACTGAATTTAATGTTAATTGAAATTTATCTCACTTAATATATTTACTTACTAGGTAGAAGTCTTGGTAGTTAGGATAGTTTAAAACGTTAAACTTTCATATTTCTTAATAATGAATAAAAAAATTGCAACAGTAGAATAAACATTCCCAAATAACAAATAAATATTTTTTTCAACTACAACATTCGAAAGTACAATTTTATCGTACCCATTCAACGGGAAAAAGCGGTACTTTGTCTGTCTAGGCAGGTAAAGTATTTTACCTGACTCTAAAAGCGTTGCCTACATTAACGCCGTTGATTTAAGTAAAAATGCCAAATGTCAAACAACTACCAATATAATACTATAACTTCTTGGCTTGGTTGTGCCCTATTTAATTTGGGAATTTAAACGTTCCTTGTAACGTTTCCTTTTAAGATTTATTTATGAACACAAACACAAAAACAATGAGTGATATCGAGAATATTGATTTAACCCCTCCAGAAATCAGAAAAGACAGTGCCATGGCTAGTTTGGATATGATACCGAAAAAGTTTAAAGAAAAATATGAGAGGCAACATCACATCACCAAATATCGTGAAAATGCCAAGATGGGACATGTTGCCGATATGGCTGAAAAGTATTCGGCTCCAACATGTGATCTTATTCAATGTCATAAATAATGTTGACATTGGTAATTACAAGAAACTGGTATCATTTGTGTAAACAACAATCGAAAGTCTATACTCCTAAAAGATCAAAAACATTATCACCAGAAGAAATTATTAAATTTCTATTAAATGCATCAGATATTATATATTTGATGATAACTAAGTCTTGAAATTGCTGAGGCCTGTCATTCGGACGAATTGATTAAATTAAGTATTGATGAAATAGAGGATAAGGAATCTATTATTATTGTGCACATTCCAAAATCAAAAACAAATAAGTCTCGAACATTTTCCACCATCAGTACACACATCAAAAAAATCAATTTTGAGTTATGGTGCCGATTTCATAGCTAAAGGAAAAATCTGAAAAATAGACCTATATTTATATGTATAATTATGTTCGTTTTTCATTTTTGTCAAAAGTGAAATATACCAGTGCAATACGAATACATTTAAGTCAATTTGATATTGCGCCCAAAATCCGCCACCCTATTTACTTATGCCGGTGGTGGAATTAAATACTTTATCTACGATCATGATATAATATAACCATTATTGATGTGAAACCTCTACTCTAAATTGTCATTTTATCCATCGATAAATTAAAGAGAGCTTCTTATTGGTTCCCAGCCATGGGTAAAATTGACAGAAATTTTATCCATCGGTACTTCGACCAATGAAAATTAAAAATATTGGGTTTTTTATTTTACAACATTGCCACGTTGGTAACAGTTTGCATTAATTGCAACAACATAACCAAACAAACCTAAAGTAATTGACAACAAATCGTACCAAAGGGTATTAGTAGTGAAATTCGTGATTTGTGAAGCAATTTTTCGTAACCGAAAATTTTTAAATGTTGGAAGAAGAAAATGAAATGTCCTGTACGCAATAGAAAATCTTCTACCACAAAAATCACGGCACAAATATGAATGTGTTTATGAAACATTATTTAAAATGGCGAGCAGAGAAAAATACTACGTAGGGGAAACCGTACAATTATTGGACATCGCTAAGTTATTGGACAAGCTACTTTTTTATTACAGAAATAAAATTTCTGTAAAGGTTAAACTTTTTTGCTACCCTTCAAAGCGACATCTATGCTATACCTGTTCAATATTTTAATACTCGGTGAATATTTTACAGGTTTACTGGTGTGTCCAATAACTATCCTTTTGTGTAATAATTGTTTAAAAACATTATAATTTTGAACATAAATAAATCCTATAAAAATTAATCATACCATTCTTTGGCTAATACTTTAAGGATTACATCTTGTTAATTTAATTCTCTGGAATGACCTATTATGTCAAATAAAATAATATCAAAGATAGTTATTTTCTTAAGTGTCCAATAACTATCGGGTTTACCCTATTTCCTTTTCTGAAAATATTGTATTAAGTTAATTTGTGATGCTTGCAGAAAAGTATTCATGCTTTTCTTTCTGGACAATGTATACTAACTGTCATAGTGTCATGTTCAAAAATTAAAAATATTGAACTAAGAATTTGTTTTATTATTTTGTATGGATGATCGTAGATAAAGTATAGTATTATACTCGCAAGTAAAGGTTTTTATCCACTCAAATGATTACATGCACTCGCCTTCGGTCGTGCAGCAAACTACATTTTCATGGATAAAAACCTTCTTTACTTGCTCATGTAATAATATACTATTCTTAGTCAATGAAAATACAGACATTTTACAAAATTGTGCAAAGGAAAAAATCCAAAAACTTGACTAATTAGCGAAATCGTGGAAAAGGAAAACAGTAAAAAATACTTCCAAATCTTTTTCAGTATCTGGTTCATCAGAATCTGATATTAATTTTCATAATGCATCTGGCTGTATATACATAATAAATAATAATGTTCTAGTATTGAAAATTACATTTACTTTCTAAAATGTAAATACACAACTTCTAAACACTTAAAATTCAAGTAGTAGTAGTAGCCGAAAAAACATTGCATGTACTACGCCAGTAAAATCTTTTTATCAAACTCGTTCGATTACTAGGCCTGGCTTCGCATCGGCTCTTAATTTTGAAACTTAATCAACAAAGGGCCGGTTGTTCAAAGACAGCTTAAGCCGGGATTTAGTTAAACTCGGTTTCCTGAAGAAACTAGTGTTGTAGTAAACCGAGTTTAATTAAAACCTGGCTTAAGCTGTCTTTGAACAACCGGCCCAAAGTGCCATTTTACTACCTTAGTACATACATAGCTATTTTAGGTTGTGCTGCTTTATCGGCGCTATAAGTATAAATGAATAAACACTTACAACTCTTAAGGGATGCGTATAGATTTGCAAAAGACGCAGTAAATAATTCGAAACAAACGACAAAACTTCGCAAAGAATTAGCAAAAATTTATAGAACATTTTGCTTTTTCCAAAATTAACATGTTGATACGGGAGCATCAAGTACCAGTGTAATTGTTCAGTATAGATAGAATGCGTAGGTTCATTTATTTGTTCGACTGTCGAAATTCAAATTATCATATAAACTTTGGATAAATAAACAACAGAAAAATTTGACACAATTCACGAAACACAGAAAATTTTGGTCCTTTGAATTAGTCAAGGCAAGATTCTCGATTGTGAAACATTTTGGTTCTGTCAATTTTATAACGTCTACAAGACTCCCGCAAACAACGTGCACTACATCTTCATTGTAAAACAGTAATGTTTTAAACGTTTATAACTTTTTAAGGGATGCGGCCAAGAATTTTAAACTAACAGCAAAAATTGGAAAAGAATTAGCAAAAAATTATAGACTATTTGTTTTTTTGCAAAATTGAAATGTTGATACTGGAGCGTCAAGTTGCATTATCATTTTTTAAATGCTTATAACTTTTTAAGGGATGCGGCAAAGAATTTGAAACAAACGGCAAAAATTAGCAAAGAATCAGCAAAAAATTATTAACTATTTTTTTTTTCAAAATTGAAATGTTTACACTGGGGCGTCAAGTTGCACTATCATTTTTTAAACGTTTATAACTTTTTAAGGGTTGCGGCAAAGAACTTAAAACAAACGGCAAAAATTAGCAAGGGGTAACGAAAAATTATAAACCATTTTGTTTTAACAAATTTGATATTTTGATACTGAAAAGTGACGGAAGTCGCGTAGTACAATTCTTTAAACCCTTATAACTTTTTAAGGGAAGCAGCAAGGAATTTGACACAAACAGTAAAAATTAGAAAACAATTTACAAAAAATTGTAGATCATTTTGTTTTTTTTTTAAATTACATGTTGATACGGGGGCATCAAATACCAATATAATCTCTTAACGCTTATAACTTTTTAAGGGATGCACCAAAAAAATTGAAATAAGTGACAAATTATAGACTTTTTTTTTCAACTTCCAAATGTTGATACTGCAACTTGACGGAAGTTGCCAAGTATTATTCTATAAACGCTTATAACTTTTTAAGGGATGCGGCAAAGAATTTGAAACAAACGGCAAAAATTGGCAAAAAATTAGCAAAAAATTATAGACTAATTTTTTTTTCGAAATTGAAATGTTGATACTGGGCGTCAAGTTGCAGTATCATTTTTAAAATGCTTATAACTTTTTAAGGGATGCGGCAAAGAATTTGAAATAAACGGCAAAAATTGGCAAAGAATTAGCAAAAAATTATAGACTTTTTTTTTTCGAAATTGAGATGTTGATACTGGGGCGTCAAGTTGCAGTATCATTTTTTAAATGCTTATAACTTTTTAAGGGATGCGGCAAAGAATTTGAAATAAACGGCAAAAATTGGCAAAGAATTAGCAAAAAATTATAAACTACTTTTTTTTTCAAAATTGAAATGTTGATACTGCAACTTGACGGACGTGCATATTAGCGGGTACGGACCGGAAATCAATTGTTGCATGGGTCACTACGTTCAGACAAACCGCGAGTGTGACAAGACGAAGAACTGGAGTCCGTCGGCCCATCAGATCAAAAGAGAATATTGAGGCAGTGAGAGCTTCAATCTTGCTATTCCCGCGGCGTTCTGCGCGCAAACATGCGTCTGCCCTTGGACTCTCCGACCGTTCAGTGAGGCGAATTCTGCATGAAGATCTTCATTACCATCCGTACAAGTTGGCGAATGTGCAGGAACTCTTCGAACGAGACTTCAATTCTCGGAGAAGCGCATGTGAGGCGGTTCTCGAAAACGTTCTTGAAGACGCAATTGTTTTTTTCAGTGATGAAGTCCATTTTCACTTGAATGGATGCGTCAATAAACAGAACATGCGCTACTGGGCTGACACCAATCCCCGAGAATTGCATCAAAGGCCTTTGCATTCACCTAAAGTCACAGTGTGGTGTGCAATTTCCTCAGCTGGGATTATTGGTCCGTGGTTGTTTGAGGAAAATGAGGTCACAGTGACAGTGAATTCAGAGCGGTATGTGAACATGTTGGAGGAATTTTTTTTCCCCCACTTCATGAATTGGACTTAGGGGACGTTTGGTTCCAACAGGCTCACACTTCAAGGCCATCGTTGGCTGTTTTAAGGGAACACTTCTCGGAGCGCCTCATCTCATTAAGAGGTGATTTAGAGTGGCCTGCGCGCTTGCCCGATTTGGCCCCGTGCGATTTTTTTTGTGGGGTTTTTTGAAATCCCGCGTTTATGTCAACCGCCCAAGGATCCTAGAAGACCTGAAGGCAAACATCCGGGCAGAAATTGCCAACGTACCCGCTAATATGCTGGTAAGGGTCATGACAAACGCCAGAAATCGGCTTATTCAGTGTATGGACAATGGGGGACGTCACCTACGTGATATGATTTTCAAAACTGCGTCAAACAAAACTTTAAACATTGTTCTACATAAAAATAAAATTCTGATTTATAAAATAGGTTTTATGCGTTTTGAAAAAAGGAAGTTATGTTGCCGCACCTTTTATATACGCACATTTGTAAATTCCACTTGTACAACATAACTATTTATTGCACGAATTATTTTTTTTTGTTCAAAATAGGTAATTATACATATCTTCGTTGAACTCTTTACATCGATGGAATAATAGATTTAAACATCTTTAATGAATATTATCAAATATAAGCAAAAACAGCTATGTAGCAAATTTTATTACAGTGAGATTATGAACATATTATTTTACATTATTTTTATTCCACTCATAATCAGTCTAAAACTGAAAAATAATGGGTTAGCTTAAAATAATATGTAAATATACACAAGCGATGGTTTTCCGGAATCAATATAAGCATTTAATCACTAACATCATATTTGTGGTATTTACTTACACACGTGCCATTATTTCCTCTCATCAATATATTTTTTTAAATGCGCATATAATTGTGTATGAACACACTTTTAATACATGAAACCGATAAGCTTGTTAAATATTTGAATTCTCAAAAATACAGCTTGCCGGGGACAAATCGCCGGGTACGAATTGACCGTAAACCTGGAGGCCCTGTGCACTTTAGGATAATGGGGCCCCTACGGCGATGATATGACAGAGGACTATTTTATTAACAACAGGCAAAAGGAGTAGATAACCAAAATCGGTTATCAGTTGGTGATTTGGTAATCTGACAGGAACTAGGGGCCCCCATGGATCGCGGGGCCCTGGTCACTTGCCCAGAGTGCCCAATGGAAAAGAGGGCGTTGCCAACATTTACGACACATCAAGTTTCTTGGTTGTAATAAATTAAATGTAAGTACAAATTTATTTTTAGAAATAGAGAGATTTCCAGGAGTGATTGGATGTGTTTACGGGACCTACATTGAAATAAAAAATGCTGGATGTCATTGAATGTGCAAGTAGTTGCTGGTCCTAAAGATGAAATACTCTATATTGTTATACGCATAATCTTCATCTTCATTGGCATTGCCATTCGAATAAAATGCAAGCACAGATTTCTGTCAGGTTTATTAAAAGCTAGCGCCTACCAGCAGACACGTTATCTTTTTACACGGATAATAAACCCAGCAACAAGAGATTATCAGTTATACAACAGGACCAAAAATGTTGTTGAATGCACATTTGAAATCTGGAAATTCACATTTCGATGTCTGACAACAAGTTTGTAATATAAATTAAAAACACTGTTCGAATATTGCTAGTGCCCAAGGAGGAATTTAATTTGGAAGATGCTTTTGCAGATTGATTAAAAGATATTCTACTTGTATCAGATGTAGGTACAACAAAGGGAATTGCTATTCAAGCTGCATCTATTGAGAGGCATTTTAATGTATAATACCTCTGCAGTTGCTAATGAATTAAATAAACTACCACCAATGCCATCCCCACATGAAATTGTGTTGGATGTTCAAAAAGTCGTAGCATCCTGTAAAATGGCGCTTTCTTCATATTTTAGTTAAATTTAACCTTTGTCATATTATTTGTAGTAACGTAAAGACACAGGTTTTACAATCCAGGATGCTACGACTAATTGAATATCAGATTGTAAAAAACCTTGCTACGAGGTGACCTATCGTCAAATGAGAGAAGTTTTTAGTGGGTAAGAACCAGACGGCTGTAGGATGTCTTTGAAGATTTTCCCTTCTCCCAAATAAAAAAATGTGAAAAAATATATAAGTTGTCACTTCCGGCATATAGAAGAGGCGCCCTGACCTCCACGTTATCCCTTTGCTTAATCAGTATAAAAGTTATATATTTAGGATGAGGGGAACCTCCGCTGTAAGGGTTTCAAGAGAGGGGAAACGATTTCCTCAGTTTTCTGGGGTCATATATAGAGTATATAGAAGATACTAACTGACCTCCGTTTTGCATATATGAGAAGACTACTAGTGTTACGCTGCTACCTCCAACAGCGTTGACAAATCTACCAACAAGTAAACTAACTGTTCCAACTATTTCATTTAAAAACCCACCTAAAAGGACAGTTTAACAAGAATTATTTTTCAAGAAATGGTCCAAGCTAAAGTTTTTAGATTTTCCGAATGATTTGAAATTTGTAAAGCCTCTTTCCGAGCGAAATTTTTCTTCATTGCACTAACTCGAAATCCTAATAAAATTAAATAATTGTTCAAAATTTTGCTTGTCAGTGCAAAACTGTTGAAAAATTATATTTTTTCACATACAGGGTAATTAGGAGCAACACGATACCTAGTCAGAGGTAATTCGTCGATCTACTTTTTATCGCCTATTGTAAATACTGTATAAAGTTGTCGTTTCGTTTTCAAGCAATTGCATGAATGTTCGAAAACATAGTTTTGAAAATATTACATACTAGTTTCCAGTTTCTCGTAAGTTGTCATTAGAAGTTTTTATTGAAACCATAGTTTTGAACAATCAAAACTCAATTGCTTGACAACTAACTCCCAAAGATTTGAACTATGCAACGCAGAACGAAGTAGCTAATCATACTTCAAATAATGGTTAATAACAAATGCATAACAAACCTCACAACCACGACAAATATTAGTCAACAGGTTACTAAATTCGTAAGATACTCTTACTTAAGATACTTTGATCGAAATACTTTACTATATTCTAATGGATAAAGTGGTTTTACGCCATAAACATGAGCAAAGTATCAATAATCAGTATCCCTGTGTCCTAAACTACGGAACCAGTAAGGAAACTAATACCACAGTCTTTGTAGAAGAAGAAAATGTCTTTAGATTTTGTAATGAGAAATATAATTTCGGGAATATTTGAATTCTAGAGAGTACTCCCTAATTCTTTCAAGACCATGTTCTTCAATATTCGGAAACGGAAAATTTATGTAATATTTACACTAAGGTCCGGTATTTCAGTCGAGGGTTAAACCAAAAATTATGGTTACCAACAACCTGTAACTCTAGCTTTCACCTCCAGTTAACTTTTTTTGAAGGTTATCCTGCTCTGAAATACCGGGTCTAAGTGATGAAGAATAGACTAGCGAATTACCTCTTACGCGGTTTCGTGTTTCTCCTGAACACCATGTCTAGTAGGGATTATAAATAAGTGGTCCGATTTTTACCGACAAAATTTATCATTAAAAAACAAATTGTTTGGAAACTCCAAAACAAAATCTTCAAGCTTCATAACTGACAAATTTCACAGAATAAATGAGACCACGAATTATATTCAACTTGAAAATCTCAGAAAGAAATTAACTTAATTTTTAAAAGCGTTTATTGGAAAGTTAATGCAAATAAGTATTTAAAATTTCGTTTTGATATAAATTTTCCCAGGAGTAATTACACAAGTTGGATTCTTAGCAGATTTTGTTGTTTTCAAATAAAACTTGGTTGCCATGAAAATTTCTCAAAATTCTCTTGATTTGAGAGAAATTGACAAGTGATAACCAAGCGAAATTATTAAGTTTAGCAAAATTGTTTGGTAATATTACTCTTGGAATAATTGCATCAATCACTTTTGACAAACTTCTTAATTTCCGTACGTTAACTGGATGTAAACAACCTTTAAGGCAAAAAGCCAATATCGCGTGTATTATAGCAAATCGCAATTTTTATTTTGGGGCTATTGCTGAGACATAGTTTAAAGTATACCTAAGTATAATTGAAGGGCTCTATGCAAGAAGTACCTACCTAAGTCACTTTTCATATTCTGTGATATTTGAGATTTTGATGTTTCAGTTTGATCTGGAAAACATATTGTTTTGATTTTGACTGATCTTTTTTTACTAAAGTAAGTCTTCTTTAGTAAAGAAAGATCAGTCAAAATCAAAATAATGTGATTTCCAGATCAAATTGAAACATCAAATCTGAAAATATGAAATATGAAAAAGTGACTTAGGTACTTCTTGCATAGAGCCCTTCAATTGCAGCTGTGGGAAAAAATAAAAAACCATACAATTGTGTTGGAAATGCTGAAAATTGGAATTATTGTCAACTTCATTTAATAACCCCACTTGCCCATGTACCAATTTCAAAAATAAAAAAAAAGTACATACACGGTACATACATGCACATCAACACGTGGAATTATTAATTGATTCAAATTTTGATAGTTTTTAAACAATAGATTTATTTTATTACGGTAGGCGATATGTTTCCAGAGTTGACTTATATTGTACGTATTCGAACTCATTCATCATCATAAAAGACTAGCTTTTCTAAACATTACATTTTTTGAGCCTCTTAAAAGGGTAAAAACTAAAGAATTATTTACGACTACTAGAGAGAGCGTAACAAATTACATCCGCATTTTAAGAAAACTGGAAGTTGGATCCAATAAAAACACGATCAGTACGAATTCTCAAACATCAAAATATTTGTTATCAATTAAATACAATTAACGATTATCTATTCTTTCAACACTAGTAGCATTTCATTTTGGGATTGCAAGATAGTCAACGTAAATCAATTCTACAAATTACAAATCCACAATTAATACACAAAATAATTTTATGTTAAGTAGAAGTTAAGTGTAAATTAATTACATACTTAAGAAAGTAGCACTTTTTGCCAAAACAATTTAACAAATCTTACTCTTAATTAAACTTTTGACGAGTAACAAAGGGGAACAATTTATGTTAGTAAATTTTAGTGCAAACAATGATTCGACATCATAAATTTACGAGCTTAAGGGTCGTTTAAATTTTCTAATTTGTTTCTTAGTTACATTCTCCATATTAATTGAAATATATATATATATATATATATTTTAGCACGTCAGGCCTTGTAGGCCCATGGCTTGAATACAATTGTTGCTTTCTGAATTACAATTATACTTTCTGAACTACATTGATACTTTCTGATTTACAATTGGTGTTTTCTGACTTACAATTGACGAACCTCAATTACAATTCATGCTTTCTGAATTACAATTAAATAATCTGAACTACAATTAATGGTTTCTGAATTACAATTGATACTTTTCGATTTACAATTGGTTTTTTCTGAATTACAATTAAATAATCTGAACTACAATTATACTTTTTGAATTACCATTGATACTTTCTGATTTACAATTGATGTTTTCTGAATTACAATTACATAATCTGAACTACAATTAATACTTTCTGAATTACAATTGATACTTTCTGATTTACATTTGGTGTTTTCTGAATTTCCAGTTACTGATTTTACTGCCTCCTATGTCCTTAATTACTTCATCCTTCCATCCCGACTTGGGTCTTCCTCTTCTCATTTTTCCACCTACTTCACTTTCCAAAATCTTCTTTGGAACCCTACTATTCTGCATCCTCATCACCTGCCCCGCTTCGTCCTTCCATCTCGACTTGGGTCTTCCTCTTCTCATTTTTCCACTGTTAAAAAACTCATAATCCTCAATTTCCATTGTAGTATTCCCGGTTTGCTTTGTTTCTTGTAGTGCAACTATATCAAACTCATACTTTTTGATTTCACTGCCGATCTGTTTTAGCTTTGCTTCCACAAACGTCTCACTTACATTCCCTGACCCTATTCGTAGATTAACATTCTGCTTTGCACAGCTACTTTTCTCACTTTCCTTTTTCCCACTTGCTTCTCTCTCTATTTTTTTCCTTATGACTTTCGTTTTATTCACCGTCTCATTTAACCTTAATCCCGCCCGTGTCGTCGTACCTCCTTCCCGTTCATCTTCCTCACTTAGTTTTTTGACTGCACTTAGTCCGTTTTCCTTCTTACACCTTCTGTTTTCAGATGCCTTTAATTTGACTCCCTCCTGCTTCCACTCCTCCTCCGTTGCCTTCCATTCCTCCCTCAGTTTTTGAAACTCTTCTACCATTTCATCCTTATTGGTCTTTATTTCTTCCTTGATTTCTGCAGCCCAATTTTTTATCATGCTCTTTAGCTCTTCCATTTCTGCTAACTCTATTTGCTTTTGGGACTCTGGCGACCTTACTACTATTTTGATCTTTTCAAAGGATCGTAATTCTTCTTCTCTTTCCCTTTTTCTAATTACTTTGTCGGAACATTACAACGACCTTTCAACAGAATGCACTTGCAGCGCTCTACTTCCGCTTACTCTCTATCTCACTCACACTTCTACCTTGGATTCAATTACAATCGCTTACTCGTCGCGGTTAAATTCCACGCACTATCGTTCTCTCTCACACCACTAACTCTATCTCAACTACTCGTTTTACAGTTCAACGCTCGAGATGACGACCGTACCAAAATCTTCGTTATTTGGGGCTCCTCACTTACACCACTACTGTTCCTCCTTCCCCCGTTTTTCAATTCCTCCCTTCAACAAATTTCTTCTTATTTCAATCGCTTACTTGTCACGGATTCAACGCTCTAGATGTCCATCGTATTAAAATCTTCGTTATTTGGGGCTCCTTGGTTACACCGCTATTATTCCTCACTTACACGTTCTTCATTTCCTCACTTCACCAAATGTCTTTTTAATTCCACATCACCAACTCTAACAATCCTTACTTTCTTTTCCCTGCGTGACGGAGACGTGTTTACGTTACTCGCGTCGCCGCAACACTACGGTATACCTCTTAATTGAAATATATTTGTAAATGATAAAGTCGACCGTTGGTTGGTTCACCGAGTATAATGACTAGTTCCAAATAAAGCTTGTACACCGTGAATCAATTATGGTCTACTTCTGAAATTTTCTTAGTTGCAACCAAACATACTAATTCCACTTACCGCTTGATACTTACTGCCTTTGATTTAAATTATAAATGGAATCAAAATTGCTTTATTGGCTACAAACGTGAAAATGACAATGTAAAAAATTTAATCAGCAAAGTTACGTAAAAGGACTTAAAAACTAACGCAAAAATTGTTCAAAATGCATTTCATTGTGGAGCAAACAAACTTCGACCCGGTTTAAAAACGGCCTTTGAACGCATTGTAATGTCTCTGGTGTTACGGCCATACACTCTTCACAAATTCGTTGTCTGAGTTCTTCGACTGTATGGAAATGAGTTTGGTAGACTCTTTGTTTTAGTACGCCCCACAGGAAAAAATCTAAAGGTGTTAAGTCTGGACTTCTCGGTGGCCAAGAGTTATCGGAACCTCTTTCTATCCAAACGTTTGTAAAATTGTCATCTAAATATTGTCAGAACAATGGAATGCTAGATGTATTTTTTAACTTTGAAAAATTAGAGATCTAGTGCTTGTTTCAATTAGTATGTTTGGTTGCGTCTAAGAAAAATTCAGAAGTAGACCATAATTGATTCACGGTGTATAACTGAGAAGAAATTGAATTTAATTATTGGAATTGGTATCTCTCTCTCTTTCCTTTTCTGGTTAGTGATTGTTCCACCCTGTTGATAATTTACCCGGATTATGTGTTGATCCAACAACTGCCGTGAACGTATGCACATTACCAAGTCAAGTTAGTTACAATAATACAAAGTCAAAATCTCTAGATAGTTATTGTTTTTCGATAGTAGGTACGTTTTGTAAACTAAAAATCAAAAGTAAATTTCCACAAATTCCCCAAAAAGTATTCCTTATTCTTATTGAGTTATGTTATTCTTAAGAACAAAATTCAGTCACAAGTTGAAAAAATAGTAAACACTTATTTTGACGTGGATATTTAATTATTAATTTTTTATTTTCTTACCTAAAGGATCAGTTGACATTATAATTCCATTATCACATTTTGTACATTTGAGGGTGCTCATGTGAGTTCCTAACTCGGTCGGATCCGAGCATCTGGCACAGCGACAATCAAAGTATTTGCTTTCCTTTAAAAATACTCTTCGAACTAAAGTTGGCCATAACGAATAAGTGTAGCTGGAAAATAATTCTTGAGCTTCTTGAACTTCAACAGTAGCGCGCACGGTTACCCTAAAATAAACTGGTTATAAATTAGAAGAATATTTAAAGTTGCGGCACCTGAAGTCGTCACCGTGATTTTCTCCTTCACATGCTATAGAATGCGTTATATTTGAAATACAGTTGTGAGATAAAATTGCCAGTTTTGGATATAAGCACCGAATCGGATAACCTGAAATCGCGCGTGCCTCAAACGCATTGACTTCTAAAAGACCACAAACTGTGTGAATTAAATCCTCGGAGAAGCGGTTCGCTAATTTACAAGGTTTCTTCAGATATTCAACGATGTTGACTTGATTAAAATTCCATATTGGTAAATTTTTTCTCACATCATTATGAGCTTCCATGTTCAAAATTTCTTTATCCCAACGTTCAGGATTCCGTTCTTTTGCTAGAAGAACTCTACAAAGATGTTTATAAATAAGTGATAGTACTTTTTATAATCAGTTTTCCTACCGTAACGGTGTAATGCATTCGTATTGAAGGCATATGTCTGTTGGATTTGATACCTTCTGAAATTTAACTTTTGCTTCTGCGAAGACTTGGCATTCTGCTTTCTTATGAGCTGGAGCCGATTTACATTTGTTGTTACACACAGGCCATTGGCAAGTTGAACACAAATTGGATGTATCTACTGGAGTTAAACATCCAAGGCATACTGGAGGAGTATCTGAAGAAATTAGATAATATATTTTGTTTCTTCATTATTCGTAATATAAACTTGAGCTACATTGGTTCAATTTCATTGGTGTACATGTCGGGTAAAATTATTTTTTTTGGTCGTATTCCTGCCGGGAAAGAGATAAATGATGAAAACTAACTATAACAAGGGACTCAAAAAATGCGAGACGTCAACGTCTACGGCAAAATACTCTTCACATTTTTTCTTTATTCTAAGGAGTGTATTTTGGTATAGAACGACCATAGATATAGTGTGTTTACAACTACGCTTTAAATATTTTACAACCGGACCTAAATGGATTAGGTAAATGTAATGGACTGCACGTGCCAAGGCTAGACAACTCCGTTAAGGGGCGTATTACAATATTTTTCGTACATAATATAACAAGTGGTCTAAAGTTTCCGATACAATTTATAATTTAAAATATGAGTAGCCAAAGTTGAAGAACGTAGAAAGCTCTTAACTGCTTTAAATTTTGGTAAAATAATTGTTTAAATGTGAAAATTTCCCTAATACCAACCCTGTGTAGGTTTACATAAGGATCTGCAGGTAAGCAAATTTATGATTTACAGGCACACGCCGCCGCCGCTCCTTGAATTTTCATTGTGTACTAAGAGCCCGTTGTAAACTATTTAAAGCGTGTAGTTGTAAACACACTATACCTATGGTCGTTCTATACACCATTGTAGTTTTAAGATTTTTGACTAAGAATTTTAAGAACATCGCCATAAGTTTCTTCGCCAAGTTATACACGTCCTGTATAAGCTACATTAAAATGAAAAAACAAGTAGTTAGTTTGAAAAACAACATTTCTTAATTTGAACATCGCAGCAGCATAAAACAAACATTCTTCTTTCATATGACGTTATTGGTAAGCGTTTCAAAAAATACTTCAAAGAAATTTTCGTATTTATTTAGAAAGTGGCAATTGTATCAATCTCATATATGGGGCAAATTAATACAGATACGAAGCACAATGGTGCAGAAGTCATAATATGAGAAATATATTTCATTAAAGAATATTTTGTTGAATTGTAACATTAGGATTTGTTGAAAAACAGGAATAATTAACTTGGCGGCCTGCTTCACCTTTAAAACTGACAGTTTTTCCTATTATGTACTTTTCCGCATAGTTCAGGTTTAGTTCCTCATCATCACTGGTATTTCTTTATCGCCAATATTCCAAATCGAAACAGATAAGCTTATGTGCCTCCCCTACGATTGTATTAATGTGCTCTAAGTGTACCTACTTCGTGCCAAAATAATTCTACTGTGTATAATAGTCACGAAATAATCTGAATATCGATGAAAATAGCGGTACTAATATAGTTACATCACTAATAATTTGTTCGACACAATATCAGAACAAAGAAATTTAATTGTCTCCCCATGTACTACTATTCACCATTTCTCAACTCTTATGAGATGCGCATCATAATAATACAAATATTCGGTTCAAACGGAATTGAATATTCTAAAGGAAAAAATTAAACTTGTATCAATGTTCAGCGTGTATCAAGGTGTCTCTCTCTCCTACTAGTACAAACACAATTTCAATTTCGAACGTTCTTGAACTATTTAGGTAGAACTAACGTAGGTACCTATACACATGGAAACTGCAACACCAAATATGGGTGCGATTTTTTTGACCAAACTAAGCAGAAACTTGTAACTATTCAAAGGCAATAAATAATTGATTAGAATTTCAAAGAAAAAGAACAAAAGGTTAACACAATTTAATTTAATTACCGCTATTAGTTTCATACCTCCGCACTCTCCTTGGGATATGGTGTCCCAACGAATATGCAATTCATACCAGACAGCTTCTAGGGTTTCTCTAAGTTCATCAGTTGACTAGAAGTAGGGAGATCTGGCTGGACATAACAAGATATTGACATGGGCCTCTTTGAACCGGTTTAGAGAAGTACTCGCTACGTCGGGACGGGTATTTGAGCTGCTGAAGAAATGAAAGAAGATGGGGTTCCACCACCTCATCAACGTAACGCTAGTCAATTTCTGATCTCTGGTTAGGTAATGGAAGTTGTCCTGTGACCCTTCGAAACATTAATTGCTGAATTCAGACTTTGCTATCAACCACATCTTGTGTTACCACGTACGGCTCAACAACTACAGCAACGTTTAGAGTGGTGTAGGTTGCAAATGCACTGAAACGTGAAGTGACATAGGGTAGTGTTCAGTGATGAATCTCGATTTTATTTAGGGATGCATGATGGCTGCATGCGGATCAGACGAAGATGTGACGAACGTCGCGATATTCAATTTTCTGTAGCATATGGGAGTAGGGTTGGTGTTAATCTGAGTCACCATGAACGCCCAGCGTTACGTTGATGAGGTGGTAAACCCCGTATTCTTCCATATCTTCAGAAGCTCGAAGACCCACTTTTCCAACAGGATAATGCCCGTCCCCAAATAGCGAGAACTTCTTTAAACCGGTTAGAAGAGGCCCATACTATGACCAGCCAAATTTCCCGACCTCTCACCAATTGAACACGTGTAGGACATTATGGAAAAAAAACTGATAATGTCCTGCAAACACTAGAAGCTCTCCGGCATGAATTACAGGTTGGTTGATACATCATACCCCAAGAGAG
This sequence comes from Dascillus cervinus, assembly GCA_949768715.1. Taxonomy (NCBI): domain Eukaryota; kingdom Metazoa; phylum Arthropoda; class Insecta; order Coleoptera; family Dascillidae; genus Dascillus; species Dascillus cervinus. The sequence continues at coordinate 28,699,264 of OX458323.1, forward strand.
CATTGACTACCTACTGGAGTCAATGCCACGAACAGTGAGGGAGTGTGCAACTAATAGCGGCGGCGCAACACATTATTAATAAAAATTAAATTAAATTGTGGTACTCTTTTGTTCTTTGAATGGTAGTTATACGTTTCCACCAAGTTTAGCCAAAAAAATTGCACCCCTATTGTTTACAGCACTGTCCCACTAAAGGGGCCTACACACACTACGGTATATCTGTAAGGTTTATCTCTCCGGTCTGTCGAATACGATCTACCGGATACAGAAGCGCATCCACACGATTACGGTTTTTTTGTCAGTTCTCTGTAAAAGCGGTGGCGTCAACACACGATGCTTTAGCGGTAGTAGCATTACTATTATCTATGGAAAAGCACCCTACACGCAAAATAAAACGTAAACAGTGGTGTAAAGATTGGTTAAGGGCGGCCCAAAAATGGTGGGGGTTTGACAATTTTATTCCACAGTCCAAATGTTTCTAAGCTAAGAAAGTGTAATAATTTTTCTGCTTCATAGATGGCCCGACAATATCAAAAGAAACATCAAATCTATTTTTAGAATTTCTGGGATGGGAGACAGGGTATTTGCGTCCTTGTTGCACAGTGACGTTACTCGTAGAACAAATCCAAATACCCATTGAACTGAATTACACATAAAATTGAATTAAATTTGAATGGTTGAATTTTTTTAGAAAAAAATGTATTCCTCTAATCAAAAAAGAATAATCGCTAGTAATACCATAAGAAGACACCAATTTAGACACACAAATTAAACATTTTAACCCTTTAAGGACGGAATTTATTTTCGGTTACAGATCCCATGGGATGTAGTTAGATTTGTGTCGCGAATGTGCGACATTCGGGAAAACTGCTTCTTTTCTAGTGTGACGCGTATGGGCGACATACGTCTTTAAAGGGTTAAAAAACAAACACAAGCTCAACATTATAAAAGGCTGAAATGTAAGATAATTGAAAATCAACAAAACAGGAAAATTTTAAAATTGTCATTGTTTAAGCAGGTCAGTGGTCCCTAGCAACCAGAATTGACGTACAAATCGTCCCTAGAGCGACGGGCTCCAGCCTTGAATATCGCAAATTTTCTAATTCTTTTGTGCTGCGACAAATTTTATGATGGTTATAAATTTCTTATTTTAAAAGCTTTTAACTGCGTCTTTAGGAACTACATATTTGACACTTTAGTTTGAAAATCGTTTTACATATTTTGTCCCACTTCGTTGATTAAAAATTCAAAACCGGCGCTTGGTATTCTGGCAAAATTTTTAAAATTTCCGTCACACCGCAATTCATCATTAACCCTTTGAGTGACAAGGAGCGCAATCGCGTTCGTCAATACACTGTCCGAAAATGCCAGGAGCGCGATCGTGTTTTTGCTTCCGCACTAACTAATACAATCTCTCTTTCATACTTATCGATTCTTGTTTATTGTTTATTGTTTTTGGAATTGGCAATTCTAGCTAATTCTCTAAAAATCACTTTGGCACTCAAAGGGTTAATTACAAAACGGAACAATGTCGTCGGCTTTTAAATCGTTGATGATGTCGCTGCCCATTACCACTGTATCGCTTTCGAGACCTTAATAATGGGCAAATCCAAAATCTTTTCTTTTCTTTTTTCTGTGCACCACTTAAAATTACATATCCTGCAGCCGCGAGAAGAAAGTCTTTCTGATTTACCATTGCTTTGACTAAATTTTTTTTGTATCAACCGATTATGCAAAACACAGTTTTCCCAGAAGCTTCATGATTTAAGTACTTTATTACCTCCCATAAATAAATGAATTCGAACTTACCTACCTGCGACAGTTGTATTCCAGATGTTTCAAATATCGTTCAACGAAATAAGATTCATCATATTATTTATGGCGTTGAGTGACGTTTATAGATAATATGTCAATATATAAATTAAATTGCAAAAAGGTGCAAAATTTTCTTACCAAATACCACTGGACGTTAAATTAAAATCCGAAAATTTTTTCTCGGATATGAATATTTTAAGAAAATTATCCCTCGCCTGGGGCTCGGAATAATTTTCAAAATATTCATACCTTCGAAAAAATTTTCGGAAAAAATTTAACCTCTAGTGGCATTACTAGTAGGCCAAGCAATAAAGCATTTTTTCATGCCATAAATACTACCCAGAAACCGACTGTGCGATTACATAAAGGACAGTTAGTAGATCAATTTGGCATAATTTTAGACTCGAGGACCATAATTTTTAATTTGCTATGAACAATTTAGAAGAAAAAATCGTTTTTTTTTTAGTTTTTTGCTTGTAAAATGGAAACTAATGAAGCAATCTTAATGTTGTCAATAGACGAATTGTAGAGAATTAAATTACGAAGAGAATGAGAGGTCGAATGTCCCGATCCAATAATTAGAACCGGAGAGAACCCGGAAAATCCGGAAATTTCAGTGTTTTTTAAAAAAATTCACAATTCCCACATTTTTTTATTTTAAGAACTGACAACGCATTTTGCTAAGTTTATAATGAGAAACTGTTCAATTAAAAGAAATAATATTAAAAAGCTGTATTTTTTATTTAAACATTATAAAATAACCTTTTGAATACCACTTGAGAGTGCGAATTAATTAGAAAATAATTTTCCAGTATTTTCTCTAACTTGTTGCCATTCTCGAGCCCTACGGGCTCTCGTATTTATTCTCTGGCAACAAGTTCTCGAAAATCTGTCGAATTATTTTCAATTTATTCTCACTCTCTTGTGATATTACTGATGAAAATAAGAACACTGGATTACATATGTAAATTCACGCGCCTACTCTAGGGTTAAATACCCGGGAAAGACGTCGAACTGCTAGTAAATTTATAATCGTACCCTCTGGTGGATGGTATCCAAACTTTCTCAGCTAATGCGTCGGCCATGTTTTCACGGAACTGTAAACTTGAATCGAAAAATGTACTTCGAATCGAAAATATTAGGAATTGAACTGGAATATTGAGTAAACTCCGTTGGCGGCAATTTTTTCTATGACCTAACACCTCTATCATTGAATTTGAAGATAACATATAACTGGTTTTTGGTTGTGTTAAAACATCAAATAAACTACTACACGGCCAATGAATTATAATATGAATACCATTCTGACCAAGTTTGACGCATTAATTTACTAATAATATTTCTTTATAAACGATATGTTTGATAAAACGAGTGTAATTTACATTATACGAGGGGTATGCATTTGAACCGTGGTGACATCTATTATTCACTTTAGTGTAATGGCCGGTCTTAAAAGAAAGAGAGCGGTATTCGCATGTAAATTTGATGCAGCGATTAAGATTTGCGCCGAAAGATTGGCACAATTACATGCGAATGGACGATAAAATACGCACAGTTCACCCTTTCCACTGTCTTTTTTAGGGTCCATTCTATCACTTTCGAAAAAGTGAAATCTGAGTGATAATGGAGTTTTTAAACTATCCTAGCAATTTAAACAGTTAACCCCCATTCGATTTTTTTCAAAGGCCATTGAATACCACTTTCAGAAATATCGACGATTATTTTATTTTACTAACATTGTGCTATTTCAAAAATGAACACGCTATTATACTGATAATACCATTCAAATTTTGATACTTTTTAAAAATTAATTACATTACATTCAATTGTACAAATTTAACAATAAAAGCACTTCAGCTGCGTGTCGTATTTTTAATACATGCAACTAATTATTATAATTTAATCGATAAATTCAATTCAGTGAAGGTACGGAAGCGTATTGTTTATGTAGATTATTTAACTTTACAGATTTGCGTTGTTGAGACCTATTGAGGATTTTTGTCTGTGATGTAAAAATGTCGCTTTTGAAAAAACAAAATTTCGGTGACAATATTGATAAACAAGCAATTTAGGGTTTACTGGAGAAAGTGTTTTCGGTTCCTCATAAAATGTTAAAAGGAAAGAATTAAAGATCATTCACCATGTCGTGTTTTTTAAGGGTTAATTTATTGCAGGGTGACTTTCGAAAAAACTAAATCTCAATGACAAAGCGTCAATTGTCAATGATAAACACATTTTTTAGGAGAAACTCGAGAAAGCGACTTTCAATTTCAGTGAAGGGTTTATTTATTGTGACTTGAAAAAACAAAATCTCAATGATAATAGTGTTGTTAAAATACACAAACAATTTAAACAGAAAGTGGCTTTGACCCTCCATAAAATGTTGAAGAAAAGAATGTTTTTCAGTTTTGGACACGTGCAACCAATTTATTAAAGAAACGAGACGTGCGGGCGAGAGACCTTGTCTGCGGCAAATTTAAAAAAACTGAGATGACCGGATTGCTTTCCTATACACGGTCCGATATGCCTGTACGGTTTTATTTATCGAATGAAAATATCTATTTGCTGAGGCGACCTGTGCAGGCGGCCGGATCGTCACCGTTTAATCGTCCACACGTTCTGGTTTACCTGCACAGGCGCACCGGAGCGACAAACCGCACAGGTATACCGTAGCATGTGTAGCCCGCTTAACTGTGCAATTTTTAAGTGTAATAATATTTATTTCATGTTAAAAGGGATTTGTGTGCAGAAGTTGGTTGCTGTAAAAGCATAGTACATCGTTTATGAACCAAACTCTGTATTTAAGTCTTTATTAAGTTATGAAACGAGTTTGTTGCGCGCCTGTGGATTCATTAAAAGTTTGACGATTGATTGATCAAAAATAAAAAAGTTTACACACTGTTTATATATTAGGTGTTCTACAAGTCGCAAAGTTTTACCTATTTGTTTTTGCCATAGAAATAAAACTACAGTAGACTCCCGTATAACGCGAGTACCTACAACGCGCTAAAAATTATTGCGACAACTTTTTCATATACCGCAATTTTTAATGTATTGGAACATTTTGTTATTTTTGTTATCCATACTATACCAGAAAAATTCTCGTATAAGACAAATTTCTATAACGCGATTTCATAGAGCGCGGAACGTATTAACCGGGTTACACGGAAGTTTACTGCAGTCAATTATAGATCTACCTTTTGGCACGATCTGTTTGAATCTTCTTCTCAAATTAAAAACTACGGTATAGGGAGCGTCAAAAGTTCGAAGCAATCGGTAAATCTAAAACTATTTAGTTTTGAAAACAACCGAAAAATTAGTCAAATTTAATTGCACACTTTCTAATATAATTCTTTTTCTTGTCTTCGCTGATTTTTTTTTCATGATTTGGAAAATATTATGTCAAAAGACGTGAAATTGACTTGTTTTTAGATTTTTCCGAAAACTCGACAGTTTCAGATTTATCGAATTCTTGCGCCACTTACTTTTCAACAATTTCAATTCAATGACAACGACATAAAAATAGCCCTTTACATATGGCAACAAATTGAGGAAGTAGTTGAAAAGTAAGTGGCGTAAGAATTCGATAAATCTGAAACTGTCGAGTTTTCGGAAAAATCTAAAAACAAGTCCATTTCACGTCTTTTGACATAATATGTTTATTTACCTACAGTGGGCGGCAAAAGTGACGCAAGGAAGGGAAAAATTTTATACCTCATTTTGACAATTCAAAAACCTATCAAAATCATGACAAATAAAATTAAATTGATATTTTAAAAAATCGGTGATGCTAAGAAACAGGCCGTATATAAAAATGTTTTGATGAAAAATGTAAAATGTGAAGTGTTTTTTGGATTTTTTTCAAAATTCAATAATTTAAGATTTATAGACTTGTTGCGTTATCTACTTTTGTCGTTCAATTTTCATAATTTCCTGTTATGTTACGATGTGTAAATTTATCTGCTGTTCAAAGTTTAGCGTCAATTACTTAAATCTACTGTTCTGAATCCTTCCTTTTTCAATACGGTATGAAGTACCTATTTCACTAATTCAATTTTTTATTTACTCTGATTCACATTTTGTGCTATTAAAACAACATTCCGCATTGAAACTTTCCATCTCAAATAATTTCTGACATTTTTTGCAAGATATTTTTAGCGCCACTTGGGAGAGCTGTAAAGGATAAGTTTTCAGACCAATCCAGTCTACAGCTAAATTAAATATTGAATTTCAAAAATACCTGATTTAGGTCCGAAGGCGAAGGGTACTTCGGAAAAAATTATTTCCCCCGGCTGTAAGCATTTCGATGCAACTGCAATTCGACCGAGCGGCGATTTTTGTTCTATTTTCAGAAAATCCTGAAATAGCACCTTTCACATTAATTTTCCGGTAAACTTTACATTTTTACCTTAACTTCCTGATTCATGTTTATTCTAAAGATAAATCGTAACGATGAGTTACAACAAAGATACCTCGTGCAGCGCAACTAATAAACTTCTGTGAACTGATTTTCGCCATTGGTTCAATCCAAACAGAGTTTAAAAATGGAACAGGTGTAACATGCACTCAATAGCAAATTAGTCCGTTATTTTTGGATTTAATCGAATTTTCAGCAATCATTACATATAGGCCAAGCAACAGATCAAAATAAATGTCATAATTTAACATAAATACTACCTGGAAACCGACTGTGCGATTACATGAAGGACAGTTAGTAGATGAATTCTGCATAATTTCCCACTCGAGGACCATAATTTTTAATTTGTTATAAACAATTTACAAGAAAAATCGCGTTTTTTTTAGTTCGTTGCTTATAAAATGTAAACTAATGTAGCAATCTTAATGTTGCCAGTAGACGAATTGTAGAGAATTAAATTACAAAGAGAATGAGTGGTCGAATGTCCCGATCGAATAATTAGAACTGGAGAAAACCCGGAAAACCCGGAAAATTCAGTGTTTTCTTAAAAAATTCACAATTGCGACATTTTTTAATTTTAAAAACTAAAACTTTGCACACAGATAGCTATTTATATATACTTTATGTGTGCAAAACCCCGATTCCGTTGGACTAACGATTATTGCACAATCACCATTTCAATTTTTTCTGCGATATTTTCGCGGAGGGCTGGATGCTCCTGTAGTTGTCCGATTTAAATTTTAAAAATAGAATTAAAAATTCGATGTGCGCAGCAACAAAACGTCCATTTTCGATTTTCCATAAAATGCAGCAAAATATGTGAAAAACGGTCGTGAATATGAGTAAAAACGGGCAACCCCGCGAAAGCGGTCGATTAGTGGGAGGTGACAGCGCTTTAGGGGAAGCGCAGCCCGGTTCTATTTCTATATAAAGTTCTTCCCCTCAGCGCCCGATCTTCCCCCACTACTCGATTACTTTCTTTTGCTCGACCGTTTTTACTCATATTCACGGCCGTTTTTCACATATTTTGATGTATTTTATGGAAAATCGAAAATGAACGTTTTGTTGCTGTGCTCGTCTAGTTTCCAATTCTGTTTTTAAAATTTAAACCGGATAACTACAGGAGCATCCAGCCTTCCGCGAAGAAATCGCAGAAAAAAATTGAAATGGTGATTGTGCAATAACTGTTAGTCTGACAGAATCGGGGTTCTGCACACATAAAGTACATATAAGTAGCTATCTGTGTGTAGAGTTTCAGTTCTTAAAATTAAAAAATGTCGGAATTGTGAATTTTTTAAGAAAACACTGAATTTTCCGGGTTTTCCAGGTTTTCTCCAGTTCTAATTATTCGATCGGGACATTCGACCTCTAATTCTTTTCGTACATTAATTCTCTACAATTCGACTAGGGACAACATTAAGATTGCTTCATTAGTTTCCATTTTACAAGTAACGAACTAAAAAAACGCGATTTTTTCTTGTAAATTGTTTATAACAAATTAAAAATTATAGTCCTCGAGTGGGAAATTATGCAGAATGCATCTACTAACTGTCCTTCATGTAATCGCACAGTCGGTTTCCGGGTAGTACTTATTTATGTTATAAAAAAATGCTTTATTGCTTGGCCTAATAAGACAACAGAAAACTTTGCTGAAAATTAAGAGTTATTTGAAGATTTTGCTGTTTTAAACAAAAAATTTATAAAAAATTCAAAGGCGTAAATATTTCATGATAACATTGCCCCACTTCCAGGTATCGACGTTTATAATTTTATCATTGTCTGTGGCAGCATTGCATTGGGTGTTGTGGTGATGGAAAAGTTAACCTAAAAATGCCGGTATGAAAATTATATTATTTTAATGTCAAAATCGCTGTTTTGAATAACTTATTTGGCAAAATTCTGTCATTCTGTTTATAACAATAGTTTAAAATAATCTAATTTCAGATGTCACCAATTGCCGAACATGGAATCATAGTTACTGTCTTAGCTACATTATTTCTTAATTTTAATTATTCGTTGCACAGGATAGAAGAAGGACATGTTGGAGTTTACTTTAGGGTATGTTATTGAATTATTTTTGTTATTAAGTGCCTGATTTTAAGCGAAACATCTAAACTGTCGACTGTTTCTGCGCATTAAAAATGATTCCAGGATGAACGAAAACACTCTAAATATTTAGCAAAAGTTTTGCATCATTTCTACTAGTAACAAGTAATGTAAGAAACTGTTCCGATTCTCTTTCAAATTTCTAACATTACATTGTTGATATGACTGAAAAATTCTGTTTGTCGGCTTTTGTACTGCGTAGAAATATTCCACTGAAATTTAAAAGTTAGCTTCAACAAAAATGTACAATGCCTACATAAAGGGTTTGTTTATTGCAGATATCAGTTCTGGACCTATTTCTAATGCAAAACTTTTTATACATATTTTAACTAAAATTAAAACATTGTTTCATAACATTTTCTTGTATCTTAATTTTTGTTCTCAAAGGGAATCTAATTTATGATTAATTATTCGTTTAACAAATGGTATTGAGACTGATATAGAAAATTTCTAATATACCCTCCGGAAAAAAAATATATATACTGTTGGATTTATTTTCGAAGGCTTGTGGACAAAAATTGATTAGATTGTGCAAAAGAACGTTTTAGCGTTAAGAGCCCAAATAATTGCAAACAGTAATTTGATAGCTATTAAATAATAATGGTACCTAGCTAAAATATTCATTTCTTATAAAGAGTATACAGGGTTCACAGCTACCTGGAAATGTCAGGGAATTTGGAAATAAATCAAAATATCATCATGCATTTTATAAAAAATCAGGGAATTTAGTTTATGTACCTGGAAAAACGTTTAAGACTAGATAAAAAAATTTTTGACCGGTTTAGTTAAGAGCACAAATTATTAGAAAAAGTTTAGGGAAAATACTCCAGAAGGGTCAGGGAAAACCTGGAAAAGTCAAGGAATTTGAAAACACAGAATTACTGTGAACCCTGGTATACATTTTTATTGATCCTACATGCACTTTAGAGACAATTGACCTTATTTTACTATGATTATTTGGGTCACGTAGGATATTAAATATGAAGAATGCATTTAATATTACTGTGCGCAAGGAAGGACAGGTTTATTAAACACTACTTTTGAATAATTGATTTAATCAATAATTTTCATAAGTAATATCACAAGAGAGTGAGAATAAATTGAAAATAATTCGACAGATCTTCGAAAACTTGTTGCCAGGGCTCTCGTGTCTATTCCCAAATGGCAACAAGTTTGAAAAAATAACTGGAGAATTATTTTCACTTGTAATACTACTAGAGGTTAAATTATTTCCGTAAATTTTATCGAAGGTATGAATTTTCTTAAAATATTCATAGCCGACAAAAAAATTCCGGATTTTAATTTAACGTCGAGTGGTATTCGGTAAGAAAATTTTGCACCTTTTTGCAATTTAATTTATGTATTGACATATTATCTATAAACGTCACTCAACGCTATAAATAATACGATATTTTGATTGCAAGTTTATGGGAAGCGTTGAATGGCATTTAATGTCAAATGGCATCGTTTAAATTCTGGTTACATGTACTTAATGTAAGTATTAGTGACAGTAATTATGACGTCAAAAAATTTCCACTAAAATTCACTCTAGGGTCCTACCCAATCGGAAAAAATTTCCAAAAAAATCAATGAAATAAGCGAGAACTGCTTCAAATTCAAAATTTGGACTAAAATCGAAAAGTACGTTTACGTTGTTCCTATATCGAACTCCGGTTGTTTTAAGGGGTTGCACCACCTTGACGCTCGGAAAAATGGGTATAAATTATAAAATAACTTTTATTTTACATGAATACATTATAGTTTTTTCTACTTTGGTACCATAAGTGAGTTTTTGTGAAACTAAAAGTAGTGTCACAAAGGAACTTTTTGTGAAACGGCTTTTGTTTTTTTTTTTAATACTTATTACGTTGGTATTGCTGTAATAGCACGCTGACCGGCGTCGGGCATCTCTACCGAGCTCCTATCAAGGTCAAGCCAAGTGTACAGCTTAATTCTTCCATGACTTATTCACAAAAATATCAAATTCGAGATTTTAAATTTGAAGTTTTAGTTGACATATGACACATGACAAATACCAACACAAGCAGTACCTAATCCTAAAAATCTCTAGAATATTTAGAAAGCACAATTTTCAAATTTTCATGAAACTAAGAGCGCCAAAGTAGAAAAAATAGTATATTACACTCGTTTTATAAGACGTATTGTCGCACTCATGACATTGGAGCACTCCTCGCTTCGCTCGTCGTGCCCCAAACTTATTCGTGCGACAATAGATCGTCTTATAAAACTTGTATAATAATATACTATTGTGAACAATTTAAAAAAAAAAACGCATTTAAAGAATGGCGGAGATATTATAAACCGTCAAGTAGGACCCCTTTTGAAAATTCTTGCCAACGATGGTGGGATTTTTTTCTGTCCAGGTATCGTTTGAAAAATAAAAAAAAAAATTATTGAAAAAGTTAATACTTAGCTAAAATGTAGCATTAGGGGAAAAAATTTAAGATTTTTTGTAGAAATGGCGACTATTTGAAAAAAAAATCAATTTTCTACCAAAATTTTGAGCTTTGCAAAATTATAAAAATGAAGGCGGCATCCAATCAAAAGTATAAACAATAAATCTAGCCAAAAAAAGAAAAATTAATTTTCTGGAAATCTGGTCTTATGTGCAATAAATTACCTCTAATTTAAAAAGGACGAATTAAAAATTAAAGCGGTTGTAGCCATTTGATTTTCAATGATTATTAGAGTATGGGTTGCTAAAAAAATAATCGTAATAACAAAAGGAACCAAAAAAAGCATTAATTTTTTTTTTTTTATTATTTAATCGTATCCCATATGGGACATAAAATTCTATGAAGAAACGTAAAGAGAAATAAACTCTAATTTAAACTTATTTAACTTTTTCATTTTCCTTATGTGGACATATAATTGTAAATATAAGTAAACTTACTTTTTTGTGTCCATTGTTTTTCACATATTTATTATTAATACAGTAGAATCCGGTTATAACGGCTCCGGTTATAGCGAACCACCGGTTATAACGAACTTTATTTCAAGTATCGACATTTTCCCCTATGTAATAATGTAAAAAACAATCGGTTATAACGAACTCGGATATAACGAACTATCGGATATAGCGAACCTGAAAAGCCGAAATTAATGAAATTTTAATCGGCTATAACAAACTTTGCATTGTATATAACACGTAATAACCTTTGAATCTGATGATGACTTGTCAGTAAATCAGTGGTTACAGAAAGAGAAACAAAGGGAACGTGAATTTCAGCAATTGGAAAATTCAATTTTTTTCGAAAACTTACAACTAGAATATTTAGGTATTTGTGGTAGACAAAAGTGACCACGAAGAAGCCAATAAGGATGAGCCGGAATCACCAACATTACAGATTTTATGTACACAGGAAGCTTTGAAAAGTATTAACAACATTCGTAATTTTGTACAGAATTATGGTGCTCCGATTATTGAAAATGTGTGGACAATTTATAATTTTAAAATGCGACAGTTCAGTCGAAAATAACCATTTTTTTCAAATAAAATTACTTATTGCATTTTGCTTTGTTTCACTTAAGTTTAATCCTTATATTTATAATGGTTTTATACATATGCATATTTATATTAAACAATAACGGTCTCATAAAACACTCTTGTATTTATTCTTTCATTAACGCTTATAACGAACTTCGGATATAACGAACCGATTTTGACGGTCCCTTAAGGTTCGTTATAACCGGATTCTACTGTAATTTAACTTAATTTTAAGTTTAAGTCAAGTCATGTTTTGTTATAACATTGTATCATTATAATATAACACTTTAAAAACTTTTAAAATTTTTAAAGTGATTAGTATCAATGTTTTAAATAATTGTGTTTGTATTAAATATATTTAATAATATGTGACAAAACTTTTTAAAGTGTTATATTATAATGATACAATGTTATAACAAAACATGACTTGACTTAAACTTACATTTAAGTTAAATTATTAATAATAAATATGTGGAAAACAATGGACACAAAAAAGTAAGTTTACTTATATTTACACCTAATTTAAACAATATTTAAATTAGAGGGAATTTTGGAATTTCATCTGATCAGTGCTGACCCTCTGAGACGGATTCTTGCGTTCTGTACCAATGTCCAGCTGGCAACAGCGCGGCAGCGGAAGTAGCCTTACGAATGCGCTTTTCTTGTGTAGCAAAGTTTATCGGAAAAACTGCTAACGTTTTGATCTTGGTAAATATACAAATTACTTTTTGACGAACAGTGGTGTTTTAGTGCTTTTGTGTGACTGTGGTTTAAACTTATTCAAGAAGCTGTGAAATGGGTAATTACACGCAACTAAGGAAAGGGTCGTTGTAAAAAATTATCCAGTAAGAGGAAAAGCCGCAGAAACGCTGCAAAAAAAAGCTACGTAAGTACCTGATCCAAATATTAATTAAAGAAACCTAGCCACTGTTATACAGTATTTTTTAATTTGAATTTCAAAAATACAGTATAGAGGATGCTAGTGCACAGTGAGACGAATATTAAACAATTTGAAGAGGAACTCCAATTTACTCAGTTAACTTTAATTAATTGATACAAAACGCTAGTATTAACATAACTTTAACATATTATAAGGCCTCTAATAAAATTCAAAAATGAAAAACAATTTTAAAAAATTCATCAAAAAATTATGACAATCCACTCAGTGTGGAACATGTACGGTACACAGTGGGACGACTTGTGGTACAGTGTAAGACTTTTTTTTTAACGTACGTTGTACGTGCAGAATGAGACTGAAAATTTTACAAGACCCGACTTCAAGCATTATTGACGCAATGCTTGTAGGTTCAGGAAGTATAAATAATTTTACTGTCTTACTGTGTCCACTATCTCACTGTGTACTACCTCCCCCTACTAACTTTTTTGCCTGAAGCCCTGAAGTAACAGTTTCTATTATTCAGTAGTAACGCTAAGTTTTTTTTAGTCTCAATAAAAACGTAGTGAAATATGTTACCGGGTCTACTTCATCAAAATTATGTACAGTCATTAACGAGTAAGTAGGCATCTAGATAGGAAAAACGAGCTAAAATAATGTCATTTTTTAAGCTTTACTCTAAGCGAGTCTCGGATTCCCAGTACATTCACTAATATTCAATTACAAAGCAGTTTAGAACCTACGTCGGAATCGATGGATCGTGAAATAATAGACAAGGAACTATCCGAGTGCTTCAATCCAAACAATATTAGGTGTGTATGCAGGTCTGTTAATGCTTTTTTCTTTTGATCTTATTAATAACATTTCGATAGTACTTAATAGAAATATATTTTTTTAAAGCAGGACGGATTTAACCTCTGAATCAATGGTGCATGAAGAAATAGGGGCTACTGACAAGAGAATGTGCACAAGCAATATGTATGTTTTACACTCCTTGTACAAATTTGTTAATGAGTTTACTTTTTTAGTGAAGATCAAGGAAATTCTTCTACTGGCACACATGAAACATTCGATTGTAGTATATCTGATTTGTATGTGATCAGAGAAATTAGAAAAGGCTTGAAAAGCTCATTTCTTCTAAAATGTAAAATGTGCGCAATAGAACAATGCATTAGTTCTGAAAATGATAATTCTTTGGAAAAAGTAACCCCTGATATTAACTCTGCTGTTACGGTAGCTTGTATTTCTACTAGAATTGGCTACAGTCAATTGGAAGAAATTATGGCTGCAATCAATATGCCAATAATGGCATGTGGGATATTTGACAATTACCAGCAAAATGTTGCAGAAGGTATCCGAAAAGCTGCATGGAAAAATATAGAAGAAGCTGGCCGACAGGAGGCTCAATTGGCAAGGGAACTAGGGGAACATGACAAAAATCAGATTCCATGCATAACTGTAATAACAGATGTGCATGGTCAAAAGGACCTTACAATGTCAACTACGATGCTCTTTCGGGAGTGGTAAAAAATGTTATGATAAATAGTCCCATTTACGACAAATGCATATTTTTTCAGGGATGTATTATAGGACAAAGAACTGGTAACGTTTTATATATAGGTGTTCAGAATAAGTAGTGCTACGTCTGTGCGCGTGCGTCTTCGAAAAATTTAGGACCATCTGAACACAAGTGTTACCTAAATTGGAAAGGTAGTTCTACTGGGATGGAAACCGATATCATATGTGAAGGTTTTAAATGCAGTTTAGCAATGCATGGTATAAAGTATACAGGAATGGTAGGTGATGGCGATAACTCTGTTGACAAAAAATTGCGCAAAGTGAAACCATAGGATAATTAACTCGTGGAAAAGGTGGAATGTCGGAATCATCATATAAGAAATTTTCCGGCAAAAATAAGAGAAGTAACAAGTAAGAAAGTTATTTGTGCAATCCTCCTACAAGCTAACCCATAATGTTTTTTTTAAGAGCGAACAAGAAGTTTTTCTAAAAATTTGCTTGTACCTTTTGTTCTTCGCAAAGCTGTGGAATCAAATGCACAAAGATTAAGAACAGCTGTAACTTCAACAACGCTATTTCGAATAAAAGAAGACACAGAATTCGCAGAGAAAGTGCAAATTATTTATTTAAAATCTGCCGTTGACGGTTGTCCGAGAATACATTTTGTACATTGTACAATTGCCTGAACTACACGACCACAAATTTGTATAAGAAAATGTTGCAAGATTTTGTTAATAAAAAGTATTATGGTGTATGGTATGCTATTTTGTGACTGGTTTAAAATGGTGTATTACACGATAGCATATAATTTCAAACAGGAGTTGCGCAGTTTAGCTAACATTTTACCAAAAAGTAAACAACCTTTAAAAACGAAAGGCGTTGTGTTTACAATACAATGTCAGATTTTGACCAAGTTACTTTGGCTTTAAGTGCTGCTGCTAATGCAATCGTATTATTAATGCAAGGTTTAAAAAATCAGAAACAAAGACGCAATAAAAAGTTATGATGCCGAAACTGCAAACGCGCATGCATAAGAAATGTGATGGAAAAATGTGATGAGAATAGAACAGGTCCTACTATTTTTGCTAACATATTCTAGTAACGTTTCTAACGATACCGCACGTGTATTACACCATAATATTTTTTGTTAACAAAATCTTGTAACATTTTCTGATAGGAATTTGTGATCGTGTAATACAGGCATAATACAGGCATTACATTACACAGCCATATCCTCAACATTTTTCTTGCTCACCCTCGAAATGTCTTTTTGCAGATTGAGAGCGATAAGGGCCTATGGGAAAAAGAAATGCTACCGCGCCTAAAAATATTTTATTTTAATTGTCTTTTACCTGAATGAATAGATCCCAGAGTTAAAAGAGGATTAAAAATAAGAAAGTCGCCGAGAGATGCTATTTGGGATTATTCTAAATTAACTTTATAATTAAAAAATAAAAGCAAATAAGTGTGTTTCTATTTACATTAAATACCCTTATAAATAAACTATTCTTATATTTTCTTATACAATATACGAGTATGTACATATATGTAATTAGAGATATTGTCGCGTGTCGCAGAACTGAAAGTTTTCAGAGATTTGTTGATTCATAAATAACGTAATTCGTAAATCATGGCTGGTAGCTGGCTATGCGAAATGTATTGTTGCAGTGTTGCCACTGTCAATCTCCGTATGAACAACGCCGAATGGCAGAGCGAGAGTGCGACGTACTTATATGATTGAAAAATTGTCAGATGCATTTCACGGAACGCGAGGGGTGTATTGGTGGAAACGGCGGTTGAGTCACGTGCTCTAGAGCTCTCTTAATCCCAGGAATTAAAAAAAATGAAATGTTTTATTTGTTTAGCGGCGCTATAGTTCATTTTTTAATTCGACATAAAAAATAAAAAGAACAAACTACACTAGAACATTCTTTATAACATGCTGGATGCAGTTCTTCCAATGATCATATGTGACATTATTTATAGCTTGTAAGAGGAGAGGTTTAACTTGAGCTAACTTAAAAGTTTTGTTTTTCGAAGCTACCTTATTTTTCATTTTTTATCTCGAATTAAAAAATGAACTATATGTAGATATGATGAAAAAAATTAAATGTTTTATTAGTTTAGCAACGCTTATGTAGAGATGATGAATCCGAACTACCTAACCTGAAAATCAAGTATGTTTGACTATATTTATCAAAATTATTAATGAAAAATTAATGGTTATTTAGATTTGTAAATTCACAAACATGATTTACTGCTTGACTGACAATTGCACATAGAAAGTAAGTAAACAAGTATTTTATTAATCTATTAAAAATTTCATTTAATTTTTGACCGGGGCCTCAGAATTAAACCGAACTGTACTGTCACTGTTAATTGCGCTACCATCACGATGTTGATAAAAGTCCCCGCAGCGTGGTGCGTTAAATGTATAGGGAAACATTTAACCAGTGATTGTCCAAGGAATAAAAAGGATACAAATGTAAAGTGTGTAAATTGCGGCGAAAATCACCCGGCAAGCTACAAGGGGTGTTTAGTCTACAAACAAATACAACAAAAAATTTACCCTAAATTAAGAGAAAGAACTACAATGACGAACTTACAACCAGGAACAACGTATGCGCAAGCAGCACGATCAAATGTGCAACAGATGCAATACACTAGCAATAATAACCACCAACAAGCTGCAGAAGCTCCATACCAAACAAATGATTTATCTGAACTCAAAACCATGATGAAAAATCTTATTAATCAGATGGGGACAATAATGAACCTCATTTCCACATTAGTCAATAAAATGTCTTAATGGCTCAGTTATTGAAACTAGTGGTATGGAACGCCAGCGGTCTGTATCAGCATATACAGGAAGTTCAATCATTTTTACAAATAAATGAAATTGATGTAATGTTGATTTCGGAGACACATTTTACGGACAAAAATTATGTAAAAATACATAATTATACAATTTATAATACGAATCATCCTGATGGGACTGCGCATGGGGGAGCTGCCATCATAATTAAGAATAACATTAAACACCATGAACTCGGTAAATATGCTCATGAACACATACAGGCAACCACAATTGAAATAACTGAACAAATCAATACCTTAAAGGTATCAGCAGTATACTGCCCACCAAAGCATAATAACAAAAATGACCATTATGAACATTATTTTAAGACACTTGGCAATAAATTTATAGCTGGTGGAGACTACAATGCCAAAAATACTTATTGGGGATCAAGAATAACAACTACTAAAGGTAGGGAGCTATTGAAAGCCATGTCAGCAAATAATTTGGACTTTTTATCAACTGGGCAGCCGACGTATTGGCCTACCGATCCAAAAAGGTTACCAGATTTACTGGATTTGTGCGTTACAAAAGGGATCAATAAATTTAATACTAAAGTTGAATCAAGTCTTGATCTTTCTTCGGACCATTCGCCGGTAATAGTTACTATGCACTCTAATATACAGCAAATGACAAACAAACCATGCTTATCTAATAGATGGACCAACTGGGAATTATTTCGAGAAAATGTAGAAGATCTCCTCAATCTCAACATCTCACTTAAATCTGCAAAAGAGATAGATGATGCTGTTGACACTTTAACCAAAGCAATACAAGCTGCAGCTTGGACAGCTACCTCGATGGTTGAAGCTTCTCAGAAAAAGGTAAACTGTCCTATTGTAGTTAAACAAAAAGTTGCAGAGAAGAGGAAATTAAGAAAGCGATGGCAACTTACGAGAGCTGAAGCAGACAAGCAAAAGTTAAACAAAGCCGGTAAAGATCTTAAAAAATTACTTCTAGATTTGAAAAATCAAGCCGTGCAAGAATATCTAAAAGGCCTATCGCCCACTAAAGCCACGGACTACTCATTGTGGCGCGCAACAAAAAAACTAAAAAGACCACGACAACATTTTCCACCAATTAGAGGAAATAATGGTAATTGGGCTAAAAGTAATAAAGAGAAAGCTGAAGCATTTGCTCATCATCTTGCAGAGGTATTTAAACCGCATCCGACAGTAATACCTGAAGCGGACTTAAATAAGATAAAGGAGTTTTTGGAAGCGCCATATCAAATGGACGTACCCATTAAAAAAATAACCTATTCCGAATTAGATAACACATTAAAAAAAGAGATCAATTATAAAAAAGCACCTGGTTTTGATCTAATTAATGGAAAAATACTACGAGAATTACCAAGCAAAGCAGTAAAATATGTATTGGTTATATTCAATGCTTCGCTAAGATTAGGCTACTTCCCAATCGCTTGGAAGATAGCTCAAATAATCATGTTACCCAAACCTGGAAAAAATATTAATGAGGTAACATCATATAGGCCAATTAGTCTGCTTCCGATCCTTTCAAAAATTTATGAAAAACTAATTCTAAAAAGGCTGAAAATAGTGATAGAGGATGAAAATCTAATTCCAGATCTCCAGTTTGGTTTTCGAAACAATCACGGGACTGTTGAGCAAATTCATCGAGTCGTTAAGGAAATTGGCAATGCCATGGAAAAAAAGTGGTACTGCTGCGCTGTCTTTCTTGACATAAGCCAAGCATTTGACAAAGTCTGGCATGATGGGCTTTGTTACAAAATTAAGGAAAATTTACCACACCCATTTTATGTTTTATTAAGATCATACTTAACCGAAAGACATTTCTTAGTGCAACAGCAAGATTGTTTAACCAAGCTGCATCCTATAACATCTGGGGTTCCTCAAGGAAGTGTGTTAGGCCCAATCTTATACCTACTATATACAGCTGACCTTCCCAAAACCAGAGCAACAACAGTAGCAACATTTGCTGATGATACCGCTCTTCTGACCTCCCACTCGGATCCTGCAACTGCTTCAAGGATTATGCAACGTCAACTTGATAAAATACAAATGTGGCTAACAAAATGGAGAATGAAGGCAAATGAAGACAAATCAGTACAAGTAACCTTCACTACAAAGAGAAGTAACTGCCCATCAGTTACACTAAATGGCAAACAATTAAAACACGAAGATCACGCAAAATATTTAGGTATGCACTTGGATAGGAGAATGACATGGCAAAAGCACATTTTTACTAAAAGGAAGCAGCTAGGGCTAAAACTAAGGCAATTCTATTGGTTATTAGGAAGACAGTCACAACTTTCAATAGAAAATAAGCTGTTAATATATAAAATAATAATCAAACCCATATGGACATACGGCATCCAACTTTGGGGAACAGCTAGCAACAGTAACATAGCAATCCTTCAACGGTTCCAGAATAAAATGCTACGAATTATAGTGAATGCACCATGGTACGTTCCCAATTTAGTGCTACACAGTGATTTGTGCGTACAATCGGTTCAGGAAGTGATCACAAGGTCAAGCGCTAGGTACCGTGACAGAGCGGAAACTCACCCAAACGCTCTAGTGAATAAGATTATGGACCCTACAGATGAAACAAGACGTTTAAAACGATTTAAACCTGCAGACTTACCAACGAGGTTTGATTAAAATCAGATCGAATAATATAGGGAACACTCAATGGAGTCCTCCCTACAAGTCGGTTTATATATAGATGTATTATAAAAAGTACTGATTGTCCTATTTGGACAGATTGTATGTTAGTTATTAAAAAAAAAAAAAAAAAAAAACTAATCAGATAATCGAATGTTTTTTATTCAAGTTAAAGTTATAATTTATATTTTACATTTTAATGTACAATCATGGAAACAAATTAAAGTTGCGTAAATCTTTTCCAAAAATTGCATGCGTTTTCAATGAAAAAAAGCGTATCTAATTTTCAGCACAGCATAGTTGAATTCTGTGTCGAAACGAATTTATATGAAGTTTATTTGTAGTTGTAAATTGATACAATTTTCTACATAAAATACTAATTGATTATAAAATTCTTCCTAAACAGGAAAAATCAATGAATCTTGTTTTACAGTTTGTTTTCCAAATAGATTTTTCTTAAATGACACAAATTTATTAGTGTCATCTGATGTTGCATAAGTTGTTACATTAAAAAATTTTGTTCTAGTTTATAGTTTGAAACAATTGACACATTTCAAAATTCCTTTCTTTCTGACTTTAAGGCTGCTCATACTTCCCTACTTCATCCCTACAAAGGAATCGTTTTCGATGTATAAGCAGTCATAAGTGTCCACTTACATAAGTAAATTGTCTATGAATTCCAGCCCAAGTCTGAGTGTTTAGACAGCAAGCAAGAGACGATCTAACTGTATTTGATTTTTTTTTCTGTCGTAACTCATAGTTGGAATTATAGTTAATAGCGTAATTTGTAGTTATAATTAAATGTATCTAAATTTAATATAAGCACCGTGTGCAGTACTCTAAAGAAATATTCGAAATAAGAAAAGAATCCTTTGAACAAGCACTTACAATTTTATATATTACATGTTATATTGAGTGAGGTAAATAAAAATAATGGGAGCAACTGTTAGATGCGTAACTAAGTATTACTTAGGACAGGATTTTGAAATGTGTCGGTTAGCTCTATTAATTTTTTTTTTTTTGTAGGGTGGGGCTTTATTATCCACTACTAGTCAACCTGGATACCATATGATGATACCATTACTAACAACATTTAGAAGTGTACAGGTAATATTTTTATAAAATTGTTTCATCAAAAAAGAATTAATCATAATTTTTATTAAGGTAACTTTGCAAACTGACGAAGTTAAAAATGTACCATGTGGAACAAGTGGAGGCGTAATTATCTACTTCGACCGGATAGAAGTAGTCAACATTTTAACTGCATCAAGTGGTAAATTCTAAAATTATTAATAAAGATATTAATTTCACCAGCAAATACTTTTAGTTCATGATATTGTACGAAATTACACCGCCGATTATGATAAGACACTGATATTCAACAAAGTACATCACGAATTGAATCAATTTTGCAGCATTCATTCACTTCACGAAGTTTACATCGATCTTTTCGATCAGATTGATGAAAATTTAAAGCAAGCATTACAAACAGATCTAAACGAAATGGCTCCAGGACTGAAAATACAAGCCGTCAGAGTTACAAAACCAAAGATACCTGAAGTTATTCGAAAAAACTACGAGCTGATGGAAGGAGAAAAAACGAAATTATTAATAGCAACTCAGCATCAAAAAGTTGTCGAGAAAGATGCTGAAACGGAACGTAAAAAGCGGTGATCGAGGCCGAAAAAGAAGCACTAGTTGCCAAAATTCAGTACCAACAAAAAATAATGGAAAAGGAATCATTGCAGAGGATAGCACAAATTGAGGACGAAATGCACTCGGCAAGGCAGAAAAGTCACGCAGATGCTGAATTCTACAGGCTTAAACAAGAAGCTGAAGTTAATAAAGTACTGTATACGTCTGAATTTATCGAATTGAAGAAGTACGAGTCTCTGGCACAAAATAGTAAGGTGTATTTCGGGTCCAACATACCACAAGTGTTCTTTAATAGCGGTTGCGTTTCATCGAAAAGTGAAGACTAATGTTGTGTTGTTTTTAATTAAAATGTATTGGAAACATTGATACATTTAATAAAAAATATAAATAACAAATAGTATAACAAGATCCTTTCCCAAAATGTTGCACAGAAAAGTTAACAAATCATCGTCTGCCAGCATAGTGGTGGCCAACGTGATGTCTCACCCCCCATTTGAAGTTGGCATGTTTGTCGGTTTTTACGAAAGTATGTACAGGGCCTGTAACACCGTGGCTTGGGTTTCTCTTATCACGTAAATTTTCACCAAGACCTAAAATAAAAATATATTTAGTTGGTTTTTATTCATCACTGGCTATTTTTAAATGTTTACTTTAAATTATTTGTTTAAATGTTGAAGTAAAAAATAAAATTCTTATTAAAACTGGAATTCATAGATGATTTACTTAAGAATAAGTGGACACTTATAAAATTGTCCATGCTTCGAAAACGATCGCTGATCAGTAGATGTACTGAAGATGGTGGCATAGCCACCGAAACGCGTCTATGTGAGTAATTTTATATTATTTTATATAAAAATTTTTTGTGATTAAAGGTTCTTGTTTTTATTTTCATTATCGACATCACAGGGTCCACTATATATATATTAATAAAATAATGAACAAATAATATTGAAACTAATCTATTTTATACTTTAGCAACTGGTGGTATATATAAATAAAAAGTTACATTGAAACTATTGAAAGCAATTTAAAATGCTATTACTTCATTTATGTAAGAAACTGCAATACTGTTTGATATTGGTTACTGGTGAATTGTGCAGTGGCAGATAGTTTTCCCGGAAGGTTTTCAAATATAATTATTTAAAATGTTATTAAACAATTGTAAATAAATTTGTGTTGGTAATCTTCGATACCCAATAAATAATATTAATTTCGATTTTGATGATGAAGTTTTAAGATTTATTTTTTTCTGTAATTTATATGTTTACAGGATAAAAATTCAGAAAGAATGTTCATTTAAATAGATACCTTAACGCCAGTAGAATTTTATATGGAAATATTTAATGATAGTTGACCTCTTTTCTGAATTTTTTAAGCTGGAAATTTATTTTACTATTATTTTAATGTATTTAACATAATAATTATTCAATTTGTAAATAACGGGAACGGGAAAACGTGAAATGCGGGGACGTAAAAACGGAGTTCCACTGCATTTACTTTTACTTGGTGCAAGATAAATGTGAATTTAATAAACATCAGAGATTTGATAACGGTTAAAGGATTTTCCCTAGAAACTTTATTTATTTAGATACGCTGTAAAGGGTACAAATTCAATTATTGAACTTTATGACCAATTTAATTAACCTTGTAAGGCGGCAAGCGGATTTAAATGAACTTTTTGTTTTTAATAATTCTTCCATTCTTCAAATTATCGCTTCAGTTGTTTGTATATTCATCAAAGATGTTATGTTAGGAGGAAAATTATTTTGGTGTTTCAAAATTGGTGTAAAAACGCCAAACAAGGCGTATATATTTAGGTCGATTTCCATCTTCCGGGCGACTGAAATTATTACAAGGACTCAAATTACAGTCGAACTTCTCTATAGTGAACTCCTCTATAATGATTTTTTCTCTATAATGATGTTTTTGTCAGGAACGTGCATTTTTGCACGTTTTGCATATAAAAGTACCTCCGTATTATGATGTTAAGCCTCTATATAGTGATTATTCTTTGAGAAATATTTACCAACATTCTCGGGGAACGAAATTTTCGGTAATAAAAAATACAATGGATGTATTGAACATCTGTTTTTTTTCTCAAATTCCGACAACCTACCTGAAAAATTCTTAGAACAATTTATTGCAAATCCCTTATTTATGGAAATTTCTACCCTCACCAAATGTATTGGCTACATTTGCATTTATACTTTTGCACTTTAGTTTCGCTTCAATTTTTGTACCACACGCATTTTAGAACGCGAAATGGCGAAACGAAAGTGTTTGAGTATCCAAGACAAATTAAAGGTGTTGGAAGACGTTGATAATGGTGTAAAGCAAAAAGACGTTGCCGCAAAATTTGGTATTGCTGCAAATAGCGTATCCGTAATTGTTAAAAATCGTGAAAAACTTAGGAAAGAAGTTAATTCGGGACGAAAAAAAATGAGGCTGTGTACATATGAAGATTTAGATGAAGCGATGTTAAAGTGGCATTAGTAAAAGAAAAAGCGTTGGTTTACGCAGAAGCCTTGGGATACTCAAATTATCAAGCAAGTAACGGATGGTTAGACAAGTTTAAACAGAGACATAAAAAGTAATTAGCGGCGAAAGTGCTATAATTAGTGACCATACCTGTAACCAATGGTTAAAGTCGGTTTTAAAAAAAATTTTGGACACATATCATCCTAAAGACGTCTTTAATGCTGACGAAACTGGGTTATTTTTTAAGTGTACGCCAAATAGAACTTTAACGTTTAAAAACGATAAGTGCTTTGGAGGTAAAAACAACAAGGAGCGAATAACTGTCATGATTGGTGCCAATATGACTGGAAGTGAAAAAATGAAGCTTCTTGTAATAGGTCGCAGTATAAATCCACGTTGTTTTAAGGGCGTCAAATCGTTAGAAGTGGATTATGACTTCAATAAAAAGGCGTGGATGACCAGTCAGATTTTTGAAAAGTGGTTGCTAAAGTTTGACAATCAAATGGGCAGAGAAAAACGAAAAGTTGCGTTAATTATAGATAACTGCCCAGTCCATCCTGCGCTTATAAAATCAAAATGTAAAAACGTCGAATTGATTTTCTTACCACCAAATCTAACGTCAAAATTGCAACCGATGGATCAAAGAAAATCAACCTACACATAATATCATAAATCTTCGGACGTCCATATCTGAAATAGCAAAAGTATGGCAATTTGAAGTGACGGAGATTACAATAAAAAATTGTTTTGGCAAGGCAGGGTTTATTAATTTAAATTTGACTAATTGGGAGGAAGAAGATAACCTTCAATTGTCAGAATTGAAGAAATCTTGGGAACAGCTAAAAGCGTTGGACATTATTTGTGATGAAGTGGAATTTCAGGATTTTTTAAACATGTGTTAATTACTGAATATCCTGATGACATCGAGATTTTGGAAAGTGTCAGAAAAGACAACGAATTGTCTAATTTGGAAGAAGAGGATGAAGAAGATTCTATCGAAAATCCTTCCAAAGCCGAGATGGTCATGGCATTTGAGACTATTCGCCGAGGTTTGCAATGCCAAGAAAATGTTCCAGAAAGAATATTCAACGCATTAAACAAGTGTGAAACGTTCTACGAAAATAAAATAATTTTTAAGAGTACTGTGCAATCAACTTTAGATGGATTTTTTCTTCAATAAGTACATGTTGTGTAATATAAATCTGTATGTATTTCTAAATACGGAAGTATCATTTCAAACAATAAATAAAATTTAATTTTAATTTTTTGTTTCATTTTGAATATCGATTGTTTTTTAAAGTGACTGCCAAAACTGTAAAATTATATGTGAATTCTCTATAGTGAAGTTTCTCTATAGTGATGTTTTTTCAGGGCTTTTCGAACATCACTATAGAGAAGTTCGACTGTATTTCATTATGTATTACCATAGCATTTTTCAATTTGCATTCCAGAACTTTACAATAACAGCAACGGTCAAATTAATGAGTTGATGCGTCGACATAACTAAAAAGCAGAGAATGTTTTCTTGAATTGGTTTTTTGTTCTACGCTTATCAGTGTTTAACATTCAGCTTTATTATCCATAGGCGGGTAACGAAATAAGAGTAAAATCTGTCAACAATTTTAACTTGTTAATCAAAACGTTTACACCAAAAAGTTATTTAAAAAAGTTCTTGGATTTGACGAGTTTTATCACTGGTTAAAATTAATGACATTATTTCTGGGACACGTTGTATAGAGACTTAACATCATAATAGAGGGGAATTTTTATACGCAAAACGTGCAAAAATGTACGTCCCTGACAAATATATCACTGTAAAGAAGAAATCATTATAGAGGAGGTGACTATAGAGGAGATCGATTGTATTTCTTGTCTTATTTTATAATGAGTTTGGAGGACAACAAGATTTTTTTAATTGTGTTAATAAATCGGGAATCAAAAAATTAAAATGGTCAACCCTCTTGGGCTTAATCGTTTCAATTTCAATTGCTTTAGTTTTGTTTGGTTATGTTGTTGTAATTAATGCAAACTGTTACTAACGTGTGGTAAAATAAAAATTTTCATTGATTGAAGTTGCGATGGAAAAAGATTCTGTCAATTTCACCCATGGCCCTCGGGAACCAATAAGAAGCTCTCTTTAATTTATCGATAGATAAAATGACAATATTGAGGAGTTGAAATTGGAATTTTAGTTCAATAATTTTGTAAACAATTAAGAAAGTTTCTTTGGCGTCAATATAATGTGCCTGCGAAATATTTGTGCGTACGCATTAGAGAAAAAATTGAATATTTTAAAATGTATGAAAAAGCATTGAACACGGTTTTCATTTCAACTCCTCAATTTATTTAGAGTAGAGCTTTCACCCAGTAATAGTTATCTCTACATATAATAGCCGATCGTCTATTTCCCATTTTTTTTAAAAGGATCAGAGTAGCTGAGTGTCAAAAATTGACTAATGTAGGCGACGAAGCCGAGTGTCAAAAATTGACTAATTATATCTTTTATTTCGTCAATTTACGGAGCTTAAAGGTAAGTAAAGCAAAATACATTATATTGCAATGCAAATGTATATAAATAAAATGGTAGATAAATAATAAATAAAATAGATAAATAAAATGCATAAATACACAATAAATACTGTCAGCCCATTTTAGGGCTGAGGTTTTCTACTAGTATTATATAATGATTGTAAAAGTTTTTATTCTGCAACGTTCACTTTCTCATGCAGACACCAATTTTTGTGCAATCCACAACAAGAATATATTCAAAGGTTGGAAAACAATGGGCATATTCTCCCGAATTTGTACTTTCGGAGGGAATACAATTGGAAGCTGTTCGTACAAAAGGTTGTTACCATTGCTTTAGCCAATCAACGAACCGCCAGTTGTATACCGGAAAAAGTCAACTTTTGATTCAGTTTCCGTTACAACAATGAACCAATGAACGAACGCGAACACTGACAAGTCAATTATTTTGCAGTGTCCGTTTGGATGTGTTCACGTCCAGTTGATTGCAATTGAGTTTGATTGATTGATTGATTGATTTAAATTCAAACTTGATAATCCGATTTGTAAGTATTTGAAAAAGTTTGTAAACCAAGTGAAACTTGAACCAAATTTGGATTTGTTTCGAGATAACTACGCATAGTTGATACTCAATGAACAAACCGCAAGTTAAGTTTATTGCGCGAAATTTGAATTATCCGAAATTTCTGATATCGAAATGGTCGTACATCTCCAAACATTCCAGTTATTCCATTCAAAATGTTAACGAAACCCATAGATTATTCTAATCAAATTGTTTTGTTTAGTTACTTAACCGAAAGGTTGACTATGGTCAATAATTGCCTCAGCCAATAAACGAACCAGAAAAGTGATACACGTTGCCACAACAAAAATAACCCTCGATTGTGTCTGTTCGATCTTAGAAGTGAACATGTGGGGGGAGCTTTCATCTTCAGCGTTTGTAACCCTTTTAAAAAACGTAAGTTGATATTTTTCTTACCTTGCCTTTTGTTGACTCCCGTGAGGTTAGCCGAATGCGTGTCGAACATGTACGACGACGCCATTTTCGGCGCGACTTCCCTCGCGCCCAAGCTGATTACTTCTTTGGATTCGTTCACAAAAATCAGCATGACAAAACCTCCGCCCAAGCCGCTCCGATGCGGCTCTACGACTCCTTGACAAAACAACATTGCGACGGCCGCATCGACGGCCGAACCATTAGCACCCAAGATCTCACTGAAATGAATCGTAGCGGAGAAATGTCAAAAATTTATGGCGTTATTTACTTTCCGATGCTTTCACATATTTGATGGCCGCTAACCACGTTCGAACGTTCGCCTATTTCAGCTGCGACAATTTCCTTGACTGACTGATCGTTAAAGGCGTCCTCGCCCGTTTCTTGTTCATAATAGGTGACGCTTTTACTTAATCGGTAGAGTGCAGCCGTTAGCACCATAATGGCGATTAGTGCCAGCAGGAAGAGAGTCAGTAGGATACGAAAGCACCACCGGCGTTTTTCTGCGCCTTCGCTGTTTAGGTCCCTGGAAGAGATTCGATTAAGAACCGGTGATTTTAGGCGCTAGATGTTTTACGGTCTTCGAGGCATGTTGTCAAAATTGTCGCTTAAGTGACGTTTACAGTGAGATCAAAGCGTGCGCGGGTTTCGCGCATATTTGTTTTATTTGCTAAAATTAAGGTTGCATATCCGTTCGAGTTTTTGCCGGCGTTCGGTTCTCCCCAATAACTTAGCGTAAACCTTAATACAGGCAACACCTAAAACTTTTTTACGATCGACTTGTTACCCATTATTACCTTCACAATAGCTCGATGTATAACAATGAAAACGACTTTTGAGTGGTGATATTCCAATGTACCTATTTACCTGATGGAAAGGTCGATGGATAGCATTTCAAACATTTCGTTAAACAATTTTATTTACTTTTACTTTTATTGCGTACAATTATTTAAATAAAATCATATTTTATTTTAATTATTGTTTTCGATAAAATAAGATTTTTATGTTATCAATAAATTCGTGACAACACAATAAGTAAATTATCGAAACTAAAATTATTTGCAAAAGAGATCTCAAAAAAATATTTTCCACTCCTAAGGTAAACTTTATGGCAGTCAATAAATATATCTTGTTGACACATTACCATCCAGCTAAGAAAAAATGCGTTCTGTGCACAACGAGCTCAAATGATTTTAATTAAATTATGAGCAAAATATAATATTTAAAGAAAATCAACGTGCGCGTTTAAGTGTCAGCAATAAGCTCATATAAATTTGAAACCAAAATGTTAAATATTTGGAGGCTTTATGGGGGATGCCAGTTTCGATTTTTTTTACATTTTAATTAATAACTAGCTTAATCGAGACACCATCAAAAAAAGAACCGGATAGAAGAATGCGGACCGATCACTCTCATAAAATGCAATAGTGACCTTTTCTTCAAATCATAAAAATTTGGCTAAAACGAGTGATACCGTTTTCCTTTTAAATTACATTGCTAGGCCAAGCAATAAAGCATTTTTTCATACCATAAATAGTACCCGGAAGCCGACTGTGCGATTACATAAATGACACTTAGTAGATGAATTCTGCATAATTTCCAACTCAATAATCATAATTTTTAACTTGTTATAAACAATTTACAAGAAAAAATTGCGTTATTTTTAGTTCTTTGCTTGTAAAATGGAAACTAATGGAGCAATCTTAATGATGTCAATAGACGAATTGTGGAGAATTAAATTACAAAGAGAATGAGAGGTTGAATTACCCAATCGGATAATTAGAATCGGAGAAAACCGGGAAAGCCCGGAAAATTCAGTATTTCCTTAAAAATTTCGCAATTTCGCCATTTTTTAATTTTAAGAACTGAAACTTTGCACAAAGGGAGCTATTTATATGTACTTTATTTGTGTAAAACCCAGATTCTGTTGGAATAACGGTTATTGCACAACCACCATTTCAATTTTTTTTGCGACATTTTCGTGGAGGGCTGGATGCTCCTATAGTTATCTGATTTAAATTTTTACAACAGAATTGGAAACTAGACGTACACAGCAACAAAACGTTTATTTTGTTTTTTTTATGAAATGCAGCGATATAGGTGAAAAACGGTCGTGAATATGAGTAAAAACGGCCGACCCCGCGAAAGCGCTCAAGTAGTGGGGGGAGACAACCCGTGAGGGGAAGCGCATCCCGTTTCTTTTCCTATATAATGCGCTTCCCTTCAGCGGCTGGTCTTCCCCCAGTACTCGACCACTTTCGCGGGGTCGGCCGTATTTACCATTTTTCAGCTATTTTGCTGCATTTTATGGAAAAAACCAAAATAAACGTTTTGTTGCTATACACGTCTAGTTTCCAATTCTGTTTTTAAAATTTAAATCAGATGATTACAGGAGCATATCCAGCCCTCCGCGAAAATATTGCAAAAAAAAAATGAAATGGAGATTGTGCAAAAACTGCTAGTCCGTCAGAGTCGGGGTTTTGCACACATAAAGTACATATAAATGGCTACCTTTGTGCAGAGTTTCAGTTCTAGAAATTAAAAAATGGCGGAATTGTGATTTTTTTAAAGAAAATACTGAATTTTCATTAGTTTCCATTTTACAAGCAAAGAACTAAAAAAAAAACGCGATTTTTTCTTGTAAATTGTTTATAACAAATTAAATTTCCCGAATCGGCAGGTAAGGTAAGGTAATTCAAATATTACTATTAACACCTCAGCATCTAAACGCAGCCCTCAGATTATAAAAATACTTCTCCACCCAAGTGTATAATTTATTGCTTAATTTATTGCTTTATTAGGTAAGCGGTTCATTTATTAATTGTTACATCCGAGAAAAACATTTGGTCACCGACAATTTGACGAATATATCTGCACTCGATATTCAAGATTTCTGGGTCTGGGGACCTTATTAGTTTTCGATTGATACTGATGAAACATTTTACTAACGTGCCTAAAATTTTGTTAATGACTAAGATTTGCAAAAAAAATTGCGTGCTATTGCACTTACGAGCAGTCAGTTTTTTTTATCGGCAGGCATCAAAGTACAAAGTTAGTTACATTAATTACTGACTTGCAAACCAATCAACAAATAACACTTTTTCCCCAAATAATAGGTGAATGATCGGTCCATGTTTTAAGTAAATTTTCAAATTTAAGTTTCATTATTAGAATAGAATTTCACTTAAAATATGATCGTTTTGTCAAAATTTGTGTCTTCAACGTCGTGAATTGGATAACATTTTATCGATTCGTTAAAATGCATGTAAAACTGTGTTACTAGTTGCCCTCATCATTACTCATCCAGTTTGCAATAATTCCGTACTTGATAAATGATCGAAAGATTATAACTATCCCGAAATCTTAACCTTTGGCATTTGCCGATTTGGTACCTTTCGAAATCAATTTAAATTTAATTTTTCAAGTACACAGTAAACACTTCAGATAATTGAGTTAGTTTAAACGAGATTAATTTTTTTTATTTCTTTCTTTAAGTTAAAAGACCAAGGACAGGATATAGTAAAAACAATCGAACAACTAGCCGATAATCCGACTGTCCAATTGGAACGATTAGATGAGAAGCGGATAATGGCATACCGGTAAATAAAACTTATTGCGTTCAACTTTTTTTAATCTGGCTGCGTTTAGGGGTAATCGTCCTTTCAAGAGTTATCGTGGACGCAGTAGGCGTCGAAGGGATGAGGACGATGTATGGTCCCCGAACTCCGAGGAGTGTCCGAGTTCCCCAAAACTGTACGTTTACAATGATTTTCCGATACTTCCTTCATTCAATTCCTTCACCAGAGGTCGTAGAGATGATGATCCATCGTACAGGAATCAGCAAGTTGAGAGAAATCACGTAAATGATTATGATCCCACCCGCTACCATATGAGACCGGTGCGGCACCAGTACGAAAACAATTTTCAGAACTACAGACGACGATACTTCCACAGCAATCGTTGGGCACGGTCTGGTAACTCTGGTTTTAACGGTGGAGCTTCAGGCGTTACTACCAGAAGCCATGCGACTTCAGCACATAAAAAAAAAACTGAGGAAGCCAAAGATCCTGTGTTAGCTGGTTCATCTCAAGAATTAAGCAAAAATTTGCTTGACAGCGATACAGAAACAATCGTTGACGAGACGTGCTTTCAAGAAATAGAGGATGAGGTGCCTGATAAAAACAACTCCACAACATCCTTTTCGACTGAAACACAATTAAATAGGTCGGAAGAACAGAACAATCCGCCGGAAAATATTCGTGCTAAAGTAATAGAAATTTATGAGCTATTTATGCACTATACCTATTGTATGGCGACAGGATCCAAATCCAATAGTGTTGGGATATTTAGAGGTCGTAGAAAAGGCGCAAGACCATGCTAGAGTTAACCCATCAATAGATTTATATGATAAGCATGTTACCTGAGTTTTTTTAAATACAGGATACCTTTTTATTTTTTCTGTAATAGAAAGTACTGTAAGCATTAAAAGGAAGTGCCTTAAATTGCTCAAGTTATTTCAGTTTTTTAGTTTTAAGAGTTGTTAAGTGTTTTAGAGTTTGTTTTCATTTTGTATTGTTCAGATATTTTGAATTAAGCATGTCACTGACTAATGCAGTTATTATTTATACGGAAACCCTGCAGTATTACTTAATTATAGGGTCCGGTTGTTGAGAAATTTATTTTTATTTAACAAATTGCCAAGTTCCTTTAAAATAAGTATAGTTTAATAGTTTAATGCCAAAGGATTTGTTAAGCAATTTGAAACTTTTTGTACCTGTGTAATGTTAGAAGCGATGAACAATCAGTATTTTGGATAAATGAAAGTTTTATTGGTAATATAATTGTATTATTGGCCAAATTCGTGCCGAAAAAGTTAATTTCGACAGTCGTTGTGGCTGTGATTGTAAACTTCATATTCGTGTATTAGTAGCAACCAGTATCAAGTTGTATGGTATAATTATTTACCCATATTTTATAGAAGGAAATTTAAACCAATATGTTTATATGCATATTTTGGAAACATTCATCCTACCGTTTTTAAACACCTTAGAACCGGACATATAAAATAATATCATTTGGCAGCATTCCAGTCTTCTAGTGAAAGAATGGTTAACTCAACATTTCGAAGATAGGTGGCTAGGAAGATTTGCACCAGTTCCTTATCCCGATAGGTCGCCTGATCTCACTCCGCTTGACTTTTGAAACAAAAAGTTTACAAAAATGACCTGCCACATGGCCGGAAAGTATTAAAAGTGAGAATACGCGATGTTGTTAATGAAATTAATGTGTATGACAAATTTTTAAAAATAATTTTAAAATGTGTCGAGGTCGGAGGGAGTTATGTGGAGTAATTTTCCTCAAAATAACATTATTTGAATTTGATTTAAAATTTTATGCAATAATCGATACTTAGTGTTGGTCAATTCTTAGTATTACTATAGCTGTTTACGTACGAATTGTTTGTTTGTTGCTTTTTCAATTTTTGCAAAACGATTGCTAGATTGCTACTATCTTTACCAAACGTTGTATTTTAGCGTTTCTTAAGACTCCTCGGTAGAGAGACCCGTTTCTGTAAAAGTTGAATTTTACGAGATTCGTCGTTGCCCTAAATGATAGGCAACCACGGTAAACGCCTCGGCCATAAATAATTTTACACAATGGAACTTGCTCAAGTAGCTATAAATAACTGTCTTCAAACGACTTACATTTACTTGAAACGCAGTTTACAATATGGTCGACACAATATGTATTTGGGTGGTTCGCCTCCTTTATTCTTTTAAATACCAGGAATCTTAGAAAAATTCGTCTTTAAAATCGTAGCTAGTTTTTGTTACTTGAAAAAAAATATTTATATTTCCCGTCAATTTCCGAATGTCATTTATTTAATTTAATTTATTTAAATTTTTTTCCCTTGTTATGTAAAATGTATGTTTACTTACAAATTTCGTTCCTTGTTCATAACAATATTTTTTAAAATTTTAACACTTATTACAAATCACAAACATTTTAAAAACATTCTTTAAAACATTGTCAAATACACACATTACATTTTAAAAAACATATTTTTAAAAAAGAGTCAACACAATGATTAAACTGAAACTTTTATTTTTTCCAGTTTCGTGCATCCATCCTCAGTAATCATTGCATACTAATTTAAATCTCACTGTCCCAAACTTTTATGGAATCCGTTTTTTACATTTAGTTATTTTTAACTTTATATATCAACTTGAATATCGCATCATTATTCGTTCATTTAATATTTCCTCATTCTTTTTGGTTTTACATATCTGTACCCCAGAAGCAAACTATATTAAGTCCAAAATTGTCCAAATTGAGTTTTTTATGGTAAGTCACTAAACCAAACTCACACTTTCATTTGCTTTTGTCAGAAAAATTCTATCCATAACCGTTCTTACGTTCTTGTACGTCATGGAACTATAGCAAAAACTGTTGTCAAAAAAACTTTAGAGTGCTCTCCTGAACATTTGAAATTTTGGACTTAACATACTTTGCTTCTGGGGTACAGATATGTATATAGTGTTTCAGCGATATTCATTTTGGTTCCTTTTGGTATTACTTTCTCAACTTTCATAACGTTTTGTATAGGACCATGCATATGTCCTTCCGTAATTAGATGTTTCGTTCCTCTTGTTTATATGTTCTTTATACCTTGTATAAAAGCTTCTGCCAGTTTGTCCCACCTATTTCCGTTTGCATGTATCGCATTTTAATGAGTAAATACCATTTAAACTGTATACATCTCTTTGCTCTAAGCTAGTTTTTAGGGCCGTTTCTATTTTATTATTTGTTTCATATGAAACCTTAATATTTTCTTTCTGAAAAATCTTTGCAAGTCTATAAGTCTCAGGTCCAACGTAGTTAAATTTAACCCATTGGTTACCGTTATTATTTATTCCATCTGTTCCATTAATTTTTTTACTTCTATTATACTTGAATTTATTTATGACTTTGTAAATCACTTTACTATCATAACCATTTTCGACTGCAATCTGTTTAATGATGCTAAGCTCTTTTCCAAAATTCAAACTACTCATCGGTATGTTATATAACCTATGTATTAAGTGATGAAATGCTGCCATTTTATGTATACAGGGTGTTCACGAAAAAACGCCCCAGCTCCTAGCGCTATTATTAGGAGTCCAATTGTAACAAACGATACGTCAAATTAAATGGTTCAAAAAGTACTACAATGTGTAGCTCAAACATAATTTTTACCTGTTTCTCCATTCAAAGGTCAAAGGTCAACTTCATTTTTTCAAATTACAACCTTATATTTTTCTTTGACAATTTGATAGAGATTTTTTTTCTGAATTCAACGATGTATCACAATCAATATTTCTGATTTATTTTAGGGTAATAAAGAAATTAAAATAATAATTAATATTATTAGCAGTAGGCTTTGAAAAATAACTGAGACGTAGCGGTGGCTATGGAAACGATGTGTCAGTACGGAAACAACGTATTTTAAAGAATTAATTTATGAACAACAACAGATAACATTTAATAACTAAACAATTAAATAAAGAAATGGCAAATTAACAAAAATGTTCAAATTGGGCATCGTTTCTTTCCAGACATTTTCGTCGACATCTAGATCCTACACTTTGTGTAGCATTAATTAAAATTTCTGCTGGTGTTTCCCGACAAGCGTTGACTATTCTCTCTCTCAAAATTTCCTCCGTTTCCGGGCGCGTAGCATAAACAATATCTTGGATGTATCCCCAAAAGAAAAACTCTAGAGGTCACAAGACCGGGCGGGCCATGGTATAGGTACATATGCTCCAATCCATTTGTCTTCATTATTCTATATTTAAATAGTCCCTAATCATAAGAGCGTTTTGTGTGGTGCAGCGCCATCTTGTTGAAATACTAGTTCATTCCATTCAATGGCAACGGCAAGTCATCTAAAATTTCTTCTAAGTCTTCAGGCAAAATTTGAAGATATTTTTCTTGGTTGAGATTTCCATCAATGAAAATTGGTCCTATTAGGTATCCTGGCGCCTAATATTCCGCACCAAACGTTCACCGAAAATTTTATCTGAGGATTTTGTTCGATGGTAATATGTGGGTTTTCTACACTCCAATAGCGGTGATTGAAACGATTAAAATGTCTGTTGTTTGTAAATTGACACTCATCAGACCACAAATTTTTTGTATAAAATGATTGATCTCGCCTTAACTCGCTTAAAAAGAAATTACACAAATTTATTCTACGCCAGTGGATCGTTTAGTTCACTATTTCACTAGTTCACTATTATTCATTTTTATTACAAAAAATAGGTAAACAAACTAATAGCCAGTTTCTGACGGCGATGTTAACGTATTTCTCCAGTTAAATGTCCCGGTTACCATGGTTATTACCATTGTTGCAACAATAGTAATAGTAATTTTTATTTGTGAGACGTCGTTTCCATAGCCACCGCTACGTCTCAGTTATTTTTCAAAGCCTACTGCTAATAATATTAGTTATTATTCTAATTTCTTTATTACCCTAAAATAAATCAGAAATATTGATTGTGATACATCGTTGAATTCAGAAAAAAAATCTCTATCAAATTGTCAAAGAAAAATATAAGGTTGTAATTTGAAAAAATGAAGTTGACCTTTGACCTTTGAATGGAGAAACAGGTAAAAATTATGTTTGAGCTACACATTGTAGTACTTTTTGAACCATTTAATTTGACGTATCGTTTGTTACAATTGGACTCCTAATAATAGCGCTAGGAGCTGGGGCGTTTTTTCGTGAACACCCTGTATATGGATAGTTAGAATCGGCTTGTATTATTTGATTAGTATGCGTTGGTTTGCGATATATATTATACTCCAATCTTTTGTATTTTTTGGTAATAGTTAAATCAAGAAAATTTATAGTGTTGTTTATTTCCGTTTCCATGGTAAACTTAATTTTAGAATGAATAGTGTTTAGGTATTGTAAAATTTCGTTTATTATATACATTGTATACACTGTCGTGATTTATATTACGAGCAGTTGATTTTGTTATATCTAGTGACGTATGTGCAAGAAAATATTTTGTGTCTGCATGTAAACATACCCAGAGGCGGGGAATAGTGTCACAATATATGGGGTAAGTTGTCACAGACCAAAAGAAAGTGGTAGTGAATATAATTTATATTGTATTCTATTGTGGAAAAAGAAATGTATTAAAAACTAAACAAAATAAAATCTGGCCAATGTCCTGTAGTGAACACCATATTCTTCTGCCGCCTTTCTAATTGAAAGAGGCGGATCTCTGATCCAAACTTCTTGTGCAGCCATGATTAAAACATCCGTAGGTGGAATAGACCGATTTGTTTTTCTTTTGTATGTTCTAGCCATCTGAAATGGTACAGAAACATCTTTGATATTGTTTATTACACACCGGTGCAAGTTGTCACTGTGACAACTTGCCCCAAAAACAGTGTGACAACTAGCCCCAAGCCAACTTTTGAGATGAAAACAGGACTATTTATTTTTTAACTTTAAAAACTTAACATTATAATTTTTACATTAATTTGTAGCTAAAAGATGAGGCTTTCATAAAAAAAACTTGATACTTACTCTGAATCACCTTTCTACGGTCCAGACGACTCTAAAAGACAGCGATAAAATATATTTACACTGCTATCAAACACAAGATCAAGAATTATTTGGGTGTTACCTAGGTGATCATAGTTAAATTTTGTAAGATAATCAAGATACCTGTAATGGTTACCTAGACTGGCCCGACGCACAGTCAAAGTGTTTATCTTGGCTGTTATGGCGACTGTGACAACTTGCCCCTGTGACAACTAGCCCCGGTCTCCCCTACTCCTACTTGCATTCTTTTTAGATCTTTTTCTTTTTATTGTGCTTACTGTGAGTTTATTAACACTAAACAACGCCTTTCCCTCATATGACGATAATTCCCAGAAATTTGTGAAGGCAGTAGTTTTTAAAACAACAGCAATTCCAAATTTTGCAAACACCAGTCTAAGCGACACAAAAGAGACTTGTAGGCGACTGATGCACAATTTCAAACACCTGAATATAGTGCAGTATAAATCGTTCATATGCCTAGCCGAATGATGCATAATTACAATTACAAATTAGACCTATTATTTTTATTTTCTTTAACGAATAAAACACATGGAAACAGATTGCAGTTCTTTACGAATGATAGCTTGAAGTTTCAGCCGCCAGATGGCACTAATATCTCGATTTTATGGAATTGGCGCTTGACCGCTTGATGCATAACACCGTCTAATCTGAGAGTTTGACGGTGAATTTAAAATAATAATTAAGAAAAACCCAAACAGGTTTGCCCTCAGGGCATGTAATTTTTATTGACATTTACTACCATATAATACCAAAGTTTAATGTAAATATTTTAGTTGCTGCTTTTACTGCTAAATGCTAGTTTCATTAAAAACATAATTGTTTTATTAATTTTTTAGAATGTTGCGACCAGTGTTTCTTATTATTTTAGCGGAAACTGTACACGGATTGACAAAATTTGACAGCCAAGTTAACATAGATGAAAATGCTAACCCAACGCCACACAAGATGGATCATCATGCCCCCAACGAATACGTAAACCACCGCCATTTGGACCAATGTCAGAAGATTGCCTGTTCCTGAACGTGTACACCCAACCACCTAAAAACAAAAAATTTGAAAAAAGATCTGTTTTAATTTACTTTCATGCAGGAGGTTTTTACGGCGTGACCGGTCGCAGCGAATGGTCAGGTCCTCAATATTTGATGGATCAGGATATTATTCTAGTAACAGCAAAAGCAATATCTTTAATCGCAAACAAAATGATTATTTATTTCAGGTTTTTTGAGCACTGGTGATAAAGAAGCTTCTGGAAATAATGGCTTCAAGGATCAAGTTCTTGTCATGAGATGGGTTAAAGACAACATTGATTCATTTGGAGGCGATGCTGATGCCGTAACAATCTCTGGTTACAGTGCTGGTGCTGCTAGTGTCACTTGTCATTTGGTTTCACCTCTTGCTCAAGGCCCTTTTCATCGTGCAATTGCGATGAGTGGCTTTGCTTATGGTAACGTACCAGTTACAGGAAACCAATTAGATTTGGCCAAAAAACAGGCTCGTCTACTTCAATGTCCTGATGATACTTCAGTTAATATAATAAAATGCCTGAAGACTAAATCGGCTGAAGAGTTGGGAAACTCACTTTCAGGGTTCTATGTAATTTTTTGTAATTTTTCTTCAATGGTTGTTATTAAATTCTATTTTAGGAATTCGGATATAACCCAATATTAATTTGGAACGTTGTCATTGAACCAGATTTGGGACAGGCAAGGTTTATGCCGGCTCATCCTATCGAGTTGGTGTTGCGTGGCGAATTCGCCAAAGTTCCTGTAATGACAGGAATTACAACCGATGAATTTGCAGGACAGGCGTTTGGTATTTTAGCGCTTTAAGTATTTCTTCAATGTAATTATTAATTTCGCAGAGGTAATCGGGAACGCCACTCTTCTTGAAGACCTCAATAAAAATTTTGAGAAAATCGCTCCAATCGTATTTATGTACGAAAGGGACACGGAAAACTCAAAAAGTATTAGCAGGGAATTAAGGAAATTTTATTTCAAAGACAAACCGATTGATAATTCGTCACTTCCTCAACTGGCACAAATTTTCGCCGATGCAGTCATCGGATTTAAAGTCAATCGCACCGCTAAACTTCTTGCAGAAAAAAGTACAGAACCGGTTTATTATTACCGGTTTAATTACAAGGGTCGCTACAGCCACTTTTACTTACCGGACAGCAATAAGACAATACCTTTCGGTAAGTAATTTTTGTAATTATTGAATTTGTTTAGAAACTTTTTTCAGGGGTTGTTCACCACGACGATTTGTGTTATTTGTTTTACGTATCGAAATTAGTTCCGAAGTTCACGGAAAATTATCCGGAATCGGTGGTTGTTGATAAGTTGACGACGCTCTGGGCCAATTTTGTGAAAACAGGGTATAATTAAGGGACAAGTTTTAATTACAGTGATTTGATTTTTGTAATTGTAGCAATCCACCTCCGGAACCTGTTGATAAATTAGACAAAGTTATTTGGAAACCGTTCACATCGGCCACACAAAATTATCTTGACATTGGAAACAAATTGGTTTTAAGCGAAAAATTATATGAAGAACGTTATAATGAATGGAAAAAACTGTTCCCACTTTCGCAGTATTACAAAACTGAGAATGCCACCAAAATTTGAAACAAGGAATATTAAAATGTTGGCTTTTCTGAAATTAAAAGTTTATTGTTTTAACTAAACAAAATCCGTCTCTGTCTTTTGAAATTGAACATACAATGTAAATATCCTTATGTTCAATTAAAAAAAGGTCAATCAGTAGTGTATATTCCAGCAATTCTTGATAATATAAATCACTTGATATTTACGATTGACTGATAGACTTTTTGTTTGTTTGTTTATTTTATATATTACAATCTGTCGCAAAACGACAATCAACGAAGATTCCCGGTACTGTAGGGTTCCCCTGAATGGGTCGCTACCCACTAAACGCACCCCTTCATAGCTCCACACAGTCTGGAAACCGCCTCTCGGCATTACTTCAGGCTGTGCTGCTCTCGA
The DNA here is from genome assembly GCA_949768715.1 of Dascillus cervinus. Lineage (NCBI taxonomy): Eukaryota > Metazoa > Arthropoda > Insecta > Coleoptera > Dascillidae > Dascillus > Dascillus cervinus. The sequence goes on from OX458323.1 coordinate 28,739,302, forward strand.
TGCCAAGTGCATCCCGCCAACACCGTTGTTATACAACGTTCACCTTTTCCTAGATTCATCTCTAGCCCTCGTCTAATTCCCTAAATTTCTATGGAAATAATTGTAAAATTGTATAAAATTATTTTTAATCAGCAATTTCATTAGCACCGGTAATGGACCCGTTGGCTGTCAAGGCTTCACGTGAACTTGAACCTGAATGACAAATAAAGCGATTAAATATAATAATTCCGAAAATTAAACAAAAATAAATAAGAAATAAAAATGTTAAACCAAGAAGGCTTAGAATTTTTAATTCTTAATCAAAAATTAAAGTATTGAATAATTTTTTGACTTTTCTAAAATTTTACAATTTTCGCGATAACTTTTGAAAATGAACGGATCGAACCCGTCCCGCGATTTTATAAATTTAATTGCTCCTAATAATTACGATAAACACGCTTCACGAGCGAAAATTACGAAAAATCTCCGATCGGGAAATTTTGACTTTTCTATTTTTTTATTTATTTATTTATTTATTTTTTTATTTATTTTTAAAATTTTTTTTAAAATTTTATTTTTTGTGCGTTATTGATTCGTTAGGAACGTACACCATGGTGCATTTGTTATGACTCTGAGTATCTTAGATTGGAATCGTCTGATTATTTCAATGTTGGACGTACTAGCTGTACCCCACAGCTGTATGCCATAAGCCCATATGGGTTTTATCATAGTTTTGTATAGGAGTATCTTACTTTCCAGAGTGAGTTGTGATTTTCTCCCTATCAGTCAGTACATTTTTTGAAGTTTCAGGTCCAATTGCTATCGCTTTGTTCATATGTGGGTTTTCCAGGACAGTTTCTTATCTAGATGGATACCGAGATACTTTGCGCTGCCGACTTGGAGTATTAGTTTGTTATTAAACGTCACCGTCCTCTTAAGGAGTATGTTACGTGCACTGACTTGCTTTCGTTTATTTGGATGTGCCACTTATTGCACCAGTGCCGTATCTCCTCATGATGTAACTTACAGTTGCTGAAATGCCAGGATTGGATTTGTGTTGGAAGTGAGTATCCCCGTGTCGTCGACAAAAGTAGCGACCATGTTGCCAGTTATTGTAGGAAAGTTTGTTGTAAATATGAGGTACAATATTGGGCCTAGCATGCTGCCCTGAGGTACCCCAGAGTCGATGGGTTATGAATTTGTTATTGCGCTGCCATATCGGATAATTAACTGCTTGTTGGTTAGATATGATTGTAAAATTTCGAAGTAGTCAGTAGGTAAGGTTTGCTTGATTTTACAGATGAACCCCTCATGCCAGACCTTATCGAGAAATGTTGCTGCACAGTATTTGCGTTCTTTGAAGTCTTTAGTCATTTTGGCCACCACCCTGTGTATTTGCTCTATTGTAGCGTCATGTTTGCGGAAACCAAATTGATGATCTGGCAGTATGTGGTTGTTCAGAATAATTGGAGAGAGTTTCTAGAGGAGCAGGTTTTCAAATACTTTCGATAAAACTGGCAATAGGTAGATTGGTCGATATGATGTCGGTTGGTCTGTAAGTTTTCCTGGCTTAGAGATAAGTATTGTCATTGCGACTTTCCATTGTTCAGGGAAGTGCCGGACTCGTAGTATTCCATTGGAGAGAAGGGTTATAAATTGGTAGCCTTTGTGTGATAGTTTTTTTAAAACATTGCCTGTAATTAAGTCTTGGCTTGGGGCGTTGTGTGGATTCGTGTTTTTATGAATAATGGTTTCTATTTGGGAAATTTTGAAAGGTTTAATTGGTAGGCTCATTTGATAAGGCATTTCTAGTAGATGTTGTATATTCTGTGTTTCATCTTCATCGGTCGGGAATGGTATGAACACGTTGGCTCAGGTGTTTTTGGGGGTTGAAATTGGCGCTTTGTGCTGTTGGGGTTGCTTTAAGTGTCGGGTTGCATTCCATACGGAATAGTCATTGACTTCGAGCGGATTGTAATTTCAGACAGGAGATTTTTAAATTCTGATATAGCAAAATATACATATCGTATGTTCAACGTTAAAGATCGTTTTATCTGAATTTCGGCCTCCAGGCAACGGAGTTGTTAGTAATTAATTGGCGCCTTTGCTTTTTTTAAGTTATTTGATCAATTTTTTTGTCAAATGCAGGAATAAGCATAAGTACAACTTATTTCAAACATTTGCTATTCATCTGGGAGCTCAACGGTGCATTGAAATTAGTAATTAAGAAAAACCCAAACAGCGTTTGCCCTTGAGGCGTTAAATGATTGCTAATTTTTATTTACATTCAATAAAAATATTTTGCGGTCACCGCCGTATAATACCAAAGTTCGAAATGAATTTTTCCAGTTGTTGTTTTTACGGCTGAAGGTAATATTGTTTTATTAATTCTTTAGAATGTTGCGTCGAGTTCTTTTAACCCTCATCCGAACAGTACTTTTTACTAACGCGGACGTACAGTCGGAGTCCATCGGACTCGATACTTAAAAATTCGATTTTCTTCGTAGTTTAACTTTTCTAAAGTAAAATAATGTCGAAATATATAAATAAATAAGCAAGATATTAGACACAAAAGTAATGTAAACAGTTTATTAATGCGTTGAATAAAAATACAAAGGTTAATAAAAAAAATTCTCTTATTTATTTGAACACTTGAAACAGATACGAGTTATTGTAGAATGTTCATTGCACATCGAATTATCACAATTGTTGTATCTCTGTTTTTGCATTCTGCTTTTCTTTGAGGGACATATATGGCATCTTCGTTTAGCATGCGTACCTCTAGAAGTGCTTGGTTGTATTTCTTTTGGTTCTTCTGGTAAAAATCTTTTTATAGCCGTCCTTACGTCTTTCTGTAGGCCAAAACATTTGCGTCTCTGTATGTGTGGTATTACAAGTGCTTCAGCCACAGAAACGAGAAACAAACGCCTTTTCTCGTGTTTTTGATCATTCCATTCGGGATTTAAGTTTCTCCATATAACATAAGATGCTACTCCTACCACATCTAACAAATTCATAAAAAAAGCAAAAGGCCAACGGTTTGTACGTCTTTTGCACATATATTCATGAACCATCTGATCTAGGGTATCAACCCCAGCTTTTGTTTTATTATAGTACATAATCATTTCGGGCTTATTTTTTACATTACTAAGTTCTTTTGTAAAATACATTGTTGATAGCACAATTACACTCCTTCGAGGTTTAGGTACATAAGATACAAGCGTTGCATTCTTGCTAAACCCGATATCGCAGATAAGCGACGTCAATGCCTCGCATTGAGACGCATAATGACACGTGCTAATCGTAATCATAATATAGATCCTCAAATTCATTTTGAAAATTTTAAAAGGGCGAAGAAATCCCTAAAGTGGGCGATAAAATCGGCAAAACGAGCAGCTTGGCAACAACTCTGCAAGGAAATAGATCAGGATCCATGGGGCCTCGGGTACAAAATTGTAACAAGCAAGCTCAAGCTTCGTCCACGCATTGAAATAGGTAAAGGGGATACCCGGGTACAGGTGGCGAAGTTGTTTCCATCTCATCCTATTAATGTGTGGCCGATACTTGACATGCCTCCGGAAGAGGCTCAAACTTTAACGGCAGAGAACGTATTGGATGCTGCGTCTCGGATCAGAGCGGGTAAGGCTCCAGGTCCCGATCGAATTCCTGCAGAGGTGATTAAATCTTTCTCTCTAAAGTACCCTGAGGTCATAGCCAGGGTACTGGATAAATGTTGGAAAGCAGGTGATTTTCCAAACATCTGGAAAACTGCTTTCCTAGTATTGATAGAGAAACCGCGGAAAGGAGATTTAATCACATACAGACCGATATGTCTGCTCGATGTCGCGGGTAAATTGTTCGAAGGTGTCATTAAGGGTCTGTTAGAGAGGGAATTAGAGGATAAAAGTGTTTTGAATGATAATCAATTTGGATTTAGGGCAGGGCGATCTACGATAGATGCAGTCAGTAAAATTCTCGAAGTGCCAAATCGAATTAATCGATTGGCGTATAGCAATCGCGGTTTCTGTGCGATGATAACTGTTGACATACAGAATGCGTTTAACTCGGCACCGTGGGCAGGAATTATTTCGGCATTAGAGAGAGCTAATATCTCGGTTCACATAATAAGGATGATACAATCGTACTTATCAGATCGTTGCATCGTTACTTCTCACGGAGAACGGATTAATGTAACCAGCGGTGTTCCACAGGGTTCGGTTCTTGGTCCAACCCTTTGGAACATATTTTATAACGAGATATTAGAGCTCGATTTGGGAAAAGATGTGACACTCGTGGCGTACGCAGACGATTTAGCGATAGTTGTAGAGGCTAAATCTGAAGATGCGCTACGAGAGGAAGCACAATACGCCTTCGGTAGAGTTAGACGCAAGCTGGATGACATGGGGATCAAGATCGCCCTGCAAAAAACAGAAATGGTACTTTTGGCAGGGAGAAGGAAAATTAAAAGCTTATCGATCGATATCGACGGCTTTAGGTTAGATAGCTCGGATGCTATTAAATATATGGGTGTCTGGTTAGACAAAGATGTAAAATTAACGACGCACGTTAAAGAGGTATGTTTAAAGGGAATGAAATTAGCCGCGACGCTTTCAAGGTTAATGCCGAACATCAGTGGTCCGAAAGCTGGCAAACGCAGAGTACTGTCCTCGGTGGTAATTTCCGTGATTTTGTACGGCGCCCCTGCCTGGATAAAGGCCCTAAGATTCGAGCGTTATAAAAACATGCTCGATAGGGTCAACAGGAGGTTAGCCATTAGAATAACATCCGCATATAGAACAATATCCACGAAGGCAGTGCAGGTGCTTGCCAGAATGCCTCCTTTGTGGATGAAAGCGAACGTAAGATCGGAAATTTATTTAAGGGGCAAAGATCATACCTCTTTGGCAAACGAATCCTTAATGATAGCTTGGCAAGAACAATGGGACGATTATTTAGGTTGGGCAAAAATTTTCGTTAAAGATATTAGAAAATGGTTCAATTGTAAGTGGGTAGAAATGGATTATTTTTTAACACAATCCATGTCCGGACACGGAATTTTCGGAAAATATCTCAATTGGATAAAAAAGGCGGATGTCGATACTTGCTGGTTTTGCCAGCAGGTAGACACGCCAGAACATACTATATTCATTTGTGACGAATGGGAAAGCATCCGAAGAGATGCTAGGATTAAAATGGGTTGTAATATAGACCAGAATAATATTTCTGAGTTATTATTGGATTCCGAAGAATCTTGGAAAACTGTAACCAACATGATGCGGGACATTATGCGTGGAAAACAGCAAGAGGAATTTCGTAGGGAGGAACTCCTCGTCAGAGATGATGTGATATCAGATTCTGACGAAGATTGAAGGTTAAAGGTTGTGTGATTGAGAGAATGAATGTATATGAGGTATTTTGAATAATTTTTTCTTTTTTCGATCTGTTTAAAATTTTTTAGAAACGTCAAAATTTACCAATTGAAGATTTTTGTAATTTTTTGCTCGTGAAACGTTTATAGTAATTATTAGGAGCAAATAAGTTTCATTTAATTTTCGTAAAGTCGCGAGACGGATTCCATCAGTTTATTTGTAAAGTTACGGCGAAAAATGTAAAAATTTTAGAAACGTCAAAAAATTATTCAATATACTACTTTGATTTTGATAGTAAAAATTCTAAGCCTTCTAGGTTTAAAATTTTTAATTATTTATTTATTTCTTTTAATTATTTTTTGAATCATATTTAACCAATCTTATTGAGTCATTTAGGTTGTAACGAACATCACAATTAAAGATGCAAGTTCATGTGAAGCCTTGACAGCCAGAGGGTCCATTATCAAGGGGAATCAAGGGATGCCTTCTTCACAATTCAACCTAAGATGATCAAAGAGGGAGAGAGTGATAGAGAGTGTGAATGATAGGTAAAGGAGGAAGAAGATGAAATGAGTAAAAGTGTGTGTGAAAGCAAACTAATAAGAGGCAATTTTTGATGATAGAGGGAGAGAGTGATAGAGAGAGAATGATAGGTAAAAGGGAAAGAAAACGAAAGGTGAAAAAGTGTGAGTGAAAGCTTACCAAAAGATGTGATCTAATGATAAGATGTAAATGGAACTAAACAGTCACTCATCTCGAAGTAATACTTGACGTAATGTTAATGTGGTTCCCGTGGTGAGGAAGACGTATGGGGGAGGAAGTTAGTAGTCACACAGGTTACCTCCTCTTAACAAAAAAAAAAAAAAAAAAAAAAAAAAAAAAAAAAAAAAAAAAAAAAAAAACCCGAAAATTGATGAACTTTCTTTACGAAGTTTACCTGGTTGAAATTCTTTTGGAATGAATGCCTTGTTCTTTCTTACCGTTCCTACCATAGTAAGTCCATTTGAAAGTAAATTGTGTGCTAATGTTAAATCAGTAAAATAATTGTCAAAGGTTACGTTTCTGTGTGTCCTGTAATATGGTTGAGTAAGTGATTCTACAACTTTTTTGCCAAGCCCATGGGTAACGGTATTACCTTCTTTGCCACAGTAAGGGATACCGTTTAGTAGATAAAATGTTTCAGAATCACATACCCACCAGATTTTCATACCATATTTGTCAGGTTTCGACGGCATGTATTGTTTGAAGGGACAACGACCTCGATAAGGAACGAGTTGCTCATCCACGGTTATATTTTTCCCAGGCATATAATATTTTCTCAAATTGTTATTTACTTCAGTCCATATATCTCGAATGGCAGCAAGTTTGTCTTTTTTACGGCGTTCTGATCTAGTTTCTTTATCGTCAAATCTAATGAAGCGCAGCAGTGCTTTGAATCTATTCAAACTCATTGCTGCTCGAAAGATTGGAGGGCCATAAAAAGAACTCCAAAGCACATCATAGCTAGTATTGTTAAATTTCAAATGGCCGGCAGTGAGCAAAAGTCCAAAAAACGCGTCAAGCTCTATTTTGTCGCAACATTTCCATTTTTCTGCAGATAGAACACGGATTGATTCAGTATTTGTAAATTTTACAATTTGGGCTACAATTTCATCTGTTATATATAGACAGAAAGAATCCAAAGGATTTTCTAATTCTTTTCCTGGTGGAAGGCAAACCTTGTGTAAACGACTTCTTATTTTATTGCATGCCCTAGTACGACCAATGACATCAGGCTTATCTGTCCACTTTGTACCATCTTTTCCAGTCATAACATGGGCATCTACCTCTTCAATATTTTCAATTTCATCATTGTCAATGTTTTGAACATCGGCTTCCTCACTAGCCAGAGATATGTTGTCATCCTCAGATACAGATTCAGCATCGGATTGAATGATGCTATTTGCCTCTTCGACGCTTGACAAATTGACAATAATTTCTTTCAGTTGTTCGCGAGTAAGTCCCTTACTTGTCATTTATTTAATTATTTTTAAACAGTAACTGAAATGTTCTATAAAAATTGTAATAATTAGGTAGGTATGTACAAGAATTATACGGTCAGTACGTACCAGATCTAGATTTTAAATTGTCATAAAATCGCTGACAATTCAATATTATAGAGGGACGTTGTTACCTAGTAACTCGTAAACTACTAATAATCACAACATAATAGCACGTATTAACAAATATGCAAGTCTGCATAATTATATCCACAAAAATGTGACGAGTCTGCTGAACTCATACTGTGCGCTTACGTTTGGAAATTTTTATTTATTTATTTTTTGCGTTATGGAATATTTTTAATTTATTTTATCAGTGGGTATATATGTCAATTAGGATTTTAGAAGAAGTCACAAAAAGAATTTGATGTTCCGCATATATTAATTGAAATAATTGAAAAAAAGTGGGTCGTTGAGTCCAACGGACTCACCTTGACCGGATAAGGGTTAATTATTTTTGCGGGAGTAGTATACGGATTGTCCGAATTTAACATTCAAGTGCAGGCAGAGGAAAATGCCAACCCAATAGTTGTAACTCCGTTAGGGACGATTCAGGGTTCTTTGCTAACATCACGTTTAGGCAAAAATATTTTTGCATTTAGAGGAATCCGTTACGCTAAACCACCAACAGATGATTTACGATTCCAGGTAACCAATCAAACTATATTTTATGCAGTTATTAGAACATTTTGTATGTGCAAAATTTATTCTCAGCCACCAATTCCTGTGGAAAATTGGGAAGGCATCTACAACGCCACACAAGATGGATCATCATGCCCCCAAACCATACGTGAACCACCGCTATTTGGGCCAATGTCCGAAGATTGCTTATTCCTCAACGTGTACACTCAAGCACCCAGGAAAAATGCCGAAAAAAAATCTGTTTTAATTTTTTTTCATGCAGGAGGACTTTACAGCGTGACTGGAAGTAGCGAATGGGAAGGACCTCAATATTTGATGGACCAGGATATAATTTTAGTAACAGCAAACTATCGTTTGGGATCTTTAGGTAAAAAACATTATCTTTAATCGCAAACAAAATGATTATTTATTTCAGGTTTTTTGAGCACTGGTGATAAAGAAGCTCCTGGAAATAATGGCTTCAAGGATCAAGTTCTTGTCATGAGATGGGTTGAAGACAACATTGCCTCATTTGGAGGCGTTGCTGATGCCGTAACAATCTCTGGTTACAGTGCTGGTGGTTTTAGTGTTACTTATCATTGGGTTTCTCCTCTTTCCCAAGGTCTTTTTCATCGTGCAATTGCGATGAGTGGGTCTGGTTATGGCAATGTACCAGTTACAACAAATCAATTAGATTTGGCCAAAAAACAGGCTCGTCTACTTCAATGCCCTGATAATAATTCAATCGACATAATAAAGTTCCTGTAATGATCGGAATTACAACCGACGAGTTTGCAGGACCGGCGTTTGGTATTTTATCCGTTTTAGTATTTCTTCAATCAAACGTTAATTTCGCAGAGGTAGTCGGGAACGTCACTCTTCTGGAAGACCTTGACAAAAATTTTGAAAAAAACGCTCCAATCGCATTTCTGTACGAAAGGGACACTGACAACTCAAAAACTATTAGCAGAGAATTAAGGAAATTTTATTTCAAAGACAAAACGATTGATAATTCGTCACTTCATCAATTGGCACAAATTTTCGCCGATGGAGTCATCGGATTTGGGGTCAATCGCGCCGCTAAACTTCTTGCAGAAAAAAGTTCAGAACCGGTTTATTATTACCGGTTTCATTACAAGGGTCGCTACAGTCATTTTTACTTACCGGACAGCAACAACACAGTACCCTACGGTAAATAATTTTTATAAATAGTGAATTTCGTTTAGACATTTTTTGCAGGGGTTGTTCATCACGACGATTTGATTTATTTGTTCTACATTTCGAAATTCTTTCCCAAGTTCACGGAATATGATCCCGAATCGCTGGTTATTGATAAATTGACTACTCTCTATGCGAATTTTGTGAAAACAGGGTATGATTAAGGTCCAAGTTTTAATTACAATAATTAGATTTTTGTAATTGTAGCAATCCAATTCCGGAACCTATTGATAAATTAGACAACGTTATTTGGAAACCCTTCACTTTGAATATTAAAATGATCTATTTGGTTTAATTAAGTTGCGCTTTATTAAATTAAAAATGTATTCTTTTAACTGAGTAAAATGCATAAACTAACTAATCACTTGAGTACTCTAATTATAATACCAATTATATCCATATTGCAATAAGTGCGTTAATCAACAAAGTGAGTTCTGCAATATTGTACACTATTGGACAAATTAAATGAGACACGGCGTTCGAGCGCTCGCAGGCGGTTTTGCAAGAGTGTTTGGATGGTTGTCTACAAATTTGAAGGCAGTACTCAGTAAAATTGTCAGGGCCCCATCAAAAATAAAAAAATTAAGGAAACAATTCAAACGGTGGGCGCGTTCAGGAAAGTTGACGTATATTGGAGAAAATCGTTAGTCTCCGGAAAAAAAGTTTGGAAATTTGTTAAAATGTTTACGGAAACGACTTTATATAATTAGTTCTTATGCATAGTTTATGAATACAAATGTTTTAAACAAATTTTCATCAACTTTAAAAAATAATTTTTAATTTCGTAAATTTTTGTTGGTGAGATAAAAAATTGTAATCACATGCTTGTTTACTAGAAACATTGTATTTATATTCTAAGCATTTTTTTCTGATTTTGTAAAGTTTAATGAAAAGATGTGCCTCTGTTTTTATTAGTATAGCAAACACACTGTTCTAAACAGATATCGCTGGTGTTAATAATGTTTTCATTTGTTGTGAGAATATCTTGGAACTGGTCCGAATTTGAATACGAAATATGTTGAATTAAAATTTATTAAATTCGAAAATTAATTCGCCGTTCAACAAAATCATTTAATCTTACGTTAGTAAAATGCAATTAAAAAATTCATTGAAATTTAATTGCCACACAAACCTAAATTTTACTTTCCCTGAAAATAAAAATCAAACGACTAATTTTCAATAGTAGCCACTTTTGAAAAATCCGGCGATACAAATAAATAATAAAAAATATATATAAATAACTTTATTAAAAAACCCACGTTAAGTTAATATCTCTTAATAAATAATATCTTAATATCTCTTATAAAGACAAATATTTGTTCGCTATCGAAATGCATTAAGTACTGAAAAACTAAACATTTATTAGTAAATAACATATGTCTTAAAAACAAACGACTTTGAAACGAACAAAAATTGAACATTTACTTCAACTTAAATAACTGAATTAAAAAAGAGACATCACTATCTTAAACACTTTCAGAAAGCACGCTATCAAACTGAAAATATTTGAGGCCAATATTTGCTAAAAATTAATATCGAGTTCAACACCATCGATAATATAAAATAAAGTTCAACACCTGTTCGCAGGTATAACTCCGAGAAACCCCTAAAGCTACGTCGAAATCCATCCATCTGCTTCATAAGCAGTGAAAAAATCGTTGAAACCAAAAATTATTGTTGAGTTTTAAAAAAAATCCAAAAACAGATTGATTTTTAAATTTTATTTCACATCTTTATTTTGTAGACAATTTGTAAGTATGGAGATAAATGCACACCGCAAGATTTCTTATTATTTAGTAAAAGGTTTTTTTAGATTTCGTAAAAAAAATTCTTTCGTTTTGTTTATAAATTTTATTTTTGAAGATATATTTACGTAAAGGTTAATAACAAAAGAAACAGTCAAGTTATAAATACTTCTTAAACTGAAAGGGAACCGTTATTTCGTTTTTGGGGCAATTTTTAATGAAGTAAATAATACTGGATTTAGGATTGTTTTTTACTTTCCCTTCTCAACGATGAAATGTTATTTTGCACTCAAACATTTATCGTTATTATTGTATGCAATTGTAAATAATAGGCACTTTACGGAACTTAAATTTTTCAAATAATTTTAAATCAATAATAACATAAAAGCATTAAGTTTTAATAATAAAAAATAAGCTTATTTAAATAATCTTATTACAAAATTTACATTAAGTCCATCTGGATTATAACTGTAACTTTTAAAAAAGTTAATAGTTATTTACGTATCATGTGTGGCACATGTTTCATTTTTAGATAATTATACTCGAATTGGAAAGAAAATTTAAAATCTGTGTCCATTTTGTAAATAAGTTTTTGCACTCCCTGCTTCCAAACAAGCGAAATGCGCACGCAACTGATACACGGAAACATCCACTTTGAAACACTCGTGCGTGAAAACGTGCCAAAAATCACTCGCTAATCAGACCGTTTGCAAGCAAATTATTGTTTCATTTATATTCTTTAATGTGTAAAAATGCAATTTACACCACTTTTCAATTCAATACATTGGGGAATACTGCAGAAATTACAAATTGAAAGTTGTAAATTTTGAATGACATTTAATAGCTGACAGTTGTTTCCGGTTCAATTTATTTATTTATTTTATTTTGGGGTAAAATTTCGTGCCAAAAATTGCATACACACCTTGTGCGTAAACAATATAAGGGAATTCGTGCCCATTTGCACTTCACTCGTGCGTTACGCGCACTCGTGTTTGCAAATCGGGCACTCATTACCAAAACATTTGTTTCCGCACATGATACGTAAATAACTATTGGTTAGCTGTAAAGATGATGGTCGATAACCGACGCAGAATTTGTTATCGCACAATGTTACCTGTTATTAACAGGGTAGGGTAATTTATAGATTGGTGCGATTGTTAAAAAAAATTATTCTCCGATTACAATCAGAACGTAACGCTTCAAATGTCAGCAACGCAGTTTCTTTCACTTATTTTATCTTCCCTCCCGTTTCTAAGGAAGATTCGCGATTTGTCTCTATACAGCGGACCTGCCAGTATCTCCATCTACAACCATAGCAACATTCGCGGACGACACAACCATAATGGCGTCGCATAATGACCCCGAAAAAGCTTCAGCTATTCTCCAAACTCATATCAATAAAATCCAGAGCTGGTTAAGGAGATGGAGAGTTAAAGTAAATGAGCAAAAATCAACTCACGTGACATTCTCAATGAAAAGAGGTAGCTGTCCGCCAATAACCCTAAATGATCAACAAATACCTCAAGACACAAAAGCCAAATATCTTGGAATCCATCTGGATAGAAGGCTGACGTGGAGAGGACATATCGAAGCAAAAAAGAAACAGTTAAATCTGAAATTTAGAATGATGTATTGGCTCACTGGACGACGGTCGCCACTCAGCTTGGAAAACAAAGTTCTCTTGTATAAAGCCACTCTAAAGCCAATTTGGAGCTATGGCATACAGCTGTGGGGCTCCGCGTCAGCCTCCAATATTGAAATCTTGGAGAGATTCCAGGCAAAGGTTCTACGCACTATGGTCAACGCCCCGTGGTTTGTTACCAACGAAATAATTAGAAGGGACTTACAGATCTCTACAGTGAAAGAAGAAGCGCGTGTATGTAGTGCGAAGTACAGTAAAAAACTTGCAGTGCATCCAAACCGCTTAGTACGTAGGTTAGTTAACGAATCTAGTGATACGCGTAGACTCAAGCGGCATAAGCCATCAGACATAGTAAACCGATATTAACTGAAATGTGAAAGTGAATAGAATAAGTCGTTAGATTAGATGTTAAATTAGAGGCACGATTTGTTGGAAGATTGCCTACATGTTATTATGTATTATTGCTATTACATTTACTTATTGTTCTAGGACAGATTGTAAATAAAACTGGGGTTTAAAAAAAAAAATAAAATATTATCCCTCCGTTTCACGTTTTTAAAAACACGAATAATGTTTCTTGTCTTCGTTATTGCAGCTTGCAATTCTTCAGGTACCCAATTAAAAAGTTTAAGGGAATAAATTTTGTGTGGCAAACATTTTGCTGCTACAAAGTGGTGCCAACCATTATTTCCAACAATCTTTCCAAAACAAACAATTTTGTTTTAACTCAATCAATTGATGCCGATTACATTGTAAATTATTGGATTTCATAAGAATCAATTAACACTTGAAGGTTATTTATTATCTAACGGTAAAAAATATTTCAAGCAATACACACAAAAAAAACAATTTAAACACATCACTTCTTTTGCTGAAATTTTTCGTCCAGTAACTTCTTCAGCTTATCCCCTTTTAATAATTTTTGATCTTCCTCCGTTTTCTCATCTTTCTCGGCCGAACCAGCAAAATTGAAATTGTCCCATTTGCTGTCCATCTGCATTTCGAGTGTGCGCATCTCCTGCAGGAAAAATTTCTGCATACTCGCCAACTGCTTCATCGTTTGTTCCTCTATATCGTCGAAGGTTTCCCCCAACGAATCTAGCACTTGAGCCTTGACGACCGGAAGCGTGACGATTTCCATCTGCTTTTTCTCATTCAGGGTCGCCTGCGATTTTGGCGGTATCGCTTCCATTATCTGCAATTCTTGGGTGGGTTCGGGCGGTGTCGCCTCTAACTCTTCTCGACCGGTTTGCATCCTACTTGAGCGAACTGTTGAACGTCTGACAGAAAATCGTAAAATTTTCAATTGTTAAATAAACAAATGAAACCAACCGACCATTTATTTTCTGTGCAAATGAAACGAACCGGGTTCTAGATCGCATTAGGAATCTTAAAATTTTCAATTAATAAATAAACAAATGAAACCAACCGACCATTTATTTTCTGTGCAAATGAAACGAACCGACTTCTAGATCGCATTAGGAATACATTTGAAGAATGGAATTAAACTATTGGGCCGATGGAATGGCGGGCCTCTTCTTCACTTGCTGATGAACATCTCGAGGGATTTTTTTTGTCTTTGAAGGAAGTTTGTGAAAATTTTAAAACATTAAATAAACAAATGAAGCCCGACTTATAGATTGCCTCTTCACACGTAACTTGCAAAACGTTTTTTCAAGATGATTGCCACGATCGGTACGTTCAAACGCGCGGCCATGGCGAACTGCGCCTGTTTTGAAGACGTTTCAAGAACGAAATTAAACTGTTGTGCCGCTGGCATTGCATGTTTCTTGTTCTTCACGGGGCTGGTGGTTCATGATCGACGTCAACGCGGCTTACGAAGGAATCATCGCTTATAATGAAATCTACCACTTTCCGGGAATTTTTGCCACCCTTGCCCTGTTGTTGGATAACATGGTTATGATTCACGCGATTCAAGACACTTATTATCTACTATTCCGACCGAAAATGCAGTGCGTTTTTTCTGAATCTGTTTCTATTATTCGGGCTTTTGATGGCCTTCGGGGCGCTCATCGGGGTTTCCTTCATTTTGGTCAACGATTTTTTGATGAGACCCAAAATGCATCAATGATCCGGGGCCGGAATTTTTTTGCAGAACGCCTTCATCTTCTCGACGAATATGATCTTGAAGTTAGGAACTAAAGCAGATGAATTTTAACGATCTTGGGGTCCGACCTGTCGATATATGCAAATAGAGGGCTTACTTTGAATTTATTATAATTTTATTCTTTCAAATTTGGTTTTATTTCGAGAAAATCGCGCGAGAAAGACGTTTTTCCAGAAATACGTAAGAACGGTACCAATGAACAGATGTTTAACACGGATGAGACCAGATTATTCTTCAAAATTACTCCTAACAAAACCATAAAATTTAAAGAAGAGAAATGTTCCGTTGGTAAAACGTAAAAAGACAGAATCACGGTATTAGTAGTGGCTAATGTAACCGGCACTATTAAGAAGAAATTGTTTGTCATCGGAAAAACAAAACATCCTCGATGTTTCAAAAATGTAAAGAGACTTTCTGTCAGTTACAAATTCAACAGACGGGTCTGGATGGGATCCGAAATATTTAACAATTTTTTACGAAATTAGGATAAGGAGGTATTTCCGTTACTAAGAAAAAGTTTTTTATTTGTGGATAATTGCAGCGCTCATCCTTATGTTGAGAATTTGACGTCAATAAATTTGTTTTCCTCCATCTAATAAAACAATCGTTCTACAACTCCTGGCAGAGCAAACTCCAGTCCTACCAGAAATAGGTTATCATTTTGACGATGAGGATGATATTTCGTTGGTCCAATTAACCATCGCAATGAATGTTGTGAAAAATAATTTAATGGTTACGTTTGATAATTTCATTGACGTTGATAAACACATGGCAACATGGGGAGAATTAAGTGATAAAGATTTCGTGGTCAACTCCAAATGTTTATAAACAAAACAAGACGTCGATGACGGTGAAGATAATCCTGACATAGCCGCCATCAACAGTGGAGGCCATTGAATCTATAAGAATAGTACGAAACTATAATACATTATAATAGCCAAATGGTAGATATGTCATCGTCCTTAACAACCAGAAGATTAGAGTAATGATCAAGACATGTTTAACATCTTCAACGTTTATTACCCAATCAATATTTTATTTAATACTAGTAATCATCAATTTATGACACGCGACTACAACAACAATTTTAACTTATGTACGTAAAAATTATTATCTGATACAGTCTTTCGTGATTTCAAGGTCTTCATGTAAACAAACATGAAGCAGTCTTCATTGGATAATTTGTATGTACATACGTACATAAGTTACAGGTAAAAATATTTAGTTAACGGACGCAATTTATTTTCTCCCTCTTTGTTTATCTGCCACCACAGTGCGGTCTTCTGGGTTTAGTTCCGGATCTCTTTTTTGCCACAATGAGACCTTTTTGACCTTGATCTGAGCGTTTCTCCCTTACGCCTTTTCGAGGAGTGTCCTCTTCACGCCTGGTGCTTTTTCATGGGCGGTTTGTGACCGCGACTTCTCAAACGTCTAATATTTCCTTGCTTTCAGGACCTCAACTTTGATCTAGAGCGTCTAATGCAGCTTTTGGACTGGGAGCGTCTTCTGAACCTTTTCCCCCGACTGTGGCTTCTGGAACGATTCTTACCACAGGAATTGGGACGCTTTCTCCTACACACGCTCGCTTAATCCTTGGCGCGGCCCGAGCTGATTCTATGTAAGGTTGTTTCTCTTGCGCTTTCATTGCTCGCCATTCTTGGCCGGCTCTTCTTGTTAACTCTGGCACGGAAATGCCGCAGTGCTGTTTTCGATAGTCACGGAGAAAATTAAGGAAAAGATTTCGCGTCACCCTCCCTGGACGATCACACTTCTTGCCGTGTTTGTTTTGTTCGCTCGGACTTGCCGAACGGCTATTACACGTTGATATGGTCGAGTCTGTTTGTCCAATTTTGAATAATTTTTATTTGGTATAAATTATCGAAAGTGTTCACTAAAATTTCAATTTTTAAGCCATAAAAACTTATTTATAAATATGTCAAAATTTTGAACCGAACTACAGTAGAATCCGCTTTTAACGAATACCGGATATAACGAGACACCGCTTATAACGAGCAATACACATAGAGAAATTTGATTTACTATGCAAACGCGGTTAAAAATGTACGCATATTAAGCCGCGTCCAGACTTATCGGAAACAATGTTATTAACAAAATTATTTCACATGTTATCAAAATTTCGACGAAGAGCAACAAGTTATTTTTTCCATCCTTTTAGTGCATCTCACAACAGCTTTACTAGTTTAACAATAAGTTCACTTTTGTAAACGTTTCTAATCACATTTGTAAGCTCAAAATGATAGGTTTCCTTGTGATAACCTTTTTTTTTCATCCTTTATAGACAGCGAATCGAAAAGACGAGTATTTACAAACATCTGAGTTCATAATAGTCATTATGTGCGAGAAAAATACAGCTGTTTAACTACAATCAAAATTTTATTCGATAAAACTTTGAAATGCTGATAAGTTCCGAAGCAAAATTGACACCGAAATTAAAGCGAAACCAAAACGTGATTTTCATCGAGAAACCTTTGCTTCCAGTTGTCATGGGCGCGAAAAAAATAACAAGGATCTGTCAGTTAGCAAGAAAAATACGAACGTGTTTTTCTTTTCCTTATATGATATTTTGAAAGTGACGACTTAACCAGCCTCAAGTTGTGACACTTCTCCGATTCTCGCGATAGCCGAGGTCTCCCTAATGGATAATAGTGTTTTACTCGTTCCTAATTTTCTTTTTCCCGCAAGGGCGTCGTGCATTGGCACCGTCCGATAATTGTTCCGTCCCGTAACAGTTAAGTGCAAATATTCCCTCAGTAATAGAAGAAGGAAGAAGAAGAAGAGATTAGGCAGAATACCTCGGTGTTTTATCATTCCCTCGCGAAGAGACATGGTTCTGATTTTAATACGGTGTTACTGTCGACCAGAATTGAATCCGAGACATTTGTTTAGGTAGCCTCGTAAAAACTAAGGTACCAAAACTAATCATTCTACCGTGCGCATAGGCAACCAACATTACTCTCCGTTCATTAATGAAAATAAATAGGCAACCAACAATACGCTCCGTCTATTAATGAAAATGAAACTGAAGGGGCGTGACCTGTGGATAAGGTGCCTTGTTATGTATCCATGGCTAGCATATGAAATGAACGTATTACGTCATGATTGTAGATAAAATATTATATTAATATTATTTTTATATGAAAATGATATTATTCGACTGGCAAATTTTACTGGTCTTATAAACTTAGAATCGAAAACCGCCCTAACTAGACTAGCAGAAAGTCAAACATATTTTATTGTGATTGTTAATTCCTTTATTATTATTTTATTAAATACGTCCGAAGACACCAATTTTGACACACAAATTAAACATTTTAACCCTTTAAGGACGGTATTTATTTTCGGTTACAGATCCCATGGGACGGAATTTATTCTGATGTAGTTAAGCTTGTGTCGCGAACTGTTTCTTTTCTAATGCGACGCGTATGGACGACATACGTCCTTAGAGGGTTAAAAAACAAACATAAGTTTAACATTATAAAAGGCTGAAATTTAAGATAATTGAAAATCAACAGAACAGAAAATTTTAAAATTGTCATTATTTAAGCAAGTCAGTGTCCCCGCAACAAACATTTGACATGCAAATCGTGCCTAGATTGAAGGGATCCAGCCTTGAATATCGCAAATTTTCTAATTCCTTTGTGCTGTGAAAATTTTATGATGGTTATAAATTTCTTATTTTAAAAGCTTTTGAAAATAAAAACAAGAACCTTTAATCACAAAAAAAATTTATATAAAATAATATAAAATTACTCACATAGACGCGTTTCGGTGGCTATGCCACCATCTTCAGTACATCTACTAAATCTAATTTTACAAACTAAGCCTTATATACTATTATTTACGCATCCGTGAATTTAACACTTGAGTGAGTTTCACGGATGGTTAGTCAAATCTAGTAATCTATACAATGGGGTATTGGGAATGGGGCCCATATCACTATTTAATAATTTTTTCCTATTCTTATATATAATCAAACTTTCCCTACTATTTAAATTCCTATAATCTGATTCTGCCCTAACCAATTTTAAATTGTCTATACCTATTCTATGGTTGCATTCTAGTACATGCAGGGCAACACTAGATTTCTCTGGTCTATTGTATTTGATATGAGCCATATGCTCTTTGAATCTGGTAATGATAGAACGTCTAGTTTGCCCAATATATACCAAATCACAATCACTACAGCTAATCTGGTAAATACCTGACATATCCCTATCACTATTTTTGTCCTTCGGATTACCCAACAAACTACTTAATGATCTATTGTTATTACTGTGAACTATTTTAAGGTCAAATTTGTTAAAGATTCCACCAAGGCCATTTGTAACTCTTGGGTCGTAAGGAACTTTAACAAATCTGACCTTAGGATCGGTATCGCTGCTAAAAGTGGTACAATTTTGAATGGACAATTTGAATTGTTTCCTACGTATAATGTTATCTACTATGTTACAATTGAAACCATTACTTGTCGCAATATTCCTAATGGTTGTAAGTTCTTTCCAGTACCTTTGCTTCGTTAAAGGAAAAGATAGCAGTCTATGAACCATAAATTGAAAACTAGCCATTTTATGTTGTTGGCAATGGCTCGAATCTTTGGTTATATAGCGACATGTACTGGTTTCCTTTCTGTATACATCTATTTCTATTTTCTTGTTCTTCCTGATCACCAATGCATCTAAAAACGGTAACTTTCCATCTTTTTCTATTTCATGTGTAAATTTAATAGTTGGATATTGGCTGTTGAGGTCGGCAATGAAATCGATTAGATTATGGTTTTGGCAATCGAAAATAGCGAAGATGTCGTCCACGTACCTAAACCAAATTCTTGGGAAATAAACCGAGTTGGATTTAAAATCAGTTTCGAATCGGCCCATGAAAATTTCCGCGAAGAATGGTGATAACGAGTTACCCATGGAAGTACCACTTGTCTGTTCATAGAATTTGCCTCCGATTTTAAACTGACTCTGCAGCATACACAACTCCGTTAATGACATGTATTCTTTGACCACCGTTTTCTCCAGATCGTTGGCGATCAGTAAGTCTTCAAGATAGGAAAGTGTTTGTTGAATTGGAATACTGGGAAATAAAGATGACACATCAAATGAAACCAGCAACTCACCATCTTCCAATGAGATGTTGTTAATTTTCTGAATAAATTCCAATGAATTCTTAATCGAGAAACTGGCAGGTTGGATGGTGAGATTGCTAAATTCATTCACAAGCCATTTAGAAATTCCAGAAGTCGGTGCCCCTATGCTGGATACAATGGGTCTCATTGAATTCCCGGGTTTGTGGATTTTGGGAAGACAGTACATTCTGGGAATGGATGGATTGGAGATACTGATTCGAAACTTGACCTGAGGGGTTATGATTGTTTTGCATCGTTTGATGGTTTCTTTGACAGATGAAATCATACTAGGCAAAGGATTTTTCTTGATAGTTTTATAGGGGCCTTCTTCTATTAGTAGGTCAACTCTGTTGAAATAATCCTTAGTATCTAATATTACCACTTTATTGCCTTTGTCAGCCTTGATGTAAATGCAATCTTTTTGTTTTAAAGAGACATGTTTTCAATTATTGAATACAAATACAATCAGAAAAAAGCTGCACACGTTAGAAAATTGGGGAAATTATTGCCAAAATTTTTCGAACGCGCGACAGTCCACCCGAATTCCTTGATTCGGGCGTCAGCGGACTACGTACCCGATCTGCGTGATCGGTATCGTCGTCCGAGGTCCATCATCGTATAATCCCTGTCCCCGCGGCTCTTTCTGTGCGTCCACTTCCCGTTCTTTTGAACAGCCACCCAGGGCGTCAGAAGTATAGAATAAATATTATTCCAAGCTTCCTGTTCCAGGCAAAACAACATCAAAGCCTAGAGGGGTTTTTAGTCAGTAATATGTTCCCGCTGGGTATGGTCTGATGGCTTATTGATATCCCATTGCTGGCAGCACATGCTGCCGGCAGTGGGCCGTTGGTGGGCTGGCATATTGTACCCCTTGTGGAAAACCTGGCTCGTCTGTTGAAGTTGGGCCGACAGACGTTTTCATAAAAATTTTTCTCTCTCCCGAAGTTAAAAAAAAAAAAAAAAACAATTTGGACCAACACCAAGTTATATCAGAATTATCGGTATAATACCGTGTTTATTTTTGAAATAGCATAATGTTAGTCACTTTTCTGAAATTGGTATTCAATGGCCTTTGAAAAAAATCGAATGGGGGTTAACTGTTTAAATTGCTAGGGTAGTTTAAAAACTCCATTATTACTCAGATTTTGCTTTTTCGAAAGTGATAGAATGGACCCTTAAAAAACAGTGGAAAGGGTGAACTGTGCGAATTTTATCAGTTTCTGTGTCAGTGTTAGTGAATATGAGTTTTTGATGACTGCATAAAAAATTATCTTTCATTGGATATTCAAAGCATGTGCGTTTTATAACAAATAATTTTTTTACTCACTTATTTAAACTACCCGCCGCACATATGTGTACCCCAGAAGCAAAGTATGTTAAGTCCAAAATTTCAAATGTTTAGGAGAGCACTTTAAAGTTTTTTTGACAACAGTTTTTGCTATAGTTCCATGACGGTACAAGGTAGAACATTGATTCCTAGACATTATACAGTGAGCGCCAGCCAACTGGAATAAATTCATTATCTCAATTATTGTGCATTTTGAGAAAAAATCCCGAAACACGTCATTTTTAGTCCATCACATCATATCCTGTAAAATGAAAATTTCATCCCTAACCTCAACCCCGTTCGAGTGACAGTTACAACCCCCAAATTTTTAATGGGAAGGGGGGCTTGTGATACCTCATTTGAAAGGTCTCTTCATGCTCTATTCAAAAATGCTATGGTTTAAAAATTTATTGCAAAAGTGAAGAGTAAAAAAAAATTACTCTGTTTAACGAAATTCGCTACAACACATTAAAAAATCAAAAATTAATAGCGTTTCGTTCTTAGTAATCTAATACAATAAAAAATATATCAATCAACGCTTTAAACTTAACTAACACTCAGCTAACGAAAAATGTTGATCAGTTTTTATGTCACTTTCTGAACATTTCAATTATTTTTGCTTGCCTTCTCAGTATCAAGAACCAAACGCTATTAGTTTTTGATTTTTTTAGTACGTCATAACGAATTTTATTAAACAGATTAATTTTTTTTACTCTTCATTTTTGCAATAAATTTTTAAATTATATCATATTTGTATAGAGTATGAAGAGACCTTTGAAACGAGGTATCACAAGCCCCCTCTTCCTATTTAAAAAATTGGAGGTTGCAACTGTCACTCGAAGGGGGTTGAGGTTAGGAATGAAATTTTCACTTTACAGGATATGATGTGATAGACTAAAAATGACGTATTTCGGGATTTTTTCTCAATATGTACAATAATTGAGATAATGAATTTATTCCAGTTGGCTGGCGCTCCCTGTATAAATTTTTCTGACAAAAGCAAATGAAAGTGTAAGTTTCGTTTAGCTTACCATAAAAAACTCAATTTGGCCAATTTTGGACTTAACATAGTTTGCTTCTGGGGTACAGATATAGTCTTTGTTATTGTGACTTGTAAATGCTTGTAACAATTATTTTGAACATACCATTTTTGGTAGTAAAACTTTGACAAGGGCTCAAATTATTTCATTTATGTATTACCGTAGCATTTTTCAATTGGCATTCCAGAACTTTACAATAACAGCAACGGTCAAATTAATGAGTTGCTGCGTTGACAGAACTAAAAAGCAGGGAATGTTTTCTTGCGTTGGTTTTTTGTTCTACGCTTATCGATGTTTAACATTCAGCATTATTATCCATAGGCTGGCAACGAAATAAAAGTCAAATCTGTCAACAATTTTAACTTGTTAATCAAAACGTTTACACCAAAAAGTTATTTAAAAAAGTTCTTGTATTTGACGAGTTCTATCTTATTGGTTAAAATTAATGACATTATTTCTGGGACACGTTGTATACAATGTAAGCTAAAAAAATTTAAAGTATCAGTCACTGAATGCTGGCTGTCCTAGAGGCGTCAAAACCCAGCTGCCAAATTTGCGCAATTTTTTTTTACTGTTTTTGAATGTTAATTCTTCTTCTCCTTCTTTAGGTGTCATCTCCGATCCGAAGGTTGCCAATCATTAAAAACAGAAAAAATATTATTATCAATATTGATGACTACAGCAGAACATAAAAAGAACATTAAAAATATCTTTAGTTTTAGAAAAATATTAAATTTATTACACAACATAACGTTATAACGGTATAACGTTACTGTTTTTATGTACAAAGCTAACGAATAGATTATTTAATAACAACTTAAGGAAATAGTAAAATTTATTTAACATTTTATGGCTACATTTCACGTTAAAAATAAACTTTCTTAAATTTTAACTGTGCTATTCTCATCATATAAATGTTAATGAATCCCAAAATTTCGAGCATAAGCAAGTAATAGTCATAGTAATGTTAGCTGTTAAACAAATATCTGTAAGTATATTTATGTATGTACCCGTAGATGAATTCTGTCGTATTCCTTTAATTTTAATTTACTTACTTTGATTTAAATATCTTGTATTTCTTAAAATTAGTAGGTTCAATTGATAGAAATAATATTAAGTCACGATAAGTGCTATACCGCTGTATAGAGATATTATTCCAATTATTGTACTACATAATTTAATGTAATTAATGGAAAGTAATGGAAAGGTGTGTTGCCTCTTTTGACTGAACGTTAAACTTCAAAAATAAAAACAGCTGTTCCCACTAGTTAGAATTTAACAATGTTTTGGGAATGTTGTTTTGAATCTCTATACCGAGTTTTCTTTTAGCATTAAATTATGATGTAGATGTTGAATTTAAAAAAGTCAATCAGACAATGTATGCAACCGTAATATTAGGACTATAACCAGATATGATCATCCGCATGTTTACATACGTCATACGATGTCACAAGGTGACAACCGAAGTTACATGCAATGTAATCACGCATATTTTTTGTGTTGCGAAGATTTGTTGAATGTTAACCCTTAAACGGCTAGAGTTTCCATATGGCAACGCCAGCAAAGTGTGTCAAAAGCGACGCCACTGTACAAACTACTTGTTTGAAGTTAAGTAAGCAAGTGTCAAGTGACTTTATAGGTGTTGATAGTGAGTGTAAGCCGGCTATTTTCCCATAAATATTTGAATTTGCTGCTTAGTAGTAATCTAAAGTTTGCCCACTTTTCAAATGGCAGAATTATTGGACTTCAGACTAGAGTAAGTTTTATAGAACACGCACATTATTTTTTTTAACCTCAAAAGTGATCTAAATGTTTTGTACAATGTTCAGTTGAAATGTAGGAATAGTCATATTCCTAAAATATTATTATTTTTTTTTGTTTTTTTATGGTTTATATTGGCGTTGCCATATGGCAACGCTAGCCAGTTTAGTGACTAAAATTATTTGCCACTAAAATAATGTTACCTTCTGTAGACGCGGTTTCACATTGGAACAAGCATTACAGATGATCCACGATAATGATGCAGATGTGGATCAAATATTTATCGAACCCCCAGAGAGTCATGTTCTAACTGATGAAGACTCTGGGAACGAAGATGAGGCTGGTCTTGTTGATAATCTAAACTGTCAACAACTACTTGCTGGTGCTGACGTGAGATTTAGAGATGATGGTGAATCAGATGATTTGAATGAACAAAATGCTATTCATCCAATGATAAAAGATTCACAATCAAACCTACCGCAACGTCCATGGTTGGAAACAATTTCATGAATTGATGGTGACCTCATACCTAATACAAGTAGAGAATTTCCAAAACCAGAGCCTTCAAGATACGAAAATTTGACAGATGTGGAAATATTTGAGGAATTCATTGACGACCAAATTATTGATTTCCTAGTTGAAGAATCTAGAAAATATGCAATGTTTGTAAATATGCCAGATCCACAAATTTCACGTAATGAAATGAAATGTGCAATAGCGATTATGATTTTGAGTGGATATCATGAGTTGCCAGGCAGAGATTATTATTGGGATAGTGGTAAAGACATGAATGTGCCTGCAGTGACTGAAGCTATGAGAAGAGACAGATTTAGGCAGATTTTGAAGTTTTTACATTGCGCTGATAATACAAAGCCCGACATGTCAGACAAGATGTGGAAACTCCGTCCTCTGATGGATTTGATAAAGGAGAGATTTATCAGAAACTGGATTCCCAAAGAACACTTAGACTACGATGAGTCTATGATCAAATACTTTGGCAGGCATTCAGCCAAGCAGTTTATCAGAGGCAAGCCTATTCGTTTCGGCTATAAAATGTGGTGCCTCAATTCGGAGTGTGGTTACTTACTGAACTTTGATGTTTATCAAGGCAAAAACCCAAGAGGAAACAATGAATATGAGAATGCATTTGACAAATGTGCCGCACCACTTTTGAACATGATAAACGAAATACCCCAGCCAGTACAACATTTTCCGTTCAAATTTTATTTTGATAATCTCTTTACTGGCTTCAATTTATTGTATTTTTTGAAACAAAAAGGTTATGACGGAACAGGAACAATTAGGGATAATCGCATTCCAAAATCATGCAATCTCCCAGGGAAAAAGGAAATAGCAAAATTTAGTTCTAGAGGTGAATGTTGTTCTCGATTAGATCGAGAAGACGGCATCATACTTGTCAAGTGGATGGACAATAGTGTTGTAGCGGCAGCATCCACTTGTCATGGCGTGACTCCCACAGCGTTTGTAAAACGTTATTCTCAAAAGGAAAAGAAAATCGTTCAAATCCAACGTCCTTCCATTATAGGTGAATATAATACATTTATGGGAGCTACAGATCTTATGGATGAACATATAGGGAGATATAGGATCAGCTTTAGAAGAAAGAAGTGGTGGTGGCCTATTTTCACGTGGCTTTTAGATGTTGCGATTGTAAATGCGTGAATTATAAGAAAACAATGCAAAACAAAGAAATCCATCACTCAATTAGAGTTTAGAAGGCATATTGTACAAACGTATCTAAACCGGTATAAAGTATTGCCGAAAAATTCAGGAAAAGTAGGAACATCCAGATCAAGTATTACTCTGTCCCGAGTGTCTGATGATATTAGATATGATCATAGGGATCATTTACTAATTTCAATTCCAGAAAAAAAGAAGCGACGATGTGCAGGCGAAGGTTGCACATCCATTATGCGCACTATGTGTCGCAAATGCGACTTTGGTCTCTGCATAGAGTGCAACCCAATATTTCATACAAAGTAATTGACAAGAAAAATTAGTTACATGTTTATTTTCTTTTATATGTTTTTCACAATTTTGTCTCATTTACTTGGCTAGCGTTGCCATTTGGCAACGGCCTTTTTTTCGAAAACTGATTGGTGGTTTCATTTTCTTTCAATGTAATAGTCTTAAATATAATAGTTTTGTAGTAAATTTTGCACTTTCATTTTAAAAATTTCACAAAAGGCATTCTCGCCGTTCAAGGGTTAAGCGTTTGTTACTCGGCAATTTCGTAAGTGATCTTTTACAAAAAATACATTACGCATCAGGTAATATACAGTGTGTCCACGGATGGAGTTGACAAGAGGGAAAAAATTCTTATTTTCAACTCTACATCAGAAAGTTATTCTTTATAAAAAGTTTTGCTTGTCTTCGAAAGTCATAAACAATTGCCATAATTTTATTAAAATGTACAGGATGTTCTAAAAATTACAAAACATAAAATTGGCCTTAAGTAAAGTAGTCTTACTTTTTATTTTTGTAAAAAGTATTATATCAGAAAGTTGTTTCAAAACTTAAGAAAAGCTGAAATGCAAAGTTTGGTAGAGGTATCAACAAAATTTTGTATGTACAATTGCGGTCGTGTGGTGTGGAATATTCTATGATAAAATTATTGGCCCATATTTTATAGACGGAAACTTGAATCAACATGTTTATCCGCATATTTTAAAAATATACGTCCTACGGTTCTTAAACACCTTAGAACCGGGGACATAAAAAATAATATCATTTGGCAGCAAGACGGATGTCCTGCCCATTCTGGTCTTCTAGTGAAGGAATGGTTAACTCAACATTTCGGAGATAGGTGGATAGGGAGATTTGGATTAAGGGAAGATTATCTTACAACTGATCATCTGCCAAAATTGGATTTGAAAGATTAACAACAGCGCAAACCATCTGAAAAATTAGATCACTTTACGAGACGATGCAAAACCATTAAAGCTTCTCGACATAAAACTATTTAACAAAAATTTTGCATCATTTTTGTGTAAATGAAATAAAGTTTTTTTTTTACTAGAATTAGTATTCGTTTTCATTCAATAAACTTATCATCTTACAACAATAAAAAATAAGTACTACTTTGCTTAAGGTCAATTCCATATTTTGCTATTTGTAGAACATATTATATTTTAATAAAACTTTATCAATTGTTTATAACTATCCAAGACAAGCAAAACTTTTCATAAAGAATAACTTGTTAGCTTAAAGTTGAAAATAATTTTTTTTCCTCTTGTCAACTGCATCCGTGGACACACTGTATATTACCTAAATTCGAATTAGATTTCTAAATAAAGATTTATATCAACCACATACTGGAGGGAATCGAGAATGAATTAAAACAACAATTTAGGTAACCTATTTTACTACTATTCTAGTAGATAGCATATCATTTTGAATTATTTTCCTTTCAAAGAATGTTAATCAGAATGTTTAAATGTAACATGGAAGTCTGTCCACGAAATCAAAAAAAATATTGTTAACATGTTAATTTGCTAGGGTTGACCTAATTTAAAACGAATGGAGAATAATTAATTGTTCTGGTTTAGGGTTTCAACGCCATGAAGAATTTCAAAACTGATGAAACGATCGTTAAGCCAGATGATAAATGGATTGTACAAAAAATTGATCATTTCAATCCTGTAGACAACAGAATATGGAATATGGTTTATAAATTTAAACGCTTTATAAATTTTTCTCATTTATACATTTTTAGAGATACTTTTCCGAAAGCCGGTTTCATAAAAACGGAGGGCCTATGTTTATTTTTATTGGTGGTGAGTGGAATATAAATGAAGATATCGGACTTTTTTTTCTTGGCGGTCCCATGTTCGATCTCGCAAGAAAACATAATGCACACATGTTCTACACTGAACACCGATTTTATGGAGACAGTATTCCGTTCAAGTAAATTGTTTATGAAATCGGTTTAAACGGTTTATTTCATTTTGAAATTTTAGAAAATTAGACAAAAGAAATTTTCAATATTTTTCAATAGACCAAGCATTAGAGGATTTGGCGTATTTTATTGACTACATGAAAATTAATACAGATGGCTTGAAAAACAGTAAAGTAGTTGTTTTCGGTTGTTCATATTCAGCTATGTTAGCATCGTGGGCCAGAATGAAGTATCCACATTTGGTTGACGCCGCTTACGCTTCAAGCCCCATCTTCGCTTTAGAAGTAGGAGTTCCTAGTAAGGATGAAGACAAGAATTCCAAATCATAAGTCATATATTTTTAGAATATTTGGAGGTAATGAATGATCAAATTGGTAAAATTTCACCAGAATGTCTAAAAACGTACCAGGATGGTTTTCATGAACTAACGGAGTATCTAAATTCATCTACTGGTATCGATTACTTATCAAAACTTTTTAAGTACATTATTTCAATTGAAATTAATAGTTTTATGAACATTTATTTTTAGTACCTGCACCAAAATTAATCCTAATCAACCTTATCTTGCATATTTTGTTCGTACATTCCTGGTCTCAGTAATACCGGATGTTCAAACTGCAGGTATCAAAGCTATAATTGAAACTTGCAATCAGTTAATGAAACACAACGGAAAACCATTAGAAAAAATTGCTGCATTTGCAATTAAAAAATTAAATGAAACTTGTCTGACTTTACCGACAACTACTCCATTATTCAATGTTTCATATTTGTATCAACTATGTACTCAAACTGGTCTTTATCAAACATCGACTTCTGACACACAAATATTCGGCAACTTAATTCCATTAGCAGTTTTTTACGAAACTTGTTCTAATGTATTCGGTTCTAGGTGTTCCTGAATGCCGCAATAATTATACCTAACTTTCCAGTTTAACACCTGATGTTATACGCACCAAACTGGTATATGGTAACTCACAGAGGAAAATGGAAAATGTAGTTTTCTATAGTGGCGGTGTAGATCCGTGGCATTTGTATGGTCCAACGAAAAATTTATTTGATTTAGCACCAGTATATTTTGTTGAAAGTTAATATTGTTATTTTATTGTTTTATATAAGTTAACCAGTTTTTTTTTTTGTAGAAACAGCGCATTGTAGTAATTTCGTCTTTTCTGAAGAGGAAACACCATACGAATTGAAAATTGCAAAACGGCTTATGCAGGACGTTATATCAGACT
The DNA here is from genome assembly GCA_949768715.1 of Dascillus cervinus. Classification (NCBI taxonomy): domain Eukaryota; kingdom Metazoa; phylum Arthropoda; class Insecta; order Coleoptera; family Dascillidae; genus Dascillus; species Dascillus cervinus. The sequence continues at coordinate 28,768,474 of OX458323.1, forward strand.
GGATTCAATGAATTGTTTTAACCCTATATTATAATAGCTTCAAAGCAGATAAATAAATTACTGTTATTAGTTCCCTAAAGTTTTAAGGCCGCTTTACGTTATCCAATTCTTACATTTGACTTTTTCTTCAGAGTTTCTACCGAATTTGTATCAAATGAAATAAATATTAAGTACCTGTTTATACAGTGTTGTTCACTAATAGTGAACGCGTCACTTTACATTGATAATGACATTTTGTGTCCCTCTATACATATTTACTTTCCAACCATACTTACTGTCAGTTTGATATTGTATATGTAGCGAAGCGGGCCTGGATGTGCGTTAAACGATTCTCAATTGAATCTATTCTACGCAGACACATTACTTCAGTTCACAAAATTACAACACGCTGTTGCGAAGTATGTCACCTCCCTTTCGTCAGTGAGGAGGAAATCAGGCTTCATGTAGTTTGGCACATCAAATTCAGATAGTGCTACTGTTTCAATTGCTGCAAATTGTTCGCTGAAAAAAATGAGTACTTTAATCACCGAAATATATGTCATGAATGATCCGGTCCTACAGAAATATTGTAATTGTAAGTTTTTAATTTGGGAGCATTTTTGAGGTGCGAAATCACAATTCTTGAAACAATTAGAATGTACTTTCGAATTTTTTTAATTTGTAAATGTAATGTAATTTGTGCTGTATTCTAAATGTTTTTAAACGACAACTATAAAATTAAATTGATACGTGATTTGGAAATATTGTTTCTTTTAAATAAAGTACCATCGTATAAAAGGAGTTTGGAGAAAGTTGTTGGCGAGTTTTCCGGCTATGTAGATATTTCGAACAAATTTTGTAGTACTTTATTTAACAAGAATATAATGTAATGGCCGGTTGTTCAGTGGAAGCTTAAGTTCAAGTTGGCAATTCTGAAAATTTGATTCAAGTGTATACTTCTCTTCATAATTTCATCTTTTAATTTAACATATAAAAAAGCAATACATACTTTACTCAATAACGTAACATAAAAAGAAGGTAAAAAGAAGGTACCTAAATGTGCACGAATTTTTTTAACAATTTGATTTTTGCTTTAAATCATTGGCGTCCTAAAACACATCAACATAATCTCAATATTATTTATTTATTATGGCAAAAATTATTTGAAAAAGAAACTGTATTTGGTAAAAAAAAGCCTAGACACCTTTCGCGAGACTAAACAGACTGCAACGACCGGTTAGGATAGGAATTGAAAGAGTATCTGAACCTGATGAAGATGAAGAATCCGTCGTCGAACCAAGCAGGGCGGTTTAAAGAATTATGGAACTGCGAATAAACCATATTTGAATGAAGAAAACGGTGGGATATTAAAATAAATTAAATTCTGTTAATTTATAATTACAGTACAATCCCGATTATCCGAGTCTCGGTTATCCGAGTCTCCGCGTTATCCGAGCGACCCCTGTTTTTTAATTGTTCCGTGTTATTCGAGCTGATGCTGAATTTTATCCGAGTTATTCGAGAAAATTCGGAGAAATTCAATAAAAAAGTTGCATGAGGCAAAAAATCGCCTGACGTTGTGATTATTTTCATTACTTAGAATTCCACTTCCGTTTATTTTATTCAGGGCACTATATGAAGTCAGTTACATATACACTACCATCATAGGTACATGTCCATAGAAATGTTAGCTTCGAGGTGTAATTAAGCAAAACAATCCAAAATAACATTGTATCTGTCAAATTAATAAATTTACGTAAACATATGTACATATGTATGTATGTAGTTGTATGAATAATGTCGACTTATGTATGTATTCGTGTAACATTTATTTTTTCCGTAAGTCTCCGTATTATCCGAGTTTTTTCTTATCCGAGCAGGGGCTGGTCCACATTAGCTCGGATAATCGGGATCCTACTGTACTTTATTAAGAAAACTCCCGCATAAAAAATATATTCATTTTTCTAGAAACTGTTGAGCATGGGCTATTTTTACGAATTCTATATCTATTCTGGATAAGAACTTTATCTATTAGTAAAATAATTACCATTAAATTGTATTTGATAATCATTATTTAAACTATCAAATCTTCAGCGACGTTGCGTAGAGAAATAATATAAGAAAAATTCATAATTCTGTTTATAACAGATTCATAAGTTAATAAAAACTATTATCAGTGAAAAATAGAACTGGACTGTGAGTAAAGGTGAGCGGTTATTTATTCTTAAATTAGATAGTAATCAAACAGTAAACCAATTTGTTTACAGTTGGTAGATAATTTACTTCCTATAGTATTATAATTTAGGGCATACCCCAACGTTTGCTGTTGATTTTATTATTCTAATCTTTTTATTCTCAGTTTATAATATAAAAGTTCTGTTCGATCTCTCGAAGCGAGCAGACGTGTTTCTGTGCGCCTTGAATTTTCATTCAGTTTTAAAGGTCCCTTTGGGGGCCATTTACAAGTGTACAGTGCTACAGTGTCCGACAAGGAATTAACAACAACTAACGAACGCCGGCCGTGACGGACCTGTTTCAGCGGTCCGCTCCGGGTTCAAGTGAATTTTTCTACCGAGCACAATAAAAGTGTCGGGAAATTTCTGTGCTGTGCACCTAATGATAGGCCTTTTTGTAACTAGTACGGGAGTGTTATTAGAATTTTTTTTTTCAATTCAGTAGTTTTGTTGTTATGATGTTTTAAAGTGTTCGACCACGCCCGTCTGGAATGGTCCAGGCGGTTTCTCTTACGAACGGGATCGGTAATGTACCATTCTTGCACTTATAATCGACGCGGCTCGAAGTAAGTTTCTTTTTAGTATAATTTTTATTAGGGGTTGTTCGGGGAAGTTCTCGGGATATTTGATTATCTTTGCTTTCGGCTTCTGTTTGCGGTACCTTGTAACGCACGGTAGGGTTTGCGATTTATGCAGTCTCGATGTAGGTAGTTATTCCTTACATTTCCCCCTAGGCACGTTAGCCCTTTTTGCCCTCCTTCAGGGCTAAACCGAATATTTTCTAAATTTCTCGGTCTGGAACTTTCCGTTCATCGAATGTTCCAGAACTTTTACGTCACTTGGGTGCGGCTACCTACGTCACCCTATTTTAATTAGCGGTTTTTCACCTTCATTTTTCAACTTTTCGCGGACTCTATTTTATGAGAGCAGGAAGCGTGGAGTGCCTCCAATATTTGGATCGACTCCGGATAAACGGCGTGATTTCGCGACTTTCGGTACCAGGGAGAAATGGTGGATGTTTAAGTTTCTTTCCCGCAAAATTTTATTTTCCAACTTTTCGGGATTTTAATAGTAGGAGAGCAGTAGATTTGCGGAGCCTCCGATGTTTCATTCGATTCCGGGCGAAACTCAGCAAGTTTTGAAAATTCAGTACCAGGACCGCAGGATGGGATTTAAGGTTTCTTATTTCGCCTGTGTTTGGTTAGCTATACCGGGTGTCCACCTGTTGGATTTACTGACTGGGTGGGCCACTTTACGCTATACAGGGTGGCGTACTTTTTCGGTTCCCTTTTTGTCGTGTCTCTGGGGGGCTTTTCGGACTGTCGCGTTTGTTATTGAGCTTCCCCGACTACTCGCACCCCGCTCTCGGGCTTCGTCGTTATAGTGTACCTTTACCTGCCATTTGTTTTGTATGTCTGTTTTTCCCGTCAATCATGTTATTATTATTTTGTTGCCGTCTCTTCGTCGGGACCTCTAGTGACTTTCAAGTGACCACTTATTACACGCGCCTTTATGGTAGGTTGTAAACTTTTACAGTGCAACCCGACTTTCTTATTTTAATTTTCGGGATTGTATATAGCGGTTTTTGTTTTCTTGTATTATTCGTCCGGTGTCGCTTTCCGAGGTCCCGCTTGGGGTCTGGTTTTATTTTTCCCTCCATTCACTTCCCTTAGTTTTCCTTCTCATCTCATGTTAACTATTTTTATTATTTAGACTGTTTTTATTTTGGGCCATCTCATGGGCCTCGCTTCCACCTAGTATGATCTCGGGAGTATTCGGAGAAGATCGTTGACCTAGTGGCCTACTTATTTCTTTTTTTGGACGGTCCTATATGGGCCGGCCTACAGTCGCGAGGTCTTTGACTTATTTCCATGTTGCCGTTGTTCCGGACCTGTCCCACGTGCCACTGGTCGGGACTCTTTGTCTTTCTCCCGCCTCGGTTCTGTTTTTTTTGCCCTTATTTCCTCCCTCAGGCAGCTCACCTCCTTTAGTCTCGTTTTTTTTAATTCTTCGGCCCTACATGGTCTGGAGTTCGTGTACAACTCGCACGCCTTGTCACTGCCTCTATTGTCCTTCGGTTATGTGACTTGTTGGGTGTTGCTTAGGCGCTGCCTGTCGGAGGATGGCCCCTTTTGTTGTATTTGCCGCTATATATTTGCTGTTCGTCTTGTGTGGAATGGCTTCCGTTCAACCGCCAACGCCACTCTGAACGGGTGGTTGTATTTAAATTTTGCCTTTAATTTAATAAAATTTTAGCTTTGACTTTTAACTTTGACTTGTTGGGATTTTTTTTTTAATGTGACTCGGAGTTGCAACCTTCAGTTGTGGTCCCTTTGTTTTGGTACTTATATAGATTTTAATTGGTGTATTTTATATTATTAGAGAGGGAGGTTAGCCTTCAGTTGCCTTCCTCCTTTGGTTATTGGGGAGTTGCTTGCCTTCAGCGTGCTCCCAGTTCACGTAATTTTCCAAGCGTTCGTCGGGCGTCCAACTGCCCGTCTTGCCTAATAATCGTTGGGCGTTTTGCTGCGGCTTGTTTTCCAATTTATTATTTCAATTTTGCTCGGAGTTTTCCCGGGCAACGCCGCAGTCTTATCTACGATGAATGGAAGCAAGATTGTTTGCGGAAAGTGTGGGCGTGAGTTTGTTACGCTTGTTTCCCACACTATCCATTTGAAGAGGCCTTGTCGCCGTCTCAAAGGGTTTAAATCATGCCCTAATTTCGAATCTTCTGAAGTCCCTGGACCTTCCACGGCTAGAAGTCCTGGCTCTCCGACAGCCGACTTATCTTCATCCAAACTTGCTGACTCTAATGATCCCTCCTACCGATGTTTCGGTTCCCCTTCCGCCTTATCCTCTTCGTCTTCGGGCGATGATGAGGTCTTTCTTCCACCGCCTTCGGCGCCTCGGGCACCTCACACCTTCGACCCTGGATCTGATCGGCCCTATATTTGTGTCTGCGGGAACTCTTTCGCTTCCTATAAAAACCTGAGGGACCACCGCAAGAGGCACTGCCGTCTTCGGACCCGTTCTCCAGTATGCGATGATCCCGGGAGCCCCCAAACCTGCATTTGCGATGTGGTTTTCCCTTCGCTTAGCGCTATTAACCGCCATAGGCGGAAGGGCGATTGCCCTGGTGGCAAAGTCGCTGTTAACGATGACGATGCCTTATTCTATTTTTGTCCGTTCGGGGATTGCGGCTTCTCAGCCAAGTCACGCATGGGGCTCACCCAACACAAGCGTCAAGCGCATCCCGACCAGTACGAACGGGAGAAGGAAGTCGCTGCGGTACACATCAGGGAGAGGTGGACCCCTTTCGAGACCCGGAGGTTGGCGCAGGAGGAGGCTGCTTGTACGTCAAAGGACGTTAATATATTTTTATCTTCCAAGTCCGGCCGGTCACTCCACGCTATCAAGGGTCATCGCCGGAAGCCGGAATATCGTGAGCTTGTCCGGCAATTCCGGGAACAGCGGCTTGTGGACCTCGAAGAAGATGAGGCTTTCGATCTCCCTCCGCCTCCAAGGGTCCCCCGGGCCCGTTCGACTCCTGCGCCGCCCCCTGCTCCGTTATCACCAGTCACTCATTCCGGTTCTGATCCGGATCACTTAGATGCTTCTTCTTCTCCCGCTGAGGTGCCTCCGGTTGCTGCCATCCTTGATCCCCCTCCTCCACTTGCATTTTTGCGGGATGGTGCGGACTTCCCGGCATATTTGCTGGAGCTAGCCTCGATCCCTGGTATGGAGATGGAGATGGACTTCGTGGTGTCCTTACTTGCGGGTGTTCCTCCAGGCCCTTTAATTGACCAATACCTCGACTCCCTCGTGGCGTCTTTGAGGGTACGGCCTTTTCGGGCGACGCCTGCCCCTGCCCCGGGCCCTCCTTCTTCCAGAAGAGACAGAGTGGCCGATTTCAAAAAATGCCAGGATCTTTATCGAAGGAACCCCAAGCTGATCGCCAATTCCATATTAGACGGAAAGAAAATTGAACATGTGGCGATCTGCCCCTCCATAGCCGACATCGAGGCCCGATACCGGCGACTTTTAGATGCTCCTCCTGCTCTGGCTACGCCTACAGCCGCACCTGCGCCTGGGTCGTTTTTCGTGCCCTTCACGTTGGAGGAAATTGCTGGTGCTTTGACAGCTTCCAAGTCTAATTCGGCCGGTCCGGACGGGGTCACTATTAGACATCTTCGTCGATTGCCGGCCGCTAAGCTGGGAGTACTCTACAACGCCATGCTTTTGTCATCTCATGTGCCGGCCACGCTTAAGCGGTCTCGGACGACGCTTATCCCCAAGGGGGAGGCCACTCCTTTGGTTGATGATTGGCGGCCCATCACCATATCCTCGGCCTTCGTTCGTATACTCAGTAAGATGTTTGCGACCAGGTTTATGCACCTCCCAGTTCACCGCCTTCAGCGGGGCTTTAGATCGATGGACGGGTGCCTCATCAACAACCTCACCCTTCACATGATCATTAAAGATCATCGTGAGCGTATCAAGCCGTACTGCTTCACCTCCCTAGATGTCAGTAAAGCCTTCGACACTGTCAGGCACGAGACCATCAGGGAGGCGCTGTCACGTGTTGGTGTAGATGAGAGGGTGGTCGCTCTGATCATGGGGGCGTATGCCGGGGCCGAAACCGTCATCACGGCTGGGGGTCACACGCCGAACCCCATTCCTATCAAGAGAGGGGTAAAACAGGGGGACCCATTGTCCCCTCTGTTATTCAATTTGGTTCTCGACCCTCTGTTCGAGGCCCTTCAAGACTCTGGGATTGGACTGCCTCTGCCCGGTGGCACTGCTGTGCCCGCCTTGGGTTACGCGGATGACATCATACTATTAGCTTCCACTCATCTGGAGATGTCTCATTCGATCTCGATTGTAGTGGATTTTCTGCGGGACCACGGGATGGCCCTGAATCCAGGGAAGTGCTCGGCCCTGGTGGCTCGGGTACTCCCTCACCGTCACAAGCTATACGTGTCTTCGCGGTCCATGTTTGTAATCGATGGGCAGCCAGTTCGTGCCCTTTCTGGGGATTCCTTCACCCCTTACTTAGGGTTTCATTATGGGATGAGAGGGGCTAGGATGCCTTCCCTCGGGTGTCTCTCCGAGGAGGTTTCACGTCTTCTGCGGGCTCCATTGAAGCCTCCGCAGAAACTCACTATTCTTAGAAATTACCTTCTGCCCCGGTATATCTTTCCATCCCAGAACCCCCTCGTCACCGGGAAATTCCTGCAGAGTCTAGATCTGGCCTTTAGACGTGCGATAAAAAAAATACTTCACCTGCCTGCCTCAACCTCCTCGGCTTTTATACACGCCAAGCTAGCGGACGGGGGCTTAGGGATATTCTCTTTCAGGTCCTCAATCCCGGTAATCCTTTCACTTCGGATCATGAAGGCTACAGCGGATGAGGGTACGGACCTCTTGTCCTTGGCCGCGTTGCCCCCGTTTCAGAGGCTCCTTAGGACGTTAGATCATCTATCCTCTCGAGCTGGGTCCTCGCCCTCCCTGGTGTCCAACTTCTGGGGAGAGGCGTTGGAGGGCTCGTACTCCGGGAACGGGCTCCGGCAGGCCCGCGCTGATCCTTCCAGTAGGACTTGGATCTCCCATCCGCCACCGTTTTGGTCGGGTGAGGATTTCACTCGCGCTATACTATTAAGGGCCAACATGCTGCCCACCGCGGGGATTCCATCAAACCCCGTTGAGAGGCGTCGGTGTCGCGCGGGGTGCCAGCGGGTCGAATCGCTTTCGCACGTGTTGCAGAAGTGTCCGGTCACCCATTTCGCTCGCATCCGACGACATAACAACGTAGTCCGGGTCCTCGGGTCCGCGGCTGCTGCAAAGGGCTGGGAGACGGTCGTCGAGCCCCACTTTAGGACCTCCAATGGCCTTTATAAGCCCGATCTACTTTTCCGCAATGGGAATCGGGTTGTTTTGTCCGATGTGGCCGTCGTGTGGGAGGGTTCCTCGCCGCTCGGTCGACATTATGCGGGCAAAGCCGAATATTATTCACAGCCTCACCTCATCAGCGAGGTTCAGAGGCGTTATCCTGAGGCCTCGGTGACCGTGTTACCTGTCATTGTCGGCGCGCGGGGGGTCTGGCACGGTGGAAACGACCACCTTTTCCAGGAGCTAGGCCTTCCCCGCTATCTTAAGGGGCGGATCGTCAGCAGCGTGCTGAAGTGGGGTATTCTCATTCACGGAGACTTTTCGAAACTGGTTTGGGCGCGCCCGGCAATCCTTGCTGGAAACTAATGATTTTCTTTCATTCTATCCTCTACTCCTGCACTCTGCAACTACATGATTAGCTTTCTTCATCTAGTTTAGTGGCCAACGGCAGGCCCTTCTTTTAAAGTGCCGAAATGTAAGGCGAACGCCTGCCTTATTGTAAATTCAGAATATCTATTGTCCCCTTAAATTCACTGCATTAAAATTTAACGGTTCACTGCTTTCGCCGAGATTTCTCTCGGCGAACAGCATGGACAAAGTACCGTTGCGCCAAGACCCGCGATTCCAAGCCTTCGTGGACAAAGGCATTTCCGCGGACCTCCTTTTCGAGATCGTCGCGTTCGTAAAGGATGAGTTCATGCGATCCCTCGTCTCGGTCCAATGCGAAACTACGAACCCCACGGTATCCAAAGGACGCCGAACGCGCTCCTCGTCGGGAAACAAATCCCCGAGAGTCCGGACGGAATTTGTCACCCCTCGTACCCCAGCGAAAACCGCGAAGCCATCTTCTAAAAACGCCGCGTCCTCGTGCGCGAACGCGAGTAACACGTGCTCGGTCACGGAATCTCCGCCATTTTACGCAAACTTGTCGTCCAACGAACCGCGTCCAACAACCACACTAGCGCCACCTGTTGCGGAACAGGCAACAACCGAAACAGACGGTACGTTTACTGTAGTCTCGCGCAAAACCAAAAACAAACGCGCTCGCACCCAAGCCCATCTCTCGGATTCGGAACCCGAGAATGAAAATAGAGCCGAAACAATTTCGGAGCCCCCTCGCGATGAGGAAATGGAGTTCCTCGAAGGCGACACGGACTCTCCACGCGCGCGGATCCCCCCGATTTATTATCGGGGGAATGTAAACTGGAGAATTGTCTCCCGAGCGATAACCGACAGGAAGTTTGACTTCCTGAAGGCTCAAAATGTTGCCGACGGGGTGAGAATTCACCCGGCGACGATAACCGACTACCGTGGAATCGTCACCCTCTTTGAAGAGAAACAGTGGCAATTCCACACATACGAGCTTCAGGAGGACAAACTCCTGAAGGTCGTCCTTCGCGGCGTTTGTACCAGCATTCCGGAGGCCGACGTCGATGCCGCCCTCAAGGAGCTCCACTTTCATCCGGTTACGGTCCATAGACTCTCCAAACGTGGAGACAAAAACATCCCCATGCCACTCGTTATGGTCACGCTCGCTCGCTCGGATAGTAAAATCTTCGAACTCACGCGACTTTTCAACCTTTCTATTAAGGTTGAAAAGAAAAACAAATCCCCACTTCCGACGCAGTGTCACCGCTGCCAAAAATACGGCCACGGCCAAAAGTGTTGTCGTGCAGCGGCAAGGTGCGTCAGATGCGGGGGAAATCACATAACCGCCACTTGCCCTATACCGAAAGGATCCCCCGCTAAATGCGCAAACTGCAGTGGGCCGCACCCTGCAAATTATCGCGGATGTCCATTGGCTCCCAAAATTCGCGCTCCTCAGACGCAAAAGACGCCCCCCCCAAAGCAATACCCCGACATGCCCCTCAGGCTATTCCCCGTCCGGCTCATCCGACAACCCAACCCGCACGGAAAGTTGCTCCCACCCTGACGTACGCCACGGCCACATCCTCAAAAACGACTGAAAGTCTCGACCCTAGCGGCATCATCGCGATTTTAACGATGCTAAATAAAATTCCCCGAGATCAACTCCAAGTCACTCTCAACATTCTGTCCCAGACCCTCGCGGTCCCCATCGAAGTGTCCAACTCCCCTCGTTAATGGCCCCGCGAAAACGAAACCCCGAATCACTACAAATCGCCCTCTGGAACGCGAACGGTCTACGATACCGGAGAGACGAACTCGAGGAGTTCGCTGTCAGACTCCAGATTGACGTTATTCTAGTGTGCGAGACTCGCCTTGCGCGCGGTATCAACGTCAACATTAGAAATTTCACCCTTCACCGAAACGATCGCGAAGGTCGCGCGGGCGGCGGAACCGCGATTTACGTCAGGTCAAATATTGACCACCAATCTGACCAAACACCCGACCTCGTTTCGATAGAGGCCACCTGTGTAGTGGTAAACACTGCTGCCGCCGGCCCGATCCGAATCGCCGCGGTCTACAAACCCCCAGACAGAAGGCTCGAAGTGCCTGACCTTGACGCTTTATTCGACACCGTTTATCCGGTTATAGTCGCGGGAGACTTGAACGCGAAACACACCGCATGGAAGTCGCGCCAAACCAACCCGAATGGAAACATTCTTTACGCGTATCAAAACCGGCGAAATGATATAATAATTGACGGCCCTGTAGATCCGACACATCACACAACACACGGCCTCTCCGATGTGCTCGATATCGCGATTTTTAAAGATATTCCGATTAACTGGGAAATTTTCAGCTTACCGGAACTAAGCTCCGACCACGATCCCGTAATTGTACTGCTCGGGCAGCAAACCGAAGATCGAGACACGATAGAAAAACAAATTATCTCTTGGCCCCGTTTCACAAATCACCTTATACAGTCTCTCGGCCCCGTCCCGCGTATTAACACAACACTCGCGATTGAAAATGCCGTCCAGGAACTGGAAACAAAAATCAAAACCTCCCTACAAGCCGCGACACACACACGACATGCAATAATCGAACACACCGCGATCCCGACACATATTCTAAATTTAATCAGAGAGAAGAATCGAGCGCGGCGCACCGCTCATCTCACACTATACCCTCCGGATAAAGCGCGGGCAAATCATCTCGCGGAAGAAGTCAAAAATGCGCTTCGAACTTTTCGAAACGAACGTTGGAGCGCTCGAGTCGCGTCTTTGGAAACTGCGGATCGCTCACTCTGGCGGATGACAAAAGCGCTACGTGCGGAGCGCAAAATTATTCCTCCTATACACGGAACAAACGGTATCGCGTACACATTAGCAGAAAAGGCAAACGCCTTTGCGCTAAATTACGAGCAACAGTTCAGCCTGAACGATGACCTGTAACAACGCGCACATACAGCATGTTCGCGAAGACATTCATCGCACTCTTAACACTCCTGATGAGGGCGCGGTTCGCTTCGTTTCTTTTCACGAACTGGTGGCATACATCCGCTCAGTTCACCCCCGTAAGGCGCCAGGTCACGACGGCATAACGAACCGGGCCCTCAAGCACTTCCCGAGAAAAGCAATCGCTTTTCTACTCGCCATAACAAACGCGATGCTACGGCTGCGTCATTTCCCCGCCAGGTGGAAACTCGCGGAAGTAGTAGCAATTCACAAACCCGGCCACGACCCGAAATTCCCTCAGAATTATCGGCCAATCAGCCTCCTTTCGACTCTCGCCAAAGCAGCAGAGGCCTGCATACACACAAGAATCAAGGAAGCTCTGGAGGAACTCAACATAATTCCTCCGGAGCAGCTTGGATTCCGCGACAGACACTCTGCTCCCGATCAGGTTTTCAGGATCGTGGAGTACATTACGCAAGGACTCAACAACGACTTGTACACGGGCGCTGTTTTTCTCGACGTCGCGAAAGCGTTCGACAAGGTCTGGCACGACGGACTCGTTTTCAAATTAATTAAATTCAACTTTCCTTTACCCCTTGTGCGCCTTATCCGCTCATATCTCACAGAACGCGAATTTAGAGTCAAGGTTGATGGCACGGTTTCCGCCATAAAACCAGTCTCTTCTGGAGTCCCTCAGGGATCGATCCTGGGGCCGACTCTGTTTAACATCTACATGGCGGATATTCCAATTCCGCCTCACCAAGCCATTTTAGCGCAGTACGCTGACGACACTGCCTTCCTAACTCGGTCTTTCTATCCAGAGATTGTCACACGGCGCCTTCAGCACGTGGCTGATAGCCTGGAGGAATGGTACTCCAGATGGCGTATAGATATAAATCCCGCGAAAACGCAAGCCGTACTATTCACAAGGCGGCGAAAAGGCCCGTCAGGCAACGTCACACTTTTCCAACAACCGGTTGCGTGGCACCCTTCCGCGAAATACCTGGGTGTCATCCTCGATAACAGACTCTCGTGGCGTCCCCACATAAATCACGTGCGGCAAAAAGCTTACGGGCGAATAGCTCAACTTTTTCCCCTATTTGGCCGTAACAGCGTGTTATCCATTGATAACAAGCTGTTACTATATAAAACAATTATAAGACCCACTCTCACATACGCGATCTCTGTCTGGGGATATGCGTCTCCCTCCTACATGGCGGCGGTATAGGCCGTACAAAACAAAGCTCTTCGTCTGGTTACGAGCGCACCCTGGTTCGTTCGGAACACACACATCCTCCGTGATTTAAATATCCAGTCACTTCGCGAACACATCGTCTCTCTTGCGGAAAAATTTTTCGAACGCGCGACAGTCCACCCGAATCCATTGATTCGGGCGTCAGCGGACTACGTACCCGATCAGCGTGATCGGTATCGTCGTCCGAGGTCCATCATCGTATAATCCCTGCCCCCGCGGCTCTTTCTGTGCGTCCACTTCCCGTTCTTTTGAACAGCCACCCACAGCGTCAGAAGTATAGAATAAATATTATTCCAAGCTTCCAGTTCCAGACAAAACAACATCAAAGCCTAGAGGGGTTTTTAGTCAGTAACATGTTCCCGCTGGGTATGGTCTGATGGCTTATTGATATCCCATTGCTGGCAGCACATGTTGCCGGCAGTGGGCCGTTGGTGGGCTGGCATATTGTACCCCTTGTGGAAAACCTGGCTCGTCTGTTGAAGTTGGGCCGACAAACGTTTTCATCAAAATTTTTCTCTCTCCCGAAGATAAAAAAAAAAAAAAAAAAAATAATAATATAAAAGTAATCAGTGATTATTTTTCAGGAGTGGCAGCATGAAATACATTTTGCTAGTCATATATTGGCAATGTTTGTGGACATGCAGTTTAAGCAGCAGGTTCCACAGAAATTGTGAGACGGATTATATGATATCAAAATGTTATAATATAAATATTACCGCAAAATCGTCAGTTTGTCTATGTAATGCAGATGCCTTGATTGTCTTAAATTCTGAAATCGACATAATTTTTAACAATACTTTTGGGTGTGGATGTATTGAAATTACCATTGAGAGTAGCAAAATTTCAAACATAGCTGCCAGAGCATTTGCATACGGTTATGATAAATTGACCAAGCTATTTATATCAAACAACAAAATTGTAAATATGTCTGCAACGGCATTTGACGGATTACATCAACTACAACATCTACAATTACAAAACAATAATTTAAAGTTTTTGCCGCTAGGTTTATTTGCTGATTTGCCAGCACTGAAAGACTTAGATTTGTCATATAATGATTTGGACAGCTTACCTCTTGGATTATTCACTGGCTTAAGTAATTTACAAAGTTTAAATTCCATACCGTCTGCTCTATTCGTCAGTTTGCGAGCATTACAGGAATTAAATTTGTCGCACAACAATTTAACATATTTAAAATACGGAACGTTCGCAGGATTAACATCACTGGTTAGCCTAAACATAAGTCAAACCAACTTCAAACGTTTAAATTCCCGCGTATTCTTTACTTTAAACGGTTTAAAGAGATTAGATATCAGCAATGCCTCTTTAGAGTTCATAGAGATTGATAATATTATGAATAAATTTCCGAGGCTCAATTATCTACGTTTTTTTAGTAATAACTTAAATTATACGACGTGCAACGATTTGGTCAATTTGTTGGATAAGCTAAAAAAACGTTATATTTCATTTTCTGATGGATCTAATACCAGAGAAACCAATATTCACGGCTTCAAATGCATGGATTCATATGATGAAAATTCTACTATCGAAAATTCAACACCATCGTACTACAACAGATACTATTCGACGCGAGCATTTTATTATTCACTTTCTGAGAGACTTACCACCCAAGAAACAAAAATTCATGGTGAAAATTCTATTGCAGGAAATGCCTCAAGCCCATCATACGACAAATACAATTTCGTGTCCGAAAATTTAACATTTGGCAATAGCAGTTTGATAAATTCATTAAAAACTCTGACAAATCTTGTAATAGTCATACTAATACTTAATGTATGTATGATTGTGTATTTTTTGTATATTCGATTGAAGGTCGTGTACCGCAAAAGTCTTAAACGAAAGGATCAATTCGCAGATGCTAATATGCAAAAAATGGAAATGCAATAATTAAAACTAAATATGTCCTCAATTAATTTTATTAGTAAACCTCTGTGGTTAATTTATGTTTCAAATTTAGTGTAGTTTTTATGATTGTACAAACTACAATATGAATAAAATTCAGGTCCAACTAATTGCTTTTTGATGTTTACAAGTTCCAGTTAAAAAATAATTTAAAAATTTCGAGATTATAATATTATTTTCAGAAGTCCAGCGTTTTTTTCGAATTTTCTTTTCATATTTTTCTGAATTCTTAACTTTCGGTGACTTGAATTTCAGAACAAAAAAGCTTAAGAAATTTTAGGATTGATTCTTGGCGCATGCATATGCTAATTCATATTGTGTGCATGTTTTGCAGTTGCATATTTTTTGTTACCAAATCAAGTTAGTATTAGAGGAGCAAAAATTCAAAAGGTATATTATCCAAAACTTTCAATTTCTCTTAAAAGTACTATTGTATTCTGAAACTCAATGGAATATTTTTTTGCATGTATTTGTTTTTAATATTGGTATTGTTATCATTGAAAACCCCCCGTTTTTTCCAATAAATTAAAAATAGTCCTTTTGAATTTCTGCTCCTCATATCGTAGCAGCAATAATTATAATCCTATAGTCCCAGAAGAAAAAAATAGAAATGAAGATAATGAAATATATTCTCAATAAAGGACGACTCAATTATTATAAACACAGACAGCTATGCAAAACAAACGAGAACTCCTGTCAAATATTTAATTTGATGCAGCAGTCGAATCAATTCAAGAGCTCATTACATTAATAACTGTTAATTAGGTAAGTAATCTTTTATTGAACTACCCAGAAACTACTTTGAATGTTGAAATTCCTCGAGATAACTTTGTGTGTGATTTTTTATAGATCCAGAATATTTACAATCAGTTTGAATTGAAATTAAAACAAGAGTAGTCGAAAATTAAAACACGATGGAGAAACAACCTTTACCTGAAGACAATTCCGAACCTCAGAAACGACAAGATGTAACAAACCAACAGTCGCATAGAAGAAAAGGAACTCCGAGAAAATATGGGCCGTTTGGAAATGATAATTTGGAGTCCTTGGAACCGCAATCGGCTACATTGCAACGTTTAATTACTGCCTCACAACCACAAAAAGAACCGCAATCAGATGAACCTCAGGCATCCAGTTCTGAGCAATTTACAAAATACTCAGCAATTAGTGAATCGTCGCATGAAGACCCAGCCGGCAATGCTGTAGCGTGCATTTCAAGTCCAGAATATAGCGACTCAACGAAGCAGCATGGTTATTCTAAATTAGCCGGTCTTGGCAAACTCGGAAACTTCTACTGCTACAATTGCAAAACCGTATTTTTCTTATTTAAGAGATACTTAGATCATCAATGTAGTCATGGTAAATCTGGTCCCACATAAATATTTTCTATTACGTGCCTTTCTAATTTGGAAACATTTTGTGAGTGGATCGGTATTAAAAATTAAAATGTTTTGTAACAATTAAATTCTATTTTAAAATGTTTTTGTTTGTAAAATGTCTAGATAATGTATTTTACATAATGTTATATAGTTCTAAAATAATGTGCTCTTTTAAATAAAGAACCATCATTGAGTTTGTAATGAATTTTCTGCCTGAATTAAAATTATGAAAAAACTTAATTGTATTTTATTACAGAAGAATATAATGTGACAGAATAATGCAATGAAGAGTAAGTGAGGTCAAAAATTAACGGTTACTTCTAAGATACTAAAGTTGATTGTGTACTTTTTATGCTACAAGACAGTGATATCCAAGAGTTACTTAATTTACAATTCAAATAAAACAAGAAAATTAGACATTCATTTTATTGGTCTAACATATTGTTAATGTAATCTATTGGGACCCAGAAATGTCAACGCGTACACTGAAAACAATCCGTTCATAATATTAATAAATGCCGTTGATTGACCACAAATACATTGGCATAATGAAGTTTTCATTGATATTATGAATAATCTTAAATGTCTTATTCATTGGTTGATTACTATTTTTATTAATATTATGAATCTCGTTTATTAAAAATTGTTACAGTTAGTAATTGTAACAATAAAAATCTTGATTATATTGATAAAATTATGTATTAATCTTAGAAACAGAATCAATAACTAATATTCATAATATCATTGTTAAAGTTTATAAGTCAATGAATAGAAACATTGTGCCAATGTACCAAATACTTGCGTTCGTTGAGTCATGCGAATTTCGCTGTCGAAGCAGGCGCGAAATTTTCGCTATCACAAGCATTGCGAATATATCGCGTCGGTCTGTGGGATCCTTTACTCTAAATTCTAACGGAATTCGACTTGAGACGGTTGAAGGTCAAAATTTAGAGTACTTTTTGAAAACGGTTACCTATTTTCTATGTCAGTGACTCAGTGAATTTGGTATTTAGTGGATTACTGCTTATGAATTAAATGGATATGTACAGTAGTAGTTCTACTTAATTGGTAAGTAACCTTTACACTTTTTATAATAATTTATGCTTAACAAGATATTACATGCCTTAAATTTTGAAGTTTCTCTTTGAACGTCAAGATTAATCTTTAGCATTATTTTTTTCCATTTACAGGATTTTTAAGAACGTTAAAAAGTTTGAGTGGTAATAATTCTATTTGTTTCTTTCTGGCATATGATTTGTATTTTAATATGATATGTTTTTTGTGTAAAAAATTTTTGAATTTACTCAAACTGCTTATTTTTCATTTTAAACGCAATCACGATTTACATTCGAATTCTTTGTATAGATGTTGCGAAATTGAGTGCGGTCAAGTATTTCAAAATTTAAATAGTTTTAAAAAACATGCTAATCGAAAACAGTTTAACAGCAATTTTCATATAAATGAAGTTAAACCACAACATGTTGAACGAGAAATAAGCAATGACTTCGTAAGCAATAACAAAATTGAGCCACCTGAAGCCTCAACCTCGACTTTTACTTTAGATTATTGCTCGAACAATTCCCAACCTCGAAATGAATCTCAATTTGAAAATAATAAGAGCAAAAAAAAAAGCCTTAAACATGTATTTTTTGGATTTTGTGCTAAGCCTTCATGATAATGATAATTTTTCAAGGAAAGATGTTTCTGAAATTCAAAATTCTGTCTACCTTTTGATTATCGAACCAATATTTGATATATTTAAGGATTTTGTTGTAAGTAAACTTCAGGATACCGGTACAGAGGTATATAATGACTTTTGCAGCCTTATTTTGAATTTAAGAAACTCTTTAAAATGTTTTGAAACAGAGTATTTATTAAAAAAATGGCTTCTAAATGAGGGCTATATTCACAGTATTGAAGAGTTCACAATTAATAGCCAAGTTATTGCTAAACATCGCGCAGGTAATTTAACTTATAAAGAAAAAAAACAATACAGGGGCTTTGTTGCCTCTAAAATTTCAATTTGAAAAGTTTTTTCAAAAAGACAATTTAGTGGAACGTACCCTAAAACACATAAGCACTTTAACATCTACACAAAATTTATCCAATTTTATTCAGGGAAACTTGTGGAAAGAAAATGTGTCATTATATCCCAACAAGAATTTAATACCATCTTTGTGTTATACACCGATGATTTGGAAATTAATAATCCCTTAAGCTCCCATTCAAGGACCCATTCCATTTGTAACGTTTACTATTCATTTCCTTGTCTTCCAATAAATGACTCCAAATTAGAACATGTGTTTTATGGGGCAGTAATAAAATCAACTGATATTAAATTATATGGTAACGAAAAATGTTTTCAGCGACTTGTTCAAGAAATAAAAGAATTAGAAGAGGTTGGATTGATATTTGAACATTTGCGTGTGCATTTCATAATGGTTTTGATAATAGGGGATAATTTGGGTCTTAATTCATTTTTAGGTTTTAGTAAATCATTTTGTAGCAACTTTTTCTGCAGGTTGTGCAAAGTAAAAAAAAAGATACTCAAAAAATGTCTGTTGAAAATTCTCAACTATAACGCAGATGTTGCTGCTAGTAATCCTCAAGAAACCGGAGTTAATACAAATTCTTTATTAAATCAAATACCTTCCTTTCACGTAGTTAAAAATTTTTACGTCGACGTTATGCATGATGTTTTTGAAGGAGTGTGTCATTATGATTTATGTAACGCCATTATATATTTTATTGGAAAAATGAAACATTTTAAATTGTCAGATCTAAATAGCAGAAAAAAATACTTCGAATATGGTCTTTCGGAAATTGGTAATATTTCAGGTGAGATTGAATCACCGCATTTAAATAAGAGAAACTTTAAAATGTCAGCCAAAGAAATGATGACGTTTGTACAATATTTTCCTTTAATGGTTGGAGATTTCGTCCCTTCTGATGATGCTGTATGGAATTTCATAATAAATTTTATTGAAATTATCGATATTTTGCTTTGTTTTGAAATTAATGAAACCGGTATAAATTTATTACAGAGTAAAATTAAAGAACACAACTCTGTTTATGTTGTTCTATTTAATGATACTTTAAAACCAAAAATGCATAATTTAACTCATTATCCTAGTATAATACGCCAGTCTGGTCAGCTTAGAAATTTGTGGTGTTTTAAGTTTGAGTCAAAACATCGACAGTTTAAAATTTATTCTCACTGTATTTCTTCCGAAAAAAATATTTGTCTTACATTAGCAAGAAAATATGAACTAAAATTTGCATATTTTTATTTTGGCAGCTGAAAACAACAGAAGTATAGCTAATGCTAATATAGATACCAAATTTGAAATAGAGGGTAGCTTATATGCACCAGTTATAAATAGCAAACTAAAATCAAGCAACGCAAATTTTAAATATTACTCCCGTAAAGGGTTTTGAGTATATATGTGGAAATTACGTAGCTATTTTTAGAAGAGATATTGATTTTTTTTATAATTCAAGCAATCATTGAAATTGGAAATAAAAATATCATATTTTTTTGTCAAGCATTAGAGAAAACAAGGTATTTGGAGCACTATATTGCTTACGAAGTCGATCCTAAAGCTCTTGGTATATTTTTAATAATTTCATCGCATGAAATCATCGGACCTCCTTTAACTTTAATAAACACTGTTAGGGGTAGAATGATGTTAAGATTGAAAGAGTATTTCAAAATAATTCAATAAATTTAGATCTAAACTGATGCTCGTCAACAAAATCAAGGAAATCTAAGTTTAAGCATCATTGTCAAACAGCTGTAGTTATAAAACATAATCGACGGATTTCTATGAGATTCTTGTAACAAAAAGTAAACAAAACGGCCTTTTAGAATCTGAAAAATTTCTCAAAATCCTTCAAATTGTTTTGAAACTACAACCATGTAGAAATTATGCTAAACGTTTTGTTCATCATGTTTTTTTTTTTTAAGAACATTTTGTTTATACGTGTTTATAATGGTATGTAATAATATTAGGAAATAAAAATAAAAATAATAAATTTAATTTTGAAATAAAAAAATTTAGATATTTTTAAAAATTCATTAGTTTAAATTATTTATGTTTTGGGCTTTCATAATCAGTTCAAATTCAAAAAAAAAACTATATTCCTAGATACGTTGTATATGCTATAATTATATCCACATAAAATAGAAAGCAGTGGACATAATTCAAATAGGCAAGACCATACTCAGAATTATTTAAGCTCATCAATACGCGAAGCACATAAAATTGTAAATGGCTAAAGTCAAGATGATTCAACAAACAACGTCATAAGCGCATCAAACAGTAATTACATGGATTTTCAACCTCAACAAAGCTCAGACAATGTGAATATGTATAACGTCGTTGTACCCAACAATAATAACCAGAATAATCAGGTACTTTATTCAGATTCCGAAAACATCAGCACCGGGTTTTCTAATATTGGACCTTTATCCATTAATACCAATGACGGATCTATTCCCCAAATGATTTATGCCATAGATTCTTCATTTCAAGATAATGTGACTAGTTTGAACTCTTTGCCCAATAAAACCATTGAGTCTGATAAGCAGGAATTACTGACTTTACTTAAAAGTTGGAATCTGTAGTCAATATTTGAACACTTAGTTGGTAAGTTTAAATACATACATTTATTTTATATTGCTTTTTGCTTAAGTGACAATTATCTAGCTGTCTATCATATGTCAATACATGTCAAAACATTGAAAAAAAAAGTTTTACTTAGCTATAAAAAATACTTTACACTAGAGCACTTTTGCTACTGCAAAGAACGCTATAAGTTTGAAATCAAAAACTAAACATAAACTTAAACATAAACAAAAATAAACAAAAATATCTAAACTATGATTAAAATATAAGTTCAAAAAAAAAAAAAAGGCGCCCAACGGCGCGTATATTAAAAGCAGTCATATTAGCACCAAATTGGGTGCACAGTTGCAGAGTATTACAGAGTTGCAGAAACTTAACGCTATGTCTTATAACTAGGTGAGATATTTGATAGTGTCTTTATCACTTGTGGCAGCTGGGTTGCCTACTTGGTTGGTGAACGGCGGTACGGCTTCTTGTCAAACTATAGATATATAGTTCAGTCGGCAACTCAAAATGTATTTATTTTTCTAGTTGAAAATGTATATCTTAATATACTAAAAATAATAAAACGTAATCATATTGAGAAGCTGTTAAGAAAATTTGACATGGGTACTCAAATACTATTTGAGCACACTTTAGAGAATTGGAGATATTCAAATGGTATACCTCTAGAGTGCCCATATCCTGCTCCTTATCAAAATGTAAAAAATCCTGATGACATACTCAATCATGATAATCTTCCATCTCCACATTCACCAATAAGTACAAGCTCCACATCGTCACTTCTAAGATATACTCCGTACCAATCACGGGCTTCTACTCCTGATAAGAGCAATACGATTGAACTGGTAAATATTTTAAATGAAAGCTCAAGGGGAGTAATGCTGACAGAATATTATAATAAATTTTCAAAATTCACTGATGAACAAAGATATTTACTAATTAATGCTGTTGCTCAGGCATTTGAAGAAAAGAATGTTCAAATGACTTTAGCCACCAGCTATCGCATAGAAAAATAAATTTTGGAAAGATTCCCAACTGAAAAACTGGTAAGCTTATTATCCACGTTTACCGAACACTATAGTATATGCGGTCTCAGTACCCCTCAAATTTGACGAAAATCTAATTCTATAATTATATATATATCAAAATGGCCGTAGTGTTCGCTAAACGTAGCCTTTGTTTTACTTTTAATATTCATATTTTTATATATACAACAGGGTGGGCCAAAAAAGTAAGCACATTCTTCTTTTTTGAAAAACTTTATTGTTTAAAATAAGTTTTAAACCAAATTTGCAAGAAATATTTAAACAATACGTTTTCAGAAAATTAGAAATAATTTAATTTAATAACATATTATGCAGGGCAGGCCAAAAGAGCATATAATTTTTAACTGATTAGCTGTCTAAATAGGAGAATATTCCTACTTTTTTGGAAAACTGGATATAAAATTAATCTTTCATAGTGGGTATACCTAATTATCAGGTAAAAATATACAGATTATTTGTATTTACAGGAATTTTATAGAACATGCAAAAGGGGAAAAGTTTACAACAAATGCTGTAATTTGAAATCTTCATTCAAAACAGCAGTGTCAAAACATTTGTTATCAAAAACCGATCAAAAATCTGACCAACAAAGAAAATCCAGGCAAAACGTTAAACGTTTTTTTATTTAGGGTATTTCTTTGAGTAACAATACTTTGAACACAATTTGATCCTCGGTTACGCTTCTTGAATCTTTGAATGTGAAATAAACAACAGAAATACATTTTGAGATATAAATTCAAAATGTTTAAATGGTTTACTTTTAGTGCCAGAAAACGATGCAGAAGACAATTAAGGACCTTGATGGAAAAAGGGGATGAGTCACAATATGTAAATTGGACTTATCGCCTTCTTGCATCAAAGACGCGTTATGAGATGAGTCAAAAGTAGTTTTAACTCCATTATGACTCGCCTAACTTGTCCCATTCTTACATCAAACGATACCTAATTTACAATACATTCAAATGGCATACATAACTCGATATTGGTAAAATAATGACTTATCCCCTTTTTGCATCAAGGTCCTCAATTATAAAGATAATTCGGTATATTTAGTGTTTAGATAAATTTCTGTTATTAGCAAAACAAAATAAATTATAAATGCATTGAAATTAGCACAATTTTTATTTTCCAATAGTACTAGTGTTAAAGAGTAGAATTATGATTAAAATATAGACAACGCCACTGGCTCTATGTCAGAAGTTCCATACTGTCTATACGTAATAAAATATTAGTTCAGAACCAGGTACTAAAACCGGTGTGCTTTTGTGGTATCCAATTATGGTGGCGTACAGTGATAGCGACAATAAGTCTATTTAAACATTCCAGAATAAAGTGCTGCTGCGTAACACAGCGAACATTTGGTTTGATTGCGTGTAATGCAAATATTCATCGAGATCTTGGAATACCAACAGTAAAATCAAAAGATCTGTTAATAAATATGAACCACCCAATATAAAAAGTTTCCACCTGTTGGGCATGCAGCAACAATGTCGTTGACGATTCAAGGGGATCCTGCGTAGTGTATGTGTGTGTTGATGTGTGTTTCAAAACGATCTAAAGGGCATATTGTTGGATTTACTTTAGTAGATAAATAGTTACTTAGCTTAAGATCTAATAATTCATCCAGGAGACTAGGATTAATGGCAGGCACAACGGGTGCTTATTTAAAAAAACAGATGTTCTATGCTATTTGTGAAAAAAAGAAGAAAATTTAGTATTACTAATTTATTTTATTGCTTAACGAAAATATAATTTAACACAAACAAACAACCTTTGTTGTGATTTAGCCGGTAACAAATCGAGGGTACTTTCTTTAGCACTTGTAATCTAAAACTTCCATGTTGACAGCTGACTGATAGCGCACTGACCCTGCATTAATGAAATGTTTGACTACTTTATTATTATTTGATCAGAAACTTTTATTTTGCACCCATTGCGGAGTGACGAACCTTTTTTTATCTGAATGACATAATTGGGTCGTCTGAAAAATAGTATTCGCAACTCGTTCGAAAGTGTTATACCGGAGCTCGTTGTGAATTTGGCGATACGAAGCTGCGCTCCGCCTCGTATCGCCAAATTCACTCCTCGAACGATAAATACCACTATCGCAACCTGTAATGAAAATAACTATTGGGGACCAAGGTATTTGAAAATTTTTAAGTTGTGTCACTTTTGCATCCCAGGTGCGATATATATGGGGTGCGAGGGAATAATATTTCAAAGTATAATTTTTATTACGCAAAGAGTGTACATTGTAAAACTGAAGATAGATCAAAATAAATCGACGATAAATTAAAGCGAAGAAGGAAATTAACTAATGCGTGCTTAAAAAAGCACTGTAAAGGAACGCAGGAAGAAACTCCACGGCAGAATTTAGTCTCTCAGAATGAACCTAATGAACAAAGTCATAAACAAATTCATAATAATTTTCACTTCTAACGTGTGGTCTTAAGCACGCACATAGTTGATTTTTTTGCTTACATTTCGTAGTGGTATGTAATGGGTTAAAAAATGTAAAAATGTAAGAGTATCAAAGTTCATGAAGTCAATACTTTATTTTAAGATAGTAAATACCAAATACATAATGCGAAATTCTCTATTATGTTTTTAAGCAATACTAATAAAATAAATGTAAATAATCTGTTTGTGATTAAAAAATTTAATTGAATCAAATTTTTACTAGGGACCGCAACATTAATAAAATCAACGACGTTTTTTCCCTTCTCAGTTCATGTGATTTGTATTTTTGTAATCGTAAGTAATGTTAACAATAATTATAAGACGGAACAGCGTTAATTAACAATCATAACGTTTGCGATAATCGTTTCTTGACCCCAACTAAATTATTTACAAACATTTTGTAATTTTTGTTAACAAATTTGAATAGCTTATCTGCTTAAAGTGAATTTAGCTAACAAAAGGAACGACTTAATTATAATAATATTAATACAGTAAAACCCCTCCATAGTGGACACTCAAGGGACTGGACAAAACTGTCCACTATAGAGGGGTGTCCGTATTCGAGGAGGTCCTAATTATTTTTGTCGAAAATTTACAAAACTACTACAAATTTGAAGCAGTTTATTAAACATTATACGTAAACATGTATTATGTTTATAGATATTAGAACATTTTTCTCCTCGAAATTTTTTCCAAATTTGATAATTAATACAGAGCAGGTTCATTGCCTTTATTTAAAATAAACGTTTTTAATGTGTGTCTAATTCACCACAAGTTCCAACAGTATTTTTTTGAAAACATGATATAAATTCTCCAAAATGCTTATCAAGTGTCCACAATAGAGGGGTGTCCACATTAGAGGGGTGTTTGTATAATGTAATCTTATGGAGGACTGTCGGGACTAATAAAAAAGTGTCCATTAAGAGGGGTGTCCGTATTAGAGGGGTGTCCACTATGAGAGGTTTTACTGTATTATCACTTACAATAGGATAATAAGGGGCAAGTACTCCGAGTCCTTGGTTATTTGAATCAGAATTCTAGTAACATTCATTAATATTTCGACAACAATGAAAGACCTAGAAAATATGTTTTTTCTGTTCTCAATTTTTCAAAACGTTATATCGTTGAAGATTCCGCTAAACACCTGTCCCGGAAATGATTTTATACCACCACCTCGTAGCGATGAAGTGCCGGAAGTCGGCCTTAATACGGTAAACCAATGACTTATCAATTCAAAATCAAAGAATTTGTTTCAGTTTGAGTTGATACAATATTATGGTTATCCGGTTGAAAGGCATCGAGACGTTCAAACTTCCGACGGTTATTTACTGGAAATGCACCGTATTCCATCAAAAGCTGTGAACGGAACCAACAAGCCAGTTTTACTGATGCACGGTATTATAGCTAGTTCATCAGATTGGGTATTGATGGGGCCAGAGCGAAGTTTGGCTTTTTTATTGGCCGATTTGGGATACGATGTGTGGATGGGAAACGCCAGAGGGAACGTTTATTCGCGCAGGCACGTCGTTCTAAACCCTGATAAAGACGCCGATTTCTGGGATTTTAGGTATCCAATATACAGTACAACCTCACTAATCCGACCATACGCTAATCTTAAAGTTTTCTTCGGTTTGTACAAAATCGTTAATTTTGACAAATTGTCTTATTCACACAAATTTATTTTCTTACGATATACCCACCATCTCACCTGTGCTTGCTGCTTCATAGTATTCAATTTGAGCTAGTTCATAACCCGATGGCAATTAGTTCCGATTAGTGAAACTACATTATACTTCATGTACTTAATTCACATAACCAAATTGTAGTCTTTGAAATAATTTTAGTTGGCATGAAATTGGTGTTTATGACTTACCAGCTATGATCGATTACATTCTTCTAGAAACAAACGTGGATTCCCAGATTTATGTTGGACATTCCCAAGGAACTACGGTGTTTTTTGTAATGGCTTCCATCAGAACTGATTATAATAGGAAGATCCGTTATATGGGCGCTTTGGCACCAGGCGCTTATCTTCCAAATATGATAAGCCCCGTTTTCCGCATTCCATCCCCTTTTGAAAGATCTTTCGAAGTAAATAAGCTTGATTCCAATTAAATTAAATTAAATCAATGTTACAGGTTCTAGTTAAATTAATCGGTTTATACGAATTTCTACCAAGTTGTCGAATAATTCAACAATTAGGGCAAGCTTTGTGCAATGATAGAGCTCTAACTCAAGGACTTTGTGGCGATTTAATGTTTATAGCAGCCGGTTTCGATCCACCACAACTAAATTACGTAAGTAAATAAATAATTTAACATTTATAAACTGTGCCCATTCTTTAGACTAGACTTCCTGCGATATTTAGCAATCTTCCGGCAGGAATTGCAACCAAACAGTTGTTACATGCTTTCCAAATAATTAATACGGGTCGCTTCTGTCAATTTGATTACAATCCAATTAAAAATACGTTGATTTATGGTAGTCCAACTCCACCGGATTACAATCTTGGCGCTGTTACCGCACCTGTTGGGCTTTATTTTGCTTCCAACGATTGGATAGTCCAGGTTATTGTAAGTAAAGAAAATTCGAAGAATCCTGGCACCTGAAGGATAATCGCACTACGTTTAAACTGAAATTTACTCATTGTTCTATGTTCTTTTATTACATTAAAATTTCATAAATAGTGGGTAGCACCCTGTATATTTTGTATGAGCTAACACCTGAACGCTATAAAGTGTATATGTATAAGTTTTGTTAAAAAGAGATAAATATTAATAGTTACGTCTGAGCTACGGTATACTAAAAAGCGCCCTAAATTAGATAACCCAGTGGTCATAATCAACGTATAATGCTATTAAACTCTTAACATGAGATCATATTTATTGGAAATTTAAAAATTATTAAACATTTAATACAAATAGTCTGTGTCCTTGAAGTGTCAGAATTCGTAGAATATGCTATAAGTTCGCATGAAAATTTTAATTCAAAATATATTTTTTGTTTAGGATGTATTACGAACGCGATCTGAATTGGGAAATCCGGTGATCAATTATTTGGTTCCTTACAGCAAATTCAATCATTTCGATTTTTTTGTATGCGATCGATGTCGTTCCGTTGCTTTATGATCGTTTGATTGCCGATATCGAAAGTTATAGTTAACGAGTATTAAAATAATGTAATATAATATAATGTATAATGGTTTGTAGTGAGTATATTTAATTTTTTTATTTAGCACATTAAAAATAGTGATGATAGAACAAACCTATCAAACTACACAAAAATTGTTAGATATACAATCTTGTAGTAGATTATTAAAAGATCATGGGCATTTGAAACGGAAAGAAAATAATTGCCATGCTATACATTAACTAGAACCTTTGAGCTTTTACTAAATCGCAAAGCCGACGATTAAAAATACTGCTTTGGACATGCTTGAAAATCGTTGAAATGCCATCTTCTAGTTGGCTGGAGTACGTCCACATTACATTTAGTAAAAGCTTAAAAATTTGTAAAATCAATAAAACTCAACATCAGTTTCTTTTAGTCATTAGCCTTTACGTAAATATATCAGTTAACAAAATTTTTAATTCAAAAATATATTTTATGAGCAAAACGAAGGAATTTTAGGGCTCGTTTTATTACTTCAAATAATTTTAGATTCCACACACACAATTTTAATTGTTTGAAAAATTGAACCAAATCATGTGCAAGAAATTGCGTAGTCTAAAACGAGTTTAAAAATGTTATGTTAAATGTTGTGAAGTTAAATTTAAAAATGAACAGCCGTTTTTGGATTTTTTCAAAACTCTTACTTTCCTTGCCTAAGTCAAATTTCTGCTTTCTCAAGGATATTTGAGAGCGGTCACGGAAACATTTGGCCGCTACCTACCTGGCTACCTGGTTAAGAACACATTTCCGAATTCTGTGTTGTAAACTAAAATAAAAATATTTTTGGGTGAAAAATTAAAATGACGCATAATGACGCATTTTCCGGTTCAGATTGAAGTTATGTTTATTTTTAAGATAATGCCACCATTTAGTAAATTAATTGATAAAGTTAATTGGTGTAATATCGAAAAAAGTTCTGTTACTCGACGTGTAAAACAAAAATCAGATCAGTTATGCCATTTTGAAGATATTCCTAAGATAAGTGAGCATATTATTAAAGCCAGTTATATCTGTTTACAACAGTTTGTCCCTATTTGGCCGTAACAGCGTGTTATCCATTGATAACAAGCTGTTACTATATAAAACAATTATAAGACCCACCCTTACATACGCGATCTCTGTCTGGGGATATGCGGCTCCCTCCTACATGGCGGCGGTATACGCCGTACAAAATAAAGCTCTTCGTCTGGTTACGAGCGCACCCTGGTTCGTTCGGAGCACACACATCCTCCGTGATTTAAATATCCAGTCACATCGCGAACACATCGTCTCTCTTGCGGAAAAATTTTTCGAACGCGCGACAGTCCACCCGAATCCATTGATTCGGGCGTCAGCCGACTATGTACCCGATCTGCGTGATCGGTATCGTCGTCCGAGGTCCATCATCGTATAATCCCTGCCCCCGCGGCTCTTTCTGTGCGTCCACTTCCCGTTCTTTTGAACAGCCACCCACAGCGTCAGAAGTATAGAATAAATATTATTCCAAGCTTCCAGTTCCAGACAAAACAACATCAAAGCCTAGAGGGGTTTTTAGTCAGTAACATGTTCCCGCTGGGTATGGTCTGATGGCTTATTGATATCCCATTGCTGGCAGCACATGTTGCCGGCAGTGGGCCGTTGGTGGGCTGGCATATTGTACCCCTTGTGGAAAACCTGGCTCGTCTGTTGAAGTTGGGCCGACAGACGTTTTCTTAAAAATTTTCCTCTCTCCCAAAGTTAAAAAAAAAAAAAAAAAAAAAAAAAAAAAAAAAAAAAAAACAACAGTTTGTTGCTAGACTAAAGGCAGAAAATAGATCTTTTCATAAAAATTAATAGTTAAGCTAGAATTAGAAAAAAAATGCTTAGATGAGAGTTAAAATACAAGTTTCTTATAGACAAACACTGATCATGAATTTTTATTTCACCCAGAAATTATTTTTTAAAGTTGATGAAAATTTGTTTATCATTTTTTAGTATAAACAATTAATAAGTACTAATTAAATAACGTTGTTTTCATAAAAATGTTATAAATTTTGCAAATTTATTGCAAATACTTTTGTAAACGAACGATTTTATCCAATCTGAAGCAATTCCGTCTTACAACTAGCAAGTCTCACCGCAATAACAATAGATTGTCACAATAGATTGATCGCTTATTGATTTCGTTTATTATTTTAAATCCTATTTAATAATAAACTTGAACTTATTGTCCTGTTGGGAGATTTCTACTTTTGCGCTAACTTTCCTGAAGGTATTTAATGCGCATACCGTTTGAATTGCTGCCTTAATTTTTTTTATTTTTGCTGGGCCGCTCACAATTATATTGAGTACTGGCTTTAAATTTGAATGGTTTGCTCAATTTTCAGCGCTGCCTTGATGATATTATTAGTGGTCTACTCTAATAATTTTATCATACATTTCTGAAACTTTAGGACTGATTATTTCGAAAACTTTCCTCTTCAAGGTCATATGAATTTGATATTTCTGTACTCATAAAAATGTGCTGCATCCAAATTTGTGAACAAAAATATGTGGTGCAATTTAAAAAAAATAATTGTTGACATCATAGTGGGAAAATAAAAGACGATCGTAAAATTATAAGTATCAAAAAAGTTGCAGTTTTAATAACAAAAATCGAAGTGTCCGAGCGTTTTTCCAAAAACCAAACCTATGAATTTTAAATAAATTTATTCCAACCCACGCGTCCTCACTGTATAATTATTACAATATTCAGCTTTCAACATAATTTTCGTCCAACTGATATGTATTTTGATCTCTGCTCGTGAAAAATTTATCGTCTATTGTGGAACTGTCACCTTGCCATACATTTTAGTTGGTTAGCCGTTCAAAGATTCTCTCTGTTTATGCGTAAATTTACAAAAAAGAAACAATACAGTTTCCACATTCTACAAACTTTCATTATTAATTGATTCTCATAATTTTTAGATAATTTTATACGTTACAGCAATCTTTCGGACTACACTCAATAAAAAATATTAATAATTCAGAATTGCCGTTGTTAAAAGCATAAATTGCATTCGGGATTACGAAATAATTAATATCTTTTAATTGATAAGAAGTTACGCATTGACAATTGGAGGAATTCCTAGAGAACATGTTTCTCAATAGAATGACGAAAGAAATATATTTTTTTTAAAGATTAAAAGGATAAAGAATGTGGAAAAACGTGTAAATTTAACTTCGAAACTATTGATAATACAATTTATTTTTCGTCTGCACTTCAACCAATTTTTAAATAACTGAAAGGTTTCTTTCCGTCGATTTTCATCTTTTGTAAATAAATGCCACAAATAACAACATCCTTGTTATTACTGATTTTAGCCGTAACTATTTAATTAAAGTTTTTAAATTATCAACAACACTTTAAATAAAACATATTAAAGATAATCTGTAAAAAGAGCTGTTTTTTCTTTTTGAAAGTAAGCATGCGCTATTAGTCCCAGTTTGTTACTAGACGAAAATCATTTGAAATTTTAAGTTGTTTCTTGATTGTGCCATTTTAATTGAAGTGTTCGTATCTATCGTTTTAGTAAGGGAATAAACGCGGTGGTAACAATTTGCCACGAATTGATGTTACAATTTAATAGTGTCTACCTGTTTGAAAAAATTAAATCTGATCTGTGTTTGAGTGGTCTCAATGGCAGAAAAGATGGCCGCTGCTGATGAAGTACCTTCAAAATTGCGAAAAGTGGTTGATGGCTTTATAAGTAAAGAGGAGAAACGTAAATTTAATGAATGAATTGAGGATACCCGCGAAAAGGTTAGAGTTCAAAATTGTTTTCCCCCTAATTAAACCACTTGCAGGAAATTAAAGACCATCTCGAAGCAGACGTTCACGATGAAGATTCTACTATACCGGACTTGATCATCTTAATGTTCAACACACAACACGATTGCCCAAACGAAACGGCGCTTTTTTTAAAATGCGAGGGAATGGACATTTCCAGCTCAAGCACTACAAATCTGCATTCTTAGCTTACCAGGCTGGAATTTTAACTCAATCCCCAGATGAAGAACTACTAGCCACGCTTCACAGTAATATATCTGCAGCACTAGCTTATTTAAAAAGTTAAGCTACTGCATTATGGTACTGTGAAAGTGCTCTTGCAATTAAGCCGAGTTATGAGAAGGCTTTAGCACGGAAGGCGCTGTGTCGAGAAAAATTACGAGTATCTTATGTTGCCGCTAGTTGTAACGAAAAAGTGATCAACACAAAATTTACACAAATTTTGTGTGTTGATCACTTTTTCCAAAAGTTTCAACAGCGAAAGCAATAAAAAGGTAATTGTCCTTGCTATGTTTTACTGATTGTGCCAAATTAACCGCTGAATATGCAATTTGAGAAGAAGACTGAAGATAAGAAGCAGCAACAGTGTTGACGCAAGTTACATCCCAGACTGAACCTTTCCCTTTACTCCAAGGTACTAAAGTTAATCCATCAGGACGTTTACCATCATCACGTAGCAAGCCAGTAGGTTCCAAAATACAAAAGATTTCAGCAGAAGAGAAGGAACGTTTTAAAATATCGTTACGCATTGACAATTGAGGGAATTCCCAGAGAACATGTTTCTCAATAGAATGACGAAAAAAAATTTTTTTTTAAAAAGATTAAAAGGGTAAAGAACGTGGAAAAACGTGTAAATTTAACTGCGAAACTATTGATAATACAAATTATTTTTTGTCTGCACTTCTGCCAAATAGATTCTTATAACATATTACATGTTTCGTTTTCTTTCATTTATTGTCAAAAAGCCAAATTTTAAGTTTAAATATGGCATCGTTCTGAGGTAAGACTCGTCCTTAAAACCCCACTGAACACACTGTCTCAATGCAACTTGGATGCCCCGATGACGTCAGAGCTCCCTTCTTAAGACTTCTCGGTATCGAGGACTAGCCCAGTAAAAATGTATTTTTACCCTGCAAAAGGTATAATTAAGTTGATGTCGCCCGGATAACGTGTGCTCGTCGTATAAGATAGCGACCTTCTTTTCAAATTTGAAAATGTAACCGTACGGACAACGTACAAAACCATTGAATTTAGTCAGGGGGCGGCAAGCCACCTTAAGGCATTTTTTAAGCAAAAACAAAATCGACTTTTTGAAATGTCTACTGTGGCCTAACCGCTTAAAATGGCGGAGGCTCCATGTTAATTCTTCATAAGAAGAATTCGATAGTTATCTGATACATTTCTTGAGACAATGGTTTGAAACTTTTCGTTCAGATCAGTTAAACTATATTTTAGTAAAAGGAGGTTTTAAGAACAAATAAATGTATGGAAACATCATTAAAAAAAAATAAATAGTGACTGCGAAATTGTCGTCATTATGTTCTAATTTATTTTAGACCTGAGATTGTGTTTTCTGCAATCTAAGTCATTCTTTTTAGTAGATAATCATTATTGAATGAAAGTGGTAAAAAGAACTTTTTAAAAAATGCTGTAATTAATGAGATAAATACGATAAATCAAAAATCCATAAGCCGCTCAAGGTTTGTCGGTAATTTTATGAAGATTCCGACAATTTAGCTATAACCGTAGTTAAGTCACCATCGAATAGAGGACCCACACAAAAATCTTTTAAGGTTCAATAAAATTAGATGCAACCATTTCCACCACGGGAGAAACTTATCTTATCTGCCGTCGCGATAAGGCACGACACGAAAAAACATTATATCACGGGCCAGTATTTTTTAAAGTTTTATTTATTGCAATAAAACTGCAACATTTGCTGTTTGTTATTGTCATTATATAATGAAATACCAAATTAAGAATAAAATTTAAATAAACAAAACATTTCCGTGGTTAAAAATTCTCTTGTTTTACTAAACACAGCTTTCTTTAGCATAAAACAATTTATATAAAATCGCCGGCGATATTTCATCTTTAGTTAATTGATCACATTCAATTTGCTTGTGATGTTTATTATTTGATAATAAAACAGCATGCCATAATTAAACCCACATATTTTCTGCATCGTTGTCCAAATATCGCTATCGGTATTCCTAGGAAGAAAGTGTTTATGAAACAAATAATATTCGCCTACACGTTCAGAGACCATTGTTTTGAAGTTCGATGCCGATGATATTGATAAAGTGTTTTATGAAGTAGATTTTTTTTTTTAAATTTATTCGGGAGACGTAAAAAACTTTAAACAAAGCACCTGTCGGTTCACCGACTGCCCTGAATTTCGGCAGTTCATCACAGACGCGTGCCGTTCGGTGTCATTTAAGTAGAGTAGGTAGAAATGGATAATCACTATTGCAGGGTTGTAAAAACCACCCGAAATTATCTACATAAAATAAGACGAGGGATCTGCAAATCATTGAGACTTGCAAGATCGTTTCGAAATGAGAGCCATCTGGCCTGGATGCCTTTGGGAACGAGATTGTCTCAAGATATTTGTTCCAGCCAGAGGTCCTGCAATATGCATTTGGCAATTAGAGTGCAAGGACTCAACATTCCAAGAAGATCAAAAATTTGCGCGACTTCTGAAAGAATAACGCACTTTGTAATTGTCCGATCGGACGCTTCATGAATAGCGTACATGAGGTGGTCAGATTAAAAAGCCTATATTAGGCCAAGAGTGCTAGTGTGGTTGTGAGTGCCAAATTCAAAAATACCTGGATGCCAATCACTCTTTGGAATGTCCGAAAGAACTTCTAGATCATTTGAAATCCACTTACGTAATTTGAAGCAACCGGCCTCCAAAATATTTGACAATTGTGAACATATTTGACGAGCTTGCGCCAAATCATCCGAACCAGTCAGAAGGTCATGCACGCAGTAATCCTGCTTTATGATGCTAGAAATTTTAGGCAAAGAATTTTCGCATTCAATGCCTAATTGAAACAACGAACGCATGCACGCATGCATGCACGCGTTTAAACCTCAAAGGTCCGTCATGAAGCAAAAATTCCAAATCTGCAAATCGCAAGGAGTTGATGTTGTTATAGAAAAATTCACGAATTGGTGTAGTTATCGTTTTAAGGCGGATACGTGCAACTGAGTTATGAAATTAAATATTTCGTACCCGGCAACTGGCTGCCAAAAGCTGTTCGAAGTTGTTGATGACCATAAAATTAAGATTTTCTTTGACAAACGCATGGGCTCCGAGGTCCACGCAGACCCATTGGGAGCCGACTGGAAAGGTTACATTTTCAAAATCACAGGGGGAAAAGGACCATCTCTGGGACCAGCCCGCAGGTCACCAGAGTAAAGCAACAGCGGGAAGTTGTAAACGCGATCGTCCAACATGGGGAAGTACCACGTCTATGTATTACTGTGGACGGACACGACTATTTGGCTTTGGTGGATACCGGTGCATCTCACAATTTTGTCAGGGACGGCATCTGGTCGAGCCCGATAAAACAAGTCGACGATCGCTTTTTTTTTTTTTAATTTATTCGGGAGACGTAAAAAACTTTAAACAAAGCACCTGTCGGTCCACTGAACAGGTAGTCTGATTCGCTGACTAAAAAGTCGTCTCTAGCCCGGATGTTGTTTGGACTGGAAGAGAAAGTGTTGAGTAGTAATTACCCTTTACTTTTGACTGAAAGAATGTTTAATATAGAGCGGAAATAACGGATAGAGAGAGCCGCGGGGACAGTAATTATTGGAGGATGGACCTTGGACGGCGAGCGCGATCGCGTGGATTTGGCTCATAGTCCACTGACGCCCGAATCAAGGGATTCGGGTGGACAGTGGCTCGCTGGAAGAATTTTTCGCCGAGGGAGACGGTGTGTTTGCGAAGAGATTCGATTTTTAGGTCGCGGAGGATGGTTGTGTTACGAACGAACCAGGGTGCGCTCGCAACCAAACGAAGGGCTTTGTTTTGGACGGCGTAAACCGACGCCATGTAAGAACGCGGAGCGTATCCCCAGACAGGAATCGCGTATGTAAGAGTAGGGCGGATAATCGTTTTGTATAGCAACAGTTTGTTGTCAATGGACAACACACTGTTACGACCGAACAGAGGGATCGACTATTGCGAATTAACCCTTGTGATAAATACAGTGAAACCGCGAGTATGAGGTACGCTTAAAGTGCCCTATTTGTTATCGGAAGTGACATTGGTGGCTGAATTCGCGGTGGTGGAAAACCTTCGCGAAAACGTTATTTTCGGGTACAACTGGCTAAAGGAACAGAATGATGTTGTCGATATCAATCGTCACCGTATCCATCTCGGCATACAGCACCGATACACAGTGTTCTGTGGACACCTACTCCCATACCCAAAGACGCACTTTTCTTCCGGACTTAAAAATTTTCGCATTCAATGCCTAATTGAAACAACGAACGAATGGCCAAAAATGAGGCCGAAGCAGTACCATATGTCGCAGTATTTAAATTGTAAGCGCGCAGAGACTCAGACGGAGCCATGCGCACAAGATTTGTTGCAGTGACCTTTGATTAGGTTCAACTAGAACCTGCCTGTACGAACAAGAATTGAAAATAAATCCTGTTGTATGGTAGGACCTACCATTTGAATGTCCACTGAAGGT
Organism: Dascillus cervinus; assembly: GCA_949768715.1. NCBI lineage: Eukaryota > Metazoa > Arthropoda > Insecta > Coleoptera > Dascillidae > Dascillus > Dascillus cervinus. Next base: position 28,804,263 of record OX458323.1, read on the forward strand.
TGGCATAGAACCATCGACAACTACTCGAAGCTTTGTAGTAGGGCTTTCCTCTTTTAACACCCCATGATGAGAGAGAAAATACGAAGAATCCGAAGAATCTGGCACAACACATGACATATGACCTCGATCTTCGTATTCCTTCATGAACGCAGAATAAGTTTCAAATAAATTTGGGTTGGTCGTTAAACGTCTTTCTAAAGAAAATAATCTTTTGAGCGCAACCTCTCGAGAATAGCCCAGAACCTTAGGAGGTTTCTTGAACGGTATTAAAACAATTAAACGGTCATCGTCGTCGCGGCGGCTGGTCTCTTTAAAATGAGGAATGCTTCTCCTTTGAGAGCGCTCGCTCCGTCGGATAGCTCTTAAGTTCCCAGAACCTCATGAGCTGGTAGGGAACTTTGCTTGATCGATTAAAATGGCAATGAACCATGTTGGTAGAAGGGGCTTCTATAGTTGCCAGTCTTTCATTCGTAGACAATTTTTTTTATGGAGTGATTACAAAATGTCAAAAGACAATTGTAAGTAAATTCGCCTCATTTACGACTACAAATCGAAGTAAAAACCCGCAATAAATGAAATAGGTTCACTTTTCTCCTTCGATTTTATGGAATAAATTAAATCAAGAAGTAGCCTAAAAGTTTTAAATTTCTTTCCTTGCTCCCTTACAATCGCCAATTTCAGCTGTTGCGCGTGCAATCTCCCGAAAGAACTAAAATAGTCGAAATTAAATTATCCGATACCACCTGTCAACTGATCGAACATGTTTATACAGCGTTCAATCTGAACAGTTTTGCCTTCGCATTGTATAAATAAAAAAATAACAAGGATGAAATTCCAAGCAACAAATCGAGAACCATGCGAAGCCTCGGTGTTCATCACGGTGATATGTTGTATTTAGCACCGATCAACGGTGCTTTATTATTCCCACAAACTTATAATTATGTAAGAAAGGATACCTTGTCGCAAATTGGCCTAATTGGATTTTAAATTTGTAGAATAATACACCTTCAGGTGAACCGATTATATCTGAACCGATCTTTTCAAGTAGCGGGCTGTCCAGACCAGGAAGCAGTTCCGCAGTCGGACCAAGAATTTGTAGCAAGGTACATACAAGAGGATGAAGTTGACTGACAGCTTGCCAAATTCGATGAAAAAATACAGAGGATGCGCCATGACAAATTGTAAATTTTAATTACAGGTTTTTTTAGTTATTAACCTATGTTTTTAGATGTCGTCATAATAATAATTCAACATGTGTGCACTGTTCACCGTTGGAGCCTTATGTTGAAGCTTCTTTACGTGATCAAAAAATTAAGCATTTATCATTTCATTCATTTTTGAGAAAGACGACTTCAGGCGTTGAGAGGAAAATTTCTTGCCCTTGAGGACATATCCTGTCGTATTAGAAACGGCTGCAAGGACCATCTACCTTGGCCAAAGGGAATCTGTTCGAAATGACAGCCGAATGTAATTACTCTCAATAGACACAAGTAATCCTCATATTATAAATTTATTCGTTTTAATAATTTTATTTGCAGGTTTATAGGCATGTTGATAACATAACTCGTGCACTTTGGCGACCTCGCTACACTCAGAGCGTTTGTCCACGACGTCCGAATCCGATGTCCGAGATTTCGGTCCGAAATAGCAGCCTTCATATTTATATGCGTCGTCTGTCCACACGACATCCGATATCCGATTTCCGAGTTCTCGGAGTCCGAGAATTTCGCTTGTTCGGATAGCCCGCTTGATCGGACCGATCGGATGCAACATACGCATGCCCGGGTAGCCATTTTTGTTGTTGTCTTAAACGCATTTGTCAAAAACATTGAAACTTTTCGAAATATTGAATCGTTTAAGCACGGGTCACATCAATAAGCGTTTTTGCGTAACTTCCGCGACAGCCGGATAGCATCAATAAGCGTTCTGATGAATTTACTTATTTTAAAACCAAAAATCGTTGGGGGATTCAGTTTATAGGACAAACAAGGTAACTAAGAATAAAATCAGATACACATATTTTATTAACTTTTTTAAAATTTTAGCCAATTGTCATGGTAAAGAACCTAGGGGACTCTCAAAGTACATTGCAAAATTGTTGCAAATTTCATTCGCTCTTCGCCCTCCCTGCGAACTTGCAGCTGGCGGTACATCTTGTAAGCTGTTGTTGAATGTAGCAATGAACATATCTTCAGCTCTGTACCCATCTTTTTCTCGAACAATATTGTGTAAAACGACGCATGCCTTCACAATATAAATATATAGCATATAATTTTGATTTGCTTTTCATTTACTTACCTTATTTTACTACAAGTATTTCGCTTGGTAGTACGCACAATCTCTTGTGTTTCAGCAATATGTTGTCGAGGTTCCACCCGAGTTATGAACTTGTATTTTGGAAAAAAACGGTAAATTGAAGAATTGAACAAACTCCATTATAGGTTATGTTGACCTACATTTGTCAGCTGGTCAGTTTTAAAATTCACTCGCCACGGCGTTGTTCGCAGTCCGACCGTCCGATATCGGACGGTAGTGGACAAGCGGCTGGCGTTCGGTCCGTTTTTTATCGTATCAAAATGGCCGCCATCCGAACTTCGGATCTCGAATTCGGACGTCGTGGACAAACGCTCTCAGGCGACAAACATGCACTCGTCGGCCAACACCTATTTTGCTTCCTAATTGCACAATGTACTATTTCTTATACAGTGTCCGTAAAAAAACCTCCTCCATGTGGGAAACATGGCACTCTTGTTCCAAGGTTTATAAAGATACACAGGTTGCCTCAGTTTCGGAGTTTGCTGGTGAGGGTGTTACGGGACCGAGAGGGTAAAATATGTCACTTGCAGCTCTCCTGTCGAGTGTATTGCGGCGCGTATAGGTGTGTTGATATAATATTGATGTCGATTTATTAACTCTTTCCACATTTAAATATACTTTAGTTGATGTTAACGGTTTTGCATAATGATCCATCACTGGAAAATAAAATAAATAAAAGGTAAATATCCGCGTCGGTTAATCGAACTTTGGAAATTATACCATGAAGATCACAATTCACAAAACGATTCCTCTGAAGTATTTCAAGATGATCAACTGTATATCATATTAGGATTAGGAGAATGCGAAAAGGATTTAGAAGACTATTTTCTTAACAATGCTAAGCAGCCGTTGTCATTATTTAAACAAGTAAGAATTTATAAAATTTGTGGGAACATTAACTTCAACTGATTTGTAATTTCAGCTAGTTTTTACTTTGGCGGTTGCCGAAAAAGAACTGAAATTTGAACGTAAGGATCTTCATTGGCGCAATCTTCTTATTTCAAGTGTGGAGAAGAACAAAAAGGTGAAATTCTCGGAACTGATGTAGAAATCGATACTGATAGAGTCCAGCTAACCGTCATCGATTACACGGTATCAAGAATCACACATGATGAGGTGTGCATTTTTAACGACCTAGATTCTCATCTCATTCTCATTCAGGAATCTCTTCCTGAATTGTTTAACCTAAAAGGAGATTATCAATTTGCAATTTATTGATTCATGATAATAATAATAATAATAATAACTCAATAATAAATAAATCGCTACTAAAAAAACCTAGATGAGATTCCTGAATTGTTTAAAATAAAAGGAGATTATCAATTTGAAATTTATTGATTGATGATAATAATAATAATAATAATAATAACTCAATAATAAATAAATCGCTACTACAAAATTTTCAGTTTAAATTTTTAAAAATTGGTTAGAATGTACAGTGATGAAAATGAGGGGATAATTGAGATAATCAAAGTGGTTATTTTCTGGAAAACATGAAAAAACCTGAAAAAGTCTGGGAATTTTTTGAGCCATTGACTGATTACGAATGCAGCATATTCCTTGAGAAAGCTACTTAAAATTTTTAATTTACTGCTCTTTGATATGTGCAAGGAGTTGATAGGTACAAGCCATACCTTTTCATTCGTCGATTCGATTGTCCCATGCGAAAATATTCTCTATGTGCAAGTTAGTTTTCTTAATTTGGACCTTCTCGGAATTTGTCAATTTTTGATCTGTAGTCGGTAACCACCCTGGAAAGGGGTAGAGAAGCTCTATCTTCTTATGTTAGAATGCTATACCTACATGACATTGTTAGTTAAAAAATAAAATTGTCCTGTTCATAACTACTCTCAAATTTAATTTTTATTTTTTCAATTTCGTTTTCAGCTGCCCAGTAATTTAAGTGGCATCAGAAAGAAAATCTATAATTTCAATCGTACAGTAATCTAATTTTTACCTCTAAAAAATGCTCATTTGAATTTTAAACTAAAAAACGCATAATTCAGCAACCCTTGCGATTTATGGGGAGAGAGTCATATATAAATGAAAATTTATGTACCTTTTCGCGAGAAACACGATGGTGCAATTAAAAATCGATTTGCTCTAAAATTGACAGAGATAGAAAACTAAAAATCGACAAAATGGCCTATTTTCTCTCATAAAAAGTCACTTTAAGTCCTCTTTTCTAATAAAAAGTCACTTTTGGCCCATTTTTCTAATAAGAAATCACTTTTAGTCCCTTTAACACATTTACCGATCTGCTATTGGTTCAACTAGATATTGGCTCTTTTAGCATCTGAAAGATATTGAGAAAAATAATCTAACGTACTGCTTAACTCCAAACAGTAAAAATTTTTGACATTGGCCCTTTTAGCACTAAGCCACAGATATATAACCAGTTAATAAAGTATTGACACATGCGTCGCTTATACGAAGGGAGAATACACAAAAAAGTATGGGAATGGAGACCACCAGAGAGGAAAAAAAGAGAATGGTCAAGAAAAAATTGGAATATGGAGATCTTCAACCCCTATGGAAAAAAGGAAACCTACAAGGAAATATGGTCACCAATAAGAAAGATGCTTCTAAATAAATATAAATTACCATTCAAAAAAGAATAATAATAATAATAATAATCGGGGCAAAAAAAAACGATGCCCGCACAGACACTGCAACTCGTGAATAAGTCAAATAGAACGTTCAACAGATCATGCAAAAAGTGACATAGACGTAAGACGTAAGAAAATGTTTCCATTTTCCTAAGAATTGTTTAGAGATAAGCAAGCAGAATTTAAAGTATCATCGCTTTAGCGCCCCAAAGAAAGTACGGAAAGTACCGAAAGTGTTGTATCGCCCGACATTGTAACTCGTGGATAACTCGAATGGGACAAAATAAATAAATAAATACAAGGTGTAAGCGAAGTAAGTACATTAATTTTAACCAGTAGTAGAACTCAGCGAGAAAAGCCCTTTTTTTATGTACCATTTTTTCGCAATCGCATTTTTAAAAATCATTTTCCCCTCTACAAATTGACGAGACTTTTATGAAATGCTTCAACAAAAAAAAAACTTTATTATTGAAAATAAATTTGTCACTTCTGTCAAGTGAAATCTGAAAAAATGCCCTGATTTACCAATAACGAATTTACTGATATTGTGTTAACCTATGGTGAGAGCCAAGGGAATGCAGCCTTAGCTCGAAGAATTTACATGGACCGATTTCCGAATCCGTCGTCTTCCGAATGTTCGCACATTTGTAAATGTGGCGCAGCATCTTCGAGATTTTACGAATCTTTTCAGCCTGCAGCAGCGTCCAGCTCGAGTTGCAAACATTGAGGAGGCTGTTCTGAACAGTGTCGAGGTTCGACCTGGGCTCAGCACAAGAAGGCTAGCACTACAACATGGAGTATCGCATGCTATAATTTGGAAAATACTAAAAGAAAAGCAATTGTATCCTTATATTGTTCAAAAAGTGCAGTTCTTACAACCACCTGATTTACCTCGCAGATTGCAATTTTGCGAATGACTCCTAAGCAAAATAAACAGACAGCAAAATTTTTTATTTTTTGTGTTAGTTAGCAACTGATTAGGCTGGATTCACACGAGAAGGAATTTTTAATAGTCACAATACTCACATCTGGGCGAACGAAAATTCTTACGCTGTTGGGGAAAATCACTTTCAACATCAATTTACAATCAATGTCTGGGCTGGAATTATAAACGGACACCTCATTAGACTTCACATAATGCCAGTGCGTGTAAACGGAGAAGGGTATTTAATTTTTTTAAATAACAGTTTGAACGAGTTACTCGATGAAGTGCCCTTAGAAATTCGCACAAACATGTAAAAATATCTGCATGATGGTGCTCCTTTGTCATTATGCACACATTGTACATGATTGGCTGAACGACAATTTTCCTGCTCGTTTGATAGAACGAAGTGGTCCTGTAGCCTGGTCTGCCCGATCGCCGGAATTGAACCCTTGCGACTTCTTTTTGTGGGGATACATGAAGGATTTATTATACTCTGTGCCAATTGATACTATCGAAATGTTGCAAGAACGGGTGGAACTTGTTACGGTAATGATTCACAACAACAGAGCCATGTTATAAAGGGTAGAAGAATCACTTCGTCGGCGTCTTCAAGCATATGTACAAAACAACGCTGGACACTTTGAACAATTTTTATGATCGCTTTTCTTTATTTTCGTTAACGCACTTCTCGCGTTAATGCTTAAAAATAAATTTGAAATAAACCTTTTTTTGGTATTTATTGGTTGTTTAACGATGAATAATTGCGGGAGTCTCGTTCGAATTGGTTTTTGGATTCTGTATTAACTAGTGAGGATCTTGTAGAACTGTGTTAATTGCTTCGATTTCTTATATAAATAAGGACCAAAATATTTCACGTCTTGCTTTTAGTTGTCACAATTTTCTACTTCGTTGTTGATTATTCCAAAGTTTATATATACGATTGTTTTTGAATTTTTGTAGTCGAACGAATAAATGAAACTATGCCTTCTTGTGTCTTCTGCCTATACTGAACATTCCGCCCACCAACATATGCAAAAGAAATATATTAAAATCAAACGAAAAGAAACAAAAGTATGCAAAAGTTTAATGAGATTGAAAGGGTATCAGCTGACCAACGCGACTAATTGGCCGATCCTCCCTTGGGGTTTGTAAGAGAATGGATTTGTTGCGAAAGCATTAATAGCATTTTGAGAAACAATGACGTATTGCTTGTCTCGAAGGCAATATCCGGAATCTCTGAAGAAGCAAATGCAATAGTTTTTGGTACCCAGGATGCAATGATTCGCGATGGACTTCCTCAGTGATGAGGTAGGTAAGTCGATGATCACTTGGTAGCAAGACTGGGTGCTTGCTTTCGAATGACAGGTTTGATTGAGCTAAGCGACCGCCCACCCTGACGACACCGTTCTCGTCCAAAATTGTGTTAAGATAGTGTTTCTCGTCAATAGCCAATTGCTGAAGAGTACAAATAGCCAGGTACGGCGATGAATTAACACCGAAACTGGCCGTATTGAGACGATATTCCATTATGGGTTGATCGTCAGAGAATCGCCATAGGATTCGCTGATAATCGCGATCAGCAGGCGAAACCCAGATTTGCCTAAACATTTGTATTATATCTGCCACGAAGGCGATGCCATGAAGCCGAAAGTTGAGAAGTATCGAAACAATACCACGTTGTAGTTTTGGGCCCGGTAGTAGAAAATCATTCATCGCTGAACAGTTCGATTGCGCTGAGGAATCAAAAACGACACGAAATTTAGTGGTAGTACTTTATTAGTAATACCAATGGCATTTGGAACCGGATCCATGTGCTCGCGATCTAAGTAGTCCTGCATGAAAGCAGTGTATTGTTGTTTGAGGTCCGGTTGTTTAGCTAATCGGTGCTCCAAAGCTACGAACCGATGCAAGGCTGTGGTTTGCGAATTTCCGAAATTGGGACGATTCGAGGTGAACGGCAACGAAACAGTATACCGACCGGTATCGTCACGCTAGACCGTATCAATGTTGAACTTCTCTCATTGAGTATCATCCGGGGACGTATGCTGCTTGGCTGGAGGCTCTTCAAGTTCCCAGATGGTAGTAAAAAACGTGTTTTGTACCAGCTGGGGACGAAATACCACTTGGGCCGCTGACGACCCAACCATAAATGGTATTAATAGCCGAGGACTCCGTTACGGATGCGCCATGAACAATTTCTGGCAGTAATAGCTGGGTGTAGATGTCGGCACCCAACAATAAATCGATGGCTTGGGATTTAGCAAAATGTGGATCCCAATGGATGTCATCTACAGTATAACTGGGCATATTGTCCGCAATTTTTGTTAATGCATGTAACGACACGTTGCCAGCAGGCGTGGTTGCGTGCACAGGCACGATATCACAATTTAGAACACCGTCAGAGGTCTGCGTTTTAGTTGATCCGATTCCGGTAACGTCTTAACGTTGCGGTTGGTAACAAGCTAGCGTAACGAAGCTACCTTGACTGGCGTTGTCCAGAATGACATGAACCGTTTGGTAATTGCCTCGGGCATATAAAATACGTAACAATGCAGTGGCTAATAAGACCCCGGTTTTTGCTATGCAACTAGTCATTACCGTTAAAGGAGAAGAGTCGGGGTTAGCAAATGCTTTTGATGTCGATTCGAGCGAAGATTGATCTAAGATGGTCTCTTCAAAATGTAGCAGCATGTGATGTGTCACCCCGCATTTGTGACATCGCGACTTTGATTTACATGCTTGAACCCGATGCCCAGCACGAAGACAATTTATGCACAGCTGCTTGATTTTAATTAAATCGGACCTTCGTTGAGGCGTTTTATCCAAAAGTGACTTACAAGAGTAAGTCGAATTTCAGTTTTTAGATTCCGAATATCGACAGAGAACGGATAGAGTTTCTTGTTTATTGTACGTTATGCCCTTGATGTTTATGGCTACTATTGTCAGTGTGGGCTCTGAAAAGAGCCTTTCATTTGCTTTGCCATCGTTCATGGTTTTGGATCTGGCGGTGGAAGGATTGGCCGTCCAATAGAGGACGTTTCCAGGGGACGCCGGCAGTGAAATATTAAATTATTGTGGTTCACTGCTCACGTGGAGGCTCCTTCCGTGTTCCCCTATTTTATACTGATCAAGAACTTCGAACAGCTTTTTGCAGCCAGTTGCTGGGTACGCAATATTTAACTTCATAACTCAACAGCGCATGCATGCGTTTAAACCTCAAAGGTCCGCCATGAAGCAAAAATTCCAAATCTGCAAATCGCAGGGAGTTGATGTTGTTATAGAAAAATTCACGAACTGGTGTAGTTATCGTTTTAAAGCGGATACGTGCAACTGAGTTATGAAGTTAAATATTTCGTACCCGGCAACTGGCTGCCAAAAGCTATTTGAAGTTGTTGATGACCATAAAATTAAGATTTTCTTTGACAAACGCATAGGCTCCGAAGTCCACGCAGACCCATTGGGAGCCGACTGGAAAGGTTACATTTTCAAAATCACCGAAGGAAACGGACCATCTGTGGGACCAGCCCGCAGGTCACCAGAGTAAAGCAACAGCGGGAAGTTATAAACGCGATCGTCCAACATGGGGAAGTACCACGTCTACGTATTACCGTGGACGGACTCGACTATTGGGCTTTGGTGCATCTCACAATTTTGTCAGGGACGGCATCTGGTCGAGCCCGATAAAACAAGTCGACGATCGCTTCTTTTTTTTTTATTTATTCGGGAGACGTAAAAAACTTTAAACAAAGCACCTGTCGGTCCACCGAACAGGTAGAGTCAGATTCGCTGACTAAAAAGTCGTCTCTAGTCCGGATGTTGTTTGGACTGGAACAAAAAGTGTTGAGTAGTAATTACCCTTTACTTTTGACTGAAACAATATTAAATATAGAGCGAAAATAACGGATAGAGAGAGCCGCGGGGAGAGTAATTATTGGAGAATGGACCTTGGACGGTAAGCGCGATCGCGTGGATTTGGCTCGTAGTCCACTGACGTCCGAATCAAGGGATTCGCTGGAAGAATTGTTCGGCGAAGGAGACGGTGTGTTTGCGAAGAGATTCGATTTTTAGGTCGCGGAGGATGGTTGTGTTACGAACGAACCAGGGTGCGTTCGCAACCAAACGAAGGGCTTTGTTTTGGACGGTGTAAACCGACGCCATGTAAGAACGCGGCGCGTATCCCCAGACAGGAATCGCGTATGTGAGAGTAGGCCGGATAATCGTTTTGTATAGTGTCACGATTAATTTCAACTAAGGGAATGTATATGAGGTTCGTGTACAGATGGAAATCGTAGAATAATCAGATGAGACGTTTTGTTGTTATAAACATTTTAATGATGCTGTTGTTAGTAGTTATACATGATCCAAATTATATACGAATTAAATGTTAGTACAAAGATTACAAAGTTTCACTTACAAATTAGACATACTGGAAATTGGTCGATTGGTACTAGGGCGCTTCTCAAGTTGCACTACTCGCGTGCTGGTTCAGGAAGACTCCCGGAGCCTTTTGATTTACGAGTTTATATATGATTTGAACTAGAATGATAACCGCGGTTGAACTCTGAATGTCCGTTCCCAAGGCGAGGGAAACTGCGGTTATAAGATAATGCATTATGGTGATAAATTGGTCACTATCAACTTTCCTATATATGGATTCATGCGTTTGCACTTTAATCTATTAAGGCTACTTATCAATCATCCCACATATGGATGTGTCAATCATTCCATATCTAGAGATTCATGCGTAGGACTTAATCAGAAACTTGCATGGGAACGCGAAAGTGCGTAGGCACTCTTATGATTGCGTAAGAGCACACGTGCTGTTTATCAGGGTTGTTACAATAGCAACAGTTTGTTGTTAATAGACAACACACTGTTACGACCGAACAGAGAGAAAAGTTGAGCTATACGCCCGTAGGCTTTTTGTCGGACGTAGTTTACGTGGGGCCTCCACGAGAGTCTGTTGTCAAGGATGACACCCAGATACTTCGCAGAGGCATGCCAGTTTGTTGGTTGTTGAAATAAGGTGACGTTGCCTGACGAGCCTTGCCGCCTCTTTGTGAAGAGAACAGCTTGAGTTTTCGCGGGGTTTGACGCAATACGCCATGTCGAGTACCATTCCTCCAGGTTGTCAGCCACGCGCTGAAGGCGACATGTGACAATTTCTGGTTCGGAGCCGCGAAAAAGAAACGCGGTGTCGTCAGCGTACTGCGCTAAAATAGCCTCATGCGGAATCGGAATCGGTATATCCGCCGTGTAGATATTAAATAGAGTCGGCCCCAGGATCGAGCCCTGGGGAACTCCGGAGGAAAGGGGTTTAATTTGTGATACAGTGCCGTCAACTTTGACTCTGAATTCTCGCCCTGAAAGATAGGAGCGGATGAGACGCACGAGTGGTAATGGGAAATTAAAACTTATTAATTTGTAAACGAATTCGTCGTGCCAGACCTTGTCGAACGCTTTCGCGACATCAAGAAAAATAGCACCCGTATACTGGTTGCTATTAAATCCTTTAGTGATGTACTCCACGATCCTGAGAACCTGATCGGGAGCAGAGTGTTTGTCGCGGAATCCAAGCTGCTCCGGAGGAATTATGTTGAGTTCCTCCAGAGCTTCCTTGATTCTTGTGTGTATGCAGGCCTCTGCTGCTTTGGCGAGAGTCGAAAGGAGGCTGATTGGCCGATAATTCTGAGGGAATTTCGGGACCAGGTCGGGTTTGTGGATCGCTACTACTTCTGCGAGTTTACACCGGGCGGGGAAATGACGCAGTCGTAGCATTGCGTTTGTGATAGCGAGTAGAAAAGCGATTGCTTTTCTCGAAAGGTGTTTGAGGGCTCGATTCGTTATGCCATCATAAGCTGGCGCCTTGCGGGGGTGAACTGAACGGATGTACGTTATCAACTCTTGAAAAGAAACGAAACGAATCGCACTCTCGTCGAGAGTGTTTAGTGTATTATTGACGTTTTCGTGAACATGCTGTATGTGTGCGTTGTTTGCCTGTTCGTCGTCCAGGCTGAACTGTTTCTCGTAGTTTAACGTAGTTTAAAAAATAGATTTCAAAAATAAAGGTCGACCACTCCCGGGCATTATTATTGAAACAAGCGGTATTAGACGTGGAAAACCATATAAACGTCAATTCAACAAAAAAATTGATGCAAGGAATAACTGGATTTGTGGCTGCAACAAGAAAAATGTTCTTTTTTGCTTTCCATGCTTGCTTTTTGGTAGAGATAAAGAATGAACACAGGTAGGAGTGACTGAGTGAGTGACTGAGTTGAGTGAAACAATAAAAAAGCATGGGAACTCCAAAAGTCATCTTCACAATTCAATGGAGTTAGCAATATTAGGAACAATCAACAACCAATCTCAGTTAAATACGGCATATTGGAAACACATACAGCAGCATAATGAAAATGTGACAAAAAATAGATACGTTCTATCAAAAATTATAAACCGTATAAAATTTTGTGGAGTTAAATTTAATGTCTGTGGATGGTATTCGCTATTATTTTACTATGACGCAGATGCACTAATCAAAGATAAAGGCTAAATCTGCTGCTATATACAATTTGAATTTGTATATTGCACGCAACGTTTGAATCCGAATCTCATGGAATTGGTGGTGCAGCCTGAAGATGCCCCGGATAGGTAATTTATTTTCATATAAATATTGATAATTCTGATGATCCTAAGTCATTTGTAATGAAATTAGAACAGGAACAACTTATTATTAAAGATGAACCAGATGAAGTTGCCAAAGAAAACAGCTCATTTGATAACATCAAATGCAATAAAAGAGTTGAAAAATTGGAAGATGGAATTGGCCGCTGATTTGGTGAAATTTGAGGGACGTCTTCTCCCTATGCAGACCATCGTCGGCGGTAATTCTCAGACTTAACCATATGGCCGCGATGTCGATTGGATAATAAAAACGGCGACACGTAAAACAAATTACAAAAAAAGTTTGGTCATATTTAGACCAAATTAGGCTGCGTGCAAACGCACAAATCCGTACGACATTCCATATTACCATCTTTAGATGCTGAAACTGAAGAAAATTTACGAGCCATCAAAATAAAGTGGAAGCGAACGATGCTGTCGTCGGGGAATTGTATGCGACACTTTTTGAAGGGAAATATTATCCCTGCAAAGTGCTGTCGATTGAACCGGCCGGAAGGAAGAATTCAATGATACAAATAATTTTCATTGATTATGGAAACACCGAATGTAAGAAAGTTGATGACTTACGTGTGTTACCGGTGGTAGGCGAAAATTCAATTCAATTTAATAATAATAATCACATCTCACGCTTTAGAATTCGATAATGAAGAGAAAGGATTGACGCCCGAAGAGAATACATCAGGCAGACGGAGGAACGGGTGAAAAAAGAAAAAAAATATTAAGGATATGGAATTACGAGTGCAGGAGCTTTTAACAGCTCTATAAAATGTAGATGAATTGCTCTAAGAAGGCGAGGTAGCCAACCCTCAAAGATAGTGGTCTCTCTTTTTAATTTAATATTTTCATTTAATTGTTTAGTTGTTGAATTAAACCGTTGAACTAAACCGTTTTCACATCACATCACATCAGAATGTTCTGATGTGATTTGCTGGGCGAGCACAATAAAAATGTTAATAAGTTTGTTCTCGTTTTATTTAGTTAATGTGTTTGCGGCTGGAAAGTTTACAATTTTACATCACATTCCGAACTCTCTGCTTCTCAACAGAGCAGGGCTCAAGTTGGTTGTTGTTACTGTTTATGCTGTTACCTCTCTCGTTTTTAGAATTAAGAAGATTATAGGCCAAAATTCTAAGGGAGTGTTACCGGAACGCCCACACAAGCTGGCCGCCTGACTGAGCACGGTACTTGGTAGTTGGTGATGTTACCTTGGTCCTTGTAAAAGGCAGACACGTTCATTTACTGTAAAATAATATAAAGCAGTGTTTAATTATACAGTGCTTTCGTAAAGTAAGGAATAAATTCGATAAAACTCGCGTCGGCCCTTCTCAAAGAATTGAGATACTATTGAGATTCAACAGGTGTTTGGCCGAGAAGCCTGCTGTAATCAAGGAGTTGAAAGAGTGGAACATGGAATTGGCCGCTGATTTGGTGTAGTTTGAGGGACGTGTTCTCTCTATGCAGACCATCGTCGGCGGTAATTCTCAGACTTATCCATCTGGCCGCGATGTCAATTGGATGCGTGACTTGCGCAGCAAGCCGATGCTTTACAGCGTTGAAGTGAAAACTTGGACGGTTATAACACCGACTAGGAGCAAGGGAACGGCTCAGAGTTTTGCGCAGATGATTGTGCGCAACGCGTACGACATGCGGTGGCGTTGTTAGATATTTTTTCTTTTTTATATGTATAACATTAATTATCTGCATCCCATAAACATTAATTAAACATAAATAAATATAACTGAATGTTTCTTTTAGCAGTTTCTTTTAGTACAATTTTAATACTAACCAATTTTTGATCTAAATTGATTTTTCGTATAAAAAACTGAATAATTTACTTAAAATCATACCGCTATAGCTTCTTATCTACTATGGTGGAAACACAAAGTTTGAAAACAGTCACACCTCAGGTTGGTATAATTTAACGTTTTTATGCATTCCTTAAACTTAAAAACACTTTATTATTTAGGTCAGAGTACAGACACCTTATAGAAGTAAGAATCACAGCTTTTTTGTTTTGAATATTAATATTTGTTTTTTCAGTTGAAACATGTGTTAGGAGGTCAACTCGTCAAATAAGAACAAAATTATTTTAACCATTACTTATAGTTTCAATGTAGTTTCTAATTTTGGTTTTTGTTATTGACTTCAAGTACAATTAAATGAAAATTGCTAGAAATCTTTTATTCCCGACGCCACCAAGAGGCCGGATGGCACCTGGGTTAAGAACCAAGAGAATGTAGATGAAGAGCAGCTGTTGAGGAGATACTTTCCCATTAATTCAACAGGAGGGGAGACAGCGCAACACGCGCGAACCAGAAGAGAGAGCGCGCAACCATGGGACTGGGACCGGGGTAGAATAATAACAAGCAACGAAGTGCGGGATATCTTACTTATTGAATATAAATACATTCTTTTAAATGCTTTTCAATACATTTTAAGATATTCTATTTTCTCTAATGCGTATACACAAATATTTAGCAGACTCATTTAGTGATGTTGCAGAACTTTATTAATTTTTTTTATTTATAAAATTAGTGCGTACGCATTAGAGAAAAAGCGATTATCTTAAAATGTATGAAAAGGTATTTAACACGGTTTTCATTTCACCTCCACAGATATCATACTAAAGTGGAAAGATTTTACAATAACTATAAATAATAATTATGTGCGCTAATAGGAAATTTGCAAATTTTCTACTCGTGAAGAATATGCGCAGTAACCGTTCTAGTGCTATATCAAAACAATTGTGACCGATAGTTATCACAATAACTAACAAAAAAAAAACTAATTGCAAAATATGCTCGTTAAACACTTTAACTAGAAATCAAAAAAACATTACATTTATTGAAGTAACTCAAATAATATTTATTCTCTAAATTAGAATATGCTTTCTCTGAGTCAGAATATGATTTTTCTAAGCCAGAATCTAATTCTCTGAGTTAGAATATGCTTTTTCTGAGACATAAACTAATTTTCTGAGTCAGAATAAACATTCTCTGAGTCAGAATCTAATTCTCTGAGTCAGAATATGCTTTTTCTGAGCTAGAATCTAATTTTCTAAGTTTAATAACAGGGCTACCTGAGAGACTAGACCGAGTGGTGAGTGTTTTGTTCCCGGAGAGAGAGTCGCCGAGAGAAGGGCAAGAGATGGTAGTGGAGGATCAATCTCCTCCCATGATCACAAGCAATGAGCTGGCGGAGGCTGGCAAGAATCTACGGAAGGGCAAGGCGCCTGGCCCAGATGGGATCCCACATATTGGATGCGTCGGCAAGGGCGGCTAAGATGTCCAGCTCGCTGGTCAAGCTGATGGCCCGCATAGGCGGTCCTAAAGGGAGGAAACGAAAGTTGCTGACCAGCGTCGTCAACTCTATAGCGCTATACGCAGCACCGTGTTGGGCAGAGGCGCTCAAGTGGACAAAAGCCAGGGAGGCGCTGATAAAAGCTCAAAGGCCAACTAATTTGGGAATCATCTGCGGGTACAGAACGGCATCAAACATGGCGGCCGGAGTGCTAGCGGGAGTCATTCCTCTGGATCTGTTGGCAGAGGAAAGGGTTAGAGTGTACAACAAAGAGAGAGAGAAGGAACCGGTCATGAGGAGAAGTATCAGGGCGGAAGAGCGAGAGGTGACGATTCAGAGCTGGAAAACAAGATGCGAGCAAGCAGAAACAGGCAGATGGACGAAGAATCTGATACCAGAATTAAAACCGTGTTTGGCGAGAGAGCATGAGGATCTGAGCTACCGACTCACCCCTCTTATGCGCTTACGTAAGCATTGATATTTTCAAATACTAGTGATAATTCATAAACAAGTGTCATTGAAATGTCCTTGCAACCGTCGTTTCTAATACGACAGGATACATGTCCTCAAGGGCAAGAATTTTTTCTCAACGCCTGAAGTCATCTTTCTCAAATATGAATAAAATGATAATTGCTTAATTTTTTAATCCCGTAAAGAAGCTTCATCATAAGGCTCCAACGGTGAACAGTGCCACACATGTTGAATTATTATTATGGCGACATCTAAAAACATAGATTAATAACTAAAAAAACAGTAATTAAAACTTACAATTTGTCGTGGCGCATCCTCTGTATTTTTTCATCGAATTTGGAAAGCTGTAAGTCACTTCATCCTCTTGTATGTACCTTGCTACAAATTCTTGGTCCGACTGCGGAACTGCTTCCTGGTCTGGACAGTCCGCTACTTGAAGAGATCGGTTCAGATATAATCGGTTCACCTGAGGGTGTATTATTCTACAAATTTAAAATCCAATTAGGCCAATTTGCGACAAGGTACCCTTTCTTACGTAATTATAAGTTTGTGGGAATAATAAAGCACCGTTGATCGGCTAAATACAACATATCACCGTGATGAACACCGAGGCTTCGCATGGTTCTCGATTTGTTGCTTGGAATTTCATCCTTGTTATTTTTTTTCTTTATACAATGCGAAGGCAAAACTGTTCAGATTGAACGCTGTATAAACATGTTCGATCAGTTGACAGGTGGTATCGGATAATTTAATTTCGGCTATTTTAGTTCTTCGTGAGATTGCACCCGCAACAGCTGAAATTAAATTTAATTTCAGTGATATTCGTCGGGGGTGGTTTAAGAAATTGGCGATTGTAAGGGAGCGAGGAAAGAAATTTACAATTTTTCATAAAAAACATTGTCTACGAATGAGAGACTGGCAACTATAGAAGCCCCTTTTACCAACATGGTTCATTGACATTTTAATCGCTCAAGCAAAGTTCCCGACCAGCTCATGAGGTTCTGGGAACTTAAGAGCTATTCGACGGAACGAGCGCTCTCAAAGGAGGAGCATTCCACATTTTAAAGATACCAGCCGCCGCGACGACGATGGCCGTTTCATTGTTTCAATCAATACCGTTCAAGAAACCTCCGGAGATCCTGGGCTATTCTCGAGAGGTTGCGCTCAAAAGATTCTTTTCTTTAGAAAGACGTTTAACGGCCAACCCAAATTTATTTGAAGCTTATTCTGCGTTCATGAAGGAATACGAAGATCTAGGTCACGTGCCATCTGTTGTGCCAGATTCTTCAGATTCTTCATATTTTCTCCCTCATCATGGGGTGTTAAAAGAGGAAAGCCTCACTACAACGCTTCTAGTAGTTTTCGATGGTTCTATGCCCACCTCGAGTGGACATTCAAATGGTAGGTCCTACATACAACAGGATTTATTTTCAATTCTTGTTTGTTTTCGTCGTTTTGTCTATATGATTGATATCTTCCGATATTGAAAAAATGGACAGGCAGGTTCTAGTTGAGCCTAATCAGAGGTCACTGCAACGAATCTTGTGGCGCACGGCTTCATCTGAGTTTCTACGCGCTTATAATTTAAATACTGTGACCTACGGTACTGCTTCGGCCACATTTTTGGCCATTCGTTCGTTGTTTCAATTAGGCATTGAATGTGAAAATTCTTTGCCTAAAATTTTTAGCATCATAAAGCAGGATTTCTGGTTCGGATGATTTGGCGCAAGCTCATCAAACATGTTCACAATTGTCAAATATTTTGGAGGCCGTTGCTTCAAATTACGCAGTGGATTTCACATGATCTACAAGTTCTTTCGGACATTCCAAAGAGTGATTGGCAATCCAGGTATTCTCGAATTTGGCACTCACGACCACACTAGCACTCTTGGAATATGGGCTTTTCAATCTGACCACCTCATATGTACGCTAATCATGAAGCGTCCGATCGGACAATTACAAAGGGCGTTATTCTTTCAGAAGTCGCGCAAATTTTTTATCTTCTTGGAATGTTGAGTCCTTGCACTTTAATTTCCAAATGCATATTGCAGGACCTCTGGCTGGAACAAATATCTTGCGACAATCTCGTTCCCAAAGGCATCCAGGCCAGATGGCTCTCATTTCGAAACGATCTTGCAAGTCTCAGTGATTTGCAGATCCCTCGTCTTATTTTATGTAGATAATTTCGGATGGTTTTTACAACCCTGCAATAGTGATTATCTATTTCTACCTACTCTGCTTAAATGACACCGAACGGCACGCGTCTGTGACGAACTGCCGAAATTCAGGGCAGTCGGTGGACCGACAGGCGCTTTGTTTAAAGTTTTTTACGTCTCCCGAATAAATAAATTTAAAAAAAACAAGTATAATGTGTCTAGAACACAGCATCACGACCATTTATTTTACAGGCCCGTATTAATTCCATTTTATGAAAGTAATACGTGCCCCAACTTTCCTCGTGTAACTTTGTCTGTGCCAGTTTCTTTAACGTAATGTGTTATTTCGGCCACTTCGTAATCATAATGTCCCACACATATTAAAACCAAATCGAACACTTTCATCGCAAAATGGGGCGACTCTTCGTTTTTGTGATTGGCAATCTTTTCTAAAAACGATTCAGCTAATTCGGTGAATATCCGACAGTAATTGATAGATTTTTCTTCATCTTCATTAGAGACAGATATGCGATATGCCTCTTCTAAATTGATCACATTATTGAAGAGGTAAACTTCCAAACCTTGCTGATTGTTATTATCTTCTAACGATTGGAGCAAAGTTGAAATGCAGTTGGTGGCCGCGTAGTGTAAAGCCCCGACAGCAGACTGCTGCTTGTCAGAATCGCTCTTACAGTCCAAGATGTTGAACGCTTTTGCTACCAATATACTATCGGTCACATCCGATAACGCCACCGCTCCCACCGACACCCAAGACGTAAAGCAACGTATTATCTTGATATTGAGTTGCATATTTTCGTGAATATTACCTGCGTAACTATTGGAGCAATGCTTCAAAAAATCTTCCACAGTTGCTGCACACGCCTTCAAATCTTCAAGCAACTCTAACCTACGATTTTCCTCTAATCTCACCGATCTGCATTTCAATTCTTCCGGGAAGTCAGTCATGATTTCCAAAAGGGGCCACACGTGTGTTTTCGAAACGATCTTGCAAGTCTCAGTGATTTGCAGATCCCTTGTCTTATTTTATGTAGATAATTTCGGATGGTTTTTACAACCCTGCAATAGTGATTATCCATTTCTATCTACTCTACTTAAATGACACCGAACGGCACGCGTCTGTGACGAGCTGCCGAAATTCAGGGCAGTCGGTGGACCGACAGGTGCTTTGTTTAAAGTTTTCTACGTCTCCCGAATAAATAAATTTAAAAAAAAAACAAGTGTAATGTGTCTAGAATACAGCATCACGACCATTTATTTTACAGGCCCGTATTAATTCCATTTTATGAAAGTAATACGTGCCCCAACTTTCCTCGTGTAACTTTGTCTGTGCCAGTTTCTTTAACGTAATGCTTAGGAAACGCGGTTTTGAGTAATTGTTTCCATTCGTCCCAAGTGTGACACGACGTCAGATAATTGTACCAGCTTTTCGCTAAGCCAGCTATTCTGTTCTGCATAATGGTAAATAGTGGTGTACGTTCGTCCCACATATTTATCGTTGTCAGCTGATCAATTTTAACGATTCGCATCGTTAACATCAGACTCGAATTTCCCGGTCGGAATTCCGGAATACAATCCGATTTGATCGTATAATGTGCCACACTGCGTATGGGCACACTTACGTCTTTAACTATCTACAATAACTTTAGCCATTCGTTCATCTTCACTCTGCGCCCGTTTCATGCGTTGTCTTTCTTCCATTCCAAATTGTCGACGTTTTGCTTGCGACTGTACGTTTATAGTTCGAAGAATCGAGTTTTGTTCACAATGTAAGGGATCTTATATTTGTAAAATTAATTACACTTGTCCCTTTTATTTATAGTGGACTGTCAATGTTTTTATGCATTTTTTTGTACCAGGCAACTGCGATCGGAACATACTCCCACCTTTGAAACACAGTTTCAAACAAACATAAATTTTAAAATTAAAAAGTATTAGTCTTCAATGCTTGATATCGTTTTCACCGACACGTCACGCATAAGTTTGTCACTTTGGGTTTTATTCGAAAACACCTCACACACTGATGATACACCTTCTTCGATAAATTCGTGCCATTGGTAGGCCAAAACCTTTGTCTCACAGAGGCCAGCATTAATTGTGGCCCAGCATGTAATAATTTCAAATGTTCGTGCTCAAAAATCAACTTGGATAAAACGTGCTTTCCTGATATTAAATATGGATGTTTCTTATCAAAGTTGAATTCCGAATTTTTCAATCTCCCACCGACCCGAATATTCTCGTCATCGTCAAGAAATAATGAGAGTTTCATAAATTTCTTCTCTAACCTTGCATGACTGTTGCTTTTTAATTTCTCCAGCACATCTGGAAAATCCTCAATTTTTGATAATTTAACCAATCTTTTATTTGAATTATTTAGCTCTGATACAGTCAACATCATGAATTCTCGATATTCTGGTTTTACCTTGCAATTGTTTATGAACCACGCTACAATTCTTAGAATTTTTGTGTACGATGAGCTCAAATAAAATGGAAATGTTTTATCCGTAATAGCTGTACCTATCAAAACCGTTAGTTTTATGTCGGGAATATAATCATCTTCAATAACATCCTGATTTGGCCAGGATGACTTGTCAAGGGATAACCAATCTGGACCTGTCCACCAGATGGATTCGTTTAACTTTGTCGGAGATATTCCTCTCGATATAATGTCTGCTGGGTTGTCATTTGTATTAACGTAATTCCAACACTTCACTTCAGTCATATTTTGTATTTTCTCTACTCTGTTACAAACAAATGGTTGCAATGAATAAGATGGTAATCGCAGCCAACTTAGAACAATCGTCGAATCACACCAATAAAATATCTTATCGTATTTAATATTTGAGTTTTTGATGATTCTAGTTACTAAAGTCGCGGACATTACTGCTCCACATAATTCTAGTCTTGGGATTGTCACCTCCTTCAACGGAGCTACCCGTGATTTTGCACAAAATAATGCTACTGATATTTCACCAGTGATTGATATCGCTCTGATATAAACACATACTCCGTAACCTAACTTAGAAGCATCAGAAAAGGCATGTAACTCCAGATACGTATAATTCGCACATGGTATTGCCCTTGGTATCTTTAATTCTTTTAACAACATCAACTCATGTTTAAATCTTATCCATCTTGCAGTTATTTCGTCAGGAATTTCGTCGTTCCAACCTACTTTGAGCGACCAGGTTGAGCTGGCAATTTTGGATATTCATTGCAGATAGTGCTTGTAAGGGATCTTATATTTGTAAAATTAATTACACTTGTCCCTTTTATTTATAGTGGACTGTCAATTTGTTGTAAAACTTCTCGAGATGTTTGTTCATTCTTGTCATCATATACCCTTGGGTCAATTGTAACAGATTTTGTACAGTACAATACTTTATAAATTCCAACTGTATAATCACATATCTCAAACATGTTAGAACGAAGTGAAATGATTATAAACTGCGCATTTTTTGTTCTTTCCTTAATATAATTTCCAATTATAGAAACATTTTTAAAATCCAAAGCAGCATCTATTTCATCCATAACATATAAAGGGGACGGTTTGTAGTAATGCAAAGCAAATACAAGTGCTAGTGATGATAGAGTTTTCTCACCACCAGATAAATTACATATGTTTTTCCAAGATTTTTTTGGTGGTCGAACATTGAACTGAATACCTTCTGCAAATGGGTCAAAACTGTCTACTATCCCAAAGTCAGCATCCCCACCTAGGGTAATCATTTGATACATTTCTTTTAATTTCAATTTGATAATATTATATCCAACAAGAAATTCTTCTTTTCGCCTATTTCGTAAGGATTCGAAAGATTCAGTAACTTTTGCTTTTTGAGTAGATATATTAGTAAGTTCTTTGGACCTTGCTATATAAACAGTTTGCTGTTTACAATAATTCTGTATTGCGGCAAGATTTGGTGTCATACTTTTTAATTCTTCTTCTTGCAACTGAATATCGCGCTGAACACTTTGAATATCTCTTCTCATTAGTTCCTCTGGTGTATAAGTTTTTAATGTTTCCATAGTTTGATTTGGCACATCTTGTAATTTTAAATTAAGTACTGTAGTGAACTGAATTTAAAAATTCTAATTTACGCCTGCACCGTCGGCAACCCGACACACGCACCGAGTTAAGTAGCCAGAGTCTTAAGCCAAGTTGAGTAGAGTAGAGGGCGGGACCGGTTTAGGAGCCGCGAAGGGTTGTGGGAGAGAAGCTAGCGGGCCCTGAACCGAAGAAGACGCTTCGAGAAAAAGTGGTTGTTTTAATTTTATTTTAAAGTGTCTTGTTGTTTTGGGGGTGGGTTTTTAATTAGTGGAGCAATTTGTGCAGGATCTCTTAATCCGGGTATCGTATCTGGTAGTTTTTGTTGACGGTTACAGCGCGTGGGGTAGGTTAGTTAGCATGTTAGATTTAGTAGTATGAAACTGTAGTTAGATAACGAATCGGCCTAATCGCGCGTTAGTTTTGGTTAAGTACGGGAACGGCAAGGGTTAGCATGCGTTTTTTATCGCGGGGGCGAAGAAACGCGGGGTTTTTCCGTTGTTTGTAAAGGGGACGCGGGTTACGTGTCGTTAAGGGTCAAAATCTCCGCGTGGCGTCATGTAGCCGCTCCGTTAGGGCGTGCCTTCCAGTGCCGGAGTATCGGGAGGGCCCGTTACTTAAGCGCGCACTCGGGAGCGCTTAAACCGGATTTGGACCGACGCAAGGTTTAAAGGGTTATGCGGAGGCGCCCAATTCTACACGAAGACCTCGATGGGAACGACCGGTCGAACGTAATTATAGGCCGGTTCGTCGCATGTGTGTTCCTTGGTTAGATATTGTATGTTCTAATTGTAAACATGAGAAATCGTCCCTTTATTAATTTAAATTACCATCTGCGCGTAATGTGGACATTTAGTTATCACCCCCGGGAACTGGTTGCAGCTCTTACCAGTGGCGGCGAGCTGGAATTTGTGTTCCATTTCCTCGGTTGTGAGTATGATCGAAAGGTTTTGTTTGTCTATTATGCTATGTATGTGCTATTTATAATTGTTGTTGTTTTTGTACTCGGTGGTGGGGAACCTAGCCAATAACAGGCGGGACATCATTTATAGGCCGAGATTGTTGTTTTTATGTGTGTCTAATTGCTGTGCCGTTCTTTCCACCGTTCGAAAAAGGCAGTAAGGCAGAGTTACGGACCACCCTCTACGGCGCACTGTACATATCGTGTGCCTGGAAAGGCAACAGTTCGTAGCCCGGTTAATTTATCATAACAAATAGTTCTGTTATTTCATGCTTCAAGTGATAATAATGATGAAATCATGTCCATCATTCGTACTGCCTTGCCAATCAAAATTTATCCAGGTCTTCGGTGTGATCTCCGATATGTTTCAGATGATTCGACATTACAACCTAATTATTTAACATGTGTTTTTTTATCACATACCACATCTCGTTTATGTTTTTATTTTGTATGTTGTTTATTTATAAAAAGGGACGATTTCTTATGTTGTGTATGTCGGTGGTATTAATTGCTTTCTTTGTTTGTGTATGCTTTTGTTTTTTTTACATGCCTGAGGAATCGGTTTGGGGAGGTTTCACCGATTCCAGTTTATTGCATGAGCTCTCCGCTCTTACTATTTTGATTTAATTAAAAAGGCATCCTCCACTATGATATTGTTTTATTGAAGACACCCCTTCCCCTAAAAGTCTCACCGTTGCATCCAGAACGCTTGCCGCATTGTGTAAACGCAACGAGGAGTCCTACCGACATTCTAGACGATCACAATTTTGTTGGCCAATTTGAATTTCGCGGTTTATTTTTCGAGCGTTCGGGATATTTCGAATATTTAAATTATTTCGGCGGCAAGTTTGGGTCATTACAGTACCTTTGCTCTCCATTCATGAATTTGGGCCTTATTGTTGTTTATAGTTGCCTCAACTAGTTTCAATCTTTCATCTACTTCAATTTTTTCGGCTTTAACATCATTTTCTTTTTTTGTTAATGCAGCAACTTCTTCCTTAATTTCTGAATATCCATCTTCCTCTTGAAGTATTTGAGTATCAACTTCTTCAATACAAGTAAGCAATTTTCGTCCATCTGCATCTATTTCATCTCGTTGAGCTTTCATATTTTTCAACTTGTTTTCTGCATCTGTAATATCTTGTTGCATTGCTGTCATCTTTTCTCTCGATTTTTCAGAATTCCTTTCTGCAGTTTTTATAGCAATTTTAAGTCGCCTAGTTTCTGCTTTGCATTTTTCAATAATTTTTGTAACATCACTAATTTTTTTACCAATAGTCTGCATTTTATCACTGGTTTTTTCTTTAATTTCTTTAGTTATTTCATCAACTTGAACTTGAACTTCATTAGCAGCTTCCATAGCTTTATCATAAACTAGTTTCTTTTTGGTCATAGTATCTGTTAATTTTTTAACAACTGTTGGATCGGCTATTGTATTTTTACATACGGTTTCTTGTTCTTTTAATTGTTGATGCAGCTGTGCTTTTTGTTGTTCTAAATACTTAAGTTCTGTTGTGAATTTGTTTAGATCAATCTTCATTTCTTGCAATTCAGTTTGAAAAACACTGATTTGGTTTTCTAAATAATTTTGTTTTTTATGCAATTCATATTTTTCTTGCTCTAATGCATTTAAGTCTGTTTCCATAACTTGTAAATCTGTAACACTAACATTTAATACAGCAACAGATTGTCCCATGCGCCCTCTGGAAACTGTTTTTCCTCCTCCACTCATTGTACCAGTCATCTCAATTAAATCTCCTCCACTTGTAACTACACGATATCGTTTAGCACCATAAGCTATACGAGTTGCTTGATCAATTTCATTTGCAACCAGAGTATCTCTTAAGGCATAGTAAAATGCTGTTCTTACTCTATTATCTTGAATATGTATTAAATCATATAACCGTGGAACAGCTTCAGGTGTATTAATTGTAGTATTTGCATAATCTTCAAGATGTACTTGTTGATCAAGGGCAATAAATGTAGCTCTACCAATGTCATGTTGTTTTAAAAAGTTGATGCACCACTTAGCTGTCTCTACTGTATCCACTACAATATTATCAAGAGGTCCACAAGCTGTTGAAACGGCAACATCATATTTTTTATCAATTGCACCTAAATCGCCCAGTCGCCCAAATAAACCAGGACAATGGCCCTCTCTCTTTTGCTGAAGCAAAGCATCTAATACTCTACCACGTGACCTGGATGCTTGCATGGAAGCTCTATTTTCCTCTAACATAGCTCTCTTTTTCTTCAAATTATCACTTATTGTTGCTTCCGCCCGCTTTACTTCATTCAATTCGGCAATTGCATTTTGTAGGGATTTTTCTGTCGGTGGTATTTTTGTTCGCAATTGTGGAATTGCCTCCTTCCGTGTTGTAATTGTGGTTTCATTATTTTCGTGTGTTGTACGTAGCACTTCCAATTTCTGCTGTTCATTTTTTTCATTGCTTACATACAATGTAAGTTCATTCTCTGCTAAATTAAACTGGTCTTTAGGGCCCTCAACAGTTTTCTTTAACTCATTTAATTGAGTTTCAAGAACGTTTTTACGTTCTTGAAGGTCTTGAGTTTCATGTCGTAAATTATCTAAAAGTCTAGTCTTTTCTTCTTCAAGTTTCCTTTTATCTGATGTAAGATTTTCTTCTCGTTTGGTGCAATCAACTATGTTCTGCTCATTTTTTTGTGGAATTTCTTCATATTCAACTAATAGTTTTTTTTCATTATTTAGTAAGTCAATAGTTTTTTTTCTCGTTTGATTGATCTGAACCATTTCAGCTTGTAGCCGAACATCGTTATTGTTTGCTTTGTCAAAGGCACTCTTGAAAATTTCCTTCTTCTTTTGCAAATCTTCATATTTTTTTGACTTTTCTCTCAAAATTTTATCTTTAACTTTTTTTTCTGACTGAATTGTAGACAATTTATCACTTAATTTCTGCTGTTCTGTAATAATGTTTGCATTTCCTTTTTCAATTTCCTCGAGCTTGTCTTCTACATCATGTATCTTTTTTTGCCACAAAATATTTTTGTTAACTATTATCTTATTTTCCAATTTCAAAAACTGAACAGCTTCGTCCATTGGTCCTTTTAATTCTTCCATCTCATTTTCGACAAGTTTTACACGATTCAATTTTTCTGACCAATCATCTGCCAATTGTTCAATTTTTTGGTGAAGAAGTCTTAATGGAACCTTGTATTGTGTTGTGCCAATAATATCTTCTAAGTATTCCAACATTCCTGTTTCATGTTCATTTTGACCTTTACATTTCATCATAGCGATTTGTTCAACTTCACCCTGTAAAATTAGAAAACGATTATGATCTAAATCAACACCATGAGTTCTAAGAATTAGAGCAATTTCCTTAAATTGTACTTTACGACCATTAAGCTGATAGTAGGAAGAACCATCTTTATGAACATTACGAGCTATAACAAATTCACTGCCCGGCACGACGTCATAGTTATCGCCTTCCTTATCAATAATTCTTGCAAAATGTACAGCAACAGAACAACCTCGTACATTACGATACTCTTTCGAATTATGAATTAATACAGAAATATTTTTTGTACGAATTTTATTTGCTCGATACCCAAAAACAAATAACATTGAATCAATCACATTACTTTTACCACTTCCATTTGGACCAATAATTGCATTAAAACACTTATGAAATGGACCTAACGGTTGTTCCCCAGCATAACTTTTAAAAAAGTTGTTGACAATCTTTGTAATGATTAACCTGGGGCCAGTGGTGTTAAGGGTACAATACACCTTTGGTGGAGGAGGTATATAAATACCCTCGCGTCATTTGAAATTAGGTCGTTAAAAGCTGCTTGAAAATATACCAGAATTTGTAGTGTTGCGTTTCATATTAATTGTGAGGTTCTAAATCCGTTTCGTGTATAATCATTATTGAAAATGGTGAAACGCAAACATACACACGATAAAGAAGAATCTGGATCTGATGGTGAGCCTGAATCAGATGCTGATAATTTGGATCTATCTGTCGAAGGAGGCTGTCATATAGAGGGTATCAAAATGTAAGGGATCTTATATTTGTAAAATTAATTACACTTGTCCCTTTTATTTATAGTGGACTGTCAATGTTTTTATTCATTTTTTTTTGTACCAGGCAACTGCGATCGGAACATACTCCCACCTTTATTTGTATTATTATTATTATTTGTATTAGGTAATCTTTCAGGGGATCTACGTCTGAAAGCAACGCATTATTTGACCATATAAATGCTTTATTCATCATACCTTCTAAATCGAGGATCTGCAGATACGGGTCTATTTTGGTTTGTAACATTTCTATGTCCGGTGTTTGAGATTTCTTTTTCCTGTAGCTAAACGAACATTTCTTGCAAAATTCTTGAATCGAGCTGTATTCCTTTAAAACAGAACAATTTATAGTTGTCATAAGCAGATCCTTACTTTAAAGAAAATTTTACATTACATTTACAACGCTTGTTAAAAGAGGAAAGTCTCACTACAAAGCTTCTAGTAGTTTTCGATGGTTCTAATGGTAGGTCCTAGCATACAGCAGGATTTATTTTTAATTGCTGTTCGTTTTCGGTGGTATGCCTATGCGATATCGTCCGATATTGAGAAAATGTACAGGCAGGTTCTAGTTGAGCCTAATCAGAGGTCACTGCAACCAATCTTGTTGCGCACGGCTCCATCTGAGTCTCTGTGCGTTTATAACTTAAATAGTGTGACCTACGGCACTGCTTCGGCGTCATTTTTGGTCATTCGTTCGTTGTTTCAATTAGGCATTGAATGCGAAAATTCTTTACCTAAAATTTCTAACATCATAAAGAAGGATTTCTATGTGGATGATCTCCTGACTGGTTCGGATGGTTTGGCGCAAGCTCGTCAAATATGTTCACAATTGTCAAATATTTTGGAGGCTGGTTGCTTCAAATTACGTAAGTGGATTTCAAATGATCTACAAGTTCTTTCGGACATTCCAAAGAGTGATTGGCATCCAGGCATTTTCGAATTTGGCACTCACGACCACGCTAGCATTCTTGGCCTAATATGGGCTTTTCAATCTGACCACCTCATGTACGCATTCATAAAGCGTTCAATCGGTCAATTACAAAGCGCGTCATTCTTCCAGAAGTTGCGCGAACTTTTGATCCTCTTGGAATGTTGAGTCCTTGCACTCTAATTTCCAAATGCATATTGCAGGACCTCTGGCTGGAACAAATATCTTGGGACAATCTCGTTCCCAAAAGCACCCAGGCCAGATGGCTCTCATTTCGAAACGATCTTGCAAGTCTCAAAGATTTGCAGATTCCTCGTCTTATTTTAAGAAGATATTTTCGGATGGTTTTTACAACCCTGCAATAGTGATTATGCGTTCCTACCTACTCTACTTAAATGTCATCAAACGGCACGCGTCTGTGACGAACTGCCGAAATTCAGGGCAATGTGCCTCTCAATACGCAATTACATTAATTTCGACTTCTTCACTAATTACATTTTTTTGCTGCTTTTCTCTTTTGGAAAACTGTTTCGTTACTCCTAAATTTTCTATACAGTCTTAGAAAATACCGTTGAATTGTTTGCAAACGTAAGGAAGGGGTACTGCTGCTGCTAGTAATCTCGAGCTCTCGCCGAGTTCTTGCCTCGTACTAAACACTAAACAGCAATAAAGATTAAAATTTTTGATCAAAACTACTTGCATGTTGAATGCTGGTGAACTGGCAGAATGACTTATGATTTTATCATTAAGTTGGTCACTTGTAGTTTCTGATGCTGCTGTCGACTGACATGTATTAGGTAATCTTTCAGGGGACCTACGTCTGAAAGCAACGCATTATTTGACCATATAAATGCTTTATTCATCATACCTTCTAAATCGAGGATCTGCAGATACGGGTCTATTTTGGTTTGTTGCATTTCTATGTCGGTCTATGAGATTTCTTTTCCAGTAGATAAACGAACATTTCTTGCAAAATTCTTGAATCGAGCTGTATTCCTTTACAACAGAACCAATATTTAGTTGTCATAAGCAGATCCTTACTTTAAAGAAAATTTTACATTACATTACAACGGGTGTTAAAAGAGGAAAGCCTCACTACAAAGCTTCTAGTAGTTTTCGATGGTTCTATGCCCACTTCCAGTGAACATTCAATCAACAGTATTCTAATGGTAGGTCCTACCATACAGCAGGATTTATTTTCAATTGCTGTTCGTTTTCGGTGGTATGCTCATGCGATATCGTCCGATATTGAGAAAATGTACAGGCAGGTTCTAGTTGAGCCTAATCAGATGGGTCACTGCAACCAATCTTGTTGCGTACGGCTCCATCTGAGTCTCTCTGCGCGTTTATAATTTAAATAGTGTGACCTACGGTACTTATTCGGTCCCATTTTTGGCCATTCGTTCGTTGTTTCAATCAAGCGAAAATTCTTTACCTAAAATTTCTAACATCATAAAGAAGGATTTCTATGTGGATGATCTCCTGACTGGTTCGGATGGTTTGGCGCAAGCTTGTCAAATATGTTCACAATTGTCAAATATTTTGGAGGCTGGTTGCTTCAAATTACGTAAGTGGATTTCAAATGATCCACAAGTTCTTTCGGACATTCCAAAGAGTGATTGGCATCCAGGTATTCTCGACCAAACTAGCACTCTTGGCCTAATATGGGCTTTTCAATCTGACCACCTCATGTACGTACGCAAAGCGTCTGATCGGTCAATTACAAAGCGCGTCATTTTTTTAGAAGTCGCGCGAAGAATAGAACCTAGTTTGCTAAAATCTTCAATTTTTTGGTGGTACGGACCGCCCTTTTTACTCCAAGAAGAATCATCCTTAGCCGCAGTTGATTTTTCCAATGTAAAGGTTCCCGAGCTAAAGGGTACAGTTCAGCAGAGCCTGGCCGTTTTAGTTACAGACTCATTTTTGTTCCTCAATTTTCCCAAGTTTTGTCTTGGGAATCAATATCCTCACTTACGAGGAAGACATGTGCACTCTGCTAGTGCAAATTGAGGCTACCCTCAATTTTCATCCCATTTCGCCTTTATCTTCTATCATTAACTCCTGGTCATTTTCTCGTCGGTAGACTTTTAACTTCCTTGCCAGATCTTAGCTTAAATCACATGCATGCTTCTCGCTTATCATCGTTCCAACAAATTCAACAATTACACCTAGGCATGGGGAGACGGTGGAATCGACCGTGTTCTTAATCGAGTATTTATTTTTTCCTTATCGTTTAAGAAATTTTGCATGGTCAGCAAAAGTGGTCCAAATTTTGTTGTACTCAAAAGAGTCCGTCTTGTAAATGGCACATAATATTCGCATTATGGTAAAATTACTAAAGACCAGAGATAATCAGTTTTATGGATTCCAAAACGATGCAAAAAAACTACGGCCTCAGTTCTTGGAAAAATTTGGAAGCTTAGGTTTACAAATTGAACTAAAACGGCACGGGAAATGCTCAAAATGTTTTTATCAGCCAGCACTGCCTTCATTGAGCATGAACCGAAAACATCACATTCGGAGATTCTAGATTTAAATGGGTGAAATCGCTTTAAGAGTAGCCAATGAAACACTCAAAGATAAACGATAGTTATTTGTGTGCCTAAGCACCGAAGTTAAACTCATTTTCACGAATGGGCAATTTAATGGGCATGTCAGTGATAAAAAGGAACTATTGCGTTTATTTTTTGAAATCGAGAAATTAATGTGAAAGTACACCAGATAAAAATAATTCTTAAATGCAAAAAATTCGAAAAAATACCACATGTCGCAACTGACAAATAATACATAATTCTTAAATAAAAAAGATTAAAAAACATGCCAGGTGAAAGAGGAAATTACAAATCTTGGGTGTGTATGGACCATGCTACAAAGATTGTTTGGAGAACATGCATTTTTAAATTAATATTCTATTGGGGCAATTATTATTTTCGTTTATTTAGGCGTTGTCAAATTTTGGAAAATATGTTGTAAAATTGCAAGCTTTTTTTCAAGTGTAACTGGCACAAGAAAGGTGTGTTTGGAATTAATCCTGTATTAGGCATTATTATACAGAGAATGGTTGGCAGAAAACATATTTAAGTGAAATCAGCATTGTAAGGAATGTTGGTGCGTTTCAGAGGCTATTTTATGTTGGTCGACACAGACCACACTCGACCGAATGTGTTTTAAAAAGGGTTAAGAAAGAGAAAACTGGATTTGATTTGGAAAATTATTACCCTTTGAAGAAGCAAAAGCTATGATAAAGAATAACATCTTTCTGGTCTTCTTTCTTTCTTTTTCGCATCCAGATCCAAAATCCTTTACAATCTTTCTGCCCAGTATCGGGCTACGTCCACGGCTTCAGCAGTTATTAGCATGCCATAAGTCATCAAGGGTGCATCTCGATGGACAGTGCATACATGTTGTGTTGCGCATAAATCTTTTTCTAGATTTCAAGCGGCTGGTTCCATGGGGTTCCTCAAGGTTGTGGAGCAGGTGTCTTTCATCAAACACTTGTTTGAATCTTTCGACATATTGAGCTGCTTCGTGTCGGTTTCTGGATAGGCAAAGCCTGCAGCCTGGTATAGTAAGGTACAGGGGCAGGTTTTATACAGCCAGTTACAATTCGGCATGTCTCATTCAGTGCGATCGTGACCTGTTTGGCATGTTTAGATCTTCTCCACGCTGGACAAGCGCATTCCGCTGTCGAAAAACACAAGGCTTCCGCGGTTATCCTTAGGACGCTCGGGTTTCACGAGTTGGTTCCTTTTTCAATAAGATTTGCAACTAATGCTTGATTTAATCCAGAAGATGATGATTCTTCACTGCTTTAATAATTTCTATTGCTGGTTCACCACGACGGCGTCGTGTATGTCGGCAATTGTATTATCCAGAACTTTGGTAAAGTATCGAGCAGCAGCTTTTGGTGTAGTTGAAGACATAGCATTTTCCAGTTTTTCTAGTGAGTTGAGCGAAGGTGTGATGACACCGAAATGCGTCTGCACAAATTCGCAGCTGAAAATGAAGAAGTCAATAGTCTAGAGGACTTTTCCGAGATAAGACTAGAAATTGCGCTTCGTGCCGTTTCTAATACATCAAAAGGCAGATCATCGTCATCGCTTTCGGAACTCATTTCTGATTATTATTAATTTCCGTTTCAAATACAGGAGTTGTTCTCACCAAATCTCCATAAACGGTACAAAATTTTAAATCATAATGTTGCTTTGAAGGGTGCTATACTTGTTACCGGGTTAGTACAATTAAAATAAACTCACATAAAAATAAAACACGGGATTTTGTAAAAAAGAACTTCTTACTCTGGCCTTTGTAAAAAAAGTGACAGACTTGTTTATTTTCTTCCTCAATGCAACTTAAAATATTACCAACTGCAGTGTACCGTGCTCAGTTAGGAGGCTGCTTGTATGTAGAAGGACCGTTTAGGTAACACGCCCCCCCCGCCCCTAAAGGCTGAGCACGGTGTTGGAAGTAGCTGTTGCCTTGGGTTATTTATAATATTATATCAGGAGTTTTCGCAAAATTTTCACCTTTCAACAACGTAAGCGGATCCATTTCACGGACGTTAGGTTTTCTCGGTTCTGAACCAAAAGTTTTCTGCAGCATGCTCATCTTGCCTGCGGCGTCGTGTCTGATAGCTGCGGGATTTACTTCCGAATTTCGAATGTTGTAGAAGTGTTTCCATATCAGCCGGACACACTAGCGCACGGACGTTTGTGTTATATTTGGATTTCTTTGGCGGCGACGGCGGCGGAGAGGTGAACATCGCCTGGATGCGATCTTTATCTTCTTGGGTTAATAATTGACTAGGAGGAATTGATGTGTCCGTCTAAACCACCGACGCTTCTAAATCTCATTTTTTTGTCTAAAGTTTCTGGACCTATGGGCATAATTTTACTACTTCCTGATTTCAACAGTTGTTGTTCAGTTTTAGAATAAGGAGCTTTTGCGTTGTTTGATCTATATTTACTGAGTTTTCGCAATAAATCATCTGAATCGGTAGAACTCGCCTAGCTTGAGCTGGACATTACGTGATGTCTCCTCATCCTGCGGAGTTGGTGCGGGACGAGCCGGGAAGGTCGTAGCAGATGATTGTTTGTGTGTTTGTGGAGTCGGCGGTAGTCTGTTGCTTTTTTGTGCTGCGGTGGCTGTTCTTCCTCTTGGCCATTGTGCAGTCAACTTTGACCTGGCGTTAACGGCGACAACGGAGGTAGACAGCAAGTGGCGGCGACTGTGGCGGTGATGGCGGCGTCGGCTGTGGGACGGTGCCTCGGCGGAGTTGGCACTTGGTGGCTGAACCTGCGACGTTGACGGGGCTTACTGGATCTGGTGTAGCAATGGCGAGGAGGTTGAGTTGATGCAATGTGAGTCGGAAAGGTCGCAGCAGATGGTTGTTTGTTGTAGCTTGGGCGCCACTGGAGGTTTCTGATGATAGGTTCGGTCCCTCCTCCAGAAGGGCATCACGGTGATGTTGTCGGCTAGCTCATTTGGTTGTTTGGGTGTTGGGTTTTTAGAACATACATTTGTTCATTGCCCCAGGTTGTGGGCGCCATTTGTTACCGGGTGAGTACAATTAAAATAAACTCACATAAAAATAAAACACGGGATTTTGTAAAAAGGAACTTCTTACTCTGGCCTTTGTAAAAAAAGTGACAGACTTGTTTATTTTCTTTCCCAATACAACTTAAAACATTACCAACTGCAGTGTACCGTGCTCAGTTAGGAGGCTGCTTGTATGTAGAAGGGCCGTTTAGGTAACACGCCCCCCCGCCCCTAAAGACTGAGCACGGTGTTGGAAGTAGCTGTTGCCTTGGGTTATTTATAATATTATATCAGGAGTTTTCGCAAAATTTTCACCTTTCAACAACGTAAGCGGATCCATCTCACGGACGTTAGGTTTTCTCGGTTCTGAACCAAAAGTTTTCTGCAGCATGCTCATCTTGCCTGCGGCGTCGTGTCTGATAGCTGCGGGATTTACTTCCGAATTTCGAATGTTGTAGAAGTGTTTCCATATCAGCCGGACACACTAGCGCACGGACGTTTGTGTTATATTTGGATTTCTTTGGCGGCGACGGCGGCGGAGAGGTGAACATCGCCTGGATGCGATCTTTATCTTCTTGGGTTAATAATTGACTAGGAGGAATTGATGTGTCCGTCTAAACCACCGACGCTTCTAAATCTCATTTTTTTGTCTAAAGTTTCTGGACCTATGGGCATAATTTTACTACTTCCTGATTTCAACAGTTGTTGTTCAGTTTTAGAATAAGGAGCTTTTGCGTTGTTTGATCTATATTTACTGAGTTTTCGCAATAAATCATCTGAATCGGTAGAACTCGCCTAGCTTGAGCTGGACATTACGTGATGTCTCCTCATCCTGCGGAGTTGGTGCGGGACGAGCCGGGAAGGTCGTAGCAGATGATTGTTTGTGTGTTTGTGGAGTCGGCGGTAGTCTGTTGCTTTTTTGTGCTGCGGTGGCTGTTCTTCCTCTTGGCCATTGTGCAGTCAACTTTGACCTGGCGTTAACGGCGACAACGGAGGTAGACAGCAAGTGGCGGCGACTGTGGCGGTGATGGCGGCGTCGGCTGTGGGACGGTGCCTCGGCGGAGTTGGCACTTGGTGGCTGAACCTGCGACGTTGACGGGGCTTACTGGATCTGGTGTAGCAATGGCGAGGAGGTTGAGTTGATGCAATGTGAGTCGGAAAGGTCGCAGCAGATGGTTGTTTGTTGTAGCTTGGGCGCCACTGGAGGTTTCTGATGATAGGTTCGGTCCCTCCTCCAGAAGGGCATCACGGTGATGTTGTCGGCTAGCTCATTTGGTTGTTTGGGTGTTGGGTTTTTAGAACATACATTTGTTCATTGCCCCAGGTTGTGGGCGCCATTTGTTACCGGGTGAGTACAATTAAAATAAACTCACATAAAAATACAACACGGGATTTTGTAAAAATTAACTTCTTACTCTGGCCTTTGTAAAAAAAGTGACAGACTTGTTTATTTTCTTTCCCAATACAACTTAAAACATTACCAACTGCAGTGTACCGTGCTCAGTTAGGAGGCTGCTTGTATGTAGAAGGGCCGTTTAGGTAACACGCCCCCCCGCCCCTAAAGACTGAGCACGGTGTTGGAAGTAGCTGTTGCCTTGGGTTATTTATAATATTATATCAGGAGTTTTCGCAAAATTTTCACCTTTCAACAACGTAAGCGGATCCATCTCACGGACGTTAGGTTTTCTCGGTTCTGAACCAAAAGTTTTCTGCAGCATGCTCATCTTGCCTGCGGCGTCGTGTCTGATAGCTGCGGGATTTACTTCCGAATTTCGAATGTTGTAGAAGTGTTTCCATATCAGCCGGACACACTAGCGCACGGACGTTTGTGTTATATTTGGATTTCTTTGGCGGCGACGGCGGCGGAGAGGTGAACATCGCCTGGATGCGATCTTTATCTTCTTGGGTTAATAATTGACTAGGAGGAATTGATGTGTCCGTCTAAACCACCGACGCTTCTAAATCTCATTTTTTTGTCTAAAGTTTCTGGACCTATGGGCATAATTTTACTACTTCCTGATTTCAACAGTTGTTGTTCAGTTTTAGAATAAGGAGCTTTTGCGTTGTTTGATCTATATTTACTGAGTTTTCGCAATAAATCATCTGAATCGGTAGAACTCGCCTAGCTTGAGCTGGACATTACGTGATGTCTCCTCATCCTGCGGAGTTGGTGCGGGACGAGCCGGGAAGGTCGTAGCAGATGATTGTTTGTGTGTTTGTGGAGTCGGCGGTAGTCTGTTGCTTTTTTGTGCTGCGGTGGCTGTTCTTCCTCTTGGCCATTGTGCAGTCAACTTTGACCTGGCGTTAACGGCGACAACGGAGGTAGACAGCAAGTGGCGGCGACTGTGGCGGTGATGGCGGCGTCGGCTGTGGGACGGTGCCTCGGCGGAATTGGCACTTGGTGGCTGAACCTGCGACGTTGACGGGGCTTACTGGATCTGGTGTAGCAATGGCGAGGAGGTTGAGTTGATGCAATGTGAGTCGGAAAGGTCGCAGCAGATGGTTGTTTGTTGTAGCTTGGGCGCCACTGGAGGTTTCTGATGATAGGTTCGGTCCCTCCTCCAGAAGGGCATCACGGTGATGTTGTCGGCTAGCTCATTTGGTTGTTTGGGTGTTGGGTTTTTAGAACATACATTTGTTCATTGCCCCAGGTTGTGGGCGCCATTTGTTACCGGGTGGGTACAATTAAAATAAACTCACATAAAAATAAAACACGGGATCTTGTAAAAAAGAACTTCTTACTCTGGTATTTTTTTTTGTTTTTTAAGTAACTATCTGGGATTAACAATAAAATTAATAAAATTTACAAGATAGATAAATGGATAGTAACTGTATCAGAATAGATACAAACCAGGAAATCGGCATTTTTGATCTTTTCCGCTTTGACCTCCGCTTTTGACCTATAAAATAATGTTACATGCAATTTTACTTTGCTACACATGAATAATATTTACATTTTTCCGTGGTGGAATTGTGTTGTCCTGTACGGTATCTGCAGATTCCTACATGCTGGTACCTGCTTCGCAATCATATTTTTGTTTCCTCTGCAAACCTACTGACGGACCATCTCGTGGCGGCAAATCAATTCTGCTTTCAACGGTTCTGCCCTTAAATAAGTTTGACAATATTTCAACTGAAGCGATCAAGGAATTTTTTTTTGTCCTTTTAAATAACTATCTGGGATTAACAATACAGCAATACAAAGAAGGAGTTGTCATCATAGGTCTTTTAATATGTCTTGTCGCTTTCCACAAAGAATAGTCTGATTCTTTCTCTGCTGACAAATTTTCTAGATGTGTTTTTATTGATTCTTGTTTTATTTTCAGTATTTCTCTTTTTAGAGTTTGTGTTTTATTCTTGAGAATGGTTTTGTGAGAGGGGTCTCTCGTTTGCTACCATTGTCTTCTTGCTTTTCTTTTTTCTCGGACCAAATTTCGGATTTCAATTGTATAGTTTATGCCTTTTGTAATATGAGTGATTTCTTTCGTATTTTCATAAACTGTTTTTTTGTAGTAGCTTCATAAAATTTTCAGTTTTTGTTTCTAATTGCTCTGTTGTTCTCAGAATTGA
The DNA here is from genome assembly GCA_949768715.1 of Dascillus cervinus. Taxonomy (NCBI): domain Eukaryota; kingdom Metazoa; phylum Arthropoda; class Insecta; order Coleoptera; family Dascillidae; genus Dascillus; species Dascillus cervinus. Next base: position 28,841,847 of record OX458323.1, read on the forward strand.
ACTTTAGGTTAATTCGTTCTTGCAGGTTTATTTTAAAGTTTTCCCAGTCTGTGGTTTTATTTACTAGTGCTGGTCTTGCTACTTTTTTATTATTTTTTCACTCAGCGTTAGTATCACCGCCGAGTGATCGGAATTAAGATCTCGACCTGAATGAACAACAAAACAACAAAATCCCAAAATCCGTGCAGATCTTCACAGGTGATTTTTTCCATTTGCAATTCACATTGATTTATTAAGGTTCGAAATTGCTTAAACTTGTTATTCATTAACAGCAGTGATTGACCGATTGCCTCATTATGAATTATTATTATTAATTATTATTGATTATGAAGATTATAATTCAGTTCCGCAATCGCACGAGGATAGAAAACGTACATATATTCAAAGAGTTACTAGCCAAAGTCGTTTTGAACTTCTCCAACTTTTTTTTGGCGACATTGTAATGCAAGAGAAGAGAATAAGAGTATATTCGGTAATAGGTTTCTTACAACTGTCGGTATTTCAAGATGAGTATTAAAAAATTGTTAATTGAAAATCAAATAATTTTATTGAAGTTACAAGTTAATTATTTGGTATGCTACAATACATCAAACTTTAACAACAGGATAGTCCAAAACGGAAAACACAAAGGAAATGCACCCGAACTGTAACATAGATCCATGCGCAACCGGTGCGCCACCTTCAGACGCTCCACTCATATTTTCATAATATTTCGGGATGCAAATGCACTTCAAGGCGTCTTGGCCCATGGCGGTCAATTTTGCCTCGAGCGGATTTATGGGAAGGCGAATCTTTTTTTTCTTGTCCTGCGTGTAAGCAGTGAGAATTCTTGCAACAAACTTTTTCGGAGGATCCGAAGCGTTTCCGCTTACGTCACTTCCGTAGAGCATACGATTGACGTAACTTCCGTACTGTTGATATCCTCTGCGTATGTGTTTTCGCGAGATATTCTTTATGAGTTCAATAGCCGAGTCGTAGTGTTCCGGGGTGGGCGAAATATGCTCTATTTCTGCGTCTAGCTCGTTTGAATAGTTTACCCATTTGGCTTTTTTGAAGTTGAATCTCCTCCTGAAGGGTATCGTGGGGGCTTTTAGGGCACTGTATACGCTTATCCCTATATGTAGCGTCTATGTTGCGTTTTTGGTATAGAGTTATATATCTTTTTGATATACCGATCTTCTAGTGTTGTGCTGACAAAACTGGGGTCTGGGTTTTACCTCTTCTTCCAGGTTTTGCTTTGGAAAGAGTGAGGGAGCTTCGGATCATGCAAGAGAGTTAGGTTACTCTGCTCAGCCCATTGCTCCACTACGTCTCCGTTCTTGTCGGTAGATTCGTAGCCCCACGTTATAATGTGGCTGTTGAAGTCACCGAGCACGAATATTGTTTGTTGCGATGTAAAGTTTTGAGGTGGAGTGAATACAAAATCTTTCCCAGGCGGTTTATAGATAGACGTCACTGTGAATGTGCCAACTTCAACGGTCAGTATTTCTATCTCGTCATGGCATGTTTTGTATGCCGATGTTACAGCAATATCGTTTCTAACCAATATAGCACTCCCATGCTTAGCGCTAGGTTGCTCTATTACAAGTTTCATTCCCTCTACTTTGGCTCTATGTGCTTGTGTATCTCGATGGGTCTCTTACAGAGATCGGACAAAATTTCTTGTTTATTGTACGTTATGCCCTCGATGTTTATGGCTACTATTGTCAGTGTTGGCTCTGAAAAGAGCCTTTCATTTGCTTTGCCATCGTTCATGGTTTTGGATCTGGTGGTGGAAGGATTGGCCGCCCAATAGAGGACGTTTCCAGGGGACGCCGGTAGTGAAGTATTAAATTATTGTGGTTCACTGCTCACGTGGAGGCTCCTTCCGTGTGCCCCCATTTTCTGGTAACTTTGTGCAAGTATTTTTTTGTTGTTGTCTATCTGGGGCATACTGTATATTGAGGTAATTGAAACAGAGCAAAATTGAGAAATTCAAAACTCGTTATCACTTTAAGTCAAAATCAGTAACGTACTTCAAAATCAGTAACGTACTGCAAAACCACCTTCAGAAATTCGTTCAAAGATTGATCGAAACTTTAGAATTTTAACCGCAATGAAAATAAAAACTTTTCAACGAGTTTTCTTCATTGCGAGACACATAACCTTATTATTTCGTAATGAAATCTCTTCGTCTATTTGTGGATGTCAGGATAAGATTTACAGACATGAAAACTACTCGGATTTTATTTCGATGATTCCAACATTGACAATGACATTAATATTACTCAATCAAAAGAGATGCACGTGATATATATAATCCACAAATAAAAATCGAACACTATTCGTTTCCGGGAAAAATCATTTTAAGATTTAGTGCATTATTTTCGAACGTTAAATTATTTTAGTATCACTGACATTGACATCTGAACCCAAGTTATATAATAAGAGTGAACAGAAATTCGTTTAAGAATCTATTTATAATTTTTTGTATAAAAAATTTTATTATCCCGTTCCCCCAATAAATTCCTACGGATGAAGTTACACAATGGTTACACAAACGTGAGTTAAAAATATCTCTTAGAATTTTCGAAAAGGGTTCTTCTTATCATGCTGCGCGAGACGATTCATCACGCAATCCAAAAACTGGACCGTGATTTTCGACAAGTCATTTCATCACTTAAAATCCCCTTTTGTTCATCCCATTTAAAATCCATTACCGTTTCGAATACCATTAACAAGAAGTGCTAATCGCTCTAACGTAAACGTCCTATAATTAATTCACTCGAAGTTTGTTTAACACTGATTTGATGCATCGAAAAGTCAATAACGTGTAACCTATTGAACTGCGTGTTTATGTGTTAGGTTTATTTAAATTTCTAACACGCCGCCCCGTCTTGTAGTCTTTTTTTAACTTGATCACGCTCGAGTTAACATGCGGCTCGGGTCTGAACAAAAAAAATCGCATAGTAATTTAAATATCCGTTCAGGAATAGATATTGTGCCTTAAACGTATTTAGGCGCCGGTTTGTCGATCGATTCAATGAAATATTTATATTGGGAACACGAATATGATTGTATTGTTGACACAGTCGTCATGTTTCTCTAATGCAGCTCTTGCTTATGCAATGATTTAATGCCGTCGCCGTACGCATAAATCAAAATATTATGTAAAAGATGTGCAGTTGCATTCTCTTTTGGCACGGTTTGCGTGATACGAAGACTTCATTATGCAAAAACTGTTATTTGCCATTTTTCGCTATAAAAAATGTATAGAAACAGTATAGTAAAAATACAGGGGTCCTTAAAAAACCCGTAACTTCTAAATGCAACCAACAATATGTACACATTTCACGATTTTGATATTTTCTGAAAACTGACATCCTGCTGCAAACGCTGGTGTTTTCAGATTTTTCTACCTTCTTTCGTTGCAAAGATATGCATTTTCAAAATGTTAGTTTCAGAAAACATGTAGGGTAAACTGTATAGTGATTGGCCACTTAAGGAACGCTCTACAGTTTTTATTCAATTATTCAGTAAAAGTAAATATTAAAGATATGACACAGTTCTTAACATAGAGTCGATAAATCAAAAATCAAATAAAATTCATAATTCTTCTTAAATTATTAAGTCAAATTAGCTAAACATAAGAATTAATTTTTGTTTTCTAAATTCACAATCATTGGCCACCACATTTGTGGTATTGGCCATCCTAATATCAGTCATTGGCACCATAAGAAAAAACACTTCGAAATTGGAATTTTATTTTATTAACACGTTTTACATAAAATTTTTATCCTCTTTTACACCAAATATTTGTCGTTTTACACATGATAAAATATTCACTCGGCTTGTGCTAGGTTCAGAAGGATCATAGCATATTTGCTGGGATGAATCGTTATCAAGAAAATTAATAGGACATTCTGGAGATGTTAGCTCTTTCTGAATGCTACTTTCCTGTTTTTGGTTTTTCATTTTTTCTTTATCACCTTTTTCAGTCGTCTTTCTTCTCTTCATTGTGGTCCGTTTCAATAATTGTTTGTTTTCTTTTTCTATTTTTTTCAAACCTCTCTCTATTTTAAGATTTTCTTTTCTTTCTTGCTCCTGTTTCTTTGACTCTAATTTTTCCATTTTAATCTTTTTCCACTGCGTGCTTGTCAGAACAAAAGGTAATCTTTCACAGTTTTTTTTACCCTTTCTTTCAGGAGTCTTTGGCCAAGTCACATAATCTCGAAGACTTAAATTAATATTATTAGATTCATTGGGTTCTACTGGAATCTCTTTGTTTCCATTTTGATCTTTTTTACACTCATTTTGCTCGTTTTGATCTTCTATCACTGACCCTACTGCTGTTTCTAATTCTGGTATATTATGACCATTTTCAAATATAATTAATCCTTCCACGTCATTCGTTGCATTTTTCGCAGATACTTTCATGTCTTCAACATCTGCCGAAGTCTCGATTGCATTGTTATTGAATATTATATCAATATTGTTTATATCTACATCTCCAATTTGATTCTCGTCTGTATTGGGTGTATTTAAACCATTATCAATTTTTTTAAACGCTTTGTACATTTTGTACAATATAATAAATTTATAATAAAATTGTTTTGACTATCATAGCTATCTATTTGCTGAAATAGTTTTATTCTATCTTCACCAACAATACTTCGAAATTGGGAATAGCTTACATATGATTCGGATTCGTTTATGCTTTGCATTTCTTTAGTCTCAATGTTTCCTGCTCCAAGACATTTAGTGTAGTCGATGGCGCACGCATCCCACGGAAACAAACCACTGGCTCGAAACCCATTTTTGATTGTGCCTGATTTACCACAATCATCTATGACTGCTTTTAGTATCCCCGCAAATTTTTCTTTATTGATCGTTACACTTTTATTTTTTCGTTTAAATTCTAAAACAGCTTTTTTCCATCCCATTTTCATCGGTTTAAAAGCAGCTACATCCGCGAGCTGCATTATCCTGGTTGCATTAGGATATAACGATATTAAAACTATTTCTAATTTTGTACACAGTTGACTTAACTTAAGCGTCTGATGGGTAGAATGTCCGTCGACAAAAAGGATTACAGGAAACTTAACATTATTGTTTTTCAAGTTTGGATACAATACATTTCCAATGTATTCATAAAACAGCTCTGCTTTCATCCATCCCAACAAACACGCCTGTATCGGCCCTTTACCGAACCAGGAGGAGGTCCTTGCCAAACCCGAAGTGGTGGGCCAACGCTGGCAATCGACGTTGGCCCAGCATCGAGGTGACACAGCGGCCGATAGCTGGTGCCGGCACAATTTGCCGACGTTCGGCCAGCATATGACCTGCATCTAGCCTGTACAATTTGACGACGTTCGGCCAGCATTGAACCATAATAAATTTAGTAACTGTTATCGGTAATTGAGGGGGGCGGGGATACAAATTAAATTAATGTAATTATATAATAATGTAATATTTATTCATTTTAAATTTTATGCATACACTACAAACGAAGTACCAAGTTATACATACAATGGATTAGATATGTAGATGATACGTTTATTATAACCTAAAATAATGATCCAAGTGAAATTTTAAAATACTTAAATCCAATACAACAAAATATACAATTCACTATGGAAACAGAAGTGAACAATATAATAAATTTTTTGGACATAACTATTACAAAATACAATGATCATTTACTTCATAATATATGTATATAGAAAACCAACACAACCGGATCATATAATACATGCTATTTCAAACCACCCTTATCGACATAAAATAACTGCATTTCGATATTTAATACAAAAACTTTATACAATTCCTATGACAAAAACCAATTTCAATATAGAATTAGATACAATACAGGTATAATGGAGTTTATACACTAAATTGTGGTACATGTGATATGAAATATATTCGACAAACGGGTAGGAATTTTTACACAAGATTCAGAGAACATAATAATAACCCAGGAATGAAACTTTCCATTATTGAAAACACTTAAATAATACATAATAAATTAGGTATTTCACTGATGATGGATAACGAAACATATCTACAGAAAATTAAATGAAAGCGACAATACAATAATTAATTATTTAAACAAATTTAGAATTAAAAAATAGAAAAATTACAATAATAATACATCAGTGGTATACAAAATCGTACTTTTTTTCTCTTGCATGAAGTTTTTGAGATACAACTACCCATACGCACGTTTCACAAGTAAAACGACAAAGTCTGTATTATTAAATTTAAATTAGAAGTTTAGCACTCGTTATAGTTTTCGACTGTATCTAACCGGTGCGGCTGAAAGACTGTATTTTTCAGATAATTTTTCAACAGAAAAACAAAAACGATTATTGAGGTCGTAACATATGTGTGCAGAATGAAGGTTGGTTACTAGGGAAAAGAATTAGTTGAAGGGGCACCAAACAATTTTCGGTCAAACCGCATCGTCGAGGTGAAGTAAATCACAAATGAACCGAACGCATTAGAAAAAGAAACATCGCACGGTTTGTAGGAAAGTTTTGGGGATGTTTAACCATTATGGGATAAAGAATGCCAGATGTTTATTTTCGTTCACGTTGAAACTTACAACTACACTGTTATTCGGAAAGGCCTTTCTATTTCGGCAGTAACTCCACGCTACGGATACTGAACTCAATGCTTATAATGCATGGAGTTCAATATCCAATTCGTTTGTAACGGACATTGAACAAATCGCAACTCGGCTGCAAACTGGCACAACTCAAAAATTTTAAAATATTTTTGTCCCCAAAAATGTATTAATATAATTTCTACCGTACTCTTATAATTTAAAAAATAGCACATGGTAACCTAAACAATTGTGTACCAAATTATGAATTTTAACAGAAAAAAATTGTGGATTTTGACAGAAGAAAATCGATTACTTTTTCATTTTACACTAAACTTGTTATTTTGAGTTCTGCCACTCTTGCAGCCGAGGTGCGGATAATAATAATAACACCACATAAATCTGAACATTTACAGTGTAGATTCTCCGAAATCGGCGTATCCGTTTTTACCGACCCTACTTAAATGACACTAAACGGCAAGCGCCTGTGACAAATTCCGAAGTTCAGGACAGTCCTTAAGAATAAAAATTTATTTCTATGCAAAATTGTTAACAAAACATTTACCAAATTTATTTACAATAAACGAAGTTTCTTATCACATCATTTGGCATTTTTTCCAATTTTACAGAATACAGAATAAATATGTATAGAAATTGTGGCTTTGGGAAAAACATTTGGGCCAATACAATCCTGATTATCTCGAAGGACCAGTCGGTCTATATAGAAATGGCAGTAACTGCGTAATGACGGTATTCTTTGTAAACAAAATGCGTTCAATGTCACAAGATCTATCGGAAAAACTCAACACTTTTTATACTATTATTATTTTTAAAAGCCTGGAATTTAGGCAATGTGTATTTAAAAACATAGGTTCATACAAATAATAACATGCATGAAGGTACTGATAGTCAGTATTTGCCATAAATGACAAACGTGATAAATAGAATTTTTTTATACAAACATTTCTTTTTATGTCGGATACTTCAATTCAACTTTAATTAACAAATTACTGTTTACTTCACTCGATTATATAATGGTTAGTGCATAATATTATAAATTTACTGCAGTATTTCTCCCCCAAGTAGATACTTTTTTAAAGTATGTATTAACTTTTTAATTTTTATAAGAAAGTAAATGTTAAGATTTAAAAAAATAATAAGGCAGCTGTTGGGGCCTATTTATTTGGCTCCCGTTATTTTATTATTTTATTGAACCATTTTATTGGTATTGTTTTAATTTAATTTATTAATTTTTATTATTTTATTAATATTATTATTTTATTAATTTTATTATATTATTAATGTTATTGTATTAACATTTTGTGTATTTTATTCGGACGGGGTTTCTTAATTGAAACACAACGGGTATTTTTCAGTGTTACTCTATTGAGTTTGAAAAACTAACTGATTATTGGGGCGCGCCTTCTCCCTTAACATTTCGAATCGGAGGGGCGCTCCTCTGGTGCCGACATAGTTGCCCAAGTGGACCAAACAGCAGCATTATGGCGATATACTGTATGATATAGGTACCTTCATTTGAATGCGTAATAAAAATCAAGTTTTCACATATCTCCTAGCGTTGGCCCAGTGAATTGCCAACAGTGCGTAAAATACACATAAAACCGGCGATGAACCAATGCTTTAACATCGCTGCTAATATATCTTCATTGGTAACAGTAAAATGCAAGCGCTGGCCGTGCGTCGGTTAGACGACTCATTTCTATGCCAACACTTTGCCAGCAGTGCCAGCACTCGGCCGACGATAAACCTGCAGATCGTGTTTGTTGGGATCCATTCTCGCTATGGCCGATGCCCCAAGTGGTAGGTACCGATTCTATTATCGTAGCTGGCAGTCGTTTGTAAGGATATATTACCATAGGTTCAGTTACTTGTCCACTGGCTGAAAACGTAAACATCACTGTGATATTGGTTTTTGCTTGTGCAGTATCTATTTCGTACACGTTTCTTGCACCTCTAGGTGCAACCACTTTGGAATTTTTGGGACATAGGTAAAAGCAAGTTTCATCACCATTAAATATCCTTGTTGGATCTTGTAATATGTCAACCAAACCCTTTTCTGACAAGTATGTTTCTACCGAATGAAACCAACCCCTGATATCTTTTTCAGCCACAACAGAACTAGCTGCTGTAACTGCCTCTGGTGTTCGGTGAGTAAGAGCAGGATGACGTTTAAGAAAGGCCCTGTACCAACCATCTCCTGGCAGATTGTGATGAAATGGGTTGTCACGTGGGTTTTCGTCTAGAAATTCTTTTACAGATACTTGTATGTCAATTTTTCTCACTGGGGAACCTTTTCTATAGCCCGCTAGTATCCATTCTTCTAAAATACTTTCCTCCTCTTTAGTCAGTATTGGATTTGGCCCTAAGTTAATTTTATTCTGAAACTTTTCACTTTTTCTAAATTGTAGGGTTTGACGCGGTACCCCGAATGTGGCAGCCGCTTGCCTTTGAGACATTCCATTACTAATAGCATCCAATGCCGCTGAAACATTTGCTTCAGAATATTTTTTCTGATATTTGGCCCCTTCCTGCACTTTCGGCATCTACGAGAGCAGAAAGATAGTTATTGGCCACTAACATATACCAATGATTGGCACGTGGCCAACCACTAACCAGGATAAAAATTTTAAGGAAATTGATACTTTTAAGGAATTGTTTATTAATAACACACTAAAAATAAGCAAATAATTTGTGACAAACAAAATATCAATTCACATAGTTATTGGCCACATGGCCAATAACTGTTTTTAATTCAAAATTGCTAGTCAGTGATTGGCATAGATATTTTTACTAGATAATAACCTAAAAAATTAGTTCCCGCTTAAAATCTACCCTCTTTCAATATGGTTAAGCATGCCTAAACCAAGATTGATATAAAAAGATACTTACGTTATGGTTTAATCTCACTTTGAATTTATTGATTCTTAACAAAAGTTGTCAATTTTCACTAAAAAAACAGCACAACAGAATACACAATGAAATAACCGGGAAACAGCTGATTGACGTTATGAGCTATTGACTGAGAAGTGGGTTGCAAGGTCAACAATGTTGATGCTATACATTTTTGAAGTCAAATATTCCTAAAGCGGCACTGAAATACTATAAATAATTAAAAACTAATCCTATGCCAATCACTATAGGGTGGCTGATGACTGTCTAGCTTACCCTATAAGTTTGACAATATTTCAACTGAAGCGATCAACGTTTTTTTTTTTGTCTTTTTAAGTAACTATCTGGGATTAACAATAGAATTAATAAAATTTACAAGATAGATGAATGGATAGTAACTGTATCAGAATAGATACAAACCAGGAAATCGGTATTTTTGATCTTTTCCGTTTTTGACCTCAGCTTTTGACCTATAAAATAATGTTACATGCAATTTTACTTTGCCACACATGAATAATATTTACATTTTTCCGTGGTGGAATTGTGTTGTCCTGTACGGTATCTGCAGATTCCTACATGCTGGTACCTGCTTCGCAACCATATTTTTGTTTCCTCTGCAAACCTACTGACGGACCATCTCGTGGGGGCAAATCATTTCTGCTTTCGGCGGCTCTGCCCTTAAATAAGTTTGACAATATTTCAACTGAAGCGATCAAGGAATTTTTTTTGTCCTTTTAAGTAACTATCTGGGATTAACAATGCAATTAATAAAATTTACAAGATAGAGGGATGGATAGTGACAGCGTCAGAATCGATAAAAACCCGCAAATCGATATTTTTGATCTTTTCCACTAAAATCGCTCTCAGAATTTTGCTCATGTAAGTTAAGGTCCCTTTTCCGATGGACGGTCACATTTATAAATAGAGAAAATAGTAAAATGCATAAATTAATAGTTCATATAGTTTTTACTATAGTTTCATTTCATCAATTCAATTCAAAATTCTAAGTGTTGGCCAATGGTGGCTTTTTAAACTATCGAAACGTTTCTGCAAATTGTCGTCCTGAATTTTTTTTTTTTTTTTTATGTTAAAACTGGTCTGTAGGACCAACCATCAACTTATCACTGGTAACTCTTAATACTAAATAATTATCATCTAAATTTAGTCCAATGACTTCCTTTAGTTAGTTCAGTCGTTTATAAAAGAACTAAACACTGTCAGCCGCGCACAATGCTCCACTACACGAGTTCAAATGGTTTGGTTCTCTTCAGTCTTCGGAACAGATGTTGATTTTCCAGTAGCTGAAGAACTTCTGCGTTGTCATGTAGGTGAAGCCTATCGTCATGTTTTTTAGCACACCTCTTAATTTCTTCCTTAACTGTTGGTATTTTGAGGTCCCTGTGGATATCTTGATTTCTTACATACCATGGAGCATTTACCATGGCACGTAGCACTTTGTTTTGAAATGACTGTATGAATTTTATATTACTTTCTTTGGCACACCCTCATAGTTATATGCCATACAACCAAACCGGTTTAAACACCTGATTGTAAATTAACACTTTATTGTCCAGTGACAGAATGGAGTTTCTTCCCAAAATCCATCTATATTGTGTATATTTTAAGTTAAGTTCTGCTTTTTTTTTGACGTGTTCTTTCCACCTAAGCTTGGTATCTAACGTCATGCCTAGATATTTTGTAGGTGTATTATATCTTTGATCTTCTTGTTAGTAAAATTAATGTACATTGATTTGGTCTCATTCAGTTGTATTTTCCATTGCCTAGTCCAGCCGTAAACCACTTCGCTGGCTTATTGCAATGATTCAGTGGATGTTTTTTGGTCTAGTCCCGTAGCAAGTAAAGCTGTGTCACCTGCAAAAGTTGCCAACGTGACTTGTTCTAGATCTGGTATATCATATGTATATAGCAGGTAGAGGATAGGTCCGAGGACACTTCCTTGTGGGACTCCTGCTTTGATCTCTTGCAGGTCAGATTATTGATCTTCTTGCTTTATCCGAAATAGTCTATGTGCGATGTAAGAATTCAGGATTTATACATATTGCTTTGGAAGTGTTTTATTTAATTTATAAATTAATCCTTCGTGCCACACCTTATCGAAGGCCTGTGCGATATCAAGGAATAAAGCTGTACATATTTGTTTTTCTTCTAGCGCTTGTTCTATTATATCCGTAATACGATGCACTTGATCAATTGTTGAATGCCTTTGTCTAAAATCGAATTGGTGGTCCGGGATTATTTTAGCTTTTTCGATAATTGGTTTTAGCCTCTTTAGAATTAGTTTTTCAAATAATTTTGAGGTAATTGGTAATAGCGAAATCGGTCTATATGATTTCACATCATTAGGAAGCTTGCCTGGCTTTAGTAACATGATCACTTCAGCTACTTTCCAGCTAGATGGTACATGTCTAAGTCGGATCGCCGCATTGTATAGATACGTGAGCATAACTATTCCTTTTCTGGGTAGGTTTTTAAAAATTTCACCGGTGATTAGATCAAATCCTGGCGCTTTCTTTACATTTAGATTTGTTCTTATTTATTTATTTATTTATTTCCTTTGTTTGGTGTGACAAGTGGAATATTTTCTGTTTTTTGGTTTACATTTTCTAATACATTGTCGGTTTGCATTTGGTTTGGTGTGAAAGCTTCAGCTAGATCCTCTGCAAAAATGGTTGCTTTTTGTTTATTATCTCTGGCCCAATCTCCTTGTCCATTTCTAATAGGAGGAGTTGTCATCATAGGTCTTTTAATATGTTTTGTCTCTTTCCACAAAGAATAGTCTGATTCTTTCTCTGCTGACAGATTTTCTAGATGTGTTTTTATTGATTCTTGTTTTATTTTCAGTATTTCTCTTTTTAGAGTTTGTGTTTTATTCTTGAGAATGGTTTTGTGAGAGGGGTCGCTCGTTTGCTGCCATTGTCTTCTTGCTTTTCTTTTTTATCGGACCAAATTTCGGATTTCAATTAGATAGTTTATGCCTTTTGTAATATGAGTGATTTCTTTCGTATTTTCATAAAATTTTCAGTTTTTGTTTCTAATTGCTCTGTTGTTCTCAGAATTGAACTTTAGGTTAATTCGTTCTTGCAGGTTTATTTTAAAGTTTTCCCAGTCTGTGGTTTTATTTACTAGTGCTAGTCTTGCTACTTTTTTATTATTTTTTCACTCAGCGTTAGTAACACCGCCGAGTGATCGGAATTAAGATCTCGACCTGAATGAACAACAAAACAACAAAATCCCAAAATCCGTGCAGATCTTCACAGGTGATTTTTTCCATTTGCAATTCACATTGATTTATTAAGGTTCGAAATTGCATAAACTTGTTATTCATTAACAGCAGTGATTGACCGATTGCCTCATTATGAATTATTATTATTAATTATTATTGATTATGAAGATTATAATTCAGTTCCGCAATCGCACAAGGATATAAAACCTACATATATTCGAAGAGTTACTAGCCAAAGTCGTTTTGAACTTCTCCAAATTTTTTTGGCGACAATGTAATGCAAGAGAATAAGAGTATATTCTGTAATAGGTTTCTTACAACTGTCGGTATTTCAAGATGAGTATTAAAAAATTTTTAATTGAAAATCAAATAGTTTTATTGAAGTTACAAGTTAATTATTTGGTATGCTACAATACATCAAACTTTAACAACAGGATAGTCCAAAACGGAAAACACAAAGGAAATGCACCCGAACTGTAACATAGACCCATGTGTAATCAGTGCGCCACCTTCAGACGCTCCACTCATATCTTCATAATATTTCGGGATGCAAATGCACTTCAAGGCGTCTTGGCCCATGGCGGTCAATTTAGCCTCGAGCGGATTTATGCGAAGGCGAATCTTCTTCTTCTTGTCTTGTGTGTAAGCAGTGAGAATTCTTGGAACAAACTTTTTCGGAGGAGCCGAAGCATGATCGCTAACGTCACTTCCGTAGAGCATACGATTGACGTAACTTCCATACATGGAGTAATTAATGAATTCGTACAGTTTCGTGTCTTCGTCGAAGAATATCACAGCTTGGCGGAAGGAGACGAAATTGCATTGGCCGTAGCGATCCAAGTCGACCTCATTTGATACTCCACGTCCTATGTTGATAACGCGGCGTTTCATCGCCGTCGAGTCAGGAAATCTCTGCGAAACCGTCGGTCGGTAACCCATGAAGCTGGCGTCGTGTCTGATAGCTGCGGGATTTACTTCCGAATTTCGAATGTTGTAGAAGTGTTTCGATATCACCGGACACACTAGCGCACGGACGTTTGTGTTATATTCGGATTTCTTTGGCGGCGACGGCGGCGGACTGGTGAATAGCGCCTGGATGCGATCTTTATCTTCTTGGGTTAATAATTGACTAGGAGGAATTGATGATTGCATTTTAAACCGATAGTGCTTGACTAATCGCTACTGACAATTGTTTTAACTAAATGTCAAAATTTATAATGATCTCTCTTTTGTTAATAAACAAATCATGTGATTACTTCATTTTCAAATCTAAGTACATTCACTTATTTTACAAGCACCCATGTGACAGTAGTCATTAAAAAAATTACAGTTTTCTTTTTTTTTAATTGAAAATTATAGTATTAAATATTTTTCAAAAGTTATACGAAACATTTCAATAGTTTATTTGATATTCTATGCAATAAACATGAAGTAATTAGAAAATTCAAATGAAAACACTAACAGTTTGATACACTCAACAACGCCTGTTAAACCCGCTACTCTTTTTTTTCGGCCCAGTCTGGACTGCATGATTATGTGTTGTAAACAAATGCAAGTACACTCGGGTCTCTTTTTATGCGGATTTGAAATTATGCGGTCCGTAATTTCAAGAAAAACTGTTTTTTTGAAAACTGATAACAAATGTTGACATTTACATGACATAAATCGCTTGTAAAAGTGACTGTTTCTTGTTTACTGGATGTAAAAATTTTTTACAATCTAGAACAAAAAAGACTTTTACGTTTAGCAATTTTTGATTAAAGGAGAAGTAACAATTTGAGGGAATCTTTATTATTTATTGAGCAATATTGTAATGTTGTAATAGTACAATTATTCAAAGTGATAGCGCTTGAAGACGCCAGCTGGTTTAATGAAATAGTTTGGTCTTGAAGACCCATTTCCGTAGAAGACTTTGGCTGATTTACTACAAGACTATTGTCTTCATAAAAACCGTCAGTCCCAGTTGTGGAAGAAGCTTAAGATTCCGGAACAGCTAAAAATGTTTTTTGAAACTTTAATTTTCCTTTCAATTGATTCTTCAATATATCTCTCCGCAACTGTTGACGAGCACCAGCCTCCATGTCTCTTCACACTGGCAAAATCAGCTCCAGAATCTGCCAGCAAGTTTGCGGAAGATCGTCGGAAACAATGGCCTGTGTATCACTCCGCCTCCGGTAATTTTAAGTATGTGGCTATTTCCTTTGGGGTGTTTCTGATTTTATTTATACCAATTGGTTGGTTTAGACATTTCCCATTGCCATATTTAATAAAAACATCTTGGATTAGTACTGTACGCTGGATGTAAGCGATGATATTTTCGATATAATTCAATATGAGATGGATTTGAAATGACAAATGTTCTTTGACTGTGTCTTTTCGAATCTTCAATTTTTAATAACAATTGAACCCTTATCTTCAATATCATTAATTGTTAAATTCAGCAGCTCGATTCTTCTACATGCAGATTCATATTGTCTAGAGGACTTTTCCGAGATAAGACTAGAAATTGCGCTTCGTGCCGTTTCTAATACATCAAAAGGCAGATCATCGTCATCGCTTTCGGAACTCATTTCTGATTATTATTAATTTCCGTTTCAAATACAGGAGTTGTTCTCACCAAATCTCCATAAACGGTACAAACTTTTAAATCATAATGTTGCTTTGAAGGGTGCTATACTTGTTACCGGGTTAGTACAATTAAAATAAACTCACATAAAAATAAAACACGGGATTTTGTAAAAAGGAACTTCTTACTCTGGCCTTTGTAAAAAAAGTGACATACTTGTTTATTTTCTTTCCCAATACAACTTAAAACATTACCAACTGCAGTGTACCGTGCTCAGTTAGGAGGCTGCTTGTATGTAGAAGGGCCGTTTAGGTAACACGCCCCCCCGCCCCTAAAGACTGAGCACGGTGTTGGAAGTAGCTGTTGCCTTGGGTTATTTATAATATTATATCAGGAGTTTTCGCAAAATTTTCACGTTTCAACAACGTAAGCGGATCCATTTCACGGACGTTAGGTTTTCTCGGTTCTGAACCAAAAGTTTTCTGCAGCATGCTCATCTTGCCTGCGGGTGAGTCTTCTGCTGGTCGAGTATTCTTCAACCATGCTTGTGGAAGAAGTTGTGGGTGTTTCAATAGTCGATTCCGATTCGTGAAGGTTGAGAGGTTTTCTTGTTTGTGGCGATTCATTGTACTTAATCGGTAAGCTCTTTGCGGAGGCAGCTTTCTTGCGTGGTTGGAATTCGATTGTGTCGGTGCTGACAGTTCGTTTCCTCAAATTGTAAGATTTGGGGGTGTTTTCAGTCAAACTTGGTGTTTCCTCCTCAACGATTGTTGCTTGCTGGGCATGACTAAGTTGTTCCATGTTACTGTTTGAAGTTATCAGTTCAGTTGTTGTTAATTCTAACAATGTGTCTGATTTATTTTCAGAGTTTGCATTCAAAGTTCCAACAAAAGCACTTTAATTCAGGGTTGGCTGTTTTTTCGTTCAAATCTGCTTCAACAACTTCGACAGAAGAATTATTTACTTTAGAGTTGGTTCCTTTTTCAATAAGATTTGCAACTAATGCTTGATTTAAAAGCTGGTTCACCACGACGGCGACGTGTATGTCGGCAATTGTATTATCCAGAACTTTGGTAAAGTATCGAGCAGCAACTTTTGGTGTAGTTGAAGACATAGCATTTTCCAGTTTTTCTAGTGAGTTGAGCGAAGGTGTGATGACACCGAAATGCGTCTGCACAAATTCGCAGCTGAAAGTGAAGAAGTCATTAGTCTAGAGGACTTTTCCGAAATAAGACTAGAAATTGCGCTTCGTGCCATTTCTAATACACCAAAAGGCAGATCATCGTCATTGCTTTCGGAACTCATTTCTGATTATTATTACTTTCCGCTTTAAATACAGGAGTTATTCTCGCCAAATCTCCATAAACGGTACAAAATTATAAATCATAATGTTGCTTTGAAGGGTGCTATACTTGTTACCGGGTTAGTACAATTAAAATAAACTCACATAAAAATAAAACACGGGATTTTGTAAAAAAGAACTTCTTACTCTGGCCTTTGTTAAAAAGGTGACAGACTTGTTTATTTTCTTCCCCCAAGGCAACTCAAAACATCACCAACTGCAATGTACCGTGCTCAGTTAGGAGGTTGCTTGTATGTAGAAGGGCCGTTTAGGTAACCCCCCCCCCCCCTAAAGGATGAGCACGGTGTTGGAAGTAGCTGTTGCCTTGGGTTATTTATAATATTATATAAAAAAATTAGAACAGGAACAGGAGAACCAAGTGGCGGTGACTGTGGCGGAGACGGCGGCGTCGGCTGTGGGACGGCGGCGTCGGCGGAGTCGGCAACACTCATTGGCCAGTACCCTTGCTATTGCTATTGCCGGTTCCTGCTGGTTTGTGGAAAAGAACATCCCTCGGTGGCTGAATTTGATACTGACGAAAAACTTCCGGATACATCATCGGCAAAAGAATCATTTCTTTAAGGCACCGGATGTGTCCGTCTAAACCGCCGACGCTGCTAAATCTCACTTTTTTGTCTAAAGTTGCTGGACCTATGGGCATAATTTTACTACTTCCTGATTTCAACAGTTGTTCAGTTTTAGAATGCGGAGCTTTTGCGTTGTTTGATCTACATTTACTGGGTTTTCGCACTAAATCATCTGAATCGGTAGAACTCGCCTAGCTT
The DNA here is from genome assembly GCA_949768715.1 of Dascillus cervinus. Taxonomy (NCBI): domain Eukaryota; kingdom Metazoa; phylum Arthropoda; class Insecta; order Coleoptera; family Dascillidae; genus Dascillus; species Dascillus cervinus. Next base: position 28,859,277 of record OX458323.1, read on the forward strand.
GAGCAGGACATTTTTCTTCTTCTTACGTGATGTCTCCTCCTCCTGCGGAGTTGGTGCGGGACGAGCCGGGAAGGTCGTATCAGATGATTGTTTGTGTACTACGGTGGAGTCAGCGGTAATCTGTTGCTTTTTTGTGCTGCGGTCGCTGTTCTTCCTCTTGACCATTGTGCAGTCAACTTTGACCTGGCTGGGCGGACGACTACAGCGGAGGCGTTAGCGGCGACAACGGAGGTAGACAGCAAGTGGCGGCCACTGTGGAGGAGATGGCGCCCCCCTCGGCGGAGTCGGCACTTGGTGGCTGAACATGCGACATTGACGCGGCTTACCGGATCTGGTGTAACGAAGGCGAGGAGGTTGAGTTGATGCAATGTGAGTCGGGAAGGTCGCAGCAGATGGTTGTTTGTTGTTGCTTGGGCGCCACTGGAGGTTTCTGATGATAGGTTCGGTCCCTCCTCCAGAAGGGCATCACGGCGATGTTGTCTGCTAGCTCATTTGGTTGTTTCGGTGTTGGGTTTTTAGAACATACATTTGTTCATTGCCCCAGGTTGTGGGCGTCATTTGTTACCGGGTGGGTACAATTAAAATAAACTCACATAAAAATAAAACACGGGATTTTGTAAAAAAGAACTTCTTACTCTGGCCTTTGTAAAAAAAGTGACAGACTTGTTTATTTTCTTCCTCAATGCAACTTAAAATATTACCAACTGCAGTGTACCGTGCTCAGTTAGGAGGCTGCTTGTATGTAGAAGGGCCGTTTAGGTAACATAGTCGAATTGCATTTCGCAATCTAGAATCAAAACTAACCATTTTCTTTTTTATTATCTAAAATGTTTTAAGTTTTTATTGTCGTTATTGTGAATATAAATTTTGTTAATTTACATTGTAAAGGTTTAATTTGGACCAATGGAGAAAACCCAAGCACTACAGAAAGGCAATTTCGTTAGAAATCAAAATTGTAATTTATTATCGATCGCTTAGCAATGAAACTCTGATCACAGTCTTATTGCAGGTAAGCTGGAGATCAAGTTAAAGCAAATCGATGAATATTAGAAAGCTCCAAAAACCTCAAATTAAACATAAGTTTCAGAAATCCATCAGTAAAAACTTGTCAGAAATGGAACAAAGTCAAAGACAACATGCGTACAACTTTTATATAACGAAAAAACAAAAAGGTAATCGAACAGTGTGAGAAAAACTACGATTATCACAATATGCATAAGAAAATTAGAGAACTTACATCAACGAAAACGTATAGACGCCGAACACTAAGAACGGAGGTAGACGATCTGCTTGTTATCTGGAGAGAATATATTGAGGATCTATCTGACGACGCTCTCCCAGAGAAACATAACTTAGGCGAAGCTGCAACTGGGACACCAATTATGAAATGCGAGATGGAGAAAGTTAATTTATCCATGAGAGATAACAAAATCCCAGGGTCTGTTGGTATTCACGTCGAAGTCCTTAACACTATATGTGAATCGGATCTAAGATTTCTATGACACTGGAGCAATACCTAGAGACTGAATGCATTCAACATTTATCCCCATACCAAAAAGGTCAAATGCAAAACTTGCGACCAACACAGATTAATAAGTCTAATTAACCACCTGACTAAGGTCTTCACAAAAGTAATCCAGAATAGGATTTACGCAAAGGGCGACTTGGAAGTTGGCGAAACACAATTTGGCTTCCGAAGCGCTCTCGGCGCAAGACACGCCATTTTTGCTATACAAGTTTTAATCCAAGTTTTGTCCCCAAAAATATATTAAAATATAATTACTACCACACTTTTATAACTTCAAAAAGTAGCACATATGGTAACCTAAACAATTTTGTACCAAACTATGAATTTTAATAGAAGAAAATTTTGGATTTTGTCAGAAGAAAATCGATTACTGTTTCAATTTACAGTAAACTTGTTATTTTAAGTTGTGCCACTCTTGTAGCCGAGGTGCGATATCGTCACCTGAAATAAATTGTAAATTGTAAGTTAATTTATTTCTTTATTTCCTAAAGAACACATGAATGAGTTAACAAAAATATATAATACTACACCAAAGTTCTTTCAGGTGTGGGCTAGAAATGCTTTTAAACTTTCAAAACGCCCTCTTTATAAAAATCGACATAGAATAGTTTGATTCTTAGGCGACGATATAAGCAATATCTTCTTTATGCGAATTATATTTATGCGGTTTTGTGGAACGTATCTACCGAATAAAAACAGACCCGAGTGTATTGCATAATTTCCAGCGCACCTTGATCGTTTTGTTTTACAATACCTACAAAGTCCCTTTTGCTGTAAGACGCCTGGGGCTGTTGTTCTGCTTCAAATAATAATAAGTGAAAAGACCAAATTTTAAGCGACGAGGACAAAAAAGTAAGACAAAGAAATCACAAAGGTGAACTAAGAAAACCTCCTAGTTTGATCACCAAAAATTGGACAAAAGAATAAAAAACTGCTAGAGCCGCAAAAAACAAATTATTGATTTTCCAAAGCGTCCCCATATCTCAAAGGTCGATTTCGTCGTTAAAAATAATAATAATAATAATAATTGTACTATTACAACATTACAATATTGCTCAATAAATAATAAAGATTCCCTCAAATTGTTACTTCTCCTTTAATCAAAAATTGCTAAACGTAAAAGTCTTTTTTGTTCTAGATTGTAAAAAATTTTTACATCCAGTAAACAAGAAACAGTCACTTTTACAAGCGATTTATGTCATGTAAATGTCAACATTTGTTATCAGTTTTCAAAAAAACAGTTTTTCTTGAAATTACGGACCGCATAATTTCAAATCCGCATAAAAAGAGACCCGAGTGTACTTGCATTTGTTTACAACACATAATCATGCAGTCCAGACTGGGCCGAAAAAAAAGAGTAGCGGGTTTAACAGGCGTTGTTGAGTGTATCAAACTGTTAGTGTTTTCATTTGAATTTTCTAATTACTTCATGTTTATTGCATAGAATATCAAATAAACTATTGAAATGTTTCGTATAACTTTTGAAAAATATTTAATACTATAATTTTCAATTAAAAAAAAAGAAAACTGTAATTTTTTTAATGACTACTGTCACATGGGTGCTTGTAAAATAAGTGAATGTACTTAGATTTGAAAATGAAGTAATCACATGATTTGTTTATTAACAAAAGAGAGATCATTATAAATTTTGACATTTAGTTAAAACAATTGTCAGTAGCGATTAGTCAAGCACTATCGGTTTAAAATGCAATCATCAATTCCTCCTAGTCAATTATTAACCCAAGAAGATAAAGATCGCATCCAGGCGCTATTCACCAGTCCGCCGCCGTCGCCGCCAAAGAAATCCGAATATAACACAAACGTCCGTGCGCTAGTGTGTCCGGTGATATCGAAACACTTCTACAACATTCGAAATTCGGAAGTAAATCCCGCAGCTATCAGACACGACGCCAGCTTCATGGGTTACCGACCGACGGTTTCGCAGAGATTTCCTGACTCGACGGCGATGAAACGCCGCGTTATCAACATAGGACGTGGAGTATCAAATGAGGTCGACTTGGATCGCTACGGCCAATGCAATTTCGTCTCCTTCCGCCAAGCTGTGATATTCTTCGACGAAGACACGAAACTGTACGAATTCATTAATTACTCCATGTATGGAAGTTACGTCAATCGTATGCTCTACGGAAGTGACGTTAGCGATCATGCTTCGGCTCCTCCGAAAAAGTTTGTTCCAAGAATTCTCACTGCTTACACACAAGACAAGAAGAAGAAGATTCGCCTTCGCATAAATCCGCTCGAGGCTAAATTGACCGCCATGGGCCAAGACGCCTTGAAGTGCATTTGCATCCCGAAATATTATGAAGATATGAGTGGAGCGTCTGAAGGTGGCGCACTGATTACACATGGGTCTATGTTACAGTTCGGGTGCATTTCCTTTGTGTTTTCCGTTTTGGACTATCCTGTTGTTAAAGTTTGATGTATTGTAGCATACCAAATAATTAACTTGTAACTTCAATAAAACTATTTGATTTTCAATTAAAAATTTTTTAATACTCATCTTGAAATACCGACAGTTGTAAGAAACCTATTACAGAATATACTCTTATTCTCTTGCATTACATTGTCGCCAAAAAAATTTGGAGAAGTTCAAAACGACTTTGGCTAGTAACTCTTCGAATATATGTAGGTTTTATATCCTTGTGCGATTGCGGAACTGAATTATAATCTTCATAATCAATAATAATTAATAATAATAATTCATAATGAGGCAATCGGTCAATCACTGCTGTTAATGAATAACAAGTTTATGCAATTTCGAACCTTAATAAATCAATGTGAATTGCAAATGGAAAAAATCACCTGTGAAGATCTGCACGGATTTTGGGATTTTGTTGTTTTGTTGTTCATTCAGGTCGAGATCTTAATTCCGATCACTCGGCGGTGTTACTAACGCTGAGTGAAAAAATAATAAAAAAGTAGCAAGACTAGCACTAGTAAATAAAACCACAGACTGGGAAAACTTTAAAATAAACCTGCAAGAACGAATTAACCTAAAGTTCAATTCTGAGAACAACAGAGCAATTAGAAACAAAAACTGAAAATTTTATGAAAATACGAAAGAAATCACTCATATTACAAAAGGCATAAACTATCTAATTGAAATCCGAAATTTGGTCCGATAAAAAAGAAAAGCAAGAAGACAATGGCAGCAAACGAGCGACCCCTCTCACAAAACCATTCTCAAGAATAAAACACAAACTCTAAAAAGAGAAATACTGAAAATAAAACAAGAATCAATAAAAACACATCTAGAAAATCTGTCAGCAGAGAAAGAATCAGACTATTCTTTGTGGAAAGAGACAAAACATATTAAAAGACCTATGATGACAACTCCTCCTATTAGAAATGGACAAGGAGATTGGGCCAGAGATAATAAACAAAAAGCAACCATTTTTGCAGAGGATCTAGCTGAAGCTTTCACACCAAACCAAATGCAAACCGACAATGTATTAGAAAATGTAAACCAAAAAACAGAAAATATTCCACTTGTCACACCAAACAAAGGAAATAAATAAATAAATAAATAAGAACAAATCTAAATGTAAAGAAAGCGCCAGGATTTGATCTAATCACCGGTGAAATTTTTAAAAACCTACCCAGAAAAGGAATAGTTATGCTCACGTATCTATACAATGCGGCGATCCGACTTAGACATGTACCATCTAGCTGGAAAGTAGCTGAAGTGATCATGTTACTAAAGCCAGGCAAGCTTCCTAATGATGTGAAATCATATAGACCGATTTCGCTATTACCAATTACCTCAAAATTATTTGAAAAACTAATTCTAAAGAGGCTAAAACCAATTATCGAAAAAGCTAAAATAATCCCGGACCACCAATTCGATTTTAGACAAAGGCATTCAACAATTGATCAAGTGCATCGTATTACGGATATAATAGAACAAGCGCTAGAAGAAAAACAAATATGTACAGCTTTATTCCTTGATATCGCACAGGCCTTCGATAAGGTGTGGCACGAAGGATTAATTTATAAATTAAATAAAACACTTCCAAAGCAATATGTATAAATCCTGAATTCTTACATCGCACATAGACTATTTCGGATAAAGCAAGAAGATCAATAATCTGACCTGCAAGAGATCAAAGCAGGAGTCCCACAAGGAAGTGTCCTCGGACCTATCCTCTACCTGCTATATACATATGATATACCAGATCTAGAACAAGTCACGTTGGCAACTTTTGCAGGTGACACAGCTTTACTTGCTACGGGACTAGACCAAAAAACATCCACTGAATCATTGCAATAAGCCAGCGAAGTGGTTTACGGCTGGACTAGGCAATGGAAAATACAACTGAATGAGACCAAATCAATGTACATTAATTTTACTAACAAGAAGATCAAAGATATAATACACCTACAAAATATCTAGGCATGACGTTAGATACCAAGCTTAGGTGGAAAGAACACGTCAAAAAAAAAGCAGAACTTAACTTAAAATATACACAATATAGATGGATTTTGGGAAGAAACTCCATTCTGTCACTGGACAATAAAGTGTTAATTTACAATCAGGTGTTTAAACCGGTTTGGTTGTATGGCATATAACTATGAGGGTGTGCCAAAGAAAGTAATATAAAATTCATACAGTCATTTCAAAACAAAGTGCTACGTGCCATGGTAAATGCTCCATGGTATGTAAGAAATCAAGATATCCACAGGGACCTCAAAATACCAACAGTTAAGGAAGAAATTAAGAGGTGTGCTAAAAAACATGACGATAGGCTTCACCTACATGACAACGCAGAAGTTCTTCAGCTACTGGAAAATCAACATCTGTTCCGAAGACTGAAGAGAACCAAACCATTTGAACTCGTGTAGTGGAGCATTGTGCGCGGCTGACAGTGTTTAGTTCTTTTATAAACGACTGAACTAACTAAAGGAAGTCATTGGACTAAATTTAGATGATAATTATTTAGTATTAAGAGTTACCAGTGATAAGTTGATGGTTGGTCCTACAGACCAGTTTTAACATAAAAAAAAAAAAAAAAATTCAGGACGACAATTTGCAGAAACGTTTCGATAGTTTAAAAAGCCACCATTGGCCAACACTTAGAATTTTGAATTGAATTGATGAAATGAAACTATAGTAAAAACTATATGAACTATTAATTTATGCATTTTACTATTTTCTCTATTTATAAATGTGACCGTCCATCGGAAAAGGGACCTTAACTTACATGAGCAAAATTCTGAGAGCGATTTTAGTGGAAAAGATCAAAAATATCGATTTGCGGGTTTTTATCGATTCTGACGCTGTCACTATCCATCCCTCTATCTTGTAAATTTTATTAATTGCATTGTTAATCCCAGATAGTTACTTAAAAGGACAAAAAAAATTCCTTGATCGCTTCAGTTGAAATATTGTCAAACTTATTTAAGGGCAGAGCCGCCGAAAGCAGAAATGATTTGCCCCCACGAGATGGTCCGTCAGTAGGTTTGCAGAGGAAACAAAAATATGGTTGCGAAGCAGGTACCAGCATGTAGGAATCTGCAGATACCGTACAGGACAACACAATTCCACCACGGAAAAATGTAAATATTATTCATGTGTGGCAAAGTAAAATTGCATGTAACATTATTTTATAGGTCAAAAGCTGAGGTCAAAAACGGAAAAGATCAAAAATACCGATTTCCTGGTTTGTATCTATTCTGATACAGTTACTATCCATTCATCTATCTTGTAAATTTTATTAATTCTATTGTTAATCCCAGATAGTTACTTAAAAAGACAAAAAAAAAAACGTTGATCGCTTCAGTTGAAATATTGTCAAACTTATAGGGTAAGCTAGACAGTCATCAGCCACCCTATAGTGATTGGCATAGGATTAGTTTTTAATTATTTATAGTATTTCAGTGCCGCTTTAGGAATATTTGACTTCAAAAATGTATAGCATCAACATTGTTGACCTTGCAACCCACTTCTCAGTCAATAGCTCATAACGTCAATCAGCTGTTTCCCGGTTATTTCATTGTGTATTCTGTTGTGCTGTTTTTTTAGTGAAAATTGACAACTTTTGTTAAGAATCAATAAATTCAAAGTGAGATTAAACCATAACGTAAGTATCTTTTTATATCAATCTTGGTTTAGGCATGCTTAACCATATTGAAAGAGGGTAGATTTTAAGCGGGAACTAATTTTTTAGGTTATTATCTAGTAAAAATATCTATGCCAATCACTGACTAGCAATTTTGAATTAAAAACAGTTATTGGCCATGTGGCCAATAACTATGTGAATTGATATTTTGTTTGTCACAAATTATTTGCTTATTTTTAGTGTGTTATTAATAAACAATTCCTTAAAAGTATCAATTTCCTTAAAATTTTTATCCTGGTTAGTGGTTGGCCACGTGCCAATCATTGGTATATGTTAGTGGCCAATAACTATCTTTCTGCTCTCGTAGATGCCGAAAGTGCAGGAAGGGGCCAAATATCAGAAAAAATATTCTGAAGCAAATGTTTCAGCGGCATTGGATGCTATTAGTAATGGAATGTCTCAAAGGCAAGCGGCTGCCACATTCGGGGTACCGCGTCAAACCCTACAATTTAGAAAAAGTGAAAAGTTTCAGAATAAAATTAACTTAGGGCCAAATCCAATACTGACTAAAGAGGAGGAAAGTATTTTAGAAGAATGGATACTAGCGGGCTATAGAAAAGGTTCCCCAGTGAGAAAAATTGACATACAAGTATCTGTAAAAGAATTTCTAGACGAAAACCCACGTGACAACCCATTTCATCACAATCTGCCAGGAGATGGTTGGTACAGGGCCTTTCTTAAACGTCATCCTGCTCTTACTCACCGAACACCAGAGGCAGTTACAGCAGCTAGTTCTGTTGTGGCTGAAAAAGATATCAGGGGTTGGTTTCATTCGGTAGAAACATACTTGTCAGAAAAGGGTTTGGTTGACATATTACAAGATCCAACAAGGATATTTAATGGTGATGAAACTTGCTTTTACCTATGTCCCAAAAATTCCAAAGTGGTTGCACCTAGAGGTGCAAGAAACGTGTACGAAATAGATACTGCACAAGCAAAAACCAATATCACAGTGATGTTTACGTTTTCAGCCAGTGGACAAGTAACTGAACCTATGGTAATATATCCTTACAAACGACTGCCAGCTACGATAATAGAATCGGTACCTACCACTTGGGGCATCGGCCATAGCGAGAATGGATCCCAACAAACACGATCTGCAGGTTTATCGTCGGCCGAGTGCTGGCACTGCTGGCAAAGTGTTGGCATAGAAATGAGTCGTCTAACCGACGCACGGCCAGCGCTTGCATTTTACTGTTACCAATGAAGATATATTAGCAGCGATGTTAAAGCATTGGTTCATCGCCGGTTTTATGTGTATTTTACGCACTGTTGGCAATTCACTGGGCCAACGCTAGGAGATATGTGAAAACTTGATTTTTATTACGCATTCAAATGAAGGTACCTATATCATACAGTATATCGCCATAATGCTGCTGTTTGGTCCACTTGGGCAACTATGTCGGCACCAGAGGAGCGCCCCTCCGATTCGAAATGTTAAGGGAGAAGGCGCGCCCCAATAATCAGTTAGTTTTTCAAACTCAATAGAGTAACACTGAAAAATACCCGTTGTGTTTCAATTAAGAAACCCCGTCCGAATAAAATACACAAAATGTTAATACAATAACATTAATAATATAATAAAATTAATAAAATAATAATATTAATAAAATAATAAAAATTAATAAATTAAATTAAAACAATACCAATAAAATGGTTCAATAAAATAATAAAATAACGGGAGCCAAATAAATAGGCCCCAACAGCTGCCTTATTATTTTTTTAAATCTTAACATTTACTTTCTTATAAAAATTAAAAAGTTAATACATACTTTAAAAAAGTATCTACTTGGGGGAGAAATACTGCAGTAAATTTATAATATTATGCACTAACCATTATATAATCGAGTGAAGTAAACAGTAATTTGTTAATTAAAGTTGAATTGAAGTATCCGACATAAAAAGAAATGTTTGTATAAAAAAATTCTATTTATCACGTTTGTCATTTATGGCAAATACTGACTATCAGTACCTTCATGCATGTTATTATTTGTATGAACCTATGTTTTTAAATACACATTGCCTAAATTCCAGGCTTTTAAAAATAATAATAGTATAAAAAGTGTTGAGTTTTTCCGATAGATCTTGTGACATTGAACGCATTTTGTTTACAAAGAATACCGTCATTACGCAGTTACTGCCATTTCTATATAGACCGACTGGTCCTTCGAGATAATCAGGATTGTATTGGCCCAAATGTTTTTCCCAAAGCCACAATTTCTATACATATTTATTCTGTATTCTGTAAAATTGGAAAAAATGCCAAATGATGTGATAAGAAACTTCGTTTATTGTAAATAAATTTGGTAAATGTTTTGTTAACAATTTTGCATAGAAATAAATTTTTATTCTTAAGGACTGTCCTGAACTTCGGAATTTGTCACAGGCGCTTGCCGTTTAGTGTCATTTAAGTAGGGTCGGTAAAAACGGATACGCCGATTTCGGAGAATCTACACTGTAAATGTTCAGATTTATGTGGTGTTATTATTATTATCCGCACCTCGGCTGCAAGAGTGGCAGAACTCAAAATAACAAGTTTAGTGTAAAATGAAAAAGTAATCGATTTTCTTCTGTCAAAATCCACAATTTTTTTCTGTTAAAATTCATAATTTGGTACACAATTGTTTAGGTTACCATGTGCTATTTTTTAAATTATAAGAGTACGGTAGAAATTATATTAATACATTTTTGGGGACAAAAATATTTTAAAATTTTTGAGTTGTGCCAGTTTGCAGCCGAGTTGCGATTTGTTCAATGTCCGTTACAAACGAATTGGATATTGAACTCCATGCATTATAAGCATTGAGTTCAGTATCCGTAGCGTGGAGTTACTGCCGAAATAGAAAGGCCTTTCCGAATAACAGTGTAGTTGTAAGTTTCAACGTGAACGAAAATAAACATCTGGCATTCTTTATCCCATAATGGTTAAACATCCCCAAAACTTTCCTACAAACCGTGCGATGTTTCTTTTTCTAATGCGTTCGGTTCATTTGTGATTTACTTCACCTCGACGATGCGGTTTGACCGAAAATTGTTTGGTGCCCCTTCAACTAATTCTTTTCCCTAGTAACCAACCTTCATTCTGCACACATATGTTACGACCTCAATAATCGTTTTTGTTTTTCTGTTGAAAAATTATCTGAAAAATACAGTCTTTCAGCCGCACCGGTTAGATACAGTCGAAAACTATAACGAGTGCTAAACTTCTAATTTAAATTTAATAATACAGACTTTGTCGTTTTACTTGTGAAACGTGCGTATGGGTAGTTGTATCTCAAAAACTTCATGCAAGAGAAAAAAAGTACGATTTTGTATACCACTGATGTATTATTATTGTAATTTTTCTATTTTTTAATTCTAAATTTGTTTAAATAATTAATTATTGTATTGTCGCTTTCATTTAATTTTCTGTAGATATGTTTCGTTATCCATCATCAGTGAAATACCTAATTTATTATGTATTATTTAAGTGTTTTCAATAATGGAAAGTTTCATTCCTGGGTTATTATTATGTTCTCTGAATCTTGTGTAAAAATTCCTACCCGTTTGTCGAATATATTTCATATCACATGTACCACAATTTAGTGTATAAACTCCATTATACCTGTATTGTATCTAATTCTATATTGAAATTGGTTTTTGTCATAGGAATTGTATAAAGTTTTTGTATTAAATATCGAAATGCAGTTATTTTATGTCGATAAGGGTGGTTTGAAATAGCATGTATTATATGATCCGGTTGTGTTGGTTTTCTATATACATATATTATGAAGTAAATGATCATTGTATTTTGTAATAGTTATGTCCAAAAAATTTATTATATTGTTCACTTCTGTTTCCATAGTGAATTGTATATTTTGTTGTATTGGATTTAAGTATTTTAAAATTTCACTTGGATCATTATTTTAGGTTATAATAAACGTATCATCTACATATCTAATCCATTGTATGTATAACTTGGTACTTCGTTTGTAGTGTATGCATAAAATTTAAAATGAATAAATATTACATTATTATATAATTACATTAATTTAATTTGTATCCCCGCCCCCCTCAATTACCGATAACAGTTACTAAATTTATTATGGTTCAATGCTGGCCGAACGTCGTCAAATTGTACAGGCTAGATGCAGGTCATATGCTGGCCGAACGTCGGCAAATTGTGCCGGCACCAGCTATCGGCCGCTGTGTCACCTCGATGCTGGGCCAACGTCGATTGCCAGCGTTGGCCCACCACTTCGGGTTTGGCAAGGACCTCCTCCTGGTTCGGTAAAGGGCCGATACAGGCGTGTTTGTTGGGATGGATGAAAGCAGAGCTGTTTTATGAATACATTGGAAATGTATTGTATCCAAACTTGAAAAACAATAATGTTAAGTTTCCTGTAATCCTTTTTGTCGACGGACATTCTACCCATCAGACGCTTAAGTTAAGTCAACTGTGTACAAAATTAGAAATAGTTTTAATATCGTTATATCCTAATGCAACCAGGATAATGCAGCTCGCGGATGTAGCTGCTTTTAAACCGATGAAAATGGGATGGAAAAAAGCTGTTTTAGAATTTAAACGAAAAAATAAAAGTGTAACGATCAATAAAGAAAAATTTGCGGGGATACTAAAAGCAGTCATAGATGATTGTGGTAAATCAGGCACAATCAAAAATGGGTTTCGAGCCAGTGGTTTGTTTCCGTGGGATGCGTGCGCCATCGACTACACTAAATGTCTTGGAGCAGGAAACATTGAGACTAAAGAAATGCAAAGCATAAACGAATCCGAATCATATGTAAGCTATTCCCAATTTCGAAGTATTGTTGGTGAAGATAGAATAAAACTATTTCAGCAAATAGATAGCTATGATAGTCAAAACAATTTTATTATAAATTTATTATATTGTACAAAATGTACAAAGCGTTTAAAAAAATTGATAATGGTTTAAATACACCCAATACAGACGAGAATCAAATTGGAGATGTAGATATAAACAATATTGATATAATATTCAATAACAATGCAATCGAGACTTCGGCAGATGTTGAAGACATGAAAGTATCTGCGAAAAATGCAACGAATGACGTGGAAGGATTAATTATATTTGAAAATGGTCATAATATACCAGAATTAGAAACAGCAGTAGGGTCAGTGATAGAAGATCAAAACGAGCAAAATGAGTGTAAAAAAGATCAAAATGGAAACAAAGAGATTCCAGTAGAACCCAATGAATCTAATAATATTAATTTAAGTCTTCGAGATTATGTGACTTGGCCAAAGACTCCTGAAAGAAAGGGTAAAAAAAACTGTGAAAGATTACCTTTTGTTCTGACAAGCACGCAGTGGAAAAAGATTAAAATGGAAAAATTAGAGTCAAAGAAACAGGAGCAAGAAAGAAAAGAAAATCTTAAAATAGAGAGAGGTTTGAAAAAAATAGAAAAAGAAAACAAACAATTATTGAAACGGACCACAATGAAGAGAAGAAAGACGACTGAAAAAGGTGATAAAGAAAAAATGAAAAACCAAAAACAGGAAAGTAGCATTCAGAAAGAGCTAACATCTCCAGAATGTCCTATTAATTTTCTTGATAACGATTCATCCCAGCAAATATGCTATGATCCTTCTGAACCTAGCACAAGCCGAGTGAATATTTTATCATGTGTAAAACGACAAATATTTGGTGTAAAAGAGGATAAAAATTTTATGTAAAACGTGTTAATAAAATAAAATTCCAATTTCGAAGTGTTTTTTCTTATGGTGCCAATGACTGATATTAGGATGGCCAATACCACAAATGTGGTGGCCAATGATTGTGAATTTAGAAAACAAAAATTAATTCTTATGTTTAGCTAATTTGACTTAATAATTTAAGAAGAATTATGAATTTTATTTGATTTTTGATTTATCGACTCTATGTTAAGAACTGTGTCATATCTTTAATATTTACTTTTACTGAATAATTGAATAAAAACTGTAGAGCGTTCCTTAAGTGGCCAATCACTATACAGTTTACCCTACATGTTTTCTGAAACTAACATTTTGAAAATGCATATCTTTGCAACGAAAGAAGGTAGAAAAATCTGAAAACACCAGCGTTTGCAGCAGGATGTCAGTTTTCAGAAAATATCAAAATCGTGAAATGTGTACATATTGTTGGTTGCATTTAGAAGTTACGGGTTTTTTAAGGACCCCTGTATTTTTACTATACTGTTTCTATACATTTTTTATAGCGAAAAATGGCAAATAACAGTTTTTGCATAATGAAGTCTTCGTATCACGCAAACCGTGCCAAAAGAGAATGCAACTGCACATCTTTTACATAATATTTTGATTTATGCGTACGGCGACGGCATTAAATCATTGCATAAGCAAGAGCTGCATTAGAGAAACATGACGACTGTGTCAACAATACAATCATATTCGTGTTCCCAATATAAATATTTCATTGAATCGATCGACAAACCGGCGCCTAAATACGTTTAAGGCACAATATCTATTCCTGAACGGATATTTAAATTACTATGCGATTTTTTTTGTTCAGACCCGAGCCGCATGTTAACTCGAGCGTGATCAAGTTAAAAAAAGACTACAAGACGGGGCGGCGTGTTAGAAATTTAAATAAACCTAACACATAAACACGCAGTTCAATAGGTTACACGTTATTGACTTTTCGATGCATCAAATCAGTGTTAAACAAACTTCGAGTGAATTAATTATAGGACGTTTACGTTAGAGCGATTAGCACTTCTTGTTAATGGTATTCGAAACGGTAATGGATTTTAAATGGGATGAACAAAAGGGGATTTTAAGTGATGAAATGACTTGTCGAAAATCACGGTCCAGTTTTTGGATTGCGTGATGAATCGTCTCGCGCAGCATGATAAGAAGAACCCTTTTCGAAAATTCTAAGAGATATTTTTAACTCACGTTTGTGTAACCATTGTGTAACTTCATCCGTAGGAATTTATTGGGGGAACGGGATAATAAAATTTTTTATACAAAAAATTATAAATAGATTCTTAAACGAATTTCTGTTCACTCTTATTATATAACTTGGGTTCAGATGTCAATGTCAGTGATACTAAAATAATTTAACGTTCGAAAATAATGCACTAAATCTTAAAATGATTTTTCCCGGAAACGAATAGTGTTCGATTTTTATTTGTGGATTATATATATCACGTGCATCTCTTTTGATTGAGTAATATTAATGTCATTGTCAATGTTGGAATCATCGAAATAAAATCCGAGTAGTTTTCATGTCTGTAAATCTTATCCTGACATCCACAAATAGACGAAGAGATTTCATTACGAAATAATAAGGTTATGTGTCTCGCAATGAAGAAAACTCGTTGAAAAGTTTTTATTTTCATTGCGGTTAAAATTCTAAAGTTTCGATCAATCTTTGAACGAATTTCTGAAGGTGGTTTTGCAGTACGTTACTGATTTTGAAGTACGTTACTGATTTTGACTTAAAGTGATAACGAGTTTTGAATTTCTCAATTTTGCTCTGTTTCAATTACCTCAATATACAGTATGCCCCAGATAGACAACAACAAAAAAATACTTGCACAAAGTTACCAGAAAATGGGGGCACACGGAAGGAGCCTCCACGTGAGCAGTGAACCACAATAATTTAATACTTCACTACCGGCGTCCCCTGGAAACGTCCTCTATTGGGCGGCCAATCCTTCCACCACCAGATCCAAAACCATGAACGATGGCAAAGCAAATGAAAGGCTCTTTTCAGAGCCAACACTGACAATAGTAGCCATAAACATCGAGGGCATAACGTACAATAAACAAGAAATTTTGTCCGATCTCTGTAAGAGACCCATCGAGATACACAAGCACATAGAGCCAAAGTAGAGGGAATGAAACTTGTAATAGAGCAACCTAGCGCTAAGCATGGGAGTGCTATATTGGTTAGAAACGATATTGCTGTAACATCGGCATACAAAACATGCCATGACGAGATAGAAATACTGACCGTTGAAGTTGGCACATTCACAGTGACGTCTATCTATAAACCGCCTGGGAAAGATTTTGTATTCACTCCACCTCAAAACTTTACATCGCAACAAACAATATTCGTGCTCGGTGACTTCAACAGCCACATTATAACGTGGGGCTACGAATCTACCGACAAGAACGGAGACGTAGTGGAGCAATGGGCTGAGCAGAGTAACCTAACTCTCTTGCATGATCCGAAGCTCCCTCACTCTTTCCAAAGCAAAACCTGGAAGAAGAGGTAAAACCCAGACCCCAGTTTTGTCAGCACAACACTAGAAGATCGGTATATCAAAAAGATATATAACTCTATACCAAAAACGCAACATAGACGCTACATATAGGGATAAGCGTATACAGTGCCCTAAAAGCCCCCACGATACCCTTCAGGAGGAGATTCAACTTCAAAAAAGCCAAATGGGTAAACTATTCAAACGAGCTAGACGCAGAAATAGAGCATATTTCGCCCACCCCGGAACACTACGACTCGGCTATTGAACTCATAAAGAATATCTCGCGAAAACACATACGCAGAGGATATCAACAGTACGGAAGTTACGTCAATCGTATGCTCTACGGAAGTGACGTAAGCGGAAACGCTTCGGATCCTCCGAAAAAGTTTGTTGCAAGAATTCTCACTGCTTACACGCAGGACAAGAAAAAAAAGATTCGCCTTCCCATAAATCCGCTCGAGGCAAAATTGACCGCCATGGGCCAAGACGCCTTGAAGTGCATTTGCATCCCGAAATATTATGAAAATATGAGTGGAGCGTCTGAAGGTGGCGCACCGGTTGCGCATGGATCTATGTTACAGTTCGGGTGCATTTCCTTTGTGTTTTCCGTTTTGGACTATCCTGTTGTTAAAGTTTGATGTATTGTAGCATACCAAATAATTAACTTGTAACTTCAATAAAATTATTTGATTTTCAATTAACAATTTTTTAATACTCATCTTGAAATACCGACAGTTGTAAGAAACCTATTACCGAATATACTCTTATTCTCTTCTCTTGCATTACAATGTCGCCAAAAAAAAGTTGGAGAAGTTCAAAACGACTTTGGCTAGTAACTCTTTGAATATATGTACGTTTTCTATCCTCGTGCGATTGCGGAACTGAATTATAATCTTCATAATCAATAATAATTAATAATAATAATTCATAATGAGGCAATCGGTCAATCACTGCTGTTAATGAATAACAAGTTTAAGCAATTTCGAACCTTAATAAATCAATGTGAATTGCAAATGGAAAAAATCACCTGTGAAGATCTGCACGGATTTTGGGATTTTGTTGTTTTGTTGTTCATTCAGGTCGAGATCTTAATTCCGATCACTCGGCGGTGATACTAACGCTGAGTGAAAAAATAATAAAAAAGTAGCAAGACCAGCACTAGTAAATAAAACCACAGACTGGGAAAACTTTAAAATAAACCTGCAAGAACGAATTAACCTAAAGTTCAATTCTGAGAACAACAGAGCAATTAGAAACAAAAACTGAAAATTTTATGAAGCTACTACAAAAAAACAGTTTATGAAAATACGAAAGAAATCACTCATATTACAAAAGGCATAAACTATACAATTGAAATCCGAAATTTGGTCCGAGAAAAAAGAAAAGCAAGAAGACAATGGTAGCAAACGAGAGACCCCTCTCACAAAACCATTCTCAAGAATAAAACACAAACTCTAAAAAGAGAAATACTGAAAATAAAACAAGAATCAATAAAAACACATCTAGAAAATTTGTCAGCAGAGAAAGAATCAGACTATTCTTTGTGGAAAGCGACAAGACATATTAAAAGACCTATGATGACAACTCCTTCTTTGTATTGCTGTATTGTTAATCCCAGATAGTTATTTAAAAGGACAAAAAAAAATTCCTTGATCGCTTCAGTTGAAATATTGTCAAACTTATTTAAGGGCAGAACCGTTGAAAGCAGAATTGATTTGCCGCCACGAGATGGTCCGTCAGTAGGTTTGCAGAGGAAACAAAAATATGATTGCGAAGCAGGTACCAGCATGTAGGAATCTGCAGATACCGTACAGGACAACACAATTCCACCACGGAAAAATGTAAATATTATTCATGTGTAGCAAAGTAAAATTGCATGTAACATTATTTTATAGGTCAAAAGCGGAGGTCAAAGCGGAAAAGATCAAAAATGCCGATTTCCTGGTTTGTATCTATTCTGATACAGTTACTATCCATTTATCTATCTTGTAAATTTTATTAATTTTATTGTTAATCCCAGATAGTTACTTAAAAAACAAAAAAAAATACCAGAGTAAGAAGTTCTTTTTTACAAGATCCCGTGTTTTATTTTTATGTGAGTTTATTTTAATTGTACCCACCCGGTAACAAATGGCGCCCACAACCTGGGGCAATGAACAAATGTATGTTCTAAAAACCCAACACCCAAACAACCAAATGAGCTAGCCGACAACATCACCGTGATGCCCTTCTGGAGGAGGGACCGAACCTATCATCAGAAACCTCCAGTGGCGCCCAAGCTACAACAAACAACCATCTGCTGCGACCTTTCCGACTCACATTGCATCAACTCAACCTCCTCGCCATTGCTACACCAGATCCAGTAAGCCCCGTCAACGTCGCAGGTTCAGCCACCAAGTGCCAATTCCGCCGAGGCACCGTCCCACAGCCGACGCCGCCATCACCGCCACAGTCGCCGCCACTTGCTGTCTACCTCCGTTGTCGCCGTTAACGCCAGGTCAAAGTTGACTGCACAATGGCCAAGAGGAAGAACAGCCACCGCAGCACAAAAAAGCAACAGACTACCGCCGACTCCACAAACACACAAACAATCATCTGCTACGACCTTCCCGGCTCGTCCCGCACCAACTCCGCAGGATGAGGAGACATCACGTAATGTCCAGCTCAAGCTAGGCGAGTTCTACCGATTCAGATGATTTATTGCGAAAACTCAGTAAATATAGATCAAACAACGCAAAAGCTCCTTATTCTAAAACTGAACAACAACTGTTGAAATCAGGAAGTAGTAAAATTATGCCCATAGGTCCAGAAACTTTAGACAAAAAAATGAGATTTAGAAGCGTCGGTGGTTTAGACGGACACATCAATTCCTCCTAGTCAATTATTAACCCAAGAAGATAAAGATCGCATCCAGGCGATGTTCACCTCTCCGCCGCCGTCGCCGCCAAAGAAATCCAAATATAACACAAACGTCCGTGCGCTAGTGTGTCCGGCTGATATGGAAACACTTCTACAACATTCGAAATTCGGAAGTAAATCCCGCAGCTATCAGACACGACGCCGCAGGCAAGATGAGCATGCTGCAGAAAACTTTTGGTTCAGAACCGAGAAAACCTAACGTCCGTGAGATGGATCCGCTTACGTTGTTGAAAGGTGAAAATTTTGCGAAAACTCCTGATATAATATTATAAATAACCCAAGGCAACAGCTACTTCCAACACCGTGCTCAGTCTTTAGGGGCGGGGGGGCGTGTTACCTAAACGGCCCTTCTACATACAAGCAGCCTCCTAACTGAGCACGGTACACTGCAGTTGGTAATGTTTTAAGTTGTATTGGGAAAGAAAATAAACAAGTCTGTCACTTTTTTTACAAAGGCCAGAGTAAGAAGTTAATTTTTACAAAATCCCGTGTTTTATTTTTATGTGAGTTTATTTTAATTGTACTCACCCGGTAACAAATGGCGCCCACAACCTGGGGCAATGAACAAATGTATGTTCTAAAAACCCAACACCCAAACAACCAAATGAGCTAGCCGACAACATCACCGTGATGCCCTTCTGGAGGAGGGACCGAACCTATCATCAGAAACCTCCAGTGGCGCCCAAGCTACAACAAACAACCATCTGCTGCGACCTTTCCGACTCACATTGCATCAACTCAACCTCCTCGCCATTGCTACACCAGATCCAGTAAGCCCCGTCAACGTCGCAGGTTCAGCCACCAAGTGCCAACTCCGCCGAGGCACCGTCCCACAGCCGACGCCGCCATCACCGCCACAGTCGCCGCCACTTGCTGTCTACCTCCGTTGTCGCCGTTAACGCCAGGTCAAAGTTGACTGCACAATGGCCAAGAGGAAGAACAGCCACCGCAGCACAAAAAAGCAACAGACTACCGCCGACTCCACAAACACACAAACAATCATCTGCTACGACCTTCCCGGCTCGTCCCGCACCAACTCCGCAGGATGAGGAGACATCACGTAATGTCCAGCTCAAGCTAGGCGAGTTCTACCGATTCAGATGATTTATTGCGAAAACTCAGTAAATATAGATCAAACAACGCAAAAGCTCCTTATTCTAAAACTGAACAACAACTGTTGAAATCAGGAAGTAGTAAAATTATGCCCATAGGTCCAGAAACTTTAGACAAAAAAATGAGATTTAGAAGCGTCGGTGGTTTAGACGGACACATCAATTCCTCCTAGTCAATTATTAACCCAAGAAGATAAAGATCGCATCCAGGCGATGTTCACCTCTCCGCCGCCGTCGCCGCCAAAGAAATCCAAATATAACACAAACGTCCGTGCGCTAGTGTGTCCGGCTGATATGGAAACACTTCTACAACATTCGAAATTCGGAAGTAAATCCCGCAGCTATCAGACACGACGCCGCAGGCAAGATGAGCATGCTGCAGAAAACTTTTGGTTCAGAACCGAGAAAACCTAACGTCCGTGAGATGGATCCGCTTACGTTGTTGAAAGGTGAAAATTTTGCGAAAACTCCTGATATAATATTATAAATAACCCAAGGCAACAGCTACTTCCAACACCGTGCTCAGTCTTTAGGGGCGGGGGGGCGTGTTACCTAAACGGCCCTTCTACATACAAGCAGCCTCCTAACTGAGCACGGTACACTGCAGTTGGTAATGTTTTAAGTTGTATTGGGAAAGAAAATAAACAAGTCTGTCACTTTTTTTACAAAGGCCAGAGTAAGAAGTTCCTTTTTACAAAATCCCGTGTTTTATTTTTATGTGAGTTTATTTTAATTGTACTCACCCGGTAACAAATGGCGCCCACAACCTGGGGCAATGAACAAATGTATGTTCTAAAAACCCAACACCCAAACAACCAAATGAGCTAGCCGACAACATCACCGTGATGCCCTTCTGGAGGAGGGACCGAACCTATCATCAGAAACCTCCAGTGGCGCCCAAGCTACAACAAACAACCATCTGCTGCGACCTTTCCGACTCACATTGCATCAACTCAACCTCCTCGCCATTGCTACACCAGATCCAGTAAGCCCCGTCAACGTCGCAGGTTCAGCCACCAAGTGCCAACTCCGCCGAGGCACCGTCCCACAGCCGACGCCGCCATCACCGCCACAGTCGCCGCCACTTGCTGTCTACCTCCGTTGTCGCCGTTAACGCCAGGTCAAAGTTGACTGCACAATGGCCAAGAGGAAGAACAGCCACCGCAGCACAAAAAAGCAACAGACTACCGCCGACTCCACAAACACACAAACAATCATCTGCTACGACCTTCCCGGCTCGTCCCGCACCAACTCCGCAGGATGAGGAGACATCACGTAATGTCCAGCTCAAGCTAGGCGAGTTCTACCGATTCAGATGATTTATTGCGAAAACTCAGTAAATATAGATCAAACAACGCAAAAGCTCCTTATTCTAAAACTGAACAACAACTGTTGAAATCAGGAAGTAGTAAAATTATGCCCATAGGTCCAGAAACTTTAGACAAAAAAATGAGATTTAGAAGCGTCGGTGGTTTAGACGGACACATCAATTCCTCCTAGTCAATTATTAACCCAAGAAGATAAAGATCGCATCCAGGCGATGTTCACCTCTCCGCCGCCGTCGCCGCCAAAGAAATCCAAATATAACACAAACGTCCGTGCGCTAGTGTGTCCGGCTGATATGGAAACACTTCTACAACATTCGAAATTCGGAAGTAAATCCCGCAGCTATCAGACACGACGCCGCAGGCAAGATGAGCATGCTGCAGAAAACTTTTGGTTCAGAACCGAGAAAACCTAACGTCCGTGAAATGGATCCGCTTACGTTGTTGAAAGGTGAAAATTTTGCGAAAACTCCTGATATAATATTATAAATAACCCAAGGCAACAGCTACTTCCAACACCGTGCTCAGCCTTTAGGGGCGGGGGGGGCGTGTTACCTAAACGGTCCTTCTACATACAAGCAGCCTCCTAACTGAGCACGGTACACTGCAGTTGGTAATATTTTAAGTTGCATTGAGGAAGAAAATAAACAAGTCTGTCACTTTTTTTACAAAGGCCAGAGTAAGAAGTTCTTTTTTACAAAATCCCGTGTTTTATTTTTATGTGAGTTTATTTTAATTGTACTAACCCGGTAACAAGTATAGCACCCTTCAAAGCAACATTATGATTTAAAATTTTGTACCGTTTATGGAGATTTGGTGAGAACAACTCCTGTATTTGAAACGGAAATTAATAATAATCAGAAATGAGTTCCGAAAGCGATGACGATGATCTGCCTTTTGATGTATTAGAAACGGCACGAAGCGCAATTTCTAGTCTTATCTCGGAAAAGTCCTCTAGACTATTGACTTCTTCATTTTCAGCTGCGAATTTGTGCAGACGCATTTCGGTGTCATCACACCTTCGCTCAACTCACTAGAAAAACTGGAAAATGCTATGTCTTCAACTACACCAAAAGCTGCTGCTCGATACTTTACCAAAGTTCTGGATAATACAATTGCCGACATACACGACGCCGTCGTGGTGAACCAGCAATAGAAATTATTAAAGCAGTGAAGAATCATCATCTTCTGGATTAAATCAAGCATTAGTTGCAAATCTTATTGAAAAAGGAACCAACTCGTGAAACCCGAGCGTCCTAAGGATAACCGCGGAAGCCTTGTGTTTTTCGACAGCGGAATGCGCTTGTCCAGCGTGGAGAAGATCTAAACATGCCAAACAGGTCACGATCGCACTGAATGAGACATGCCGAATTGTAACTGGCTGTATAAAACCTGCCCCTGTACCTTACTATACCAGGCTGCAGGCTTTGCCTATCCAGAAACCGACACGAAGCAGCTCAATATGTCGAAAGATTCAAACAAGTGTTTGATGAAAGACACCTGCTCCACAACCTTGAGGAACCCCATGGAACCAGCCGCTTGAAATCTAGAAAAAGATTTATGCGCAACACAACATGTATGCACTGTCCATCGAGATGCACCCTTGATGACTTATGGCATGCTAATAACTGCTGAAGCCGTGGACGTAGCCCGATACTGGGCAGAAAGATTGTAAAGGATTTTGGATCTGGATGCGAAAAAGAAAGAAAGAAGACCAGAAAGATGTTATTCTTTATCATAGCTTTTGCTTCTTCAAAGGGTAATAATTTTCCAAATCAAATCCAGTTTTCTCTTTCTTAACCCTTTTTAAAACACATTCGGTCGAGTGTGGTCTGTGTCGACCAACATAAAATAGCCTCTGAAACGCACCAACATTCCTTACAATGCTGATTTCACTTAAATATGTTTTCTGCCAACCATTCTCTGTATAATAATGCCTAATACAGGATTAATTCCAAACACACCTTTCTTGTGCCAGTTACACTTGAAAAAAAGCTTGCAATTTTACAACATATTTTCCAAAATTTGACAACGCCTAAATAAACGAAAATAATAATTGCCCCAATAGAATATTAATTTAAAAATGCATGTTCTCCAAACAATCTTTGTAGCATGGTCCATACACACCCAAGATTTGTAATTTCCTCTTTCACCTGGCATGTTTTTTAATCTTTTTTATTTAAGAATTATGTATTATTTGTCAGTTGCGACATGTGGTATTTTTTCGAATTTTTTGCATTTAAGAATTATTTTTATCTGGTGTACTTTCACATTAATTTCTC
Organism: Dascillus cervinus; assembly: GCA_949768715.1. Lineage (NCBI taxonomy): Eukaryota > Metazoa > Arthropoda > Insecta > Coleoptera > Dascillidae > Dascillus > Dascillus cervinus. The sequence continues at coordinate 28,882,812 of OX458323.1, forward strand.
GATTTCAAAAAATAAACGCAATAGTTCCTTTTTATCACTGACATGCCCATTAAATTGCCCATTCGTGAAAATGAGTTTAACTTCGGTGCTTAGGCACACAAATAACTATCGTTTATCTTTGAGTGTTTCATTGGCTACTCTTAAAGCGATTTCACCCATTTAAATCTAGAATCTCCGAATGTGATGTTTTCGGTTCATGCTCAATGAAGGCAGTGCTGGCTGATAAAAACATTTTGAGCATTTCCCGTGCCGTTTTAGTTCAATTTGTAAACCTAAGCTTCCAAATTTTTCCAAGAACTGAGGCCGTAGTTTTTTTGCATCGTTTTGGAATCCATAAAACTGATTATCTCTGGTCTTTAGTAATTTTACCATAATGCGAATATTATGTGCCATTTACAAGACGGACTCTTTTGAGTACAACAAAATTTGGACCACTTTTGCTGACCATGCAAAATTTCTTAAACGATAAGGAAAAAATAAATACTCGATTAAGAACACGGTCGATTCCACCGTCTCCCCATGCCTAGGTGTAATTGTTGAATTTGTTGGAACGATGATAAGCGAGAAGCATGCATGTGATTTAAGCTAAGATCTGGCAAGGAAGTTAAAAGTCTACCGACGAGAAAATGACCAGGAGTTAATGATAGAAGATAAAGGCGAAATGGGATGAAAATTGAGGGTAGCCTCAATTTGCACTAGCAGAGTGCACATGTCTTCCTCGTAAGTGAGGATATTGATTCCCAAGACAAAACTTGGGAAAATTGAGGAACAAAAATGAGTCTGTAACTAAAACGGCCAGGCTCTGCTGAACTGTACCCTTTAGCTCGGGAACCTTTACATTGGAAAAATCAACTGCGGCTAAGGATGATTCTTCTTGGAGTAAAAAGGGCGGTCCGTACCACCAAAAAATTGAAGATTTTAGCAAACTAGGTTCTATTCTTCGCGCGACTTCTAAAAAAATGACGCGCTTTGTAATTGACCGATCAGACGCTTTGCGTACGTACATGAGGTGGTCAGATTGAAAAGCCCATATTAGGCCAAGAGTGCTAGTTTGGTCGAGAATACCTGGATGCCAATCACTCTTTGGAATGTCCGAAAGAACTTGTGGATCATTTGAAATCCACTTACGTAATTTGAAGCAACCAGCCTCCAAAATATTTGACAATTGTGAACATATTTGACAAGCTTGCGCCAAACCATCCGAACCAGTCAGGAGATCATCCACATAGAAATCCTTCTTTATGATGTTAGAAATTTTAGGTAAAGAATTTTCGCTTGATTGAAACAACGAACGAATGGCCAAAAATGGGACCGAATAAGTACCGTAGGTCACACTATTTAAATTATAAACGCGCAGAGAGACTCAGATGGAGCCGTACGCAACAAGATTGGTTGCAGTGACCCATCTGATTAGGCTCAACTAGAACCTGCCTGTACATTTTCTCAATATCGGACGATATCGCATGAGCATACCACCGAAAACGAACAGCAATTGAAAATAAATCCTGCTGTATGGTAGGACCTACCATTAGAATACTGTTGATTGAATGTTCACTGGAAGTGGGCATAGAACCATCGAAAACTACTAGAAGCTTTGTAGTGAGGCTTTCCTCTTTTAACACCCGTTGTAATGTAATGTAAAATTTTCTTTAAAGTAAGGATCTGCTTATGACAACTAAATATTGGTTCTGTTGTAAAGGAATACAGCTCGATTCAAGAATTTTGCAAGAAATGTTCGTTTATCTACTGGAAAAGAAATCTCATAGACCGACATAGAAATGCAACAAACCAAAATAGACCCGTATCTGCAGATCCTCGATTTAGAAGGTATGATGAATAAAGCATTTATATGGTCAAATAATGCGTTGCTTTCAGACGTAGGTCCCCTGAAAGATTACCTAATACATGTCAGTCGACAGCAGCATCAGAAACTACAAGTGACCAACTTAATGATAAAATCATAAGTCATTCTGCCAGTTCACCAGCATTCAACATGCAAGTAGTTTTGATCAAAAATTTTAATCTTTATTGCTGTTTAGTGTTTAGTACGAGGCAAGAACTCGGCGAGAGCTCGAGATTACTAGCAGCAGCAGTACCCCTTCCTTACGTTTGCAAACAATTCAACGGTATTTTCTAAGACTGTATAGAAAATTTAGGAGTAACGAAACAGTTTTCCAAAAGAGAAAAGCAGCAAAAAAATGTAATTAGTGAAGAAGTCGAAATTAATGTAATTGCGTATTGAGAGGCACATTGCCCTGAATTTCGGCAGTTCGTCACAGACGCGTGCCGTTTGATGACATTTAAGTAGAGTAGGTAGGAACGCATAATCACTATTGCAGGGTTGTAAAAACCATCCGAAAATATCTTCTTAAAATAAGACGAGGAATCTGCAAATCTTTGAGACTTGCAAGATCGTTTCGAAATGAGAGCCATCTGGCCTGGGTGCTTTTGGGAACGAGATTGTCCCAAGATATTTGTTCCAGCCAGAGGTCCTGCAATATGCATTTGGAAATTAGAGTGCAAGGACTCAACATTCCAAGAGGATCAAAAGTTCGCGCAACTTCTGGAAGAATGACGCGCTTTGTAATTGACCGATTGAACGCTTTATGAATGCGTACATGAGGTGGTCAGATTGAAAAGCCCATATTAGGCCAAGAATGCTAGCGTGGTCGTGAGTGCCAAATTCGAAAATGCCTGGATGCCAATCACTCTTTGGAATGTCCGAAAGAACTTGTAGATCATTTGAAATCCACTTACGTAATTTGAAGCAACCAGCCTCCAAAATATTTGACAATTGTGAACATATTTGACGAGCTTGCGCCAAACCATCCGAACCAGTCAGGAGATCATCCACATAGAAATCCTTCTTTATGATGTTAGAAATTTTAGGTAAAGAATTTTCGCATTCAATGCCTAATTGAAACAACGAACGAATGACCAAAAATGACGCCGAAGCAGTGCCGTAGGTCACACTATTTAAGTTATAAACGCACAGAGACTCAGATGGAGCCGTGCGCAACAAGATTGGTTGCAGTGACCTCTGATTAGGCTCAACTAGAACCTGCCTGTACATTTTCTCAATATCGGACGATATCGCATAGGCATACCACCGAAAACGAACAGCAATTAAAAATAAATCCTGCTGTATGCTAGGACCTACCATTAGAACCATCGAAAACTACTAGAAGCTTTGTAGTGAGACTTTCCTCTTTTAACAAGCGTTGTAAATGTAATGTAAAATTTTCTTTAAAGTAAGGATCTGCTTATGACAACTATAAATTGTTCTGTTTTAAAGGAATACAGCTCGATTCAAGAATTTTGCAAGAAATGTTCGTTTAGCTACAGGAAAAAGAAATCTCAAACACCGGACATAGAAATGTTACAAACCAAAATAGACCCGTATCTGCAGATCCTCGATTTAGAAGGTATGATGAATAAAGCATTTATATGGTCAAATAATGCGTTGCTTTCAGACGTAGATCCCCTGAAAGATTACCTAATACAAATAATAATAATAATACAAATAAAGGTGGGAGTATGTTCCGATCGCAGTTGCCTGGTACAAAAAAAAATGAATAAAAACATTGACAGTCCACTATAAATAAAAGGGACAAGTGTAATTAATTTTACAAATATAAGATCCCTTACATTTTGATACCCTCTATATGACAGCCTCCTTCGACAGATAGATCCAAATTATCAGCATCTGATTCAGGCTCACCATCAGATCCAGATTCTTCTTTATCGTGTGTATGTTTGCGTTTCACCATTTTCAATAATGATTATACACGAAACGGATTTAGAACCTCACAATTAATATGAAACGCAACACTACAAATTCTGGTATATTTTCAAGCAGCTTTTAACGACCTAATTTCAAATGACGCGAGGGTATTTATATACCTCCTCCACCAAAGGTGTATTGTACCCTTAACACCACTGGCCCCAGGTTAATCATTACAAAGATTGTCAACAACTTTTTTAAAAGTTATGCTGGGGAACAACCGTTAGGTCCATTTCATAAGTGTTTTAATGCAATTATTGGTCCAAATGGAAGTGGTAAAAGTAATGTGATTGATTCAATGTTATTTGTTTTTGGGTATCGAGCAAATAAAATTCGTACAAAAAATATTTCTGTATTAATTCATAATTCGAAAGAGTATCGTAATGTACGAGGTTGTTCTGTTGCTGTACATTTTGCAAGAATTATTGATAAGGAAGGCGATAACTATGACGTCGTGCCGGGCAGTGAATTTGTTATAGCTCGTAATGTTCATAAAGATGGTTCTTCCTACTATCAGCTTAATGGTCGTAAAGTACAATTTAAGGAAATTGCTCTAATTCTTAGAACTCATGGTGTTGATTTAGATCATAATCGTTTTCTAATTTTACAGGGTGAAGTTGAACAAATCGCTATGATGAAATGTAAAGGTCAAAATGAACATGAAACAGGAATGTTGGAATACTTAGAAGATATTATTGGCACAACACAATACAAGGTTCCATTAAGACTTCTTCACCAAAAAATTGAACAATTGGCAGATGATTGGTCAGAAAAATTGAATCGTGTAAAACTTGTCGAAAATGAGATGGAAGAATTAAAAGGACCAATGGACGAAGCTGTTCAGTTTTTGAAATTGGAAAATAAGATAATAGTTAACAAAAATATTTTGTGGCAAAAAAAGATACATGATGTAGAAGACAAGCTCGAGGAAATTGAAAAAGGAAATGCAAACATTATTACAGAACAGCAGAAATTAAGTGATAAATTGTCTACAATTCAGTCAGAAAAAAAAGTTAAAGATAAAATTTTGAGAGAAAAGTCAAAAAAATATGAAGATTTGCAAAAGAAGAAGGAAATTTTCAAGAGTGCCTTTGACAAAGCAAACAATAACGATGTTCGGCTACAAGCTGAAATGGTTCAGATCAATCAAACGAGAAAAAAAACTATTGACTTACTAAATAATGAAAAAAAACTATTAGTTGAATATGAAGAAATTCCACAAAAAAATGAGCAGAACATAGTTGATTGCACCAAACGAGAAGAAAATCTTACATCAGATAAAAGGAAACTTGAAGAAGAAAAGACTAGACTTTTAGATAATTTACGACATGAAACTCAAGACCTTCAAGAACGTAAAAACGTTCTTGAAACTCAATTAAATGAGTTAAAGAAAACTGTTGAGGGCCCTAAAGACCAGTTTAATTTAGCAGAGAATGAACTTACATTGTATGTAAGCAATGAAAAAAATGAACAGCAGAAATTGGAAGTGCTACGTACAACACACGAAAATAATGAAACCACAATTACAACACGGAAGGAGGCAATTCCACAATTGCGAACAAAAATACCACCGACAGAAAAATCCCTACAAAATGCAATTGCCGAATTGAATGAAGTAAAGCGGGCGGAAGCAACAATAAGTGATAATTTGAAGAAAAAGAGAGCTATGTTAGAGGAAAATAGAGCTTCCATGCAAGCATCCAGGTCACGTGGTAGAGTATTAGATGCTTTGCTTCAGCAAAAGAGAGAGGGCCATTGTCCTGGTTTATTTGGGCGACTGGGCGATTTAGGTGCAATTGATAAAAAATATGATGTTGCCGTTTCAACAGCTTGTGGACCTCTTGATAATATTGTAGTGGATACAGTAGAGACAGCTAAGTGGTGCATCAACTTTTTAAAACAACATGACATTGGTAGAGCTACATTTATTGCCCTTGATCAACAAGTACATCTTGAAGATTATGCAAATACTACAATTAATACACCTGAAGCTGTTCCACGGTTATATGATTTAATACATATTCAAGATAATAGAGTAAGAACAGCATTTTACTATGCCTTAAGAGATACTCTGGTTGCAAATGAAATTGATCAAGCAACTCGTATAGCTTATGGTGCTAAACGATATCGTGTAGTTACAAGTGGAGGAGATTTAATTGAGATGACTGGTACAATGAGTGGAGGAGGAAAAACAGTTTCCAGAGGGCGCATGGGACAATCTGTTGCTGTATTAAATGTTAGTGTTACAGATTTACAAGTTATGGAAACAGACTTAAATGCATTAGAGCAAGAAAAATATGAATTGCATAAAAAACAAAATTATTTAGAAAACCAAATCAGTGTTTTTCAAACTGAATTGCAAGAAATGAAGATTGATCTAAACAAATTCACAACAGAACTTAAGTATTTAGAACAACAAAAAGCACAGCTGCATCAACAATTAAAAGAACAAGAAACCGTATGTAAAAATACAATAGCCGATCCAACAGTTGTTAAAAAATTAACAGATACTATGACCAAAAAGAAACTAGTTTATGATAAAGCTATGGAAGCTGCTAATGAAGTTCAAGTTCAAGTTGATGAAATAACTAAAGAAATTAAAGAAAAAACCAGTGATAAAATGCAGACTATTGGTAAAAAAATTAGTGATGTTACAAAAATTATTGAAAAATGCAAAGCAGAAACTAGGCGACTTAAAATTGCTATAAAAACTGCAGAAAGGAATTCTGAAAAATCGAGAGAAAAGATGACAGCAATGCAACAAGATATTACAGATGCAGAAAACAAGTTGAAAAATATGAAAGCTCAACGAGATGAAATAGATGCAGATGGACGAAAATTGCTTACTTGTATTGAAGAAGTTGATACTCAAATACTTCAAGAGGAAGATGGATATTCAGAAATTAAGGAAGAAGTTGCTGCATTAACAAAAAAAGAAAATGATGTTAAAGCCGAAAAAATTGAAGTAGATGAAAGATTGAAACTAGTTGAGGCAACTATAAACAACAATAAGGCCCAAATTCATGAATGGAGAGCAAAGGTACTTAATTTAAAATTACAAGATGTGCCAAATCAAACTATGGAAACATTAAAAACTTATACACCAGAGGAACTAATGAGAAGAGATATTCAAAGTGTTCAGCGCGATATTCAGTTGCAAGAAGAAGAATTAAAAAGTATGACACCAAATCTTGCCGCAATACAGAATTATTGTAAACAGCAAACTGTTTATATAGCAAGGTCCAAAGAACTTACTAATATATCTACTCAAAAAGCAAAAGTTACTGAATCTTTCGAATCCTTACGAAATAGGCGAAAAGAAGAATTTCTTGTTGGATATAATATTATCAAATTGAAATTAAAAGAAATGTATCAAATGATTACCCTAGGTGGGGATGCTGACTTTGGGATAGTAGACAGTTTTGACCCATTTGCAGAAGGTATTCAGTTCAATGTTCGACCACCAAAAAAATCTTGGAAAAACATATGTAATTTATCTGGTGGTGAGAAAACTCTATCATCACTAGCACTTGTATTTGCTTTGCATTACTACAAACCGTCCCCTTTATATGTTATGGATGAAATAGATGCTGCTTTGGATTTTAAAAATGTTTCTATAATTGGAAATTATATTAAGGAAAGAACAAAAAATGCGCAGTTTATAATCATTTCACTTCGTTCTAACATGTTTGAGATATGTGATTATACAGTTGGAATTTATAAAGTATTGTACTGTACAAAATCTGTTACAATTGACCCAAGGGTATATGATGACAAGAATGAACAAACATCTCGAGAAGTTTTACAACAAATTGACAGTCCACTATAAATAAAAGGGACAAGTGTAATTAATTTTACAAATATAAGATCCCTTACAAGCACTATCTGCAATGAATATCCAAAATTGCCAGCTCAACCTGGTCGCTCAAAGTAGGTTGGAACGACGAAATTCCTGACGAAATAACTGCAAGATGGATAAGATTTAAACATGAGTTGATGTTGTTAAAAGAATTAAAGATACCAAGGGCAATACCATGTGCGAATTATACGTATCTGGAGTTACATGCCTTTTCTGATGCTTCTAAGTTAGGTTACGGAGTATGTGTTTATATCAGAGCGATATCAATCACTGGTGAAATATCAGTAGCATTATTTTGTGCAAAATCACGGGTAGCTCCGTTGAAGGAGGTGACAATCCCAAGACTAGAATTATGTGGAGCAGTAATGTCCGCGACTTTAGTAACTAGAATCATCAAAAACTCAAATATTAAATACGATAAGATATTTTATTGGTGTGATTCGACGATTGTTCTAAGTTGGCTGCGATTACCATCTTATTCATTGCAACCATTTGTTTGTAACAGAGTAGAGAAAATACAAAATATGACTGAAGTGAAGTGTTGGAATTACGTTAATACAAATGACAACCCAGCAGACATTATATCGAGAGGAATATCTCCGACAAAGTTAAACGAATCCATCTGGTGGACAGGTCCAGATTGGTTATCCCTTGACAAGTCATCCTGGCCAAATCAGGATGTTATTGAAGATGATTATATTCCCGACATAAAACTAACGGTTTTGATAGGTACAGCTATTACGGATAAAACATTTCCATTTTATTTGAGCTCATCGTACACAAAAATTCTAAGAATTGTAGCGTGGTTCATAAACAATTGCAAGGTAAAACCAGAATATCGAGAATTCATGATGTTGACTGTATCAGAGCTAAATAATTCAAATAAAAGATTGGTTAAATTATCAAAAATTGAGGATTTTCCAGATGTGCTGGAGAAATTAAAAAGCAACAGTCATGCAAGGTTAGAGAAGAAATTTATGAAACTCTCATTATTTCTTGACGATGACGAGAATATTCGGGTCGGTGGGAGATTGAAAAATTCGGAATTCAACTTTGATAAGAAACATCCATATTTAATATCAGGAAAGCACGTTTTATCCAAGTTGATTTTTGAGCACGAACATTTGAAATTATTACATGCTGGGCCACAATTAATGCTGGCCTCTGTGAGACAAAGGTTTTGGCCTACCAATGGCACGAATTTATCGAAGAAGGTGTATCATCAGTGTGTGAGGTGTTTTCGAATAAAACCCAAAGTGACAAACTTATGCGTGACGTGTCGGTGAAAACGATATCAAGCATTGAAGACTAATACTTTTTAATTTTAAAATTTATGTTTGTTTGAAACTGTGTTTCAAAGGTGGGAGTATGTTCCGATCGCAGTTGCCTGGTACAAAAAAATGCATAAAAACATTGACAGTCCACTATAAATAAAAGGGACAAGTGTAATTAATTTTACAAATATAAGATCCCTTACATTGTGAACAAAACTCGATTCTTCGAACTATAAACGTACAGTCGCAAGCAAAACGTCGACAATTTGGAATGGAAGAAAGACAACGCATGAAACGGGCGCAGAGTGAAGATGAACGAATGGCTAAAGTTATTGTAGATAGTTAAAGACGTAAGTGTGCCCATACGCAGTGTGGCACATTATACGATCAAATCGGATTGTATTCCGGAATTCCGACCGGGAAATTCGAGTCTGATGTTAACGATGCGAATCGTTAAAATTGATCAGCTGACAACGATAAATATGTGGGACGAACGTACACCACTATTTACCATTATGCAGAACAGAATAGCTGGCTTAGCGAAAAGCTGGTACAATTATCTGACGTCGTGTCACACTTGGGACGAATGGAAACAATTACTCAAAACCGCGTTTCCTAAGCATTACGTTAAAGAAACTGGCACAGACAAAGTTACACGAGGAAAGTTGGGGCACGTATTACTTTCATAAAATGGAATTAATACGGGCCTGTAAAATAAATGGTCGTGATGCTGTATTCTAGACACATTACACTTGTTTTTTTTTTAAATTTATTTATTCGGGAGACGTAGAAAACTTTAAACAAAGCACCTGTCGGTCCACCGACTGCCCTGAATTTCGGCAGCTCGTCACAGACGCGTGCCGTTCGGTGTCATTTAAGTAGAGTAGATAGAAATGGATAATCACTATTGCAGGGTTGTAAAAACCATCCGAAATTATCTACATAAAATAAGACAAGGGATCTGCAAATCACTGAGACTTGCAAGATCGTTTCGAAAACACACGTGTGGCCCCTTTTGGAAATCATGACTGACTTCCCGGAAGAATTGAAATGCAGATCGGTGAGATTAGAGGAAAATCGTAGGTTAGAGTTGCTTGAAGATTTGAAGGCGTGTGCAGCAACTGTGGAAGATTTTTTGAAGCATTGCTCCAATAGTTACGCAGGTAATATTCACGAAAATATGCAACTCAATATCAAGATAATACGTTGCTTTACGTCTTGGGTGTCGGTGGGAGCGGTGGCGTTATCGGATGTGACCGATAGTATATTGGTAGCAAAAGCGTTCAACATCTTGGACTGTAAGAGCGATTCTGACAAGCAGCAGTCTGCTGTCGGGGCTTTACACTACGCGGCCACCAACTGCATTTCAACTTTGCTCCAATCGTTAGAAGATAATAACAATCAGCAAGGTTTGGAAGTTTACCTCTTCAATAATGTGATCAATTTAGAAGAGGCATATCGCATATCTGTCTCTAATGAAGATGAAGAAAAATCTATCAATTACTGTCGGATATTCACCGAATTAGCTGAATCGTTTTTAGAAAAGATTGCCAATCACAAAAACGAAGAGTCGCCCCATTTTGCGATGAAAGTGTTCGATTTGGTTTTAATATGTGTGGGACATTATGATTACGAAGTGGCCGAAATAACACATTACGTTAAAGAAACTGGCACAGACAAAGTTACACGAGGAAAGTTGGGGCACGTATTACTTTCATAAAATGGAATTAATACGGGCCTGTAAAATAAATGGTCGTGATGCTGTGTTCTAGACACATTATACTTGTTTTTTTTAAATTTATTTATTCGGGAGACGTAAAAAACTTTAAACAAAGCGCCTGTCGGTCCACCGACTGCCCTGAATTTCGGCAGTTCGTCACAGACGCGTGCCGTTCGGTGTCATTTAAGCAGAGTAGGTAGAAATAGATAATCACTATTGCAGGGTTGTAAAAACCATCCGAAATTATCTACATAAAATAAGACGAGGGATCTGCAAATCACTGAGACTTGCAAGATCGTTTCGAAATGAGAGCCATCTGGCCTGGATGCCTTTGGGAACGAGATTGTCGCAAGATATTTGTTCCAGCCAGAGGTCCTGCAATATGCATTTGGAAATTAAAGTGCAAGGACTCAACATTCCAAGAAGATAAAAAATTTGCGCGACTTCTGAAAGAATAACGCCCTTTGTAATTGTCCGATCGGACGCTTCATGATTAGCGTACATATGAGGTGGTCAGATTGAAAAGCCCATATTCCAAGAGTGCTAGTGTGGTCGTGAGTGCCAAATTCGAGAATACCTGGATTGCCAATCACTCTTTGGAATGTCCGAAAGAACTTGTAGATCATGTGAAATCCACTGCGTAATTTGAAGCAACGGCCTCCAAAATATTTGACAATTGTGAACATGTTTGATGAGCTTGCGCCAAATCATCCGAACCAGAAATCCTGCTTTATGATGCTAAAAATTTTAGGCAAAGAATTTTCACATTCAATGCCTAATTGAAACAACGAACGAATGGCCAAAAATGTGGCCGAAGCAGTACCGTAGGTCACAGTATTTAAATTATAAGCGCGTAGAAACTCAGATGAAGCCGTGCGCCACAAGATTCGTTGCAGTGACCTCTGATTAGGCTCAACTAGAACCTGCCTGTCCATTTTTTCAATATCGGAAGATATCAATCATATAGACAAAACGACGAAAACAAACAAGAATTGAAAATAAATCCTGTTGTATGTAGGACCTACCATTTGAATGTCCACTCGAGGTGGGCATAGAACCATCGAAAACTACTAGAAGCGTTGTAGTGAGGCTTTCCTCTTTTAACACCCCATGATGAGGGAGAAAATATGAAGAATCTGAAGAATCTGGCACAACAGATGGCACGTGACCTAGATCTTCGTATTCCTTCATGAACGCAGAATAAGCTTCAAATAAATTTGGGTTGGCCGTTAAACGTCTTTCTAAAGAAAAGAATCTTTTGAGCGCAACCTCTCGAGAATAGCCCAGGATCTCCGGAGGTTTCTTGAACGGTATTGATTGAAACAATGAAACGGCCATCGTCGTCGCGGCGGCTGGTATCTTTAAAATGTGGAATGCTCCTCCTTTGAGAGCGCTCGTTCCGTCGAATAGCTCTTAAGTTCCCAGAACCTCATGAGCTGGTCGGGAACTTTGCTTGAGCGATTAAAATGTCAATGAACCATGTTGGTAAAAGGGGCTTCTATAGTTGCCAGTCTCTCATTCGTAGACAATGTTTTTTATGAAAAATTGTAAATTTCTTTCCTCGCTCCCTTACAATCGCCAATTTCTTAAACCACCCCCGACGAATATCACTGAAATTAAATTTAATTTCAGCTGTTGCGGGTGCAATCTCACGAAGAACTAAAATAGCCGAAATTAAATTATCCGATACCACCTGTCAACTGATCGAACATGTTTATACAGCGTTCAATCTGAACAGTTTTGCCTTCGCATTGTATAAAGAAAAAAAATAACAAGGATGAAATTCCAAGCAACAAATCGAGAACCATGCGAAGCCTCGGTGTTCATCACGGTGATATGTTGTATTTAGCCGATCAACGGTGCTTTATTATTCCCACAAACTTATAATTACGTAAGAAAGGGTACCTTGTCGCAAATTGGCCTAATTGGATTTTAAATTTGTAGAATAATACACCCTCAGGTGAACCGATTATATCTGAACCGATCTCTTCAAGTAGCGGACTGTCCAGACCAGGAAGCAGTTCCGCAGTCGGACCAAGAATTTGTAGCAAGGTACATACAAGAGGATGAAGTGACTTACAGCTTTCCAAATTCGATGAAAAAATACAGAGGATGCGCCACGACAAATTGTAAGTTTTAATTACTGTTTTTTTAGTTATTAATCTATGTTTTTAGATGTCGCCATAATAATAATTCAACATGTGTGGCACTGTTCACCGTTGGAGCCTTATGATGAAGCTTCTTTACGGGATTAAAAAATTAAGCAATTATCATTTTATTCATATTTGAGAAAGATGACTTCAGGCGTTGAGAAAAAATTCTTGCCCTTGAGGACATGTATCCTGTCGTATTAGAAACGACGGTTGCAAGGACATTTCAATGACACTTGTTTATGAATTATCACTAGTATTTGAAAATATCAATGCTTACGTAAGCGCATAAGAGGGGTTAGAGCTTTGCTCATTTTTGCTGACAAGGGGGGGGGGGGGTTACAAATAGCTATAATTCTGTTTATGTAATAGTTGAACGGCCCCTTATCATTTTAAAGAGGATACGTGCAACTGAGTTATGAAGTTAAATATTTCGTACCCGGCAACTGGCTGCCAAAATCTGTTCGAAGTTGTTGATGACCATAAAATTAGGATTTTTTTTGACAAATAACGCATGGGCTCCGAGGTCCACGCAGACCCATTGGGAGCCGACTGGAAAGGTTACATTTTCAAAATCACCGGGAAAAATGGACCATCTCTGGGACCAGCCTACCGTTTAGCAGAGTAAAGCAACAGCGGGAAGTTATAAATGCGATCGTCCAACATGGGGAAGTACCACGTCTACGTATTACCGTGGACGGACACGACTATTTGGCTTTGGTGGATACCGGTGCATCTCACAATTTTGTCAGGGCCGGCATCTGGTCGAGCCCGATAAAACAAGTCGATGATCGCGAATTAACCCTTGCGATAAATACAGTGAAACTGCGAGTATTAGGAACGCTTAAAGTGCCCTATTTGTTATCGGAAGTGACATTGGTGGCTGAATTCGCGGTGGTGGAAAACCTTTGCGAAAACGTTATTTTCGGGTACAACTGGCTAAAGGAACAGAATGCTGTTGTCGATATCAATCGTCACCGTATCCATCTCGGCATACAGCACCGATACACAGTGTTCTTTGGACATCCCACTCACATACCCAAAGACGCACCTTTTCCTCTGGACTTAAAAATTTTCGCATTCAATGTCTAATTGAAACAACGAACGAATGGCCAAAAATGAGGCCGAAGCAGTACCGTAGGTCACAGTATTTAAATTATAAGCGCGTAGAAACTCAGATGAAGCCGTGCGCCACAAGATTCGTTGCAGTGACCTCTGATTAGGCTCAACTAGAACCTGCCTGTCCATTTTTTCAATATCGGAAGATATCATATAGACAAAACGACGAAAACAAACAAGAATTGAAAATAAATCCTGTTGTATGTAGGACCTACCATTTGAATGTCCACTCGAGGTGGGCATAGAACCATCGGACAACTACTCGAAGTTTTGTAGTAGGGCTTTCCTCTTTTAACACCCCATGATGAGGTAGAAAATATGAAGAATCTGAAGAATCTGGCACAACAGATGGCACGTGACCTAGATCTTCGTATTCCTTCATGAACATAGAATAAGTTTTAAACAAAATTGGGTTGGCCGTTAAACACCTTTCTAAAGAAAGGAATCTTTTGAGCGCAAACTCTCGAGAATAACCAAGGACCTCAGGAGGTCTGGTCTCTTTAAAATTCGCTTCGCAGGAATGTTCTTCCTTTGAGAGTGCGGACGCTCCGTCGGATAGCTCTCAAGTTCTCAGAACCTCATAAGCTGGTCAGAAATTTCGCTTGGGCGATTAAAATGGCAATAAACCATATTGGTAGAAGGGGCTTTTTTATACGAACCGCTAATACCTAACCAAAACGAGTCTTTTGCAATTTTGGACGATTGGGACCTAGTCCTATTTGTTCTACGCAGAAAAGATCCAAAAAGGCTTGAAAGCCAATCAGAAGGTCAATCTGACCCGGTTGATAAAAAAGAGGGTCAGACAACCGAATGTTGTCCGGAATTTTAAATTCTGGATTAACCCGATAACTGTGCATGTTGTCGGTGATCTCATCAAGAATTAAACACGAAAGGTTCAATTGAATGATGAAAATTCAAGGTCACGTCACATCTTGAAGGAATATAAGAATTGACCTTGACCTTGACCTGACACGGAAATGTCTGTCAATCTCATCGACAGTGACAATTTCCTAAACAGATTTAACCGTTTCAAATTGGACTGTGAACCAGAGTCCAAAAGAATTTTAATCGATGCTGATCTTCTGGCAGGGTCAAAACCTGCGCGGAGTCGTTGGGCAACAAAATCTGCGCCTCATTCATTTGCACGGGTTTAGCTTGTTCTTCCGGCAGGGTCAAAACCTGCCGCGGAGTCATTGGGCAACAAAATCTGCACCTTATTCGTTTGCGTGGGTTTAGCTTGTGCTTCCAGCAGGGTCAAAATACTGCGCGGGGACGATAGGCAGCAAAATCTGCCGGTTTTATAATGTACTCTGGATCTCCATCCGAATCTTGCAAATTTTTTCAAGTACGTCGTAGAACGCATCAACTTGCTCTTAAGAGCAGCACACGCTCTTTTCAACTTCTCCATTGCGTTTTAAAGAAAAAGAAACAAAGGGACGATACCGTGGGTTGCGTTGAAAGCCTGGACAAGAAAATTCTTGGCACTAACTCCGGTTCGTTTGAACCAAAATGTTATCTTCTTCTTCTGCAGTTATACAATTGATGTTGTTTTAGAAGAACAATTATAATAGTGGACTGTATTTATAAAAAGATAAATCTTTTAAATGAAAATTTTGACTGTATTCATTTTTGATGTTGAAAATTCAATGTTTATTTACAAACAAAAGTGAGACATAATAACTTGATTAAAAAAATCCAAAAAACAGCGACTTGATAAAAAAAGAATAAACACGCCCCCTTCAACTAAACTAGTTTTATCATAATATATTTCTTTTAGCAAAATTTATTTGTTATTTTAGCCACATTTTTACAACAAAGAACCGTTCAATTAATGCTTCATTTCTCTCTGTGAGAATCGCCTCAATTTCTTTAGTTAACAGCAATAAAAACTTAAATTGCTTCGAAATATTTAAAAATGGTTATTTTCGTGAATATCTCAAAAAATCTTTCGATTGGTTTTTCTTTGCTTTCACTACGGTAATCAGCAGAAACACAAACAATTGTTTGCTAACGCTACAACGCCTCACAGAGATGATAGAAAGAGGTTACGAATCCAAACAATATACAGCAACCCTGTTTATCGACATAGCTCAAGCCTTTGATCGCGTGTGGATTTACGGCCTAAAATACAAAATCTCATTACTGCAAATACCCAGCTACATCAAATCCATACTATTCTCCTTCCTTGAAAATCGTACTTTCGCAGTCAAAATACACACATCCATATCCTCCACCAAAAACATACATGCAAGGCAGCAGCATTCCAAGCCCAATCCTCTTCAGCATCTACATGCGAGACCTCCCCACCACCTGGCGATGTATGCAGATGATACTGTCATACTAACTAAAGACGTATACTTAGAAGTGGCCATTTCTGACTTACAAGCTGCCAGCGCTATTCTCAGTAGATGGTTCAAGAAATGGAACCTATCCATCAATTATGCCAAGTGTGCTACAAAAATCTTTACCCTTCGACGAGTTAATAACCCGCCAGAAATTTCAATCAACGACCACCCCATTCGGTGAAACAACATTGAGGAGCCCGTTAAATACTTAGGTATTTACCTTGATACTAAGCTCACCTGGAAATATCACGTTCTCAAAAAACTAAATGAAGGACACACGAAACTCATTCAACTCTACCCACTCCTAAATCGCAAGTCCTCCTTGCTCACCCAATGTGCTACCATCCTCCATAAATATTTGATACGCCCGTTAATTCTCTACGGGTGTGTTATTTGGGGCGACACATCTAAAACAAATCTCCATAAAATCCAAGTACTTCAGAACAAAATCCTCAGAATCGCAGTCAACGCTCCTTGGTTCATCACAAATCATCAACTGCACTACGAATTGGGTATTCTTGCAATAGAGCAGTACATAGCCAAACTTACCAAAAAATTCCACGCCAACCTCACCAACTGCAGTGGTGCAGCCTACTACACACTGGGTCAACGAGGCATCCACACACGACTTAGACGCAATTTTCTCAGTGACAGTGATGATGTCAATTAAGTGAACAATTTAACATGACCAGTGCTCTCACGGTGCAAAACTTTCTTGCGGTCATATTCACCGCTCACGCTATTTAATATATTAGATATATTTTAATCAATGCCTTGTATAACAGCGTAGATTGTTGAGCAGGCAAATATGAATTTAAAAAAAAAACCCCTTGGTTCGTTTCTTTTAGAACATTTTATGGCTTGCTTTTGCAATAAAATGTCCATTTACAAAAACAAACTATTTTATTTTAACCGAATTGCTATAATATTTGTGATATGTTTATTAAAATTTCCCTGACAATAAAAACTAATCTTTCGGAAACAAAATAAATTATAAATAAAATACTCTGTACATTTATTGCACTGACTTGATTTACAGATTGCTTAATATAGTAATGACGAAGTCAATAATCCATAAAGATTTATTACTTTATTTTGAACTGCTCCTTTTCGAAACAGATCCATTTATTGCTCTTTTAATTGCGGCTCGTAAATTTTCTGAATAACTCAAAAAATTAATTGGGTAGTGATTATAATTCCGCATGACTAAACCTTGCAGCACAAAAGCGGGATCTGACCCTGCGAATCGTTTCTATCGATTTTGCCGGACTTTCCTTCAGCAAATAGGTGATACAACAGGTAAAAATGCCGACCAGTGATTCTTTATTACTCACGCGCACTAATCCAAGCATTTCCGTGTCAACAGAAAAAAATGAATCAGGTACTGACCTCAAATCGCGTTTTTGTAATTTTCCCCGACATGCAAATTTATCTGTTTATAGGGTAAACAGAGTAATTGCTGGCGCCCCCTCCAGTTATTGGCACCTCGGCAGTTTTTCCCCGTCAATTAGTCGCGTCAAGTTCAAAATGCTCTAGGAAAGTGAATATCTACTTTTGGTTGTGTTGGTTACATTGTGCGTCTAACTTCAGAGTAGTTATCATTGCTGTTCATCGACAAATTGAGCGCCAATTCTAGACTGATTCGTTAGAAGGGAATTTTTCATTAAATCGTAAGTAACAAACATTTTCTAAATCTTCGCAATTTCATTCTGGACTAATGTAAGTCATTGAAATCATGTTAGGATGGAAGATTATTTGTTTAAATTGATTAATTGAGGAGGATTAACCTCAAATTTCTGTTGATATCGGTTATTTTAATGGTGCCAACAACTAAATGATTTTTGAGAACTTTTTCAATCATTGGCATAGTGCCAATCACTAAATATTTTGCACATTTTAAAAATTTTAGTCATTGGCATCGACAGATAACGTTTTTGGTTTATGTTTTGTTTTAGTGAATTTTTTTACTTACCTAGGTAATAAACATGTTAAATACACTCCATTATACTGAATTTAAGAATCTGTGAAATTGCACAAAATTTTAAAACGCTTGAAATGTGAAATTTGTAATACTACAATGCCGAAAATGGTATACCTAGGTAGGTAGGTAGGTTTGTCAGTTTTGAAAAAGTATCTAGGTACCTAGAATGTATTTTCTTCCAGGAAGTTAAAGTGAAAACTCAAAATGCCGAAATCAAGAAAGGAAACACCGTATAGAAAAAGTTACACCGAACATGACGTGGAGTCCGCATTGGACGCTATCACCAAAGGCATGTCAAAAAAGCAAGCCTCAAAATTGCACAAAATTCCGAGGTCTACACTCCAATTTAGACTTAGTGATAAGTTCACGAAAACCTCTGCCGGTCCAAACACGTATCTATCTAAAGAAGAAGAAGACCTTTTAGAAAAATGGATAATCGAAAATTATCAAAAAGGATTTTCAAGGCGCAAAGACGACATTCAGATGTCAGTAAAACATTTCCTTGGTAGAGCTCCTCGTCCGAACCCCTTTCCAGAGAATATTCCCGGAGACTGCTGGTACAAGAGCTTCTTGCGTCGTCATCCTGCTTTGACCCATAGAACCACTGAGGCGGTTACTGTAGTCAGTGCGAATATATCTGCGGAAGATATCAAAAAATGGTTCGACCAAGTTGAAGGATATTTAAAAGAGAAAGATTGGTTCAATATATTGCAAGATCCAGAAAGAGTATTCAATGGAGATGAAACAAATCTGCAATTATGTCCAAAACTAGGAAAGGTTGTTGCACCAAAAGGTGCCAAGAACATATATGAAATCGACAGAGGATTGGCAAAATCAAATGTCTCAGTCATGTTTACATTTTCAGCTGCTGGTGAAACTACTCCTCCAATGATGGTTTTTCCTTATAAGCGGCTACCACAAGCCATTGTCGATTCAGTTCCTAAACATTGGGGAATAGGTATAAGCGAAAATTGATGGATGAAACGTGAAACTTTCTATGAGTACGTTGGGAACATTTTACATCCTTATTTAAAAAATAAGAGGGTCCATTTTCCCATAGTTCTATTTGTCGATGGGCATAAGTCACATTTAACTTACAAATTAAGTCTATTGTGTAACGAACTTCAAATAATTGTTGTGGCTTTGTACCCTAATAGTACTCGAATTTTGCAACCCGCGGATGTGGCAGCGTTCAAGCCGTTGAAGGATGGCTGGAGAAAAGCTTTGATTAGGTGGCGTCGTGAACATCCCTTGGATCAAGTGACAAAGGAAAACATTGCTCCCATTTTGCAACCTGTTGTTGAAAGTATTCAATCGTCTACCATTGCGAACGGTTTTAAGGCATGCGGTCTTTACCCTTGGAACCCAAATGCGATCGACTTTTCGAAATGTCTAGGCAAAAGGCTAAAGAAATCTGAATCTTCTGAAGTTGAAGCACACGTTTTGCTCACATATCAACAGTTTTGTGAGGTAGTTGGCGAAGAAAAACTATGCAAACTTGAACACTTTGACGGTGATAACACTGATAACTCTGAAGACTTCTTGACGTTGCACAATTTATGGAGAATTTTTCAAGAGAATTCTGCTCCTACAAGCTCAAAATTAGACTTCGAAACTTCAACTGTGGATATGGCTGATGCAAATACTGATTCTGCCGAAAATCATACTTGCAATGATGTCCAAATGGACGTGACTGAAATGTCTCCAAATGAAGGAATGCAGAAGTCAAATAAAGGTCCGGAAATTGAGTCTATTGCAAGTATGGCAATTCAATTTGAGGATGGCGTTGTAATCCAGCCGCCTGGCCCATCATTACAAAATTTCTTGCAATGGCCAAAAACACCTGAAAGGAAAGGAAAACGCAATGCGGAAAAAACCCCATATGTTATAACTGGAAGTGGATGGAAAAAGATATATGTCGAAAAGGAAAACTTAAAAGTGCAGAAAAAGAGTGAAGTAGAAGAAAAGAAACAACAACGTTTAAAGAAGAAAATTGAAACGAATAAATCATAAACTAAAAATATGATTTCTAAAAGTGTGAAAAACAAGGCAAAGGCAGTCTCAATTATTACTTCGAAACAGGGTCAAACAGAAATAATTGCTTCCAATGTGCCACCCTACAATTTAGGCTCAACGCTAAAGGCGAGGACTTCCTCAACTCTTAAGTCTGAACAGACTCAAAAACGAATGACTTCCTTGGTTTCACATTACAATCTAGAGTCGGTGATTAGTTCAGAAGAACTTTTGCCCGTGAGAGAACCATGTGAGAATACTATTCGACGAAAGCCAGTCCAGTAAGTTTGACCACAAGGTAGAAGAGGTCGAGAAACCAGAAGCAAAAAAACTCGTCGTTAAGGGATTGTGTTACACGTGTGGCAATAACATCACTTTCAGAATGTCGGGCTTGCAATGCGGAAATTGTGTTAGAACCTTCCACACACACTGCTTGCACAAAAGAAATGAAGGAATAAATTTGGAATTATTTTTGTGTAATACCTGTACTAACAAATTAATTTAAGATTAAGTATATTTCAGTTATCCAAAACTTGCTTTTGAATTTATATTCCCCATATTTTTCAGTTTATTTCTAGCAATAATGCTTGTAAAATTTTTTGTTCACAGCGATCTAACGGTGGTAAAAGGTCGGCAATTGCTGGTGCCAATCACTAAAGTTTTAAGGTGCCGATGACTGCACTTATGGTGCCAATAACTGAAAAGGGACTTATTGTGGAAAAAACCTCAAATAAACTCAAGATATCAATTGGTTATATACATTTTGCAATTTTTTATGGTAACTTTGGAGAGTTGTGAATGTAAATACGTATAAAATTTTTCATTCAAAAACGTTTGTATTTCAAATTAAGTCACTCGAGGTTCTTATGGGTGCCAATCACTACCTGCGTTACCCTATGCATTGATTTCATACATTTCCGCGTTCGGTCGTGATTTTTCAACGTTAAAAATAAACAAGTTGAAGGTCTCCGATAAAAAATTCTTTTTATCTCCCGATGAAGTACACTATAATTAATATTACGCATTTAATAACTTTCTAGAGAGATAATGCAGGCGCTGTTTGAAAAAATTCAGAAAACATGAATTTTCAATGATAAACGGCGGTAACCTTTAAACCGTCCACGTGCTTTTAAAGTTAAAAAACTCTGAAGTGTTCACAGTAATATTCGTCGGGCGTTTGATTTTTAAGAACCCTCTTCAGTGCGTTGTTTTGCTTTTTGGGTCAAAGCTTTCTTGTTCTCGACGTAACGTGAAACTTAAGAGACACGTTGCAGTAAAGTTTCCGGGAATTTGTACCGGGACGCAGTTTGACTGGGAATAAAGTACAAAGAAAGCTCGACGAAAAATTCCCACGTTGGCGCTAAAGAAAATATAAATCGGAGCTTGAAAACCGGACGGTGGAAATTGTTCAGTTGAAAAATGCTTCAAATGCTCCTACAGTCCGTTTTTAAATCAGAAACAGAGTTAGTTAAGTTTATGTTGGTAGTAATACCCTGATTATGGCATTTTACATCTGACAGTTTAAGGTTGCATTAGTAATGTCACTTTAAAATAAAAATATTAAGTATTCTGTCAAAATTACATAGGTTGCGTTATTAAGCACTCATTACTGCCAACATAAATTTCTGTTAAATTTGATGTTGCAGTTTTCATGTCACCCAGTATAATATTGCCATTGTAAGCGCGCTGTCTGCCATTGAATTTCTTTTTTACTGTGCAACACTTTATTAAATTTATTGTAGCGTATTTGTTCCACTTACGGTTTCCTAAGTTTGAAATTTTGTTGCAACATATTATAAAATAAGGAAGGAATTGAAATTAGTCGATCAAAAATATTGATGCAAATACATTCAAACAAGGTTTTATTAATTACTTTTGCATAAATCTTTACTTATTTATATTCTTCTAAAACAATGTCGCATTTAATTTATTCAAGAAATGCGATTTTATTAATCACAATCTTTGAAAGCAAAAAATTGTATCTACAAGGAATTCCGACCTAGTTTTAATCGTTTTGTAGTAAATTATTTTAATGTGTTTTAAAGGAATTAGCTTATCTACTATGGTGGAAACACAAAATTTGAAAACAGTCACACCTCAGGTTGGTATAATTTAACGTTTTTATGCACTCCTTAAACTTAAAAACACTTTATTATTTACAGACACCTTATAGAAGTATTCTAAAGAATCACAGCTCTAAATCTTCCCTGTCAAAGTCAGTGACATTTGATGATGAAAATGAAAAGGAGAATGCTTTAATTATGTTTAGTACTGCAAAAGATATTTGTACATTTGAAAATTGTTTTGAATATTAATATTTGTTTTTTCAGTTGAAACATGTGTTAGGAGGTCAACTCGTCAAATAAGAAAAAAATTATTTTAACCATTACTTATAGTTTTAATGTAGTTTCGAATTTTGGTTTTTGTTATTGACTTCAAGTACAATTAAATGAAAATTGCTAGAAATCTTTTATTCCCGACGCCACCAAGAGTCCGGATGACACCTGGGTTAAGAACGAAAAGGAGGTATATGAAGAGCTGTTGAGGAGATACTTTTCTGTCAATTCAACAGGAGGGGAGACAGAGCAACACGCGCGAACTAGAAGAGAGAGCGCGCGAACCAAAAGAGAGAGTGCGCAACCATGGGACTGGGACCGGGGTAGAATAATAACAAGCAACGAAGTGCTGGACGTCGCGACATAGGTGGATTCTAACAAAGCGCCAGGCCCGGACGGCATCCCAAGCAGTGCCATTGTCCGGCTGGCGAACACCTGCCTAAGCTGGGTCACAAAGATCTTCGACAAATGCTTGCAGGAGGGCCAGTTCCCAAAAATCTAGAAACAGGCGACGGTGGTCTGGGTCCCCCCAAACCGGCAAGCAAAGGAGTTAGGCCGATCTGCCTGCTCCGGGATTATAAAAGTAGCTAGACAAGCTAAGTGCACGCAGGCTTAGCTGCAGGATCGAGGACAGAAAACTATTGTCTGAAAAACAGTATGGCTTAAGGACAGGACAAGGCGGGAGCACTGAACGCACTTGTCTGGGAACTCACCGCCAGAAGGAATAATAAAGAGCTCTGCAAGGTTCGCAGCAACCTGGAAAAGTCAGGGAATTTATGAATTTTATAAAAAAATCAGGAAATCTAGTTTATGTACCTGGAAAAACGTCTGAGACGAGATAAAAAAAGTTTTGACCGGTTTAGTTAACAGCACAAATTACCAGAAAAAGGTCAGGGAAAATACTCGAAAAGAGTCAGGGAAAACCTGGAAAAGTCAGGGAATTTGAATATGCAGAATTACTGTGAACCCTGCTCTGCTATGTCGTAGCGTTGGATATTAAGAATTCATTCAACAACGCTTGGTACCAAGGATGCTCCAGAATTAAGATATGTACGAGAACCATCTGATAAGCAATATATTCTGATGTCTTCTATAAAGTGAGTAATTACATTAACGCACCATTATTTTTCAAAATTAGGATAATTCTCGCTCATTTTTCTTCCGGTGACGTCGCCAAATGTATAGGTGGAGTTGGCCATTTCCTTCTTTGCGGCATAAACCGCAAAAAACTTGAATTCCAAACATAAACAAGTCATTACCTAATTCAATTTAATAATAATAACGCTACGTCAGGGGTCACTGTTGGCGAGGCCACACGACAAGACAATAAAAGAGAGAGACACTCAATGCATACTGATTCGCGTTAGTCATATCATTGATGTTGGCTATTTTTGGGCCAACTCTTTAGATGCTGAAACTGAAGAAAATTTACGAGCTATCGAAATCAAGTTGAACACAACGTGATAAATTATCGGATAATATTACCTCCGGTAACACGCTTTAGGAATTTCAGAATACAACCATACCTAAGAGAGACGGAGGAGTGGGATGAAGAAAGAAAGAAAAAATTAAGGATATGGAATTGCTTACAGGCCAAAATTCAAAGAGAGGCTGAGATAATAAGAACCCCCCTGAGGGGGGCTTTAAAAGTACGTACCGATAGATTGAAAAAGTAGAGAAAATCACGAAAAATTGATCGAACCGACACGTTTAAATCCACCAGTTTATAATCAGAATATCGAGGGGTACCCTTTCGTCGTTTAAATGGCATTTGCACGATAGAAAGCTTCTGTTTTGCTCAACATAATTCAGGAGCACTGGATGGAACGTTTACAATATTTTTGCTATTTATTTAGCTCATAATATTGACGTAGAATTTACTTATTGTTACTAGTTTGATAAAATTCTGTAAAGTTGTAAAATATAAATATAAGTTTTTTATAGAGTATAAATCGTAGATTTTCTATGGCAATTCTATTTTTTCTTTATAAGAAAATGTCTTACACAAAGATGTATGAAAGGTGTGGCTAGGAATAAAAGCTAGATTGACGCTACGTCAGGGATCACTGTTGACGAGGCCACACGACAAGACAATAACACTAAAGTTTACTATGGAATTCCTTAAGTTCCTGACATATAGATTTTAGCAGCACCAACCAGTCGAAGATGAAGAGGAGGGTGTAGATCAAGATACGCCGGATAAATCGAAAAGGAAGAAAGCCAAAGAGGATCCTTTGTTCTCAAAAAATACTAAATCGGATCCTAGTGCTCCACCTCCCAACCGGACTTGAAGAGTGGATATTGGCAAATTCCTGTCGCCCCACAATGTCGTCCCCTTACAGCTTTCGCCACTCCAGACGGAGGCAAGTATCAATTTCGCGTCATGCCTTTCGGCCTGAAGAACGCGCCGGTTACGTTCCAGCGTTTCATGGCCCAGGAAGTGCTCGCTGGATACTTGCAGAAGTTTGTTATGGTTTATCTGGACGATATCATAATATATTCGAGGGACCACGAAGAACACTTACGGCACCTAGCAATGGTACTGGAGCCCTTAAGCATCCACGGACTGCGGTGCGCTCCGAAAAAGTGTCGACTCGGGGCTAACCACATAGAATACTTGGGGCACATGATTCAGTCAGATGGGAACACCCCTAAGACGCAACACCTGGAGCAGGTCCTGAAAGCCGACGTTCCCAAAAATCGCCGTCAGCTGAAGAAGTTCTTGGGCATTTGCGGATGGCTGCGGGAATACGTTCCAAAGTTCGCCGAACTAGCGACCTCCTTAACACACTTACTGTCTCCAAAGGTTCCCTGGAAGTGGACTGAGCGACAGGAGGAGTCATTTCGGGTCGTGAAAAATGCGGTTGCAGCTCCTTTACAACTGTCTCGCCCGGATCCAAACCGGCCGTTCGTTCTACAGACCGACGCCAGTGGACTGGGTATGGCAGCTGTCCTCTACCAACAAGGACCTGATGGACGCCGAGACGTCATTTCGTACTCGAGCGCAAGATTCGACGCCACCCAAAGACGGTACCATATCAACGAGCAAGAGTGTCTGGCCATCGTATGGGCTGTGAAACGATATCGCCCGTATTTGGAGGACCGACACTTCACGCTGGTGACCGACAACAGGGCATTACTGTGGCTGTCAACCACGAAGGATATAAATGCAAAACTAACGCGCTGGGCTCTGTTGTTACAACATTTCAGTTATACGATTCAACACTGCCCAGGGAAACTGAACGAACTGGCTAATCTGTTGTCTAGGGATCCACTTACTATTGACTTGGGTGCAATCCACGAAAGTTCGATTCCGATGCACGGTCTGGGAAACTCCACGGAGGTAGAGCCTTTCCCATTTCCTGATCATGCAACTTCCACGATTTCACCAGTTTCAACGGATATTACGTTAGATGACAATATTCAACTCTGCGCCATAGATTTTCGGACTCTTCAAGAAGAAATACGAGAAGCGCAGCGGACTGATGAAGTCACTCTGCGTAGTATTCGAAAGTGGCAGCAAATCCAAGAAGGGTGCCCACGGCTACGCGTAGACAGAAGATTCGCAATAAATCACCTACTGGAAGGTGATTTGCTATATCGAGTCCAACCACATCATCGCCAGCTAGTAGTACCGATTGAAAAACAATCTCGCGTCCTGTCTATTCATCATGACGCTGTACTAGCTGGACACCCAGGTGCAGAGGAAACAGAGCGCTCCATAAAGGAACAGTTCTACTGGCCCGGGATGGAGAACATGGTGCGAAACTATGTAAAAAGTTGTCTCTTGTGCGCGCAGTACAAGAGGAAGCCAACAATAGACAAGGCACCGTTACGCCCTCGCCAACCACAGGAGCCATGGGACACCGTTGCCTGCGACCTTATGGGACCGTATCCCATCACATCCCAAGGAAATCGATATATACTGGTCGTGACGGATTTATTTACCCGGTGGGTCGAGGCGTTTCCACTCAACGACGCTACAACCGGTCATATATGTATGAAATTGGAAACCGAAATATTCAAGCGGTTCGGTTTCCCTCGAAATTTAATCACAGATAACGGCTCGCAATTTAGATCCCGTAAGTGGGAAACCCATTGCGGTAAGTGGCAAACAGACCATTGGGCCACTGCAGTTTATCATCCTCGTGCTAATCCGACGGAAAGACGAAATCAAGAGGTCAAAAAGGGGCTGCGCTTACGTATGGCGAACCGCCGCCCGATTTCTTGGGATCTTCAACTTCTCACCGTATTGTTTGGCATAAGACGTCATCAAGATTCAGCCATTGGGAAGACGCCAGGAGAAGCCCTCTTCGGGTACAACCTCAAACAACCGGGAGCCTGGAATAAAGCGCCAAATCCACAAAGGCCGGGCATAGAAGAGATTCGCGAGGATGCGTGACGGAACCAACAAAGATACATTCAACAGCGCGAAGTACCTCAGCCACCTGCAGTTAGCTACAACCCAGGAGATCTCGTCTTAGTACGGTACGTTCCCACACGGCGCAATCCAGCGTTCGGACCGAAATGCCATGGACCATTTCCCATCATAGGCCAGGCAAGCGAATCAATTTACTATATCCAGATTTGTAATCGGATAGTAAAATACCACCTCGACAGGATGCGCCCGGCCCCTACACGACAATAGATATAAGTTATTTGTTATTAGTTAAGTTATTTAGAGTGATGTTTGTCGTCTTTGAAGGGAGGGAAGAATTGTTACCGTTATAATTATCCCGATCGACAAGCTAGGCGACAAGCTAGGCGACAAGCACGACTCACCCCGGACAACAGTTACGTAGGGGATGAAAAATAAATAAAGTTTAGTTCTGTCATCATTTTTCAAATGAAAAAGCAGAACAAACATTACAATCTCTAACTAATTGAGTTTTATTAGTGTTAACGTTCCTTTTCGGTATTAAGTTACGATAAAGTTTGCAAATTAGATTTAATTGACACGTCCACTGATTTGGATGTCTTCATTAATAAACTTTTAGTTCGAAAGGTATAGCCTTGTTAGTAATACTTGACGTAATGTTAATGTGGTTCCCGTGGTGAGGAAGACGTATGGGGGAGGAAGTTAGTAGTCACACAGGTTACCTCCTCTTAACAAAAAAAAAAAAAAAAAAAAAGGGGAGGAGGCTTGAGTATAAAATTTGTGAAATCATTCCCAGAGATTCTTGTGTTGATGGCAACAATGATTTAGGTTTATGACAAACTGACTTTAATTTTTGTATTATTATTGTGTTGTACCTTTTTTAAGTAAAGAGTTATTGTTCATTTACAAAATTTGTTTATTTTGCAACCTGTTGTTACCTTGAAATCATCCCAAAATGTAAATTAAACCTCAAATCTTTTACAATTGCTGTAATTTTCTGAAATTAAATTGTTTAAATACCCAATTGTGTTATCTGGAAAGTTGGTCCACTAAAAATTAAATTAATCCAAAGAATGAATTAAATATTGTAATTAACTGAAGATCACCTCTTTGTCTGAACAGGGAAACCTTGACTTCCGCTTGAACAGCTTTTTGTAAAATTATAGGGTCCAGTGGGGTACGTGTAATCAACGTCTACGGAACAACGCAAGTTTACATTGGCGATAAAAAAAAAAATGGAACACCTAAGACGTCAAATTTTGGAAGAAGAACTGGAGCACTAATACTATTAAATTTACTACGGAGAAGTTACAATCAATTGAAGTTTTTATTTCAATTAACTACTACTTGACTCTAAAAACATCAAATTCCGTTGACAGATGTTTTTAAATTTATCACTGGTAAACCAGTTTATCATATCATTACTTTAAAAAAGAAACATAGCTTAATTTAAATTTTGCCAATTCTATTTGATGTATTTTTGATTTAACTAATTCTACCAATATAATAAATTGCAAATAATTTATTAAGTAATCACAAATTTAATAAAGAAAATAATTTTATTAATCTTTTTTTTCTAAATGTAGTTTATTACAAGAATTTCTTTTTTCCTGATATCTAACAAGCATTTCCATAGTATAGGTAGACCTCAATTGAAGTAGGTAATTAAATTTAAGAATATCCGTATAAAATAAATAATGCTCAACGAGCGATTATCATATCCCTACAAATTTGTTTTTAGTCACTTCCCTAAACACTTGATGTGAATGTCAAGAATTATTAGAAATGTAAGAAACTCTTCTTCTTCGACTAGGGGTAATTTCTGTTTGTCTTCTGCATCATACTGAGGGTGGAGGAAACCAGCTCAGAACCTATCTCATTGGAACGGTATGCTTCTTGGTCTAATTACCTATACCTTGTAGACAGACAGTGATTTATAAAGTCTCTCAAATTTGCCGACCTGTAGCGGGGAATGCGAAAGGTTTACAGGTGCCGTTCGCAGAAAACTTTTCTAAAAAAGTTCTTCCAGCTACTCACCAAGCAAAATCGTTCCACAACAACAGACAAACCCAGAAGTAGCAGTATAACAAAAAGTTTGAGTTCCTAACACCGTCCCAACTGAATAATTCGTAAGAAAAAGACCTGCATCAACCGACTACCGCCGAAGACGTCAAAGAACGATGTCAAATCTGAAGTTTTAACGCATTTAATTAAATCTAATTAAATTTTACGATTTTATGATTTTCGGGACTTCAACTTAGATCTAGACCGCCTCATGCAGCTTTTGGGTTTATTTCTGCCAGACTTTTGTGATTCTTGGAGCGCTTTCTGGTGGATCACCATTGGACCTGTGATTTATTTCCAATCAAATTATAAAAAATTTAAGTTTAATTTCCCCACAGCAAGGACGAGGCGGCATCCAAGTTTACCGAATAGAACAACAGATTTGTGGATTTACAATCTAAATTACAGTGTTACCTTCCGATAATTTGTAATAAATCAAAGCTATAATATTTGATACCACAGGTATTTGCATAATTAGGTGTTGATAATGATTATTTACCTATTTTGACAGTTACTACCTTGCATTTTACCAAATTCATCCCATAGTAAATCAACGACTTCATCATTTACTACAAAGCCACATATGTATTCGAGTAGTCAGCTTTACATTAGATAGTACCAACCACTTGTAGATTTAAATTATCCTCATCCATATTCAATTAAAAAATATAAAATTATGAATACATAATTCAATTTAATAATAATAACTTTTCTTACGCTTTAGGCGAACAACAGATCCAGCAAGCAATTGCTGAACAAAAGCAATATGTGGAAGAATTAGAAGGAAGGACTGGCACGGGAAAAGAAAGTTTTAGCGGAGATGGAGGCCGCTTTAAGAAAATACCAAGCCGCAAAGAGAAAACGTCAAGTGAGGGCTCAGCGCTCCAAACAAACTCACCTCAGATAAAAATTACTTGCAAACAATGCAACAGATACCGACTCAGCAGAAAGTTTCGGTTCGGAATTTGAAACTAGCAACAGTCCCAAAAAGCCAGTTGACATCATAGATTTACAACTATACCGTAATTATGTAAAATCATTAAATTACATAAACCGTTGCCATTCGATAATAAACAAAGTTTTAAAAGAAAACAACCTCGACGTTCTTCCAAATTGGCCAAATTTAATCGACTTTATCTCGACGATGAGTAATATCAGCGAAAATTTTGCACCAGCCTGTCCAACCAATCAGAAGCCTTTCTTTTGAACCGCTACCAAGGCAACGCAAGTATTTTTTCGGAAATTTTTTCCGATAGGGTAGGACCCTGGAGTAAATTTTAGTGGAAATTTTTTGACGTCATAAGTACTGTCACTAATACTTACATTAAGTACATGTAACCAGAATAAACGATGCCATTTGACATTAAATGCCATTCAACGCTTCCCATAATCTTGCAATCAAAATATGGTATTATTTATAGCGTTGAGTGACGTTTATAGATAATATGTTAATACATAAATTAAATTGCAAAAAGGTGCAAAATTTTCTTACCGAATACCACTCGACGTTAAATTAAATTCCGGAAATAATTTAACCTCACGGTATCAAATTGGGGTATAACTTGGTAAACTGGTAATCAAGAATTAATTTAGTTAGAAAAATTTCTTTAGATTTTCTTCTCCGTGGTCCAGTTCTTCACCGTATACGTCAATTCTCCATTCATGAAGCGAAACGTTACCACAATGTTGGAGTTGAGCAGGGATCAGACGAGAGCCGCAATTACGCTCAAATATCTCAAGCGGACCGCTCAGTTCTATCACAGCTACGCCAAGCAGTTGCCGATTCCTCAGCGTTTGGTCGACATCGTCCGCCTGAAGGTTCCGGTGAACGACAAGTTGAGTTCGTCGTTCGGCGACTATTACGTCCAAAATCCGAGTCAACTGTGCTCCAGATTGAGGCGTCTCGGCGTCGATTTCGAGAACGTCCTCAAAAACACGAATTTGTGTTGCCCACATTGAATAATGAATAAAAATAAATAAAACGCTGTATTCATTCATCTTTGTTTGCTTTGACGCGACAAGTTCAGCGTCTTTTTTCGGTCCTCGATCAATCATTTTCACAATTGGTGACCGCTCCTCGAGCAGGGGCGTATCGCTTTACATTAGATAGTACCAACCACTTGTAGATTTAAATTATCCTCATTCATATTCAATTAAAAAATATAAAATTATGAAAACAAATTCAATTTAATAATAATAACTTTGTTGGTATCAAGTCGATTCGCCAATACTGTGATAAAACCTCGGGAAACCTCCGTTCATAAATACATAATTTAATTTAATAATAACTTTTCTTATGATTTAGTCAAAAGAGGAAAACGTGACAAATTTGATAGAAAAGTTGACAGTAAACGACTTGATAATAACGAAGGCGAAAAACAGTTGACGTAAATGATGTAAAAAATAAATAGAAATATAAGAAACTCCTCTTCTTCGACTAGGGGTATTTTCTGTTTGTCTTCTGCATGATACTGAGGGCGAAGAAAACCAGCTCGGAACCTATCTGGTCTATCAAAATTTGACCTGTGATTTATTTCCAATCAAATTATATAAAATTTAAATGGTTTTCTGTGACCATAAAACAGTCGACTGCTAAATATCTCTTAAATGGCCCAGGTAAAGCAGCGACGAGGTGTCAACGGTTTGAATATTTGAGTTCAGTGAGCAACATGAGCGAACCGGAGGACGTATCTCTCAAGCCATATGGTCCGGATGGATATTGGATGCCAATCGTAAAATACGGTCGCAGAAGCAGAGGCCCAGCGTCGAACATCTCGAAGAAAAAGTGATTCCAAAGAAAATACCCAAGTATACCCTCCGGGAATTTTAGATTTACCCATTCTCGGATATATTAAAGCAAAGCGGGAGGGATTATGTGGCACAAAATGATAATTTGATAATTGTATTCAGTCAAAATTGTTTGTTTCCAGTCATGAAAAGTCGCTTATTAAGCGACTTAAAACCTCTACCGACTTCCACCGACAAAGATGCCGGGGATGAACCGGGCAGAAAACGAAGAGCCAAGAAATGGGACAAGGAAAAATGCGAGGCTTGCGGCAACATCGATGTCAGAGCGAAGTTAAAAAAAAAAAACAAACGCTTGTTCAATGGCCTGCTCTAAAAACCAAAAATACACATTTGAAAATAAAAAAGAGAAATTAACTTCTTTTTTTTGTTGGAGACAAAAATCTTCAAAACGGCACAATATGACAGCCCATCAACGGCCAACCACCGGTAGCGTGCACTGCCAGCAATTTTGAAAGTGACTTATAGCTGAAGAAGATTTTCAAAACAACGAAACCATTCTTCTTGATGTTAAAAAAGTTGAATTGAACAAAATGCAAATAGCTGAAAAAATGAAGGAGCTTCAGATAAAAAAATAATTCAAGACAATTTTGCTCCTTGATATTGTATCTTTAATAAATACTATCTACTATAATCATGTTCATTAAATTGAAGAACTACTTTAAAAATTAATTAAATTGGTTTTTCAGTAAAAATTTTCATTATGTTGTGATACAGTGGAACCTCGTTATTCGGGCACAATTCGTTCGTTCGAACAGTCGAATAGCAGATAGTAATTTTTCGCTACAGTAGTTTAAAGCCGTTCCACATTATGAATGCAATAAAGTACATGAAATCAACAAAAATGAAACTGCATTTTATCTACATTGAGTTGGTTTATGGCATTGCACGTGAGAAAGATAGGACTGCTAAATAATAAGGTATTCATACATCAAACAAAAGCAAATTCGATGTTTGATATTTTGTGTTGAAGTTTATTGTAAAACTAGGAATTTCTGAAATTTAATTCGAATTGTGCGAATAGAAAATCGACCGAATATTGCGGTTCAATTGTATTAAATAAATATGATAAATTTATCGTGCAGATAACGTAATCTTAATAACAATCAACCGCCAAGTTAGTTCCTTATTCACTGCAAGCTTTTTGCAACATGGGCGTCGGCCCTTCTCAAAGAATTGAGAGACTATTGAGATTCAACAGGTGTTTGGCCGAGAAACCTGCTGTAATCAAAAAGTTGAAAGAGTGGAACATGGAATTGGCCGCTGATTTGGTGTAATTTGAGGGACGTGTTCTCTCTATGCAGACCATCGTCGGCGGTAATTATCAGACTTATCCATCTGGCCGCGATGCCAATTGGATGCGTGACTTGCGCAGCAAGCCGATGTTTTACAGCGTTGAAGTGAAAACTTGGACGGTTATAACACCGACTAGGAGCAAGGGAACGGCTCAGAGTTTTGCGCAGATGATTGGGCGCAACGCGCACGACATGCGGTGGCGTTGTTAGATATTTTTTCTTTTTTATATGTATAACATTAATTATCTGCATCCGATAAACATTTATTAAACATAAATAAATATAACTGAATGTTTCTTTTAGCAGTTTCTTTTAGTTCAATTTTAATACTAGCCAATTTTTGATCTAAATTGATTTTTCGCATAAAGAACTGAATAATTTACTTAAAATCATACCGCTATAGCTTATCTACTATGGTGGAAACACAAAATTTGAAAACAGTCACACCTCAGGTTGGTATAATTTAACGTTTTTATGCATTCCTTAAACTTAAAAACACTTTATTATTTACAGACACCTTATAGAAGTATTCTAAAGAATCACAGCTCTAAATCTTCCCTGTCAAAGTCAGTGACATTTGATGATGAAAGTGAAAAGGAGAATGATTTAATTACGTTTAGTACTGCAAAAGATATTTGTACATTTGAAAATTGTTTTGAATATTAATATTTGTTTTTTCAGTTGAAACATGTGTTAGGAGGTCAACTCGTCAAATAAGAAAAAAATTATTTTAACCATTACTTATAGTTTTAATGTAGTTTCGAATTTTGGTTTTTGTTATTGACTTCAAGTACAATTAAATGAAAATTGCTAGAAATATTTTATTCCCGACGCCACCAAGAGGCCGGATGACATCTGGGTTAAGAACGAAAAGGAGGTATATGAAGAGCTGTTGAGGAGATACTTTTCCATCAATTCGACAGGAGGGGAGACGGAGCAACACGTGCGAACTAGAAGAGAGAGCGCGCGAACCAAAAGAGAGAGTGCGCAACCATGGGACTGGGACCGGGGTAGAATAATAACAAGCAACGAAGTGCTGGACATCGCGACAGAGGTGGATTCTAACAAAGCGCCAGGCCCGGACGGCATCCCAAGCAGTGCCATTGTCCGGCTGGCGAACACCTGCCTAAGCTGGGTCACAAAGATCTTCGACAAATGCTTGCAGGAGGGCCAGTTCCCAAAAATCTAGAAACAGGCGACGGTGGTCTAGGTCCCCAAACCGGCAAGCAAAGGAGTTAGGCCGATCTGCCTGCTCCGGGATTATAAAAGTAGCTAGACAAGCTAAGTGCACGCAGGCTTAGCTGCAGGATCGAGGACAGAAAACTATTGTCTGAAAAACAGTATGGCTTAAGGACAGGACAAGGCGGGAGCACTGAACGCACTTGTCTGGGAACTCACCGCCAGAAGGAATAATAAAGAGCTCTGCAAGGTTCGCAGCAACCTGGAAAAGTCAGGGAATTTATGAATTTTATAAAAAAATCAGGAAATCTAGTTTATGTACCTGGAAAAACGTCTGAGACGAGATAAAAAAAGTTTTGACCGGTTTAGTTAACAGCACAAATTACCAGAAAAAGGTCAGGGAAAATACTCGAAAAGAGTCAGGGAAAACCTGGAAAAGTCAGGGAATTTGAATATGCAGAATTACTGTGAACCCTGCTCTGCTATGTCGTAGCGTTGGATATTAAGAATTC
Organism: Dascillus cervinus; assembly: GCA_949768715.1. Classification (NCBI taxonomy): domain Eukaryota; kingdom Metazoa; phylum Arthropoda; class Insecta; order Coleoptera; family Dascillidae; genus Dascillus; species Dascillus cervinus. Next base: position 28,917,626 of record OX458323.1, read on the forward strand.
ATTCAACAACGCTTGGTACCAAGGATGCTCCAGAATTAAGATATGTACGAGAACCATCTGATAAGCAATATATTCTGATGTCTTCTATAAAGTGAGTAATTACATTAACGCACCATTATTTTTCAAAATTAGGATAATTCTCGCTCATTTTTCTTCCGGTGCCGTCGCCAAATGTATAGGTGGAGTTGGCCATTTCCTTCTTTGCGGCATAAACCGCAAAAAACTTGAATTCCAAACATAAACAAGTCATTACCTAATTCAATTTAATAATAATAACGCTACGCCAGGGGTCACTGTTGGCGAGGCCACACGACAAGACAATAAAAGAGAGAGACACTCAATGCATACTGATTCGCGTTAGTCATATCATTGATGTTGGCTATTTTTGGGCCAACTCTTTAGATGCTGAAACTGAAGAAAATTTACGAGCTATCGAAATCAAGTTGAACACAACGTGATAAATTATCGGATAATATTACCTCCGGTAATACGCTTTAGGAATTTCAGAATACAACCATACCTAAGAGATACGGAGGAGTGGGATGAAGAAAGAAAGAAAAAATTAAGGATATGAAATTGGTTACAGGCCAAAATTCAAAGAGAGGCTGAGATAATAAGAACCCCCCTGAAGGGGGCTTTAAAAGTACGTACCGATAGATTGAAAAAGTAGAGAAAATCGCAAAAAACTTTGACCCAACCCGACACGTTTAAATCCAACCAGTTTATAATCAGAATATCGAGGGGTACCCTTTCGTCGTTTAAATGGCATTTGCACGATAGAAAGCTTCCGTTTTGCTCAACATAATTCAGGAGCACTGGATGGAACGTTTACAATATTTTTGCTATTTATTTAGCTCATAATATTGACGTAGAATTTACTTATTGTTACTAGTTTGATAAAATTCTGTAAAGTTGTAAAATATAAATATAAGTTTTTTATAGAGTATAAATCGTAGATTTTCTATGGCAATTCTATTTTTTCTTTATAAGAAAATGTCTTACACAAAGATGTATGAAAGGTGTGGCTAGGAATAAAAGCTAGATTGACGCCACGTCAGGGATCACTGTTGACGAGGCCACACGACAAGGCAATAACACTAAAGTTTACTATGGAATTCCTTAAGTTCCTGACATATAGACTTTAGCAGCACCAACCAGTCGAAGATGAAGAGGAGGGTGCAGATCAAGCAAGATACGCCGGATAAATCGAAAAAGAAGAAAGCCAAAGACTAAATCGGATTAAATGCAGTTAGAAGAACAAAACATTTGGCCTTTCGAGTTCTTCTTCCTATAACCATATCGGTTTGCAATAGTGCAGTTAGAAGAACAAAACAGTTATTATTTTGTAGAAGTTATCAAAAACCAATTATTTTCCAGGATGGGACCTCCTAGCCTATGTACCAAATGCATATTGTGAACAAAACTCGATTCTTCGAACTATAAACGTACAGTCGCAAGCAAAACGTCGACAATTTGGAATGGAAGAAAGACAACGCATGAAACGGGCGCAGAGTGAAGATGAACGAATGGCTAAAGTTATTGTAGATAGTTAAAGACGTAAGTGTGCCCATACGCAGTGTGGCACATTATACGATCAAATCGGATTGTATTCCGGAATTCCGACCGGGAAATCCGAGTCTGATGTTAACGATGCGAATCGTTAAAATTGATCAGCTGACAACGATAAATATGTGGGACGAACGTACACCACTATTTACCATTATGCAGAACAGAATAGCTGGCTTAGCGAAAAGCTGGTACAATTATCTGACGTCGACGTCACACTTGGGACGAATGGAAACAATTACTCAAAACCGCGTTTCCTAAGCATTACGTTAAAGAAACTGGCGCAGACAAAGTTAGACGAGGAAAGTTGGGGCACGTATTACTTTCATAAAATGGAATTAATACGGGCCTGTAAAATAAATGGTCGTGATGTTGTGTTCTAGACACATTACACTTGATTTTTTTTTAAATTTATTTATTCGGGAGACGTAAAAAACTTTAAACAAAGCACCTGTCGGTCCACCGACTGCCCTGAATTTCGGCAGTTCGTCACAGACGCGTGCCGTTCGGTGTCATTTAAGTAGAGTAGGTAGAAATGGGTAATCATTATTGCAGGGTTGTAAAAACCATCCGAAATTATCTACATAAAATAAGACGAGGGATATGCAAATCACTGAGACTTGCAAGATCGTTTCGAAATGAGAGCCATCTGGCCTGGATGCCTTTGGGAACGAGATTGTCCCAAGATATTTGTTCCAGCCAGAGGTCCTGCAATATGCATTTGGCAATTAGAGTGCAAGGACTCAACATTCCAAGAAGATAAAAAATTTGCGCGACTTCTGAAAGAATAACGCACTTTGTAATTGTCCGATCGAACGCTTCATGAATAGCGTACATGAGGTGGTCAGATTAAAAAGCCTATATTAGGCCAAGAGTGCTAGTGTGGTCGTGAGTGCCAAATTCGAGAATACCTGGACCCCAATCACTCTTTGGAATGTCCGAAAGAACTTGTAGATCATTTGAAATCCACTTACGTAATTTGAAGCAACCGGCCTCCAAAATATTTGACAATTGTGAACATATTTGACGAGCTTGCGCCAAATCATCCGAACCAGTCAGGAGGTAGGTCATCCACGCAGTAATCCCGCTTTATGATGCTAGAAATTTTAGGCAAAGAGTTTTCGCATTCAATGCCTAATTGAAACAACAAACGCATGCACGCATGCATGCACTCGTTTAAACCTCAAAGGTTCGTCATAAAGCAAAAATTCCAAATCTGCAAATCGCAGGGAGTTTATGTTGTTATAGAAAAATTCACGAACTGGTGTAGTTATCGTTTTAAAGCGGATACGTGCAACTGAGTTATGAAGTTAAATATTTCGTACCCGGCAACTGGCTGCCAAAAGGTATTCGAAGTTGTTGATGACCATAAAATTAAGATTTTCTTTGACAAACGCATGGGCTCCGAAGTCCACGCAGACCCATTGAAAGCCGACTGGAAAGGTTAAATTTTCAAAATCACCGAAGGAAACGGACCATCATCTGTGGGACCAGCCCGCAGGTCACCAGAGTAAAAGCAACAGCGAGAAGTTATAAACGCGATCGTCCAACAAGGGAAAATACCACGTCTACGTATTACCGTGGACGGACATTGGGCTTTGGTGGATACCGGTGCATCTCACAATTTTGTCAGGGCCGGAATCTGGTCGAGCCCGATAAAACAAGTCGACGATCGCTTTTTTTTTTAAATTTATTCGGGAAACGTAAAAAACTTTAAACAAAGCACCTGTCGGTCCACCGAACAGGTAGAGAGTCAGATTCGCTGACTAAAAAATCGTCTCTAGCCCGGATGTTGTTTGGACTGGAACAGAAAGTATTGAGTAGTAATTACCCTTTACTTTTGACTGAAAGAATATTTGATATAGAGCGAAAATAACGGATAGAGAGAGCCGCGGGGACAGTAATTATTGGAGAATGGACCTTGGACGGCAAGCGCGATCGCGTGGATTTGGCTCGTAGTCCACTGACGCCCGAATCAAGGGATTCGGGTGGACAGTGGCTCGCTGGAAGAATTTTTCGGCGAGGGAGACGATGTGTTCGCGAATAGATTCGATTTTTAGGTCGCGGAGGATGGTTGTGTTACGAACGAACCAGGGTGCGCTCGCAACCAAACGAAGGGCTTTGTTTTGGACGGCGTAAACCGACGCCATGTAAGAAAGCGGCGCGTATCCCCAGACAGGAATCGCGTATGTGAGAGAAGGCCGGATGATAATCGTTTTGTATAGCAACAGTTTGTTGTCAATGGACAACACACTGTTACGACCGAAGAGAGAGAAAAGTTGAGCTATACGCCCGTAGGCTTTTTATCGGACGTGGTTTACGTGGGGCCTCCCCTAGAGTCTGTTGTCAAGGATGACACCCAGATACTTCGCAGAGGCGTTCCAGTTTGTTAGTTGTTGAAATAAGGTGACGTTGCCTGACGGGCCTTGCCGCCTCTTTGTGAAGAGGACAGCTTGAGTTTTCGCGGGGTTTAATGCAATACGCCATGTCGAGTACCATTCCTCCAGGTTGTCAGCCACGCGCTGAAGGCGACATGCGACAATTTCTGGTTCGAAGCCGCGAGAAAGAAAAGCGGTGTCGTCAGCGTGCTGCGCTAAAATAGCCTCATGCGGAATCGGAATCGGTATATCCGCCGTGTAGATATTAAAAAGAGTCGGCCCCAGGATCGAGCCCTGGGGAACTTCGGGGGAAACGGGTTTAATTTGTGATACCGTGCCGTCAACTTTGACTCTGAATTCTCGTCCTGAAAGATAGGAGCGGATGAGACGCACGAGTGGTAATGGGAAATTGAAACTTATTAATTTGTAAACGAGTCCGTCGTGCCAGACCTTTTCGAACGCTTTTGCGACATCAAAAAAAATAGCTAGCACCTGTGTACTGGCTGCTATTAAATCCTTGAGTGATGTACTCCACGATCCTGAGAACCTGATCGGGAGCAGAGTGTTTGTCGCGGAATCCAAGCTGCTCCGGAGGAATTATGTTGAGTTAATCCAGAGCTTCCTTAATTCTTGTGTATATGCAGGAATCTGCTGCTTTGGCGAGAGTCGAAACGAGGCTGATTGGTCGATAATTATGAGGGAATTTCGGGTCCTGTGGATCGCTACTACTTCTGCTAGTTTCCACCGGGCGGGGAAATGACGCAGTCGTAGCATTGCGTTTGTGATAGCGAGTAGAAAAGCGATTGCTTTTCTCGGAAGGTGTTTGAGGGCTCGATTCGTTATGCCATCATAACCTGGCGCCTTGCGGGGACGAACTGAGCGGATGTACGTTATCAACTCTTGAAAAGAGACGAAACGAATCGCACCTTCGGCGAGAGTGTTATTACACTTGTGCAACGATGAGAAATTATTCGCAGACGCAGAGGAAGTGCATAGCGGACTGAAGTTGGCCAGCAGCGCTAACGCACAGGTGAAAGCGCGAACAAACGTCGTAATTCCCTTGTAGGATGGCAGCAACGACAAGTCAGTAGTGAAATTTAGTAAGAATAAATTTACTGTGTCGCCAAAATCGTTGACAGAAACGTGCCATAGTGAAAAACTAAAGTGTAATCGTAAAAATGATTGCGGACCGAAAAGGCGATTTATACTGCCTTGGTGCAACCGCCGACGGACACAGACCCAGCGCAGAAGTTTGGCACAAATGCGTAGGTCACTTGAACTACGAGGACTTAGCGCTTGATTTCAAAGAACGCATCTGAACTCGAACTGGAGGGATCCGCAGACAAAATGTGAAATTGCAATATCTGCACAGCTGCAAAGTTAGTAAGTATGCCGTTCACAACGAGCATACGCCGATCGCTACACCCACTTCAAATCGTACACAGACTTTTGCAGCCCGATGCGCACGCAGTCAATAAGAAGAGCTGGTTGGTTACTTTATGATCCTGACTGACGACCACAGTCGTTGGTAAAAAGTTTATTTTCCCCGCAGCAAAGACGAAGTGGCATCCAAATTTGCCTAATGGTTGATTGTGAATAAAATAGTATATACAAACCTCGGCCAAAGTGCCATTCCATGTCTCGAGACTAACTAGTTCACCTCAAGGTCTTTCGGTAAACTATAGTTCTTTCGACAGGACTGCAATGCTTTCCGCCTCGGTATGTAATATGCTTATTGCAACCAAACGATGGACGCCATCCTCAAGGATGCAGGAATTTGCCGGAGGTTAGCAATAGCCCACACGTCTCAACAAAATGGCGTATCTGAGCATAAAAATCGAACACTTCTGGAATCTGATCGCTGTATGATGCCTTTCGCCAACCTTTTGTGCCGAAACGAAAAACCGGACATCGGATACTTCCGGGTCTTTGGTTGTAAGGCATAATTACTCGACAAAGCCCCAGGTAAGGGAAAATTTGACAAAAAGGTGCTCAACTGTATTTTTATAGAATGCTCCAAAACCTCAAAGGTATACCGCATCTGGATGCCAAGCGAGAGAAGAATCAGAGTCGCCCGAGTTATATCATTGAAAATGTTGAGTTACTTTACATTACGAAGAATAAGTGATTATCTGCATTAGAAATGTATTACGTTAACTGTAATTTGCAGTATAGTAGGCACTTTAGGTAAACAGGAAGTGTTGTACGAGGGACTGCGTAGAACTTCCACAAATGGCTCTCTTTGAAATACTAGCTGCATCGGATTCGTCCAAACTAGATGGTCTAATTTCTCTTCTGCGGGGAAGGGAAAACTGTACCCTTGCTCGCACCACAACTGCCTGCAGTGATCTTTTTCTTTTTACCATGGTTCATCTCAAACTGTAACATACAAGAAGGTACATTTTAAAATTTTGTTAATTTGATCGAATTCCTCTTTAGCACCAAAGTATCATCGCATTACTGACTGATCCGAGATTTCGATTTTGATTTAAATTGTGCCTTTTTAGTAAACCAAATTGCATTCCATGAATTTGCAACGGTGAAAGCGCGCTCAAATTCCAATTCGGTTTAACAAAAAAAAAATTGACACTTGACAACAGACCGTTATTAAATTCAAATAGTTCCCTTCAAGAAGGTATTATTTTATTCGAACCGTTTAGTTAACCGGTTTTACAAGCATTTTATTAAATATTCAGAACATCTCGTACCTTTTTACCACACAATTTTACAAAAATGTCTCGTTTCACTTGAAAAATAATTCAGTTTTATAAGATTCAACAGTTTCACGTTTCCATAACGAATTCGGCTAACATTTGTTAATCCACGGGCTCCCTAAAGTTTATTCGGGAAATTTCCGTAAACAGTAGTTACCAAATAGGCCAAGCAACAGAGCAAAATAAATGTCAAAATGTAACTAACATAAATACTACCTGGAAACCGAATGTTCGATTTTGTCAAAGACAATTAGTAGATGAATTCTGCATAATTTCCAACTCGAGAATCATAATTTTTAATTTGTTATAAACAGTTTTTAACAAAAAATCGCGTTTTTTTTAGTTTCTTGCTTGTAAAATGGAAACTAATAAAGAAATCTTAATGATGTCACTAGACGAATTGGAGAGAATTAAATCATGAAGAGAATGAGAGGGTTGAATGATTAGAACCGGAGAAAAGCCGGAGAAGCCGAAAAATTCAGTGTTTTCTTAAAAAATTCACAATTTCGCCATTTTTTCTTATTAAAAACTGAAACTCTGTACAAAGATAGCTGTTGATATGTACTTTATGTGTGCAAAACCCTGACTCTGACGGACTAACAGTTTTTGCGTCATCGTTTAGCCAATTTTCGGCGTCTTCATGGTTACAATCCGCAAACCCTGGGATAACGTGGAAGAGTTCGACGAGTTCATTCGCGCCACCTTCCTCGGTACTGGAATTGTCGTTTTCTATTTCATTCGGCGTTTCTTCTGAAGCTGGCCACAGTTTGTTCCAAGCGTTTTTCAAATTTTCTTCCGTTAGCGACGCCCACACATCAGCCAGCATATAGCAGCAATGTTTCAAATTCAGCGATTTCGCAAATGCAACAACACTGTCCCCGGTGCCTTCTTCGGCCAGAAACAGTCTTCGAAGGATTTGTTTCCTGTACAGCCTCTTCACTTTTTCGATAACCCCTTGATCCATGGGCTGAATCAACGATGTTACGTTCGGCGGAAGAAACCTTACCTCGAAGTCTGGATCGAGAGCGTTTAATACTTCGGCGGAAGGATGAGACGGCGCGTTGTCTAACAACAGTAACACTTTGCCAGTCTTGCGCTGAGCCTTGCGCCACTCTTTCACGTTCTTTATGAAATCATTTCTGTACCAATCGCAAAACAATCTCGAATCCATCCAAGCACTTTTCTGGGCTCTGTAGGTCACAGGCAAGCGGGTTACATTTTTGAAACACCGTGGCTTCTTCGATTTTCCGATAAGCAGTAACTGCAATCTATGAGTGCCGGCTGCATTAGCACACATCATAGCCGTTATGCGTTCCTTAGACACCTTGAACCCTGGTGCTGCTTTTTCACGTTGCGACGCGAGGGATCTTTGGGGTAGCGACCTCCAATTCAGTCCAGTCTCATCTGCATTGTAAACGTCGTCTCTAGAAAATTCCTCCTCGTCCACGATTTTTTTGAATACCTCTTTGAAGCTCTGAGCAGCCTCCGAATCGGCTGATAACTTTTCTCCTTGGACCTGAAGTTCTCGAATTCCATGGCGGCTCTTGAAATTTTTCAGAAATCCTGAACTGGCCTTAAACTCAGACGACCCACCGAGTTTAGTGTTTAAATCGAGAGCTTTTTCACACAAGATCGAACCGGAAATCGGCTGCCCCAAACTGCGAATCTGCACAAACCAATCGGATAAAGCCCTTTCGAGATTCTGGTTCTGCGCAAATTTTAAAGTTTTTCGTTTTTTGGCACCATCTTCACTGTCCAACGTTGATATAAACGATAAAATCTTCTCTCTATTGTTCTTGATGTCAGTAATTGTTGATTTTCCAACATCATAAGAGAGAGCTAGAGATGCCCCCATCTCGCCGTTATCGAGCTTCCCAATAATTTCACATTTTTGTTGCAAGGTAAGTACGTGCCGTTTACGTTTGGCAATCGAAGAACTGGGTGTTGAATTCATTGTGGATTAGAAACTACAATAGTAGAGTTAGAAAAGAGATTATTTTTCGCGCCTCTGCAGTCGCGTAAAAACTGCCGAAGAAATGCAAGACCGGCGAGGGTAGAGGGGCGGTATCGCCGTGCAAGTCAGCTCGTTAAGACGCCAGTGTTATATCAGTGAAAATGCCGATGTAGCGTTTGATTACTTAGAATAATGATAAAGTGTATTAATAGAATATAATTTCACTGTAGTTTTGGTGTAAAAATAAGAATTGTAACCAGTCTAGTATAAACTTTTGTAAGCTTCAGTTCTGTTTAATTTTAAAATAAAATTATTTTTTAAATCAATCTTAAAACTTGAAAGTTTAAGTCGCGCAACAATGTAATGGCAAAGTTAACGACGATTCGAATGATTGACGTTCGGATAATCGACGCTCTACTGTATCACACTAATTTTTGAATAAACATTTGGATATATTTAGGTTTTATGTTTTATTTATTACATGGGCAGTAAATGTAATGTAATGTAATGTAATGTAATGTAATTTTTATACAGAATTTTGGTGCACAGTGGTTCCACGTTGAATAAAATAAACTATTTTTCCGTTATTTCAATTTTTTATTTTAAGAAAAACAATTTCTTGATTTTGATGAGAAAATTATTAGTTTCGCAACAAGCAAAAATTTTTATAAAAAATAAGTTTTCTGCAAAATTGAAACTAAAAAATTTAACCCCTCTCTCAGTCAAACTGAGCACACACTGTATGTATTTTTTTAACAGGCAATCGTCTTCTGACGTTTAGAAACAATTTGTTTTGCAGTTGCTTTCGTATTTGCAACGTCGCTGCTTTCTTTGGCTTTAGCCTTCTTGCTGACCTGGACCTTCGGCACGTTTTCTTTTTGTTCATCTCTTATTGCGCCTTTTCTACGACCTCTAAATATCCCAACACTATTGTATTTGGATCTTGTCGCCCTATAATCGGTATAGCACATATGTAGCTCATAAATTTCTGTTACTTTAGCACGAATATTTTCCGGCGGATTGTTCTGTTCTTCCGACCTATTTAATTGTGTTTCAGTCGAAAAGGATGTTGTGGAGTTGTTTTTATCGTCAACGATTGTTTCTGTATCGCTGTCAAGCAAATTTTTGCTTAATTCTTGAGATGAACCAGCTAACACAGGATCTTTGGCTTCCTCAGTTTTTTTTTTATGTGCTGAAGTCGCATGGCTTCTGGTAGTAACGCCTGAAGCTCCACCGTTAAAACCAGAGTTACCAGACCGTGCCCCACGATTGCTGTGGAAGTATCGTCGTCTGTAGTTCTGAAAATTGTTTTCGTACTGGTGCCGCACCGGTCTCATATGGTAGCGGGTGGGATCATAATCATTTACGTGATTTCTCTCAACTTGCTGATTCCTGTACGATGGATCATCATCTCTACGACCTCTGGTGAAGGAATTGAATGAAGGAAGTATCGGAAAATCATTCTAAACGTACCGTTTTGGGGAACTCGGACACTCCTCGGAGTTCGGGAACCATACATCGTCCTCATCCCTTCGACGCCTACCGCGTCCACGATAACTCTTGAAAGGACGATTACCCCTAAACGCAGTCAAATTAAAAAAAGTTGAACGCAATAAGTTTTATTTACCTGTATGCCATTATCCGCTTCTCATCTAATCGTTCCAATTGGACAGTCGGATTATCGGCTAGTTGTTCGATTGTTTTTACTATATCCTGTCCTTGGTCTTTTAACTTAAAGAAAGAAATAAAAAAAATTAATCTCGTTTAAACTAACTCAATTATCTGAAGTGTTTACTGTGTACTTGAAAAATTAAATTTAAATTGATTTCGAAAGGTACCAAATCGGCAAATGCTAAAGGTTAAGATTTCGGGATAGTTATAATCTTTCGATCATTTATCAAGTACGGAGTTATTGCAAACTGGATGAGTAATGATGAGGGCAACTAGTAACACAGTTTTACATGCATTTTAACGAATCGATAAAATGTTATCCAATTCACGACGTTGAAGACCGAAATTTTGACAAAACGATCATATTTTAAGTGAAATTCTATTCTAATAATGAAACTTAAATTTGAAAATTTACTTAAAACAAAACATATTCAGATATGAACCGATCATTCACCTATTATTTGGGGAAAAAGTGTTATTTGTTGATTGGTTTGCAAGTCAGTAATTAATATAACTAACTTTGTACTTTGATGCCTGCCGATAAAAAAAACTGACTCCTCGTAAGTGCAATAGCACGCAATTTTTTTTGCAAATCTTAGTCATTAACAAAATTTTAGGCACGTTAGTAAAATGTTTCATCAGTATCAATCGAAAACTAATAAGGTCCCCAGAGTGCAGATATTCGTCAAATTGTCGGTGATCAAATGTTTTTCTCGGATGTAACAATTAATAAATGAACCGCTTACCTAATAAAGCAATAAATTAAGCAATAAATTGTACACTTGGGTGGAGAAGTATTTTTATAATCTGAGGGCTGCGTTTAGATGCTGAGGTGCTAATAGTAATATTTGAATTTAAATCATTATTTATAACAAATTATCAAAAAAATGATAATTTTTTGTTTCGTTGGCACGAGAGTTATTTGCCAATAATTGCCATTTATTGACATAAAAGTTAAATTTCGTTTTTTGTCCCTTGGCGCTAGTTTTTTGAAGCTGCTTTCCAAAAATGACACCCGTCACACCGTTCTAAAGCAAAAATCCCGAACAGTAGCTGCAAATTAAACTGACACCCCAACACCCGCAAGAATTGTTTTCTTAATCAAAAATAAAAGGATTTTATAACCGCATTACACCAAATTAAAATGATAACCAACACAAATCACATGCAGATAAAAACCGACCACGGAGAATTTCAACGATAAATAACACTGATTACTAACCAACAAAAATTTTAACCGTCAAGTTACATAAATGAAGATTTAAGAAATACAAACCATTCTGTAACAATACTTTCCATCCATTTTGACGTTCCCAAATGTAAACTCGTGCCTGTAGTATAACTCTTCTAATTCGCAACAACGTTTCATTGTTTCAAGTTTAATAGAAAAGAACGGTCGAAACGGCAGAATTATTTTCTCAAACTAGCTTTCATTTATTTGACACTGACTGACGTTGTTAAAAGCGACAACTTAGATCGTCTGATAAGTGAATAAATTTCGGGACGGGTGGAACTATCTGTGGGTGGAACAATAACTACAGTCGACGACATACAATTAAAGATTACGAACATACCCGACTGTATCAAAATTAACCCGACTGAATCAAAATTAAAGTTTTTCGAAAGCTGATAACAAATGTTGACATTTACATGACATAAATCGCTTGTCAAAGTGACTGTTTTTTGTTTACTACATGTAAAAGTCTTTTACAATCTAGAACAAAAAAGACTTTTACGTTCAGCAATTTTTGATTAAAGAAGAAGTCACAATTTGGGGGAATCTTTATTATTTATTGAGCAATATTTAACTGCAAAGTTGTAATAGTACAATTATTGAAAGTGATACCGCTTGAAGACACCAGCTGGTTTAATGAAATACTTTGGTCTTGAAGGCCCATTTCCATAGAAGACGTTGGCTGATTTACTGCAAGACTCTTGTCTTGATAAAAACCGCCAATGTCTGTTGTGGAAGAAGTTTCAGATTTCGGAACAGCTAAGATGTTTTTTGAAACTTTAATTTTCCTTTCAAATGATTCTTCAATATATCCCTCCGCAACTGTTGACGAGCGCCAGCCTCCATGTCTCTTCACACTGACAAAATCAGCTCCAGAATCTGCAAGCAAAGTTGCGGAAGATCGTCGGAAACAATGGCCTGTGTAGCACTCCGTCTCCGGTAATTTTAAGTATGTGGCTATTTCCTTTGGGGTGTTTCTGATTTTATTTATACCAATAACTTGGTTTGCACATTTCCCATTGGCGTATTTAATAAAAAATCTTGGATTAGTACTGTACGCTGGACGTAAGCCATAATATTTTCGATATAATTCAATATGAGATGGATTTGAAATGACAAATGTTCTTTGACTGTGTCTTTTCGAATCTTCAATTTTACAATAACAATTGAACCCTTATCTTCAATATTATTAATTGTTAAATTCAACAGCTCGATTCTTCTACATGCACCATATATTCCCATTATTAAAATAGTCTGAAACAATATTTTATTATATAAATGCCAAAAATTTAAATTAATGTAGAACGTACCTTCAGTAATAAAAAGCTTTGGTCTGGGGCCTCTTCTATAAATTTTTCAATTTCTGTTTTGGTCAAGACTTTTGATTTTTTTGGTCGATAGCCTACATTTTTATTTTTCAAATATGGTATTAATTTTGAAAATTTTGCTATATCTACATTTTGTTTGACGTTCAATGTTTTCTTCAACATCGAATAAATGGACCATAGGGTTGGTGGCCGCAATTTCTTAGCTTTATATTCCAAATAAGCCAGTATCACACTTTCAGACACGTTTTTCAATTTCTTAGAACCACACCACTTCATGAAATCGTTGTAAGCAGATTCATATTGTCTAGAGGACTTTTCCGGGATAAGACTAGAAATTGCGCTTCGTGCCGCTTCTAATACATCAAAAGGCAGATCATCGTCATCGCTTTCGGAACTCATTTTTGATTATTATTACTTTCCGCTTCAAATACAGGAGTTATTCTCACCAAATCACCATAAACGGTACAAAATTATAAATTATAATGTTTGTTTGACGGTTGCTATCATAAATTTGTTAGTCATAGCATACCAGATTTAGCACCAAAGTAATTGTAGACATTGATCTGGATTAAATGTCAGTAGTTTTTTTTTAAGTTTCCATTGATTTGGAGCTGCAGTTTTCGAAAAAATGTTGTTTGATACTCGAATTGCGAAATTCTTTTGCATTCTCGAATGTTTTTTTTGCTCGCGATGCTCGCAAAAAAACTCATTCTCGAATGCAATCTAGAATCAAAAATAACTATTTTAATTTGTTATAAACAATTTACAAGAAAAAATCTCGTTTTTACTCATATTCACGACCGTTTTTCACCTATTTCGCTACATTTCATAGAAAAACCAAAATAAACGTTTTGTTGCTGTGTACGTCTAGTTTCCAATTCTGTTGTAAAAATTTAAATCACATAACTACAGGAGCATCCAGCCCTCTGCGAAAATATCGCAAACAAAAAATAGAATGGCGGTTGTGCAATAACCGTTGTTCCAACAGAATCGCGGTTTTTCACAAATAAAGTACATATAAATAGCTCCCTTTGTGCAAAGTTTCAGTTCTTAAAATTAAAAAATGGCTTGCGAATTTTTTAAGAAAATACTGAATTTTCCGGGCTTTCCCGGTTTTCTGCGATTCTAATTATCCGATTGGGTAATTCAACCTCTCATTCTGTTTGTAATTTAATTCTCTACAATTCGTCTATTGACATCATTAAGATTGCTTCATTAGTTTCCATTTTACAAGCAAAGAACTAAAAATAACGCAATTTTTTCTTGTAAATTGTTTATAACAAGTTAAAAATTATGATTATTGAGTTGGAAATTATGCAGAATTCATCTACTAAGTGTCATTTATGTAATCGCACAGTCGGTTTCCGGGTAGTATTTATGGTATGAAAAAATGCTTTATTGCTTGGCCTAGCAATGTACAGCTTGGCAAACTTAGCTTGGCGGATGAGTCATGGATGCGCCGTAGACCGAAAGACCGCCCCTTAGTGGACCTCAGTTCTTTATTGGTGGTCGCTCGCCAATACTAGCTATATCTTTATCTTAAGACACTCTCTCGCTTCCTTTTCTGCGCTGGGTCATCCGCCAAGCTATTTCTGTCAAGCTGTAATTTAAATGGAAAACGGCATCACTCGTTTTAGCCACATTTTTAAGATTTGAAGAAAAGGTCGCTATTGCGTTTTATGAGAGTGATCGGTCCGCATTCTTCTATCCGGTTCTTTTTTTGATGGTGTCGCGATTAAGCTAGTTATTAATTAAAATGTAAAAAAAATTCGAAACTGGCATCCCTCATAGAGCCTCCAAATATTTAAAATTTTGGTTTCAAATTTATATGAGCTTATTGCCGACACTTAAACGCAGGGCGAGACACACGTTGATTTTCTTCAAATATTATATTTTGCTCATAATTTAATTAAAATCATTTGAGCTCGTTGTGCACAGAACGCATTTTTTCATAGCTGGAGGGTAATGTGTGTCAACAAGATATATTTATTGACTGCCATAAAGTTTACCTTTGGAGTGGAAAATATTTATTTTTGAGATCTTTTGCAAATAATTTTAGTTTCGATAATTTACTTATTGTGTTGTCACGAATTTATTGATAACATAAAAATCTTATTTTATCGAAAATAATAATTGAAATAAAATATGATTTTATTTTGAATAATTGTACCCAATAAAAGTAAAAGTAAATAAAATTGTCAACCGAAATGTTTGAAACGCTATCCATCAACCTTTCCATCAGGTAAATAGGTAAGTACATTGGAATATCACCACTCAAAAGTCGCTTTCATTGTTATACATCGAGCTATTGTGAAGGTAATAATGGGTGACAAGTCGATCGTAAAAAAGTTTTAGGTGTTGCCTGTATTAAGGTTTACGCTAAATTATTGGGGAGAACCGAACGCCGGCAAAAACTCGAACGGATAAGTAACCTTAAATTTTAGCAAATAAAACAAATATGCTCGAAACCCGCGTACGCTTTGATCTCACTGTAAACGTCACTTAAGCGACAATTTTGACAACATGCATCGAAGACCGTAAAACATCTAGCGCCTAAAATCACCGGTTCTTAATCGAATCTCTTCCAGGAACCTAATCAGCGAAGGCGCAGAAAAACGCCGGTGGTGCTTCCGTATCCTACTGACTCTCTTACTGCTGGCATTAATCGCCATTATGGTGCTAACGGCTGCACTCTACCGATTAAGTAAAAGCGTCACCTATTATGAACAAGAAACGGGCGAGGACGCCTTTAACGATCAGTCAGTCAAGGAAATTGTCGCAGCTGAAATAGGCGAACGTTCGAACGTGGTTAGCGGCCATCAAATATGTGAAAGCATCGGAAAGTAAATAACGCCATAAATTTTTGACATTTCTCCGCTACGATTCATTTCAGTGAGATCTTGGGTGATAATGGTTCGGCCGTCGATGCGGCCGTCGCAATGTTGTTTTGTCAGGGAGTCGTAGAGCCGCATCGGAGCGGCTTGGGTGGAGGTTTTGTCATGCTGATTTTTGTGAACGAATCCAAAGAAGTAATCAGCTTGGGCGCGAGGGAAGTCGCGCCGAAAATGGCGTCGTCGTACATGTTCGACACGCATTCGGCTAACCTCACGGGAGTCAACAAAAGTCAAGGTAAGAAAAATAGCAACTCACGTGTTTTAAAAGGTTTACAAACGCTGAAGATGAAAGCCCCCCCCACATGTTCACTTCTGAGATCTAACTTGTTTGGCGAGGTATGACAACGAAACAGTCCAGGTTTATTTTTGTTGTGGCAACGTGTATCAATTTTCTGGTTCGTTTCGGTTAAGTAACTAAACAAAACAATTTGGTTAGGATCATCTATGGGTTTCGTTAACATTTTGAATCAAATAACTGGAATGTTTGGAGATGTACGACCGGCAAGTTCAATTTCAATATCAGAAATTTCGGATAATTCAAATTTCGCGCAATAAACTTAACTTGCGGTTTGTTCATTGAGTATCAACTATGAGTAGTTATCTCGAAACAAATCCAAATTTGGTTTAAGTTTCAATTGGTTTACAAACTTTTTCAAATACTTACACAAATCGGATGATCAAATTTGAATTTAAATCAATCTAACTTATAGGTAATCAAATTAAATTGCAATCAACTGGACGTGAACACATCCAAACGGGCACAGCAAAATAATTGACTTGTCAGTGTTCTCGTTCGTTGATTGGTTCATTGTTGTAATGGAAACGGAAGCAAAAGTTGACTTTTTCTGGTATACAACTGGCGGTTCGTTGATTGGCTAAAGCAATGGTAACAACCTTTTGTACGAACAGCTTCCAATTGTATTCCCTCCGAAATTACAAATTTGGGAGAATATGTCCATTGTTTTCCAACTTTTTTGTTGTGGATTGAACAAAAATTGGTGTCTGCATGAGAAAGTGAACGTTGCAGAATAATAGTATATTATTTAACGAGCACATAATGTAGGCTATTATTAACGAAGATGAAAGTTTGTAAATACGAGTCGAAGACGAGTATTTACAAACATCTGAGTTCATAATAGCCATTATGTGCGAGAAAAATACAGCTGTTTATCTACAATCAAAATTTCATTCGATAAAACTTTAAAATGCTGATAAGTTCCGAAGCAAAATTGACACCGAAATTAAACCGAAACCAAAACGTGATTTTCATCGAGAAACCTTTGCTTCCAGTTGTCATGGGCGCGAAAATAAAAAAATATTTTGAAAGTGACGTCTTAACCACCCTCAAGTTGTGACGATTCTCCGATTCTCATGGTAGCCGAGGTCTCCCTAATGGATAATAGTGTTTTATTCGTTCCTAATTTTATTTTTCCCGCAAGGGCGTCGTGCATTGGCACCGTCCGATAATTGTTCCGTCCCGTAACAATTAAGTGCAAATATTCCCTCAATAATAGAAGAAGGAAGAAGAAGAAGAAGAGATTAAGCAGAATACCTCGGTGTTTTACCATTGCCTTGCGAGGAGACACGGTTCTGATTTTAATACGGTGTTACTGTCGCCCAGAATTGAACCCGAGACATTTGCTTAGGTAGCCTCGTAAAAACTAATCATTCTACCGTGCGCGTGCGAAAATAAATAGGCAACCAACAATACGCTCCGTCTAATAATGAAAATGAAACTGAAAGGGCGTGACCTGTGGATCAGGAGCCTTGTTATGTATCCATGGCTAGCATATGAAATGAACGTATTACGTCATGATTGTAGATAATAGTATATTATTTAACGAGCACATAATGTAGGCTATTATTAACGAAGATGAAAGTTTGTAAATACGAGTCGAAGACGAGTATTTACAAACATCTGAGTTCATAATAGTCATTATGTGCGAGAAAAATACAGCTGTATATCTACAATCAAAATTTCATTCGATAAAACTTTAAAATGCTGATAAGTTCCGAAGCAAAATTGACACCGAAATTAAAGCGAAACCAAAACGTGATTTTCATCGAGAAACCTTTGCTTCCAGTTGTCATGGGCGCGAAAAAAAAAAATTATATTTTGAAAGTGACGTCTTAACCACCCTCAAGTTGTGACGCTTCTCCGATTCTCATGGTAGCCGAGGTCTCCCTAATGGATAATAGTGTTTTATTCGTTCCTAATTTTCTTTTTCCCGCAAGGGCGTCGTGCATTGGCACCGTCCGATAATTGTTCCGTCCCGTAACAATTAAGTGCAAATATTCCCTCAGTAATAGAAGAAGGAAGAACAAGAAGAGATTAGGCAGAATACCTCGGTGTTTTACCATTGCCTTGCGAGGAGACGCGGTTCTGATTTTAATACGGTGTTACTGTCGCCCAGATTTGAACCCGAGACATTTGCTTAGGTAGCCTCGTAAAAACTAATCATTCTACCGTGCACGTGGGCAACCAACATTACGCTCCGTTCATTAATGAAAATAAATAGGCAACCAACAATACGCTCCGTCTAATAATGAAAATGAAACTGAAGGGGCGTGACCTGTGGATAAGGAGCCTTGTTATGTATCCATGGCTAGCATATGAAATAAACGTATTACGTCATGATTGTAGATAAAAGCTTTTATCTACAATCATTATATAATATAACTATTACTGGGTGAAAGCTCTACTCTAAATAAATTGAGGAGTTGAAATGAAAACCGTGTTCAATGCTTTTTCATACATTTTAAAATATTCAATTTTTTCTCTAATGCGTACGCACAAATATTTCGCAGGCACATTATATTGATGCCAAAGAAACTTTCTTTTATTGAACTAAAATTCCAATTTCAACTCCTCAATTGTCATTTTATCTATCGATAAATTAAAGAGAGCTTCTCTCCCCGAGGGTCATGGGTGAAATTGACAGAATCTTTATACATCGCAACTTCAATCAATGAAAATTTTTATTTTACCACACGTTGGTAACAGTTTGCATTAATTACAACAACATAACCAAACAAAACTAAAGCAATTGAAATTGAAACGATTAAGCCCAAGAGGGTTGGCCATCTTAATTTTTTGATTCCCGATTTATTAACATAATTAAAAAAATCTTGTTGTCCTCTAAACTAGTGTTGATGTCTCATTATAAAATAAGACAAGAAATACAATCGATCTCCTCTATAGTCACCTCCTCTATAATGATTTCTTCTTTACAGTGATATTTTTGTCAGGAACGTACATTTTTGCACGTTTTGCGTATAATAATTCCCCTCTATTATGATGTTAAGTCTCTATACAACGTGTCCCAGAAATAATGTCATTAATTTTAACCAGTGATAAAACTCGTCAAATCCAAGAACTTTTTTAAATAATTTTTTGGTGTAAACGTTTTGATTAACAAGTTAAAATTGTTGACAGATTTGACTCTTATTTCGTTACCCGTCTATGGATAATAAAGCTGAATGTTAAACACTGATAAGCGTAGAACAAAAAACCAATTCAAGAAAACATTCCCTGCTTTTTAGTTATGTCGACGCATCAACTCATTAATTTGACCGTTGCTGTTATTGTAAAGTTCTGAAATGCAAATTGAAAAATGCTATGGTAATATATATATAGTTTAGCTCTCCAGGCCTAGAAGGCCCATGGCTTGGTTGACCGTTTGTCTCCATCCTTTCTTGTCCCTTGTCCTTTCCTTCCAGTTACTGATTTTACTATCCCCTATGTCCTTAATTACTTCGTCCTTCCATCTCGACTTGGGTCTTCCTCTTTTCATTTTTCCACCTACTTCACTTTCCAATATCTTCTTTGGAACCCTACAATTCTGCATCCTCATCACGTGCCCCAACCATCTCAACCTTTGTCCTTTTATCACTCCAACCAGCTGTGGCATCTTGTACAGTTCTTGCAGCTCCTTGTTGCTTCTTCTTTCCCATCTCTCATGCACTCTTTTACCTCCATATATCCTCCGGAGTACTTTTCTTTCCCATACCGCCAGCCTTGTTTGTTCCGCTTTACTAAGTACCCACGTTTCGCACCCATATGTGACTATCGGTCTTATTACACTTGTGTATGTTCTTAGTTTAGCTCTTCGAGAAATGATCTTGCTTCGCAGTACTCTATTAAGAGCTGCTAAGCAGCGATTCCCCGCCATTAGCCTGGATTGTATTTCCGTTGTTACCCCTGGTTTCCTGGTAAAGACAGTACCCAAGTATGTGAACTTTTCCACTTCTTCAAACTTATATTGCTTGCCTCCAACTGCTTCCAGTCTCAAGTAGTTATTTTTCTTAAACTCCTCTTCCGTCCACTCCATGTATTTAGTCTTTTCCTCATTAATACATAGTCCCATTTTTCTTGCCTTTTCCTCTAACCTCTTAACTACATTTTGTAGCTCCTCTTTACTTCTCGTTACAATTGCTACATCATCCGCAAATGCCAAGCACTGATGTCTGTTATGGTATACAAGTCCAGTTCTATTGATCTCTGCTTCCCTTATTGCCTGTTCCAATACTATGCTAAAAAGAACAGATGACAAAGGGTCACCCTGCCTAACTCCCTCCTTTACTTCAAATTGATTTGACACTGTGTTGTTTATTCTAACTGCACTTTCCGTTTCTTTTAATGTTGTTTCAACCATTCTTATTAACTTCCTATTGATTTTCATTTGTTCTAATGTCTTATAAAGCTCCTTCCTTTTCACTTTATCGTATGCTTGTTTGAAGTCCAGGAATAGAACCATCGTTGGCTTTCCATATTCATAACTTTCGGCTTGTATTTCCCGTAATGCGAAGATTCCATCGGTTGTACTCCTTCCTTTCCTAAAACCGCTTTGGTACTCTCCTATTTCTTTTTCTGTTTCTTCCACTAATTTATTCTTTATGTGTGTAGCCATTATCTTGTAGGCTACATTCAGCAGTGATATACCTCTATAATTCTGACATTCACTTTTGTCCCCTTTTTTATACAATGGACATATTATTGCTTTTACCCATTCCGTTGGCATCTCTTCCTTCTTCCATATTTCTTCCAATAATTTGTGCATTTTTTCTATTAGTTTATGCCCTCCATACTTGAATAGTTCAGCTGTTATTCTGTCACCGCCTGGACTCTTATTATTTTTTAACTTTCTTATAATTTCTAAGATTTGCTCTTCCGTTGGCGGCGGTAGTTCTTCTTCCTCCTCCTTTCTGTCAATGCTAATTTTTACTTCTTCACCACTTTCTGCTTCCCCACCATTTAGTAACTCATCAAAGTACTCTCTCCATCTTCCCAGTATTTCCTCCTGACTTGCAATAATGTTCCCACTTTTGTCCTTATAGAACACTGCTTTGGGTTGGAACTCCCTTCTTTCATTTTTAATTCCTTGGTATAAATTTCTAACTTGATTATTCTTGTAATTTTCTTCTATTTCCTGTAGTACCTCTTCATTATACATTCTCTTCTTATTTCTTAACATGGTTTTGACTTGTCTTCTTTGTCGCACATAATTATCTATTGCTTCCGTGGTACCTTCCACCAACATACTTAATCGTAATTTCCCCCTGATTTCTAGGGCCTCTCTGCACTCCTCATCAAACCATTTCCTTCTTCCTTGTCTCCTCTCTTTATTACAATATTCTGCAGCTTGCTCTATTCCATTTTTTATTTTCCTCCAATTCTCTTCTATGCTTTGACCCCATGCCACGTCCTCCAGCTCCTTCCTTATTACTTCTTCATACTCTTTTTGTTCTTCACTACTCTTTAGTCTTATTACTTTTTTCCACCCCCTTTCCCTGCCCATTTGATTTCTAATGGTCGGTATTATTTCAGTCATGTTTGCTCCTACTATAAAATGATCTGTATCTGCGTCTGGTCCTCTGAATGATCTTACATTTTTTATCGCTTTTTCCTCTGGTTTTTCAATCAAAATGTGATCAATCTGATTTATAGTTTTTCCATCCGGGGACCTCCAGGTACCCTTGTGAATTTCCTTCCGTTGGAAGTATGTACTTACTATTATCATATTTTTTTCTTTAGCAAAATCAATTAGTAACATACCATTCTCATTTGTTATTTCATGCTTACTGTATTTTCCTATCGTCGGTCTATATACCTCTTCTCTCCCTATTTTAGCATTTGCATCTCCCATCACTATTTTCATGTCATATTTCGGTATTTCATCGTATGCCTCATTCAACTCACTGTAGAAATCCTCCTTTTCCTCTATTCGCTTTTCTTCAGTGTGTGCATGAAAATTAATTAATGTTATCTTTTGGTACTTCCCCCTTATTCTTAAAACACAAAGTCTATCTGATTTCGGCTTGAAATCTACTACAAGCAACTTTATCCTTTTATTTATTATGAATCCCGTACCTAGCCTTCTATTATTTCCCCCACTGTTAAAGAACACATAATCTTCGATTTCCATTGTAGTATTCCCGGTTTGCTTTGTTTCTTGTAGTGCAATTATATCAAACTTATACTTTTTGGCTTCACTGACGATCTGTTTTAGCTTTGCTTCCCCGAACGTCCCTCTTACATTCCATGACCCTATTCTTAGATTAACATTATGCTTTGCACTGCTACTTTTTACACTTTCCTTTTTCCTACTTGCTTCCCTCTCTGTTTTTTTCCTTATGATATTTGTTTTATTTACCCTTTCATTTATCCTTAATCTCGCCCATGTCGTCGTATTTTCTTCCCGTTCATCTTCCTCATTTAGTTTTTTGACTGAGGTTGGTCCGTTTTCTTTCTTACACCTTCCGTTTCCTCATCCCAATCCCATTGCACCCTGTTAATAAATATTTTCTTATATCGCACCTTGACCTCCTTTCCGCTTTCCCTCTGCTCTTTTGCAATTTTCCGCAGGTTTGCCTGTATCTTCCTTTCCTCCAGGCTCATATCATCGTTAATAAACACTTTTGTACCTCTCAACTTAACTTTATTTTTCATTATCTCCATCTTCTCCTCCCATTTTTGCACTTTTGCGATGCTCATTGTTATTCCTCTCGCTGTCTTAATCACTTTCGTATCTATTATTTTCGCCGTCACTCCCATTTTTGTTTTCAGAAATTCATGTACTTCCTCATTTTCCAATAATTGCACTCCTTTTATTACTATGTTGTTCTTTCTTTCCTTTTTTTCCATCATAATGCATTTGTTTTCAAGTCTTTCCATTCTCTCGTTACACTTTTCAATTTCTTCATTTAATTTGGCTCTCTCTTGCTTCCACTCCTTAGATTCCTCCCTCAGTTTTTGAATCTCCCTTATCATTTCCTCCTTAATGACTTGCATTTCCTCTTTCATTTCCGTAGTCAAATTTTTTATCATGTCCCTTATCTCTTCCATTTCCGCTACCTCGATTTGCTTCTGAGATTCCGGTGACCTGACTACTTTTTTGTTCCTTTCAAAGGATCTTACTTCCTCTTCTCTTTCTCTCTTTCTAATTACCTCGTTGTTAATGTGTTTTTTTGATGACCGTGGAAACATTAAAGTGATTTTTTTTAGGCGGACTGTACTTGCCGTGTTCTATTTTTACGCACTGCCTCCCACCGCGCCCACTCCCAGTTTGCTTATCGCAATCGAGTTTCACGTACTGTCGCTCTCCCTCGCACTGCTAACCTGCTCACACTTCAACGTTCGAGATTATAATCACCCCAAAATCTCCTTTATTTCTGGTTTCTACCCCACACCACTACTGGTCCTCAGTCACACACTGTTCAATTTCTTTCTTTATCACACCTCTCCCCAATATTCGGTCACTAAAATTACTTTTCTTCACTTTCTTTGACTGCGTAACGTAGGTGCGTCTGTACACTACTAGCGTTGCCGCACGAGTCCGCTATGGTAATACATAAATGAAATAATTTGAGTCCGTGTCAAAGTTTTACTACCAAAAATGGTATGTTCAAAATAATTGAAGCGCTTTTTACAAAAACAACCATAGTCCTAATTTGCTTTTTGTGGCAAATCAAAGAAAACGTTCTGTCGTTGTTATATTTCTTTATAATGGAATAATTTCCATGTAAAATATTAGATAATGTTTAACTGAAGTGTCACTAAATATTTTAGCTTACAAGATTGACTCGTTTTCCCAAAAAAAAATCTTGAGAATTATGTGAATCGGACATTGGTTGTTTTTGTAGGAAAATGTAGAAGAATAAAAGCGAACACTAAAACTTTAACACAAATTTATTACAATGCTTAAGAATACAAACACTGTTAACTTTTATTATTTTAATAGAAATATGAGAGTATGAATGGTATGAATTTTTGGAGTTGTTTAGTTTTCAGAGCCACTACTGTTCTCATCGTCGTCGATTTCCACCTCAATGGGACCAGAACTTGTACCTGGTTCTTCAGGATTAGATTGAAGATTTAGATAGTACTGAACATTTTCAGGAGTTTTCAGACATCTAGCTAGATTTCTTAAAAAACCTAGCTTTTGAGGCTTTATTTCAATCTCTCCTTGATACAGGGCAGACATTTTCAGTTTTGTAGCAAGTTTGTTCCTATTTCGTATCTGTATCCTACTCCAAGGTCCTGTGTAAGTATCTTTTGTTTGTACATAATCCACATCAGCAGATATTTTAAGGACTCTAACTGCTTTAATCTTCATGGGCGGTTTTGGATTTGGCATGAAGTATGGCTTTAAAGCTTCGGCCATGTTAAAAAAGGTTTCCTGCTTAACTTTTACTAAATTAAAAGGAGAAGGTTTTTCTCTAGCTTCTAATATTAGTCGGTCCCAGTCTGCCTGAACTTCTGCATTATTTTTTCTTTTTTTAGCCTCAATCAAGCTAAAGTCCTGATCGTTTGGCAATCGAGAATGTCCTCGTATAGGGAAATAGTACGTTATTGTCTTAAAAACTTTAAGAATGTGAACTAATGCGTATAAAAATCTAACCATTAAATAATAATAATAATAGTTTTTTTAGTGTGTATTATACGATTTTTGACTTACCTACAATCTGAACCAGTTTGTCTTGCAGGAACTTGCTTTCCCACGTGATTGATATGTGCAACACCACTGACTTTTTTAGTCTTTATAGATATTTCTTTTTTTATAGATTTTGCCTTCTTCTTTTTCCATTTTGTCACATTGTTTTCATCACACAATTGTGAATCTAAAGACGCCATAACTATCACACACTAACCATGCGGTCAACTAAAGGGTGTTACAATAGAAGCGCAAGATTTGAATTGCGTGTCATTTTGACGGTCATGATTTGATAGGTTAGTAATTGTGACAGTTTGATAGGACTATGGTTGTTTTTGTAGAATATCGAGTGGACAATGGCTGTTTTTGCAGAACAAGCAAATATTTACTTAACTATAACGTTGGAATATGTATCTTATTGCAAAAACCGATCACACCATTCGGTTGGGCGTCCAAAAAACTCTGTAAATCAACACTAACCGCGAAATTCGCATTTTTGGACTATGGTCGTTTTTGTAAGAAGCGCCTCAATTGTTACAAGCATTTACAAGTCACAATAACAATGACCAGATGTGCGGCGAGTGGTTTAAATAAGCGAGTAAAAAAATTATTTATTATAAAACGCTCGTTTATTTTTGCAAGAACCGATTCGCAAAATCGACGTCTGCGAGGTAAATCCTCTGGTTGCAAAAACTGAACTTTTCGTACATGATACGGATATAATTGTTGTTCTTTAAGAGCCTTCTCCACGCATGTTAAATTTGTATACCGCGGGCGCATTAATAGGGCAGCCAAAAACGAAAATTTTGATTTGATCTTTACGTGTTTAGAAACTATGAACCTTTATCTAGAAGACCCCGGTGCTATTTTTTTAAATTTTTCTTCTAAAATGATGTAATGAGGTTTTTAAAGTTATGATGTTTTGCAAGAATAGCGGTGCAAAGTAGTCACTCACTTTGCAAAGTTGTCATTCGGAAAAAGCGAAAAAAGGGTCCGGCATGATGTTAACAATCCTTTCAGTGATACATTCAGCAAAAATTTAAGTATGTTTTTGTTATAATAAGCCCGGAATTGTATCGCCAAGAAAATATGTAATTGTTATCCGTACGGTAGCGAAACTAGCGGCATGATGTTGAAACTCAACAGCTAAAGTGCTCAAGTAAATATTGCAATCTTTGTTTATAGTTGTGACATATGATATGTTTAGCTTCAACAGAACGTAGTGGAGTACACTACAAAAATTGCAAAGTAGGGAATTAGTAATTTATTTTACATAAGTTTTGAGAAACGATATTTAAAAAAACAGTTTATTAAAAAAGTTGATCAAATAACTTATTTTTTTAGTAAAATTATTTTCGCTGATAGTTTTTTTTCCAAGAAATAGGTGGATTAAAAATAAAGGAAAATAAACAACGTTTTAGTTGCTAAGAAATGATTTACTGTTTAAAAACATGTTTTTGAAGAAAAATTAAAAAATTATTATAATTATTATACAGCAATAAAAATGTAAAAAAGTAAGAGTAAAAATAATAATAGTAAAATGATTTCTCATCTTAATAATAAGGACGAAAATACACAAAAAAGTAACAAGATGCAGAACATAAACTTCACAAAATCACAAAACCTTCCCAAAGAGGTGACAACGTGCTACACAAGCCTCTATAACGCGGCATAGTGTCGTCAGTTTTGCAGGAAAATTCTTGAGCATGTAGTTTAAAGTATGGCGGTTCATTTAAAACGAACTCCGCAAAAAGGGCCTATCGGTCATCTACAAAATATTTGAAAATCTATGAAAAAGTGATAATGCATTGGTCACATGACAAACAATAGTTGAAGAGAATTAAAGAAAATATTATTTTTTACGTTTTTTCAATTTCTCCTTTTTTTCTTTAAGTTGTTGCTGAGCGTCAAGAATAGTTTGCGGTTCTCGGATTGCCATACCTACTTCTTGTATGCCTATCTATCAATTCAGGCAACAAACAATCATAATAAAATTCACACAATTTTTCTTTCATATTTTCTCTCCAAAAAATATCATCTTTATTAATGTGTGTTGTTTTCAAAGGGAATTTGTTTCCTGTCCACACACCAAAAATACAATTTTCCTTGCCTGTTACCTGTAGTTGGCCCTGTATTTGATAATACCAAGAGTGCTTTATATTTACAATGTATTCTTTCGTTGCGAGATCTAATTTCCAAAACGTAATTTTTTCTTTTGGATCGCTTCTTCGGGTTCCATATTATAGGCTGATGCTGGACATTTCACTTCCACAATAAAATTTTCATTAATAATGCCATCAGGTGTGGCACCTAAACAGGGAAAATCCTTATGCACAAATAAGCCACATTCTTTGATTTGTAGGTTTTCTTGAATTTCTAATTGTTTCAGCGCTTTTTCTTCATTTTTCCTGCCATGTATAACAGCAGGTACATGCAGTTCGCTACCATAAAGAAGCCTTTGAACCAATTTTCCACAATTAGTGGTCTTTCGACGGGTACACACGCTAAAAAAATTTGATGCTGTCAGTAGCTTTCGACGACACTCTAACCATTGCCCACTGGTGGCCTGTTCAACTGTATCGCGCTCTAGTTGATGCCGTTCTTCCTCACTTAAGGCGCGTCCAGACTTAGTAATAAGTTACTGAAACCTTGTTTTCTTGTAACACTGGAAACTTTTTGGCGTGTATAGGATTCCTCGTGGACCCAAGAAAGAAAGAAAGTAGGTCATTTAGAATATTTTCGAGATTTGGGCGGAAAGCACCAATTTATATGCCTTTTCAACAAATTTTTGTTACCGGCCAGTTGTCGGTAAATATCAAACAATATTTTAAACATCTGGAATACACTTTCGCAGGCAGGCAGATTCGAATGCATTTGTTTATGGTCGGTAATAAAGTACTTAAACCATGAAGCTTCTGGGAGGCCTGTATTTTGCATCATCGGTTGATACAAAAAAAACTTAGTCGAAGTAGTAATGGCAAATCACGAAGACTTGATTCTCGCGGCTGCAGCATGTGTAGTTTTAAGTGGTGCACAGAAGAAGAAAAGATTTTGGATTCGCCCATTGTTAAGATCACGAAAGCGATACAGTGGAAGTGACATGATCGAAGATTTAATAGCCGACGACGTTCCGTTTACAATTAATGGTGAATTGCGGTGCAACGGAAGCTTTAAAAATTTTGCGAGAATGTCAAGCGCCGATTTTGAATTTTTAATTAATAAAGTGGGACATAAAATATGTAAAAAAGACATACGGTTTAGAGACGCCATACCAGTGCGCGAACGATTGCTTGTGACATTTAGGTTTTTAGCTACGGGTGACTCTTATCATAGTTTAATGTACTTATTTAAAGTGTCCAAACAGACTATTTCCACTATAATCCCGGAATATGTAGTTACTAAAGATGCAGTTAAAAGCATTTAAAATAAGAAATTTATAACCATCATAAAATTTGTCACAGCACAAAAGAATTTGAAAATTTGGGATACTCAAGGCTGGAGCCCTTCGTTCTAGGAACGATTTGCAAGTCAATTGTAGCTGCTGAGGACAGTGACCTGCTTAAATAATTACAATTTTAAAATCTTCTGTTCTGTTGATTCAGTCTTTTATAATGTTGAGCTTTATATTTAATTACTTCATAATTTGTGTTTGATTTTTAAAATGTTTGTAATGTGTGTCTCCAAATTGGTGTCTTCGCGTATTTAATAAAATAATAATAAAAGAATTAACAATCACAATCAAATTTTTTTACCTTCTGCTAGTCTAATTAGGGACGGTTTACCGATTCCGGCAAAAGATATAAATGCTTAGTTTATAAGACCAGTGAGGTCTCGAAAGCGATAAAGTGGTAGTGGGCAGTGACATTATCAACGATTTAAAAGCCGACGACATTGTTCCGTTTGCAATTAACCCTTTGAGTGCCAAAATGATTTTTAGAGAATTAGCTAAAATTGCCAATTCCAAAAACAATAAACAATAAACA
Organism: Dascillus cervinus; assembly: GCA_949768715.1. Taxonomy (NCBI): domain Eukaryota; kingdom Metazoa; phylum Arthropoda; class Insecta; order Coleoptera; family Dascillidae; genus Dascillus; species Dascillus cervinus. The sequence continues at coordinate 28,946,281 of OX458323.1, forward strand.
AGAATCGATAACCCTTTTAACCCTTTAAGGACGTATGTCGTCCATACGCGTCACACTAGAAAAGAAGCAGTTTTCCCGGTTGCCGCACATTCGCGGCACAAATCTAACTACATCGGAATAAATTCCGTCTCATGGGATCTGTAACCGAAAATAAATTCCGTTCTTAAAGGGTTAAAATGTTTAATTTGTGTGTCTAAATTGGTGTCTTCGGACGTATTTAATAAAATAATAATAAATAATAATAATAATAATAATAATCACAATAAAATATTTTTGACCTTCTGGTAGTCTAATTAGGGACGGTTTATCGATTCTAAGTTTATAAGGTCAGTAAAATTTGCCAGTCGAATAATATCATTTTTATATAAAAATAATATTAATATAATATTTAACAAACACTTCGATTCGCTGTCTATAAAAAAAAGGTTATCATAAGGAAACCTATCATTTTGATCTTACAAATGTGATTAGAAACGTTTACAAAAGTGAACTTATTGTTAAACTAGTAAAGCTGTTGCGAGATGCACTAAAAGGATGAAAAAAATAACTTGTTGCTCTTCGTCGAAATTTTGATAACATGTAAAATAACTTTGTTAATAACAATGTTTCCGACAAGTCTGGACGCGCCTTTATATCCAGCTTGTTTAAAAAAATGTATTTTTGCTGTTCGTACTCCTCCGGTTGCATGTCTGGTTTTTGACATAATTCACCATAATCTTCTTGTGTTTTTATGTAATTACTAGAAAATTTTAATTTTTTTCTAGCAGAAACTTCTAACCCTGCTCGTTTGTGTAGCGCTTTTTTATTTTTCGCATACGACTAACTTCCAACTTTTTCATACGGTAACTAGAGCTTTTGGAATACATCTTTTTGTGCAACTCATAGTGTGGACGTCTGGTATTAAAGGCTACCACAGCAACATCTCGCCTCATAGGAACCCTTGAGGGAGAAATTCACCCGTTTTCCACCCACCAATTTAGCTACGATGGAATTAAAATGTTCGGCAACATTGCTATCCACATCTTCGATTAACGATCGGGCATTTATAACTAACACCTACAATAATAATATTTTTATGTACATCAGATGTACATAAAATGTGCTTAAAATATATAGGACAGATTCGCCTAGTCAGACGCGTGAAAAAATGGGTATTTTAAACATTTTTTTTTTTGACAGTAATTAAACTTATCTAACAAAACTAATAATACAGTGTTACTATACTATGTTTTAACTTTAATTGACCAAAATGTCAAAAAAGAATATAGCTTATAGACGAAGTTATCGCCATCTCTGTTGACCTCGTTTCACAAATAGTGCTTTGCGGTGACCATCAGGATATTTCACTGGTTCATCTAAAATCAATTAAACAAAAAAATATCTTTAGTTTAATAGTTAATCTAGTCTTTAATCGAAGCTTTTTTTTTGAAAATAAACAAAATGGCGGCTTCTGAAAGTTTTTTCGCGAATTTTCAAGAGAAAAAGTACTAATTTATTGTTAAAAAAAATAGAAGTTTTCAAAAAATAAACAAAATCCTTCGATTAAGGACAAGTTTTTTATATTTTCAATAAGCTGTGTAAATTGTATTCAAATCCGTCGAGTGGTTTTTGAATTACAGTGGTCACCGACTTTCAAAACATAGTTTCGAGAAAAATGCGTTCAAAGTTTTAGTTTAGGCGCGGTATAACCTTTCCGTATAATTTTGAAGTCGGTGGATGAAGAAAAGCTTATTTTATGTATTTTGATCCGCTGAATCCGAATATCTCATTAGTTTTTCCGAAAATCCGGACATTCAATTGTTTAAACAATTGTTAAAAAAATATTTTTTTGGGGATAATTTTTTTTTTTTAAATATTTTGGATAATTTTAAAATAAAAGTTATTCTTATAAAATTTAGCTTAAATTAATAGTTTTTGAACTATAAATTTTTGAAATTTTAGAGTTTTTGAATTTTCAAAAATGTATAACACAAAAACTGTTAACTTAAGCTAAATTTTATAAGAATAACTTTCGTTTTAAAATTACTCAAAATATTTAAAAACAATAATTCATTCCCAAAAAAATATTTTTGAAACAATTATTTAAACAATTGCCTTCTGAATGTTCGGAAAAGCGAATGCGATATTCGGATTCAGCGGATCGAAATGCACATAAACTAAGCTTTTCTGCATTCACCGACCTCAAAATGATACAAAACGGTAATACCTCGTACACTATTTTCCATTCGATTTATGTACAGAAATATTAATCATTCAATTACTTACACTGAGTCGTCAATTCCTGGGTCATATAAAAATTCTTCTGCCGATTTGTAAGCTTCCAGGATATCGATTTGCTGTTGTCTATGCAGCATTCTGCCTTCCCGAGTGTTCTCAATGGCGCGTTTGTCTGCCACCTTTACACGTGCTGAATCAATTTTTTCAGTGTACCGATGAGCATTGGGTCCACAATTTATTCCAAGTGTATTCATGATAAGTAATAATGTATGTGTACCTTCATTAAATGCACAAGCAGCAACATATGCAGCAATTTCAACTATAGTAGAAGTACTATTCAAATTTTTTGGACTTATTTTCCACACTGGTTGATTGAAGCTTTCGTTATTGTTTTGATTGAAACCACCGACACATCTTGATAGTATATTATCATTACTCAGGTCTTCATATATTGGCTTGAGCTCACCATTTGCTTCAGCACGCTAGTACGAGCACCAAGAATCATCGCCCTTTGGACACATTCTGTGAATTGGTTCTTGCAGTTTTCATATTTTTGACCGAATCGCAATGCTGATGTATTGCTAAGCCATATTACACAGTCAATTTGTCAACCATCTTTCCTGTAAGTTTACCTCTACCTCCAAGATCGCTTTGCTTGAGTTTCAATGCGCGTAATCGAGTTCCCATTCGCTTCTGAACGTGTCCAATGCACTCCTTATGGATGGTTGTATTATCGTAAGGTGAAGCTTTTAAAATTCCTGAATAAGTTTTGGAGTCACCTTCTCCAATATAATTGGTATATTTAACTCCATATTTTGTTTCTGACTGCTTAAACATTTTGGTAATTGCATCTACCTCCATCTTCCCAGATGACCCCTCGTGATTAACAGCACACTCATCTTTGTGCGTTACATTCCATTCTTCGAATTCAGCTCTTTTTTATTTTTTATTTCCAATATTCACTAAGTTTACCGTAAGCACTCTTAACATTTAAATCAAGAATTTTTTTACCAGTGAAATAACCAATAATAGATGAAACTCCAAATAAAGATGTATACCCACGTTTTTGCCATGTTTCATCCCCAGATACCGTCAATTCATTTGTTTCCTTATCTTCAGCTTTTGATGTTTCTTCCTTTTCTTCATTCACAGCTTTTTGAAATAAAGATTCTGCGACGGTTTTACTATTATCTAATATTGTTTTCAATAATATTGTATACGTACTCTTGTTTAAAAATTGCGACATGTCCATTAAACCACAAAACTTTCGCATTCCTTCAAATCCTATTTTTAATATTCTCATTACAAATATGAAGCGTTTATTTATTTTATACGAATGTCCTATGAAAGAACACGAAAGAATATTTTCGTTTACACAATTGTCACATGAAACCACAATTTTAAATCCAAGACCACGAGTGCTTGCTGTCTGAAATTTCACATTTCCATCACACTTTTTGCACTTGACAAAACTCGAGATTGCCGTAAATACCGAAATAAAGTTTATAATTAGAAATTCAGTACTACTTGTTTTGTTTTAATTTTTTAGATGATGTGCTACTAACACATATATCGCGTTCCGCTGTTTTCGGATTGAAAACATTTTTCATTTTAACGGTACGCGATTTACGAACATTAGCAGAACTCCGAGGTTCTCTTGAACCTTTGTCACCTAGCAAAACAGACTATTGCAGACTATTTCTGTTAATCAGTACGCATACATTTATATATGTAACGCTCATTTTACTAATTTATGATAACAAATAACATTAAAAAAAAAAGAAGTCTTTACATAATAATCCGCTTTTAACGAAATCCACGAATAACAAGCTAATTTTAAACTCCCGTGCGTTCTCACTATAAGCGGATTCTACTGTAATTAAATTATTTAAAAATATAATTAATTCTAAGCAATACTGTAGGTAATAAAATTTGTGAAAATTACATTATAATGAATGCATGACAATTTATTGCAAAGAATCCACTATGCACTTTCAAGGGTCAGAGAGCCCGTCAATAAATGTAGTATATCTCGAAAACTATTCTTTGGATTGACTTGAAATGTTCAGGTAATATTTTTGAAACATCATACTTTAAGAAAATGCAAAAAAAGAAAAATCGATTTTTTGAAAATTCTGACTAGACCTAACCCCTTAAAGGCAAGATCAGACTGATGTCGAAATTTTCACTGATGAATTCAGATTTGGATATTATACAAATTCTCGCCGGACAAGAGTGTGGAGACGATCCGGAAATGTGGAACGCTTGAGGCACGTCCACGAAGTTCACAGTTACAGAGGTAGTGCTGTAACGGTATGGAGCGGAATAATTATTGGTGGTAGAACCGAACTCATGTTTCCAAATGGTTTCTTGAGATCTCGGCATATTTTGATAATATTGAAGCTGTGGTTGGAGTTTGGTTTCACAATTTTTTATTCCTTTTTTCATGAGTGGTATTTACATTTTTCAGTTGTGGCGATAACGCCCTTAACTGTCCTTTTCAGTCGATAAAGCCCTTATGAACTCTGTTGAAGATGCCAACGGATTTTTAAAGCGATTATGCGAAAACATCGACAAAATGTATAAAGAAATTAATAATTAGGTTTTTTTATTGTAATTATTATTAATAACCGTTTGTTGTAATTAATTTTAAAAAACGTTAAAACATAAAAAAATATTCAATTTGTGAAGAGCTTGGTATGATGGGTTGCCTAATTGCCATGATTTCAAATTTTGAATTTAACCACACAAATTGATTTTTCTACTTTGGTATCATAAGCGAGTTTTTGTGAAACTGAAAGTAGTGTCACAAAGGAACCTTTTGTGAAACGCCTTTTGGTTTTTTTTGATACTTATTACGTTGGTATTGCTGTAATAGCACGCTGGCCGGCGTCGGGCATCTCTACCGAGCTCCTGTCAAGGTCAATCCATGTGTACAACTTAATTCTTCCACGACTGTTTCACAAAAATATCAAACTCGAGATTTTAAATTTGAATTTTTAGTTGACATATGACACATGACAAATACCAACACAACCAGTACCTAATCCTAAAAATCTCTAGAATATTTTGAAAGCACAATTTTCAAATTTTCATGAAACTAAGAGCACCAAAGTAGAAAAAACTTTTAATAAAGAATAACTTTTTGGCATAAAGTTGAAAGTAATTTTTTTTCCCTCTTGTCAGTGGACACACTGTATATTACCTAAATTCGCATTAGATTTCTAAATAAAGATTGACATCAATCACTTACTGAACGGAATCGAAAATTAATTAAAACAACCACTTAAGTAACCTATTCCATTTCTATTCTACTAGACAGCATTTATTTTGAATTATTTTAGCAACGTAATTTTATTTTTAGGTAGGTAAGTATATAATAATAATAATAATAATAATAATAATAATAGAACAATAAATGTTTTTCGTAAATATTCATTTTTGAATTAAAATGAATTTTAAATCTATCACAATGGATATGTCTATATTTTGTTTTGTTTAAATCTAGACACGAAAACCGATGTAAACTTTGAAAAAAAATCTAAACGCATAAAATCTCAATTTCAAAAGAAAACGGACGTTTCCTTTTGAATGATCACTCCTCATTTGATATCTACTAATTATTCCAGTAAATGAATTAATTGCATTTGTTTCGTATCAGATTAAACATATAAGTATCGATTAACGCCGTAAAAAAAAAAATTGGCAAAACCTTCCATCTTCTCCTAAACGAAGCACTAAGAATGTCAATTAATGTTTTTGATGCGTTACAATAACATTTTATTAAATGCGTGTATATTTCTTATCTATTTAATAAAAACAAATTAATGATTTGTTACTTTTATTAATAATAAATACTGTTTAGTAACAAATTTGAGCTTGTTTTCTTGAAACTGTTCGACTGTTACACGAACGTATTTTATTCGTTGTATCTGTCGTTTCACTTACTTATTTTGATTTTTGACTTCATAACACTAATCCTCAATATCAAATCTTGCATACGGACCTGATAATTTGTATACAACCATCCAAACATCCCTGTAAAAAGGCCTGCAAGCGCCGAACATCGTGTCGCATTTAAAGTGCGACAGGGTGTACATTTGACTCTGTACATCAGATACTTCCTTCAAGAGTGTAGACCCACCTAGTAGTAGTAGTAGTCATAAATATTCAATTTAATAATAATAACTTTTCTTAGGAACCAATCGATACATGTACATTTGACTCTGTACATCAGATACTTCCTTCAAGAATGCAGACCCATCTAGTAGTAGTAGTAGTCATAAATATTCAATATGCTTGAGGACCTCTCTTTCTTCCACAATTTTTCATCTTTATCTTCGAACTCCTGAAGCATGAGATGTAGTTATTATTATTAAATTGAATCAGGTAATGACTTAGTAGTATGTTATAGAATGGATAGGTATGTAAAACATGATATGTAGACACCCATTTTTAAACACGCCGCAACATTTTTCCATCGTAACTAACAAAGTTGGTTGATGTGTGGATTACATATAATTATTGCGCCAGTTCTAAGCCTGGAAAGAAGTGTGAATGGAAGTGAAAAATTATTGAAATGTCTTATGCATATTTGTGCAAGGTATAATGTAAACAGTGCATACTATATAATACATTATGCGAATCCTCGTTGAAAATCAAGTAAAACACGCTGTACCAATTTAGTGTTAATTTATTGGTTATGCAGTTATTGCTGGTCAAATTTTGTAATTTGTTTCAACCAATTTCAATTTAAGTAATGTTTTTAATTTTAATTAAATTGAACTGTGAACTTTGCACACTTAATAAGGGAGCGTATAGATAAATCAAATTCTTGAGATAAAGATAAAAACTTATCATTCACTGAAACGTACCAAGTTTCCAGCATTTCAACAAAACGTAAGTAAAAATTGCAATAATTGCTCGCAGATAAAATTAGTAATTTTCAAATAATGCAATTTTATTGTAATTTGATGCAAAGGTTTTGTAGACGAAAATAAAAATAAAATTATTGTACTTTGCTCAATCTAATCAACCTGATAAATGTAATAATCGTATTTTAGTTTTTTAAATGTTTTTCTGTTCGCAGTTGATGCTGATTTATTTAATAAAAATAAATTTTTAGAACGTCGTCAAGTATAAGGAAGAAGTGATCGAGTTAGATGAAGAATTATACACCAATTATCCCGTCAACAGAAAACAGCAAAAACCGGGTAGCTCAATAAAATTCTATGCGGCCGAAAGTCAAAGGTAAGAATTTATGATGACAAACTTTGAAAGATTGATAAATCATTTCGATAGTCGCCTGGAAGAAAAGAAAGAAATTGAGTCATTAAAAAGACTTTGTTCGAAAAGCAATTAATAGAAAAAGAAATAGAAAAACTACAAAAAGAAGCAGCCACTGAATTAGATACACACAAAAAAGAAATGCAAAATTTAAATTCTAAAATTCAGAAGTTAAACGAATTGGAAAGTCGTAAGAATGATCCAAGAACTGAACTTAACAAAATTATGACAGAGAAAGAGGAAGCAATTCAGAAATTACAAAACGATATTAAAATTGGGAAAGCAAGAACCGCATCAGTTGAGCAACAGCTACAGTCGAAATGAATGACCTAAAATGTACCAAAACAAAACTTGACAAAGTCAAGGAAACCGAACAACGCATAAAACTACTACACTCTGAAATTTACAGTTTACAGAAACAAGTACCAGAAAAACAAACCCAATAAGAACAACCAAGAAGAGAAAAGTTATAAAAAGAAGCAGCCGCTGAATTAGATCCAAACAAAAGAGAAATAGAAACCTTAAAAAACCTTAATTGCGACTAAATTTTTGAACTGGGACATTGACATTAAATTTGGAATGCATTCTCCAATCAGGAAATAGTTATATACGAAGAGTATGTTCCCGCGTGAGCGAGGAAGAAGCGGATGCTTTATTTGCACGAATAGGCGGAAAATGTCTTCACGCATGAGGATTGTACAATGTTTTTTTGTACGAAAATTTTAATAAAAAAAATACATTAATTTTTTTTCGCTTAGTAGGCCAGTTTAATTTAGAATTCACAGCACAGATGAAACCAAATAGGCAATGATTGATTTGAGTGTTTACCTTTCAATTAATATAAATTATTTTATAATTGGTTACATCGTGCGATACCAACCTATAACTTAAAGTTTCTAAAGTTTCAGAGAAGATGTCGTTGTAAAACCAATTTTATCATTTTATCATAAGCGTGAGTGATTTAATCGACATTCATATCAGTTTTTAAAGTACTTTCCTGTTTGCGTTGCTGATTGTTGAGTGTAATTTTAAAAGTTTTAATTCAATATTTGATAAAAGTAAATTTTCAGAATGGCGTCGAACGACACAATTGTACCCCTGAATGTTAGAATGCATGAGTTTGCTAAGTCTTGCCAAATAAAAAACAAAATTGCCCTGTTCATAAACTACTCGATTTTATTTTTTCAATTTTAATTGTGGCCGGTAATTTAATTGGCATAAGCGAAGGGTAGAGTAGCTATTTTCTTATGTTACAATGCTGTATTTGGCTTTGTAGGCCGAGCAATAAGCCGACTTTGCGATTATATCACAGACAGTTAGTAGGTGAATTCTTCATAATTTCCAACTCGAGAATCATAATTTTTAATTTGTTATAAACAATTTTCAACAAAAAAATCACTTTTCTTTAGTTTTTTTTGCTAGTAAGATGGAAACTAATGAAGCAATCTTAATAATATCAATAGAAGAATTGTAGAGAATTAAATTACGAGGAGAATGAGAGGCCAAGTGGCTCGTTCGCATAGTTGGACCCGCAGAAAAGCCGGAAAGCCCGAAAAATTCAGTGTTTCCTTAAAAAATTCACTAGCAGGACTAGGAGATGTAGATGAGCAGGATGTTAAGGAATTACTGCAGGTTACTGGTGAGAGCTTCAACAACGATGACTTTCAAGAACCGTCAGAACAAGAAATTCATGTAGAATTTAAAAATAGTGGTTCTGAAAACGAAGAATCCAAGAAACGTAATACAAATTTCCTCAGTAAAAGTTTGGCAATTAGAACTGAAGTTCTTGATCAAATTATAGAAAATGATCCAAATTTCGAAAGAAGTGCAAAAAGCAAGACGAGGCGTGTTGGATGCGATCTCCTGCTATCGACATTTGCTCAGTGAGAGAAGGAGAATGCGGCAAATGACACTAGATGACTTTATCTCAAACAAATCAAGAATATCAGAAGAACCAGGACCTTCTTCACAAAAATGAACTTCATATTTCTATGTAGTGGTTATAGATTTCTTGAAGAGTAAAAACGTGCTGTTCGAGCTCTGACAAGTATTTAGTGTAACGCGCCACGTGCAAGGCCAAGTGTTTCCTTTTGTGTTTTTTTTTACTCCCTTTTTTCTTGTGATTACGCGCGAACTGATAGCTAATAGGTGATAATTAAAACAAATATGCTTCCCTCGGGGAATTTTATCGGTTTTGATAGCAATGGTCAACCGGTTCACCAACAAGTCAATATTATACAGGGGGCCCCATCAACAAACAACCTAAGTTCGCAAATAAATGTGCCCATAACTGAACCAAATTTGACGCAATCTTATCCTACATCAAATACTCAAACACCGCTAGTGCAAATGAATTCCAGCCAATCAAAGCAGTCGCCTATGTCCCTAAGCCAACCAAATCAGGTGCAACAGAAACAGACAAAACGAAAACAACCAGTCATGAGAATGTTATCTAGTAGTGGTGATGAGCCCGACGACGTTAATAACGAAAATCCCTGGCAGCAAGTAGCGAGAAATACTAAACGAAAAAAAGTGACCACCGACAGTATTATCATAAATACAAGCAATAAATTTAGTGCGCTGTCAAATCTTGAACCAGAACCCAGTGCTGACAAAGGCATAAGCGGGGAGAAAGCAGTAAAACCTCCACCAATTTTCGTACATGGTGTTAAAGATTATGCAGGCATGATTGTCAAGATAAGTGAAGTACTCCAAGCAGAGCACTATGTTACCAAAACCCTAGCAGATAATAGTATAAGGATTAACACCACTACTCCAGAGGCCTACAGAACTCTTGCAAAATTTATGAGAGAGGAAAAAATTATACATCACACCTACCAACTTAAAGAGGAAAGAGCCTACAGAGTAGTCATCAAACACTTACACCACAGCATAGACACAAAGGACATTATAGAAGAACTGCAAACCAAGAACCATCAAGTTAGAAACATAATTAATATAAGAGATAGGAAAACCAAGCTACCATTAAACATGTTGTTTGTGGATCTAGAGCCGGCCAACAACAACAAGGAAGTGTATCAATTAAAAGGTCTGCAAAACAGAATCGTAGTGATAGAGCCACCGGGAAGAGACAAACATATTGCTCAGTGTATGCGATGCCAAATGTACGGACACACAAAGTCCTATTGCAACCGACCGTATCTATGTGTAAAATGTGGAGAACCACATGATACCAAAGTCTGCAAGAAAAGCAAAGAAACTGCAGTAACATGTGCGCTATGTGGAGGCCCACACCCTGCTAACTACAGAGGATGTGAGTACTACCTCAACTTTTATAAAAACAGCAGTATTAAGTCAAACATGCAGTAACCGCAAACAATTCAGCAAACGTAAAATCATATTCAGTCAAACCTAACAGTAACTGCACACCCCTCATATACATATGCAAATGCAGTAAAGAACAATGAAAATCATCCAATAAAAAATTAAGAAAGTATCAGCAACGTGCTAAGTAAATTCCTCGAGGAGTTTAAAGGCATGTTTAATCAAATTATACAACAAGATAGCATGGTTCTTAACATGCTAACCAAGTTAATATCCAAACAAAAGTAATGGCTAAGTTTCTCAGGATAGCACAATGGAACGCCAACGGAATGATTCAACATAGAGATGAAATAAATTTATTCCTTCATCTTAACTTAATAGATATCCTATTAATTAGCGAAACACACTTTACAAATAAATCATATTTTAAAATACCCTACTATACTCTGTATCATACTAACCATCCAGATAATGCTGCCCACGCCGGTACAGCCATATTAATAAAAGCAACGATCAACCACTACGTATTATCAGAGTATAAAAAAGAGTATCTTCAAGCTACCTCAGTCAAAGTTAAAACAATACCACATGATCTAACAGTATCTGCAGTGTATTGTCCACCTCGGCACAACCTAAAAAAGGAAGACTTTCAAGATTTCTTCCAGACACTTGGATCAAAGTTCATAGCTAGGGGGAACTACAACAGCAAACATACACTGTGGGGCTCCAGAATCATTACAACCAAAGGCAGAGAACTATCGAACCTGAAACTACTTTTTCTTATCAACAGGCACTCCGACTTATTGGCCGAGTGACCCGAACAAACTCCCCGATCTATTGGATTTTTTCGTGGTGCACGGAATTATGACAACCTACACTGATATAGTCCCCAGCTATGACCTATCTTCGGATCACACGCCGGTCATTGCAACTATCAGCACATCTGTGATAAATTTTAAGAAGCCTCTCAAACTGCATAACTCAAAAAAAAAACTGGGAAATATTCAGAACTGAAATTAATAACAATGTAAAACTTAATATTAGCCTCAAGACTACTGAAGAAGTAGACAAAGCAACAAACGCATTAGTTAAAATTATGCAGGAGGCTGCCACGCAAGCTACCCCTAAGGTAGAAGCTCATGCACAAAAATTCAACATTCCGGTTGAAATAAAAAAACTTATTGGAGAAAAAAGAAGAGCAAGAGCGAAGTGGCACCGTACACACATCCCAAGTGATAAAACAACCTATAATTGATTAAGCAATACCCTTAAAACAAAGCTGAAAAATATGAGGGATAGTAATTTTTCACAATACATCATAACTCTTAACCGTCGTGGCAACTCCATCTGGAGACCAATCAAAGGACTTCGTAAACCTGTAACAGTTTCTCCTCCATTACAAGAACTTCCAAGGAAAGGGTTAGTGATGCTAACATACATATTCAATGCCATTATAAGATTACGATATTGGCCTAAGTGTTTTAAGATATCTGAAATAATACTCATACCAAAGCCCGGAAGGCAATTAACTGATGTCTCCGCTTACAGACCAATAAGCTTATTGTCCTCCATCTCAAAATTATTTGAGAGATTAATTCTACAACGCATACACCCTTTACTCAATGTCATTCCTGATCACCAATTTGGGTTTCGACATGAGCACTCTACAACACAACAATGCCACAGAATAGTACATGCAATTAATGAAGCCTTGGAAAAAAAAAAGTACTGTGCGGCGGTTTTCCTAGATCTGAGTCAAGCCTTTGATAAGGTCTCGCACAGTGGCCTTTTACATAAAATTAAACAATCACTACCAGATCCCTACTACTACCTTTTAAAATCATACCTAACAGATAGGTATTTCAGAACTAAGGTTAACGATGAAGTTTCCCAGCTCCGTACCATTAAATCCGGAGTCCCTCGAGGCAGTGTCTTAGGGCCAATCTTGTATCTGTTGCACACATCAGATCTTCTCACATCAGACTCCACCATAACTGGCACGTTTGCAGACGATACCGCCATCTTAGTCGTCCATGAAGATCCTGTAATAGCGTCAGCAATCCTACAGGACCACCTCTTTCAAATAGAGGAATGGCTTATAAGATGAAAAATAAAAATCAACGAAAGTAAGTCACAGCATATTACCTTCACTTTAAACAAAGGTAAATGTCCTCCAGTGTACATTAAGAACACAGAGATACCACTTGCAACCAGTGTTAGATACTTGGGTTTCCACCTTGACACTAAACTCAATTGGAGGGAACATCTAAGCAAAAAGAGGAAGCAGATAGATCTGAAAATGAGAGAACTGTATTGGTTGATCGGGAGAAACTCACGAATGTCATTAGAGAACAAAATTTTAATTTACAAAACAGTGATTATCCCAATCTGGACATATGGCATCGAGCTGTGGGGTTGCGCAAGTAAGTCCAGCATAGCCATTATCCAACGTGCGCAATCGAAAACCCTAAGAACAATAGCTAACGCTCCATGGTACGTAACCAACTGGACATTACATCAAGACCTCGGCATCTCAACAGTCCAAGAGTTAATCCAAAGAGAAGCCAAAAGCATCACCTGAAATTAGAAACTCACATCAATACCATCTTACGGCCACTAATAAACGTAAGGAATCACAGAAGACTGAGAAGACGTTGGCCAGCAGATCTCTTATGAGGGGTGTTGTAGAGGTCTCTCCAATGGGGAAGCCTCATCCGGACACATTCAGCCAAACAGCTCATAGAACAAAACTTCTGATTGCTGTGTATAATAAATTTTTAAAAAAAAATTTAAAATATTTCTATGTGGCAAATAACTTAAAATTAAAACAAAATTTGTTTATTTTTGGTCTCGTATTTGCCTTTCCCTATTTACTATGTGTTAATAAAGTGACCTCGTTTAACGCTGGTTCCTTTAGCGCTCTGACGTCTAGGAACGCATCCTAAGCGATAAACGAGGTCTTAGTGTATATAAATAAAATTAATAAATAAATAAATAAAACTCTTCAGTCTAGCGAGTTTTAATTTGACCTTGAAAATTTTTAATTTCTACTTTATTACTGTTCCGGGTACGGGGTTGGCCAACTTTGATCACGTTACTTCTGCCCGCGTGACTCTAGGGCAGATCAAATTGTCAATTTTTAATAATTTCTGGAGCAGCGAAGAATGGAGATTTTCAGTTGAAACTTTTCTGACAAGTGGTTATTACAACAGTTAATATAAAACAGCATCGCACACTTTGTTAGCGCATTTTAATTTGATCTCCTTGCGAATATTCGATTTCTAGCCATAAGGTTGTTAAACCGAACCATCGGCGCAACGTGATTTAAATGGAAAACAGCATCACTCGTTTTAGCCACATTTTCAAGATTTGAAGAATAGATCGCTATTGCATTTTATAAGAGTGATCGGTCCGCACGGATCTATCAGGCTATTTTTTTGATGGTGTCTCGATTAAGCTAGTTATTAATTAAAATGTAAATAATTTTCGAAACTTGAACCTCTCATAAAGCCTTCAAATATTTAAAATTTTGGTTTCAAATTTATATGAGCTTATTGCTGACACTTACACGCATACTTTTTATTCGCATCGTTTTTCTTCAAATATTATAGTTTGCTCATAATTTAATTAAAATCGTTTGAGCTCGTTTTGCAGAGAGCGCATTTTTTCATAGCTCGAGGGTAAACTGTCAACATGATATATTGCCCAGACAAGGACACTGAGTGGCCTTTGTCAGGGCCTTATTGACTGCCATAAAGTTTATCTTAAACGAGTGAAGTGGAAAATATTTATTTTTGAAACCTTTCGCAAATGATTTTAGTTTCGATAATTTACTTATTGTGTTGTCACGAATTTATTGACAACATAAAGATCTTATTTTATCGAAAATAATAATGAAATAAAATATGATTTTATAAAAATAATTGTACCCAATTTATAATAATGCACGTCAATGATTAAATGAATGATTAAATTCCATAATAATTGAAAGGGTTAGAATAAAAAGGGTACAAGTAAAATTTACATTTTTTTAATATATTGGAGCTTGAAGTTATGTAACTATAAAACAGTCCAGACTTTTTTTAATAACATCTCATTTTATATTAGTTAATTAACCCGCTAAGTACCAACTTAATTTTTTTTGAGAATTTTGAAATTTTTTTATAAATTTGTTTTAAACATATTTACTTGAGCCTAAAAATGTAAAAAGAAATTTTTTTGTTTTTAAACTTTTTAGTTATGACCCGTCATATAAATAGGACACTGGTACCTTGCGCTATCAAATAGGTGTATAGCTTACTAAACTGGGATTACGTAAATATCAAAAAGAAATAATATTTATTTGTAAATAATATGAAATAAGTAAGAACAAACTAATATTAAACAATAAAAACAATAAAAAATATAAACATTTATAAAATTAATAACAATAGCTGCGTGGTATTTATATCAAAATGAAAACGTGAAAAGCAATCAAAATAATGTTAAAGTAATATCAAGCAATAATAATAATATTAAATACTTACAAAAGTTACATTACGTTACATTTTATACAGTAAGTAAAGTGGTTCTTTTGACTATCGATAAATAACCTACATTTTTCTGCTGTCCCTTAAGGGGTTAATCTTTTACTCCTGTTTTAATTTAGTAATTATTAAAGTAGTAGTAAATAAATTTCTTTTTAATAACAAAAGATTCTAAAACCAAGTGTTCCCGGATGTCAACAGTATTTTTACGAAGAAGTAATAAAATTTTATGAAGTTATCCATTGTAAAATTCCAGACAAGGAATTTTAGCTAACAAAGAACGGTAGGTTCCTAAACAAAATATGCAAACATACACCTAAAGTTTGAAAAATATCGAGATCTCTGTCCAACTTTTAGAATTTTGCTCGCACTGGACTCGGAGAATATCGTAGTGGGTAGGTTGGCACGTTACGGCGTGTTACAGACTTTTTTTAATAAAACCTCATATTAGTTAATTACAAGAGAATAGAATTTTAATTATAAAGTTGTGTTTGGTGCAATAAATAGGCACCTCACCTTTAACAAAACGCCCTTATCCCATAATTTTCAAAAATGCATTTATACCCTTTTTATTCTGACCCCATTAATTCATGCATTCAACAAAGATTTGTTTGATAGTAAATTTTTTTAACAAGCAACAAGCAATAAATAATTTCTTTTTCCCACAATTACTTCACATAAAGATTCACTTCGAAGTTCCAAGTACTTACTGACATAGGGACAGAGATGAAGGTCAAATTTTATTTCCTTGTGTGAAATACCTAAGCAGAAATTCCGTAAATTTTAGCCGTCTCGATTCGATTTGAATGTCTATATCGTCAGGTATTTAAATGCGTCAAAATTAATTTGTTTCGAAAAGCCGTTTGGGCAGCGTACTTAAAAATGTGTTTTTCTTTTAGTTCAACCCTCATTTTCAACCCTTTCCGGAAAGGTCACGAGGTCAAGAACTGGCCATTTACATTAGGGGCATTTATGATAAAACATATCAAAAAACCAAACCTGACCGACCTTTTTACAGGGTAAAAATACATTTTTACTGGGCTAAATGTATTTACCATTGAAGGGCTTGTAGCAACAACATATCTGTGAAATATTTAAAAGTTTTATTTTTAGCGAGGGTCATTTCTCGTTTACGAAAGACTGCAACAGTATTGTCAGAAAGGTTTTTGAAAGCGGCAAACTCATTTTCATTGTTAGAAAAGACCCCCGTTGTCAATGCAACTACCGCATGACGTTTGACATAATGATAATAAAAACGTTTTTCTACTTTGGTATCATAAGCGAGTTTTTGTGAAACTGAAAGCAGTGTCACAAAGGAACTTTTTGTGACACGGCTTTTTGGTGTTTTTTTTGATAATAATTACGTTGGTATTGCTGTAATAGCACGCTGGCCGGCGTCGGGCATCTCTACCGAGCTCCTGTCAAGGTCAAGCCAAGTGTGCAGCTTAATTCTTCCATGACTTCACAAAAATATCAAACTCGAGATTTTAAATTCGAAGTTTTAGTTGACATATGACACATGACAAATTACCAACCCAAGCAGTACCTAATCCTAAAAATCTCTAGAATATTTAGAAAGCACAATTTTCAAATTTTCATGAAACTGAGAGCGCCAAAGTAGAAAAAATAGTATATTACACGCGTTTATAAGACGTATTGTCGCACTCATGACATTGGAGCACTCCTCGCTTCGCTCGTCGTACCCCAAACTTATTCGTGCGACAATAGATCGTCTTATAAAACTTGTATAATAATATACTATTTTCTACTTTGGTATCATAAGCGAGTTTTTGTGAAACTGAAAGTAGTGTCACAAAGAAACTTTTTGTGAAACGCCTTTTGTTTTTTTTTTTGATACTTATTACGTTGGTATTGCTGTAATAGCACGCTGGCCGGCGTCGGGCATCTCTACCGAGCTCCTGTCAAGGTCAATCCATGTGTACAACTTAATTCTTCCACGACTGTTTCACAAAAATATCAAACTCGAGATTTTAAATTTGAAGTTTTAGTTGACATATGACACATGACAAATACCAACACAACCAGTACCTAATCCTAAAAATCTCTAGAATATTTAGAAAGCACAATTTTCAAATTTTCTTGAAACTAAGAGCACCAAAGTAGAAAAAATAATATATTACACTCGTTTTATAAGACGTATTGTCGCACTCATGACATTGGAGCACTCCTCGCTTCGCTCGTCGTACCCCAAACTTATTCGTGCGACAATAGATCGTCTTATAAAACTTATATAATAATATACTATTTTCTACTTTGGTATCATAAGCGAGTTTTTGTGAAACTGAAAGTAGTGTCACAAAGAAACTTTTTGTGAAACGCCTTTTGTTTTTTTTTTGATACTTATTACGTTGGTATTGCTGTAATAGCACGCTGGCCGGCGTCGGGCATCTCTACCGAGCTCCTGTCAAGGTCAATCCATGTGTACAACTTAATTCTTCCACGACTGTTTCACAAAAATATCAAACTCGAGATTTTAAATTTGAAGTTTTAGTTGACATATGACACATGACAAATACCAACACAACCAGTACCTAATCCTAAAAATCTCTAGAATATTTAGAAAGCACAATTTTCAAATTTTCTTGAAACTAAGAGCACCAAAGTAGAAAAAATAATATATTACACTCGTTTTATAAGACGTATTGTCGCACTCATGACATTGGAGCACTCCTCGCTTCGCTCGTCGTGCCCCAAACTTATTCGTGCGACAATAGATCGTCTTATAAAACTTATATAATAATATACTATTAAGGTGTTGCCTGTATTTCGGTTTACGTTAAAGCAATTAAATTTTATGGCCGGTCCTACAAATCTTGAAAGATGAAGACCGATAAGACTCAATGCTTGAGTGGTCCTCCAAACATCGGGTTGCCTAGATTTTGGTCACGTAATGACCGCACCCTATGGGTTATTCTGGCGCTGTAAGATGTGATGAACTCACTAAAATGAGCACTGCTGACATAAAATTTAGAGATAAAGTCATTTATGTATCAGTACCTATTACTAAAACAAAAATATCAAGACTTTTGTAATAAGCAATGAGTATTGGGTCACCTTGATTAAAAAATACATCAGTCTTCGGCCAAGTGGAGGAGCTCCTCTACGTTTCTTTTTAACATACCATAATGGGCGCTGCGTCAAAAGCCCAATTGGAACTAACAAGATTGGTCAGGTCCCAAAAACAATTGCAACATACCTGAAATTATGCAACCCTGAGCAGTACACGGGACACTGCTTCCGAAGTCTAGTGCGTCTCACCTGACAAATCAGGGTAGCGATTTGGTTACTATGTAAAGACATGGGGAGTGGAAGAGCTCCACTGTAGATTAAAGTTACGTAGAACATTCCTTGCAGAAGAAAAAAGACGTTGCAGAAATGTTTAGGTCAACTTCATCACAACCGAGTACTTTCAGGTCAACTTCATCACAACCAGTACTTCCATCTCCCATGGAACTTTTTATCCTGCCAGTACAAGTCGCAATAACCTGAAAAGGCGGGAGGTTGAGGTGAATGTTCGAGATGCCACCAGCACCAGTTTTCAACAGAGTTTTCTGGCGCAAAACTTACCTGGTTTTTCTTTTCACAATTCTTTTCATGTTTCAATTAATGTTTACAACAACTGCACCATTTCAGGAGAAAAAGAACAAAGTAACAGTTAGATTAAGTTCAGTTTATTGGTTAAAGTTACAAGATATTCAAAATAGAGTTAATGACAGGAAAATGATGTTGGTTTTGTTCTGCATAGTTGAAGTGCTTTGTTAAAAATTGTTTTAATTTTACCAAAATCTGAAATAATTGCGATTATGTTTTTTATCTGAAAAGTTAATATTTGGCTTGACCTTAACAGGAGCTCGCTAGAGACAGAGAGCAAGAGAGCACTCATTCAGTAGAAAGAAATGGGAAGAGTGCTATAATAAGATGAAACTTCTCTACCCAATACTGAATAGAAATACCCCACTGAAAATAGAATGCGCCGTGTTAATATATCAATCTATTTTACGAGCGGCCCTTATGTATGCCTGTGAAGTGTGGGGAACGGCGTCAAATACCCACATAAACAAATTACAGGTACTTCAAAATAAAGTTCTCAGACTGGCAAGAAATGCACCATGGTTTATACGCAACGACCAGCTATACCACGAATTAAACATGCCTCACATCCAGGACTTTATAAAAGCCACTTCTAAAAAGTTTTTCAATAACCTAGGGACTTGCCCAGCTACTGATCACTACATGCTTGGACAGCGATCCACCAACCTTCGTCTAAAGCCAAGGCTACCCCAAGACTTGCTTCTAAGTGATAGTGATTAATGCAGTGACCAAACCAACTTTACTTATTTATTTAATCATTAATCCCTAATACCGTTAGGTGTCGGGTATGTTCTTAATTAGGTTTTTCCACACTTTTCTATCACTTACCAGGCTGTTCAAATCACACCACTGTAAATTCCTTCTTTCCGTTGCCACCCGCACTTGATCTTCCCATTTCCTTTCCGGTCTTCCTACTTTATTCTTCCCCTCTGTTCTTGCCACATACACTCTCTTCGGCGTCCTATTTCCATCCATTCTGAGAAGGTGTCCCAACCAACCAAGCTGCCTCTCTTCTATTAGTGCTTTTATGGGTTTCACCTTCAGATGTTCCGTTATAGTTTCGTTCCTCACTTTGTCCAACCTTGATTTTTCTTAAGAATCTCATCTCCATTGCTGTGATTTTGCTCTCATTTCTACTGTTGATCGTCCAAGATTCGCTGCCATACATTAGAGAAGGTCGCACCACTTTTTTGTATACTACCGATTTTATTTGTATCGGAATTTCTTTTTTCCCGAGGAACGAATTTTTAAGTATTAGTACATTATACATCGAGGGAGAGAAATGCATGATTTTTCCAGAGGTGCATTTATGGACAGAGGGCGCAGCCCGAGGGCCATAACGCACCGAGGGAAAAATAGCATTTTCTCCTGAGGTGTATATACTATTTTTTTCACGATCGTTAGTTTACAAATCAAATATTTTAAAAATAAAAATGTGACATTAGTGACAAATTGTGGAACAAAATTCATAAATTAAAGTAGGTTTTGAGATTGACACTATGACAATAGAAAGTTGTTTACAAACAGTCAAATTTCTAAAATTTTATTGCAACCTGGTGCAAAATGGAATACCAAGAAAACAGGCAAGAACCACAAGAAATTACTGATGCAGCTTCTTTGGCGGTGCTAAACTTATTACCAACGAAATCTAGAAAATTATACGAGGCAGCGTATGATCGGTTCAGAGAATGGTGTACCGAAAAAAAAGTAAGAACTTATACTGAGAACGTCATGTTGGCGTATTTTACCGAAAAATCTAAAAAGTATAAATCGTCTACCTTGTGGGCGCAATATTCCATGGTAAAATCATGTCTATTAGTCAACGACAACACTGACATAGGTAAGTATCCAAAGTTGATGGCATTGCTCAAACGGAATTCGGACGGCTACCAAGCGAAAAAATCTAAAGTTTTGACCAGAGACCAGATAGAAACATTTTTGACGGAAGCAAATGACAATGAATATTTAATGATTAAGGTAAAATAAATAAAAAAACTGTATTAAATTGTAATTTTATTTATTTATTGTAGGTTGCTCTAATATTTGGCATTGCGGGCGCCTGCCGATCACACGAATTAACAACCATCACAGTCGACTATATTGAAGTCGCTAATTCTTCTTTAATTATAAAAATACCAAACACAAAAAATAAAATACCACGAACCTTTGTGGTTACTGAAAATGAGAAAAAGATAGATTTTATTGGCTTATATAGGAAATATGCAGGACTTCGGCCACTTCAAGTTAATCATCGTCGTTTTTTCTTATTTTACAAAACAGGAAAATGTACGAGTCAACCTGTGGGAAAGAACACATTTGGTAAGATACCAAGCATCATCGCAACTTATTTAAATTTACCAAACCCATCGACGTACACTGAGCACTGGCTGCGCAGAAGTTCAGCCACTCTGCTCGCAGATTCAGGAGCTGATATTACGACTATAAAAAGGCACGGTGGGTGGAAATCTACCACCGTAGCTGAAAGTTATATAGAAGAATCGGTGCAGAATAAAACAAATATTGCAAACCAAGTACTACAAGGTGGAAGTTGTAATACAAGCCAGAAAACTGTAAACCTAACTTCGAGTCAAACAGCTTTGTGCGAGTTTCCAGCTAATATTCACTTTGATAATTGCGCTTCAGTGTCGTTTACTGTTAATGTCAATAAATGAGATTACTATTTCTACTTTGATGTACTTTCATTGTAAACTGTCAAAATATAATAATAACTCCCTAGGGATTTTTTTTGACATTATTTTCTCCCTAGAGGCAAAATGTTTCACTTCTGCTATGATTTTGATGCCAGATAAATTGATTTCTACTCCCGGTCGTGAAAAAATTATATATTTGTCCCGCCTTTCCTATTCTTTCCCTTATTTCACTGTCTATTTTCCCCTTGTTATCCAATGTTGTACCCAAATACTTGAAATTTGTTACCTGTTCTAATACCTGCCCTTCAATATTGATATTGTGATGCGAGTCCGTCCTTGCAATAATCATAGTCTTGGTTTTTTCTATGTTTATTTCCATATTTATTTTTCTGAGTTCACGCTGGTAAATATTAACATTTTTTTGTAGTTTTTCCGCTGATTCTGCTACTAGCACCATATCGTCTGCGAATAGTAGTTCCTGTATTGCTATTCTATTCAATTTCCATATTCCCACTTCCATATTACTACATTTCTGTTTACATATTTTCACAATATCATCAATGAGTACTGAAAATAGAAGTGGACTCAGAACGCACCCTTGCTTCAGTCCGGTTTTTGTTTCAAACTGGTCTGACTCCATGTTGTGTGTACTTACTTTATTTCTATTGTCTCTATATAATGCCTTGATGACATCTATTACATCTATTTCTACTCCTCTTTTTTCCAGGCTTGCCCAGACATCTTTTCTCCTTACCCTATCAAAAGCCTTTTTAAGGTCGATGAAACAGATATGAATTTCCTTCTTTTCCTCATCATTTTTTCTCCCAGTTGTCTCATTATGAAAATTAGATCCTGCGTACTTCTGCCTCTACGGAATCCATGCTGTGACTCTTCTAACGAACTTTCGATTTTCTCTTGCAGTCTTTTCTCTATTATTCTAGTTAATACTTTGCTGGGTATACTCATTAATGTAATTCCTCTATAGTTTGCGCAATCTTTCGAATCACCTTTTTTGTATAAAGGTAATATTATTCCTAAATTCCAGTCCCTGGGTATTATTTTATTCGCTATTATTTCATTTAACAAATCACGAAATTCCTCTGTAGCTTTCTCTCCCATGTATCTTAACATTTCTCCTGTGATTTCGTCGTTCCCTGGTGCTTTTCCAAGTTTGAGTTTTTTGATTGCTTCGTTAATTTCCGCTCTTGAGATTTTTAGTATCTTTTCGCTTTCCCCATGAACTATCCTTGTTTCCTTCGTCACTTGTTCTTTAACATTTCCCGGTTCTGTTAATTCTTCGAAGTATTCCTTCCACCTTTGCATTATTTCCTTATCTTCGGATATCACATTCCCGTTCTTGTCCTTTATATTTCTTAGTTTGGCGGTTTCTTTTGTTTTAACTGTTTTAAGGTATTGTAAAATAGTTTTTGGTTTTCTAGATAATTTTCTTTCATTCTGTTTCCGAACTCTTCCCATGATTTTGCCTTCGCTTCCTTTATAAGTTTTGTTGTTTCTGATCTTACTTTCTTGTATGTGTTATAGTCTTCCTCAATTCCAGTTAATATATCGTCGGCTTAATTCTCAAAATGCGTAACTCCACATTTGGTTGAAAATAAAAATTTGATGTTATTCGATTTATATAAATACAGCGCATCTGAAAGAATAGTTCATATCTCCGAAATTGTATTGCTTTTTTTATTATCCGCACAACCGAAAACCTCGTAATTCCATCCCTACCAGTTCTGCGACAGCAGTGTGCGCAACTCCAGTAGTCCGCTTACTGTTACATACGCCGCACTACATGCTCCTCAAATTTATGCGACTATTGCAGTAATTTAAGTGATTTATTGTATAAGTAAACTGTTACTAGGTAAGCGATACTTTTATTTATTTAATACATTATTTTAATCTTAGAGTAATTGTTAAATAATGTGCAAATTCATCACATTTATGAGTATTGGACATACGCGGTTTTCCTATAGTATAGTTTAGTCGCGAACACATTCAGAGTACAGGAGATGCGCATTTTTCCACACATTATTACATAGGGGTATTTTTTTACAGAAGATGCCCCGTCGAATAGATAAAATATTCAGGGCATTGAACGCATTGAACAATTTCAAGGATAGTGCCATTGTCCAAGAAAGTGCAGATAGTAATAGTAATGAAAACATGGAGACAGGCGATGACAGCAACGAAATACTGGATGGCAGCAGTGCAGAAACAGGTAATGAAAATATGGAGACAGGCGATGATAACAACGACCCCGATTTTCAACTAAATCCAGAAGATTGTGGCAGTTCTGAATCGTCTGAAAACATTTCGGATTTGAAAAATGATGAAATAAATGCAGGTGATCCTCAAGACGAAAGCCTAAAAAGAAAGCGGTCTATAAAATACGAAATGGACAAGAATAGATGGGAAAAGAACAACAACAGTTTAGATAGAGAAAAGGAAAAGTCTTATAAAGGAAAGAAAAAGGAGAATGGAAAATGGAGGTATGACTTATTGAAAGAACCAAGATTCATGAAAGGAAGTTGCAATTGTAAGTTAAGTCAAAATAAAAAATCCGCCCTAATGTGCACTAGAATTAGTGAACATGACAGAAGAAAAATTTTCGAAGAGTTCTGGCAATGTACGTGGTCTGAAAAGAAGATGTTTGTAAGAAACCATGTATGTGTACAGAGAACATCGAGAAAACGAGGCCTGAATGAAGTG
This sequence comes from Dascillus cervinus, assembly GCA_949768715.1. Taxonomy (NCBI): domain Eukaryota; kingdom Metazoa; phylum Arthropoda; class Insecta; order Coleoptera; family Dascillidae; genus Dascillus; species Dascillus cervinus. Next base: position 28,970,576 of record OX458323.1, read on the forward strand.
TCCAGAAGAACTTATTCGAACGCTTTTTTTTTAGGTTCCCCCAGAATAAGAATTTGTAAAACGATGTTTCTAAATACACTTGGCGTTAAGGAATGGGTTATAGAAAAATGGGCCAAGAGCGGACTAGAAGAGAATATCGTGGTTGTGCAAAATCAACAGAATTCTGGTATCAGTAATGGTGTGAAACAGCTTCAAATATTCTTCGATTCTCTACCGAAAATGGAGTCGCATTATTGTAGAGCCACAACCTCAAAACTTTACCTGGAACCAATGTGGACTAGTAAGAGTCAATTGTACAAATTGTACAAATCCGATTTTTGCAAAAATCAGAACCAAAAAGCCGTATCGATAGTTACTTTTCACAAACAATTTGACAAGAAGAAACTTTCCCTATATAGACCAAAGAAGGATCTTTGTGATATTTGCGTGTCATTTCAAACAGAGAATATTTCGGAAGAAGATTATAATGAACATACCAAATTTAAGGATGAAGCAAGAGCTGAAAAAAATGACGCCATTGATTCTCGAATTTTTAATTCACGACGCACCCCAAACGCAAAAGGAAAATTAGAAAGTCAATGAACATTAAACTAAATTTTTATTCATTTCGTATAATAAAAATCATTAAGATTGCTTCTGGTTTTTCTTGGTATTCGGTATCTAAACGACCCATCAAAAGTTTTCGGAAAGTCACGTAATCGATCTACAGGTCGGGTTCGGTCCTCATGTCCTTTTTGGTGTTTATAATTGCCCAGAGATTTTAAAGCAGCATGCTCGGACTCTCTTGTAATACAGGAACTGGTTTCAGCATTCCCCGTCTACTATCTTCAACGGTCGCTCTGGAATAAATTTTAACTACGAAACATAACTGCATTGTTATTAAGTATTACCTGTAGCCTGCTCTATCTGCAATATAATGCACTATATGTACGTTACCATCCGGTGATAAATAACCGTAGCTTCCAATAACAGTTCCATTAAGATGTCTTTCCTTGCTTCGAAATTGAATATTGTCAGTTTCTGGATCTTCAATAACGTAACCAAACGCATAAGTACCAGGGCCTTCGGACTCCCGGTAATTATAATTGGCCCAATCTACCACACTGAAATATCGAATAAGATTCGTGCAATATTAGTGCTGCTATCTAAAAAAAAATTGAATCGAGTCACGTTAAGGTTTCATAATAATAAGTTTGAAATGACACGTACAGGTTTAAAATTAGAGTTTATAATTGCATTAATTTTTTGTTCCGCATAAAATGATATTTATAATGTGAGAGTATTTAATTGACAGCAATTAATATTTTTTTAGTTTAAGTGAGAGATCATAGGGTCGAGATACCATTTCTAGCCACTTTAAGCAAATTTGTAATTGAAAAAATGTACAAACGATTCAGAATAACCATAACCCATATTACTCTAGTAGATAAACAAAGGAGTTTAGATAGGGATTTTCAGTGCACACTAGACTTAAACGCAAACTTCCAATTGACCTTTTTAATAGTGAGCAATAGTGATCTTTTTTCGCAACGACTTTAAATCATTGACTGTGGTGCGTGGTGACAAGTGTTAATAAATCTACTACGTAACTCTGCCATGAATAGCAATTTTGCTAAACTGACATAAGAAATTTATTAAAAAAAAGATAGGGATTTAACATGGGGAAAATTATGCTGGTTGGTTTAGCTTGGGTTGCCTACTTCGCGGGCGTCCTTCGCGCTTTCCCTCTGTCGCGATGCTTGATTAAATCAAATACATTAGAGTTACCAATACGCGCAACTCCACAAGTTTATCACGTATTTGTAAGGATGCAAGGTCATCTGCGCCATCTGCCATACCGCAGTGTAATAGCAGTTTTCTCGTATGAGATGCTATGGAAATAATGTTTAAGAAATTTTAAAATGTCGTATTAATTGCGAGAAAAGTTTTTTAATTTTTGTATTTTTGCCTTTTAGCATTAATTTTTCATTACATTCATTCACTTTTAGTGCATATGCTCTTATAAAAACACCAAAAAAAATTAAAAGTAAATTGAGTTTGCTAATATAGCGAATTCCATGTTTTAAATTAAACTAATTAGGTCCATCGAAGTCCTTACGAGTAAAAAATTACTAAGAAGGGAAATTAATTTCGGAAAAGATAGAAAATACATTTTTTTAATCCTATAGAAAAGAGTTTTTAGGAAATTTAATAATATTTATATTTTTTCATATAATAAATGACATGGAAAAAATGTTTTCGAAAATTCAAGATGCTGCTTTAATTGTGTAAATTTTTGTTTGTTTGTTTTTGTTTTTTAACATGAAGTTTTCACCGCTTTCATTCATTTTTTGTGCTTTTAATTTTTGTAGTGTTTTTATAAGAGGCTATGTACAAAAAGTCAATGAATGTAATGAAACATGAATGCTAAAAGGCAAAAATAAAAAAATTTAAAGACTTTTCTCTCAATTAATACGGCATTTTTAAATTTCTTAAACGTTACTTTCCGTAGCATCTCATATGAGAAAACCGCTATTACATCACAAGTCGCTAGAGGCGCTGCTTACAAGGGATCCCGTCGGGAGTGGAATTTGCAATGTATTTCCCTGCTTTAATTTTACATTAACGTTCGCACTACCGAAACCGCATATCAAGCGACCAAAATACCGATTTGGGTGTTTGTGCATTCCTCTAACCTACGAAGATGCTTCAAAATAACTTTCGGTTGTAAAAACAAAAGTACAGTGGTACACCGTTGGACAAATTAAATGAGAGACGGCGTTCGAGCGCTAGCAGGCGGTTTTGCAAGGGTGTTTGGATGGTTGTCTACAAATTTGAAGCCCGTACTCAGTAAAATTGTCAGGGCCGCATCAAAAATAAAAAAATTATGGAAACAATTCAAACGGTGGGCGCGTTCAGGAAAGTTGACGTATATTGGAGAAAATCGTTCGTCTCCGAAATAAAAGTTTGAAAATTTTTAAAAATGTTTACGGAAACGACTTTATATAATTAGTTCTTATACATAGTTTATGAATGAAAATGTTTTAAACAAATTTTCATCAACTTTAAAAAATAATTTTTAATTTCGTAAATTTTTGTTGGTGAAATAAAAAAATTTGTAATAGCGTGTTTGTTAACAAGAAACATTATATTTATATTCCGCATAACGTGCCTTTAAATCGACTAATTCTAAAGCTAAACTATTTTGGGTTTCCTGGGTTATTTGCAGTAAACTATTGACTTCTTCACTTTCAGCTGCGAATTTGTGCAGACGCATTTCGGTGTCATCACACCTTCGCTCAACTCACTAGAAAAACTGGAAAATGCTATGTCTTCAACTACACCAAAAGCTGCTGCTCGATACTTTACCAAAGTTCTGGATAATACAATTGCCGACATACACATCGCCGTCGTGGTGAACCGGCAATAGAAATTATTGAAGCAGTGAAGAATTATTATCTTCTGGATTAAATCAAGCATTAGTTGAAATCTTATTGAAAAAGGAACCAACTCTGAAGTAAATAATTCTTCTGTCGAAGTTGTTGAAGCAGATTTGAATGAAAAACAGCCAACCCTGAATTAAAGTGATTTTATTGGAACTTTGAATGCAAACTCTGAAAATAAATCAGACACATTGTTAGAATTAACAACAACTGAACTGATAACTTCAAACAGTAACATGGAACAACTTAGTCATGCCCAGCAAGCAACAATCGTTGAGGAGGAAACACCAAGTTTGACTGAAAACACCCCCAAATCTTACAATTTTAGGAAACGAACTGTCAGCACCGACACAATCGAATCCCAACCACGCAAGAAAGCTGCCTCCGCAAAGAACTTACCGATTAAGCACAACGAATCGCCACAAAAAAGAAAACCTCTCAGCCTTCACGAATCGGAATCGACTATTGAAACACCCACAACTTCTTCCACAAGCATGGTTGAAGAATACTCGACCAGCAGAAGATTCACCCGCAGGCAGATGAGCATGCTGCAGAAAACTTTTGGTTCAGAACCGAGAAAACCTAACGTCCGTGAGATGGATCCGCTTACGTTGTTGAAACGTGAAAATTTTGCGAAAACTCCTGATATAATATTATAAATAACCCAAGGCAACAGCTACTTCCAACACCGTGCTCAGCCTTTAGGGGGGGGGTGTTACCTAAACGGTCCTTCTACATACAAGCAGCCTCCTAACTGAGCACGGTACATTGCAGTTGGTGATGTTTTGAGTTGCCTTGGGGGAAGAAAATAAACAAGTCTGTCATTTTTTTTACAAAGGCCAGAGTAAGAAGTTCTTTTTTACAAGATCCCGTGTTTTATTTCTATGTGTTTTATTTTAATTGTACTAACCCGGTAACAAGTATAGCACCCTTCAAAGCAACATTATGATTTAAAATTTTGTACCGTTTATGGAGATTTGGTGAGAATAACTCCTGTATTTGAAGCGGAAAGTAATAATAATCAGAAATGAGTTCCGAAAGCGATGACGGTGATCTGCCTTTTGATGCATTAGAAACGGCACGAAGCGCAATTTCTAGTCTTATCTAGGAAAAGTCCTCTAGACTATTGACTTCTTCACTTTCAGCTGCGAATTTGTGCAGACGCATTTCGGTGTCATCACACCTTCGCTCAACTCACTAGAAAAACTGAAAAATGCTATGTTTTCAACTACACCAAAAGCTGCTGCTCGATACTTTACCAAAGTTCTGGATAGTACAATTGCCGACATACAAAATCAATCACAGCTGGTAATCAATAAGAAGTTTAAGCAATTTCGAAACTTAAATCAATCAATGTGAATTTCAAATGGAAAAAATCACGTGTGAAAATCTGCACGGATTTTGGGACATGTTGTTCATTTCGTCGAAATCGTTGTAACTTGAAAAGTCCGTTACAAGAACAGAAACCAATTGCACAACAACTATCAGGGATTTGAAAGAGGAATCTTTAACGGCCTCAACATCAAAAGTCAATGATGTTATTCAAAAAAATGCAGGAACACCTGAACTTGTTAACAAATATTCACACAGCAAATCAAGTTCTCAAACTAAAAAAGTTGTGCAAATAAAATCAGGTGGTTTGTCGTTTTCTTCGATATCTACTCCATCATTTAGAACGGATCCTCCAGAACAGGAAAAGAAAGAAGATGTCGTTGCTGAAAAAGAATCGAATAGGAATTCAGCAAATATTCTTGTTGAAAATGATGTGCCCGAAAAGAGTGATTCTCTAATTGAAACCAATTTAAACAAGCCTGAAATGTTCGAAAAAAGTGCTCAAACGGATTTTCCTGAATGCTTTTTGACAGATTCTGTTGCTGAACAGGATTCTAATAATTCTTCGGCGGAAAATTTCGACGATTCTGTATTTGAACACGATTCTATCAATCCTTTAGAAAAAGATGTGAGGGAATCTATCTTTGAAAAAGATTCTGATAATTCTCTGAAATAGAGTTCAGGGAATTCAGTCTTTGAAAAAGATTCCAATAATTCTCTGGAGAAAAGTTCAGGAAATCGTGTTACTCAAAAAGGTTTGAATTCTCCCGACACAAATTCAGTCGATTCAACTGTTGATGAAGAAGAAGTAATGATGGATACTGGAGAAATATTAGATATTGGTGGTTATTCTCATGATTCTGCGTATGAGCATGATTTTAATGATGGGTTTGTTGATGATGAAATTGATAGCTCTGAAGAGGCTGGTGAACCAGTAATAGAAATTATTGAAGCAATGAAGAATCATCATCTTCTGGATTAAATCAAGCATTAGTTGCAAATCTTATTGAAAAAGGAACCAACTCGCCAACCCGAGCGTCCTAAGGATAACAGCGGAAGCCTTGTGTTTTTCGACAGCGGAATACGCTTGTCCAGTGTGGAGCAGATCTAAACATGCCAAACAGGTCACGATCGCACTGAATGAGACATGCCGAATTGTAACTGGCTGTATAAAACCTGCCCCTGTACCCTTACTATGCCAGGCTGCAGGCTTTGCCTACCCAGAAATCGACACGAAGCAGCTCAATATGTCGAAAGATTCAAACAAGTGTTTGATGAAAGACACCTGCTCCACAACCTTGAGGAACCCCATGGAACCAGCCGCTTAAAATCTAGAAAAAGATTTATGCGCAACACAACATGTATGCACCGTCCATCGAGATGCACCCTGCTGAAGCCGTGGACGTAGCCCGATACTGGGCACAAAGATTGTAAAGGATTTTGGATCTGGATTCGAAAAAGATAGAAAGAAGACCAGAAAAATCTTATTCTTTATCATAGCTTTTGCTTCTTCAAAGGGTAATAATTTTCCAAATCAAATCCAGTTTTCTCTTTCTCAACCCTTTTTAAAACACATTCGGTCGAGTGTGGTCTGTGTCGACCAACATAAAATAGCCTCTGAAACGCACCAACATTCCCTACAATGCTGATTTCACTTAAATATGTTTTCTGCCAACCATTCTCTGTATAATGCCTAATACAGGATTAATTCTAAACACACCTTTCTTGTGCCAGTTACACTTGAAAAAAGCTTGCAATTTTACAACATACTTTTCAAAATTTGACAACGCCTAAATAAACGAAAAGAATAATTGCCCCAATAGAATATTAATTTAAAAATGCATGTTCTCCAAATAATCTTTATAGCATGGTCCATACGCACCAAGATTTGTAATTTCGTCTTTCACCTGGCACGTTTTTTAATTTTTTTTATTTAAGAATTATGTATTAGTTGTCAGTGGTATTTGGTATTTGGTGGTATGTGGTATTTTTTCGAATTTTTTGCATTTAGGAATTATTTTTATCTGGTGTACTTTCACCTTAATTTCTCGATTTCAAAAAATAAACGTAATAGTTCCTTTTTATCACTGACATGCCCATTAAATTGACCATTCGTGAAATTGAGTTTAACTTCGGTGCTTAGGCACACAAATAACTATCGTTCATCTTCCAGTGTTTCATTGGCTACTTAAAGCGATTTCACCCATTTAAATCTAGAACCTCTGAATGTGATGTTTTCGGTTCATGCTCAATGAAGGCAGTGCTGGCTGATAAAAACATTTTGAGCATTTCCCGTGCCATTTTAGTTCAATTTGTAAACCTAAGCTTCCAAATTTTTCCAAGAACTGAGGTCGTAGTTTTTTTGCATCGTTTTGGAATCCATAAAACTGATTCTCTCTGGTCTTTAGTAATTTTACCATGATGCGAATATTATGTGCCATTTACAAGACGGACTCTTTTGAGTACAACAAAATTTGGACCACTTTTGCTGACCATGCAAATTTCTTAAACGATAAGGAAAAAATAAATACTCGATTAAGAACACGGTCGATTAAGAACACGGTCGATTCCACCGTCTCCCCATGCCTTGGTGTAATTGTTGAATTTGTTGGAACGATGATAAGCGAGAAGCATGCATGTGATTTAAGCTAAGATCTGGCAAGGAAGTTAAAAGTCTACCGACGAGAAAATGACCAGGAGTTAATGATAGAAGATAAAGGCGAAATGGGATGAAAATTGAGGGTAGCCTTAATTTGCACTAGCAGAGTGCACATGTCTTCCTCGTAAGTGAGGATATTGATTCCCAAGACAAAACTTGGGAAATTAAGGAACAAAAATGAGTCTGTAACTAAAACGGCCAGGCTCTGCTGAACTGTCCCCTTTAGCTCGGAAACCATTACGTTGGAAAAGTCAACTGCGGGTCAGGATGATTCTTCTTGGAGTAAAAAGGGCGGTCCGTACCACCAAAAAATTGAAGATTTTAGCAAACTAGGGGCTATTCGCGCGACTTCTAAAAAAATGACGCGCTTTGTAATTGACCGATCAGACGCTTTGCGTACATGAGGTGGTCAGACCGTAGGTCACACTATTTAAGTTATAAAAGCACAGAGACTCAGATGGAGCCGTGCGCAACGAAATTGGTTGCAGTGACCTCTGATTAGGCTCAACTAGAACCTGCCTGTACATTTTCTCAATATCGGACGATATCGAATAAACATACCACCGAAAACGAACAGCAATTGAAAATAAATCCTGCTGCATGGTATAGAACCTACCATTAGAATATTGTTGATTGAATGTTCACTGGAAGTGGGCATAGAACCATCGAAAACTACGAGAAGCTTTGTAGTGAGGCTTTCCTCTTTTAACACCCGTTGTAATGTAATGTAAAATTTCCTTTAAAGTAAGGATCTGCTTATGACAACTATATATTGGTACTGTTGTAAAGTAATACAGCCCGCTTCAAGAATTTTGCAAGAAATGTTCGTTTAGCTACTGGAAAAGAAATCTCATAGACCGACATAGAAATGCAACAAACCAAAATAGACCCGTATCTGTAGATCCTTGGTTTAGAAGGTATGAATAAAGCATTTAAATGGTCAAATAATGCGTTGCTTTCAGACGTAGGTCCCCTGAAAGGTTACCTAATACATCTCAGTCGATAGCAGTATTAGAAACTACAAGTGATCAACTTAATGATAAAATCATAAGTCATTCTGCCAGTTCACCAGCATTCAACATGTAAGTTTTGATCAAAAATTTTAATCTTTATAGCTGTTTAGTGTTTAGTACGAGGCAAGAACTCGGCGAGAGCTCGAGATTACTAGCAGCAGCAGTACCCCCTACGTTTGCAAACAATTCAACGGTATTTTCTAAGACTGTATAGAAAATTTAGGAGTAACGAAACAGTTTTCCAAAAGAGAAGAGCAGGAAAAAAATGTAATTAGTGAAGAAGTCGAAATTAATGTAATTGCGGTATTTTGAGGCACATGCCCCGAATTTCGGCAGTTCGCCACAGACGCGTGCCGTTTGGTAACATTTAAGTAGGGTAGGTAGAAACGGATAATCACTATTGCAGGGTTGTAAAAGCCATCCGAAAATATCTACATAAAATAAGACGAGGGATCTGCAAATCATTGAGACTTGTAAGATCGTTTCGAAATGAGAGAGAGCCATCTGGCCTGGATGCCTTTGGGAACGAGATTGTCGCAAGATATTTGTTCCAGCCAGAGGTCCTGCAATATGCATTTGGAAATTAAAGTGCAAGGACTCAACATTCCAAGAAGATAAAAAATTTGCGCGACTTCTGAAAGACTTTGTAATTGACCGATTGGACGCTTTATGAATGCGTACATGAGGTGGTTAGATTGAAAAGCCCATATTAGGCCAAGAATACTAGTGTGGTCGTGAGTGCCAAATTCGAAAATACCTGGATGCCAATCACTCTTTGGAATGCCCGAAAGAACTTGTAGATCATTTGAAATCCACTTACGTAATTTGAAGCAACCAGCCTCCAAAATATTTGACAATTGTGAACATATTTGACGAGCTTGCGCCAAATCATCCGAACCAGTCAGGAGATTGATTATCCACATAGAAATCCTTCTTTATGATGTTAGAAATTTTAGGTAAAGAATTTTTGCATTCAATGCCTAATTGAAACAACGAACGAATGGCCAAAAATGACGCCGAAGCAGTGCCGTAGGTCACACTATTTCAGTTATAAACGCACAGAGACTCAGATGGAGCCGTGCGCAACAAGATGCAAGAAGATGCCTGCACATTTTCTCAATATCGGACGATATCGCATAGGCCACCGAAAACGAATAGCAATTGAAAATAAATCCTGCTGTATGGTAGGACTTACCATTAGAACCATCGAAAACTACTAGAAGCTTTGTAGTGAGACTTTCCTCTTTTAACACCCGTTGTAATGTAATGTAAAATTTTCTTTAAAGTAAGGATCTGCTTATGACAACTATAAATTGTTCTGTTTTAAAGGAATACAGCTCGATTCAAGAATTTTGCAAGAAATGTTCGTTTCGCTACAGGAAAAAGAAATCTCATACACCGACATAGAAATGCAACAAACCAAAATAGACCCGTATCTGCAGATCCTCGATTTAGAAGGTCCTGCAATATGCATTTGGCAATTAGAGTGCAAGCACTCAACATTCCAAGAGGATTAAAAATTCGCGCGACTTCTGAAAGAATGACGCGTTTTGTAATGGACCGATTGGACGGTTCATGATTAGCGTACATATGAGGTGGTCAGATTGAAAAGCCCATATTCCAAGAGTGCTAGTGTGGTCGTGAGTGCCAAATTCGAGAATACCTGGATCGCCAATCACTCTTTGGAATGTCCGAAAGAACTTGTAGATCATGTGAAATCCATTGATTTCATACATTTCCGCGTTCGGTCGTGATTTTTCAACGTTAAAAATAAACAAGTTGAAGGTCTCCGATAAAAAATTCTTTTTATCTCCCGATGAAGTACACTATAATTAATATTACGCATTTAATAACTTTCTAGAGAGATAATGCAGGCGCTGTTTGAAAAAATTCAGAAAACATGAATTTTCAATGATAAACGGCGGTAACCTTTAAACCGTCCACGTGCTTTTAAAGTTAAAAAACTCTGAAGTGTTCACAGTAATATTCGTCGGGCGTTTGATTTTTAAGAACCCTCTTCAGTGCGTTGTTTTGCTTTTTGGGTCAAAGCTTTCTTGTTCTCGACGTAACGTGAAACTTAAGAGACACGTTGCAGTAAAGTTTCCGGGAATTTGTACCGGGACGCAGTTTGACTGGGAATAAAGTACAAAGAAAGCTCGACGAAAAATTCCCACGTTGGCGCTAAAGAAAATATAAATCGGAGCTTGAAAACCGGACGGTGGAAATTGTTCAGTTGAAAAATGCTTCAAATGCTCCTACAGTCCGTTTTTAAATCAGAAACAGAGTTAGTTAAGTTTATGTTGGTAGTAATACCCTGATTATGGCATTTTACATCTGACAGTTTAAGGTTGCATTAGTAATGTCACTTTAAAATAAAAATATTAAGTATTCTGTCAAAATTACATAGGTTGCGTTATTAAGCACTCATTACTGCCAACATAAATTTCTGTTAAATTTGATGTTGCAGTTTTCATGTCACCCAGTATAATATTGCCATTGTAAGCGCGCTGTCTGCCATTGAATTTCTTTTTTACTGTGCAACACTTTATTAAATTTATTGTAGCGTATTTGTTCCACTTACGGTTTCCTAAGTTTGAAATTTTGTTGCAACATATTATAAAATAAGGAAGGAATTGAAATTAGTCGATCAAAAATATTGATGCAAATACATTCAAACAAGGTTTTATTAATTACTTTTGCATAAATCTTTACTTTACTAATTTGCATCGTCAATGGGAGAAACTACATTTTCTTCTGCTCGTTGGCGGAACAGTCACCGGACCCATCGATTCCAAGCCTTCCGACGCTCGACAGGATATCCTTTCGTGCAAAAACAATCGGATCTCGGCAATAAAAAATTTCGTTACGCCCAATCGCTTAGTTTTCATTATTCCTGATCCTTTGGCCCGAAACGAGGGAGGCGTGCGCCTACATTTGTCTCATTGTTTCCTTAATCAATGGGGGGCGCATTACACCCGGCATTTACATGATATTGGAAAACTTTCTGTTACACATTGAACACTGTTGAGTGTTTATATTAAACCCTTTCGGGAGCCGCTTTCACCAGGCAGGTGCAAACCCCAAGTCGTCCTTTGTTGGGAATTTTCAATAGGAAGCCTCAAACGCCCACGCTTCACTCAAACGAGCGACGCCAGGATTAATCTACACTTACCGGCAAAAAAACGCGACCCACGAAAACTTTCATAAAAGGTCCCTTCGTTATCGATGGTTTAAGTGACTTATTTCATTCCAAAATAAGTTAGAAAAAAATCGTATTTAGTGACTTTTTTATAATACATTTATTTCTGTGTTTTACATTACCTATCTAAATTGACTGGTTCTTCAACCTAAACTAAGGGCCTGTTATTGGCAATACCGAAAACTTCCCAACTTCACTTCATAATTTCATATGTTCTTGTGTCAAGGTATGCATTGTTTTTATGTATTAAATTAATTATGTGTGACATGTCGATCATAAAAAAGTCTGAGGTGTTGCCCGTATTAAGGCGTACGCTAAAACAATTTATTTTAATGTGCTTCGCTAAAAATTTTAGACTTGACGAGTCTTAAACGGTACTTGAAGAACATACGCTAAGTTTAAATGATTTTGTAAAATTTAGTTTTTGGCGATGAGTGCAGAAAAATGCTCGGATGGTCGCTTGGGTGGTGCGGTATCGATCGAAACCGCCACTTGCAATAAAAGTTAAATTGAACTTGTACGGAGAGCTTTTGCGGTCTTCTTGCGGGGCTTCGCGCTTTATTTCCCTGAAAACGCAACAAAGGCCGGGTTAGCTGGAATAGTAAAAAAGAGTTATTTTGTAAGTGAGTTAAAGCGCGATTACGACCGGTACTTAAAAGTCTTCGCGACGTGCACTTAATTTTAAGTATGTCAGATGTAAACGACATTTAATACGTGCTGTTATGTGCAGGGACGTGTTATTGGGCCCGTCAGTATTCACCATTTTCGGAGTCGGAGAAAATCATTGGTAATCGAGAGGAAACCGCGACTGCGACTGCAAGGTGTAAATCACAATTATGGCGTTGTTTACTGGTAAAGATTTCTTCTGTCGTTGGTTCATCACTCATCGTTTGTGTTAACTAAGCTTGTTCTTTTTTTAGGTGTCAGCCGGGTATTTATCATATTTATGCTCGGAAGATCGGTGTAAAACTTTTTGTTGTCGAGTCGTTAATTAAACTGAATTTTTTTACGGCAGTCGAGACTAATAAATTACCAACATATGGGCCCAAACAAGAACCGTACAATCGAATTGAATTATCGTGCTGAGAACTTCAATAATATTGTGGACAAATTGTTATTTTTGTCTTAAATTTGACTGCAGCTGTAAATAATTTTCTTATTTGAGTGACCAATAAAAATATGTCTGAAATAAATTTTAATGACTGGATAATGTTAATCAATGGAATATTTATGAAGATATAAAAGTGTAGAATTGTTGTAATCGAAAAACAAGGTTTGCTTTATTTTTTTCTTAAATACGCTTTATCTACTATTTACAGTTGTAACTATATTTCCAGCGTATCGTACAACGTCACTTTGTAAGTTGTTAATCGCTCTCAGAAACTTAATGCGAGGAAAATAAAAGTTAATTTGTCGTAAATCTTCACAAAAACCGTCTTTAAGATTTTAATAACAATGTAATGATCCAATTAAATGTTTCAATCGATTAGCAGGTCTTTTCCTGAAGTGGGTTAGATTTAACTCCACTTGAAATTGTTAACAGTGAATATCAATGACTGGCTAAAAAATCAGTATTCCATTAATCAAAAGGCAGCTGTAAAGTGTACGTCACTTGGTACATTCAAATGTAAGTTAATCTGGATGCTACTAATTTTAATGTAAATAAATTCCATGGTCTAGTTTGTTCTTAATCGGTTCTGTCCTAAAATAATCCTTAAATTTACTAAAATTTAACTTAAACAAGTCAATCAAATTGTTAGTGGATGTCATTTTATGATTTTGTTAAATTCAGGTTCATTTAGGTTCATCATTGGTAAATTTGTTAGCAAAGAATTAACATAATATGGCAACCGAGTATGAATTTTCATAATTGTTAATTACGAAGGTAGCTAGGGTATTGTCCGTTCAGAGAATTTTATTCAGGAACGCAGGTAAATGTTTTTCACGGTTTCTGTGTAGACTAATTTCGACAAGATCAAGTGCATTATTTTATTTTTAAGTGCATGTTCGACCAGTGCGTTTTGATACGGAACTCTTCTAACAGTATCAATAAATTAATTTAGGATTTAGGATGTTATTTTCAATAAATTTCTCAAAAATGTATCAAATTTTATAATGAATGCAAAGTCGACCTTGCTTACAAATTCTCTCCAGGTAGTCGAACAATTAACACTTTACTTGAACAATAGAAAAAATGTGTGTAAAAGGTTCTGTAAATTCAAAGTCACTGCTACGGTAAATCATAACTCACTAGTGTGTAATATTACCTTGCCAATTAAAATCGACAATCATAAAAACAAGATATTGTTATTTTAAGAGCTGCGAAAAGATGTAAATCTGAACTTAAAATCTTCCCATTGTGCATTTTAGTGTGCCATTAATTTTTTGTAGGTGACTGCACCTATATCGCATTTCACTAGCAATCTGATTTGTCTCTCCCCGAGGTGCTGATCCTTTCACGACAAAAATACCGTTTTAAAATTGACACTCGGCTCGCATTACTACCGCTTAATTACATCACATTATTTTATTTTAAATAACGGCCATTAAAATTGATTTAATTATTTTTAAAATTAATTTAACGCCCATTTTGATTGCAACTGTTTAATTTAATATCCGTTTTTATTGCAGCTCCCACTGACGTCGCTCTTCAGTTAATAAAATTTCCAAGACGAAGATCGCCTTATTAATTTAAATTAATGTTCCGATTAAAGTAGGAAAAGATGAATGGAATCGTTTGATCGTAGTAGAGGATTCCGCCCGCGCATATTTAGCGCATGTTTATCGAACCACCGACCGGCGGAATTTTTTCCGACCGACCGGAAGCGTCCACGTCGAACATTCGAACATGTGGCGGCCTAGGAGAATAAAAATTCACCCCCGAAACGCATCCCTTGGTGGCGCCCGAGCACGCCGGCAGACCCATGCAATGATGAATGCCGTGTTTGAAGTTTCTTTCACTCGGGCTCCAAACTTTGTGTGTGTGGTTCTCACTCGCTTACAGTCCGCTGTGTGGGTTAGATGTAGACTTAGGCCACGCTCGTACGAACGCGAACGCTTGCGAACAGGCTGAAAACAAAACGCGCGCCTATGAAATGGTTATCCTCCAGGACTCGGTGAACGACAGTTTCGTGCACTTAAACCGGCGCTGATACTTACGAGCCTTCTTCACGCATGTTAAATTTGTATACCACGGGCGCATTAATAGGGCAGCCAAAAAGGAAAATTTTGATTTGATCCTTACGTGTTTAGAAACTATGAACCTTTATCTAGAAGACCCCGGTGCTATTTTTTTAAATTTTTCTTCTAAAATGATGTAATGAGGTTTTTAAAGTTATGATGTTTTGCAAGAATAGCGGTGCAAAGTTGTCATTCGGAAAAAGCGAAAAAAGGGTCCGGCATTATGTTAACAATCCTTTCAGTGATACATACAGCAAAAATTGAAGTATGTTTTTGTTATAATAAGCCTGCAATTGTATCGCCAAGAAAATATGTAATTGTTATCCGTAAGGTAGCGAAACTAGCGGCATGATGTTGAAACTCAACAGCTGAAGTGCCCAAGTAAATATTGCAATCTTTGTTTATAATTGTGACATATGATATGTTTTGCTTCAACAGAACGTAGTGGAATACACTACAAAAATTGCAAAGTAGAGAATTAGTCATTTATTTTACATAAGTTTTGAGGAACTTTTGAAGTAACGCACATTTTCAAACGCTTAATACTCAACTTCACGAGAACGTACAAAAATATTAATCAATTCAAATTGTTGTGTAAGTCTTCAACAAAATGTTTGCCAAAGTACATCATTGTAAGACAATAGATGTACACGTGCTACAATTAACCCCGTAGTAGGCTGCAAACACATTTTCAATCTTGCAAAGAGGAATCCATATCCCCACTTTTCCTACGCTCGTAACTCATCAAACTTCTAGATAAATATTATTTATATTATGATCTTTGACGATAACGGCGGCGGTGAGCTCAGATAATGGTTATTTTACCTACGATATTTTTTATAATTGTTTGTGAACAGACACTTCGAACAATTTTACCGACTGTCCTAATATTATTGTGTACTTCGAAGGAATATTACGGCTACATGATCTTTTTTGAATTGAGATACATTTTTATAAAAAGAAATAAGATCAATATTGGAATGTTTTGGACCTGGCTGGGGTTACTTTTTTTTTTAAAGAAGTTAGCTATGATTCTTGATTGTGATCAGACGTTGGTGTATTATTCCTCATTATACTACTACATTTTGATATGAAAGTAGAATATATCCTGAAGAGAAGCGACTTTTGGATTTCAAAAATGAAAAACTATGCAGTTTCTATTTGGAATGTATTTTGCTAGAGTTAGTCCATCCAAGGCATACGCGCAATTTAGCCATGAGCGAACCAACTCGTATAGTAGCGGCGCAGAAGAACTAGAAGCGCAAAAGGGAAGAAGATAAATCTTTGCAGAAAACAATTGCAAGAAGAAAATTATTTGAAAATGAAATGTTATGAATGTTAGCTTCAGTAAGTTTTTGAAGTGAAGCACTTCTGAATGATGTACAGTAATGTTCGCCTATAACGAACCCGCTTATTACGAACTTTCGTTGAAACCAACGAGCCAAATTATAAGATACAAAAGTTAAAACGAATTATAACTGGATTTTACCGCCACTGTTTTTGTTGTGGCAAATTTATTAGGAACAATAAAAATAAAGTTTTTGGTAATTGGAAAATTTAAAAATCCTAGATATTTTAAAAATATTGTACAATTGCCACTAAATTACAAATCCAATAGAAAAACATTAATGACCTCTGAAATTTTTGCGAGTGAATTGCGGGAATGGGATGTTGAGTTACGTCGTGAAAACAAAGAATCATATTATTAGTTGACAACTGCGCAGCTCATGCAGATGTTAAAAATTTGGATTGCATCAAATTAATCTTTATGCCAACAAATACCAGTTCCGCATTACTGTATTATTTTATTGGATTGTGTTCACAACTTATTTGTTTAAATTTTTCTTACTCGTTTGCGTTGCACGACTTAAACTTTCAAGTTTTAGATTGATTTAAAAAAATAATTTTTATTCAGATTTAAAACATAAGTGAATACAATAAAGGTTTATGCTAGACTTGTTTACAATTCTAATTGAAGCGTCTTAAGTAACATTATTCGTTGCTTATTCAGCTATCGTCGACTTTAAGTCATCTATTGTTATGCAGTATTTCTATTTATAATTCTAATCTTAATTCTAGGTAATCTAATGCTTAGTCATTAGTTCCGGTGATATAACTCCTCCATCCCTAAGAGGTTTTGATCGGGCTGAACAAAACTGATGGTTGAACTGGCGGTTGAGTTGGGGGTTGTTTCCTCCTTTCTTGAATTTTCTTTACAGAAAATCATAAAAGGGTTAGGAATGCTGCAATGTATAATGGAATGGTCCACGGATGATGATTCGGGTGACTTTCCAAGTTCAGGGGTTGAATTCTCCCTCCTTCTGATTGAATCTCATGTAGTCAATCCAATCGTACATCTTCAAGTTGTAGTTTGTTGGTGGCATCAATTTTTTCTGATACCTTGATTTCGGGAAGCAGAAGCGGTTGTTCTTTTGCTTTTCCTTTTTCGTTTATGTAGTTGTACCCATGTAACATTACAAAATCTGTCTCTTCACATGTCGTTTGGATCTTTTCTTGTTGTGGGATGATGGCTATATAGGATGAGTTACTGACTTCTTCAATTAGGGGTTTGTTTATCGTTATTGCGACCATTTTGCATTCGGATCTTTGGCTTTTGATTTGCAAGATCGAAAATAAGCAATCGTCTTCCTGGATTCCATTAACAAGAAGGTTGTTGTCGCACAAATAATTAAGATTCAAATATCGACATTGAACAGCATCATATTGAAAAGATGTGTCACTCATTGTGAAGTAGGTACTTTTCGGAATTAAGGTGGTTAGATTTCGTGTAGGAATTGAATAAAGGTGGTAATGAGTAAAGGTCTCGGGGTGAACCAGAGGAATGTGTAGTGCAAAAATTAATCTATCTTTAGAAAAATAAGCTTCTACAGAAATTATCTCATACTGCTTATGAATGTCGTTCATGTCATAATAAATTAATTGATTTATTGAATGGTATTTTAAAAGTAATGTTAATATTGATTTCATTTCGTTTATTGATACTATACTGGGGTGTAAAATTCCAAGTTTAGCGAATTGTATAGCATTTTCCAAATTTGTTAAAAGTAAAGTATCTAAATTAAATTTGATTTGAGTAAATGTGTCTGAAAGTGAAAAATAATAAAACGTATTGTTCTGCAATCCGTCAATGGTTTCTTTGATTATATTCTGATTATGAATAATTAGTGATAATGTTTCATTGTTACTTTTTAAGCTTTCATGCGAAAGTGATATTTGTTGCTTTACTGTGTTTATTATTTTACTTTCATCTTTCTCCAATTTATCAATATAGCTTGATCATAACGTTTTACATCGTCTTGATCTAGATTACCTTTTCCTTATGGGATTTTGAAATCTCGTGAATATTGTCGTACAAAAGTTGCACTTTGTCTTTATGTTCTTGTATGTAATTGTTTAAAACTTCGTGGTGTATATCAATGTAAAAAGGATCTTTGGTGCTTAAGTGTCCATTTATAATATCGATTGGTCTTTGTTTCGTCACAGAGTGCACTGAATGATTGTATCCAAAAATTGCATAAGGCATTAAACTTACGGGGTCTGTATGTGGATGTTCGACTTTTAGAACTCTGAGATGTTCGAGAATGGTCGAATGGAAGCGTTCCACTGGGGCATTGCTATTTGGGTTTTTCGAAGTGGTGTAATGTAGGTCTATTTTGTGAAGTTTGGCAAAATCTCCTACTGTGGTATTTTTAAATTCTGTACCACTATCGGCAACGATTTGTAGTGGAAGACCGTGGAATGACATAAATTTAATGAATGTCTCTACAATTGAAATTGCATCTGCTGCGGTTATCGGGAAGGCTTGACCGTATTTGGAAAATTTGTCTAAAATGGTTACAAATTTTTGTTTATCCGCTTGAAATACATCTACATGTAAAATTTTAAAAGGTCGTTTGAGTGTTGCTATTATTTCGTATTCGATTCGAGGGGGATTTCTATCATACGGAAGACGGAATTATCCTTTAACAACACGGTGTATATAAAAAATATAAAATGGAATTTAAAAATCGACCTATTTTTGTATTTTCTCCAAAACTTAATACTTGATTATTATTATTATGACTATTCAATTTACCAAATCATTTTTCAAATATTAGCCAATAAAATAGCAGATATTTACTTTCGTATCCTAACAACAGAAAATTCCAGCGAGTATTTCATTAGTGAAAATATAACTGGATATTCCACTAGTGGTTGCAGTGAGTATTTTAAAGTAACTTGATTATTATTTTTATTTAAGGAAATTATGACTTTATCACAAAATTAACTGAGCAATTTGAAGCGCCTGCAATTTTCGTCTAGTAGCATCTCTGGCTTTTCTCGATGTTTTGAATGCAGCTTTACTAAATGGGTTAATTTCAATGTTCCACTTATTGAAATACATTTCTTGCATCATTTTCGCAGTACTGTTCCATATATGCTTAACCACACCTTCCTTCTATTCCGACCCATCTCTCTTCCGCATATTGACAGCCCAACTCTTCAGAATAATATTTAACTCTGCAGATGTGGTAGCTGATGTCAAAGAGTAGCCTTTTTCTTCCAAAAACTGAGAAAACTGACGCCGTACCGACTCTCGTGACTTCCGTGTATTTTCCCGCACGATTCGTCCCATATCTACCTTGATTTCTGCATCAGATGTCTCTTCAAATCTTTTGTACACACTTTCCATTGCAAATAACACGTAAATAGCAAAATGGCAATAATTAGTACCTATAAATTAATTAACTCGTGAAACACTGCTGTCAGAAAAAAATAAAATAACAACATTTTTTTAACGGTTGCTATGGAAATAAAATAATGTGTAACTCAAATTTGCGAACTAGCTTTTGAAATATTTTATTTTAATCATTGATTTGGTGAATTGAATAGTCTGTTGAATACAATTCGTAGTCAAAGATTGTACAATATTTTTATTCATGGTCATTACGCTTGCGAACACCATTCGTGCTGCGCACTCATGGTGTACATAAAGCGAATGACCATTCATAAAAATATTCGACAATCTTTGACTACTCATTGTATTATAACTGATTATTTCCTTCATGCACATAAAACGTCACAGTCACCATGGTTTTCCTCAGTTTTATAGCGATTAAATTTTGACGTTTCAAACGTGTCAAAATTTACCCGATTAAATTTTGACGTTTAATCGCTTCTGAATTTTTTTTGCAATCATTATCGAAGATTCTTCGACAAACAAATAAATAATTTGTTGTAAAATCTATTTATTCAGATTAATATTCAGGAAATAATCATGCCGAATACCCCGCGTGCATGAAAATAGCCTGATTAAATTTTTACGTTTTCGTCGCAACGTTTTGCCATAAAGAAATATTTCTCGTAAATTTTCCACACAAAATCCCTCGTGCTGCGCACTCGAGATTTTGTTACGTGGCACATTTGCTCGACATATTTCTAGGCAAAACATTTTGACAGAAACGTCAAAATTTAATCGGCTATTTTGATGCACTTGTGATATTACTGTTGATTATTTCCTTCATGCACATAAAAAGTCCCAGTCACCATGGTTTTCCTCAGTTTTACAGAAGTTTCAACAACGTTGCCGCCATCGATTTGTTTCGAAATCTTTCAGCGCAAACTTAAAACGGGTCGAAAAGGAAAAATTCGAAATAAAGTGCTCTCTTACTTTTTACAGAAGTCTAGTGTTCTGTTGGAATTCTGTTGTTGGAAAGTCTTGTTTGAGAGAAAGTTTAATTAATTTTATTTTCATCAAGGCGCTTCCAATAGGGTGCTAACGAATTCTTGTTAATTGAAGTCGCAAATTAATTTGAAAATATTTTAAACTGTGATATTTCTGTTAAGATAAGATCGTCGATAAACATTTTAATATATAAAATCAATTTCCGGTACATTTTAAGAGGAGTTCCTACGGAATGTTCTTATGAGATTTTCAATGTGAAGTGTTGCGGCTATAACAAAGTATCTAATTGAGATATTTGCATTTAAGTTACATCATTTGAAGGAGAAACTAATTTGCAATCGAACGGATTAGAAATTTAATTTGTTGATTATAAAAGTTTAAAAAAATTATAATAAAGCATTGTCAATGCGATTTCTGTTAAATATCTCAGAGCTTGAAAAATGATTTATTCTCCGACCATTTTAATTTTACTTTAATTCTAAAAACGTTTTTGAAAACCGGGTGTAAATATTCTAATTATTTTTCGGATTTTCGCAATTATCTTATTTTCTTTGCGTGACATGTCATTTAAGGTGATTATATAATTTGTAGACCATAAAATTATCTACAACTTTTATTTCATGCATTTTTCCGCGTTATCGACTAATTTTCGTGACCTTCAATATCTTCTGACGCGGACACGAGATTACATGAGACTTTTCAGCTAGTGTTCAGAACGTCATAACAAAGGTTTATGCAAAAATAAAGCTTTATCGCTTTCATTCCGAAGTTGAATCCTTATTGCACCTTATTTGACTGTACAAAGGCGGTTGTGAAATAACTGAGGTTTGGATTTCTTGCGGTCCGTGCAAGTTTGATAAATTTGGCTGATTTTTTTAAGAGTTATTGTTTGGAGACGTTTGTGACCCGTTATATTGGTATTTTGGTTCGATTATTTGTTGGTTTCGTCGATCTGCAGCTTGGAGTTGAGGAGAAATTCGTGTTTTTTGGTTTGACTTTTTTTTTTCGTTGACATTTTACTAATTTTTAAGTGTTCTTGATTTTTTGAATTTTGTGATTTAACGCCTGACAAGAGTAGATTTGGGCCGGGGCTCATTATTATTATTATGTCAAGTTGTGATGTGATTGGTGACTTTACCCAACCTTCCCTTCCCATCCTTACTATGGAGGCTGAGCATGCAGGCTATATTGACCAGCTGGGCAAGTGCTTTCAGTGCATTGCTACTTTCATCCAAAGTACGCAGGGTAACCTGTCTCGAAGAGATGCTACAATCCAATCGGTGGTTTTGGCGCAGACTACCTTAAATCATCTGACGCGTCTCTTCACAAAAGTGCACCTTCGGCAGCATCCTGGTTCCGTGCAGCCTATTTTTGCGGAGGATATCCACGAAGCAGTTTGTGTTGCTGTTAGGGAAGCCCTTCCCAAGCCGCCCCCGTCTCTGCCGTTCTACAGCCAGGTTGCTTCTGTAGCTATACGTCCTAGTCTGCCCGCTACTGTTCAGCCAAAATTTAAAGTTGAGATCTATCCCAAAGATGGCTGCCCTGGGATTAAGTCCGCAGATGACACTCTTAAACTTCTGCAGAGTAAGTTCACCCCTAGGCAGCTCAAGATCAAGCCAAATCGAATTATTAAGATCGCGCGTAATGGAGTCTTGATTGAGTCAAATACGGAAGAAATTACGACTCTTCCCTCTAATAAACTGCTGGAGGAGATTGGATTGATGGCATCTGTGCCTAAGAAGGTATGGCCGACTGTCATTGTTTACGGAGTTCCGAAAGAGTTTGGCCCGAATGACATTGAAACCTGTCTTGTTGAGCTCTTACCCTCAACAGTTAATGCCTCCTTCATGAAGACTGCCTTTAAAGTGGGACGGGTTACTGATTCAACAAATAACTGGGTGCTGCAAGTTGATCCTGAAGCTAGGAAGGTGCTCCTTGGCTGGGATAGAATCAGTCTAGGCTGGACCTCCTGCCGCGTCCGGGATTATATCCGAGTTACCCGCTGTTTTAACTGTCAGCGCTTTGGCCATGTGTCAAAGCACTGTAAGTCACCTGAACAGTGTGGCTACTGTGCCTCTACTGAACATGCCTCGAAGTCCTGCCCATCCAGTCAAATTCCCTCTAAGTTCTGCTGTTCAAATTGCGTCCGTTCCGGAGTCCGTACCTCCACTCAACATGATACGTCCAGTTCCTTCTGCCCCATCTACCGCCACCGTTATGCCGACCTAATCAATAGTATTGAATTTAATGAGTGACGTTTCCTTCATACAGGCGAATCTGCAGAAATGTAAGGCGGCTACTGCTGAAACTATACGGTACATTTTCCGGCACAATATCCAGGTTGCCTTACTCCAGGAGCCTTATAACTGTTGCCGTAATAACCGCTACTATGTTCCTGGCCTCATGGGACTCCGCCTGATTGCAAACAACTCTACCCAATTCCGCTCTGCTATCCTAGTCAATGATTGTCGCTTTGACATCCTTCATCTCCATCACTTGTCTTCTGAAAACCTTACCACCATCCTTATTTCCGCTGGCGCCTTACAACTTCACCTTATCAATGTGTACCTTCCACCTTCATCCCTGATTGAAACTGACCTAATTGCGGTCCAGAATGCCCTTGCTGAGCCGCAAGGCAAATCCGTGTACCTCTGCGGAGATTTTAATGCCCGTTCTACAATCTGGAATGACCATCTCTGTGACCGGCGCTCGGAACATGTGGAAGAGATCATATTGACGCATGGTTTGTGCGTATTGAATGAACCGGGTAATCCACCGACGTTTGAGTCTAGGAATGGTAGTAGCCACATAGATCTAACGCTATGCACTCCTGACCTGGTTGGCCGTACTTTGAATTGGACCGTCTTAAATGGCATAAATTGTGCAGATCATCGTGCAATTTTCTTCCTCTATAAAGGTTACCAAACTGCTGTGCAAGGTTCCCTGGCTCTACTATACCACCTGGACCAATCGACTATCCAGTTGAAGGATATTGCTGTCCCCCTGCAGAGCCTCGTGGATGGTATTGATTGTGATTGGCCAATCCTAAACTCATCTGCAGTTGTGGATGCGTGCCTTTCTACCCTCCTTGATGGTCTAAACGCCATCATTAAGCTGTATGCCCGCTGCAGAAGGAGGTTCCCTCACCGACCCGAATGGTGGACGGAGAAAGTTGACCGCTTTCGCCTCATATACCTGTATCGTAAGCGGTGTCTTTATAGAAACCGGATCTATACTGAACGAGAAAGACTTGCAGCTGCGATGGCGTCTGCCAAGCTTGATTATAACAGGGTGCTTGTACAGGCTAAGGAGACTTCATGGAGGAAGTTTGTTGAGGAGGATCTTGCCAAAAACCCCTGGGGTGTGGCCTATCGTTTGGCCACAAATAAGATCCATGCTCGTGGAGTTCTTGCTTCAATTCGGATCCTGGACCATGGCTATACTCTTACAATAAGGGATACCCTAACTTGCATCTTACACTCCCTACTCCCAGATGACATTCCTGAGATTAACACTGCTCACCAGAGAATGCTCCATGGCAACCTGAGAGCTATTGTTGCTATCCCTACTCCCTACTCTGAAGATGATGTCCGTGAGGAGGAACTTGCGGCTATTGTCTCCTGCCTCCAAAGCAAAAATGCGCCTGGCCTAGACAACATCAGAGGTTGTTTCATCAAAATGATACACCCGGTGATAGGCCCTCTCCTAACCCGCCTAATGTCTTCTTGTCTGCGAATCCGCTATTTTCCAACTATCTGGAAGCATGGTAATTTAAAAGTGTTGCTGAAAGATCCAAGTGCTGATCCGGCACTAACAAAAAGCTATAGGCCAATCACACTTCTTCCGGAATATGGCAAGATTTTAGAGAAGGTTATTCGCTGTCGCCTGCTGGATGCTGTCACCCCCTTCCATGCGCTGAATCAGTATGGCTTTGTTGCGGGGAAATCAACCACTGATGCCCTGCTTGCTTACCAGCGTCTGATCTCTGTTGTTGGTCCCAAGTACATTTTGTCTATCTTCATTGATATTTCTGGAGCCTTCAATGACCTTTGGTGGCCTGGGCTTATCCAAGCCCTGAGGAACAAGGGAGTATCGGGAGCCCTCATTGCTACCATCGTCAGCTACCTGGATGGGCGGAAGGTGGAACTCTCTGCGAACAACATCACCGTTGAAAAGGTTTGCACGAAAGGTTGCCCCCAAGGTTCGGTGCTTGGTCCGACACTTTGGAACTGCATTGTAGATGTCCTGTTGGAGGAACAGCTTCCTGAAGGCTGTGATGTCATTGCGTATGCGGACGACCTTACCTTTGTGGTGACGTCCTCCACCAGGGCTGACTTGCGCCTGCGCTCCCAGCAGTGCCTTGATATCCTACAGCAATGGGCCGCTTCACAGAAGCTTGTGATATCGTCCACTAAGTCCACCTTCATGGTTAACCGTTCGCCTCCACGCATTCACCACCGGGACCTCATGTTCTATATAGGCAATACAAGATTGAGCCAGTCCACAAGCATAAGGTACTTAGGTGTTGTACTAGACCGGCGACTTACATTTGAAAAGCATGCAGACCATGTGCGGAAGAAGGTGCGTGCTCTGATAAATACTCTCCGATGTAAATGTAGGGCATCCTGGGATTTGGACGTTACTGACTCCCTCCATAGTATCTATAAGTCTGTTATTGTCCCTATTGTGTCCCATGGTGCAGAATTGTGGCAGCACAGGCTCTGCATGGTTAATATGAAGAGGAAATTTGATTCCATTTATGGTATGTGTTGCCGTGCTGTTTGCAAAGGGTACAGCTTCCTCTCTAATGACGCCGCGGGCATCCTGGCTGGCATCCCTCCCCTGGACCTTGAGATACAGAAGAGGACTTGCCTCAAGGGATTACGCAAATTTGGCTCCGCCCCATTTGAGGCTGATATCCTTTTTTTGGCTGATTTCCCCAGTCTCACCCATGCCAAGGAGTACCTGGCACTCCGCATCTTTGACTGCTGGCAGGATCGATGGGATTGCTCCACTAAAGGTCGGATTACCTACTGCTTCTCGCCCCGGATTCCGGAGATGCCTCGCTCTCTCTCTTTCTATGCTACCCAGTTTTTGTCAGGCCATGGTAACTTTGCTGTTCATCTACATCGGATTGGAAAACGTGACCACCCGAACTGCTCGGTGTGCCCTGATGATGTTGACGACCCTGTTCACCGCCTTCTTGCCTGTCCACTTTTTAATGAAGCTCGGACTGCCTTGCAGGCCCAGTTGCTAGTCTGGCCCCCGCCTCTAGAATCTGCGCTTTTTTGGGATCCTGCGTGGATCTTTCCTTTTACGGTGGCAATAGAATGACCCACTTGCCACCTGCTCCTATGCCTTCCCTTGGCTTTGACGTCATGGTGATGTTACCTTTCCTGCACTTTACTGGTTCCCTAATGCGTCCTCGTTCTAGGCAATTTTGCCCCTATTGTCTTCGACAGTTTTTACATAATTTTTAATATTATATTTTTGCTATAGTAACTGTAATTAATATTAATTCTGTAATATTGCGTTCAATTTGACGCTGGTCTGAGTATTATATGCGCTGTTGGGAGCCTTTTGGTGTTGTTAACACAAGTCATGTTGAAAATTTATTTCATGATTAACTGATTCAGCTTCCGTTATTGCGATTTATAAGAACATTATGTTACCTTTTAAAGATTATTTTGCAGTTTCCACGCCGATTGCAGATTTTTGTTAATGAACACAAATGATTATACTTACAACTTATTTCACGAATATGATTCAACTTCCGTTATTCCGATTTATAAGAAGAGGATGTTATTGACTTTTGCAAATTCTTTTGCAATTTCCTGGGCGATTACGGATTTTTCTGTCAAATTTACAATTTAACTTGTGATTGCTGATTCATGAGAACAGGATGTTATGGTCGCCAACATACATATAAAATTGAGAAGCACGGCTTCCCATTTTCATAACTCTTTGCAGTTCGGTCTTAGATCGGTAGGTATAGACACACCATTAGAAGTTATTACTACTGGCTTGTGCCTTACCTAATCAAAGTTTCTGTGAATTTAAATGTGTATCTGTGTATAAAACCATACTATATAATACTTCCACCACGGTGTCTATCTTCCGTCAAGTGACAATTTTATATACGTTATGGATTATCGCAAAGATTCTAAGAAGAGACTTTATTTAATTGCAAAGCGTAAAAAAAATGATGGCGCTAATTATTTAGAAATGTGGAGGTAAGTCTTTCTTTAAACAGACTATAGTTAACTAAAAGAAACAAATCTTTTTACCGCTTTCACGTAAATGTCTGTTACAGGAAAAAGTTAAAAAGGGAAACACCTGTTTCAACCGAAGAAAATACAGTTTTGACTAAAAATTTACCATCGACTTCGACTTCTTTATGTAATCCGATAGATGATAATAATTATTGAGATATGGCGACTTCTTGTGGACCATCAGTTTCTGAACTAATTACAAGTGAACCAAACAGCATACACGACTTGTACTGCAGTAGATCCCCCGAATAAACAAATGTGGTGGTTCCGGACGGTCAAAAGTTTAGAAAAGAAATTACCATTGAAGGAAGAAGGATTTTGGATTTCGGTTATTTTTTCACCCAATTGGTTCAGTTAAAAAATCACAGTCACGTATTAAACTGCAGATTAGAAAATATGGTTTTCGTAAACGAATTAAAAAAAGGTTAAATCTCAACATTCAGCCTTAAATGCAATATGAGTAATTTTGAAGGCACAATCGGTACTGCTGATCCTGAATTAAAAATAGATGTAAATACAAGCATTGTACAAGGAATTACATCAATAGGTTGTGGATATCAAAATATGAAAGAACTCTTCAGTTCATTAAATGTACCAACAGTCTCAGCTGGAAAATTTAAGAATACTCAAGACAAAGTATTCGATTTAATAGAAGAGAGCGCTGGTAGCGAAATGAATAAAGCTGCAGAAGAAGAAAAGGATCTTGCAATTGCAGCTGGTGACGTTGGTCCTGATGGGGTTCCAGAAATCACAGTTGTCTGCGATGGTACTAGGGGAAAGCGATCCTACAGATCGAAGTACTGATCACTTTCTGGAGCTGCTGCCATAATCGGATTAAGAACAAGGAAAGTGTTGTATATTGGGGTCAAAAATAAATATTGTGTAGCATGTGCAAGAACGTATAACAGCAATAAGGAGCCAGCTTCACACCGTTGTTTTAAAAATTGGACTGGCTCGTCCAGTTCTATGGAAGCTGCAATACTAGTGGATGGATTTAGAGAGAGCAAAAATATGTATGGTTTACGATATAGTAAATTCATAGGAGATGGTGACAGCAGTTGCTACAAGAAGTTGTTGGAAGCTCATCCTTATAGAAAGACAATACAAAAAATCGAGTGTCGTAACCATTTATTGAGAAATTTTTCCACCACACTGAAAGACTTGTCAAATTCTACAAAAAGTGGACCCCTCCATTTAAGGCGAAAAGTGAGTACAAATATTATAAAAATGCGTATAGCAGTTCTGAAGGCTATAAAGTAGCGCAAAACAAGAGGAATTAACAATTATCCCCATCTTAGTCGAGATATTATCAACATTCCCAGTCATATTTTTGGTGAACATAAGAAATGTGCAGAACTAGGATATTTTTGTTTTAAAAACAGCACCCGATGATGATATTTTAGTGCCCGAATTAACAAGGGAGGGTTTGTATCCTAAAATTATGAACATAAAACCTTTTCTATCAAATCATTCAAGAACTATAATATATGATGTCGACAGCAACACTGTTGAACAGTTCAACAACGTGATTTGTAAACATATAAGTGAGAAACGCATCAACTACGCATTAGGAAGACAATATGAAAATCGATGTTCAGCGTCTGTCATTTCGTATAACACAAAAAGACGGCTTACTATATACTCTTCACAAATCATTATGTGGAAAAAGTCCTGGTAATTCGTACAAAAAATTTGAGCTTCGTAGGAATCTTGCCATCAGTCAACTGATTACGGAGAAAAGTGTCAAAAACCTGATCTGTCTTGCCATGAATTTGAAGAAACCAAAAATTTGTTTCTAGAATCTTTAAAAAGGACGCTCTCGGAAATTCAAGAACTGGAGGAAAGAACGAGAAGTCAAGCCAACAGTATTGAATGGCGAGATGAAAGGAGGAAATTACTCACTGCATCCCATTTTGGCACTATATGTAAACGAAGACAAACGACAAATTGGGCAAACTTAGTTTCGTTATTGCTGTATAAGGACATTATAAGCACTGCCGCAACAGAATATGGTATACAGCATGAAAATACTGCAAAACTGGACTTAATGAAGGAACAAAATATTAAAGTCATACGGTGTGGTCTATTTATCGACTCGAAAACTCGAAAAACAATTCTTAGGAGCTTCCCCGGATGGCCTGATAGGAGACAAAGGGTTAGTAGAAATAAAATGCCCCTTTTCAGCAAGAAACAAATTACATTCTGGAAACTAAGTGGCGTTAGTCTAGAAGTGAACAAAAAACACAATTGGTTTTATCAGATACAGGGCCAACTTCACATTACCAAAAGAGACTACTGCATCCTCACAGTTTGGACACCCTTAGGAATAAAAACTGAGACCATTCTACGTGACGACTCATTTTGGAATGAAATTTACCCAAAATTAGAAATTTTTTATTTTGATTGCTTATTACCGGAGTTGGTAGATCCTAGGGGGTCAAGAAGTTTTCCTATTCGCGAACCAAAATAATATGGTGTAGTTATGATATGTTCTCCACATGATTTATAGACGTTCTTTGAAAATTTATTTTTTTGACTTAGAATTACGTTTTTTGTTTGGCTACTAGTGGTACATACAATCGAATCTAAGTATTACAGCGCAAAAATTAATGTGGGCCGACACGTAATAATACTATAATGATTAAATTAAGTTAAGCGTGTAATAGTATATTACATACCGAGGCGGAAAGTATTTCATTCCTGTCGGGAGAAGTATAAGTTTACCGAAAGGCGTAGTCTTGAGGTGAACTAGTTCTCGAGACACAGGAATGATACTTTCCCGAGGTTTGTATACTATACTATACGCAATCAATCATTTAATAAAACAAGCAACATTATAATAATAAAAAAAAATTAATAAATAATTGATTGCGTTTACAGTCCATGCAAATAAGGATAAACACGAGATAGGAAGAAACTTCGCTGCGCATTCGGCAATATTCGACATAAATATAAATATTCAGCTGGTAAAATTGTAGGTTTAAAGTATGTATTTTGAAGTATTCACAGAAGTTATAATTTCAGCATTACGTAGTTATAAAGTATTAAATCAATGTACCTAGTTATAATAATTATGAATAAAATTATTTTGCTAAACATTATTCTCTACTTGATATTTTAATATTTTGAAACTTTCTCATTTTTACATTCGCGCCTAAATATTCTCTCAAAGATTGACACATTTATGTGTAACGTTAAAGAGAAAAAACACATTTTATTCTTAGAAATTATTCGCGATATAACAAACATTCAAATTATGGAAATACTTGGAATGTATTTCCATAATTTGATTTTTCTTTTAAATGCGAAACAATTGTTTTTGGTGATGTTCATAAAAAATATGGTTAATTTCGATGTGAATTTAGGTCAGTCAACCCAAAGTGAAGTATGTCGCATTGTAAACCTTTTTCACCATTCAAGCAAAAATTACCCTGTAAGGTTCAAAGAATATAAGAAACGAACCGCAATAAACCCATAAAACCCATAAAATCTTTCTGACAAATGTACATTTACACGCTTCTTAAATAATACTCTTGTTCAATATGTTCATACATTTAAACCAATTTTGCAAGAAAACGGGAAAAAATTTCCAATACTGCAGAATAATAAAAAAATAAATCTTCGACAATATTGTACAACTATCAGCTGCAGTAATAAAATAAACTATAATCGTTATAGGTAGCTATTCCTAGTGGTGGTCCCTTTATTGTACGATTCACTGACTTGATGCCTACTTCAAACTGTTTTATTATTAGCGTTAATTTTGCAGTTTGCGTTTGGTTATGGACCAAAATCAATTCTTTTGAGAACTAATTTTGCCTAGTAAGTAATTTGTTTCATTGAGGTGATATAATAACATCAAGTGTTAATTTTTTATTATTACCGTTGATTTTGTGATCTTTTAACGCTTCAAAATGAATACAATATATGGTTATTATATCAATTTGGAGGAAGATATGTAACGTAAAGATGAACTAAAAATTGAAAGACGGTTTTTAAGAAATATATGTGAATCTTTCAATGTACCGGACTGCGAGTTTAAAAGAATGTGTCAGTCTCGTATAAATGAGGAACTAGTATAATTCAAAATATTAATAATTTAAAATTACTGTTGTTACAAGCATACATTGTAACCTAACTACAAACCGTTGTTATGAAATAATTAATATCTCTTAATTGATAAAAAAATATGCATTTAAAATATTCCAATAGAATGATCGAGTAAGTTTATTTTAAATGCGAGAAAAATGTTAGATGTAACTTATAAAATATTAGTAATATAACGAGTGTTGAAACTATTTATTATACACACGTTACGGTTACATACACAAGTACAGATGAAAATGGTTGTAGTCCTTTAAAGGACTGGCCCGCGCCTCTAGTCTTCGATCTCCCTGGTAATGTCCAACGCTGGAGCTGTTACCGGGGAGTTGTCGGGGATTTTGAGACGGGGATCGACACAATTGTAGACTAACGATGGATCTTCAATAGTCCTGGAAGGACTGACCGGCTTCTCTGTCCTTCTAGTTTCAAGGGTAATGTTCAACGCTGGAGCTGTTACCCTGAAGTAGTCGGTGCGAGAAGCTGATCACTTCTAGCGTTATCGGAGCTCGTAAGCTCCTTTTATAGGGCTGGAGGGTAGGCGTGTCTTCGTGCTGTCGAATTGTGGGAGAATCCCATTGGTCGGAGGTGTGCTGGTGGGGGAATCCGATAGTGGGAGTTGTGCAGGTGGCGCTCTCGTGTGCGGAGCGCTTCTAACTAATAGAAGTCTGTTACAGTAATATAAATTTCTTTTTGTTCACAATTCTACAAAATATATTTTTATAACACATTTCATGCTTCAAAATTTTAGATTTTCGAATATTTCATTGTTTTGACCCAAATGCCGTCCTTAAAGCAGGTAAATTTTGCTTCCCGCTATTGTATGTGTTCACAAGAGGCTCAACCAGTAAGAAAGAACGACTCCGAAAAGCACTGTAGTTAGACAGAGGTAAAAAATTACAAAGAGATAAGCCAGTGGTTGCAAGGTGTTTTTACCGAGCTTTGGCTCGGACGAGTCGAAAATGTACGATATTACGAGCGACAGACGAGCGTACACACAGGAAAGAAATCCATGGTTGATCGGCTTACAAAGGGCCGGTGCCGAATACAAATACTGTGAAATGTTTCCATATTCCGTCTAGCGAGCTCAGCCCGAACTATTCGAAAATATACGATTGTTCAAGCGACACACGCGCGATAAGTTAAAGGAGGAGTTCTCATCCCTATCGGCTTACGGAGTACCGGTGCTGTACATCTAACCAGCGTTAAGATAGTTTCGTTTGTGGTAACTGCAAGGAGCTCAGCTTCCAGGCCGAGGAGGACCGCAAGAACCACGAACGCATGCAAGACCTTGTCGACAAACTCCAACAGAAAATCAAGACGTACAAGAGACAGATTGAGCAGGCCGAGGAGATCGTCGCACTTAATCTTGCCAAGTTCCGCAAGGCGCAACAGAAACTCGAGGAGGCCGAAGAACGCGCCGACCTCGCTGAACAAGCCATCGCCAAATTTAGTGCCTAGGAACGTGCTGGATCCGCAGCACGAGGAGAAGCCCAGCGGTAAGTTCGTTGCTTGTTAATTTCTTTGAAAAGAAATTGAAAATTTTCTCTTGTGCCAATTGTAGCAGAAGAGGGCAATGGGGTTGGTGGAGTAAAGCCATAATCTTGTAAGTGGGACTGAATTTTTTGAACCCTCTGTTTTGTTGAGACACATTTTATCTTTTCTTGTGACTGTTTTGGTGTTTTAACGTTCGGGCGTTTACTAACTTGTGTTGTTCTTTCAGCCCCCGAGACCGACTCGTTCCCACCTGGATGGTCTTGATGAATTTTAAACAGCGGTGTGTGGACAGAACACAAAATTCTAATTTTACTATTTATATCGTAATTATTTTTTGTTTTCACACATGTACTTATTATTTATAATAATTCCGTAACACCTGGAAGTTTAGAAGTTTAC
Source organism: Dascillus cervinus (assembly GCA_949768715.1). Classification (NCBI taxonomy): domain Eukaryota; kingdom Metazoa; phylum Arthropoda; class Insecta; order Coleoptera; family Dascillidae; genus Dascillus; species Dascillus cervinus. Next base: position 29,003,336 of record OX458323.1, read on the forward strand.
AAAAAATTTCAAAAAACAAGAGACACGTACTGCCATGATACAGCCCTAAATTTCTCTATTTGTTTAATGTAATTGTATGTGTAAACTGTATAGCTTAAAAAAAATCTTTTTAAGTTATAATTTAATGTTAACTTATTGTAGTCAGAACTATTAAAAACTATTTGGTAAAAATTCAATGTAAAAAAAAATTGTTTTAGAAGATTTTAAGACATTTAGAATTGCCGTGTGATGTCACTGGCCCCGGCCCAAGTGACCGGCATATCTTGTTCGTGTAAAAGTTACTCGCTTCACACAATGATTTATCTACCTAAAAATTATATTGTTAATGCTTACATGAGACTGTGTGAATGGTTGTGCCAAAGACGATAAAAGAATTAGAATTTACAGTCAGGTATATAATATGAATATAGCTCATTCAATAGTACTTTCTGGAGGACTTTTTATGTTCCAAAGAAGTAACCTCTATTGACATAGTGCTGAGGATTTCCGGTTGTTACAATAAAATCTAGTACTGGACGTCTTCAATTTCGTTACATGAGGAAATATAAAATTTAATAGCCATTCCGTCCGCAGCGTGAAATCAAACACTTTAACTTATTATGTTTTTTATTACAGCGCAAAGCAATAACATTGTGACATAACACTTTCATCTATTCACAAGTCTTTACACAAATTGTAACCACAACTTTCAAAGAATACTGTTTACCAGTGTTTCATAATTAACATCCAAAATGGCGTTCTTTTGAATATTTTTATTAATTTGGATTATCTAGACGCTGTTCGTTGTTTTATGTAACAATTGTCAAAATGTCGCGTCCAAGTTGAAAAAAAATTTGTTATAAAGAAATTATGTTAAATTTCATCAGTTTTTTCTTCAAAGTCTCATATATTTCATCACAACCTGAAAAACTTTATATTACCAATAAACACGAAAGTGCCTACGCACAATTACTATTTTTTTTTAATATGAGCAGACAAGAAATGTTACGAGCAAGTCAGATGAGTGAAGTACTACCCTTAGAGAATGTGGTATTTCTGCATGAGAAGTTAAGTAAAAATTATGATGACCGTTATTTGGTCGATTTAGCTACCGCTATGAGAAGTTACGGTCATCCGGTTACAATTAATACTTCCGATTTTGACGAAAATGATTGTCTACAAGAACTTAATGTAAGCTGCATATATATAAAAAATATTCTAATATGTTTAAACGGCCATTTTTAGCCCCGAACCAGCCAATTAACAGTAAAATTCTCAGGATGGTGGCTGCCCAACAGTTTGTTCGGAAATTTCAAAAACTGCATGATACGAATAAAGGCAGCGTGGAGGGCTTTAAGATTGGTGTTTTTACCACCTAAACCAAGACCAGCTGTGATCTTCGTAGATGGTGATGTAGTGGCCCTACCGATACTTTACTTTTTCACACATTCAAAAGTAGTTTATCTCCATAACTTTCCTCAGTTACAAGAGGCGCAGGTATATCATGAATCATTAAAGATAATACCTGATTTATTTACCGCGAAAGCAATCAAGTGCGCTCACGAAATAATCGTGCGATCCGAAGAGCTGGCTGTTCTATTTAAAAGATCATTTCCAAGCATCAAAAAAGAAATTCAAATTTGTTATCCCTGCGTCGACACTGGGTACTGGAAACAAAGGGTTACCAATATACAGAGGATAGTTCCCGATCTGCCGAAAAAAACTATTTTATTCGTCGTTTTCGGGGAATATCGTCAGAGCTCTAATCTTAAATTAGCATTAGACGCTTTAGAGCAACTACTTTTGATGATCGAGGACGATTCGCTAAAACAACAGGTGCATATGATCGTAGCCGGACATTGCAGTGAACGTTCGGTGCAGCAAAAAATATTTTACGCAGAGCTATTGCAAGCGACTAAGGAAAAAATGTACGCATCTAATGTTACCTTCCTCCGACAACTTCCTACCGTTCACATGAAAACACTCATAGAAAAATCGGTCGCCGTAGTTCATCCAGTGAAAAACGATTTTTATTCGGCAGCTATTTTAGCAGCTATGAATCTTGGAAGGCCCATAATTGCGACCAATACCGGTTTCGCTGCTGAGGTATTGATACATCGACTGTCTGCCATATTAGTCGAACCTGATGCAGGGAAATTTGCAGCTGCCATGTACAAAATCATGCTTAAACCTACACTGCAGAGGTATCTAAGCGATATGGCGAAAGATAAATTTCAAATACACTACAGCTTCGATAGCTTAACAAGAAAATTGAACAAATTACTTTCAGATTCAACGAACGATTTTAATAAATTTAATTAACTATTTTCACAATAAATGTAAAATATAAAAAGTAAAATAAACAAGAATCACTTTTGATTCCAAGTAAATATTTGTTCACTCACCGTGTAATCTCAGTTCTTGGCTTCGTTTCGTTTCGTTTCGTACAGAAGAAGTCTACATTGCGCCAATTCCAATTTTATTAAAGCATGTTGTCTACACGGCGGTGAATGATCCTCATTGTGGGAAATTTCACGTTTTCAAGAATACGTATTGTTAGATCTTTACCATGCACGCACGCACCAGACAGCAACAGAAACTGGCCTTATACGTACTTTTGTTTTTAAATTTTTACGGTATGTTGCTCGACATTAAGAAACCGAAATGCGATAAGTTTTATATTAGTCCAAAATTTCTTGCTTTATTAATTTTAACTGCGAAATTTGGTCACCATTTTTTATTTTTTTTTGTTACGCTCGAAGTAATTGATCGTACGTTGGTAATAGTTAAATGTTTGGGAATTAAACCGAAAATTCGGTATAATAAATCTAAACAATCAAACAGAACTCATTTGGAACATACAGAGATCAATTTGGAAATGTTAAATCAACAACTAAAGTCCGCCCAGTGTCGGAAGACCGAGGAATAGTTATTTATTTTCCGTTTTTTAACGGTGCTGGTATATGATGAATTATTTACCGACCCAGACCGCAGTCGTAAAGCAAATAGACAGCTTTTAAGTGGGGCCAAACTGGATTTTTCGGCGATTCTGAGTTGAGCTTTTAAGTGGTTAGAAAAATATTAAAATAGTATATTATGCAACAAGCCAACGCCATCTTTATTTTACAAGCCGTGAACTAAGAAATTTGGCAGCAGTGTTGCTAGGCGGACATTTTGCGTTCTTCAGTTCAGCATTGCATCATTGAGTTGTTGTTGATATTGTTATAAAGTGCAGTTAACGTTAGATAGTTGTGGTATTTCCAAACCTGTGTGTATTTATCAGAATATTTAACTTAATAATTTGATATTCGACAATATAGAAAGTAAGTACATTTAACCTTTGGTTCATGCTTTTCACATGAAAACTTTTTAGATGACTAGAAAATGTTGTGTCCCAAGCTGCAAATCGAATTACGAAAGTGTATCCGTAAAGGGGCAAGCTGCAGTTACTACGTTTTCATTTCCAAAAGATGAAGAAACGAAAAAGAAATGGCTCGAGCTATCCCGAGGAAAAATTGGCAGCCTACGAAGTATTCATCTGTTTGTATAAAACATTTTAACGAAAATGATGTTATATTAGATCAGATATACAAAAACGGGTCAACTGTTACTACGTTGCTATTAGCACACCCAAAATTAAAGGAAGACGCTGTACCCACAATTTTTCAAAATCTTCCAGTTTATCTGTCTTCAACTTCAATAGTAGTTAGACGAAAAGACCCTGAAGTAAGTAGGAAAGCGTTGCAATCAAAAGAAGCTGGAAAAATTGAAGAATTTGTAAAATCTGATATTATAAATGACTTTACAAATTTTCTTGACACTTTTCAAACAAAACTAAATGGTATAAACAGTGAAACAAAGTGGAACTTTAAAATTAAGAGCAACTTTGGTGTTTGGCTGTATTTATTAAATATTGAGTGTTCTAATAGTTCTTCTGAAAGTGAAACTGAGTTAAGTGCCGCCGAAATTTTATGTAGTGTTCTTGTGAAAAGTGATTTAACATTAAAACTCTTTATTGGAAAAGAAGAAATTTCTGCTCATGATTTGAACTGGATTCTCCCTTGTGATTTAAAATTATCTCGATGGTCGCAACTTGAAAATATATTAGTTAGGTATGCCAACGTAAGTCAACACAATTTAAGGACTCGATCTTTTGAATTTTTCTTGCAAAAGTCGTATGAAAATTTAGTTACGTGTAACGAAAAAGCTGAAGAAATGGAAGACTATCAACATAAAAAACAATTGGAACTTTTAATTGATCAGTTAAACATGATATTGTTAAAAAGACGAAAATATTCCCCAGCAACTATTTTGTTTGCATTTATGGCTTATTCATATTCATCGTCTTGTTACATGCTCTTACAAGATCATTTGCTGCTGCCTAGTAAACGATATTTACAACAAATATCTTCTAGATTTAATGTAAAACCAGACAAAAATCTTTCAAATACAAGTCACTATTTGAAACAAATTTCCAAAAACTTGACTGTTCGAGAAAAATATACAATATTACAAATTGATGAAATTTATGTGAAATCTAAGTTAGATTTTAAAGCCAATGGAATTGTTGGCAGTTCAGAAAATAATGCTAAGGATCTGGCAAAAACTATTTAAACTTTTATGATCTCTTCTGCTTTTGGTAATTTTAGTGAAGTTATTCGACTAGTTCCTGTGAATAACACAACAGGAGATCAGTTAAAGATACTCGTTAATGAGGTAATTGAATTTGTTCAAAAATGTGGTTTTCCTATAGTTGCGATACTAACTGATAACAATAGAATAAATCAGAATATGTTCACTTTAATTTCTTCAAACGAATCTATGCCAAATCCATGCTTCCCTGATATTAATACTTACCTATCGTATGACACTGTTCACATTTTTAAAAATGTTAGGAATAATTGGTTGAACAAAAAAGATACTTTTCACACTTTAATATATCCTGATTTTGAAAATTATACAATAAAACGGTATGCATGTTTCGAACATTTGCGACTATTTTTCAAGGACGAGCAAAATAAGTTAATTAAAAAGCATATAAGTTGAGCTATAAAACTTTGTATCCCTCAAATTTAGAGAGACAAAACGTTTTGTTAGTGGATAATGTTTTTCATGTCAACTATTGCTGCTTTTACAAACGGAAGAAAAATGTACAGATACTGCAAATTTTTTACAAATTTTCCGCATCTGGTGGGATATTGTAAATTCTAAAAACCCTATCGTAGGAAAAATAAAAAGAAATGAATGGGCAGGACCAGTTTGTAGTATTGAGGATGAAAAGTTATTGTTTTTGAAACGTTTTTTGTCTTGGATAGAAGCATGGCAGTCTTTCAAGGACAAAGCTGGCTTAAGCTCCGACACATTTGAAGCAATAAGAAGAGCATCTCAAGTGTTATGTAAAATTGCTAACGATGCTTTAACAAAATTTAATGTTTCGTATGTACTCTTGGGGAAATTTCAAACAGACAAGTTAGAGAAAAGGTTTGGAATGTACAGACGACTATCTGGATCAAACTATAATGTATCAGTTAGGCAAGTAATTGAATCAGAAAACAAATTACGAATAAGACATATTTTGAAAATGATCAATAAAAAAGAAGCATGCTTTAGCAACTTTGCTAATGAAAGTACTGAATCAAATTTATATAATGTTGACATTGATCAATTTCGCCCCATTATGACTTCAAATTATCTTGAATTATGTGAAATCGAGGAATCAAGCTGCATATATGTTTGTGGCTATGGAGCACGATCTGTTTGCAAAAAACTGGAATGTACTGCCTGTGTTTTTTTATTTGAGGAAGGACGCGGTAGTAATGTTTGCAACGAATATTTTGACTTTTTACAGCGAGGTGGCTTAAGTGTACCATGTTACCATGTTAAGTGTGTTTTCTCTCATATGTATGCTTTGTTAGAATATATTGTAGCTAATAGCGTGTGGGAAACAAAATTTTTGCAATCTTTTGCAATCAAAAGGTATTTTAATTCAACTGACACAGTTAAGCTTAAATTCCAATAACTTTTTTCAACAATTTGAATTACATTGTCTGTGTGGCAACGATGTTTCTAGATTGTTTAAAACATTGTATTCTGTTTTTGCAAATATCCTGTTGAATAACTACACAAAATATTCAAAAGAAACAAATGGCACTAAAAATTTAGAGAAAAAAAGGAAATTAGCTACGCTAACAAAAGAGAAGAATAAACTTTAAAAATATGTTATTTGTAAATAATGTTATTTGTAAATAATGTTATTTAATGTTTAATAAATACCACAAAATAAAATTTCCTGCCCTTACTAACTTTTGTTTTATTTCTTAATACTATCAGAATAATGATGTAGTATGGATCATTTCATGTTAGTTATTTTTTAATAAGTTTCGATTGCAACCGACGTGCAATGATACCCGGCCTACTTCTGTGCATTAATGCGGTGTTGCCAAGCATGGCTTCACGGCTTGTAAATAAAGATGGCGTTGAACAAGCACAAAATGATGCTCATTTTGCACGAGTATGAATTGCAGTACGAGTCGAAGACTCGTACTGCAGCAATTCATACGAGTGTAAAATTGCCATTTTGTGCGCGTTGCATACTGCACTTTTTCTACGATAACCTCTGCTAACGCGTTTAACATACTTTGCGTTTTGATCTCCGTTCCACTCCAAAAAGAGGTTATAAGCGCGTTGATACATTTTCTTAGACGTTTCCGGTAATAAATTTAATGTTGTGAACTTTGCAACTTCAGTTATGTTTGGAGGTGTTAATTCCAAGTCATTATCACTATCACTTTCCATATTAATTGTAAGAGTTATCGAAAATAACTACGAAATTATTATCTGCAACGTACAAAAATGTTGACAGAAGCAAACTGATGACATTCGATTTTCTAGGCCGCCTTAATATTTGTGACCAAAAACAGTGAACCGAACACGAAATATTTCATTTCGCATTTGTTGCCTAGCAACCGATGCGAAATGAAATTCTGTACAAAATGTAGTTGTTTATGATTGAATTTACGCTCGTGAAATAACATATTTCGATGTTGTCGTAGAAAAATAAGTTTAAGTAATCGCCCCGTGCGATTTTTGTTTCCTCGCCCACATTCGGCATCAAACTAAGTCCCCCCTACTAAGATGCACTTGTGTACAAAATTTGGTGACTTTGGGACACTTCTCCCCCCCCCCCGGTCGGCACCAAACTTTACAGGTACACTCTCCAGGTTATGTTAGAGTATTCCTGAAAATTTCATCAAAATCGGTTCAGCGGTTTCCGAATCTATAAGCTACATCCATACATACATACACACAGAAAGAAATAGTCAGTCTAATGGTAAAAAAACGTGTATTTGCAGCTGATTTATTTATGTTTAAGTATTTAAATTCTCTAAAAGTACACTTTATTAACTATAGCTGACCCGACAGACATTGTCCTGTCCAAATTTCAATAAAAAGCACTTAAAGTTTTTCGAAAATTTTCAATTTTTTAATTTAAATAGATAATTGTACATTCAACCTTCTGTAGGCTACAATACATTTAATCATATTACAGTTACCACCCCATGATGATACAATCATACCTATCAGATCGCTACATCGTTACTTCTCACGGAGAACGGATTAACGTAACCAGCGGTGTTCCACAGGGTTCGGTTCTTGGCCCAACCCTTTGGAACATATTTTATAACGAGATATTAGAGCTCAACATGGGAAAAGATGTGACACTCGTAGCGTACGCAGACGATTTAGCGATAGTTGTGGAGGCTAAATCTGAAGATGCGCTACGAGCGGAAGCACAATACGCCTTCGTCCGAATTAAACGCAAATTAGAGGATATGGGGATCAAGATCGCCCTGCAAAAAACCGAAATGGTACTTTTGGCAGGGAGAAGGAAAATAAAAAGCCTACCGATTGTTATCGATGGCTTTAGGTTAGATAGCTCGGGTGCTATTAAATATATGGGTGTATGGTTAGATAAAGACGTTAAATTAACTACACACGTCAAAGAGGTATGCCTAAGGGGTACTAAATTAGCCGCAACGCTTTCAAAGCTAATGCCGAACATCGGAGGTCCGAAAGCTGGCAAACGCAGAGTACTTTCCTCGGTGGTTATTTCCGTGATTTTGTACGGCGCCCCTGTCTGGATAAAGGCCCTAAGATTCGAGCGTTATATAAAAACTTGCTAGCCATAAGAGTAACATCCGCATACAGAACAATATCCACGAGGGCGGTGCGGGTGTTTGTCAGAATGCCTCCTTTGTGGATGAAAGCGAACGTAAGATCGGAAATTTATTTAAGGGGCAGAGATCATACCTTTTTGGCAAATGAATCTTTAATGATATCTTGGCAAGAGCAATGGGACGAATATTTAGGTTGGGCGAAAATTTTTGTCAAAGATATTAGAAAATGGTACAATTGTAAGTGGGTAGAAATGGATTATTTTTTAACACAATCCATGTCCGGACACGGAACTTTCGGGAAATATTTCAAATGGATAAAAAAGGCGGATGTCGATACTTGCTGGTTTTGCCAGCAAGTAGACACGCCAGAACATACTTTATTCATTTGTGACGAATGGGAAAGCATCCGAAGAGATGCTAGGATTAATATGGACTGCAATATAGACCAGAATAATATTTCTGAATTGTTATTGGATTTCGAGGAATCTTGGGAAACAGTAACCAACATGATGCGGGATATTATGCGGGGAAAACAGCAAGAGGAATTTCGTAGAGAGGAACTTGTCAGAGATGATGTGATATCAGATTCTGACGAAGATTAAAGGTTGTAAGAATGAGAGAATGAATGAGTATGGAGTATTTTGAATAATTTTTTGATTGACTGTCACTGTCAAACATTTCTTGATCGGGAATTTTTCGTAATTTTCGCTCGGGAAGCGTATTTATCGTAATTATTAGGAACGGATAAGTCTGATTTAATTTTGTAAAGTCGCGGGACGGGTCCGATCCGTTCATTTTCAAAAGTTATCGCGAAAATTGTAAAATTTGGAAAAGTAAAAAAAAAATTATTCAATATAATACTTTGATTTTTGATTAAGAATTAAAAATTCTAAGCTTCCTTGGTTTAACATTTTTATTTCTTATTTATTTTCGTTTAATTTCTTGAATTATTATATTTAATCACTCTTTTTGAGTCATTCAGGTTCAAGTTCACGTGAAGCCTTGACAGCCAACGGGTCCATTACCGGTGCTGATGAAATTGCTGATTAAAAATAATTTTATACAATTTTACAATTTTTTTCATAGAAATTTAGGGAATTAGACGTGGGCTAGAGATGAATCTAGGAAAAGGCGAACGTTGTATAACAACGGTGTTGGCGGGATGCACTTGGCATCGAGAGCAGCACAGCCTGAAGTAATGCCGATAGGCGGCTTCCAGACTGTGTGGAGCTATGAAGGGGTGCGTTTAGTGGGTAGCGACCCATTCAGGGGGAACCCTACAGTACCGGGCATCTTCGAACTTAAGCCCCGGTCTTCCGTTAAGGAATATTAATACCTCTATATATATTTTTTAAAAATTTAAAAAAGGGTCACCAAAAAAATAGAAAAAATGTTGCTTAAAGTTTGGATAACTTAAAACTCACTAGAAGTGTTATGGTAAACCAAAAGTTACCAGTGTATAATATTGCCTTTACAACTGTTATAGGGGTGTTTTTCTAATATTTGACTCAATTTTTTCCACTTTACATAATTGTTAAATATTCCAATTTGAAAAATTTTAGGTATTTTATTTTTTAAGTACTGTTGAATTTAATGAATAATATGTAACCAACGTACAATTTAATTTGCAGTAGTTATCCGGAAGTTGTTCAAGAAGTTTATGCTGTCTAAAACAACTTTCATTATACTAATATCACCTTTAACTAATTGTCACCGAACAGCAGTAACAGCTTAAGCCCATTAATCTTTTTTTTAAACACTCAAGCTTGCGTTTTTGAACAGCTCACAAAATTCTTGGCGGACACAAAAAGCTTTTCGCATCGCGCACACACGTGAATCGTACACCATTGGACAAATTAAATGAGATACGGCGTTCAAACGCTCGCAGGCGGTTTTGCAAGGGTGTTTCGATGGTTGTCTACAAATTTGAAGCCCGTATTCAGTAAAATTGTCAGGGCTCCATCAAAATAAAAAAATTGTGGAAACAATTCAAACGGTGGGCGCGTTCAGGAAAGTTGACGTGTATTGGAGAAAATCGTTCGTCTCCGAAATAAAAGCTTGGGAATTTTTTAAAATGTTTACGGAAACGACTTTATATAATTAGTTCTTATACACAGTTTATGAATAAAAATGTTTTAAACAACTTTTCATCAACTTTAAAATTTCGTAAATTTTTGTTGGTGAAATAAAAAAATTTGTAATCGCGTGTTTGTTAACAAGAAACATTATACAGGTTGTATTATATTAAGTGTTCACCATTGGTAACTTTGTTAATTATTGGAATTGCAAAGTCGGTTAAATTAGCAAAGAATTAGTGTTTTTTCCGCTGATTACCATTATGAAACCAAAAAAACAATCGAACGTCAACTGTTCGAGATATTCACGAAAATAACATTTTTTTAAATGGAATGCCCTATCCTTTTTTGCATATTGTGAAAGAATATTTAATTTTGAGTGAAAAAGTCTTAATGCACTATTACGATTAAATTAACTATCGAGAAGTTACAAGCAATTGAATTTTTTATTTCAATTAATTACAAAAATCACGTAGGCACTGAAACAATTGAAAATTGTAATTATTAAAACGTCAAAAACAATTGAATGAATGTGTTAGTTAATATTTTCATCAAACATTAACGTGGTATATTCAACATTTATTACTTTTGGTATGATTTAGTAACAGCTGTGTTCAATTTTGGTTCCCGACATGGCATTTTCACATTTAGAAAAATGTGACATGTTAGAAGCATATCTTATGTGCGGCAAGAACTCGGCGAAAGGTCGAGATTATTACCAGCAGCAGTACCCGCTTCGATTGCAACCAATTCAACAGTATTTTCTGAGACTATAGAAAGTTTAGGAGTAACGAAACAGTGTTTCAAAAGGGAAGAGAGAAGAAAAAATTTGTAATTTCTGAAGAAGTCGAAATTAATGTAATTGCGTATATTGAGGCATATCCCAGAAATTCAATACGAGATATTTCAAGGGAGTTAAATTTAAGTTTGAACAGCATTGAAAGGATTTTAAAGAAACATAAGATGGTTCCTTATCATTATCACCCGGTGCAAACGTTACTTCCAGGCGATTTAAATCGAAGATTAACTTTTTGCAACTGGTATTTAAGTTACTGCCAACGACACTTCAATAGCGAGTTTCATTTTCTGTGGACCGATGAATCGAACTTCTCAAATTCTGGAATGTACAACAGAAAAACGAATCATTATTGGGCCCGCGAAAATCCATTGCAAGTACACCCTATAAATCCACAAATGCGGTTCAGTCTAAACGTGTGGTGTGGAATTGTAGGTTCAAAAATTATTGGACGATTTTTTTACCGTGGTAATTTGACTGGAGTGAGATACGTAGAATTTATGAACACTGTCCTGCATAACTGTTTGGATGAAATGGATTTAATTTCAAGACAATACATCCATTTCCAACAGGATGGAGCACCGGCCCATAATTATCACGGAACAACCAATTTGTTAAACAGATTATTCATTGATAAATGGATAGGAACTAATGGGCCCGTGCGTTGGCCACCACGTTCGCCAGATTTAACCCCCATGGATTTTTTTCTGTGGGGGTATGTGAAAAATTTAATTTACAGGGAGAGATATGCAACAGTTAATGAATTGGAGAATAAAATTTTAATAATAATTAATGTATTGGATGGTAGAAAAATTTTTAAAGCAGCGCGGTGTGTTCAAAAAAGAGCCCAAAAATGTGTTGAACAAGACGGTGACATTTTCGAACATTTATTATAATGTCTTGGTCATGCAATATGTTTTTCTAAATTTCTATTCTCAGTTTGCAGTGGAAGAAATGTTTCAATAAATACCATTTTCAATTGTTTCAGTGCCTACGTGATTTTTGTAATTAATTGAAATAAAAAATTCAATTGCTTGTAACTTCTCGGCAGTTAATTTAATCGTAATAGTGCATTAAGACTTTTTCACTCAAAATTAAACATTCTTTCAAAATATTCAAAAAAGGATAGGGCATTCCATTTTAAAAAATGTTATTTTCGTGAATATCTCGAATAGTTGACGTTCGATTGTTTTTTTGGTTTCATAGTGGTAATCAGCGGAAAAAACACTAATTCTTTGCTAATTTAACCGACTTTGCAACTCCAATAATAACAAAGTTACCAATGGTGAACACTTAATATAATACAACCTGTATATAAATTCGAAGCATATTTTTCTAATTCTGTAAAGTTTAATGAAAAGGTATGCCACTGTTTTTATTAGTCCTACAAAAACTATTTCAACCCATTTGCGCATGATGTTAAAATATTTGAATTTCGTAAATTTTTTGCTTTCAGATTATCTCTATTATTAAATTATTATCATAAAATATGACCGTCCCTTAAAGGGCACACTATGGACTAATGGTTTAAACTTTAAACAAATACCGCTGGCGTTAACAATGTTCTCATTTGTTGTTAAAAAAATTTTGAAAGTTAAATAACTGATCCGAATTTAACTACGAAATAAGTTGGATACAAATTTATTAAATTCAAAAATTAATTCGCCGTTTAACGAAATCATTTAATCTTACGTTAATAAAATGCAATTAAAATGTCCATGGATCTTATTAATTGTCACACAAGTCTAAATTTTACTTTCCCTGTGCAATTTTGTGACTTTACCCTACCTGAGTCTGCTGCTTATATATCACCTTCCCTTCCCATCCTTACTATGGAAACTGGGCATGCAGGCTACATTGACCAGCTACATATTGAAAAAAAATCCTGAAACACGTCATTTTTAGTCTATCACATGATATCCTGTAAAGTGAATATTAAATCCCTAACCTCAACCCCCTTCGAGTGACAGTTGCAACCCCCAATCTTTTAAATGCAGCGAGGGGGGGGGGGGTTGTGATACCTCACTTAAAAGGTCTCTTCATGTTCTATAATCTATACAAAAATGATATAGTTTAAAAATTTATTGCAAAAATGAACAGTAAAAAATAATTAATCTGTTTAACGAAATTCGCTAAAACACATTAAAAAATCAATAATTAATAACGTTTGGTTCTTGATACATAGAAGGCAAGCAAAAAAGAAATTTTGGGAAAGTGACACAAAAACTTATCAACACTTTTCGAGTTAGTTTAGTTTAAAGCGCTGATTTTTTATTGTATTACATTACTAAGAACGAAACGCTATTAATTTTTGATTTTTTAATGTGTTTTAGCGAATTTCGTTAAACAGATTAATTATTTTTACTCTTCATTTTTGCAATAAATTTTTAAACCATAGCATTTTTGAATAGAGTATGAAGAGACCTTTTAAATGAGGTATCACAAGCCCCCCCTTCCATTTAAAAGATTGGGGGTTGCAACTGTCACTCGAAGGGGGTTGAGGTTAGGAATTTAATATTCACTTTACAGGATATCATGTGATAGACTAAAAATGACGTGTTTCGGGATTTTTTTCAATATGTAGAATAATTGAGATAATGAATTTATTCCAGTTGGCTGGCGCTCCCTGTATATATATCGGAGGTATAAAAAAATGTTTCAAATGGAAATTTTGCGCGAATTAGTGTACACAAATGTATCATAAGTCATTTTTCCATTTGTAAATTAGAAACATTTCTGTTTCCCAAAATAAACAAAAACAACCAGTTACTTGTGATTAGCGCAAAAACAAATGAAAATAGAAGATTGAAATTTTTTTTTATCTACACACACACGTGATTGCACGTACCAACTTTCAGGATTCTAAGAGAATTTTAACGTTTTCGTTATTTTTGAGTCCGCGCCCCGTTTGGAATAAAGATGCACTGGTCCAAGGGTGTCAGTAGCAAAAAAAAAAAAATTTGCACTTCTGTGCCCCATAAGCTGTCACGTATTCATGGAATGTAAAATTTTTGAGATTGGATATAATGGGCAGGTTTTAAAGCACACTGAAACAATACTAAATATAGGCAGTTTTTTCAATAATTTTCCAAGTTTGATTGCTCGCCGTGTGGTCATTTTTCATCCAATTGGATTAAACAAAAAACCGTAGTAAAGAGCATTTAATGCCCATTACAGCGCCATATTATTTGTTTCGATGTAACCAGTGAATCAGACAGGAGCGCACGAGACGTGAGATAACAGCAAAAACAGTTCATTTACGGTTTAAGCAATCAAAGTGGTGAACTTCAAAAAATCGTAGCTCATAAACTATTGATCCTAAAGTAGCGCTCTCGGTTCGATTCTGAATGCCCATATCGTCAGGTATTTAAATGAATCAAAAAAAAATTTTTTACAAATAGTTGTTTGCGCAGCGTACTCAAAAACGTTTTTTTCTTAAGTTCAAACCCCATTTTCAACACCTTCCGGAAAGGTTACGAGGTCAAAAACTGGACATTAACATTAGCGGCATTTATGATAAAACATATCAAAAAACCAAACCTGACCGACCTTTTGCAGGGTAAAAATACATTTTTACTGGGTTACTATATTGGTACGGAATATACACAACAAGAAATAGAAATTACGGGTAAGGCGTATCGTAGACATTAATTATTTTTTAAGTAATGCTATAAAATGCAGAATAATTGTTGTTTGTTTATTTTACTTTTATGTTGTAAATTGTTTTCTTTTTTATTAAAACTGTTTGTTTCCTGTTTTTTTTTTTTGAATGTTTCTTTATTATACATTTTATTAAATTTGTTTGTGAGTTATAATAATTATTACTCTAGTTAGATTCCTTACGTATTTTATTCAAATTATTTGTGCGTTGAATAAACAAAATAGCTAAAACTTGATAATTGTTTTCTTCTTTCTCCCTCTTCGTATCTACGAAACAAATTTTATTAATAATTCATTTTTATTTTCCATGATACTCAAAAAAGTGATTTTGTTTGTGGATTTAGTGTAAATAAACAATTACGTTATTTATAAAAAATAAGAAATGCTGTAAAATCGCACTACTATTTATCAATAATTTTATTACTTCTTCGGGTCGCGTACAAGATAGCAAATATTTTTCATTTTATAAAGAATTTCTTAGGCTGATTCCAGATATATTGAATCAACGTTTCTTGAAATTTCAACCCGTTAAAAAAATCAATAAATAAATAAATAAATAAGTAAATAAAAAATATTTATAAAATTTTTCAGAATCGTTCAAAACATATTTATTTGAAATAAACTCGATACTGTTTCTGAGGATTTCGAAGCTTGGGCGATTTTTAAGCTTCACTGTGACTCGGCTATTACCATTTCCGAGAATATGACAATGATAAATGCAGGCTTGAGAGCCTCTACAATCTCAGTGGGAGGTGACAGGGTACAGATGTACACTTCTAAGGGTGTATGGCCGGTTGTATAATTGCGAAATAGATATTTTTTTTTGGTGATCGGGACTCTTAAGAATAAAATTTAAATAAACAAAACATTTCCGTGGTCAAAAATTCTCTTGCTTTACTGAACCAAGCTTTCTTTAGTATAAAACAATTTATACAAAACCGCCGGCGATATTTCATCTTTAGTTAATTGATCACATTCAATTTGCTTGTGATGTTTATTATTCGATAATAAAACAGCATGCCATAATTAAACCCACATATTTTCTGCATCGTTGTCCAAATACCGCCATCGGTGTTTCTAGGAAGAAAATGTTTATGAAACAAATAATATTCGACTGCACGTTCAGAGACCCATTGTTTTGAAGTTCGATGCTGATTATATAGATAAAGTGGCTAGAGTGTTTTATGCTTTGGTTGGTACAGACCATTATCAAAGTCATTTTGCACTGTTATTAGTATTTTGTAATTGTTTTTGTTAATTGAGGGTGTGAGTGTTTATAATACTTTCTTGAAGTTAGTGAATTTATTTGTTTGTAAGTGTAAGTGATTTATCGGCTTGGTGAGACTGTTGCAATGGGAAAATCATCACAAAAATCATATTCGCAGCGTCGTAAAAACACTAAACGCGCCAAATCTATGAAAAAAATTTGGCCATCGTAGCGCTCAAGTTTTCTCAGTCTCATATCTCGAAAACTATTGGTTGCATGTACATTTTATATAGAACCCTTTTTCGGCATATTTTGATAGTAAAAAAATTTTGTTATTACTAAACTTCACGTAAAACCAATATTTCACGAGATATTTGAGAGAAACTGATTTTCGCGATTTTCCACCTACGATAATTTTTTTAGCGGACACGATTTTGCAACAGACTTTTTACTCAGTGTTTCTTATAGGGATACAAAGAAAATCCCGAAGGAAAATCTTCACTTAAAATTTTTTGGAAGATTGTTTTTTTTGTATAAAATGACTGGAGCCAAACGGATTTTAGTTAGCAAAAATAAAACAGTTTACGCGATTTTCTTAATTTTTGTTAATTTTCCTATTATTAGATTTTTTAAATTGTTTATGTTAATTTAAAGTGTGTATGATTAAATCCTTCTAAAGCTTTAATGACTACATATTATTTTTTACCAACCAGCATTGGCGCTTGCCAGCAATCTGATACTGTTTATATAAATGAGCTGTAACTGATAAGAAAAAGTAAACATATTGTACGTAAGCGTCCCGTGCTCCCCGAAAAATACAAATTGAACGACATTTCGTAATGAAACATTTTTTACCCATGAAGATGTTTTAAAGTATTAATATGTTTTAACTTTTTATCTTTAAGTAGTACCTATAAAATAATGTTACATGCAATTTTACGATGCCACACATGAATAATATTTGCATTTTTCCGTGGTGGAATTGTGTTGTCCTGTATCTGCAGATTCCTACATGCCGGTAGCTAGTTCACACGTCTTTGGTTGCCTAAACATTTTTTATTTTAAGGGGCAAAATTGGTGCCTCCTGAACGGAAGAATTGTGCGAATACTTGGAAATTTCCCCCCCTTAAAGCCAATTCCCAATGTAAGCACAATAAAAAGGTAGGTTAAGTTACTAAGCCGAGTGCACCACTTCTCTAAACAATGAATGAGCATGTTACCGCAAATTTTACGACTTGCAGTGATTTTTGCATGATTTTTGCACCAAAATCATGAACATTATCACTTTAAGGGTTTCGAATGCCCCTTAAAATGAACGTCAAATTTCAACCAATGTTATCAAGAAGTATTCCAAATTGTAGTGAAAACACAAATCTACACTCAGAAAAAAACATTCTCGTAGGCAAGAAAAATCGGGCTTAAATTTAAACTTGCGCGTTCTTAATTTTGGCCCAAGAATTGGTCATTCTTGGGTTTTAAGAATGTTCATTCTTGTTGTCAAATTTAAGAATGTTCATTCTTGTTGTCAAATTTAAGAATGGATCATTCTTGATTTTAAGAATGTTTATTCTACTTGCCGAATTTAAGAATGGGCAATTCTTGATATCAAGAATGTTAATTCTATTTATCAATTTTAAGAACGGGTCATTCTTAATTTCCAGAATTTTGATTCTTCTTGACAAATTCAAGAATGCGTCGTTTTAATTTTAAGAACTTTTATTATTTTTACGAATTTTAGAATGGAATGCTTGAATTAAAGGAGTTTTAAAATTTGAAGTTATTTAACATACGTGCTTTTATTAAAAGTAGGCAAATACAGTACTAAAAGTAAAAATTTGACGTCACATCACATTCTTTTGTTGAGTAGCTCATTATATTTAATAATAATAAGTTCAATAAAACATGATATTAGAAATAATTGTATAACTACTAAAGTTCACTGTAAAACGCAATAAAAAAATAATTGAGAAATTATTGTATAATTACATACTAAAGTTCACTTTAAAACGATAATAGGTTTTTTCTTCAGACCAAAAGTAAATTGAAATGTGTATCTATTAACTTACTATAAAAATAAACTTATCACAAAAAACTACACAGTCCAATACAGTTTTAATACATTTAGTTGCTAATTATAACAGTCACTTGATCTATCCTTCTTTCTAAGTATTTATTGTTGAAAATAAGGATAAGTGTTAAGACGTTGAGTTAATGCTTGGTTTCCAATTTTTTTTTGTTGCTTTTCCTACAAATCCTGCACTTTGGTTTATTTTCTTTCCATGGGAATAATTGGCCGAAATTTACATCAATCTAAAAAACATTAACAAAATAGTTACATTGTTCTACAGATATCACAAGAATTTACCAAAATTGAACACTTTGAATGTTGCAATAATGACCACTCGTCTATAAGTTGATCAATACTTTTATTTTTATATTCCTTTAGACGATAATTCGTGGTGTCTCTCCATTTTACTCAGATTAGTTCCCAGAAAACGCTCACATCCGCGTATTTGAGCCACGCTTTTGTTTTGTTACATTCTTCCAAATAACTTACATCTACATCCGCTAAAATGGATGATTTGTAATAAGATAAATACAACATTAAAAGTATAATAGATAATCAAAATTATTTCTTTACCTTCTTCGTTACTATGATTTGTTACAGAAGCAACGGGTTTCGCACGTTCCTTCCTTTTTATAAGTCCTTTATTTACCATTTGATGCTTAATATTTCGAAGTTTGTCGTATAATTTTCCCTTCGGATTGCCATCAAATTTACGGGGAACGTAATAAATTTGCTAGAATTAACATTTATGAATATAATTTTTGTTTGTGACAATTACAGTGCGTTTTTCTCGCAAATGATTATCGAAAACGGTGTTGTGTAAAAAAATTAGGTGATAAATAAAAAATAATTTTGAAACTCCACTGTTCACATTTATTCTTTATTCCTTCTCTAATTTTCCGAGAAGATTCGGCAGAACGCAATACTTTTTACAGAATATAAGTAATTTTTATTAATCGTTGGCGAGAAAAATGCATGTCCTATGATAAATAAATTACGGCGTTCCAGATACCCGCAAACTTACTTTTCGTTCGGATGGAAATAAACTCTCAATTTGTAGTATCGTTTCTAACGACTGGTCATTCTGTTCATCGACTAATTGCATTGCCACACTAAACCACTTGTAACCTTATCTAGTTCACAATTTGCTTATTACGAAAAATTATCAGAAATTCACTTTACGAAAACAATACCGAAAGCACACACCGTAATATGTACTTTGCTATTGCAGGCAGAGCGAGGTATGGCTTTTTTTTAATTTTAACAGTTCAGCTAACTAAAAGGCTGCGGCCCGTTACCGAAAAATTGCCGACAATAAAAAATATTTTCCGAACTTTTCCTTCAAATTTTTGTTAAGAACCGATCCCCTAACTGTTAACAGTGGCAAAATCAGCACGTTTTCACTTTTATTGCAGTATCGAACTTAACGGTACTTTCCAAAGTAACCGTTACAAAACAGCGTATCTAATCTTATTATGTTATGTATGAGATTCTTTGATATTAATAATATTTACTTTATTAATAAAGCGTTTTTTCAATATTTATTGCGACCATGTTCAAAATGTATCCTTCTAGTAACTTCTATAAAGAAACAATATATTTTATGCTTCTGAAATGAATAAACAAAATGCAATGTTAGCCGCCAGAATTGATTGAAAACTTTTAAAGTAGACTGATGTTTTAAACAGGCATGGAAAATCTAAAAATTAATTCTCACAAATATACAATTAATAGAAAAAGCTAACCACTGACGGAAGTAGAACATATTTTATATTGTTTTTATCGGCAGCCAGATTGATTGTTCAAGACGACAACTAACTGCATTAAATTATTGTAAATGTCACTTTATAATAAAACTATGGATTATTCCAACGTTTCGCTGCTATTTTATTGCAGTTTTTTCAAGGACAGTTCATTCCTAAACTTTCACAAAAATATTAACAAAGTTTAAATTAAAGAAGTAAACGTTACTTCTTTAATTTCTTTAATTAAAAATTTGCTAATATTTTTGTTAAAATTTAGGATTCAACCGCCCTTGAAGAAGCTGCAATAAAATAGCAGCGAAACGTTACTCCTGTCCACATCCTTAATAAATAATTAATATTATAGTTTGGGCGTTAATCAGATAAATACTTATATTTATTTATCGATTTCAATTTTTTATCAAGAATTACAAACGTAAAATCAATTTATTAATACAGTTGTTGTATTAACAATATTTATACGTATGAAGTTATTATTACCTTAAGCCCCTTGCCCCTTGCCCCAAACAATACCCCCCACTGCCGTCGATACAAAATAAGAATCCGTTAGGCATGGTTTAATATTGGACGTGTTAAATTTAAGCACAAACGTGCTTAAAAGCAAGAACTCAACCATTCTCAAAGTTAGAAGCGGATTCTTGATAAATTCTTAGGTAGCATTTTTTTCAGTGTACGTACGCCTAGAATAGGAATGTTTACATTGTCTGTTTAATGTTAAAACAAAGACACAGTGTATTTTGTATTAATTTTTATTGTTTTATTCAGGTTTGATCTAAAAACAGGCGATATCATTATCGGTTTAGCTCTACAGTTATCGAGTCAACAACATCTTTCAAAGGTAGGTAATATTAAGTTTGAAATATTTCAGTTTTTCACTAAGCACGAACTAACATTGCTGACCAGCAGTTTTGTAAAAATTATGTACGGCGCAAACTACATAAACGTTTGCCACACGTTGATAAATAAAGCTGCCAAGGGAAACCATTCGACGATTTCCTCCAAACTCATTATGCCAGACTTGCTCTTTTGGAAAGGGCAACTCCTCATCATCCACTTCTGTTTTATCTAAATCAAAGTACGGTCAAAAATGGAAAATTATAAATTGGGACACTTACCAGATCTGGGACTGCTTTCATTAGATTTTGTTTTTATCGTTTTGCGGCAACCCACAGGACAAGCAAGATTTTGTATTGATCAACTCGAAATCGTGTTCATAAGAAGATTCATTGGAATCTAAATATTCCCCGATTTCTATTCTAGTATTGGTGTCGTTTTGAGATGGTTTTTCTTCCTAACTTAGAAATTCCTGCGATTCCTTTATTTCGAGTATTATCGATATTCATTTCGTCGTCTGTCTTAATTGCTCGTGTTTGTAATTTTTTAGGACTGCAATATCTTCCTCGTAATCTCGCCCGATCGGAGGGAATTTCGAAAGGAATCTGAGCTGTTCTTCGTTGGCATTAACCACAGTCTTGCTGCTGGTTTCTGAACCGCCAACCTCTGCATTTTCGCTAACGTTACTCCACTTCAAAAAAATGTCGATGAAATTTGTAAAATCTGGCATGATGAGTTTGTCCCCCAAACTTATCTTGCCAGAAGACTTCCCAAACTTCATCGACATTTTTTCAAAGTTCAAATCGTTTCCCTTGACAGCTTTATTTATCAACGTGTGGCAAACGTTTATGTAGTTTAGCACCTTCACATAACTTTTATAAAATTGCTGGTCTGCAACGTTAGTTTGTGCTTAGCGGCGGTACTATAACCTGACCCATTCGGAACATGTCAAGGAATCCATTTCTGTGGGGTCGGTGTTTGTTCGTTTAGCTACAAGCGCCCTTCGAATCGGGCGGTTTAGGCATTCATCACTGGTCGGTATGTGGTGATTACAGTTCACATTGAACGATGATCGGTCGCTGGGATTCATTTTTCGATTGACGAATGACAAAAATTTTCACAATTTATTTTAAACGAACTTTGAATTTTAAATTTCAATAAAACTTTTGAATAAAACAAATTTTTGACAAGTATTCCACCAACGATATCTATGTAAATGTGAAACGTTTCAAAAAATTAATAATTAAATTTAAATTTAACTAGATTTATCGTAACGCCGCTTCAGATTTGTTTTATTTCGAAAAATGAATTCATATTATTAACAATGGTTTGCTACATATTTTCTTACTTGAATAATTAACCGATTCTCACTTGAAATTTAAAATATTGGAATAGTTTGTTTTATTAAAAATGCCATAGTAACTTGACGTCATATTGACATTAAGTTTACTTGATAAACAAAATAGTCGTTTTCTTATACTTATAATGAGTGTTTCACGCTACTTTCCGAGGCCTACACTCTATGCATACGTTCTATCAGACCTGATAAAGAATGAATGAGAATGAAAGACAAATATGCTTTAAACACGCAGTTTACTCTTGATGATGATTCGAGGATATCAAGGGCATTGGATAATGATGTCGAAAGTCCAGGTGAAATCAACTCACTGATTGATATCATCACCTATTTTAAAGGTTTACCCAGCACATTCTTATTCATTGACTATTAATAGGTTTATTTTAGCTGGTGGAGTGTTTCGTATGTTACAACACGTCATATCAGATTTGCTGTTTCGAGCAGGATTAACAAGATACTTTATAAACATGTAATGAAAAAATTTGTTGGTTCAAAGCATTCATGAAAATCTTGCAGGCAAAACAATGTCATGGTATCACCCGATTTGTGGAGAGCGTTTCAAGAAATTATAAATTCGACTCCACCAGATCTATTTTCGAATAATTTAACAATTTCTGGAATTATGGCTCCTTGGGAAACACAAACTGGATATCCGATAATTACAGCTATCAGAATGTATGAGAACAAATCTGTGACTTTTTCACAGGTAAGTTATCTCACTGTTTCTTATTGTGGGATTCTTAGACCAATTAAGGGAAGTGGGCAGTTGACCATCTTACTTACTTTGTCTCCTGTTGATATTTATTTTTGGAAAATTCTTACATAGTGTCCTATCCAAATACTTCCTCTGTCCAAGTTATTCTTGGTCTGCTTCTCTTTATATTTCGTTCTGTACAGGTGTTCATATCAATTCTAGTGTTAATTCCCAGAAATCATGGCCATTTTCAAAATGTAATTCGGAAAAAATGAGAATAGATGGTAAAGAGTCAAGTACGTTGGCCAAAAAAATATGGGAACGGCAATCCCATCAACGAGGAAAGAGAGATAGACCTAGAAATACTTGGGGCAACTGGAGGATATAGATAGATGAAATCTGCAAGTAGGAGATTAGGGGGACAGGAAGCTTTGGGGTCTACAAAAATTAATATAAATACTACATAACTCATTGCAACACCAACAAGGGGTGCGAATTGTTTGACCAAATTGACAGAAATGTACAACTATTTAAAAGTAACAAATAATTGCTTATAATTTCAAAGAAAAAGAACAAGAATAACAGCAACGTTTGGAATGGTGTAGGTTGTGAATGCAGTAGAATGTAGAGTGGCGGTATTCAGTGATGAATTTCGATTTTGTTTAGGGATGCATGATGACCGCATGAGGGTCAGACGAAGACGTGGAGAACGTCGCGGAATTCAATTTTATTTTGAAAAGAGTGTGCACCGACCTACGGAATTTATGAAATGGGGTGCTATAACATATGTGAGTAGATTCCAGATGGTGCTCATCCGAAGCACCATCAACGCACAGTTTTATGTTGATGAGGTGTTGGAACCACATATTCTTCCATATTGGACCAGCTTGAAGACCCATTTTTCCCGCAGGATAATGCCCATACCTTTCTCTCTCTAAACCGGTTCGAAGAGATCCATTTCAATATCTTGCCATGGTTAACCAGATCCCTCGACTTATCGCCGATTAAGCATGTGTGGGACATTAAGAGAAAAAACACTGGAAGCTCTCTTTCATGAATAGCCGCCTGCTTGAGATACCTTATCCCAAATTGACATCGACCACCTACTGGAATCAATGCTACAAAGAGTGAGGGAGTGTGAAACCAATAGGGGCGCCCAACATATTATAAATAAAAATTAAATTGTGTTAATGTTTTTCTTTGAAATTATAATCAATTGTTACTTTTTAATAGTTAGACGTTTTAGCCAACTTTGATCAAACAAAAAATTTGTTCGCCTTCTTGGTGTTGCAATTTCTATGTCATGTCCCACGTAACACATGTACATCCAATGGACATACATTGGACGTACACAATGGACGTCCAATTTGAGACTAAATTGTGGACATTTTTGGGACTACATTTGGGATCTTTTCGGACGTTCAATATGGACGTCCATCGACATACGCTTATTGGACGTCTTTGGGATTGTAAACGGATTCGTTTTGGACGTTCACTGGACGTCTTATATATGTCCATTTTGACTCAAATTATGGACATTAATGTACGTACTTATAAACGTTGTGGGATTAAAAAATATATAAATAAAAAATGGAAAAAGCATATATTCAAAAATAAATAACCTTAAAAAAATTCTAAATTCAAAAATTGTTACAATAACGATCTTTAACAAATAGAACTAACCATTAACAAATTAAATAACATGAAACTTATTCCTCAAAAATACGCATAAAGAAATATGTAAATTTAAAAATAATTTGCAGTGAACAACTTTACCTATTTAACTTTAACTATTAACAAACTAAATAACTAGAAACTTAACCTTAAAAAATATGCATATTCAAAAATAATTACCATACAGAATTTAACTAATTATTAACAAATTAAACAACTAGAAACTTTGAAAAAAGTCATTTCAAAACAACATCGGCCCTTCGCCAACATTTTCTCATTGCAGCTTTAATGTCCTTTTCGGAGGAACTAAATTTACACTATCTAAAAAAGAAAATATTACACACCCCATTCTTAAAATCATTTCAACTTACCAATATAATCAAAGCTGCAATTACAAAACTCACTTTTTCTCTCCGACCTTGCATAATTCAAATTGCATAATACAAGTTCATATACGTATTATCAAACGGACTTGGGTATTTGTTTCGTAAATTCATAATAAACTATTTCTCCCAATCGGGGCAAAGTGAGTTGCCTAAAACATATTAAAAAATATTATAAGGAAACTTAAATACTTTGTAATTTTTACTTACGGCAGTCTCCAAAAATTATTCAAACTACAACTGATGAAATAAGTGTACAGACACCAAATGCATCGAACAAAAGATTAAGGGTAAATAAGTTACTTCAAACAAGGTGCTTTCACCCGACAGCCGTTAGAATAAAGGAATTCCGACCCCCTCAATAAAATTTCAAGGTTACGGCATATTCACAAAAGACTAACATCCACCTTTCCAGGGTGTTAATAATAACTGAATTTATTGCTTTAAATTTTTAAGTTTAAATATCTTATAATCTATTAATACAATTACCGAATTCAATTTTTTTTTTTCAATTTAAGTTGTTCAAAAATCTAATTAATTTACTCCAATTTTTTTAAAAACGAGACAGATCCTTTGTGCAAAATTTCAATTACTTTTTGAAAATTGAAATCAAAATACCGGGCCACTTGGAGTTGTAAGATTTTGTTTTTGTGTAACGTAGAATGGGGTTAAATTAATCACTGTGGATTTTAAATTTCCTACAGCGTTTTACTTTACCTACAAAGTTTATTAACGTGATAATTAGTTGTAAACATGTATTACTTAATGATTTGTGGTGAAAAAAATTTGATTGTTCGTTTCTAAATTAAATTACAATTAAAATAATTAGTGATCAACTTCATACTTAAAATGGGGTCAATTTGATTAGTGACGGAATCAAACAACTTTTTGATTATTAAACACAATAGAGGCAAATGTTATCAAAACTTTATTTACAGGTAACTGAAACTAAACAAATGTTAGACAAAATTTGAAAAAATTAGCAGTTATAAATTTGTATTCAAAGTTGTATCTCGCATTTTACATACGAATTGCTAAAAAATTGTTCAATAGTTTAAATAATAATTCACTAGAAACTCCTTATCTCGTAGATCTAATCAGGATATCAAAGCAACGTATTCTTCATAAACTCAAAGTCATACAGTTATAAAATAGTGAGTTTAATAATGCTTTTAGTTAAAGTTCAAATTTTTTGATACATGTCGATTCGTTGACGGACCAATCAAATCAAGTACACGAATGTACGTCCAATGGGCATTCATGTTGATCCGTTTATGGATCATCCAAATGAAGTCCATAGCCGTGCATTTAATGGACGTCCATACTGATCCGTTTATGTACTGTCCGTTTATGTCCATGGACATCCATGTTGATCCGTTGATGGACGTCCAGATTAAGTCCATAAATGTACATCCAGTGGACGTCCCATTTATATTCATTGCTGTAATGTACATTTATGGATGAGCTTGGACGTCCATTATAGATCCGCTTGTAGATCGTCCATAAATGGATAAGAAATGGACCAGCATGTACGTCCATTGGACGTCCTGTGTTACCTGGGGTAGTATATTTTGCCATTGTTGCTGCATTCTGTGGTAGCTATGTGCAGTTTTCTTCATCATAAAACGTGTATTACCTACTTTTACTTCCCACATAGAGTTGACCTTTATCCTAAAGTTAATTCTTTCCCATTCTTCCTTTCACACATTTTACTAAACGAGGTGTTGTTTCCAACTTAACTTCTACTTGCTTCAACCCAGGAGATCTATTTAACTAACGGCAGCAATCCAAACGTTTCGCTGAATTACGTCTCAGGAAATAACCCAAACTTCACCAACATTCAAGCTTCACATTGGATGACCAATCAAAGTGATTACGTTTTAAATTTGAACCTCCCTCGGAACGATTGGTTAATCGTAAACATTCAAGGAACAGGTAACGATTAAAAAATTGGTAATAACAGCACTTGCAAATCATGCTTTATTTTTAGGTTCTTATCGAGTTAACTACAACGAAGAAAATTGGAATTTGATTACTAGTTATTTGAACACAACAGATTACAACAAGATTCACATTCTCAACAGGGCTCAACTCATAGCCGACGCTTTTAATTTGGCAAAATCTGGCTATTTGAACTACACCGTCGGCGTCGCTTTGAATGTAATCAACTATTTGGATCGCGAGTTCGACCACGTTCTCCACTCAAGCCTTTTCAGGGCTTTGATGGCGTCTATGACCGAACTGTATCACCTTTTCGAGGTAAAAATTGATTTGAAACGGGCGTTGTGGTAATTTGTGGATGGTTTCAGAAACGTATTTCTGTTGTTCTGAACGGAACTTTAAAGAAGCTCGGCTTTATCGAAATTGACTTTTCCGATGCTGAACACATTAACAATCTGCATCGAAGATTAGTAATAATCGTCGTCAAAGTTTATTAACTTTCGACTCTCATTATGAAATACTTATACTATTTTGCACAAATTTGGACGAGCGATTTGCAGTTAGCAAGACCGTTTTAATTGAGTGACCAATATACATATCTGTACCCCAGAAGCAAACTATGTTAAGTCCAAAATTGGCCAAATTGAGTTTTTTATGGTAAGTCACTAAACGAAACTTACACTTTCATTTGCTTTTGTCAGAAAAATTCTATTCATAACCGTTCTTAAAATGGCTCGCTATATAGTATGTTAAGTCCGTGAATAGACTAGTGTGTAACAATGTTAAGTCCACTTAACATCGTGTAAGCATAAATCGGTAGATATGAAGAGATAATTTGTGGCCTCACATGTTGATCAAATTCCTATTAAGCGCAATAGGGAACGAAGTAGTGAACGTCAAGGAAAACGACAAATTACTAATCGCTATACTTTTGAAGTAAATTGCAAAAAAATGTTTTTAAATACCTTGTGTATCTCACAACAAACTATTGACACTGCGCAACGAAAAAAAGGAGATGGTGGGCTTGTGATGCCAGATATAAGGGAAAAACACACCCCTAGTAATAAAATCTCTGAAGCAGTCCGAAATGAAGTTAGAAGACATATCTCTAGATTTCCAGCATGAGTCGCATTACAGTCGTGAAAAAAACTAAGAAGAAGTGCTTGGGCAACCACCTAAATATCTCAAGAATGTATCAGCTTCACTTGGAGGATTGTAGGGACAATAGGATGCCAAAGCAAAGTGTAGCAAAAGAATGACTTTACGCGCAAACTTTTAACTACGAGTACAATTACTCCTTCAAAACCCCTGACGCGGATACTTGCGACCGATGTGATCTATTCCAGTTGCAACTTCAGAGCGCAACCGTTATTGAAGAAAGAATAGCGCTGCAGGAAGATTATGAGCGGCATTTAGCAGACGCGACTAAGAGATATGCACTTAAATCTGAAGATAAACAACGATCACGGCAGAGTAATTCTGAAAAAGTTATTATGATCGACCTTCAAAAGTGTTTACCGATACCTGAATTACATAACTCTCAAAGCTTCTACTCGTTTAAGCTTTGTACTTACAACCTGACAATTCATGACTCAACTTCTCAAAAATGTTTCTGCATGATGTGGGACGAGAGAGACACTGGTCGCAGCGGCAACGAAGTGGCTTCTTGCCTATTGAAATTTGTGAGCACCTCTGTTACGGACGAAATTGAGCAACTTACAACTTGGTCTGATAACTGTCCTTTCCAAAACCGGAACTCACAAATGATAATGTGCAATATTTGGTTACTCAAAGGGGCACAATACACACAAAATAAGTTCGTTTAATTTAAAAGTACGTTTAATTCTAAGAAAAATGGTATATGTATTTTGTTTCTACTCAGGTTATTTAATGAGTTATAATAATTTTAAAATCGGCGCGTGACGTCACTGGGTCGAGCTGTGCGTAGCGCCCTATCATTTACCTACCTTTAAACAATATTTTCGAAATTTTGTTAAGAGTATTTAGACTGTTTTTTTGTACTGAAGACGATAGTGTAACCAAAATTTTAATATAGTGTCTAGTTTTTTTAAAAATATATTAAATGCGATGACACGGCGCGGTCATTCGTACCGTTTTTACGCGCTTCTAAAGGTTATTTCTACCGCCCAGACAGAGCTCATAAAGCAATTATTTTCAAGACGCCTGACCATCGGGGAGTTTTGAATGTTTTGAATGTTTAGGTCGCAATAGTATTCTAGTAGAAAGCACAATGATAGCAGTTAGTCCGTATCAGTAAGTATTTACTTTTAAATTGGTTGGTTGCACTTATAAATTTAATTTTTAATTATGACAACTCCTTATTTATTTGAACCTGAATACACAGATGACGACGAAGTTGATGCTTTTTTTGAACCTAGTAGTGTAAACATAAATTACTAAAATCGAAGTGGAATTTGTAATTGGTGTAAATGTGGAAAATGTGTAGCTATGCCAACAGATGAAGAGTCTATATGAGGACCCTAGAAGCCAAGGGGTATAAGTGCCACAACTCTACTTTTGAGATAATTGAGCTCAAAGTTGTGGATTCATGATAATTAAAAGGAAAGTGGCTAAGTAACTTGTCAACAGATAACAGCACTGGGTGCGAAATCAGTTATACCCTTTGGCCACAACACAGAATGCATATTTTGCTGACATCATAATGCATTTAACTCATTATATTGAATTTGTCACTTATACCCCTTGGCTTCTAGGGTCCTCATATGTTGTCAAGAATATGATAATATAAAACATTTAATTGGTAATAATACATGCATTACACAAAATAATTTGTTTGAAAAATTGGTTATTGACAAAGATGTTTTAAATATATCACGTCATAAATTAATTTTAAAATCTAAAAAAAAAAACTAAAAGAAGATTACTAAGTGTAGATGAACCTGAAAATAAGTTGTGGAGGTATTTGGCGTATAAAAATTTTACATCATGGATAAATGCGTGGACTGCAATTGGACAAGGAAACCGAGTTGCGATTCCATCATGTTCAATTGTCGAGATTAGACGATCCTTTCCAGAAGAAAACGGCGTTTATGTTGGTTTCCGTTCGAACGAAAAACATCCTAATTAGGCAAGAAAATACAATTTAATTAATACAATTATTTTCAATAATTTTCGTTATTTTATAATTTAGTAAAAGCATTTAAACTAAAAATGTATTTATATTTCTTTTACTTACGTAGTTATACTTGTGAAAATCGATAAAGATTATTTTTTCGCATTTCTTCTACTCGTGGTTTTGGAACCGGTGCAATACGATTTGGTACTTGAACACTATGTCCATGTATTACAGGTGAATTCGTCCGTATTGCGTTGTTTTATTCTGTATACTAGCTTAAAAATTGCGTCATTATTTGTATGAATTTGCTCATTTATTATTTGATTGTTCCTTTTGTTTTTGTATATACATAATGTTTCTGCGATATTCATCTTGGCTCCTTTTTGCATCACTCTCTCAACTTTCATAGTTTCATGTATTGAACCATGTAGGTGTCTTTCCTCAATCAGATGTTTTGTATAATTTGATGTTTCATTCCTCATATTTATGTGCTCTCTATATCGCGTATGAAAGTTTCTTCCGGTTTGCCCGACATATTTCTTTTTACATGTATTACATTTTAAAGATTAAATGCCACTAGAATTGTATATATCTTTCTGCTCTAAACTAGTTTTTAATACTGTTTCTATTTTATTATTCGTCTCATATGTCACATTAATATTTTCTTTTTTAAAGATTTTTGCGATTTTATAAGTTTCCGGTCCAACGTAATTAAATTTAACCCATTTTTTACTGTTGTTGTCGCTCACTTGTCTATCTTCGTTATCATTTTTGTTAATCTGCTTACTTCTGTTGTATTTGAATTTATTTATAATTTTATAGATTACATTCGACTTGTTCATTGGTATGTTGTATAGTCTGTGTATTAAATAATGAAATGCTGCCATTTTTTGTACATAGGGATGGTTAGAATCAGCTTGTATAATTTGATTAGTATGGGTTGTGTACTAAGTCAATTCAAACGAACCCCTACGCTTTATGCAGTTACTCGCACACCAAAGGTTGACGCGACCTATAAACTAACCCTAACACCCGGAGAGTGGCTAGCGTTCCTTTTTGGGGGTCCCGTGATAGAGGCTGGACCGGTTGGTGGGAAGTGAAGCCAGTTAACGAGAGAAGATGGCGGACGCTGAACGGGAAGGCACGCTAGCGTGTAACTCCCAGCGCAAATGGGCGTTTTCCTCTTAATTATTGTTTTTGAAAGTGTTTGTTTCTTGTGGATGCCTCTTAAGTTAGTGGTACGATTTGTGAAGGTTCCCCCGACCCCTGGTATCGTATTTTTATAGCTGTTTTGTGGTTAAAGCGCGTGGGCTCTGGTTAGTTGTCTCGTTAGATTGAACTGTATGAGTTTGCTATTGCGGGTAGCGAATCGAGACCGACTAGGTTGAATTAAACGTCCGATTCGGAGGACGCATGTAATGTTTTGGACGGCCACGCCGAAGCGTTTCCATTTCGGTTTTGTGTAACCGAGAGACGCCTTCGCGTAACATGGGTGGATGACGCAACTCGCTTGGGCTCAGTGCTGTACTATCGAGAGGGGACGCGTTACTTAAGTTAAGTTACTTGTTTAAGTTAAAACCATCGGGAGACTTGAGAAAAATGTCAGCTCGGATAGTAATTTAAACGGTCTGCGGGGGCGTAAAGCTCCATACGCGAAAGGCTTGTATCGAGGGGTGATTGTATCAGGGATGGCATGCGAATTAGGTCTAGTGTTTAAATATTTGTCTGTTTTATTATTGTAAACATGAGAAATCGTCCATTTCTGTAATTTAAATTATCATCTACGAGTAATGTGGGCATCTGGTTACCACCACGGGGCACCGGTTGCAGCTCTTACCAGTGGCGGCGAAGCAAGATTTTGTTTTTCCATTTCCGCGGGTGTGAGTATCACCATAAAGGTCTTGTATGTCTATTATGCTATATATGTGCTATTTATAACTGTGTATATTTTGTGTACTTGGTGGTGGCATTCCGGTAGCTAAAAGCTGGACCATCATTTATAGGCCGAGAATGTTGTTTTTTTGTCTAATTGCTGTGCCGTTCTTTCCACCGTTCGAAAAGGGCATTAAGGCAGAGTTACGGACCGCCCTCCACGGCGCACTGTACATATCGTGTGCCTGGAAAGGCAACAGTCCGTAGCCCGGTTAATTAATCATAACAAATAGTTCTTGTTATTTCATGCCTCAAGTGATAATAATGATGAAATCATGTTCATCATTCGTACTGCCTTGCCAATCAAAATTCATCCAGGTCTTCGGTGTGATCTCCAATATGTTTCAGATGATTCGACATTGCAACCTAAATATTTAACATGTGTTTTTTTAATCACATAACCACATCTCCTTTATGTTTTATTGGGTATGTTTTTTTGGTAAAATGGACGATTTCTCTATGTTATGCCTGTCGGTGTTGGCGTTAATTTTCTGCATTGCTTGTGTATGAATTGGTAACATGCCTGAGAGAATAGTTTGGGTAGAGGTTTCACTATTCTCGTTATTTTGTGTGTGTTGTACTATTAGCGGTCGACGAATTAAAATTAAAAAGGCATCTTCCACTATTCTATTGTTTGAATGAAGACACCCCTTCCCCTAAAAGTCTCACCGTTGCATCCAGAACGCTTGCCGCACTTGCTTAAACACAACGACGGGTTCTACCTTCATTCTAGACGATCACGCATTGATGGCCAATTTGAATTTCGCGGTTTATTTCCGAGCGTTCGGGATTTTAAGTTATTTGGCGACATGTTTGGGTCATTACAGTTGGTTTGCGGAAAATACTATATTCCAATCTATTGTATTGTTTGGTAATAGTTAAGTCAAGAAAGTTTATAGCGTTATTAATTTCTGTTTCGATGGTAAACTGAATATTTGTATGAATAGTATTAAGGTACTGTAAAATTTCTTTTGGGTCTTCGTGTTCAGTGACAATAAATGTGTCATCTACATACCTAAACCATTTCTTAACTTTGTACACCCAAGATTTTTTCTTCCATATGTTGTAGGAAAATTTCGGACATAATCCCTGACAGTGGTGATCCCATTGCTAACCCATCTTTTTGTTGGTAGAATTTATTATTGAACTGAAAATAGTTCTGATTTAAAATAGTTTTTATAATTTCTCCCATTTGATTAATGTAAATGTCATCAACATTGTTTTTATACAGTTTGTCTTTTATTATTTCAATTGTTTCATGTATTGGAATATTTGTGTATAAATTTGTTATATCGAAGGATATCAATTTAGAGTGTTTATAAATTTTGAATTTCTTTAACTTATTTATTAGTTCTATGTTGTTTTTTATCGTGTATTTATTTTTTAAATTCATTGTATTTTTAGTTCATTGGCAATCGTCTTGGATAACTTGTAAGCTGGTGCAGTCGTGAAGTTAACCAGTGGTCTAATTGGAATATCCTGTTTGTGTATTTTTGGTAACGCCACTAGTTTTGGTGCCGTTGGATTCATGTTTATATTACACCACTGCATTTGCTTAGGTATTATCATATTTCATAACTTGATTTGCTTTCTGATTTCATTTTGAAATTTTAATGTAGGGTTACTATTTATTGTTTCAATATTGTTTGTATTAATGAAATCTTCGGTTTTATTAATGTATACATTAAAACAACTGCTTTAGATTTGTCAGCTTTAGTGACAAGTATATTATTATTTTTTAGTTTAACTTTTAAATTTTTTATACCCTTTTGCTGTGTTTTATAATTATTCACCATATCGTTATTACTAAAGGTATTGTCGTTATTATACTTTTTAATCATATTGTCGATAAAACTGACACAATGGGATCTGACCACATCTTGATTTCCTATTTGTACTTTATTAATGGCTGCTTCGCAATCAATTATGAGATTCTCGCAATTTTTTGCTTTATTATGGCTATATAAGTTGTATTTAAATCCTAAATTCAAAATTCCAATTTCATCTTCGTTAAACGTTGTGTCCGTTAAATTAACCACTTTTGGATGAAACTTATGAATTTTGTTTTGACTATAATGTGACTTTTTACGCTGGTTCGCAATTAAGTTTTGAATTTTATTATTAAGAGCATCATATTTTTTCTGGAATACCTTACTAATTTCATAATCACATTCGTTGTAATACAAATCTCATTCAATGTTAGTTAATTCATTGGATGTTTTCAGATGGATTTTATATAAAGGGTTTTCCAATAAGAGGTGTTATTTTGAATAGCCCGTTATTTCGGTAGATGTAACTTTTGGAGCTGTATTTTTTTGACATTTGACAAGTAGAAACTACGCCATTAATAAAAATGGAACGATACACGCTTCAACAACGCATTGAAATTATTAAAATTCACTATAAAAATGGTGAAAATTTGGCAGAGACGGTTCGTAAAACTCGAACATTTTTGGGTCGTCGTGAAGCACCTTGTCGGACGGCAATACAGAAATTGGTGGAAAAATTCGAGCTGTTGGGACAAGTTAGTGATGTGAAGAATAAAACCCGGCCGATTTTGCTTGTTGACGAAGCCATCCAGGTGGAAATGGGCCTCATCACTCAAGATGATTTTTCGATGGAATTCCGGATCATTTTCATGCATTTCAAGGACCCAATCGGCAAAGATACGACGTTGTTGATGATCGGCCGGCTTGAGTTCTTGTGTAAACTGAACTTTATAAGCCTTAAGACCCAAATCTTTATGCAAAATACGGTGTAATGACGTTTTTGGAATGTCTAATTCCAAAGAACGACGAGGAATGGACAAACCTGGGTTTTCTTCAACACTTTCGGCTACAGCAGCAATATTCTCGGCTGTTCTTGAGCGACGTGCACGGGTTTTATTCTTCACATCACTAATTTTTCCACCAATTTCTGTATTGCGGTCCGACAAGGTGCTTCACGACGACCCAAAAATGTTCGAGTTTTACGAACCGTCTCTGCCAAATTTTCACCATTTTTATAGTGAATTTTAATAATTTCAATGCGTTGTTGAAGCGTGTATCGTTCCATTTTTATTAATGGCGTAGTTTCTACTTGTCAAATGTCAAAAAATTACAGCTCCAAAAGTTACATCTACCGAAATAACGGGCTATTCAAAATAACACCTCTTATTGGAAAACCCTTTAGTTCTGTATTCGCTACCTGTTTTTGCTTATACAGGTTATTGATATTGTATCTCATGATATCCACTCCCGCTTTTTGTAAAATGCGTTTGATAACATTATCTTTAGTAGTACATTTTGCTGTCGCGTATTTGGGTGTAATTGTATGCTTTATACATTTCTTATTGAACCATATTTTGGCGTTGATGCTGTGCACTCGGAGTTTTAATTTGTAAAATAGTTTCTGTATTTCTAGTGCCATATTCGGCTAAATTTATCCTCAAACGAGTTTTTTCCCGATATGGATCTAAATATTTTAATTAATTTAACTTACATTTTCCATATCCTTGAATTTTTTATTAAAAACTTCACTTTAAATTTAAATTCAAAGTTTGTCACATTTAATTACATTTATACAAGGTGTAAACGAAATAAGTACATTAATTTTTACCAGTAGTAGAACTCGTCGAGATAAGCCCTTTTTTTATGTACCATTTTTTCGAAATCGCATTTTTTTAAATCATTTTTCCCCCCCACAAATTGACGAGCCTTCTATGAAATGCTCCAACAAAGAAAAATAATGACGTTTTATTATTGAAAATTAATTTGTCACTTCTGTCAAGTGAAATCTGACAAAATGTCTAGATTTACCAATAACGAATTTACTGATATTGTGTTAACCTATGGTGAAGGCCAAGGGAATGCAGCCGTAGCTCGAAGAATTTACATGAACCGATTTCCGAACCGTCGTCTTCGGAATGTTCGCATATTTGTAAATGTGGTGCAGCATCTTCGAGATCACGGATCTTTTCAGCCTGCAGCTTACGATCGTGGTCGGCAGCGTCCAGATCAAGTTGCAAACATTGAGGAGGCTGTTCTGAACAGTGTCGAGGTTCGACCTGGGCTCAGCACAAGAAGGCTAGCACTGCCACATGGAGTATCGCATGCTACAATTTGGTAAATACTAAAAGAACAGCAATTGTATCCTTATCATGTTCGAAAAGTGCTCGTTGAATAGGACGAAGCAGACCTGTACCCTGGCCTGCCCGAACGCCGGACTTGAATCATTGCGACTTCTTTTTGTGGGGGTACATGAAGGATATAGTATACTCTGCATCAATTGAAATGTTGCAAGAACGGGTGGAACTTGGTGCTGCAATGATTCGTAACAACAGAGCCATGTTACAAAGGGTAGAAGAATCACTTCGTCGGCGTCTTCAAGCATGTGTATAAAACAACGGTGGACACTTTGAACAATTTTTATGATCGTTTTCCTTTATTTTCGTTAGCGCAATTCTCGCGTCAATGTTTAAAAATGAATTTGAAATAAAACATTTTTTTGGTGTTTATTGGTTTATTGTTTAAAATCGACAATAATAGCCGCAACTAATGGTAACCGTTTCATAAGGTAATCTTGTTGATTAGGTAACTTTGCTTCCAGTGGCGTGTAAGAAAATTGTGTAAGATTTTAAAATAATTTTAACTCGAAAACAAAAACGTTTTCAAAACAATGTTATTAGAAAAAGTTGTTGGTCTTGAAGAGTTCTATTACCAGTTAAAATTAATGTACTTATTTCGTTTACACCTTGTATAACTACATTTAAAAAACACATTTTAAAAACACACAAGAACAGAAATTTAATTACGTTGGACCGGAAACTTATAAAATCGCAAAAATCTTTAAGAAAGAAAATATTAATGTGACATATGAGACGAATAATAAAATAGAAACAGTATTAAAAACTAGTTTGGAGCAGAAAGATATATACAATTCTAGTGGCATTTACTCTTTAAAATGTAATACATGTAAAAAGAAATATGTCGGACAAACCGGAAGAAACTTTCATACGCGATATAGAGAGCACATAAATATGAGGAATGAAACATCAAATTATATAAAACATCTGATTGAGGAAAGACACCTACATGGTCCAATACATGAAACTATGAAAGTTGAGAGAGTGATGCAAAAAGGAGCCAAGATGAATATCGCAGAAACATTATGTATATACAAAAACAAAAGGAACAATCAAATAATAAATGAGCAAATTCATACAAATAATGACGCAATTTTTAAGCTAGTATACAGAATAAAACAACGCAATACGGACGAATTCCATAAAAATTCTTTAAATGCTTAATAAGGTGCCTATGTGAAATCGGAGCAGTGTGAGTTGATTGCTCAAAAAGTGTAATAAGAAACTAAGAAAAATAAATGTTTCAGTTCAATCAACCACCCTCAGACAATATTTATAAAATGTGTTCTTAAAATGTGTTTTTAAAATGTGTTTTTAAATGTAGTTATATAAATGTCATTAAATGTGACAAACTTTGAATTTAAATTTAAAGTGAAGTTTTTAATAAAAAATTCAAGGATATGGAAAATGTAAGTTAAATTAATTAAAATATTTAGATCCATATCGGGAAAAAACTCGTTTGAGGATAGTTTTTAATAGTTCTGACTACAATAATTTAACATTAAATAATAATTTAAAAAGATTTTTTTTTGTGTAATGTGCTCCTTTAAATTAAAACCAAATATGAAAGTGATTGATCACAAGTTTTTGGCAAGGGGACATACCCACTTAGAGGCAAACACCGATCATTCGATAATTAAACGAGAACGAAAAAAAATTCCTCAGTTGCGCATAGTCACACCTTGGGACTGGCAACAGGTGGTAAGATTATGCAGTGTCAAAAATCCGTTTACCGTCGTGAATATGGAAGTAGAAGACTTCAAGGATTTCAAAAAATTGTGTGAGGGTCAAAGTGTACCCTTTGCTATGAAAAAGAAATCAAAAATAGTTTACTTTCAAGTCAGACAAGATAGTTCAGGAGTGGTTTTCTTCAAAACTGCGTTTGATGAAGTCAATTTTCGAAAACTGGATTGAATCGAAAAAGCAGACGAAATGCTCCAACTATTCCTGAAAATTTAAATCAAATACGCAATAGCAACAGGCAAATTTCCACAAAAAAGTATAATCATCTACAAAAATTATTGCCTTGGGTTCCGCAAACGTTTCATAATTTTTTCAGCAACCTTTCTCATAGCGATGGCGGCGAAGAAAGCAACTAGCGGTGATATATTGCGTGACATTTATTTATTTATTTATTTATTCTAAATGTCCTTATACCGTTAGGTGTCGGACAGGTGCGCGACATACCTAGTTATAATGTATTGTAAAATGTTTTTTGTGTTTAACGTAGATATTTTTTATGTTTCTTAAAATAGTTTTGTGTTACCAAATATTTTTCCAATTTTCTAACAATATTTTATGTTTCGTAATATTTTTAACAAAGTTAGCATTATGACGCTAGTCCACTACAAAATAATATTATAGAATACCAAATACTCAAATTTAATTTTATTATTATTCTAGTAAAAAAAAAACGAAAAAATAATATCATTCAGGACTTGATATTTTCTGCCTTAAAATAATTTTCTTGCTAATGGACTTGACTCGATGTCAAGTCCGTCGACTATTTTTTTTT
This sequence comes from Dascillus cervinus, assembly GCA_949768715.1. Taxonomy (NCBI): domain Eukaryota; kingdom Metazoa; phylum Arthropoda; class Insecta; order Coleoptera; family Dascillidae; genus Dascillus; species Dascillus cervinus. The sequence goes on from OX458323.1 coordinate 29,041,611, forward strand.
TTCTAGAGGGAAACTATTTTAAGTCCAGTTTTTTCCAAAAAAATAATTAGTTTCACAAAAATTATCCTTTTGATACAGAATGACAACTAAAATTTATATAATGTCTAGGAATCAATGTTCTACCTTGTACCGTCATAGAACTATAGTAAAAACTGTTGTCAAAAAAACTTTAAAGTGCTGTCCTGAACATTTGAAATTTTGAACTTAACATACTTTGCTTCTGGGGTACACATATGTTTCCTTGTTAAAACGTGTGTTAACTTTTTTGTAATAAAGTGTTTTATAACAGTTTTTAACAGTCGCTGGGTAATTTATCAGTTAGAATATTTATTTGTGATAGTGCTACCATGACAATTTCTTTGCATTGCTGCTTTTCCACATAAAATCATTTTGCTTATTTTAAAAATTTACTTTTCCACTCTGATGGGGTTTTCTTGATTCCAACATATTTGTTAATGTCCAATAGTGAAACTACTATCTCTGAAAGTTTCTCAAAACAACAGTAGCACTGAAACAAGTAAAATATAAAAAGTTTATTAAGTGTTGTTCAGTTCACTTGAGTTGCTTTCCCAGTTTGATTGGCATTCAAGGGCGCCACTTGGCGATGAACGCGTTCTGCAATTAACTTAAACCCCGGAATTAGTCCAGCCCCTCTCTGCTAATTATATTACCTACCACAACAGTTGAATTTTTCATTGTACCTATTATAGATAATATCTATGTCCGTTAAACCTAAGGCTCATAATTAAAATGTATTTTAGGTTATGTACTTTACGCGTTCAGAGAATAAGGTATAATGTACACTACATAATTGTAGATAAAAAAAACCTTTTACCTTGGGTATTCTATGTAACTAAAGCCAGACTATGTGGTCTACCATCTAAGATTTTCAAGAAATTTTACACCTTTTCGTTGTTGTACAGAAAATGAATCACTAGAAATTTCAGATAATTATCTTTAGTAGTTTTTAGAAAAGTATTTTTTTAAATTTCTCAAACTTCGTCTTCGAGAAGGTCACGATTGTGAACGTTAAGAAGTTCTTTTCTAAACAATTATTTTTCATTTAAATACAATGTGGGCTTCAGTTGAAACATTACACACTTATAGTGTTGTCTATTCTGAAAGAGTAACGCGTTTGCTTTTAGTATGGAAATACGCCTGTAGTTAAAACTTGCTAATTTCCTTTCTTTTCTTTCCATTTCAATTTATTTGGATAATTCCGTGCTAATAATTCGTAATTTTTGTTTTATTCATTATGTACTATCAAATCCATGTTATACGATGTATTGAAACTGTAATAAACGATTTTTTTCTTAAATAGTAACATAATGATTACATTCAAACTACTTACCATTTATCTGAGCTGCATCGTGAAATTATTTATATTTACTTCTTATTACTTCTATTTAAACTTTACATCCACCTTAATGTTCTGAAGCAGGATATTTCGACTTGAATCACCGAACGACTGTCGCAGTATTGGTCTGTTAAAATTAAGGAATTAAAAACTTTATAAAATTTCTTTTTTATTAACTAGAACAATTAATTAATTAAACGATAATTAGAGAGCTGCACCGACTAAAATTTCAAAGGCGATCGAATTATTTATGCATGACATCGGTATAACTTTTTTCCATTAAATATAGTTGTCACAATTTCATTTCCCAAAGAACGGTGCTGATGGAAGGTCGTGATTAAAGTTAGCAAGATGTGTTTGAAGAAAACCGAAGGTTTATAGATACATGTTGTTTATAATGACTTCACTGGTTATGTTTGTAGCTGGCTCAATTAAAAATTTGAATAACGATGCAGCCAAGTGGATGCTGATACCAGTAAAGATAATCATGAGAGGTACTTGTACGTGGCCCGAAAATCAATCATTCGTTGAAAGATTCCTGTCGTTATTTCTTATACTTTCTTACGCTTTCATAATCGTTGGAGTTGTGATTTATTTTAGAAACAATGCTCATAACTGGTCTGGAATATCGATCTCCGTTGCCTCACTAACTGCATCGATTCAAGTCTGTAGGTACATTTAACTTGATTTGTTTTAAATGTAAATTTTTCAGGTGTTCGTTAAGTACTTAACGTTGATTTTATACAATTCGCAATTAAAAAAGTTATTATTGATAATCCGCGACGATTTTTGGCCGTCGATTTTGGTTAATCAAAAAATTCAGATTGTTATTAAAAAGAACGGGGAACTGGTCAAAGTGATACTTACAATCCTGATCGTTTCCACTTCAGCATTAGTACCGTTTTTGACTATTAATATGGTGACTGGTCAACGCGTTTTTCCCGTACAATCAGAGTATTGGTTTAATTGGATGGAAAGCCCTGTATTCGAATTAATTTATGTGTGGAATTGGTTTATCGCATTCGGAATTGGTTTCTTTATGAACGGATTCGATCTTCTGTTTTTTATTTTCATCAAAATTTACATTTCTCAAATTTGGATAGTGGCATCGGTGTTGAGAGACGTTAAACACTCAACCAAAAAGTTTAGAAAATACTTTTTATTGGGAGAAAGTTTTTTTGACCATGATTCGATTAGATTCAACGTGGTTATTAAATGCATCGAACAGCACAACATTTTGTTACAGTAAGATATTGATTTAAAGTATACCCAAATTTATTTCACTTTTTAGAATGTACGATGCGATAAAGACCATCTATTCGTTATTAATACTTGTTCAATTTTTGAGTTCTTTAATGGCAGCAACTCTTGCTTGCGTTACAATGGTGGGTTACAAACAGTTATATTAAATAATAGGAGTGCATTAAAAGAAACATTTTGTTTTAGACAATAGTTCCCGACGAAACAGTAAAAATGGTGGTAATTGTTATCATAATGTTGTTTCCTCTGTTTTTATATTGCTGGATAGGAAGTCAGTTACAGTCAGAGGTAGGTTGTATGTACGGTTTACGGTCAATTCGTACCCGGCGATTCGTACCCGGCGATTCGTCCCCGGCGATTCGTCCCCGGGCAATTCGTACCCGGGATAATTCGTCCCCGGACAATTTGTCCCCAGCAAGCTGTATTTTTAAGAATCCATTCGCAAATATTTAACAAGCATTTCGATTTCTTGTATTGAAAACCTTTACATATATGCACCTTGTAAAAAAATATAGATAAGTGGAAATAATCGCACGTGTGTAAGTAAACAGTACAATTATGATGTTAGTGATAAAATGCACATATATTGATGCGGGAAAACCATCGCGTGTTACTATATACATATTATTTTGAGTTAACCCGTTATTTTTCATTTTTAGACTGATTCTGAGTGGAACAAAAATAATGTAAATAATTATGTTTATAATCTCAATGTAAACAAATTTGTTACATAGATGTTTTTGCATATTTTTGATAATATTCATTAATGATGTTAATATTTATTTTTCCATCGTTGTAAAGCGTTCAACGAATATACGTATGCACAATGTATGTAGAAGTTAAATTAAATGGAAATTTCAACCTCGCGCGGTATTTTGAAAGTATTTTGAAAATGAACTTGTTATACATCATTTTAAGCAGAATTTAAAGCTGTCAGAAATAAAACGTTTCTTTTTTTAGTTTAAAAATTTTTAACAACGTAAGTGGAGTTATTATTTCAAGTAACAAGTGACTTGTAATATTTAATACCAACCTACATTATTTTACGAAAACAGTTCATTGCTATAAGTTTCATGTCCAATCAAATAATGCAACACCTTGAAAATTACGGCAAATTTATTCTATAATTTATACAAATTAATTTTTGGTAACAATAAAAAAATTTAAAAAATAAAACTTAAATACAAATTTATTTTAGGTAACAATAAAAAATTTAAAAAAATAAAACTAAAATTCAAAATTATATGAAATACCACGCAGGTAATCTAATAATTGCCTCTTCTGATAGTCTTCAACGATTAATTTTATTATTCTCCCAACATCAACGTATTTTTTATTTTTGAGGTTTAAAGAATTTCCCGCTAGAAACTGTCTGACTTCGTAATGGTGAAAATGTTGTTTTTTAAGCAATTAACGACTTTATATATGTTTGGGTAAAACGATCTGCAAATAGAAATAAAACCACGATGCCAGCCTTCTACTGAATTGTTGGTCCTAGCTTGATTTTTTAGAGCCCTCTGGTAATTGTTCCACTGATTTATTTCAAAACGACATACAACAGATACACATAACAATATTTCAATGACTGCATCATAACTTATCACTGAATTAAAACGTACAATAGCCAGGACGCCTCTTGAACGATATGCGAGACTAATAATTCGAGTGTGTCTCTTAAAGGATGTCATTACTTACTTTTTACAATACATGTCAATAATTACCCTTCACAGAATAACTGTCCCGGACACACACATGTGTTAAGGGCGAATTATTCGTTTTAAAATTTGAAACGGAATATCCGGCGAATCGGAAACAAAAACGATGTTCTTCTTTTACCACAAAATTTGCAAGAATTAAATTTTTCAGATGTCTGTAAAACCATCTCAATTAACGGGGATGAAGTGCAATTTTTGATGTATGATTCCGCAATTGACATTTTACCATTTTTTCGTAAAATAATGTAGGTCGGTATTAAATATTAGAAGTCACTGGTTACTTGAAACAATAACTCCATTTACGTTGTTAAGATTTTTTAAACTAAAAAAAGAAACGTTTTATTTCTGACAGCTTTAAATTCTGCTTAAAATGATGTATAACAAGTTCATTTTCAAAATACTTACAAAATACCGCGCGAGGTTGAAATTTCCATTTAATTTAACTTCTACATACATTGTGCATACGTATATTCGTTGAACGCTTTACAACGATGGAAAAATAAATATAAACATCATTAATGAATATTATCAAAAATATGCAAAAACATCTATGTAACAAATTTGATTACATTGAGATTATAAACATTATTATTTACATTATTTTTGTTCCACTCAGAATCAGTCTAAAAATGAAAAATAACGGGTTAACTCAAAATAATATGCATATAGTAACACGCGATGGTTTTCCCGCATCAATATATGTGCATTTTATCACTAACATCATAATTGTACTGTTTACTTACACACGTGCGATTATTTCCACTTATCTATATTTTTTTACAAGGTGCATATATGTAAAGGTTTTCAATACAAGAAATCGAAATGCTTGTTAAATATTTGCGAATGGATTCTTAAAAATACAGCTTGCTGGGGACAAATTGTCCGGGGACGAATTATCCCGGGTACGAATTGCCCGGGGACGAATCGCCGGGGACGAATTGACCGCATCCCGTATGTACATACATTTGTAAAATTGTTGTTCAAACTTTTTACTTAATGTAATATGATTGAAAACGTGAATTTAAATGTGCTGTTTATTTAAAAAACGATATAAAATCAATACCTACTTGCAGTAAGTTAATCTTATAATATAATTTTCTAGGGATTATTGTTTTCTGACGCAGCGTATGAATCGCATTGGGAACTCATCTCGAACAGAGAATTTCAGAAAAGTATTTTATTGATAATGAAAAGGTCACAGCAACGAATGGTGCTATCAGGAGCAGGCTTAATGAACTTAAATTTGGAGAATTTTCTGCAAGTCAGCATTGCTTTAGTTGAGTCTATTGAAGTCATATAATTCACATGATTGCATTCTAGGTTGTGAAATTTTCTTTCTCGATCTACACATTGATGCAAACATTGATGACTAAAAAGAAAACATTTTGATCGAGTAAATGAGTGATATCAACATGGTTTAGCTTAGATTCACATTAACTCTCTAACAATAAATATTTTATCACAGTATGATGCCGTCAGATGGAAATCTTTCTAGTGATTTAAACTTGCACTTGGTGAGGTTCAGACAACCTCAACACAATAATAGAAACGTAACTTTCTATATTTTAGCTGTTTGTAAATAACGTTCCTTAACCCTAGATTCATATTCAGAAATAAATTTTCTCCGCCGATGTCGTCGGTTTCAGAGACCGAATTTTTCTAAAAAAATATTCATTTTAAGTTAAATTTTAATTTATATATTGGACACTACGTCCTTTCTCTACAATCAAGCACAAATAGATTTAATATAACATTATTTTTATTGAACTTATCAGTGAGTATTCACTGGTGCCACAATTATAGTACTTTTTTGTAATATCTCTAAAAACAATAAATCATTAAACTTTCTTTCAAAAATAACTTTGGTGCTAAGAAAACAACATAATAAACTATCAAACAAAAATAAAAACAGAACCGTTAAAAAATTATTTTACGAAAATAAAACTGTTACAAATCAATCTTCTTTTTCGGTTGAACAGTCGTTGCATATGACCGTAATATGTTGGAGATATAAATATCTGTTGCATTTTTAAAAACAATATTTGGTTTTTCTATTTCTTTTCGAACCACATTCGAAGCAACATTAGATCAAAAATTACGATAATACACAAAAAATATAAATACAGTGTGAGCTCGATTTTCCGAACCTTCATTATACCGAATTCTTCAATAATCCGGCCACGCATTTCAATGGTGTTTATAACGAACGAACTCGAATGAAATTCACCAGGTGGCGAATCGATCGTGAGGACATTAGAGCGACACGCGAATTTTTTTTTCATAAGATTACGTGTAAAACACGGTTATATTCAATTTAAAATCACAAAGTTACAAAAACATTAAGCGTTTCAAAAAAAAATATAAAGAAAAGCCTAATAAAATGAGTACTATATTTTCTTGGGAATAAGGATTTTTATCAATATGTACCATAAAATTGAGCAAGTGAAAACTGCAAGTAATATTTATTACGACTCATTCGAAATTCAATAGTTTCCACGTGGTTTCTGAAAATGAAGTTTTTGGTGTTGCACTAAAACAATCAAGATTGGAGGATCATACTGTAAATGATTTTAAAAGATGCAGAAATTTACCAGTTGGTGGACTAAAGAAAATTTGGTAAAAAGGCAGTTTATTTTATAGTTGCTATTTATGCGAACAATTAATATTGTTTAAATCAAATTTTAGAATTCAAAACTGTATTGCTTATGAACAAGATACAAATATTTTTGTTAGTATCGATGGAGGAGTATGGTACCAACGGAAGGTTTACAGAAGTTCTTTTACTTCTAATGCTGGCGGTTCACTTGGACCCGGTGACTTCAGCTGTGTATGGAAAACATTTCTTTCAGTTCCAATTCCAAGGAGTTTTGCTTTACCAATAATGCAATCGAATCACTGAATCGATCCATGGTTTTGGAAATCGAATAAAAAATACATAGCTGCAGTGTTTAAGCATTATCTGAATCTACTTTAAAATTATTGTGTCGACAACTGTTCACTTTAATATAATTTATGCTTTATTTTATTGAAACTAACTAACCTCAAACCAGAGCGTGAATCAACGGGCTTGAGGATTGAGTTGCCTATATTCTGCAATAAGTTACTTGGTTCATTTATATTAATATGTATCAAAAATTTTATATTTATCAACGCTGCGTATTTCAGTTTTACGAAACGGGCGCTAACTTTATGAACTTGCGTGTAAATAAGCTGTAATTTTAAATTTTAAGAATGCATGTTTACCGTATACTGCAATGGAAAAAAACGTTCGCGCCATATTTAATGTCCCTACCCTCTAGTAGTGGCTTAACAAACTAAAATTACCGATAAACGATTTGATAGTAGTATTAATCGTCGATAACACCTCGAACAATGAAACTATAGAAGAGGTGACCAGTGCGGATGGATAATTTACAAAATTATTTCTTCCACCAAATTTTACAGCACTTTTGTAACCTGTGGATCGAAATGCCATCAGACTGACGAAATTATTTTATCGGAAAGTCTTTTAGCGCATATTTTATCTAATAACGAAGACAACGTTGTTAAGTTATTAAAAACCATTAACTAGAAGCGTGCTGTATGTCTACTATGCAATACTGGGGAAAACATCTGCCCCGGAGTCTTCCAGAAGTGTTGACACAACTTTATGGTTCATGTGGCAAATTTCGACCCAGGCGCTGAAAATGATGTTGAAGATCTAATTCCTCTGAGTCAATTGCGGCACAATTCGCTTCCCTTGATTGACGAGATGACAGGTAAACAACGTACATTTGTTAAGGGTGAAATTTTTGGTTTAGTATTTTTTTATTAATCGATAAATATTCAACAGATGTTTCAGATATGCTCATTAAATTTTAAAAATCTAGAAAGTCGGAGGAAAAAAATTCGTTGTACGAACATTTTTACTTTGTTCTAAGGGGTATAAAACACATTAAAAACGTCTCCAAGGTGAGGGTTCCCCAAACAAATTCGCTATATAGAGAAATTTGTTAAATAGGAGTTCGTTATAGGAAACTTTGACTGCACTTGACAAAATAATATAAAATTTAATAAGTACGCTTCTGTTTTAAATAATTTTTGTTTATGTACTATTTTCTAGTTTTTTGTAATAAATGTTTCTCTTTTCACTAAAAAAAACTCTTCCGCTTCAGTAATACGAATTATTTACTTATCCGGATCACTGCGGTTTTTATAAGTTCGAATTGTCGAGTTCGCACTGTACTCATAAAATGATTTGTGCTAAAACAATAGAAAGAACACAGAAACTAAAGGGTCTTTCAATAGGGAGCCTCGATTTTAAAATGTAAATAAAACAAGTTGTGTGTGAGATATCCACTCAATTTTTTTTTTATTCGCAAGTATATTTTATGGCATTAAGTGTGAATTATAACGTCGTTCAAATGTCCGCCGCGGTTTGCTAGGTGGCACGTATTCAGGAGAACTTTGTCGCATTTTTATCCTCGCCACAACCGTCCTGTCGAGTCGACTATTCGACGTTTGCTGGACAAATTCGAGTCAACCATTTCGGTAAATAATCAGCCAACACCAGTACGTCGCCGAAACGCACGATCTGCTGAAAACATAGTTGTTCTGCGTGAGAGTGTACGGGAAAATCCAAAGCAGTCAATTTCTCGTCGTTCACAAGAACTTGGCTTTTCTGTGACTTCAACTTGGCGAATTTTGCGTCGCGACTTGGGTCTGCACCCGTATGTAGATGTATGTGGAGGGATGTAGATAGACTTTTGTTGACCAGATGCAGTATACCTACCTACTGACCGCGTCTAATCGAAAACATAGTCGATGTATCGATCATCTTTTGAAATTTAAAAATACAGGCTTCAAACAAAATTTCAAAGTGAATGTCTTCGATAACTATAACGCTAAGGTACGCTAAATTAGAATGATGGATGTGCTTTTTTTGCATTACCGTTGGTTATAACGTAATATTATAAGAAATTCTAAATGAATACCATAAACACACACATATTATAAATAGAAGTGTTTTAGGAAATTATATAAACATACAATTTTTAATTCATTTATTACAAAAATAAGAATATAAATCGTTATGATTTGAATTTTGCTGATTTCATTAAAAAAAATAAACGTCTTAATTTTACATCGCAGAAAGATCTACGAATGTTGCCCAGATACGTCGCAACGAGTCGTAATTTCTACGTCGTTCAACGTTCTTCAAAGATTATGTGTTTAGTGGGACATCCCCAAACGATGTACGAACGTTGATCAGATACGTCGCAGTGCGACATTATTCCAACGTCGCTCAACGTTTTTTAAATGTTATGTGTTTAGTGGGAACATATGGTACAAACCAATCACAAAATCCAACTATTCAAAATGTTTAAGCTGAAGCTTCTTACTTTGAATGAGTCACCTGTTACCTATTTAGTTCAGTAGACAACGAAAACAAAGTATTTTTAAGATTGTTATGTATTCACAATTATTGTACAAATTACAAATGTTGCAAATCAATAATAATTCCAATAATTCCATTAGTTAATATATGCTAATGAAACTATTAATAACATAATTTTTGAATAATTATAACTGCAACGTAACGAGTGTTCTAATTTTAAACCCGAAGTGGTTTGTCTTATAATTAAACTAAAACTACCGTGTGCTTGATTTAGTAACGTTCCACTGTCCATACAATTCGGTTAAATCGTTTAAATTGTTTCACCGCTTTCTAGCGCAGAACAATATATCTTATTTTGAAGGAAGAGAATGGAAAAATTACCTTATAAAATTGAAAGAAATGATATTCTCGGAAGGTCTGCATACGGTAGTGAAATCTATTTTCTAAGTTATTGTTTCAGGTATTTGGTGGCTTCAAGAGACATCAAAGAAGGTGAATTAATTTTAAAAGAAAATGTTGAATTTGTGGGAACACATTTAAATGCAGCTCCTTTATGTTTCCGTTGTAATAAACTTTTGCATCAAAAAGTAAAAGTTTGCCAAAATTGTAATGTGGCTACAGTTTGTTCGGAAACTTGCGAAGGTAATTGAAACCCCAAAATGATCAACATTTTATAAGAGAACTAAATTTAGGCAACGGGCACAACGTTAACGAGTGTACGGCGTTAAAAACCAGTGGAGTTACTTCGAAAAATTTAGTTGAGCACCCTCTTATTGTAACCCCATTGCGTTGCTTATTGTTAAGAAATTATAACGAAGATGTGTGGGTAAAATTAAATCTGTTAGAATCACACTTGGATAAACGAGAAAATACAGCTATTTGGAAATATTACAGGGAAAACGCCGAAAAGGTATGAGAAAATTACAGATGGACCTCAATTTTCATTTTCTTTTTAAGGTGTTAAAAAAAATTGGCGCACTTACAGAAAATGATCTGAAGAATAAGATAATTCAAAAAATTTGTGGAACTTTAGACGTCAACACTTTTGAAGTACGCCCACCGGCGGGTGTTAATGGGGTCGTCAGCTCGCCACCGGGTAGTCTTCGAGGGTTATATTTGGAAGCAGCTCTGATGGCACATGATTGTTCGAGTAACACCCATTTGGCGGTGGATGATAATTTTGTATTGCACGTTCATGCCAGCAACCCTATTAGTGAAGATGAATTGATTTTCTTTAATTATTCCAATTCACTACAGGTAAAAAAGATTCAATGTCATTCTTTTCGAAACGATATTTTGCTTTGTAGGGCACTAATGATCGTCGACAACATTTAAAAATAGGAAAGTATTTTGACTGCACCTGTAATAGGTGTAATGACCCTTCTGAAATGGGGACTGAAATGAGTTCGTTAGTTTGTCCCCGTTGTAAAAATGGGTTAATTAGACCCAACGACAAAAACTTGGATGTTTATAAAACTGTGTGGGAATGCCTTAAATGTAAACACAATTATAAAGGGTCTCTGATAAAAATTACAATCGACGAATGCAGAAGAAGAATTGATTTATTAGGTAGATATATAATACGAAGATGAATAATAGCCATTATGTACGATTTAACGGCCAGCTGTACAAATGCAAGTTCAACTATAGGTTAGACGAACTCCAGTTCTAGCTGAGCCACGGTTTAGTTACGTCACTCGTACAAGTGCCGTCAAATTAGAGCCCGTTAAACCAAGCCTTGCTTTTTTTTGATCAAAAACATTTTATAAAGTTAAAAATAAAAATGTTTTTCCCTTTTTTCAACCAATCTGGGATATATTGTCTATTAAACTTCGGTTGTAACAAAATTAATTTTTTATTTGTTTGTTGTTAAGAATTGTTGGTACATTTACCAAATACACAAAAAGAGAAATAACGAGTTGAGAAATTCGACTTTATTATTTTAATGAAATAAAGTTTTTAAAGTAGAATAATTCTGCTAAACTATCAAATAAAAAAAGTTTGAAACAAATTGAACTTACAATTTCATATTTAATATTGTTTAAACTTTCATTATCTGAAATAGAAGCAAATCAAAAGAGAACGAAAATTATTGTTCCATCAATGTCCTAAAAGTAGACAATTTGTTATTCAACTTTTGGAAATTGTAAAGAAACTATTTGTAATTGCTAAAAAATATTTTAGAACAGTATTTCAGTTAATTTAAATTTTATTTAGAAAATGCCAATGTAAACGAGATGGAGAAACTTTTGGAAAAATTACTGTTTACCTTATCGCCTCAACATTATTTAATTCTGGAATTAAAGCAGAACTTAATTGGATTATATACACAAACCCAACCCACCAAATTCAATTTGAATAGGAAAATAAAATTGTGTAACGACTTGTTGCACGTTTTAAAAATAATTGAACCCGGAATTTCTAGAATGCAAGGTAACGACCGCATGTTTTATGCCAGCTGCGTAATAAACTATTATTTACAGCGATCACCTCGTACGAATTACATTCAGCTGAAGATTTATTAGCGAACAAGGAATACACAGACAAAGAAATATCACCAGAAGATTATGTTGTGAAATTAGTTAACGCCGAAACGACTTTAAAATTCGCCATCAAATCCCTTCTGTACGAGCCCACCGAAAGTCCAGAGGGGCGTCTAGCGGCACGCGCACTTACTGAAATGCGAATGCTCAAGATCAAAATAAACGACATTACGACGAAAATAGAAGGACTTCGACCAGAATCGAACCAAAAAACAACAAAGAGCGGACAAAAGTAATTCACATACATTTATTGCATTTTATGCCGTAGTGACAATGTTTCTAGGCGTTAGCTATTAAATCGTCGATATTTTCTTTAAGTTGTTGCAATGATTTCTTTGCCACCGCTCCCAAAGCTCCTTCAGTTGTCGACGGCGGTTCCAATAATAAAATATTTACCGACTCTTCCAAAATTTTCATGGCTTCTTCCAGTTTGTTCTTTAGGCCGATTTGATCGATCACACCTGCGGTAGAAAGACTCCGGGCGAGCAGAATCAGTGGAGCGTGGAGCTCGTAAAGTGTTATCCCTGAAATTTATTTCATTAACCCCCAACCTACGCTAATCCTGTTCGATTACGTACCGCGTATTCTGGAGTAACCAGGTTCGATTACGTCAAGAACTTTTAGAAGGTCAGTGCACAGTTCCACTTTTCGCTCCAATAAGATGTCTGGTAAGTCTGCCAATGTATAGCCCTCAAGCTTTCCATACAATTGACTTAGCGAACACCGCAAAATAGTTTGATATGCGTTACGAGGGTGCAACGCTGAACGATATTTTTTGACAAGGGCTTCGCGAACTTCAATTCCAGTGGAATCTTGAATGTATTCGACTGCATCTATATTGGCTTGAATTGCAGCGAAAACTTTTTGAATTGCAATGCCGGGTGCTGAAAACGCACAATGAGAACATTTCCAGAACGCGGAGGCGTCTGAAAGCAAATTGAATTAATACTATAGTATAGCCCCAGAAGTGCAATATTTTTGTCTAAAAATTACAAGGACATAATCTGCTCATACGTTTATCTTAACGTTGAAATGTAAGCGTTCCAATAACATTAATCTAATACAGTGCTTCTTAAACTGCTCCGTGGCAGCTGGTAGAGAGTGAATAAGTGTCCTGTTAACGCTTAGATTTATTGATTTATTTTACTTGGTATATATTTAAATATCCTACAAAATAAACAAGGATGCTTTTGTGAAGTATTCCATCGTACGAAAAGTTTGAGAACTACTCTTCTCTTGGATATTATTGTATATTATTAGGCTAAAAATACCAACGTAGAATTAAAAAAATGTAGTGTTTAGTCATATGAAAGAAACAGCTAACTTTTCGTAGCTGTTTATGTTAAAACAAACACAAACCCGAATTACGGGTTCTAGTCGTTTTTGTTTTGCCAGAACTAGTTCTGAGCGGTTTATTCACTCATTGACCGTTTTCGTTTTTTGCGCGTAGCATATGCACCTTTTGTAAATAACCTTCCGGTGGATCCTTATTGGTAGTAGTTGTAGGATTTTCCAAACTGTTGTGAACTGAACGCCAATGTTCTTTTTGATAAATATTTTTCGAGTCTGTCAGTGACTCCAGTTATGTAGGTTAGCTGCGCCCTATCATTCTTTGTCTTTTTGGGGTATAAAGTTTTCTCCATTTCTCAAAGATCGGATCGTTTCTTTCTAGGATGTTCTTAATTTTCTGCAACTAAAGTGGTTTACGGATGTCTTCTGTTGGTGATAATGGTGGGTTGTGGCATGTAGGTATCGGTTGGTGTGGTTATTCTTGCATTACATACTACGGGTTAATCTGTTGCCGATTCATTTTACTAGTACCTACATCCAGAAAGGGTAAGGTTCCACTTTTCTCAATCTCTATTGTAAATTTTATATTTGGATGTTGTGTATTAAGATGGCCGAGAAAAGTTGTTAAAGGTGTTATTTCATGTGGTTATGTTACAAAGGTGTCGTCTACATATTATAACTAGCAGTTCTGCTTCAAGGCACTATATTCACTGGCAATTTCTTCAAAGGCTTCCTTAAATATATTGGCAATAACTTGCGAAAGAGGATAGGAACCCAGAACTATACAATTTTTTTGTTTGTAGAAATTTCGATTCTACGGGAAATATGTTGAGCCGATAGGCATGTTTGAAGTACGTTCGGTATCCTTTCTCAGTTTTTTCTCCACAAGTTGATGTTTAAATTTTATGAAAAGGGATTCAACGTCAAAGCTCAATATGATACAGTTAACCGTAATTTGAAGGGTCTTTAGAATTTTTACAAGATGTTGCTTTTTTACAAAACTGTTAATTTTTTCAATATAATTGAGGATTTTGAAGAAGAAAATAGATTACTTTATAAATTTACACTAAACTTGCTATTTTTGAGTTTTGCCACTCTTGCAGGCCGAGATGGTTTCAGGAAATTCGCTGAATACCTAGCGAATTTGTCAGTGGGTTACAGTTACAGTTAGCCCTAAAGGTATGTCAGGTTTGTGAATCTTTGGTTCACTTATAGTTGTCGTGGTCTCACCTCACTAAGTAAAAGACGACGTTGTCCTTCAAGGGGGATTTGACATTGATGGCTTTCATTGGCATTTTTTCAATTTTTGAAGTAGGATCCTTTTTTAGTTCTATGTAATATTCTGCAGTCAGTATATCTTGTGTTTTGGGTTTATACTGATTTCTATTCATTACTACTGTTGCGTTTCCTTTACCTACTTTAAGTATCGTGATAATGTGTGATAATTCCTAACTGCATTTTTTTCTGTTATTGTAATGTTTCGTTTTTGCTATTTTGTCCTTCCTTAACAAACATGTTTCATGTATTATTTTTTCGGCTGCTAATAGAATTTTGCACTTCAGCAATAATATCCTGCTTTGGTATATTATTTGGTGCAATGGCCAAATTCATTCCTTTTGATAAGTTAATATGTTGAGGTAACATCCAGCTCGGGTTTTGCCGTTATGTTCTTTACTTAGGGTCGTTTAAATTTTCTAATTTGTTTCTTAGTTACATTCTCTATATTAATTGAAATATATTTGTAAATGATAAGGTCGACCGTTGGTTGGCTCACCGAGTATAATGACTAGTTCCAAATAAAGCTTGTATAACTGAGAAGAAATTGAATTTAACTATTGGAATTGGTATCTCTCTCTCTCTCTCTCTCTTTCTCTTTTTCTGGTTAGTGATTGTTCTACCCTGTTGATAATTTACCCGGATTATGTGTTGATTCAACAACTGCCGTGAAAGTATGCACATTACCAAGTCAAGTTAGTTACAATAATACAAAGTCAAAATCTCTAGATAGTTATTGTTTTCCGATAGTAGGCACGCTTTGTAAACTAAAAATTAAAAGTAAATTTCCACAAATTCCCCAAAAAGTATTCCTTATTCTTATTGAGTTATGTTATTCTTAAGAACAAAATTCAGTCACAAGTTGAAAAAATAGTAAACACTTATTTTGACGTGGATATTTAATTATTAATTTTTTATTTTCTTACCTAAAGGATCAGTTGACATTATAATTCCATTATCACATTTTGTACATTTGAGGGTGCTCATGTGAGTTCCTAACTCGGTCGGATCCGAGCATCTGGCACAGCGACAATCAAAGTATTTGCTTTCCTTTAAAAATACTCTTCGAACTAAAGTTGGCCATAACGAATAAGTGTAGCTGGAAAATAATTCTTGACCTTCTTGAACTTCAACAGTAGCTCGCACGGTTACCCTAAAATAAACTGGTTATAAATTAGAAGAATATTTAAAGTTGCGGCACCTGAAGTCGTCACCGTGATTTTCTCCTTCACATGCTATAGAATGCGTTATATTTGAAATACAGTTGTGAGATAAAATTGCCAGTTTTGGATATAAGCACCGAATCGGATAACCTGAAATCGCGCGTGCCTCAAACGCATTGACTTCTAAAAGACCACAAACTGTGTGAATTAAATCCTCGGAGAAGCGGTTCGCTAATTTACAAGGTTTCTTCAGATATTCAACGATGTTGACTTGATTAAAATTCCATATTGGTAAATTTTTTCTCACATCATTATGAGCTTCCATGTTCAAAATTTCTTTATCCCAACGTTCAGGATTCCGTTCTTTTGCTAGAAGAACTCTACAAAGATGTTTATAAATAAGTGATAGTACTTTTTATAATCAGTTTTCCTACCGTAACGGTGTAATGCATTCGTATTGAAGGCATATGTCTGTTGGATTTGATACCTTCTGAAATTTAACTTTTGCTTCTGCGAAGACTTGGCATTCTGCTTTCTTATGAGCTGGAGCCGATTTACATTTGTTGTTACACACAGGCCATTGGCAAGTTGAACACAAATTGGATGTATCTACTGGAGTTAAACATCCAAGGCATACTGGAGGAGTATCTAAAGAAATTAGATAATATATTTTGTTTCTTCATCATTCGTAATATAAACTTGAGCTACATTGGTTCAATTTCATTGATGTACATGTCGCGTAAAATTAATTTTTTGGTCATAATCCTGCCGGGAAAGAGATAAATGATGAAAACTAACTATAAGGGACTCCAAAAATGCGAGACGTCAACGTCTACGGCAAAATACTGGCTAGACGACTCCGTTAAGGGGCGTATTACAATATTTTTCGTATATAATATAACAAGTGGTCTAAAGTTTCCGATACAATTTGTAATTTAAAATATGAGTAGCCAAAGTTGAAGAACGTAGAAAGCTCTTAACTGCTTTAAATTTTGGTAAAATAATTGTTTAAATGTGAAAATTTCCCTAATACCAACCCTTTGTAGGTTTACATAAAGATCTGCAGGTAAGCAAATTTATGATTTACAGGCACAAGCCGCTCCTTGAATTTTCATTGTGTACTAAGAGTCCCTTATAAACTATTTAAAACGTGTAGTTGTAAACACACTATATCTATGGTCGTTCTATACACCATTGTAGTTTTAAGATTTTTGACTAAGAATTTTAAGAACATCGCCATAAGTTTCTTCGCCAAGTTATACACTTCCTGTATAAGCTACATTAAAATGAAAAAACAAGTAGTTAGTTTGAAAAACAACATTTCTTAATTTGAACATCGCAGCATCATAAAACAAACATTCTTCTTTCATATGACGTTATTGGTAAGCGTTTCAAAAAATACTTCAAAGAATTTTTGGTATTTATTTAGAAAGTGAAAATTGTATCAATCTCATATATGGGGCAAATTAATACAGATACGAGGCACAATGGTGCAGAAGTCATAATATGAGAAATATATTTCATTAAAGAATATTTTGTTGGATTGTAACATTTGGATTTGTTGAAAAACAGGAATAATATTATGTACTTTTCCACATAGTTCAGGTTTAGTTCCTCATCATCACTGGTATTTCTTTATCACCAATATTCCAAATCGAAGCAGATAAGCTCATGTGCCTCCCCTACGATTGTATCAATGTGCTCTAAGTGTACTTCGTGCCAAAATAATTCTACTGCTCCTATGCCTTCCCTATATGCTTTGGTGCCATGGTGCTGTTACCTTTCCTGCACTTTACTGGTTCCCTATTGCGTCCTCGTCCTAGGCAATTCTGACCCTATTGTTTTCAACAGTTTTTTTTTTCCTTAATTTTAAAATATTTTTTGCTATAGTTACTGTAATTAAGATTTTTATTCTGTAATATTGCGTTCAATTTGACGCTGGTCTGTGGAATATATGCGCTGTTGGGCGCCTTTTGTTGTTGTTGTGTATAATAGTCACGAAATAATCTGAATATCGATGAAAATAGCAGTACTAATATAGAACGCCCAGCGTTACGTTGATGAGATGGTAAACCCCGTATTCTTCCATATCTTCAGAAGCTCGAAGACCCACTTTTCCAACAGAATAATGCCCGTCCCCAAATAGCGAGAACTTGTCTAAACCGGTTAGAAGAGGCCCATACTATGGCCAGCCAGATTTCCCGACCTCTCACCAATTGAACACGTGTTGGACATTATGGAAAAAAAACTGATGAACTTGATGAATGTCCTGCAAACACTAGAAGCTCTCCGGCATGAATTACAGGTTGGTTGAGACATCATACCCCAAGAGAGCATTGACTACCTACTGGAGTCAATGCAACAGTGAGGGAGTGTGAAACTAATAGGGGCGACGCAACACATTATTAATAAAAATTAAATTAAATTGTGGTACTCTTTTGTTCTTTGAATTGTAGTTATACGTTTCCACCAAGTTTGGCCAAAAAAATCGCATCCATATTGTTTACAGCACTGCCGCACTAACTGTGCAATTTTTAAGTGTAGTAATATTTATTTCATGTTAAAAGGGGTTTGTGTGCAGAAGTTGGTTGCTGTAAAAGCATAGTACATCGTTTATGAACCAAAATCTGTATTTAAGTCTTTATTAAATTATGAAACGAGTTTGTTGGATAACATTTTTGACAAAATTAATAAATAAGAGATCATGTTTTCTACTTTTTGGACGCCTGTGGATTCATTAAAAGTTTGACGATTGATTGATCAAAAATAAAAAAGTTTACACACTGTTTATATATTAGGTGTTCTACAAGTCGCAAAGTTTGACCTATTTGCTTTTGTCATAGAAATAAGACTACAGTAGTACCTACAACGCGCTAAAAATTATTGCGACAACTTTTTCATATACCGCAATTTTTACTGTATTGGAACATTTTGTTATTTTTGTTATCCATGCTATACCAGAAAAATTCTCGTATAAGACAAATTTCTATAACGCGATTTCATAGAACGCGGAACGTATTAACCGGGTTATAGGGAAGTTTACTGCAGCCAATTATAGATCTACCTTTTGGCACGATCTGTTTGAATCTTCTTCTCAAATTAAAAAATACGGTATAGGGAGCGTCAAAAGTTCGAAGCAAACTATTTAGTTTTGAAAACAATCGAAAAATTTGTCAATGTTTAAATTTAATTGCACACTTTCTAATATAATTCTTTTTCTCGTCTTCGCCGATTTTTTTAAATAGCAACCTATTTTTTTTCATGATTTGGAAAATATTATGTCAAAAGACGTGAAATTGACTTGTTTTTAAATTTTTCCGAAAACTCGACAGTTTCAGATTTATCGAATTCCTGCGCCACTTACTTTTCAACAATTTCAATTCAATGACATTTAAGAGACCTATAGGTATAGGTCTCTTAAATGTCATCCTAACGACATAAAAATAGTCTACATATGGCAACAAATTGAGCAAAAAATTGTTGAAAAGTAAGTGGCGCAAGAATTCGATAAATCTAAAACAGACGAGTTTTCGGAAAAATTTAAAAACAAGTCAATTTCACGTCTTTCGACATAATATGTTTATGTACCTACAGTGAGCGGCAAAAGTAACGCAAGGAAGGGAAAAAATATTATACCTCATTTTGACAATATTGAAAGACCTATCAAAATCGTGACAAAAAAATTAGATTGATATTTAAAAAAATCGGTGATGACGTCATTACATTGCTAAGAAACAGGCCGTATATAAAAATGTTTTGATGGAAAATGTAAAATGTGAAGTATTTTTTGGATTTTTTTCAAAATTCAATAATTTAAGATTTATAGAGTTGTTGCGTTATCTACTTTTGTCGTTCACTGTATTTTCGTTATGTTATGATGTGTAAATTTATCTGCTGTTCAAGGTTTACCGTCAATTACTTGAATCTACTGTTCTGGATCCTTCCTTTTACAATACGGTATGAAGTACCTATTTCACTAATTCAATTTTTTATTTACTCTAATTAACATTTTGTGCTATTAAAACAACATTCCGCATTGAAACTTTCCATCTCAAATAATTTCTGACATTTTTTGCAAGATATTTTTAGCGCCACTTGGGAGAGCTGTAAAGGATAAGTTTTCAGACCAATCCAGTCTACAGCTAAATTAAATATTGAATTTCAAAAATACCTGATTTAGGTCCGAAGGCGAAGGGTACTTCTGAAAAAATTATTTCCCCCGGCTGTAGGCATTTCGATGCAACTGCAATTCGACCGAGCGACGATTTTTGTTCTATTTTCAGAAAATCCTGAAATAGCACCTTTCACATTAATTTTCCGGTAAACTTTACATTTTTACCTTAACTTCCTGATTCATGTTTATTCTAAAGATAAATCGTAACGATGAGTTACAACAAAGATACCTCGTGCAGCGCAACTAATAAACTTCTGTGAACTGATTTTCACCATTGGCTCAATCCAAACAGAGTTTAAAAATGGAACAGGTGTAACATGCACTCAATAGCAAATTAGTCCGTTATTTTTGGATTTAATCGAATTTTCGGCAATCATTACATATAGATCAAACAGATCAAAATAAATGTCATAATTTAACATAAATACTACCTGGAAACCGACTGTGCGATTACATAAAGGATAGTTAGTAGATGAATTCTGCATAATTTCCCACTCCAGGACCATAATTTTTAATTTGTTATAAACAATTTACAAGAAAAAATCGCGTTTTTTTTTAGTTCGTTGTTTGTAAAATGGAAACTAATGTAGTAATCTTAATGTTGCCAATAGACGAATTGTAGAGAATTAAATTACAAAGAGAATGAGTGGTCGAATGTCCCGATCGAATAATTAGAACCGGAGAAAACCCAGAAAACGCGGAAAATTCAGTATTCTCTTAAAAAATTCACAATTCCGCCATTATTTAATTTTAAAAACTAAAACTTTGCGCACAGATAGCTATTTATATATACTTTATGTGTGCAAAACCCCGATTCCGTTGGACTAACGGTTATTGCACTATCACCATTTCAATTTTTTTCTGCGATATTTTTGCGGAGGGCTGCTTGCTCCTGTAGTTGTCCGATTTAAATTTTAAAAACTAAATTGAAAACTAGACGTGCACAGCAACAAAACGTTCATTTTCGTTTTTCCATAAAATGCAGCGAAATAGGTGAAAAACGGTCGTGAATACGAGTAAAAACGGCCGTCCCCGCGAAAGCGGTCGAGTAGTGGAAGGTGAAAGCGCGTGAGGGGAAGCGCAGCCCGGTTCTATTCCTATATAAAGTGCTTCCCCTCAGCGCCCGATCTTCTCCCACTACTCGACTACTTTCTTGTGCTCGACCGTTTTTACTCATATTCACGACCGTTTTCCACATATTTCGATGTATTTTATGGAAAATCGAAAATGAACATTTTGTTGCTGTGCACGTCTAGTTTCCAATTCTGTTTTTGAAAATTTAAACCGGATAACTACAGGAGCATCCAGCCCTCCGCGAAAATATCGCAGAAAAAAATTGAAATGGTGATTGTGCAATAACCGTTAGTTCGACAGAGTCGGGGTTCTGCACACATAAAGTACATATAAGTAGCTATCTGAGTGTAGAGTTTCAGTTCTTAAAATTAAAAAATGTCGGAATTGTAAATTTTTTAAGAAAACACTGCATTTTCCGGGTTTTCCGGGTTTTCTCAGGTTCTAATTATTTGATCGGGACATTCGACCTTTCATTCTTTTCGTACATTAATTCTATACAATTCGTCTAGGGACAACATTAAGATTGCTTCATTAGTTTCCATTTTACAAGTAACGAACTAAAGAAAACGCGATTATCTCTTGTAAATTGTTTGTAACAAATTAAAAATTATGGTCCTCGAGTGGGAAATTATGCAGAATGCATCTACTAATGCTTAGTTCATGCAAGCAAATTAACACTACATTAACATTAATTTAACGTTAACCTAAAAGTTGAAACCTGTAAATTTCACTAGAGGCGTTCATGCGCAAAATTAAGAATTTTAACTTCACTAACAGAAGTTAAAAGTTCGCTACATTCAACTATTTTCCTTAATGTTAATTCAAGGCTAAATGAAATCGTGCCTGCGCATGTGAGGAGACGAGTTCTGTCAAATTTAAAAATTCGGCGGAAATTCGCCGGTTCTTGTAACATAAACGGACACGTTTTTAAATATCTTAAAATTCGTTTAGAAAAGTAATAAATTGTACTTATAATGGTATTTGATATAGTAATAAAATATTTGATAGATTACTCTATTTTGTTTTTGCCTTTACCTACTTTCGTGGGTTATTTTGTAAAGATTTCTGATTTAGCGAAGGATATTTGAAGAATACTAATTTCTAAATTTTAAACAAGATGTTCCCAATCGTTCGTAAAAGGATGCCGAAACGATTTGTCTACGAAAATACAGATTATCTACCCCCGCAATAAATTTCTATAAATATTGTTAACAGTTCCGATAAATTTGTAACATTTCCGACACCTGCTGCGGTGCATACAAAAATTTAACAAAGTTTCTTTTGTCTATAAATGAGTTCTTTGATAAAATCCGCGGGAAACAGAATTGTGACGAGATACGGTGCAGAGAAGGTTGTAAATATTACGTTCGCACGTTAAATGAACATCAAACTTCAAGCAGATTTCGCCCAAAATTGCATCAAAGCCTTTTAAATATGAACGATGGTGTGTTAATAGACCTGGTGAGGGAATATTCCATCAGAACACAAATGAGGACAAAATATAATCACGACTTCGCACACTGAAACCCGCCAAATTTGTGAATATTTTGCGTCAGTTATGTCTGTTCTGCGCAAACGCAGCCGTAGAAACAGCGCGAACCTAGCGTGGACGGCGCGAGCTAATTTCGTAATTGACAGACTGCATGAACGGCTCCTTAGTGTTAATGTTAATGTTAATCTTACTTTAATGTTAGTTAAATGTTAATTTGCTTGCATGAACTAAGCATAACTGTCCTTCATGTAATCGCACAGTCGGTTTCCGGGTAGTACTTATTTATGTTATAAAAAAATGCTTTATTGCTTGGCCTAATAAGACAACAGAAAACTTTGCTGAAAATTAAGAGTTATTTGAAGATTTTGCTGTTTTAAACAAAAAATTTATAAAAAATTCAAAGGCGTAAATATTTCATGATAACATTGCCCCACTTCCAAGTATCGACGTTTATAATTTTATCATTGTCTGTGGCAGCATTGCATTGGGTGTTGTGGTGATGGAAAAGTTAACCTAAAAATGCCGGTATGAAAATTATATTATTTTAATGTCAAAATCGCTGTTTTGAATAACTTATTTGGCAAAATTCTGTCATTCTGTTTATAACAATAGTTTAAAATAATCTAATTTCAGATGTCACCAATTGCCGAACATGGAATCATAGTTACTGTCTTAGCTACATTATTTCTTAGTTTTAATTATTCGTTGCACAGGATAGAAGAAGGACATGTTGGAGTTTACTTTAGGGTATGTTATTGAATTATTTTTGTTATTAAGTGCCTGATTTTAAGCGAAAAATCTAAACTGTCGACTGTTTCTGCGCATTAAAAATGATTCCAGGATGAACGAAAACACTCTAAATATTTAGCAAAAGTTTTGCATCATTTCTACTAGTAACAAGTAATGTAAGAAACTGTTCCGATTCTCTTTCAAATTTCTAACATTACATTGTTGATATGACTGAAAAATTCTGTTTGTCGGCTTTTGTACTGCGTAGAAATATTCCACTGAAATTTAAAAGTTAGCTTCAACAAAAATGTACAATGCCTACATAAAGGGTTTGTTTATTGCAGATATCAGTTCTGGACCTATTTCTAATGCAAAACTTTTTATACATATTTTAACTAAAATTAAAACATTGTTTCATAACATTTTCTTGTATCTTAATTTTTGTTCTCAAAGGGAATCTAATTTATGATTAATTATTCGTTTAACAAATGGTATTGAGACTGATATAGAAATTTTCTAATATACCCTTCGAAAAAAAAAAATATTTATACTGTTGGATTTATTTTCGAAGGCTTGTGGACGAAAATTGATTAGATTGTGCAAAAGAACGTTTTAGCGTTAAGAGCCCAGATAATTGCAAACAGCAATTTGATAGCTATTAAATAATAATGGTACTTAGCTAAAATATTCATTTCTTATGAAGAGTATACAGGATTCACAGCTACCTGGAAATGTCAGGGAATTTGGAAATAAATCAAAATATCATCATGCATTTTATTAAAAATCAGGTAATTTAGTTTATGTACCTGAAAAAACGTTTAAGACTAGATTAAAAAAAATTTGACCGGTTTAGTTAAGAGTACAAATTATTAGAAAAAGGTTAGGGAAAATACTCCAGAAGGGTCAGGGAAAACTTGGAAAAGTCAAGGAATTTGAAAACACAGAATTACTGTGAACCCCCTGGTATACATTTTTATTGATCCTACATGCACTTTAGAGACAATTGACCTTATTTTACTATGCTTATTTGGGTCACGTAGGATATTAAATATGAAGAATGCATTTAATATTACTATGCGCAAGGAAGGACAGGTTTATTAAACACTACTTTTGAATAATTGATTTAATCAATAATTTTCATAAGTAATATCACAAGAGAGAGAATAAATTGATTATTTTTTAGTGATTTCTTTCACCAATCGTTTAGCAGTATTTGGGCACACGTGTTTAATTCTGTCCAATCACAACATTATTATAGTGAGAATTTTCTACTGTAGAAAATTCCCGCGAAAATTATCTGACATCTGTCACCAGTTTTATTTTAAACTGTTAAACTGTAATTTTTATGCTGCATTTTTGATTCAAACATTAAAAAATAATCTTCCGAATACCACTCGAGAGTGCGAATTAATTAGAACATAATTCTCTAGTTATTTTTTCAAACTTGTTGCCAGGGAATAGACACGAGAGCCCGTAGGGCTCGAGTGGCTATTCCCTGGCAACAAGTTTTCGAAAATCTGTCGAATTATTTTCAATTTATTCTCACTCTCTTGTGATATTACTCAAGGCATACTTGAGAAATTTTGGTAATGAGCAAAATCGCTTGAAAATATTTTAATATGACATAATAAATTATGAAAAGTATATGTCATCATACCTTCATGCCAGTGGTTTGCGATTTCTACCTTTTGAAGCTTATCTGCACTGTACATTTTAAATTAGCTTGGATTGAAAATTCAATAATTCTAACCTCACTTCTAGACCTGCGAAACCCACCTTATTCCCGGGAATTAAAAAAATGAAATGTTTTATTTGTTTAGCGACGCTATAATTCATTTTTTAATTCGACATAAAAAATAAAAAGAACAAACTACACTAGAACATTCTTTATAACGTGCTGGATGCAGTTCTTCCAATGATCATATGTGACATTATTTATAGCTTGCAAGAGGAGTGGTTAAAAGTTTTGTTTTCGAAGCTACCTCATTTTTCATTTTTTATCTCGAATTAAAGAATGAACTATATGTACATATGATGAAAAAATTAAATGTTTTATTAGTTTAGCAACGACATGTAGAGATGATGAATCCGAACTACCTAACCTGAAAATCAAGTATGTTTGATTATATTTATCAAAATTATTAATGAAACCTGGTTATTTAGATTTGTAAATTCACAAACATGATTTACTGCTTAACTGACAATTGCACATAGAAAGTAAGTAAACAAGTATTTTATTAATCTATTAAAAATTTCATTTAGAATTAAACCGAACTGTACTGTCACTGTCAATTGCGCTACCAACACAATGTTGATAAAAGTCCCTAACTGTGCGATTTTACTCTATAACACACGTCGTGCGTAAGAATACGCTTACTTAGTTTATTGTTTATACGATATTGATCATTTTCAGTAGTGGTCGTAAAAAAAAATTAATTAACACTTCCTGGTAATAAACTGATGTTACACTTAACATGGCACTAGCTTTATCTTGAAAGAAACAATGACCAATGACAAATGCGGCTGGCCACTGATTCATTTTTACTAAATGTCATGTAATTAAACAAATGGCGTGAGATCGCCTTGTAACGCATAAATCAAATGGATTTCATTAGCCATAATTATTTTGTTGCAGCATTCGGAAAAATGCACGTCATTTTGATGATCCTTGCACAATTTAGAATATAATAATAACTAAGATGATTTAATTATCTACTCTATAAAGTATACTTCTATTCAATAAAAACGCATATACTTACATTTTATTTTCATAAATTGGGCTCTTTAATTTAATAAAATCTAGTGTTACTAATCAGATAATCGAATGTTATTTTTTCAAGTTAAAGTTATATTTTACATTTTAATGTACAGGGTGTCCCATCACTTGTGGCCACCCCCAAAATTGAGCTTTAATTGAAAGCTATGTATTTGAAATTTGGTGCACGTATGACTCTGGTATAAGGCTAGAAATTTCCGGTTTTAAATGTTAATTGTCGGCGTTAGTTTTCGAGAGAAAAAATAAAAACTGATTTTTTATAAAAATACTATCTCCCAATTTCGTCAAATTTCACTTTTCAGGATCAGTATTATTGAGACAAAGAAGTCCAAAGTAAAAAAAAAATCCAAAAGCTGTAATTAGGCTAAAATTCCCTTATATTCGAATCTTAACAGTAAATGTAATGATTTATGTCCATACCGATCCTCAAGATCTATCCGCAAACTCAAGTACGATTTAAATTTATGGCATTGTAAAAATTTGTCAGTGACGCGTGAAAGCCGAGCGAAGTCAACATCAGTAGCGTACCTAAATCGAACCTTTTTACATTCTTGTAGATTTCTAAAATTTTTGCTAGTCCTCTAATAAATTACGATTATGAGAACGAACATGATTTAAAGTATGGATGTTGAATTATTTTTTTTAAGTCGAAGAGGACTTATTACATTTTGAATTAATGTTTGAGTTCAAAGATGAATGCGAAAGATTTTGAATAACGGAAATATAAAGGGGAAAGAAAAAACGACAGTGAATCCCACGGTCACGCATGAAGTCAATCAAGCTGCAGTTTTAAATCTCGCCAATAATAATCCCCAATTGAGCATTACATTTACTGTTAAGATTCGAATATAAGGGAATTTTAGGCTGATTACAGCTTTTGGATTATTTTTTTTTACTTTGGACATCTTTGTCTCAATAATACTGATCCTGAAAAGTGAAATTTGACGAAATTGGAAGATAGTATTTTTATAAAAAATCAGTTTTTATTTTTTTTCTCGAAAACTAACGCCGACAATTAACATTTAAAACCGGAAATTTCTAGCCTTATACCAGAGTCATACGTGCACCAAATTTCAAATACATAGCTTTCAATTAAAGCTCAATTTTGGGGGTGGCCACAAGTGATGGGACACCCTGTACAACCATGGAAACAAATTAAAGCTGCGTAAATCTTTTCTAAGAATTGCATACGTTTTCAATGAACAAAAGCGTATCTAATTTTCAGCACAGTATAGTTGAATTCTGTGTCGAAACGAATTTATATGAAGTTTATTTATAGTTGTAAATTGATACAATTTTTTACATAAAATACTAATTGATTATAAAATTCTTCCTAAACAGGAAAAATCGATGAATCTTGTTTTACAGTTTGTTTTCCAAATAGATTTTTCTTAAATGACACAAATTTATTAGTGTCATCTGATGTTGCATAAGTTGTTACATTAAAAATTTTTGTTCTAGTTTATAGTTTGAAGCAATTGACACATTTCAAAATTCCTTTCTTTCTGACTTTAAGACTGCTTATACTTCCCTACTTCATCCCTACAAAGGAATCGTTTTCGATGTATAAGCAGTCATAAGTGTCCACTTACATAAGTAAATTGTCTATGAATTCCAGCCCAAGTCTGAGTGTTTAGACAGCAAGCAAGAGACGATCTAACTGTTTTTTTTTTTTTTTCTGTCGTAACTGATAGTTGGAATTGTAGTTAATAACGTAATTTGTAGTTATAATTAAATGTATCTAAATATAATATAAGCACCGTTTGCAGTACTCTGAAGAAATATTCTAAATAAGAAAAGAATCCTTTGAACAAGCACTTACAATTTTATACATTACATGTTATATCGAGTGAGGTAAATAAAAATAATAAGAGCAACTGTTAGATGCGTAACTAAGTATTAGGACAGGATTTTGAAATGTGTCGGTTAGCTCTATTAATTTTTTTTTTTTGCAGGGTGGGGCTTTATTATCCACTACTAGTCAACCTGGATACCATATGATGATACCATTACTAACAACATTTAGAAGTGTACAGGTAATATTTTTATAAAATTGTTTCATCAAAAAAGAATTAATCATAATTTTTATTAAGGTAACTTTGCAAACTGACGAAGTTAAAAATGTACCATGTGGAACAAGTGGAGGCGTAATTATCTACTTCGACCGGATAGAAGTAGTCAACATTTTAACTGCATCAAGTGGTAAATTCTAAAATTATTAATAAAGATATTAATTTCACCAGCAAATACTTTTAGTTCATGATATTGTACGAAATTACACCGCCGATTATGATAAGACACTGATATTCAACAAAGTACATCACGAATTGAATCAATTTTGCAGCATTCATTCACTTCACGAAGTTTACATCGATCTTTTCGATCAGATTGATGAAAATTTAAAGCAAGCATTACAAACAGATCTAAACGAAATGGCTCCAGGACTGAAAATACAAGCCGTCAGAGTTACAAAACCAAAGATACCTGAAGTTATTCGAAAAAACTACGAGCTGATGGAAGGAGAAAAAACGAAATTATTAATAGCAACTCAGCATCAAAAAGTTGTCGAGAAAGATGCTGAAACAGAACGTAAAAAAGCGGTGATCGAGGCCGAAAAAGAAGCACTAGTTGCCAAAATTCAGTACCAACAAAAAATAATGGAAAAGGAATCATTGCAGAGGATAGCACAAATTGAGGACGAAATGCACTCGGCAAGGCAGAAAAGTCACGCAGATGCTGAATTCTACAGGCTTAAACAAGAAGCTGAAGTTAATAAAGTACTGTATACGTCTGAATTTATCGAATTGAAGAAGTACGAGTCTCTGGCACAAAATAGTAAGGTGTATTTCGGGTCCAACATACCACAAGTGTTCTTTAATAGCGGTTGCGTTTCATCGAAAAGTGAAGACTAATGTTGTGTTGTTTTTAATTAAAATGTATTGGAAACATTGATACATTTAATAAAAAATATAAATAACAAATAGTATAACAAGATCCTTTCCCAAAATGTTGCACAGAAAAGTTAACAAATCATCGTCTGCCAGCATAGTGGTGGCCAACGTGATGTCTCACCCCCCATTTGAAGTTGGCATGTTTGTCGGTTTTTACGAAAGTATGTACAGGGCCTGTAACACCGTGGCTTGGGTTTCTCTTATCACGTAAATTTTCACCAAGACCTAAAATAAAAATATATTTAGTTGGTTTTTATTCATTACTGGCTATTTTTAAATGTTTACTTTAAACTATTTGTTTAAATGTTGAAGTAAAAAATAAAATACTTATTAAATCTGGAATTCATAGATGATTTACTTAAGAATAAGTGGACACTTATAAAATTGTTCATGCTTCGAAAACGATCGATGTGTAGAGATGAGGTATAAACAGCCATAAGTGTGCACTTATAGTTGAGTAAACGTTCTATAAATTCCAATCTAGGTTTTTTAGTATGTAAGTTTTAGATTTAGTTAATAACAGTATGTTGCAACGGGAAAGATAAAGTAAAAATTAAATTGTCCTTGTAAAACAATAACAAAAAATAAAATACCAGGTTCAGAATTGTAAGCCTGTCCAAGAATTTGGGCGATGACTGAGAAAACGACGAAAATAACCTGAAACGTATACTTTTAGCGGTTGCATTCTAAAGATTGCGGTACTTACGATCTTGAAGTGCATTTTTTTGTCTGCAGAATTCCACTGATCACACAATACTGAACTTAAAGCGACGAAATAACTATTTATAATTGCTGGGAACGAATAAGCGGTTCACTTTCAGCTGTTTCTTTTTAGAAAGGTGGAAAAAAACGATCGTTTTTTGTGTGCTTAAAAACGGTATCAAACTTGGGATAATTGAAAACCACTTTAGTGAAGCGTGAAGTCGTAAATTGTCGCTACTCACGCGGGTTCATATTTGCTTGATTATGCGTGAAAAATCAAGAACAAAATTAAGAAAAATAAATGTATGAAATATACAGTGTGCCAACGAATGGGGTTGCAAAGAGGGAAAAAAGTTATTTTCAACCTTGCACAGAAAAAGCCATTCTATGTAAAAACTTTTTCTTGTCATAAACAGTGATTAAATTTCTGATGAGGTCTGCAGGTGGTCTAAAATTGAGAAAATATGAAACTGACGTGAAAAATATTATTTAATGAAGTGATTCAAAACTAAAAGAAATAATTTGGTTAACAAATAAATTTTAGGAATAAAGGGTAATCTTTTTCTTAAGGGAAATTCTCATTTTTTAATTACCAAACATTTTAAAAAATATCCTAACGTTTCGTGCTGCATAGTGTATTACAGAATAATCGGTCTTTACTTTTGGAATGTAAATCTAAATCAAAATGATTTTGTTTTCGTCAAACTGGACGATGAAAATTTAGATTTTCTACACTTACTTCAATTCTAATTTGACAGTAACAAAAAGGTTTTTAAATTAATTTTTTTATTACGCCAAAGGGGGGTGGTAGAGTCTTCGCATTACGTAACTTGGAGGGGGGCTTACATAGTGTTACGAATTGTTACGGGGCGGGGGGTGCAAATTCTGTGTTACGTAATTTATGGATGGCTCCCCAAGTGAATTGCCCGTTTGGGTCAATAGCTTGGTTGCGTGAGTAACCTTGTTAGATTACTTCTTAATGAAGATATTTGAAACAAAAACTCAACGACATAGGTTTGAAAACGCCATTACTGTAAAAAAGAGTATAAAATGTGTACTAAATAGTTCTTGACTAGAGTTGAATAAAATGTTGTTTTTAATGAAAACCTAATTATTCAAGCGTTGCTTAAAGTTATGAAACAACTTTGTTAAAATAACATTTTTTTACAAAAATAATAAATAAGAGTACTTTGCTTAATTTTTCGAACGCCTGTACAGTCAATTGGCAGTTTAACTATTGTTTATGACTGCATTGCAATCAAAACTTTATCAAGAATGACTTTTGCAACTCCATCCGTGGACACACTGTATGACTGGATTTTTTGAAGATTGCTTAAGAAAATTAAATAATAAAATAATGAACAAATAATATTGAAACTAATCTATTTTATACTTTAGCAACTGGTGGTATATATAAATAAAAAGTTACATTGAACTATTGAAAGCAATTTAAAATTCTATTACTTCAGTTATGTAAGAAACTGCAATACTGTTTGATATTGGTTACTGGTGAATTGTCACTGATTGCAGTGGTAGATAGTTTTCCCGGAAGGTTTTCAAATATAATTATTTAAAATGTTATTAAACAATTGTAAATAAATTTGTTGGTAATCTTCTTAAATTGATACCCAATAAATAATATTAATTTCGATTTTGATGATGAAGTTTTAAGATTTATTTTTTTCTGTAATTTATTTGTTTACAGGATAAAAATTCATAAAGAATGTTCATTTAAATAGATACCTTAACGTTAGTAGAATTTTATATGGAAATATTCAATGATAGTTGGCCTCTTTTCTGAATTTTTTAAGCTGGAAATTTATTTTACTAATATTTTAATGCATTTAATACATAATTATTCAATTTGCAAATAACGGGAACGGGAAAACGTGAAATGCGGGGACGTAAAAACTGCAGTTACATTTATTTGGTGCAAGATAAATGGGAATTTAAGAAACATCAGAGATTAGATAACGGTTAAAGGATTTTGCCTAGAAACTTTATTTATTTAGATGCGCTGTAAAGGGTACAAATTCAATTATTGAACTTTATGACCAATTTAATTAACCTTGTAAGGCGGAAAGCGGATTTAAATGGACTTTTTGTTTTTAATAATTCTTCCATTCTTCAAATTATCGCTTCAGTTGTTTGTATATTCATCGAAGATGTTATGTTAGGAGGAAAACTATTTTGGTGTTTCAAAATTGGTGTAAAAACGCCAAACAAGGCGTATATATTTAGGTCGATTTCCATCTTCTGCGCGACTGAAATTATTCCTGCGTGCGAAGGTTAATAAATAATACAACTCTTACAATTAGTTCATACCTTTATTTACTGTACCGTTTTTATCAACATATATTAACAACAAAATGTGCTTATAAATTGCAACCAAATACAAACAAAGTTGTATTACATTACAAACCTTGTTTATCAAATTATGGTATACAAAATAAGATTTTCAATTTGTATCCTATTATTTTTATTGAAAATCACTATGTCATTGGTATCAATTCTTATTTTCAAATGAAATAATCAGGTTTATGCCCACAGTAAAAGATGTGAAAACGTTGTTTCTACAAACCAAAAAGCTCTTTATTTCTTGAGTTATGGAAAGAAAGTTTCCATATTTTAAGCTGATCAAAAACTGTGACCAGTTGAATTTGTGAGGAAGCTCTTTGGGATCCTATTTACCAGCTAAGAGAAAATTAAGTTAGACCAAATGTTAATGGTGACTATTTCCCATTAAATTTATTAAAAAATTAATTTTATTTATATCTTAATGCTATGATTACCACTGTGAACACAATACAGTTGTTTGGCAATCCGTTTTTGATAGAATTTTTCTAATTCATAATAATGTATTACCAACATACTACTTTCAGTGACACTTTATTGAACAACTGGCAAGTAATTTAACGCCTAATTTCCTTTATTTGACAACGAAATTTCCAATATAAATAATTGAATGTTTTCAGTTTTGTTATTTAACGCTCATAGATATTGTACATTCACCAATTTTCCCAACTGATTTTAAAAATTCATCTGTTGTCTTGTCGGTAAGCATTTGCTGAACTGTGCCGATTGGTGGACCCATTGATGTACTCATTGATGTGCTCGTTGATGTACTCATTAGTGTACTCATTGGTGTACTCATTGGTGTACTCATTGGTAAATTCATTGGTATAGTTATTGGTATATTTATTGGTATATTCATTGGTATAGTCATTGGCATATTCCTTGGTATATTCAGTGTCGTGTTCGTTGCTGGTTCAGAAGGTGGATCAGTATTTATTTCAACCAAAGGCTCAATCGTGATTGGTTCCTCCATTGGCATTGTTAGATAGTTGAAATCTCCATATGGTAACGTAGTTATGTCATATTCTTCTTTCACATAAGGTTCTAGAAAAGTAACATGAATAAATAAAACAAACTGTGCACCCCACACACAACATTAGTGTACTACAAAAAAAGGATTTGAAATTTTCTTTGTACATACCTACTTTACAAAAGATTTGCAAAAGAATTCTTCAAAATTTATAGTGAACAATTATAGCATTAAAAATTTGTAACTCAGTCATAAAAGAGAAAATGTTCGTTTTCATTACCTATATTTGTAGTACAGTCAAACTACCCTACAACGAAATCCCATATAACAAATTTCTAGTTCTTCCTGATACCATGACAACCAATATCAAAATACTTTTACACATTACAATCGACTGCTCTGTTAGCTTTATGCAAACACACCGCTTAACAAAGCAATGGCTTTTCAGTTCGGAGTACTACAGGTAAAGAAATATTCGAATTGAATTGATAATTTTTTCTACCTACTTTTTCCAAAGCGCTCAGCCATTGGTTTGCTAACCGCCGCCACTGCATACTACCCTATAAGGTAAGGGAACCGATTTCTGACATACCTCCAATAACTGACATTTATATTTAAAAAATTCGAAAATGAGAAATATTTTAACGTATATGCAACTTCGAACATGGTAAAAAATCATTTGAACTGTTGTTATGCTGAGGCATTTCTCTTTCTTGCCGCCTTAGCTGACTGAATGTCAATGCATTTTGTAATACGATGCACATTCCATGAGGTTTTCGTCAATTCTCTTACCATTGTGCTTAAGGAAAATACCATTGTTTTTGGTGCCTTTGTGATCAAATTCAACAGCAATTAAAGGTAAGTGAGCTCAATTTAGATCTAGCAGTCTTGTGAAACATAAATTCATTACGCAAATGATTTTTGTGTATAAATTGTAGATTACAAGGGGGGTGTCAGCTAAGGGTTCATAAATAACAGCCAGTACCCATTATCTGACAATGCTGTCAGATTTTGTTGATGGTAAATTTTAAACAGAAAAGAAGGATCCCCTGGCTAAATGATTTTTTTTTAAATTTCAAATACTGGAGTCTCTTTAGTTTGATGAATTTAGTAATTGTTCCAATAGGTGACACCCCTGTCAGATACAAGATCTAACGTGTCAGATATTGGATACTGGTCAACATATACCAGAAAAAACGTTTTATGTTGAAATTTTTTCAGGGCTATAATGGCGGCTAGCACGAGATATTCTCAAGAATGTCTTGAAAAGGCATTGCAAGAAATTGATAAAGGAATGCCAACTGCTACTGTCAGTAAAAAATATGGCATTCCTCGAACAACACTTTTATACAAAAAGACTGGAAAATATCCTCGCCAATGCAGAAAGGGTCCGCCTACAAATCTTACGCCTTTTGAAGAGGAGTCACTCGTCAATTGGATGTTTCATATAGCAGATCGAGGTTTCCCAGCAACAAAATTGCAACTCATTGATTCAGTTGAAATTATTTTTAAACAAAATAAGAGACAAAATAATTTTCTGAATGGAAGACCTGGAAAGAAATGGTATGCCTCATTCATAAGACGACATCCCCAAATAAGTAAACGAGTTTCCCAAAATTTATCTTCTGGAAGGGTAGCTGTCAACGAAGAAAAAATTCGGAATTGGTTTAAGGAAATAAAAACCTACTTTGAAGAAAATAATTATATGGCCATTTTAGAAGACCCAACAAGAATTTTTAATGCTGACGAATCAGCATTTTTTTTGTCACCCAAAGGAAGTAAAGTCTTTGCAAAGAAAGGTTCATCGACGGTTTATAGTTTTGTTGTCAATAACGATAAAGAGTGCATGACAGCTTTATTAAATGCAAATGCAGCCGGCATGATAGCCCCTCCAATGGTAATTTACCAATACGAGCGAATACCTCCACATGTAACCAGCAAAATGCCTTCAGGATGGTCAATTGGTAAAAGTGAAAACGGCTGGATGACTGGCCAAACATTTTACGAATATATAGGTAACGTTTTCCTGCCATGGTTAAAGGAAAATGGGATTACCTTGCCAATAATATTTTTCGTTGATGGTCATACCAGCCACTTAACTCTTCCTCTCAGTAATTTATGTTCAGAACATGGAATCATATTGGTGTCGTTGTGTCCAAATTCGACCCACATTACTCAACCGATGGACGTGGCCGTTTTCCGTACTCTAAAAAGTGCTTGGAAGGACGCTGTTCAGAGATGGAAAATTAATAATGGTTCTAAGGTAAAAAAAGAGGATTTTGCTTCCATACTGGAGCAAGCAGTGTTAGCCTCGGTTACACCAGAAGTACTTGGTAACGGATTTAAGGCAACTGGGCTCCATCCGTTTAATCCAGATAGTATCAAATATGACAAGTATTTTAAAGCGGGACACTCTCTTAATACACTTAAAGACGTACCACCAAAATCCACATCAAATGAAAAAAAATTGTATTTGGAAAAATTTATCGAAAATGAAACATTACAAAAATTTCGAAATACCACCGGTAATGAATGGAACGGTGATAAAAAAGATGAATCTCTGTATTCCGTTTGGCAAACCATCAAAAATGACTCGGAAAACATCACTCCTCTTAATCAATCAATTTTTGAAAAACACAGAAATCAACTTTCTGGCAAGGATGTTGAACCAGAACAGGAAGATATGCAAATTGAAACGCCAAAAACAAATGACATGCAAACAATGAGTTCCTCCAAATTACATCAAATAACTAAAGATGAACCGCAACCATCTACATCTAGTACGAGTACTAATGCAATTCAAGTTGAACCTTCACTAACTGGCACTCCACTGAAAGATGTGCCCACTCCATTTAAAACGTGTCTGTTTTTGGCCCAAGTCAGATACAAAGCAGGGGAAAAGAAAATCAAAAATTGCCTGCGGTGGCAACATCAAACAAATGGAAAGAATATCATATAAAACAAGAAAATGAAAAAGCAAAAGCTGAACGAAAATCAAAGAAAGAGGCGAAACAAAAATTATTAAAAGAAAACACGAAGCAAACAAAAAGAAGACTCATATCATCTTCATCTTCCGATTCTAGCCGCGAAGTGATTTTAGAACCTGAAGAAGAACTTTACTATAATATAACCGAACGCCCAAATCCAGCAAATCAACGTTTGCTAGCCGTTGGTAAATATGTTATTGTGTTATATGAATGTGACTATTTTCCTGGGATTATTAAAGAAATGAATAGCACTAGCGCTTATGTAAGTGTAATGCAAAAAAGCTTGGCAAACACCTGGAAATGGCCTAATAAAGAGGACTGTTTATGGTATGAATTCAAGAATATTTTGGAAATAGTTGAAGAACCTTCTAAGGCTAACGAGAGGGGTGCATTCCGTGTGCCAGAATTTTTTAAATATGCCGATTATCTTTAATAAATAATTTATAGTGTAACAATAAATATTTTTCATATTTTTGCCGAGTGTCAGTTACTGGTTCAACTATTGGGTACATTAAAAAAGAAGTATGTCAGTTATTGGGGTCTGTGCACAATATTTGTTATATACTTTTTTATATATAAAAGTAAAACTCCTAGACAAAATTTATAAGATGTATGGTTGCAGTAAACCTTTAGCAAACCGGGAAAGCAAAAAGTTTTAGCTTATTATTAAAAGTAAAGTAGTGGTTGTCAAAATAGTTTTTTTTTCTCTTAAAGTGTCAGCTATTGGTTCCTTTACCTTATCTTTCTTTTAGTTTTTAGCGAATACCATTTTGAAACGAATAAATTCAAAGAAATCGAAATATTGTTAAAACTAGTAGAGGCGCCTAGCTAGCGACAATGATCTAAGTTAACATAAACAACGAGAATTTTTAGGATTAATGAGTCTGATCCAGTGGTCCAATCCCTCTTTTCAATTAACGTCTTTCAATTTATCTTAGTATTTAATCTTACAAAACAAAATGATGAGTGATGATTGTGAAAACGTGAATAAAGAATTGATTCGCCTGTTAAGTGGAAGTGATAAAAATCAATCAGCCACCACCGACTTTGCGTGGTCCTCAAGTGAAAAAGTTTGTTTACAAAAATTAATATCCGAATACGACTACCTTCCGCAAATACAAGCAAACAGTGAACAAGTGTACAAAAAATTAGGTAAATTGATGGCAATAAGTGGATATAAAAGAACGAATCAAGAAATTAAAATCCGCTGGATCGAGCTAAGTAAAAATTGGGACAGGCATAGAAGCGGGAGTTTTGAATCCGTGGTTTGTTTTGATCAGTTCGATACATTGTTCAATTCGCACTTAAAAAAAGACCCAAACACTATGTTTGAAAAAAATAGCAAATTTAATGAACAAAATGACAAAAGAACTAAATCGCGAAATTGGACTTCCGAAAAAACCGAGCATGTTGTAGAAAGAAGTATTAGAGAAGTATGGAAATCTAACAAGAACAAACTTGAAAAAAATTGTTTACCTAGCTACTGATTACCTCAAACAGCTTTGATATCCTAACGCAGTAGAAAAAAGAGAAAATCGACGTATGTTATTTTCTAGTTTGCAATATTTACCCGTTATTTTTGTTCACTCTTTGGAAAAATGAATCGTTATCTGTCGCTATATTATAGTGGATAACTTGGATCATTACTGTACTGAATTAGAAAATTTGGAGTTATTACAATTTTCCAAACGTACCTCTGCTATTTAAATAATTTTGATAAAATATTCGATAACTTAAATAATACTAGATAAATTGAAAAACTGAAAAAGGATATAAAGTTATGAGAGCGCTCGAATAGAATGGCTGAAATTATACAGGGTTGGTACAAAAATTGCCCAGTTGGACCCAATACAATCTGTTCCTGGTTTAAATTGGCAGTATCATTAATTGGAATTGATACCAAAAAGGTAAAAATTACAAACCATTCCGCGAGAGCTACGGCTGTATCAAAATTGGGAAAAAGTGAACTTGGCGAACAACAATTAATAAAGATCACAGGTCGTGGAAATAGCCAATCGATCAAGCCATATTTGCAATTAGATTCACACCACCATCTCGCTCGACATAAACGCAGTCATTGTCAGCAAAATATGTTCGGACGAAGCAACCAACATTCGTACTCAGATTATGAAAATTTAGCGGTTGTAATCTATACATTCACTTTTACTCACCTGCGGATAATTTGCGTGGTCTGCCTCGCTTCCTTTTGGGAACAAATTCCGGGGGATCGATTGGAAAATATTTTCTCGGCCTGCCTCTACCACGTTTCGGCTTTATCTCTTCACTTGCACCTTCTGAATGTTCCGCTTCCCCAGTTGCCGTACTTTCTTGTCTGTCTTCAGGCACGGAAATAACTTTAGGTGGTGCCTTAAAATATGATTTTCAGCTTTAATTCGTTACACACCTAAACGGTAATTACGATAAATTCCGGTTTCGGAATCGAGATCGGTGAAGGTATAGTGAAACGTTCGACGACAACTTCTTCACGTTTGTTGTGGCTGTTGCGTATGTGTTGTTTGAGCTTATCCTGGCGCGCGAAATCCTTACCGCACGTATTGCAACCGAAGGGACGCTCGCCTGTGTGCATACGTCGGTGTCTCGACAAATGGGAAGATCGGGTGAAGCTACAAATGTCCTTGCTACGAATTTTTTTTGAAAAGAATTTACTATTTACAAGTGGGAGATATTGGACCACACACATTTATCAAATTAACCGAGCAATCTTTTAAATTTACCGTAAAAATTGTGCACATCTAACCATGTTTTGAATCTTTAATTTTTACTACCTACCTGCTCGAACAGAATTCACATTTATACGGCTTCCCCTTGTAATGTCGTTTATTATGTATGAGCAAATCTTTTTTCGACTTGCATTCGCAGTAGCATATCTGGCATATCACCGGACTTTCATCGCCACTTCCTCTATCGACCTGCAAATTTTATTTTTCTTCGAATTAATTATAAAATCGTCGTTAAAGTTTATTACGTTAGGGTATAATTCTTCGTCGGTTTGTACGCCACACGATGTTTGTTCGGTGCGTGATTTCGCCTTGTCGACGTAGCTAAAATTTCTTCCATCTGCCCCTTGTACTTCTA
Organism: Dascillus cervinus; assembly: GCA_949768715.1. NCBI lineage: Eukaryota > Metazoa > Arthropoda > Insecta > Coleoptera > Dascillidae > Dascillus > Dascillus cervinus. Next base: position 29,080,897 of record OX458323.1, read on the forward strand.
CCGAAAAAAAAATAATTGTTGAAATAAATGTCAACAAATGTCAAGTTAAAATATAACTACCGAGAAATCGTTTTTCGAATTAAAAACATTCTGCTGTAAGTTACAACACTACTCACTAAATATAAAACATCACAGCGATGTTGCAATGTATTTTCGACCGTTTGCGAAACGTCGAGGATACGTTGTAACTTTGTTGCGATATTTTAGTGGTATTCTGTTAAAGTATAAGAAACAAAACAATAGGTATTTAAGTGACAAGGCTGTACAGTAGTCTTTCAGAGTTTAGGAGAAGTCGAGAGGGAACCATGTCGAAACTGTCATTTATATTGTGTTCGCTTTACACAAATAACTAAGCTACATCCAGTCAAATTTAGTTACTCACTTGCATTCGTGTTCGTTCTACAAGTTTGAAATGAGATTTAACTAAATTAACCCATTAACAGCCGCTATGTTAAAAAATTGGAAAAAAATTATATTTATTAAGTATTATATGCTTTGTATGAATGATGTACTGATAACAAAAAAAATTAATTTGAAATTTTTTTGCTGCCCAGTTTTTTAGAAGAAAATGTTGCGTTTACGCAACGTTGGCGGTTTACAGTATAGAAAATATTAAATAGGTATTAATTAATATGTATTCAACTAGATAAAAAATGTTAATATTCTTATTATAGGGTACAAATTATTATAAATTATTTTAGGTAATGTTGCGTTTACGCAACGTTGACTGTAAATGGGTTAACTTTATCTCCCCTCCCTCTGCTGTAATCAAGTACGTTGACGGTTCATTTTACCAAATTCTGCTTTACTTAGAATTTCTGGGGGATATACAATCTGTATAATGCCTATAATGTATACCTAAATAACTAAATGGCAACAAAAAAAATTAAAAGAAGCAAAAATCATGGAAGCAGGTGTATATACAGTGTGTGTCCATATTTACTTAATAAATATATGAAACCTTTTCTGGTTTTCGTTTTTTTGCAAGAAATTCTTTCTACAAAAGGTTAGCTTCTTATGGAGTCAAGACGAAGACTAAATTAAATTTTAAACAACACAAACATAATGTTAATTAAGTAACCTTGCAATTAATAAATTATTTAGGTTTAACAAAAAATTACGCTTGATAAGATAAGATATCCGTAATTAAACTAGTAAAAGTTATAATTCAACTTGTGCTCCCAGATCCCCTATGCTATTTCATACTTCGGTTTCTCATGTTTCTTTGAACATTTCTCAGTATATTAGGTATTATGGATGGATAAGCTAGCCTTATTTTTTGTCTCCATACCTCGGTATTTCTCGGTCGTGTTTTGTACACCGTTGTTACTTTGTCATTCAATTTCAATTTAAATTAAATAAACGGAATAAATCTAATTAATTTAAAAGTGGCATAAGTCTACTACATGTACGCAGCGCTTGAGAAAAATCACGTTTTTACTTTTGTAATAGAATGGTCATTTTGAAGACAGCAAAACTTTCTTACAACAGCGAACACAAAAAAGTGCGATTAGTAAATCTGGGCACACATTGCATACACATCGATTAAATATTTAACCATCAAATTTGAGGGTACCATGTTGTTCGATTTACCCACTGAAATTACTTAATTCGATTCAGTTCAGCGCCTCACATCACTTGCAATGTAAAACGAATACATATACAGGTTGATTCAAAAGTACATCGCACTAGAGGTGATTCCTCTGACCAAAATGTTGGAATAAATAAAATGGGACTAAAGTTATCAGCAAATAATCCTAATTTATTCGGAAAAAAATTACATATGTAATATTTTCATTAATTAATCATTAATTAATAGGGATCATTAATGGACGATTTCCTATCCATTAAACTAACCCGTAAATAAATAATCACCGAAAAATAACTATTACAGTAAAATCTCTCATAGTATCCACCCCTCTTTATGGATACTTTTTTAACAATCCCGGCATTCCTCCATAAGAATACAGTATACAATCACCCCTCTATTACGGACATTGGACACTACTTGTTTTCCCGAAACTTGCAATTTCCCCCTCTATTGTGAACACTTTCTAAGAAATACCATCGTAACTTGTGGTGAATTAGAGCGATTGCCGATTCTTTGTCGACAGGCGGCTGTAAGCGCGTGCTAATACATAAATTAACATTAGGTGCTATGTTATACATAATACACGTGTACTTAATTTGTGATTTACTTTCCACCAACCACCATTTCTGGTTTTTTTCAGTTTAGTTAAGTTTTGAATGTGGAGTAAGCAACAATGACTCCAGTTCGAAGTTCGGTTAAAAAACGACGATGATTCACGACTTAAAGTTACACGGAAGCTTTAAAAACGGTGCACACATTAAAAAACTTTATTTCAAATAAAGGCAATTGCAAAAGTACATGCAATTTTTACAGTATTTGTATCAATTTGGAATATATGAATAACATTTGCAATAGTCGATTTTCTGACAGTAAAGTGGTGAAAAAATAAAATACCAACGAGAAAATTCAGAGGGCGGTACGCCCCCGGGTTTAACCACCAGATTTTTACTAGTGGCCACTTCAATTGACCAGCAGATTCGTTTCCAACACTTCTTATAAACATGATAGATAATGGATAAGTGCGCACTAAGAATAACAATAAAAAAAAAATAATATCTTTCTAAAAAAATTAAAGTTTTGTTTACTAATGCAGAACGCAAAGCGCTGTCGGAAAATCGATGCCAATATGCAGAACTAATTTTACTCGTTTAGAAATTTAGATCAAAATAGGAGACCCCTTCATAGTTTAAAATCTCATTACGACAGCAGATATACACACTACAATTACCATGCATAGAAGGTAAAAATTCAGTTACCTGTAATGATAATGTTAGAAAGTTTATCGGCCGAACCAGTCTTCTCGCATTTTTCAAACAAATTGCTGTCACCGGGCCTGGTTGTATTTTCGGAAACAATATTTTTTTCAAAGTTTTCGAAGCCTTTAATTTCCAGGTCGTACGCTATCGATATCAAATGGTTGATCTGATTCGCTGGTATATCAATCGAGCCGTTGTACATAAATTCCAACAGTTTACTCATTTCGTGGTAATAAATTCCGCGCAAAATTAAAATCGGATGTGTCGATATGTTCTCTTGGAATATGCGCTCGAAATATGGACTGCACGCACACAAAACAATTTTGTGAGCTCGTAATGAACCATCGCGGCAAGATAAAGTCACGTCAACCAATTTTTCGTCCTGATACAGGCTCTGAAATAGCCTGCTCACATTTTCCAAGTGATTATCCCAAGTTAAGTGCAGCATGCTTGTGGAAATTGATTAGAAATAAATCTGCAAAAATGATTTTTTTTTCAGAAGGGCGAATCGAAACGCATACCTAATTCTGAATAAAAATAGCAATATACTCACAGCGGATAGATTGACGATCGACTATGGTTGTAATCTTCCAAATGCACAAAAAACTCACTTTTTCGAATAAAATCAAGCGATTCACTTGAAGGTTACGCACCGACTAGAAAAGCTAAATACAAGGGGTACAGGGGAGTCAACGTTGCAGTGCGGTTCGTGGGATAGCAGGGGGTCGAATTTTCCTCTCGATAGCGTCACGGATATTTTCAGCAAATAATCACACACTTGGACTGATTTTATTTAAATTTGTGACTGCAATATTAAATTCGAGAAAATTTTAAATCGTGTTATTTTATGAATTTTGCGTGGAATTATTTTTTATAATTTATTTAAATTTTTGGCGTAAATTATAACCTACGCCCTGTAAGAAGGGGGCAGATTTTCATTGGTACATAGAGGAGTCAGGTATTGATTTGTCTGGGCCCTGGGGTTCGACGTAAATACAGCGCAGAATTAAATGCGCGCCCCCCTTTTAGTTCGTAGAGGGGTGTTGAGAAAAATAGGGCGTTAAAATTGACAAATTAAAAAAACGTTTATTTCAAAATACTTTAACAATACAAACAGCTTATAAATACGGTTGCCAACCATAAAATAATTTGCAAAGATTTGCAGGATCTCTGGCCTGCTGAAGTAATTTTTCAACTTGCCCTTCGACGCTAGTGGAACCACCCTCTTCGGTTCCTTGCAGTTTTTGCCGTAACTTCAGTAACGCCCTTTCAGCAGTTACATTAACGGAAGCACTCTCTATAAAAAACAAAACAAATGTTTAATGTCGTTCACTTGATTTTTGGTTTCGAATTAGTGGTTGTTTTGGTTTTTCAATAGACGGTAGCAGAACAAAATCATACATTGCACTTTAGTGATTCATCTTTCAATGTAATACAGAACAATTTGTTTATATCATATGTAAAAAAATACAAATACATTTTTCAATGCGTGCCAAGATCAGCGGAGAAAAACTATTCGTTACACCCGCATTAGTGAAATATCGCCGTTTTGCTGCACAATTTACATTCCTGCACAAGAAAATAAAAATACTTACTGCAATTTTTTCTTGAAAAACGAATTTTTTAAATTAAATTACGATAAACTAATTTTTTGTTTATTAACAAATAACTAATGCCATTTTCGAATAGTCCATACAAAATAGGCCCATAGATTGACAATAGATTCACACCGCCTCTTTTTTTTTAACAATGAACATGCAATGTAAATATTCCTGTTCGATATTAAAAAAAATAAGTCAATCAGTTAGTGTATAACCTCAGTAATCCTTAATAATAAAGGGTTTTCCAATAAGAGGTGTTATTTTGAATAGCCCGTTATTTCGGTAGATGTAACTTTTGGAGCTGTAATTTTTTGACATTTGACAAGTAGAAACTACGCCATTAATAAAAATGGAACGATACACGCTTCAACAACGCATTGAAATTATTAAAATTCACTATAAAAATGGTGAAAATTTGGCAGAGACGGTTCGTAAAACTCGAACATTTTTGGGTCGTCGTGAAGCACCTTGTCGGACCGCAATACAGAAATTGGTGGAAAAATTCGAGCTGTTGGGACAAGTTAGTGATGTGAAGAATAAAACCCGGCCGATTTTGCTTGTTGACGAAGCCATCCAGGTGGAAATGGGCCTCATCACTCAAGATGATTTTTCGATGGAATTCCGGATCATTTTCATGCATTTCAAGGACCCAATCGGCAAAGATACGACGTTGTTGATGATCGGCCGGCTTGAGTTCTTGTGTAAACTGAACTTTATAAGCCTTAAGACCCAAATCTTTATGCAAAATACGGTGTAATGACGTTTTTGGAATGTCTAATTCCAAAGAACGACGAGGAATGGACAAACCTGGGTTTTCTTCAACACTTTCGGCTACAGCAGCAATATTCTCGGCTGTTCTTGAGCGACGTGCACGGGTTTTATTCTTCACATCACTAATTTTTCCACCAATTTCTGTATTGCGGTCCGACAAGGTGCTTCACGACGACCCAAAAATGTTCGAGTTTTACGAACCGTCTCTGCCAAATTTTCACCATTTTTATAGTGAATTTTAATAATTTCAATGCGTTGTTGAAGCGTGTATCGTTCCATTTTTATTAATGGCGTAGTTTCTACTTGTCAAATGTCAAAAAATTACAGCTCCAAAAGTTACATCTACCGAAATAACGGGCTATTCAAAATAACACCTCTTATTGGAAAACCCTTTACAATATACTCCGAGGTAAAAAAGTCTATTTTTGTTGCCTGAAGGTTGAGTTTGAATCCCGAGGCGCGAGTCGTCAAAGGATATAACGCCCCGAGGCTATAAGACTTTCCAGCGTGGTGTATACACAATTTTTTCTGCTACTTGTAATATTTGCATTTATTTGCAAATTGTTCTTTTTTAACACAAAAGTTAAATCTAGGTTCTTAGGCTTTTTGGTACGTTTTTAGAAGCTGCTGTAAAAAAGTGATGAATGAAGGTATAAATTGTATTTACACTGCCAGAAATTTGAGAAATTGTAGATCATTTAGGAATGAAAGATTTTGAAGTTGGATAAAACGATTTAGGACCCCTCACAATGTTGTGAATGGCATTATCTCTGATGAATCTGCATCCGTACCTGAACGTACAGCTAATGAATGGTTAAGAACGTTTTTCAAGAAATAGGTACGTAAGAACTATACGGATGAACAGATATTTACTAAAAAAAAAAAAAATTGGATATAACGATGTCCGGATATAACGACGAAATTTTTTGGTCCCTTTGCCGTCGTTATAAGCGACTTACACTGTATTTAGCAATAGTTATTTCGAATATTGAATTTCATCCAAATATTGATTTTTGTAGGAGCAGTTTTTCTTTGCGTGTGATACAGTAAAAAGAATAAAAATCCTACCGTCATCGTTGAAATTCATTGGTGGATCGATTTTATTCTCGTCTTCGCTAAACTGGCGGTTGTAAGCTTCGGCGGGTGTTACAGTCCAGGCATACAAGGGATCGTACAAGAGCACTTCTAAAATTGTAATAATCGTTTCGGCGTTTTGCCGCAATACTTCCATGGTTTTTTCGCACGATCGGCGAAAAATACCTTCGATCCCACAAACGCCCATTCCGGCTTCGATGTCCCGAGTCAATCGGAATGGCACAGTTTCGGGCGTGGGAAGCACGCGCCCTTGTTCAAACGCAATTCCTAAATATAATTATTTTTGTTAAATTTGTCAATGAATAAATGTTTCTTTACCAAAATCTATATGAATCACTTCGGCTGTGCTTTTGTCAATTAAAATGTTATTGACATGTCTGTCGCCTAGTCCTAATATGTACCCACACATGCTGGAGGCTGCGACGCTGTGCATGTAAGCGCGTCTTCTTTCGTACCAAACGGTCGGCTGGGGAAACGACGTTTCGAAAAATTTATGAAAAACCGGCCTAAAATTTGAGCAAATTTTTTTGTAAGCGATAAGTTTCCTTTCATGTGAGAATCTGGACACTTCCTAAAAGAGTTAGGTACTAAGTTTCATTATTTTTCTTTTTTTTCGGGTTTGGTTTACGAACCTCCATAGTCAATCTGCATTTGCTCCACTTCCAATCGCGTGCGTTATATTTCGCATGTGCTGCTAACAAATATTCACTGATGGGCATACTATTTTCGACCCATTCCAAAATTCCGCTTCTTTGCGATAAGGGTACAACCTAAAGATAGAAAATGTTCATTTCAAAGTTACAATCTCAAATCTTAAAAAAATTAGTTTACTTTTTTTACGTGCTTCCGAAACAAGTTCAGTTACAAGAAATTAGAATACATGTAGGTATAGTCAACATTTTTCTAATTGGTTTTATAATAAGATCTTATTGTGTCTAAGAACAATCTACAGCCTTTTGAAATCAATGATTATCATCTACATCAGACCTGATCTACATGATCCGATCCAACCAGGACTGTGTTAGTCCAAATGTTTTTCCCATGGCAACAATTATATATGTATCTTGAACTTATACAGTAAGGAATTGAGCGTGGGTATATACGAATAATTAGAGAAATGTGCACTTTGCATACCTATCCCTTCAAATTATAGAAAAGCTAATAAATCATCTTAACTTTAACACTGTTCCACTGATATTAATCTTTTAGATAACAAGATTCAAATACTGCAAATGTCTGTAAAGGTTATATTGTAATTGAATCGGTTATTGTTGAAAGGGGATAAGTCACTTTTGGCCATTTTCGAATATTAAGGAAATTCTAATATTTCAAGGTAAACGCGTAGCTTGGTGTTGAAAGGGATCTTCTCCTCTTAGTCCCTTATGATTTTTACTGAACTGTTTAGTGTTGAAAGGGGATAAGTCACTGACGGCCCATGTAAAAAATGAGATTTTGATTGCATTACTGGTTCTTAAACTCACTTTTTCACATTGATATTAATACATTTTTCAAACATAATGACTTATCTACCTTAAACACACACAAAACAAATACAAATACAAGGAAAACGTATTCATTGTTGAAAGAGGGCTTTGACCTCCAAAATCAAATCGATAACGGCTATCCAAAATTTTCGGATATATTCCATACATACTTGAAGGCTTTATAGAAGTTACTACCGTTACCAAAAAAATCATAACATTTTAAACTTTTTCAAAAAACAGTTTTTATCAATTATCTCGAAACTTAAAAAGTGACTTATCCCCTTTCAACAATAACCGATTCAATTATATTAAAGAGGAGGTGAAAAAAGTTGGGAATTGTTGCTCTACAATTTGGTTAAAAGAAAACTGCAATTGATTCAATAATTTTCAATTATAACAAAATTTAAATTTGTGGCCTATCTTTTAATTAATCAATAATTATTAAAAGTTTTTTAACAATAGCATTGTCAATTTTGTTTTATTACGATTACAATATCGTGCTTTATTTCAACTATGCACAATCGAAACTGCATTTTTAATGTTAGTTAGATCACTATCTTACATTTTCTCCTTCCTTATTAAATATTACTTTTGGCAGATAGTTAATTATTATAAATATTGAATTATAAATATACTCCATGACTTGGAAAGTGCAACACCAAGAAGGGGTGCAACTATTCAAAGGTAATAATTGATTATAATTTCAAAAAGAATTTAATTTAATTTTTGTTAATAGTGTTGGGCCGTCCCTCATGTAGCCATCAAGCATCTCTAAACAAAATCGAGATTCATCACTAAACACCGCCATATGCCACTCACATTCCAGTGCATTCACAACTTACACCACTCCAAATGTTGAGGGTCAGATGAAGACATGGGGAACCTTGCGATATTCAATTTTCTGTTGAAAGGAGTGTGCACCGAGCTGCGGGAGTTATGGTATGGGGGTATGAGTAGGTCTCAGTTGGTGTTCATCCGAGGCACCATGCACGCCAAGCGTTACGTTGATGAAGCGATGGAACCCCATATTCTTCCGTATCTTCAGCAGCTCAAAGACCACCTTTCCATTTGGATAATGCCCGTCCCCGTGTACCAAAAATTGCTCTAAACCGGTTCAAAGAGACCCATATGAATATCTTGCCATGACCTCTCGCCAAATGAACACGTGTGGGATATTATGCGAAAAAACTGATGAACTTAGCAAATCCCCACACCCCACACCATACCCCAAGAGAACATCTACCACCTACTGGAATCAATGCCATGAAGAATGAGGAAGTGTGAAACTAATAGGGGAGGCCCAACACATTATTAATAAAAATTAAATTTAATTGTGTTAATCTTTTGTTTATTTTCTTTGAAATTATAATCAATTATTACCTTTGAATAGTTATAGGTTTCTGACAAGTTTAATCGAAAAATTTGCACCCCTTCTTGGTGTTGCAATTTCCATGTTATGTAGTATATGTAATGAAGACTCACTCAGTTAGACAAACAGCCACCAAACCGATAAAAAAGAGGAAGACCACGTACATGGAAAGAAGGAATTGAGGAAGTCATGACGAAAAGGAGACTCCGAAATAAGAAAATAAATAATAAAATAATAAACAGAAATAATTAACGGCCCAATATTAGTAAGAGAAAAACTACCAAATATATAAATAATAAAGGGAAACTTTAACATATTAGTGTATATGTTACGGGCACAGAAGAAAAGGTGATGTTTGCGAACATAGTTGAAAATACTACCGTACTTCACGTGTTTTCCTACTATGTCCGGGCTTTGTATACATTGTCCACAGCATGTGTGGCAAAGTTGAGAAATAAGCAGTATACTGTTCAGAATGAGGCTTCACAGAAGATCGCAATGTATGGTAATTAAACTGCATTACTAAGCACTATCAAACTAATGCTTGAAAACCGGCGTGGAAAGTATCTAACCTAAATCAAACCTAATTTATTTGATGCAGAGACCTTAAACAATTCAGAGGAGGCATCATGGGCACCAACTTGTGAAGAAATCGAGTGTTAAAAACACCTTTACCCTCGAAACATTTATATAACCGAAAAGTATTGAAATTAATACAATGTGTATTACAATAACTCGATGTGGTCAGCAGGAGCAGCGGGGGCTACGGGGGCACCTCATCTAAATATCTAATCCATTTTTTTTCCATAAGTAAGCTTGACACCACTCTTTTGCTTTCCCTCTGTGCCTCCATGCAGACTTTGCCAATATCTCCGCAGCTGGGGTTACCATCATACGTAATTTAGTAACAACCCCTTCATATATAAACTTTGCCCGCATTTCCAATACTAGTTTGACATCAATTTCAATCAAACCGCGCACACCTCCTCTTATGCACCCATTCAACGTACATAACATTATTCGGTTGTCTGGGATGTAATCTCCGACATTTGTCGATTAAATCCATAATAAAAATTATATCGGTAAGTGATTATCCACATTATTTAGAATGTTCGATCATTGTGATAAATTTCTACAAATTTCCTACTTTTACCTCTATATGGGGGCATTCTAAGCAATGCCCGAGCATAGTGAGCACTGCCTAATTTTCCACTATGCCCATGACATATTTACAAATAAAGAATTTTAATTTCGTTGTTAAAAGGTTATTTAAAGATAACAGATTAATAAGAAGTGTAATAACTTTCATATTAATATAACTGTGAACTTTACGTCAATAAAAAATTAATACAAAAGCAAGAAAATCTTCATATGGTTAAATACTTGGTAATTAGCCATTAACACATATACCAATAAAAGATAAGGATATAGTAAAATACCTTTCAACAATTAAGAATTCCGTATAGAGGAAGACCCCTTCAGTCGTGCAAGTTGTTTACAATCCACATTATAATTACTATCAATATCCTAAATAGATGGAAGAAATATAAATAATGCTATCCGTATTTGTAAAATATAGTTTTTGAATTAAAAGTAATCAAAACCTTAAATACTCATTTAATCTTTCAAAGTCAAGAAACAGTAGTGAGTGATTCAATAACGATTTTAGAACCGATATCTGTTTATAGTTCTAGTTTGAAAAAACGTTCAATTAGAGACAACAATTTTCAGTAAAAATAAAAAAATACAACAAAAAAAAATATGCAAGAAAGTGTAAGCACCGGCCATTCAAAAAATTCTCAGGGCCAGTTGCAGAAACGAAGTTAACAGCGATGTCACCTAACAGAACGTTAAGTATATCTATGCACACTGCAGTTTGCTGGCAGCCAATCATAGATCTAGTTAACGCTCTGTTAGCTGACACCGCTGTTAACTTCGTTTATGCAACTGGCCCTAAGCTGTTAATTTTGGTTTCGTAACCTTAAACACTTAAGAATTCATGTGAGGTGGTAATTTAGGTAATTGATACCTTTTTTCTAATTTTAAATTGTAGATAGTTCCTTAATTGTTGAACTTTTAAACAAATTGGGTTTGTACAAAATTGGAGCTGAATCATGTTAAATAAAGTATTTTTGACAATAAATTCGTTTTTGAGAATTCAAAGATGGTGTAACAGAGATAATTATCAAATTACAAGGGCGTCATGTTGCACCTCGTTTGTAATGCATTACATTAAAATTACCTTATAAGTCCTTAGGAGGAGCTTTTCAGTTCGTTTATTTGATGCTAAAAGTCCATTCATAATTGTAAAAACTTGTTGCATTACAGCATCCTGTCGCAAATCATCTTTTCCTTTAACTAACTGCATCCTGCTGATGCCATCCCTACCTCTGCATGTAATACGTTTTGGAGCATTTAATCCCCCGACAAGACAGTAGGTACTACTGAAGGAATCTATTCCTGCAAATCAATTCATAAGTATTTCCTTTATAAAAAAAATATTTTACCTGGAATGTTATCATAACTTTTGGATTTATTTATTGCTAAAGTGTGTGTTGGAACCAAAACATTGTTAAAATTTGTCTTAATTTTGTGAATTTTGTATTGAGCTGGTATTGAAATATTTTGTCCACTTTTAACTTCTTTGCTTGGAGGAAGATAAGCAAATTCTATGAGGGCTTCAGAAACAAATTGCATCTTTACAATTAATTGTTTTAAATTGGCATCTTGCTGTAACTTGCTGATTAACATTCTAGCACCCCTCATTCTAGCCTCGTTAGATGCTGTATTAGTTTCTGCTGTGGAATATGCTTTGTCTTGATTTGCATTTGTTAAAGCTAAAACTATTGGTAGTGTATGATGAGGATGATCTTTTGCACATCGTTCTAAAAGGGTAAAAATTTCATTCGCAAATTTATCGCCTTTAATATTAGTTATATGTGGAACAAGTTGAGGCAAAATAGGTATGAATTTGTAAGAAGGTATCTTGGGCATGTGGGTACTTATTAAAGCTTGTAGTTTTTCATCATTACGATTTTCTATCCATAACGATAGAATTCTGAATACACGAATATTATGAATGTCACTACATTTTAAATTTTTTAAATAAAATTTCACTGCTAAAATTAAATAACTAGTTTTTTCCGTGTGAGTGTCATTAATTTCCTTTTCGTCAATGTTACACTGACGCTCATAAGTAATGATTGCTCTTGATTCATCTTTTGTTGTGCTGCCTTTGGATCTAGCTCTTATTGCAGCTGCAGCTTCCGAAGATTTGTTTTTGTTTTCAACTTTTCTTTCAAAAATTGTTGATTTTATATAAGATAATACATGTTGATACTGTACATCAGCAAATCTTGCAAGTGCATCATTTGTTTCCACAATACTTTCATAATCGGCTGAGGTTTTATTTAAATCATTTAATATTTTCAGAGATTTCATGAAATAATTGCTTATGATGGTTTGAGCATTTTCAGAACGGGATTCCACCATCCACGAACCATGTAATTTTAATGCCGCTGATTTTAATCTAACAATAAAAATAAAAAATCAACTCAATCAAAATACAGGTGCAATTCTACTCATTCAAAATTCCAAAATTTAAAAGTTCACGTTACACACTATTTTATTAAAGAATATGAGTGCAATGCTAGTTTACAAATCATTAGCACTAGCAAAAGATTGATTTACTGGATAAGTAACTATTTGCAGCCTGGAGTTCACCCACAATTTACTTACGTATAAGTGGATACTTACCGCTATTAGGGATAAGATAGAGATATGAGTAGCTATAAGTGTCCAGTTATACTTAAGTGACTGTTATCTGTGAGTTTCAGGTTAAGCATTAGCAACCACCAGTAGCTGAGTAAAATAGTACATTACAGTACATGAAAAAAAGCAAAGAACTTTGCTCACAAGTGTACCAGTTTTGCACACAAGACGCCAGTTCAATCCTGTTCTTGAAACACGTTGTTTTTTACGACGATATAGTACTTTAAACTTTCTGTTTTTTTTTACTCAAATTATTGTCTCTGTGGCAATGGGTGAGCAAAAGCAGTGAGTGAAACATTTTGCTCACTACTTTTGTACACCTACATAGAAATAAACAACAATAAAATTACCATAATAACATAACCCAAGTTGTCACAGGTATTATAAATTTCAGTATTTTTTTTAACATTTCAAGAGCAGAATTGAACAAAACACTATACAGCACTCGTGAAGAACCGATTTTGCTCACTGTTACCCCCGTGAGCGAAATTCTTTGGTTCTTCACATATACTGTAATATACTATTACATATTGACAATTAAAACTACTTGTGAATCATGTGACTAGCAAGTAGGTAAAAGTTACCACATCATCAACTTCACATCACTAGTAGAAAGTCTATTAGCACTGGCAAGGCAATTTGAGCAAAACACACAACACAAGAACACATATTTGAGTAATATAATTAAACAAAATTACCTTAAATCATTGCATTCTTTACGTTTAAGCAAATGGCGCAATAATTGTCGACCAGTTGTTTTGTCATTAATCCAGCATAGCTGTGCTTGTTGAAATATAATTTTTCCTTCCAAATCTGTTGGAAGGTCACTGATTCGCAACAAAAGTCCTAAAGTTCGGTCAGCAACATGATAGTATGCTTCTGATCTTGCAAGGTCTGTGCAAAAAAAAATTATTAATCAAGTGCAAAATAAAAATTGCATGTTGCACTGCACACCTGCCAATTGTAGCTTCATGTCTATTAGTGGAGTTTTAATTTCATCAAAATTGACTGCTATATCTTCAAGTAACGCAATACGGTGTGCATATATTGGTTCGACATATTGAAAATCATTTCTATTGATTTTGTCTTGCAGTTTCCATTTCTCTAAAATGCAATCAAAATTTCCATCCAATTTAGCCTTCTTGAAATCTTCAATTTCTTGCAAAGATTGTAACTGTGTTAAGGTTGTATATAGATTTTTGCAACTTTCAAGACTTGCATGTCGTAAAGAATCAATCACTAAATGTTTAGCATTTATTATTGCTGAATCAAATGTAGTAGCGTCGTTTTCATGCAATGCTTTTAATGCAAGATATTTGTTTTTTTCATAATTGTCAATGGGTGACTCAAATTGCGCATTTGTGTTGCTTATGTTCCATTCGCCCAATCTCCAAGCACACTCATACTGGGGAATTTCTGTATCATACTTTAATGGTAAATGATAGAGGCTACAATTTTTTAAAGCTTGCAACAATTCTGAAGGTGCATTTTGAGTATCGCATGACATGCTAAGGTCATAATTCAGTAAAACTTGATCCCAGCGTTTCATTTGCTTGCCATGTTCTATTTGAAATTTCGTAGCCAGAAGATAATTGATTCCACAACCATGCAAGGCATCCAAATCACCCACTTTTTGATATGCCTCTCTTAAAATCATTTGTAAGGCATTCTTTATTTCATCACTTTCTTTTTCACATATTAAATCTAACACAGTTAAATCAGTTCCTTGGATGATATCAGAATACTCTAAAAATTTTTCTTGACACCACAATTCAACATATAGAATGGCAGTGAAATGAGCTGTACAGAATTGAGCTGCACGAGCCACATGCAAATAATTCAACTGTAAACTATCTGTTTGGTCACTAACATGTAACCGCATGAAATTCACAATGTTCAACATGCATTGTACTGAAGCTGGATTAGATGTTACATTATTCTTTCCATTCCAATGATTTGTAAAAAATTTTTGCATTTGTGCAGATGTAATCTTAATGTAATTAGAGTTTTTAGTACACAATATTAAAAAAATAAGCAACGGTAGTACATTTTCTGCAAATTCAGTCTTAATTTCAATTAAAGGAATCAGAGATTTGAGGTAAGAATGATCTGTAAAACAATTCAATAATTTTTGAACGAGTTCAGTAATCCATTCACTGTGCGATTTTTGAGAAAGTGGACACCATAAATCATCATCATTAATTTTATGAACACAGTTTGGATCAAGATCAACACGTGTTTCGCCTCTTATATAACGCTTTGATACAAATGGAATAATATAAGGCTTCTCAACATATTTCTTTTCAATTTCCTTGCCTTCTCTAGAATCTAATACCTTATATAAAATGTCGCTAGTGGTTTGCACTACATTTATATTATGATCTACAATGTACTCAACCAAAAGTGTTACAATGTGTTTTGTCACAATTTCAAATGGACTGTGATTTAAATCATCACTAATATCTTTTACTTGAAGTACTAATGTGGTAAGATCAGCAGGACCTAACTCTCCTAAACAAGCTGCTGCTTCTAAGCTTACAGAGGAATCAGTTGAAGCTGTTAATTTCACCAACATGCAAATTAATTGATGAAGAATACTTGTTTGGCAATCTTCAGAAAAACCCCGAAGTTTATACAAGTCAGCATAAAGCCTCTGCAATTCTGCTTTTTTTCTAGACAATTGTGTATGAAGGTGACGCAAACCTTCAATCCTGCAACCAATGTTTCCAATTTCTGCTCCGGTCATTAGAAAATGTTCAATTTCAGTTACTAAATTATCATCGTCTCTTTTAATTAAGTCAACAACTTCTTGGATCTTCTCAAATCGAGATTCGTTTGGAAATGGGTCCAACTGCTTTATTGTGTGAAAGAAACTATTGTTGTTATCAACAATAAAAAAGTTGAGTAATTCTAAACATTCTGCGGCCGTTCTGGTATTCGATCGTGATATTGGTGTCAAAATGCTGACAAAAACAACAACAAACTTTTGCACAATTCTATGCGACGCAGGTAAAACGTTTTTCAAAAAATGAAGAAGATATTTGCTGGAAATTACGTTTAAAATAGAATCGTTTTCACAATTGTTGTTAATTAAGTGGATCAATGTATATGATATTTGCCGTATCAAAAAGGTATTCATGATGTGATTTGTTTGCAATGACGGTATTATCAAATCACACAAAACTACAAAATGATGGAATGCAGTGATTTGTTCTTCTAAACTGGTTGCTTTACTAATTGAAATGGAAATTTTCAAAACTGCAGTTTGTAATTTATTAGCACAGTTTTCCATGCAATACGGAATAATTGGTTCATCATTACCAATTTGGCTCTGAAAGAAAATTAATTGCAAAATTATTTTGAAAGTTCAAGCAATTGATTCCAAATTACTGTATTTTGTATGGAGAGTTTTTTGTCTTTTGTTACTACCTACATAACAGCTACCAATTAAAGTGATGTAAATATTTAATTACTTATTCAAGATTGTCAATTACCTCAAATAATTTTATGGCTTCAGTTATGACATTTTTTGAAAAATATGGACCGTCTGGTTCTGGCAACATGAAATTAACATCAAACTTCTTAAAATCTTCGGGATCAAAAAGATGTCGCATTAATTGAACCAAAATGTCATCAATTCTTTCTACACACAATTCCAAAATTTTTTTTGTTGACAAGATCTTTACCAAATTTTCATATAATTTGTTAACATCCAGAAATTTTCTTTTCATCTTCGATGCATGTGTTTCAGCAATGTTTACCGCATAGCGTAATGCTATAATTGTTGGTGCAATATTCTGAAATGAAAAATTGTTTAGAGTAAATTAAAGAGTTTATAAATTATTACTTGCCTCAACAATTTCATTTACTGTTTTTCCAATAGTCTCACATACTCTTTCTAATAAGTTGTCATTATTATCTTTAATTAAAATATATGTAACTGCATCAGTATAATTCTTGTAAAACTCCATTTCATTTGCACAACCATATAAATGATATGGAAAGCTTTTCAATGAATTATCCTTGCTGTACCAATGATCTACTAAATAATTAACATGCAGCTCCAGAAATTCCTTGGCACCAAATAAATTCAAAGAATTTGCAACCATATTCAGAAATGTTCTCAGTAATTCAACTTCCAAATTTTTATTCACAGCCAATTGTAACAATGCAAAAAGAGCTTTTCGCTCCCAAATAGTACTAGTTCCTAGAAGTACTCCAAATGTATGGAAAACACTTGCGGTACGAACTGAAATTTCATCCTTTTTTATCACTTCATTTATGTTGTCCAGTGTGAGGACATTTTCTGACTAAAATCGAAACCGTCTTAAAATCCAAATTGAGTAAAAAAATTTATTTATATTACCTCTGTACAGATAGCCTTAAAAATGTTCTTTCTTCTTTCCATATCTCCCATACAATTAGTTGTTGCAGTTGAAAACAAAATCGTTACATTCTTTATTGCACATAAACGTACTTCATGGAAATTATTGTTTAAAAATTGAGGTATTCGGTTTGATATTGGTCCAGATTGGGAAAAGTTAGTCCACAATGAATTTGGATCAATTTTTGCAAACTGCCCCATGCAGTTTATTAATTTAACTACAACTTTTGGACCGTAAGTTATGTGACAAAATGGATATAGAATTGAAATAGATTTATCTTTAATTTCTTGTGAATGACATATTGCGATGTGAGGGAAAACATCTGAAAAATAGAATTTTTTTTTTTTTAATTTTTATTACTCTATTACATTTCATGTAAAAAATTGCACTGTTGTGCTGTTTTACTTGACATATTTGTACCGTTTCGAGACTTTATATCAACTTAAATTAAAAAATTATTTTCCAACGAAATTAAAATATAAAAACTTATTTAGTATGAACAGTAAGTAGAATACTTTAACATTAACGTTTTGTGGCTCCATATGGAGCCGCTAAGCGCTAATGGGTCAATCACTTTTCCCAATTTCAAAAACTTCTGATATTGATATCAATTTCTAATCATTTATTTTCATCATTAATCATTTTCAAATATCTAAAATTTGAAACCAAAAATTTAGAAATTGTAGCAACATTAAATTGGAAAATGCATGTTTTCTACTACGATACTTACCATACAAGATTTGCAAAATCCTGACAGCAACAGTATAATTTGAAAACCAGCTACGGCAGATCCTTTCTATACATTCTATAATCAAATGAAGCACATCATCTGGAAGAACACCAGGTTTAGATTTATGTATGGAGCCTAAAAATGTCACGACCAATTCATAATCAATTCTCAATTTGAAGTTATAATCAGGATTTGCAATCGCTTTCAAAGCCCGTATCTGAGTTTCAGTAATAGAAGATGATCCAGAAGTAAAACAATAGCAACACAGAAACTCCATGGTTACTAATCGCATGCTACTTTTGTCGTTAAAGCCCTCTTGTGAATCTTGAGAATCTCGAGTGTGCCAGTCATTATCTTCTTTTTCGTCATTACCATTTAATATATTGAATAAACAACACAAGAAATCCGTTGGAGTAATTTCACGTAATTTGTTTGCCACTAATTCAGGCAACAATGACGAAAATAATTTATTCAATTGTTTCATAACTTCAGTTAGGTGTTTATATTTCATTTCTCGTAAATGTTCTGAATATTCAACAAATCTTTCTACAAAACTTTGCAATACTATGGATAAATTTGCAATTAAAGCACACTCATTGAAAGTCTCATCAGCAATTACACCATATTCCAACAGGTGTGACAAAAGATTTGATATTAGAGTAAGAAGATTAACTAAATTTTCTAAAGTTTTGTACTTGTTCTCTTTAATTGTTGTGTATTTGGATATAAACTTATTTAAGGAGAGCCAGAAGTCCTCTAAGGATTTCTTATGAATTAAATAATTTTTCTTTCGATTTTGAACATTTAGAACCTTGTTAGTCTTCATCGATATAAATCCGGTTTGAAATGAATTCATTAAATAAATGTCTTCAACATCAGAGTCTTTTAAGTTCTCAGCGGTTTCAGCATTAATCTCAGGCCATTGTTTTAATGTTAAAAAAATTGAAACTTGTGCAGTTATATTTTCTGTGTAAACACTTGAGCAGATTTCACTTTTAGGGTTGAATATCCAACCTAAGAGTTGGTTTTGTATGGTACCTACATCAGTGGTGTTGGTTAACTGAGATAAACTGAATGTAGAACAAGCGATATTTAAAGTCGATATACTATGAGGACTTAATGCCACAACACCGGTAACATATGATCGAAAAAATTGAGCTGATTGTAATGATCTATCCCTCAGTATTAATTTTTGAAGCAATGTGTGGATTTCTGCTTCATTCTGATTAAAACCCATGGCACTAAATAGTTTTAATAATAATAGTTAGTTTTGTTAGTTAGCTTGAAATAGAAAAATAAATATTTACCGTACTGCTTGTTCCCAAATTATCAGCCACAATTCTTTGACCCTTGGAGATTGTTCTTCTATTCGCACTTCGACAAGTACGCTAAGACACTGATACACGTGAGATCGAATATCTGCATCGCGACATTGCGACTGTAGATAAGATAGAACTTTGAGTAATTGCTGAATTTCTTCTGCAGATTTGATCATCTCTGGATATCTTTTCAATAGGCATGTCATTACATTTATCCTAAATTGAAAATGATTTATTGATAATTAACTGCAATCAAATAAACATACAGAGGCCAATCTTTTCCTGACTGAATTTCTGAAGTAAGTAACTCAATTCCTACTTCCATACGTGGTCGTTTGTGTTGAGTTAAATCCAAAATTGAAGTCTGACTGACATCCAATGTATCAGTATTATAAAGCTGATGAAATACTTCAACTGTTAAATCAGCAAATGTTTCGTGCAGAACATGTAAACCTTCCTTTGGTCGAAAAAGTGGTGCAGGTTTAAATTTAATTCCTCGGTTGTTGTTAATTTCATAAAATGAAATTGAATATAATGTTCTGAGGCATTTTTTCCAATCTATCCACGAATAAGCATAAGCTGCATTGTTGCCTTCTGAAGCACCTCGAGGATGATGGATTTGTATTTGTAGCAAAAAGAATTTAAATAAATAAATCTGTAATATGGCCAATTTATCAAAAAGAAAAAAATTATGTGAAATGTTTACTTTAGTGTTGTTGTCGTGTGTTCGTTTTTCATAAAGTGCAATTAGTTTTGGAAATACTTCTTCTCCTAGTTTACAACATGCTGTGCGACAGTCGTTTCCTGTCTAAAATAGTATAATATAAGTAAAACCTAGATAAGCCAGAATCCTGGTTAAGACAGATTTTTCTTTCGATCTCAAGCAGTTCTATCTCATACAGGTTTGACTGTACTCTTAACAAGAAAGTTTTTACTAACCTGTTTACAAAACTCCAACGCTAATTTAATAGTGCTTTCTTGTTGCCATCTGGGGCAGTTGGAATTAAGTTGCTGACATAAGGAACTGACAAACAGAAACTGCTGTCTTATAATCATTTCAGGAAGTCTGTGTAATGGGCCCCATTTAAATAATAGTTGTAAACATTTTAATATGGTTGATTCTTCTACGTATGTTGGTGGATTGTCATGCAAGTCTTTTAAAAATGTAAGAAGCCCTAAAATGGCAAACAACAATTTTGAGCCCTGTCTAAAATAAATTTATATACAAAAATTTGATTATAATAATCTATTACGCCAAAATCAAATTATGTAGTAATTGAATAAAATGAAATATTCAGAGTTGCTTCGTGTTTGTTTAAAAAGCAGGTAGGAAACTTTCTTTAAGATTATTTTTTGTTTTGTTTATTGTTTTTGTTTAATATCTTTTGTTATTTAATAAAATTAAAACACAAATTATTGATTAATTTTAATAAATTGTTCACACGAGATACTGATTATAAATTGACCTTGAAATTATTCCTGTTTATACTCATGGTCTATGGTCATGACTCCAACGCCAATTTAATGACCATGGACCATGAGTATAAACAGGAACAATTTCAAGGTAAATTTATTACAAATTATTGATGGCAAATATAAAATTCTAGAATTTTTGAAGAAAATA
Source organism: Dascillus cervinus (assembly GCA_949768715.1). Lineage (NCBI taxonomy): Eukaryota > Metazoa > Arthropoda > Insecta > Coleoptera > Dascillidae > Dascillus > Dascillus cervinus. The sequence goes on from OX458323.1 coordinate 29,101,893, forward strand.
ATGTTTAATTAATTGACATATTATGTGCAACAGTAAAACAGATTCTGTGTCAATCTACAAGGTGCTGTTAAACAGTAACCCAGTTCGTAGTACATGATCATTTATACTAATATCAAAATTGCCAGTGAACAAATTAAAATGTAAGCATGCAGCCATAGAATACCTAACACTTACGTTTATCAAGCAATCATTTTGTCAACTCTTTACATGTAAAAATTAAGAAAAAAGATTGCTAAATAAATGTAGATGTTATATAACTATTCCATGGCCGCAATTGTACATGTCTAAACATTTCCACAAAGTTATCAAGTTAGTAGTATCATATTATAATTACTTTTGACAAAGTTAGAAGTTTTAATAAAACGTCTCTGTTACAAGGTTTGCCTAAAGCAGGTAAATTAGACACAAGTGTGCGATGTAAGCAAAATGGAAAATTACTAGAACTTACTTGTCCACTCGTCTGCAGAAATTTCACCCACATAACTCTGCACCGACAGGACATGATTTCTTAATATCGTTAAGTAAACATTTAAAAAATATTTCTTCAATACACTTGATTCAAAACATTGGAAGAGAAGATTAATAATATTTGAAACATTGAGTCGTGCTTCTACAAACATAAACAATTTAAAAATGTAAAGTCAAAACGAGCATACTCGAACCTTCTTTATTGGCTTTTTGAACTACTATGAATAATAAATTGGCATGTAAATTGACTGTGTGTGTTGTATTTGCAAATTTGCTTTTCTGTTCTGACTCGAGAAGTTTCTGTGCTTCCTGAAAATCATTGATATTACAATTTCCAAAAGCAAGTTTCAGAAAATTTTACTTTTAATAAAAATTTGTTGACACTATCTAGAACATCATCCCAAGACTGTTCTTTGTGCTCGTTTAAATAAGTAATCCACTTCTCATTATCGAGCAAAGTTGGTAATGTAGTGGAAGCCTTTCTTCTTTCAGTTACTTTTGCTGATCCTAAATGAACCAGGCATTCTCGTAATTCACTCATCTTAAACTAAAACATAAGATCAACAGGTGATTACACACTAATTGTTTAGCATAATAAAGTTGTTACGTTATTTAGTTTTGTAATTACAATAGTTATGACTTAGTTTTACCCTGTAATTATGTTAACAAATGTAACAAGTTGTCAAATAAAACTTAAATTCTTTAATCTAACCACACTTCCATTCCCGCTAATACACAAGGCACTATATTCATGATATTGGCAGCACTTAAATCACACAGTTGGTAAATCGTTCGCGCACCATTTAAACCTGTTAAATTTAAATTTTCTTTTTGAATTTTTAAAGTATCTTGAACTTTTTAAAAATATATTAAAATTGTTTTGTTACTAGTACAGTAGAAAGATTTGTTTAATTACTATGATAAATAATTAATTTAAAAATAATAGTAAATTTAAAATCATGTTAATTTAGAAAAATAATTTACAGTTTATAATCAATTGCACCTCTTTACGTACTACAGCGATTATAAAAAAATAAAGGGGCTCTTGAACAAAATCTATAAATCGTTCTTGACCTTCAGAGGCGGAGATGCTTTTAAAAAACACCCATACGGGCTCGCTCAACTCATTGTGGTCGGTGGTGTTTATGTAGTTGGTTGGCAGAGATCCTTTCAACTTTCAGTTTTATTAAAATTGTAAATTTATTTAAAAATGAAAATAGTCGTAAATAGTCCGAACGTAATTTATAGTGATAACTTTATAGAAGCCAATTACGAATACCAAACAACAAGGGTTAAAAATGACCAGGGAACGATTGTGGTAAGTGCTTTATTCGTTCATAAATTTTATTTATTTTAATGTTATGCGAGTTCAATAAGAATCGTTGCATTTTCGCTTGGCGAAATTTCTCTTAAAATTCGATGCGCCATTGGGGGAAAATAATATTCTGGAACATTTAATGTGAAAATCGATAATGCACCGCTCTTATTTACAAGAAACCAAATCAAAATTCCCTTATTAAGTATGCGTTTGTTTATCAATTATATTAATTTTTATCGAAAAATTTTTGCCGGATAATCATTTTTTCTAAAAACCTTTTAATAGAAATTTTGCCAATTAGTACAAAATCCAGATTGTGCTCTTGTTGTGTTTAGGAGGTTAGTAAAGATATTGATTAATTGTGATGAAATATTTTATGAGAGGCGATATTACGGTAGGTATAGTAAAACCTCCATATAGTGGACTAATTTTGGGAAAAAAAGTAAAAAACATTTGAAACAGACAAATAACGGGTACTTCAAAAGTACAGGGTGCGCCGAGTTTTGCCTGCACCTCAAAAATCGAAACTGTTAATTATGTGAGGGTGCCCAAATTTTAAAACTTAATTGAATATTACTGAGGCTTCTTATTTCGAAATTTTATTTATTTTTTAGTAATTTTTAGGGTCGTGAGTTTTTTTCGCTTTTTAGGAGCTGTTAATACTTCTATATACATATTTATTTTTGGCTACAATGTTCATTATGCAATTTCGCACAACTCCATTCAATTTAAATTCAAAAATATTTTTTAATTTCTCAAGAAAATTCAGTTTAATTTTTAAACACTGAATATTTGATGAATTTATGACAATTTCTTGACAATTTCTTGACAATTTCTTGACAATGGAGCGATTAGCTGTGGTAGGAACCTTTTCCTGTCAGTTATTTATGATGTTCCATAGAACGAACCCATCGTGTTTTCTTCACATCTTACCATAACTGAATCGTATTTTTTTAAAAGGGCGTATGCTGTGTTTCTGAAATTGTTCAGAAACACGAAAAAACAACAAATACATCCCTGTAATGAATTTAATTAATTTGGCTAACGAAACTTGTTAATCAAGTGCATATTAAAGTTTTAATAATAGTTTAGCCTAAAATCAAATTAGGTGCGTATTTGAGGCGTTTCAAAATCAGCGCACATACGTCCTTTTAAAAAAAAATTACCCAAAATCATAAAAACTCGTGATAAAAGACATTAAAAAATCATTAAATTCTCAATTTTTTTAAATTTTAAAATAACAATTAAAAATTTAAAGAATAGTACATTATTAAGGTGACCAACTATTTTTTATACAAAAGGAGTACAAATTCATTTTCATTGGATATGGTTATTCGGTTTGAATAAAAACAAGTCTTCTCCATTCAACTATATGTTTTTTAAATAATTTCAAAATTCATTAGTTCAAAAATTATATGTATAAACACGTTAAAACAAACACACTGCAAGTTGCATGCTTTCACCTAGGCAAACCGACTCCTAAGAGTTAACCCTTGTTGTAATCATAATCATAAAAGTCGGTTTTTCTAGGTAAAACCATGCAAATTGCAGTGCACATTTTCATAAAGTGTGCCCAGGTCAATTTTTTTTTTTAACTTATGTTAGGATCCACATTTTCATAAAGTTAATTTTTTTTTCCATTTTCTTGTTTTCAAATGATTACAACAAGGGTTGAATCTTAAAAATCGGTTTCCCTAGGTGAAACCATGAAAAATGCAGTGCACATTTTCATAAAGTGTGCTCAGGTCAATTTTTTCTTAACTTATGGAGGATCTACATTTTCATAAGGTAAAATTTTTTTCCATTTTCTTGTTTCTTGTTGTTGTGTTAAAAGTCGGTTTTCTTAGGTAAAACCATGCAAATTGCAGTGCACATTTTCGTAAAGTGTGCTCAGGTCAATTATTATTTTTTTTAAATTTTTTTTTGGACTTATGTTAGGATCCACATTTTCATAAAGTTAAAGTTTTTTTTATTGTCTTGTTTTCAAATGATTACAACAAGGGTTGAATCTTAAAAGTCGGTTTTCCTAGGTAAAACCATGCAAATTGCAGTGCACATTTTCATAAAGTGTGCTCAGGTTTTTTTTTTATTTTTATTTTTTTTTTTACTTATGTTAGGATCCACATTTTCATAAAGTTAAAATTTTTTCCATTTTCTTGTTTTCAAATGATTACAACAAGGGTTGAATCTTAAAAGTCTGTTTTCCTAGGTAAAACCATGCACTGCACTTTTGATTTCAATCTTAATTTGGTCCAAAACTATCAGTTTTAAAAAATGTATTTAGTTTAGACGTTGAAGCCGCTGCATCAAGAGATGTTTTGTTTATTAGTATCAATGTGCTTTGTTATTGCACTTCGTCCACCAATCGCAATAGAAAATTCTCCTTTGCAGATTGTACATTTAACCATAGAATCATTTCCTTTGTTTTCTACAATAAATGGAAACTCTTTTTTTAAAGGTTAAAGGTTAAAGTTAAATGCCAAGTTTTTATATTTTTAGAAGTACCAAGGAGTGCAAAAGAATGCAAAGGAGTACTTTTGTAGTACTCGTTTTAAAAGGAGTACGGTTCACAAAAAAGGAGTACAAAACTCCCTAAAGGAGTACGTTTGCTCACCTCATTATTATAAATTATTATTCCATTACCGGCCACTCAGAAATCTTCACATAAAATTGGCTAAATTCTGCAGGAATGTACTGAAACACTTTTTTTAGATCTTCCAGCTTACTGCTTTTTATTGGAACTTTTCCCAAAGAGCACATGTTAGTAACGTACGCCATTTTAACAAAAACTTGAATTTTCTGAAGGTTACAAACAGCTAATCCAGAGGTGCCACATTAGCCCAATTAACACAGATTGTAGCTCTATGTATCTCCTTACCAAAAATGCAAGAAAGAAAAAGTGACCAAAACAGTGACTTACGCCCTTTTAAAAAAATACGATTCAATTATTCAAATTATTTGTAGTAGTTAATTATGATTAGTGTAATTGTTTGAAGTTAACCAGAGGATATTTCATTATTCGAATTGTAAAAATAACGTTGCGGTACTGGAAATCTTTACCTACTGAAACACTAGACGCTCAAATTGCGATAAGGTCAGTCATAAAAACCTCGGTTTTCGCTGTCCGCAGTCTACTGTCCTCAAAATTTATGATTGTCGAACCAAAAGGCTGTAAATAAAATGATATTTGATACTCGTTGTGTAAAACTGCGATTTACTTTAAACCTAATTAATAGTTTTCAATTCTGATTTGAGTCTTCAGTTGAAAAAGTTGAAATGGATGGAATTTTAAATTTTAAGGCCTTCTATGAACAATTTTAAAAAACTAATATGCACTCTCTAAAGGCTAATATCTAATACGTATGTTGTATAAGTTTCGTTTTTTTTTCTTATAATATTTAAGGCCAAAAAGTGGGGTGGAGCCAAGACTCAGCGCACCTGTACAATCTAGTAAATACAACTTTTAGGCATAAATACGGAGATGAGAATATATAAACTGGTCCTAAACATCCTCGAAAGATTTATAAAGCCTGATTCCTTCTAAACGGTCTAGGTTTGAAGATGCAGGGCGTGAAAGTAGTTTTTTTTCTAGAAAAGTTTAACAATATTTAAAATAAGTAATAACTAAAAATTTCATTAATTTTTATTATGACTTGTTTAACATCATAGAAAGAATCAAATCAGCGAATAGAATATATTGGAACGAATAAGTACAATGCAAGTCTCTATTGATGATCGTTTAGGACATGGGTCGGCAACCAGCGGCCTGCGGGCCGCATGCGGCCCGTGAGGCGTCTTGGTGCGGCCCGCAAGATTCTCGCCGCAACGCACGTGACGGATGATATCTAAACTAAAATATTTATATACAAATATTGTAGGTATACTGTAATGACATGTGACCCAAGTGCGGCCCGCACTAATCCCCACGTAAAATATTTGGCCCTTTTACAACAAAAGGTTGCCGACCCATGGTTTAGGACATTATGTTTATATGAATTTTTTGCCTTAGAATAAGCTAAGGATCACCCCTTCAAATCTTTCGAGGATGTTTAGGACCATTCTGTATACTCAATTTCAGGTGTCGTCCACCTTACCTCGGATATTTGAGATTCTAACGTAACTATTTTTCAAACCATTGTTCAGATTAGCGAGATGAATCAAGGAATTGATGTTACAGTTATGAAAGTCATAAAAAAAATATTAGCGGAACACTTTTCGATTAACTACTCCTAGTTTTTCACATTATCAAAAATTTACAAGTCAAAATTAGAATCAATACGTATATGATCATTTGGATCTCTTTATTTGCTATAATACATAAGTAATAAGTGTACATTTGCGGCCACTCAAATGTGCACGATACCTGACACAAATTTCCCTATTTTTCCATAGATTAAATCTGGCTTTATACAGTGACTTTTGTGAAATAATATTTATCATTAAAAAAATAATATTGACATTTGACTGATGCTGATGCACATTTAGGTGGGCGCAAATGTACCTATACAGAGTGTTTTGTAACAGTTGTAAAAAACGAAATGATAGTGAGGTAGTTTTGACACCTGCAAAAACTAGATATAACTATACTATAATATTTCCAAAAGAAAACTATTCAATACTATAATTGTTTAAATTTACATTAAACGCATAGTAGGTACTTATTTTTACATGTGAATCTGGCAGAATCCCAATGACATCTGCTCGGTTGACTTTTGCAATGTCGTTAACTTGCGGATAAAAAACTTGTTTTTGTTAAATCTCCTTAAAAATTTTACCTTGAACTCTGACATCCTATAGTCTGTTTTTTAATTCGAGACATGAAATTGAAGTAACAAATTACACTGAAATATTTCTAATAAGTAGTTTTTTAGTATTTTTAACTTTGTACAATGGGAAAAATACGAGCTGATAAGAACACTGTTTTCATTACTTATATAAATGCAATTCAACGGAATAAAGCTTCTCAGACGTACAATTGAAATCACGTACAATACAAAAAAGCTAATTTCTAAACACTACGTTCGCCAATGTCCTCGATTAAAATTTATCCATTCTTGGAGTCGGTCCTGGAAGACCGTTGAATGGCGGTTTTTTTATGGGGGTACCTAAAAGCAAAAATGTTTGAGACCGATCCACCCAGAACTATCCAAGCAAAATATCACAAAATACTAATTTGAGAAAATTACAACAGATAGAAATGAATTGAAGGGGCGAGTGGATGAATGTGCTATGTTACAATTCTTTTTTTTTTTAATTTATTCGGGAGACGTAAAAAACTTTAAACAAAGCACCTGTCGGTCCACCGAACAGGTAGAATCAGATTCGCTGACTAAAAAATCGTCTCTAGCCCGAATGTTGTTTGGACTGGAACAGAAAGTGTTGAGTAGTAATTACCCTTTACTTTTGACTGAAAGAATATTTAATATAGAGCGGAAATAACGCATAGAGAGAGCCGCGGGGACAGTAATTATTGGAGAATGGACCTTGAACGGCGAGCGCGATCGCGTGGATTTGGCTCGTAGTCCACTGACGCCCGAATCAAGGGATTCGGGTGGACAGTGGCTCGCTGGAAGAATTTTTCGGCGAGGGAGACGGTGTGTTCGCGAAGCGATTCGATTTTTAGGTCGCGGAGGATGGTGTTACAATTCTTGAAAAATTAAGATTTTTGGTGGAAGAATATATTATATACTGGTGTATCATATCGCGGGCTTTCGTGGTTAAAAAACACTGTTTCTTATAGTTATGGAATGGATGAATGTACTATGTTATAGCATTTTGTGGACAGTAAATAAGTTAAAATGCATTTTCTGACATTTTAGTTAATTGTAACAAAACACATTCATCCACTTGCCCCGTCAATTGATATTTCAAAAAGGCTTCTCTAGAGAAAAGAATAACTTCGTCACAGAGGTGCGCCGATGCTAACAATAAGCCTAAAATCTAATATACCCTATTTCTGAAATACTTTCCGTTTTATCATTAACCTTCTAGGTCTGAGGCAGCCACTCTTCCTAGTTTGAAAAATAAACCACATAAAATTTTTTGTTTCCACTGCTTCTAAATTCCATCCAGCATTTAAAGGCGCTACACTTGTATGTTTATTTTTTTACTCTGAAGACATTTTACGGGAAGAACGAAGACAATTGATATGCTTACGATTTTCAACCTTACTTTGTGAACAACACAGGGAATCAGGTCAAATTTCATGGATATTATAATAATTTGCAGAAAGTTCGGTTTAAGACAAATCGGAAAGTAGGCCAGAAACACAGTATAAGAACAACTTGTTTTTGTAAATTCTTTCTATACTTAGGCCTCCACTGAATAAAATAAAAAAAAATAGCAATGCTCATTCTAAACTGTAAATTAATTTTTTTTTACAAAAAGTACAAAGCGTTCTAAATCACAAACAGTTTATAAGTCATCAATTCCAGAAGCATCAAAAAACCCTAACCAACGTTTTGAATTTTTATTTTAATATTATACGATGTGCCGAGTCATTTTTATTTACTTGTCAAATTTTCAACAAAGTAATTACAACCATTAAAAAATTGTAAAGTTATAAGTAAAGAGCGGATTTCTAGGCATTATGCTTATGGTAAATATTGAAGGCATCAAGAATATTTTGTAAAATGTGCACGAATTAAGGAAAATCTTGTAATTTGGCGCAAAGTTTTTTATGCCTTTTTTGCTTTTTTTTTGATGTTTGTGCTTATTTAAAATTTTTATGCTTATTTTTAAGCTTTTTCTTTATTTTCGGTGTATTCTTATTTTTTTTGATTTTAAATTTAACTCCTTTGTAAATGTACGTCTATAATTCTCTAAATACTGTCGGTGCAGTCACCAACACTTGACAAAACTGTGAAATTGGTACAGAATCTAACCGAGCGGACAGATTCTCGCTACAATATTGTATAGCTAAAATCGCTGTAACCGAACTGACAGTAATCAGGTCAATCAGTTTCCAATGAACAAAATGAGTTTAATTTAGATCTATGTAAAACATTAATTAAATCAAAAATACCGCTAAAGAAATGCAAAATAATAATTTCAAAATGTTTTTGGAAAAACATTGTAAAAGACGCATTCCTGATGAAAGCACCTTGCGGAAAAACTATGTTTGCCTTGTATACAAAGAAGCAATTCAGGAAATTAAATCAATTATTCACAAGAATTGCATATGGTTTACTGTTGATGAAACAACTGATACATGCGGGCGATATATTGTTAATTTGATTATTGGGGTTTTGAATGAAGGAATACCGACTAAAGGGTTTTTAATAAACACAAAGGAATTAAACAAAAGTAACAGTAACACTATAACAAAATTCATGAATGATGGAGGATTGACCAGCTTTTATTTACCTGATGCAGTACCATCTAACAAAATATTACTGAAGATATCAGACGCAGCAACCTACATAGTACAAGTTGCTTCCAACATGAAAGTTTTTTATGAGAACTCAATCCATTGCACATGTTTGGCCCATGGGCTGAACCGTATAGTTGAGACAATAAGATTGCAATTTCCATTAATAAATGACTTAATACGAAATGGGAAACAAATACGGTTATTCTGGGAGATATTACCCAATATACCACTACCCCCAGAACTAGTTCTGACAAGATGGGGAACTTGGCTAGATGCCGCTATTTATGATGCCAATAATTTTGAAAGTTTTAAAAATGTTGTCTTTCAATTTCCCCAATCGGTAGGTAAGTCAGTGAAACACTGCCAAAAAGTTCTCAAAAATAAAGAACTTGAAAATAATTTGACTTTCATAAAAGCACATTACAGTTTTGTAAGCCACACCATAAAATCTTTAGAAAGGCAAGAAATATAGTTGATTGAATCTGTAAAAATAATTAATGATTCAAAGGTGCCATTTCGAAATTACACCAAGACGCATTGGTCAAGAAGTAAAATTAAAATCAGACGTTGTCTTTTTAAAAAATGAAGGAATTTCAACAATAAACAAAATTTTGAATGGAGACAACGTTTTGGATTTGCAAAAATAAAATATAAACCAAGTTTAAGGCAGTATTGCCTACCTAGAGATGTTGTTTTTTTAGGTTTCGTTAAGTAGTCATTGTTTATTTGACAAGTAATTTTATTTTAAAAAATTAAATTGTTATTAACATTGATTTCTTACCTATATTGTATTAAAGCTTTTTTTTAAACCTTTTTTTTGTGATGTTCGGACTTTTTTAATGCTTTTTTGGGCAAATGTTCGTGCTTTTTTAAGCGCTTTTTTTCGTGTTTTTAATGCTTTTTTATCCGCTCTTTAGTTATAAGGCAAACATTGAAATTATAATAAAAGTCTTGTTTCCTGTAAAATTACGATTTTGCCGTTTATAGGTCGATATGTTGAGTTACATTTTATAAGTTGTGATCTATTAAATTTTAATTTCTACTTAAATTTGAAAGTAAAATGTTAATTGTTCCATTTCTTAATTTTAGGTTACTCCTCATACCGAGTCTTTGAAAATTCGAACAAGTTGTAAAATTCCAAAAATAGGTGTGATGCTAGTTGGATGGGGTGGTAACAATGGAAGCACATTTACAGCTGGAGTTTTGGCGAATAAATTAGGATTATCTTGGCAGACAAACCGCGGAATCCAACAAGCAAACTGGTAAATAGCAAAATAATAATAACACAGTGCCGCATTTACGCTACTGTACACAAAGCATCAAAAGAATCCGGACTATTCTATTTCTAGAGTAAATATCGGTCAGAAACTAAGTGTGTCTTTTTTTAACTTGTCGTATTTTGTAACGTTTTAGTCGCACTCTATGTATGATAGCGTTCTGGCCAGATAAGAATTATTATTATTAAGAATTATTTTAATTACAACCATAATATTATTATTAAATTTCTGTCGCGTATTAATAGAGAAATGCGCTGTGTAGGTAATACAACAAAATAAACAGTCTTCTAGATAGAACAATATATATATATTTTCCAGTGGCGGCTCGTCAGAGGAGGCAAGGGAGGCTAAGCCTCCTCATGATAAAATTGAAATAAATAAATAATTACATAATCAAATTTGATTTTCATTAAAATTTCAGTATGAAATCATCAATTATTAGGTACTCAATTAAATAAATAGTAATAGTTATTTGGTAGATAATTTTCTTTCACCATACCAGAACGGCCTTATTAAAGGGGATCTTCTGTTTACAATATGGGACAAGGTTGCATGTAAGCGCCAGAAATATTGTCGAGACCGGGTCGGAGGCAATTTGCTACATTTGACTCCAAGCATCTGCTTTAACACTATATAATGAAGCGATTTTGACCTTAAACGTTAAAAAGAAATGAGATGCAATACTTGAGTTAGAAAGAATAAAACTATTGCAGTAGAGGCTACGACTCCATCCCCCACCCAAACAGGCGCCCTGGCCAGTGCGTTTTGCCGGACAAAGATCCCATTTATTCCTTAGCACTGGGTGCGACAGGTCTACTGAAATCATTGCATTAAGGTATAGTATTTTGAATTTGCGGGTTTTATTGTTTCAACATGACTGACGATATAAAAGTAGTACTAAAAAATGTATTTTGTTGGCCATGCTTACTTTTTTCATCGGTGTCACAAACCGAATATACTCATTGTCAGTGGAAAACAACGGGATATTACGATTTGAAAAATTTACCGCGTTCCATTGAAAGGTCACATATCATTTATAGGGATACCAATCCCGCAAACGCTGGATCCCGCAAATGCGGGATCGCGCATGATTTTAACGAGATCACTTATGCGGGACTACATATGCGGGATCCGCGGGACTTCCGGGACTGAATAAAAATATGTATCCGAATTTGAAAAAATATGTACGCCGAGCGCGCGTTTTCTGTCGCCCAGCAATAAAATCAGGTCAAATTTACAAGATCAAACTTTGAATACTTTATCATTTCTCTGAAAGTATTTCCAAAAGAAATCTCAATAATTTTTCTTAATTTTTTTTTTACTAATAAATGCTACTTTTATTTTGAATTTAGTTAACTTTTATTGCATAACTAACTTCTGGTACTTAATTTTCTTAGCAACTAAAAAAAACATTGTGATAGTTTGTATTCCCTCAAATCCTGCGGATCCGCGGGATTGATGATGCCAATCCCCCAAGCTTGCGGGACTGAAGTTTTGATGCGGGATTGGTACCCCTAAATTCATCAACATGTAAATTTACGTTATTTGGTAAAGGAAATCAAAATATATCGAGGATTTTGGATACTGCTCGAACTCGCGAGATGGAGGAATTTAATATCAAAGTTAGTTATTTTCATTATTAAGTAAGAGAAAATACAATTTGTAAGCCCGTATCTCATCATCCCACCCTATGCATTTCCTTCAACTCCTAATCCAGTCCTGGCAAGAAATAACTTTACACCTCCTTGATGGTTCTTGCTGGACGGTAATTTGTGATACAAAAATAAAACATCATAATTTGTTGACTAAGTAGAGTACCTATTCTTCATAAATATTAGCCTCCTCACTCGTCACTACCACGAGCCGCCACTGATATTTTCCATTGGTATGATACCGCGTCCGTACATTGCCAAATTACATACAATACTGCGTCCTAGACCATACTGCGTCCGTATACGGACGCAGCAAGTCTAACCCATATAATTCGATTCTGGAGGGTAAGAGGGGTTTAAAATCAAATTCTTAGAGGGACGCTTGATCATGCTAATCGTAAAAATTCACTGAATATTTTAGTTCACCGTATAGAGGTGTAGGAGGCGCTGCGGATTTTTTCAATATACATCTTTTGTATATGTCGCTTACATTCTTTCGATTATGCTGCGTCCTTGCCATATATTGACTTACATCGATTTCATCTTGCTGCGTCCTTCAATCTGGCAACATTGATTTACATTTGCGCAAGTGCAGTTTAGATAACTATCTTAAAGCTGTTAAGTCGCTTGATCGCACTGGATGCCACACAATATCAAAAAAAAAAATTAGATTTATGTAAAGGGCAAATGTTATTATTTCCCAAATGGAAATCCACAAAAGGTTCGGAGCAGTAGGACAAAATGACAGCAGTAAAAAGTAAATACTTACGAATTATTGTTTTTATAAATAGTCAAGATCAATATGCTCTGAAAATCATATTTCTTTGTTTTGCAATAAGAAATATGATTTTATCTAGTAATTCTTCGCCTAATACAGTCAACCCTCCTATAACGCGGTGAGTGCGTACCACGTTATATAGAAACCGCGCTAAAAGAAACTCGGATTTAACCGTACAAACCAGGCTAATTTGTAGCGCGTTCTATAGAAACCGTCTACCGCGTTGTATGGAAACCGTGCTATAAGAAACTCAGAATTAGTACAAATCACATCATTCGTACCGCGTTATATGGAGACCAATAAATACAAAAAACAAGATAAATTATAAATTATTTTTATTGAATTGAAGAGTTCATATAAGGAAATGATAAAAAAAAATGAAACAAAAACTAAACTAAAAAACTGTTTTTCAACAAAAACAAGAAAGACTTTTGTAAATGGGCAAAATGTCTTCCTCACTTGGTTCATCTTCACATTGGTTTTCGATTGTATTTTTTTTTTCTAACTCCACTAAAACCTCTCTATAGGGAGCTAAGCAATTTCTTAACTCTCTTTTAAACTTTGCGCTGCGCACCGTTGAATGATCAGTTTGAATGAATTGAAGTTCTAATTCTTTAGCCAAATTTAGCCCTTTTTTCACATCTTGTAAATCGAGATTTGGCACCCATTCGTTTTCCTTATTTTCGTTTACCAATGCATTTGAGGTGGGTGCATCAATTAATTCCATCAGTTCTTCCTCTTCTAAAGTTTCTTCCCCGAGTACTAGTTCTCTTACATCCTGATGGTTTACTGCAAATTCTTCATCGCTTAAACGAGAAGCAATGTTTACTATTTCTGTAACTGGGAGTGAAATTGTAGAATCATCTTGTATTGCTTGAACCATTTGAGGTAAAAGAGGTTTCCAACACGCATTAAGCGTTGATGGTTTAATTTCCGCGCAAGCCGATGGCACGGTTCTAATACAATCTAAAATAGAAAATTCCCTACACACTTAAGTAAGAGTTTTATTTTCACTATTTTCTAATCTGTCGAAAATGGTTTGGAAAAGTTGGCGTGTGTAGTACATTTTTAAAGTTTGAATGACTCCTTGGTCCAAAGGTTGTATTAATGACGTGCAGTTAGGAGGAAGGAAGACAATTTTCACATTTGTATGATCCAGTTCTATATTCGGTTAAAACCATTCATTGGGTGCACGGAAAGAACTGATGGGACGTTGTTGAACGGAAACCGCGCTGTAAGAGTACCGCGTTATAGGAGGGCTGTCGCAATTTCAGCTCCGCGTTATATGGAAACCGCGTTCGGAGAGTACCGCGTTATAGGAGGGTTGACTGTAGTTAAATATCATATGAAGGGTACACGGGAAAAACGATATAAGTAAGTCACATTTTATTTCAAATACTCTATATTCTGGTAAGTTTCAAAACTTTACTTGTTGTTTTAATGGACTTGCAGCATTCTCTCATAAAATCCACGAGCATATGATCCGATAAGAGCAAAAGTGGTGTAAGTCAGAAATTGTCGATTTTGAGTTATATCACCTTTCCAATTCTTTAAGTTGACAACTATTAACTGACCAAGTGATTTGACTATTTTTCAAATGAGAGCATCGATCGTTAGTGCGGAGTCAAAACCTCGTAATTTATGGCAAAATGAAACGCAAAACTTCCCTTAAAAAAAAATAAAATATGGGACTTATACCACTTTGGCTTTCAGCGGCTCATATTTCGAAAGCTTACAAATTTCTCTACCAAATAATATACCGTATACCCTTCACATGTGTTTGACATTTTGCTTCTTAGTTGTTACCCATTTATTCCGGCGGGAAAATTTTGACCGGGGTCTGGTATTCTCCGATTCGATGATTTGAATCAACAAAGCTAAAAAAGATAAGCAATGCAACATGTAACTATCTGAATTGCTTTACCAAACTTTACCAAGTTAATATGTGGAACAAAGGTGTAACAACCGTGAACATGTGTCCAAACAGGCGCCGTGTTAATTTCAGAATTGCGAATAAAATCAACAAACAACAAACAAATAAATGTCATACCTATCATATAGATTTGTTATTAGTACGGTTTCTTAAATGTGCTTTGGGGGGAGACGTTCTTTCTACAAACAGTCATAACGATTTCCTCCTAAAAGAATTACAAAGTGATTATTGATTGAAGTGTTGTATTAAAAAACCATAAATTATCAGAATAAGTTCATACATCAGCGAAAGTATAGAAGAACCCATCAGTCCGAATGTTTCTGAATATATGACATCTACATTTCCAAATTTGTCAAATGCACATAGAAGTATCGAAATTGGGGTTGTCACAAATTAATAGGCACAGTTATATAACAAGTTCAAGGTCCGCAGGAAAACGCATCGCTGAATCAACAACCACGCGCCGTCCGCAGTCGCGTGCCATCCGGTGCTGATTTAACATTTTTTTAATATAAAATTGTAATATTTTATGAATAGATAGTTACTTTTGTTTAGGCGCTTACGCTAAATAAACGTTTGCAAAGAAACCTCCGAATTTTCTTCCGAAAATATAACTGTACCTACACCATCTACATCACAAAATTCTTCAAGTAAACATAGTAGTATCGAAACTGATATGTTACAAGATGAGTGGACTGCTCATGAATCAAGTGATGACGAAAATAATAAAGCTAACAAATCAAGCCAATAACTGCATCTAAATCAAGAATCTGATTCGATGATGGATACACATTCATAAAAGACAGGGGGTAGTAGACATGTGTGGTGTGTTTTTTAATTTCAGGAACGGCAAGGCTACAAAAAAAAATGTAACTTTATGTTGGCAGTAATCAGTACTTAACACCATAACTTATACAATTTTGATAGAATCATTTAAATGTTACAGAATAGTGAAGATAAAATGTTCCTCATCAGAAGTTTTTTTGAAAATAGTCATATTGCTTCCTTCCACCCGTCTTGCGCTATATTTTTTAATTTT
This sequence comes from Dascillus cervinus, assembly GCA_949768715.1. NCBI lineage: Eukaryota > Metazoa > Arthropoda > Insecta > Coleoptera > Dascillidae > Dascillus > Dascillus cervinus. Next base: position 29,117,730 of record OX458323.1, read on the forward strand.
AAAATTATATTAGGTACCTTAAACTGACAGATGTAAAATATTATCACTGACAACATAAAGTTAAAAAAATATTTTTTTACAACTTTCAAACCGTTTCTGGAATTAAAAAGACCATGGAAGCGAATGAGATGACAGCTGTATTGTTTTATAAGATTTGCTGTGTAAACGTTCCCTCTTCTTTTATAAAACATCAAATGGTTACCTGGTAGAACAATGTTTTGACGGTTATTGTTGCTAATTAGAAAACTAATTTAAAGAATTCAAAGAACGCCATTGCATTTATACACTTCTAATGAATTAAAAACTCCAACGGAGAAAATATTGTTTCCAAAATTGAAAAGAGTGGTTATTAGAGGAAAACGTGGAAGAGATGTGCCAGGTCTCTTTAGTTTAAAACCTCAGAAACATACTGATTAAGCTAAGAAATAATTTTGTGAAAATCTATAATTTGTTATTTTCCCATAAAAATACCTTTAATCCTATACGACAAGTTAATGCAAAAAGATGTCAAAACATGTGGAGCGAAAAATCCTAACGCTTTAACATCTACTAGGTTAAAAGAACATATAGCTACATTGTCACAGCTATTTAGTACGAAAAATAAAGAAATTGAACAACTCGCAACATTTATGGGTTATATTCAAGATATCACACATCTAGTTCAATACGGCCACAACTGCGGAAAAAATTAATTGTTAGTTATAGGAATATAAATACACCCATAGACTGCAATAAAGCCATAACTGTGTCTAAATTAGTTTAACCAGTTACTTAGATACATCCTTATAACAATGAATAGATTTTTGGGTACAATGTGGCAACAAATTCGATCTAGCATAAACTGTTTTAGTGAAGCGTCAACATTTTAGGCGTTTGCAGTTATGGCACTATTGAACTAGATGTGCGATATACGAAAACAAGTCTATAAAATTCCAGATGATGTTTGCCAAACAACAAAAATTTCAAAACTATTCCTTTTAGGGGAAAAGGGACAAGCAGCAGTATTTAAAGTTAAAAACGTTAATAAAGAAATTGATCAGAATGAAGAAGTTGAAACAGATGAAATTGAACTACCAACTGAACTAGAAACTAATTTGTCTTCACTGCCTAATATAAATAAACGTTAAGAATGAACCAGATTGTTCAAAGAACACAAAAAAAAACCTAAGTTACTGCCGTGGGCCAAAAAGAAAAAATAAGTAGCAGGATCATTCTTCAGTGGCCATGTAAAAAATAAAGATCCACCTAAAATGTTAGAAGTAGAATAACCGTTCGAAAAACCCCGGACATTTTGATAATAAATCTTGGACACAGATTAAAGTATTTCTACAAAATATTTACACAAAAACTATTAATTTATGTATATCACAAAATTAATATCAATATTTTTCTTTTTTACTACTTAATTACATGTTATACAATTGTAACACTTTATTGGAACTTTGGTTTTTATAAATGGTTCAAAATTGTTGTAGTAAACTTTTTACTTTTCTCTCATTTACTTTTACTTTATTCGTAACTTAGATTGATTGTTACATCAAAAGTCCAAACCATAAACATTTTAGATTGGTTGAATACGCACATTTGATATAATGTGTTTGTGAAAATTGAACGGTTATTAATAATAGCATGAATTATATTTGGAAAGTGAGTATAATGATAAACTGATTTTTTCAACTTATTATTTTCGTCATCAGAAATAATAATCAGTAATCCGTTTTTTAAATTTAATTTTAATAACGAATCACAGTAAATAAATTCTTTGAGCTAGTAGTATGCATTTATTTATTATAACTTAGGTCTATGTTGGAGAGCATCTCCATCGGCGTCCTTCCGCCTTCAATTCGTCAGATCCTTTGGTCATTTCCTCTGAAGTCGCCTATTAACTGCATCTACTATCAGCGGTTTCATAGTTTCATTTGGGTAGTTTTAGAGTGTGTTTTGCTGCGCTTTGTGGCGTACTGTTTGATGATGTCTCTCCCAAATGGAATATTTAGGTCGTTGATTTTATTCGCAATTCTGAAATTAACACGGCGCCTGTTTGGACACATGTTCACAGGAACGTTTGTTACACCTTTGTTCCACATATTAACTTGGTAAAGTTTGGTAAAGCAATTCAGATAGTTACATGTTGCATTGCTTATCTTTTTTAGCTTTGTTGATTCAAATCATCGAATCGGAGAATACCAGACCCCGGTCAAAATTTTCCCGCCGGAATAAATGGGTAACAACTAAGAAGCAAAATGTCAAACACATGTGAAGGGTATACGGTATATTATTTGGTAGAGAAATTTGTAAGCTTTCGAAATATGAGCCGCTGAAAGCCAAAGTGGTATAAGTCCCATATTTTATTTTTTTTTAAGGGAAGTTTTGCGTTTCATTTTGCCATAAATTACGAGGTTTTGACTCCGCACTAACGATCGATGCTCTCATTTGAAAAATAGTCAAATCACTTGGTCAGTTAATAGTTGTCAACTTAAAGAATTGGAAAGGTGATATAACTCAAAATCGACAATTTCTGACTTACACCACTTTTGCTCTTATCGGATCATATGCTCGTGGATTTTATGAGAGAATGCTGCAAGTCCATTAAAACAACAAGTAAAGTTTTGAAACTTACCAGAATATAGAGTATTTGAAATAAAATGTGACTTACTTATATCGTTTTTCCCGTGTACCCTTCATATGATATTTAACTATTAGGCGAAGAATGACTAGATAAAATCATATTTCTTATTGCAAAACAAAGAAATATGACTTCCAGAGCATATTGATCTTGACTATTTATAAAAACAATAATTCGTAAGTATTTACTTTTTACTGCTGTCATTTTGTCCTACTGCTCCGAACCTTTTGTGGATTTCCATTTGGGAAATCATAACATTTGCCCTTTACATAAATCTAATTTTTTTTTTGATATTGTGTGGCATCCAGTGCGATCAAGCGACTTAACAGCTTTAAGATAGTTATCTAAACTGCACTTGCGCAAATGTAAATCAATGTTGCCAGATTGAAGGACGCAGCAAGATGAAATCGATGTAAGTCAATATATGGCAAGGACGCAGCATAATCGAAAGAGTGTAAGCGACATATACAAAAGATGTATATTGAAAAAATCCGCAGCGCCTCCTAGACCTCTATACGTTGAACTAAAATATTCAGTGAATTTTTACGATTAGCATGATCAAGCGTCCCTCTAAGAATTTGATTTTAAACTCCTCTTACCCTCCAGAATCGAATTATATGGGTATATTATATTATTATATATTATTATATGGGTATATATGGGTATACGCCGTATGGTCTAGGACGCAGTATTGTATGTAATTTGGCAATGTACGGACGCGGTATCATACCAATGGAAAATATATATATATATATATATATATGTATATATATATTTCATTGAATATTTTAAAAATGAGAATGCATATTAGCGTTAAAAATGTATCATACAAAAAAAACGAAAATAATAAGCGATAATATTAATAATTAATTAAAATTAAAAACTAATAATAAAAGGAAAAGAAAATATAAATATAAAAATTGCAAAATAAAGATTAAAATTAGTAATGTTCTATCTATCTTTAAGACTATTTTTGTTGTATTACCTGCACAATGCGCAACAGGAATTTATATGGTATTAAATTAAATTAAATGATTTTAAATCAGTGGAAATTCCCTGATAATTCTGAATCATTTTTAAATTTTGTTAAAGTTGATGGTTGTTATTAAAATAATTCTTAATAATAATTATTCTTACCTGGCCAGAACGCTATCATACTTACATAGAGTGCGACTGAAACGTTACAAAATATGGCAAGTTAAAAAAAGACACGCTTAGTTTCTGACCGATATTTACTCCAGAAATAGGATAGTCCGGATTCTTTTGATGCTTGTACATAGATACACCCATCACTCTTTTTACGCGCTACTTATTCAGAAACTGACCGCATAAATGTACGATTAGTTTGTACATACTTTACTTAATATTTTAAAATTTTGTTTCTCAATCAGTTGAAGTGAGGAATCTTTGAACCGTAAGTTATGAATTACAAAAACGTATGGGAATTACTAACTACAGTAGAACTTCGATTAACCGTCACTCTCTGTTATCCATTATCGTCAAAAAAAAAAAAAAAACGAACTCGGCGAACTCGGTAAACACGTTGCGGTGCGACAGTGTACCCTTAGCGTAGCCTACTTTTGTAATTGTGTATTATCTACTTACATGCTTTTTCATTTACGTTTCGTCCCAAACCAGCATTGCAATTTCATTATTGTACACGTTTATTGCAAAATTTCTGTTAACCGACTATTCGGTTAACCGACACAATCCCGGTCCCGGCGGTGACGGTTAATCGAATTTCTACTGTACTGACCAGTAAAGAAACCCGCGTAAATCGAAAGGAGGGTGTAAATCAATTTTACGGTATAAAAATGTAAACCAAATATCATAAAATTTCTAGGTTTAAACTTCATGAAGACCTAGCCCGGAATGAAACAAATACTTCAATAATATTTGTTGTTAATGTTTTTGTATGTTTGCTTGCCAATTTTGTACATTTGACAATAAATTCGATTCAAAACATGATTTTAAATTTGATTGTAATTACTCTCTACCAAAGGTATGGCTCACTTACTCAAGCTTCAACTGTACGATTAGGAAGTGGATCAAATGGCGAGGATGTTTATGTACCGTTCAGCTCTTTACTCCCGATGATCAATTCGAATGACATCGTAATTGACGGTTGGGATATTTCTAACTTCAACTTGGCGGAAGCAGTGGATAGGGCCCAAGTTCTAGGTTCATCATTACAGCAGCAACTCAAGTCTCATCTCGTGATACTTAAACCGAGAGCTGCTATCTTTGACCCAGACTTCATAGCAGCAAATCAGGTTTATATGTTAATTACAAAATGCTTATAAAGTACACAATAAATAGAAGAAAGGGGGAGAGAACGTTCACAAAAATTTTAAATAAATATAGTTTGAATGTTGTTGTCTATGGATTTGGTTGAAGTTGCTACATAAAAAAATGAAAAACAATTTTTCATTACAGGCAGAGAGAGCAGATAATGTTATCACTGGTACTAAGTTGGAACAAGTTCAGGCGATTTGTCAGGATATAAAAAAATTTAAGAAGATCTCAAATGTGGATCAAATTATTGTTCTTTGGACTGCTAATACTGAAAGATTCTCTAACATATTACCAGGTGTCAATGACACAACTCAGAATTTGAAAATGGCAATTGCTAACAACCATCCAGAAATATCTCCATCAACACTTTATGCGTATGCTGCTATAACTGAAAAAGTAAGTTTAATCTTCCAATCCTCACGGGTTACATATGTAACCCAGCCTGCTTATTTTTACTGCTACTTTTTTCTGTAAACACATTAACAATCATTTCAGTATTTTCCTTATAAACGGCGTTTTATAGCTTAATAATAGTATATTATGCAACAAGCACAAAATGATGCTCATTTTGTGCGCGTTGCATATTAAATTTTTTCTGCGATAACCTCTGTTCACGCGTTTAACATAATTTATACAAAAAAAAAGAAAAGAAGAGGTTATAAGCGCGTTGATACATTTTCTTAGACGTTTCCGGTAATAAATTTAATGTTATGAACTTTGCAACTTCAGTTATGTTTGGAGGTGTTAATTCCAAGTCATTATCACTATCACTTTCCATATTAATTGTAAAATTTATCGAAAATAACTACGAAATTATCTGCAACGTAATGTTGACAGAAGCAAACTGACGGCAAACTGATGACATTCGATTTTCTAGGCCGCCTTAACATTTGTGACCAAAAACAGTGAACCGAATACGAAATATTTCATATCGCATTTGTTGTCTAGCAACCGATGCGAAATGAAATGTTGTCGTAGAAAATATTTCATATCGCATTTGTTGTCTAGCAACCGATGCGAAATGAAATGTTGTCGTAGAAAATAGTATATTATGCAACAAGCACAAAATGATGCTCATTTTGCACGTGTATGAATTGCAGTACGGGTCGAAGACTCGTACTGCAGCAATTCATACGAGTGTAAAATTGCCATTTTGTGCGCGTTGCATACTGCACTTTTTCTACGATAACCTCTGCTAACGCGTTTAACATACTTTGCGTTTTGATCTCTTTTCCACTCCAAAAAGAGGTTATAAGCGCGTTGATACATTTTCTTAGACGTTTCCGGTAATAAATTTAATGTTGTGAACTTTGCAACTTCAGTTATGTTTGGAGGTGTTAATTCCAAGTCATTATCACTATCACTTTCCATATTAATTGTAAGAGTTATCGAAAATAACTACGAAATTATTATCTGCAACGTACAAAAATGTTGACAGAAGCAAACTGATGACATTCGATTTTCTAGGCCGCCTTAATATTTGTGACCAAAAACAGTGAACCGAACACGAAATATTTCATTTCGCATTTGTTGCCTAGCAACCGATGCGAAATGAAATTCTGTACAAAATGTAGTTGTTTATGATTGAATTTACGCTCGTGAAATAACATATTTCGATGTTGTCGTAGAAAAACGCGTTTTCGGTCCCGATTTATATATTGGCTTATGGGTTCCATACATTCTCGATGTTGTAGGACGTGTTTGTCCGTATTTTGTACGTACGTTCCATTTGCCCATACACTCTCGATTATGCTCGTACGTACAATTGTTAATGATGTTTTAAAAGGACTCACTTTTTCGTGATTTTGTTAGTATTCGGTTAGTATTGTACAGTCAAACTCCGTTATAACGAATTTCTCTATTTTTAGCGATTTTTTTGGAGAAACTTTACCCTAGAGGCGTTTTTAATGCAATTTATACCCTTTATACCAAAGTAACAATTTCCGTGTAACAAGTTTTTTCCCCAACGTTGCAGATTTTTAAAATTTAAAACGTTTTATTTTTGTTGTTTCACTGTAATTTTGGAAAAAACTCGCTTGTAGTAATATTGCCAGCTGTTTTCAGTGTACAACATTTTATGAGGATTTAGCCGACGAAATAAGTAGCACGGTCGTGACATTTATGACATTTATTTTGCTCTGTTGTTTGGCCTATAAAATAAAACTCGTTTCACGAAGTTACAAACCGCTCTCCTTCTATTTCCTTCCTTATTTACACATCTATCTATTTAAGACTTAGCATGTGCACTACAAAGTGGAGATAAATGAACATGGTTAAAGTGAACTATAAAATTTGTCGTCTCCTCTACATCTAAAAACCGAAAAATTTAAAAACATCATTTTGACAATTTCCTGCGACTAAATTTAATTGGTTACGAAACGTTGCAATTAATGACGGATGGCAAATTACCAAGTTCTCAAATTTCGTTGCAAACTTGACCCTTATTCATTTATGTCCACTTTGTAGCATAGTTGCATGCAGAAATAGTTTAGATAGTATTAATGCTGGATAACATATTTGCTGTAAACACTAAAATTACAACTTTACAGTATTAACAAAAAATATTCAAATTTTCAAATTATTGCTGCCGAGGTCAACTTTTTCGTCAACAATCCTCGGTGCTTGGCGCGATCCTGCTCTCACCATCACTAGGATTAACTAAAATTTGTTGACTAACTTTGTGTATATTTTCTAATTCTAGTGTACTTACATTAACGGTTCTCCACAAAACACATTTGTACCAGGAATTGTAGAAATGGCTGAATCTTCAGGTGTCTTCATTGCTGGAGATGATTTTAAGTCAGGTCAAACCAAATTGAAGAGCGTTTTAGTTGATTTTCTTGTTAGCGCTGGTATTAAGCCAGTGAGCATTGTCAGTTACAATCACTTGGGAAATAATGATGGCAAAAATTTGTCGGCACCCCAACAATTTAAATCGAAAGAGGTACAAATGCCAACTGTTTCATAATAATTTATTACTTACAATGTACTTGCAGATTTCTAAGAGTAATGTGGTTGATGATGTGGTGGAATCAAATTCAATATTGTATAAGCCTGGCGAAAAACCAGATCATTGTGTGGTTATTAAATATGTACCTTATGTTGGTAAGCCATGTTATTGAAAAGAGACATTTAGTTTTTTCAAATAATAACTTTGCAAGTAAATTTACAAAACGTGCATGAATATTTACAATTAGCAATTCAGATATGGTAGGTGAATACAATATGGCCATGTGCCGTATTTTGGCTGTTAGACCATTCTACTGTATAACTTTAAAAAACGGCTAGTTTGTTTACCGCACCAAATACCATTTCATAAAATCGTTTTTGAGAGGTGGCGTTCTAATATTTCTCAGGTAAGTGCTATATTATAGAGTAAGGGATTGTAGTGCTACAGACTTGAAATATTTTGTGTTTGATACATGAGTGTTTGTGGTAGGAAGTGATTGATTTTCAGTACAACTTTAGAAAAGAACAACCGAAGTTTTACTGCATGTGCAGCAATGTGCCCACCATGCGAAATTGGCAATATGAACATGGGCATATTACGAGCACGGATTATTAGTGTAAATTGTTAATGTTGAATTTACTTTTGTTGGGTATATTTTAATTTTCTATTACAAAAATCTTCAATTATTGTCGTTCCTATTTATTTTAATACTTAATCTTAGTACTTAACACTTAATCATACCGATCTAATTAATGTTACATTGCCCAAAATAAATATTTTATTCAGAAAAGATGATTTTTTTCAGTCATTTCAGACTCTTTCATACATGGTCATATTGCCAATACAGTGTTCGCAATATGGCCAAATGCACTTTTTTTCAAAATTAGGTAAAAAATATTTTAAAAATATATCTTCAACGACAATGATTTTTTTGTTAGTTTTAAACATGTTGAACTTTATCATGGAATAGTTGCCGTTTCTCGTTTCACATTGTCTTACCCATAAACAAAAAAAATCCCTTAGGGTGCGCATATTGTAGTCACCTACCTTATTCAACAATATTTTCATTGTGTATATAGGTAGGGTGAATGCCCCAGAAATGGACACCCAAGAGATAATCTTAAATTCAAAAATTCTCAAAAACTATGGCATTTTATTGAGACAAATATGAAATACACCAAAGTGTAGTAAATTTTATGTGCTTTCTTTTAGTATACTTTAGAGTTTATTGCTTTAAATATATAAAAAAAAATTTAAATAATTTCTTAAATCTTGTCAAATGTGGACATACTATTGCCAGTAATGGCCATACTATTGCCAGTAATGGCCATACTATTGCCAGTAATGGCCATACTATCGCCAGTAATGGCCACATTTTGGGTGAGTAATGGACACCTTTGATATTTATTTATATTTTGTCATTTCAGCGCTACTTGAAATGACAACATTTAAATAAATTTCCAGTATCCCTCTGATTCTTTTGTTTAGGCCAGGAGGCACCACAATTTTTGAGAAATGGGCCAAATTGAAATTGTTAAAAATATTGCTATTGAAATTGTATGAAATTCTAACAGGATTTAAATTTATGTATAAAAGTCAGAGGCCGGATGAAAATCTTTGGCGAGCCGGATCTGGCCAGCGGACCGCAGTTTGATCACGACTGCTTTAGGCTAATATAATAAATAATCTTTAGCAATTTACATGCATTTATTAGACCTACGGTAAACATTTTTTTTTGAAGATGATCAGCACCTGATTAGTGCACTTCGGGGAACATCAACTGCTGCGCAGCCTGTTTTTTACCAAGGACAATTTCCTTTACCGTTTGCACGGCCTTTTGCATATTCCTATCAGAATATGAAAAAAAATTCTTTTTGTCCGATTTTTTGTGGAATTGGCCTGTTTTTTTGTTTTTGCTATTGTTTTACAAATAAAAAATCTATAGTATGTTTCTTTGGGACGTAGAGTAATATTTCAAAAGATAACCTGTTTATTACCAATTGTCAGTGGCGTTCTAGATTTATGTTTAGAATTATAAATAAGGCGTCAGTTTCGGTGTAACTGTACTTTTTCTACTGTAATTAGTTGCATAGTTCGGATTCCCGTACTAAGTTATTTTAATGCTATTAGTGCCCTTTCACAATGATGGTAATGTTAGGATGGTTCATGTTACATCCAAAACAGTACAAAATCATTTCGATGTTCACAGTGATGTTAATGGCAATGTTAATGTTAGACTTTGACTTAAGAACGATGGTAAGTCTCTATCATCCGTCAATGAAAATACGTTATGTTGAAATTTTCATTTGGCATTACAAAAAAGATGGTCATAATGACATTAGATTGTCAATCACCATGTAAAAAAATTTAAAAAAAACACGGCTTTACTAAAAATTTCATAACAAGTCGCAAAATTAAAAATTAAAATCGAGATATTCTGGTTACGTCCAGACAACCATAGAATCGTCGACGTTCTTTTAACATTGGCGAATTTAGCATACGTTTTATACCGAAAACGCCCACTTGAAATATAAATTTGACAAAACTGAGCGCATCGCCTTTAACATTATTGTGAACACTGAGACTTAACATTAACATTACCATTAACATTAACATCATTGTGAAAGGGCAGTTACAAACGTTTGATTATTTCAAAATTTGATGTCAACAAATATATAGAAAACTCCAAGCGCACGCCTATGAGTCGATACATTTACGGAGTTTGGCTACTGTTAGTGCAGAATCTATTGTCTAGAACCCTAGTAACTCTCTGTATTCTTTATAAGTGGCACATTTAAAAAAATTCTCTTACATTTTTTCGATTTATAATGGACATTTGATGTTCGCTCATTTGTGAAAATTCGGTAGAACTTCATGGTAATCAATTTATATTACTTTACAGACATCCAAAATACACTATAATACATATAACGTTTTCATACCATTATCTAGGGATTTTCTTTCAAATTGAATAGGTGTCCATTACTAAATTCCGTTATTTCTGTAATGGACATCCCCGGGTCCATTACTGACACAATGTTGAAATTCTCGTTTGAGTAATGGTCACCCCCCTAATAAATCTTCAACCGTTTTAATCTTATGTTTTTAATTATATACATATATTTTTGACTCACTATATTAAAACACAAAACGTCCCAAATGTCTGTACTACTGTCCGAACTTAACTTTTTTAAATATTGAACACCGCGAAGCACTAACTTCCACATGACTTCAAACACCGGTTGACAGGTCGACCATTTTTTTTTTTAATTCTCCATTCATACAAAACTGAAGTTAAGTGCAAAAAACTTCAATAGGAATTTGTAACATGTGCACATGAATAATTGGGCTAACAAAACAAAATTTTTTAGCACGTATTTTAAAAATTATTGGTCATTTTCAATGAAGGGTGTCCCATTACTAGTGCAGTGTCCATTACTGGGGCAACTACCCTACTTTATAATACAGTAATACCTCGAAGTTACACAATAGGTGAGACCAGCAAGACGGGAGGGAAGGAAAAACTCAATCGCTTAACTCACGAGGTGACGTAAGCCGAGGTATTACTGTATTCCTTTCAGCTTTTCGTTACTTTAGAAGGCTAAACTGGGAGAGAGAGGGGGAGAAAAATAGAGATAGTTTTATAGCCTTCTTGAGTAGGTATCAAAGATTTCTAAGGTATTCTATTGTGATTACCTTTTTTTTCTTTGGAATTTAACTTGTTTTTCATATAAAAAATTATCTTAATTTTGTGTCTATTTTGATTGCATTATTTAGTTAGTTATATTTTGTTCCAACACTAAATACTTTCTTTTTCTTTTTGGAACAGGTGATTCAAAAAGAGCCATGGATGAATATGTTTCTGAAATCATGATGGGTGGACTGAACACAATTGTAGTGCATAACACTTGTGAGGATTCTCTCCTAGCAGCTCCTATCATCTTGGATCTAATTTTGTTGGCTGAATTATGTTCCAGAATTGAATTTAAAACGATAAATGATAAGAACTACAAGAATTTCCATTCAGTATTATCTGTACTTAGTTATTTGTGCAAAGCACCTTTAGTACCCAAGGGTACTCCTGTAGTAAATGCCCTATTTAAACAGAGAACTTGCATTGAAAATATTTTGAGGGCTTGTTTAGGTTTACCTCCTGATTCAAGTATGTTGCTTGAGCATAAACTTGAGGCTCTTATGAAACTGGAAAAGAAATTTGCAGTTAAAGAGAATTTAATGGAACATAATGGAATTTATTGAAATAATTAATTATGTTTTTTATATTCTAATTTAAATTTTTTGTATTAAATTTTTATCATGAATTATTTTATTCATAGCAAACACCATCAAGTCCACTTTTCATAAAATATTAATTTGATGTTTGTATCTTCAGATTGAAGTGGCAAGATCACTGCTCAAGTATTTTGTAATACGGCTGTTAATTCTTCATAAAACCATATTTTATCATAAATAGTATTACAGTGAAACCCCGTTTTACGTTTTTGAAAAGACTGAAAAAAAAAAACGTGAATGGAGGGAAAATGTAAATTAAGGGCAATGAAAATTTGTCGTTAAAAAGTCGTACAAATTAGTTTGGTGTAAATTTATTTCTTGCATATACAGGGTCTTTCACAACTCGCGCCCTAAGGAAAATGATCTGTCAGACCGACAGGCAGACTAGTACTATTTTTGAAACCTAGCAACCAGTTTTATTTTTAGTAACACTTGGTGCTGCCCTTCCGGGATTGGTGGATTTAAAATCCTATTGACTCTGTTATGCAAGCAGGATTAATTTATTTTCTTGCATTTTCTGACAACCTATTGTCGTCGGCACATGTCAGTTTTTTCTAGAGCACGAGTTGTGATACTGTAAATTATTAGTACTTTGAAATTCTTTTGTACGTGCGTTTTTTTTTGTCATAGGATCACATTGTATGGCACTGTTTTTAATTGATTCAAGATTTTTTATTATTGTAGCCAAAGTGGTATATCAAAATTATGCGCAAGCGAAACGCGTGAGCCCTCGTGTTCTTTCACTTTTTCGAGAATCAATACCGAATGAAATAAAAAATTGCCCACCTAATCACGATCACAAAACTTTGCAAAGTGCAGACTTGTCTAAAAAGTGCTAACGTATTCATTTCAATTAAAATTAAAATAAATTTAATAACTGCATTTTGAATATTTCCAACGTAAATTGCGGGAAAAATAAACGTAAAACCGGATATTACCTACATTACAATGAAACGAGACTGCAAAAATTAGACGTAAATAACGGGAAAACGGGGTTCCGCTGTATTTGTCTAATAAAATTTAAAAACTTATAAAAGACTGCTGAAAATTAAATCTAATAATATCTTACATGTGATGCATGTGCAGCGGTAATGGCATTTTCATTGATCACTTTAATAATTTCTGTGATGTGTATAAAACTGACTGGTTAGAAATTAAAAAGTAAATAGGAAACTTTAAAATCCTTTATGTATTATTATTTAGATTCAAATATTTGTAATTAATATCCAATATAAATTATGTATTTTGATTCTCCAATATTTCATTTCTTCTTCGCTCAATCTCCATTTTCTCAGCTTTGAGCTTCAGTAGATTGTCTACTTTTGTTTGTTCTAGATTTAATCGTTTCTCAAAATATTTGGCTTTTTCTGCTCTTATTTTTTGTAGGATGTCGTTTCTTATTCTCCTAATCGTACTTGTTCTTATGGGTTTTTTAAGCAAATTTTTTTTTCTCGATTCTATATGTTCTGGTTCAACACATGAACTACTATTTTTCTGCGATGGAAATTATAGTGCAGTAGATGGTGTGGATATAGATATTGCCGATGGAGATGGTATTGCTGTAGATAGTGTGAATGTAGATACTGCCGATGTATATGTGGCTGCAGATGACTTAGATATTGAACTGCTGGCTTATACACGCATGCGGCCTATACACGCATAAATACGGTAGTTATGTTTACATTGTATCAATACTGATTTTTGAAAAAAAGAAATTAATAACGCGATGTAAAGGTGTTTAATTTGAACCTATAAGATTTGATTTTTCAATAAAGTGCAAAATATTTGCAACACTAATGTTTTTTTTCCTCAACATAAATTCTAACTTTGCGGCCTCAAATGGAAAAGTATATCATTCATATGTTCGCCTCGACTGTTTTGGCACGATGTTTTCGTTTAGCAAAATTTTACATAACAATATTATTGGAAAAGTTACTCCAGTTCGGTAAATGCAATTTAAGAATGTGACATTTAAATACCACGTTTGTTATTACCGCCCAATGATGTAGTAGTAGAGTGGGTGAATTTGAAATGTATTTTTGTGGTTGGAATGCGCAGTAACCAAAATCGGTTTTCATGATTTTCCTGTCACGAAAGGCAAATTTCCAACTATAAAAGGTATACATGTTGATGATTTTTTGGTTTTTGTTGTTTGCGGGTAAATTCAGAATAACATCATGCATTACTTAATATAATTTGGTGGAGATATTTACATATTTAAATTAGGTATTTTGAAGCGATTAAAAGACATTGAGTTTCCCATTGGTGATTGCAGCGAAAAGAAACTGAGGTCTGTAATTAGAGAACTTGGTTTTAGGTAGGTACTATACAAATTTTGATGACACTGTATGCTTTTTTTAAACATAATTTAAGAATGCATTTGATAATGACATGTTACCAAATTATTATATTTCCGCATATGGCATAAAACTGAAGATAACGGGAGTACACTGCGCGTTTAAGGCATATTGGTTTTTTATTCTCCAAGCAGGCTTTACCAGGTCTGATAGTTGGCCCGTTAAGAATGTAGTCATTCCTTCACTCAACTACAGGTATATTTCTACCATTTCGGAGTCACCAGATTACCAAACCACTGATGAATAAATTCATGCGTTATGTTGACCAAAACTACCTGTTTCGCTTCAATCGACGAACCCGTTGCATTCCACAATAAAAAACTTTCGTTGTAACATAACAATCCTCAATTCTCCATGGCACTGAACATGAAATTGGGAACTGCAATTTGGTCCAATTTTGATAAACTACGAAACATTCGCGTAATTTTCTATCGTACTCAAAATCGTCGAACTAATTTCCAAAGAAAAATTGCCATCGCCATTCGCAATCGCTTCTGGTTTAGCAAACAACCGGTTTCCTTTGTTATCGACAATTTAAGTATAGTCAGATACAACAAACGCTAGGTCATACGAAGACATATTGGGAGATCGTTCAAACACATCGACAAACTTTGTTCCATTTTTCTTAAAATTCAATTTTGTTCAAACAAGAAACAACCAGCAATTCTTATTACCAAGTATGTGATAACTTCATATTTGAAACTGAATTGTAACTAGAACCTAAAAATGCAAGCGATTTTTGTATCGACCACATCAAACAAACGTTGCTCAACGTGGTCGCTATAACTAGCTTGTTTTACTGTATTCGAAAAATTTTAAAAAAATTGATACCAAACTTTTTAAATTAATTAAACCTATTAAGAAATTACATTATACATTATACTCAAATGCAATTAATTGTGATCTCAACTGCCGCCATTAAACTATTCATGTTGGCGTGGTTACCAAATAAAATACTGCGCCACCATTGATCAATTTAGTGATGTTATAATGAAAATCTGTATCGACATTGTGACATACTAAATGAATTATACAAATGCAAATGGGGAAATAAGGTAGGTGTTTAATTTCTTGCGTTATTTTTAATTGGTTCGGAAAAAGCCTTTCTTTAACTTATTTAACATTCCTGTAAAATATATTTGTAATTTGTACAAAGCTAGTGTTAAATTTTGCTTAAAGTGTATCATCAAAAAGGATGTAGGTATTCACGTCGCAAGTGAAGTTAATAAACGGAATTTCTTTACTGTTGGAATCGAGAACTTTAACATAAATGCAATGTTATGTTTTCTGAAGTCTCTGTTATTTGAACGTCTATCTGGATACTTCCAAAAAATTCAAAAGTTTTCAAATTTGGTTCTAAAGTAAGGTTGTAATGTAACGGTTTAGCATGCGATGGAAGTCGATAATTAATACGGTCCTTGATTTTTATTCTGTTCACTTTTTTACGTATGAGCGGCGTTGAACAAACACAAACGGAGATTAAAAGCATTATGATCAGTTAATCGATCATTATGTGGAAAATAATTAATTTATATTTTACAAAAATCAAACAATCACAGTTAAAAACTTGCGCTGAACTATTTTTCTAAATTTTTGAGATTGTTTATTTGCCAATAGAAAGTTTAAAAATCAACTCGATGCATTCCCACTATCTGAAGGGGCAAAAAATAACTCCAGAAACGCACCAATTTCGTTAACTTAACTGAATCTGAATTTTAATGCCGACCTCATCAAAAAAAAATTTGAAAATTGGCGTGCCGTCTTTGTAATTACCTAAAAAATGTTTCCAAACAGTTCTTTTAAGCCGCGAATAACTCCTCCCTGCAATTAACTTCTCGGACATCGAGAGCATCGCAGCACTCCTGCCAATAGTCGTCTGCGAGTCTCAAGTATTAACCAAGCACCAAAATGTCGCAGTGATGTTGCAACGTATGTTGTAATTTTTAAATATCGGGTTGCATGCATAGAGCATAGACCTAAGAAAGTAACGTGTTTATCAAGTAAACTTAATGTCAATATGACGTCGTCACTATGGCATTTTTAATAAAACAAACCTTTCCAATATCCTAAATTAGTCCAGGCAAAATGTCACCAAAAGGGGGGTTACCCTGCAAAAGGTCGGTCAGGTTTGGTTTTTTGATAAATTTTATCATAAATGCCCCTAATGTTAATGTCCAGTTTTTAACCTCGTGACCTTTCCGGAAGGTGTTGAAAATGGGGTTTGAACTTAAGAAAAACACGTTTTTGAGTACGCTGCGCAAACGGCTATTTGGAAAAAAAAATTTTTGATTCATTTAAATACCTGACGATATGGGCATTCGGAATGGAATCGAGACCGCTACTCTAGGACCAATAGTTTATGAGCTACGATTTTTTGAAGTTCACCACTTTGATTGCTTAAACCGCAAATGAACTGTTTTTGCTGTTATTTCACGTCTCGTGCGCTTCAGGCTAATGCACTGGTTACATCGAAACAAATGATATGGTAATGTAATGGGCATTAAATGCTCTTTATTGTGGCTTTTTGTTTGATCCAATTGTATGAAAAATGACCACACGGCGAGCAATTAAACTTGGAAAATTATTGAAAAAACTGCCTATATTTAGTACGGTTTCAGTGTGCTCTCAAACCTGCCCATTATAACCAATCTAAAAAATTTTACATTCCATGAATACGTGACAGCTTATGGGGCACAGAAATGCAAATTATTTTTTTTTTGCTACTGACACCCTTGGGCCAGTGCAACTTTATTCCAAACGGGGCGCGGACTCAAAAATAACGAAAACGTCAAAATTCTCCTAAACTCCTGAAAGTTGGCACGTGCAATCACGTGTATGTGTAGATACGCGTGATTGCAATAATGATATCGCCTGTTTTTAGATCAAACATAAAAATTAATACAAAATACACTGTGTCTTTGTTTTAACATTAAACTGACAATGTAAACATTCCTATTCTAGGCGTACGTAGATTTGTGTTTTCACTACAATTTGGAATACTTCTTGATAACAATATATATATATATATAGTGGACCCTGTGATGTCGATAATGAAAATAAAAACAAGAACCTTTAATCACAAAAAAATTTTATATAAAATAATATAAAATTACTCACATAGACGCGTTTCGGTGGCTATGCCACCATCTTCAGTACATCTACTAAATCTAATTTTACAAACTAAGCCTTATATACTATTATTTACGCATCCGTGAATTTAACACTTGAGTGAGTTTCACGGATAGTTAGTCAAATCTAGTAATCTATACAATGGGGTATTGGGAATGGGGCCCATATCACTATTTAATAATTTTTTCCTATTCTTATATATAATCAAACTTTCCCTACTATTTAAATTCCTATAATCTGATTCTGCCCTAACCAATTTTAAATTTTCTATACCTATTGTATGGTTGCATTCTAGTACATGCAGGGCAACACTAGATTTCTCTGGTCTATTGTATTTGATATGAGCCATATGCTCTTTGAATCTGGTAATGATAGAACGTCTAGTTTGCCCAATATATACCAAATCACAATCACTACAACTAATCTGGTAAATACCTGACATATCCCTATCACTATTTTTGTCCTTCGGATTACCCAACAAACTACTTAATGATCTATTGTTATTACTGTGAACTATTTTAAGGTCAAATTTGTTAAAGATTCCACCAAGGCCATTTGTAACTCTTGGGTCGTAAGGAACTTTAACAAATCTGACCTTAGGATCGGTATCGCTGCTAAAAGTGGTACAATTTTGAATGGACAATTTGAATTGTTTCCTACGTATAATGTTATCTACTATGTTACAATTGAAACCATTACTTGTCGCAATATTCCTAATGGTTGTAAGTTCTTTCCAGTACCTTTGCTTCGTTAAAGGAAAAGATAGCAGTCTATGAACCATAAATTGAAAACTAGCCATTTTATGTTGTTGGCAATGGCTCGAATCTTTGGTTATATAGCGACATGTACTGGTTTCCTTCCTGTATACATCTATTTCTATTTTCTTGTTCTTCCTGATCACCAATGCATCTAAAAACGGTAACTTTCCATCTTTTTCTATTTCATGTGTAAATTTAATAGTTGGATATTGGCTGTTGAGGTCGGCAATGAAATTGATTAGATTAGATTAGATTGATTAGATGATAACATTGGTTGAAATTTGACGTTCATTTTTTTTGTTTTCTTTGTTTTAACATTGAACAGACAATGTAAACTTCCCTATTTTCATTTTAAAAAAATGTCAATCAGCAGTGTACATCCCAGCAATCCTTGATAATATATTTGATTTGACAAAAAAATTTTGTTGTAGAAGTTTAAAGGACCCCACAGACCGACGCAATATATTCGCACTGCTTGCGACAGCGTAAATTTCGTATGCCCATATCTATAAATTCAAAACTAAGACACTACAATACAGTTATTAAACCTGAGGGCCTCTATGTCACAGAATGCTTTGAGCTAAACACGGCCAGACAGTTAGACGAGGTAAAAAGGGGAAGAAAAATTATACAGCAAATTCTGGGACTAATATATGAAGATAGAAAATGGAAACTGAAAAACAACAAGGAGATGTACACGAAAACAGAAAAAATAACAGACACAATGAGGAGAAGAAGAGTGACTGTCTCTCGACACATTAAAAGAATGAATGAAGGGAGATGGCCGAAGAGAATATTCAATTACTTCGACAGAAACCCCAAGACACAGATGAAAACACATGGAAGAAATAAAAATAGATGGAGAAGAGGTGAAGAGAAAAGAAGAATTCAAAAAGAAGATCGGAAGATTCAAGGGTTTTTAAGAAAAGGCAAAAAAGAAGACTGGGGCAAAATGGACGAAAGAAAGAAGAAAACAACATAGAGAAAGAGAGAGAATACTGGAAGAGAGAAAAATAATCATGAGAAGTTATTTCACGTGGTCCATAGTCGGTCAAAATCTAAAAAAAAAAATGTATGCCGGTTGACGGCATTGCTTATTCAGGTTGAAGTAAAGCATCACTTTTGCGGAACAGCCCGAGCTATAAATTGTAAAGAAGAATAGCGGACTTAAATTTAAAATTGTGACTATTTCGTTGTCTGAGTCTGAACCGCCGCGCCGGGAAAAATCCAGCCGTAAATTTTGATTCGTAAATGACGCGATGTTCGAAATAATTAGCGAAAGGTAAATGAATGGGTAAAGTGAGGAATAAGGGACGTGAGTTCAATTCTCAATTGTTTTCTGCAGCAATAACAATATAACATAATTTTCTTTAGTTACATACTTGCAAAATAGTTTTTGTACGGGCTTTAAAAATAAAACTTTAACTTATGTGAAGAACCAAGATTGTCCGAGACGCCAAGCATTTAATTGATCGTCTCGTTTTTTGTAAAGAACTTCTCGGTTGCGCTTTTTAACTTCAGAAGCCGTTTGTTATTGTTTAGCACGGTTACTGTGGAGGGTACCTACTCGAAGTTAGAATGCGGCTGACAGAAAAACGACCGGTGCGATACTACATTCCTCCACGACAAAGGCTCAACGCAATTTCCGCCGTTATATATAGTAGACCGTAATGTGTCATAATTCCTATGAAACGGTACTTGTAAGAAAATGTCCAATCCAGTTGCCGTTATTTCAAACAACAAAATTTCAACTCAAAATGCCCAAATTTGAAATTGCATGAAAATTATTAGTTTTTATCAGGTACGGATAAAAATACCGTAAAAACGGGTAAACTAAGTTACGTCGATCCATTACGCTACTGGCTTCTTCTCGAGTACGACTTAGTACCGTCTCCAGTCAAATTTTTAGAATTTGAAGTGAATGATTCATACTTTGCAGCAGGGTGTAGAAATGGACAAATGTTTCTATACAATGCAAGTGCAACAAAACGCCAAATTTGCGGAAGTTTCGTCGTCCCGCATAGCAGTTCTCTTTCGGCGATGTGCTTTCATCCGAAAGAACGAATACTTGCAGGAGGTAGCAAAGAAGGTTTGGTCGCCGTTTGGGCACACAAAGTTTATTTTAAAATGCCACGACGCCCCCGTTACAGATTTGGGATAAGATAATCCCAAATCTTCAACGGGGCCCTCTCACTGTATACACACTGTATACAGTCGTATATACAGGTATACAGGTATACCTTTTTGTTTTATATAGAGGTGTTAAAATTCCTTAACGGAAGACCAGGGCTTAAGACTGCTCGGCACCTCGAGACTAAATTCAGTGGTTTTGTACGTTGTCCGTACAGTCGCATTTTCAAATTTCAAAAGAAGGTCGCTATCTTATACGACGAGTACGCGCTAGCCAGACGACTTCCACTTAATTACAGTTTGATATTATGTCAATTAAGCTTGTTATTAATTAAAATGTCCAAATTCACCTAGTCTTACAACTTCCTGTACGGCTCCAATTTTCAACATTTTGCTTTAAAATTGTAATGGTCTTGTAGCTTACTCATTTACCGGCGGCCCTCACTATATCGTTTTTCTTCATATACTACCGTTTTTTAATTATTTCAATGTTTGTAAATTCATGTAAAAAAAATTGCCGAGAAATGGTCAAGAAAAAGATCGCCTGAAGTCATCCGTCAGTTTGATTTATTGGGGGCACTCAAGATACTAATGTCTTGTGGTCTAGTCGGATCCAGCAAGAGAATTCTAATTTTGGTATATGAAACATTGAATGGTAACGCTGCACATTTTGGGTCTATTTTAACTACCTGTTTCCGACCTTCTTTTATACAGGGTGTTCACGAAAAAACGCCCCAGCTCCTAGCGCTATTATTAGGAGTCCAATTGTAACAAACGATACGTCAAATTAAATGGTTCAAAAAGTACTACAATGTGTAGCTCAAACATAATTTTTACCTGTTTCTCCATTCAAAGGTCAAAGGTCAACTTCATTTTTTCAAATTACAACCTTATATTTTTCTTTGACAATTTGATAGAGATTTTTTTTCTGAATTCAACGATGTATCACAATCAATATTTCTGATTTATTTTAGGGTAATAAAGAAATTAAAATAATAATTAATATTATTAGCAGTAGGCTTTGAAAAATAACTGAGACGTAGCGGTGGCTATGGAAACGATGTGTCAGTACGGAAACAACGTATTTTAAAGAATTAATTTATGAACAACAACAGATAACATTTAATAACTAAACAATTAAATAAAGAAATGGCAAATTAACAAAAATGTTCAAATTGGGCATCGTTTCTTTCCAGACATTTTCGTCGACATCTAGATCCTACACTTTGTGTAGCATTAATTAAAATTTCTGCTGGTGTTTCCCGACAAGCGTTGACTATTCTCTCTCTCAAAATTTCCTCCGTTTCCGGGCGCGTAGCATAAACAATATCTTGGATGTATCCCCAAAAGAAAAACTCTAGAGGTCACAAGACCGGGCGGGCCATGGTATAGGTACATATGCTCCAATCCATTTGTCTTCATTATTCTATATTTAAATAGTCCCTAATCATAAGAGCGTTTTGTGTGGTGCAGCGCCATCTTGTTGAAATACTAGTTCATTCCATTCAATGGCAACGGCAAGTCATCTAAAATTTCTTCTAAGTCTTCAGGCAAAATTTGAAGATATTTTTCTTGGTTGAGATTTCCATCAATGAAAATTGGTCCTATTAGGTATCCTGGCGCCTAATATTCCGCACCAAACGTTCACCGAAAATTTTATCTGAGGATTTTGTTCGATGGTAATATGTGGGTTTTCTACACTCCAATAGCGGTGATTGAAACGATTAAAATGTCTGTTGTTTGTAAATTGACACTCATCAGACCACAAATTTTTTGTATAAAATGATTGATCTCGCCTTAACTCGCTTAAAAAGAAATTACACAAATTTATTCTACGCCAGTGGATCGTTTAGTTCACTATTTCACTAGTTCACTATTATTCATTTTTATTACAAAAAATAGGTAAACAAACTAATAGCCAGTTTCTGACGGCGATGTTAACGTATTTCTCCAGTTAAATGTCCCGGTTACCATGGTTATTACCATTGTTGCAACAATAGTAATAGTAATTTTTATTTGTGAGACGTCGTTTCCATAGCCACCGCTACGTCTCAGTTATTTTTCAAAGCCTACTGCTAATAATATTAGTTATTATTCTAATTTCTTTATTACCCTAAAATAAATCAGAAATATTGATTGTGATACATCGTTGAATTCAGAAAAAAAATCTCTATCAAATTGTCAAAGAAAAATATAAGGTTGTAATTTGAAAAAATGAAGTTGACCTTTGACCTTTGAATGGAGAAACAGGTAAAAATTATGTTTGAGCTACACATTGTAGTACTTTTTGAACCATTTAATTTGACGTATCGTTTGTTACAATTGGACTCCTAATAATAGCGCTAGGAGCTGGGGCGTTTTTTCGTGAAAGAAATATCTTGGCGAAGAATGAAAGTTTATTTTAAACGTCAATATTCTCACGTTTTTTAACAGTGAACGTCTTAAATTCGGATAAAATTGTAGGTAACGACATCCAAATAAGCGATTCGCGCAAATAAGTCGCTTTGCAATTTTGTTGACTTATGTTCTTTTTGATGTTTTGATGTTTTAAATATGATTACAACTCACAGTCGCAGTCATTTGCGATTTAAGCTGGTTAGATATAAAGCAATAAGGGTTATTGCAAGATTTTAAAACACAAATATGCATACATAAGACTTTATTTCAATAATTTTTCACTTCCCTTCACACTTCTTTCCAGGCTTAGGACTGGCACAATAATTATATGTAATCGACACATCAACCAACTTTGTTAGTTACGATAGAAAAATATTGCGGCGTGTTTAAAAATGTGTATCTACATACCATGTTTTACATACCTATCAATTCTGTAACGTACTACTAAAAATAATTATCACTGCCATACTGCAATTGATTTTTCATATTTGCAACATCTGCACTATTATCTATATTTATTATTACCTCAGAGTATACTAAAATCATGATGCCGGATAAATAGATAAAAATGCAGATATTTGAAAATACGAAAAACCCGTTATTCACGTAATAAATTAATACTATGTAATACCTATTATATTAATTGTAAAATTGTATGCATCATAAATTATATTACTTTAGTTCAACTAAAATATTGTTCACAGAAGTGTGCATACTGTATCTAGATAAATACAACAGTAGCCACAAGAATTACTTACTTAGATTATATTACTTAAAATTATCATTTTTGACACGGTTTATAAAGGTTTCAAACTTGAATTGATGGGTCAAAACATTGCGATATTTAATCTAAAAATACAATTAATAATTTTAAAATTTAAATTGAATTAAGGTGAACTACTTACAATTAATAACAAACACATGTTTAAATAATAAATAACCATTTACTATATGTACCCATAGACAGCCAATAAGCGGATTTATAAGTTGATGCGATTTAAATTCTAAAAAGAGGAAATATAAGTTTATACAAAATGATTACGTTAGGGTTGCAACAAGTCCTTGACAAGAATGTTTCGAATTTGTTGGTTTCTCGCAATTCGTGAATCAACTATTTCCGGTAATAGCGCATTTGTAAAAAAAATTTGTAAATTATTAATCATTTTTGTTTTCCAAAAATTGTCGTTGCGTTTTATTATTTGACAAGCTATATCTTTTTTTTGTAAAAATTACGAAGTAGCAGATGTCTCTATTGGTAACGTGCAATTGTCCTTGTACTTGGTACATATAGTTATGATTATCCTTCAAACTAATCGTACCGTCATCGTGCAAAGTACACGATGTAATTAATTTTCTCTCGATAGCTTCTTTTACGGTATAATCCCTTGCGGAGTAAGGACATTTCACTTCAATAGTGGCACTATCTCCTATAACGCCATCAGGAGAGGCTGCTAGAAATTTTTTTTCATTGTCTATAAATAAACCGCATTTTTCGACTTTCAAGCCATATTGCTTTTCAAATGCCAATATTGCCCATTTTTCATTTTCAATACCGTATTGCATAGATGATGATTTTCCCCCTACCTGAAAATTGCAGTACAGCAGTGATTTTACGGTATTACCTGTGTTGGTATTGGCCCTCAACTTACAAATTTTTCCAAAATTACTTCCCGTTAATCTGGTTCGTCTGTGCATGTGCCACATCGGATCTGAACTTTGATTCCTTGTATTTTTTTCAATTTCAATCGGATCAATTTTAGATAAAGTTTGAAGAAACTCGTTTTTTTTAATTTCATATTCATCCGGTCTCATATCCGGAATATCGTCTTCACTAAAACCGTAATCAGCATCTTTGCTATGATATTTTCTTTTTTTTTTATTAGGAACACTCTTTTTCTTTTTCTTATCGAATTTGGTGCAGTATGCGTTCGTAAATGTACCTACCCTACCTTCATTTATTTTGTTAATAAGAATTTTAATATATGCTGGCCCATTATTATAGGCCATTGCTGCCGCGTTACATCGTCCTTCATACGACCCTTTTAAACAAAAATTTATCCTTTTCCCCCCCACTAATTTGTTGACCAGACTGTTATAATTTTCCGCGGCATTAGTGTCGACATCTATTAATAAACTAGAAGCTAAACCGGCAACCCTATTTAAACTTTTCGCGAAATTTAAATATAACGAGCTATTTAAAAATTGATTATATGCTATTGCTGATGAACTTTCCTCACTACGTTTATTACAAAAATAATCGCAACAATTAGAATGATCGCCAAAAATATGGTTAGGCCCGTTTAAAATATCCCGTTTCAAATTATTTATTTTTAATTTGCAAGGTAGAGTTTTCTTGTTTACGATATTTTACAGCGCTAACCACTGCTGTCCGAAATTTCAAAATATTTGCTCTCAAAAATGAACGCAATTCTATATTACCCCCACTAAATTTTGACAATTCCCTGAGTTTCGTGCAATAATTACGTAATATATGATTTCTACATTCAATTTTTTGAATAAAAAAATTTATTCCGTATGGGTTCGCCTCTAATATTTTTTTATAAACGCTACTGTCACCGTCTCCTATAATTTTATTATATTTTAAATTATGCATTTGCATTGATTGTTGAAAACCTTCCAAAATTATACTGGCTTCCATTGAAGTTGAAGTCCCATTCCAGTTTTTAAAACACTGGTGTTGCACTTTGATGTCTTGATTTTGATTTTTAATGCATAATCTGCAATATTTATTTTTTACACCGATATAAAGAACTTTTTTAGTTCGTGCTCCAATAATGCAGCCTACTCCCGATAAAGCGTTATAATTAGTTTTGTACGAGCGACGGGCCCAAGCCCCATCTACGATTACAGTAATTACTGGGGTACCATCTAGGATATCACCAGCTTCTAAAGCAAGCCGGTACTCCTCTTTTCCCGCTGTAATCATATCATCTAGAGCCAAGTCCTTTATATAACCGAATACAATATATTCATATTTTTGAAAAGTTTTTTCCGAAATTTGAGGTATATCTATAGTTCCGCAAAATTCTGACAGTTGTGTGTAACCTGTTCCTATGGCAATTGTACCGCTTATTACAGCTTTATTTATTTCCGCTGTATTTTCATCTGTTGAAAACGACCCTACCAATCCGCACATTTCACATTTATATTTAAACACACTATAAAAGCCAAACCTTTGCTCCCCTACAATATTAATATCGTAAAAACTACAGCTGAAAGCGTCGTGCTTGATAGTTTTGAGAGAATTAAAAAGATATTTAACATTTACAATACGACGCCCACATAATTCGAACATTTGCCTATCAGTACAGTGATTATTATCGTTATTATCATTATTACCCGATTCAACATGTAATTGTTTCTTTTGTTGTGATCGCTTTCCTAAATTTTTTTTGCTTTTCCGTTTCGCAGAACATCGTAATTTTGTAACACGGGCCATTATTTTTACGTAATATTAATGCATACAAATAAAATACTACTTATATAATTATGTAACTTACAATTTAAATATTCTTAATATTTAAGTACAAACACCAATCACTATAAAACTCTACAAATATAAATATGGATAATTTAGTAATATACAAATGTTTTAAAACAGTTTTGAGAAATAAACAGTTTTATGACAATTTAGGATATTTTCTCGCAACGACAAGCGAATTGAGAATGATGGATTTTTGTATAGATAGTTTGGTGCACATCTGGAAACCACACTGGCGGGAAACTTGTTGCCGTTAGTGAATAAAAAAATATCCTGTACCGTTAGTCAATTACTATTTCATGTACGTACAGTGAATGGAAGTGAAAAATTGTTTGTTATTAGTTTGTATCAATTAAACGATATAGGATGCACATTCGAAAATTGACGGGAAATATAAATAATATTTTTCAAGTAACAAAAACTCGTTACGATGTTAAAGACGAACTTTTCCTAAGATACCTGGCGTTTGCAAAGAATAAAGGAGCGACCCAAACACGTGTCGGGCGTTGTAAATATCTGGAAATGGTGAGATATAAGTCGTTTCAAGAGAGTGATCTATAGCTACTTGACGGCGCTCTATTGTTGCAATTATTTATGACCAAGGTGGTACCCTTGGTTGCCTATCATTTAGTTGAAGAACGATCTCGTAAAATTGTAGTATTGCAGTAAACAAGTTTCTCTGCCGAGAGCCGTTAAGTTCGAAGATGCCCGGTACTGTAGGGTTCCCCTGAATGGGTCGCTACCCACTAAACGCACCCCTTCATAGCTCCACACAGCCTGGAAACCGCCTCTCGGCATTACTTCAGGCTGTGCTGCTCTCGATGCCAAGTGCATCCCGCCAACACCGTTGTTATACAACGTTCACCTTTTCCTAGATTCATCTCTAGCCCACGTCTAATTTTCTAAATTTCTTTGGAAAAAATTGTAAAATTGTATAAAATTATTTTAATCAGCAATTTCATCAGCGCCGGTAATGGACCCGTTGGCTGTCAAGGCTTCACGTGAACTTGAACCTGAATGACTCAAAAAGAGTGATTAAATATAATAATTTAGGAAATTAAACGAAAATAAATAAAAAATAAAAATGTTAGACCAAGGAGGCTTAGAATTTTTAATTCTTAATCAAAAATCAAAGTAGTATATTGAATTTGACTTTTCTAAATTTTACAATTTTCGCGATAACTTTTGAAAATGAACGGATTGGACCCGTCCCGCGACTTTACAAAATTAAATCAGACTTATCCGTTCCTAATAATTACGATAAATACGCTTCCCGAGCGAAAATTACGAAAAATCCCCGATCAAGAAATGTTTGACAGTGACAGTCAATCAAAAAATTATTCAAAATACTCCATAGTCATTCATTCTCTCATTCTTACAACCTTTAATCTTCGTCAGAATCTGATATCACATCATCTCTACGAAATTCCTCTTGCTGTTTTCCCTGCATAATATCCCGCATCATGTTGGTTACTGTTTCCCAAGATTCCTTGGAATCCAATAACAACTCAGAAAAATTATTCTGGTCTATATTACAGCCCATTTTAATCCTAGCATCAGTGGCGGATCAAGTCAAGTGGGGGCCCTAAGCGGTAAAAATAACTGGGCCCTCAAAATCATCAAAATCCTTGGCGCTAGAAAAATTCACACCTTTTTTTGGGGCCCCTAAAAGCTCGGGCCCCCCCGCGACCGCTTAGTCCGCTTATCGTATAATCCGC
This sequence comes from Dascillus cervinus, assembly GCA_949768715.1. Lineage (NCBI taxonomy): Eukaryota > Metazoa > Arthropoda > Insecta > Coleoptera > Dascillidae > Dascillus > Dascillus cervinus. The sequence goes on from OX458323.1 coordinate 29,145,882, forward strand.
CACTGCCTAGCATCTCTTCGGATGCTTTCCCATTCGTCACAAATGAATAAAGTATGTTCTGGCGTGTCTGCTTGCTGGCAAAACCAGTAAGTATCGACATCCGCCTTTTTTATCCATTTGAGATATTTCCCGAAAGTTCCGTGTCCGGACATGGATTGTGTTAAAAAATAATCCATTTCTATCCACTTACAATTGTACCATTTTCTAATATCTTTGACAAAAATTTTCGCCCAACCTAAATATTCGTCCCATTGCTCTTGACAAGATATCATTAAAGATTCGTTTGCCAAAGAGGTATGATCTCTGCCCCTTAAATAAATTTCCGATCTTACGTTCCCTTTCATCCACAAAGGAGGCATTCTGACAAACACCCGCACCGCCCTCGTGGATATTGTTCTGTATGCGGATGTTACTCTTATGGCTAATCTCCTGTCGACCCTATCAAGCATGTTTTTATAACGATTGAATCTTAGGGCCCTTATCCAGGCAGGGGCGCCGTACAAAATCACGGAAATAACCACCGAGGAAAGTACTCTGCGTTTGCCATATTTCGGACCTCCGTTGTTCGGCATTAGCCTTGAAAGCGTCGCGGCTAATTTAGTACCCCTTAGGCATACCTCTTTGACGTGTGTAGTTAATTTAACGTCTTTATTTAACCATACACCTATATATTTAATAGCACCCGAGCTATCTAACCTAAAGCCATCGATAACGATCGGTAGGCTTTTTATTTTCCTTCTCCCTGCCAAAAGTACCATTTCGGTTTTTTGCAGGGCGATCTTGATCCCCATATCCTCTAATTTGCGTTTAACTCGGACGAAGGCGTATTGTGCTTCCGCTCGTATACCTAGTGAAGTTTAAAATGGCAAAATCTTTAATCAAACAATTCTATTGTTATAGTTTAGTAATTTATAGATGTCAAGTTTTTATTGTTAACATTGCTATAGTTTTATCAAGAATCAGTTAATAAAGTTAATATTTAATAAAGTAGGTGCAGAAAAATGTAAGTGCAATAACAAACAATTTTAAGGCGGAGTGCTCACTACCTCAATCAGTTTTTACGAAATTCTGACTTAATTTTTTAAAATTTTTAAACAATTTTTTTTTTGAAATTCTTAAAAAAATACAAGACATTGTAATGCATATTTTTTTTTTCGAAAATATGTGTAGCAAAAGAATAAAAAACGAAATTAGAATAATATCAAAAAATTAACGATGGTCACATATTCTATCACATATTCTAATTACGTCCTTGAAAGAATTAAAAAAATATTTTCAAAATTAAGCCTATAAAGTCATAAATAAGATCAACCTGTAACAAAAATTTTCGGGGAAAATTTAAAGTGAAACATGGTACAGTTGCGGCTAGAGGCGGTGCTTCGTTCGTTATCTGTGCTGTTTCGTGCACGAAATTTATCAGTTGCGAGAACTAAACATAAATAAAGATAAGTATTTTAAGATACCGATGCAATTGAGGACCTTGGTGCAAAAAGGGGATAAGTCATTATTGTCCCAATATCGAATTATGTATGCCATTTGAATGTATTCTAAATTAGGTGTCGTTTGATGTAAGAATGGGACAAGTTATAATGTCATAATGAAGTTAAAACTACTTTTGACTCATCCCATAACGCGTCTTTGATGCAACAAGGCGATAAATCCAATTTTCATATTGTGACTTATCTCCTTTTTGCATCAAGGTCCTCAATTACTATTCAGATGAGATTTTACTACCGTTTGTTCAGTGACAAGTAAATCATTTTTTTTAATTAATAATGAACAAATTTACATTTTTTGGTGACTGTTAGAATTGAGTGGTTCAATGTTGAAGTGGACCAAGTCCATAATACCTAAATTTGACTTAAAGACGTTAAATTTGTTTGTTAACCCTAAACCGGTCGCGTTGGTTGACTTTGTCAACCATCCGAGTATTTAGGCGATATTGTTTGATTATATAAAGTCTTGGGGTACTGCCGCCTTCAGTACCTTATCTTTAGTTCCTTACTGTCCAGTAAGCATTGTATCCGAGACAGTAAACTCAATAAGTGTGTTAATAGTAATATAAAAGGAGTTAGAAACAGGGCTGGTTGAAAAGTCAACCACGCGCCCAAATTTTTTTTTCTTCTATTTTATTATTGTTTATTGCATTTTGATAGCTTCTTACTTAGTGCTCATCATTTCTTTCCAAAGCTAGTGTTATTTTTTTACTCAAGCTAAATGGTGTTTTATTTTTGTTTTGTTTAATCTTTCTTATGTAAGCGTATACTTGTAATATATTATTGTATTCGGAATAAAAATCTCTAGCAGAATTAGTAAAGAAATGCATATATTCCAATTTGAAAAAAAATGTTGTGACGGTATAGCCTTAATGCCCTTAGGGTAATATGTGATTTTGTTATGCTACTTTGTAGTCTACTCTCAACCATTTAACTTGGTATATAGATAACTGAAATTTTCCGATAAATAAGAGAGCTATGGGCTCGTCTTGTTTTTTGGAGACACTCTATATAAATGCCTTGATAGCGTTTAATATTTCAGATGCAAAACTTGTCCACAAATCTTTTAATACTCTAAATATAACAAAAAAAAATTGAATGAACAGTTTGTTGTTTGATTAAAAGCCAGAAATTCAAATAAAAAGTTGTGGTTGGCAAAATCAACCACGCGACCGGTTACGTTCCTCAATTTGATGCGACCTGTCTAGGGTTAATAATTAATTCTAGTATGCTTTTTATAATTTTTCATGGGTGGGGAACTTTTTATCAATTTATGACTAAACAGTTGGTAGCATCATTGGAGTGTTAGATCAAATTGTTTTTGCTGAATATTTTTTTTTGTTGTCTTTCCTACTATAGTTACTTTGGTATGAAGGAAAAAATTTAATGTGTGCAATGATTTCAGATTTTGTTTGTTGAAATATTTTTACCGCGATAATCCGTTACAGCAAATACCCTAACTAATTTGCAGCACTCCTAAAAAAAACTTCTTACAGACGTTTATGTTGCCTTTCTTTACAAGTACAGTGTATTGAAACGTTGAGGACTTTTCTTTCCCTGACCCATCTCTCGGCTATTTCCTTGTAACTTCCGACTTTTTAACCATGCCACGGCATTTACAGTCAAAATAAATATTTAAAAGTTTTTCTGGGACTATTTTATTTTTTGACTTATTAGACTTGCCATTGTTTCTTAAAAATTTTCTCTTCGGGATCTTTTCCGACCACGTTGGCTTTCCTCGGAATTTTGTGGCGTCTCATTCATTGCTGCAACTGCATGGAGTCCACGATTGGCTTGTATACAAGTTGAATAAGAGGTACATCGTCCCCAGAATCTGCTACTGTCATAATAATTCATATGTGAAATCAAGTAATAATTGAAGGGTTTGCTGCAAAAAGGAAGTAGCTCCAATTTTTCCTGTTGTTGGGAGACCAAAAAAAAAGTTTAATAAATCAAATTTTAAGTTAGGTATGTAAAAATATTGTTGTTGGTTACTTTCAATAATTATGGTGTTTACATATTAGAACAGTATTTTCATTCAAAAAATATCATCCAGATGACGTGGATGATTCTTGGAGCTACCTACCAACAGATATATAATGGAGCTACCTCCTTTTTTGCAGCAGACCCTTCAATTGATTTACAACGTTTGCTACGTTAGCTTACCGTTTTCCATACTAAGATAAAATATAATTCGAACACAATGGTACTTTTTCGGTCCTGTAATGACAATATTTGGAGTTGGTTCACTTTAGCACTGCACGTTTTGAGAAATAATTCACAGCTAAAATACATTACCTCCACCTATTAGTACAAAAAAGAGTTATGGACTTGGTCCATTACAGCACTGAAAAGTATCGGTTTTAGGCAATCTTTTGGACGGTTCAACTAAAAAATCGTGATTTTGGACTTGGTCCACTTCAGCTTTGAACCACTCAATTTTAGAAAGAAAATATTTTTAGAACGATTTGCTATAATGGGAAGGTACAATTTAAGGGATTAAATGGTAAAAGTACAAAAGATGGGATTTTATATGTATAATCATATAATACACCAGCTCCAAATATTTCGCCTTCGCGGAAAATCTTATTTTCGTTAACGTCTCTTTACTTTTAAGTAAATGATCCACAATCATTCCTGCACCGATGGTATAGTGTTCCATTGTTCTTATGATTTTTAAGACATATTCGCATTGTGTCTACGAAGAATACTGTCATTACGCAGGACTGCTATTTCTGTATAGACCAACCGGTCCTTCAAGATAATCTTAATGGTATAATCACAACTGAATTGGCCCAAATGTTTTTCTCAATGCCACAATTTCTATACGTATTTATTCTATATTTTATGAAATTGAAAAAAATGTCAAATGATGTGATAAGAAACTTCGTTTGTTGTAAATAAATTTGGTAAATGTCTTGTTGACAATTTTGCGTAGAAATAAATTTTTATTCCTACGGACTGCCCTGAACTTCGGTAGTTCGCCACAGACGCGTTCCGTTTGCACTATTGCAGGCCCGTAAAAGCCATCTCCAAAATGCAACACTATACAGGTAACCCCCGCAAATTCGTTATACCGCGAATTGTTATTTTTTTAAATTTGTGTAAAAGGCTGATTGATCCCTTTTAACGGTTGGCAGTTCTAGAATCGGTAGGTTTTTATTAAACGACCTTCCTACAGTTTCACTTTTATTACAGTATTCTTCGCCCAGACATTTAGTGCGTTTAATTTATGACTTCACGCTTTAAGCAGTGTACACAATGAAAATTTGCTTACTTGCAGATCTTTAAGTAAAGTTACACAATAAATTTAGAATTTACAGGTACGCACTGCTCCTTGTGATACTAAACAGATTTTAAACCCAAAATCCATCCTCTAAAAAATACTGTGGGAGTATATACAAATATTCGTCAGTGTATGTAATCTTAGCTGCAGTGTCAAATGCATGTAAATTAAATTGACTACATATTTTTATCCCTTCGTGAAAATGCGAGTAAGAAAATTCGCAATGTAGTGAGTTTAGAAAAGAAACTAAAAATGATAGAAAGTGTAGAAAGTGGTGGTAAATTTACAACTGTAGGAAGAAATTTCAAATTGCCCGAGTCTACAGTGTCCAACAAAAATACAAAATTAAAAAAGCTGCTGGAGTTGTTCGAAGAAAACGACCGAAATTACGAGAGAGTAAGTGCTATAAAACATGGTTGCAAATTTTGTATAATAAACGTAGAGGCCAAACAAGGGAATCTTGATTCATTTTTGCAACGTAGAACAAAATGAATGAATTATAAATAATTATGTTTTGTATGACATTTATTTCTTTTAGTTTGTTATGCATGAGATTTTTTTATATTAATAATATGTATTTATTTTATTAAGTGTTTTTTTTCAGAATTTTAATATGATTTTTTATAATATATATGTTAGCGGCAACGCGACCAATAACGGTATTTTGGGGCCTAGCGGTCAAGAGAGGGGACAGGATGTGTGAGATCCCCCCCTCCGCGCGTCAGGGTACACGCGGAACCGATGGCAGTTCCGATCCAGGAGAGGTGTGGACCTGAACGCCTTGAGCGCTATTAGCTGTCCTGTTAATTGCTGTTGAATTGCTCTTGTAAATTGTTCTAAATATAATAAATCTTCTGACATCAGGAGTGGGATCGGAACTCAGTGCTTCACAATGGAAGAATTTTCCACAGTTATGGTGGAAACATTTAAAAAGTTGCAAGAAACCATATCGAGTGTAAATCGCAATTTTAGCGACATCGCATTACCCGTTTTCAATCCCGATGTATCAGATTCTGGCGCCGAAAACTGGTGCTACGAAATCGAACAAATGGGCCTCGAGTTTAATTGGAGTGCTCGTGAAATGGTAGCTCGTGCTGGAAAACAACTTAGAGGGACTGCCCTCCGATGGTTCGAAAATTGGGAACCCGAACACCGAGATTGGGAGAATTTCAAGGCTGACCTGATTGACATTTACCCCGAAAAGAAAAACTTGGCTGAAAAGTTGAAAAAGGCTGTGCAACTAACTAGCGAACGCTTCGATACGTACTGTGAGTATGCAAGGGAAAAATTATTGCTTTTACAGCGTACTAAAATTAAATTTTCGGAAATAGAACTTATTGAATTGATTCTTGGTGAAATTGGCGAGACACCTGTTAAAATGGGAGCGTTAAACAGTGGGATAAAAACCACAAGCGAATTAATGGTGTTATTGTCGGGCTATACAAAGGTTTCCCGAAAGCGGCACTTTGAGACAGCACCTGCACCGAGTACAAGCTCTAGTTTTAACATTCCTAAGCGTTGTTTTATTTGTAACGAAACGGGGCACATCCAGTCGTCTTGTAATAAACGAAAATTCATAAAACCCACAAAAGTTTTTGTCAATAACAAAGTTCATGATGGCCGCAAGAATGCTAATTATAATAATCGTGACAATGTGCGTTATAATAATTCTTGCGAATTTTGTAAAAAAATTGGTCACAAGGAAGATTCTTGTTGGGCCAAGCAACGTGCAGAACGCGAAAAGAATGGAAAAGTCAATTTTTGTAATACTGATAATGCTTCGTCGAATTTATCGTTAGTGATTATTAGAGGTAAACCACTGTATTGTTTAATTGATACTGGCGCAGATTGTTCTGCAATGCGCGAAAGAATTGCTTTGTCCATTGGATGTTTTATTGAACCCCATGTCGTAAGATTAAAAGGTCTGGGTGGTGGTTTCTTGAATACGTACGGAAGAACAACGGTAATTGTTGAATCTGAGAACGTGTCTATCGAATTGTTATTTTTCTTGGTGCGTGACTCGGACATGGAATATGACGCTGTTATCGGTCGCAACGCTTTGCTTTATGATGACGTCATAATAGTAACGGATAATTTCGGTGCCCGATTGACACGGACAACTACAAACGAACGTAGTCTAAACAAATATAAAATAAATGCTCTCACTATTGAGAATGCTGCGATTGATAATTTATCAGCTGCACTCGAAAATGTTACAGGCAAAAGCCGCCAGCTTTTGACATCTTTATTGCACGACTTCAAGGAAATGATTACGACCGGAAACGCCGTGCGACGTGTGGTTTCGGCTGAATTGAACATTTCTTTGAATAACGACAACGTAATTAATTATCATCCATACCGTTTATCTTTTACGGAAAGAGAAAAAGTACGATTAATTATTGATGACCTAATTAGTAATAAAATTATCCGCGAAAGTGTCTCCCCATTTGCAAGCCCAATCATTTTAGTCAAAAAACGAGACGGTAGCGACAGATTATGTGTTGACTTTAGGGCTCTAAACAGAATCACTATTAAAGATCGTTTTCCGTTACCCTTGATTGAGGATCAATTGGATCGTTTGGGCAAAAGCACGTTTTTTACCACTCTAGATATGGCCTCGGGGTTCCATCAAATTCCGATTGCAGAAAATTCAATTGCAAAAACCGTATTCGTTACCCCCGACGGTCACTACGAGTACCTACGCATGCCGTTTGGCTTGGCTAATGCACCAGCCGTCTTCCAACGAGCCATAAATAAAGCTCTTGGGAAACTGAAAGATACAAAAGCCTTGGTTTATTTAGATGACGTTCTCATACCATCATCCACTGTTGAGGAGGGTCTAGATACTTTAAAACTTGTATTAATTGCTCTAAATAATGCCGGATTTTCATTGAATATTAAAAAGTGTCGCTTCTTTCAAAGAAGTATTGAATACCTTGGGCGCACAATTTCTTGTGAAGGCGTTAAATCTGGAGAAATTAAAATTTCTGCTTTGATAAACTCTCCCGTTCCAACCAATGTACGCCAAGTACGACAATTTATGGGTTTAGCTGGTTATTTTCGTAAATTTGTACCGGAATTTGCTAGCCGAACAGCGAGCATTACAAAATTAACCAAGAATAATGAACCATTCGTTTGGTTAGAAGAACAAAATATTGCTCGAAATTATATCATTGAACACCTAAGCCAACGGCCTTTATTGGCTATATTTGACCCAACATTGTTTACAGAACTGCATACCGATGCAAGTTCGATTGGTTTTGGCGCGATCCTTTTCCAAAAGCATGATTCAGGTTTGCGTGTGGTAGCCTATTTTAGTAGGAGGGCCTCTCCGGAGGAATCAAAATACCACTCTTACGAATTGGAAACTTTAGCTATTATTTATGCTCTCAAGCACTTCCGTGTTTATTTATTGGGTATCAAATTTAAGCTAGTAACCGATTGTAATGCTATTAAAGCAACAGCGAATAAAAAAGATTTGATACCGCGAGTTGCACGGTGGTGGATTTACCTACAAGATTTTCAATTTGACATCGAATATCGTAAAGGTAAATACGTCGCGCATGTAGACTACTTAAGTAGAAACCCCCCACCTATAAAATCCTACAATGTCAATTTAGTAAGTCAGGAAAGTTGGTTAGAGCTGGAGCAACAAAATGATCCGGAAACTCAATTAATTATTGAACGACTAAAAACAGGCGACTCGATTACGTCAGATTTTGAAATGAAAAATTCACTTCTTTCTCGCAAAATAATTCAAGAAAATAAAACAACCATATATCGTTATTATGCACCAAAAACTTGTCGATTTGGACTATTGCGTTTATACCATGATGAACAATGTCACGTTGGCATCGATAAAACATTAAATAAAATTCAAGAAAAATTCTGGTTCCCTCGTATGTACACCTTTACAAAAAAATACATTTCACATTGCTTAACATGCGTAGCTACAAAGAAATTATCCGGGCCAAAACAAGGCTTACTTCACCCTATTGATAAAGAACCTATCCCATTTCAGACGGTTCATATTGACTGTGTGGGGCCATTTAAAGCAACCAAAGATGGTTATAAGCAAATCTTATTGATTATTGATGCCTTCACAAAATATATCATATTAGTTCCACTAAAAACTTTAACAGGGTCAGAAGCATATAATGTATTAGCGTCACATTTAATTTTGTTTGGGGTACCAGCTCGAGTTATATCAGATCGAGCAACGAACTTTACAGACAAACAGGTTGCAGATTTAATGAAGTCTTTAAACATTGAACATCACATGGTCGCTACTGGTGCTGCTAGAGCAAACGGGCAAGTCGAAAGATACGTGGCTACTGTAATTACCCTTTTAAGCACTGAAATAGGTAAAGTGTCAGAATGGACGAACGCGCTCCCTAAAATTCAACTTACTTTAAATACTACTCTCCAAAAATCCACAGGTTTTACTCCGTTGAGATTATTGACAGGTGTCGACGCCAATAACGCCTCTATTCAAAATATTGTTAATCTAATCCCTAACAATGAAAACATTATTGATATTGCAAAAGATCGTTCCCTTGCATATGAAAAAATGAAACACTGCGCAGAATTGTCGAAAGAAAGATTTGACAAGGTACGCAGAAATAATAAAACATACAAGGTTGGTGATTTTGTGTTCATCCCAAAAAGTAACGCTCGAGCTCAAAAACTAGAACCTCAGTTCCGAGGACCTTACAAAATTATTAATTTGCTTCCTGGCGATCGATTTACAGTTGAAAATAAGAACTTTAAAAGGGGCCCTTTGGTGGTGCCCAAGGACAGAATTAAACATTGGTCAGGTGAATGGTCTGGAAATTGTGAAAGTCAATTTGACGGTAAGAGATTTCTTTTGTTTTCTCCCTATTTTGATTAGTGGGAGAATGGGTTGGATGAACCGTGTTAGCGTAAATAATATGGCGCTAGGCGCTGTGCAGACAGTTTAAGTCTGAGAGAGCTTGTGTTAATCTTTCATAGCACTGTTTAAATTGAGAATTTGTATGACATTTGTATGACGTAGTTCCTGTAAGTCCATGTTACAAGACCTCTGAGCTCTTGGAGCTATGTCCCAAAACCTCTGAGTTGTTAAGGATGGAACTTTCATGAATTCAAACTCTAGTTACGTTACTCGTGTGTTACACGCTTCGATTGTTTGGAACATAGCGTTTTTATGCGACCATGTTCCAAGACCTCTGAGCTCATCGAGCCATGTCCCACAACCTCTGAGTCGGCATAAAAGAATTAATAGAGTTTATATACAGCGTTTTTATGCGACCATGTTCCAAGACCTCTGAGCTCATCGAGCCATGTCCCACAACCTCTGAGTCGGCATAAGAGAATTAAAAGATTTTATATACAGCGTTTTTATGCGACCATGTTCCAAGACCTCTGAGCTCATCGAGCCATGTCCCACAACCTCTGAGTCGGCATAAAAGAATTAATAGAGTTTATATGCAGCGTTTTTCTGCGACCATGTTCCAAGACCTCTGAGCTTGGGGAGCCATGTCCCACAACCTCTGAGTCGGCATGAAAAGAATAAGATCTGATCACCTGAATGGTGGAAAGTATAAGTGGCTTGGTTACAATAAATGATCCTTGACTGCGGTCTGGAGGGATTAAAATATTGTCAGTTGTTATCTTGATATTTTAAGATGTTTTGTTCTGAAATCAATTTTAGATATTACCGAAGGAAGGGAAAATTTAGAGGAACTATTTCGAGAACGAAACAGCTGTCAGTCTGGCCGTGTTAGCGGCATCGCGACCAATAACGGTATTTTGGGGCCTAGCGGTCAAGAGAGGGGACAGGATGTGTGAGATCCCCCCCTCCGCGCGTCAGGGTACACGCGGAACCGATGGCAGTTCCGATCCAGGAGAGGTGTGGACCTGAACGCCTTGAGCGCTATTAGCTGTCCTGTTAATTGCTGTTGAATTGCTCTTGTAAATTGTTCTAAATATAATAAATCTTCTGACATATATATATATATAATTTATAACTGAACGCGAAATTTCGCTTAACGCTATCAGGTCCAGAACGTATCCTTCGCGTTAAGCGGGGGTTACCTGTACCTACAAATACGAACCATTGTATTCGTACTATAAGGTTAAAACTTCGCAAAACAAATTGTCCGGAGTGAGAATTCCCCCTTAATGACATTATTTTAACAATCGACAAGTTCCTGCTAAATGAGCTTCCGTTATTTATTTTTTGTGTTAATTACCGCAGTTTCTTCGCGCATTCATTACAAATCAGCTGTTTTCACGGCTACAAATATTTATATAAGAAATTATTTGTATAAATTCAAGGTTATCGTTCGCGATATATATATTTACAATTCTTTGAACCAATAACCCACGAGGAGCACCCATAAATTAGATTACTTAAATGGTACAATGTAATATCTATCTTTCATCTTTTCTCAACGCTTGCGGCGTCTGCATACACTTCCAAAACGTAAGCGGCACGCCTGTTTCAAATCTTTGTTTATTCGAACTGAGAATTCCATTAAAAGTATTATGGTACAGTTAACAAATTTAAATTTGGGACGATTTTTTTAACAGTAGGCCATATATTTTCAAATTTTAGTTGTTAGAATTATCTTTTGTCGATACATTCATAACCTTGAAAAGGTAGTGACGTTTTTCTATTAATTAACTATTTGACAGTATTAAAAAAAAAAACGCAAAACTTAAAACGAATATGTAATTTTTTATTTACTTAGTATTTTTAGTAATATAATTCAACATAACAAATAATATGGCGAGACGCGTCGGCTCTGGAAGACTCAAAAAGTCTGGGGAGGATGAAGACAATGCATTGGTTGAATTTGTAGAGCAGCATCGGTATTGCACATCCATTAAGGCCAAAGAAGAAACCCATTTTCCGGTTAGCGTTTGCACTGCTCAAAAACTGATTCGAGATTAAGGATTTCGAAATCGTGTAGCTGCGCAAAAACCACGACTCAGCGAGCAAAACAGCAGGAAGGTTAGAATTTGCAAACAATTTCGTTAGCCGTGATAACAAGTACTGGGGAAAAGTGGTGTTTTCGGATGAAACAATTGTACTTGCTCAACATAAGAGACCGTTATTACCACGAACAACATAGCTGTCATTGTAGATTTATTAGGAGTTCTTAATAATAAATAGTAAGTATTTAGCAGGCTTCTACAACATAACAATATCATGTAATTTTAAAGTAGTGAGACTATGGGACTACGGGAACAGCGGCGAATTAAATTGATTCGCGGATTTGATTCTCGGATTAATTGATCGACGCCATCTTTAATTACACCCCTTTAATCACAGATGTAATTACCCTAATTACCGCGTAATTGATCTGATTACAATTGATCGGATTATAACCCTTTAATCACAAATGTAATTGTCCTAATTACCGCGCAATTGATCTGATTATAACCCTTTAATCAAAGGATTATTCTAATTACGATGTCAGGCGTCTGCACTCCTGCGCATCATCCATCTCCCTCTTACACATGGTTGAACACTCCATCTCTCTCAGACACATTGCATAAGCGTACGGACAGGAATTTTCATGTTTGGCGCCGCACAGCCGAGGCGTCTTCACACCTGCGCATCATCCATCTCCCTCTTACACATGGTTGAACACGCCATCTCCCTCGCGCACACTGCATAATCGTACGAATAGGAATTTCCCCGCCAGGCATGTCTGACGTCACACCATTGAACTTCTCGCTCAAGTTGTGAAATTTTTAAGTGAAAAAAATGTTTTCGCCATGAGTTTCGAACTCATGTCCACAAGTTGAAAACCGGCCTCGTACCACTGTATCAGCTGGAGGCACGAGTAATGACACAACCAGATGTTATATAAGTGACATGGACACTTTGTAAAAGTAGAAATCTTTAACTGACAGATGGACGGTATTACAGAACGCGTTTTGTAAAGTGGCATGCTCGTGAATTCGGTCAACAGGTGTCAGATTGAACGCTAAAATGCTCATTTTAAATCATTCATGGAGTGCTTTCCACTATTTAAGACCTGTTTAAAATTTTATGTTTCAAAATTTCAAGTCCGAACCCATAGTTTAAAACATACTTCGACATGCATTTATTTTTCATTATTGTTTCCCACAACTTATATTTTAAAATGTTGAATAAACTTTAAATCCGATTTTCAAATTTCAAACAGAGGGCTAGGATTCGATAAATCATTTAATTCACGGTTTGATTGGGACTGATGTAATATAAAACACTTGTATGGAAAAGCATGTATTTTAAATAAATTCAATTATTGAAAATTTGCAAATTAAAAGAAATTATGTTTTCACAATCAAAATTACATATAAGAATATCAAGCAAGTAAATTGTGTGTTTAAACAAATGATGGTAATATTGACAACACCTATAGAATAAAGAAATAATATTTACAGCTTGAAATAATATGTGCAATCTTAAATTACTTATTATCAGTAGTTTATAAAATACATACATAGATTTAAAAATAATTAAAATAAACTTAAATTATGCACATCACTTTAGTCCACATCCATAGTGTCATTTCGCGCCAGTTTGTAATGACCCCAAGGTAATGTATCGGTTGTGTTCTGTTGCAGACTGCGCTTATTGTCATAGGGACTAAGGGCCAATTTAAGTTCTCTCACCGTTTGCACAACATGACATACAGATCTAAAGCGATGCTGCGTTCGGCAGGCGGTTGAACTTTCGCGCAAACACTTGACATAATCATCGAATGTTATTGTGTTCCTAACCACAGCGCCACTAACCCCCTTAGCCTTCTTCACATGGTCCACACCTTCCACGCGCATAGAATACATTTTACTGCGCAGTCCCACAAACTCGGTTACAATCTGCCCGTTGCATTCATCCTTCATCAATCCAACCACCTTTTTGTTGACCTGGGGCATGTTGAATTGATTTTCAACAGGATAGTCGGATGTGTCGAATAGGTGTATGTCTCGCCGCATCACCTCGTAAACATCTGGGGTGCGCAGCTCATAGATAAGGCTGTCAGTATCAGTGTATAACAGTTTGCATCGTCCGGAAAACTCCCGCACTATGTAATCATAGTGGAAGGCGTATACGCATGTCTTGGATATATCCAGAACACAAAACCCAACGTATGTCGGCTTATTCATCATTACCTCAGTTTGTGTCAACTGAATCGCAACAAGATCCTCGGCGAAAATTGAACGGCTGTGGAAGTTTGGTCGGGATATTAGAGCTTCAGCGCCATACCGGCCGCTCCACTTCGTAACCAATTTTACATCAACACGCTTGCGCACGTTTTCCATGGTCTTTCCAAACACCGCATTATTCATGAGCTTGAAAAGATTCTTTTCAAACTCATTGCGGGCTTCTTTACGCTTGCTGCTGTTAAGGTCGATATAACCCTTTAACCATGGCGACTGGTTAAAACTGAGGATGCGGTGAATTTGCGTGATGCGCAGGCCACATTTCACAGCCTGTTGTAAATTACGATAGTGAATCACATACCGCAATTTTGGTGACAGGGTGGCGAGAAGTTTGTGCTCCTTCGATCCAGGTGGTGCTGCCTGTTCCGGGCACAGGGGCAGATCTTGGTGCGCGTCATGAAGTTCCTCCGGATATGCCAAATCCACTTCAAGAATGTAGCCGATTGGTGAGTCATCAGGGACATCCCAGCTGACGGCAGGATCGGCCCACTTGAAGCCACCTGTTGGGAGATGTTGCGACATGGCCCAACCGTATAAGTTATTGACATCAAAATACATTATGTACGTTGAGGGATTATTCGGATTGAACGTTTGCATGTGTTTGTTGTTCGCGCGAGCATAACGGTTGCTGCACTGACTCAGGCCGCCTCTGATCCCACGTTCAACAAACATTAGCATATCGATATCTGTAAACAGTTCCAACTCGATCTCTGTATACTTTAACATTGCACTCCAGGTGAAGCCCGGAAGTGTGTAATAGTGTGCAGGGTCAAGTTGGTATGACTGCAAGCAGCTGTTTCGAAAGTTTTCGAAAACATCTGCAAGCAAGAGCACGTCTGTTTTCAGATACAAATCCGAATAATCACCCAAAGATGTAATGCCGAATTGCACCCATACTGATTTGGCGTGTTCATAATCTGCGTCGGTTATATTGCTCCCTGTTAGATTGCTGAAAAATTGTGCCTTCTCAGGCAATTCGGGAGCCTCAAGCTTTTCCCAGCAATCTAAGAACTCGTATGGGAACACACCCTTCCGCCTCAGCAAAGATAAATCGGCATCAGTTAAATTTTGAAATTGTTGTGGTAAAATTTTGAGAGCTGGCATATAAGATGCCAGCTTGTCTAAAGAAGAGGACATGAATTTAAAAGAGTCGATAAATCTGAAGGAAATATCGCTCCCATCAATATTTTTAGTAAATGAAATGTACCGTTCTTTATTCTGAGGTAGCAGGTTAATGCGTCCGGGGAAACACATAGCAACATCCTTGATGAGGAAATGCGAGTCGTACCCACACAGATTATGAAATACAACCGGGATTGCACGCGAATCTTGATAATTTAGGTTGCATGCGTTATGCGCAGCACCTCGATAATTACCGGTGAAATGGCAGTGGTCTCGTACTCGTTCGACGCCGAGGGGCTTTTCACAGATGTGACATGTGGTGGCTTCGATGAATTGACGTTGTTGGTCAGGCGTGAGTTGAGTCATAGGAACGGGTGTTTCGTATGCAGACTCCAAGTCCTGGGCTAACCGCCTTAGTTCGGTGGCAAACCATTTAGCCGACTCCACACCACGATAACTGCGATAGTATGATCTTGAGTCGTCGTGGCTGCAGGATACGTAGTAACCAATGCTAAATGGTTCGTGTACTTGAACCACATTGGTTTTATTAGCCTGATTCTAGAAAATAAAAATAATTAAAATCAATTTACAATTCGTTTATGTAAACTTACCGGATCGGGGGTCACACGTTTCAAGATACACTCGAAATCAGCGTATACGATGAATGGCACCCGTTCCTTGTGGCTCTGGTTTTTGAATTTGATAATGTTGTTGGTGCTCGAAGGCAGATTAACTCGGCACTTATTAATCTGTCCGCAATCGAGGAGGTGGCTGTCCAGTTTTGCATCTGTGTTGAAGTAATGCAAACAGCGTTCACAGATGTGCATTTTGCCATGGTGCTTTGACAGTTGATTACTAACGAGTCGAGACAGGTCTTTGATCCACACATAATGGAATGTTAGTGGTTCATCATCATCATCGGCACATTCAATTTGATCGTCATCAATGTAACTACTTTGGATGAGGAGTAAATTGATATGAACATCCTTCTTATTCATAGTGATGTGTGTGGGCGAGACTGAAAACGCCGCCTTCTTCTTATGCAGAATGTATACGTTTATTGACACATCATTCTGACGTTCAAATTTTGGTATCGCTCGCGGCATTACGGGGAACTCAATTCCTGTGAAATTGAGCTCGTTTGCAAAATTAATGTAGTGAGTAATGCGATGGTGGTTATTGCCATGGGCTGGTGGGTGTAGCGCCGAGAGCAGTGCCCACTTGAAACACTCGTTGTCTACATTTTGAACATTGATGCATGCTTGCTTCCGTTTGATCGGTCCTGGTAGATCAAGGTATGACCCAGCACGCATTGGATTGTATTTGTTTATATTTACAGTTAAATTTACGATTCGGCGCAAAGTCCAGCCCGATCCGCGTCCTTGGAACTCTTCCATTTTCCTTCGTGTGGGGTTTGCAACACTGTCTTCAAACCAGACTGTTAAATCTATTGTTGCACAGATCGCCACATTCCTAGCTGCAAATGTTTTAACTTCCCGCATTTCACCTTCGTTGGTGTTAACACTGTATTCCGACGCTAACACGGTGTTAACTTTAATGTTCCCGTGTTTTGTGATTGCGTTTTTAACACGCACCTTTGTTAGCATCATGGCGTCTGATAGGAATGCATCAATGTCTACATGAGTTAAATTCATCACTGCGCCGGTCCGAATTCGATTCTGGAACGATGAATTTATATCAGACCACATGACGCGCTCCGATCGTTTCGTATTGCGCACGTGGCCGCCACCCTGGCGTCGTTGTAAAATTTTCAACCGCATCATTTCGCTCTTGACCATGGTGATTTCGGATATGATGCTGTTCTTCTCACCAACGGTGCCATGGCTATTTCGCATAAGTGCGTACAGAGTTCGAACATGTTTTTGAGCCTCGGACAAAAAGAACTCGATTCTAGCAGTATCATCAGGAGTGATTACATTTATAACCTCCCGCAAAATGGCGGACATCGTGCGATTCGGATTCATTTTATCTACATGCACACCCAAACAGATTAAAAATTGAAATGCAATGCAAAGTTTCCTTGCCGAAAGCGTCTGTAAAATTGGATGCGAAAAAATGGCCGACTGGTGTTGCAACACGTTGGTTCACAGCAGTTAAGTTTTGGAAACAAAAAACACTCACGTACAGTTGAAGCAAACACTGTTGTACTGCGTTTTATAAATAAAACAATCGGTGCACACACTGTTGTACTACGTTTTTGAAAAATCGCTCGATAATACGTCAATATTGTGAGATCAATGGCGACAAAGTGGTTGAGGAATGCGCGTGATGTCGGTTTTACTGCGCGGACGTTGGGGGGTGTAAGCCGCTTTTACAAGGGTGCACGCCCTTGTAAAAATCGTGCGCCTATTATATCAAATGAATACATGTTTAAGTATGAGCTGCGTTAGCTTTGTGGTAGGGGCTTTGGTTTTCAACTCGAGGGCTCAAATTCAAACTCCGACCCAGGCGAAACATTTTTTCACTTAAAAATTTCGCAACTTTACACATTGGATGATGTTATGGTTGATTACTGCACGATTTTACATGCGTTTTAGATAGATATGTTTAAACAGACAGGCGTTTTCGGACCCTAAAACTGTGTAACAAGCGCCAATAAATCCATTTTAACTTGTAGACTGTCAACACATTAAAATTAATATCTGCTGCGAATTGTTGCAAACTCTTGCCAACAATTGGCCATTGGATTCGCTAAATTGCTTTTAAAGGTTTTCAACATTTACGATGGTTGGTTCCCGGAACCATGCTGTGTTATATGAAGCCATAAATTTATTTTAACTTGTAAATCGCAGACGTCTGCCGTGAATTGTCATGGTGTCTGAGCTGTGTATTGTTCTGTGGCGCCATTAGAATGTGTGTTTAAAGTTTTTCTAGATGATTTAATATAGTTGAAATTTTAATATAACATAGTTCAATAATTGGAGAATATAATATATAAATTCGCTATACAGAAATTCGACTGTTTTAATTAGAAGCTTGGCCGATTAGACTGGATTGGGGCGTTCCAAAATTAATTTTAAAGTTTCATCGCATGCAATTCAAAGCGTGTTTGAGCCTGTAAAATTATGTATAAATAACACGCAGTTTGCACATTTCTATTTAACTTGTAAATCGCAGGCGCATTAAAGTTTGTTTTTTACATAACCCCCAGACTTGGCCGGTGAATTCTAATAATCTCACCCCTGGCTGGCTGCTCACTATGGGTGTCTTGATGTGGGCGCCGCGCTTATGCGTTCAAAATTTTTTATTCATTAGACTAGGCGTGGTGTTGCAAAATTAATTTTAAAGTTTCATCATGCATGCAAAGTTGAAAAAATTACACCACGTTTATTAGAATTCGACCGAGTTTTGGAGCCGCTTGCAATTCTGGGTGCGTTTGAGTTTGTAAAAAATTACGCATAAACAACACAGTTACACAGTACATTTTTATTTAAATCATTTTACATTTTTTATTTAGACATTAAACAATATTACATTTTTAAATCATAGCACTGTCTATGGCTTGGGAAAAAATTCAATTTGATTATATTGCCCGCCAATATAGCGCATATGGATGGTCCCATTTGTTGAATTTAAGATTGCTTCGTCACCTCCAATTATTTCAGCCATCCTCGGCGGTAAGAATATCGCATAATCCATTAAATCCGCCATTATTCTAACACCATATCTCGTCTGCACTTTGCGGAATTTGATTATCGGGTATGTCGCACCGACCTCGAGTTGACTCAACTTTCGCAGCGGTAGTTGATGCTACACATTCAGAAATAAAATTGTAAAAATATGCATAATAATGTTTTTGAAAATAACTCACCAACATGGCAACATTATTTAACTTAGTTAAATCCATAGTTTGAATGTGCTTGGTAAAAATAGTTGATTGCAGGTTGTAACACGTTTTGACGAGTAATACGTCAATATTGCGCGGTGGTTTAGGACGAAAAGAGGCCCAATCCATGGCTGTTTGCACACATGTGGACTTTGCACATGCGTAATCAAGTTCAATCCGACGCCTGTCGGTCGAACTCGCAAACACGTTACTTTCACAAAACGCTCCCTGTAATACCACCACCTATCAGTTAAAGATTTCTACTTTACAGGGGTGCGCGCTCCTTATATAACATCTGAATACATGCTTAAGTAAGGATGCTTGCCGGCTCAGCGGTAATGGACTGCCTGCTGTAGCCCCCGAGATTGGGGTTCGAAACTCGCTTATGGCAAAACATTTTTTTCACTTAAAAATTTCACAACTTGAGCGGGAAGTTCAATAGTGTGACGTCAGACATGCCTGGCGGGGAAATTCCCGTTCGTACGATTATGCAATGCGCCCGAGGGAGATGGCGTGTTCAACCATGTGTAAGAGGGAGATGGATGATGCGCAGGTGTGAAGACGCCTCGGCTGTGCGGCGCCAAACATGAAAATTCCTGTCCGTACGCTTATGCAATGTGTCTGAGAGAGATGGAGTGTTCAACCATGTGTAAGAGGGAGATGGATGATGCGCAGGAGTGCAGACGCCTGACATCGTAATTAGAATAATCCTTTGATTAAAGGGTTATAATCAGATCAATTGCGCGGTAATTAGGACAATTACATTTGTGATTAAAGGGTTATAATCCGATCAATTGTAATCAGATCAATTGTAATTAGGGTAATTACATCTGTGATTAAAGGGGTGTAATTAAAGATGGCGTCGATCAATTAATCCGAGAATCAAATCCGCGAATCAATTTAATTCGCCGCTGTTCCCGTAGTCCCATAGTCTCACTACTTTTTAACTAGTGGTTTGCTATTTTTCTTACTACGAATGACTGGTTTTCTTACAAAAAACTAAACATTTCTATTTAGACGTCAAATTTGTATACCTTTTCTTCAAAAATTCTTTATTCATAAAAAGTTAACGTATCGTATTTATTTCTAGTTTGTCTTCTTCATGCTTCTATGAACAAGTTTTCTATTTCCGTTAGTCCGTTTTTTAGGAAGAAATATTTTAATAATATTATAAACACTAAGTAATAGAAATTCAATTAAAAGCACACTTTTAACGTCTGATAATGGTCGTTTTTGCTCAAGTTATGGCATACCACGAGAATAAAACAACAAAAAACAGCGATATTTTAGTGCATTTTCAAATAAAACCTAAAATTGTGGTAAATCGGCCCATTTCAGAACATTAGCTGGAATTGCAAATTTATAGAGCATAACATACCGCATTACATTCCGGATTAAAATACATAGTGATCCACTTAAAAAAATTAAGTTTTGCTACTTTAAAAATTTCAATATTGGCACCGCCGTAAAAAATGCCCGGTATAAGTTTTCTTTTGCAGAATTATTCCGACATTTCTGATGTTTATAAAAGCGTAACACCGTATTATTACATTTAAACTAGTAATTTTTTTAACGACTTTTTGGATAGGTTCTTTTTTCCACATTTTTTTGTAAATTACATATAACTTGGCAACACTGCAACGAACCTTACATTAAAATACTGTACAGGGTGAGAAGTTTTACCGCCCGTGACAAAATAGGCCTTTAAAATAATTTGTCAATTCTCATAAATTGCATGAGTAATTTTATGTTATTAAGGCACATAGTAACCAAGAAAAAATATTTTTTTTTTAAACAGGTAAAATTTTGGCTTTCTTTCCATTACTAATTGTTCAATTTATTAGTTTTTTTGATGAACGAACAGTAAAATATTTTCGCACACAATTTAGTGTAATTGAAATAATTTTACTAATTTCCCTAGTAACCACAAATATTTTTTAAATATTTTTAAAAACATATTTTATACATATTTTTCGTGAGAGGTTTTTGAATATTTTATTATTTTTTCTAAATATTGAGAAAATATTCAAATGAAATATTTTATTTATATTTTTTCCAAATATTGAGAAAATATTTAAATGAAATATTTTATTAATATTTTTTCCAAATGTTGACAAAATATTCAAATGAAATATTTTATTTATATTTTTCCAAATATTGAGGAAATATTCAAATAAAATATTTACCCAGTATTTTAGAACATAAAGAATTTAAAAAAAACTTACCTCTAGTTGTCTAAAACAGAAAAACTTGTTTCTTATGTACACAGCACATAATTTTAATAACGAATTAATACTTTTGACATCTTTTGAGACATACTCAAAGTTTATCAAATGAATAAAAAATATTTATAATTGAAGTGCTCCAGCTAAACAAACTTTTATTTATAATGTCAATTTATTTGAACAAAAATTTGTATCTATAATATATTGAACTCATACCTAGATATAAAATACGTCCGATAATAATACATTTAAATAATGAGGATTCTTCTACAGATTACGATTAATCGGATAAAGAAAGCAACTCTAAATTTTGAGTTGAGTGAATGTTTGTAAAATAAAGATTAATTTAAAATATAAATACATACATAGTTTATAAACTAATATATGTAGGTACTACAGAAACAGAATGATGTGTGCCCATTTTTTCCAACAACGAAATTTTGATGTCTATTGATTAAAGTATGTCTTATATCTACACATTACAGAGTGAATTATGTCCAAATTTGGAGTTTGTGTTGCATTATAATGTATGTCCAATTACTTTAAGGCAATACCAAAGATATCAAGTTATTAATTTCCTAAACATTGTAACTTTTGAACACACATCGTTCTGCTTCGGTGGAATGTACTGTAATTTTAATTTTTCAGTCTTGATTTGGCTGATGCCAGGTAGAACCCGATGATTATTTTCATTTCGTCAGTGGTGGCACCGCTATGGCGTTTTCTTGTTGCCTCTAAATCAATTCTAATTATGCTATGTCATATCATGAATAAAAAATATTTTTTCTTACCCATGACCACTTCATACAGCTTCATCCGAGAAAAGTTCAATTTTTGTTTACGGCCTTGCCCAGAATACAAAACGGCTAATTCCTTATGGAATAATTCCCCCATAGTTAAATAAATCGTTTTCTGAAAGTTCTCGCCTTCCAGCAAGTATAGAAAATTAGCTAAAAGTAATAGAAAAAGTAATAATACAAAAAAATAACTGACTACTCATGTATCTTACCAATTTATTGAAACGTTCGGGTTCATTAAAAATCCTGGTATTAATATCTTCCAGTGCATCCACTGTATGCGCAGTAACAAATTTCATTAACTATTACTAAGCAGAAACAGGTTCGCTGAATAGATTAACACATGGCTTGCAAAGATGACGTCTAGCGTTTACAAATTAATGAGTAAAAACCGTTACTTACGTCGTAATTAACAGCAACTTTTCCACACAACAAACTAATAATGAAATTAGAGATGTTTTTGATACAAAGGAAAATATGATCAGAAAAGTTTAACGTTTCAAACTCACAGAGCGTCAGTGCTAAGCAAAGGCCTCGCTGTTTAACACTGGAGAGTTATCGATACGTAAAAGTTATACCTTGCTTGCATAGAATAAGTGAGTTTAGTTTATATATTTTGAAACGTATTAAGTTATTTATAAATAGCTGATAACGCGCTATAAACCAGTGCTTATCAAACAGGGCGCTAGCCGCGAATAAAATGTATTTCGCGTCAGCTCAGGCGGTTTAAATGCGGTGTTTGTAATTTTTGCTATCACTGTTTCGGCTGTATAATATAAATAAATAAATGCAAAATCAGCAGAAATTCACAACTCTTATCTGTAAACCGCAATATAATCAATATTGATTAAATTAAATTATTTGCCCATATTATATCTTTTTCAAAGGCAAACCAGTAAACTTTGTCTATTTTGGCAGATCGGCTTTTGGCGAAATTTTCTTGTAACATCGTAAAATTAACTTTTCTGCAAATAACCGATACAATAGAGAACAGTTGTTACCATGGAGCAAAAATTAAAAGCGCTATGTATTAAGATACAGCTACTAGCGCTCAACACTATTACTTTAAAAAATTAAAATCTTAGGTACTTATCAAGCAATTATGACATTTTAGAAAATGGTGCTCACCGCTACCTTCTATAAAACTTAAATAATAACTTTATCATTTTATGCAAAAGTCCCATCCGATATATTTTTTCGTACTTATCGGTTATACGCATCACCAAATTTACAAAAAACTGGATTGTTTTTGTTATATCAAATCGACATTTACAAATACATATTGCCATTACAGAAAAAAATATTAAGCAAAACTGTTCCCAATAAAATATAAGTAATGCTATATAACATACATATTACTAAATATATTCCTTAATATATTTTCTACAATATATTTCATTAATATTATCAATATATATGTCCTTCTATCAATGCTGCGTCCGTTTATTGCATAATTACATGCACTGCGGCGTCCACCGTTATGTGACGTCCATATATGGACGTCAGATGCCCAACTCAGTGCAAACAACTCCTGAGGGGTTGGGGAGATAGCGGAATAAATTTGAGGGGGACGTCGTATCCACCTACTTATGAAATTTTACTGTATAATTTAGTTCCGCACATTTACGTGCAGAGAGCGCGTCGGATTTTTGCAATATACGTATATCAATTATGTGGATCGTTTATGTTACCGCTTATCTGACGTCTGGTGGGTGTATATTTTATTCTTCGGTTAATGTGACGTCCTTAAACTGGACAACACCGCAATTTTATCAACCTTCTACTTAAACTGTAATAATTGATAGTTTAAGGAACCAAAATGCATTCAAGGCAATTCATATGAAAACAAATAAAAATGTACAAAATCTTTCCACAGTTAGGAATCTAAGTAGCATAAACTGCATCATATTTTTCGGTACTTTTTACATAGAAAAATCGATTTAAAGTTGGAACAGTTTCTAGTCCACGGGTAGGTAATATTTTTTTTCCCAAAAATTTGGGGTGCATATCTTATCGCCTGGTGCAGGTGGTAATGTAAAGGAATCAACTTGCCTACTTGCAATTGGGTATATAAACATAACTTGCAAAATTTCAAACGTCGGTTTTTGAGCTTATTAATCATTATTTTATCTCGAATTAGTGGGAGAGTAGGACTAAATACTATGTTCGATATTCGGTGCTACCATTAGGTGATCGTATTTTTCTGTTCGTGGCCGATTTTCAAAAAGTAAAATGCATTCAGCACGTGCAAAACGAATCGTAAAACTGTGTAAAGAGGACAATAAAAAACAACAAATGCTCAAGGAAGAAATTGAAAGAAAGCAAAACAATACATTAATTGAAGGTAGGTAAAGATATTCAATAAATGCTATAAAAATTACATATTAAATTTAAATTAAATTATAAATCTTTTATTTTAGAATGGATTACTTCACTTCCAGAGGAATGTAAGTTGAAAATTAAAATTTTCTAAAATTGTTTTGGATACTTGTTATCCAACTAAATCATTTCTGTGTAGTTATCTTAAAACATATCCGTTGTCGACATGAATAAAAAATATCTCGACGACACCTACCTACTACAGTTCGGCTAATAAACCAATTTTCCCCTTTCGCTATACTTTTTGTTGTGGTTTACGACACTTCACAATATTAGACAACTAAAATTTCTAACATTTGGATGAAGCTGTGGGCTTTCTTCATTTTTAACTTCCTGCAAGGTTTCTAAATTCCCGGTGATTTTCATTTATCGTAAAAATAGGCCACAAATAAGAACTTCTTGGGATGACTAATTTTATCCGGAATAATGCAAAATTGATATTTAATTATAGATTATAAATTTTCTACGCTATTTTAAATAAAAGACTTTATAGTTTGAAACTTTTCGAAGTGAACTCTTAGTAAAAAGGAAAGTAGCAATCAGTTACAGTCATTTAATGCAATTTTCAAGATGTCCACTAATAGGTCACATAAAGCATTGTGCAAGCCATATAATTCTGCCAAAATTCTGTTTTGGTGAAAAGTGTTACGTACGGAGTTACTGACATAGTGAATATCAATTGCGAAAATTCTACAGACATGAGCTTTATGCAGCATAAAATCTTTGTTGTGTGAAAGTTTATGGAGAGTATTTTAATGTTAGATTATTTTTTGGTTTGAGTAGTGATTTAAAAGCGATAATGGGGGAAAATTTTTTATTCCCCATATCTAATCATACTGAGAGCTCATTTAAAAAAAAGCAAATGGTATATAAATTATTTTTTATTATTTGGTGTTTTTTTGGCTAATTTGTCTGAACTATTAATAAAGTTATTCAAACTATATTTTTCAATATTTCAATTTTCTAAACTTTAAATTCTGTTTTTATAGTTAAGAAATCATCGGTAGGTCTATCAGAATCTTTTGAAGAACCATATAGTCCAGACGTTACAGAATATATTCCTTCAACTTCATCATCAACGAGCAGTGAAAGTTGTAGAGGTGACTACAATAGTAAGTAATCAATTGCAAAACCTGTTAAATGAAATTTATAGATCACGTAAAGAAAAAAAAGAAACTCTCTATTAGAAGCGATACTCCACAAGATATTCAATTTGAATCAAGTAATTTATCTATTCCCATTCCTATTCAAAATATAATAACGTTTGATCTAATTGAGCAAGACAATACTGCAAATGTCGATGTGGACATCACAAAACAAAAGACTATAAAATATGGAAATAATTCAAAAAGGGTACGAACAACTGATTTCTGTTTTTACTGCGAATCCGATGTCAATAACTTTGCACGTCACATAAACAGGAATCATTCACATGAAACTCAAGTAGCAAAAATATTTGCATTACCACCTAAATCAGCACAACGAAAAGTCCTCTTAGCAATTTTAAGAAAAAAAGGAAACTTTGTGAAAAATTCACAATCATGCGAAAAGCCAGTTAGAAAAACAGCTTTACCATTTCGAACAAATTACGTGCCATGTAAATACTGTTTGGGATATTATTCTTCAAAACAATTGTATCGCCACATTAAAAGGTGCAAAGCAGTTTCTGGTAAACCAAGTACAGAGTTGTCTTATTTAACAGATGCACAAAATATTTTACTTAGACACATCAAAGTTGATAAAGAATTGGCGGAGAAGGTATTTCCAAAAATGCATGCAGATAAAGTATCGTTAGCAATTAAAAGAGATAAGTTGATTTGTTTATTTGGAGCACGTTATATTAAATGTCATCGAGAGAAACATTTTGTTAATGTTTGTTCACGGAAAATGCGAGAACTGGGAAAACTATTGCTTGAAGTTCAAGAAGCGAAACCTTCAATAAAATCTTTATGGGATGCTTTAAATCCTGAAAATTTTGACTTGTTTGTACAATGCACCAAAAATATTGCTAGATATGATTCAGTTAATGATAAATACGAATCCCCAACTTATGCTGTAAATATTGCAACTGCATTAAAGCAGTGCTGCGATATTGCAATGTTAAGTGTTTTAAAGCAAAAGTCTTTTGGTCAAACTGTTGCCGCTGCGGAGGCAGAACATGTTTTTGCAACATTCAAACAATTGTTAGAAAACTCGTGGAGATTTGAAATTTCAACAAAAGCAGCAGCTGATCTCAATGTTCAGAAATGGAACAAAATGTCTATGATACCACTAGCACAAGATTTAAAAAGATTAAGAAATTATTTACAGAAAAAAGCAGATGACGCTTTTACTAATTTAAATAAAAATGAAAATATGGCGGCTTACAAAATTTTGCTCGAAACGGTATTTTGTCGATTGTTGCTGCTAAACAGAAAAAGAGTTGGTGAACTGCAGCGTATGCCTCTTCACATTTATACACATACCAACAATAGTGAAAGTTATGAAGAATTTTCTCAAGCCATATCACCAACCGAGAAAATTTTATTAAAAAAATTCAAAAGAGTGGTAATACGAGGCAAAAGAGGCAGAGGAGTTCCGGTTCTTTTTAGTACCAACTTACAACAGCACACTGATATATTGGTAAAGCTGCGATCTAATTTTATAGACGACAAAAATAGTTATTTATTTGCCAATATAGGAACTAATAACCCTATTACTGGTTATAAAACATTTCAAAAATATGTAAATAAGTGTGGAGCTAAAAATCCAAGAAGTTTAACGTCAACAAAATTGCGAAAACACTTGGCAACTTTGTCACAATTATTTAGTATGTCTGAGAATGACATAGAACAATTGGCGACATTTATGGGGCACACCCAAAATATACACAAACAGGTATATCGGCTACCAGATGACGTGTATCAAACTGCCAAAATTTCTAAACTTCTATTATTAATGGAAAAAGGAGAAGCCGCGCAATATAAAGGAAAAACCTTAGATGAAATTGATTTAGATTTAGATATTGATGTTGAAGAAATTGAAAGTGATGTTGAAGAAAATCAAAATAACGTAGAAGATGATAATAGTGAGCTCAGTGCCGAACAACAAAATTTAAATGAAGCAACTACAAGCCAACCAGCCTTGCCACATAAGAAGTCTAAGGGAAAGAGTCGAATATTAGTGCCATGGACAGAATATCAAAAATCCGAAGCAAAGACATTTTTCAAAAAACATATTAAAAACAGAAAACCTCCCAAACAATCTGAAATCGAAACCTTACGTTCTAAAACTGGAGATTTATACCATAATAAAACATGGCAACAAGTTAAAGTCTTTATCCAAAATATTTACAGTAAAAGTTAGTTTTTTATTTTTGTTTGAATTTTGTATTAAAAATGTATTCTTACGTTAATATAGTGTTCTTATAATTTGTTGTTTGAATTGTGCAATTTATACTGGCGTCATTTGAATCTAAAAGACGGATGAAAGTATTTTTCTCAAATGCATATCTTTTCAAATTAAATGCTAGTAAAAAATTAAAGATTAATTTACGACCACTTTAATTGACTTTAAGTACGATCTTAGCCGCTTTATAAAAGTTAAAATTCATTATACGTATCATTTTGTACTACCGTAAACTTGGCAACACCGTGCAGTTAACTGTTGTATACAAAAGGACGCTCAATGCACTGCAGGATAAAATATACACCGGACGTCAGAGTGTGTGTAACATAAAAGGTCGCCATATTACCCTAATAGTATAATCTCCTTTGCTATGACACTTACGCCAAATATTTTGGCAGCTCTGTGTTTCTTATCCAATTCTGACGTAATATACACCGTAAAATTTAAATATATGTTATTATTTCTGGTGGACGCCCAATGCCAGGTAAGGTGAAAGGATGCCATATTGATAGGTAGATTTATATATATATATTTTCCTTAAAATATTTTTTTCAATATATTTTATTCATATTAATAAAATATTTTCCTTAAAATATTTTTTTCAATATATTTTATTCATATTAATAAAATATTTTGCTTAAAATATTTTTTAGAATATATTTTATTCATATTACTAAAATATTAAAATATTCAAAAAAGATTTAATATTTTCTTAGTATTTTTAAAATATGAAGAAAATATTTGTGGCTACTAGGGTTGCGTTCATTAAATAAAGCCATTTCCGTATTAGAGGGTATTTTTTTAAATGATTTACGACATAAGCTGACCAACCCATCTAACAATGGTATTGGTTTTGGGTACTTGACTGATTATATATGACAGTCATAAAGTTAAGTTAAAAAGTGCAACGTTACATTTTACAGGACCGAAATAAGGGTCTTCGCTATATCTTTAAAAGTTCACAACATCGTAACTAACAGCTACACGGTAATTATAATCATAATAAAAAATAATTTTTGCAATATTAGATTTTAAACTTGATAAGAAAATTGCTTATCAGCTTCTAATTTTCGTTAGTATATCTGTCTACAATTTTGTGTTTTAATTTTGCCGTCTGCAAAGTCAATATACTTACCTATCGGTCATTGAACCTTCCCATAAAATAAATTGCTTAACTCACCCAAAGTTTAAAAGCCCTGGTCACAACCCTAGGTCACTTTGTGAATAAAGAAACATTCGCAACAAATCTTTCAACGCTTAAACATCGTTAGTAAAAAGTGAAATTTAAAACTTTGTTTTGTGCAATAGTGAACATTTGTGTTTAGTTCAGATATAATCATGCCATTTCAATACTCAGTTGAGGAGATGCTTGAAATGCTTTTAATTTATGGGGAATGTATGCGAAATGCAGCATTAGCCGCCACCACTTATGCAGAAAGATTTCCAGAAGGTCCGCATCCAAATAGGAAAATTTTTTCCGTACTAGTGGATAACGTATTAACGACCGGAACTTTAAAACATAAAAGGAAAGTTTATGTTAACCTACCAACCACCCATCAATTAAATCAGGCGGCAGTGCTCAATATGGTGGATAACGATCCGAATATTAGCACTAGAAAAATCGGCGCGCAAATCAGTATTAGCCAATCTAGTGTTTGCAAAATACTAAAAGCACATAAATTCCATCCATATCACATGGAAGTTCACCAAGAACTGCATGGTGATGATTTTGAAAACCGCTTGATTTTTTGTCGCTGGGACTAAGAAAAAATAGCAGAAGATGAACATTTTTTATCTATTAAAAACTTATTTTATTTTTCTCACAAATTCCAGAATACGGGTCTGGTAACAACTAAAACGCCGTGCTCTTCAGTTTTATGGGTCCATCATGAGGTATTGTTACGCGGTAGACCGTATTATTCATTGTTGGAAAGTCATAAATAAAAGTATTTTTCGTGCTTTATGTTAAATTTGATTTAACTCAAAAAGTAATCATTTTTTTACGAATCTAATTGCAGATATTAATTCTACGAATAATTTGACAAATTGTGAAATAAAAAACCAAACATGGAAATTTTACCCGAAACTCTTTGTTTTACTTTTTTGGCTTCAAATTAAAAAAAAAAGTGTAAACTTCAACTGATGTAACATGTAAATTGCATACTTTCCCCTCAATCTTTAATAGGTATTATGGCCCGGGCGGTAAAACTTACTTAACTCACCCTGTACTATACGTAGAATTTTATGCTGAATTCTATTCTGTAAAAAAAAATGGGGGTTGCCAGTTAAAAAAAGTACCTTTCTGGCGCCCCAATTTTTTGGGACACTCTGTATACTAGAAAATATTTTAAGAATGTGCATCTCCACGGATCCTATAACTTTTGTATATAATATTTTTCCTTGTTTCTTTTAAGGGTGGCGTTTCACTAGGCTGCGCCGGACGACAAACATCCTCACGATTTTTGGATAAGAAATGAAAACTATTGATGAAATTCTTTTAAAAAGTACAAATTTACATTCACGAAACTTGATTCGAGTTCCTAGGGGTGTTTTAAATATTATTTATTCACAGTGTATAGTGTGGAAACAGTCCAACTTAACATTTAAAATACCCCCAGGAACTCGTGAGCATGTTTGTCATCCGGCGCAGCCGAATAAAACGCCACCCTTAACAACAGAGATATGAACCGTCCACGTACTAAGTGGCCACCCTGTATAGTACACAATACAATTGAAATGCTTAGCCGGATTATTGGAGAATCCGGTGTAATGAAAGTTTGGATTATCGAGGTCGCACTGTATTTATATTTTTTGTGTATTATATAATTCTTGATCTAATGTTGCTTCGAATGTGGTTCGAAAATAAATAGAAAAA
This sequence comes from Dascillus cervinus, assembly GCA_949768715.1. Lineage (NCBI taxonomy): Eukaryota > Metazoa > Arthropoda > Insecta > Coleoptera > Dascillidae > Dascillus > Dascillus cervinus. Next base: position 29,176,500 of record OX458323.1, read on the forward strand.
CCAAAAATTGTTGCAAAAAATGCAACAGATATCTGTATCTCGAAAAAATTTCGATCATATGCAACGACTGTTCAAACGAGAAAGAAGACTGATTAGTGACAGTTTTATTTTCGTAAAATATTTTTTTAACAGTTCTGTTTTTATTTTTGTTTGATAGGCTATTATGTTGTTTTCTTAGCACCAAAGTTATTTTTGAAAGAAAGTTTAATGATTTATTGTTTTTAGAGATGTTACAAAAAAATATTATAATTGTGGCACCAGTGAATACTCGTCGATAAGTTCAATAAAAATAATGTTATATGAAATCTATTTGTGTTTGATTGTAGAGAAAGGACGTAGTGTCCAATATATAAATTAAAATTTAACCTAAAATGAATATTTTTTTAGAAAAATTTGGTCTCACTTTTCTATTATTGTGTTGAGGTTGTCCGAACCTCGCCAAGTGCAAGTTTAAATCACTAGAAAGAAGATTTCCATCTGATGGCATCATACTGTGATAAAATATTTATTGTTAGAGAGTTAATGTGAATCTAAGCTAAACCATGTTGATTTCACTCATTTACTCGATCAAAATGTTTTCTTTTTAGTCATCAATGTTTGCATCAATGTGTAGATCGAGAAAGAAAATTTCACAACCTAGAATGCAAATCATGTGAATTATATGACTTCAATAGACTCAACTAAAGCAATGCTGACTTGCAGAAAATTCTCCAAATTTAAGTTCATTAAGCCTGCTCCTGATAGCACCATTCGTTGCTGCGACCTTTTCATTATCAATAAAATACTTTTCTGAAATTCTCTGTTCGAGATGAGTTCCCAATGCGATTCATACGCTGCGTCAGAAAGCAATAATCCCTAGAAAATTATATTATAAGATTAACTTACTGCAAGTAGGTATTGATTTTATATCGTTTTTTAAATAAACAGCACATTTAAATTCACGTTTTCAATCACATTACATTAAGTAAAAAGTTTGAACAACAATTTTACAAATGTATGTACCTACCTCTGACTGTAACTGACTTCCTATCCAGCAATATAAAAACAGAGGAAACAACATTAAGATAACAATTACCACCATTTTTACTATTTCGTCGGGAACTATTGTCTAAAACAAAGTGCTTCTTTTAATACACTCGTATTATTTAATACAACTGTTTGTAACCCACCATTGTAACGCAAGCAAGAGTTGCTGCCATTAAAGAACTCAAAAATTGAACAAGTATTAATAACGAATAGATGGTCTTTATCGCATCGTACATTCTAAACAGTGAAATAAATTTAGGTATACTTTAAATCAATATCTACATCTTACTGTAACAAAATGTTGTGCTGTTCGATGCATTTAATAACCACCTTGAATCTAATCGAATCATGGTCAAAAAAACTTTCTCCCAATAAAAAGTATTTTCTAAACTTTTCGGTTGAGTGTTTAACGTCTCTCAACACCGATGCCACTATCCAAATTTGAGAAATGTAAATTTTGATGAAAATAAAAAACAGAAGATCGAATCCGTTCATAAAGAAAACAATTCCGAATGTGACAAACCAATTCCACACATAAATTAATTCGAATACAGGGCTTTCCATCCAATTAAACCAATACTCTGATTGTACGGGAAAAACGCGTTGACCAGTCACCAAATTAATAGTCAAAAACGGTACTAATGCTGAAGTGGAAACGATCAGGATTGTAAGTATCACTTTGACCAGTTGCCCGTTCTTTCTAATAACAATCTGAATTTTTTGATTAACCAAAATCGACGGCCAAAAATCGTCGCGGACTATCAATAATAACTGTTTTAATTGCGAATTGTATAAAATCAACGTTAAGTACTTTACGAACACCTGAAAAATTTACATTTAAAACAAATCAATTTAAATGTACCTACAGACTTGAATCGATGCAGTTAGTGAGGCAACGGAGATCGATATTCCAGACCAGTTATGAGCATTGTTTCTAAAATAAATCACAACTCCAACGATTAGGAAAGCGTAAGAAAGTATAACCAATAACGACAGGAATCTTTCAACGAATGATTGATTTTCGGGCCACGTACAAGTACCTCTCATGATTATCTTTACTGGTATCAGCATCCACTTGGCTGCATCGTTATTCAAAATTTTAATTGAGCCAGCTACAAGCATAACCAGTGAAGTCATTATAAACAACATGTATCTATAAACCTTCGGTTTTCTTCAAACGCATCTTGCTAATTTTAATCACGACCTTCCATCAGCACCGTTCTTTGGAAAATGAAATTGTGTCAACTATATTCAATATAAAGAAGTTATACCTACCGATGTCATGCATAAATAATTCGGTCGGTGCAGGTCTCTAATTATCGTTTAATTAATTAATTGTTCTAGTTAATAAAAAAAAGAAATTTTATAAAGTTTTTAATTTCTTAATTTTAACAGACCATTACTGCGACAGTCGTTCGGTGATTCAAGTCGAAATATCCTGCTTCAGAACATTAAGGTGGATGTAAATTTTAAATAGAAGTAATAAAAAATAAATATAAATAATTTTACGATGCAGCTCAGATAAATGGTAAGTAGTTTGAATGTAATCATTATGTTAGTATTTAGTAAAATAAATCGTTTATTAAAGTTTCAGTACATCGTATAACAAAATGGATAAAACCAAAGTTACGGAATTATCCAAATAAATTGAAATGGAAAGAAAAGAAAGGAAATCAGCAAGTTTTAACTACAGGCGTATTTCCATACTAAAAGCAAACGCGTTACTGTTTTAGAATAGGCAATACTATAAGTGTGTAATGTTTAAACTGAAGCACACATTGTATTTAAATGAAAATAATTGTTTAGAAAAGAACTTCTTAACGTTCACAATCGTCACCTTCTCGAAGACGAAATTTCAGAAATTTTAAAAACTACTTTTCTTAAAAACTACTAAAGATAATTGTCTGAAATTTCTTCATTTTCTGTAGAATAACGAAAAGGTGTAAAATTTCTTGAAAATCTTAGATGATAGACCACATAGCTTGGCTTTAGTGACATAGAATAACCCAAGGTAAAAGGTTTTTTATCTATAATTATGTAGTGTACATTATACCTTATTCTCTAAACCTAAAGATAACCTAAAATACATTTTAATTATGAGCCTTAGGTTTAACATACATAGATATTATCTATAATAGGTACAATGAAAAATTCAACTGTTGTGGTAGGTAATATAATTAGCACTGGACTAATTCCGGGGTTTAAGCTAATTGCAGAACGCGTTCATCGCCAAGTGGTGCCCTTGAATGCCAATCAAACTGGAAAAGCAACTCAAGTGAACTGAACAACACTGTCGCAAAAACTTAATAAACTTTTTATATTTTACTTGTTTGAGTGCTACTGTTGTTTTGAGAAACTTTCAGGGGTAGTAGTTTCACTATTGGACCTTAACAAATATGTTGGAATCAAGAAAACCCCATCAGAGTGGAAAAATTAATTTTTATAATAAGCAAAATGATTTTATGTGGAAAAGCAGCAATGCAATGAAATTGTCATGGTAACACTATCACAAATAAATATGCTAACTGATAAATTACTCAACTACTGTTAAAAACTGTTATAGAACACTTTATTAGAGAGAAGTTAACACGTTTTAACAAGGAAACATTGGTCATTCAATTAAAACGGTCTTGCTAAGTCCAAATCGCTCGTCCAAATTTGTGCAAAATAGTTAAAGACTCATTTACAACCACTTTCGTGCAGTTGCTTCGACGTTAGTAAGGGTAAACTGGCGTTAAGAAATATTTTCCTATTTACAATCAAAATTAACGCAAAGGAACGATCATGCGCACAATTTTAAAATCCAAGTGCATTGAAGGACATTTTTGTCATTTCACCTATATTCGATGGTTACATTGCATTGCATTATATTTGTTTTTCAGAAAAATATTATTAAGCAGGGCCGAATTCGTTATACCCTCATTAGTCCAGTCGAATTAGATCAAAAACTCGTGCGATATCAAAAAAATTATTATCTGAAATTTTTTTGCGCTTAATGACGAAGAAGGGTATGTAGAATGATAATATAAAAAAGTAACTCCAAAGAAGTGCTGCTAAGTTCGCAAATTGCAAATAAGTGGTAAAATTACGTCTTTTTTCACATTTTTTACTGCCTATCAAAATCTAAACGAGCTATCGAAAAATTACTGTATGTTGTAGGCAGTTAAATTACTTACAATTTAGAATGCCTAAAGTCATATTTAAACAATTTGTTAACCGTAAAATAAATGTCGAACGTGAAAAAACGAATTTTAGAAAATTACGCATTATTATTGCAAAAATGGATGGATGTTGATGAAACTTATGGAAAAGACGGTCAATCCAATGACCAATATGTGTGCCAAAGGCTGATTCGATTGACCGTCAAATTGTTGACCAATGCAATTGTTAAGTAATTTTGCAATTTATTTACCAGCTGCCTGTTTAATTACTAAACGTTAATTTTTTAAGTTAATATCGTAGATGTAGGTTCTAATTCATCCAAAGAAACGTATCGAAAAAAAAAATTTCAATAAGTTGAAACTAAGTTGATCTTAACAACCGATAAAGTAGGATACGCAAAGAAGCGTTATAAACAAATTGCCTCAGGGGTCAAACAAAAACCGCTCGGGAATTCGCTCTTCTTACATTAAATAGAGCATATTTTTACGGTAATTTCAAAAACAGAAAAATTCATCTACACCTCTTTGTTCCCAAGATAGCGTTTTATTTTATAACGTTAATTGTTAATTAACTATTGGACTCATCGGACTGCAATTTCAGGGATAATTAAAGAAGAGGTTAAACTTTCATTTTCAAAAAGTTTTACATTGATGTTGTATCTGATAAGCGCGCTACCAAGACTAAAAGTTACCGTTTATGAAATGCCTACGATCGTGATAGGCGTGATAGGTTGGCGCGCGCATGCGTATCGCGCTAGCCTTGGGATGACAGATAGTGTTTTTTTCAAAATTTATCACGCAATGGGCGAACAACCGTGTTTGTTGTGTGACGATTATTTGAAACCTGATGGTAGTGATTCTCAAGTTGTACAGAAGAAAACTATACAAGCTTTTATTGCGGCAAGTATGAGAAGAAGAGATAAGAGACATCTAAAATTAAAAACGTTTGAACAATTAACGGTACATAAGAAATGTCGTATCACTTACGTTCGAGAATCAAGCATTCTTGCTGCGGAAAGTAACGCTATACGAGACGCTGAAAGCAATGAAGATGCTGGTTCATCGCGTAGTACTGAAAATTTTCATTTTATTAGCCTATGTTTTTTTTGTATGGAGGATGCTTCGGAGAATTTTGTAGATATGCAATCAAAGAAAAATAAAGAGACAAGAAGGTTGGTGAAGTACGTTAGTCTGGCTAAAACTAGAAATACTATTTTAGATATATGTAAACATCGATCAGATCAATGGGCTGACGAAGTTTTGTCACGAATAGCCACTGAAACCGACCTAGTGTCTGCAGGAGCACGCTATCACAGTGACTGCTTCGCACGTTTTAATCAATATTATCCTACTAGTGATATTGGTCGTCCTGTTGATGAAAACAGTAGTGCTGCTGTTGATTATGTAATTAATTGTTTATTAAAAAATAGAGAAGAATGCCAATTTTCACTGTCAGAGATTCTAGAAAAATTTAACGCTGAATCTTCAAAGAAGCACAATGTAACAGTAAATTTACTAAAAAGATATTATATAGTTGAAAAGTTAAAAAATCATTTCTATCATGATATTATAATACACTCATGTAACAATGACAGCATACTTTGTTTTCGAGATACGGGTGACAAAATTCTGTCGGACGCTTGGTACAAAAATCGCAGCAAAAATTATGAAGAAGAACGTGCGAGAATCGTTACAGCGGCCGCAAAAATAATTGCGGAGGATATTCGTTCAACATTTTACGATATGCAAAATTGCAAAATCAATTATTGGCGGTGCACACCGACAGCAGCTAACACAATTAAATACTTTCTTAGTTAATGAAGATACAGACATTTTACAAAATTGTGAAAAGGAAAAAAATCCAAATACATGCCTAATTAGCGAAACTATGGAAAAGGAAAACAGTTCTACTACCAACATTCTAACAAACACTTCCAAATCTTTTCAGTATCTGGTTCTTCAGCGTCTGATATTAATTTTCATAATGCACCCGGCTGTCACTCACATTATTATATTATTATATTTTCTAATTCTGAACTTATTATGTCGATTCTACCTTCTAGTTTTTATAATTTTGAAATTACATCCCTTAATGAGGCTGTTGATTATTGGAAGGAAGTTTCTAATTTGTCTTTACTTCCAAAAGAGCTTTCTATTCAAAGAAATTGGGACTTACCTATCTGTGAGAAAATATTTCAAAAGTTATTATCTTCCTCAAATATCGTACAAAAAGCTATCTTATTAGCTGGATCTGAACTTGAATCTGGAGCTAGGCTTGAAGCTCTTCCATCTTAAAAATTAGGTACTCTTTTAGAAAAAAACTTTTTACAAATTGCAATTTCACTTAGATTGGGCATCAACTTCTGTCATCCTCATATCTGCTCGTGCGGTTCTTCTATAGACTCGTTGGGTCATCATGGTTTATCGTGCATTAAAATTGCTAGTAGACTCTCTCGTCACAGCTGTGACATTATTAAACGTGCTTTCTCTTCTGCCAACATCTCTTGTATCCTTGAACCTAATGGTATTCTGAGGGATGATGGCAAACGTTCAGATAGTATTACAGTTATTCCATGGAAAGTAGGTAAATCTTTAGTTTGGGATTTTACTTGTACGGATACACTTGCCCCTTCTCATTTAACTGATTTTTCATTTTCTGCAAGATCTGCTGCACACTTGGCAAAAAATGTTAAAAAAAAAAATATAAGGCAATTTCTGATGATTATTTTTTCGTCGCCTTCGCTGTGGAAACTTTGGATCCTTGGAGTCCTGATGCCCTTTCTTTGCTTGAAGATTTGGGGAGGCGTATTGTGCAAACAACGGGAATTCCTCAAGCCAAAACATATTTGAAGCAACGAATAAGTTTGGCTATACAGAGAGGCAACGTTGCTAGTGTTCTTGGTACAGCCCCGCTTTCTTCTTCTCTTAATGAGTTATTTTATTTATTCTAGTTATTACTTATGTTATGTTATTTTACTTTGTTGTTGTATATAATATTTGTCATAAACAAAATTAATTATTTGTTATTGTAATAAATAATAATGTTCTAATATTGAAAATTACATTTGCTTTTTACAATGTAAATCCACAACTTCTACTTCCCGTTCTTCTGAACAGCCACCCACACCGTCAGAAGTACAGAATAAATAATATTCCAAGCTTCCTGTTCTAGGACCAACTACACCAATGGCCCGTAGGGGTTTTTAGTCACTCATTCCCGCCGGACATGGTCTGCTGGTTTATTGATGTCCCATTGCTGGCAGTGCACGCTGCCGGTGGTTGGCCATTGGTGGGCTGGCATATCCTTTGGGGAAAACCTGACTCGCCTGTCAAACATGGACCGACAGGTGTCTTTTTGACAAAAAAAGTGGTAGTAGTCGAAAAAACATTGTAGGTATGTACCACGCCAGTAAAATGTCTTTATCGAACTCATCTGGTTGCTCGCCTCGGTTTTACTTCCGCTCTCAATTTCAAAACTCGTTCGATAAAGTGTCATTTTACTGCCTTGGTATATAAATAGCTATTAAATTCAAATATTACTAGTAGCAGAAAAAATTGTAAATACACCACGGTAGAGAAGTATTATTATAACTTTTGGGCGCTACATTTTTCGGCACTACGCGCCTCAGGAGCTAAACTCAGGCCTCAGATAATAAAAATACACTTCTTCAGCTAAGTGTGCGACAAGAAAAGTTAATCCGAGATGCTTAGAATGACAACCGCTGTTTATCTAATCATTACTTGTTTTGTTAAAAAGAAGTATGCGACAATAATTTAGTTGAAAGTGATTTAATGGCGCTTTAATTATAATTTCTAGTTGTTAATGTCGTTAATTAAACGTGTCCATAATGTAAATAAAAATGGCTTGTTAGTGCTGGTATCTGACAAAAAGGTAAATAGATTAATATATGGCTTGGCTTCCTACATCGCAGACATTGTGCAGTTATTATGGCTTTTAATGAATAATCAGTGAATTGCGCAATAGAGATATATTATAAATCGGTTACAAAGTAATAATATCACTTTTATCATCAACAAGACGCGGTAATTACAGTTGCGGCTCATTGCCACAGTCACCTAAATATGCTTCTCAATTCCGTAACACAATGCCGCTATTCACACATTTCTAGTCGGTTACCCAACTTCATAGACTTTAATACATAATTTCAGACACAATGGCACATTCACGGACAATGTAAACACGGTGTTACTTACAAAACATGCGCTCGGGTTTCTTACCTCACCCACCGTTCAAGTATCCCAAGTCTGCAGTTATTTAAAAGCGACGGCGAAAACAAAATGACCAGAAATAATAATAAGTGTAAATATCAGTTAGAGAGCCGGAGAATTATTGTACAAGTCGTTCGGCCGGAAAAAAATGATTGAGGTACGATATAGGTAGCGCAGGGCAATAACCGTATCAGCCGGACTCCTACGCTGCAGACCGATTGCGCAGGACTGGCATCTTTTGCGTCAATTTCTAATCGGCAAAAATGCCGCAGAATAATTTTCGCCAAATCGAATCGCGCGTCCTCGTCATATTTTTTCGATTGTCCCGTTGTTGCGTTACCCACAATTGCCCAACTTCTAATTCGTTTGCACATTCATCTATCAAATTTCTATTAAACCTGTCAATGAGAGATCGAAGGCGGGTTCTGATTTAATCTGGACTAAAATACGCCGCCGAGCGGTATGCGGTGAAGGTGTCGCATTTTTATTCGCGGCCTTTAAACAATGTCTCCGGCTGTCATCGCGCACTTCCCGTCCTGTGACGGAAAGCGTCGTCGTTCTGGCCGACTCTGAATGCAATCGAGTTTATACGCCGTAAAAACTGTTGCAATTGCTCGAGCGTGGCCGTCTGTTAATTTTGTGAATTCGCCTTGAAATACTTGTTGAGAAACCCTGATAGAATCATCGGAGCTGTGTGCGGGTCAATCAGTAGATCAGAAGCTGCCAAGTAGCAGTAAAAATGGGGTCAGAGCGGCCACACCTTCTTAATTACAGTCGTGGAGCTCGGTGAGGCAACCTCAGCCCGGCCTAAGACAATACAATAACCGCGTGCTCTATGCCACCTTTCACACTCTATTACGATTTTATTAATCAGAGAGAAGACCCGCCGGTACAGTTATTTGAGCCGAGTGTGCAGAACACATTTTCACGACATAAAATACCATGTAACATTTACTCACGACCACATGCTGCTTTAAGTTTATTCATTAATGCCGGATTTTCATTCGTTCCTTATTTACTTATCATTTTACTCATATAAACGTTTTTTTCAAATTGCTTTCTTATGATATACCGTGTGAAAACTTTAAACAATTCACACTTATACTTACCAACATGTTGGACTATGACAGTTTTTTAATCTAATGATCTGTTGCTACATTGAAATGCTTAATAGTCAAAGCTACAAACTGATGAAATTAGTAGCGTTCACCCGGTATAATAGCGTTTGGTAGTTTTGAATTATATTTTTTCATAATTACAAATTTTTCAATTATTTTAAAAATGTATTTAATTATTTATTGTGTAGCTGTCGATGCTCAGCAAAATTAATTGATTCGCTAATTCTTTTATAAATAAAAGCTTTCAATCTGATTTTTGCTGGTTGTATTTTTTTCCAATAGTCGGTAATGTTACATAATTTTTTTACGTAATTCATTATAGTCATGGTATCGGTACTAAAACTAAGCAAAAAGAATAAACAATTCTTCTTTTTTTTTGATTTTTTGCTTACATGCCCCCCACAAGAGAATTGTGTTATGTTTCCTGTTTGTTTCTGCTACTGCAATCCGAACGGTTTTTAACTATATGAAATATTTTTTTAACTCTTTATACAGGGTGCGGCGAGTTTTGCCTCCACCCCACTTTTTGGCCTTAAATATAATAGAAAAAAAAAGAAGCTTATACAGCATACGTATCAGATATTATTACCGTTTACAAAGTGCATATTAGTTTTTAGGATTGTTCGTAGAAGGTCCTAAAATTAAAAAACACTCGTTTAGATTAGATTTTCAAATTTTGTTCTCCACGATACGATATCCATTTCAACTTCTAGAACTGAAGACTCAAATTAGAATTGGAAAATATTAATTAGATTTCAAGTAAATAGCAGTTTTACACGAGTATCAAATATCGTTTTATTTGCAGCCTCTTGGTTCAACAATCATGAATTATGCGGACAATAAACTGTGGATAGCGAAAACCTTCTCGCAATTAGAGCGTTTAGTACTGCAGTAGGTAAAAATTTCCAGGACCGCAACGTTATTTTTACAATTTGAATAGTGAAATATCCTTCAAACAATTACATTAATCATAATTAACCGTTTTACTATCGGGTAAAACAGTAATACAAATTTTAGCACTATAAATAATATGAATCTTTATGGTACGATGATGAATAAGATGTGAAGAAAACACTAATCCGGCCCTGTGAAACTTGCCTGCATTTGCGATGGGTTCCTTCTATGGAACATCACAAATAACTTATAGGAAAAGGTTCCGACCACAGCTAATCGCTCCGTTGTCGAGAAATTGTCATAAATTAATCAAATATTCAGTGTTGAAAGATTAAACTGAATTTTCTTAAGAAATTAAAATATAAATAAATATACAAGTTGTATTATATTAAGTGTCCACCATTGGTAACTTTGTTATTATTGGAGCTACAAAGTCGGTTATATTAGCAAAGAATTAATGTTTTCTTCGCTGATTACTATAATGAAAGCAAAAAATAAACATTCGAAGTCAACTGCTCGAGATAATTTAATAGTACTAGTGCATTGAGACTTTTTTACTCAGAATTAAACATCCCTTCGAAATATCAAAAAAATAGGGCATTCCATTTAAAAAATAAGTTAGTTTCATGAATATCTCGAACACTTGACGTTCGATTGTTTTTTTGCTTTCATTATGGCAATCAGCGGAAAAAACACTAATTCTTTGCGAATTTAACCGACTTTGTAACTCCAATAATAACAAAGTTACCAACGCTGGACACTTAATATAATAGAACCTGATGAGAATTGATTATTAAAAATGATATTTTTGAAACATGAGATTTTAAAGTGATTGATGAATAATTTTTTATCATATACATAAAGGGATTATTTGATGTTTTGAATTTGTTTGCTTGTTTGTTCAGTATACAGCGTGGGGGAAAAGTATGGAAACTCCTAGAAATCTCGGGCGATTAGTGAAAAAAGAAATAGCCAATATGTTTTTTAGTTGTTTTATCGTTCCAAAATAATTTAATGTGATTGAAAATGAATGCTTATTTGTATCGTTTAATGTGAAGTGTATTATGTTTGTTAAAATTTTATTTAGTATGTGTAATTCAATTTGAGTGTTTTTTATATATTATTGCATTGTTACAGTATAGCGCAAATAATGCCCCCGATGAATGAACTGAAGACAGAGGTAGGGGAGACCGGGGCTAGTTGTCACAAAATTTACGTTTGCTTTTTTTTCTCGTTTAACTTTGACATTTTGGGATATCTGTTTTTTTAGATATATACTTACATGTGTCGTGATTTAGATTATGAACAGTTGATTTTGTTATATCTAGTAACGTATGTGCAACAAAATATTTTCTGTCTGCATGTTGTCACAATATATGGGGTAAGTTCTCACAGGCAAATAAAAAATGGTAGTGAGTAGAATTTATATTCTATTCAATTGTGGAAACAGAAATGTATTAAAAACTAAACAAAACAAATAAACCGACACAAACAAATGAAAGAGGTGGATTTCTGATCCTAACTTCTCGTGCAGCCCTGATTAAAATATCCGTAGGTAGAGTAGACCGATTTGTTTTTCTCTTGTACGTTCTAACCATTTGAAATGGTACAGAAATATCTTTGATATTGTTTACACACCGGGGCAAGTTGTCACTGTGACAACTTGCCCCAAAAACAGTGTGACAACTAGCCCCAAGCCAACTTTTGAGATGAAAACCAAATTATTTATTTTAACCTTAAAAACTCACATCATAATTTTTACATTAATTTGTAGTTAAAAGATGAGGCTTTCATAAAATAAAATTGATACTTACTTTGAATCACGTTTCTACGGTCCAGACGACTCTAAAAGACAGCGATAAAATTTACTTACACTTCTGTCAAACACAAAATCAAGAATAATTTAGGCGCTATCTAAGTGACCATAGTCAAACTTTGTAGGGTAATTAAGATACCTATAATGGTTATCTAGACTGGTCTGACGCACAGTCAAAGTGTTTATCTTGGCTGTTATGGTGACTGTGACAACTTGCCCCTGTTACAACTAGCCCCGGTCTTCCCTAAATGATATATAAAAAATGTAAGCGGTTGTAATTGGTAATCTCCTATGAAACAAATGAGGAGCTTAAATTCAAAAGGAATAATATTCATTTTTAACTTATTGGAGAAAACAAAGGTTTTTCAATAGCAGCAATACTGAAAATCATAAAAAACAAATACATGCAAGGAACTACTCCATTGAATTTCATGATATAATAGTACTTACTTTTAACAGAAATTGGAAATTACCAATGGCGGACTTCTTGCAAAAGAGAATTGGATAAAACTCTTTTTGAACTAAAAACCTAAAAAGAACTCCATTTGAGTAAAAATTGAACCGGGAAAAAGTGTTGGTATAGGTAATTTGTGGAGCGACAATAGATTACAAAATTAAACTTTATTGAAAAACATTGATAAATGTAAGAAATAAACCAAAATAGTTGTTGATTACAAAAAATATTAAGTTTTCTATATTCGCACACCTCCATCCCGTTGCCTTTTCCTACTTCCCTGACTACTCACACTCGTAACTTCCAATTCTATTTTTAACCGTAGAATACTAACGTTACTGGAATTAATAGTTTACTGTCAAGCAAAATTCGACTGTGGTCGATATTGCTGATATTACGGTTTACAGATAAGAGCTAGAAGTTCCTGCTCATTTTGCATTTATTTATTTATACTATAAATCCGAAACAGTGGTAGTAACAATTCAAAACGTCGCATTTAATATTGTTAGTTAAGTTCGTCGATGCTGATACCTAAATTTGAACGTACAGATGTTTAATTTTGTTGAAATAAATATGGCTTCAACGCTTTCCAACAAAAATTCAGACCATTTACTGAAGATAGGTGACTATTGAAGGATGTAAAAAATTGTTTGATGGGCACTGGTTTACAGCGAGTTAACAGCTTCTTATCTATAACCCAATACGATTCAAAACATATCAACTATAGTTTCTTATTGTACTCTAGGGTTAATATGGACTTCAATTTAATAATAGAGGACGTAGATGACACTTTTTCTGGTGATTATATAATGCAAATAGAAACTGAGGAGGTTTCTGATGAATCAGACGAAAAATCAGAAATCAATAATGTAGCAAATTATCAGGAAACCGTTGGTATGGTAAAAGATTTACAAAACTTCTTTAAAAATCTAGGTGATTCCAAAGCAATGGAGGTATTGTCTTGTATAAATTACATATTCAACAAATGCGACATTTGGTTTCAATGTTCTCCCATAAACGAGCACCGCCTTTAAGCGAACAGTTTTTTACAGTCCGAAAGTGCCCGCTCAAAAGAGATTTCACTGTATTATCATGGTTACGATTGTTGCAGGCATTGGTAACCATGATAACCGGGACATTTAACTGGGCATTAGTACTGTTAAAACAAAATAGTGTTAAAGTAAAAGGTAACTAGGATAAAATTACTTTTGAATTTAATATATTTTGGATATATTTTGCAATTTCAAATAGGATAAAATATTTTTTTAACTTATTTGAGGGGACCCCAGGTCAGAATCAGAATGAGGTATATGATGCCATCTTTAACACAAAAATGAAATTTTTGGATAATATTCCTTGTGAACTTAAGCTCCTCAAATGTTAAAGTTAGTTTGAGAAGCTTTATATTGCCATGAGTAGGAAATACCTGTGTTATGCATCAAAGGGTTAATGCGGTTTCCGTGATCGTACCCCGTCTTCTCTCACATAAATAGCTGTCAGTCAATCAAAGATCAGCACGTAATACCTATCATAAATTCGACGCTAATAACGATCGGATTGTATAAATTTGAACAATATGTCAACCGGTACTATCTTTACTTATGCGCTCCTATATTTAGTCATGTTATGGCCTCATATTTTAAACAATATAACCTTTTCTCAGCTACTTGCAGCCACTTATTTATGTGTTATTGAACATCTTAAACGGCATCTCGCTCGTCGAGAAACGGATCGCTGTGAGTAAGATGCGAGCACGCCCAGAAAATAATAAAAATTGCCAACGTCTGAAAAATTTTCAAACGGGAACGCGGACTGAAAAATCGCGCGTTTCGCGTAATTTACTGCGATCTTGCAGATTTATGTCTTAATACGTTCGATCAAGAAAGTTGTTTTCGAATTTAACTTAATAAAATCGTTTTTGCGTTCATTCTGTTTAGTCAGACGACAGTAATGGACCTCGATCATCTTTTTTTGGTTATTAAATTTCTTTTCCCTTCGACAAAAGTAAATTCGCGGTTGATTATGCGTGAAGCGTTCAGCGTTTCGAACGAAATAATTATGAAACGTAAGTATGACGCATCGAATGGTGTTTGAACACTTTTTTTTTTTTTTTTGTTAAGAGGAGGTAACCTGTGTGACTACTAACTTCCTCCCCCATACGTCTTCCTCACCACGGGAACCACATTAACATTACGTCAAGTATTACTTCGAGATGAGTGACTGTTTAGTTCCATTTACATCTTATCATTAGATTACATCTTTTGGTAAGCTTTCACTCACATTTTTTCACCTTTCGTTTTCTTTCCCTTTTACCTATCATTCTCACTCTCTATCACTCTCTCCCTCTATCATCAAAAATTGCCTCTTATTAGTTTGCTTTCACAGACACTTTTACTCATTTCATCTTCTTCCTCCTTTACCTATCATTCACACTCTTTATCACTCTATCCCTCTTTGATCATCTTAGATTGAATTGCGAAGAAGGCATCCCTTGACTCCCCTTGGTAATGGACCCTCTGGCTGTCAAGGCTTCACATGAACTTGCATCTTTAATTGTGATGTTCGTTACAACCTAAATGACTCAATAAGATTGGTTAAATATGATTCAAAAAATAATTAAAAGAATTAAATAAATAATTAAAAATTTTAAACCTGGTGTTTGAACACTGGAAGTCGCGTACCTATTGAAAGTTCGCTGTGATAAAACGGTATGACAAAGGTTGTCCCGCTCAATATTATAGGTCAAGTTGTGTGTGGTCTATCCTTTTATTGACGTCTCCCTTACCAGGACGGGACGGCAAGTGTACTGTTTCCCATGCTTGTCAAATTAATTTCGTACGAATAATTCTCTTGCTTACAAGAATACTACACTTCATCACGAGTATTTAGCTACTTTTTGTTTTGTAAAAAAGAGGCGTTTGTATGGTTTCAACTTTTACAATTTTATTAACCCATCTTTTGCCAGTACAGTAGAATCCGCTTATAGCGAGGACGCACGGGAGTTTGAAATTAGCTCGTTATAAGAGGATTTCGTTAAAAGCGGATTATTATGGAAAGACATTTTTTATTGAAAATGTTATTTCTTAACATAAATTAGTAAAATGCGTGTACGTTACAGTTGTTATATATATAAATTTAGACGTACTTATTAACCGAAATAGTCTGTAATAGTCTGTTTCGTTAATTAAATTTTCCAAATTTGTCAAAAAATGAAAAATTTGTTCCGTACCATTTAGAGTAGTTTCGGCTTCAAAAAAACTCTTCAATTTTGCCAACCACTTTCTAGCTTCCGTAGTCGACATCTTTTCTAGTAAAAGGGCAGGTTCATCATCATCAGATTTAGCAATTTCAGTTTGAGTTTGATTGTATTTTTAGTACGCATTCTCAACGATGTCATCCTCGGTTGGGATTTCACTAGTACATACAAAATTGTCAACCGTCACATACTCCTGAAAGTTGATTTTTTCAGCCTTTAATGCGATACAAAGTTCACTTTGCCAATTTTCAGTTGGGCCAACTTCTCCTATAAATCCATCATGTTTGAAACAATTTTTTATTGTGGTTTGCGTAATACTTTTCCAAGCTCGGTCTACAAATCGAATGCGTCTAGAAGTGTTACCCGATCCTCCTTTTCCATTTAAATACCATCTATCAAATGCAGCACGAGTACTTTTCGAAAATGAAAATTAAGGAAGTTTATAATTCCTTGGTCCATGGGCTGCAGTATTAAAGTCGTATTGGGAGGTAGAAATGCCAATTTGATATTTTTTACGTTTAATTTACCGGAGGTGGACATGATAATTCTTTGGTAACCTAAGTGGAACTGATTCTTTACCGCCTGAAGCCTGATTAGTTGGAATTAGCACATTTCTAAGTAAACCATTATCAATATTAGTCAAAGGTATATATTTAGATCTCGCTATATCAAGATTTTTTTATTTAAAATTTCAATACAACCGACGTTATAACCGGAGTCTCGTTATAACCGATCTCGTAAAGGCGCGTCCAGACTTAGTAATAAGTTATTGAAACCTTGTTTTCCTGTAACACTGGAAACTTTTTGGCTTGTATAGGATTCCTCGTTGACCCAAGAAAGACAGAAAAAAGGTTATTCAGAATATTTTCGAGATTTCGCCGAAACGCACCAATTTATATACTTTTTCAACAAATTTTTGTTACCGGACAGTTGTCGGCAAATATCAAACGATATTTGAGACATCTGGAATACAACTGTCGCAGGTAGGTAGGTTCGAATGCATTTATTTATATTCGGTAATAAAGTACTTAAATCATGAAGCTTCTAGTAGAACTGTATTTTGCATAATCGGTTGATACAAAAAAAAAATTAGTCAAAGTATCAATGGTAAATTAGGAAGACTTTCTTCTCGCGGCTGCAGCATATTTAATTTTAAGTGGTGCACAGAGGAAGGAAACGAAAAGATTTTGGATTCGCCCATTGTTAAGGTCTCGCAAGCGATACAATGGCAGTGGGCAGTGACATGATCAACGATTTAAAAGCCGACGACATTGTTCCGTTTGCAATTAACCCTTTGAGAGCCAAAATGATTTTTAGAGAATTTGCTAAAATTGCCAATTCCAAAGACAATAAACAATAAACAAGAATCGAAAAGTATGAAATAGAGATCGATGGTATTAGTTCGTGCGGGAGCAAAAGCGCGATCGCGCTCCTTGCATTTTCGGTCAGTGTATTGAGGAGCGCGACCGCGCTCCTTGGCACCGAAAGGGTTAATGAATTGCGTTGCGACGGAAATTTTAAAATTTTTGCCAGAATACCAAGCGCCGGTTTTGAATTTTTAATCAACGAAGTGGGACATAAAATATGTAAAACGATTTCCAAACTAAACTACCAAATATGTAGTTAAAACGCAGTTAAAAGCTTTTAAAATAAGAAATTTATAACCATCATAAAATTTTCACAGCACAAAGGAATTAGAAAATTTGCGATATTCAAGGCTGGATCCCTTCAATCTAGGCACGATTTGCATGTCAAATGTTTGTTGCGGGGACACTGACTTGCATAAATAATGACAATTTTAAAATTTTCTGTTCTGTTGATTTTCAATTATCTTAAATTTCAGCCTTTTATAATGTTAAACTTATGTTTGTTTTTTAACCCTTTAAGGACGTATGTCGTCCATACGCGTCGCATTAGAAAAGAAACAGTTCGCGACACAAGCTTAACTACATCAGAATAAATTCCGTCCCATGGGATCTGTAACCGAAAATAAATACCGTCCTTAAAGGCTTAAAATGTTTAATTTGTGTGTCAAAATTGGTGTCTTCGGACGTATTTAATAAAATAATAATAAAGGAATTAACAATCACAATAAAATATTTTTGACTTTCTGCTAGTCTAATTAGGGCGGTTTTCGATTCTAAGTTTATAAGACCAGTAAAATTTGCCAGTCGAATAATATCATTTTCATATAAAAATAATATTAATATAATATTTAACGAACCCTTCGATTCGCTGTCTATAAAGGATGAAAAAAAAAGGTTATCACAAGGAAACCTATCATTTTGAGCTTACAAATGTGATTAGAAACGTTTACAAAAGTGAACTTATTGTTAAACTAGTAAAGCTGTTGTGAGATGCACTAAAAGGATGGAAAAAATAACTTGTTGCTCTTCGTCGAAATTTTGATAACATGTGAAATAATTTTGTTAATAACATTGTTTCCGATAAGTCTGGACGCGGCTTAATATGCGTACATTTTTAACCGCGTTTGCATAGTAAATCAAATTTCTCTATGTGTATTGCTCGTTATAAGCGGTGTCTCGTTATATCCGGTATTCGTTAAAAGCGGATTCTACTGTAGTTCGGTTCAAAATTTTGACATATTTATAAATAAGTTTTTATGGCTTAAAAATTGAAATTTTAGTGAACACTTTCGATAATTTATACCAAATAAAAATTATTCAAAATTGGACAAACAGACTCGACCATATCAACGTGTAATAGCCGTTCGGCAAGTCCGAGCGAACAAAACAAACACGGCAAGAAGTGTGATCGTCCAGGGAGGGTGACGCGAAATCTTTTCCTTAATTTTCTCCGTGACTATCGAAAACAGCACTGCGGCATTTCCGTGCCAGAGTTAACAAGAAGAGCCGGCCAAGAATGGCGAGCAATGAAAGCGCAAGAGAAACAACCTTACATAGAATCAGCTCGGGCCGCGCCAAGGATTAAGCGAGCGTGTGTAGGAGAAAGCGTCCCAATTCCTGTGGTAAGAATCGTTCCAGAAGCCACAGTCGGGGGAAAAGGTTCAGAAGACGCTCCCAGTCCAAAAGCTGCATTAGACGCTCTAGATCAAAGTTGAGGTCCTGAAAGCAAGGAAATATTAGACGTTTGAGAAGTCGCGGTCACAAACCGCCCATGAAAAAGCACCAGGCGTGAAGAGGACACTCCTCGAAAAGGCGTAAGGGAGAAACGCTCAGATCAAGGTCAAAAAGGTCTCATTGTGGCAAAAAAGAGATCCGGAACTAAACCCAGAAGACCGCACTGTGGTGGCAGATAAACAAAGAGGGAGAAAATAAATTGCGTCCGTTAACTAAATATTTTTACCTGTAACTTATGTATGTACATACAAATTATCCAATGAAGACTGCTTCATGTTTGTTTACATGAAGACCTTGAAATCACGAAAGACTGTATCAGATAATAATTTTTACGTACATAAGTTAAAATTGTTGTTGTAGTCGCGTGTCATAAATTGATGATTACTAGTATTAAATAAAATATTGATTGGGTAATAAACGTTGAAGATGTTAAACATGTCTTGATCATTACTCTAATCTTCTGGTTGTTAAGGACGATGACATATCTACCATTTGGCTATTATAATGTATTATAGTTTCGTACTATTCTTATAGATTCAATGGCCTCCACTGTTGATGGCGGCTATGTCAGGATTATCTTCACCGTCATCGACGTCTTGTTTTGTTTATAAACATTTGGAGTTGACCACGAAATCTTTATCACTTAATTCTCCCCATGTTGCCATGTGTTTATCAACGTCAATGAAATTATCAAACGTAACCATTAAATTATTTTTCACAACATTCATTGCGATGGTTAATTGGACCAACGAAATATCATCCTCATCGTCAAAATGATAACCTATTTCTGGTAGGACTGGAGTTTGCTCTGCCAGGAGTTGTAGAACGATTGTTTTATTAGATGGAGGAAAACAAATTTATTGACGTCAAATTCTCAACATAAGGATGAGCGCTGCAATTATCCACAAATAAAAAACTTTTTCTTAGTAACGGAAATACCTCCTTATCCTAATTTCGTAAAAAATTGTTAAATATTTCGGATACCATCCAGACCCGTCTGTTGGATTTGTAACTGACAGAAAGTCTCTTTACATTTTTGAAACATCGAGGATGTTTTGTTTTTCCGATGACAAACAATTTCTTCTTAATAGTGCCGGTTACATTAGCCACTACTAATACCGTGATTCTGTCTTTTTACGTTTTACCAACGGAACATTTCTCTCCTTTAAATTTTATGGTTTTGTTAGGAGTAATTTTGAAGAATAATCTGGTCTCATCCGCGTTAAACATCTGTTCATTGGTACCGTTCTTACGTATTTCTGGAAAAACGTTTTTCTCGCGCGATTTCCTCGAAATAAAACCAAATTTAAAAGAATAAAATTATAATAAATTCAAAGTAAGCCCTCTATTTGCATATATCGACAGGTCGGACCCCAAGATCGTTAAAATTCATCTGCTTTAGTTCCTAACTTCAAGATCATATTCGTCGAGAAGATGAAGGCGTTCTGCAAAAAAATTCCGGCCCCGGATCATTGATGCATTTTGGGTCTCATCAAAAAATCGTTGACCAAAATGAAGGAAGCCCCGATGAGCGCCCCGAAGGCCATCAAAAGCCCGAAGAATAGAAACAGATTCAGAAAAAACGCACTGCATTTTCGGTCGGAATAGTAGATAATAAGTGTCTTGAATCGCGTGGATCAGAACCATGTTATCCAACAACAGGGCAAGGGTGGCAAAAATTCCCGGGAAGTGATAGATTTTATTATAAGCGATTATTCCTTCGTAAGTCGAGTTGACGTCGATCATGAACCACCAGCCCCGCGAAGAACAAGAAACATGCAATGCCAGCGACACAACAGTTTAATTTCGTTCTTGAAACGTCTTCAAAACAGGCGCAGTTCGCCATGGCCGCGCGTTTGAACGTACCGATCGTGGCAATCATCTTGAAAAAACGTTTTGCAAGTTACGTGTGAAGAGGCAATCTATAAGTCGGGCTTCATTTGTTTATTTAATGTTTTAAAATTTTCACAAACTTCCTTCAAAGACAAAAAAAATCCCTCGAGATGTTCATCAGCAAGTGAATAAGAGGCCCGCCATTCCATCGGCCCAATAGTTTAATTCCATTCTTCAAATGTATTCCTAATGCGATCTAGAAGTCGGTTCGTTTCATTTGCACAGAAAATAAATGGTCGGTTGGTTTCATTTGTTTATTTATTAATTGAAAATTTTAAGATTCCTAACGCGATCTAGAGCCGGTTCGTTTCATTTGCACAGAAAATAAATGGTCGGTTGGTTTCATTTGTTTATTTAAGGTTGCGGTCTGGCTTGCTTAGTTTTTAAACTTATTGGCTGTTGAGACCTTTTAGATTGCGGAGGCGCCATTCTATACCACAAAACGTCTTTAATTGTTTATTGAAATAGGGTAGGTACTAACTTTAATTCGTTTCATTTTTTCGACTTATCAATGACTCGTTCCGTGAATGCTGACACCTATAGAATTATCGCGTTGTTTTAAAACCGAAACTTACTCATTATTCTAACTTCTTCTGTTACATTCAACATACACTTTATACACTTCACTCTTTGATATATCTTGGGTAGCACGCATTATGGTACGAACTGCTACAAACGTTTGTTAGAATGAGAGAAAATATTAATAGGGGTTAGTATGCAAATAAGACAGTAAAACATGTGTTGTGTTCGTGCTAAACGAAATTGTTAGCTTTTAGGTTCCAAAATTTTGTTCGAAGTTCGTGTTAACGAGAATTCGTGTTAACCGAGCGATATTCCATAAGAAACAATAAGAAACCGGCCGGGACCGAAGTGTTCGTTCGCGTTAACGAGGTGTTCGTCTTAACCGAGTTCGTGTTAACGAGGGTTTACTGTATACATTTTTGGCAAATGTTGCCGTCAAATATTTTCAGATTGATAACGTGTATTTTGATTATTTATTTGTAGCGCCGGATTTTACAAAATTGTTAATTTTTAGAGTTGTCCCCAAAATTTTGTAAAGTTTGATTTTTATTTTCAGGGAAAGTAAAATTTAGGTTTGTGTGGCAATTAAATTTCAATGAACTTTTTAATTGCATTTAACTAATTAAATATTTAAATTAAATTAAATAATTAAATTAAATAATTTCGTTGAACAGCGAATTAATTTTCGAATTTAATAAATTTGAATTCAACATATTTCGTATTCAAATTCGGACCAGTTCCAAGATATTCTCACAACAAATGAAAACATTATTAACTCTAATTCCCCCACAGAAGTTAATTTTAACACTCCAGTATTACAAAATATCGCTCTAAATTTATTGGGGACAGAAAAATTTCGCATCTGTTGAACAGGTACCTAGCTATATTGGAATGTAGCCGGTCGGAAGTCGATTTCATTGTTACACATCCACTGAACTTGAGGGTAATTATGGTGATGTCTGGGTTATAAAAAAGTCTGGGTCTTGTCTATATTTAGCCGTACGCTAAAGCAATTAAAACAAATTGCATTTGTCAACAATCTTTTGGGTGGAGAGGCCTTAATTAATCATATTTGAATGCAGAGCCGGTAAGAAAATCTCAACGACAGTATTCACTCAAATAACGCTTGTAGCGCTTGGGATACTCTTCAAGGGGGTGTGTAATTGAAACAATGCAATTTCACGAGGGGTTCGTCCTCCACCGTTGTTTTATTACAAATAATCAACACACGAAAAAGAAAGAAGTTAACAAGAACAATTTTAAACCACTCAAAACACAACAAAACAATACAAAGCAAAAGAAATGATCAAAACAGTACTTCGTCTACTAATCGACGGGAACCAACTGGTCTTTTGTCACCGTAATCACTTTATGGCTCTGGGTTGTCGGTCAAAACACTTAAGACGGGGGATGTTTTTAAGTCGTGACGTCGTAGTCTGCTAACCCAGGGTCGTCCGATAAGGGTGTCGCGTTACACGCTTAGAAAACGATTAACAAACATGTTAGTTGTTGTTGCTTTCTCCAGGTTATGAAGATGGACACTCCAAAAAATAGTCGATTGAACTTAACCCTTTATTTTGATACACTATATACACAGTAACTTAATCTATCGTTTTAACATGCTGTTAGGGATGACTTCTCCCTTACGATTTATGTTTGCGATTTCGCTTAGCGACTTTGCTTAGCGACTTTCGGTTAGCGACCTTTTCTTCGCGACTCTCGGTAGTAACAAAAAATAGAAAATCGGGGGTGGACTTATGTCCCCCTCTCTCTGGGCCCGTGCCGCGATGAGGGACGGGACAAAACATTTTTAACATAAATATTAAAGTATAACGGAAGGTAATTAAACTGCAAAGTATCAATTATTAATTCCAGTTAGATTGGTGTAATTATTGAAAATTACAAATTATCATTATTAGCGAAAAGAAATACTGTCGAAATTGCAGAAATGTAATTGTAGCAATCACAGAATTAAACACGGTAAAATTTTCATTTTTCAAATTTTTTAATTTTGAATTATTTTTATAAAGGTAAAGAAGCAAACTGCGGTCTTTGGTTCTTGTCGGCAATAGACTATCCTCTCTCTACACCGATTCAATTTTACTACAACTATTCCCAACCAGTGGGCCAATTAAAAAATACTCACGTAGGCAACTCCTATACATTAAAAAAAGATAGACGTAAAATGACGATTTTCTTTCTAGCCGACGGGCACCTTAACAATTGAAAATTTTACGATTTTCTGTCAGACGTTCAACAGTTCGCTCAAGTAGGATGCAAACCGATCGAGAAGAGTTAGAGGCCACACCGCCCGAACCCACCCAAGAATTGCAGATAATGGAAGCGACACCGCCAAAATCGCAGGCGACCCTGAATGAGAAAAAGCAGGTGGAAATCGTCACGCTTCCGGTCGTCAAGGCTCAAGTGCTACATTCGTTGGGGGAAACCTTCGACGATATAGAGGAACAAACGATGAAGCAGTTGGCGAGTATGCAGAAATTTTTCCTGCAGGAGATGCGCACACTCGAAATGCAGATGGACAGCAAATGGGACAATTTCAATTTTGCTGGTTCGGCCGAGAAAGATGAGAAAACGGAGGAAGATCCAAAATTATTAAAAGGGGATAAGCTGAAGAAGTTACTGGACGAAAAATTTCAGCAAAAGAAGTGATGTGTTTAAATTGTTTTTTTTGTGTGTATTGCTTGAAATATTTTTTACCGTTAGATAATAAATAACCTTCAAGTGTTAATTGATTCTTATGAAATCCAATAATTTACAATGTAATCGGCATCAATTGATTGAGTTAAAACAAAATTGTTTGTTTTGGAAAGATTGTTGGAAATAATGGTTGGCACCACTTTGTAGCAGCAAAATGTTTGCCACACAAAATTTATTCCCTTAAACTATTTAATTGGGTACCTGAAGAATTGCAAGCTGCAATAACGAAGACAAGAAACATTATTCGTGTTTTTAAAAACGTGAAACGGAGGGATAATTTTTTTTTTTTTTTTTAAACCCCAGTTTTATTTACAATCTGTCCTAGAACAATAAGTAAATGTAATAGCAATAATACATAATAACATGTAGGCAATCTTCCAACAAATCGTGCCTCTAATTTAACATCTAATCTAACGACTTATTCTATTCACTTTCACATTTCAGTTAATATCGGTTTACTATGTCTGATGGCTTATGCCGCTTGAGTCTACGCGTATCACTAGATTCGTTAACTAACCTACGTACTAAGCGGTTTAGATGCACTGCAAGTTTTTTACTGTACTTCGCACTACATACACGCGCTTCTTCTTTCACTGTAGAGATCTGTAAGTCCCTTCTAATTATTTCGTTGGTAACAAACCACGGGGCGTTGACCATAGTGCGTAGAACCTTTGCCTGGAATCTCTCCAAGATTTCAATATTGGAGGCTGACGCGGAGCCCCACAGCTGTATGCCATAGCTCCAAATTGGCTTTAGAGTGGCTTTATACAAGAGAACTTTGTTTTCCAAGCTGAGTGGCGACCGTCGTCCAGTGAGCCAATACATCATTCTAAATTTCAGATTTAACTGTTTCTTTTTTGCTTCGATATGTCCTCTCCACGTCAGCCTTCTATCCAGATGGATTCCAAGATATTTGGCTTTTGTGTCTTGAGGTATTTGTTGATCATTTAGGGTTATTGGCGGACAGCTGCCTCTTTTCATTGAGAATGTCACGTGAGTTGATTTTTGCTCATTTACTTTAACTCTCCATCTCCTTAGCCAGCTCTGGATTTTATTGATATGAGTTTGGAGAATAGCTGAAGCTTTTTCGGGGTCATTATGCGACGCCATTATGGTTGTGTCGTCCGCGAATGTTGCTATGGTTGTAGATGGAGATACTGGCAGGTCCGCTGTATAGAGAAGGTACAGGACCGGCCCAAGAACGCTTCCCTGTGGAACACCGGACTGAATTGGTGACAGTTTTGTGCATTCATCTTGTTGTTTTACGTAGAATTGCCTATCACTTAGGTAAGATTTCAGTAATTTATACATGTTGTGCGGTAACTGGCGTTTAATTTTATAAAGGAGGCCTGGGTGCCATACCTTATCGAAAGCCTGAGACACGTCTAAAAAAACCGCTGAGCAGAATCGCCTCTCCTCCAGGTCCAAGTTTATTTGGCGCACTACTCTGTGCACTTGCTCTATTGTTCCATGCTGCTCCCTAAAGCCACACTGATGTTCCGGTATTAGTTGTTTTTGATGCAGCACTGGAGCTATTCTTTTTAATATGAGCTTCTCGAATACCTTGGATACAACCGGTAATAGGCTAATTGGTAGATAGGAACTCACGTTTTCGGAGTTTTTCCCAGGTTTCATTATTAATATAATTTCTGCTACCTTCCATAATACTGGAAAGTATTCCAATCTTAGTGCTGCATTAAACAGCGCAGTAATTATTTTAACGATGTTTTCTGGCACCTCTTTAAGAATTTTTCCAGTTATGAGATCCCAGCCTCGCGCCTTTTTTTGGCTAAGCTTTTTGTTGATTACATATTTGACTTCCTTTATTTTGAATTTTTTGATTGGCAACTCCATTTGCAGGGGAGAGTCAATATAGTTGCATATGTCTTCTTCTTCGTTTGGTGTCTCACTAGGAAATGGTGTAAAAGTCTTCTCCAGGTGCTCTGCAAAAGTTTGCGCTTTTTCCTTGTTCGTTCGCGCCCATTCGCCATTTCCCTGTCTCAGTGGTGGATTACGACGTTGTGGTTGTTTAGTATTTTTCATCGCTTTCCACAGCGAATATCCGGTGTCAATGGTTGCTGAGAGGCACTGCAGATGTCTGCTTATGGCTGTGTTTCTGTCCTCCTCAAGGGTATTCTTCACTTCCTTCACAGCCTTGTTGAATTTAGCTTTATCATGTGGCGATCTAGTCTGTTGCCATTGTTTTCTCAGTTTGCGCTTTTCCATTATTTTTTTGTTGGCGATATCAGAGCACTGATGTTGGAATTTCGTTTCTTTTTCTGGTGGGGTATTACTTCTGTGTTAATAATCTAGTTTTAACCAAAAAAAACTGTTTTCTTTCGTTTACAAATAAATTATTGCGTTGGTTGCGATATCAACCATATAACTGGAACTGGCATCAGAAGGCCCAGAGTGAAAAAAATTAGAAAATACTATACGAACAAGGATTGAAAAGGGGATACCAGCATATTTTTACTTTTCGATGATAGTTTTTGAGAAATCTTGACTAAATTACAGTCACGAATATCTAAGAAACTCCGCTAGGAATGATTTATTTAAAATTTAACCAAGAACAAAAATATATATTTTTCGCACAATCATGTTGTTACTAGCTACTTACCATTGTTGTTGACAGAATCTGTAAGTTGAACTTACCACCATAATGCGGTACCTAAGTAATTTGTGACCCATATTATGCCTTCAAAATATTCTTGTCAAAAAGAAATTACGTCAAAGTTAGCCTAATTTCTTTGTTTCATTTTGTAACAACGATTGTGCAAAAAACGTTGTGGACTATACCAGCGTTTCCCAAACTTTTTTGACCGCGACCCGGTACGAGGTATTAAAATGTTTCGCGACCCACCTTATGAAAAAAAACCATTTATTTACAAAACAAATTTTATTTTTTAATAACTATTCCTAGTGACTAACCGATATAAAAGAAATAATATGTAAAAGAAATTTTTTTCGTTTTTACAATTTTCGCCGCGACCCAGCAGAATTTTTCTGCGACCCGGTGCCGGGTCGCGACCCACACTTTGGGAAACGCTGGACTATACGGTTATTAAAAACTTTTTTTTTAAAATTATTATTTAATGTTAAATTATTGTCGTCAGAACTATTAAAAACTATTTGGTAAAACTCCAATGTAAAAAAAATGTTTTAGAAGATATTAAGACATTTAGAATTGCTTGTGACGTAACCGAGCCGAGCTCACCGAAGCTCCGTATTTCTCACGTGCAAAAGTTACTCGCTTCGCACAACGATCCATCTACCTAAAAATTATATTTTTAATGCTTAATTTATATGAGACTGTGTGAATGGTTTTGCCAAAGACGATAAAAGAATCAGAATTTCAATACGGTGTTTAGTTTTTTTTTTAAATATTAAATAAGAACAGCGCCCCGACTGTGCGTTCCGTTCCTATTTTATCTAATTGTGCGTAAAGTTCGGCTAAAGATATTCTAAGTTTATGACTGTGCCTTTTACAATACTATAAGTGATCCGTCCATAAAAAGCAACGAGGTTTGTTGCACCCTGCAGTGAACCCTCATTATCATCAGTAAAAGTTGATTGCGATTTAAAGTCGTAAATGCAGAATAACTCAGAGTTATTTGCAACAGTAGCCACAAGAACATCGCCGACCAGTTTTTGGATGCAGTGAACCAACGGGACATCGTTTTCCTAATAGAGAAAAATCGCCAAAACGATTTGCATTTTGGTCAGAATTTTGTAAAAGGCAATCATTTCAACCAGGACAAAATGCAAGAATTTGCAATAAACATTTTTTAGAAAGTGATTTAAACTAATCGCGTGTTCTAAGAAAAAATTTTCAAAAGAACCTTGTTTAAAAAAAAGTAGGTACATATTGGCTCAATAAAAAAACATATGAATTGGGTCACATTTTTCGAAAGCTACAGGAAGTTGGGTTTATGACGTGATATATTTAAAACATCTTTGTCAATAACCAATTTTTCAAACAAATTATTTTGTGTAATGCATGTATTATTACCAATTAAATGTTTTATATTATCATATTCTTGACAACATATAGACTCTTCATTTGTTGGCATAGCTACACATTTTCCACATTTACACCAATTACAAATTCCACTTCGATTTTCGTAATTTATGTTTACACTACTAGGTTCAAAAAAAGCATCAACTTCGTCGTCATCTGTGTATTCAGGTTCAAATAAATAAGGAGTTGTCATAATTAAAAATTAAATTTATAAGTGCAACCAACCAATTTAACAGTAAATACTGACTGATACAGGCTAACTGCTATCATCGTGTTTTCTACTAGAATACTATTACGACCTAAACATTCAAAACATTCATAACTCCACGATGGTCAGGCATCTTGAAAATAATTGCTTTATGAGCTCTGTCTGTGCGGTAGAAATAACCTCGAGAAGCGTGTAAAAACGGTACGAATCACCGCGCCGTGTCTTCGCATTTAATATATTTTAAAAAAAACTAGACACTATATTAAAATTTTGGTTGCACTTTCGTCTTCAGTACAAAAAAACAGTCTAAATACTCGTAACAAAATTTCGAAAACATTGTTTAAAGGTAGGTAAATGATCGTGTGAAGCGAGCAATTTTTGCATGTATAAACTAGGGCGCTATGCTCAGTTCGACCCAGTGACGTCACGCGCCTATTTTAAATTTATTACAACTCATTAAATAACCTGAGTAGAAACAAAATACATATACCATTTTTCTTAGAATTAAGCGTACTTTTAAATTAAACGAACTTATTTTTTGTGTATTGTGCCCCACCACCAACCAGAATTTTAATATAGCGTCTAGTTTTTTTTTTTTAAATATTATATTCTGTGAGCTACGACCATTTATACGCACACTTAAATAACATAGGGACGGAACGCCCAGTCAGCGCTGTTTTTGTTTAATATTTAAAAAAATAACTAAAAACCGTATTAAAATTCTGATTCTTTTGTCGTCTTTGGCACAAACATCTACACAGTCTCATATAAATTAAGCATTAAAAATATAATTTTTAGGTAAATGGATCGTTGTGCGAAGCGAGTAGCTTTTGCACACACATACGAGGCTGTGCTGAGATCGATCCAGTGACGTCATACGGCAACTCTAAATGTCTTAAGGGGGCCACTTGAGAAGCAAGATTCACAAGATGGCGCCACCGTAGAAAAAGGTGTCAATTTTGTAAAATGCTTTTTTCATTAACAAGCTTTTTTATATAAAAAACTAGTGGCGGATATAAAAGATAAAAAATAATCTAGGTATAGACATAAATTTGCCATGGAAAAAGTTGAGAAAAGTATTTATTCAAAAATGTCAAACTTTCAATAATATTTGAATTTTTTGTTAAAAGTAAAGAAAATCTTGCTGATCACACCCTGGAAGCATTAATCATAAGTATACTCGTACATTATCTAATCACATTTGTCTGTACTTAAGTCAAAAAGCATCGGAAAGTGTGACATTTTTGAATAAATACTTTTTTCAAGTTTTTCCATGGCAAATTTATGTCTATACCTAGATCATTTTTTTATCTTTTATATCCACTATAGTTTTTTTATATAAAAAAGCTTGTTAATGAAGAGAGTTTTTACAAAATTGACATTTTTACTACGGTGGCGCCATCTTGTGAATCTTACTTCTCAAGTGGCCCCCTTAATATCTTCTAAAACAATTTTTTTTATATTGCATTTTTACCAAATAGTTTTTAATAGTTCTGACTACAATAATTTAACGCTAAATAATAATTTAAAAAGATTTTTTTTGTGTTTCGTGCTCCTTTAAGTTCAAGTAGGCACTTCTCCACACAATCGCGTTTCATAGTTGCTATTGTGCCTTAGCCTGAGTGTTAGGTGAGGGTTACCTAGTGAGAAAAGTTGGAGTTCATTCTATCACCCTTAGAGGGTCATTATCCAATCAGAAACGATTTTAAAAATCATCTGGGTGGCTTGTTTTTGTCGTGTTTTTATTTTTTTTTTCAATTGAAAAATAGAAATTGAAAGATTTGCGTACTAGTTCACTGGTGATGGGTTTACGAATAACGTTACAATTGCAGCTACTGGCATAACAACTGTGCCACTTATGAATTAATCCTAGGACAGGATATTAAACTGTTTATGTTGTTGTGATTTTTGTTGTCTTGTTTGGATGATAATGTTATTCTTGCGGTACACGTAGTTGAAAAAAACAAATTATTTCTTTGTGAAGGTTTTAGAATTACAAACTTTATTCGATTTATTAATTATTACTTTCAATCACAAAATATAATTTAGATAATTAGTTGCAGCTCAAATGGATTTAAACAAACTTTAACTATAAAATAATTGAACGATAAGGCGTTGAACTCGTAATCCTAATAGTCAAATCTGCAAATTCGTTTCCCAAAGTATCTTCGTACACTTTTATAATCTCGGGATAAATTTTACTCCAATTATCATTAAGTAACGTATTCAATTTTTTATTATAAAAATCAAAGATTACTTTTTCAGGAACCATAGTGACCACATAATTGTGATTGCTGACGTGGACTGTGCCATTTCTATTCTCCTTTTTGCCTTTAATTGCATGATGAACTTTAACGTTTACTAAAAAACAATTAAATCAAAAATTTGACGAATGAAAAAGTATGAATCTTACAAAGGGTTATGTTCGAAATTCCTCCACTTTCAAAATCCTCGTTTAATAATTTTCCCTTGAGCGAATAATCGGCAACGAAATTTAATTGCGGATTCACCACGTCATAAACAAGCGACAATTCGGGCAAAGTAATACTGCGAGAAAAATTCAATATAAAAAATATTACTTTTACAATTATCTTACTTTAGATTAGTTATCGTCATATTTGACAATCCATAGATTTTAACGTTTTTGTAATTTGGTAGGACATTAATGGAATCGCTTGCATTAGGCGTCAGCTCGACTATTTCAAATGGATCTAACGGCGGCACACCCAAAGGCGGGTATCCTAAAAAAACAATTTCAAGTAACAATAAATTTATGATCAGTAATACTTACCAGGAACGAGAAATTTAATGGCGTCACTTACGGCCGTTTTCAAGCAGCCGGCGAGATTTGGTGAATCTCCCTTACACAATTTGAATTCCTTAGCTACAATTCACTTTCGGTTATTTAATCTGGAGACGTTATAAAATACTTACGCAATTCATATGCGACCGTGCAATAAAAAATAAATTGCAAAAAAAAGAACGATCGCATTTTGATATGTGGAGGAACCGCTCGGGAATGATCTCCGTTTCAGAAACTTGCTTTATAAACGGCTGTTTTTAAAATTATTCACAAACTGTATGTAATTAATTCACTTTTTTTGTTTCCCGTTTAAATTAACATAACGCCTACCAATAGTGGGAACAACAGTTGATTTATTTATTTTGGCAAATTACAATTACGTATGTAATATTGTTTTCGTTTAAACACATCTTGATGATGAGTCATTTTAATTGTTTAAAAACAGAGTGCGGTATAAAATAATAGGAGTATTATATAACTGCAAATTTCTTAACCTTCCAGGGCTCGCGCGTGGACCAATAGTCCCTGGAGATTATTTTATGCCGATATATTGCTTTCTGCTGGGTCTCAGTACCTTTATACAATATTGTTTATGTCGCAACGATAAATAGTGAAGTAACGGCGTGATCAGCACGTGCAATGCGAAACTTGAATATTAATTGGTTACTATAAATTCGAGGCGTTACTCGCACTAGCTTACTCGCATGGATGACGAGAGATTGAAAGTGCGCGAAAATGAGTAGAGTACACGGTTGCAGCTGAATGAATTCATGTGTTCTGACTTTATTGTGACATGCGTATTATTCACAATTTTATAATCGTAAAATATGACGAAGAAGGAGAACTAGGAAAGTATATTGTTAGTAAGTTAATCGGAATTCTTACGAAAACCTCATTATTAGTGAGAAGTGAGGGAATAGACGCACTTAAGTCAAAATAGCTGCTGTAATAAGTACGATAAAAATAATAAGTAAATAAAGCAGCAGTTTAAGAAAGTTAGAGCTGGCACTAATTATTCTACTTTGAATATCGTCGGTTAAGAAGTAACACCTCGTAAGTCTTAATTATCTAATATTACAGAAGAGATAAAAAAGGTGTTGTCACTATGGTTTAGTACACAAATCTTTTACAAGTTTACACTAAGAACTCTACAAATTTTTGGAAATACGAGAAACCACAAGAAATGACGGGCATGTTTTTCTGAATACATATACATACACACATTCATATGTTTATGACTTCGCGCTTTAAATATTTTACAACTGGGCCTAAATGGATTAACTAAATGTAATGAACGGCAGTCGAGGCGAGACAACGCCATTCAAGGGTGTTATTGTATTTGTATAGAAATCAGCTTGTGGCTCCATTTATAATAAATTTAAGCGAAAACTCTAGCTGTGAAAGTGATATAGATTACAATTAGTTTACAATTAAATTACATTTGAAGTACTTAATTGTTTAAATGTGAGAAGTTCCCTACACTGAAAACAATGCTACCTAAGAATTTATCAAGAATCCGCTTCTAACTTTGAGAATGGTTGAGTTCTTGCCTTTAAGCACGTTTGTGCTTAAATTTAACACGTCCAATATTAAACCAAGCCTAACGGATTCTTATTTTGTATCGACGGCAGTGGGGGGTATTGTTTGGGGCAAGGGGCAAGGGGCCTAAGGTAATAATAACTTCATCCGTATAAATATTGTTAATACAACAACTGTATTAATAAATTGATTTTACGTTTGTAATTCTTGATAAAAAATTGAAATCGATAAATAAATATAAGTATTTATCTGATTAACGCCCAAACTATAATATTAATTATTTATTAAGGATGTGGAAAGGAGTAACGTTATTATAAGGTGACATTTACAATAATTTAATGCAGTTAGTTCTCGTATTGAACAATCAATCTGGCTGCCGATAAAAACAATATAAAATATGTTCTACTTCCGTCAGTGTATTAATTGTATATTTGTGAGAATTAATTTTTAGATTTTCTATGCCTGTTTAAAACATCAGTCTACTTTAAAAGTTTTTAATCAATTCTGGCGGCTAACATTGCATTTTGTTTACTCATTTCAGAAGCATAAAATATAATTTTATCTGCTTCTTGTTTTTAGTCATAAAAAATTTGTTTGTAGCACGTGTTTTAGTTAATAAACAGCAACAAAATTTGCATCTATTATGTACTTTTTTTTTCTAAATTTATAGTCACTTCGACTCTTCGAAATATTGTTTCTTTATAGAAGTTACTAGAAGGATACATTTTGAACATGGTCGCAATAAAATTTGAAAAAATGCTTTATTAATAAAGTAAATATTATTAATATCAAAAAATCTCATACATAACATAATAAGATTAGATACGCTGTTTTGTAACGGTTACTTTGGAAAGTACCGTTAAGTTCGATACTGCAATAAAAGTGAAAACGTGCTGATTTTACAACTGTTAACAGTTAGGGGATCGGGTCTTAACAAAAATTTGAAGGAATAGTTCGGAGAATATTTTTTATTGCCGGCAATTGTTTGGCAACGGGAGCAGCCTTTAGTTAGCTGAACTGTTAAAATTTTAAAAAAACCCATTCCTCGCTCTGCTTGCAATAGCAAAGTACATATTACGGTGTGTGCTTTCGGTATTGTTTTCGTAAAGTGAATTTCTGATAATTTTTCGTAATAAGCAAATTATGAACTAGATAACGTTACAAGTGGTTTAGTGTGACGATGATACTAATGCAATGCAATTAGTCGATGAACAGAATGACCAGTCGTTAGAAACGTACAAATTGAGAGTTTATTTCCATCCGAACGAAAAGTAAGTTTGTGGGTATCTGGAACGCCGTAATTTATTTATCATAGGATATGCATTTTTTTCGCCAACGATTAATAAAAATTAAAAAGTATTGCGTTCTGCCGAATCTTCTCGGAAAATTAGAGAAGGAATAAAAAATAAATGTGAACAGTGGAGTTTCAAAATTATTTTTTATTTATCACCTAATTTTTTACACAACACCGTTTTCGTTAATCATTTGCGAGAAAAACGCATGTCCACTGAATAATGAATCATGGTAGAAACGCATGCACTGTAGTCACAAACAAAAATTATATTCATAAATGTTAATTCTAGCAAATTTATTACGTTCCCCGTAAATTTGATGGCAATCCGAAGGGAAAATTATACGACAAACTTCGAAATATTAAGCATCAAATGGTAAATAAAGGACTTATAAAAAGGAAGGAACATGCGAAACCCGTTGCTTCTGTAACAAATCATAGTAACGAAGAAGGTAAAGAAATAATTTTGATTATCTATTATACTTTTAGTGTTGTATCTATCTTATTACAAATCATCAATTTTAGCGGATGTAGATGGAAGATGGAAGAATGTAACAAAACAAAAGCGTGGCTGAAATACGCGGATGCGACCGTTTTCTGGGAAGAAATCTGCGTAAAATGGAAAGACACCACGAATTATCGTCTAAAGGAATATAAAAATAAAAGTATTGATCAACTTATAGACGAGTGGTCATTATTGAAACATTCAAAGTGTTCAATTTTGGTAAATTCTTGTGATATCTGTAGAACTATGTAACTATTTTGTTAATGTTTTTTAGATTGATGTAAATTTCGGCCAATTATTCCCATGGAAAGAAAATAAACCAAAGTGCAGGATTTGTAGGAAAAGCAACAAAACAAAATTGGAAACCAAGCATTAACTTAACGTCTTAACACTTATCCTTATTTTCAACAATAAATACTTAGAAAAAAGGATAGATCAAGTGACTGTTATAATTAGCAACTAAATGTATTAAAACTGTATTGGACTGTGTAGTTTTTTGTGATAAGTTTATTTTTATAGTAAGATAATAGATACACATTTCAATTTACTTTTGGTCTAAAGAAAAAACCTATTATCGTTTTAAAGTGAACTTTAGTATGTAATTATACAATAATTTCTCAAATATTTTTTTATTGCGTTTTACACTGAACTTTAGTAGTTATACAATTATTTCTAATATCATGTTTTATTGAACTTATTATTATTAAATATAGTGAGCTACTCAACAAAAGAATGTGATGTGACGTTGTAAAATTTTTACTTTTAGTACTGTATTTGCCTACTTTTAATAAAAGCACGTATGTTAAATAACTTCATATTTTAAAACTCCTTCTCATTCTAAAATCCGTAAAAATAATAAAAGTTCTTAAAATTAGAACGACGCATTCTTGAATTTGTCAAGAAGAATCAAAATTCTTGAAATTAAGAATGACCCGTTCTTAAATTTGATAAATAGAATCAACATTCTTGATATCGAGAATTGTCCATTCTTAAATTTGGCAAGTAGAATAAACATTCTTAAAATCAAGAATGATCCATTCTTAAATTTGACAAGAAGAATGAACATTCTTAAAACCCAAGAATGACTCATTCTTGGGCCAAAATTAAGAACGCGCAAGTTTAAATTTAAGCCCGAATTTTCTTGCCTACGAGAATGTTTTTTTCTGAGTGTGCCACACGCTTTGCACGTTCTACTTCAGAGCTTTGATTTTACCGATGGACAAAAATAATTGTAGGAGGTCTGAAGAAACTCTTTAGATAAAGAATCTAGGTGTAGAGCTAGCTGGAGTGGAAGAGTAAGAAATTGTCCTTCATCAGCCACAATCAGGTCTTCAGCTGTCTGTTTTACTTTTAATGGTGGTGGGAGAAATCTGTTGTTCAGTAACCTAAACAAACCGCTTCTTGGACGTACACAACAATCCGTGTTATTGCATTTCACAATTTGCTGTAAGTATTGGCTTTCTCGCACACGTTCTGAATACCATTTAACGTCTGGTAAAACAGGAAGGTCAGGTAACATCGTAATCATCAATTGCCATTGTGCTCCATACCTCAGCTAACACATCGCCAGCAAACTCAAAATTTGACTTTTCTAAATTCCCATTGATTGTAATGCCACGGTCGTTCAAATGAGAGCCAAAATGGTCATGAGGTAATATTAAACCAGCCAGTTCCCGACTAAGTAGAGCCATTCTGCGCTCCACTCGGTTGTATGCACTTCTACCAGGGGCGTTTGTCGATATAAATAATGCATCGAGATCATGTTGCTTAAAATGTTGTATAGCAAACGCTATTACTTTTTGGTATCATGGATTTTCATCTGGTCTCCCATCAATCGTTATAATTACCACTGGTTTAACACACCCACGATCAGTTTTAGCTAGTGCTTGAAACTCTTCAAGGCTGAGAAGCGTCTCTAAGTCTTGAGCATGAGTATTAGCAGTGGATGAACTATGTTTTTCACTTCGAATGGTAATGAATGTTGGCACGGAATATCCAACAGCTTGCGGATGTCCTAGCACAGTTGGAGCTATTTTAATACCAGCATAAACAGAAGGAATTAATTTATGCCGCTCGGCAATCACCCAGTCATGGTCAGGCAATTTCACCCTATATTCCATGTGCATTAGAAGGGGTGCTCATTTATTTGCTACAGTTACACCAATAGGCACCCGAGCCTTATCATCTTGCGATATGAAAAGTACTTGATCTGGTCCAAGTATGGATGCTAGATGTTCCAAATAATGGATTTATGTTGTGGCGAGACGGCTATCAATATGATTTTTGTGATGATCGGTGTGTGCACGTGTTAGCTTAACAGGAACGGTTGTTACATGTCTTCGTCTCTCTGTAGTGTTAGATTTTCTTGGTAATAAGCGAAGATATGTCCCACTGCGGCTGATATCTAATCCGATTTTGTTTAATTTTTGTGTAAGTTCATCAAGGGATTTTACACTGCGGATAGTTTCCGTTCTTCTTCTATCGTCTGTTGCACTACCAAACAAAGCAATATCCGCAATGGTTTTTAACTGTAATGGCTGATCATTTTCTAGGCTAGGACGTACAACTGAATCCCTAATAGACAATTTCCTTTTTATATCTGGATTTTCATTGCAAATATAATCCAGTTCTCTTTTTATATTATGTCTGTGTTTCTTTTGGAATGCTGCGTTTTGAATTTTTCTCTTTAAAGACTGTTTTGCAATCTTTAATTTCTCGCGAGTTTTAATAATCTGTTTTTCGACTTCAGGGTTTGGTATCGTATACCTAACAGAATACAAAGCATTAAGATTTTTTTCCATTAGAAATATTTTGCTATTTGTAGCCTCCTGATAAGGCTTTGCACGGGACTGCTTTCCCTGATTTTCAACGTGTTCTGATTCTACTTGCAGTTCCGTATTTTTCTCTACCCGTTCAGTCGATCCTACGGTAGACTGTAGGGATTTTTCATTTTTGAGTAGCATTATGTGTGGAGGTTGCCTGCTGAAAAAAAACAAATATACAAGGAATGAACAATCGCCTAACTATAAGTACAGTCGAACTCCTTTATAGTGACCTCCTCTATAACGATTTTTTCTCTACAGTGATGCTTTTGTCAGAAACGTGCATTTTGGCACGCTTTGCATAGAGGGTGATTTGTAAAAAACGTTCCACGCTCTAACTCAGTTACTTATTGCCCGATTTCAGAAAAAAAAAATATATAAATGATTAGTCGAGTAAGTACTACAAGAATGTATTAATTTGGAATTTTTCCCACATTAACTTCAATGTGAACCGACAGTCAACTTTTTTTTCAAATGGCAATGTATGCATTTTTTATTTATTGTAGCAGAAGATTTTTTTCTAAATCTAATGATATCTAATATTTAACCTTACAGTAATATTAACGAGGAAAAAAATAAAATATTTTATAAAAAGTCGGGCTTTGTTACAAACTCATTGAAACATTAAATAATAACTCACATGTAAACACAAATAAAATACGGAATAAAATGTAAAACACGTCTGGTCATTCCCTTTGTAAAAAAGGTGACCTTTCTATTTATTTTATTTGCCCGTGGCAACAGTAAAACATGGCCAGCTACAACGTCCGTGCTCAGTCAAGCAGCCGCCGTGGCTGCATAAGACCGTTTAGGTAACACGCCCCTCCCTAAAGGCTGAGCACGGTGTTGGAAGTAGCTGTTGCCTTGGATTATTTATATTATAAAGAAAATAGTTTATGGTTAGCTATTAGCTGCAGGTTCCTCGAAGTGACGCGGGTCTCGTACGCCGGCATCTTTCATGTCATGCCGAAAGCGGGGAAGGCGGCGAAATGCGGCTCTTCGCGGCGCTGTTCGGTCGCTGACGATCCCGTTGTAGTTCGACGCTGTGCGTTGGGACTCCG
The DNA here is from genome assembly GCA_949768715.1 of Dascillus cervinus. Classification (NCBI taxonomy): domain Eukaryota; kingdom Metazoa; phylum Arthropoda; class Insecta; order Coleoptera; family Dascillidae; genus Dascillus; species Dascillus cervinus. The sequence continues at coordinate 29,214,939 of OX458323.1, forward strand.
GGAAGCAGGGTCGTCAAAAGAGTAAGATTATCCATAACACTATAATCAGATTCTAATTGGATAGTTCCGAAATCGGGCATCGATGACTCAGTTCAACTGGTTCGGCGTCATCCAAAACATCCAGGTTACAAATTAAATTCGGTTCAGGCACTTCTTGCACTTCCCCATTTTCTATTTCATGCTCTTCATCATTATCTTGAACCACTGGAGTTGTCGATTTGTACTGCAAAGCACTGTTTGACAAATCGACTTCTATCGGAAATAGCGGAGGTACTGACAATAGTCCAAGAGTGTTTTTGTGCAATTCTGCGAGGCCTTTTATCAATTTGGATAAATGCCCACCGAGAGATTGCACGTGTTTGTTTTCGAGTACTAATTCCAGTTTGACCAAAACGTCAGAACGTAGTTTCTCAAAGCGGGTCTTGGCGACCTGGCGACATCGCAAAATCAACCTATATTCGTAATTTCCGGTTTCTACTCAACATAATGGTTCTTGCAGTGGTGCGTAGTTGCACTCTGTTACCGGGTCGGTACAGCGGTGGTCGGTTGCGTGGTTGCTTGCTACTTGTTCATACTTTGCTGCAGGCATCCATAGTCCCATGGAGTGACGCGGGTCTAGTACGCAGGCATCTTTCGTGTCATGCCGAAAGCGGGGAAGGCGGCGGAATGCAGCTCTTCGCGGCGCTGTTCGGTCGCTGACGATCCCCTTGTAGTTCGACGCTGTGCGTCGGAGCTCCGGGAAGTGGAGTCGCCTGTTGCAGCTGTTAGCGCTGAATCGTGTAGCGATCATCGGTTGCGGGCGCCACTGGAGGTTCCTGATGTTAGGATTTGATCCCCCTCCAGAAGGGCGTCGCGGCATCGCGGCATCGGGGTCGTTGGTGAAAGTTCGGTGGAAAAGCCCTTTTCCTTGTGCCCCACGTTGGGCGCCAAATGTTACAAACTCATTGAAACATTAAATAATAACTCACATGTAAACACAAATAAAATACGGAATAAAATGTAAAACACGTCTGGTCATTCCCTTTGTAAAAAAAGGTGACGTTTCTATTTATTTTATTTGCCCGTGGCAACAGTAAAACATGGCCAGCTACAACGTCCGTGCTCAGTCAAGCAGCCGCCGTGGCTGCATAAGACCGTTTAGGTAACACGCCCCTCCCTAAAGGCTGAGCACGGTGTTGGAAGTAGCTGTTGCCTTGGATTATTTATATTATAAAGAAAAATAGTTTATGGTTAGCTATTAGCTGCAGGTTCCTCGAAGTGACGCGGGTCTCGTACGCCGGCATCTTTCATGTCATGCCGAAAGCGGGGAAGGCGGCGAAATGCGGCTCTTCGCGGCGCTGTTCGGTCGCTGACGATCCCGTTGTAGTTCGACGCTGTGCGTTGGGACTCCGGGAAGCAGGGTCATCAAAAGAGTAAGATTTTCCATAACACTATAATCAGATTCTAATTGGATAGTTCCGAAATCGGGCATCGATGACTCAGTTCAACTGGTTCGGCGTCATCCAAAACATCCAGGTTACAAATTAAATTCGGTTCAGGCACTTCTTGCACTTCCCCATTTTCTATTTCATGCTCTTCATCATTATCTTGAACCACTGGAGTTGTCGATTTGTACTGCAAAGCACTGTTTGACAAATCGACTTCTATCGGAAATAGCGGAGGTACTGACAATAGTCCAAGAGTGTTTTTGTGCAATTCTGCGAGGCCTTTTATCAATTTGGATAAATGCCCACCGAGAGATTGCACGTGTTTGTTTTCGAGTACTAATTCCAGTTTGACCAAAACGTCAGAACATAGTTTCTCAAAGCGGGTCTTGGCGACCTGGCGACATCGCAAAATCAACCTATATTCGTAATTTCCGGTTTCTACTCAACATAATGGTTCTTGCAGTGGTGCGTAGTTGCACTCTGTTACCGGGTCGGTACAGCGGTGGTCGGTTGCGTGGTTGCTTGCTACTTGTTCATACTTTGCTGCAGGCATCCATAGTCCCATGGAGTGACGCGGGTCTAGTACGCAGGCATCTTTCGTGTCATGCCGAAAGCGGGGAAGGCGGCGGAATGCAGCTCTTCGCGGCGCTGTTCGGTCGCTGACGATCCCCTTGTAGTTCGACGCTGTGCGTCGGAGCTCCGGGAAGTGGAGTCGCCTGTTGCAGCTGTTAGCGCTGAATCGTGTAGCGATCATCGGTTGCGGGCGCCACTGGAGGTTCCTGATGTTAGGATTTGATCCCCCTCCAGAAGGGCGTCGCGGCATCGCGGCATCGGGGTCGTTGGTGAAAGTTCGGTGGAAAAGCCCTTTTCCTTGTGCCCCACGTTGGGCCGTCAAATGTTACAAACTCATTGAAACATTAAATAATAACTCACATGTAAACACAAATAAAATACGGAATAAAATGTAAAACACGTCTGGTCATTCCCTTTGTAAAAAAAGGTGACGTTTCTATTTATTTTATTTGCCCGTGGCAACAGTAAAACATGGCCAGCTACAACGTCCGTGCTCAGTCAAGCAGCCGCCGTGGCTGCATAAGACCGTTTAGGTAACAGCTTGCAGTAAAAAAATTTAGCATGCCTTGGAAAACAATAAGATCCTTATGTGATAAATGTCATTTAAGTGTCAATATAAGAGTTTCATTCAAATTTTCAACTACAGTCGAACTCCTCTATAGTGACCTCCTCTATAATGATTTTTTCTCTGTAGTGATATTTTTGTTTGGAACGTGCATTTTTGCAAGTTTTACATATAAAAATACCTCTATATTATGATGTTAAGCCTCTATATAGTGATTATTCTTAGAAGAATTTCTTGCAAATTCCTTACTTATGGGAATTTCCATTTTTAAAAATACTGCTGTGCAATCAACTTTGGACAGATTTTTTCATCAATTATGTAAGTATTCAATTACATATAATGAAAATCTGTATTGTTTATTAATAACAGTATATTTCTAAATAAACAACTATTTTTTCAAACATAATAAATCTTAATTTTTTGTTTCATTTTGCATATCGATTGGTTTTTAAATTGACTGCCAAAAATGTAAAACTATACGTGAATTCTATATAGTGAAGTTTCTCTATAGTGATGTTTTTCCATGGCTTTTCGAACATCACTATAGAGGAGTTCGACTGTATTTTATGATTCGAATTGCCTCTTGCGAAACTCAATGGACTTTATTTTCAGCACCCCACCCAACGCCAGAATTGATACTAATTGGCTAGAAGTTAAATTTGTTGAAAAATGGTTAGAAACATATGGACCAATTCGGTGGTCGGCACGTTCGCCAAACCTTACGCCTCTCGATTTTTGGTTTTTGGGGCTATATTCGAGACCGAGTTTATCTAACCAATGCAGAAAACGTAGAAATATTGAGACAGAGGATTATCAATGTTTGTCGCGAAATTCCTCCTAATTTTATATTGGATGCAACCTATGAAGTGACTAGAAGGTGTCACTTGTGCATTCAACAAGATGGTGATCAATTTGAACAATATTTAGAAGAACATTTTTTTGTTTTGTTTGTGGTTTTGTTATTTGATTAAAATGTTTCAGTCAATTCATTATTATTCAAGATCACTGCGTTATTTAACATAAAAATTATAAATTCGGATCATAAAATAGCTGAAAATTTGAATGAAACTCGGCAACTGTAAAATTATACGTGAATTCTATATAACAAAGTTTCTCTATAGTGATGTTTTTTCATGGCTTTTCGAACATCTCTGTAGAGTTGTTCGACTGTACATATAATTAATTTCTGATACACACATTTTTTTTATTTTGGCCCTTGCCTTGCGGCAAAAATGAGGTAACTCAAGGGGCAAGAAGTCATTTGAGTGTAGACTACGCGCCTTCAGGACAAAAAAACAAAGTGCGGCGTACACAAACAGAAGCTTTTACTTGCCTTAGTAAAAAAGTTCAAAAGACTTGATTTCTTCCTAGTTGCGACTTGCAATTCCTCTTAAATTCTCGTCGACACAATATTCTCCAGTTCCTTATCGGATTTAGCTCGTTGCTTAAAATCACGCCAAATTTCATTTACTAATTTTTGCACATTTTGCAATTTTGTGTCTGTATGAGATTTTTTAAAACTATCGAACAGTTTTTGACACAATTTTAATTTATCTACATTAGATGACATCTTAGAAATTCTTAGAACACGTCACAGCAATCAGATGCACGTAAACAGGTGAACGGTACGAAAGTAAGCGCCTAAAGAGCGAATAGGCAAAATAGGGGCGTTCAATATACATTTAGCGGTTGTCAAACTTCCCTAAAATTAGTTTGTTGACCCGTGCTTTTCCAAAAAATCCCTCTCGAAAGTCAACATATCGATAGTGGCAAGTCAAAGTTAAGTAAAACTTATCTCACCGTCGATCACTTCTTTGCTCACGTAATCACCATTCGAACCCCCCGGCCCCATTGTCATCAAAAATAAGCAAAGACGTAACCCCCTCCCCTCCTGCTGATGCTTACGTAATGCTTGAACGACCCCTAACTGAGAAACAACGAGAAAGGCCTACAACTATAACTAGGTATCGTATTTATTTCTAGTTTGTAACACAATGTCTTGTTCATGCTTCTACGAGCAAGTTTTCCATTTCCGTTTTTTAGGAAGAAATATTTTAATAATATTATAAACACTAAGTAATAGAAATTCAATTAAAAGCACACTTTTAACGTCTGATAATGGCCATTTTTGCTCAAGTCATGGCATACCACGAGAATAAAACAACAAAAAACAGCGATATTTTAGTGCATTTTCAAATAAAACCTAAAATTGTGGTAAATCGGCCCATTTCAGAACATTAGCTGTAATTGCAAATTTATAGAGGATAACATACCGCATAACATTCCGGATTAAAATACATAGTGATCCACTTAAAAAAATTAAGTTTTGCTACTTTAAAAATTTCAATATTGGCACCGCCGTAAAAAAATGCCCTGTATAAGTTATAACCAGTTTGCTTTTGCAGAATGATTCCGACATTTCTGATGTTTATGAAAGCGTAACACCGTATTATTACATTTAAACTAGTAATTTTTTTAACGACTTTTTGGATAGGTTGTTTTTTCTACATTTTTTTGTAAATTACATATAGCTTGGCAACACCGCAACGAACCTTACATTAAAATACTGTACTACACTGAAAAAAATTGCATGTTACAAATTACCACAATAATGTAGCACAGATTTTGTAACAATTTTTGCTACAAAGAGAGTATTTGTTGCTTAAAATTGTAATACAATTTTTAAAACATTTGTAGTTAAAACTTTGTAGCAATCTTATCTACAAAGTTTATTACTTTTTTCAAACAATTATGGTAATACATTTGTTTTAATATTTGCTATAAGATTGTTGCAACTTACATTATATTTTGAGTGAGTTTTACCCTTAGAACAGAGAGTGGTAGGAAGGAACATTATGCAAGGTTGCAGGGGAACGGGATGGTTGATGCAAATGGCGGATCCTTGTCAGTGGCGTATCGAATAGGATTTCCATCGTATATTTTACGCCTGCAAGCAAAACTTTTTTCGTCGTCATTCATTCTAAACCGTATTACGTTCATGTAAAAAAAATAACAGTGACGGTAAAAAATTTTGCTCATGGCTTTAAATACAAAAATGCGAATACATGGTTTGAAACTGTAAAGTCAACAAGGACAAAATTAATACTCTCGTAGAAAAAAAAATGCTGTTACAAAGCTTATAGTCCATTTTTAATTTATTGAAAAAAACAAAGGTTTTTCAATGATAATAATACTAATACTACTAATAAGTCGTAAAAAATAAATACATGCAAGGAACTACTCGATTCAGTTTCAGAATACATATTGTACTTTTAACAAAAATTGAAAATTACTACTGCGGGACTGCTCTAACACACAAGTGAAATTTTTGGATAATATTCCTTTTGAATTTAAGCTCCTCATTTATTGGCCCTTAAAAAGTACAATTTTATTAGAAAAAGTTCTAATGCTTTCTTGGTACGACAAGTTTCGACATAAGAAATGTATCCGAGTCTCTATATAACAAAAACAGATACTCTTAATTAATAGAAATCTATGATTGAGTAAATCATAAGTCCCACAATTTACATCTAAAATAGTATATTATGCAACAAGCACAAAATGATGCTCATTTTGCACGAGTATGAATTGCAGTACGAGTCGAAGACTCGTACTGCAGCAATTCATACGAGTGTAAAATTGCCATTTTGTGCGCGTTGCATACTGCACTTTTTCTACGATAACCTCTGCTAACGCGTTTAACATACTTTGCGTTTTGATCTCCTTTCCACTCCAAAAAGAGGTTATAAGCGCGTTGATACATTTTCTTAGACGTTTCCGGTAATAAATTTAATGTTGTGAACTTTGCAACTTCAGTTATGTTTGGAGGTGTTAATTCCAAGTCATTATCACTATCACTTTCCATATTAATTGTAAGAGTTATCGAAAATAACTACGAAATTATTATCTGCAACGTACAACAATGTTGACAGAAGCAAACTGATGACATTCGATTTTCTAGGCCGCCTTAATATTTGTGACCAAAAACAGTGAACCGAACACGAAATATTTCATTTCGCATTTGTTGCCTAGCAACCGATGCGAAATGAAATTCTGTACAAAATGTAGTTGTTTATGATTGAATTTACGCTCGTGAAATAACATATTTCGATGTTGTCGTAGAAAAACACTTTTAAAGTATCAACTTTATTAAAAGTTCGCAAAAAAACTTTTTGTTTAGAAATTCTGTTTGAAATTATTTGCTCGTCTGAAATTTTTTTCTATTTCTAAACACAATAAGATAACACTTTCACTAGGATAACTTAATCCTCCCCTTGGTTTTTTGTGATTAATGAGTTAAAAAAATCCTCCTCATTCCCAAATAAATGTTGCACACAAGTTTCGCATTTTGTTTTACTACCTAACTTAAATGCCACAAAACCTGCTATGTATTTTACTATTTCTGTGGCATATAATGACAAAGAATTATATTCCATTGCATAGGCATGATCATTTAAAAAATTTAGGAAAACTTGCTCATCTTCAGCGACATAGTCTCTCTGTGGTACACTCTCATTTATAATATCCTCTGGTCTTTTAGAATGTGCAACAACGTTCAAAATTTTAATGTCCTCTAAAGGCACACAATTTCCCGCTCCACGTTCCCGCACTTCCGCATGTATTAATATTTTTTTATATGCAGCGGTAAATTGTCTGCAGGTTGGATTATTGTTGTACCCACCATGTGATCTTATTGTACTGAAAAAAAGCTCAAGATGATCTTGGCTTAATTTATACATTGGAAGAAAGATCAAATTTGATCTATTTAATATATGATCCTCGTACAAATTTATTACGTTTTTTAACCCAACCAAAAAACCAACAAAACCTGCTCTTCTATTTGAATGGATCACAAGTGTTCCATCAACAAATTTTAACTTTAGAATATAATTGTGAAAACTATCAAAAAATAATGTAATATTGCCAATATTGCTAGAACAAACTGCCTGTTTGTAACCAGTTTCTGACAATTTTCTGGAATTCAAATCAAAATATCAAACGCATCGTTAATTTTTACAATAAAGTTAGCAGTTGCTGCACAGTTTTTAAATTGATCAAGTTTTAACTCATCTCGACAATATAATAGAGCATCAGCGACAGATTTGCTTAGAAGCTGTATGGCCAATTTGACCTTCATTTTTTGTTTAAAAAAACAAATATGCCTCTTGCGCAATTTATTGCCGAGATGGAGTCCTTCTTGTTCTTGAAGATGGTTTAAAGCTTCAACATAAGAAAAGTCTATCAATTCTCCGTTTGAATCAATAAACTTCTTTTTTTCCGCAAAACAACTGCGTATACATTTTATCATATGTGCTGGATCAGGGTGTGCAAAATATTTAACATTATTTACAGTAAAAATAGTCTTTAAATTACTGAAGTCACATCCTAAAGTGTTATACATACTAAAATTGGTCGGGCATCCATCAAATGTAACAGAGAGCACGATAATATCTAATTGTTGCAGTAACGTCAGGCACTGTTTGGTTAAAGCAGCTTTTTGTTCACTGTTAACACCGGCAACAAAAAAATAACCCAGAGGTAATTTCCATCCCTCATTTACACACACAAGCATAAACACTAATGCTTCTTTGGTCATTTGGGAACCGTCACCAAAGTCCGCACCACCCCCAAAATTCACATAGCCATGATACTTAATTCCATCATATTCCACATGCTGACGAATTGCTACTTCATCAAAAACTAATGAACAAATTAGTTGCTTATCAGAATTCTGAACTTTAATTTTTAGAAAATCAGAAGATTCAGTAGTAAAACCAGGTTGAGCGTTAATAGAAGAGTACCATTTGCATAAAGTTTTAGGATGAGGCAAGCAATTTTGAAATTTTTGTCTCACATATGTATACGCTTTAGGTGAAAAAAAATGTAGAGTTATTGCAAAAGCTCTAACAGACTTCTCATATTTCTTATTCACAGAGACATTTGTCGTCTTTTTGAAAAGACATGTTATAAGCTCCTTATTTTCACCAAAAGTATCAACGAGGAGATTTTCATGTTCAGACAACATCAAATTCTTTTGCCTAAGTTCTGTTGTCATCATCCTGAGACTATCTATTTTTTGTTTTTGACGCCAAGCACGTTTATGTAATTTCTTTATTTGGTCGCTCTTTAATTTGTTCAGTGCTTCCAAGTTAGAAATTTTTTTCTTCATAAATTTTTTGCGAGGGCTCTCAGCTGTGGAGAGTCCTGATGTAGATGCAACAACTGTTGGCTCCTCTTGTACTTTCTGCATAGGTTTGCTAATTACTTCAGTAAAATGTCGCACCTACAATAACAACATAAATTAATAAACTGTAATATTATAATTAATAAACTAACATATTTCAATCTTTCAACAACAATAGTTGGTATAGCACTCAATTGCAATCGAACCTTCAGATTTGAGGACCGATCAAATGATTCTGGACTGAAATGCTGTGAACACAGGACACTGTTTTTCGTTGGTTTCCAATCCTCTTTGGTAATAATTTTCAATCAAGCGTTTAATTTTCTCTCGTCTTGGGGAAAACTGAAAATTGTATTTTTTTATTATAGGCCAAATTAAGTTAAAACTAGTTTATTTTCACTCATAAAACACAAAAAAATCAATATTAAAACTTTGTAATTTTGTTCAAGAATTACCCACGCACGCCAATGAACCGGCTTGTCAATGTCAATGTCAACATAAACTCAAAATAATATTTTTGCCTGAATTTGAACCTAATTGAATTTTAAATAAAATAATAAACATTTAGCGATGAAACGTGATCCCTCGAGAAGTAGTCTTGGGTGTTTTCGAGCAGCCACACGCAGCACAACTCACCATGTTACACAAATGTTTTAGTTCTAAGTTCCTTTCAACTATCAACTATTAACTATCACTAAAGTCTTAAAAACTATATATACACTATACTCTACTCGATCCACCACAAAAATTACAAACTAAGGTCTTTAAATCACAAAAAAACACTCAAAAACCACTTGACAAACAAACGTCAGTCAAACGTGGTTGATAAAAATGGCCGACTTTGTTCCCCACCTGCCGTTCATAATCGGTAGCAAATGCTCCTTCCTCCCACTCTCTGTTCTAAGGTTTTACCACAAAATAAATGAATTAACGTCATGAGAATCATTGCATATTTTTCCAAAATTTCTGGCCAATACAAATTCATAATTGTTGGCACGTGCTTGCCGAATGAATTTATTGAAAGTTATCGAGCGAGTACGAACGAATTCGCGGATGATGTGATCTCATAGTTACATTTTTTAACGATAATCGAGCTTCGAGTTTATTAATAATAATTTGTTTTGTGGCTTGTGATTTTGTGTGAGCTTCGTCAAGACTACCGTAGAAAGGAATTAATTCCAATATTAAACACTCGAAAACTGTTTGGTAAAAAATTAGAAAAAATAGGGGTTCTTTTTTGGGATGACCTTACTGGGGCTATTGTTTGGAGGGAACGCTTGGTCGAGCTACGAGGGTACAATGATCGGAATGTTGTCAATTGCTTTACTGCTTTACTGACAATAGATAAATTACTTTAGAATTTCTTAAAAGTTACCTGCAACCATCTGACCTAATTCGGCTTGCAGTAAGTAAATACATGTTACGGTGTGCATTTTCTGTATTTTTAATGTAAAGTAAGTTTTAGTACCTTAAATAATTAGTGAATGTTTAATTATGAAGAAATGGGAAATATTACAAGTGGTTTAATGTGCTGAGATGAAGATGCTAATTTAATGCAATATTAAATGTCGATCAACAAAATGATCAGTTTCAACGACCATTTCTAAAAATGATAGAGGAAAGTCGCCTAATATGGGGAGTGTTTTTTAAAAGCACTAAAAAAAATATAGGAATTAGTCGTACAGTCATAAAATTTGGTAGCAGTAACCCATTTTTCTTAAAAAACGTAATATGACGAAAAAAGTTAAATTTTATATAAAATGCCCTCAATGTAGAGTGTTAAAAAAAATGGCACCTCCCCAAATTAGAAACCAGTGGTAGCTTAATATGGGGAGACAATAATTTCTATGTCCAATCGTATTCTCATAATTATTAAGATAAATGAATAGTCTAAAATATTTGTTTTAGATATGTATTATTAAAAAAACAAAAAGTACAGGGTGTCCCATCACTTGTGGCCACCCCCAAAATTGAGCTTTAATTGAAAGCTTTGTATTTGAAATTTGGTGCACGTATGACTCTGGTATAAGGCTAGAAATTTCCGGTTTTAAATGTTAATTGTCGGCGTTAGTTTTCGAGAGAAAAAATAAAAACTGATTTTTTATAAAAATACTATCTCCCAATTTCGTCAAATTTCACTTTTCAGGATCAGTATTATTGAGACAAAGTTGTCCAAAGTAAAAAAAAAATCCAAAAGCTGTAATTAACCTAAAATTCCCTTTTATTCTAATCTTAACAGTAAATGTAATGATTGACAACCGTAAAGATCCTCAATACGCTGTCCACAAACTTAAGTACGATTTAAATTGATGGCATTGTAAAAATTTGTCACTGTCGAGTGGAAGCCGGACGAAGTAAACGTCAGTAGTGTACCTAAATCGAAGCTTTTTTACTGAATTTATGGGGATTTTCTGATTCTGTGTGTGATAAATTCGCATGTAAGTAAATTTGTTGTAATTTTAATTTTTCCCACACTTTACCTTACCGAATGATTTTTTCAAACGTTTTTTCAGTGTAATAGCTATTAAACAAATTGTTTTTTAGTTTATTTCCGTTGGAACAAAAAGATACAACAAGAAAGGAACATGCGAACCAGTTGCTTCGATAACAGAAATTATAGTAACGAGTAAGGTAAAAAAAAAATTTGATTATCTTTTATACATTTAGTGTTATATCTATCTTATAACAAATTTTACTTTTTAGCGGATGTAAAGTTCTTTGTAAGAATTTAACAAAATACAAGTGTGCCTGAAGTACGTGGCTTTGCGGAAAGGAAATCTGCATAAAATGGAATGACACCACGACTTTTTGTTTATAGACGAAAGGTCATTATTGAAACATTCAAACTGGTCTATATTGGTAAATTTTTATAATAATATATCCGTGGTACAATGTAAACATTTTGTTTCTTTGTTTTTAGATTGATGTAGATTTTGGCAATTATTTCTTTGGAGAAAAAAAAATTATTTTTAAATGTTTTTTAAAAATATTTTTTAAATATAAACAAATCTGTTATAATAATATTTTTTAAATATTCAAAAAAAATATTTTAAAAATATTTCTTTGCTACTAAGGTAGTTTTATACTTATATTTGTATGTTTTATTGTTTAAAATATATAACAGACATCCTGTGATACTTAATTCTTGCGTTTCATTTTTCCTGGTTCTTGCAAATTATGCTACAAAACCTATAGTAAAAGTAACAGAAATAATAATAAAAAAGGATATGTGTAGCGGTAACTGTTCCTCTTTTTTGTCGCAAAATTTAGTCTCTAAAATAGTAATTTTTAGTACAAATTTTTTACTTTTTGCTGCAAACATTTGAAACACATTACTCTTTATTTCTGTAAATTTTGCAATGACTGCGTAGTACACTTTACTATAATATTTGTCGAAAGTCTCGCTATACACGTTAGTATTATATACCACAAATGTTGTAGTGAAAATAACAATAATTATTGCAAATGTAGCTACAACTTAGTTACTACAACTGTTATGAAAAAAATGATACAATTTGTAGCTAGTCGTATTTTTAATACAATTTGTGGTATAAATTTTTACATTTGTAGTTTTATTTACTACTTTTTTTTTCAGTGTATACGTATAATTTTATGCTGAATTCTATTCTGTAAAAAAAGGGGGGTTGCCATTTAAAAAAGTACCTTTCTGGCGCCCCGCTTTTTTGGGACACTCTGTATACTAGAACATATTTTAAGAATGTGCATTTCCACGTACTAAGTGGCCATCCTGTATATATTACATACAACACCTTCTCCTACTTACTTTGTGGATTTCAATTATTTGCGATCAGACAATTCGATACGAGCATGCGTGTCCCAAAAGTATGCGCAAGCCCCGAAAGGTTAAGTTAGATAATCATAGTTTTTTCAAGGCATTAAGTTAATTATCATACCGTTATAATACATTAATTAAAGATATAAACTTTGGGCAGGAACAACCAGATTAGGATACATCGAATGGTTTGAGGCTTATCAGGGTTCTTAAACGGTTCTGGATCCAAAATATAAACACCTTGGTTTAGGAGCAAATGTTGTTTTAAATTTTTGCGATGTTTTGACGCAAAGGAAGGGCAACTTGAATTTTCACATATTCTTCGACAATTTTTTTACGTCGGTTCCACTTCTCACCGAACTGAGCAGCCGAGGACTAAAGGGCACAGGAACTGTCAGAGAGAATAGGGTTTCCAACTGTCCAATAAGCCATAGTAAAACGTTGAAGAAAAAAGAAAGAGGTGTTTTGAATATGCGTCTGTCGAAGATGAAAATATTCCGATTTGTAAATGGCAAGACAATAGCGTCGTAACTATGGCTTCAAACAATAGCTCCGTACATCCACTTGTAAAGGTAGAAAGATATTCACAAAAAGAAAAAAAGAGGATAACCATAGATCAACCAAGGCTAATCAAGCTTTATAATGAGAATATGGGTGGCGTCGATCGTGCAGATCAGAACATAAGTTTATATCGGACTTCAATTAGGGGCAAAAAATGGTATTTTCCATTGTTTTGCCAATGCCTAGACATGGCGCTACAAAATGCTTGGCAGCTCCAAAAGCAGAATGGTGGCCGATATAATCATTTGGCATTTAGACGATCGATTGCTCAGGGGCTGCTTGAAGCCTATAAAAAGAAATCCAAAAGTGGTCCTGCTCGTATAAGTGCCAATTTGCATGAACATACTATTGATCATATAATAGTTTATCAAGAGAAACAACGGAAATGTGCTGTCTGCCATAAAAAATGTAATTTTTTTTGTAAAAAATGTGATTTAGGCTTGCATCCTAAAGAATGCTTTTACATGTATCATTCGAAATAAATGTTTGTTTCAATAAATGAAATATGTGAATCAATGTGTTTTCGTAATACAATAAAATGTGGTTGAAAAGAATAGCAGTATGACATACCAGGGTCCTTTAAAAAGGACGGCAATTATTTCGAAAAGGAAAAAATATATAAATAAATAGTATTAATAAAGTTTGTTTTAAATGTAATTTTACTGATAAAATGCCACCATATTTAATTTTAGGTGAAAACAAAGTTTTGGTAATATCTGGGTTAAGTTAATTATCATACCTTTATAATACATTAATTAAAGAGATGTAATGTATAATGTATAGATACGTGTTTTTTGTGTAATAAATTTACATAAACTATTTCAACTTCGACGAGGTCCTTCTACTTTTTTTTCAATGTCATCATAATCTATTTATATTTGGTACGATCAGTTTTTTTGTTGTTTTTAGCGTTATTCGACGATTCCTGTCCAACGCTTAAGTAAGTAACATAAATTCAGGTGTCTAAAAAACTAATATGAATTTTAAATGTAAAAAATATTCGAACATATTATGATTACCACAAAAAAACAGGCCTGAAACCAATTCATATTTCTTCTTTTATCAAATCCAACAAAAAGATGTTTTGTAGTTAATGTTACAGAATTGTTACTGCGTAAATTATCTGCCTCAAAGATCTTCATTTATGTTATGTACTACTGTCTACTACTATTAATTCAGGTGTTACAAACAAGAGAATGGCCGAGTTAATTCAGATGTCAATCAAAATTTAAAATTTTGGAACAGTTGGAAAAAAAATGGCATAAAAATAGTGGCAGCTCCAACGCCCGTTCTATGCTTCTGTTTAAACGACTGACAAACCATTTCTTCGTGGAGATCGGAAGCATGTTCTAACGTATCCTTTGAATTCATTGAAAATGATGAACATGTTGAACTCTCTCCATCACAGCTGCAACTGGAAGCATCAAATAATATGTCAGTTGTATTAACAATGTTGTGCAACAATGTGTTAAATTCTGTTGCACAACGTGTAATTATTAAATTTCTTTTCAATGAAAATGTAAAAGCTATTACTGATATTCATCAGAGACTTCATAAACAGGATGGTCGTGTCGCATGTTGCTCGTCCAGCGTCTGCTGTAAATCTAGGGACGCTATTGGACCAATTTACGTCGTTTTATATTTTTAAATTATTTTATGCGTAATTAAAATTTGTGTTTTTGTTTTCCTGAACTCACAAAATTTTTTTTTTTTTAAATTATCAATTAATTTCATTTAATAATTGCCACATAAAACATTACGCAAATGTTTTCATTTTATAAATTCATTCCACAAAACTTTAGTTCTCGTATCAGATATTTAATAAGATTTAATCAAAAAGTACAAGATATTTTTTTCTACTTTGCGTTCGTACTGAGGTTATTACGACAAAAAAGGTGCTATAACAAAAATACTAAAAACGGTGTAATTTATCCCGACTACTTTACAACCTTACTTGGATATAATGAAATTAAACATAAATCAAGTGGAAAAAGATATAAATTACTACGAAATAAAAGATTTTAGAATCACAATGATAACTTTATTAGAAATTAAAAGAAATTACATTTTTATATAGGAGTATCATTTACCAACACAGTTTATTCACCGGAGGCATTATTCGCTCTATATTACAGCAACACAATAAAATATAAAAAACAATATAATAGTATATTATTTAACGAGCACATAATGTAGACTATTATTAACGAAAATGAAAGTTTGCATATACGAGTCAAAGACGAGTATTTGGCAAACATCTGAATTCATAAAAGCCATTATGTGCTAGATAAAATACGATGATTTATCTACAATCAAATTTACCATTACGTAATCCGTAATCAAAATTTCATTCCTCAATCCCTTTTAAAGCAAAACGGTCATTAAGAACAGCAGAAAAGACCATACTACGTAGAATTGCCCGAAATACTTTATTTGATCAACAAGGAAGTTAAAAATAAGTAGAACGTGCAAAGGAGAAAACATAAAAGCATTGACGCATGAAACGAAAAAAAAGCATGGAATCGGCATTGAAAGAATCGGACTGAATAGAATTGTAAGAATCGGAAAAATAAATTACATTTGGGCAAGAAAAGTGTAGAAAGTCCGAGAAAACGATGGGGGGGGGTCATTTAGAACCCGTTTGAAAAAAAAAGAAGTGAGGCATTATCGAAGAAGAACAGGCTATAAGCTTAGCTAGAAGAAGGAAGAAGAAGAAGATACTGAACACAATACCATTGCCTTGCGAGGAGAGATGGTTATAATTTTACTACGATATTATTGTCGCTCGGAATTAAACCCAGCACATTATTTGCTTACGGAGCCGCGCACAAAATGCTCATTCTATCGCGTGCGTAGACAACCAGCATTGCGCCGCGATTAATAATGACTATAAAACTGAATGGGCGTGACCCGTGAATAATAAGTCTTGTTATGTATCCATGGCTACCATATGAAATGAACGTATTATGTCATGATTGTAGATAATAGTTATTTATGTACCAAGTCAGTAAACTGATTCTTTATCGAACTAGTCTGAGATTATGATCCGAGCGAGCAAAGCGAGTAACAGACGAGTTCGATAAAGGTACTTTACTGAAGTGGTTCATACAAAATTTTATCGCCAACCGTAAAAATTTATAATTTAAAAAAATGGAGATATAACTTTACACATTTTATTATGACAAAGTAAACAGCGAATACAAAACAAATCTACTTATTAGTTGTATTAAACGTGAACGTACACTATTGGACAAATTAAATGAGACACGGCGTTCGAGCGCTCGCAGGCGGTTTTGCAAGGGTGTTTGGATGGTTGTCTACAAATTTGAAGGCAGTACTCAGTAAAATTGTCAGGGCCCCAACAAAAATAAAAAAATTAAGGAAACAATTCAAACGGTGGGCGCGTTCAGGAAAGTTGACGTATATTGGAGAAAATCGTTCGTCTCCGAAATAAAAGTTTGGAAATTTGTTAAAATGTTTACGGAAACGACTTTATATAATTAGTTCTTACGCATAGTTTATGAATAAAAATGTTTTAAATAAATTTTCATCAACTTTAAAAAATAATTTTTAACTTTTAACTAGAAACATTATATTTATATTCTAAGCATTTTTTTCTAATTCTGTAAAATTTAATAAAAAGATGTGCCTCTGTTTTTATTAGTATAGCAAACACACTGTTTCAAACAGATATCACTGGCGTTAATAATGTTTTCATTTGTTGGGAGAATATTTTGGAACTGGTCCGAATTTGAATACGAAATATGTTAAATTCAAATTTATTAAATTCGAAAATTAATTCGCCGTTCAACGAAATTATTTAATTTAATTATTTAATTTAATTTAATTATTTAATTAGTAAAATGCAATTAAAAAGTTCATTGAAATTTAATTGCCACACAAACCTAAATTTTACTTTCCGTGAAAATAAAAATCAAACTTTACAAAATTTTGGGGACAACTCTAAAAATTAACAATTTTGTAAAATCCGGCGCTACAAATAAATAATCAAAATACACGTTATTAATCTGAAAATATTTGACGGCAACATTTGACAAAAATGAATATCTAAGTACTTGAAAACCGGTTGTTCTGCAGGTAGGGCGAGCGATACACCCTTGGCAGTTACGAGGAAATGGATTTGTGTGACAAATACATAGTTCTGACCGGTTGAAAATACTACGTTGAAATGAAAAATTATTGAGTTTTGAAAAAAATCCAAAAACGGGTTAATTTTTAAATTTAATTTCACATCTTTATTTTGTAGACAATTTCTATGTATGAAGATAAATGAACAACGCAAGATTTCTTACAATTTAGTAACATTTTTTTTTAGATTTTGCAGAAAAAATTGTAGGTATTGATGACTTTTGAAAACAATTGATGCTTTTAAATTTTAACTGACGTTTTCAAAACTGCAATTAACTAATTTGAATTACAATTGATGATTTTAAAAAACAATTGTAATTCAGAAAATGTCAATTTTAAATAAATGGAAAATTAGATTCTTGCGGTTTCTTTAGAAAACCGGTATTTGAGGGCGCTTCAATTGTTTGGTTCGTGGAAGTTAAATGTTTCCTTTCAAAGAACGACCAAAATGCCATTTGAAAACAATTTGCTGTTTGATTAAAGATGACAAATTACAATTATTAGGTACTTTTAAATTTAATGGCGAGTAAATATTTTAAAAAGAAATTTGTATGATCTGGTTTTATGTAGATACTGATGTTGATTTGGAAGTAATAAGAATTCAAAAAAATAAAGAATTTTCGGATAATTGCATATTGCTGGTACTTTTTAATAAATTATTTATCATAGCCAAATAGATGCGTATGAACTAACTAAGTTGGTTAGCTGCGTTTAGGGTTTTGGCCACGTAGGACCGTGTGAATATTGCATAGAGAGAGTGTAGTAGTATAATGAGGAATAATACACCAACGTCTGATCACAATCAAGAATCATAACTAACTACCTTTAAAAAAAATGTAACTCCAGCCAGGTCCAAAACATTCCAATATTGCTCTTATTTGTTTTTTATAAAAATGTATCTCAATTCAAAAAAGATCATGTAGCCCTAATATTCCTTCGAAGTACACAGTAATATTAGGACAGTCGGTAGAATTGTTCGATGCGTCTGTTCACAAACAATTATAAAAAATATCGTAGGTAATAAAACCATTGACTGAGCTCACCGCCGTTATCGGCACAGACCATAATATAAATAATATTTATCAAGAAGTTGATGACTTATGAGCATAAGAAAAATGGGGATACGCACTGTTTCTTTGCACGATTGAAAATATGTTTCTGGCCTAATGATACAAATAACTATTGTAGCCTGTTACGGGATTAATTGTAGCAGGTGTATCTATTGTTTTACAATGATGCACTTTGGCAGACATTTTGCTAAAGGCTTACACAACAATAACTCTTCATCATTATTTATGTTCTGTACTCGTGAAGTTGAATATTAAGCATTTGAAAGTGTGCGTTATTTCAAAAGTTAATAATTTTTTACAATTAGGTGAAGAGTTATTGTAGAAGAGATGCTGTAGTTTACAATGGCACAAAAAAAAATCAGAAATATTAAAAATAAAGGCTGTAGAGCAAATCCAGAAACCCTTAAAAACGACACTATTTTCAACGTTCGGCTTCCTCTTAAAAAAACTTGCCAAAAACACTTCCACTTCTACAAACTGATAAACAGGTGCATTCGTTTCAAGGCTACCCTTGAAACGAATGCAATTCGGCAATTCGGGGAAGTACTCCATCTATCACATCTTTTTTTTTCAACGTCCGCCTCGCAAGAGTTTTGTTTACACGTTATAGCAAGCTACACTAGTTCGAAGAAAATGCGCTCTCTCTGCGCAATATTCACACGGTCCTACGTAAGCCTCTTAAATTGCCAGTCTTCAAATATTATTTGGACAAGATGGGTAGAGGAAAATCGCAAAAAGATGTGTCGCAGCAAACCCTTTATAAAAAACAAATAAGAGCAATATTGGAATGTTTTGGACCTGGCTGGGGTTACATTTTTTTTAAAGGAAGTTAGTTATGATTCTTGATTGTGATCAGACGTTGATGTATTATTCCTCATTATACTACTACATTTTGATATGAAAGTAGAATATATCTTGAAGAGAAACGACTTTTGGATTTCAAAAATGAAAGAAAAACTATGCAGTTTCTATTTGGAATGTAGTTTAGTTAGTAGTTAGTTGACAACCGCGCAGCTCATCCAGAAGTTAAAATTTTGGATTGCATCAAGTTAGTCTTTATGCCACCAAATACCAGTTCCACATTACTGTATTATTTTATTGGATTGGGTTCACAACTTATTTGAAAGTGTTATATCGATATTTGTTTAAATTTTTCTTACTCGTTTGCGTTGCACGCGTCCCTTCTCAAAATTCACTTTTCGGACGATGTCATTTTCGGAACTTGGTAACAAATACAGAGTGATAAAATAAAGGTGCCTGTTACTAAATTGTAAGAAATCTTGCGCTGTTCATTTATCTTCATACATAGAAATTGTCTACAAAATAAAGATGTGAAATTAAATTTAAAAATTAACCCGTTTTTGGATTTTTTTCAAAACTCAACAATTTTTCATTTCAACGATAGTATTTTCAACCGGTCACACAAATCCATTTCCTCGTAACTGCTAAGGGTGCATCGCCCTACCTACAAAACAACCGGTTTTCAAATAGATATTCATTTTTGGCAAATGTTGCCGTCAAATATTTTCAGGTTGATAACTTGTATTTTGATTATTTATTTGTAGCGCCGGATTTTACAAAATTGTTAATTTTTAGAGTTGTCCCCAAAATTTTGTAAAGTTTGATTTTTATTTTCAGGGAAAGTAAAATTTAGGTTTGTGTGGCAATTAAATTTCAATGAACTTTTTAATTGCATTTTACTAATTAAATAATTAAATAAAATAAAATAATTAAATTAAATAATTTCGTTGAACGGCAAATTAATTTTCGAATTTAATAAATTTGAATTCAACATATTTCGTATTCAAATTCGGACCAGTTCCAAGATATTCTCACAACAAATGAAAACATTATTAACGCCAGCGATATCTGTTTAAAACAGTGTGTTTGCTATCTCACCAACAAAAATTTACGAAGTTAAAAATTATTTTTTAAAGTTGATGAAAATTTGTTTAAAACATTTTTATTCATAAACTATGCATAAGAACTAATTATATAAAGTCGTTTCCGTAAACATTTTAACAAATTTCCAAACTTTTATTTCGGATACGAACGATTTTCTCCAATATACGTCAACTTTCCTGAACGCGCCCACCGTTTGAATTGTTTCCTTAATTTTTTTATTTTTGATGGGGCCCTGACAATTTTACTGAGTACTGCCTTCAAATTTGTAGACAACCATCCAAACACCCTTGCAAAACCGCCTGCGAGCGCTCGAACGCCGTGTCTCATTTAATTTGTCCAATAGTGTACACCCTGACGCATTATAAAAATTAATTCCTGAAGTCGAAGGAGATTCAATTGAAAATGTTTGAGGATTATAATAATTTGTAAATCTTTATTTGAATTGTCATTGGTAACAACTATGTTGTCAGTTTAATTTTCACCTAAAATCGTCTTTGCGATTTTTGTTTTATTGAGCACAGATTCCTCAACATAAGACTCTGCAATCGTGTCGCTTTTCCACCCTCCATGGCGTTTTAAATTTTCCTTTACCGCCTGCGTTGGCAAAAAGAGCGGCGGACGTTCGGTGAAAACAATGTCCCGTATAAAGCGATGGTTCTGGCAAATGCAGATAGTTGGCAATTTTGCTTGCTACCCTTTCAAAAGTATGGATTCCAACTGGCTGGACTGTGCATTTACCATTTCTATAAGCTAGGAAAAATCGATCGTGGGGCGTCTGCTTAAATAATTCTATGGATTTTACTTTTCCTTCAAACTCTGAAGTGATTACAAATAGTCGAGACTTGTTGGTCTTTGTTTTAGGTATATGAACAATCAGAATTGTTTCTTTGTGCTCTATGTCACTTACTTTCAAATTCAAAAGTTCTTCATTACGTAAACCTCCAGCACAACACAAATCTAAAATAATTACTACATTTACTTATATCAAATTGGTTTTTCAAAAGTTGGCATAAATTAACTTCATCATTAAGTACATTTCATCCGGTGCATTTAGTAAAAATTCAAGTATTTCTTTTTGTGAAAGGGTTTTGGACTTTTTTGGAATATGATTTCTTCCTTTTTGTTTTAAAAAAGCCATAAGCTTTTTGTATTTACTAATATCAACGTCATTTTTTGCTGAAAGGGTTGCTTTTACCATGGAATAATATGACCACATCGAAGAAGGAGAATACTCTTTCGATAAATCGAAAAAATACGCCAGTAAAACGTTTTCACTATATTTTTTAATTTCGTGTTTCTTGCACCACTCCATGAATATGTCATACTGGCGATTGTATTTTCCGAGTGATTTTTGAGGCAGAATTTCCAAAGACGTCTCTAACGACTTCTTCTGAATTTCAGGCGGCGTGCACTGAAGGTCTTCTTCCATTATTTTCTACAAATAATTCGCCACAAAACTTTTATTGCTGGAGCTGTCACAGTGACAAACAATTTCTGTTTAATGTCATCCAGTGGTTATTTTGATAAATATCTGCGGCAGGTAAAATGCTTGATTTGTACAGTAGGATAAAGTGTTTGTTTACTTCCAAAAAACGCTATGGTAATGCATGGCTCTATTGACGGTTGGCGATAATAGTATATTACATACCGAGGCGGAAAGTATTCCATTTTTGTCGAGAGAAGTATAGTTTACCGAAAGGCGTAGCCTTGAGGTGAACTAGTTCTCGAGACACAGGAATGGTACTTTCGTCGAGGTATGTATACTATTTTATTCGCAATCAATAAAACTTAAAAATAATATTATCGTTTATTTCGGTCAAATATTAACACTTAGTAGGCGCTGCACGACTGACATTTCATTAAATTGCTTAATAAAAGTCACACCAAATTTGTATTTGCTGTTTCTTTAACAAACAAAATGTCTGATAGTGAAATAGAGTGTACTCCCCCCGAATTGCGGGAATCCGCGCAAAACTTAAAACTCAATCTCTTACCTGAGAAAAGTAAACTGTGATACGAAAAAACATACAGAAATTTTCGCGACTGGTGCTTTAAAAAGGGGGTCCAAAAGTACGTTTCTGAGAGCATTATACTCGCTTATTTTGGTGACTTGGCTAAGACTCAAAAACCATCCTCCATGTGGTCTCATTATTCTATGTTGAAGAGTACTGTCAACTTTAACGACAATGTTGACATTTCGAAATATATGTTAATTTGACATTTGTAGTTTAAATCGATAGTAACGCCCTCACAGGTTGGTTATGGGTTTTTTTCTGACCGATTACGCCTTATAACTGACTTCTTTTTTAATATTTCTGACTGGCTGAAGTGTATTCATGAAATCGCTCACTTTCCAACTTTTAAAGAGTTAGAAAAGTAGTATGTTACTAACTGATTGTGAATAAAATACATTACTTATGCACAAACACTCAAATTGAGTTATACATACTAAATGAAATTTTAACATACCTACATAATACTTCCCATTAAGCGATACAATAATCATTGATTTACAATCACATTAAATTATTTTGAAACGATTAAGCAACTAAAAAACATGTACTCAATAAACAAACAAATAATATATGCTAAATGGTTTAGCAGTCCTGCATAATAATGCTTAAAATGTGATATATTACGCTCACTAAAAATGTCGTTATTCAGTTAATATTCTTGGGAGTGTTAAATTAAATATATGATTATTACAATACCAATATATTTAAAACAACGATATATTTCCTAATAGGTATGTATGAGAAGCTTAGTATACATGAATTTTATTATACTTCTATTAATTATTGTGATAATTCGATCAGGTAACTTTAACAAACATTTACAATAATTCAGTCATACTCAACAATACTTCTATGATAATTAGGCGGTATATTTTATTCTTATGTAGACCGCGGAAGAGTCAAGGCAGATGAGGAAGCAGTAGAGGATGAAGAAGAAGAACAAGAAGAAGAAGAACAAAAAAGTTCACAATATTTCGCTGCACCATACGCATAATAATAACATTTTGTAGATGTTTCCTTCATTCGTTTTTTCGTCATTAAAAATTCTTTTGATTTTTTAATCGCACCAGTAGCTTGTAGTATATCGACTTCTGTTTCGGCTTTGTGATCAAACGAAAATACTGTATTAATTTTCTCTTTTATTTCTTTGGCCAGTGTGTTAATTTCATAATTTCTACTCCCAATAAAGTTGTTCAAAATCTGCTCAAATATGGCTAAAACTTCTGGTTGATGTAGATGATTCTTATCCGACTGGAAATGTTGTAATAATTTTGTTAAACCTTTTTCATTATAAGTAATCAGTGACATCCAATAAGCGAAGTATCCATATCTGCCATTGTGTAAGTTTGATTGAAATTTCAACCACAAACGATCAACGAGATAATCGTTTTGTTCAGTTTCTTCAATAAGGCTAATCAAAAACCTGGAAAAATCAACGTACTAAAACATCAAATAAATGGTAAAACTTACTTCATAATTATATGTAAATCATTTTCTTGCAAATCTATTAAATCGAAGAAACGCCAACAAATATCTGGCAGCACATTACAAAAATGTTGGTCTTTCAGTGATAATTGCGTGAAAAACTGTTCACTTAAATCGCGCAATGGTTTTTCTGTATCAACCAAGCATTTAGCCATACCTAAGAAATACTTATATGGGCAAAGCATGTCGTTTAATATCAAATATGCGAGCACAAGGAAAGCTGTATAGCGTACTTCAAAAACAGAATCTTGCAGTGTCCAATATACTGCACGTGCCCAAAATTTGACCACATGCAAAAAAAAATTAGGACGATCAAAGCAATGGGAGAATATTGTGCATTTTTTTAATACGTTTGAAATAAATTCAGGATCAAAGTCTTCAACTTGAGTTCCTATTAGTGTGATGTCATCAGCCTACAATCAAATTATATTACGATAATAATATTACATAAAATTGTAGGTAAACTACAACAAACTCACAGAACTAACAGCGGTACTGGACTTTCTTGCAACACTGTCACTTGCTGAATAAACGTTCCCAACATTCCTGTTACCATTATTTTGATTTTTTGTATTATTTATGTTATTACGGAGTTTCAATAGTTTTAAGAATCGAAGATGTTCCAAGACAATTTTTCCCAAAATAATATTGCAGTGCACAATAATGTACGGTTCAATATTAGGTGCGTTTTGTAATGTAACTGAAACTCTTTCGATGAAATCTTTACATAGTAAATCTGGCTTTGAGCACATTGTATAAATGAAATGGACAGCTGTTGATATTGTTGAGAGATACAATGGACGTTTAACGTGAAAATTATTAATTAGGATCTGAATTAAATTGGCCCAAAGTGAATCTTCAAGTTTAATCTTCTTAGATTTAGCCAACGTCAAAAATGTACAAACCGCTTGCACTAACAACAAATTGCGTTGTCCTCTTTCGCCAAAACCTATTCGTGCTACCAGTTTTATATTTCTTGTGATGATCGTTCGTCTTCCAACAGCAGCCATTGACAACAAACAAACAGCATAAATGGAATCATTATCAGAAACGTCACTCTTTTTAGTAAAAAAATCCCATAAAAGATCAATGATATCGTTATCAATAATTCCCTTTGCAACTGCTTGAGAGATGATTAATTTTAGATCATAAAGATTTTCGATTGACTTTGTCAGATTTATAAGATTTCTAACTACTATAGATGGGCGGTCACTCATCGAAGATTTAGTCGTCAAGTACATGGTTTTGAAAGCTTCCATTACAGCATCCTTTCGTAGTTGGTCATTGGAATGCATCAGTTTAAGCATAACTAATAGAAATTAATAAATTCAATTAATAGAATTAAGATTACTTTAATTTTCCGACTTATCATTGAAATTGAAATTTATAACTACCTGAAAATCCATCAGATGCATTGTCAACGTTAAATTGATACGCCATTAAAAAGAAAATAATCGCCTCTTGCATGGCATAAACACAAGGTGATGCTATCAAATCTTTCATTGGTTCAATAGCATTATCGATAAGTTTCAAAAACTCTAGACCGTTATCTATCCAATCATGTTGATCCTTAAGCGATAGAATCAGTTGTTCACTTTCAGACATAAAAAAGTAAAACTTAACATCAACTCAAACAAGACGCTTTCTAAATTACCACTCATTAATCTCAGCTAACAGTTTCTTTGAATGCAATGGCTCGCAATCTTCTACGAATATATTTAGTTCCTGTTGGAGCGTCATCACTTCATTTAATTCCGGTTTAAGTTCAAGTTTGAGTTGAACTTTCCATGAATGCAAATCGTCGGCAAAAAAATTGAGAGCCACAAATGCGGTGACACAATATGCTGCGCTTGTCTGAACGTCAGTAAACTCATCTCGCAGAAAACCAATAGCCTTCCTTAAAATTGAATTTTGCTCATAGACGGGCAAGAGAATTTTAGTTATCAATTGCGTCCAATGTCGAAGTAGGTTTAATCGAACTTGTACAGTGGCATTATCGAAGTTTTCTTTCATAAAGCTTAAATAATTGTTAAGGCGATGCCTTTCTTCTCTTGTGAGATTGTCTTTGCTTAAAGCATTCACGTTCAAGTGGGAATTTCGCGAAACGTTCGACTGGAAAGTACCATATTATAAACAAATTTTGGAAACCAAAAATAAACTTACGTCAGCAAAATACAGATTCAAATCTATAGTTTCTCGAATCATTAATGAGGGCATCAATTTCGTCATTTCCATAAGAACAAGCGTACAACATTTATATCCTTGACAATCATTAAAGTTTTTTGGCTGGAATTTCTTCAGTTCGATCACCACTTCTCTCACGATCCTCTTGCAATTGTAGTTTTCAACCAAAAACCGAATACATTCAGGAATGATTAATGTAAGATGTTCGCATACATTTATTAATTGTACTATTTCATGTGAAAATATTGTACTGTAGTTATAGTGATTTATTAATGTGCCAATAAAATCAAAAACCTCCGATTGTAACTCCTCTTCTGTTATAATAAACGGCAATGCAAGATATTGATAACACATCTTAATTGCCATACTGGAAATGATCGCATAGTACATTGTATTTTTTATAATAAGTAAACTTACCTCACAAAAGAATCATTAATTAGTAAATTCCAAAAATTATCGATTTGTTCCTGAAATATATCATGAATTGATAGCACTACCAATGTTCGATTAACCGAAGCGAACGCATCTCCATCGGGACTCATCGTGCGTTTGCCAAGTACCAGATTTATATTTTGTGATCTACTTTTTTCGATTTTGGCTTCAATTGCTATATTTATATTTACGAAAATAAATAACAACATTTTTATAATATTTTGATGTTTCAGTTTTGTCTTGTCATCCAAAATTTCAATATTTTCCAGTGCAATAGCAATCACCTTTTTTAAATCTTGAACCGATTGCAAAAGTATCTCTTGCGCTCTGGTAACCAAATTAATATGCAAGTCTGCGCTTTGGAGAATAATTGAATAAAAGCTATCAAAAGTTTTGATGATGAATTCAGGACCTTCGTCCTTGAACGATTGTTCCACATCTACAGCCATTAAAAAGTTTTTTACCACCAAAGGTACCTATTTAAGCAATTTAATTACAAACCTTGCAATTTTGATGGAACTTCTTTTACTTCAACCAGGTTTTGTACATAATAATGTTCAATGGTTTCAACCAATAGTTCTTCAATAGTTGAAGGTATCACAAAATTGAAATCTGCCATTTTTAATTTAAACTTCGCTAAACACAACAGCCGATAAAACTTTTTCTGGAACATTTAGAATATTTGTGTTATCAACCAGCAATTTAAATCAGTTTAGTTTTTACAAATTTAAATGCGAGACATTCAATTTGATTTAGCTATCTATTACTATAAAATGTCAGTAGAAACCTAAACAATTTATTCCTACATATATGATGTATCTGAATTGCTTAACCAAACTGATGAATAAGAGTTCCTGTAAACATGTGCCCAAAAGTGGTTCATCTAAAATTTACGCGCAAATTTCAAAATTGATACAACCAAATAACAAGGCTTTTATTTGAAGCCAAAAAGCTAAAAGAAAGGGTTTTGGTAATAATTTCGATGTTTCGTTTTTTACTACAAAATTTGGCAAATTATCCGTAGCATTAATATTTGCAATTTGATTCGTAAAAAAATTATTATTTTTTGAGTTAAATCAAATTTAAGATAAAGCACCAAACATTCTTTTATTTATTACTTTCCAACAATAGATAATGCGGTTTACCACCCCAACAACAGTTTATGATCGATATATCAAACTGGACGAGACAGCTTTTCAGATGTTGTCAGACCCGTTTTATTTGAGTTTTTTTAAATATTACCTTTCTGTTTCTTAGCAATTAAGTGACAGACATAAACCAACTTTTACACTTTCGGCATTTGTAATTTGCCTCGACGGCTTTATGCTAAAAAAAAATCCGAATCGAAGATGTCCAGTTAAGACTGGGATAATTGAGACAGAAAATGGTCTTGTATATCTTTCTTTCTTTAACGTATAGGTGTTGCCTACGTGAGTATTTTTTTATTGGCCATCTATGTCCAGCTAACTACACTAATATAAAATCGGTTTTGCCGCCAATAATATGGTATCACATATATTTGTCTATACCAGACCTACGTGGGGAAAAAGTATTTCTGCAAATAAACAAGTCTATTGTCAGTAACACTTTAAACGCCCCTTCAAGAAAAAAAATATCGGCAATAAAGTAATTAACACCATTCCAGTCAATTGTATTCGAAAAAACCCTTGCACATCTGGCATTTTTTTGAGTGCATGCTCGAGTGTATCGAATCAAATTTTGACCAGTGTTTCATATTTTTGTGCTGAATCTTGTGAAATCGTTTTCTGCGACAAATCTGTCTTTTTCAAGACAAAAACACAATTTTTACGTGTATTCGTGTATACGTGTAGAAAATGGGAAGAGAAACGCTCAAAAGTAGTCGTAAAAATAATAAAGCCGCTAGAGCCCAAAGGAAACGTTACATTGTTGAAGGTGATTGTAGGTCGATTTTAAATGACATTATTGACACTATATACACAATAAACCTAAATTATGTACTATGATGATTTTATGATGTTGATAGTTTGAGCTATTGTAAGTAACTGGTCTAATGTTTTGTATGGAAAACTTAAGCGACCCGCCACATATACCGGCGCCGGCACGGTTTGTGACATTTTTATTATGATTTGTGTGAGTATTCGGGGGCAGTTTTCTGAAACAGCATTCAAGAGGACAGCCGACCAGCGACAAATCATAATAAAAATGTCACAAACCGTGCCGGTGCCGGTATATATGGCGGGTCGCTAAGGGTCTTTTTGAGAGAGGGACACTTCAGGTACTTTTGTAACCCGGCTATGCCGCACATGTGCGCGTCCAAAAGCATTGTTCCAATAGCAATCCTGGGCGTCTTTGAATTTTAATAATTTAAATCTGTAAAATTACTCAAATTTTTTATACCAGTCTTATAATTGTCGGACCTCGTAATGCTTTACATTCTGTCACAAAATCCGGTATTTTTTTTAATTTTTCCTTCCTTTTGAATACTTAGAATTTTTTGACAAATTTAATTTTATTTGCTAGATACAGACAATGTAAATATGACTTACTTCCATTCTCTAATCTGTTACGGCACAGGAAAACTTGAGATTACTTAGACCCGGTATTTCAGTGCAGGGTAACCTTCAAAAAAAGTTAACCGGAGGTGAAAGCTAGGGTTACCGGTTGTTGGTAACCATAATTTTTGGTTTAACCCTCGACTGAAATACCGGGTTTTACTCGGCCAACGCTAATTTCACTCTCTTGTTTTCTCTCTCCAAAGAATATTCCCGCTTTGTTAACTTGCACGGTGTTTGAACAGTGACATCTGTTTAAAAATAGTTACAAAAATGCACAATTTACTGCATTGCTTTGATTTTATTTGCGACAACAGAAGGTTTTATTTTTTACGTCGCAAGTTTCTCAAAAAGTATAGAATATTTTTGAGCGCCGTTCTTTTTATCAGAAAGCAAATTTTCTATTCTCCGGGATGAGTTATTCTGGATCGAATTTGTTACGAAATAAATTAGTATTTACTTAAAACAAGAGTTAATATTAACGCTTACAATTCATTTGACATTTAACAAGGTATATCTACGTAAATCATTTTCTTATCGAATTGACAACAACTTACGACGTATAGTCAAGTATGTAGATTGAGAATAATTGTAAATTTGTCCAAAATATTCATTAATTATCAAAAAAATTGCAACAAAGTAGTAGCATGTTTTCCCTATATTGACGCACGTGAGCGACAGAGTACGCCTGATCCCCTTTCGAAGAAAATATCTCAGCCTTAAGTTCAAGTATACCCCCCCTAAAAAGAAACTGTAAGTTCAAAAATTTTGAAAAAAATCAGGTGTGTTGAAAAAATTAAAACATGTTTATACTCACAATTTTTTAAAGATCTGACTAGTCGTTTTGATTTTGCTTACGAAAAAGTCGGTTTTCGTAAGGTTTTTAGAGTGTATCTCGAAAACCATTAGTCAGATTTTCTTAATTTTTTTTTAAATAATAGTATTAATAGATAGTTATTACCCTTATCTTTTTTACAATTTTTGAACTTCCAGTTTTTTTTATAATTTTGTATAAACGTAGAAATGTTGCAATATCTTTTTATGTTTTTCAGTTATACTATAAAATAGCAATAATGGGGCAACTTTCCACCAACAGGTATAGTTAACAATGAAAAAAATTAATTTCCAAATTATTTTTTAATCTTAAAATCAAAAAGAAAATTCAAAATTATAAAGTCTAAGACGTGTCTGGAAAGTAGTGCCACTTGCGGTAGAAAAAATAAATAAAATAGATTCTCTACCATTAGACAGATGTCGCCATTAATTTTTGACGAGAAAGAAACCATTTTGTCTGCGGGTTGTAGCCAAGCTGTAGAAATTTTTGCGACAGCAATAAAATGCAGGGCAAGTCCCTTGTTTGTGATATTACAATGTTTCGATTTTTTTCTGAGAAACACTCTGGATGCGCACATGTAGCCCGGGTTAGAAAAGTACCTGAAGTGTCCCTCTCTCAAGAAGACCCTTAGCGTCCCGCCACACAGCCCGGCACCGGCACGGTTGTGACATTTTTATTATGATTTGTGTGAGTATTCGGGGGGTAGTTTTCTTAAAGACCGTTCGAGAGGACAATCGATCAGTGAAATAGTCTCGATGGGACTATTAGCAAAATTTCGAGTTCGGAATTCTATGAATTATTTGCAATCATGTAAATTTCAACAGGTTGACTTAATTGTTTATATTATTTAAACGATTATAATTGATTTTAATTTCCAATCATAAGATAAGTGTTTGCCGTTTGTTGACAATCTTTATTTTGACAGCGAATTAGTAATCAGCGACCTCTAAAATCCCTAGAATTATTAAATTTGCGTATTTCGTTACAATTTTGGTTGAAATAAATTGTCATCCTTGTTATTTCATAATTTGATCAGAATTGATATGTTAGTGGCAAAGTGCACACTTCCTCAACATCTCAACAAAATTAATTTTAAAATATTTTAACAATTATTAATAATATAATAATTATTATAATATTTAGATTTACTTTAAAATTGTAAATAAAAAAATTTCTTACCTTAAAGTGACGGCCAGTCTTTCTTCTGCAGTTATTGCAGCCCTCCATTGTGTATCTTGTTTTTTTATACTACTCTGAACTAAATGAAGGAGCTCATCAAATGAATTTATCGACATCCGATAATAGTCGAAAAATTTATCGGGATAAGCTCGTAATTTATTTCGTAATAAATAAAACTGGCTTTCCTTAATTCTCGTTTTATTCAAAGGATGTACCCAGTATCGACGAGTCGTTTTTTTTGGGACAGTAGAAAACTTATCGCAATTAATTCAATGTCGTCCATTTTTAAATATATTTCACGTCGGTCACAAATTTTTGTGAACTGTTTGCAGCCAAAAACAAATTTAATATATAAAGGAGATATTCGTCCTACATCGGATTTTACCGAAAATAAATGCATCGGCCTGTAATTACCGAAAAAAACTACACAAATTGATAAATCGACTTCGTGCCGATACTGACATTTTTATTTTTTAAGTGCCACAATCGTCCGTCACAGACTATCTCAATTTCAACATTTCAAAGTTACTTAAATTTTGTACCTGTAAGCGACAAAGTGCATAATAAATGTATTCTGTGAATGCCTAGATATTTTATGTAAACTTAAGAATTGTTAGATATTTTATTAAAAAAATACCTACTGTATTGAGTGAAAAGTTTTCCTTCTAGTTATGAGTTTTGTAGGAAAAGCTTTAACTGAATATAAATTTTTATAAAAAATCTAATAATTATTCAGCAGCGAAGTGTGCACTTTGCCACTAACATATCAATTCTGATCAAATTATGAAATAACAAGGATGACAATTTATTTCAACCAAAATTGTAACGAAATACACAAATTTAATAATTCTAGGGATTTTAGAGGTCGCTGATTACTAATTCGTTGTCAAAATAAAGATTGTCAACAAACGGCAAACACTTATCTTATGATTGGAAATTAAAATCAATTATAATCGTTTAAATAATATAAACAATTAAGTCAACCTGTTGAAATTTACATGATTGCAAATAATTCATAGAATTCCGAACTCGAAATTTTGCTAATAGTCCCATCGAGACTATTTCACTGATCGATTGTCCTCTCGAACGGTCTTTAAGAAAACCACCCCCCCCCCCCCGAATACTCACACAAATCATAATAAAAATGTCACAACCGTGCCGGTGCCGGGCTGTGTGGCGAGTCGCTTAAGTGTTCTATACAAAACATTAGACCAGTTACTTACAATAGCTCAAACTATCAACATCATAAAATCATCATAGTACATAATTGAGGTTTATTGTGTATATAGTGTCAATAAATTATACATTCGGAGAATCAAAGCAAAAAGAGAAACAGCCAGGCAATTCGGCCTATACATTTCACACTCTACGATTGATATTTGAGTAATAAATGCAATATTTATTAATGTGCACAAAATGCAGACAAACGCTGTATCGTACGATGAAAGTGCTTACAGAATGATTCATTTCAACATTTGTGCATAGGTTCGGCAAAATTATCATAACTTTTCTAAAAATCAATATATTTGGATGAAACTTTCAGATAAATGTCTATTACGGCCACCGAAATGTGCACGATTTTTTTTAGCAACTTGATTTTTGCTTCATATCATAGGAGTCCTAAAAAAATCAGCCAAATGTCAATATTATTTTATTTATGACAAATATTATTTCACGAAAGTCACTGGATAAAGCCAGCTTTAATCTACGGAAAATAGGGAAATTTGTGAAAACATTGTCAATAAAATGAACACCGCTTGGGAAGCATTTGAACAATTATTACTTCTTTGAAGATCAATTTATTAACGAAATTTTTGTATTATTTTAATTTATTGTAAAGGAGCGACGTCGTTGCTCAAAAAAACACTTCACAAGCGATGTTGAGAGAAGTAGGTTGAAATTTCGACTGGCGAGTGTCGGTAATTTACGATAGCCTTCAAATTGTGGTTATAAAGGAACTTCCCTTCTTTTATAGGGGTGACATTTAAAAACTTCCCGCAACGGCATATTTCTTGCCTTTCTGCTCGTATTTTCACATTTTTCAATGGTACATGACAAACGTGGCGTCTGCCTGTCGGGACTTGACTGCGTAGAGCATGTCATACTGTTAGGCGAGTTACGGTTCTACCCGCCTAAGTCCGATGACATACTGGCGCGGTTTCGGTTTGCGGTAGCAAGTGACCTTCATGCCGCTTTTCTGAAACACATTGATTCAAATGTGAGGTGTCACACTTGCCGTAATGTAAACAAGAACCGCGTCTTGTCGCGGTCAAGCGTTGCAGCGTGTTTACAAACAAAACGAAACCGCGTGTGTGACATCGATTTGCGGTTATAAACATTATAATCTTTGTTTATAAACGCAACCGCAAACCGCAAAGTATGACACCCCACTAACAGTATGACATGCTCTACGCAGTCCGACAGGCAGACGCCTTTCTGCTATCTACAATTTCCAAATAAAATGTTTTTAAATTAGCTAACATCTTGTTGACAAACGGTATATCTATTTTAATATTTTCTATGTGAAAATCGTCGGGTGTCCAAACAAAAAAATCACATGATTGTCGTTTTGATAAGTACAATTGGC
Source organism: Dascillus cervinus (assembly GCA_949768715.1). NCBI lineage: Eukaryota > Metazoa > Arthropoda > Insecta > Coleoptera > Dascillidae > Dascillus > Dascillus cervinus. Next base: position 29,248,417 of record OX458323.1, read on the forward strand.
ATTAGATTTGATAATAATTATGTTTGCGGTACAGACGTAATTTGTCAGTATCCACAACTTTTAGGTAACGGGTACGATTTTGGTTTGCCCAATGCCGCAATTTTGTTTTTCTTGCCGAGAACGGACATTTGACTTTAATTATTTTATCATTTCCAACTAAACCATCGTAAGAACGATGACTCCAACCCCCAACAACTATTACAGTACAACATCTGTTACATTTTCTATAGCTTCAGCATGATTATATTCATCACGTCTTGCTTCCGTAATAGCGTCGGTCCAACATTCGTTCCATACACAGCCCACTTGTACCTGATATTTCAAGAACGTACTTTTTGCAAGTCGCCGTATATCCAAAATGGTAGGTATAAAGTTTTTCTGCCGAAGCGTAATCTTTTCCAGTCGATAAATAGGACCAGATTGTTAAAAAAATTAAATTTTCACCATCATTTGACTATGGCTTAGTTTCTATTTTTCTTTGATGACAGCAATCAGTAAACTTGAAAATGTAGAATATGTCTCCCTTTTTATTTCTTTGTCAAATGCCAAGCACGCAGACGGTTTTATTATACATTGGTGATTTTCTAGTTTTCTAATTTCTGATATAAAATCCACTATATCAACAATACGCCTCCCAGGCAACTTATTGATATCGGTGTTATGTACCCGTTAAGTACCAGTTCAAAAAAACCCTAAATTGTTAATATTACTTTCGAAGAAATTTCCATTGTCAGTAAAGGAAGATCTATTGGCCATAAAATTAAATAGTTTTAACCGATGGAAGGTGTCCTTCCATGGGAACGGAATATTCACACATTCACATTCATTCGAGTAAACTGTAAGTCGCAACATCGACACGTCTGTGCAACATTTTTAAAATAAAACTTATATACTTTACTAAGAAACTGTGTTTGAAAATCGACAATCAGCGGCGGCACGTAACATCGGGATCGAATTGCCCTTATTTTTTCATATAAAATCAACGGTGATTCTGGTATTAGCTAAATATTTTTTGTCGATTTTGGTGTTCCTCTACAAAATTATTTTATTGTTAGGTGTGACAATAAATTGTTCTGAATCAAAAATAACGTAGTTCATTAATGTATGGAAATTCTTTACTTGAACACCTTGATGGAGATTCTAATAAAACTTCGGGCAATTCTACTAAAAGTAAAATTTCAGCTAAATACTTAATAATATTAAAAGTACATAGTTATTATAACTGGCTACTGCTCTCGTTTCACGAGCTACATATTGTAAAAACTAAGAACGTATTATTATTATTAGTCGAACTCATCCATAGTGATCATCTCTATAATGATTTTTTCTACAGTAACGCTGTTGTCAAGAGCGTGAATTTTTTCATGTTTTGCGTATAAAAATACCTCTATATTATGATGTTACGCCTCTATACAGTGATTATTCTTTAAGAAAGGTTTACCAAAATTCTCGGGGAACGGAATTTTCGGTAATAGAAAACACAATAAACATCTGTTATTTCTCAAATTTCGACTACCTGTAAAATCCTTAGAAGAATTTCTTCGAAATTCCTTACTTATGGGAATTTCATTTTTAAAAATACTGCTGTGCAATCAACTTTGGACAGATTTTTTCATCAATAAGTACACGTTACGTAAATACCTACAACTTCAAACACTTTACCAACACAAATCGTTGAATATTAAATTTGTGCAAATTCAAAATTGGAAATGATAAATTTTTTTGATGGCTTACTAGCGCCTCTCATGAGGAGTAGAAAAAAGAATTTAATGAAGAAGAATTATTTTGAAACTGTAAAAGTGACAATCAGTAGTGGTCATCTGTACTATAGTGTTCAGCGCCAGCTGGACGAGGGTTAATGGTACTAACTCACCGTATACTTGAAGCTGGAATTATAAACTAGTCCGCTGCAGTTGCCGCAACTCCGCTGCTGTTGCAGTACCGCAACCGCAGCAGTTGGGATAATTTTGGGAATTATAAACTTTTCGTCGTCGAGCGTCACAATTTCTGCACATGCGCTCTGATGGTCACAGCTGATCTGGTAATATTGCGATATTGAGCAATATGGATAATGAAAATAGAGTTTTGGTAATTTCTGGGTTGTTATTGTGTTCATATTTAATTTAAAAAAAGAATGACCGAAAAATACGCAAGTATAAAGGAAGACCTATTAATATAAAAAGAATAACTGAAGGCAGGTCTTCGTAAAAATGAAAGCTGAAGATTCCAAGCAATTCATTTTCACGCTTTAATAAGTAATACGATAAATAATAAAGCCTAGTAATTTCTAAACACATCAAATGGAAAAACCACGCTGCTTTGAAGAGGTTATATTTATGAAACCAAAGATTAGATTCGTACCACGTGATACCGTCGACTGAAATGCTGGCTTCTAATTGGCTTGACGTTCGTAAAATCCGCAACGGCAACGGCAGAAGTTAAAAGTTGGGCATCTTGCTGCGGATCGCTGCGGACTGGCTGCGGCAACAGCTGCTGTTGCGGAAGTTTATAAACGACAACAGGGGACTGCAATGCTTCATGTCGGTACAGTTGCGTCAACAGCTGCGGCAACTGCAGCGGACTAGTTTATAATTCCAGCTTTAATCTTAAAGGAACTTTTGCGGCATTCCAGCAGCGTCTTTGTGGGAGAGGAACTTTTAAACGGAATACTGTTGATGGTGGGGTTCAAAAAAACGCCAGAACGCCGGACTTTGAAAGAAAATGTACTCGATAGAATTGTAGAGAATCCTAGAAACATAACGAGGAAATTATCCTTAAAAATATATAATTGCTTCGCCTAGTACGGTATAGAGAGTTCTGCATGAACAGCTGCTGTACCTATACCACATTCAGCGAGTGTAGAGTCTTAGTGAAACTGATTTTCGACCTTCACCGGCACTCCGTAACTTGCAGAAAATAAGGATAAACACGAGATAGGAAGAAACTTCGCTGCGCATTCGGCAATATTCGACATAAATAAAAATATTCAGCTGGTAAAATTGTAGGTTTAAAATATGTATTTTTAAGTATTCACAGAAGTTATAATTTCAGCATTACCTAGTTATAAAGTATTAAATCAATGTACCTAGTTATAATAATTATGAATAAAATTATTTTGCTAAACATTACTCTCTATTTGTTATTTTAATATTTTGAAACTTTCTCATTTTAGTCACATTCGCACCTAAATATTCTCTCAAAGATTGACACATTTATGTGTAACGTTAAAGAGAAAAAACACATTTTATTCTTAGAAATTATTCGCGATATAACAAACATTCAAAGACATTCCAAGTATTTCCATAATTTGATTTTTCTTTTAAATGCGAAACAATTGTTTTTGGCGATGTTCATAAAAAATATGGTTAATTACGATGTGAATTTAGGTCAGTCAACCCAAAGTGAAGTATGTCGCATTGTAAACCTTTTTCACCATTCATGCAAAAATTACACTGTAAGGTTCAAAGAATATAAGAAACGAACCGCAATAAACCCATAAAACCCATAAAATCTTTGTGACAAATGTACATTTACACGCTTCTTAAATAATACTCTTGTTCAATATGTTCATACATAAACATATTTAAACCAATTTTGCAAGAAAACGGGAAAGAACTTCCAATACTGCAGAATAATAAAAAAAATAAATCTTCGACAATATTGTACAACTACCAGCTGCAGTAATAAAATAAACTATAATCGTTATAGGTAGCTATTCCTAGTGGTGGTCCCTTTATTGTACGATTCACTGACTTGATGCCTACTTCGTACTATTTTATTATTAGCGTTAATTTTGCAGTTTGCGTTTGGTTATGGACCAAAATCAATTCTTTTGAGAACTAATTTTGCCTAGTAATTTGTTTCATTGAGGTGATATAATAACATCAACTGTTAATTTTTTATTATTACCGTTGATTTTGTGATCTTTTAACGTTTCAAAATGAATGCAATATATGGTTATTATATCAATTCGGAGGAAGATATGCAACGTAAAGATGAACTAAAAATTGAAAGATAGTTTTTAAGAAATAGATGTGAATCTTTCAATTTACCGGACCACGAGTTTAAAAGAATGTGTCAGTCTCGTATAAATGAGGAACTAGTATAATTCAAAATATTAATAATTTAAAATTACTGTTGTTACAAGCATACATTGTAACCTAACTACAAACCGTTGTTATGAAATAATTAATATCTCTTAATTGATAAAAAAATATGCATTTAAAATATTCCAATAGAATGATCGAGTAAGTTTATTTTAAATGCGAGAAAAATGTTAGATGTAACTTATAAAATATTAGTAATATAAATTTCTTTTTGTTCACAATTCTGCAAAATATATTTTTATAACACATTTCATGCTTCCTTTTCCTTTATTTATAGTCAAAAAGCCAAATTTTAGATTTTCGAATATTTCATCGTTTTGACCCAGATACCGCAGATAAATTTTGCTTCCCGCTATTGTATGTGTTCACAAGATGCTCAACCAGTAAGAAAGAACGACTCCGAAAAGCACTGTAGTTAGACAGAGGTAAAAAATTACAAAGAGATAAGCCAGTGGTTGCAAGGTGTTTTTACCGAGCTTTGGCTCGAACGAGTCGAAAATATACGATATTACGAGCGGCAGACGAGCGTACACACGGGAAAGAAATCCATGGTTGATCGGTTTACAAAGGGCCGGTGCCGAATACAAATACTGTGAAATGTTTCCATATTCCGTCTAGCGAGCTCGGCCCGAACTATTCGAAAATATACGATTGTTCAAGCGACACACGCGCGATAAGTTAAAGGAGGAGATCTCATCCCTATCGGCTTACGGAGTACCGGTGCTGGAATGCTATTTTGTAACTGGCTTCTACAACTATGTAATTTTCATAATGACGATCAAAGGGCACAAGAAAATCCTCACGCAATTAGACAATCAAGACACCAACAAACTTTTCCATGCAACATTTGGACCGGCATTGTTGACGATTATTTAATAGGACCGATGTTTGTACCAGACAGATTAAATGGGCCAAATTACAGGAATTTTTTGAAAAATGGTCTACCTATCTTATTTGAGGACGTTCCGTTGGAAACACGCCGTGGCTTGCGGTTCATGCAAGACGGTGCTCCATCATATTTCAGCCTTGTTGCTAGGGAATACTTGGTGTAAATTCATTCTGTCAACAAAATGTTTTTAGTTAACGAACGTTTTCATCAGATAAATTTCATTAAATATTTTGTAATGTACATCACTGGTTGTATTCATCCCCTATCAATTGCATTCTCTTTACTGTAAAATTCCCGATTATTATTTAATGTTTTTGTTTTCTTCGCTACTTTTATCAAATTGTATTTTAGGTTCTTTACTTTGTTCAACTTTCGTTACTACTATTTAATAGCTGTTTTACATAGTACCTATAAGAGAGTTGATTGTTTAGTACATATTAAGATTTCGATGTACAGTCACCAGCGTTGAAAATGTCACCCCAATAAAAGAAGGGAGGTTCCTTTACTAACCACAATTTGAAGGCTATCGTAAATTACAGACACTGGCCGGTCGGAATTTCTACCTACTTCCTCAACATTGTGAAGCATTTGAAAAATTGAAGAGGCGAGTGGATGAATGTGCTATGTTACAATTTTTGAAAAATTGAGATTTTTTGGTGGAAGAATATATTATGTACTGCTGTATCATATCGCGGGCTTTCGTGGTTAAAGAACACTGTTTCTTATAGTTATGGAATGGATGAATGTGCTATGTTACAGCATTTTGTGGGCAGTAAATAAGTTAAAATGTATTTTATGAATATTTATATAGAATATATATTATATATATTATATATTATTATATTATATAATATATTTATTAATAATTTTAGTTAAGTGTAACATAGCACATTCATCCCCTTGCCCTTTCAATTATTAGTTCTTTAATAGATTGGCTATCTTGTCGAAGATCAATTTATTAACGAAATATTTGCATTATTTTAATTTATTGTAAAAGACCAACGTCGTTGCTCTAAAAAAATACTACTATAATAAATAAACAGTTTCTAACCCAGTCCAAATTAACAATTTGAATGTTCTGAATGCGGGTGGCCTGGTGCATCACCAACAATTAATAGAACTTTGAAATCGAGAGCTTCTGCTTTTACCATTTTGGCATCGTGACCAACTACAATAAAACAACAAATACCGTACATCAATAGACCAGCATGAAACCAACAATTCCCTCTCGTTCAATAGGACGAATATAAAAGCACGGGGGCAAAGTGCGAATGTTTTTTGTTGTTCTTGTAAAATTTAATATATTTGACATACAACCTATTGCAGTTAACTCGACGATGTATGTTTCCACTTCTGGTACAAAGATATTATTAAACCATTCAGTAAATACAGCAGTTGTTACCCATGCCTTTGTATTAGCCGCACAATGCACCAGCAGCTGTTTTAAATCTTTGCCTTTCAGAGAGGTTTCAACATTCGATTTCCAGATGCATTGCTACAAAGTAACAATGTTACTCGATCTTTGCTTGCTTTAAATCCACTTGCTCTTTTCTCAGACTTTGCTATGTAAGTGCGACTAGTTTTTATTGGTTTTCTTTGAATTCATCATTATTCCATATTGTTCGCGGGAGATTTAGATATTGTATTATATTTTTGAGATCTTGCAAACTATCGGCAATCACAATACCGACTGTGTCATCTGCGTCATCTCAAATTATTAACGACTTCTCCATTTATTCTTATACCTCCTGAGGCGTTTAGCTAGTATGGCTTCCTGGAAGATGACTTCGCTATAAACATTGAATAGCATCTTAATATTAGTCCACTCTTATTGTTGCTTTTTGTTTCCATTAAAGGTTAGTTATTATTCGGATGTCGCGGGCTATAAATGTACTTTGTTTTTAATATGTCGACTAGTTTTTCGTGACGGACTGTGTCGAATGAGTTTTCAAAATCAATAAAATATGTATAAATGTCTGGGTTTATCAATGGTTTTTTCCACGCAGTTTATTATAGCATCTAAGTTCGTTGTATTTGATAAATAAAACTGTTTGCTGCATCATACTCGACTGTAAATGGTATGTGGAAAATATTTAATTACCAATTAAAAACAGTTTAGTGTTACTTTTCATTAAATAAATTACTAACTATTAGCAATAATAATTTTGATTCTGGATTGCCTCTAGCACTGCTGTAACCTCTTCGGAACCGGGTTACTTTTAAAATTGGATAATTTTTGGTTTCGCTATTTTGTTTCATGCATTCCTCGTGAGTTATGCAGTTATTCCCATGTCGCACGTAACTGGTCTGACAAAAGCAGCCAGAACTCTGGGTAGAATCCCTGTAGCATGCAAGGAGGTTTCTTAACATATAGCAATCATGTATACAAGCTTGACTGTATTGATTGTAATATTCCATATCGCCACATTCACCTGAAACTATACAAAACAGTAATTTATTTTTATTTGGTGAATTAGAACTTACGAGCTATTCTTGGTTCCCTGCTTCGGTGCATTGATACAGTGCTATGAAGTAGCTGAAATATATTCTGCATAAAAATGGTATTTAAAATTTAATACACTTACAATTGTAAATATGAACAAAAGGACCATTGTTACTTTTAATTCATAAAAGGCATTTAAAATGAAGTTGCAGCTTTTTATTACGATTAGTAACAAATTTATAATGTAATGTAATTAAATTTCAATAATGACTGCATAATAAATAATTTGCAAAATAAAATGTTAATACATTATCCGACAAATCAACGGTCACGCAACAGAACAATTTAATGATCACAGACAATATCCAAAAATATTTTTTTGCATTATAAGATATCTGTAGTTAGTTTCGATAAACTAGTCAGCCTTAAGTGTAATGCAATTAAATAGTATATAAGAAACTTCGTTGACCCCGTTGCGTGATTCGTAATTACTTTGTACGCATTCGGATATTGGTTGTAGGATATAGGAGGATAATGGTGACATGTGGGATGTAGGTATTTATCAGTTAATCTGTTTTCCTACGATACATACAATGGGGTAGTTTGTTGTTGTTTCTGTTTGCAAGTCCATTCAGAAAGAAGAAATTTTCATTTTTCTAAATTTTATATTTGGAAGTTGTGTTCGAGAGAAGGTGTTGAGACGATATTCCATGTGTTCCATGACTCTTTCTTCAAAATTTTCTATAAATATATAAATATACATACATACAGGGAGATTTATTTAGGGGTTAGACCACAAAAACAACTAAAAAAATAAGAATATTTTGGGATTTTTTTTCAGCGGGACAATGAAATAAATCAAAATTCCGATAGCCTGATTTTCATTTCAATTTAGGATTTTAGCGCCCTTTGTTCGTGTGGCGCCCCGATGCTATGCATCTTCTGCTTCATCGGTTAAGCCGGCCCTGTGCACGTGGATTAACACAAAAGAAAGTTGCTCCTAAGCTGTAGTTTCAATATCATTCCCTCGGCGCTGCAATCTTTACATGTATTTGCTTTTTTACGATGTTTCGTTTATCATAAAAAATCATGAAATAAACTAAATTTTAAAATAATAATTTAATTTAAATTGGAGCACCCTATATACATGGTTTTCGATCAAACGGCCGGCCGATCGTCGCAGATGATCCATCTGTATATTGGAGCTCTTAGCTGTAGGTGGACACGGCGATAACTTTCTATTGCAATTAATTTTGATGGCTTTAACTTAAACCTTACGCCATCTTCCACCACACGTAAGTACGCAAATAGAGAAAGATACCGATTTTAAAAGGTCTTTAAATTGTTATGACAATTTAATTTAAAAATGTTCTTCGAATTGAATTAACAAAATTGTCACGAATCATCTGTATATTTGCAGTAACAACTAATTTTAAATTAAATACAAATTATAGAACAGGTCAAGCAGGGGATGCCGTAGCAATCAATACACTAATTTAAATTGATCTAGGTTCAAAAACTTTTTAAACTCTCTGTTTTAAGTAAATCGATTAACGGCATAAAAAGTAGTTCTAATGCACTAGTTTTCTAATGAATGCCCTCGTTATTTTATGTATGGTTTCCAATGTTTTATAGATGAAAATATACATAAATTAACTGAAAAAGCAAATGTAACTAGTATATCAAAAATAATATGAATTTGTTGAGATATGAAACAATAAAAGAGATCAACAATAAACATTACAAAGTAACATGAACTATAAACACAATCAAGATGTACCTAAAGTAATGGAAAAACTTGAAAAAAAAAGAAATCTATAAGTATAAAATAAATTAGGTATACACAATAAAACAAAATTCAAATGGTTAAAAACAACTTGTCGTGTTCCTCTTACAAATTCCTAATAAGTTGTTTTTTTATTTCAACTTTTTTTTAAATAAAACATAAACGCATTTTTTTTATCGACACCTCAAGATCAGAGTAAATTCCCCATTACAATAGAAAACATTAAAATAATGATTATCAAACGATTAGTAAACTATCGAAATGTTATCTTAAACACGTCAGCTTGTCAATTAACTAATGGGCAAACATAAAAGTCAATAAAGCCATCCTGCAATAATTTTATTGTAATTGTCAAGATGACTCTGAATAAAGTCACTCAACCGCTCCTAATTCTCTCTCAATGTTTTTGTTTGTGTCCATTCGTAACAAAACTGGAAAAGAATGGCTATCATTTTATTAAATACGAGAAAACCTGGTTTTATTGTATGAGACTTGTGGCACTTAACGGAATCATAATTTTCGCCATCATTTATCGACAGTGCGTTAATAACAATTCCAATTCAGGAAGTGTATCTACACCATTTATGCAATTCGCACATTACAACTGCCGCATTCCGGGTGCATTTATATGTGTGGTGTTTACAAACTTTTTCAGTTCGAAGGTCGTAGAATATATGAACGACCTGAAAAATCTGGAAGCAAGCATAAAACAAATAGAATTGAAAACAAATTACAAAAAGGCGGTCAATTATGGTTTCATTACGACAGTAATCGCATGCCTAAAAATATTTCTTCTTCAAATTCCATACGTTTTCCAGGGATTTTATGATAACGTCGACAATGTTTTGGACTTCATCATTTTCAATTTACCGCTCGCTTTGATTCATGTTACGGTGGCCCAATGGATGACCTATTTATATCTTCTCAAGATAAATTTCGAAAGTTTAAACAGGATCCTCAGCACATTTAAATATCGCCAGTGTTGGGTTGTCCAAGATTTCCAGAAAATGAAAAATCTGTCCAACGAATCGACGTTGAAAAGTTGCGCAATGATCTACGACCATTTATGCTCGGCCGCTAAAAAGGTGAACGGCAGTTTTGGGTGGCAATTTGTTTTCATATTTCCAGGATTTTTTGTCGAGACAGTATTGACCTCATTGAACATTTGCCAGATGATGAAGTATAAAGTAAATTTTGATGGCACGACCATAGTTGCAAACATACTGCACTTTTCGTTCTTTCTTGAAGTTGTCATGCCCTGCATATGGACTAAAGATGAATTCGTGAAGTTTGTCAACCGCCTGTATAAAACAGATTTCGCAAGAGTTGATGTGGAGCAAGCAGTAAGATTTTTTTCTAGCTTTGAAATAATTCAGTATTAAATAATTTCTTATTGTATTTAATAATAGAAATCGTTAAGTTATGTTTCGTGTTGTCGAAAAATATGTAAATACGTAAAACAAAACCAAATAATAGTGTTTTCCATTTTAGACAACATGGTGGGTTGTCTAAAATTAAAACCATTATTTCTGTTTCTGACTATACCGAGTATTCGCGATTTCGAGTACCAATGGGACATGTAGTCAGCTGAATGTCATACTCGCGCCCAGTTTTCACTTATGAACTGCTTGTTACGTTATTTTTGTGACGCTCAAAATTTTAGCATATTTAGAAACAACACCAAAAAGTAGTTGTGTTGGGGAAGGTGAAGAAGTACTGTGTGTACTTGCTTATTAATTTTATGTGATATTACTGTAGTTGATTTTTAAATGAACAAAAGAGTTAAAAGGCTGCGAAATATTTTTTTAACTTTATGTTGATAGTAATGAGTGCTTAATAACATAAGCTATATAATTTTGACAGAATCACTTAAATATTACAGAATATTGAAGATAAAGCTTTTTTATCAGAAGTTTCTTTCGAAATGGGCATATATTGCTTCCTTCCACAGAAGCGTATATTAGCATTCTAATGATGCACACTAATACAACCTTAAACGATCAGATGTAAAATGTCAATATCAGCGTACTCATTCATTGTCTCAAGCGTTCTTTTTCTCAAAACATTTTGGTCTTGCACCACAACGCAAAAATGCCTAAATGCAAACATGTTTCTGATTTGTTTTTTTGACACTTATTTCTTCACTGTACACATTTTTGTTTCAAATTTCAAAATAGTACTATCGTTTTGCTTTGACAACTTCCTTCATAAAATGCACAACAGATATCTCACTGTTCACTGGATTCAGGAATAAAATAACTATTGGTACTAATGTTAATTAAAAAGATTAACTTATCAAATTTTTTAAAGTAAAGTTTTATAACCACGTGACTTTTCCTCGCTACAAGTAAATATATCAAAGGGCTCTAATTTAACTTAATCAAAAATCCTGAATCATAGCTCGCAATTAAACAATAAACAAGCTAATGGAATGTTCAATTCCTGATATCTTTCACCATCACATCTCTTACTGCCTTTAACCATCTACACATTTTTATTATTATGTTTTATTGTGAATTGTCGCAGAAATAACCGTTGTTAATCAAGGGCTATAAAATATTGACGAAAAGAATATTTGTAGTTTTAGAAACGTGCAACCAATTTATTAAAGAAACGAGACTTGCGGTACAAGAAACCTTCTCTCTGCGGCAGATTTAAAAAAACCGAAACGGCTGGATTGCTTTCCTATACACGGTCTGATATGCCTGTACGGTTTTATTTATCGAATGAAAAAATCTACTTACTCAAGCTGCCTGTGCAGGCGGCCGGAAGAGATGGCCGGAGCGTCTCCGTTTTACCATCCACACGTTCCGGTATACGTGCACAGGCGCACCGGAGAGGTAGACCGTAGAGATATACCGGAATGTGTATAGCCAGCTTTAGTTATTTCACATACAGAATGTTCGCCAGATCACTACTAAAGAGTTACTTCGTTATTACTGTGACTGTGACTGGTGGTAAATAGACTATTATGAAACATTCTTGCATCTGAAAATAATTGATAGTAATTGTGTTAGAGACAGTTGTGCAGAATATGGAAAGACATAATGGTTGGTTCGGCTCCGTGATTAATTTTTTATACACTTTTTAATAATCAACATAAATTTTAGAATCGACTATTATTACGTAAAGAATTAAAGAAGTAAAATTTCTCAAACTTATTAAATCGTGGCAACGTGATAGAGTGATGGAACACAAAGACAAAATATAAATTTATATTTATATTTATTTGTCATTAACTGCAAAATCTTACTCTTCTGCATTATTATATGCAGCTGCTCCCAAAATAGCAAAAAATAAAAGCAATTAAGATATTACGGCTTACCAAATTATCATTAAAAACATTAAAAAACATTTTTCTTAAATTATCTAATTTTTACGTTTTTTACGTTTACCAATAAATTTTTAGATAAATCCGTAGATAAAACACCGTGTGCACTTGTAACTACCTAAACGCTATCAAAAAATGCAACACCTCAATAATTTATTACTTAACCCTTTATCGGGAGCAACGTAACTACATAAATTACATGTGGGACCAGCATATAAGTCAAATTTTCCTAACTTGATATGTGACATTTTCAGTTTTATTTATTTTATATTTTCACCGGTCATTATTTTAAGTTCTTGTTAATGTTTCAAATCTTCTAACAGTTAAAAACAGTTCTTTCTAGAGCTATAGAGTTATAATTTAAATTACAACAGGTAATCTTTCGTCAATAATGTTTATTTTCGTAACAATTTATACGTTAGATGCAGTGCTAATATGAGTGAAATAAAATTTGGATAAAAATGAAGAAACGAAATCGATGTAGAATTTTGATTGAATGTCATGATATTGTATTGTGGCAATGTAATTATTGAAACAGCATTAAAAAGTTTCGGACAATAGAAAAGAAAGTGAATTGTTCCTTTTTATTCCACTTTGAGCCTTTGTGCACTTCTAACTGGTTTCCAGTTAAGATTTTTTAAAAGCACGTCCATTCCTGGATTCATTTTATGTAGTAGACTACCCATTTTTTGATGGGTTTTATGACATAAACGCATTGCGTCTACGAAGAATAGTGTCATTACGCATGTATTGCCATTTCTGTATAGAGTGACAAGTCCTTCGGAATAATTTTAATGGCCTAATCAGGACTGTATTGGCCCAAATGTTTTCCTCAATTCTACAATTTGTATACGTATTTATTTTGTATTCTGAAAGATTCAGAAATTTCCCAATATGACATTTGAAAGTTTGATATATTTAAAGATAATTTGATCTGAGGTTACAACTACATTCTATTTCACCTTTTATGATGAAGAAATGAGATATTATTGCATGTTTGACTATTAATGCAAACGGGCATTAGTAAATAAAAATATTTCCACGTTTTGTAAAATTGTCAGTGTGTTGAACTGCAATAAATTTTATTACTGTCACAGTGCAATAGATACCGAATGTATTGTACGAGTTAGATCTTTATTTTAATTTAAATTTCTTAACAGGCACCTTCAACTGTCAAGTTCTCACAAACCATAAAGTTTCATTTGAACCAAAAAGACAGTCAATGAAACTGTATCACTCGAATCAGTTGAAGTTTATACGGTTATACAAAATTGTAGTTAAAAGTTCAATAATAAAAAGTTAATAATAATAATACCGTAAAATTTAAAAAATTTTCCCCCGTGCGAATAAATTTGGTAAATGTCTTGCATAGTATAAATAAGTCTTTATTTCTGAGAACTGCCCTGAACTTCGGTAGTACTTACATACCTACGACACAGACGATTGCCGTTTGGTGTCATTTAAGTGGGTAGGTAAAAACGGATAATCACTATTACAGAGTCATAAAACATATCTCCAATAGTGACTATATTGGAATATACCATCACGAGTTATCAAGAAAACAATTATTTTTTTCTAAAAGCTTACCTATTATAATTATAACAACGATTTAGTGCTCAAAAGAGCAGCTTTTATTTTTTATTTAAACTTATTTAAACGATTATTGAAACTCTGCTCCAAAACTATAAACCAAATAAATAACAGTGATACTTCGAAATTTTAATTTACTCGACATGTAAACTTTCATTAAATTTCAAATAATTACAACCCGGGAAATATTGCCCTGTTTCCCAATGATCCGATCTAACGATAAATCGAGTATAGAAAGTTTTTATTATTATACAATACCCGTTAATGTCTAATTCTGGAAATGTTGAATAATTTGAATATTAATTTTGCTAGCACATCTCTAGAGTTGGCTGTCGTAAGTCCGATCGGGTTTGAGGATCTGCTGATAGAGCAGTTGATTGTATGTAGTATGTGAATAACTTGGAATTTCTACCAAATAACCAATATAAATTGTTTTGTATTTTAAGCCAAATTGTAAATATCGGGTAAAATGCATAATTAGTTGTAAATAGAACTTTTTCCATATCTAATGGCCTTGACACACATTGACGAAAATTGGTCGAAGATCGACTTTTGTTCAGTTTAATATCCATACTAAAAACATATTAGATGTTCAAGAAATAAACTACAAATGACTACCTATTATTCGCATGCATGTTTTTGGAAAGGCATTAAGTTGAGCGCAAGCTGAGCGACATCGACAGTTGAACTACGACCGATTTCCGTGTCTTGCGTCAGGACCGTTATGGAAAGGCTTCTATCAGCAATATATTTTCATATTTTAATTTTATTCGAGTGAGATCTTATTTTTAGATGGACATTTTAACTCTTCAAACTCGCCATCAAAAAGTTGAATTCACTGCTAATGGCGTTTTCTCTTTAGATGGCACCTTAATTTATTCAGTACGGATATAGTTACGAATTTCTCTAAGCAAAATATCAATTTATTTTTATTTTTAGATATTCGGAGCTCTCACAACCTACCTAGTAATTTTGCTGCAATTTGACGTTTAATAGAAATATTCACAACATCTAGTGAATTTACTGTTCCTATAACTGTTTCAACATTTTAACATTAACGTTGATAACGTTGTTCAAAAGCATAAATGTGTTATTTACTTATATTTTAAGCTTTATTTTATTGTATGTTTACAAACTACTTAGATGGCTTTTATTACTAGTTCAATGTCAAGTTTGAAAATGTTTATGTAATAAAAGATTTGATATTTCACGCATTTAATATTTTCAAAATATATTTTTTATCTGTTATTAATTTTCCATTCAGATTTAATCAAACTTTTCATTGTGCACTAATAAATTTAGTTTCGGACCATAAAAAAATAATTAGAAAGTTTCACTATTTGTGTATTTTTACATCGAAAATTACATATTACTATAAAAATAGTAGATAAGTCTTGAATTAACAAAACAAAGAATTTTAAATTTTATCGAAAGTAAAAGTGTGTACAACTTACAATTTACAATTAAAAATAAATTATTCTAATAACGATTATTCAACAATTGGACTATAATTTCGTAATTAGGCAACTTTCGCTAGGTATCACTACGATTACTTTCCATTCATCGTATTCAATAAATGCGAAATAAAAGTTTCACATAAAAATACAGACACCAAAAAAGCCACTCACCAACTTGAAAGTACGCGATCTAGGAATACTTTGGAGTCGTAGAAAAAAAATGTATCACCCACAATAAAAACAACCTGTTTACACTTTCACAATTCCTATTAACATTAGCCTTGACAATACATATCCCCCATGAAGCCTAATTTATTACTGATATTGTACCAACCCCAAAAAAAAATTAAGTATTTTTTCTGTTAATTTTAAGATTGGACTAGGGCCTAGGGATAACCTACATATTTCTATTGTATAAACTCTACAAAACAATAACAAAAAATTATTTAAAATCATGCAAATAAATAAATATAATTTAATTATTATAAAAATAATCGTTGCAAATGTATAACTATTAGTATATAAATGTAGGTTAAAAGTTATTTTTCGCTTTTCTGAACCGTTTTCCATTATCTGCTTCTTGTACGCATGGCACCTGTATGAGATTAAAATACACGTTACCCATTATGTGGGCAGTAGGTGAATCGGAACTTCTTAAACAATTAAACAGGGAGTCATCACATTGACAGTGTGACTTTGTGTACAGCGAGTTGTTTGTGAGATTGTATCTGTTGGAATAAGCCCTCACTTTAACAGGGCACAAATCGTGGGCGCGACAACACCTATCCACATTCGGTTCAGTTCCCAAATCATAATAGTCGGTTGCAATGTCCCCAGTTCCACACCACTTTGTTCCTACAATCATTAAAATAAACATTTGCACTTGTGAAAATGTTGTTGATTCACCTGGTATAATGCCACTAAACAATGTTAATGGATTGTTAGAAAGTAAACCCCTTCCCGTTATTGGACTTCTTGAATGATCTATCGGTGCTGACCTTTCATTTTCTGTATTGTACGAGTTTACTTCATCACACTGACCCATTAAAGTGATCATTTCAGAAAACGTGATCGGTAAAGGCCTAACGGTATCATTAAATTCTCCCAACACTTTAATGGCTTCTTCAGGTTCACTGCAACGTGCAATAGTTTTACTGCCCAAACATTTGCGCTCAATACATAATCGCCACTTTCACCCAAAATAGTTAAGCTTCCGAATTAGTTTATATGCGCAAGTAGCGAAATTTTGAAATATAATCATTAAAAAGGTAGAAGGCCTTCAAATAGGTTTCCATGATCTCATTAAAATGCAATTGTGTAACACTTACTAAACTTCAATTAATTCGCAATTGAGCAACAGTTTCTTGGGCCCAAGCTCGACCACCGCGACGGTTTGATCGTGGAAATAGACCATCAGCACCGTATCGTTCCTGGTCCTTCTCCCGCTGTACTGCTTAAGAATGTCCTGCCTCTGCTCCCGTCCCGCTGAAGGGCCTTTAAACGCACCCAAAGACGGAAAATTCAAAGAAAACGTCGGTTTCCCCTGTGTCCCGAAAATGCACAAAACAAAAAACGCGATATGCAACGCTTGGCTCATTTTGCGCGGAAAATCGTGTCGTTTCGGAAAAATCGTAATCTAGTTGACTTTTTTCTAAAATAAACAAATCGTCACATGTTGACGGTTTTGTTTCATAAAAATATTACATGGAATTTTTTTGCGAGACATTTTTTTAAGTTTTAAAAGACGAGGCAAAATTTACAAGAAATTTTAAGAAACCGCGTTACTTGACTCGGCTTAGGTGATTTATGAGAGAATGAAAATCTTCAACTGAAGTTAAATTACAAACGAGCGATTGCCGCACATCACGTAAGTCAAAAGTTTTTTTTGAAAATACACTCCGACTGAGCACTCACCGCACCGGTTAAAAGACCGAAGAACACTGCTTTAGTAGGGCGCGACAAAGAAAGTGATCGCGACGTAATACTGGCGATTCGCTACAGAAACGTGCTCGAAAAAAATCTTTCGATAACATTAAACGTCACAATAGGGCTTCCTCGATTAAATTCATTTACCGCAACGAAATTATGTAAGCTTTACAAGAAGTACTGTTACTCCGACCGACGTAACTTAACATGATTTTAATTCTGTCCTCCGTTTCGGTTTAGTGGAAGAACCGGTAACATACTGACCGATATTGAGCCGTTGCATTAACACAGGCATCTCATTAGAGAGTACACGCAAAGTAAATATTTTATTGCAATTGATCGAAAAGTTTTTTCCCCCCTCAAGGACTAGTGACGTTCGAATTGATATTTCAGAAAGCAGGAACTGGAGGATAAGCAGTCATGAACTCAGAGGCAAGACCGTGGACACTGCCGGACGATGGGATCGCTGAAGAATTAAAGTCTTTCAGCAACCACAGACGCGCCGAAGAAGAAAAAAATTTGTCCTCCAAAAACAATGACCAGGTTCCGGTTGGCATTTACGGCGAGGCTAGTAGTGACAACAGCTCAGGTTCTGATGTACGACTGCATCCATGTTGTTTTCCATATTTTTAATTTTCTAATTGAACAGTCGTTGATCTGCTTGAGGGCATCAAAATCTGCACCTCTTGATGAAAACGCGACGATTTTGCAAGACAAGCCGCAAAGATCCAGGAAGAAAGATAACGACGATGGCCAAGGAAAAAAAAACAAGCGGCGCAGGAAAGCATCAGCACAACAGGTGAAAAACTTGGAACTGCAGCAGTACACGTCGCCAATCGTAATTCATAACAGCGTTTTGAAAATTCTAGAAAATCGTTACGAATCTAAGCCAAACTATTCGTACCTAAGGGTTAAGGAAATTGGAAATGTAGGAAGTAAAGACTCTCTAATAAGTTCAATGTACATTACAGCTACCAATTCCCAAGATTTCCCGGTGGAAATCACCGTAGACAAATTAGCTGATAGTATTAAGAATTTAATTAGTGGTAAAGTGAGAATACAGCAGACCATGTGCGGTTTAATAGCGGCATTTACCAAAGAAGACGATGCTGAAAGGGTAATGAGACTAAGTCTCGCGAAAATTTTTGGAGGACCAGTGCAGGCGGCCAAATTTCAAACCGGAGAAACACGCTACAGGCAAGCAGTAATCGTCAGAGACATTCCTTGGTGCATTTCGAACATGGAGATATACCATGCGTTAAGAGCCCAAGGCTTCTACCCAGGAAAAGTGACAAGAACTCGAACGAATGTGCGCATCGAACTTCTGAACAGCTGTGATCTAAATAGACTTACCCAGGAAGGCATGAGTTTCTTCAATTACGCATCATTCCCCGTAACTGTAGAGAATTCATCGGCTGCAGCATATGCTGAACCGGGCATAATACAGTGCTACAAATGCCAGGGCTTCTGGCACACGTCTACACACTGTAGGCATCCCGTCCGGTGTGTCCGGTGCGGCGAAAACCACGAAGTCGAATACTGCAGCAGATCACGAAGTGAAGCTGTCTGCTGTCATTGTGCTGGACCCCATCACGCCGCTTATAAACTGTGTCCGGTTCGTTTGCAGCATATAAATTGTTCACATGTTGCATTCACACTTGCCAAAAATAGACCAAATCGTTTACCGCAACATCACAATTTTCTATAAGTCTGTTGCTAAAATCTTGTTTTAGCATTCAAAAGTGTAACGTGTTACTTGTCCGTATATGTGGTTAATTTAAAAATAAACATTGCCACACAAATTTTGATACATAAATCTTTTATTTAAAAAAAAATATATATACAGTGGAACTTCTCCAAGTCGAATCTCCAAGAGACCGCAAAAAAAAGTTCGAATTGAGGAAACTGCGACAAAAACTACAACAAAATATTTGAATATTATTTACAGTACACAGTGAGTTTTTATCATATTGAACATGTAAGTAAGGTCTAATGATGCTGCTTTGATTTTACTATACACGCAGTTCCCACTTTAATTGTATTATTTTTTGTGTCTTATCGGAATCATAATACAAATCAAATTTCATTAAATAATACGCCAGTCAAAACATTTTACAACTAAAATCTAAGAATTATTGATTCAAGATTTAGAAATATTCGACCTATGGAAGTTCTGAAATTCAACTAGCGAGAAAATTTTACATCTAAAATATGTGAACCTCGAGATCCACGATAAAAATTCGAGTTTGATGGAAGTTCAAGTTAGGTAAGTTTCACTGTAATAAAACATCACATGCAGCAACATAGCTAACGCTGAAGTATACATTAAACAGCATTACAATGATATTATACAATTATACACAATTCTAACTTACCTTTAATCAAATCCAGATCATTTAATTTATGAGTATGACTACGATTTCAAATCCTAACTTCAAATACGATGGTAAAGATATGATCGGAGATAACATTATAAAATCTAACGTCACTTTCACATAAAACTAACAAACGTTTATTATCAGAGAAATGCCAAAGATGATGGTCACAACTTAACAATTTGTATAAATGATTGTCCAATAAATTTTAGCGCAATTACTTATTTTTCCATTATTCATACCCTAATTGTAAATGAATACAACCAACCACACAAATAATTCACAAAGTTTGTTTATGTTAAACATTTATAAAACATCATATTTTATAATCTCACAAAAAAATTAACGGTCACCACGTCACGAACAAAATTCAAGATGCAACATAAATTTCCATGGGTCTTTTTAAACAAATGCTTTATGGTGGTTTTATATAATTCCCCAATTTAATCTTGATCATTAGATACAATAGTAAAAAATAGTTAGACTAGAGCTTGTAAAAGAATTTAATTCCACAAAACTTGCAACATTTTGTAAGCTAATTATACAAAATCAATGAACGATTCTTAAAAACATGTTTAATTCAGCAATTGCATTAAATATTTAAACAAAATTTATAAATTCTTAATTTGGCTGAACGGTTCATTTCATAAATAAAACTAAAATTATATTGAGTGTCAACTAAATTTGGCTTTTGTCATATTAATTATAATAAAGTAAAGAGACACGTTTTATCTGCCCAGAACGTCAAGATTTTTTGTGCATCCGATGTGTGGAAAATTCTAACGTTGCATTTAATATCATGAATAAAATTAACAAACATTTATTGGTCTGATTTTACGAAATAATTTATCATAATTTAAAAACTTTATAATAATTTATAGCCACCATAAAATTTAGCCGTAATAGACTTATTGTTGCTCTTTGATTGGCCATATCCTAAACTATTACTGAGAAATAACATTCATTGAGATGTGCTGTAGGTACCTATGATATTGTTTATTCACACGGCTCATTACTATCTTAAAAGAAAGGAAACTTGTTATAATTTGAAAGACTTCTAAATTTTAACAATTCAATTAACTAATCACAAAATTTAACAAATATTGAAATTAATTAATTTCTTTCTATTTTTTTTTAAATTTTCCCGTTTCTAAAATAATTTTAATTGTAAATAGGTGATATGCAGTAAAACTATAATTACAATAACAACTTTTCCTCGTCAATAAAATTTTGCAGGGAGCAACAAATAGGATTCCACAATATCAGATTTTACGATTTTATGATGAAATATCCTTGAAAACTTTAAACTACATTAAATGCTATTCCTTTTAATATGTACTGCCATTCAATAAAGCTCGTAAATTTAAAGCTTCCTACATTACATAAATGAAGTGACCACCCGCTTTAATAAAAAATTATAAAAATGCATCAATCTGTACTTCAATGATAGAGCAAATAAATACATACAATGAAAAATGAAAATGAAAGTAACACACGATAAAAGCAGAACAATGGTAAACACTGCATAGAAAGCACAAGATCAATCAATGAATACTAAAAATGTACGGAGATCACGGTTATTATAAAAGAAACAAATTATAAATGAGGTGTGAGGCATTCTGCACTGCAAATCAAAAGCTACTGTAAAAAAACACCTAATCAACACATGAATACAAACTGAAGAATTCCCTAATAACATCTTGCAGAGGTTGGGGGTTTTCAGGATAAACAATTACTGATTTTTGATTATCTCTACGTATTTTCCAATCACGCATCACCTGCATATAATGCAACATATTAGGTACGTCTTTTAGCTCTGTGTAAACATTGATCAGTCCCCTATAATCATATTCCAAACCCGAATAACAATCACCGAAGAGATTTAAACTAATTTGTGTGGATCGCTGGTATAGTTTCTCGGCCTCTCTGTGCCTCTTCATGTGATAATTGTATAAAGATGCTAAATGCCCAATGCTCAAACCGACCTCATAATCATCTGGACCCAACAGTGCTTCTTTAATGGCAATAGCTCTCAAATGCATTTTTTCGGCCTCTTCATATAACATCATACTTTGATATAATCTACCTAAATTACCGTAGTGTTTGGCAGTTTGCACGTTGTGCTCTCCAAAAGCAGAATGAGACAACGCTAAAGCAGCTTTGTGTAACAATTCAGCTTCAAGGAGTAATTCATCTTGTGCTTGCTGATTGTTGCCATCACGCATATCTAACGCAATTTCTTCGAGGATAAGGGCTTTAACTCGCTTCGCTGAGGCCAACATTAAATGCTCTTTGGGGAGTATTCGTTCCATTATGCGTATTGCTTGTTCTGCATTTTCCCTAACAGATAAAATTCGATATTTCCTAAAGTTCTATTTAAAGATTCTTACCTAGGTGCATAGAATCGTCCAGAACTATATTCATTGACATAAAGAGCATACGCCAAATCTTCATGACCAATCGCTACGTGGATATTATTCTTTTCAAATACATCTTCACGTATTACCAATGCTTTTTCATAAACCTTAACGCTTTCTTGTATTGAATCATAGTTCAGAAGATAAAATCCATAATCCATCAAAACATCTGAATAATTTGGATGATGATCGTTATCATAAAGAAGCGACGCAAAACTAACAGCTTCTTGGATTAACAAACCAGCTTGTGAAAATCGACGCTTTACTACACATGATTTAGCCGCCTGACGTAGGACTTCAATCGTAATCCTGCATGAACAGAATAATGATTGTAACAACGTAATAGTTTATAATAGAAATTATACCTCAATGGTACGTCATTGTTTAAGAGTTTTAAAGCTTTCTTAGCCCATTGATATGCCTGTAAATTAATTTCATTTATGACAACAAAGATTTCTCTATATTTTCGTAGTATTGTGCAATAAAGCATTAAACTTTATCAATGAATGACACAAATTTGTTCCGTCAACATATAAATCAAATTGTTATCAGTTACTTGCCTCATTGCCAAATCATTGCCCACCACCTAATTTGTAAACAACATGTAAACAAAAAAAACAAGGACATACCTCATCATATTCACTTCGAACAAAGAAAAGCACTGAGAAATTTGCGTACATCCCAGCCAAATTTGGCAGCGAGTTTAGTTTTTCTAAATTTTCGATGACTCCATGTGATAATTCATAAGTGTCTTCAGCTTCTTTAAACATGCAATAAATACATTCTGCATAAAGACGCCTTAAAGTAAACCACGTGTTGATTCTGAGATAAAAAAATTTCCGATCAACTTACTTATGATAACAATCTAAAAGCTTGCACATAATATTTACACTTTTTCCTTTTTTCTTACATAATTCTTCAACTATATTTAAAATTTCAATGCCATGTTCGTACCAGCCCCCCTCATTAAAAAATCCTCCCAATTTTAAACCTACATCAATGACGTGACCAGTAACCATGTCAGGCGTCGTGCGATACTTTGCATATGAAGATACTAATTCTGTCATCACATTAGAACCATGATCTATTAAAGTTTGAAAACTTTTGAGAAGTTTGGTACGTTTGTGTTTAACTTTGAGCATTCTTGTAAACACTTCCAATTCACTAAATTCAACACCGAGCAGACATAAACGTTTTTCAAGGTATATCTACGATTAAATATCTTAAACATTAAAAAATAAAGGCAGCAATTGAGTTACCTTATCGTAAAAATCAAAGAGAACATTATCTGGCAGCACACGAAATTCTCTTTTCCCAATTTTTAATAATGAAACACAATTTGCAACAGCCACATTTAGGCACATCACATAAAGTGTGTTTGGTGTCTCAGACATGTTTAAACAAACAGTAAAACCTAACTAAAATTATGATAACATTCTTCTAAAGAATCAAAATAATACAACAGCTGATACGGCAGAACTGAAACGTCAAATTTAATGTTGGTTGCACTGCATTCTACAAAAGCGTCGATCAAATGTCAAAGTGGTCATTAATTATTTGTCAATTTGACGTACACATAACCTTTATCTTTGAGCGTATTTATTTTTATTTTTAAGATTTTTCTGTTTATCAGTAATGTGTAATAAGTTGTGAGGAAGAGAAAATAGAACACAGTGCTCGAATCAGTAATTGCTGCGTTATCGAAATATTTTCTAAAGCGCAATTGACTTTCAATGTAGACAAATATGAATCATGGCTATTATTTTACTCAAAAAGTTATTTTTGTGTCTAATATTAATCGCAATATTACCATTGTGCATGAGCTACCATTCAAGTGGACCTGAATGTATTTATAAATCACCGTGCCTCTGTACTTTGGGCGATAATAAGAAAATTGACATATCTCATGTAACAAATAACGACTCATTCGTAGCAGCAAAACATCAAAATCTTGTATTTTATTT
This sequence comes from Dascillus cervinus, assembly GCA_949768715.1. Lineage (NCBI taxonomy): Eukaryota > Metazoa > Arthropoda > Insecta > Coleoptera > Dascillidae > Dascillus > Dascillus cervinus. Next base: position 29,272,701 of record OX458323.1, read on the forward strand.
TCATGCCTGTTATGATATTAAATTTGAAGAAAGTATTTATAATATTACAGCGAATAAGTCAGATTGCGGAAAAACCTCTGTAAGTATTACTTTATGATATTTTACAGTTTCTATTACTACATTTTCAGTTATGTGTGTACGACACAACAAGAAATGTTTTGATGAATTTTGGTAACTCAAATGATGTAAAATTTACATCGTCAATTGAAGAACCTAAAACAACTGATTTAATATTCACAAAAGGCACAGGGTTTGTATTGTGTTTTTTAAAACAGTGTAAGATTTCAAAACTATAAGTTGCAAAATTGACCAAATTCCACCTACAGTAAAACTTTGATAAGTCCAAACCCTCAAAATGTAGCGGAAATATTTTGAGTTATAGAAAATTTGACCAATAGAGAAATGAAAACTATTGCAACAAATGGCCTAAATTAACACAATTGGCTTATGGAAAAATTTTAATTGTGAAAGTTTCACTGTTCTGTTATTACTATATGGACCCCCTTCTGCAAAAAGGAACCAAGTAACAAAACTAAATTTACGAGTAAATGCTATTTGAAGAAAGTTTTTTTTGTAAAAGACTTATGAGGATAGATCAAAAAACGTACGTTGTTTTTCAACTGTTATTGCTATTTTAGCTTCGATCTCTATTGCAAACCTACGAAATGCTTTTTTGATTCTAAGGAACCAAATAACTCATTTTATCAAAATTGTCAGTTGGTTCCTTTACGAAAACACTGTATAGAAATTCATGTTGGAAAAGAAACTCAATTTAACCCTTTCAGGTCCACAAGAATTTTTGAAGTAATACGATTTTAGGCACTAAAATGGGGTATGGGTATCTATTTAACATAAAACAACGTACTTTCAAAATTTACGTCGGGACACATTATGTCGCAAGGTCGCAAAAGGATTAATATGCAGTTACGTAGTTATTTAATTAATTGAATAAATAAGACCCCCCAGAGTTATGAAATAATTTTTAAAAGACAAGGAAAAGTATGGTAATAAAATTTTTAAAATTTGACGCAGTAAAACTTTGTCGGTTCCATTTAATATTGTAAAATTTTTGCACGCTTAAATTAGTGCCACTTACTTCGTCAGCTAATCCCTCATAAAATGTTGAACCCTGGATACATCTAGGAATATTAGTACAACCGAGTTTTTTCCCAAGTTACAGTGAAGCATCAAAAAGAAACCGTTTTAAATCTTGAAAATTTGTAAAGTTGGAGATAAAAAATTCGTTATACGGAAATTTTTACTTTGTTATAAGGGGTATAAAATGCATTACAAACGTCGCCAGCGCGAAGGTTCCAAAAGAAAATTCGCTATATAGAAAAATTCGTTATAGGGAAATTTGACTGTATTTTTGAAAAATTGCTACTTTCACTTACATTCATTGATGTTATTTTCAAAGTTTTGACATTACTTTTTTTTAATTATACAAGGTGATTCGCAATGAGTAATAAAATATTAACATCTGGAGGTCAATTTAAGCAAATAATGTAATTGGTTACAGAACTACAACAGATCAACGTTGCGAATTTTTATCTGCAATAAGCTTATTTGATTGGTGTGAAAATCGGATAGTGATTGAACACTTAGGTGATGTATTCAAGAAGTGGATTTTGGCCATTTGTTTGTTTGTTGTTTTCAAATTTTAATTAGCAATGCAAAGCTTATGTTTTATTTTCGGAAATGTAACTGGAGTAAAACTTGTGATAAGCGGTTGTAGTTCTATAACCAATTGAAATTATGCTCAAATTATATTTTTTGATCAAAATGATCTAGGATTACTTCTTATATTTTTTTCAATCATTGTGAATCGTCTCTTATAATGTATCCACTTTCATTCATTTTTTTTTTTTTTTTAAATTTTCTCCCAGCATATTTACAATCTGTCCATATGGACAATAAGTAAATGTTTTAATATAAAACATAAACAAACAAAACCAAAAATAAATAAAGGAAAGAATAATAAATAATAATAAATAAATAATAAATAACATGTAAGCAATCACCCTGTGGCTCATGCATGCCTTTTACATTACCATCTTAATACTGACTTATGTTTGCTACTGGGATTATTTTCATTCATTAAAGCAATCATTTAAGTAGCTGTCTTATTAGCTTATTGTCGCCAACAATTAATTTAATTCACAGTAAGTTTAGTAACAGAATATAAATAAATAAATATAAATAAAAGATTAAACATTTTGCTATTAAATATGAATTGAATATGTTGGTAACTACAACACCAGGGAGTTTCAATCTTGCAACTTTTATTTTTTTACAAATTGATTCATAATTTATAAATAACTAATTTTGAATAAGCAATAATAATTTTTTCCGGTTTCGCTTACTTTTAAAATTATAGCACCTCAAAGTTGAAGTAATTTCTATTGTAGTATTCTAGTACAGTATGATACTCTAAAACAGCTAAATACATGAAACGAAGAGAAAGACAAGGAGAGATACTTTTATATCCTTTTACTACTGTATAAAATAATTGGATCATATGGTATAAAGAAGAACAAATAAATGTCAAGATTGTATCAACTGCTAATGCCACTGCAAACATTTATCATATTTCTTTAAAAAGAGATGTTGGCCATAAATACTGCGAAACTCTTCATCCTCGTGATGATCAACAGCAGTTTTGTGGACAGATGAACCCATATTTACCAAAAACGAAATTACAAAATGATTTGAACCATTAAAGAATTCAAGAAAATTGCAATAACATTTTTCTGTTAATGAATGGGGAAGTATTTACAACGATTCATTACCTGAAATTCTAAAATTATATAGATAACCTGATGAATACACATGTATATCAGGACTTTTAGTATAAACTGCAATATTAGGCATCAAATGTACTTACCGCAAGACGGTGCACCGCCTGATTGAAGACTCATTATGGATTGATTACATGATTATTTACGTGACAGAGTGGCTGTTTTGGTCCAGTTAAATGACCACTAAAGAGTTCAGAATTAAATCTCTTGGACCTTTACACAGTGTTACAATCTGAGACAATTGCACATGTTTATTAATCTTTTGTTAGATGTGCCAAGCATGTATTCATACTGGAGGCAGGCATTTTGAACCCTTATTCAACTTTGATTATACTATTTAAAATTGTATTATGGAAATTGCTTTAAATTTGACACACTATAATTTTAAAATTAGGCAAAATTGGAGAATTTGTTATTGTTTCTTATTCAAAATTTATTGCTGAATATACAGTTTCATTTTGTTCAGCTGTGTTTTATGAGATTCGAATGATCAGATCATCAAACTTCCAATAAAATTTGTTGTAGGGCAAATACAAACACAACCGTCATTACATTAGCATGTACAAATCTGGACCACTCGTATTTGTATGCCCTAACTACAGTTAATGACTATGTAATTTTATTAATTTATTAACAACATTGAATTGTAATAAATAAATTGCAGAGACTGATATTATTTTCACCACATTCATGTGTAGTTGAAGAACATCATGGGTTAAGTACAGGATCTGTTTTGCTCTTATTGTTTGCATTAACAGTGGGGATATACTTAATAGGAGGTGCCCTTGTGTTACACTGTTTAAGGGGTGCACAGGGCAAAGAAATGATTCCCAATTTAGATTTCTGGATGGACTTGCCAAATTTAATTAGGGTAAAATATTAAGGTTTATGACATTGTTTTTATTTAATTTGCTGTTTGTTTAAGGATGGAATTATATTTTTATTAAATGGTTGTCGTCCTGCTTCCATACCATCTGCAGAAACATACGATCGGATATAATGGTTTACACTTCTCAATATTGTTTTCATAGAATCTTTTATGTTTAAAGATATTTTTGTTAGTTTAAAATAAATTATTTGATTCATGTGGTTTTTGTTAATGCCTTCTAAAACAATACACATCAAAAAACTATATTCACGTTTACAAGTAAATTTACAATTAAGGCATGTCAATATGCAAATGGTATAAATACTCATCAACCATCACAACATGAGGATGTCCAAATCCAGGCACAATAACAGCGCATCGTGGATCTTTACTAATGTCTCCTCCTCCACAATATTCTTTTACATTTGGCGGATATCTCGATTCCCATCGGTAAGTTAACTTTTTAGCTTGTAATGTTTTACCACAATTTTCATATGCAAGAAATCCCTTTTTCTTATTCCATGCTAAACAATTGGCTTGTACATCTTTAGGAAGGGATAATGTTTTACGCGCATAAAGAATCATACTTCGTAAATAACTCTGGAAAATTGCAACAGAAAATTTTGCTTGTCACAATAAATTTTATTTAAACAAAAGAAAATTTCAGATGACAGTTAAATAAACATGGGAAATAGAATTAATGCAATTTTAAAACGATTATTTGATTATCCCATCAAAAGAAAACCAATCTGTTTTTATAGACAAGAAGATTTTGCATCAACGGGTGTGAATTTTAATCAGCACGGACAGCAATTAATTGAAAATAATTGTAGGAGAACCTCTTCCTAAAGAAGATCAGGAGCAAAAAGGACCTCCTACAGAGTATGATAAGTTGGTGCAAGCTTTTTATTCGCGCTTGTTGGCGCAACGACGACACAGCAAACAAATGCAAGAAAAGAATCGAAGATGGAGTGTACAAAAAGTGATGAGACGATTTCCGGGTTGGAATGAAATGACAATAGCCAATCTGCATAGCTTGTTTCTTTTGTTTGACAACAATTTAAATGGAATGTTAAGTTTTGAAGATTTGTAAGCTATCGAAAAAACCTAATTAATTTTTAACATATGTATTGTTTTAAGTTCGGCCGTGCTAGAAAGTTTAGGTGATGAAAATACAACTGATTTAAGAAAACAAAGATTTGATGAGACCGACACTGACATTGATGGATGGATTAGTTACGATGAATTTCTTTCAGTAATATTATTTATGAAAGCGTCAACAAAGTACTTAACTGTTAATTTCTTTTGCAGTTAGTTTATAACTTCAACCCCCCAGAAGAAGGCAATATAACTGGATTGGCAAAACTTTGCTTTGATGTTGCAGAAAACATTAGATTTGTGAGCAGTTTATCAGTAGGAGAACAATTGGAATATGGTTTATTTTAATATACTTTTATTTTTTCACAACTTAATTTCATTCAACTTGTTTCGAGTCTCAATATTCTAAGTTTACCTTGATCAGCTAAAATACAGGCAGCTTCATTTTGTCCACCACAGTACTTAGAAGATGAAAATACAGTCAGTAATTTACCCTTCTGTTGTACCTATTATTTTAATAAAAAAATAATTAGTTTGCTAAACAGTGAAAATGGCATACATTAAATCCAGCTTGTGCAACTTCATGAGCTCTGATTAGATGAGAAAATCCGTTCACGTTTAAAAATCGTTCGAGAGCTTCAACACTAAACACATGGGCTGTTCCCCTTCTTGCATTTACTGCAAATCCCTCATTTGCCATTAGTTCCATAGCTAGAGCTTCAGTCAGTTGTTTTTGCCTGAATGTAATTATTAGAACAAATATTATTAATTGGACTTATTATACCGAACAGGATCATTCCACATAATTTCCCAAGCTAAGGAACTTTGTTGATCAGGTTGATTTAATGGTATCGGGACAGAATTAATTGCAGTAGCTACAGGACAAAGCCACGGAGGTGGAATACCTCCATGGCAACAAAAAACCTAAACAGATCCCAATTTAATTAAAGTTTTAATTTGTGTTTAATTTATACTTTGCCATCAATTACTGCAGATATAGGCATCATATCAAATGCATTATTAACGGCATTCCATACTTCTATTCCTAGTTTTTCTCCAAATTTACTAGTACATTCCCTAATAACATAAATGCAATTAATTACAAGCATAATTAGAAATGAACTATATTACGAATAAAAGGTAAACATTTTCTGTATATCACGAATTTCATGATTACCCCGCAACAATCTCATTTTAGCAGGACTCTGAGCTTTGTAACAGAATAAGTAAGATATTACTTCAACACTATATAAACCTCTGTCCACATAATCTCCCAAAAATAAAAGATTACAAGGACAAAGACTGGGTCCCAGATGCCACAATACTTTTTCAAAATACAACAAATCGCCAAAGTTTCCATGCAGATCTCCCATTATATAGACAGGTGAAGACAAATCTAACATTCTTGCCTCATCTTTAAAAATATCTTTCACTTGCCCGCATACTGTAATAAAATGTTTTGCAAACTGTGTGCTGTCTAGTTGTCCCCATGAATATTGTTCTTTTTTAACTCCTTTATTGCCAGGTTTATTTTTGTTCACCTGTGTTAAATATCTCAAACCTTTTAGTACTTCATTAGATATCGATTTTTGGTTAAACTGATCTATGGACACTCGTCTGCAAGCTTCACTCAGAGTGGGTTGATGTGTACTTGAAAACGTTACAGCGGCTGCAATGATGTAATTACAATTACATTTATAAAACTGTAAAAGATGTTACCATCCATATTCCAAATCTGATCAACATTAATCATGGTACCACTCTTTTGCAATTTCACAGTATGGACAGCTAATTCATAATCATTTGTTTTAGCGTAAGGTACATTTGCTTTACTTTTGCTTACAGCTACAATTGAAAAAATTGAAAAAATTTTAAAAAGTTAATTTACTTGGTTGAATACAATCAATGTTCAAAGCTGGTCGTGACATTTTACTTTCTGATGTTTTAGGTAGTCTAGCTTGTAATTTTGATTCTCGTTCGCTAAAATGAGGATTGTAAATTGCATATCAAGAATGTTTTTTTTTTTTAAATTCATACGATAAAGTTTGTAAATATTGCTGAACACCAATAGTGGATCTAAATATTTGTGACGTTCCTCGCAATTTTAAATCACCAACGGCATGCAAGAATTCACTAATTGTTAAAGAATGAGTTTCAGGTTGAAATCCCATGGTTCTATAAAGCATAATTTTATAATTTCTATTAATTAAATTATTGTTATTGCCAGTGAAGTAGTAAATGTTATACGCCAATTAGCTTATGTGCTTAGGCCACTAATTTTGATTAAAATTTCATTCATCCAGAACCTTGTAGTTTTTTTCTAGAGATCATAAAAAATGCTAATATACAGAGTGTCCCAGAATTCTCTATAAAGCTTCAGTTCCGTAACTTTTCTACACTTACTGGAGATACCAGATTTGCCAACGGAAACTTTCTACTGCCTTTAGTTTCATCATATGAAGCAAAACTAGAAACAAACTTAATAACGCTGCTTATTCCAGCCTCAGTTGGCATGATGTAAAAGATAAGAAAAATTCGATAAGTAGAAATTTTGAAACACCTACTTACAGGAACATTAACAAATTTAAAAGAACTAACAAAGCTTCAGTTTTGCGTAGGAATGTTTGGTATAGTTATTGTCTGTAATTATTTAAACAAGTTTGTTCACATTCTGGAATACTCAAATTTTACCTGAATACGTCCAGTAACAATATTCACATCTAAACAACATCTTTATAACTTTAAGGCGAAATAAGAGCTTTTACTAATTTACGCCAACTGACTTTAGACACGACAAACTTTTTTTTTTTAATTGCCGTTTGTAATAGTTTCAATTGAAGATTCCTGTTTTAACAATTCTTTCAAAGCTAACAATTGTGGTTAAATCATAATTTAAATCGAAATGCTAATTGCCAAATAATTATGTAATTACAGTAGAACTTGGTTATAATGTCATCAGTTATAGTGACAACTTGTAACAACAAACAATTGAAGCATGGTATTCCCAAAGGATCTAAGCGCCAAATTTTTCTATAAAAACGATCTATGAGCCATGCTGCACACATTAAAACATATTTAAAGTGCCTATCTCATGTGAAAATATTTTAAATAATTACATACAGATGACTCCGTCCCTACATTTCTTCGCGCACGTTCCCAAACGAGTGTAATTTTCTCGCAATAATATTTTTGGCGCTTAGACCTTTTGCGAATACCACGCTTCAATTACTGATCCCAAGGGTGATGCTGTAACCGAGTTCTACTGTATTTAGCAAATAAAGCATTTTATTTCATTTTTTTAATTTCTACTAATGGAGAACTGAAAGCGGTAACTTTTAACAACCTTGTAGAGGACAATTATCTCTTCAATTTCGTTATCGAAATTGTACATGAAGAAACATTATTTCCTGAAGCTTTATTGACAATAAATTCTGAAACATTCTGTAGATATCGACGTTGACATGTTGAAACGACTTAAGCGACAAAAATTCGAAATTCCTTATACGTACACCAAATTTCAAATCATTTCAATTAAAACTCAAATTTGGGGGTGACTACTAATAATGTACAGATGGTATGTAAGTAATCGATCAACGCATAAGTGATGGTAGAACTAACAATGTAAATAAGAAATATAACAATAATTTTGATTTTGTATGCTTTTTGTAAGAACTGCAAGTTACACTGCACATCATTGGTGGTCACTAAATTTCACGTGTTCACATGGCTTTCGGTGACTTGTTTTAATTTTGAAATTTTGTGTCAAAAATCATTAGAAAAATTTTAAAATTTTAATTATAGTTCAGACGAAGCAGGTACAGAATATACAGTTTAAGTGAGCGTTTGGTTTTTTTAATAAAGATTATGTTCACGATATTTTCTACCCATTAAAGCAAAGTGGTGATGTGTAGTTGTCAGTGTTATATTTTGACGTTACGAGTTGCACTTACAGTACGTTCCAAGCTGCACAGTGCTTTTTCGTGCAATGCTGTCACGATGCAAGAGAGACATGTAATTTTAAAAACGTTCATTAGATAGTCTAAATAATTTTGTGATTTTTAATCAGACAAAATGGTAGCAAAATGATAATTACTCCTCATTGATTCATGTTAAAACTTCTGTTGTTACATGAAATAAATTATACATCTAAAAACTAGGAATTCAGAATCAATTCGATCATCCCATTGTAACTATTAAGCTATGATTGTTTACTTACATTACACCCGAATATTACTTTTTATACAGGGTTTCAAAAATACGTGTGTTAATTTTAACATAGATTCAGCTTGTAAAATTAAATTTTTATGTTTCTTTTCTTTTTTTAAAAAGCTTCACAATTAATGGATTTAATAATTTAAGTACTAGGTGTTTTATAGAAGCCCTCTTGTTACATTACTATAGTAGAGAGCCTGGATAGCTAAAAGACGCTTAAAAGTAACTTCTGTGGGGGAATTAGAGTCACAAGCTGAAACTTTCACTGATTGAAGCTCATATCATAATAAATCTAAATCCAAAAGTAATCACTAATCAGAACGGGCAAAACGGCACTATGATTAAAAATTGAGATAACTACACCATCGTGTAGAAGAGAACACGGTGATCATTTTGTGTTAAGGGCATTGAAAGTTTTGTACGAATTATATTTTATTTCAATTTTCAAAGTTTCAAAAATGTATGGAGTCTTACGGGAGAAAAAATCGAAATAATTCAATATCTCGGTTTGAACGTAAGAAAAATCTTGAGCAAATTTTAAAGTTTTCGCCTTTACACCGCTTTTTCTGCTAAACGGTTGCGTAAATCGAAAAATTTTGTTCTTTAAAAATTTTTTGTACGTGTTTTTAAAAGGCGTTCATGTGTTATCTATATTTTTTACATAAATATTAAACAAGATATGAGTTTAAATGTAAAACAAATGCATTTTCGATAATAATCGAGTTACTACTGAGTAGGCGTCCCCACTCCCCAGTCGTATCTCGCATCTCTACTATCTCCATAGCTCCATCTCTTTTACACTTAGGCTGGTATTAAAAGTAAAAAAATATTTTTTGAAATGTAACAAATTAAAATCTTAAAGCAATTAAAGAGCAAAACAAAATTCTAAAACTTTCTTAAAAAAATATATGATCATGGTTGCTAAACTAAAAATTACCCTTAAATTTTATGCGGTTCCTATTGAGAAAGTAAAAATGGTATATTATTGTTTATTCAAAACCTCACTCATTTATCGGTATCACTGTCTTCGTCATCTTGAATTGTTGTTATATTCAGCTTGTTTTGGCATTGTTTTTGTGCCATACATTTGCAAGATCCAATGCAGCCCATCTGATTTTTTCTACATTTGCAGGTTTTCTTTGTGCAATCTGTGAAAATGCTTGTCATTGGCATAATGCTAATTTTTACTTAAGTTAATTTTACCTGTCTTGCATCCACATGAGGATAAGAGCATATGTTGGGGAAAAGCAGGGAGAGTTGTTAAAATGGGGGAAATGCTTTCGTCGCTTATTTTCCATCCAAAATGTTCCACACTGGGCAGTTGCGGACGAGGGTTCTAAAGAGCAGTACCACACTTTTGCCTGATAATACGCTCTCAAACTGTGAAGTCTTAGTGAATCTTCCGTAGGAGGTAAATTTGAAATTGTTGCAGATGCTGCAAGTAGTCCTCTTAAAACGTTAATAGAGCCTATATTACCGTTTGCTGAATACAACTTTATAACAAAATTCTGGATGCTTTGAAACATATCTGATGGTGGTGGATTTACAAATATTTTGGAGTACGGTACTAATTTTGAAATGAGCGATCCAGATTTATTAACCAGCAACCACGAAGAAGCGGACACAAGAATCTTGTTACATGTACTTTCCGCCAAAAAATTCGGTTACTTTCGGTGCGTAATTGATTGCAACGATACTGACGTTGTAGTTCTTCTAGTACATTTTAAACAATATTTAACTCCTGAAATTTGGGTCAAAACAGGAAGAGGCGAGTCGTCACGTTATACCAATTCATGACATTCAACTAGACGAAAAACTTAGAAGAAACTTACCTGCATTTCATGCTCTGACTGGATGTGATACCACCAGTCAGTTTTCTGGAATTGGCAAAAAAAGCTGTTGGAAAACTTATCTGAACTATTATGAATACTTGGCGGGTTTCGGGGTTATAAATTTTTCATCAGATATGTTTCAAAACATTCAGAATTTTGTTATAAAGTTGTATTCAGCATATAGGCTCCATTAACGTTTTAAGATGACTTCTTGCAGCATCTGCAACAATTTCAAATTTACCTCCAACGGAAGATTCACTAAGACTTCACAGTTTGAGAGCGTATTATCAGGCAAAAGTGTGGTACTGCTCTTTAGAACCCTCGTCCGCAACTGCCCAGTGTGGAACATTTTGGATGGAAAATAAGCGACGAAAGCATTTCCCCCATTTTAACAACTCTCCCTGCTTTTCCCCAACATATGCTCTTATCCTCATGTGGATGCAAGACAGGTAAAATTAACTTAAGTAAAAATTAGCATTATGCCAATGACAAGCATTTTCACAGATTGCACAAAGAAAACCTGCAAATGTAGAAAAAATCAGATGGGCTGCATTGGATCTTGCAAATGTATGGCACAAAAACAATGCCAAAACAAGCTGAATATAACAACAATTCAAGATGACGAAGACAGTGATACCGATAAATGAGTGAGGTTTTGAATAAACAATAATATACCATTTTTACTTTCTCAATAGGAACCGCATAAAATTTAAGGGTAATTTTTAGTTTAGCAACCATGATCATATATTTTTTTAAGAAAGTTTTAGAATTTTGTTTTGCTCTTTAATTGCTTTAAGATTTTAATTTGTTACATTTCAAAAAATATTTTTTTACTTTTAATACCAGCCTAAGTGTAAAAGAGATGGAGCTATGGAGATAGTAGAGATGCGAGATACGACTGGGGAGTGGGGACGCCTACTCAGTAGTAACTCGATTATTATCGAAAATGCATTTGTTTTACATTTAAACTCATATCTTGTTTAATATTTATGTAAAAAATATAGATAACACATGAACGCCTTTTAAAAACACGTACAAAAAATTTTTAAAGAACAAAATTTTTCGATTTACGCAACCGTTTAGCAGAAAAAGCGGTGTAAAGGCGAAAACTTTAAAATTTGCTCAAGATTTTTCTTACGTTCAAACCGAGATATTGAATTATTTCGATTTTTTCTCCCGTAAGACTCCATACATTTTTGAAACTTTGAAAATTGAAATAAAATATAATTCGTACAAAACTTTCAATGCCCTTAACACAAAATGATCACCGTGTTCTCTTCTACACGATGGTGTAGTTATCTCAATTTTTAATCATAGTGCCGTTTTGCCCGTTCTGATTAGTGATTACTTTTGGATTTAGATTTATTATGATATGAGCTTCAATCAGTGAAAGTTTCAGCTTGTGACTCTAATTCCCCCACAGAAGTTACTTTTAATACCATGTAGCACTCCACTACTATTGAATATTTTGGAGAAATAACTTTGTTTTTCCGAAAATTTTCAAAAGTACCTACAAATTCCATCAAAGTGAACAACAAAAGAATTATATAGCGTGGTGCGTTTTTCGTAAGACTGTCGTTATATTAATAATTCAGTTTTAAAGATTTAAAAACGAAATAAGGAAGGTCTATAAATACTACAATAGGGCCTCATTCTTGTGGGGGTTGATAAAATTCCAAGGAGTGTTTAAAATTCATATAAAAAAACAATTATTTCTCAACAACATTCTCTAAAATCAAGTTAGGGTTAAAGTTGAAAAATTACTCCATCAAACTGTGACAAAATATGTGTTGCTATTTGTCAAATTAACAAAAAAAAATCAAGATGATGTTCTTTTGTAGTAGCTATTTATAGATGTCTTTTGTGGTACGTTTTTGGTTAGACACCCAGTATAAAACGTATTTAACACCCGTATTTGAAACACATTCTGTATGTCGAGTTAAACGACTTTTTAAAATGAAGCAAAATAATAAAATTATGAATTACTTGTAACAACCTTCCGCATCACGTGCGACGCTTACAGTATCTACAGTTTGTTTCTTTGACTTCCTTACAACAGTGATTAAATTTTTAAATTCATTATAGTTGAGATGGTTATCTTTATCGCGATCAAAAAATCTGTAAAAGGTCCATGTAAAGTTAATCACAAACAATTATTTAAACTTGCACCTAAATATTAATCTGCAACGAAATTCTGCAGGACCTCCACCATGACTTGTGGTAGGTTCTATCGCTGCTAGAATATATAAAAAATCTCTGAACGAAATGCCTCCACGTGAATTGATATCAGCTGCTCTAAAAACTTTAGCAATGAGAAATGTTCTTTTTAAACATTTTCAATTTTTCAAAACCTGAAGAGAAAAGGACATTCTTCTCTATTCCAGCCCAATTCTAATGCAAAGCGACTAAATATCTGTTGACACAGGTATAGTGCCGGAAAACACATAAATAGAAATTCTCTGTATAGGCTGCATTGCACTGAAATAATCATAATTGAAATTTATAAATGATTACTTCAAAAGTTTACCTTCTTTTGTAAATCCAGCGGCTTCCACTACTTGTTCTTGTATATTACTTGTTCCAGTAACCAATACCTGATCGCTTAATTCAACAAGAGATCCGCAATAAATGTATTCACTCGGTGGTACGATTTCGCTTCCATCCAATGCTTCATTTTTGCGAACAACAGTTTTGCTCAATGTATAAAATTCCATGATTTCTGGGCTGCGCAAACATTCTTGGTACGTCAGGCGCATCAATTCAGCTTCTGTTACCCACCGAATTTTACCCCTGTACTGTATAAACAGAGTTGAGAAAAGGTTGAAGCAACCGAAAACGTACTTTTCCATAAGTATTTTTAGACTTTTTCTTTTGCTCTCCGGTAATGCTGACTCCAAAAACGATGTGATGTACACAACTAAGTGCATGTTGTGGTATCCATACTCTAAACATACGAAGTATTTTATCAGGATTTACCTCTCCTCCGAAGATCTTTAAAATAGAAAAATTTTATCATTTTAAATATACTTCATTCAACATTATTAAATATGTTCTTAATATTCAGACAGTTTAAATATAGAGTCTTGATTGATTCGACACAAACCACAGTAAAGAATTAATTTGGTATATAATTTTATCAAAATCCAATTTGTTCCATAGATTTAATAATTTCAATCATCTCGATCAAGGGGCGATCTAAACAAAATTAATTTTTTCTACCTGCAATAATGCCACAGACCAGTGCAATTTCAACATTATAATGATGCAAAAATGGTTGATTAAATAAACAATAGTTTGTTTACCTACATCTTGCATGTCCTTGATGGATTGGCCCTTCCAATAACCGCCAGGACTAACTTTTGATGATGGAATCCAATAATCATTGGTATTGCTTTCCAATGTTAACATTATTGTAGCATCTTCTGGGCATGTTATGAAGTGTGAAACCACATCACATATTTCTAATACAGCTTTAAACATTGTCAGTTTTTAAAAATATTTTAACATGATTAACAAAAAAAGAAAAAATGACATTTTAGTTTATTTGTGGTTTAAATTCTTGCCACCATTATGTTACCAACTTATTGACAAAACAATTAACTAATAAATTTGTTAGTAGATGGCGGTACATACTGACGTTTAAATCGACATCCTCTTCCGTTACCGTACGTTGGTGAAAAGGTAAGTGTGTTGAAAATGTGTAAAGTATTTTGTGTTCATCCGGCCATTTCTTACAAATAACTAAGTAAATTTCGTTTATTGGAAATCTGCGAATTGTACTTTCAACAAAGAAATCGTTATTTTTCTAATAATTTATTGTAATGTCTGACAGGTCACAATGGTGCAGCGGTTGGTTTTCAGACGACGTTTGTCGTACAATACCAAATCAAACAAGAGACGAATGTAAGTTATATTTAAATTATCTTAAAATGTGTATTAAGCCACGATTTGATTAATTTAAATCAAAGTTTCCAGCAACAGATTGAGGTTATATTTACATTTTTTGCATGTGTTCTGTGATGATATTAGGCTAGAGTCCTGAGTTTCATTTAAGATAATGACACACTTGACGACATTCTTTTTCTGAATAACAAATATTAATCGACGTGCCAATTTTATTTATCGTTTGAATTAATTTCACATTTCTTTGTAGCGTTCGTACTCCTGGAGGTAAATTAGTATATCAGTATCTGAAAAAGCCCAAGAAGGTACCTAAATGTGGTAACTGCAAAGAAAAGCTAAGAGGAATTGTCCCTGCTCGTTCCCAAGAACGTTCACGTATGTGTCATCGTAAGAAGACCGTAAAGCGTGCATATGGAGGTGTGATGTGTCACAAATGTGTTAAAGAAAGGATTGTTAGAGCATTTCTTATTGAAGAACAGAAAATTGTTGTAAAGGTTCTGAAAGCACAACAAGCTACTGGTAACCCTAAGAAATAAATGTTACTCTAATAAATTTGTAATTTAAGTGCGCTTTTCATTGAATAACCTTGAATCCAAAGCTTTGAATAAATCATATATGGGTTAATGCAAAAATTTATTACTTTTATTTACAGGATAAACTGGTGATTCTAAAACTCAAAACTTGCCCTTGTTACATTTGGTTCTTGTTTTCCACATCTTGGTACTTTATATGAAATAGAAAAGTGTAATTTTACAAACTTGTTTATTTTATCATTTACAATTTATTATAAAATTCAGTTTTTATATTTAACTTGATTGCATGTTTACTGAATAAGGTAATATTGTTCTACATTTGATTTTAACAGCTTTTAAAAAAATTAATTGATCTATTAAATGTCTTGTAACAATTCTGAACCCACAAATTCCGTGTGCAAATGAAATAAATTACATTTTTTAATAAAATTCAATTAATCCGTTCGTTTTATAATAATTAGATTGCACAGTTTTCCAACTGGTTTGGACTATATTTTACTTTATCGCGAATGCTTTCGTCTTCTGTCAAAAAAGACCAGCAGAATTCTTTGAAAGAAATGAAATTGTTTTATTTGTATACATATTTTGATTTATTGCGTTATTTCATATTCATAACATTAAGAAAGCAACAAGACAAAGTGGCACTCCTGATGAAAATTTGGCAACAAAAAATAATTGGGCTCTGAATTAAAAATATAAAGAAATTCAACATTTAGTTTCGATAGCATATTTTGTTGAGTTAAAGGAGGATACACAAAAAAAATCTTTTTAAGTTATTATTTAATGTTAAATTATTGTAGTCAGAACTATTAAAAACTATTTGGTAAAAATCCAATGTAAAAAAAAAAATTTTTAAAAGATATTAAGACATTTAGAATTGCAGTGTGATGTCACTGGCCCCGATGCAAGTGACCGGTGTATCTTTTACATGTAAAAGTTACTTGCTTTGCACATTGATTTATCTACCTAAAATAGTATATTATGCAACAAGCACAAAATGATGCTCATTTTGCACGAGTATGAATTGCAGTACGAGTCAAAGACTTGTACTGCAGCAATTCATACGAGTGTAAAATTGCCATTTTGTGCGCGTTGCATACTGCACTTTTTCTACGATAACCTCTGCTAACGCGTTTAACATACTTTGCGTTTTGATCTCCTTTCCACTCCAAAAAGAGGTTATAAGCGCGTTGATACATTTTCTTAGACGTTTCCGGTAATAAATTTAATGTTGTGAACTTTGCAACTTCAGTTATGTTTGGAGGTGTTAATTCCAAGTCATTATCACTATCACTTTCCATATTAATTGTAAGAGTTATCGAAAATAACTACGAAATTATTATCTGCAACGTACAAAAATGTTGACAGAAGCAAACTGATGACATTCGATTTTCTAGGCCGCCTTAATATTTGTGACCAAAAACAGTGAACCGAACACGAAATATTTTATTTCGCATTTGTTGCCTAGCAACCGATGCGAAATGAAATTCTGTACAAAATGTAGTTGTTTATGATTGAATTTACGCTCGTGAAATAACATATTTCGATGTTGTCGTAGAAAAATTATATTGTTAATGTTTAATTTATATGAGACTGTGTGAATGGTTGTGCCAAAGACGATAAAAGAATCGGAATTTCAATACGGTGTTTAGTTATTTTTTTAAATATTAAACAAGAACAGCGCCGACTGAGCGTTCCGTCCCTATGTTATTTAAGTGTGGGTATAACCGGTCGTAGCTCACAGAATATAATAATTTTTAAAAAATTTTGGTTTTACTATCGTCTTCAGTACAAAAAAAAGTCTAAATACTCGTAACAAAATTTCGAAAATATAGTTTAAAGGCAGGTAAATTATTGTGTGAAGGGAGCATTTTTTACACGTGTAAGATAGGCTGCTGCAATGAACAAGGACCAGTGACGTCACACACCTATTTTAAATTTATTATAACTCATCAAATAACCTGAGTAGAAACAACACGTATACCATTTTTCATTTAAAGTGAATACAAGCACAGACAATCGGTCCAAAAATTGTTTCGATTGGTTCAGGGATAACCAAAGTAGCTATTTCAATCATAATTGCGAGTTCGGTTATTATACACTTTCTTTTAGAGAAATTAAAAAATATTTTAAAGAAAATGAATTTAAATTTATTATATCAAATGTGATACAAAATATTTTACCAACAAAATAAACTGACCACATACAGAAAATGCATTAAAGTTGATGTCTTTTAATAGGTAAATATAAATTCTCTTTTTGTATATTAATAATGGGTTATATTTTTGAAAGAAAACAAACAACATTTTACAGGGAATATATAAAAGATTAAATATACAAAAGCCTAATATAAATTGATACAAACAATCGATTCCATGAAGTAATTCAAAACGCTACTACTAATAATTACAAATTGTTCAATTACAATTAAAATGTTGACTGCCAATTTTTCATATTTTCAATATTATATATATTTATTGAGTGCTTTCCATCCTTATTATGCATGGCTTATTAAGGATGCTACATTTTTAAAATTATATAAGAAACAATATAACATAAATACATAAACTTAATAAACAAATTTGATAATGAATTATAATTTTAATTTTATTTCATAATATCGTGAGGCTTGAAAATTATCGCTATTCATTAATTTATAATAAACCCCATCAAATTTTAACTTATTTTGAGGTTCTCTATATTTAACACAATTGTTAATCCTATGATGGATATCATCAGTTACACTACAAATTTCACAAAGAGGAGTTGGTTTTATTTTAAATTGAAAGAGATATGCATTTAATTTCTCATGACCCGTTATGAATTGTGTTATATAAAAATCTGGTTGAAATGTAATATTTTGTGTTATGTGATTAACTGTAGGAAAAAATAATTTTTTCAATATTAAAAGTAAAAATTATTTACATTGCAATAATTATTTTTTTAAATTATTAATAGATACTTATTTTGTTAAATAATTAAAAAATAACAAAATTTTATATTACGAATGTTACAAGTCAGTTATCTTAAATGCACATACCTACAACTTGAATGATAAATACAAAAAAAATTGTTATATAACAGTTGCTAAATACTAACGTACAGATAGACCATGTGCTGATTCTGATCATTTTATAGTAACGGCAATATTAAAAAAAGGGATATGTGAGCCATAAATGGATTGTAGAAAAATTAAACAATGAAGATATAAGGGAGAACAATTGAAAAGTATTAGTGGAAATGTAAAAGATATACAAATGGAATGAATTGAAATAAAAGATTGTATAAACAGAGCAGCGAAGAAAAAGGAACGGTAGAAAGAAATGATAAATCTTGACGGTTTAATGACAAATGTTACCAAATATTGAAAAATAAAATAGAAGCAAGATTGAATTGAATTAAAACAAACAGCGAAGAATATAAAATATCGAAGATTGAGGAAAGAAATTAAAAAAATAAACCAAAAAGAAAAGAGTTTAGATGAACAATAAATTAAAAGAAATTCAAAATATGAACAGGATATTACTTGTTTGTTTCTTGTTTTTATTTTCATTATCGACATCACAGGGTCCACTATATATATATTATGAACAGGAACATAAATATAAAACTTTTTTATAAAAAGATCGATGAACAAAATAAGATGCAAGAAGTGAACTGGCAGTAAATGAAAATCAATACGAAGTAACTTTAAAGAATTACTGATAGACACTAAGATAACTGATCCAGAAGAAGAAAATGTGGACCAAATGGAACAGGAAATAACAGATGAAATGCCTATAAAAAGGACGTGAAAGAAATTATTAGCAGAAGTAAAAGCGGAAGAGAAAAGATGATATAAACTTTGGAGGAAAAATATAGGTACCTACTGATAACGAGTACTTATATGGGGACAAGAAAAAGTACCTACAGAATGAGAAATTGGATAGATGATAGTAATACACAAAAAGACAGGTCAACAAATATGCAAGAACTACAGAGGGTTGACGTTATTAAAATTATAACAACTACCGATGGCATACACATATTCAAACAAATTATAAATAAAAAATTTTTTTGTGAACGTATTTTTCTTACTTTTTAAAGCCATCATTGAAATTAAAGATTAGATAATTACTTAATATCAAAACAAATTAATCTTCAAACCGAAAACCTTTAGTAGATTACGTGAAAACACGTTAGCATGAATTTTTGTTAAAAAATAATTTCTTTGTTGAAAATGGAAAAACATTTTATCAGGCTGCTACTTTCAATTTTTTAAAAACTGGATTGTCAGTAAACATTTTATGTCGAAATTAAAATTTAATGATGAAATTAACTTAAGACCTTAGAATTTTTTTTTAAATATAAGAATTCTTTGTAACAGGTAGAATGTTAAAAGAAATTAAATGAAATTGAGAAAATTGATACTAAATAAGAAAGCTATTAATTATTAATGTCTTTGTAATATTTAATTTATTCCCCATGATATTCGCAAATGATACAAAAATATCTAAATTGAAAATGCGAAAATTAGAAAATAATTAATTTGTTTATATCGGATTAACAAAGGACTTCCTCCAACAGAGGACAGCAGTAGTCAGTGTGCGACCTTGTGGCGCCATAGGGTATTCCAAGAACTGGTTGCTCCTATTTGTAAAGATTTCAGACTAGTGGATGATACTTGTGCGTTAAAATGGCCGATTCTCGCGAATCGGGGTTGAAAAGTGAGTTCCATTCTAATTTGGCATCAGCAGCTAGCTACGTACAAACATGTAAGTCCGTCTTGAGTTAAATTAACAAAGTTGATTGGCCTTGTGGCAGTAGTGTGCCTTACTTTAAACTCATTATCCCAGATGAGACTGTGTTAAGACCCTGATTTATTCGGGAATGTTCAGGATTTTCGTTAGGTTGCCCGCAGTTATCGAATCGTCTCTGGTCAAGGATCACTGTTTGCAGACTGCATGCATTTTTGACGCAATAACATGCAAAACGTGGATTTCCTCTGTACATACTTAGACAGGTTGCTAATAAATGTTTATGCTCTTCGGACAAGGTCGAGGCTGGTTTGTAAATACTAATTGACCGATACAGCTGCAGCGGAATGGGGAAATTATGCCATACCTATTTGAAAGTGAAGTTAAAGGGTGAAGTGCCTGACAGGTTAACCTTACCTACTGTACAGTTTCCTTTTGTCTCCGTTCGTTAGGTTCACATACCGATTGATTTTTATGTGCCACAGGTGTATAACGTAAATATAAAAATAACCTGCGGATTTTCGGAAACAAATTCGATGACGTACGTAAGCAAATTGTGAATTTCTCATTCACAAAAAGGAAGCTGGTCCAGACGATTTTTTTAAATAGATAAGATTAATAGTTTTTTCATGAACTCAACATATTAATTAACTGTCGATTGTTTCCAAATATCTTATAAATTACTTTTTTCTCCAAACGTCATAAAAGTGGCATTTAAATGACAGAATGTTGCTAGTAGAAGTTTCATTTATATGCTTAAGCAGATAAAGTACTTTATATGCTTAAGCATATAAAGTCCATGTTACTTGATTGAATAAACGAATACATTTTTTTCCAAACACCATGTAATGAATTTCTTGAACGCTGCTTCATAAACACCGCTTGACTTTGTAGGAAGAAGATTTTCAATCTCGGCTCTTGCTATTTCGGCTATTTCAGGTGGAGTTAATTGAATTTCGTCTGAATTAGACATTGCCACAAAATTGACTGACTTTTCTCAAACAATAATTTGTTGTTTGGCGGTTGCTACGGTAATATCTAGAAAGTGTCTATCAGGCAATGCTATTTTTGTACAAGTGTAATGTTTCCCGAAATAACCTTGTTAATTAGATGCTTATTTTTGTATTATAATTTTACGTTTGGAGAAAAAATAACATATATTATTCGGAGTATAAGCGCTTTATGTGCTTCGGCTGATTTGGCTGCCTCACTACGATCGGCAGTCAACCTATCAGCCACAGCACATAAAGCTTTGCTTATACTCCTAATAATATAAATAACTATTTTATCCGTTATCTCCACGACAGTTACTTTTTTATTGCAATTACCGATAAACTAATGTGCCTCACATCCATACTGATGTGTTGACTTTGATTAAAAATGTGGTCATGTGTTTATATTTAAACGCAAAAAATGTAAGGTCAATCAAAGAGTTTTTAAAAGGCGTAATTTTTCTGCGGTTTGAGTTAAATTTTCCAGCCATCTGGATATCGATACGAAATGAAGAGGCGATGCAAGCATGGGAATGAAACTCTGATGATGTAATCAGCAACTTGTTATTGCGTTCGGGGGACTTGAGGCACTTAGGTCCTTTAAATCATAAGCCCTGTAGTTTCTCATTGCGGTTACAACCAAAGTTTTTAACACAGATTGTGATGTAATGTAGTATTTTTATTTTTGTTTGTAGAATTTTAAAATTACAATATTATTTGCAATATTTTCATTTGCTCATACAACTATTTCAAAGTATACCTTCCAAACTGTTATTGCTATTATGTTTATGTAGTTTTCCTAGCTACTAAAGAACACATTAGAGTAGTGAAAAAATTATTTTGCTTTTACACTTATTTCAATGCTCTGGCTGTTGCATTTCCATCAAACAATTCTCTAGAAAGGCCTGTGAAGGCATTCAGAATATGCATCTATGGTACCTGCTTATTATCCGAAAGAAATCTTCTTCCTCGAAGGTTGTTTTTTATATATTTAAACAAAGAATTCATAGAATGCTAAATCTGAACTGCTATTATGGTGAATGTCACAGCTCAGTGAACCCACATTCTTATGCACCCTGCAGTTGTACTTACAAGAGCAAATCCTTTTATCTCCAATAATGGAAGTTATTTTTTTCTAAGGCGTTCTTCAAATTGGGCATTATTTGTATTCCTTTTCAGGATGTGTTCAATCAGCAAAACTTCTGTACCTCAATATATGGTTTTTATCAAATTGTTTACCAGTAGATTGACTTAGATTTTTTTTTTTTGTAGTGAGAAACTCTTATGAGCATTGATTCCCGTTTAATGGGAGAATTTTCATTATTTTACTCTGTCGTTGGTACTCTGGGAATCCAAAACGCAGACCCCATTTCTTTCTCAAATTTATTACACAGTTGTGTCGATTACATTATCTTCACTGCCAATAAGATTCGTCGGTTGGACAGTATCAAATCCTCCACTTTATTTCCACCGAAATTGTTTAGTTCAAAATTTAACTTTGAAGCAGAAGGATCATACAGTTCATGATCAACATTTGCCTCATTGGATTTTTTTATGAGATACTTTACAACGCCTGCTATAATCAAATTTAATATCAATTTTATTAGGCACATAATTTTTGCAAAAACTTAATATTGCTTGAATAGATGATTCAAACCTAACTAAACAGTAAAATATCGAGATTACAATTTGTCGTTTTCATAATTAGGCATATTTCAAAAAAGGTCCTAGAGTGTCACTAAAAATTAAAAACAAATGAAAAGATTATTGCAGTTTCACCACTTGAATATGTAGAGGTCCTTAAAATTACGACTATCTACTATACTTAATTTACGGTTACCATTAAAATCAGAAACGATCGTTGTGACTCAGCTAATGTGGTATGGAATCTAATTCGTAAAATTTTGGAGGATATCTAATTTTGCAGAGATAGGAACTCGCAGGATAGGATATTCGCAATCCTTCCGTTTTCCTGACAAATATAGGATAACAATTTAGTACACTTCAAAATGACGCGGCAAACAACGAAATTTAAAGTTATAGTCCCAACATTACAATTTTGTCCATAAAGTGCTGCCGTTAGTGCTGCCGCATTTTAGAAGAGTAAAATTGATCATTTCGATACTTTTCAACAATCTAGTGATAGGAATAATCGATATAACATGCGATTTCCAAACCAATTAATAAAAAGTAAGGTTTCTTGATTAATTTTCTGATATTTGAATGGATCATTTTGCAACTGAAGCTAACACCAGATAACTGTTCGAAATCTCATTTTGTTAGAGGGTTTAGATATTACCAGAATTTGTAATTTCATTCCACCATGTCTCCTTAAGGGCGTAATGCTGGCTACTGAAAAGTTTTCGACGACAAGAACAATAAAGTTCTGAGTGAGATATAAAATCGCCGTTGTCATTTACGGTACTGCATCTGACGTGTGATGCAAGCCATGGTTGACGTGTTTGTAGAAATTATCATTTAACGATTATGGGATGGAGATTTATTTATTCTATATGCGAATTGTTTATTTTACTCGAACTGAAACATGACACCACACTGTTATTCGGAAAGGCTTTCTTATCGTTCGGACAGCTGTTTCGTCGATTTAGCATTTTTTAAATTAACAAAAATGATGGTGTTTGTTATGAAGCACCGTCTGGGCCACGATGTGAAATTTATTTCCGCAAAAATTTAAAAAAAATAATGTTCAAAATAAAAGATTCCGCGCAAATCAAAACGTCCGCAGAAATAAAAGAATACAAAAAATTTTCTTTCTGTCCGAAAAGAAAGAGTCCGCGCGAATAAAGTAGTTCGAAGAAATACTATTTTATTTCTATTTTCTGCAGAAATAAAAAATAAAATATCCTCCAGAAATATAGAAGTAATAATTTCCGGGTCCGTGAAGTTGACACCTGATGTGGAGGTACAAACGATGAAATTTACACCAATCTTTTGTACTTCGTTTGTACCCGTTTGTACCCTCAATAATTTTTCAATTGAATCCACAGTTTCGCAGATATTCGCTAAAAACGTGATCCGGTGCCAACTTCACGCTAGCACCGGACTTGAAAGATTTCGTTTGTACTTCGTTAGTACCTGTTTGTACCTCAAATTAAATTTCTTCAAGTTCATCCCTCTAAATATAAGAACCGAAAAACGTCGCGTCAATGTCAATGTCACAGTTTATCTCTCGCGATATTGAAATTGTTAACGTCAGCATCTATTCATCTGTTTAACTTTAGTGAATTACTTTTGAAAAAAATGATTTACAAGGCATAAGGGCATTATGTCGTAACAATTATTCATTCTTCTACGGCCCCATATTTAGTAACAAATAAAATTATTAAAAAATTAAATTGTATCGAGTAACTACCCCGCCTATATATTTTCCCGTGTCTTAGATAAAGGAAAAATCTTTCTTGAAAAAACACCTCAAATTATGCGTATGATTTTTCAATATATTGCAATTATACCCAGATATTCTTAAAATAAGCAATGTCGTCCTTACGAATTACATTTTTACCTATACGCTAATCTATTAAGTTACACTGACCCTCATAAATTGGACAGAAGTCGGCTGTTAACTCGCATCCGACATCTCCAGACTGGTGCACAGAAAATTGGGTATGGGACTTAAAAGAAAGGCACCCCTAAACGAGTCGCCAAGACGGTCAAAATAATTAAAACAAATTTCAAGAACCAAAATCGGGTGATTAAAACTCTAAAAATCGTTCTCATCTAGAATTTTACATTTTAAATGTAAAAAATAGGTTTACAACAATAAAAATGTAATTCGTAAGGACGACATTGCTTATTTTAAAAATATCTGGGTATAATTGCAATATATTGAAAAATCATACGCATAATTTGAGGTGTTTTGCATCGGTCGTTCTACTGCCTATTCTGAATTCCTGTTGCATCTTCATTTTGACGCAAATCACGAATTGGCATTTTCTTCGGATACTGCGGATCAACCAATTCAGGTAGAAAGGATTTGGAAAAGAAAGTCACCAACTGATTCTGCATGTTCGCACGCCAGAAAATATCGTCCCTGACGATTTTTTGTACGCTTAGTCCAAATGGTGTCCATATAACAAACAAGCAATACTTTCTATTTGTTACATGTAGCTGGCCCTGTACTTGGAAATAGTAACTGTCTTTAGTTTTTAATGTTATTTCACCATTTATTATCTCCGAAAATTTAATTTTCTTTTCTCGAATGGCTTCCGTTGGTGAAGACGATGCGGCTGTTGAGGGACATTTTATTTCGACAATCCCATCGTCATCTATTACACCATCCGGCGAAGCTGCTAAGAAATTAAATTCACTGTCAATAAACAGACCACATTCGCGTACACGAATTCCATGTGTTTTCTCCAACTCTCTTAGAGCAATAAATTCGTGTTCCTGTCCCCAACGTGTTGCTGCAGTCCCGAAAAATTTATCATACAAAAGACGCTTTACCAAATTTGCGCAATGTGTAGTTTTTCGCATTTTGCATATTGCTGCAAAATTGGACGCAGTCAACCGTATGGAACGCTCCTGTCGCCATAATAAATTGGTACTTTGACCTATCGTGGTATGTTGTAATTCGTCTCGTTCAGAATCCGATTTTTTAATCAACGCTAACATTTCTTGTTCTTTTATATCGTACTGCTCTTTAGTTAACATTACAACAATTTCACTTTCTGTGGCACCATAATCACTGTCGGCAGGTGTTATGGGCTCCCTTTTTTTCTTTTTTACATCTGGAAATAATTCCTGTCTGCATCTTTTCCAAGTTCTTACCCTTTTCAAACTATTCATAAAGCGTTGAGTGTGTTTCCCTGGACTGGAGTGCACAGCTCTTTTATGAATAACCCGCGGTAATTCACCAGGTTCCAAATTGAAAGAAATTGAAGCAGCTTCGCATCGAGTTTGATATCGAGCCCCTTCCACTGAAATTAATTCTTTTGCCGCCAACGAATTTTGCCAAAATAGAATTGTAACACTCCGCTGCATTATTGTCCATGTTTATCAACAAACTTTCTGCATTTCTCGCAACTCTATCAACGATTGCCATGACATCTTGATAGAGGCCAGATACCTTCATTTCTGAAATCCACTCTTCATTAACTTTAAGATCAGTGCAGAAGTAAGACGAGCAATCATCGTGTTCCCCAAAAACGTGATTAGGTCCATTTCGAATATCATTGCGAAGCTGCGTAATTTTTTGGCTATGTGATAATTCCAAAGAATTAGCATATTTAATGGCACCTTGGACACCATTCCTTAACCGCTTAATTCTATTATTAAGGCAATTTCTCTGCGTTATTGGAACTATCACTTTTTTGGAACTTATTCTTCGCTGAGAAAGCTCTCGAAGCTTTGTACAGAAGTTCCGCAGCAAATGATTGCAGCATTCAATTTTTTGAATTATTCGGGTACCATAGGGACGAGCTTCCATCAATTTTTTTGTAACACTACTATCACCATCTCCAATCAAATACCCGTATTTTAAATTATGCATTTCAATGCTTCTCATAAAACCTTCAACAAGAATATCAGATTCCATTCCTGTAGACGCCTTGTTCCAGTTCTTAAAACAGATATGGTTTGGCGGTTCAGTGTTTCGTGTTTTGGAACGAGAACATACACAACAATATTTATTTCGGACACCTAAAAACAACACTTTACCAGTTTTTTGTCCGATAATAACACCAACCCCAGATGAAGCATTGTAATTAACTCGGTAACTCCTTTTGCTCCAAGCGCCATCTGCGATCACACTTATTACGGGTATGCCATCTGAATCCACGTTTCCTTCTTCAATTGCAAGTTTTGCTTCTTCTTTCCCAGCCTTTTCGATTATTTCCCATGCCGTATCATGAACAAAATGTGAAACTGTTTTTTCGGTTGCAGTGAACAAATGAGGTCCCATACATGGAATATCACATGTAGAAACTACTTCTCGTAGTTGGGAATAGCCGCCTCCAGTAGAAATAATCCCCAATACTGCTGCTTTATTGATATCCATAGTATTTGGATCATCGTCCGAAAATATAAATTTTTCAGATTTGCACATATCACACACAATAGTAAATTTGCTTTGTAGTCCAATTCTTTGTTCTTTCGTTATATTTAAATGTTCATTAGAACAAGAGAAAAGTTGATTATGTCTAAAAGTGATGATTTGCATAAAAAATCTTTCAATATTCACTATTCTTCGGCCACTAATATCGTTATTGTCACGCGCACTGCCACTAGTTTTTGCTACATTTTCCACATTTATTTCATTGGTAAAACTATTACGGGGTAATTGTACATTATTGTCCATCCCAGGCGAAGCCAAGGTGCTGCTTGTTGATGCTCGTTCAACAATTGGATTGGACAGAGTTTTTATCTTGTTGCGAATTTTTTTCAATTTTTGTCTTTGGGATTTACGTTTAGCTCCAACAGTTAATCGAGGCATTGTCGAGAGAACTTAATGGTAGGCACAATAGTTACCTACTCGTAAATGGTGAACCAATTAAATAAAAATTATTTACCTAAAGTACCCTTTAGCAATGTAATAGAAACGCAACACAAGATCACACTTTGTTTTTTTTTTTAAAACACTTTTATTTGTATAAAAACAATTTCTCGGTATTTCAAGTTATTAATAACTTTACTCCACTGAA
This sequence comes from Dascillus cervinus, assembly GCA_949768715.1. Classification (NCBI taxonomy): domain Eukaryota; kingdom Metazoa; phylum Arthropoda; class Insecta; order Coleoptera; family Dascillidae; genus Dascillus; species Dascillus cervinus. The sequence continues at coordinate 29,300,332 of OX458323.1, forward strand.
AGTCAATGAGCGACTGATACAAAAAAGCACAACCAAAGATTTCCTTAAACAAATCTGGATTTTACAGTGTACGTTCTCCGAAATTGGCGCGCCACTTTGCATCCGGTACATCTGGCATGTTACCCTGCGATAATTTTATTATTATGTTTTTAAACGCCTGAAATTTAGGCAATGTGTATTTAAAAACATAAGTTCATGTTATCCATATTACGTCAAAACGGCTCATCTGAGTGATGTGCCAAAAATTTATATTTAATGGTTAAATATGCGTGAAGGTACCGAGCGGTCGTATTTGCCATAAAAGACAAACGTAGCGCCTTAAAATACATGATAAACATAAGGCATTTTTTAAACATTATTATTAAATAGAATTTTTTTATAGAAACATGTTTTCTTGATCTCGGAACTTCAATTCATCTTTAATTAACAAATTACTGTTTACTTCACTCGATTATATACAATGGTTACTGCACAATATTTCCTACACGAAACGCTTACAAACTTACTGCAGCATTACGCCCTTAACAGATCTAAACAATTTAAAAGAGACAAATTTTGACGACGTTGCTTTCCAGGTTCTAGATAGTTGGCCGTAGCTAATATGCAACAAACAGCGAAGTGAATTACGAGCAGGGGATAAATTTCGTTTCAGCAATTAAACACGAAGGTCGTTGGCAAACAATAGGCCGCATCGTACGTTGATAAATATGCCTAGTAATTTTTGAAAATGACACGCAGTATTTTCCCAAATTAGCTGGACGTTTAGGTACATAAAATACCCCCAAATACAATCATGAAATCAAGGTACTTGATTAACGTGTTGATGGGAGAGCAAGTCTCAAGACCCTTGAACCTTCTCATGCTTGAATGCAATTAAAGCACGGTCGAGACTACGTTTTATCCATCATTTTGTCGCATTCAACAAAACGTTACAAATAATACGTATAGCCCAGGCGGAAGAACAATTGAATTGTTCATTTCAAAAACAACATAAGTCAACGAAATTGCAAAAGGACTTTTTACGCGAGTCGTTTATTCGGTGTTAAAACCACAGATTTTACCAGAATCCGTAAGTAATAAGCCTAGCACGGATTTAGGACGGTCACTGTTAAAACAACTGTAGTATGTAGTTCATTTTATTTAGTTTTTTTTGCCTCCTGAAAAATTTTGTTTTCTTGACCTAAGTTGTTTTTGAAATGAACGCTTCAATTGTTTTGACGATAAGACGAAAGACTGAACTGAACCAGAGGCATCGTTTTCATAGGTTCGATACAAGACGGATAGTGTAGACGAGTTTACATTTTGTCGTTACGTTTTAATTTCGGGATTTGTATTACACTCTTTAATCTATCAAATTTATTTTGTAGTTATTGTTTATTGTTAAACATAAACGATTCACAATACACTTTATTTTAATTTGTTTTAAAACGACGGTAACACGATGCTGAAGTATGAAATTTTTTCATTACTTAATGAAACTTTTAATTTCTAAAAATTTTTTACATTTTTTTGTGTGTGGTTGAAATTTAATGTTTAATGGAAACATTATTTATGTAACTTATACAAATTTCTATTATGTAATTCATAAATAATGAATAACAATTTAATTTAAAAATTTTTCCTGAATCTTTTGTAGTTTCGACAAGATGTATAGTCTCACCGTGCTTATGATTTTTTTTTACGTCCAGAACCTTTTCTTGTGGGATCCAATTGGAAATAAATTTAACTTTTCGACTAAAGACTCAGGATTATCCAAATTCTGTTCCACTACATTTTTAAATCTCGTTAAAGTCTAATGTTAATTTTAATGACGAAGCGTTATGGTTATTGCAAATCGTTAGGATGGGTAAACGTTAGCTATGACTAAATTGCGGCAAACATTGTAGGAAGTAATTAAACTCGAAGGTCTGAGTGTACAATCTATCTTACATTGTTCGGTAGTTTTCAAAAATATCGTGCAGCTTTTTTAATTAGAGAATTTTTTGTTAAATGAAATACTGCCAAATCCGAAACAAGTATTCAGCATGAAATTAACGGCTTGGATAAACGTGTCTTGCTTGCACGCGCCACTGGATGCAATGCATTTCATATAAATTTGTGTTAGTATTGTTTTCAACGGTGTAACGTTGATTTATAGTTACTCTCGTTTCGCAGTGTTATTAATAGCAGTCAAATTACCATTCTAACTGAAATAATTTATCAAAGAATAAACAGGCGTGCGTTTATTATAAATTCATTACAACGCAATTAAAACATGATTACACGAAGAATTTACAAATTTAAAAATAGATTTGTGTAGATAAAACCTACCAAGCAAATCACTTTGTACAAATCGTGCACGACATCCCAAAAAAATTATGACTAAACATAATTTTAAACAGGAATGAAAAGTCCTCTCGCCAGAACTGACCACAACAAAAAAAATAATTCCAATCATTCAACTGCATTCGACGTATTATATACTCACCGGAGTAAAAAAAGAATAACCACGAAATCATGTCTGGAGCCGTAACGCGTCAAAAATATAATTAATGTAACACCTTACACTCTGCGTGGCCTAGACCCAGCACCAGCACCCAGCAGCACAGTTTTCGAACCTATACTTATTTCCAGCCCGTCCAGCGACGTAATTGTAGACACTTCGAATATATTCAGCAATAACCATTGCCATTTAACAAACAGTGGTAATTGGAAATCGATGAACGTAACTTAAACACGCAAGTTTACGAGAAATCAATGATCTGTGATCGAAGTGTACACGCAGTATAAGGTGGGCGATAGGCTGTTTTGTTGCTTGCTCGGTCGGCAAGGAATCAAAATAAACCTCAAGTTCTTGCAGACAATTTGAATCAGCAGAGCGGCACAGAATGTTAATTGCCTGCGAATGCACGATTCAAATTTAAAAAATGAATTGTTTGTGACGGTCAAATTTTACGAATAATAAGATCACATTGTTGAGATTGTTTGCAATGATACATCAAATCAGTTATGTCATATTCAAATGAAAACACCAGTAAAACACGAACTTCTTTGAGTGTTGTTCATGATGTCATCGACGAAACTGGGAGAGTTTTCTCTCCGTAAATTAATCGCCGCAGTTAATGCGGATTCTAATATCGTTAAGATAATAAGTGCTGCAGAATCGTTGAAGCTTGTGATAATTAAATGAAGTGTTTTTTAAACACATATATCATCGTGTGCATCAAATAGGAACTTCTACAACTAGCGGTGTTTCATCTTATTTCTAATTACGTTTTTTTCTTTTCACTGGAAGCGTTTCAGCTTTTATTCGAGTGTTGGAAGTGGAACGTTCTGAAATGGATTTCTTTTTAAAACGAATCTAATTGAATATGGCAGTTTTAATTGCCAATTTGAAAATTGATTTGAGATGCAGGTGTTCAACTGAAATCATTGTTTCACCGACAAATAGTGGAGGCAAATTCCCACACCGAATTGTGGTTTAGCGCAAAATTTCAAAAAACTGATATGGTAATGGTATTGGTATTGAAAACTAAAAATCGCGTTTTTCGTTGAAGAAGTTCTTGTATTATGGTCGAGACTTCTGCAACATAAATGAATCTTGAAAATGGAAATTAACTTGTTTTGCTATTTCTTAAACTTATTGTTACTGTGAATTTGCTGCAGTAAAGATTTTTATCAAAAATTAAAAATTATATCAGTTCGAGCGGAAATTACTTTATCGAGCACAAACTTGTATCATAGATATCTTCAATTTGCCATTTAGTAATGTATGTTTAAAATTTTTATCGTAAGTTGTTTGTCATCATGGGAAATGGAAGTTTACTTTTGATTTTATCAATTTCAAAAATTGGTAACAATTTGTTGCATTTTACAACGAAACTGATGGTAAAAAAGGCTGAAATTATCCTAGCTCATCATAACCTTCGTTCGTGTATAGATGGTGCAAACAGTAATCATGAGAAAATTTTGGAATTAGAAAAATAACAGATGCGGACATGGTGTCCGCATGAATACGGTTTTTTAATAATAATCGCTGAGACAATAATTTTAAACTTTTCTCTTGTGTATCTTTCTATCAAACACCAATACATGTTTTACTAAACTTTCAACTTGATGTTTGTTTCGATGAGCTTAGTTAATATAGTGATTTTTAAAAGCTACTATAAGGAAAGTAATAATTCCATAAATCTTATAGAATATTTTTTTTGCATAGTGACGATGAAAATCCTCTTCTTTATTTATTATTATATTTTGTTTAAATGCAACTGAAATCAATTAATACAATTAAGTATATCAGACATCTATCAAAATAAACCATTTGAAGTGAATTTTTACTTAAAATTAACCATGCGGAGACGATGATATAATTAACTAGGTTTGATAATCTACCAAAAGTTTAATCGTTAATATTTATTAAAGGATTTAAATTATTTGTTATTATTGCATTATTACCGTATTATAATATTACGGAAGTTTTCAATGCATTATGGTAAAGCGAATTTTATCAATTTTATGCTGTAATTGTAATCTGTAAGTAGAAAATGTAAAAAGCGTGAAACATGAATTAAATTTAAATATATTAACAAGATGTAGTGCATGAAGAGATGTTTATGAAACCGCATTATAAATTAATAAAAAAATCTTAATGCTTTTAATTTCGGTCATGTACGATAAAACCAAGACCAATGTTTATAACATTTATTCCAAATTATAAACAAAATATATTATAATGCACAACAGGTGTTGTTGATTCGTTACTTAATTGTATGAACATTCAATAGATGTGTATTAATTTTATATGATTTTACTAAAATCATTAGGAAACATACTAAAGCACTACTGTACTATAATATACTATACAGCGTGATTTAAAATTTACGTTCTTCAATCGGTGAGAAGTGATGCTGGTTATATACTACTATTTACAAAATGGTATAAGTAAAAATGTAGAACTGATTTAGGATATAATGGCATCAACGTAGAATTTCTCTGTAGCCCTTGGACGTGTGGCAAGTTAAATTTTGTTAATTTCAAAATTGTAGTTATGTACGGAGTCCTCTAGCGTTACTGATAATTCCCAAAATTGGTCTCAATTATTAATTTATTCTCTTCAAATTTTGTTTATTTCATGAAGTGATGATTGGTGGTATTATTTTTTTTATACGATTTATGATGTATGTTCATATATATATTTTTGTGTCTGCAAAATTGAACTTTTTCTTAGGGTGGTCATTAACCTTGAAGGACCCTGTACAAACGACTGAAACATTATGCCTCGTGTAAAGAACGTGGGAATTCAAGTCTTAGAAAAAATCTGGTTAGAAAAAACTACCGTATAAAACCAAGATACCGAAATACAAAATAACATTGGTAATGTTTATAAAACAAAAGGTGTCCTGTAAACAAACAGGGTTGTAAAATGTGTAATGAAAATGAAAAAAAAAATGTTCTGTTTGGTCTACCAAAAACAGGATTTCAAGATTACATCGACGCCGAAAAAAATCTTAATTCATTACATGTATGGTGTAGTTTCCATATAAAAACGATAAATTATAATAGATTCGATGGTACTAATGCGTTCGTCTATTTTTGGATCCAGCTTTTTTAGAATTTGCATAATTTTTGGAGGCTTTAAAAAAAGATGTCTATCATTCTGTAGCAAAAAATAAAAATCGTTACTTTTTAGTTACACGTTTCTAATTGCTTTTATCAATTCTTTGAAGCAGAAAAATTCTTTCTAAAAAATTACCAAAAATCACTTCTCGCGTGGCCTTTTTTATCGAAACAGAATGAGCCAGTTTTGAAGATTTTATGCCATCATAAATTGTTACATTGCGGAGCTGTAAACCTTGTATTTAAAAAATATAATTAGCCGCGGCGCCGATTATATTGTTATTTGAAAACAGAATCCACCTTTCAAACATTTTAAATAAATTTGGTGGCGCCTTCATTTTGGACGTGGTAAACATCAATGGTGTTCAAAAGACATTCCTGACTTAATTGCCCGTTTTCTGGAGATCAAACTGTCGTAATTAAGACTCCAGCTAGACACTAGCAAAATAAATAAAATTAAAACCTGTTATCAGAACTTTATAAAATTTTCAAGGTTTCACTTGCCACAATATTGTTTGTTATAGGTACTCAATCGATATCTTGTTGATATTGGTAAATGATTGTATTCGTTTTTTGTCGGTATTTCAGAGGAGTGATTGAAAACCGTTAAATATTTAATTTGTCGGAATTGTATCTGTGTCTGATGATGCACGGACAAGGTTGAAAAATGTTCGACGATGAAATAAAATTAATTGAATTTAACAATAAGTTCCTTCTTCACTTAAATTTATTGTATGAGAATTTTTTAATAAAAAAACATGTTGCCTCACACCATTTTAAGATTGTCTTTTATAAAAAGACGATTCGTGGTATTCGTCCACTTTACATAAATGTAAACAATATTTGAATGTTGCTTTTGGTGAAGAGATCCCATCGTCGTCGGTTCGATTCATGAATACGAGTAAACAGCCGTGGACAAGACACAGCGGTCATTGAAGAAAGTAATGTATGCCGTATTCTTCACGAGTGCTGGCCTCGTCAAAGCAATTAAGCGAAGAAATCATACGACAGTCGCGGTTAAGTGGCAGATTCGAAAATGTCTGAAACTGGCTCCTAACAGAAGTCATCGTGGTTGAAGTGATCTGAAGTGCCTTCGAGTGAGCATCATGATCCCCGTAACAATGATATTTTTTATCCGATCAAGTCGATGCGATATAATAAATAAAAATAGTATCTTTTTTAAACCCAGTGTCAGAGATTAAATACCTTATCGTGATATTTCATCTGATTAAAAAGCAGATATTCATAAATGTATAATGCGTTGTCTAAATGGAATAAAAGCTGCTTGAGGTCCATAACCTGGCTGTCTATTTCTTCTTCTGAAATGTTCGATTGTTAACTGACATTTTTGACATGATACTTTTTGATAAAGAAACGGCCACGTTAAACGTGAGCCTTTGTTAAAATCCTAGAAGGTAAAGTTCTATAAAGCTTTTTATTACTACAAAGTAACCTTGAACTTCTTTGTAATAGATTTGTCCAGTCATTTTCATAACAACATAAACGATCATTTGGCGCCTGAAATTACACAAAAAAATTAGATTAAGTTACCGTATTTCGAGAATACAAATATGCAAACATACCATAAATGTCTCTTGATTAAATAATAAAGCTTGATAAATACGCCCTAATTATCTTTACCAACTTAAATTTGGGGCGATATCTGGCAAAAAATGTAAATTGTGTTGAATCGGAAATATTTACCTTTCTAATCTTATCATTGTATTTTGTACTCGTGTGCAATTCATTTAAATTCTGCGAACTCGGAACTTTCAGAAACTGAAATGCCTCACGCCCGCGCTTGAATACTACATATTTCCATGTGTTCTAGATTGCCGACCATTCTCTGAAGTAGGCGATTACACCGACGTTTCTGCAAGCGTTTAACCGTTGCGTTTTTGATAAAGAAACAATGAAGCGTATTCAAAAAACAGTCCACAGCCTAAACATCCTGCAAAAACACGACGTTTTCTTCGCTGATGTAATCGCCTACTAATAGTCCGAAATCCAGTCACAACTCCCGCATATCGACGAGTGGCCAATTGAATGAGTGCTCATGTTTTTATTTTTATTTTTTTGTTTACTTATAAAAATAGATCAGAATAAATAGGTTGGTAATATCGAGTAATTTGCGTTTGATAATACATGGATTTGTTGTAATGAAAGTGCTATATCGCTAAACCGAACTAATTAGAACAGGACTGTGTTCGGATTAGTCAATTGTTCGGTTTACTCAAATTTATACGTACAGTAAAACCCTGTTTAACGCGGTGAATCCGTTTCAGTAACTTACAGCATTAAACGAGGTCATCTCTGATCATAAATCAACTGCGATTCAGCAAACATGATTTCGTACTGTAATGATATCAAACGCGCCGCGAGATTGCATGCAGAGATCAAAGTAACAAAATCATGAGCGATTTCGAGGAATACCAATACAACCGTGTAATACTGAAACAGCGTTAAGCGGGGTCTTACTGTATTTGCATATGTATGTAGTTAGGGGCCATCCATAAATTACGTAACGCCAAATGGGGGTCGGGGGGGTACGTTGACACGTTACGGCGTGTTACAGAGGGGGGCGTAGGGGTTTAACGTGTTGTTATATAACGATTGATAATTATACCAAAAATCATATTTTGAATTTTTTTATTACGCCAAAGGGGGGTTGTAGAGTCTTCGCGTTACGTAACTTTTAGGGGGGTGGGACTTGCATGGTGTTATGAACTGTTACAGATGGGGGGAGGGGGTAAAAATTGTTCAAATTCTGCGTTACGTAATTTATGGATGGCCCCTTACGTGCATGCACCCACCTACTTTGTCTTTGTGCCTGGCCTTTAAAAAAAAAAGCAAGTCTCATGAACAGAGCAGTCGATTCAGTAAAATTGCCGATAATCTGCGGATTATAGAGGTCAGAACAATGTTGTTCGGATTATACAGGTATCTATTTTCCTGCCCCCTATAGACCACCGAAGTAGGCGGTCCTTATTAGGGCGGTAAATTCGAAAGCGAGTCTATCGGTACTGTAATTTATATTGTGTTACGATGCTTTTCATTTATAAGTATCTTCATCGAAATATTTAAGGAAAAACGTCAATGGCACAACAAATTATTGTGTTAATGTTATCAATATAACATACTACTGTTTTAAATTGCCTCAAAATAGAGCTTTTATTTGAATTTGAAATTTGCAAGTAAACGTATGTTGTAGCATCACGTAAGTAGGCGCAACTCCCGTCAGAGCCGATGTAAAAACGGTAGAAAGGAAGCATGAAATCACTGAAATACTGTACGCACTACGTTGCATAGGAATAAAAAGAGATAGCATGATTAAGCTCCTCCTCCAAGTGACCTTCACTTCGGTAGTCTATTCGTATTAGCGAGGTTGTATTGTATGACTATAATAATAAAAACATATCTAAAATACACGGCATGTCAGAATAGGCATTACAAACTTATGTTTTAGATATTTTATAAATTATTTGTTGTCAACATACCAATTTCTGAAAACAAAATGTCACCAAAAATCATTTAGGTATTAGGCTATTGTAACCTCAACAACAATACTAGAATAATGTTATTGTAATAGCAAAGCAGAGAATGGTGTATACAGGGTGCTCGAACGGGAATGGTCATCCCCAAAGTTGGTCTCAAAATTTTGTTTATTTCATAGAGTGATGTATGATCACAAACTGGTGGTATTACTTTTTTGTATGATAAACCAGACGTTCGTAGTCAGTTACGGCACGGGATTACAAAATAATTCATATCTCTTAATTGATAAAAAATACGCATTAGTATTGCGCAAAATTCCTAGAGAACATGTTTCCTAATAGAATGGTGAAAACTAAATTTTTTTTTTTAAGAATAAAAGGGGTAACTTACGCGAGAAATCAAATAAATCTAACTTCTAAACTATTAGTAATATTTTTATTTTTTTTATCTACAATTAAGCGAAATAGATTCTTATAACATATTCCATGCATCTCTTTCTTTCATTTATTGCTAAAAAGTCAAATTTTAGATTTAAACATATCAACGTTCCGAGGGTACTATATTCCATTAACGTACGGAAATTAAGGAGCTTGGCAAAAGTGATTGGTGCAATTTTTCCAAACAACAGTAATATGACCAATCACTTTTGCCAAACTTGTTAATTTCCGTACGTTAATTTAATTTAATTGGATGTAAACACACCCCTTAAAACTTTTTGTGGAATTTATCTCCTACAGTTATTTCAACATGGAAGTCACTAAAATGTTTTTGTTTAAATGTTCTAACCCTAGAATGATATCGTTATTGGAGTTAATAGGTTAGTATCAAGCAATATTTGGTTGTAGTCAATATTGATTATATTGCGGTTTACAGATAAGAGCTGTAAGTTTCTGCTGATTTTGCATTTATTTATTTATATTATACATCCGAAACAGTGATAGCAAAAATTCCAAACGCCGCATTTAACCCGCCAGAGTTGATGCGAAATACATTTTATTCGCGGCTAGCGTCCTGTTTGATAGGCACTGGTTTATAGCGTGTTATCAGCTACTTATCCGAACTTAATACGATTCAAAATATATCAACTAAAGTCGTAGCTTATTGTATGCAAGCAATGCGTAAACTTTACGCATCGATAATTCACAAGCGTTGAAGGCGTTTTAGCCTGCAAATCGATTAATAATAAAATCACTAAAACTTTCCAACAAAGATTTACGATTTTAAACAGCTGTGAGTGGTAAATTTACCCGGCCCCAAATGATGACCGAATTATACAGGGTGTGTAGGAATTGGCGAAAGAACTGCTTGTGGCGATATTCTTCTAAAAATTCTTATTCGAAAATCCTAATAGAGAAATGTAACATGCTTCCTGCAATCGTAACAAATGTCAGGAATTCACAACATGAATTTTGCTAATTTATCTAACACTAATCAGAATATCGACTTAACAGCTTTGCTAAAATTCATCTTATCCACAAGTTTAGTTATGAAAATCATTATTAAACTAATTTAAAAATGGCTACGTTAACGTTAAGGCGCGTCCAGACTTGTCGGAAACATTGTTATTAACAAAGTTATTTTACATGTTATCAAAATTTCGACGAAGAGCAACAAGTTATTTTTTTCATCCTTTTAGTGCATCTCGCAACAACTTTACTAGTTTAACAATAGGTTCACTTTTGCAAACGTTTCTAATCACATTTGTAAGATCAAAATGATAGGTTTCCTTATGATAACCTTTTTTTTATAGACAGCGAATCGAAGTGTTTGTTAAATATTATATTAATATTATTTTTATATAAAAATGATATTATTCGACTGGCAAATTTTACTGATCTTATAAACTTAGAATCGATAAACCGTCCCTAATTAGACTCCCATATTTTATTGTGATTGTTAATTCCTTTATTATTATTTTATTAAATACGTCCGAAGACACCAATTTAGACACACAAATTAAACATTTTAACCCTTTAAGAACGGAATTTATTTTCGGTTACAGATCCCATGGGACGGAATTTATTCCGATGTAGTCCTTAAAGGGTTAAAAAACAAACACAAGCTCAACATTATAAAAGGCTAAAATTTAAGATAATTGAAAATCAACAGAACAGAAAATTTTAAAATTGTCATTATTTAAGCAGGTCATTGTCCCCGCAACAAACATTTGACATGCAAATCGTCCCTAGAGCGAAGGGCTCCAGCCTTGAATATCGCAAATTTTCTAATTCTTTTGTGCTGTGACAAATTTTATGGTGGTTATAAATTTCTTATTTTAAAAGCTTTTAACTGCGTCTTTAGGAACTACATATTTGGCAGTTTAGTTGGGAAATCGTTTTACATATTTTATGTCCCACTTCGTTGATTAAAAATTCAAAACCGGCGCTTAGCATTCTGGCAAAATTTTTAAAATTTCCGTCACACCGCAATTGATCATTAACCCTTTGGGTGATAAGGAGCGCGGTCACGCTTCTCAATGCACTGGCCGAAAATGCCAGGAGCGCGGTCGCGCTTTTGTTTGTTTATTGTTTATTGTCTTTGGAATTGGCAATTTTAGCTAATTCTCTAAAAATCATTTTGGCACTCAAAGGGTTAATTGCAAACGGAACAATGTCGTCGGCTTTTAAATCGTTGATCATGTCACTGCCCACTGCCATTGTGTCGCTTTCGAGACCTTAACAATGGGCGAATCAAAAATCTTTTCTTTTCCTTCTTCTATGCACCACTTAAAATTACATATGCTGCAGCCGCGAGAAGAGAGTCTTCCTGATTTACCATTGATACTTTGACTAACTTTTTTTTTGTATCAACCGATTATGCAAAATACAGTTCTCCCAGAAGCTTCATGATTTAAGTACTTTATTACCGACCATAAACAAATGCATTCGAACCTACACTCACTCACATAAGTATCCGTACCCTAGCAAATTGCTGATTTTATGCTATAAAAACTGAAAAACTTAATTTTTTTTTCAATAAATTCATTTACTTACATGAGCAATGAAATAAAAGAACAAAAAAGAAACAATTTCATTGAAAATACCTGAAAAACAGCATAAAGTCCACTTATTTGTAAAAAGGCACTCTCACATAAGTATACGTACGTTACTTAACGGACAGATGTTCTGTTAAATTTTTGCTGAGTACGACAAAAAATTAGCAGTATTTACATTTACTAATCAGTTTTCTGAGCGTGAAGTCGAACATTTTTGAGAAGCAATAGTAATACCTGCAAATAAAATGCCAAAGTCGAAAGAAATTGCAATACAAGTGCGTGAAATTGCTGTTGACTTAAAAAACCGCGGGAAATCGCTGAAAGAAATTGCTGAAACATTGAGTTTACCAAAATCTACTGTTCAAACGATTGTAAAAAATTTTAATGAGACCGGTAGCATTGAAAATAAAGAAAGATCGGGTCGCCCTTCGAAGCTCACCGAGAGAATGCAGAGGCATATTATACGATCAATAACAGAAGATCCCAAGCAGAGTGCTGTGAAATTGACTAAAGACATTGGAAATGATCATGGAGTGGCCGTTAATCCAGAAACTGTCCGACGATGCTTGAAAAAGAACAGTATCAATTGCAGAACAGCAAGAAAGAAGCCGTTTCTGAGGGAAGTGAATAAGGCAAAACGTTTGGCATATGCACAAAAGTACCACAACATCCATTTGCAGGATCCGAATTACTGGGAACGTGTAATTTTTACCGACGAATGCAAATTCAACGTTTTTAGTCACGATGGCCGTACAAAAGTGTGGCGAAAACGCAATAAAGCACTTGATCCCAAAAATGTAGTTCCCACTGTCAAACACGGAGGTGGATCGGTAATGGTGTGGGGCGCCATGTCTGCAAATGGTGTTGGAAATTTAAGGTTCATAGAAGGTATTATGGATAAATACATGTATTTAGACATATTAAAAGACAGCTACCTGCCAAGCATTGAAAAACTGAACCTCACAGGCAAGGCGATACTATTACAAGACAATGATCCCAAGCATACCTCCTGTTTGATAAGAGAATGGTTGTTGTATAATGTGCGATCTAAGCTAGAACATCCACCGCAGTCCCCAGACCTCAATGTTATCGAACATTTGTGGGACCATCTCAAACAGCAAGTCCGGAAACGCCGCGTCACATCAGTGTCAAGTCTGAAGACCGTTTTACTGGAAGAATGGAATAAAATAACTCTGGAAACAACTCGAAAATTGGCTCATTCCATGCCTTCTCGACTATCAGCAGTTATACAAGCAAATGGAGGTCATACAAATTATTAAACATTGTGTACTTTATGTTTTTAAAGAACCGTACGTATACTTATGTGAGAGTGACTTTTTACAAATAAGTGGACTTTATGCTGTTTTTCAGGTATTTTCAATGAAATCGTTTCTTTTTTGTTCTTTTATTTCATTACTCATGTAAGTAAATGAATTTATTGAAAAAAAAATTAAGTTTTTCAGTTTTTATAGCATAAAATCAGCAATTTGCTAGGGTACGGATACTTATGTGAGTGAGTGTACCTACTTGCGACAGTTGCGTTCCAGATGTTTCAAATTTCGTTTGATATTTACCGACAACTGGCCGGTAACAAAAATTGGTTGAAAAGGTATATAAATTGGTGCTTTTCGGCGAAATCTCGAAAATATTCGGAATAACCTTTTTTCTGTCTTTCTTGGGTCAACGAGAAATCCTATACACGTCAAAAAGTTTTCAATGTTACAGGGAAACAAGGTTTCAATAACTTATTACTAAGTCTGGACGCGCCTTTATCCACGATGGAACATTTGACAATTCCTAAGATTTTAACGGACTACTTTATTTATGATGCAGGGCAGGTAAACAAATAATAAATGAAACAAATGAGTAATAAGCGTTGACGGAGCATTATTTACTTTTTGCAGAACATAGTTTAGAAAATAAATAACTATAACCCAGCATACCAATTTCTGAAAAAACAATGTCATCAAAAATCGTTTAAGAATAATAATCTCGAAACGGAGAAACGTTTTCCGTCTATTGAAAATTTCATTGCTTAGTGATAACATACAGCAATTACGATCACGCATGTTATGGAGCCGTGTCGTCTGGATGTATCACACCACGCATTCGTACATGTTTTTTTATAATTTCGGTCGAGTTGACAAATGTTATAGAAAAATGTTATGTCGTCATGAGATTTTTAGAAGAAAAGTGCTGGTTTTGTTTACGAATTCTACTACAAGATTTATTCATTTAATTATGCAGAGACGCTATCTGCGCGAGAAAAAAATAATAAATAAATAAATAAAACGAGCATTTTTTGTTAGGATGGCGCCAAGACATACGAGCACACATTATTAGGTTTACGACTGTTTTATACGAGTTTTGCACGTCGAATAAAACAAAAATTTTAAAATGGAAGAGATCGCTAATGCCTTTTAGCTCCACGTAGATCTACAGTTACCGTAAGTGCTCTCTTGTATGATTCTTTATTTACTATAAGGTATGTGAGAGTTTTTTTTCCTAGTTAAATTTACAAAGAACTGCTTGTTCATGTAACAGGAGATTGACCTGGTACGAAGCACGGCCCACAACGCATATTAATGGAATTGTATAAAACATAATTATATCCCGCTGATTAAATGTTGTTTGAATAGTTTGCACGCGTGCCACCCACTAATTTTAACCGTTACGACTACCTACACGCCCGTTCTTTTGCGCATTGTCAGAAATTAAAACCAGATGCATTCGGACGTTAATTTATCGGTTGCTGCGACGTTTTTGTCCGCGGTGACCCAAATTATAGCTGCACACCTGTTGTATTGGATTGCAGCTCTTTTAGACCAAGTAAAGCTCGTTATTGCGAAGATGATGTAGCAAAATTCGATGCAATTTATAACTTTCTATTGGGAAGTTGATGGCTGTGTTTTTATCGTCGTGCCCGTTTGCGAAAGTATCATCTTCTGTTTACAGAGTTAATGATTTGACGGTTTCAACCCACCCACACCATCTACCGTTAAGCTTTTCTAAATCCGGAATGCTAATGAAGATAAATTGACGCTGTAATAACGAGAATTCGAACAGCATAATGCACTTTTTCGACGCCTTCACTGAGGGTCAAACGCCATTCGAAGAAATGTGGAAACACCTGATACAAACAGTGAACAAGTTTCGCAGAATAAAAATGATTTTCAATCCAATTGCGTCTGGCGAGATGTGAATTAACTCGATTAATTATTGTAAATAGTGCAAAAAACTGCATACATCCTTGGTGTCTTGTTTTTCCTCTTTATTAGATAAATTGAATGAATTTGAACAAGAGCATGTGTTTAAAGATGTGCTCATCATTTTATTAAAGTAATAAGCTCCCAATTGTGCAATCAAGCGGATTATAATTTATTCTACATATGATTTGGTTTTGCCATTGAAGAAAGAATTAGATCTCGTACAAGTTGATTGTATGTTTATAGGGTTGGGCGAGCCAGATTAATTAATAATGGGACAATCAGTAGCGAAATTCGAAATAAGCAGTGATCAATAGCATAATATGCATTCCTTAAGTGCGCAATGAAAGTTACAGGGGAACATACAACCAGTTACACATGATAGAAATTATTAAGAATTTAGTTAATGAATTAAACAATTTCATTGATTTCAGAAAATATTTGTTGCTCAATCAATTACCTAACTCGTCAATATTAATACAGTTGTTTGTCTAAAAACGTAATATTGAATCTCCTTTTTATAAAAGGAAGGTGGTTTTGATGCTAAGAGTTCCGATAGTCTAGATATGGCATCATCAATATTCTAAACAGTTTTACCATTTAAGAAGCGTTCAAGTGATATGAATTCAATGGTAGTCGGAAATCACAAGGCTGAGCATTGAAAAACTTGAATTAATTTTTCAATCTTGAGCTTCTGCTCAGGAATAAGTTGCTAATTATTGAAAATAAAATCGTGCAGAATACAAATTTCTTCTTTGATGCCATTTCTGGCGTATTAAAATATCTTCAATTCTTAAAATTAACTCAATAAAATTTTCTAATAATAATTAATAACAATATTATAATAATAATAATTATTATTATTGATTCATAATTTAATTTGGATTTGCTTCCACAGCTCAGAGAACAAGTACTTTAAAGGTCGATAATTTGTAATATTATGTAACTCACTGTTGTATATACAGTCGAACTTCTCTATAGTGACCGCCTCTATAATGATTTTTTCTCTATAGTGATGTTTTTGTCAGGAACGAGGAACGGAATTTTCGGTAACAGAAAACCTGAAAAATCCTTAAAAGAATTTCTTGCAAAATCCTTACTTATGCAATCAACTTTGGACAGATTTTTTCATCAATAAGTACATGTTATGTAAGTATTCAGATGAAAATTGGTATAGTTTATTAATAACTGTGTGTATTTCTATATACTTAAACAAATATTTTTTCAAATATACTAAATTTTAATTTTTTGTTTTGAATATCATTTGGTTTTTAAAGTGACTGCCAAAATTGTAAAATTATACTTGAATTCTATATAGTGAAGTTTCTCTATAGTGATGTTTTTCATGGCTTTTCGAACATCACTATAGAGGAGTTCGACTGTATTTATACTGGATAACTTTTTGAAGTATTCTATGAGCCGTATTCGTAGCTCATGAACGAAGTGTTAGTCCATAGAACGAGTAAACGACCTTATCTGATCTATGAATTCGATTCGTAAACAGTTCTTTAGATATAAGCGTTTGTCTGTAGAACAGGTAAGCGACCTTCTTACCAATGTAAGTACAGTCAAACCTGTATAAGATGGAATAGCTTGACATTATCTATGACGCTACGTAAATCGGGACCGAGAAACAGTTCCGTCAAATACAGGATTCTGGTTTATTCAGTTTCCGGTTTATCTCAAGTTCCACTGTATAATGAAGGCCCTTTTCCCCTCCTCTACAAAGAAACGTTTGGCTTGTGGAGCCGTATTGATAGATAGTTTCTGAGCCAAACGTTTGCTGATAGAACAGGTTGCGTGCTGTACAAGTGAACGCTTTGCTCAAGAACTGTCTATGGATACGGCTGTGTCAAAATGCCCCATCAAGTGCCACTTTTAAGTTATATGTTTCTACGTAAAATAAGCGTTTGCTCGTTTTAAATTGGCTAATCACGAAGTTAGCACGAGGTGTGCAGACATAAACCAATTATGTATGGTCAAATCTGTATAAACAGAACACTGAAAAAGCCGGAATCTTGACTGTGAGGGAACTTTTTCCGGTCCCTTTTTACGCATTGGCTGAGACAGGTCACTGTTTAAACCGGAAACCTCACTAAAACTTTTTTTTTTAGTTCTGAGTAATTCCCTTTTAAGCAGGGTTTCACCGTGAGGCTAATAGGACTTAAAACTCACGGTCTCTAATTTACTTATTATTGTTAGTTGCATTATAAAACATTCATCTATCATTTTGCATAGAGATTTGAAGTTTTAAGAAGTTGTAGATAAATTGTCGTATTTGAGCCATAAATAAGGGTTTCATTACACCCAAATAACGTTTGGAAAACTCACCTTTCACTTGTGTTCTAAAAGTTACCTTACATTATTAATGCTGGTTCAATAATATACTATTATTTTAAATTTGCTGTGTAGAACTTTTAAACGGAACCCGAAAACAGGCGCCCAGGGTGGAGTATAATGACAGTTATTTTGTTACTTAATAACTTTTTAAAAATTCTTCCTGTACACCTAATAAATTTTAAAAGGTACGATATGAAGTTTTCTCTGAATTAAACTGGCAAAATACCAAAAACTAGGCGATGCCACGTACGAATTGGAAGTTATGCGGTTTGCATACATTATATGAGCAGACGTCATGCTGTCATCGTAGGTTATTTTTACAATGACACAGAAGTGACAGTAACGCTTCTGCTTGTAATTTTTGATGTTATCGATGTTCGGAATGATGTTTGTCAATCAAACTTATTTTCCCACGTTTATTCTATTGTATCTGGTCGTATAGTAATTCGTTTTAATCTTTAACTCGTTGGAATTTGTTGCTTACACACGCAACCGTCAATATTGTTTTTTAGAAAAACATTGTAAAATTTAAAAATAGAAAATGTTGGGTGTAATAAATGATAATATTTTATTAGGATCTTTTGATTTTGTTACAAAATTATTTATCTTTCATAGCCAATTTGTCCAATTTTTAACAATATTTACGTTTTTCCATAATTCAGTCTGTCTCTCGCCCTTTGTGTCCAATTAAAACTTGAAATTGTCTTGATATAATTTCAAACGTGTTGTAATTTCAGTCTGTTCTAAATTTATATTTTTGCAATAAATTTTTGTTTATATTGTAGGAGTCTTCTAAAAAGGAATATTGCGAACTTGCCAGGTTCAAAAATAAATAAATTTTAATGAGTACATCTTATTTTTATCATAAATATTACGTATATACTGTTTGCATTCAAAATGTCATATCGTAACCTTTGACCATATTATTAAAGTAACGGTGATTTGCATTTCAGTAACATCAAAATTATTATTATTATTATTTTGTCCAGTACAGTTACATTTTTTCAGTGACTACTATTTTACTTTACTCTTTTTTGAACACTTATGAACTGTTTTAAATTGTTCAATTTTGGCTCATACATGAAATAGGTAATCATGTTGCGTAATACGGAAATCGAACTAGTTTGCTGTTAATTTATGTATTCAAAACCATCATTTTAACACTCGACTGTATGCAGTTTTTACTAATTCAAACAAAATTACAAAATACTTTTTGAACTAATTTTTATACAGCACTTATGTTTATTTTAAATCAATCTCTAACAACGTTAGTTACATGTTTTTTTGTACAAATACGTTTGTATTATCTAATTAAATTCAAGGTATTTTTACAAAACTATATGCAAATATGCAGGTGGTCATAATATGAACTTAATGCCGTAAACGGCTACTTACGTAAAGGATCTCCACATGTTTATATTGCATGACTTGTAAGATATCAACAAAATGTTTCGTGTCAATGTTTGTTTTTACCTTGTGTCGTTTATAAAAAATAAAAATCCTGCCATCTAAGTAGAATAAGAATGTACAGTCGAACTTGGTTATAACAGCTCTGTTATAAAGTACATTTGAGGAGCTCGCGGGCAAAACCGATTATATCTATTTTTCTGTTTCGCGATAATTGACTTTAAAGATTTAGTACTGCGCATCTTTAAGTCGATTATTGCAAAACAGAAAATTGATATAACTGATTTTACACGCGAGCTCCTCATTTGCTTATAACATACATTTTTTTGTGGCCCCGACGCATTCCTACACAAAATAAAGTGCTTTTCTTCTTTTATTAATCATTTTTTATAATGTATGCTTTTTATGGCAGCAAGAGGTTGTCATTATCCATACATCCGGTCTCGTATCAGCTTATAACAGATCACAATAGGGCACCCAGTGCCAAGCAACACGGCACCTAGCGGCATGTTCTATAACTAAAGCTTGAGATTCACGTTTGTTTGTTTACTAACGGTGTGTGAATTTTTTTAAATAACATTTAATAGTTTAGTTTGTTTGCAGTGAAAAATATGTGTAAAATTTATTGTTT
This sequence comes from Dascillus cervinus, assembly GCA_949768715.1. Classification (NCBI taxonomy): domain Eukaryota; kingdom Metazoa; phylum Arthropoda; class Insecta; order Coleoptera; family Dascillidae; genus Dascillus; species Dascillus cervinus. The sequence goes on from OX458323.1 coordinate 29,320,001, forward strand.
CGTAAATTGTTATCAAGAAAAGTCCTAATTTATCTTTCCATAAGTTCCCAATTAAAGGGAAAGGTAAAGTTCTAGTGGAAAATAAATTGGGAACCAAAGACTTTATAGATAGACAAACAGCCTGGATACTTAAACTTAAAATGAGCAAATCGCCCTCCATGCACATAAGTGTGTGTTCCTTACATTTCACCGACAAAGATTTTTCTAATCACAAGAAAAAACGCACGTGGATTAACACAAAAGAAAGTTGCTCCTAAACTGTAGTTCAATATCATCCACTCGGCGCTGCGATCTTAAATTCAATTCCCTATAGTTTGCCAATGCCAGTACAGTAAGCCATCATTTTGTTGTAAATATTCGTTTATTACATGTATCGGTTATAACATACCAATGAGAAGATCCCATGAAAGTACGTTATTACCGGGTTCGACTGTAATTCTAAAAATGAAGATTGTGAGTCAGTCACATTTTATTGAATTAAGCTAATATCTTTTTATTGTAAAATTGAATTCTAAGAAAGCAAATGAAAAGGCAGTTTAAATTACATCTTTAAAGTTCCAATTTCAACAGATACATGACTTTTTACTTTAGTCTTGAAACCGAAATCGTTTTTTAAATTTCAAAGAAAATACTGGTTTTAAGGTATTCTGAACATGTTACTATTTTCGCAATCATGCCCGTGCACTGTTTGTGTTTAGAATTTTGTACTCACAATGACAACACAATTTGCGGAAATGCTGTTAATCCGATGTTTAATAAGTTTTGCTGAAAATAGTGGCGAAAGGATTAAACTTTGTGGATTATAATTTCAATAAGTATGCGCCAAAATTTTAATTTCAAATTTGTAGAAAAATTATTCTAGTTTTTCTACCAACAATAAAATTTGTCCGATGTGGCCATCCGAAAGACATATTTGAAATAAAATTGCGACCCCCACTGTGCATTCATTTTTTTAGTAAATATAATTCGAATTTAAATTTTGTGGCGCAATAATAATTTTGATCATTAACTGTGTCATCATCAAATAATGTGAGAAAGTTTTGAAGTGGTTGCATTGCCATTTACTTAAAGTTAATTTGCAATTTGAAATATGTGCAACTGGATGTAATATCTTAGCACCCAAGTTTTTACTTCATTTCATTTTATTTGCGCGCGAGGGATACGATTTGAAAGCAAAATTGAAATCTTTACAAGACAACTGCATCGCACAGTAAATCAAAATAATATTTCTATTTACATAAGTCGAAGGCTGATGACCTTTATGGTATGGTATGGCATGTTATCAGGATTACACGTTCTTGCAAATTTTTTTTCGTATTGTAAATATCCTCGCTAGTGTGTCACCTGCGTGAGAATTTTATCGACAATTAACCTCAACTAGAAATAAATAAAAGGCGACAAATAGTGGTGTCGAGAAAGACGCTGGGAAAAATCGTCAAACATGCCGACCATTATTTCCCATAAATTTTGTGTAAGCCTCTTATATTGAGGCTGTCACTCAAAATCCTTTTTTATTGCTCGTAATGTGTTGCACATTTTTTATGGCGGTGCGGCCAAGAACAGGAAACGAGGCATCATACTTCTCCGGATGTTAATATTTATGCTACGTACATTTATTTGGTTTTATGTTCGTTATAATTTCCAAGAATTCGCAAGCTAAATAATGTATGTGGTTGTAATGTATCGAAATAGAAAGTTAATGGCTCTCGCCTAAGTAACTTAAAGCTTACCCCACGTACCTATTGTTTATTGGGTAGTAAATACCCAATTCTCCTGTTAATACTCTATAATTTACCGTTCAAGTTTTTTTACAGTCCCAGACACGAGACTCGTTACTTCGCCGTTGTAGATGTTAATTTGCAATAATTTGTGATTGATCGGGAGGTTTCAGAATGAAGAGGTAAAAATGATGAAAGGAAATGAATCGTACGCGATATAATGCGTGACTGGAATCTGTCGTCATATTTTATGTTTAAAGCTGCATAAAAATCACAATAAATCGCGACGAAAAAAAGAAGTTGTTTCCATTCAGAATTAGTAAAGTGTACCCGCCAATGTGTAGAATGGTGCCTCGCAGTCGGCAGCCTCGGGGCTCCGGTAACCCAACCTGTTGCCTCTTATCGATGTTCGACGATAGCACATTGTGGTTCCTCTCCAGACCCCACCCGCCCTTCACACATCATATAGCATTAGTCGGGAATCGTTTTATACTCGGCCGTGTTTTTTTCGCTTACAAACGGTGAGCTTTCACCGCCAAAAACTGTTAATGTGTACTTAGAAGGCGAAGAAATCTTGGCCAATTCAAAATTTGTTTAATTAACGTTTGCTATAAACGGACAAGAAATTACAAAATGGGACCAGCATTAATGCACTTCCGAAAAAGGGAGTAACACGTAATTACGTTAAATTGTACAGATTGAAATTTGGAAATAAGTGGTCGTGCTTGGCCGTTATATTATCCATTTGAAGAAACATTGTAATTTTCCAACAACCATCAATTTAAACTTTACCAATTTGACCGTGTGTTGATGAATGAAATTACCGATTACTCATGGCTGTGTTCTTAACTGATTTGCACCAAATGGTCACACGTCTCAACGGTTACAAGGACTCCCGATGACCACTTTTCTGCACCATATGCTGCAGGTTGTCCGGCACATCTTATATGGGCACGATCAACTTTCACGTACTTTCTATGCATTAATTAAACTTTGAATTAACTACGTGGATTCAGGCATGGATGTTCAACTTTTTATTGCGAGGGAAATTTTTTTACATTTTTTACATTATACGTGAGTCACGCAAAAATTATTGAGAATCAATATATCTACATATTATAAGTCAACAAAAACAATATTTACAGAATTACTTTACATACATTCTATAGATGTCGTTCTACGATTGGTTGGCAAAGTTGCAATAGTTGTAACCGAAGTTATTTAATTTTTAAAGTGGTGCTGTTATAACTAAACAAAAAGAGTTTAAGCGAATGCAATAGTATATTATTATACAAGTTTTATAAGACGATCTATTGTCGCACGAATAAGTTTGGGGCACGACGAGCGAAGCGAGGAGTGCTCCAATGTCATGAGTGCGACAATACGTCTTATAAACGCGTGTAATATACTATTTTTTCTACTTTGGCGCTCTCAGTTTCATGAAAATTTGAAAATTGTGCTTTCTAAATATTCTAGAGATTTTTAGGATTAGGTACTGCTTGGGTTGGTAATTTGTCATGTGTCATATGTCAACTAAAACTTCGAATTTAAAATCTCGAGTTTGATATTTTTGTGAAGAAGTCATGGAAGAATTAAGCTGCACACTTGGCTTGACCTTGACAGGAGCTCGGTAGAGATGCCCGACGCCGGCCAGCGTGCTATTACAGCAATACCAACGTAATTATTATCAAAAAAAACACCAAAAAGCCGTTTCACAAAAAGTTCCTTTGTGACACTACTTTTAGTTTCACAAAAACTCATTTATGATACCAAAGTAGAAAAAGATAGTTTAAATACGAGAAACAGTTTGCTACAATTTACCATTGTTGTAAGGAAAAAGAAGTTCTGTTCGTTTCAAAATGGAGCAGGGCGTTCTCCAACGTTTAGTAGAAGGTAATTGAAGAATACGGTAAAACTACTTATGTAGTTATCGAGCATGAAACGAGGATTAGATCCTCAGCCATTAACACAACCATTGCCAACGATACGTTTGCGATTAACAGTCGACTAGATTAAATGGATTTACTCTCACCAGTACCATTCAACATTAAAAAAGCCGTCAGCGCTAGTCAGAATGAAGTGAAATTAAATTATTCCTTGCTTATATGATGATGAAAACAACTCACTTACAACGAAAATTCAAAAATGCCAAACAATAAATAAGACGGCCAATGAAGGGGAACAAGTAATGATCAAGTTTGAAAGGAGAATCTTCAGGAAAATCTGTTGACCTGTTAAAGACTGATGCACGAATCGTTGTTGAACAAATATAGAATTAGATACCTGCTTCTTTAAAGCTTCATTCTTTCTATTTTGGGGCAGACATCCCTTTTGGCCATTCCATTCTTTCTTATTTTATCTATAGGGCCTTCCTCTTCCTCTTTTACGTTCCCATAGCCTCAAAGTTATTGGTTTGCTTGATCTTTCAAATATCACACAATTGGGTAGTCAAGTAAAATTAATTAATAAAATTTGTATTGGGAGGCAAGGGCTAAATGATCTCTAAATTATGAACATTGATAACTGGGAGACAGTGATGATATATGGATATATGGATGAGATTTATGAAGGTAAATGGTTCAAGCGGCGAAAACCGACCATAAAGCTGTGGAGTAGTTAGAGTTCTTTTGTGCCGCATCGCACGATCACCTGAATTTGAAATGAGACATTAATTCATCTAAGCAATGACGGAAACAAATTTTTCCCAAAATTTTGACAGGTGACAAAACGTGTGTATTTTTTTTTCTGTGTACCATAATAGTCATTGAATTCTTAATAATTTTGACGGGACTCACGTACTATATGCGAAATCAAATTATTAATTTTTTATAAATGCGTTAATTTCTGTTCTTGGCGATGTTGTTCGATTTCCCAATAATTAAGCTAAATGTGGTGATTAACATTGTCCAATTATAAATAGTGGTCGTGCTCCTAGAATATCACAATCGATTATAAACGTAATTATGTTCGATTAGCGCTAGAAACGTTTGTAGCATTTATTATGGTCATTCGTTCGTGGTTTGTTTATTATATTTGATTTAATTATAGCTGTTATGTGTAGATGTGGCGCCTTCTTTTCGAAACATTTGTAGATATTTAAACGTAACATTTAGGCGAGTAAACTCGATTTAAAAATAAACAAACATAATTTACTAGGTCACACGTACGTTAACGCTATAAAAATTTCCCATAAAAAATTGCAATAAACGTTCTAAAATAAAAGAGATGGTTTCGTCGGCCAGTGCGGCTATAAGAACAATATTCGATGAATCGTAACGTAACAGTGACTAGAATGTGGTGTGGCAAGGGTGTGCAGAGGCAGTAGGGCAGCAACAGGTTAAGCTGGCCATCGGCAAGGTTGTTTAGATCCCCGCTATCTTAACATGTACTAAATTGCTACCCATCTTCCACACATGCTACAATTTCGTGATGGAAATTAGCCTCACCGTCTCCGATACATTAAATTTAAATCTTACTATTAAGCCTACAATTTCCGGTAATGACCGCGCTCATGCAATTAATGCGTAAGGAAGGGACTGGACGAAAGGCGTGAGCGTTAGCAGTTGATGAACGTAGATTTCGGTAAGACAGCCCATCTTTTATCGAGCAGGTTTAGAGGCGCCTGCTTTATTCTCTCTTTTTGTGGGTCCTCCGACCCATCTCGCGTGGATTTAATTATTTTGACAATCTCAGGATTATTTTCCACACATGCGGTGTGCCATTTTTTAACTTCGTTTACCTGAATGTTTTGATGCCCGCCCCGGCCACACACTTGAAGATCTTGTCATGTCCACAATCCGAATACCAAATTCAGGCGCCTCGATTCGTATAAATCCTGTCGGCTCGCTTTTAGATTTTTTTATATTCAAACGTGTCATGTGTTTTTTTGTAATTCCTCTTGTGTTAAATGCAATGGGTGGTATTTCAGAATATTTTCGTGGTCTCGAATTTCTTACTTTTGTTGGGTGGCGCGAGATGTCCTTTTTTGTGACTCTTGGTTTAGAATTTAAAATTGCAGCAAAATGCAGTTACAATGTGAAACACCTGCTTGATTATTACACGTCTTCTATTCCGAAAGGAAAAAATTGAGCTTCAGGTTTTATTCCTGTGTTATTTCGTAATCTTATTACGGTCACACGTAATTTTCTTGTTACATCCGCACATAATTAAGCCTATAAAATATTAATTAGTTTTAAAATAGATAATTTACGAGCAGTAGAAAAGTTTTGCACTAAAACTAACTGTTTTAACTACTGGTTTCTTGTAAATACAGATTTTTATGTTGATCCAATAATCTAGAGGCCGCAGATTTAATTTTGTCGATCAGAAGGCGCACAGCAGAATGCGAATTTTTCTCCAGCTATTTATTGCATACATAAAATTGTTTAAAAAACAATAAGTGCCTGCATGTCTGCACGAGTCGTAAACCGTAATTTTTCCGTGGCTCTCTTTTTGCGCTACCGCGATATTAAAACATGATTCGAACAACTTTCATTTTCGAACAGCATCTGTTTCTCTGATTTGACTGGTGATCCATATCGACACCATAATTTCAGTATGACCTTACAAATTATACCGCCAGATACAAGCAAAACAACTCAATAAAAATATCCCATTAAGTTTTGTGATTCTTTTATTTCAATGTGTGTTACAAATGTCGTTTTTTTATCGTGTAGCCCCACGGGCGATTATGTGTGTAGGAAAAACGACTAAACGTGCCTCAATCATGCCGCTGACATTTTACAAAGTGACGGCGTGGAGTCCGCGACGTATTACTAGGTAATAAAGTCACGGGCGTAGCTAATCTTGTTAACCCAAACACCACTGTGACCGAGAACCAGCATTTTGTGCTCGCATTACATGTATTTGTTATTTTTTAAGTTGCCGTATTGTTCTCCTCGCGATACACAAAAGGTTGTTGCGTTTCCTAGTTGTGCATACGTGTGCAGAGTGTGTTATGCTGAATCAACGTAAAATTACCTTGGGATGTTTAAAAACCACAGCGATTTTGTTACGCAAAATGCAGAGATGCAACGCAGTTCAAATTACCTCGTCATAATAAGCTTTCAAAAAAGTGCGAGGGCGCTCTCGAGTAGTGAAACTTGACAAAAAAATCTGCAGGATCATCAGTCGTAAATAATGTCTAACCTTGCCCAAAGGTTTCTTGCAAGTCACTATATATCATAACACATCGGTGCTAATTAATATTGGATTTTGTTACTGTCTGAGTAATTGTTTCGGCGTTTTTTCAGAGGTGGTTTTTTCATATCCGACAGTATTGGGATCATGGATTTTTATAATTACTCCGTTTCTGAGATTTTATTTCATCGTAAAGACTATCACAGAACATTTACATTACGTGTGGGTTCGAAGTTTATTTCATCAACACGATTTCATGTTTCGTTAACTTTGAATTAAAGCTGTTGACGATTACAAACAACAAAGGTTCGCAAATGAAATATTTTCCAGTTTCCTGTATTATAAATTTTATCGTAGTTTTTAACTAGTTTTTGCTCTATTGAGTAATTGCTTTTTACATTTTTCAGATAACTATGATAAACATGTTAGTTGAGAAGTTATACAACAACAGAAAGACAGTTGAACAATCATCAAAATCAGCCCAAAACAGTTGTAACAATCTAACTCCCAAGGGACAATTTTTTTTAGACGCCCTTATTAAGAAAACAATTAACGAGTTATTAATGCACAGTATTGTTGTACTAACACCACACCATCGAACAAGTATACCACTGAATTAGGATGTTTGCAACGTGCAGTTTACTTATGTGTTTGCTAAGTCTTCACTCACTTTTTGCTTACCATTGAAATTTGGTGTGGTTATTGAATGTTTGTTATTCATTATTTGGGAGATGCATTGTAGTGTGAGTATTCCTGGGCATTCTTTCTTCTAACCATTGTCTTCAGTAGTTCATCGTAGCTGAGTATCCGTATCAGGATGTTGCTTCTTTTTCTACTGTTTTTGTTTTTGTAAATCCTTTCATTCGCTATTCAATCTAAATAGACCAAAATCAACTTACATACATACTAATGTTTTCATTTAGTTAATATAAATCCTATAAAAATAATTTAGATTTGCTACTAAATGATTCAATTATGATGTTGAGTTTGTGTATCCAAAGTTTGTAATTCAGTTTAACAGTTAAGTAAATTGTTTAGTGTTTTTTTTTTCGATAAAGTTTTCAAATCTTTAGATGTCCTGGCGCCGCTTATATCCTTCATGCAACTTCAAATGGGTGCACCCAAAATTGTACACGTGTTCTTCAGATCCCCATAGGTGTGACCAGATTTGTGCATACGGTGGTTACTATATTAAATAAATAAACGAATACAATTTTATTTGGGAAAAACACGTCGAAAGCTACCTTTTTCTTGTACCAAACAAAAAATTGACATTAACGAGCCGATATTTTAATAAAATAATAAATGATAAAAACCAAGAAGTTGTTAACGTTTATTACTCAATTACCGAAGCCATTTTATTCGTTGTGTTGTGTGAATCGGCATTGAAATCTAAACGTATTGTTTTCAGAGTTATCCCTCAGCTGGTATCGTGCTTAAAAATCACATAGCTGGTATCATACGTCTGGCAGACTCCGTCGCCATTTTGTTGTATTTATGCAACTTCACTGAATATTTTATGAAGAGAAATAACTCTTTCTCCTAGACATACCTAGCAAGGTATTGTACTATATCATATTCTCGATATACAAAAAGAACTACATTGTTTTTTTTACAAAATTCAAAATGGTTTCACTATTTTACATACTCTCAGAAGAAGTTCGTCTGGGGAAGACTGAAAGGGGTAAGGTAATTTCTGTTCATTCTTAACCCTAGAGTCATGTTCCGAAATAAATTTTCGATCTCGGAGACAGAATTTTTCTAGTTTAATTATTATTGAAAAATATTATTTTAGGTTAAATCTAAATATATTGGAAACTACATCCTTTCTCTACAATCAAACACAAATAGATTTAATGTAACATTATTTTTATTGAACTTATCAGTGGGTATTCACTGGTACCACAATTATGGAACTTTTTTTGTAACATCTCTAAAAAAACAACAAACCATTAAAGTTTCTTTCAAAAATAACTTTGGTGCTAAGAAATCAGAATAATAACCTATCAAACAAAATAAAAGCGGAACCATAAAAAAATTATTTTACGAAAATAAAACTGTCACAAATCAGTCTTCTTTCTCGGTTGACCGTGATATGTTCGAGACATAGATATCTGTTGCATTTTTTGCAAGGTTTTTCTATTTTTTTTGCAAACCACATTCGAAGCAACATTAGATCAAAAATTATGATAACACACAAAAAATAAAAATACAGTGCGACCTCGATAATCCGAACCTTCCGGTATGGATTCTTCAATAATCCGGCCAAGCATTTCAAGTGCATTGTGTACTATATAATTCGGATTTGATAGTACTCGGTAATCCGTACCACTACAAGATGTTCCTGTACTTCAAAAATTAAAGAAAACTTCTTTTTAATGAACCAGAAAAGAATCAAACGAACAACAATTACAATTACAAATTATAGGAAAGTTTGACTGTACTTCACAAAATAATATAAAATTTAATAATTATGCTTCCGTTTTAAATTATTTTTGTTTATGTACTATTTTCTAGTTGTTTTGTATTAAATGTTTCTCTTTTCAATAAAAAAACTGTCCTGCTTCAGTAATCCGAATTATTTACTTATCCGGATCACCGCGGTTTTAATTAGTTCGAATTATCGAGGTCGCACTGTACTCATTAAGTTATTTGTACTAAAACAATAGTAAGAACGCAGAAAATAATAATAAACAAAAATTCCATAAGTAAGTCTAAAAATAAATCACTGTCATCACAATCAAAATCACGCACATGCAAAACGTCCTTTCAAACCAGCCTTCGGCTGCTTCTAGACGCACACCCTTTCTGCAACTCTGATTTTTTATCACCCATAGTATAACCCCACGTTCACATCTTTTAGCAATGAAAAACAAATGTTCACGTACTTTTTTTTCACGTATGTACATACCTTTTATTCAAATATAGGAAAATTGTTGCATAACTGGTATCATATGTCTAGGAGACGGAGGGTAGGGATAAACAGATTATAACTGCCTAACGACAACTGGCAATTGTGTATGATTTTAGGTGTGGATCGATCATGTCCCGAACAGCAGCTACTGAAGTGCACATGCACCTGTATTTCATAGTCTCAATGACGAGCCATCAAAAATTCATCGACGTCTCTCAAACGTATGATACCAGTTACGGGTTAATATGAAAATCATAATGATCTTTCGGAAATCTATTAGTTTGTTAATGTTGCAAAAAAGCTGAATATAAATTTGTTTGGCGCGAGTACCAGTTGCTATACTGGTATCCTCCTTTGCTTCCATCACCCGACAAAACAATTCATTAGTGCGTATTTAATATGCGATAAATCTTGTTGGTACGCTATTTATAAATTATATTATCAGTGTGCAAATAAATCATATTTTAATTATTTCAATGTTTGGTCCCGCTAATTCCTTTTATTGATAACGAAAAGATGCAGGTTGCTATCAGTGTGCAAATTATAATTTATTCAAATAGGTTTTAAATCGTTGCATTTTTTATGCCCCGGAAATGTAGTTGCTACGAAATTAAATTACGGGACGGATTTCTGCCAATTACCATTGAAACCGTCTTACACATTATTTGCGGTGCGCAATAATTAACTGCACCGCGTCGTTGTATATCATAACAGACAAACGATAATTATCGATTAACTCGTCATCTTTGAAGTTTCGCTACCGATGAATGTTGTTCTCCCAAGAAACGCATGTTTGGTGATAAAATTATTAATTAAAAATCGTTTGGTCAGCACGTTGCACAGGAAAAATAAAAAATGCATGCAGGTGTTAAACTGGTCATTAATAATAATGGAAGACCAAGGTTGAGATTACAACAAGTATTTCTGTATTTTTTTTTTTGAACAGCTTCACTCGAGTAACAAGACAATTGCAGCATGTTTCAGGAGAGATTATACATATAGCGAGTTTGCGTTTTGTACCCTTTTTTGCATTGCACGACCATCTGTTCGTCTTGAACCAAAAAATGATAGGGTTCGGTGCCACTCCCGATGGTAACACCTTTGCCTTATTAATTGATTGAGTTACAGATTGGTTTCCAGCGCACTGCGGTTACAAAAAGGAACAAAAAACCGTGAGATAGATGTTATTACGGCGATAACTCGCTTCACATGAAGTAAACTGGCGATTAAAGTGTTATAATTTTAAGTGTTGGAAATTGGATTGTTAAAGTGATATAATCGTACTGATTAACATAATCTCATTAAAATCTTGTGGATAAATTTACGGGCGAAACATTTCGATAAAACCTATAATTTCCAGTTGGATTTGTGATCACGGTGTCGAACAAGCAGCTTTTGTGGTAGTCGTTTTGTGTACGTCAAGTTTGTACGCTTCATTTCCATACAATAATCTCGCCAGGCCTCGGCGACCACCTTCTCCTTTCAGGAATAATGAATATTAGATTAGACGATTCCTTTGGAGAACTTTTATCGTTCATCTCGCTCGCATTGTTAACCGTGGCGAACCGTCTTCTCGTTCTTTTCAATTGAGTTTTTTTTTAAACGAACCAGTTCGTTTTAAACGTGATTTTATGTAAAATTAAAGAAATAACCGAGTCGTTTTTCGATTCTCTGAAATTTCGAAGGAGGTCGACACTATTCGTTCAAGTGTAACAAAGTTACCCATGGTTGACCATTAATTCCGAGACCGTGGTATGCGGTTTGGAAGAAACACGTGTTTCTAGATAACAATATTATAGTGTTTGTAATGGTCACGATTTATTATAATAAGATGGTCGCTGGAAATATTTTGTGTTTTGATATGTTTATGTTAAATCCTAGATAGATCCCTTGCTAGATTGTATAATGTTTGATAATTTCGAAAATAAATTTGTGGCCCCTTATCAGAACCATGCATCATTAACCCGCCTCTCCTTCTCTACTCCATTAAGTCATGGGCGCCCTTAGAAAAAAAAAAGTAAGGTCAGACCAGTTTGATTTTATATTAAAAGTAATTTATAATGACTAATTTCCGTTTTCCCGGAGGGTGGAACTTTTGTGACGGTCGTGGCTAGGGTAATAATATTAAACAATTAAATGCATCTAAATCATTTTAATTCTTAATGCAAAGAAATAAAATGACATGTCCAGTTTAGTTTTGTATTTTTGTCTTTTGCTTTTTTGTTGTTTTCAGTGTTGAACGAGCGGTGCTCTTTCTTTGAACTACAGCATAAAATGCTACTTTGGTTAGGTGTTCGAATGTTTACAGCGAAAACGTCAGTTTGTTTTATTCATTTTTATTAAAATGTTATTCCCACAAATTTATGCATTTTACCGGAAATACCATCGATTTCAATTTTTAAATCGCAACGTTTTTATTTGAAATTTTGCAGTTAGTGGATATCGCAGCTATGAAAGATTTTTTCTGCAACCTAAACGCAATTTTGTCTATGTCTATAATTTTATAGATGTCTGTAATATATTGCTGTTTTGGTTTCAATATCCATGTCTTTATCTCTTCTAATTTTCGATTACAGTCAAACCTATATAAGACGAAACTGCTTGGAACCGAACAATAAATCCGACTTGACCAGTTACATATCTATGACGATAAGTAAATCGGGACCGAAAAAAAATTCTATCATGGAGAGGATTCCGGCTTATCCAGGTTTAACCTTATGTACGTATACCTTCTTTAGTCATTTCCGCCAGGTATATATTTCTTGTGTATCACCTGAGTTGCTTTACTTTAATGGGTTGGTTGCACTACTATTGCTGAGATGTGGTTTCTCGTTCTTAAATAACTCAAGTTGACTGCATTAACCAAAATTAAGTTAAACAAGTTGATTTAAATTTTGTCGTGGTATATCTGATCGTCAGCGTTGCAATTCTTTATCCATAATTTGAACGCAATGAATTATCAACATTATGATTTTTTCATTTTGAAACGAAACTGTTTGGGACCGACAGAAAGATCCATCTTAGCCAGATTTCTGGCCTAACATATCTAAGGTAAATCGGAACCGGAAATAGATTCCGTCGTAAGCAGGATTTCGGTTCATCCAGGGTTGACTGTAGTCGAATTAGTAAAGATCTATAATAAACTGCGCACAAAAATTAAACCTTATTTAAATTATTCAGGAAATTTACGTCTATCAATTGCAAAATGTATAATTATTGAAACTATGAGGGTAAGAGATTATATTGGCCGGATTACACTGCTAAAATAACATTCAAGTTTAAAGCTGAAAATAGAAGAACACTAAAAATGTTGATTCGAAAATAGTATTAAAATTAAATTAAAATTACAACTCCACAACGTCGAGGCATACTGTTCCTGCTGTATATATTTCCATTGCGCTACAAGAACTGTTGAGTTTGTGGAGCAAGTGAAGTTGTCTGTTTCTTTTCATTTGGCCCCATACATTTTTAATGGGGTTTAGACTAGTGCTGTAGTGTATTTGTATTTAAAAGAATCATCTCTTCTGAGGTTATGTACACTCTTGCATTGTCTTGCATAAACAAAAGCCTATATACATAATAGGCTTCAAACGACCCGATATGATCATTAAATAGCTCGTCTTTATATCGACGAATTTTTGAGGCTCTATTTCATACCACCTCAAAAATTCCATGCCATAACATAATTGAACTTCAACCGAAACTATCAACTTCTTTAAAATTGCATTTACACATCTATTTACTGTCTCTTGTCTACCACAAGGCTTTAGACAAAAATAGGTCTCATCAAAACACAGGACACGGGTCCATTCCTCCGATCTTCAGGTTGTTTCTGTAGATCCAAAATTTAGTCGTGCCTTTCGATGAGGTACAGATAGACAAAATCCTCCAACTAATATACTCATGGCCTTAAGTTGCATTCTATCACATAATTTCGAATTATCTGCTTGCAACCAACCACATTTTCTACATCAGAAAGCACAAAAGCTTCGCTCTCTTAGAAATTGTTGCCTTGGACAACAAAATCTCAAGAATTGATATTATTCTGGGGTTGATTTTTCCTCGTTGTTAACGCCACTTCTTCTGTAATTGAGCAACTTTCTTGTATATTATGATGATCGGCATTCATGATAAACTTAGAAACTTTCAATTTCATTACCAAACCTTTTATTTGTTGTTAAAATGTTTCTTATCAAAATTGTTTACAATTTTATACAGCGTGGCCATAAACATCTGTGATCACGTTACTCTTGGATTGAACAAAATGAAACAAACTACCTGATCAATGACATTTAACGATTAGGTTAGATAATTAGATTCTTAATTTTCCTAAAACGTGGCTCATTCAAAGTTAACGCTCTCTCCGATGTTTATGAGCACCTTAGCCACCCACTATGTAGGAAAAAAACATTTAAATTGCTATAATTATTAAATTTACGTTGGAAAATGATTTAAAAAAATTATAAAAAAACGCATTATGCGTTAATGTTTGTGAGCAGAGTATAAAGTAAGTTACCTACGTGACTGTTTGGCCATTCGTCTTTCCTTTCCACATAAATATTATCCAGGAAATTTAGAAACTTGAAATTTGACTAGTTGGCTTTTAATTTAGGTACACGATGGAAAAAGAGATTAATGCGAAATTTTTATACTTCAGACGTCTGAAATAGAAATTTCAAATTCTCTTGCCTGTAGAGATCACTGGCTCAGGTCGACAAGAAATTGCACGCGCTCGTATTTGCGTAGGCGTTTATTGGTATAGTTGTAGCTTAAATCATAAGAGGAATCCGAACGTTTGTCTGTTTTCTTGTTCTGCGGGTAAGCGTTATCGTAGCTAGTAAATGAAAAAGAAATTGAAAATAATAGTTTCAAACGATCATACACCGCCGTGGACAGACGGCTATCCGCAATACACTTCATTGGCTGTTTGAAAACCACCGATACAAATTAGTAGTTCTACACATTGTTTGTGCCCACAGCGAAGTGACGAACCTATTTCTATCTCGATACCATATGGATTATTTTATTGGGTCGTCTAAAAAATACTGTTCTCAACTAACTCGTCTGTACTTCAACCAACTCGTTTCCACAATATCCACCCGCTCGCACGAAAATAACTATTTTTGGGAATATTGGTGAATAATCATTTTGCAAAACCGTTGCAGGATATAAAATACGGATACCCATCATAGTTGTTAATTATTATTTGATTCATAAAAGTCCCCAAATCGATTCTACATGACATTAATATTAATGGCGTTGACTGATCGGAAAATAGGTTGTATCGCTTAACACCACAATTTGACATATCGCCAACAGTGACATTTATTATAAATTTACTGTTTTTTCTGTATTTTTTATTGAGAAAAATGTTTTTCATACAAACAACGGTCATCATTAGTATCAGACCTTTAAAATAAATGCGTGATTCTTAATCAATGTCACGGAACTACCATTAATTAAAACACCTAGGACACTCGATGATAGTCGGGGGTCGCCCGCCACCTTGGTGTATTTTACATATTGTAATTCGAGCGAGTTGATCAGAAAGAGTATAAAATTTCAACTTCCATAACAAATTACAAGATATCCAATTTCAAAGCAAGTGTACGTTGAGTTTTTTTTTAAAATTATTTCTCCTCTCGAATAAAAGGGCAGCGAAGCATAAAACATGTTGTGGTGTACCTATCGGCCGTCACCTGAAAACATCTTTCAACAAAAAATAAATAAGAAACGTCTCGAGCGAAAGAAAGAGCGCGAGACCACAGTCATCTGAAGTCAGAATCTGCTCGTTATTTTTATTTTGTTGTTATTTATTCGATTCGCTGTCACAAAACCCTGACGTGACAAAGGAAGAAGAGATGCGGCCGTGAATTCCATTAAATTTAAATTGCGTCAAATTTAATGCCTTCGCGGTTGCCCTCACGAAAAAACTCGTTCTCACCGAATGCGCTTATCCAAAAAATCTTGACAATAACAGATATTCGAGTTATGCTGTATTGTGCTTGTTTTTACAGCGTTTTACTAAATTAACTTCGTTTTACAGAATTGTCGCCACCGTTTGAATTAAGGCGTTCTGGTAATGCCGACTTTGGGATTTATTTTTTTTTAATTGCGCTGTTGTCGGATATTGGAGATTCCGGGAAGCTATGAAAAATTAATTTTCGCGTTCTATAAATAAAATTCGCGAAATGAACGTATTAATTGATGGAATTGCCAGATGGCCAGGTTTGGGTCGCGTGGGCAAAACGCAGACCCACACAATACAAGTAATGACTACGTGTGGGCACGTGTCGTTTACCTGAATTCTCCCCTCGTGTACATGACCCCTCCCCACGCGTGCCATCACTGATTCTCCGAGAAACCATACAAGTAATGTTTATTATACGTTATTAACATGCGGTAATGAAGGTTTTAATCGTAAAGTATATACATTACGTCCATAAGATGTTACATTGTTGAGATGTAACTCTCGCGAAAGTTGATACCAAAAAAACAAAAATCGAAATTAGTTTTTTCCTCAAACGCACGCCTACATCTCGGGTCAAGGCGGCCGCATCTCGATCCTCTTATAAACTGTCAGCGCACATGTGTTCAAATTAATCCGATGTTTGTGCATTTCGTTTAAATCATCTTCAGTTTCTTGTGTAGGCACACCTACGTCCAACTTTCGCGGTGTTAAAATATCCGTAATTGCAGCTCAGGATAGGGTTGTGTGCTGACAGTTTTTTGCAACAGGTACATTTTGTTGTCTGTCGTGTTTATGATTGATTAACGTCGATCCGGAGGCGTTTGCTATCTTTTTAGAAACGTTGCACCGTAGGTGTGCTCACTCATTAAAACACTCCACTTATTATGAGATTTTATCTCACGTTTCTGATAGCTTTGTTTAAAGGATCGATACGTACCACAGGATTTAACGCATACTCTACTAAAAATTAGTACAGTTAGTTCATGTAAATACGTTTCAGTTCGCTTGCAACAATTTTGGTAATGTGTCTGCTCAATTTGTGGAATTTTCTCCCATCGCGCAACTACTTGTGTTGTTTTTTTTTTGCATTTGCGTGAAATATTATTTTTTGTCTTTTTGTCAACAACAATTTGTGAATTCTCATATTTTTGCGTAATAGTATACATGGCTGAATTAACAATGTTTGTCCATGCGCGTCCGGGCCTTTAGCTCCGCCCCCTTATGACGTAGTTATGGAGATGAACCTTAAAGTCTAGGCAAATTAAAAAAACCAAAATAAATAGAAGCAGTAATTCAATAGTTTTTATTTTTTGGAAATTAATTCCTAGTAGAGTTAAGAATAAGAAGCACAACAATTTGTCTTGTCAACCTTCACTTTAAATATATTTTTGAATAAATTTCAAATAACTATCGTTTTAAATGCATACAATTCTAATGCAAGGTGAACACCGGAATGACTTACGATCGTGCAAAAAATTACCACCAGATGTCTCATTATTATACGGATTCGCGAATAGTGACTACAGATGGTGTCTCAGCCCTACCTACTTCAGAAATTAAATATTTCTTATTTAGAATAATTTGTTGTGGTTATTTTATGTAATTATTATTTATTGTTACTATTTATTATAATAGTTATTATTTACTATAAGTAAAAGCAATTGTGTAATTGTAACCTACCAAGTGAAAGAGTCTGTCACACTCGACCAATCGCGTTATTTTCAGTATAGCGACTACTCCCGGGTTAATGTTTGGGATGTTGCATAATGGTACACCCATGCCTTGACACGTTCATTCATAAATGCAAACTGTTAATTAATTTTTAAAATTTTATTTAACACAGATGTTTTCACGCCTTTACTTCTTAATTGCGGGCAATTTATGCATTGTTGAATGAGGATGTATTCAGCCTCTTGCCATATATGTAAACTAAAAAATCTGGAGGCGCGTAGGTGCGGTTTTATATTTCATTTTATCAATAAAAACTTGTAATCGTTACAAGTTATTAGCTGCCACTCTATTGTCGCACCGCTAGCGGGACAACGGGTTCCAAGATGAGGTGTTGGATAGACTCGCACGGTTTGGTACGCCTCTGCAACGCATTTAATTACCTGCCATTTCGGGTGCCTATAAAATGTATGTTGTATTGCTAAATTTTGATAACGGATCCGCATTAATTGGCTGCTTAAAGCACAATCCATTTGTAACTTTCAAAAAGTTAGATGATCAGCTTCCATAAAGTTCTGATGTACGCCCCCGATTTTAATTAAACTTGGCACCGATGAAGATTAATTTTGGCTGATATGCAAAACAAAAAAAAAAACGATTAGAGGAATTTTTTGCAACTTCAACCTACACTGCATAAATTTCGGGATTTATATGAATAAAAAGAATGATGATTTATATCTTGGATAAAAGGGAAAACAAAAACTGTTTTATGGTGGTATTTTTTTTGCGAACACTTAAGATAAAAAGATGGAAAAGTTAGCATGTTTTTTTTGCGGTTTCAAGGAAAACAAGGAATGGATGACCCGTGCATCGAAATTTTCCTAGTTTTTTTTGCCACTAATCCGGTTTGCAAAATGAAAGGGTCAAAATTGCTTTGAAATTTGAGGTACACCCTACATTTTGTTGCAAAAACAGTTTCATTTATATGCACCGTCGAAATTATAGAGGGAACAACAAATTGATCAGTTAACTAAATTTATTAGGATCAACAAAATTCCTCTGATGCATTATTATTACAATTACATAAAAATTTGGATTACATTTCGTGAAGATAATTGTATGTTCTAAAAGCGTATTTGAGTAAATACGTCGCCTAAGGCCACGACGAGAGACCATAATCCAACTGTCGTGAAGAGATTATGATGAAAAACGTTGTAAATAAATAAATAAATGTTATTATAGCACGTTAATACCTGATTAGCCTCATAAAAATTTTACCAAAAAAATTTAATATTGAGCTGTTCTAGACATCATAAAGATAAAAGCGGCGAAATACATCCGAACAAAAAAATACTCTATTGAAACGTTTACTTCTCGAAAATCTAACTGTAATGTCGCGGTTCGACCACTCACGGTAATCAACTGCAGATGCAGATTTTGTGCGGACGTTGAACTTTTCCAGATTAGATTTTGCGTTTGTGATTACCGTAATAACTTCGTCTCTATTTCCTAGCAAGTTTATATTATCATTTGATTGTGCTCTTAAACAAATAAAAGTTTTTTTATTCACAATTTTATAGCTTCAACTGAATTATTTTATTTAGTTTACTTTTATTTTTAATTTTGTGTTATAAAACAGTTTAATTTGTTTCCATAATTTTCAGTAAACCCTAAATTGCACGTCTGATTGACTAATTGAAGGGTACAATGCAAGAAATTACTAAGTACAGTCGATTCCGCTTAAAAGGGGCAGCCGTTTATTTGGGACAAATCTTTAAAAACGATAACCAAACTATTAAACTAATACATAATTTAACCGCTTAAGAGACACCAGCAGACGTTTGGCTGCTTACATGTGGCCCGTCGAATGCAGTTTTTTTCTACGGAAGCTAAATACAGCGTTGTTAGTGTTACAACTCATGTTTTCTTCTTCGTTGCACCAATTGATTTGATGCCGTCGCAGGAAGAAGAAATAAATAAATATAGTGGACTGTATCACTCGAAAATAGGTTTCATATTGAACCTCGACTGCATCTCATCAACATGAAAAATGCAATATTTATTATATAAACAAAAACGACACATCATCACTTTGGTTCCAAAAAGAATAAAATAGTAACTTGATAATATCGTAAAAAGTCTTAAACAACTCATACAACTTCGCGCTATTAGTTTTTGATTTTTTAGTTTGTTGTAGCGAATTTCGTTAAACAGATTAATTTTTTTTAACTGCTAATTTTTGCAATAGATTTTTAAACCATAGCATTTTTGAATAGAGCATGAAGATACCTTTCAAATGAAGTATCACAAGCCACTATTTCTTATTTCAAAATTAGAGATGAAATTTTCACTTTGCAAGATATCATGTCATAAACTAAAAATTAAGTATTTTGAAATTTTTTATAAATATGCTCAATAATTGAGATACTGAATTTATTCCATTTCGCTGTTCGTCACTGTATGTTACCTTCGGTCAATAATTTATTGAGTTAATTTATTGAACGCTCGAAGGTGTAGGTATAACTTGTTACTTATGTACATACGTACTTTTTTATGTTAGAATTTATTTTTGTTTTTCGTGTTATTAAACTATTACAAAAAATTCAAAATTTTATATGAATCCGGTTAGGAGGGGCAGCCGCTTAATGGGAACAAAATACCATTTCCCGATTTGTCCCCATTAAGCGGAATCGACTGTACTTTTTTCATGTTTTGAGATAATTCACTTTTCAATATTCAAAATCGAATTTAAATTATCTCAAAACATGAAAAAGGTACTTAGTAATTTCTTGCATTGGACCCTTCAATTGCGATTAGCCATCACTTAATTTTTAAGATGGGAAATACAGGAAATATTTTTGCATCTAAACGTTTTATCTGGTTTTGAACGATTTATTAGACAGCAATTTCGAAAGTATCACATAAAGTTCACAAATGGCATGAATTCCATTGTGTAAATCGAACGATGTTTCCTTATATTTTACAATCAATTGTGGAATCAAGGTTTGGAAGAAATTGGTCAATGCGCATGGAAAGATAAATGACATGAAAATGGTAAATTTATACAGTTCATATGCATTTGAAAATCGAAGTCTGTATATCATAAGGAGATTACTGAGAATTATTACGGTTGAACTGGCGGACGAAATATATTACTAAAAGGAATTGTTCTTCTTAACGACGGATATGCAACATTTTAGAATAAAGAACCCGGTTGCAAAGACGTCGCTATAAATTGTTATCTGATACTTACTAAATACATTGAATAATTTCTTAGGTTGGATTTGATGCTCTACTTCAATCGAATTATGATTATAAATTTTACCCGAAGAAAAATTCTCACAATGGAGAAGTCTTACAATTTTTTTAATTCTTATTACTGTATATCCTGGCGTATAACACGCAGTTGAAATTTTGAATGATTTTTTAAACTTTTTTCATATATTCGGCGTATAGCACGCATCTGGTATCCCGATGTGAAAAATATCTAATTGTAAGTACACCTAGCTTAAAGCTAAGGGATCTGTAGGTACAAAAAGATCCTTGCAATGTGTGCAATTTTCATGAAATCTAGAATTCCTTGGTCTACAAACGCGTAATTTACCATTATCACAAAATTGAAAACATTTTTCATCTGAAAAAACTGCAGAACTCCAAAATTCTTCATCGGCATTAAAAAACTGATTAGCAAATTATAGTCGGTTTGTTTGTTTTCATCAGTCAAATATGGTTTTTTCACAGCGGCATAATTCTTTAAACCGCCTTGACGTTCTAACGGAAACTGGAAAATGAATTTCCTCACGAGCTTTTACTGCTGTTGAAAATTGATTCTGTCTGATAAAATTATGAGGTTCAAAAACTCTTCCAATTCCTATCCTAACTAGTCATTGCAGTCTATTTTCTTGACAACTTTTTTTCAATTGAAAAATGCAAATAAGTTTAAATCTGTAGCTACAGCAGCTAACGACCAATTGTCTTCTAATTTCGCAACGGCTCTACTTGTTTGCTTTCGCGAAAAGTGTGTTGGCATTTTTTACAAAATACAATTTCTTTTTCAAATAATTTTTGTCATAATAAACAAATAATATTGACAGTTTGTTGGTGATTTTTAGGACGCCTATGATTCAAACAAAAATCAAATTGTTAAAAAAAAAATCGTGCACATTTCGGTGGTCGCAAGTGTACGTGTGATTTTGATCTTATGTATTTTGCAACCCTTATTCCTTTCATAAAACATTATTACCTGTGAGGTCACTTAATATATTAACGTAGAACAGAAAACCTTACTCTTTGATATTAGGGCTTATTGAATGTGAAAAAACTATCATTACATAATTATAGTTGCAGGAGAAGGAAACATGGTTACACCTGACTGTAATATCGTACTTAATTAGATTAATTGTGTAAATGCATATGCACGAGATACTGAACCCGACTTAAACATAGTTTTAGCTTTTATTGATGGCGCTTCTTGCACTGCTTGCGGATATATTTATATGATTATCAAGGCTGTTGAATCGCATCAAAAAAAATTAGAAGTTTATAGAATACAATTTTAATATTAATTTTTAATTTATTTGATTATTTCCGAGGAACTGCGGCTTTATTAATAGTTGCATGGAAATTTTATTCGAGTTTACCATATCTGCCAAGGTGTCCTGACATCGATATAGACTCGACCAATCTTCCGGAAACGATTTTCTGAAATCAGTTTGTCTGAACGTTTCGATTATCAAAACTGGGACGACAGGCGTTTAGATTGTTTGTGATGACAGTCACGATATGAAAATGCGTGTAAAATTATTTTTAATAGTTATTTAAACTCAACGGCATCCGCTTCCTAGACGTTCGACGATAATAAAATTATTGATTTATAACTGAAATGCGAACAGTGCGACCCAAAAGAATGCCATGTGTGAATGGTGATAGAACGCCCACATGAACTGCAATCGACCGGCATGAGAAGCTGTACAGTTATACACGAATAAACTGCATTTATATCTTAAAAAATTCGCGACCAAAAATGTAAATCAAACGGGCGAAACTGGAATTCCTCGGCGCGTTTTTACACGGCGACCGGAACGTTTGACTCGCGAGATTTGCACGTAGTCCGGAATAAGGAGACACGCATAAAACCAGTCACAAAACGAGTCAAAAGCATCTTGAAACGTGTGATGCAAGGCGTGACTCTTCTCTAAACATAGGATATATCACATGCTGTCTCTAACCGTGCATGAGATGTGCCGCATTCGCAGACAGTTCAAAATAAATTCGTGCCGAGATAAAACTAACCTAACCCTACCTTTAATTGAATGTTTATTTCGTTTTTTGTTCGTTTCTTTAACCCCGTCGATGTTTTTTACTTAATCGCATCATCTGTTCGCGACCAGGTTCTCTCGAAGGGTACCCGACGCGATACATTGTCGATTCGGATTCTTTTTTAAAATGTTCTACGCCCATGTTTCGTGGCGAGTCGTTTTTTTCTTCGAGAGAGAACTAGTGACATATCTGTCCGGCCCAATTATTTTTAGCCCGCCTGATGTATCACATGCTATGTGTTGGTTTATCTAAGATCACCTCGTTTAATTTTGTAACTCTTTGTGCTCGTTACTAGCAGGATACCTACCTACTTATGTTGCCTCTTTTTGTTCGTTTATCACTTTAATGCTCGGATATGTCGCGATCGTTAATAAAACAGGAAGGCTTTCGTTCTCACCGAGACGCTCATAATTACACAAATTTGATTGGAAGAGTCCTGGAGATTTTAACAGTAAAACGAAAGTTAAAATTACTCGGCGCAGAACGTGCAGTGACTATTAGCATCGTCCGATGCTAATCGGTGGCAATACTAATTAACTCGAGTACTTTTTATCTCGTTTATTTATTTGGCCATTACGCATGTTTGCGGCGGACTGCATTAACCTGAATTAAAATTGATGAACACACGTATAAATATAATTAAAATGTTCCCACAGGAGCGATTTGTTGATGTTTATGTCTTAATTTGTATCTCGAAGTTACAAATGGGAAACTTCTGATGTGGTTGTTTCATGGCATGTACATAAAATCAGGAAGGAATAAATCCGACTCGCGTTTCGATTTTCCCATGTCGTTTTAGTACCGTTAAATTGTCTAGCCCTCTGCGGAAATGCAGCAAGAACACGTTCTCAAGGGAGTGGTGATGCGAAAAAATCCGCAGCTTAATGTGGAAGATCCGCTCGGCTCTTGTTCAGATGATGTTAGTAAATAATTAATCTCTAAACATTATTCTACGGAAACAGTATTTATTAGATTCAGAATTAACTAGTTATACAGGGTCTTCCAACGTTAATAGCAACCCTCAAAAATGGTCTCAAATATTGAATTATTATCTTCAAATTTTGTTTATTTCGTGTAGTGATGTAGGACCACAAACTTGTGGTATTAGTTTTTTTATTATCAACCAGACGTAATAAACAAACAAAAAAGTATAATTTTTTTTAAATCAAGACTAAAAATCTTTGTGAAATTTTCCTGCAAGTCACAAGAATGTTTTTGTTTAAATTTTTTAAACCAGTTTTAGTCTAAAAATCGATTAATATTAAAATATCCAACAAAAATTACGATTTAAATAGCTTAAAGTGCTAAATTTACCCGATCGTAAATGTTCACTGATGTATATGAGGGGTTGTAAATCATACCCCACTGTAACCTGGAGTTATCAGGCCCAGTCTAGAAATAAAGGCTTTCTACCTATAATCACTTTTTAGTGTTTCTTGATAAGGGTTCGGTTGAATATTCTACTTGTACTTTCATATTATGCTCTGCTGATATTAGTTATGTTTAGTTATTTGAAACAAACAACAGCCAGTGTTTCAGTGACTTTGTAAATCTAAAATGTCAACGTGTAAGTATCTGTTATAACTAGGACATCTTGTTTACTCAAAAAGCTTGGTAATTTTACAACACTTATAAATAACATTTCTTACTGACATCACAAGATTTCTAATCGAAATAACAGCGAATTTCAATAAGAACAAAAGATTTATGAAAAAGTGCTCACAAATCCTTAAAAAATTACATAAATGAGCGTCCCGACGCCATATGATAAAAACTGAATTAACATCAGATCATAGCTTTTTTTTTAAAAAAACAAAAAAAACAGAAATAACTCAATTACATAGGCAAATTTTTAAAATTGAGTTTTTTGTTATGAGAATGCGTAATAGTAATAGATATTTATTAAACTGGACGTTTTTTAATATCGGTAAATCCTATCATTAATAAGCCACATTTGAAATTTTATTTATATGTTTCTGCGATTTTAACGAAATCGGTATTATATTTCATTTAATTAAATTTATCAAGGAATGAAATCAAGACATGATCAATAAATTCAGGACTTTGTCTCCAAAATGGCAATTGCAGACACAAAACCTTGTTAGTACAAGTTGATGTAAATAAAGAAGTAGATTTGTGAAATAAATAGCTCCTCGCCCACAGTCATGTTAACAGTTTTTAACTTGAAATAAATAAATTCTTTATTGAAGTGGTATTGAATGGGATGGAAGAGTGAAACGGCTAGTATTACTTGATCAATTCTAAAAATAATAATAAAAAGAATTGTAATGTAATGAAGCATCAATCTAAAGAATATGCAGCTTTTATAGGTATCGAATGTCGGCGCGAAAACAGAAATGATAAAGTTGAAACGATCAGATAATATATTCAAAGGAAAACGTGATTAGACTCATCTTAGAAAGTAAAAGTCATGTCTTATAATGTATGTATAATGTACTTCTATCATAGCGACTTTAATGGTTTAAGTAATTGTTGTGCATATACGTATGTACTAATATGTGACATGACTTGCTCTTGACAAACTTTTTTAAATAGTGTACATCGTCGAAACTAAGAAAACTTCATGAAAATGAAATATAAAAAACGCATGTAATGAGTGATAATATGTCGAAGTGTGTAATTCATTTGCATCAAAAGTATGGAACAATAGAAAGTATATAGAAATTGTATGTTGTGGTGACTGCAAACTGTCAAGTCACCAATGGCACGGAGTTTGTTGTATTGAAGTAAATTTGTTAAAAAAAATCTACAATAGTGTTGTGTAAATTGAATATATATTTTATTCTCTTGACATATACAGGAACATGAAGAAATTTTAACCATTCCGCTTCATTCACATTGTGAATTTTTCGCATATGTTATATTGCTTTTGAACTGTATGGCAGAAATCGTTATAATTTTCGTATAAATAAAAACTGAATTTAAAATAAATATACTTCACGAAAAATTACATTATAAAAGTTGTTTGGCATTATGCATTTGTTTTCGCAGGGACGTCGTGACTCGATTTTCTCAACGAACTGAAAATACTCCGCGTTTATATTGGTTATACCCGTTAAACGCAATTTCCAAGAAGATCAAAATTTTAAAAACGACACAAAAAAATCGACGTTGTAACTTTGGAGATTATAGAAAGTGCATTCTTAGCCCGTTCCCTTATTCATGACGGTTGACCGACAAAACTTGAAAGAATTTTTAGAATAAAACCTTTTATATTTTATTTGTTTGTGTGAAACATAATTACAGAAAGTCTAAAAATATTAAGCAGATATTTGTGTAAATAGACTGCAAGTAAAAATATTATAAAAAAATAATTTTGGCATGTACAAAAATCTTAAACCACTTTTCAAGTAACGTGATCATAATAACCGGGAAAAGTTAATAAACAAAGCAATAAGCAATAGAATGAAACCATTTATTCAAGGCAGAATTTTGTTATATTCGTGCTCGTCTTAAGTGAGTTCGACTGTATTGTGAATCACTTTAGTACTGATGGTACATATGAATAGCAAGTAATTCCAGTAACGTATGCAGTTGATTTTATTCTCGGTATTATTTATTATCCTTCAATATTTTATATTTAGGGTAGGAGTTTCAGTTTTCCGCGGTTGTCCCGATTTTGGGGTCTTAAATCCCTACGGCCTGATACCCTCCCTCCCTCAACTTTCTAACGTCACCACTTGTTCAGATTTTAGTGTTTACAAATCAGGCAACCTTAGCCAGACGAATGTTTATGGCATACAATTCCTTAAAAACGATAGATAAGTAAGCAAGTGAATCTTGCAAAAATATCACCTCCGTCCACTCCTTGGAATCTTTCAAGAATCTGGTAACAGCAAAATCATTGCTGTTGAACAGTAACAAACGCTGTAACTGTCTGAAAACTAATTACTCAAACCTTTTTTTTGTAAATAATACGAAATGGGTTCGTTTTGACCCACTTTCAAGCGTCCGCAATACTGAAAATATTTCGTGATCATGTACTGCCAACTGTGTCTCTGTTTAGCAGCACAGAGCCTGTGTTACACATATCAATTTCTGATATACATTATTTCTTAAAAAATAATAAAAATTGGTATTTAACATCAGTAATTCCAACTTTAATTCCATGAAATCATAAGAACTTGTAAAAAAACGACCAAAAGCATTCAACAAACTTGAAAAGAAAAATTACAAGTTCATCCAAATTTAGATACTATCGATATGTGACATATTCATTTTTGTTGTTGAAATAATTTGTAGTGCCTATAAATGCTCAACAGCGACACAGGTATATTGTACCGTATTTATATCACTGTTTCTGGATAGCCAATAAAAATATTTGACCGCAGACGATAAACCGATATCATCAATTAAATTCGATTTTGTTCATACATTTCAAGAATATTGTGTCACTGTTTCTGATGTGTCACTGTTGAACATGTTTCCCTACAGAGGAGCACATAATTTTTAATCATTTGCAAAAGTTAACTAGTTGAGGTGTGTCACAACCCTGCTCAGTAATGTTTAACTAATACTTTTTCATTTATTATAAAAATAAATAGCAAATTTCTTCAAACTAACTTACGAATTACAAATTTAGGATTTAAATTACTAGTTAGTTAAACAGACCCACCTATCATCATCTACAACTCGGTAATAAAGTAGTTTTTACAACTCGTTTACTGACCGTGACTTTTTTTTATTAAAATGTAAATATTTCTGTATTAATGGGTACAAATTTTACAAAAAACTGCCTCTTACAGGAAGTTTCTTCTGAAGAAATAGGGCCCTGTTATTGCCACAACTGCAAAATAGTTCATGATTTTTAGTTGACAACAATAACAGCTTATGTTTTCTCGGTCCTAATAAAATATTTATGTAGCTTCATAACTTGAAAATGGTTGGAGATTTTGAACCAAGATAACAAGTATCGGCGGTCCTAATGTCAAGATGAAACTAGTTTTCCGTATTCAGCAAGTCAAAAATATTATTACAGAGATTATTTTTAAAATCTGCAATTCAAACGAATGGTGTAACGTTAAGGTTAGGCGAAAATTCATATCCAATTTGCGCGTTATCGAATGTTGTTTTTGCGTGATGCCGCCATTACATGAAAAAATAAATAAATAAAATTGGTGATAAATTCGATAAAAACATTCAATTAATAAGATATAAATTATCTTAATTATGTTATTAACCAAATTATACAAGTGTGTTTTGAGATAGCGAGACACATGTCGCAGGTCAGACAATGTATGCAAATTAGACTTTTTGCATGTTTTTAAGGCGACCGCGGTTTGTGGCCAATAAAAGGTGCCCGAGCATTCCTGTTTCTATTAGGTGTTAAACATTTCATTCGCACCCGCGGTTCTTACCTGCTACGGTAGGTGGGCGCGATCGACGTTTCGCACTGCATTTAACCGATAATGTTAATTGAATTTGAATAATTTCATTCGACTTCCTACGTCGGAATATTTGCAAATTGCTATTTTGAAGCCCGTTGATGATTTATATTCCGCGGCGAACAGATTAAAATTGCTTTCATTTTTTAATAATGATTTATAGCGAATTTGCTGTTGCAGTTATTTGTTCTTGAGACGTGTTAACAATGTTACAAGCATTTCTTATATCATAATTACATTAAAATAAATCGCGCAATAAAAGTTGTTGATAAATAACTTTGTCATGTGATGTGACCACAGCATTAAGTGTTGCTGATTTATTTTATGTGTTATGAATTGATGGGTGGCTGTACGTACTGATGTTTTGTGGCGCATATGTTCTTACTTTCATTTAATGTTGATTTTTTGAGGTAGGTATATTTCCACCCACGAGGCGTCGTACTTATTGCGATTAATTGTAATGCGTGTGTCATTATTATTCATACAGCTTTGTTGTGAATTAAATCCAGTTTTTTACGGGGAAGTGCGGAGACATCGTTTATTTTTGTTATTGCAAATTCTTGGTTAGTAGTCGTCATCTAATCGTGTGATAATGGCACGACATTATTATCAGTGACCGATGAAATTCTCTCACACATCTGAAGAAGAAAATTTTTCTTTATGATTCCAATATTACATAATAGTGAGTTTTGGTTTACCATAACACCACTAGCGAGTTTTAGTTTGCAGAAACTTTCACACACATTTGTTCTTTTATTCAGCTAAGATACGCTCACTGTTCGACTATCTGAAAAAAACTTGTAAGCAAAGTCACATTTGATTTTATCTTAAATTTGATACATTTTTAATAAATTTATTGATTATAAGATCACTTTATTTTGCATAACAATATTGACATTATTTTCTATAGAAAATGAATGTTAATATTGACATCATTTTACATGGAAAATGAATGTCAATATTGACTGTATTTGAGGAGCTCGATATCAAAACGCAATTTTCAACAAAAAATTCTTTGTTCAAAGCTGTGTTTTGATTGGAACCTTTTCACTTTTGTCGTAATTAAAATTAATACCGACATTATTAAATTAATTCATGCCAAGAATGACCGGTGCTTTCTGTCCCCATTTTTTTTTAGATTGAATTATTAATCAGTTAAATGATTTTGTAAAAAAATATCCTTTTGAAATGAGAATAATGCGCTTGATCTTGTCGAAACTAATCTACTCAAGAAACGGGAGGAAAATTTATTTGCATTTCTTAATAAAATGATCTAGCTACCTCCGTAACTAACTTTCTTGGAAATTTATACTTGTTGCCAACCGTACAAACAAAATAATCTACTTTTAAATAAAATTTTTATAAGTAATATCACAAGCGAGTGAGAATAAATTGAAATTAATTCGACAGATTTTCGAAAACTTGTTGCCAGGGAATAGACAAGAGAGCCCGTAGGGCTCAAGTGGCTATTTCCAAATGGCAACAAGTTTGAAAAAATAACTGGAGAATTATTTTCTAATTAATTCGCACTCTCGAGTGGTATTCGGAAGATTATTTTTTAATGTTTAAATAAAAAATACAGCATAAAAAATACAGTTTAACTCGTTAGAAACTAAAATAAAACTGGTGACAGATGTCCACTTTTTCCTAGCATGAAATTTTGATGTACAGTAGGGCGTTGATTATCCGAACGTCAATTATCCGAAACGTCAATCGTCCGAATGACGATTTGATTTATCCGAACGTCAATCATCCGAATCGTCGTTAACTTTGCCATTACATTACATTATAATGTGATTGAAATATTATTGTTGTTTAATATATGTTTATATTCTATCATTTTGAGCGTTTTAGTGCTCATAAACTATGACTGTTCGGTCATCCGAATTTTCGATTATATGAACGGTAGTCGGTCCCAATTACTTCGGATAATTGACGCTATACTGTATATTGATTAAAATATGTCCCATCTACACATTACAGTGGGAATTATATCCGAACTTAGAATTTGTGTTGCATTATGATGTATCTCCAAGCATTACTTTAACCCTTGCGTGGCCGTACGGGGTATTTCAGTTACCCCAGACACAAACATTTGTGAATATATTTTTAAATAAAATAAAAATGTATTCACAAAAAATTGTGTCTGGGGTAACTCATACCCCGCACGGCCACGCAAGAGTTAAAGCAACACCAAAGATATGAAGTTATTAATTTGAATTTCCTGAATATTGTCACTTTTGGACATACGTCGTTCTGTTTCTCTGGTACAGAAATGTTGTATGGGTATGTTACTAAATATTACACGCACTGGGAACTACACCACGCCCCTGATGGGATTCCTCTAATAAAATATCAATACAGTAGAAGTCGCTTATAACGATGATGTTATACTCTGACGTCGTTATATCCGAATGTTAAAAGCATTGGTGTATATGGAAATCCAACCAATTGTATCTAGGTTTTGGTCGTTATAAGTAACTTTTACTGTATAATAATATCTCTTATACCGTAACTAACTATTCTGAAATCGTGTTATTTTGTCATTCTATCGGGTAATAGAGTCTGTTTCATTGTACACTGTCTGTAAGTACGAGTCAATTGGCTCTCTCGGCCTTTATGAACTGAAACCAATAACATCTGATATGTTTAGAACTCAGTTTAATTGATTGATTCAGAAACATTAACGTTTTTCTGTTCATTTCGTCAAGCGTTAGAGTCTCGCTGTCGAAGTGTGTAGTATTGAGTTTTCTAAACTGTCGCAATAACATTATGTGTTCTAAAATTTTCTCTGCCAAATCACTTAATTCATTCTTTATTCGGGTTAAATGGAGAATTTTTTTAGAATTATTTGGCAGCCATCTGATATTTGTAAGCAAGCCTGCAAGCATTCTTGTAACAGCCTGCGCAACAATCGAGCTTGTCCACCATTGTACAACGTGTAAACATTGGATGCAATTTTAAATTAAATTCAGAATCATTTTGTATCAACTTATTGTAACCTTGTATTTTCTATTTTGTTTAGGGTGGACGCACCTTTTGACTACCTTTTAACAGAATTTCCAGATTACAGCAATCATATCTGGCGAACAGTTATATTTAATGAGATATCATGTGTAAAATGAGATAAATTAATATAAAAATTCAATAGAAATACCATAGTCTCGAGTATAAAATTTTAAAAACAGTTATACATGGTTTACTCATTCTCGGCCGGGGGCGAACAATATGTATGTACTGTATATCAGAGAACAAATTGTTGTCCTTGGTTGAATACAAAATATTATTAATATAGCCATTTTTGGAAACGCCGTGAACAGGTAGCGGCCGGATAACAGATACGTTCACTCTACATTATTCTTGATTATCTAAGATATTTCTCCCTTATGTATTCAAAAATGAAATGTATGTACTTCATAACTATAATAACTACCGAGTTTTCGGCGTTTTTCAAATGGAAAATAAAGAGTACCCACATATTGCATTCTGCAAGCGTTCGACAATTCGACCTTCTTTGAAATTACTTTTTGCAGTGGCATATGCGGTGAGATTTCTTTCTTACCTTTAAGGCAACTGCATCCAAATTTGGTAAAAAGAATTGTAAACGGCAAGACATTGTCAATACCTTTATTGTAGTTGCAATCCGCGGATTTGTGGCACTTAAATGTTTAATTTGCTTGATTGGATCAGGTAATAACACGATGACATGGATATCGCAAGCACATTTCAATTTAACCTTTGTCAGTTCCCATCTTATTAACGATCAAAGGATCTGATATACCACCAAAGGTATTGAAATGAAATGCATGATACACACAATGGCACATACCGCCGCATAAATGAGTTATGTATATATGTAATATGTGTTTCGCTCGAGAACATTCCATTTAATTCAAGTATGCAATTTTCAGGTAAAAACATTATTGTTCCAAATAGTTTTTGTAAAACCCAAGAGGTCAACCAACAGAGATTTGGAAAAACTTGCTCCATCTTTACGTTCATGAAAATCATACAACGAATAGTGGTTTCATATCGGATCAAATTTACCATATTTACATTTTCTTGAAAGTTAAATATTCCATGATCGTTTTTTGAATATGAGGCTACTTTTACCCAAATTACATGGTTTCATGATTTGTACGGAATTTTAAGATGCTTTTAAACGTGCCGATAGCTTAAATGCTTTTTAAACACGTTTCTAATCGGCTTCATATGCCTCGATTATTTGCAGAATATCGCAGTCATAATAAAATACATCATTATGTTATTATCCGATTGTTAAAATTTCACATTTACAGAAAATGGCTTCGTAACATTAAATGACGTTGATTCGTATTTTTTAAATAAAATCAGTACTATTCTGTGGTAGGTCGACGTTGACAACGGGAACGTTAGTCATAAATTAACCTCAGAAAGGATATGAAAAGCCGTTGTAACATATTGTTATGCTTTCCTGGTCTTTCAGAAAGTATTTTTCTAGTTCGTAGAAGAAAAAATAAGGACATCGAACGAATATCCTGAAAGTAGTTTATCGAACATGAGCAGTAAACGACATCACAAACATTTTTGTATTATTTATTGCAACATATTCTGGGACACTATCTTTTTTAGTTGTATGACCTGACCTTCACGCGCACCTACATCATGCATACCATTAATATCATTACGCAGTTAATTGCACGCAAAAGCGATGCGCGTTTTAATTTGTTTGATAGTTTTCGAGCAAATATTGTAACGTTTTCCG
Source organism: Dascillus cervinus (assembly GCA_949768715.1). Classification (NCBI taxonomy): domain Eukaryota; kingdom Metazoa; phylum Arthropoda; class Insecta; order Coleoptera; family Dascillidae; genus Dascillus; species Dascillus cervinus. The sequence continues at coordinate 29,352,879 of OX458323.1, forward strand.
CTGCAATTGTGAAGCAACAATTGAACAATCTCGTTTATGGCGTTTGAATAAGTATTGTTTGATTTTCAATTAAATTACTTTAGCATGACTAAAAGTCATGACGAACAATGCACACATGCTCATTCCTCATTGTATCTGCGTAAATGATTTGTCTTCAGGGATTTCAACGATAGCGATGAGTCTTTCTCATTACATCTGTATAAACCGTGATTAATCATTAATTTATTGCTGTTTTGTCAGCACTTGAATCGCAACGAATTTAAAATTGTTGCTAGAGAAATATTTGTATTTGTTTGTCGTTTGTCGAATTTTCGCTAAAATTTAAGAGGCACTAAATTAATTAGTAAAATAAATGCTGATTTATTTATTTATTACCGGAAAATGGAATTAAATGCTCACAAAACTAAAAATTGTTTGATTCAGTGTTATTAATGCTGTTCTGGAATTGTTTAAATTAGTTTTTGTGACCACATTTTTGATTTTTGAAAATAGATTAACCAACTCATTATTCTTACCTGCTCCGACAAATATGCACGGTTCACTTTCAAATCTCACAAAACAAGCACGCGCTAACAATAAAATTTGCTTTATTACCGTGTTATTTACTTCCTTTGTTAACTCGCAGTTGGCGAAATAGCCATGGAATTTATGTTTTACTTTGCAAATGGCCATTTAACAAATATGGTGAATTTTCTCTATAGTGGAGCCAATTTGTAAAACATTCCGCGAATGCTTAAACAGACCCAGCGAAATTTTAGTCATTCGACAATTGGTTTGTCGTTACTTCTGCCGTCAAGCTTGATTTTACATTTACCTGCAGCGTCTAAAGAAAGGACAATGAACCAAAAGTTATCCATAAATCTATAATTGAACCGTTTTTTTTTTTTTAAGTAATATAAGTCCACTTTTGGAAAAACATGAGTTAATGGTAATTTTAGTAAGATATATCGTCGTGGTAACTACAATAGGTTGTGTGTCAAATAATATTAAATTTTATTGGAACGACAAATAAACATTCTCATTTTACCCCCGTGCTTTTATAAATGTTGATTATTCATCCTATTGAAAGAGGAAATTGCCGGCTTCTTGTTGATCTATGTATGGTATATTGCAGTTGGTGCAGTTCAGAGGATTAGCCCCGATGATAAACTAAACTAAAATTTGAATTTTTTGACATACAACCTATTGGAATTACCTTGACGATATCCTCTATATGTATAACTAAAATTACCATTAAATCTTTTTTTTTTCCAAAAAGTTGACTTATACCACTTTTAAAAAAAAAACGGCTCAATTGAATGACTGAAGGGTCAATATTGCGTGAAAGCTTTCTTTTTATCCGGATAAATTTTGCAGTTTTTGACTAAAATTTAGTTAAACAGACAAAATTTAAATAAAACAGGGAGTCCGGCAGGATGAGCTGTATTTTTCTAGCAATTTATTGACTTCAGTTTACTAGTCAGCAACTAAATATGAGTTTAAAAGCTGTAAATTTCTCAGAAATAACGAAAACACGAATGCAATTCGGTTAGATAATTTTCTGGTCATCGTTGATTTACGGACCTATTTAATGAACAGGAAATCGTGCATTAATGAGCCCTATTAATGAATGATTTCTTATAAATGCACGATTGCGGTATCTAGGCAACGAAATACCATTAAATTGAAATGTCACTATATTTAAATGTAAGATGACAAAATGAATAAAAAATATACCAATGATAACTACAAATTTAATTAATTACTTAAATTATGTTTATATAGAAGTTAGCAATAGTACAGCCAGTAAAATTGATAAAAAGTGCAGATGGATTGTAAAACTTTTGACATTATTTGTAATTCATGGCACCATTGGTTTGAATATCTATTGATTTAAAATGCATGGTATGCTTGATTCGAATATCTATTGGAATTTTTATCACGGAAAAAATTTAATTTTTTTCAATTTCATAAGATTCGATCAACGGAAAAATATTGTAACCAACTTTTGCGTTAATCGGCGATTAATAATCGCAACAATATTAAACTGACTCGATTATTAATCGCTCTCATTAACGCACATCTTGGTTAAATAACTATTAATGAATGTCAGTTTTAAATGTCGTCAAGGCACCTAAAAGTACAAGAAAACAAAGTGACAAAATAATTTTGGCTAATGCATTTTTTTTATACAGAAATTAAATTACTAACAATAAGTTAAATTTTGATGAAACAATTTTGAAGGAGTACAGAGAATGATTTAAAATCCGAAAGTCGAAACTCTAACGAAACAAAGATTTCCTTTTCGCCACAGAGAAAACGACAAATCCAACCCATCGAATTTTCTGCTGGAAAATCAACGGCAATTATTTATGAGGATATAAAATAGTTCAGTGGTAAAGTAGATGCAAAATTAATTCTGTAATGCAGGAGAAGATAATATGGTTTTATTCAAGATTGTGGGTACACTGAGCTACGACATCCACCTAGCAGACCAAATTTAGTACTATGCGATTTTATTTGATTAAAAATGAAAAGTAGAATTTTAAATTGTTATAGATTAACATTTTAAGTTGGAACAGGTATGAAAAAACATCAAAATTAACAATCATTTTGAAATCCGGACGTACGAACCATTTATTGTGATCACCTGAATTCTATATGGAGTAAGGTCACGAGTAACCATTTCACTTCGAGTACTACAATTGGAAAATGTAGGGCATATTCTTCGTATCTTAATCTTTGTTTCGTTATCTATCGAAGTTAATTTGTAAGGTGTTGTCAATTTTGAGAAATTACCATCACGGCTGGAGTGCAGGAGATAGTTACTTTAATGATAAATATTGCAATAAAATTTTATTGCTAGCAGTGATTGTATTCATTCTTTCGTGCAATTCTTCTTTGCTAATAAAAATGTAATATTTTACTAAAGAAAAAAATTTTCAACGCACACCTTTTTATATTCGGTGCTTAGGTAGTGAGATGGTCAGCTGATTAAAATTTGATTGGAGTCGGTTGACGGAAAGGATAGTTTTTTTCTTGATCTTTTTTTTTAAATTTAGAAAAATACAACTTCATAAAATACAGTACATTACATACCGAGGCGGAAAGTATTCCAGTCCCGTCGAGAGAACTATAGTTTACTAATTAATTCTCGAGACACAGGAATGGTACTTTTGCCGAGGTTTGTATACTATTTTATTCACAATCAATCATTTAATAAAACAAGCAACATTATAGTAATAAAAAATAGTTAATAAATAATCAATTGCGTTCACCGTCCATGCACAGAAAAGTTGGTTGCATACTCTAGATATGTTAATTTGGCATTTATAGTTTAAATCGATAATAACGCCCTCACAGGTTGGAAATGGTTTCATTTCTGACCGATTACGCCTCTTTATTGTCTCCTTTTTTACTATTTCTGACCGGTTGAACTGTATTCATGAAATCGCTCACTTTCCAACCTTTATGGGGTTAGAAAATTGTATATTACTAACTGATTGTGAATAAACAATTAAACACTATCGTTGCTATAACGTCAAAAGTTGTTGCTATGATTTAATGTACAATTTAAAATAGACGTTGGTAAACTGTTTTCTTAAAAAATATTAAGAAAAACAAATAAAATTTCAAAGTTTCGGATCTCTTACGTTTTTTGGAAAAACGAATCCACAACGTCGCGGCTCCGTAAATACTTCAACACTGAAACGAAAATCAGTCTAACATAGGGAGAATCGGTGAATTACCCAATTATGTACAATGTACACGGCGAAACGGTGAATTGCACAGCAGCGTTATTGTGAATCGGCGTAAATTGAGCCGGCGTAAACCGAGGGCTACCTGCATTTGTTTCGCACTATCGCAACGAATAATACTCCTACAGTTTTTAATAGTAAATTGTTTATTTTCGCGCGGCACGAAATTTGATACGCTGCAAATTAAACATGCCAAGTTGCTGATAATTCGTGATTCTTCTCTAACCCCTTCAGTAAAAGTTGTAGTGGGGATAGTGTCACTTGAATTTGGCCGAATCGATGACCTTGTAACGTACGGCTTCCTCTTAACAGCTTCTTATCAGCTATAACCCAATACGGTTGAAAATATATCAACCAGAGTATTGTTTTTTTTATGATAAGACAGACGTAAAAAGCAAAAAGCATAATTTGTGGAAAATCAAAACTAAATTTTTCTCTGGAATTCCATCTTGCAAGTAACAAATGTTTTTGTTTACATTTTCTAAATATTTTTCAGTCCAAAAATCGATTAATAGTAATGTCACCAAAACTTACAACAAAGCTGTACAATTTAAATAGTTTGGAGTGATAAATTTACCCGACCGCAATTGATGACTGAATGATATACATATGGAGGTTGTAAATCAGACCCCACTGTAACCCGGGGTTATCAGGTGCAGACCAAAAATGAAAACTTTTTTAATGACTTTTTAGCATTTTTTAATAAGATTTCACATTACGCTGTTTTCAGTTATTTGAAGTGAAATGCAACAAGTGTTTCAGTGATTTTTTATAAACCTGAAGTTGCAAAACCTAAATACGCCCCTGATATTGAACGCGTACCACCGTTACCAGCTGACATCCTTGGGACATCTTGTTTCTTCAAAAAACTTTGCAATTTTACATTCGCCCGATTTATTGATTATTCCTTGAAAGTTGTAAATAACATTTCTTACTGACATCGTAGGATTTCTAATAGAAATAACGGCAAATTTCAATAATAAGCTGATAACGTTTTGATATTTTTATATTAAGAAAGTTATAAGTAAAAGATTTTCGAAAAGAAAAGCTCAAAAATTCCGTGAAAAATGACATAAATGTTGATAAAAACTGTTAATAACTGATTACATAGCCAAATTTTCATAATAATATCTTCAAAATTGTTTGTTTTTGCGGTGACCATTATTACAGGGTTTACAGCAACTTGGAAAACCTGGAAATGTCAGGAAATTTAGAAGCAAGTCAAAATATCAGGAAAAACTCGGGGAAATTATGTATTTCATTAAAAAATCGTGGAATTTATTTTATGTGCCTGAAAAAAAGTTTAAGATGCGATAGAAAGAAATTGCTTTTCCATCTCTGTCATTATTTGTAAGTATTTGTCACTGGAATTGATTTTCGGGGGTTTCCTTCTCATCCGAGCAACATAGAAATAGAAAGACCTCTCAACGGATTTTATGTTATGTTAATTCTTAGAATATATCTGTGTCTACTATATTTTGTACATCACTAGAACAATTGAAACTACCATATATAAATTTTGACTGATTTAGTTAAAGGCACAAATTACTAGAAAAAGCCCGGGAAATGTACTGGAAAAGTGGCGTGGAAAACTTTGATAGTCGGGGAATTTTAAAATACAGAATTGCTATGAACCCTGATTAACATTGGTTTAATCTTTAACTTTGATAAGATTAAAATTTTCCGCTGTAAATATCAACGTTTGTTTGTAAGCACGTGCGATTGTTTAAGTTTTAAAGTGGTATTTTCAAATTACTTAATTCAGAAGTAAAATAAAACAAGTCAGGTAATAAAAATCAAAGTTGTAAAACAGTTTACATTAGTACACAAATATTTCATTCTTTCTTACAATTAGTGGCAAACTAAAATGTGCCAGAATGTAGTAGCATTGGTAGTTACAAATTTGCACAATTAAATTTAAATTTTTCTTCCAGTCGGCACATAATGTTGGAAACTCGTTCAGAATGGATTTACGTGTTTTTTGCTTCGATCTTTTCCAGAGGGAAGTTCGTGAATTCTCAAGAAGCTCACGTCAAATTAAAGTTATTCACGACATAAACCAAACCCCGGAAACTAGCCGCTCCATGAATAACAACCGCGGAAATCGTAAAAAAATATTTCCTTTCTACGTCTTTCCGAAAATATTTTATTTTACCTCAAATTTCCATTTTAATAATGATATTTGCACAGGCAGTAATCACATTTTTGTTAAACGTTAGATTTGAATTTCCCGCAAAAGTTGTCAGGTAGTTCACGCCTTGTTGTACTGGTAACCGACCGGACATGACCTTTCTCCGCCAGCTTGCGCTACAATATGTTAGAACTAATGTGAGGAATGTTAGGTGACTATTTTGTCACCCAAGGTTGCTCCAGTTGCCCCATTCCAATTTTGACTCACCCTCGTAACAGACCCGACTCCGGCAGCTATTAGCAAATACACATGTTTCGATTATTCGAGTCACGACCTACCATAGAAATGTCATATTATTCTTTCAACTCCTAATCGTTGGTATGTATCTCAAACTATTTGAACCTATTCATTAAATTTAGCCCGTAGTCACGAATGAACTTGGAGCATTTAAGGCTGTGAGAAATTTTGCAATTCGAGTTGATGACGCTACGAGCAGCGGATCTGTCTCGTTATGGAATTACCAACGGCAACATGCACGGTACATTAAAAGTCGGTTTTATAAAGCCCAGTAGTAAAGATGACTAAATAATAAGCAGCCTAATTCGATGTGATGGATTGATTGATTAATAACACGGAGGTTGAATAAAGTAAACGCATATTATTATGCGAGGCGTACAGCAGCATCCCAGTCATTTAAACAATGAAGATTTATTTGCCTCTGTATAATTAAAAATAATTGCGGGCCGTCAAATTCGCAACGCCAATATTTCACGGGTTCACCACACTCAAACATCTGTTTTACCACAAAGGGCCAATTAAAACCAGGTTACACAGCGCCCGGATAAATTTTTAAGGGCCCTTTTGCAAGGAGCCCCTTTACGTAACGGTCGACCCTGCGTCGACACTTGGAGAGACTCCTACTTGAAACCGTGATTGTAGTCTTCTTTAAAGGCACACGAATAATTGTAACAACTGCCTTTTAATGGATATAAATTACCTACAAATACAGCACAGCCGGTCTCAGTCATAACCATGATTTAAGTAATTGATGCAGTTATTAAATGCATTTAAACTAACTTGAACAATTTATTTCAATCAATGGTCCGAGAGCTTGGGAAAATTCGCTAAATTTACAATGACAAAAAAAATGTGGTTAAGAGTGCCTTAACCATATTTGTGTTAATTTCCATCCTTGTCTAGGGGAGTGCTAACCGTCTCTCCTTTCATACAACACGATTGGCAAAATACGCTAGCCATTACCTATATACAGAGAGTCAAAATCAAGTAATGGGGAGAGGTAATAGTTTTTCAAGATTATTTTTGGAATATTCTGAATATTTTAATATATTGTTTTTTGTGGATTTATTTTCCTTATGTCTAGTTTAAGATTCCTGTAGAGGCAATTTGCGATTAGTAATTTAATAAGCGGGTAATAAATATCGATAGATTTTCGGTATTATATACGGAGCACAGAAAACAAGCGTTGGGGAGAGATAATAGTTTTTTAATATTCTTTTGGAAATATCGTAAATGTTTTAATATTTTTTTAACGGATTTAATTTTCTTATGGCAAATGTAAGAGCCAATTTACGATTAGTAATGTAATAAGCGAGTAATGAAAGTCAATAGATTTTAGTTAACTCCTATTCGTTCTTGATTGGTAACTTCCGGCTGAGGGTTAAATAATCAAACCACTCAATTAATTTTAACTGGTTAAATTACATCTGAAGGGTGTTAAACGTGGGTCGTTATTTTAAGGAACGGTTTTTTTTATTGTGCTTGGAGTGAAAATGTTTTTGTTTACTAATCGAATGAAGGTGAAGTTATTTAAAAAGTATAAAGTACATTTTTGGGCTAAATTTAAATTGTGAGTTATTTTTACTAAAACCATAAGTTTCCATTTATAAATATGCAATTTTTTTATTTCACAAACGAAAAAAACGTTGAGATATTTCAAATCTCAAAATAAATTGTTGGTAACGCCCTGTTAAGCTGCTGGATAAGTTATGGTGGTCCCTATAATTTATTTTCAAGTAGGAAGTACAATCTCAAAAAAGATTTGTTTGACACGATATTAAGCGTTTTAGAAAATAATATTAATTTTATTAGTATTAATAATAATATTTTCTATTTTAGTTTCATTTCTCTTTGTCAATAATCGCCCAAAATACTCACATGCAATGTAAATTATTTTCTCAAACTTTTTATAAAATTTCTGAATATATTTAATAAATTTAAAATCGGTCAAAACAATTATAAAGATGAATTAAAGAAAACCTTTCAAGAATAACAATTTCAAATTTAATTTAAAAAGATTATTTCTTATTTAAATTGAATATGATAATTCTCTTTTAAATTCTAACTTAAATTTCTTTTTTTTTGAACATTTAATATTAGTTTTTTGTAATGTTTCTTTGAAATGATAATTTCATGATTCGCAAAACATTTCTATGGATTGAATCAAATGATATTGGATTTAAAAAATTGAAGAAACATACAAAGCAGGTGCACAATTCTTTGAAGCTGAAAATAAATTTAAACTTTGAAAAACACGTTCACGTTCTTGTAAACATGTGGGGTGGTCCATCGTGTAGCATTTTCGCGAAAAAGCATCTTCTTAATCCCCCTAAAAAAAATTTAAACCCGCTGTCAATAATCTACAATTACCGTACTACAAAATAGGCGTTGGTTTTTTTGAATTTATTTGTCCCAATGGCGTCAGGACGCTATATAGCTAAATAGTCAAAATAATTTCGTTTGTTTTTCAGGTCATTACATTCAAATTGTCACAAATAACTGCTTGCCGAAATTTAAAATTGTAAAAGAGCCATCCATTTTCATATCGATAAGTGTTTAAAACTTAGTCGACAATATGGTCGCTTATGCGGTAGTTACTAACTGTATATTTTGTATGTTTTTCGCTAGTAAAAGCTGTAAAGCTTTCTTCCTATTTTTATTTTAGGAATTCCTTCCTCTTCCATTTTTTTCTTCTAATCTCTCATTACCTTTTCCAGCACACAATTAAAGAGCAGTGGGGAAAGCTCAACTTCCTGTCTTACTCCTGTTTCGATCTCAAAGGGTTCTGAGATCTCTCCCGTAAATTTTATTTTTGACTTCGTGTTCGTTCAAGTTTTTTTTTGTGATTTCAATTGATTTGTCATCGGCTCCGCAGTTCTCCAACGTATTGGATAGTGGCCTATCTATAAAATCGTAAGCCTTGTTAAAGTCCACAAATGTCACATGTATGTTCTTGGCTCCGTCTCCTGTACCTTATTACGAGTTTCAGGTTTAATATCTGTTCAACACAGGATCTTTCTTTCCTGAATCCTCGCTGGTAGTCGCCTAATTGCGGATCCAGTTGGGCCTCCAAGCTGTTTTGTAATGCTTAGGATAGGATTTTTATGTTACTGCCCATATTTTATTTGTTCTAATAAACTGCATTTTGATTATTTTTTTCAGCATTTCTAGATGCGATATTTTTCATAATTTATTTTCAACATTGCCATTTTATTAACTTAAAAAAGTAACCGTTGTTAAATACTGAAATTGAACTGTTTAATTACAATTTATTTCGTACATACAAATGTTTTGTGCTGTGAAGTGTTTTTATTTGCAGTTAAAGTTAATCTCACGAAGCGGTCAGAATTTAGTAAAGAAATATTAAAGCAGCAAAAAGTAAAGCGGCTTTCCGCGTCGTTCCATCGGAGTTTCATTAGTATTTTAGCGTGAAGATCTGCCATCTACCTAACCGACAATTTGTTAAAGCTGTCGCTTAAATTCACATGCGATTTCGCAAGCTCATTCATCAAGCTTATGTTCTCTACTACTTTCATAGGTGCCCGTTTATTTAAATTTCAGTTTCATGTGGCCTTAACTCCCACACGCTCCGCTAAAAATAATCTGAAAAAAGTATGATTTATTATTTATAGTCCGCTTGCCTTAACACCTGAACAATTTACTGATGCTTGGCAAAATAAGTAAACACACCACGAGGGAATATTTTTTCGAAAGCGCGTGGGTGTCGCCAGTGTCCTAATTATAACGATCCCAGTTGATTGAGTTATGAATCGCGTTAATCATTTTAATACCAAACATCCATCAACGCCGAATGACCACATATTTGGAGCTTCCACGTCGTAAATTAGCGTTTCCACGACGCGTTCGCGTTTATATCTTCCCAACATCTCTAATTTGTCACGTAATTTGTGAATTATATTTTCTCCGTTGATAATAATCGGACGGATACAGGTCGTAATAATTTGCCGGAGAGTAATACATTTTTGATAATAGGTAATGAGCGATCTGTTTTACTGCTCGCCGGTAATTTTAACATTGTGGTTCTCACAGTCTCTCGTTATCTGTATCGACTGTATGTGATGCGACCGTGGAAACCCGGAAGGGGACGCGAGAAAAATCGCTCTGCCTGGACAGTTCGTCAGGCTGGCCGGTCTGGCACCTGTTCATAATTAATCGCTTAATTAAATTTGTGGGGATAATTTGAAAATTGTCAGCACGATTACGCCTAACAGGATCGCTAAGCTCCACTTAATTTTATTGATTAGTTCGGCGCGGTTATAAAGATTGTCGCAGCACGACCCGATCGAGCCGGTTTTAATGAAATTAATACCAGTGCAGTTACATTACTTACTCGGAAATCTATGTAAATTTGTCTGCACATCGGTCAAGGATTGGCGAGATTACATCATGTATATTGATTGATACACGAAATTATCGCCGTATCCGAAGTGATAGCTTGATCGATTCGATCAGTTCAATTAAGAGAGGCCCCGTTTTTTTTTAGGCCGAAATAAGATCAAGGTGAAGCAATTGGCAACTATCGGGACTATAAATCGTGAGGTGAATTAAAAGAAAAAATTCAGGAAACTGTAAAAATTCCGATGTTTGCCAAAGTGACATTGCTGGCTTAAAGTGCCTTGTAGGCGGTCGCACTTTCATTAAACGCTTTTATATTGACCTCATTCCGAGGGAATTGAAACATTTTTCCGGTAATTTTAGCTGTTTGTTACAGGATAATTTAAATTCCATTTATGTTACGTTTACCCTGGAGTCATATTCTATATGTCCCACAGACCAACTTTTTTGTAAAATTTGAATAAATTTAATGAGCATATCTGAAACATCTTAAATATTTATGGATTAAGAAAAAAATACTAAACAAAAAATTTCACGCTTAATAAATGTACGTTGTTGACCTGTCATCTCTTCAATCAAGGGAAGCGAATTGTGCCGCAATTGACTCAGATGAATTAGATCTTCAGCATCATCTTCAGTGTCTGGGTTGTAATTTGCCACATGAGCCATAATTTTGTGTCAACGCTTCTGGAAGACTCCGGGGCAAACTTTTTCCGATGCATTGCTTAGTAGACATACAGCACGCTTCTAGTTTATGGTTTTTAATAACTTAACAACATTGTCTTCGTTATTAGATAAAATATGGACTAAAAGACTTTTCCGATAAAATAATTTCGACAGTCTGATGGCATTTTGATCCATTGGTTGCAAAAGTGCTGTACAATTTAGTGGAAGAAATTATGTTATAATTTGTCCATCCTCATTGGTCAGCTGTTCTATAGTTCCATTGCTCGAGACGTTATCGACGATTAATAGGACTCGTTCAAGTTCGGATTACGGAGTACTATCAAATCCGAATTATAAAGTACACAATGCAATTGAAATGCTTGACAGGATTATTGAACAATCCGGTATAATAATAATTTTTTGTGTATTATCATAATTTTTGATCTTATGTTGCTTCGAATGTGGTTTGAAACAAAAATAGAAAAGCCAAATATTGTTGCAAAAAATGCAACAGATATCTATGTCTCGAACATATTACGGTCGTATGCAACGACTGTTCAACCGAAGAAGAAGACTGATTTGTGACAGTGTTATTTTCGTAAAATACTTTTTTATGGTTCTGCTTTTATTTTGTTTGATAAACTATTAGGTATGTTGTTTTCTTAGCATCAAAGTTATTTTTGAAAGAAAGTTTAATGATTTATTGTTTTTTAGCGATGTTACAAAAAAGTGCCATAATTGTGGCACCAGTGAATACCAACTGATAAGTTCAATAAAAATAATGTTACATTAAATCTATTTGTTTGATTGTAGAGAAAGGACGTAGGTATTATGGCCGCAGCGGTAAAAGTATGTACTCAGCGTGTTTTAAATCCCGCCTTACCAGGTAAAATTTCACTTTCGTGACTTTTATGTAAATAACTATTTTGAATCACATTTTATCATGTCCAGCTTAACGATATGATATCTAGTGTTGATTCGTAATCTAGAAACTTTGGCATCGAGACAAGTTTGATATTGAAAGAATAATTAATAATAAGATTGCAGTTCATATAGAATTATAGGAATTAACATTCGGATTCAACCGTTCGATTTAATAAAAAAGGAACGAATAAGATTACACTGAACATTTTGGCAATTGGATATTGAATTATTGCCAGGAAGTCAACCACTTGCGTTTATCTGAAGTTGCTAAAGTTCTAAAATCAATTAAGCAGCAACAGGAAATTGATTGTGTAATTGATAACAAATAAGTATATGAGGCAGTCTGTTTATCAAGCGCTGATAATTATTTTTATCGTTTTTAGAAAATTAATTCACATGTATTTCGTCAACCGGCTCCTTACATAGCCCGGAAAACGCCACTGCATGAATTTCACAATCTTGTCAACACCTAAAATTTGAACAGTAAATTAGCTACTTCCCACAATTATTTTCAGTAAAAGTCATTTGCATTATTAACACAACCTACGCCACTTGCTGGTTCGATTTCTAGTTCTGTTCGTCCGCATATTTGTTCTGAAAATGGCATGCATTCATTAAAACAATAATGGCATTATCTATGCACGAACCGCGCTGTCGTATAATAATGCACAATGTGCTTTTCCTAATCACGCTCTATTATCATATCCCGTCATATCAACACATGTAGGTTACCGTAAAAAATTTTGTTTTTGCATTGTTAGCTATCTACCACTAGACAATATTGTTCGTCTATGAGGGAACATTCATTAATTTTTCATTAGGTTTTTTCCCCGTGTCGCATTTGAATAATTCATCTTTGACAGACTGGAATAATTTTACTCTTTTGTCTAAGTGGATTTGGATTAGAGGTTTGTTTCCTTTTGCGTTGTTCAAGATCAATCGCAATGTATTTATATATATGCGTTTTAAGCAAAGTGGAAACTGTTTTCGTAATGATATATTTAAATAAATGAATGGATAGAAGACTGAATGTGCGTTTACGTAAATCCTCAACTGGCAAGAGCTTTCGTGACGCAGGAAAGTGCCCTTTGTATTTGAGTGAAAAATACACAGAGGGAAATTTGTTGACTTTGACTGATGGCCAAAACAATGTAGCTTTATATAACACTGGTCATATGAAAATTACCTAATTCCAGTCTTCGAGAGCCATTAATCTAAACGAAATTCGGAGTCAAAACCGTGAATAATAAAAATAGTCGCACGAAATTAATTTGCTACCATGAAATTATGTCATATCTACATCAAATTCCAGTGTTGAAATGATGTAATCTGTTTTCTAACATCATTAATTTCAACGCTTGTAAAATTAAGCTTTTCATGAAGTAAATCTTAAAATGTTTCGGTTATTTCCTAAATGTTTTGAACCATTTAATTGCACTAATTGTTGATTATTTATTCCCTTCTTTGTTCACTGAAACTTTCAAATCTTTTACTACGATAAGTTCCACTAAAAGCGTTTTGTCTCCATATGAGTACATCAACATTTGAGGCAACTGTTAGATTTAACAATTGAATCATTTGTATAAAAAAGAGTTCAATTAAAATGTAATAGACAGTAATCTCTTCATTTACACGAATTTATTTTTATACAGTTGTATCTTTAGTGAAATTTCCTTACTTACTTAATCCAGAGAACTCGTGTACTTTTCGGTGTCGAGTTATTTTCTTGTTGAGTTTCCATTGTTTTCATCCATATTCCCTTTCACTTTTATATCTTCCCAACTTCTTCCTCTTTTTTCAGCTGCTATCCGCACCTCTTCCTTCCACGTTCTCCTTGGTCTGTCTCGCTTATTTTTTCCCATTTCTTTTGTATCCAATATTTGTCTCCCGTTCTCATTTCTCCTCATTACATGACTTAACAACCGTATTTGATCTTGTTCTATCGTTGTTCCGAGAGGGACTATGATTAAATTTTCTCTGAATATCTGGTTTCTAATTTTATCCTTTCTTGTGCTTCCTTCTACTCTTCTCAATAATCGCATTCTCATATTTGTTAATTTTCTATTCTGTTGTGTTGTCCAAGATTCGCACTGTTTTACCATGCTTTTAACTATTTCTGTTTTTAATTGTTTGCATATTTCTTGTTCACTTAAAATGTTGCTCTTTATACTATTGTAATCTACTAGTTTTCGCTATTCTTTCTCATTTATCTCGTCTTTTAGTGATCCTTTTTTTGGCTATTATTACTCCGAAAAATGTAAATTTATCTTGTTCTACTGCTTCGTCGTCTATATGTTGTATGTGTTTTTTATTTTGTTGTCTGATTATAAATAGTTTTCTGTTTATTTAATTTCGTATTTGGTGATTTCAATCCTTCATTAAGATTGTTATTATTTTCTTGCAGCTGCTTTTCTGTTTCCTCTAATATTACTAGGTCATCTGGTGAAATTTCAAACGTGTAAATGGTTGAAATGCATACTTAACCCTAGAATAATATCGTTATTGGAGTTAATAGGTTAGTGTCAAGCAATATTCGGCTGTAGTCAATATTGATTATATTCCGGTTTACAGATAAGAGCTGTAATTTTCTGCTGATTTTGCATTTATTTATTTATATTATACATCCGAAACAGTGATAGCAAAAATTCCAAACGCCGCATTTAACCCTCCAGAGTTGATGCGAAATACATTTTATTCGCGGCTAGCGTCCTGTTTGATAGGCACTGGTTTATAGCGTGTTATCAGCTACTTATCGGTAACTCAATACGATTCAAAATATATCAACTAAAGTCGCCGCTTATTGTATGCAAGCAATGCGTAAACTTTACGTATCGATAATTCACCAGTGTTCAACTTGAACTGCTCCTGAAAATTGATCTTCAGATATTTACATACATCATAATTTTACCAAACAACCCTAAAATTTTCACTAGTAACCAAAAAGTGCATGTTTGACACAATGAGCAACAGTTACTGTCCTTCGTATATTAATTTCTTCATTTTGACAAAACCTTCGGAATCTTCTCTGAAGAAACGCTCTTTCCCAATTTTCTGCCTGTTCTAACAATAACGTACATACATACATGCGTTTATGCTGACCTACGTTTTGTTTTTCTTATTTTATATTCTTCACCACTCAATCTTGTTAGTCTACAGTTTCCATTTCTTGGGTTGTCAAGTTGTTCCTGTCGGTTCTTCTCTTACTTATGTGGTAACACTCTTCACTGATGTAGTATACATTTTGGTTTTGTTTTTTATTTTTGGGCTTCGCATTGTAGTTGCTTTATTGCAGTTCTACCTTGTACTATTCTACTTTTTAATTCATCTTTAGTCTGAAGTACTTTGAGAACTCTGCCTGTTCCACCTAAAACCATATTGTATTCTGTTTTTGGTGTTTCCTGTTGTCGGCAAAATACAGAGTACATATAATTTTCGAAATGTTCATAACTACAATTTATTCGCGTTAAGACTGCAGCGGTAGTTGTGATTGCTTTAGTTTCTACATTCGCGGGCAAGTTTACATCACCACAATATTATCGTTAGCGAATGCGCTCCATCCTCCAATTATTAGTTGCAACATTCACATCATAATTTTTCAAGGACTTTGTTGAATTATATTTTGTCTAGACATTTGGTCATTTTAATTTAATTTTATTTTTCTTGAAATTTTTTTGCTCAACCCCTGGTATATACATTTTTAAAAGATGGTTAATGTTTTAATCTTTCAAGCAGCTTGTCAGTATTTATTTTAACAATCTTAATTGTCAATTATCTAGTTTATTTTTACACAGAACTGCATTGAAAAGAAGATTCGTTTGGAGTGATTTAATTATATTTCAATGATTTTATCGATTACTGCGATGAAGCGATTATGATCAAGCATATCTTAACAATCGTGAAGTGTCGTAAAATGAATTTGAAATAATAAACTCTTCATTTCATTTCCGAATTATAAAATTTATTGTTGCCACATTTAGACCTTTTTGTCCTCGCTGTTCACTGAAGAACTGTAAAATCCCTTTCATGTTTTCTTTCAAATTTTATTTATTTTTGGGCAGAAGAACGAATACTGAAACTTGGAAAGTACCGAGTATTTCAATTCCACATTTTAGACAACTTTCAACTTCGTTTCAGTTTGTGTCTTTCAAGTAGTGAAAAGAAAATAGAAAAACCAAACCGTCGCCGTCGGTCAGGAGAATAAAACTTGATCTCATGTTACAATTAATTTTATTTATTTAGTTGCAAAGATTCTTTATGGATAATTCTAGCAACCACTTGTTTAAATTAGTGCAGAATGAAATTCAATGTAATTCATGATAAGGAAGGGTTGGATAATAATGCGGTTCATTTGTAACGATAAGTTGAATGATTGACATATTGCAATGTTTATTTGCACATTTGTGATTAGAAACAAATATCGACATCCGCTGCTCGTGGAAAAAATAGTCGGTTGAAATACATGTTGTATTTATTCTTGGATCGAATCTTATCGTTATATACATGACCCTTATGAATGATGGCTGTTTGAGAAATACATTTTTTATCTAATCGTTTAAACTATATCTATACACACATTTCCGATTGACTTTTGTAACCGTGCTTTTATATTACGACCGCGATAAGATTAGGTTAAATATTTATTTCTGGGAAACGATGTCCTCGCAATCTTTCTAATCTATCTCGAGTGCGCATTGAGAAATTATTTTGATACTCGTGATCGTGCCCTTAATTACACTTAAGTCGTTCGAAAGGTGAACTTTAAGCACTGCGCAGTTAGAACAAAACCAACTCTAAAAATACGCAAAATATAACGAGCGACTATAAAACCGGTAACGACATTTTTGTAAAAATTTAATGCACAAACAACGAGATCATATCCCATTGTTGTGTCGAGATACAAGTTGAATTTAAACTAGTTCTTGCTGCCTTATCGAGAAATCTGAAGTCGCATGACGCTTTATTTGGTTACGTTGCCAACGAAACTGTTTTCGCCGCACAAATTCATCCCTCTTTTGTGGAGGGTGCACCTGCGTTCTATTCACCAGCGTGCAAGTTAAACTGTAAAGAAAACCGTGTGTTGAATTATAAAAGCCTGATCGGATGAAACGGAACACCTGTGTCACTGGACCTGCATTGTGCTGGAGGAAATAATAGACGACCCATCTTTTCATCTAAATCCTGCAGGTTCTCCGAGCCTTTTGTCAGATTCCTTTTGATTTCTTATTATATGAGCGTTTCGTGGAACGTGGTGGACGCTTTTTTCACTTTTAATTAATGGCCGAGCGTGGTTTTAAACTTGTATCTGACTAATTAGCTGTGAGCTTTAGTAATAATAAAAAAATGATGAATTGTTATTGCCTCGTTGAATGTTCAAATCGCTAATGTTTAATATTTTTTTCAGGTGAGTAGCCGCCCGCCGTTTCTACGATCTTGACATGGCCGAAGTAAAGGGCATTGTTTTGGGTAAGAACTGGTTTTTGTGAATTTCAGGAGTCGCTATTATTTTAATTGCTAGTGCCCGCGGACTTGATTATATTAAATTTATGCTTGAACGAGTGCATAGTTAAAATTTTTGTTAGTAACTTTTGAACCGTAGCTTTCGCAGAAGCCGTTTTTAGATTTGAAGCAGTCACACGTCCGAGCCGTTTTATTCACGCCGGGAGAATGTCATAAAACGAATAAAATTCGCAGCGAAGGGCGTAATAACTTTCAAATCGTAACGAGAAAAAATTCTCACGCCAATTCTAATTAGCGGGATAAATATCCATTAGCGAAGATTTGATCGAACTGTATCACCTTATTTAAAGTCTCATTAAGTTTTAATGAGGATATTTAATCGTGCGTGATTAGACGTAGGGGTAATATGTGGCAAATTATTTCCGTTTACAGTCGAACGTAAGGGATTGCAAGGTCCACCTTTCTACGTGGTTATTACCGCCGTCCGATTCGACATACTCCAACCAAATCTAATCCGCCAATTGAATTATGTGTAACGAAAATATCAACTGCTCGAACTCTGTTAACCTTTTCACTCAATCTTACTGCGAATTTTTTTACTAGAGTAGTAACATTTTTTGCAAATCCGGTTTAATCATATTGTTGAATTGTTGTTGGCAAATTGTAGAAATGTACAAGTAGAAAAAAAAACAAAAATAAATTTGTTATGTGTTTCATAATAATACAGTCAAACTTTCATATAACGTAGCGTCATGGTAAAAAGTTCTTTATAAGGAGTATCAAATAAATTAAAAACGTTCGGGGGTTTCTTCGGTAATTTCCCGAATTTTATTTTCAGTTCAGTAGCATTTCAGAATTTATTGTGAACTGATATTAACACTAGAAAGCTATCGATAGTGGATTTAATAGTTTAGTGTCAAGCAAAATTCGATTGTAGTCTATATTGTTGATATTACGGTTTACAGATAAGAGCTGCGAGTTTCTGCTGATTTTGCATTTATTTATTTATATTATATATCCGAAACAGTGGTAGCAAAAATTCCAAACTCCGCATTTAATTGTTAGAGTTAAATTCGTCGATGCTGATACTTAAATTTGAACGTGCAGATGTTTGATTTTGTCGAAATAAATATGGCTTCAAACCTTTCTGACAAAAATTCAGACCATTTACTGAAGGTAGGTGACTTTATTGAAGCAAGTAAAAAAATTTTTGATGGGTACTGGTTAGCGAGTTAACAACTTCTTGTCGATAATTACATACGATTCAAAATATATCAACTAAAGTCGCTTATTGTATGTAAGCAAGGCGTCGCATCGACGTACGATAGCTGTCTAGGGTTAAAAACAGGATTTACACTGCTCAGCTGATTACCACAAAACGAAACGGGGCGTAACTGTACCGGCAGTTTGTGTGTATTCAGTGTAAACGGGAGTTGTTGCCAAGAAGGTTACTGAAGGTGACTAACGCCTCAAATTTAAAATAACCAATAGAAATTCAAATCCTTACTTCGTAGCTTCAAAGACCAGAAATGAAAAGACGCGTGTGATATTATTCAAAAGATAGAAATGGATCTTAAACAACGTGATATTTGTCGTGAAATAAGTTTGTCGAAATCAATCGTCGTTTTTTTCGGTTTTAATGGGTGTGGAAGAACTGCATTCATTCTTGTTCAATGGGAGAATGCTAGTTCGTGAAGAAAATTTCGATAATTTTGTGAAGCAGTTATATCTTCTGGGAAAGTCTTTTCTCTAAAGTCCAATTCATGATCTAAACCAGTGTGCCACGAAATGACTTCATACCTATTGTAATTATTTTTGCTTGGCGAAAAGTTCTGGGAAATCACTCATTATTGTAAGTAATCTGAGCAACACAGATCAAAAACAGCTAGTCAATTATAAAAAAAATTAAAGCTTCAACTATATGAGTAACCACCTTCATCAATATCGTAAAAGTTTAATGTTCATATAGGAAACGCCCAATCATCTTATGTATTCAATTACGACTTCTCCTGCTGAAGGGTGTCATTTTGTATCTCCCCTATATAATCTATTTCGATTCAGTGCTGTTCAAATCCATCGTACAATCAATATGAATGATATAGCATTGGATACAATTAAGAATTTTATTAAATCTAATATTATTCATGAGTTAACCTTTTATTTCAAAATCAGACAGATAGTGTTTAGAAAATCCAACAGAATAAATCATTTGACATTTTGGTTCTCCTAATTGTGGGTATTAATCAATTTTAACGAAAAATACGCATAAATTAAGATAAGAATATATTCCGTTGTTGAAAAATTATTCAAAGTATGCAATTAAAATTCTGAAGTCCCCAAGTGAATAAATACATGCACAAAAAACATTACAGTTAATAGCTTAGTTTCACTCAGGGTGTAATTGTAGATTTTGTAGAGCTGATAGTAAATCTCAACTAGTGTAGAGTTTTAAGTGATACGGAATTTTTAAGTGACAAAACTTGGCAGACCTAACTAAATGAGAAAGCGTTTTTATCTGTCTTCTGAATATCCTTCATTAATTTTTGTAAGTGCTAGAGTAAAAAGGAGCTGAAATAGTTTAACTTGATTTGAAAGTTAATGGAAATGATTAGAAGATATTAGAAATATTAGTTTTTATACCCTATACCTACCTCCTTTTTTAATGAGAAACACGGTTAAGGAAAATTGTGTAGGTTATGTTATTATGCACTCATTACTACCAACATGAAATAAAAAGACATTTTTTTTTACAACCTTTTAACCGTGTCTGTCATTAAAAAACGAGATACAATAGATTTGTGATGTGAAATTGTGTGATAAAAATTGAAATGATACCTTGAAATATAAAGATAGATTAAGTTTACTTAGGATAATTAGTTTCATTTAATTTAAAATTGTTTATTCCATTAACTAAACGGCGATAACAATAATAATGGGATTCATCAACTTATTATCTTAATGAATTGATTGTCATGAAGTAGGTTTATATCAGCTTTGTACGTTGGGTAATCAATGCAGCGAATGTTATCTGTGCGAACTCTTGTAACCTCTTTACTAATTTTTATTGCAAAATTTTTTTAGTGTAGGAGGCACATCCTGTGTAAAGTGATGTATAAATATTGACACTTACTCAGTACATAAAAACGGATTGTGCTTATTATTAACCCGTAGGCTCGCCTCTTTTGACTAATATTGACTAGTATTCGTCTTTAAAACGAATATGTACGGGCACGATTTGTATGTTTACGTGGGTTGTGTGTACCTTCATCTGCGATCTCATCATTTTCAAAGAAACACTTCTTGTGATACCGTTCCCCTTATCGGTTACTAGCAGCTTTCGCCGCTAACGAGGAACTTAATACGTGCTCTACCTCCGAGTGTGTTAGAACGTTAATAAAATATCATGTTCCAGTTTGAACTTCAAAGCAAGAACAGGGATTTATACTCGGTTGGGCGAGAACTGTGGTCTTGCAATTATTCTCCAAAGCATACGATTACATAACGAATTGCAATTCTGAGAACGCCGATAGCATTTTGAATTGTCGACAGTCTTGTGTGAACGCCCGTGGCAGTTGAATAAATATGAGTATTATGAGTTGAAGAAACGATTTCAATTTATTAGATTGTTATAATTAGCAGGTTTAAAAGTATAACACGCAGACACAGAGTTGTCATCTGCTTCTGGTTAAAGACAATGGTCGGTCGTTGCATTTCTATATCGGGAAACTTGCAAAAACATACATTTCCTTTCTCGCAAGTTGTTACACAGGTTAATCGGCCTTAGCTGTATTAATGTTGAAATTATGTGAGATGGTTATTCCGTATTTGTTTAAGAAAAAGGAACTTTACGACTCGGGCTAGTTTGCGTTAATCAGTAAAGTCGTTGTTAAACCAGCGCCATAACGTTGAGGCCTGTAAAATTTTATAGCTTCCAGATGTTGAGGGTAGAATTACTTTGAGCGATACCCCATATGACCGGTGGTGTAAATTTTTTTCCATCCATCCCCAAATGTTCTCAATACGTTAATACGGAATTAAAGACTGACTTATTGGGAATGTGACCGCCAGGGTGTCCCTCGATGACATATTTTACGAGAGCCAGCTTTGTTTTTATTGCTACTTTTGAAAAGGAAATCGTTAAAAAACCTGGTTTGAAATGGAATTCTTACTACTCCGAGCTCAATTTGAAACGCTTTAAACAAAATTTTGCTTTTGCGAGATTTAACGAAAAATAACCGTGTTGCTTGAATTCCGATAAGAAAAAAATAATAATTTGTTGCATAGTGCAACCAGCTTGAGCTGGAATTGTTGAAGAGTCAGTAATTTTTCTGACCTAACAAATTTTTGCCGACAAAAAAAAATCGAAATTTATCAATAGAACAAAAATAGATATGAATATATTTCATTAATGAAATGTGTTTCTTTAAAAATAAAAATTTGTTTACAGCTGTTATTTTTACTTGTGAATTCAATAATTTCAGCAATGTTCCGAAGCAATTTATTTTTGTGCTCTTGTATTTGAATTCTAATATTTTTCATTCATCACGAACTTGAATAAAAATTTTGAAGGCCGTGAAAAATAAATTACAAGGGACAGTTCAGTTGCTTTACAATTTTGAGGATTATCTGCATTCCAGAAGAAGAAAAAACGAGGATATGAAGGATATATTTTTGTTTATTTTACTTGGAAACTACACATTTTTTCGGTTTCCGCATCAAACCAGTTTCAACAGTTGTTCAACAATCTGTTAAGAAATTAGTGCGGAGTTGTAGCAAACCAAGGACTAAAAAATATTAGTTGCACCCTAATTGAAACTTTTATTAACGTTGGAAATATTTTTCCATATTAATGTAAAATGTCGCAAAAAAAATTTGCAAAAAGCTTGATAATTATTGAAATGAGGGCACTACCTACCGTTGTTTTCTATAGCAAGTAAAGCAAGACATTTTGCCGTCACAACAAATTTAGATATAAACACAGCTGTGTTATCATGATCAACGGATATATGCATTGAAGTATGTGTGTACAAATTTGTTGTGATAATCTGGTACAGGCAAACCTAGAAGGAAAAAGTTGATTGAATTAAAGTCTCCATTACATTACATAATTATTTTAGTAAATGTTGTTTGAACATTTACGAAATTTAATTGCAGGCCAATGCAAAATACTGGTCATCTGGTGATTTATTATGCGACAATTTGATTGAACGTGAATGAAAATTGGACAGACTTATGAATATAATTTGCAGTGGTGCGTCAAATCTTGATTTGTATGCAATAGTTGCGACTTTCACATTTAACAATAGATTTCGGATCTTAATAGACTTCACAATAGGCTCACAATCGATGTAATCAATAAATATTGTAGATTGTTCATGGAGTTAAGTCAGTCTCTATTATTGAATTAAACGCATACTAGGTTTCTATAATGGGCATGTAAACGAATCCGGTATCTAACGCGCAGGTCGAGTTTAATCGTTGCTAAAGTTGAAATCAATTGATTGATCCTTAACTTAAATAGTAGGGTAGGTATTAGGGTCCACTACTCGTAGCGTTACCTAATACAGTCTTCGTTCTCTTAAACGCTGCTTACATTATCTAGTTTTTACATCCGTTTTTTTAGTTTGCAGCAACTACCTGGAGAGCACTTGTAATCAAAATCATTTTTGATATTAAAAATAATATTACTTTATTTTCCATAGGAAATGAATATTGTGTATTTGTGGAGGTCCTTTCCAAAATGCAGTTTTCGCTAAAACATTCTTGGTTTAAAACTGGATTTTGATTTGGACTTAAGTTATGTCACAATTAAAATTGATACCGACATTATTCACTCAATTCACGTTAAGAATGACGATGTTTTATTCCCACTTTTTTTTAAATTTACCATTAATTAATTAAATGATCTTGTAAAGAAATGTTTTTGCAACTGCACTGGCTGAATATCCACTTAAAAATGAGCAATTGCTTCTATTGTAACGCGGTTGTTCTTATCAAAATTAGTCTACACCGGAAACGAAAACTATTTAATAAAATTAACTAAACGGACAATACTTGGCTACCTACGTAACTCTTGGGAATTCATACTCGCTTCAAACAGTTGCCAACGATAAAAACAAAATAATCTATTTTCAAACCAAAATTTTGATTTTAATTAATCGGCGATTATAAAGGCGTGAGATGAAATATGAAATATTAGACCAAGTAAAAATCTCGCAGATAATTGTTCTGCCGGATAGTTATATTAGCTTCTGTTTAATCTTCTTCGGTAAATCTTAATTTTTCTGAGCCCCTCAGAATAAAGGGCTTTAATTTAAAACCCGTATCTACTAAATCGGTCAGTTCAGTCGTCTTTTCAGACGAAAGGTCACCAATTATTCATAAAGTCTACAAAAATAACAGCTAGCGGTACATAACGTATTTTTGCGTTTCTCTCGTAAATTATAAATTAATTTAGGAAAACGCTAGAAATTAATAAATTTTGCATCATTTAATTAATGA
Organism: Dascillus cervinus; assembly: GCA_949768715.1. Classification (NCBI taxonomy): domain Eukaryota; kingdom Metazoa; phylum Arthropoda; class Insecta; order Coleoptera; family Dascillidae; genus Dascillus; species Dascillus cervinus. Next base: position 29,376,948 of record OX458323.1, read on the forward strand.
TCTCCAATTAAAAATAATTAATCGCCGCAGCCGTAAAAGATCAGCAACAAAAATAAGTAAAAAACTGAATTTTAAATTACAGCAACACGCACGTTTTTCAAGAACTCAAGTACGATTCAGATATCAATAGATTGTTCATAAATTTACACCGCCTCAGAACAAAATGCCGAATTCATTTTATGGCAAGAAATTGTAAAAGAGAAAAAATTAAATGTAACCACTACTTCAACAGAATTGTGATTGCTACACTTCCAAGGCACCGCGAGACCGTTTCGAATGGCACATCGAGATAATTCTTAATGATGCACTTCAATAATAATTTTTCCCTTGAAGTGATATGTGGGACAAGGCATATTAATCAAAATTGTAATTTTATTCGGCCCTTCAACATTCAAGAAAATAGTAAAACCCGCATACATAGTTGCACAATAACAATTACCGTTTAATTGGACCGCATATTTAATCTGATAACGATTTTTAATAGGTTGAATTGAAAACCTTTCATTATAAGTAAAAACTTCATAGTCCTTAATGATCATTGTTATGTTACTTTGTTTGTAAATTTTGTCATTGAACTTGCGGTTAATAGGTAGGAACAGACACTACAGTCTGCGAGCCAGCTTCATTACATTCGCTACTAAATGGAAAAATATATGAATGGGTGTCTTTTATCCGTCTGTTTGATTTTAAAATGTCGGGGGAACAAGTCGCAACTTATAATTGAGGGCCCATCCGGAAAAAGGGCTCATATCAAAAAATGGTGTTTCGAGAAAAGCCAGTTTGAAAGTTATGTTTGCTCATATCTATTTACCAAAAATACAGTCGAACTCATCTATAGTGATGTTCGAAAAGCCATGAAAAAACATCACTATAGAGAAACTTCACTATATAGAATTCAAGTATAATTTTACAATTTTGGTAGTCACTTTAAAAACAAATTGATATTCAAAACAAAAAATTAAAATTTACTATATTCGAAAAAATATTTCTTTAAGTATATAGAAATACACACAGTTATTAATTAACAATACAAATTTTCATCTGAATACTTACATAACATGTACTTATTGACGAAAAAATCTGTCCAAAGTTGATTGCATAAGTAAGGATTTTGCAAGAAATTCTTTTAAGGATTTTTCAGGTTTTCTGTTACCGAAAATTCCGTTCCTCGAGAATTTTGGTAAACCTTTCGTAAAGAATAATCACTATATAGAGGCTTAACATCATAATATAAAGATATTTTTATATGGAAAACGTTGAAAAATGCACGTTCCTGGCAAAAACATCACTATAGAGAAAAAATCATTATAGAGGAGGTCACTATAGAGGAGTTCGACTGTAGTTTTAACTACACAGCAAAGAAAGTTTTGAAGAACAATATTTAAAAAAATAGTTTCTTAAAAAAAGTTGATGAAATAACTGATTTTTGTAAGAAAATTATTGAAATTATGAAAGTATGATATGGGCCCTTTTTCCGCCCGATAGTTTTTTTTCAAGAAGTAGGTGGGTTAAAAATAAGGGAAAATGAAACAAACAAACATTTTAATTACTAATAAATGATTTACTGTTTAAAAACATGTTTTTGAAGAAAAATTTAAAAAATATTACTCCTATATTTTAGCCATAAAATGTAAAAAAGTAAGAGTGAAAATAATATTAGTAAAATGATTTCTCATCTTTCAGTAAATAATTGAAAACAAAAATACACCCTCCCGTATTATCACTGCAAAGTTTGTCTTATTCTGGATAATTTTGGTTTTATTATCGAATGACGTATTGTTCACTTGGCGTCATAAAACGCTCGTAAACTGAAATCATTTTGTTCGATTTATGGCCCCCCTCTAGGTAAACAAACAGTAAATACGCTCTTCAGTTACTCCCTTGATTGGACAATCTCGAAGTCAATTTCTTATATAAACGTGACCGTCTAAAAGCTTAATGATAATGGATGTTGGATTTGGAGGACAAACTTGACGAAGCAGCCATAACTCACGCAAAATCAACAATAGCTACGGAAACGTAGTACGTCGTGGCCGATGAACTTTGTAAAAAATCAGCAACACGACTGTGATCTATTTCAAGTGCACGGTGTGAATTGTAATCAAATGGCAGTCTTGACCCTCTGAACTCGCCGTTTATATTCAAAATAATGTGAAATGGACTTGATAAATTTGAATAAACTGCGACGTTATGTAACTTAATTTATTTCTTCGCTAGTTATAAAATAACGTCAACACCTGACACCATAACCATAAGGAAAGAAGCGATCACGTTTCTAAACCGGGAGCCTTTTACCACAAACTGCTCCATTTATAGTAAAACCCGTACCCATGAGAACAAACCGATCCGAGCTACTAGTTAATGCAGGACTTACGAGGAAATTACTCGCCAGACAACCTCATAATATCTCCTCGCAAGTGCACCAGTTTACCTACCGGTGATGTTCGAAAAATCGTCGATTTGTTACACCGACCGGGATAAATGGCAGGATTCTTTTCTGCAATTACCCGCATAATTAGCTGAAAAAGAAAATAATACAGGAAAGTTGTATTTAAATTACTGTGCATTGCGTGACCGTTTTTTCTTTTTTCATTTAACTGTACATTTTTCGGCCGTTTTTTTTCCAACTTCCCACCGTCAATGAAAACCAATAAGCCGCACTCATTATGCATTTATATTTATGTGAGAATTTTATTGAGGAAGGTATTGATTAACAATAATAAAACAAGCTCGAGGCTACACTTTTAATAAGAAATTAAAATGCTAATCGATGCAATCGCGTCATTCTTATTGTATACGTTGTTGCTATTTTATTACGAACGGAAAAGTCGTCGTGCTGTCTATCGGATAAAACCATGAGAATCCCTCGCCGCAAAAAAACCTCGGGGGTTAACGTGATCGAACCAACAGTTATGTCGAAATTATCAGTTGCGCAGTTATGTCAATTTGAAGACGTGATGTAGTAATTTTCCCATTAAGTCTCGTGAGTGTGATAACACCTGTGACTCGGAACACGAATAATAAATTATTTCTTCTATCTTTCCATTATTGTTGTATTTTAAGAAAGCGCGTCTTATCTTGTTGCAAAAATGCTTAAGTTGGCCCAATAATAATAATAATATGATTTATCGGTTTGAATTCTATTTTTGTTTTGATTCCATAAAAACTAGTTCTGCATTTAAATTACAATTTCAAATGTTCCCAGTGCCATTTTGTGAAAGCATGTGAAGGCGACTTTGTATAGAAAATGCGACGACTTTTTAATGGCGACGTTTAAAGAAACCGATAAGTAAATTTCCATTGGAAAAAGTTGCAGTCTCCTAAACGTTCCATAAGTCAAAGTTCCCTATTCGACTCGATCGTATAACTTACCGTCTTTATATAGTAAGCACATAGCGAATGGTATTTACATTCTTTCCTCATCCTTGACTTAAAATAATCGATTTTCCCTATAAAGGAATAAAATTAATGTCTCGGTTTGTGAAGTTTATTTGTTCGTCGCTTGTTGGGAAAAAGTCGACTCTGGGCAAAATATCCCTTCCGGAACTGTCCTTGCGTCCCCATTTATAGTGCACTTTACAGTTGGGAAGTGAAGCTCCTAATCCAATCTATTCCATAAACATCAACCACTTTCTGAATTAATGGAAACAGTAACTAGTTTAGATTACTGGCTGGCACTTGGCACGTAAATGCGAGGTTACTCCCAAGGGTTAACCGACATAAACTCAATTTGGTCACCGAATTTATTAATGGTCTGTGGCTAAATTCAAACTCTTTGTGTTAAAGTTATTTAATATCGACATAATGTTTTGTTTTGCATACGAAGCAGAGGTTTAATTATAATATTGCGCTACTAAGCTGTCACAGTGGGGCCCGAAAGGCTAACAAAACTCGCAGGTTGAACGAGTTCAAAGTTTCAATTGTAACGAAAACAGTATTCTTTGACCATAAAAATAAATTAGCTCTGTCATTGTTGATTAAGTAATGTATATTTGTATTATGTAAAAACCTAATTTATACGGTCGAAATTTTCTTTGCAACTCGTAAATTAATTTAAACTTGGAAAAATTCGAGTTAAAGAACAATAAAAAATGTGTTTCCAAATTTTTAACTTTGTAAAATACAATAATTTTATACTTTATAAAAGATGTTGCTTATTAGAAATATCATGATTTTCAAACAGAAAGGACATCCATCTCGTTGAACACAATAATTTTCGATGTTGACTTTTTATTTAAAAAAGAAAAAAATCTGAAGTAACTATACTAATTATATTAACATCGATTAACATTTTCATTGAAAACATAAGGTGCAATAATTTTGTTATGCTTAACACTACATCAGACATTAACTTTTTTGTTATATTGACTCTAGTTGTGTTTTTATGACTGCTATTCTTCAAACACATTGCATCATTCTTGTGCAAAAGTTGGTTTGTAAGGTTTAATTTTATTTTATTTTAAATTCGATGTAAAGTACCGTTTATATCCAATTAACGTAAATTAACGTACGAAAATTAACAAGTTTGGTAAAAGTTCAACTTCTTTGAATTAAATGTATTCGTTTGCATTCAATCAAAGGTGGAGCTAACTTCATCTTAACAGAACCTATCGTTTAATTGCATCAATTGCAAACTTTTAAAACAGCGTGAATTCGCATTTGGCAATTTTTCGTTAAGTTTGTGTAATTGCATAGATGTAAGGCATATATACATAGTACATAGCATGTCATAACTTTAACGATTTTAATTACTGATATTTGTGACACATGATACTCTGATTCAATTGAAGCTAAGAGACTGAAAATTGTTCACTTTTAATTTTTCCCATTTTCTCCGTTCTTTTACTGAAGAATAAACCAATATAAGGTAAAGTGGGATAAGTGTGAATACATTTCTCGATAGTGAAAGAAAAGTGTAATAATAGTATATTATGATATGAGTTTAATAAGAGGCATTTTGTCGCACGCACGGGTTTAGGGCACGACGAGCTTGCGAGGAGTGTCCCTAAAAGAGAAAGTGCGAAAAATGCCTTATAAACGAGGTATCATACACTATTTTTTCTACTTTGCCACATTTTTTAATCAAAAACATGAAATTTCAAAATCTAGGGAATTTCGCGGCATGCGGCAAATACATTAAAGACGGCTATGGAAAGAAATGAATTTAAAATGTCATTATTTCAATAAATTCTGAAAATCAACTTCGCTGAAGATGTTTTAGAATGTACGCCCCCAGAAATACGATTTTATTGCAGAAAATACAATTGGTAATTTGCTACCCACAAAATCACGCCATATTTACGAAAAAAAAAAATACTGCGAATTTGAAAATTGACACTCTTAATTTAGTGTTGACAGTAATGTTAGGTTGTCACAGACACAAGTTGCTAAAATTTAAAAAAAAAATTACACTGTTTTTAGTGTTCTTTTTACCGCACGCCTTTTGTCTAGTACGATACCCAAACGCGTATCGTAATAATCTCAGTACGAACGCAAAGTAGAAAAAGTAAATAATATATTTTGTTGTTATGCAATTTTATAACAAGATTTAACAGTCCATTTAGTTGTCTTTTAGATCCCACCCCCAATTTCTTGAAAAAGTGCGATCACCGGCTGAAATAGACATGAAAATTCGTTGCACTTGTTGTAAAATCACTTTATAGCTTTACTCAAAATAACACGTAGATAATAATACTAATAATTACTTTAATGAACACCTTTTAGTGTTAAAGGAAATTTGGTCACTTTTTCAGTTTTAACAAAAAGAATTTTCGAAATTCGGTTCATTGTAATTGTTGCTTGATCTTCAACAGCGGGATAACTATCTTTTTGCAAAAAAGAAAAGAACACTGTAAAATTAATATCAGGAAAGTGTGATTGCTTGCTGTTATATAATAATGATCACACTTTCCCGTTAATAAAATTTTCGTGCGATCACTACTATTTTTGAGCAACTATTTTTAATATTTTCTTAAAATACAACAACCTAAAATTTTTTTTTTTGTCCACAACTAGCAGTTTTAAGTAAAGTGGAGTCTCTCATTCATAAAAACAGCAAACGTGTTCCCACTTGCAACATGAGTTCTTCCGACATCACAAATATATAGTCGCCGATAAAATAGGAATATTTGGCGTCAGTTGCTAATGTCATAATTTGCTAGCAGATATCGAAATATTTACCTGGTTGCAAAAATAAAGGCGCGTACCCCAGTTATGCTCTTGTCCCATTTACTGGATTTTGTTTAGAAACGTTTGAAACAAGCAGAACAATTTAAAGTTGTAAAAATAAAACTATTTTTCTTAATTTTCGGAGCATCTTGTCACACATTGTATGTATGCAAATTTTTAGGAAAATGTCACGTTTCGTTCTATTTATTTTAACAATATTTGTTGCACTAAACACTATAAAAGAATGATTGGCGCTGCATTTCAAAAATTTGCATTTATAACTGGTAACAAGTGCCCATTCAATTACAATAAATTATTAGAAGTCTATATCAGTTGACGAGAATCGAATTTAAAGTATTCACGTTCAAGCAGACTTGCAAGGTTGAATAATGCAAGTAAGGTACTCGGTGATGTTACGAAAATACGAAGGTTGCGAGAAAATCAAGTAATATTGTAAATTTAAGGTTTATAGAAATTTTGACAGTAGTTCATAAAATAATTTTTTTGGCCTCTGGCCAAAATGACTAATTTTGAAGTCCTCTAAATAGGCCAGAAAATCCGTTTTTCAGGACTAGACCTGATAATGAAAACTAGTGTAATTTTAATTTTTTAGGTTGGTAGCACCGAATCTGCAAACCAAATCAAAAATTAAATGTCAATTACACTTTTTGTTAACATCGACAAGAACTTCATTAATATTTATACTACCTACTAGTTATAAAAATAAAAGATGCTTTTAATTTACAATATTGGAGGTATCCCAATCCATGTCATAATTGCAGGTTGTTTTGTCATAAACGTCAAAAAGCAATGCATACTGGGTACTTGATTTTCAAGTTCAAATTAATCTTTCTGGGTAAATATTTGCCAACAGAAGAAAAAATAAATTCTCTAGCCGAGATATTTGAACAACAAATTTATATTTTTATATTTAAATTTTTTTGTCGGCCTTAAAAATGTTGTGTATCATACGTCTAGAAACTGTTTTGCGAGTACTTGCACTTGCAAAAATACAGTTTCTGGCCTAATGATATAAATAACTATTATTTTCTTATGGTCAGTAAAAGTGACATTGGCGGCATTTTACATGTGACAGTTTATGGGTTATATTAGTTTGTCCACTGCAAAACTTAAAAATATACAGAGAATTTTTATAATACTTCAAAATAATATTATTGACGAGGAGAACGTTCCGTTCTTCAACAAACATTCTGTAAAACTTGAGTGATTCTGTCAAATTGTATAGATTATGTAATACTATTCACTGCCAACATAATTTCACAAAAAAATAATTTCATCGCCTTCTAAAGTAACTAAAACATAAAACTTTTATATCACATGGTAGCTTTTAGTTTACCAAGACTAAGTTTTTTTTTGTTTATAAAGCAAATTTTATTTTGTCGTTAATCTTTGCTCGAAACAAAAGTGCTTGAAAACTCAAACCGCTAAATTACACATTTTGTGACCAACATCATATTTCTTTTATTCGCCATTTGTATATCTACCCTTGCCGAAGCTTTTGGCGTCATTTTAGACATGGTCACGGACAGACAGAAAAACGTAAGTCTGATCGCCATTAAAATCAACCGCGAATATGCATTTTACGTTCTGGTCATGTTATTACTTATCACCACCTGCACACCTGTGCGTTTTATTGTAATTGTTTTCACGGCTGAATTCAACAAGACCAGTGAAGTTTTGCAAAACTGCAATTATTGATATCGAAAATGCAAAACTTGAATTGAGCGGATTGCAAATATTTATCTGATAATTTCAATAGTACAATAGGTTTAAGATGTGACTAATGTAACCAGTGCTTAGTCGGTTTGTTTCATGTTTTTGTAATCGTTGCTTAAATATTTGTGTGTAGACATGGCGTTATTAATATTGCGTTTCCTTATTGATATCCTATATTTAGAATTAGCAAGTGATCACGTCGAAAATGTACGCTATTAGCGTGATGAGACGTGACCGATCCGCACAGTTTTGCGAGTCGAAAGAATAGATTTTTTGAAGCCGCTGTAAGTGAAATATATTCAGAAAAAAATTACAGCGACGTGGCTATATTTGAACGCAGTGTGTGGTAAAAGATTAGCATTTAAATGACGATATTAAATGAAATTTTTTTAATTCTAAAGGCACGGTATTCTTAACAATACCAGACTAGTACACAGTACAACGCAGGTTGGATATGAATAAATTCCATTTCTTGACTTACGACTGTATTTGCTAAATAAAATCATTTATTACATTGAAAGCCCGTAACATTACATTTTAAGCTTCTTACAGCAAATCTCCGTGGCCAATTAATTTCAACTGTCCTTAAACTAATCCTTCGGAAAGGGGACGTTACGGCCCGTTGAGCATATTTTAATATTCATCCATTGTGACTCAAAAAATATCGAAAAAAATTCGTGTACCTGTACGTCGATAAATTATTGAAAATATTATGGACGTCGCAGTAATCGTATAAACGTCGAGTTTGGAAAAAAATCACATAAATAATCGTATTAGCCCTCACCTATGTCATGAAATCGAATAAATTATGGGTCGACTCGACTTGCATTTTTCCCCAGTCACAAAGAAGAAAAAATACAAAAGGAACATCTGGGCATCCTACATCACACCTTACAAAGAATACACCGGGCGCTCGGTTTTAAACCTTAAACGAAAACACTGTAAGGGCTAAATGGTAATCGTGTACGAGTAACACTTTATTAGTAGTGGGGTGCCTATCCAACTGAGAAAACCCATAACTTATCGGACGGTCGAAAGTTTTGATACGAACGTATTTTTAATCTTTTAATCGGATTCGTTTTTGTGCCGAGGGGTACTATCCGCCCGAGCGATAAGGTCCCCGTGTTTTGTACTCGGGCCAGAGATTAAAAATTATTCCCGGGCCGTATTTTCGATTTTGTAAATGCCACGGTTGAATGTGAGGATTTTTCGTGCATTTTTTTATATTAAACCGGTACGAAACTTTTTTCCCCGTCGTGAACCGTAATCTGTTGAGATCTTTCACGGTCCAGGCTACACAACATCCAAGTCGTACAACAATAGTCGATTCCCCACCAGACCGTCTGAGTCAACGCTGCTGGATGGCTTGTTTTTTCACAGCCTGTTATAACAACCTGTGATCTGTAGGTTTGGCTTTAGTTCAGTCGAGGCTGCCGGAGAGTGCGTGATAAGGCAGGTGTACAGCAATGTGTTCAGTACGCCCACAACGATCGTATTTATTTGTGAATGTTGACGGTGATGCCATTGACTGTGTGGATAAGAACTATAGAAAGTGTTTCCACTAGCTAAAACCACATGTTCTGAAATGTAAACCGTAAACCGTAAACGGATTTTTTTTAAAAGCACATTTTTATCTCGGTACAAATTTACGTCGTTCGGTCTGTGATACTAAACGTAGTGATATTCAAATACGCCCCGTCGTATCGAATTTAATAAATTCGATTTCGTGTGTGATATATTATTGTAAACTCAAACCAAATGCCTAAGAGGAAAAATAGAAATATGCGAGCCAAAAAACAGAACGGTATGTTTTATTCATTATGGATCTATTTAAGTCTTCGTACTAAAACCAGTCGTCTAGTAAAAAGATGAAAAAATAAACCATAAACTATTTATGCGAGCAATTCCATCATGTAAATGCAGTATATTTAGATTTGTTACGGTCCGAATTTATTGTGAAAAAATCCACACGACGCGCACACGTCGTGACGCGAATCCGCGACACAATCGTGCACACGTTTTGCTGCGGAAAAAAAAACGCTTTTGATTGACCACACTTCTTTTGTAATTACCAGAAGGCTGTTGGGTGAACGACCATCGGTATGCGGTACAACACCGACTGCAACTCCTAAAAATGATTGAGAAAATGCGCTTTCGTCAGCTAATGCGAATCTTCGCAACCCTTTTTTCCTCACTACTCGATTCGTATGCATCGAAAAAGAGTTTATCTCGACCATCTCAGTTTTTCTGTTAGCGATGCTGTCTGCATACCTGGCGCCTATAAAAATTCTTACGTCTCTAATTTAATACCCGGATCCTTTTTTTTTTCCTATTTACCCACATACAAATTAGTTTGTTCTGATATCGCACGAAATTTGTTTAACATATCTTTTAGCGTCGTTTAAGGCTGGCGCCTGCGAATTTTCGCACCTAATCTCGACATTGGTCGGTTTTCAATTATGTTCATTCTGCAATTCATACTCGCGGCGCCTGTTCGCTCGCCGCTCCACCCAACCGAATAAGCGGTAGTCGACTAATCATCTCGCCGATTATTAATTGGTCGTCAATTAAGGGCGAAATTATATCAATTTCGTTACTTCCTGGTCTGCGACTTTTCCAATCTGTTTGCAAGATCTAATCGCGTATTGATTGACGTTTACGTTTTACTCGCTACCGGCAAAAGATGTGCCGTGCCGGTGATTCGAAGGCGTCAATTCACAGACATACTGTCTCTTGCGCGAGACTAATATGTGGGAACGTAACCGTCTTCCTGTATGCACCACACCTTTGCAAACGAGCTTTCGCTATCTAATTAATACATTGAAAATTTGCGGTTTTTGTTACGTCCAGTTAATGAACCGGCAAGCATCATGGTGAGTGATGGTAGTAATCAGATGGGACGAATCGAATTAAAACTAGTTCACGTGATCCAAATTTTTTTGTTCGAATTATGCATCGATTGCAACTCGTTAATCCAGTTCTTGCTGTGAGGCGCATTGAAAATGCGATTATAACCACTTCCTGGTTGCATTTCAGTCTATAATTCGCCTCGAGAAGCAAAATTTGATCAACGAATTCGTTAATTGCTTGAATTTTTTTAAATTGGTGTTCCCAAAGTGTGTTAAACAGCGCGTTCGAGCTTCTTTTTATCAGGTATTATAATCTAAGATTACAGGCTTTTAATTTATGATGGCAGAGGTGTGTACACTATAATTTGGTATCCCATTAAACCACTTTCGAAGCCGGCGGTCACGTCTTTTCGTTCCCCCTTTGCGCTGTGCGCCAAAAGCAAAGTCACAAAACTGAGATGGATTCTTCGAACGTAGACTTTTTTTTCGAATGCACACGAGGCGTAAATCGATCACAATTTAGTCGTTTAGTGTACCACTTTAAAACCGTAAATTTCATATTTTAGTAAGTTTTCTTTGGTAACCTGCTGATTTTAATGGCAGTCGTTGAATTAAAATTTAATTAGAATATGACAGCAACATTGAACCCTGATGCACTTATGAGATCAGTGCAATTTGTGCATACGTTTATGACAGCAAATGTTTGTTTTAATTTATAAGATTATAATTAAATTATCCAAATTGCTCGCATGGAAAGTTTACAATTTTTTTAAAATTTTGTAAACATTTGAACGAGAAATCACAAACTTATCAATTAGAAGATAAGACATGTTTGTCGACATCATTATGCATTAAGGGCAAATTATAACATTTTCTTTTGAAGACGGTTCATATTGGTAAAAAGATATTCTTGATTTTCCGGTAACATCAATATTCAAATTTCTAAAGAAATCTTTAATAACATAAAAACAACAATCGAGTTTCAGGAATTATAAGGAATATGCTAAACAGTTGCGCAGTTTGTAAAAAGTAATAATTTTTGTAAACTTGGGTGAAAATGGGTTTTTTAAAATCTATTTAAAAGAAACACTACACCAAGTTTCTGCAAAATCTACGGGCATTTAACAGGCTTCTGGGTTCAGGTAGTTCACAAATAAAAACTACGTGGATCAGGTATAAATATTATGGCCGTTTCACAACAGCAGTACAACTTCTCACGCCAATCTCTAATTTAAAGCTTTCATTGAACTCGCATATATTTACATTACTATCGATTGATGTTGTCATGAATGAACAACTTTGTCACGTGAAGGTGATGTGACCATATCTATTTCCCTGTATAGGGAGTTGTTGCTATTTTGTAAATAATTGTTCAAATAATGGAACGTCACAAGCAAAATAAATTCAAGTCCGAAAAAGTAATTGTTTAATACAGTGCAACCTCAATTTTCTGGATTAATGGACAAAATTTATCGTAGTTTCCCATCTCGACATCCGCTTACTGGATTTTCAATAAAAGAAGGAAAATAGAAAGATATTTTAAGAACAATTTTATTTAAAAAACAAATTAACATTTTATAATTAAAAATATTTAAATTGCTTCAATTTTTTTTGCATTTCTTGAGAAAACACGCTGCTTTGGCCTACTTCCAAAAGTGACATTATTTTGTTCAGCCCTAATTGAAAAAATACTCTAAAATTGCTCAATGTGTCTTCATGTTTTATTAATAATTGACTAGGTTTCTTCTTCGTCATTGTCTTCATCAGCGCCAATTTCTATAATATTTTCTTCATTTAACAAATTTGAATCTCGATTAAGCCAATCAGACGCTTCTTCAATTGATGTCTCTTAACGTTGAACTTTCCCGATAACTTGCATGTACAGGATATTAAAAATATTACAACGAAAAGAAGTGTAAAATTGTTCGAAGAAGATCTGGGAAATAAACTAAAAAGCACATAATGATTGTACAGTTACAGAATTTTGATATCATAAATATATTCAGTCAACAACAATGCAATGAATTTTTATAAGGATGTAATACTTGCTGATATTAAAGTTGTAATGTTTAAGACTTTAATTATTTTATACAATTTATCAGTTAATATACGTTATCGATTTTGTTATCAAAATCGAGTTTTAATCAATGGTAAGACACACACACTGTATTTTCCTAATACAGTGGAACTTCTCTGTAGTGATGTTCGAAAACCCACGAGGAAACATCACTCTATAGAAACTTCTCTATACAGAATTCAAATTTAATTTTACAGTATTGGCTTTAAAAATAATCGATATTCAAAATGAAACAAAATTAAGATTTATTGTCTACGAAAAAATATTTTTTTAAATTTATAGATAGCACAGTTAGTACATTTAAAAATTATTTTATTTTTATAAAACGTTTCACAGTAACTTATTTAACGGATCGAATATTCCTTCTAAAATAAATCCAACTGTGGCCAATGCATTTGTTGTTCCCAACAAATTCTTGTAAAGGTTTTTCAGGTAGTCATAATTTGAAAAAGAAAACTTTCTATTCTTGGAAATTCTGAGAATTTTGGCAAGTAAACCTTTCTTAAAGAATCGTCACTAGGGGTTTTCATCATAATGTCGAGATATTTTTGTATAAAAAGTATGCAAAATTGAACGTTCCTGACAAAAACATCACTGTAGAGAAATCATTATAGAGGAGTTCGACTGTACTTATATAGTAAATAATTAATTAAGATAAAAATGTGTACTGTTTAATTAGATACCTATATTTAGAAAAAAAGATCTTTCCTATAAGATACGACTATTTGATTATTACCTAACAACTATTGTTAAACAATAAACCCATAATAAATATCCGACCTTATATTTGTTTTATGAAAATGTAAACACTTGTTTATTCGTGTGCAAACTGTTCTAAATTACAAATTATCTGCAGACACTTATCACAACTTTTATCGAAATCTTTTATGTGAGCACTTTTATGACAGGCAATTGTGAATTGCAACCCCTGCAGAACACCACAACTTTGTTATGTTTTTCCGGCGTTCGCAAGAACAAGTACCGACAAAAGCTCTCTAAAAGCTCGCCGTTCTATTTTTGCAGGGACCGTCTGCGTCTGTAGTAAAAAGGATGACATAACTACACATCTGCAATTCTAAAATAATCAAAAGCACCTGTGATATTTACCGCATGTATTTATAGAAAGTGCTCGCACAGAACGGCGCAGCACAATCGGTAGATTTTCGATTGCAAGTCGGTTGAAATGCGACAGCTTCAGCCAGCCATCTACTTAGAAATGAATGAATTACAAATTGAAGTGCAAAATGATTCAGGATGTTATGCAAATGATCAAAGCACACCTGTGTTGCATGCCTCGATTTCAAAACTCGACTCGCAAAGAGTGATTTGTTTGGTGGTGGTTCAAAGAGAGCGTTTTGGCACGCGGCGGTTTTTCGGGATATAATCGGGTGTCCCTTTTTAGACTCGAGGTTGATACCTAATTGCAACACGGTGTGGTCGTTACGTACGACTTAACTGACGTCAATTTGTCAAATTTGAATGATCGCTTGTTTTTAAATTCTCCACGCACAATACTCGCGCACGTAGTAAATATTTATTTATGGTATTTCGCTTCCTCGCTTGTTAATGAGAAATTTAAACATTTAAACAATATAGTAACGCTGTTTGCACGTGTGTTAGTGCGGTCGAATACTGTTCGTAAGAGGCAAATGATTCATTCAAACCGCAACCAGTGTCTAATTAAAAATGAACTTTTTCTCGTGTAAATTAAACGAATAAACTGATTGCTGCAATATTTGTCAGTTAAGAACCGCCGCACGTGAATGGTGCAAGCACACACACCTCAAATACAACAGATCGCACGCGTTCGTTGTCTGGTTGTAATTTGTAGAATAACATTGTGGTAGTAAATTAAAGCGCGTTATCTAAACGCACACCGAACGGAGACAAAAGCAATTTAATAATTAATCATTTAACAACAGCAACAACAACTCAGGTAATCAACATGATTTACAATTGGCTGCAATAAGCATTGTTCTTATATCAGACATGGTAGTTCGTTTCGGTAATTGCAAAGCGAACAATTTGAAGTAGACTAAACTCCATTAATGAAACTGAAACAAATTAATCACCTTATCGAACAACCCAAACAGTTTTATATGGCCATGCTAAATACGGCAGTCCAATAAAACGATATCATTTTCGCCGTTATGCCATCAAATTACTCCGAAAAGAACAGCCGATTTCAAGCTGCAGAAGTTAGTCCAAGGATAACCTCACTGTGGGTGTATGGGATTGGTTCCATGGCCTGTTTGCCATACCCGGACGTCGCATTGGAATAACTTGCACGTGTTCATTCCGCTTTTCAATTTTTACCTCTGAATCAATTTTGTTTTGCAACCGTTAATTCATTAATCGGCAAGCTAGCTCTTATCGATGCAGCCATTAAGTAGAAGCTGTTTTTTATCGCGTGCCTCAATTAATTTTTTGCCCGAGTCTCGCACACGATTATTTCTTGTATTTACATCATTTAAATGCCCAAGAGGGGCCGCAGAGGTCTTCGGGCAATTTTAAGGTACCTGTTACACCAGCGGAGAAAACGTTGCGTTTTTGCAGGATGTTTAGACTGTGGACTGTTTTTTTTGAATGCGGTTCATTGTTTCTTTATCGAAAACGCAACGTTTTGACGCACGAAAAACGCATATATATTTTGCTACTAACTGTTCACTAAGACCGTTGATACACATGCGGCGAAAACGCTGCGTTTTTGCAGGATGTTTAGACTGTGGACTGTTTTTTTTTAATGCAGTTCATTGTTTCTTTATGGAAAACGCAACGTTTTAACGCACGAAAAACCGACGTGTAACTCTACGCTAAGCGTATTCGGATAGAATCATTCATCATAGATGAGTGCGAGTTTTCTTATTCTTCCTGAAATAAATCGTATGCGCATACTTCAGTTTTATTACAGCCATTGCCCAACCCAATGGTCCTAAATAAATACAACTACATAGGAGTGGTTTGAGGTGATATTGCTAATTGAGTTATGATAAGATTGGCTTAGGTATGTTTGTCTGCGACAAAACAATGTTCATGTCAGCTGCTCCATTACAATTAGCGACACAGTAAGGGAGTGCTGAATTCGTTGTAATTTTATTATTGCAACACTGTTGCTAGCAACTCCTACATGCCATTGTCCATTCGATAATAAATTTAATCAGTCCATTAGGCACACAAAAATATCATAATTGTATACCTTTTTACATTGTTAATGACTCGTTAATAGCAGCTGCTAATAATCAAACAAAGAATGTCTAAACGTTACGATAACAAAATTATTTGCAAATGTAGTTATAATGAAATCACAGGTGGAACAAACAAACTATTAACCCCACATATTGATATAGCGAACATTCTTCACGGATGTATCGTAAGTTTGTCGGTTAGTTAAAAAAATTGTATTAAAGAATTTCTAAATACTTAACAGAATTCGTGTAATTGGATTATGCGGTTTAGCCAACGCGAAACATATTGTGGGTGACAAAGTCATTACGGTAAGAGTATCAATAAATGTATGTATTTAGAAAGCAAAGGAGAACAACATGTAATATAACAGTAGTCTAATTTTTTTCTTGACAATTGCCATGCCAGTAACTGTTCTAATTTTGCTACGCGAAATATAGTTAGGTACCTATGTAATTTAAAATAATTTTCCAGCATTGTAAGAGTCATTTTGATTAATAATCTTACGACGTTATCTATACAGAAATTCCTTAACTTTACCAGCTTTTGAAAGAGTCATGGTTGTTCAAAATAAATTTTCAGTCGTTAAGGTTTATTAAGGTTAAGGTATATTGATTAGAGTTGAACTCCCCTATAACCGACTTCTGTTTAATGAATTTCTCTATAAATGAAATCTCTTGAAGGCCGTGGACACGCCCTATCTGACATTTCGTGAGATGGAAGTTCGACTGTACTTTTATTGTTACTTTAGGTCACACAATTGATTGATGCAAGTACGTTATCAATCTAAATCTGAATAAAAACCTTGCTTTTATTTTAGAGTAACTAATTGTTGCATAGTTACGAGCCCTACAGAAAAATTATTTACATAAACAACTTTTTTTATAATTGGTGCATTTCATTTTAAAGCCTCTAAATACCTTGTTCAGGTCGCAGGCTATATTGCAAGAGTGTTTACAAATATCCGGTCCGTATTCCATACATGATGTCTGGCGATTTGCCCTACGAAGTGTGACATCGAAATAAACAATTAAACAGTCATGTCTAATTAGATCTGACCAATACGTTACATTCGTCTGCTTGTCTGTTCTGGGTGTCAGTAGAAGAGAGTTTGGGACTGAATAATAAACAGACTGATATACGGCGTTGTGTTAATTTTCTCAGTAACCTGGAAATGTCGGGGAATTTAAAAGTAAGCCAAAATGTCGAAAAAAAAAAATAGGGAAAGCATGTACTTTATCAAAAAAGCAACCAATTTATTTTGTCATTGGAAAAAAGTTTAAGACGTGCTAAAAATAAATGTCTAGGTATTTGTCACCATGTATTATAGAAGAACTTTTTAGCGTTTTTAAATTTTTAACAGTGGAATTTATGTTATGTTAATTGAAGCAATATATATATATATATATATATATATATATATATATATATCTGCCTATTTTGTTTTATACATTACTATAATAATTTTCGGTAAGGACTGGAGTAACGTAAACGCGTAATTTGCACGTGTTGATTAGAATTAGAATTTCCATTGGTTATTTTAAATTTGGGGGCGTTAATCACCTTCCATAACCTTTTTCACGCAAACAACCGTTTACAGTATAATACACACAAACTGCGGACACCGTTGCATCTCGTTTCGTTTTGTGGTAGCCAACTGAACATTGTAAATCGGGTTTTTACCACCAACTGTACAGGGTGTCCCATCACTTGTGGCCACCCCCAAAATTAAGTTTTAATTGAAAGCTATGTATTTGAAATTTGGTGCACGTATGACTCTGGTATAAGGCTAGAATGTTCCGGTTTTAAATGTTAATTGTCGACGTTAGTTTTCGAGAAAAAGAATAAAAACTGATTTTTTATAAAAATACTATCTCCCCATTTTGTCAAATTTCACTTTTCAGGATCAGTATTATTGAGACAAAGATGTCCAAAGTAAAAAAAAAATATCCAAAAGCTGTAATTAGCCTAAAATTCCCTTTTATTCAAATCTTAACAGTAAATGTAATGATTTATGACCGCAAAGATCCTCAATAGTCCTCTCCGCAAACTCAAGTACGATTTAAATTTATGGCATTGTAAAAATTTGTCACTGTCGAGTGGAAGCCGGGCGAAGTGAACGTCAGTAGCGTACCTAAATCGAACCTTTTTACATTCTTGTAGATTTCTAAAATTTTTGTAAGTCCTCTAATAAATTATGATTATGAGAACGAATATGATTTAAAGTATGGATGTTGAATTATTTTTTTTTAAGTCGAAGAGGACTTATTACATTTTGAATTAATGTTTGAGTTCAAAGATGAATGCGAAAGATTTTGAATAACGAAAATTTAAAGGGAAAAGAAAAAACGACGGTGAATCCCACGGTCACGCATGAAGTCAATCAAGATGCAGTTTTAAATCTCGCCGATAATAATCCCCAATTGAGCATTAGTAATAAATCCTCTTCGACTTAAAAAAAATAATTCAACATCCATACTTTAAATCATATTCGTTCTCATAATCATAATTTATTAGAGGACAAAATTTTTAGAAATCTACAAGAATGTAAAAAGCTTCGATTTAGGTACGCTACTGATGTTTACTTCGCCGGCTCGACAGTGACAAATTTTTACAATGCCATAAATTTAAATCGTACTTGAGTTTGTGGATAGATTATTGAGGATCTTTACTGTCGTAAATCATTACATTTACTGTTAAGATTCGAATAAAAGAAAATTTTAGGCTAATTACAGCTTTTAGATTTTTTTTTTTTACTTTGGACAACTTTCTCTCAATAATACTGATCCAGAAAAGTAAAATTTGACGAAATTGGGAGATAGTATTTTTATAAAAAATCAGTTTTTTTTTTCTTTTTCGAAAACTAACGTCGACAATTAACATTTAAAATCGGAAATTTCTAGCCTTATACCAGAGTCATACGTGCACCAAATTTCAAATACAAAGCTTTCAATTAAAGCTCAATTTTGGGGGTGGCCACAAGTGATGGGACACCCTGTACAAGTGATCATACGGTCATTGCGTGCATACCACTTGAACTTTTCAGTCTTTCATGAAATACATTATAGAATAGTTGAAACTTGAACTGAACATTTTGACTGGTTTAGTTAAGTGCACAAATTACCAGAAAGAGGCCAGGAAAAATACTGGCAAAGGATCATTGTTAATATGGGTTTTAGTTAAAACTATGTGTTATCTACGCAGAAAATCCAAAAGGTTTGATACCCGGGAATTACATACAGTCGAACTCCTATAGTGATGTTCAAAAAGCCATAAAAAACTTCACTATATAGAATTCACGTATAGTTTTACAGTTTTGGCAGTCGCTTTAAAAACCAATCGGTATTTATTGAAATAAAAAATTAAGATTTATTCAGAAATACACACAGCTATTAATAAAAAATACAGTTGTTCATTATATTTAAGTAATTAAATACTTGCTGAAAAAATCTGTCCAAAGTTTATTGCACAGCAGTACTTTTAAAAATGGAAATTCCCATAAGTAAGTAAATTCTAAGGATATTTCAGGTAGTCGGAATTTGGGGAAAAGCATCCATTATATTTTCTATTACCGAAAATTCCGTCCCCTAAGAATTTTGGTAAATCTTTGTTAAAGAATAATCACTGTATAGAGGCTTAACATCATAATAGAGGGGTATTTTTTGTACGCAAAACGTTCCTGACAAAAACATCACGAAAGAGAAAAAATAATTATAGAGGAGGTCACTATGGAGGAGTTCGACTGTAATTCGATTCCGATAGGTCAAAGAGTTTAGAAATCAATTTCATTCGAGTTTCCCGGTACCCTTGTTGATTATGAGGTTGTAATAAATAACTACGAAACTCGACCTCAAAAGCTCAAAGGGTATGGGAATGAATAAATAGAACAGAATTTTTTTTTTATATACTGCATTTAATGCATCCATTTACGCAGTTAATTGGTTCCACGAAAGCAGTGCATAAATGGAGCAATTTAAACCCATGTAAACTAGTCGGTCCCCATTCAAATTCTCACATATGTTACTAATCAGGGTTGGTACCGTTCTGAAAAACTTGAAATTGTCGGAATTTTTAAAAAGTCTGGGAAATTTAAATAAAGTCTGAAACGATCTTTTTTTTTAACCAAAAACTATGTTCGAAGGGGCAAAATTTCGAATTTTTCTTAAATTGCAGAAGTATCGGCAAGAATAAAATGTCCTTCATGTTTTATGTGTTATGTGCTCTTCTATTAAATCTATATTTATGAGCTTGTTCGCGACTTTTCTTTAGCCAGGGAAAACCGGGAAAAGTTGTAGAATTTAAGATCAAAGAATCAGTGGTCACCTTGCTTAAGATTTTTGAAATATTTCTATGAAAGAATAATTGGATTTTTTCATAACTTACTAGTTATTTAGATGGTACCAATATGAACAACTTTGAGGCAATTTTCTAATAATAATAATAATAATAATACGAACTTTATTTGTATAAATAAATCGACGCTGGCTATCCTGGCAATTAGATAGTAGACAACTGGATTTTAATTTTAGTACAATTTAGGATTTACCCGAGTGCTACCATTATATAGTTATTTAACCAATATGCGCGTTAATGAGAGATCACGCGTTAATATTGTTGATTACAATATTTTTCCGTTGATCGAATCTTACGAAATTGAAGAAAATGTAATTTTTTTCTGTGACAAAAATTCCAATAGATATTCGAATCAAGCATGCCAAACATTTTGAATCAATATATATTCAAACCAACGGTGCCATGACTTACAAAAAGTGTCGAAAGTTTGGCAATCCATCTGCACTTTTTATCAATTTTACTGGCTGTACGGTTGCGAACTTCTATATAAATAGTATTACTATAAAAATAAGAAATCATTCATTAAAAGGGGTCATAAATGCATGATTTCCTATTCATTAAATCGACCCGTAAATCAACGATCACCGGAAAAATATTTTAATGTTAATCTTCAGTAACTTTCATGTAAAGTGTAACATGATAACTAATTCATAAGGAACTATTTAGTTCTCTTCGACTGGTTTTGTTCTTTTTTCGATTAGGAATTTAACTTTAATTAAAATTTGAAAAGTATAATAACGTAAAACTTTTGTTACAGTTAGAAGATGCTACTGCGAAGGACACTGCCCGTTCGACATGGCGAATGGAACGTGCGAAATCAAACACGGAGGACAATGCTTTGCCGCAGTCGAAGGAGTGTACGATTCCGAAACAGGCTTGACGGAAGCTGAAATAACATATGGTTGTCTTCCTGCTGATGAACGCGGTCTGATGCAGGTACGTATCGATATTTACAACCGAGACGTTTTTTTACGCCCGACTTCTTTTACAGTGCAAAGGACAGCTCGTTCCACATTTTAACGGAAAGTCTATAGCGTGTTGCGACACGTACGACCAGTGCAACAAGGATTTACACCCGCACTTCGAAATAAAAACCACTACTCAAACCCCAGGCCTGGACCCAGGGGACAAGATCCCCTACGTAGTCATGGTGACCTCGATTACGGCCTGCTTAATCGTTTTTCTGGTCGTTGTGGCCATATATTATTTACGGTACAGGAGAAAAGAAGACCAGAGAAAATATAACTATTTCAACAAACGTTTTCCTGAGAGGTACGCGACGATACCGAATGGTAACTTGGCGAATTTCATAGAACAGTCTAGTGGTTCGGGTTCCGGTTTACCGCTGCTGGTGCAACGTACTATCGCCAAACAGATCCAAATGGTGCACTCGATTGGCAAAGGGAGATACGGTGAGGTATGGTTGGCAAGATGGCGCGGGGAACGGGTTGCCGTCAAGGTATTTTTCACAACCGAGGAACAATCGTGGTTCCGGGAAACCGAAATTTATCAAACTGTGCTCATGAGGCACGATAATATTTTGGGGTTCGTGGCAGCAGACATCAAGGGGACCGGTTCATGGACCCAGATGTTGCTCATCACGGACTATCATGAGCACGGTTCGCTCTACGATTATCTGCAGAATAATGTGCTCGATGTTCCATCGCTGGTGATAATGGCGTCCACTACAGCCGGAGGGCTATCTCATCTTCACACTGAGATATTTGGAACGAAAGGTAAACCAGCGATCGCGCACCGCGACATCAAAAGCAAGAACATTCTCGTGAAGCGCAACGGTGAATGCGCCATCGCCGATTTCGGCCTAGCAGTGAAGTACCTGAGTGATACGCAAGAAATCGACGTACCTCCAAACGAACGGAGCGGTACCAAGCGATATATGTCTCCCGAAGTCCTAGACAAAACAATAAACATACACAGTTTTGATGCACACAAAATGGCTGACATGTATTCGTTGGGATTAGTGTTTTGGGAGATGGCCAGACGCTGCATGACCGGCGATAAAATTAAAACTGCCGACGAGTACGCGCTGCCTTACTACGACTGTGTGCAGAGTGATCCGGGTTTCGACGACATGTTGCAAGTGGTGTGCGTTAAAAAGATCAGGCCTCAGATACCGCTGAGGTGGGAAACGGACGATACGCTGCAGACATTATCGAGAATTATGCAAGAGTGTTGGCATAGTAACCCCTCGGCCAGATTAACAGCGCTCAGGGTTAAGAAATCGTTATCAAAATTCGACACAGACACGACTATAAAGATTGTTTAGTGTTTTGTATTAATTAAATGTTTAGCCTAAGTGAATGGTTCTCAAACTTTTTGTGTGAAAAAACAGTGGCCAGGATGTAACAGTTGTTGAGAACCGGTCAAAGCATATGACTACTTTTGTTTGTTGCAGTGTTGCGCAGAAGTTTTTATTTTATTTTTAAAGAAATGTTTTGAATCTCGAATTATAAAATGTCGTATCGAACCCCCAGATCACATTAAAAACATTGTTGTGTTTTTTTTTGCAGACAATTTATAAACTGTCCCAAATATTGCTAAATACAGACTGATCCTAGTGTGCTTAGTTAAATAGCTAGTTAGATATTTGAGTGTGCAGCGGATAAGTTCATGAAATATATAAAGTTTTAAAATAAAAAATCAAATTTCAGTCTATGCTGTTCTAAAATTGACAATTTGCATTTGAGTTAAAATCACTTATGATAAATTTAAGGTGCATATTTAGCGTCTATGTTTCTTTTAACATTGTTTAATTGATTTTTTAACTAATGAAAAAAAAGGTTTTACTTTGATACATTTATAACTTTGGTAATGCATTCTTGTAATTGCACTGTTGAGAAAATTTAACTGTCCTGTATCAACTTTTTCTATAGGAAGATGATCTTGGAAAAGTCAGATCAATGTGACTCGTGCTTACGCTAAATGTACTTTTTTCAATTCTTTAATTCAAGCTTCCAAGATCAACGTTATTATAAACGCAAATATTTATAAAACTGCAAACAAGAGTCGCGTGGGCCTCTCCCCAAACAAAAATTCAAGAATGGATGCATTCGGCAGAACCGATTAATGGAATTTGAGCCGCTTCAAAATATGCCGGTCCCCACCCAACTGTTGCATTGTGAGCGTCACTGAGCAGCTCATATTTCCGAATGCGCCCAATGTACAAAATTTTGGAATCTATATAAGCTGAAATATTTGATATTTAAAATTTTCTTAATTTTAAAGTATTGTATTTTATTTAAAAATTGTATATTTCATGATTCCACCAAATTTCTTAGTTCCAATAGGGGTTTTGAGAAACGGCATACTTTTCTTCTAATTTGAGACAGTGCTGAGTAATCAGAACCGTTTCAGCAATTGATGTGCAACAATGTTTTTAAATCAAATCTAGACTACAAACTGAACTGAATATTGCCGGGAATCACATTTTATTAAAAAGAAAAAAATAACTTGACACTGCCATACGTATGTATACAAAACTGTAAATAGTACTTGTAGCCATATAAATAGAACTGTAAATATTATTGTCAACTGAGAAAACTTAAATTAAGACGGAGTACCTACACATAATTAAACTTGACAATATTGATCAGCATTCAGATGCGTTGGTGGTTTCTTCAGAGATGCACGACTTTACATAATTTCATGCCATATTGTAAGACTTGCAAGATTTTAAAATTACATCATTTTCGAAGCTTTAAAAATCGCCATTTAGTCCTGTGAGTGTGCCATTCGTTTTAACTGTTTTCATGTAAATTTGTGCATCTTTAAATTGCACTAGGAATTTATAAATGAGAGGTTTAATTGCATTTACAAAAAAGTTCCTTTTGGCAACCTAAATAAATTATCAAGCAGTTGAGCGGATTTTGCTTTTGTAACTTCCCTTTGTCATAAGAAACAAAACTCGTTTTTTTTTTTTTTAAATGGGCAAGGTAGGTTTTGCACTTATACCTCGCAAATAGTTTGCTGCTCGTGCGACAATCTCCCAATTGCTATCTGTACATTTTTAATGTGCGACTTCAGAATATCGGATTTAAAATTTCACAATAGCTCATTTTTAAATTTTACTCATTGATACACCCGTTAAGAGATCGCACAGATTATTTATTTTCCATATTTAAGTTTGATTTTTTTTGTTTTTATTTCACTTTGATGTGTTGTATGGACCAGTGAAACTAATTAGTCGGAGAAGTGGTATTATCCCAGTAAAGTTAATTAGTTGTATGGATTTATATTTTTGCCAAAACTTTTTTTTATTTTTTCATTTTGAACTATTTTAATACGTAGGCCGAGTGACTCAAAAAATGTGCATTTAAACATGTAAATAAATGTTTACAAGACGATGCATATAATATCAAAAAATATTGAATGGAACGTAGATATTGTAAGACTGATATTTTGAATGTTGTATGTTTTGTGTATATACTTGTATAAGTAACATAATAAATAGTTTATAGAAATGTTTTTGTTTCTCTACCCTTACTCAGGTCCAATCATAATAAGCGATCGATTGAGAAATTATTGCAACAATATGATATAAAATGTGGCCATGTTGTCTGCAAATATCAGGTCTAAATTCAATATTTTCTCTAGCACAAAATCAAAATCTGCAATTTAAACGGCATAAACGAAAAATCGAAACATTCTCGACAAAACTAGCTCAGATTTGTTTCTAAATCGTATTTATTATTAATGTAATAAATGCAATATTGAATGCATAAAAAATAAACTGTAAGAAATTAATATAATAAATTAAAAACTTTAATTAAAATCTTCGACGTTTTACGTGTTAATGCGAACAGTAAATTAAAGTTTTCTTACGTTTGGATTGTATTGGTAATCGAATTAACTGTTATCTGTAATGTGCAGAAATCACATCTTTTTAAAGTAGGCAAATTAATTAATTTTAATGGAATGATCATTAGCTTGAATTTGTGCAAAATTTTTGCTTTTGATTTCCATGCTCGAAGCAGACAATTCGAAGCAGAACTAGTTCTTATTACTGAATCACTGAATAAAATTCTGTATTTGTATTATTTAAATAACTTCTTATTAAATTGATCGTTTGTTATAATTTAATAACAAATTTGGACTTTCCTTATTTAGAATGTTTACGTTTTACGCTAACTGTTCTTTTTAATCTTTTTGCGATTAAATTGCTTAGTTTGATTTACTTGTTTAGATTTTTTTTTATTCGGAAGACGTAAAAAACTTTAAACAAAGCGACTGTCGTTTCACCGAACAGGTAATGTCAGATTTACTGACTAAAAAGTCGTCTTTAGTCCAGGTGTTGTTTGAACTGGAACAGAAAGTGTTGAGTAGTAATTATCCTTTACTTTTGACTGAAAGAATATTTAATATAGAGCGGAAATAACGAATAGAAAGAGCCGCGGGGACAGTAATTATTGGAGGATGGACCTTGGACGGCGAGCACGATCGCGTGGATTTGACTCGTAGTCCACTGAAACCCGAATCAAGAGATTCGAGCGACCGAACCAAGATGCGCACGCAACCAAACGAAGAACGGCGTAAACCGACGCCATGTAAGAACGCGGCGCGTATCCCCAGACAGGAATCGCGTATGTGAGAGTACTTGCTTAGGGTCCATCTCTAGAGAAAATAACAAATACAGGATCATTCTAGACAATTCTCCAAACACTCTTGTTAAAACGCCAAAAACCGTACACATTGTGAAAAAAGTGTGACAATATGCAAAAGAGTATTTGCTTTAAATGGGGAACTTGTTACTCTTTTAACCACATTTTAAGATCTGAAGATTAGAAGCTAATTATTAATTAAATTGTCAAAATGTTAAAATTTTGCCGACACTTAAACGTAGCACGCTATCGTCATCCATCGTTTTTTTTTAACAGTTTGCACATTATTGAATTGTTACAGTACGTCGGACCGAATACACAATTTTCAGAACTTTAGGCTATTCAGTCAGTAAGACTTACAGCCCTGACAATGGGGCAAATAGACTGCCATAAATCTATTCTTTCCATTCGCCATGGATCGTAATCCATTTTTACCACTTCTAGCCATGGAATAATTTGAATCAGTGTAATCTACAAAATACGAGCAGTGTAGCAAAGGAAGAAGAATATAAATCGAAAATCTCCACAAAAGCGATGAGCTTTCAATGCAGCAAGGAAACTCAAATCGACAAATCTCCAATACAGCGAGGGAACATTAACAAAAAAGAAGTTCAAACTGAAAACAGCATCTCCACCAAAGCGAGGGCAACATTGAAAAAATAAAAAGGTCAACTCATAAAATTACCCCGTGTTCTACCTTTCAATACAAGTCCGGTGTACATATCGGGTGCTAAACATACTGCTTTATCTCGATCACCTCTGCGATGAACGTAAAAAAATCGTTATTCGTATATAACGGGTTGGCAATTTCTCGCGATACCTATAAAGCGGTAATTCATGACAACGGCGCGATATGAGGCAATTTTATTAAACTCCAAACATTTCAATTTTGAGAGGTTCTATAGTTCATTTTTAGACCTGGAGACGTGTTAGGTTCTCGTCATACTTAACGGCACGGCACGGCACGGTTTTTGACGTTTTCATTATGATTTGTGTGAATATTCGGGAGCAGTTTTCTGAAACAGCGTTCGAGAGGACAGCCGACCAGCGAAATAGTCTCGATAGGCGTATTAGAGATCGGCGCGGAAAGTCAGTAAAATTTCGACTTCAGAATTCTTTGAATTATTTGCAATCTGATCAAACTATGAAATAACAAGGATGACAATTTATTTCAACCAAAGTTGTAACAAAATACACAAATTTAACAATGCTAGGATTTTAGAGGTCTCTGATTACTAATACGTTGTGAAAATAAACATTGCCAACAAACGGCAAACACTTATCTTATGATTGAAAATTAAAATTAATTATAATCGTTTAAATAATATAAACAATTAAGTCCACCTGTTGATATTTTCATGATTGCAAATAATTCAAAGAATTCCGAAGTCGAAATTTTACTGACCTTCCGCGCCGATCTCTAATACGCCTATCGAGACTATTTCGCCGGTCGGCTGTCTTCTCGAAAAGTGTTTTAGAAAACTGCTCCTGAATACTCACACAAATAAAGACGTCAAAAACCGTGTCGTGCCGGCGCCGTGCCGTTAAGTATGACGAGAATCTCAAGGCTCTTCCTGTTTTTAAAACGGACAATATGAATGCGAAAAGTTTCATGTTTTATTGTATTAAAATATTGAAAATTACAATTCGTAATGTGTTGCTTTTTGTAAGTGATCCTGTTGAATGATTTATGAAGTTGATAAAATGGAATGTCTACCAGAATTATTGAATGCACCTAGTACGAGGGAGTTGAATTTAATAAACGTGGTGAAAATGGTCTACCCTGAATGTGCAATTGGAATAATGACTGAGGGAAAAATTCACATAATAAGGAGAACCAGACAAGGGTGCATATATCAGTAATCATACTGACATTAATATTTTCAGTGGTTATATATTTTGCAAAATAGTAAATAAAATGAATGAAAGTAAAAGGACAAACATTTGGGCCAGTAATTTAAATTTTGTAGATAAAATCATCTAACTTAAATAACAGTAAGTAAAGTCATTTGATCAATGGTGTAATTGCTCAAGTAATGAAGTACCTACCATATTTCATACATAACGCCAGGCAAATATCAAAAATAATTATTAGAATAAGCTAGGTTTTTTATTATAAGAATGTTTGATTTTACTCTGAAATAAATTTGAAAAGTAGAGATTGTAGCTCTTGTATGTGCCATAAAAATAAAAATTTTGACAATTAATTTTTTCCTATGGGGCCATTTAAAGACATTAAGTGTACACTACTCCAGTGGAAAATAAAGATTTGAAAAATCGTGTAATATGTGTAATGCAATAAAAGCAACCCTGGTATTTTTGAAACAGTTCGGCAGTCAATGAAAAGAAGATTGGATGCATGCATCTTAGCTGGTGGTAGTCATTTTCGGTAGTTTTTGTAGATTAAGAAATTTTACATGTAATATGTAATATGTTTTTTTTTTCGCAAAGCGTATATCGACCTGTATCTTTGAAACAAAACATCTTTTCCAAAATCATCGAAGAACAAAAAAATCTTTAAATAACCCAAGGAATAACCCCCTGAATTTTTACTGCATGTTTAGTAAATAGTCTATAGTCACGTATATCATTTATTATGTGTTTATATTTTGATGTTTTCCATAAGCTTATGAGGAAGCCGTACGTTACAAGGCCATCGATTCGGCCAAATTCAAATGACACTATCCTCACTACAACTTTTAATGAAGGGGTTAGAGGAGAATCACGAATTATCAGCACTTTGACGGCTTATCGAATTTCGTGTCGCGTGAAAATAAATAACTTATGAAATACTGTAGGAGTGCTATTCTTTGCAATAGTGCGAAACAAATAGGGTAAAAGTGGGATATATGCCCCCCCCCTTAACTGAATGCGTTATAGAAATTTATTATTAAAAGAAATGCTTCCAATAAGAACAAAGTATTATACAACAACGTATGTGACACTGAAAAATTGATGGTTCAACAACAAATTGTTGTATTTTATATAAAAAAAATAAATATTTGTAAAACAATCAAAAGTGGGATATGTGCCTCATTGATGGGTTAAATGCCCCACGTTGAGAGGATTTATGCCTCATTTGGCATAAGTGCCTTTGTTTGAGTAATTAAACAATTAATAATAGTAAATCAGAAAAATATATCTATCTATATCTATTTGATAAAAGTATAAAGTTAACAAAAATAATAAAATATGCCCCGACCGTCACTGTGCAATTACCCTTTTGGTAACCTTTTGAGCTTTTTCTTGTCTTTTACTCATGTAATGCAATGATTACTGACGATGGATGCACGAAACTGAAAAAAATAAATGTTTCAGTTTAATCATTGTGTTGACTTTTTAAAAAATGTGTGTTTTAAAATGTAATTGTGTAGCCTATTTGACGTTGTTTTAAAGAGTGTGTTTTTTAAAATGTTGTAATTTGTAAAAAAGTGGAAAAAATAATTTTAAAACATTGTTATGAAAAAAGGAAACGAATTTGTAAGTAAATATATCTTTAACATTGAGGGGCGTTTATCCCTAGACCTTAAATATAATGGGATATGTGCCCCATGTAAAAATTTAAACTTCCCGCAAATTTTTCAGCCCAAACCTAACATTGTCTTACGGACTTAAGTATAAAGAAAGCATTTCAGTCAAAACTGAACAATTTAACAGCTGCATGTTTAAGAAATACGAAATATACGGTATAGCAGTTCATGCGAAATTAAGCAACGCCTTACCTGATTTTATTTTTTGCTGATATTATTTAACTGTGCAACAGCTTCGCTCTACAAAGTTTCACACCATCTTCACACACAGTCCGGCAACCTCCCAGTACATAATTAGTAACATCTACCAAATACTTTTTAAAATATCGAAGTTAGGCGTTTATCCTCCTGGGGCAAATATCCCACTTTTACCCTACAAGGCAACCTCGATAGGACTAATTAAAACCACGGCGATCCGGATAAGTAAATAATTCTGATTACTGAAGCGAAACAATTTTTAATGAAAAGAGAAATATTTAAAGCAAATGAACTAGAAAATTGTACATATCGACGATTAACAGGGCTCGTTCAGGAAAATTGAGATATCTTAAGTGACGGAGATGTCTACAAACGCAGGTCCGGATTACCGAGTACTATTAAATGCGAATTATAAAGTATACGATGCAATTAAAATGCTTGGCCGGATTATTGAAGAATTTGGTATAACGAAGTCCGGATTATCGAGCTCGCACTGTACTCTGATGAGATAAAATCACATACTGATAAGATGACGACACAAAAATTAATTTGTTTCGACTCGTTTCCGTAAATTAAGAACTTATTGTCCCTATGCATTTTATTTACAATAAAAATTAAACAGCAAAAATGTTTATAAGTGTCTCGAAAATGGCGGATTACTCTTCATGACGTTGTTTAAATGTTTACAAAATCTTAAAAAATTGTGAAATAATTATTGTCATTTAAAATTCCGAAAGTGACACTTATGGTGGAAGGAGTGTTTTTGAGAAACGAGGCGTTCACGCACACGAGTAAGGAAAATTCATACTAGCTTCGATATAACACTTTCGAATGAGAATCTAAATTCAACTTTTTATCCTGACTAGGCGGTAATTAAAAGACCATATTGCACATGGAAAATAGATATAAATCATTCAGTTGTCTCTTTCGCAATATTTAAATTACTAATAGTGTGGCGCTTAATACATTCCAAAGTTTTAGTTAATCTAATTGAGAGTCTATTATTATTCTGTCATTAATTTGAACTACCGTATTTAGGCGTGTATAGGCCGCTCGCGTGTATAAGCCGTACCTGAATTTTGAGACAACATTTGTGGAGATTTTTTTTTTCTGAATTCCGTCGTAGACTCAAAGTAACCTCGTTCTGCGAAATGTGGCGATGTTGTACATTGCTTTAAACTAAAGAATGTTTACTGTATTAATTTAAAAATTTCGAGTATAAGGCGCACCCCATTTTTACCTACCTATTTTTAGTATTAAAAGTGCGGTCTATACATGCTTAAATACGGCATTTCTTGCAATTTGTTACAATTTTGATTTGTTACAGTATTAACAACATTCAGTAATGTAGATGTAGCAATAATTAAGGTTAATTATAACGATACACCTATACATATATATTTTGGATTTATCAAATAGTTTACCTGATGGGAAGTAGCAGGTACATCATTCAATGTTTCATTATATTTTTCAATTTGGTTTTTAACACAGGAGACTTTGTTGCCGTCATCACATTAACAAAATCATTATAAAGATATATTTTGGCTTTATCAAAATACATTGTTTACCTGATGGGAAGTTGAACTGCTCTTATTTATTATTATTATTTAGCAGTAGGTAATAGTAATAATCGCATTGATTGAGCTCACCGCCGTTATCGCCACAGACCATAATCTATATAAATAAAAATGAAACGTGGTTCGTTGGTCATCGAATAACGTGAGAACGGCAAGACCGATTTGGCTAATTATTTTAGTAAAATTTTAGTAATACTTCGAGACAGGTTATGACGGAAATAAAATGTTTAAAATGTTACTCCGCAAATTGAACATTGAAACTGCTTTTTTTAAAACCACACGCGGAAATAAAATAAATAAAGATGGCGTTTGATTGACAGTCGACAACTGATTGTCAATTGGGACTAAAGCAACGCGCTTTTACAAAGTGATTAATTCAGTTATTTACTTTCAGTTCAATTGGGATTCTGATAATTTCATAATTAAGGTGGGTTTGATAGGTCTAGAAGTGAGGTTACAATTATTGAATTTTCAATCTAAGTTAATTTAAAATGTACAGTGCAGATAAGCTTCACACGGTAGAAATCGCAAACCACTTTGCCGTTCAATTTGAATATCACTGAAATTCCAACGTGCAACCTTTCAAAGAACTGTGCGATGGCCAAAGTTTTGCAGCAATGCAAATTGATAGTTTGGGATGAATGTACGATGGCGCATAAAAAGTCTTTGGAGGCATTAGACCGAACGATGCAAGATCTATGAAGCAATCATAACCCGTTTGGTGGTGCGATGATTCTGTTGGCAAGTGATTTTCGCCAAACATTGCCAGTGATTCCACGGTCAACGTCAGCCGATGAACTTAATGCATGTTTGAAGTCGTCCGTTTTGTGGAAACACATCAAGACACTCAAATTAAATATCAACATGCGTGTCGAGTTGCAGAACGACCAATCTGGAGAATTATTTTCAAAACAATTACTGGACATTGGTAATGGCAAAATCCCCGTTGACATTTCGACTGGCTACATTACATTCCCCATCGATTTTTGCCAATTCACCAAATCAAAGACCGAACTCATTGGAAAGGTGTTCCCAAACATAGCCCAAAATCACAAAAATCATGATTGGTTGAGCGAACGTGCTGTATTGGCTGCGAAAAACATTGATGTCATCGAATTGAATTTCAAGATTCAAGGTGAAATTGCTGGCGGATTGATGACTTACAAATCGGTGGATTCTGTTACTAACCAAGATGATGTCGTCAACTATCCAACAGAATTTTTAAACTCCCTGGAATTGCCCGGATTGCTGCCTCACAATCTCCAAATGAAAGTCGGATCGGTAATCATAATGTTGCGAAATATCAACCAACCACGTCTTTGTAATGGCACTCGGCTTGCGGTGAAGAAGCTGATGAACAACGTCATCGAAGCAACAATTCTTAAAGGAAAGTACAAAGGAGAAGATGTTTTGATGCCACGCATCCCAATGATTCCGACCGACATGCCATTCGACTTCAAACGCTTGCAGTTTCCAGTGCGGCTTGCATTCGCAATGACAATAAACAAATCACAAGGGCAGTAATTGAGTGTTTTCGGCATTAATCTTGAAAATCCATGTTTCTCGCATGGTCAATTGTATGTCGCCTGTTCCCGTGTCGGAAAACCATCAGTTTTGTTTCTTTACGCGCCAGAAACACAACTAAAAATGTCGTGTATCAGAAAGCATTACAATGAACAAAATGGTGATTGAAATTTGGACAGGAGATAACAGATACCTTTGGTATCGACAAAGGTCTACATCTGACTATGGCTTCTTCATTGATATCAATAGTATGCAACTGGACAACCGCTGGATGGTACCTTACAATCCCGTTCATACCACCAGAAGGGAGGACCACCAATGCAGTTTACAAGGAAGTTTTTTTTTAGAAAGCCCACATTACTGGATTTAATAGTTTAGTGTTAAGCAAAATTTTAGGGTCACTTCAACAACATCCGATCGCACTGAACACATCCGAGCACCCGCCATCGATAAAGGGAAGAAACAAGTAAGACCTTGAGCCTCGGAAGTTCTTCCCTGTCCAGCCGTTGACCGTTTCATCAGGAACGTTTCCATATTGGATCAGCCGAGAACGTCTGGAATATGAATTTCTATCGAATTGCACTGACATCAGATTGGAAGCTAGGATAGCGATTCCGATTAACATCATCGATGAACCCTCCAAAACCATAAAAACAACGCTACTCATTTTATTTTTTTAAAGCTTATCTAAGTAAAAGCATATGGCAACTTAGGCTCGGGAGGGTTAATATGGTAAGAATGCTCTTTCCAAGCTGTTAGCAGTTCCGACTAATTTTTCTCAATTCGATAGGTATGTGGCGTTTGGGAAACCCTACAATTTATGAAATTCGTGATAACATGCATTTAGATTATTTAAAATAGCTTGAAGAGATGTACACAACTTTGAAATCTCAATTAATATCGTGCGCTATTAGCAACATGAAAGCGGATACATAAGCTACGATTAAAAAGAGGTGCTGTGTCCCACTCAAGTGATTCTCGCCAACAAACGGGAAGAACGCCATGTCGATTGTAATAAAAATCGCCATTCAAAGTAATTGTAGGGTCTTAGTGTTTCTTTCTTTCTTTTGTTAAGGGTTTTTGAGACCCTCATACATCAATAACCATCAATCAGTTATTTTAATTGTTTAAGTTTTATTTTGAAAACCATTGGTTTTATGTTCAGTTATGTTCGAACTTTTATTCGCAAAATTATAAGTTCGAGAACTTTTTGTCAATTTGCAATTCGGCAATACGTACGAGGTGTAACGAGCTGTAATCTCTTCGTATTTTGTTCATTTCCGAAACATTATCAACTTGTTAAACTTAACATTTGGTTAACAAAATGGCTGGCCCCTCTACGTAAAGCAATGCGTAGCGTCTCTGTAGCGGCAATCATTTAATAGCATTCAAATATAATGGATTTATTTTCAGAGAATTAACAAACGATATCACAAAGTAAAACAGCTGATACAGCACGGTTAATGCGCTACTTTTTTTTAAACACAAACTTCCTAAAACAGACACATTCACTGTCAATTTTATCGTACAACATATTGCACAATAATTATTGACAAGTGCCTCTACACAGTGCAATACTTACTAGACTCCTGAATTTCTTCGAGTTAAGAAGTTCAGTGAAGTTAAAGAAAGTTGTTGCACTGCGTTTGTGTTTAAAAAAATAGTAGGCGCCTTAATCGTTCAAAATCGGCTACAGTACATTGTGATATCGCCTGTGAATTTTCCAAAAATAAATACATTATATTATATTGTCTAGCATTCTATTAAACGAGCACAAAATACGATGTTGCTCGGTTAAGGTGGGTTTCTTAGGTCTAGAAGTGAGGTTAGAATTATTGAATTTTCAATCCAAGTTAATTTAAAATGTACAGTGCAGATAAGCTTCATACGGTAGAAATCGCAAACCACTGGCATGAAGGTATGATGACATATACTTTTCATAATTTATTATGTTATATTAAAATATTTTCAAGCGATTTTGCTCATATACCAAAATTTCTCAAGTATGTCTCCTCATTCGGTATTAAGTAGGCTACAGTGTAACACTGAGTAAATGTTTCTTAAAATTGTAATATTTAAATTAACTTGGATTGAAAATTCAATAATTCTAACCTCACTTCTAGACCTAAGAAACCCACCTTAACACAATTTATTATATTGCTATATCAGCGCCGACAATGTTAACTTAAATCAAAAACAAAATGGTGATAAGTAACAGTTGAACTTTGGAAAATAAAACAAACGCATTTACACTGGCTACTGATTCACTGGCATGATGTTGATGTTCCAGACCGTATTTGCACGAAAGAAGAAAAATAAAACTATTATGTGGAAGAAACACAATTTACACTGGCTACTGATTCACTGGCATGCTGTTGATGTTCCAGACTGTATTTGCAAAAAAGAAGAAATCTACGTACAAAAGTAAAAAAAATAAACCACTGCGCTGCACAGTTGAATTTAAAATATTAAAAAAAAAAAATTTAAAAAAATTAAAGTTTCGGTTCCACTATTGTCTTTAGTAAAAAAAGAGAAAACACTGCTTTCATTTGGATGGCGACTTTTGTTGCAATCGACATGGCGTTCTTGGAGTACAAATTCTTGATGAGAATCACGAGTGGGGCATTGCCCTTCTTTTTAATTGCAGCATATCTATCTGCTTTGTTGTTGCTAACAGCGCACCTCATTGAGGCTTCAAAGTTGTGTACACCTCTTCCAGCTCTTCTAAATGATCTCCAGGAATTTCATCACGATTCTCATAACACAGAAGATGGTCGATGTAATTATTAAATCTATACATATATACAGGCTGGACCATCGTATGGCATTTTGGAGATTTAACCTATTTCTTGTTTGTTAAAAAAATTTAAACTTGCAGGTAACAATCTTCAATTAAAGCACTACACCATGATAATTTTATTTTTTTGAATTAAGTTTCTAAAGTGAAAAAAATGAGAAATCCAATTTTTTTTTTTTTAATAATTACATTGAAAATATTATGGAGAATGTATTCCCGAAATTTACAATTTGATAGGAACCTTTGATTTTAAATTAATTGAGATTTTGTGATTTTTGTCGGGAAATTATAAGTGATTTATTGCTGTAACTTCTGTCCGCAAGAAATGTGCGTTCACAATGCCCGCTGTAAACCAACCATAAATCACAAAAGGTATTTCTGACGAGCCGAGGCTAGTGTTTATTTCAGGACCGGACTTAAATTTTTTTCGTTAATCAGATTTAGATAAAAAAAACAAATAGTTGAATTTTAATTTATTTTATTTTACATTAGATGTTCAAAATGATGACCTTCCTGTTCGATGCAAAGTCGCAAGCGTCTCTGAAAATTTGCGTGAACGGTAGCCGCAACATTCACATCATTAAATTCGCGGAAGGCGGCAATTAGTCTTTCCCTCATGTTCTCTCTTGTTGTCGGTCTCTCCCGGAAAACACGTTCTTTGATGGCACCCCATAAGAAAAAATCTGGTGGTGTAAGATCAGGTGATCTCGCTGGCCAAGGTATGGGTCCGCCCCTACCAATCCAATTTTCTCCAAACTGGAGCGTTAATTCTTCCCGGGCTCTTCGACTAAAATGTGGAGGTGCTCCATCTTGTTGGAACCACAACCGAAACCTTTCATTTACTGGGACAATTGCGTCTAACAAATCATTTAGCTCGTCTTGCAAAAAGGTGGTGTATCTCTCACCATTTAATGGACTTTCAAAAAAAAACGGCCCTACAATTCTATTGTTCACAACACCTCCCCAGACATTAAGGGACCAGCGATTTTGGATGTCTTGTTCTCTCATCCAGTGCGGATTTTGTACTGCCCAATAGTGTAAATTGTGTTTATTTACCGCACCATTACTTTTCACACAACATTCGTCGGGAAACACAACTCTTTCAAAAAAATGTTCATCATTCCGGATTTTTTCCTCTGCCCATTCGCAAAAAGCCACTCGATTTGCAAAATCTTCACCATGCAACTCTTTGTGAAGTTCCAGGTGGTGCGGGTGATATGCGTGTTTTTTCAAAATTCGAAGCACACTACTTTTGCTGATGCCAGTTTGAGAGCTAATCTCTCTGCTAGCAATGTGGGGATTATTTTCAACTAAATTTAACACTCTGGCTTGGTTGACATCATGAGTAACAGTTGTATTGATAAACGACCTGGTATTTTGTTGAAAAGTTCATCTTTCACGTAAAGAAGACACTAACGATTTAAAAATTTGATGATTTGGAGCGCGATTTTGCGGAAACCTCGCGGCGTAAGTTTCGGCGGCCAGAGTAGCGTCTCTGCCACATTCGCCAAAAATTAATAGCATTTCAGTCTTTTCTTCAAATGAATATTGAAAAGGCATAATTACTGGTCAGAATAGCTTTCAAGTAAACTTAACAAAAACTACACAACTCAAAAGCACGATCAGACTGTTGGAAGTTCAAGACCGTAGCCATCGTTAAATACTAGCCATGGCGAGAAAAAGGCAACGTCGCATGACTCACTGCTAGCGGACCCATGTGAACATAGCGGCGGGTAAAAACGAGGACCTGTAAAAACGTATTAAGTTAGGCACAAACCAATTTCGGCGAAGCGTTCAAAAGCCGCATATTGTTTATAATAAACAAAAAAGGACAAGACAACAAAAATAATAAATGTTATAAGTAAACCCTACTTAGTAAATAAAATTAATTTTTCGTCTTAAAGCAATATGAAATACGGTACTTGCGAGGACATCTTTTATGAAGTGCGTGCCAACGAAAGATTGTCATTATGAATTAATTTTATACACACTTCGGAAAATTTGCAATAAAATATCTAATTGTGGGAAAGAAAAATTAATTTTATTCTTCAGCAAGAACCACGTGAAGGTGTAGGGCTGTCTCTTGCCACAGAGGAAAGGAAAATTGAAAAGGGGGCATTTAAGAGAAAAAGGTGAAAAGTTTTAAGAAAAGTGTTTTTAAGAAAGAAAAAAGAACGCTGAAAAAAAAAATTAAAAACAAAATGAACAAATAAAATAAAATAAAATTAAAATCAAATTAAACTAAAACGCAAAATTCTGGTGGTGGCGTGGTTATTGTTAATTACGAAGGTTTTTCTACACCCATACTTTAATCGATTTATTAGACATTTACTACTTGTATTTTAATGATATTCATTAGGATACAAAATTTTCATTATGATACAAATTTAAAACCAATGGAATGCAACATCACTGCAATATCATAAACATGACGGATCTAAAATTTATCATTTTGACAGTTCGTAATTACTGTTAATCTAGTAAATTCCTGGGTAATAATAATAATTAATGAAATGTGTTCAATTTTCGTGTTTTGTTACTTTTACTTGACTCACTATTATCGTTATTCTTCTTTTTGGATACCGATTGATTATTTTTGTTTTTTACATAATTATTTAGACATACGTTAGCAAAAATGGAACAAATGGAATTTAGAAGATTTTTATAATTGTTTCCGCAATGACAAATTTCCATAAAATTTTGGTAATAGTAATCTAATTCAATACTAAGCATTGTTAACTTACATAAAAGCGTTTTTTGTTCAGTAAAATTTAAAAATTTTGCTATACACGTTTCATTATTTATTATATATTCCAAAATTGAACACATATGTACAAAAATAAACATTACAGACTCAGTTGCAACAGATAACCCGTTTCTCTGCAAATTATCAAAATAAATATCATCCACGTATTTTCCCTTTTCTACTCTAATTACAGCAATACACTCAGGACATTTTAATTTTTTTGAGATAGAATGAGCGGCATAGCCAGCGGCATATATTTTTGCAGAATGATCTACATCAGAGATCTGCAGATAATCTGTCTCTAATATAAAAATAAAATCGTTAAAATTTGGAAAAGTACTGTCCATGTAATTATTGTTTAAATCTTCGTTGTCTTTACCAATATCAAAATTTTGTTTCATTTCAGTTATCGAGAAATTATTTGGATCCATTTTTTTAAATAATTTTTTAAGTCTAATTTTTTTTCAGCCCCCAAAACATCGTCATAAGAAACATTATAATTACATCCAGAAAGTGACCGATAAAGCCCAAAACGTTTTTCTAAATTGTCTGTACTAAATTTTCCCGCTAATATATATTGTAAATCACTGTAGGTTTTGAAGCTATAGTCAATTAAAGAAATTAAAACCACAGTACTCTGGTGTAAAGCTTGAAAAGTTTGATTTGTTAATTTCCCGTTAAAATCTTTCAAACCATTATGCCACTTATCAATCCAAATAATAAATTTTCTCAAAAACTGCAATTTTTCATCTAAGTTGGGGTCAAGTTCTTTTTCAAATGGGGTACAAAATTTATTACTTGTTATTATTCCTTTATAGGTGGAAGTATTATTAACAATATCCCACCAATGTCTGAAAATTTCAGCGAATTGTGCAGTATCGTGCATTCCTTTGGATTTCAGACAAGCAATTGTTGAATTATGAAAAATATTATCAGCTAGTATAACCTTTTGACGTTCCAAAATTGATGGATACAGTGACTTATAACACAATTTGAAGGCCTGCTTAACTAAACAATTTTCTTCTTCCTGATAAATATCCCTAATATTTTGAAATTTTGCGTAACGCACTGTCTCTAGATCATTCCAATCGCAAAAAACAAAAGTCTGATGGACATTTTTTAGGTTAAGCCAGTTTTTCCAGATATTTTTAAAAATGTGAACAAAATCAAATGTTAAAAAGATTGTCTTATTGGTATCTTTGGGGTTATTAATTTCAAAAGACTTAGCACTAAAAGTTTTAAACATAGATCTATTGATGGAATGATTATCTGTTATAATGGCTAAAATTTCAAACCCACAATTTTGAATAAATTCGATTATTTTTGTTGTTATCTTAGCTGTCTCTGCTCCCTTGATATTATGTACAGGTAGTAATTTAACAACGTCTTTAAAGTTTCCAAAAGCAGAACTGATCATATATGTCAAAATAGTTTTGGCTGCTGTATCAGAAGCTACATTGGCAGCAGAACCTATTATACTTTTTGATCTATAATCTAAACGAGGGGTAATGTAAATTTCATCAATTAAGAGGACAACTACACGTTCCAATGAAGACAGAGGTCGGGCTATATTTATAAGATAATTTGTATTATTTAGATCAGAATTTGGCGATAATTCTAGTGAAGATGATATTAGTTGTAAATACCTTTTATGCGGTAATATAAAAAAATTTCGAATTAATTCGTAACATGAAGGTGATTGAGAATACAAAATAAACGCCATGAGAATGGTAGAAGAAGAATATTTTGGTTTTTGGTTTATAATTTGCCGTAATTGATCAATAATGATTTCTAATTGTTTACTTTTATCAAAGTTTTGTTCTGCCGCCAATTCTGCCGCTTTTATTAATAAATTCAGTCCCCTTTCCAAAAGATTTGAAGTGGGTTCCGAATAAATTTCACTCGGATCCTGATACCGGGACAATAAATTTGTTAATTGTGACCATCTAGAAAGTTTAAGATCAAAAGGCAGAACCCACTGTAAGTCACTGGAAGTGAGCTTTTAATTTTTTATGAAAACATTTGCCTTAAGATTTTGACTGATATGAACAGACGTGTCAATTTGCAAACCTTCCTGAAGATTCAAATTATAGAAGTAAATCTCACTTTGAAAAACCTTAAATTCCCACCCTGATAACTCTATTTCATTGGAAAAATTTTGTTTTAAATCGTCAAAGTCAACTATAAGATCAGATTTTAAAAAATTCTCAATTTCGTCATTTTGTCTTTCAAGAATTGCTTGTCGTCTAGCCTGTGGGTCAGTTCTCTCTTTAATGACTGTTTTGGATAAATATACCGGTAAATTTGGAAAAATGCTAGGGACTGCACCATCTTTCAAGCGTGGTCTCCTTAAAAGAATTTCGGTACAGGTTCCATCTGCCTGTTTGTATTTATCATGTGTAATCACATCAGCGCCGTTAAAATGTAATTGACAAACCACACTTGAAGATGATGGAATAAAGTCTTTCCTAGGGATTGCTTTGAGCCACGCTTTCTTATGTTCTTCGATTTTTGGAAACTTAAAGACACTGACACCACGGTTGTTTTGGCTAGATTTTAAAGAAGTATTATAATTGCTTTTGCATCCTGTCACACAACACCGACTGGGCATTTTGCAACCTGAAATTGTTGTTCACCGTTCAAACCACCAAACAAACACCAAAATTACGCACTTCAACACTTCACATACGTCGGAAACGTCTCTGCACTGCACCAACTTAGTATCACTCGAAAAACGGAACAAATTTGCCAAAAAAACAGTAAACAAATGATAAATACTGTATACGCACGCAAGCTGCCCGTTAAGCGACCATACTGAATCTTAGGAAGGTTGCGCGCACATGGGTCCGCAAGCGGTGTTGCCACGTTTCTTTGTACACGGCTAGTATTTAACGATGGCTACGTTCAAGACTAAACTAAACATTTGGTTACAATCAGGTAAATTCTTAAAAGAACAGCAGGCAGGCAAATTTTCAAGTAAATCCTGTTTCCTAGCACTTAAGAGGGATACCTACCCCCCGCATTCCGGCCGCCGAAATGTGCACGACAGTGGCGGCTCGTCAGAGGAGGCAAGGGAGGCTAAGCCTCCTCATGATAAAATTGAAATAAATAAATAATTACATAATCAAATTTGAGTTTCATTAAAATTTCAGTATGAAATCATCAATTATTAGGTACTCAATTAAATAAATAGTAATAGTTATTTGGTAGATAATTTTCTTTCACCATACCAGAACGGCCTTATTAAAGGGGATCTTCTGTTTACAATATGGGACAAGGTTGCATGTAAGCGCCAGAAATATTGTCGAGACCGGGTCGGAGGCAATTTGCTACATTTGACTCCAAGCATCTGCTTTAACACTATATAATGAAGCGATTTTGACCTTGAACGTTAAAAAGAAATGAGATGCAATACTTGAGTTAGAAAGAATAAAACTATTGCAGTAGAGGCTACGACTCCATCCCGCACCCAAACAGGCGCCCTGGCCAGTGCGTTTTGCCGGACAAAGATCCCATTTATTCCTTAGCACTGGGTGCGACAGGTCTACTGAAATCATTGAATTCAGGTATAATATTTTGAATTTGCGGGTTTTATTGTTTCAACATGACTGACGATATAAAAGTAGAACTAAAAAATGTATTTTGTTGGCCATGCTTACTTTTTTCATCGGTGTCACAAACCGAATATACTCATTGTCAGTGGAAAACAACGGGATATCACGATTTGAAAAATTTACCGCGTTCCATTGAAAGGTCACATATCATCATTTATAGGGATACCAATCCCGCAAACGCTGGATCCCGCAAATGCGGGATCGCGCATGATTTTAACGAGATCACTTATGCGGGACTACATATGCGGGATCCGCGGGACTTCCGGGACTGAATAAAAATACAGTAAAACCTCCCAATAGCGGCCACAAAAATTTGTTGTAAAAATGACCGTTATAGGGAGGTGGCCGTTATTGAGAGTGATGAATATATCTAAATAAAACATGTTGAATTTTGAAAAGTGGCCGTTTTTAGAGGCGACCGTTATTCAGAGGTGGCCGAAAATAGAGGGTTTACTGTATCCGAATTTGAAAAAATATGTATGCCGAGCGCGCGTTTTCTGTCGCCCAGCAATAAAATCAGGTCAAATTTACAAGATCAAACTTTGAATACTTTATCATTTCTCTGAAAGTATTTCCAAAAGAAATCTCAATAATTTTTCTTAATTTTTTTTTTACTAATAAATGCTACTTTTATTTTGAATTTAGTTAACTTTTATTGCATAACTAACTTCTGGTACTTAATTTTCTTAGCAACTAAAAAAAACATTGTGATAGTTTGTATTCCCTCAAATCCTGCGGATCCGCGGGATTGATGATGCCAATCCCCCAAGCTTGCGGGACTGAAGTTTTGATGCGGGATTGGTACCCCTAAATTCATCAACATGTAAATTTACGTTATTTGGTAAAGGAAATCAAAATATATCGAGGATTTTGGATACTGCTCGAACTCGCGAGATGGAAGAATTTAATATCAAAGTTAGTTATTTTCATTATTAAGTAAGAGAAAATACAATTTGTAAGCCCGTATCTCATCATCCCACCCTATGCATTTCCTTCAACTCCTAATCCAGTCCTGGCAAGAAATAACTTTACACCTCCTTGATGGTTCTTGCTGGACGGTAATTTGTGATACAAAAATAAAACATCATAATTTGTTGACTAAGTAGAGTACCTATTCTTCATAAATATTAGCCTCCTCACTCGTCACTACCACGAGCCGCCACTGGTGCACGACACCTGACACAAATTTCCCTATTTTTCCATAGATTAAAGCTGCTTTTTCCAGTGTCTTTCGTGAAATAATATTTGTCATAAACAAAATAATATTGACATTTGTCTGATTCTTTTAGGACGCCTATGCTATGAAGCAAAAATCAAGTTGCTAAAAAAAATCGTTTACATTTCGGTGGTCGGAATAGTACTTACACAGTTCGAGTTTCCCTTAAAATTAAACGTAAATATTAACCAATTTTCAATTTTTTATGCCAAATTAAAGAGAATTTTAATATCTACGCAAGACCCGAAATATTTTTTAAAATAATTATTTAAAAAGTGTCAAAATTAACAGCAGAAGTAGGTCAATATTAGGCATTTTGTCGAATTTATTTTGAAATAAATAAAAAGAAATTCAAAATTTTAACACTAGGCGTACCTAGATTTGTGTTTTCTCTACAATTTGGCAATTTGACTTAGCAGTGACTGAGTAAGCAAAGCTGTTTTAACAATGAGTCACTTTCAAAAATTAAAAATAGCGAGTTTTACATTTCATAGAAGATTTAAGTACGGGCCTGGACTTTATTACTCACAGCTCGTGTCGATTGTATCTCAGAACCACTTTTACTGAGGACAGTTGTAAATCAGCCTCACACCAGTTAACGAGGGTTGTCATTTAAGAATTCGGCCATAAATAAGAGTGTTTTGCTTTACATTATTTAATATTTCGATTTATTCAATCACTATACCTATCTAAATTCCGCTTTGCATATCATCATAATGTACGCATTACGTAGATGTAGTGGAAGAAAAAAAAACTGATAGCTTTAATAATTTGATAATAAATCACTATCAAAGTCAACTTTCACATCAATTTTGCGTTCTAAAAAATAATTATGCGATGTTGTAGTATCAAAATTGAAGATCATTTCCTCCAATTTTCATCTTTTTTTGACCATTATAAATAGGTTAAATTTTAAAAATGCCATACGATGGTCCACCCTGTATATATAAAGAAAAGTTGACTGACTGATGATCAACGCACAGTTCATACCGTTTAAGCTAGAAATGTTGAATGTATAATTACCTACAGTAGAATCCGGTTATAGCGTACCTTAAGGGACCGTCAAAATTGGTTCGTTATATCCGAAGTTCGTTATAAGCGTTAATGAAAGAATAAATGCAAGAGTGTTTTATGAGACCGTTGTTGTCTAATGTAAATATGCATATGTATAAAACCATTATAAATATAAGTTAAAGTTAAGTTTAGTTAAGTTAAATTAAGTTAAGTGAAACAAAGCAAAATGAAATAAGTAATTTTATTTGAAAAAAATTGTTATTTTCGACTGAACTGTTGCATTTTTAAATTATAAATCGTTCACACATTTTCAATAATCGGCGCACCATAATTCTGTAAAAAATTACGAATGTTGTTAATACTTCTCACAGCTTCCTGTGTACATAAAATCTGTAATGCTGGTGGTTCTGGCTCGTCCTTATTGGCTTCTTCGTGGTCACTTTTGTCTACCACAAATATCCAAATATTCTAGTTGTAAGTTTTCGGAAAAATTTGAATTTTCCAATTGTTGAAATTCACGTTCCCTTTGTTTATCTT
This sequence comes from Dascillus cervinus, assembly GCA_949768715.1. Classification (NCBI taxonomy): domain Eukaryota; kingdom Metazoa; phylum Arthropoda; class Insecta; order Coleoptera; family Dascillidae; genus Dascillus; species Dascillus cervinus. The sequence goes on from OX458323.1 coordinate 29,421,686, forward strand.
TTTGTAACCACTCATTTAATGACAAGTCATCATCAGATTCAAAGGTTATTACGTGTTATATACAATGCAAGGTTCGTTATAGCCGATTAAAATTTCATTAATTTCATCTTTTCAGGTTCGCTATATCCGATAGTTCGTTATATCCGAGTTCGTTATAACCGATTGTTTTTTACATTGTTACATAGGGAAAAATGTCGGGATTTGGAATAAAGTTCGTTATAACCGGTGGTTCGCTATAACCGGAGTCGTTATAACCGGATTCTACTGTATTTAAATAAAAAAATTGGAAAAATTTGGAAAAAATTAAAGTGCTTTTTATTGAAATTTGGACAGGACAACCTCTTTCGGGTCAGCTAGTATAAATAATATTTATCAAGAATATTGATGAGTTACGAGCGTAGGAAAAGTGGGGATAAGGACTGTTTCTTTGCACGATTCAAAATGTGTGTTGCAGCCTGTTACGGGATTAATTGTAGCAGGTATATCTGTTGTCTTACAATGATACACTTTGGCAAACATTTTGTTAAAGACTTACACAACAATAACTCTTACTCATTATTTATGTATGTTCTCGTGAAGTTGAGTATTAAGCATTTGAAAGTTTGCGTTATTTCAAAAGTTTATATATTCTTTTTAAAAATAGAAAATGAATAATTTTTTACAATTAGGTCAAGAGTTACTGTAAAAGAGATGCTGTAGTTTACAATGGCACAAAAAAAACAGAAATATTAAAAAATAAAGGCTGTAGAGCAAATCCAAAAACCCTTAAAAACGACACTATTTTCAACGGTCGGCTTCCTCTTAATAACAATGCATTAGTTTTAAAATGAAAAGGAGGACAAATAAACTGAAGAAAAAAAAAACCTTAAATAAGAAAAACTTTTATAGCATTCATTGCAAAAATAATACACTATTATGATAAATGCTTAATAACAGCATTTGTAACATTTTATGTTGTAATTATGCTTACATGCCTTTGATTTTAATTATTGTTTAAATGAGTACTTTTCTAATGAATGAATATTTTTTGTCAATGTATCATCTATCAATATGTTGGAAATATCTGAACAAGAAATATCCTTCATATTGAATTTTACGGCAAGTAATGCAGCTAGAGTATCAACACTCAATCTCGATTTCTAACTTGTCCAAAAATCATTAGCAAAAGAAAAAACTTTTTCAACTGCTGCATTAGTTCCTGGGCAGCACAACGAAATTGAACAAGAATAACGAATACGAAAATACGTTACATCACGTGCAATGGATCGGCCTGGCATCGATCGAGTACGGAGATTTACAAATATCGAAAAGGAGGATATATAGGAGGACACTTTTCGAGGGACAACAGAACTTGCAGAAGGACGATTGGTCACCTTACAATTAGTTAATTTACATTTTTTTTGTAACATTTTCATTTTATTGAAGTAAAAGGTCCTAGTTATCTCATCTTGTCATTATTTACAATTATTTATCATAAATAACTGCTGGATGTTTAATTGTATGCATAGATCTCTGAGACTTCCCACCACCTCCCTTGTCCTGGAAAAGAACGGGAAACGCCACTTCTGCAGGGTTAAAACTTACCTGCACATGTGGTAGCAATTTTACAAATTCTAGTGAATAGGTGCTTTTACAAACGGTTTCCAAGAACCGAGACGTAGACACCGTTTTAGATAACGCACAAAAAAAGGAATAATACGATAATAAAGCTGACGAAGTGATTCAGTGCTGAAATCACAGTAAGCAAGTTATTAAAATTGAATCCGTAAATTTTCTTAAAATATTTCCACACTTTACAGGACATAATTTTCCAAACGTCAACTGACATCGATGCTTCTTAATTTTTTTGAAATTAATTAATAATTAATATAAATATAAATTCGAAGTGAATTAATCGGCTTTTAAAATTGGCGCGCGGAAGTAGAAAAGACCGTGGCGGTGCGCGCAAGCGAGCCATTCCATTTTGGAGGTTGTCAATTAATTGGACGCCATTTGCCGTGAAGTTGACGAAGGCGCAGTTGCTGCCCAGTATTTCCATTTGTAAAGGTTCCCATAAATCAGCAAAAATTGAAGGTATGTATCTTAATAAGCATTGCGATAATCCGGTCGTTCAGTTAAAAAATTAATGCGAAGAGCCGAGGTAGATTTGAAGGTCCTTTATTTTCGGTTTGAAGTTGACGTAATCGATAGCGGTGAGATTAGAGCCGGTGCGACTACATCTCCCCGAGGATGTGTATGAGTAATATTCGATGTAAAAATTATTTATTTAATCGTAGCCTGAGCCCACTTCTAGCTGGCACCGGTTCGGGGCGGCGCACCCCTGCAGGTCGCGGCGGATTTAACACCTGAATTTGCTTAGTAATTTCGCGTTGCTTTATCTGTACGAGTTTCAGGACAAGCCATGCCGGGTTTTAGCAGTGCGGGCACGTTCAAAATATTTATCGGAAACCTCGCCGAGAAAACTGCAACCAACGATATCAAACCACTGTTCGAGAAATACGGAAAAGTAGTGGAATGCGATGTCGTCAAGAATTACGGTTTCGTTCATATGGAGAATGAATCGGAGGGACGCGATGCGATACAAAATTTGAACGGATACATGGTAAACGGGCAGCCCATCAAATGCGAGGCTGCCAAGAGTAAAAAAGCACCGACCACGCCGACAACTAAGATTTTCGTCGGGAATTTGTCGGAGAACACCAAGGCCCCGCAAATACGCGAATTGTTCAAAAAGTTCGGCACCGTTGTGGAATGTGACATCGTTCGCAACTACGGTTTCGTGCATCTCGAGTCCGGGGGCGATGTCAACGAATCGATCAAAGAGTTGAACGGAACGATGGTGGACGGACAGCCGATGAAGGTGCAATTGTCGACGAGTCGCGTGCGACAGCGGCCGGGTATGGGGGACCCCGAGCAATGCTACCGATGTGGCCGCGGCGGCCACTGGTCCAAGGAGTGCCCTAAAGGTTTAGGGCCGGATCGTTTCCGCGATCGAATGTTTGCTCGCGACCCCTACCCGCCACCGCCTCCACCGCCATTCCTGCGCGACCGGATGATGGGCCGATTTGGGGTACGCGCTCAGTTTTCCATATTTCACCCGTAGCATCTGCACTTTGTCATCTCGTATGACTAGACCAGTCCCCCACCTCGATCATACACAGACCCCACGATTATTGGTAACCATAGCTACTGACAAAACAAAAACACTACTACTCTTGATCCACTCGTCTGGTCTAGTTATTATTTCGATGTTAAAGGGGATGTAAAAGAATTAACTAATTTATGAGGGGATTAAAAGCAATCACCTGCTTTTGGCCCTTCCCCTGCTGACATCCATTTTAATTCATTTTCTCAATAGGACGGTTACGATGGCTACTACGACAGGAGATATGATGATTCTCGTGACTTATACGAAAGGAGGTACTCCGGGTTACCACCACGTGGAGACATGGGCATGCGAGGCGGACGCGGGGACTTCCTGCCTCCACCATTGCCGCCTAGACGGGAACCTCTTCCTCCCATGCCTTCCATAGGACTCAGACCTCCATCAGGAAGTGTAGGCAGTGGAATGAGAGATTCAAGTTTTGGACGGGGTGGAAATGATTACGGCATGTTCAGTCGCAGATCGCCACCTCCGTCTGGTGCGATTCAAGGCTCACGCATGAGCCGGATGTATGAAGATTTCAGCAGGGACTCGTTCGATGACAGAAGGTGAGCACTTTATCTACACTTGTGTTGAGAATAATTTTTACTACTTACAGCCCTGCGATTAGGGGACCATCACCTTCGAGAAGATATGCACCTTATTAAAACATCTAGAAGTATTACCTTTCGCTAAGTTTCTTCATTTTGCCATTGTAGCATATCCCTTAGTTTAAGGATATTTTTCTATGTTTTATAGTGTTTAAAAGTATTTTTTTAAGGTCATGTAGACAAACTTGTTTCTAGGAATCTCGGTTTGTGTTTCTTATGTGTAAGGTTAATTTTGTAAGTGACGAAATAAAATTTTTGTGGTATATTTTTAAGACACGTGTCATTTGTATATCCTGTCGCCTTGTGCTGTAATTACACTAAGTGAAAATAAATAAAATGATTCTTTTTAATTCATGCTTTGTTACTTTTGTTTTTTCTAATTTTGAACAAATTACTGGACACTTATTTTTTACTTTAATTTTGTAACTGGTTTAAGATACCGATTTACAAAAGTTCTTTTATTAATCTGATTGTAAATAACTAATATTTGATGTGTTCCAGAATACCTACAGCAAAATTTAATTGTTTTGCGGTGTTTCGTAAATGAAAACTGCGTTGAAAGTTAACAATTGTGATTAAATGAATAATTTCGTAGAAAAGGAAAACAACGATTGACAAATCAGCAAAGATGTCTATGTTTAAAATTATTTTTGTGATTGGAACAGTGAAATAGTATGTACTCTGTAGAGCCAACAAAAAGTACTATTCAAACATAAAGCTTGCAATGATTTTGCTTCTCTTCAATATATTGTATGGCATGATCACCATACCATGTTTTAGTGTAATTAGTTGAAAATAAATCGGTCAAGAGCGAGTCAGGCTTGCACAATTAGGGTTCCGTACTAAAACAACAATTTTCTTGCCACTATTACATTGTCGAAAAAATACGCATTTTCCTGTAATCTATGGCTGAATATCTACTAATCCGATTAAAATCGAAATTTCAATTTCAGAAACTTAGGAGAACGGGAGGGGGGAGGTCGTTTTTGCACATTTTTAGCTATATCATTAAGACCACTGAATTTAACATTGTAAAAAAGTATTTTTAGAATCCTTTTAGAATCCTTACAGTTAGCTCTTTCAAATGATACCCACCCCACACAATGTTAATTTAAACTTTTTTTTATTGGTGCCAAACTGACCCCGATATTAATTTTAAATTTTTTTTTATCTAGTTATTGACAAACGATTTATGTGCGCGTCATTAAGATCTATCATTATGCCAAATTTCAAGTTTCTACGTTACTTAGTTTTCGAGAAAAACCTCTGTGACAGACGGACGGACGGATACAGGAGTGATCTTATCAGGGTTCCGTTTTTTCCTTTTAAGGTAGGGAACCCTAAAAAGTAGGTTTATATTTTTAATAGTTTCCATTTGACTTTTTTCATATCCTTTTCTTCATTAATATACAGTGTGTCCCCAAATGAACTGAAAGAGAAAAAACTTTCATTTTGAATTTCACAGAAGTCCTAAACGAAATACAGATATTGTTTTTAACCAACGCAATAGAGAACAATAGCTGCAAAATGGAAGAAGGAAATGGTTTGATGAGGCAATAGAAATTAGGGGAAAATTGCGCTTAAAGATGCTAGCAGAGGATACCATAGAAGTACAGTAGAGCGTCGATTATCCGAACTAATTGGGACTGACTACCGTTCGTATAATCGAAAATTCGGACGACCGAACAGTCATAGTTTATGAGGGAGGGGGAAGCACTAAAACGCTCAAAATGATAGACTATAAACATATATTGAACAACAAATAATATTTCAATCACATTATAATTTATGTACTTTATAAATCAAATTTTTAAATCAATCTTAAAACTTGAAAGTTTAAGTCGCGCAACAATGTAATGGCAAAGTTAACGACGATTCGGATGATTGACATTCGGATAAATCAAATCGTCATTCGGATGATTGACGTTCGGATAATCGACGCTTTACTGTAATAATAAATAATTATGAGCGACAAAGAAAGAAAGTTACAATCATGTAAAGGAATAAAGAGAGAAGGTATAATGAATAAGTGCTGCAGGAAATTTATAAAAACAACTATATTAGTAACTTATAGTAAGGAAATAAAGAATGAACGAAGGGAGTATTATAAAATATAAGAACAGAAGTGGAAACATTATTGCAAGTGAGGTGGCAATTCTGAGAAGATGGAGTGACTACTTTGATGAATTATTAAATGGAGGGAAGCCACAATTTAATGAGGAAGCAAAAATTAGCATCTCAAAAAGCAGCATGAAGAACTGCCGCCACCAACGGAGGAGCAGATCTAAGAAATTATAAGAAAATAAAAAAATAATAAGAATCCGGGCAGTGAAGGAATTAACAGCTGAGTTATTCAAGTATGGAGGGCATAAGCTAATAGAACATGTGCATTGTTGGGAGAAATATGAATTACCTAAATTCCAATTGAAGCAAATTTTGGGTTGCCACAGAAATATGTTGCCAATATTAAAAGAAATAAACTACACTGATTTTAGTATTTTTATTGTAGCACGTTTTTTGTCTATTACGATATGCAAAGACGTGTCGTAATAACTTCAGTACGAACGTAAAGTAGAAAAAATTTATTACAGTACAACACACCGACAATTTTACAAAACGTGGAAATATTTTTGTTTACCAATGTTCGTTTGCGTTAATAGCCAAACATGCAAGACATCTCATTTCTTCAACAAAAAAGATGAAACTGAATGTCGTTGTAACCTCAGATCAGATTATCTTTAAATATATCAAACTTTCTAATGTCATATTGGGAAATTTTTGAATTTTACAGAATTCAGAATAAGTGCAAATTGTGGCATTGGCGAAAACATTTGGGGCAATATGGTCCTGATTAGACCATTAAGATTATTCCGAAAGACCAGTCGCTCTATACAGAAATGACAATACCTGCATACAGGGTTGGGTTAAAGTAGGGACCCAAGCAAATATTGTGAAAACAGACGAGGCGATATTGATGAACCTTTGCAGGTCAGTGTAGTGACTCATAGCACATCTGATGAATGTTTTTTTGTTGTCACTGTATTTCCGGTTTAACCGGAAATATCCTCAACTTTTTTTATTGAAATGGAAGACTTCATATATTTGTGCAGATTATAAAAGACCTTGTTTTTCTGAATTCGTCTGTGTAGGGTTTAGTACCTTTATCTGTATTTACTGACCCATTAATTTTATTAATTGCAAATTAAAGACAAAATTACAAGTATCAAACTTAAACAAAATCATTTCAAATGTTCAAACTGCTCGCAGTTTACCCCCTGACAATATGGAAGCCTGTCAACAAATCCCTGAGTTACATTTTCCAAGACTTCTCCATGAATTAATTCCCATTCATCGACTATTATTTGTCTCAACTCCTGCAAATTGGTTGGTTGTCTAATGCAAACACGTGATTTGAGGTAACCCCAAAGGAAAAAATTAAGGGACTAGGGTATGGAGAACGAGCAGGCCACTCAATAAATCCGCTACGTTCAATCCAAAGATTTCAAAAAGTATCATTCAAAAAATTCCCAACTCGTCTATTATAGTGGGGAGGCGTTCCATCCTGTTGAAACCAATAATAATAATGTCCATTATGTTGAAGTTTAGGAACAAGTTGGTTATTGAATTAATAGATCCAAATATTTTATACCGTTCAGGTTTCCATTTATAAAAATGGGCCTATCCTGTTTTTTATGATTCCCATCCAAACATTCAACTTTTGTGGGTATTGAGTATGGGCTTCATTAATCCAGTGAAGATTTTTATTTGAACTATGGCGATTAACTATTCCATTTAAACAAAAAGTTGCCTCGTCAGAAAACATCACATTAGTTGCAAAATGTTCGTCAGCATTACAGATTTCCATCATTCTTTTGTAAAGTTGCAGCCGTTGCTCAAAATCATCAGACAATTCTCGAATCAACTGTATTTTATACAGATGATATCTTTCTCTTCTTAATATTTTTTCTATAGAACGACGACAAAGTTGTGGTAGAAATTTGAGGCGGTTCTTCTAATTCATTGACAATGTTTCCACTAATACCTTCGTTGTTGCGGTTCGTGGTCTTCCAACTTTTAGCAAATTTTTGCTACTCCCAGTTCTAATGTTGTAGTGTTTTAGTAACAGTTGAACGTGTTACAGGATTTCTTTCGAGATACAAATCATTAAAAATGTGACACATTTCTTTACGAGTTCTAACACGATCGCCAAAACCAGTCATCATTCATATTTCAAGATGCTTTTTTTCATTTAAATGCACCATTTGTTCAGTCCTACAAATAATGATTAGATTAGATATGAATTAAATACACCTGACACTTCTTCAACAATCAACTACTAGATAGTACACGTGTATTTTACAAATTGTTCTTATTTACGACTTCAGAAAAACAATGTCTGTTATAATCTTCACGAATATATATATATAATGTTCCATCTAAATAAAAGAATTGAGGATATTTCCGGTTAAACCGAAAGTACAGTGACAACTACGAAACATTCATCAGATGCGCTATGAGTCACTACACTCACCTGCAAAGTTTCATCAATATCGTCTCATCCTTTTTTAAGATATTTGCTTGGTTCCATACTTTATCCCAACTCTGTAATGACAGTATTCTTCGTACAGAAAGCGTTCATGTCATAATACCCATCTGAAAAAATTGACACTATACTATTAAACATCAGAAAGTGTTTTCTTTTTGTAGTTTATCTGGGGACATACTGTATTTATTGTTCTTATAAAAGTTAACTTTCGTTTATAACACTACGAAATTGACTTGGTAAATATTGAACTCAAATTTAAACGAACAGTTTTCACTGTTAAAATCATATTAGTAATTAAGCACAGCCTGTATTTAAAAAAAGCGTGTATATTTTCTTCTTGGTTTTACTCTTTATGTAAAGTAGAAACCTGTTTTACCTTGTTAGTAGTTTAGGCAATTAGTCGAAAGATGTCGTAGGCATCAGTGAACGAAAAAAGTAGATTATTGGGATTTTTTAAATTGAGATAAAACTTATAATTTCCAGCGAAAAAATTTAAGTGGGTTGTTAGTGTTATCTGAAGAAATTTTATCGCCTGTTTATAAGAATACTGCGGCACGCGATTTTATGAATCATTAATGCATAACCTCAATTCCGAGGGACGGTAGTGTCGGTGATCAATCGGTAAGATTGAATTCTAAATCTGAAAGCGTTCGAGCGCACGCTGCTAGCGTAATAAGAAAAGAGAAATGATTAGCTGATGTCGTCTGATCAATTCTCACAGTCCCCTCGCGTCCCCACACCGTGCAGACGGAAGTACGTACGTCAGAGAGGTGAGAGGAAGCCAATGCGCGCGCTCACGCTGGCCATTTTGTCACAATATTAACCTTTTGTTGTGATGTGTCTATTGCGATGAATTATGCCTATCGTAATTTAATTAACCCCATCAACTTAAATGTTGAATGCATAACAAGTTGATTTATCTGTGTTGTCTGTGAGAATACGGTGACTGTTTAGTTCGTGACAAGGCGGGAGTGCGTTGGAAAGCTTGTGGAATGTTTGCTGGAACGTTGTCGGCCGCCGGACGACTCAACGGTTGCTTAGCTATACAGTCGAGAGTGCCATTTGTTCTTACGTCATTTTGTGATTGTCATGTAAGTATTATTTATTTTAACGTTATTGTTAGCATCGGATAAGTCGATACATTGTTGCCGTATTGTTATTTCATTCGCTGGTCTGATCTAAATGCTATAAAAAGCTGTAAAAGTTGACGGTTTCTCTCGCCCAAGATGGCTACCGACGGGATTTCTAAACGTACCGATGAACGAGTGAACGCATTATTTGCCCGATTTTAACGGTGCCAACGTTCGGTGCCTAATTTTTCTAATCGAACTTATCGAACTGATCGAACTGAAGCGTTTTCGCATCTGGGAATGCCCATCCTGTTTGTTTAGCGAGCGTGTTTAGGTCGGGCTGGTGGCGCGCTTAGTAGCCGGCGGTCGGGAGTCGAGGGGCCGAGCGCGGGCCCAGGTAGAGCAGCGACCAGGTGTCAACGGTATGAATGTTTGATTCCAGTGAGCAACATGTGCGAACCGGAAGACGTATCTCAAGCCGTATGGTCGCGATGGATCCTGGACGCCATTCGTAAGATACGGTCGCAGAAGCAGAGGCCCAGCGTCGAACGCATCTGTCATGCGATCAGGCAGCATCACAATTACCACGAGGATGTTGTCTCCGAGCACCTCGAAACGGCGGTCAAGGAGGGTACGGTGCTCAAAGTGTTCAATAAGGGACAAAGTTCTTACAAAGATCCCGGCGGGCTCCAAAACAGAACACTTAAAGTGGAAAAGGGTGCTGACATTAGTAAAGTAATCGCGAAGGCGGTGCGTGAACTCGGGGAACGCGACGGTTCGACGTTAAAAGCCATCGAAAAATATGTGCGACAATCGCACACGGTCGTCGAAAATAATGCGGAGCTGGATTTAAAAACTGCACTCCGGATGGCCGCGAAACGGGCCGTCGCAAGAGGTCTGGTCGTGCTCGACGGCAAGGCTTACAAATATAACTATACCCACCAGAGCCCCAGCACGAAGAAACGACAAGAGGCCGCCAACATCAAGCGACAATCGGCCAGCAGCGAGGATGACACCGCAAACAAGGTGAGTGCGATTTTCCACTTTTGAAGGATATTACCGTGTCATTGATCACAAGGTAATTAGTCGCAGTGACTGAACTCAAGAGATGACCCACACATCGATGTTGTCTGCGTTCTTTAATCGATTGACTATTAACGGTTTTACCGACCAATCATAAAAATTAGATTGTTTCATACTGTTGGTTCAGGTTTCTGTATTCAATAAAAAGTGTATGTTTTATTGATTTGCTGGTAATTAGTGAGTATAATGAGACGGAAGGTGCAGCAAGCGCATGTGTGCTCGCGTTGCATGCAACGTTCCATTCTGTTGGTTTTCCAAAATCCAGTAACATTATATTATACCCATAGGTGGAGAAGTCCGAAGACTTCTCTAGCGTGGTGTTTATACAGGTGTTATAAGTTTTATCGCCGGAGCCATAATACCTAATTGAGGAGAAAGTGTGCAATTTACAAGTTGCATCAGTTGAAATGTATACTTTCGATGAGTGCAGAAAATTTCCAAAATATGTTTATTTGAGTCGCAAAGTAAAAAAAAAGAGTTTTGGGGAAATTTCGTTGTTCATTTTATTTCAGAATGTGGCAAATTATTTATAACATTAATTTTGCAACTAACCAACCACCAGCACAATAGTTTATGGTTGACGCTTCAAACTAGAGCGGGATAGCATTTCGGTTTTCAACAAAACCGTATTCTTGAATTTACCTTTGAAAGAAAAAATAAAATAAATTTTTAATATTAAGTATATTATTATACAAAAGATGCTCAAAATGTCGTCCTTCTTGTTCTCTGCTTGCCAAATTTGTGAAGAAATATTGATGACCCTTACTCTGTACCTGTAAAATGTATTTTGTGCTATTCAACTCCTTTAGTTTACAACAACTGAACTGCCAAAAAATAATAAATCAAATACCTATTGATTCCATTTTTGGATAAATTGGTCACCTTCTCTCTTTATTCACATAAAAAATCTCTTGGAACATGAAAATGCTTTTATTTAAGAAACGCAAGTTCAATTACACGAAATTGTGTGAAAATACCCTAATGTTCTTCCGTCAAAAAAACTAATAAATTGAATTGAGAGAAGGCCAAAATTTTCCCTAATTTAAAAAAAAAAAAAATTTCTTGTTTATAAGTTTCCTAGTACAGTAGAGCGTCGATTATCCGAACTAATTGGGACCGACTACCGTTCGTATAATCGAAAATTCGGATGACCGAACAGTCATAGTTTATGAGGGAGGAGGAAGCACTAAAACGCTCAAAATGATAGAATATAAACATATATTGAACAACAAATAACATTTCAATCACATTATTCGGATGACTGACGTTCGGATAAATCAAGTCGTCATTCGGATGATTGACGTTTCGGATAATTAACGTTCGGATAATCGACGCTCTACTGTAATATAAAATTACTCATACAATTTATGAGAATTGACAAAGTATTTTGAAGGGCTATTTTTTGCCACCGACGGTAAAACTTATAACACCCTGTGTACAATTTTTTTTTTTTGCTACTAGTAATACAGTAGAGCGTCGATTATCCGAACGTCAATTATCCGAAACGTCAATCATCCGAATGACGATTTGGATTTATCCGAACGTCAATCATCCGAATAATGTGATTGAAATATTATTTATTGTTCAATATATGTTTATATTCTATCATTTTGAGCGTTTTAGTGCTTCCCCCTCCCTCATAAACTATGACTGTTCGGTTAACCGAATTTTTGATTATACGAACGGTAGTCGGTCGCAATTAGTTCGGATAATCGACGCTCTACTGTATTTGAACTTAAAACATTGTTTATTTCAAATTGCCATTGCTTGGATAAAGATTAAATCAAGTTTTTTTTTACCCTTTGCGACAACCATTTTAAATAGTAGCTGCTTATTATAGCATATCGTCCTATAAACATTTTCACTCTAAAATTGTATTAGGATCCAAAAATGTAAATTTGTTCATTATTAACCTTAGGTTATTAATACAAAATTATTTAGTTGCCTTGAAATTAAACTTAACAGCATATTAATAAATGATGTGCTGTATTACCAGTAGTAGAAAACGTTATTTTTATCCCCCTTTTCACAAACAGTTGGGGCTAATGAGGGTGTTGCCCTTCGCCTCACTTTCTCCAAACAATGCGTTCGAAGATTTCAAAATTGTCGAAAGTTGTTTGTCCAAAGGACGCTCGAATTGAACGTGCGATGAGTCATCCTCAGTAATTTTTCAACGTATCGATTTGAAGATTTTTGTGAAAATATTCATGAGTGGTTCTCCGTAGGTCCCGATTAAATTTTAAAAAGAATTTTAATTAAAAATGGAATCGGATGACTTGCCGAAATTTTCCCCGGCGATCAATGAATCCGTGCCGCGGAATTCTCTCGGTGTCAATTTCGTTTGACATTCGCCACGTGGTTAACGCAGCCGAGATTGGTCGCTTTTGTTATCTATCCTGAGCCGCATGCCTTTGTGACCGCCCTCTACTTATGTTCGTACAACCGATGGTTTTATCCGGTTTATCAATGAATTACGATACGAGTGAAATTGATAACAGGTCGTAGTGAAAGAGCACGTCTTTTATGCAACAGACACGATCTGTGCTAACGAACCGACAATTTGACGACAAGTGCTGTCTGTTCTTGTGATGAATTCGTGACGACTGGACGGACGTATGAACCTTAAATTAATACGGGGACTTATAAAAAACGAAAATAATCAATTCTGAGTTAAGGTGAGAACGAACCCATTGTCATCCAACTGACATTTATAACCAGTTTGTGTGAATCTAAACGAAATCACGATTGTTTAGAATTTAACCTTTGCCGGTGGCAATGACTGCCTGCACCCACTGCGTTGTCCGAAGACATATTTCCTTTAGCAAAAATTTTGCCTAGATGTTTTAATTTACTCGTCGCCCACGCAGCTGTGACAAATGAACTTTTTCTATTAGTTTTTATGTGTTAATTTTTTGTCGCACAAAAAAACACATTCACTCGTTTGCAGATGTTATTAGGTTTAACTACTTAAAGAGTCTGTTTGATGTGAGACTCGTAAAAAATTACGACTTGTCGGCTTGATTCTATAAGGATCAAAAAAAGAGGAAATTTCTGTTGTGTAATTATTTTCGTCGGCGTTGAAGGTGATTACATAAGGTGTCAGTGTTCTTATATCATCAACAAGCAATTATCTCTAGAGTTTACGGTGGAGTACGCGTAGGGGATCATGTGTTACAGTGACGCGCATTTTTTTCTTAACTCAAAATTAATTGCAATAATACACATGATGTGATATTTCTCGAATGCCGCTATTGAAATTAATGTGCTTTATACGTTGTTAAGGCTATCATGTCATTTGTTCATTTATAGTGTGGTTTGTGGTAACAATTGATCCTTGTTTCATTGAGAATGAAACTGGCGCCACATTAGCTAAATGTTGACTTATTGTCATTAATTTTGTCGTTCGTGAGCGAATTTATGATTTCAATAGGACGATGAAACGCTCACACTGTTTAAGGCAGCATAAGTACATTTGTTTCGTGAAATGTTTCAGAATTGACTTATTTCCTCAGGCGTTCCTCAAACATAAAATTGATGTAACTCGCCCCCAAACTATTCATGAATTCTACAAGAGGTTGAAGTTTCCGCATGGTTTTAGTTCACTATGAGATAAATGCCCTGAAGTTGTCACAAATAGCATAATGCGTACGTAAATATTTATAATTTAGTTGTTGAAGAAAATTGCAAAGAGTGCGACATCTATTTGCAATTAGCGAAACCATTATGGTTGGGTAACCAATGTTTTTCTCATTTAAACGTATATTAACATTTTCTCCAACATTTTGGCTAACCCGGGATTAACTCACTAGTTTCGTGGAAATGTTTCTTAAACTTACATTTTAATTAAATTTACTCTCAATAGAACAGACCTGGGCAAAGTTTTTAGCTGACGGGCAGCAAATAAAAATAAATTTATATGCGCTGTTGCGTTTCGTTTCATTTTATTTAAAGGGGAGCCAAAAGGTAGAAAAGAAAAAAAAATTAAAAATACGGTTATAGCTTTGCGGGCAGCACAAAAACTCTCGGCGGGCCGCACGTGGCCCGCGGGTCGCTGTTTGTCCACAACTTGTTTTATTGTGACCCACACATGCCAATTAATGTTGCACTTTATTGTTTTCAGCAACAATAGTAGAAATTAATGTTTATCGTTAATAAATTGTGCTTTAATTTGATTAAATCACGGAAAATTATAAGGAAAGAAACCAAAACCTTTCAGCAAACTTGAAAATAAAACAAGGAAATTTTCCAGTAGGGCGCATTCCTGTAAGTTCCAGATATCTGTGGGAAACATATTAATTATAAATTGTGTTTAATTTATTTATAGTACATAACGTACTTTCAAATGAAAACGTTATTGAGAGGGTTTTGAACTAGACCCTAGGTCTGTTGTTCAGTTTTGTCGCCATTTATTAGAATACTAGTAGAAAACCTCAGAACGGGCTGATAGTATTTATTGTGTATTTATGCATTTTATTTATCTATTTTATTTATTATTTATCTACCATTTTATTTATATACATTGCATTGCAATATAATGTATTTTGCTTTACTTACCTTTAAGCTCCGTAAATTGACGATATAAAAGATATAATTAGTCAATTTTTGACACTCAGCTTCGTCGCCTACTCTCATCCGTTTACAAAAATTCGAAATAGACGATCGGAAATTATATTTAGAGATAATATGTAGAAACTTAGGAAAACAAGATTGTGTTGGCATTACCGAAAATTTGAATTATTGCTAACTTTATTTTATAACTCAACTTGTTCATGTGTCAATTTATAACTTAAAAAACAATACAGGTAGAATTATGAAGTGGTTGACATTAATTAAAACGAAAATGGCATTGCAGCGTTCAAGCTGATAAATCTCCCTGTTGATCTTGATTTAGATTCTAGAACGCTTTTATACCAATAACCATAAAAATTAGTAAATTACTTACTTTTCTCCTTAATTCTCCATACTTTATTTTATTTTAAAACGGACGAACACTTTGTATTATAAATAGGTACACTGTTGTCACAACTATATTGAAAAACATATTAAAAGTAAATTAAAATTTTGTCCTTAAGTAATTTACTAAATACCATAACAGGAAAAATTAGAAAATTGAATTTAACCATAAAAATTGTTTACATACTTGAAATAATTGTCCTATTGTTAATTCTTCATTTCTAAAATAATGTAATAAAATATCGCTCAAACTTTGAATTTTTTGCGCCACTACGGGACACTTTTCGGCAAATATAACATATTTACTTTAGATACTGAATGATTAGCCATTAATATTCCTAAGATATTGTGACGTTTTTGGTGTCACTGTTGAACATGATCTCCTACTTATAAGTATAGTAATCGGATTATGAAATGGGTTTCGCGTGGGCGATAATCTGCGCGAACATAATATAATATTCAAGATATGAATTATATCAATTTAAATCAGTCCGTGCGCCCACCCATCAAAAACTCCTTTTCATTTTGCGATGAGTTTACCAAAGTTATCTTAAAGGAGCACATTACACAAAAAACTTTTTTTTTTAAATTATTATTTAATGTTAAATTATTGTAGTCAGAAGTATTAAAAACTATTTGGTAAAACTCAAATGTAAAAAAAAAATTGTTTTAGAAGATATTAAGACATTTAGAATTGCTTGTGACGTCACTGAGCCGAACTCACCGAAACTCCGTATCTGTCACGTGCAAAAGTTACTCGCTTCGCACAACGATCCATCTACCTAAAAATTATATTTTTAATGCTTAATTTATATGAGACTGTGTGAATGGTTTTGCCAAAGACGATAAAAGAATCAGAATTTCAATACGGGTGTTTAGTTTTTTTAAAAAATATTAAATAAGACCAGCGCCCCGACTGTGCGTTCCGTTCCTATTTTATCTAATTGTGCGTAAAGTTCGGCTAAAGATATTCTAAGTTTATGACTGTGCCTTTTACAATACTATAAGTGATCCGTCCATAAAAGCAATGAGGTTTATTGCACCCTGCAGTGAACCTTCATTATCATCAGTAAAAGTTGATTACGATTTAAAGTCATAAATGCAGAATAACTTCGAGTTATTTGCAACAATAGCCACAAGAACATCGCCGACCAGTTTTTGGATGCAGTGAACCAACGGGACATCATTTTCCTAATAGAGAAAAATCGCCGAAACGATTTGCATTTTGGTCAGAATTTTGTAAAAGGCAATCATTTCAACCAGGACAAAATGCAAGAATTTGCAATAAACATTTTTTAGAAAGTGATTTAGACTAATCGTTTGTTCTAAGAAAAATTTTTCTACCAAATTCAAAAGAACCTTGTTTAAAAAAAAGTGCTGTACCATCAGTACATATTAACCTATTGGCTTAAAAAAAAAACACATGAATTGGGTCACATTTTTCGAAAGCTACAGGAAGTTGTTTATCACGTGATATATTTAAAACATCTTTGTCAATAACCAATTTTTCAAACAAATTATTTTGTGTAATGCATGTATTATTACCAATTAAATGTTTTATATTATCATATTCTTGACAACATATAGACTCTTCATCTGTTTGTAATTTATAAGTGCAATCAACCAATTTAACAGTAAATACTGACTGATACGGAGTAACTGTTATTATCGTGTTTTCTACTATTGCGACCTAAGTGACCCGCCACATATACCGGCGCCGGCACGGTTTGTGACATTTTTATTATGATTTGTGTGAGTATTCGGGGGCAGTTTTCTGAACCAGCATTCAAGAGGACAGCCGATCAGCGACAAATCATAATAAAAATGTCACAAACCGTGCCGGCACCGGTATATGTGGCGGGTCACTAAACATTCAAAACATTCAAAACTCCACGATGGTCAGGCGTCTAGAAAATAATTGCTTTATGAGCTCTGTCTGGGCGGTAGAAATAACCTTTAGAAGCGCGTAAAAATGGTACAAATGACCGCGCCGTGTCATCGCATTTAATATATTTTTAAAAAAAACTAGACACTATTAAAATTTTGGTTGCACTATCGTCTTCAGTACAAAAAAACAGTCTAAATACTCGTAACAAACATTGTTTAAAGGTAGGTAAATGATCGTGTGAAGCGAGCAATTTTTGCCTGTATAAGATAGGCCGCTACGCACAGCTCGGCTCAGTGACGTCACGCGCCAATTTTAAATTAATTATAACTCATTAAATAATCTGAGTAGAAACAAAATACATATGCCATATTTCTTAGAATTAAACGTACTTTTAAATTAAACGAACTTATTTTTTGTGTAATGTGCCCCTTTAAAACCCACTTGTTGCTTGAAGCTGCGGCAAGACTATCGAGCGAACATTTAATTCAATTCAATGCTTCCTTTTTAATATCAACCTTTTTGTTTCCGTTGATTGATCGCGGTCTTTATTCAAAATCGAGTTAAGTTTTGGTAGTGGAATAATTACACGGCATGAAATTACACAAAAAAACATAATGGTTATACCGGAAGCGCGAGCCGAGAACGGAAGTGTAAGTCAAAGTGTATGAGAAATGTTATGCTTTATTGCGATGCGATTTTTATTGATGTTCTGTGGATACTTTCTCCCGAGAGATTTCAGTTCATCGGATGGTTCGTAAATGGAGAAACAATTTCGAATTAATTGCACATCGAGAGTAGTAGTCACGATTCCGAACCAAAACATCTGTTGTTTGATTTAGCGCTGGTCGCATCTTCCTTGTTCCTAGTCGGTTAGAAAGAGAGCGGCCTCTCGGCATCTCTCTGCTTTCGGGTCTGCGGATTTAAAAACGCCACTCAAAGAAGAATTATGGTGTGGAAAAAAAAAATTCTCTGGAACCGGACGGTTCCCAACAATTTGACCAATCGACTGAGATGGGAGGAGTCATCACCACGTGCCTTTTAGCTGAAAATACCACGGCAATAATTTTATACCGTCTGGTACTATTCTTAAAATTTACCAAATTCTAGTTCGGAAACGCGTTAATTTTTGACCTTTGTTTTTGGCTATTTTTACGCTCCGTCTCCCGACTACAAATCGATCAAGTCGAACTCGCGTTGACAACGAACCTGAATGAATTCATTGACTTCGCCAATTTGAAATTGTAATCCTTTCTAAAATAGCTAATTGGACAAAAAAATTGTATAATTGACGACTGATTCAAGGTATAAATTCCGGCAAGTGTTAATAAGAGAACCTGTGCTGTAAAGTTGTTTTGCTGTTAGTAACAATAACGATACTTGTTAACCTTGTGGATTTCTGATTTATATTTCACGAACTTTGAGAGATTTTATTTTAGCTGGAAATCCAAATTTTCGCAACGAAACATCAACAGATATTTTAAATTTGCTTCTAAATTATTTCCTGCGATTATGATAATACAGTCAACTAACAATTTAATGAACTACTTATGGTGTTCGTGTGATCGTACAAGTACACTCTAAACCGGCTATATGAATCTCAAGCGACCATATAAGTGCGTTCGCTATACCTATTAAAAGTTGACAATAAACAATTGTTTTTTTTTGCTTTTAATTACATAATCATTCTAATTTTTCTAAACTAAATCGGATAACAATAATAACCATAATATCGGGCCATACCGGTCATTGCTAATTAAACACGCAGAAACTGCGACACTTTTAATTACAAATGTTTATCATAGTGAAAAATAGGCATCTGGGGTTAACCATCTGGAGAAATTGTTAAACCAATGTAAACAACAGCGTGTAATTTCTCTTTCAAAACCACTTCAACTGCATTTTATAAGTATATTGCCAAAGATATCGATACTGATACGGCTTAATCTGGGTTTTTACTAATTCGGCACGTAGGAACGGTCGGATTTTAACTTTTGAAATTTAGAACTGCGAGAAAATTGTATCAGACGTAACCAATGTTTGAAGGATTTTTAGGTCCTAATAACAGGAATTGATTATTTTTAAGGTTGTTATTGACCGTAAAATTAACACGTCTTCCCCTATTAAACGCGGTGGGACTTTCGATTCGGTTCATTATATCTGTAGGATCATAATAGCCTGCGAAGACTGTACAGGGTTCTAAAACGTTAATTGTCACTTCAAAAAAAGAAACTCAATTTTGTAGCATCACTCGACAAAGAGATTAAAAATGAGAGAGAGAGAGATGGAAGTGCACTACCGGATTAAACGACCAATCATATGCACGCGCAAAAATCGCATGTTTTCGTGCATCACGTATCGGCATGAGAGAGAAAAAAATGATGTTTTATTAGGTTAGTACAGGATGAAAATATTTGTCTGAATGTGAACCACCCCGCGATTCATGTTGCGAGCACGTGCGTCGCAGTTAGTCTATTAACGCTGTCTCGTTTTATTTCTTATGTGTGGGACTTCCATCTCTTATGTGTACTACTGGCTTAAAAACCCGAGGTCGCCGGCTTAAAGTGTGAAATATCAAAGGTTCCGCCTTAATATTAATATTCTGTGATATTACTATGAACGTTTGGCTATGTAATCAGTTATTAATAAGCTACGATCTGATCTTAATTCCGTTTTCAATTTTGTCTACTCATGTGGCGTGACAACGCTCATTTATGTCATTTTTTATTGATTTTTTAAGTTTTTCTTTTCTTTTCATAAATCTTATATTTGGCGTTATTAAATTAGTATTAAAAGTGTCACTTTTTTGCGAGCAAATTTTATGTTTGTAAGGCGGAGCGTTAGCGAAGCCGAGCGAATACAAAATTGCGAGTAAAAAAAAGTAACTTTTAATCCGAACGAAACATGATATTGTTTCTCCAGCCACCAATACAAGGCAAAGTACAAAATATAAAAATTCTAAACTAATAATAAGTAGAGTGATATACAATTTCCGTGACTTTATTTAGCTCTAATTGACAACTGAAAAGATCTGCCATGAATGTGTGTATTTTGTGTGAGTAAATGAATTATTGTGAAGAAGGAGACTTACTTTTAAATGTGGCAGCAGTTGCTGCAGTACGTTTAACTTTAATTATTAATAAAATTTTCAAACTAAAAATGGAAGACAATATTTTTCAAGTCTAGGATTAAAAGTGAATGTTGCCTTATAATAAAACACTTTTTTTCTTAGTTATAAAACCAATCAATTAATCCCCAAAAATGGTATTAAAAATGAGTTTTTTTTAAGACTGATGGAGACAAAACCATTTTTGTGACTTATAAGATGAAATTAAACGTTGCAGGTAAATTCCATAAAAATTTTTAGCCTTGATTTTAAAAATTATACTTTTTTGCTTTTCTACAACGTCCGGTTTATTATTAAAAAAAAACTAATGCCACCAGTTTGTGTTCGTACATTACTCAATGAAATAATAATTTGTAGATAATAATTTAATATTTGAAGCCAATTTGGGAGGTGACCATTAACGTTGGAGGACCCTGTATACAAAATGACGAGACAAAACTTATACAAAATCATGAGAGAAAACTTATTCAAACTAATTTCAACTTTTCCCTCGCATTGTGAATATCTGATACAGTTTATTTTTGACACTACATCTCTCACAAACTCAAGTCACTGATACAACCGATTCCATTTTTCAATGCCTTCAGGTTCTTATTTAACGCTCAAGATTATGATTTCCTCTTTTTATCGATGATTCTAAAAATATAAATCCAATAAAGTGCATCTGCTGCATAGCAAATCATAGAATAATGTACTTATGGTTCTGTCGGTCCTTTTGTTCACGATATCCTGCCACAAAAATTCCTATCTTGCGTCCGCACATCTGACAAAAAATTTTTCGAAGATATTCGCTAAAATTTGTTAAAAGTAATTTAATTAATACCAAAGATAGGAATCAGAAATTTTGTCAGCCAAATCCTAAGTCCGTTAAATTGTGGTCTAAAATCGAGGGATTACTGTAGATATTCACAAGAACGGCTTAAATTTGCAAAACCCAAATATTTTGACGATGACAGGGTTCTGTTGGTGTAAATATAAAATTGGCATGTTCATACGTGGTAAGGGGCGTAAAGACTTCCACAATCCTTATGCTTTGAAGCGTACTTGTTTCGTTCAGTAACCGAAAGTGAATCGCATGTATCGGTTAATAGAACATATCCTCACAATTTCGAGTTTCGTGTTCGTGTGCGTTTTGAATTTTTTATCTCTGAAAAGGCAGAACGACACGATGTTGCTCTTCCTGAAAATGTTTAAAGTAATCTTGTGACCATCTACGAGTATTGAGTTTTAATTTGTCTTTTCAGACTCCAGCTGCACTGCCGATCTGTTCGGAATGCTTGGGCACGGAGACCAAAAATCGTCACGGCGTTCCAGAAAAGTTAAGCGCGTGTTCGGGGTGCGGTTCTTGCATACACCTCAGTTGCACCTCGACGGGACCAGATCTGGCCATTTTATTGGCCAAGGGAAATAAATGGTTTTGCGACGACTGCAGGACTTGCGATGTTTGCGGTAAGTGTCCGTCCGTTCTTGGTGAAAATGTTTCCGATACGAATGATAGCAGTACGACGCCGGTATTTCTGAAGTGATTCTATTGGCCACGGCAATCTGCAAATAGTGTGTTGCATTACGATTGGTTAAAAAATTGGCAAATGCTCGCTTGTAAAAGCCGTTTCAATTGACGTGGATCGGTATCTAACGAATTGTTTTATTAAAAATATGTACGCTAGTATCACATGTAGCATTTCCTTTTCAGGCAATCCAGACGTTTCGACTTGTCTGTTGTGTTGCTGCAGTTGCGACAGGAATTACCACATGGGTTGTTTAGATCCTCCTGCAGAACGCAAACCCAAGTGCCCTTGGCGTTGTCGTCACTGTCTCGGACATCACGACAACGTCAAAGCGAGAAAGTCGGAGTCTGGAAATAACGTCCGGAAAAGAATCGACAGAGTTCGTGAAAAGATCAAAAACCAAAAGTAAGTAGAATCGGCGACAGGGAACGAAGTTTTCGTGTTGGCAGTTGATGTCAGACGTTTTTTCGTTTTTTTCTTCTTTTTGTTGTAGGACCCCAAGAGAAGCGGGTGGTACACCAGCTTCGACGACGCCGTCGGTTAAATCGAGCGCCCGCAAAAGTCGAGTTCCACCGCCTAGTCTCAGCGAGAGCGAGTTCAGCGAACACGAGGGTACGCCATCCCCCAACACCTCTCATCACCATTCCATAGACACCCAACCCCTTCCTATTACAGACCGTCTTGAAACCTCTGATCGTATGTCTAAAGAGAAACAAAAATTCTTTAGATTGTCCGCCTTTAATGC
The DNA here is from genome assembly GCA_949768715.1 of Dascillus cervinus. Classification (NCBI taxonomy): domain Eukaryota; kingdom Metazoa; phylum Arthropoda; class Insecta; order Coleoptera; family Dascillidae; genus Dascillus; species Dascillus cervinus. The sequence continues at coordinate 29,444,356 of OX458323.1, forward strand.
TGATAAAAAACGTGAAAAGAAACATGTCGATAATAATTGTAGATCTGTAAATAGAGAAACGACCGGTGATAAAACTAATAGTGAGAAAGATAAAAAAGTTTTAAGTAAAAAAGAGCGCAGCGTTGACAAGAAAAAAGATACCTTGCCGCAAAGGGTCTCGTTGGCCAGGAGCACTAAAATTGCGAAAAACAAAGAGAGCTCGGAAAAAGTTGTCAGCGACACTGTTAAAAACTCGAGACCGAGCGATTCGTCCAAGATGAAGCTAGATAAAGCCAAAGTTTGCGTTGATAACAAACGACCGCCGTCCAAAACAAAAGTTGTCACGTCGAAGCGAGCCAAGAGCAAATTGAAATCCGACAGCGAATCTTCCGATAATTCCGAAGATGAGATACAGCCGAAAAAGAGTCGAAAGATAGTTTCGTCGAGCTCGTCAGAATGCTCAAGTAGCAGCGACGGCTCGACCACTTCGGATAGTAATTCTGACTCGTCCATGGAGGCTTCGGAATCGTCAGGAATTAATTGTGCGAATCTTAAGTTCTCCAGTACCATGTTTATGACTAACAATAAAAAAATCGAAACTTTCGGTAGCGTCGGCGGCATAAGGGATACGCATGATGACGTGTGGGGCTTCGCGGCGGCTGCTGCCGAAGGTAAAAGAAAAGAGTCGCACCAATCGGAGCCTACAAATTTTTCGAGCTTTATCAACGATAAATTAACGTTCGCTGACAATAAGAATAACAATAAGAGCTTCGTTCCACAAATTGGTGCTAAAACTAGTGATTTTACCACGAACGGTGTCGATAAAGGTAGGCCGGGATTCGGCCAACTGAAAGGCTTGTTCGACGGTTTGTCGCACCTGTTCGCGACACCGGCAAGAAACCGTTCGCGAAACGGCGGCGCGCCCAATTACAGCCTTGGCCGAAAGAAAGCGCACGATTCGGAAAAGACAGCCGAAAATGCGTGCGAAAAAATGAAATACGAGACGAGCGGCGAAGAGACCATCAAACCGGTCGAGTCGAATTTTCTCAAAGCCATGACTGAAAGATGTCTGAATCGTCCGATTGTAATTTCGAGGTCGAGTGAACCTAACCGTAAAGTCCCACGTCCCGGTATTTTCCTTCCTTCTGAAGAAGATACTGTACAAATGACCCCTTCTAACCTGGTTAAAACGGCCGTAAATTCAAAACGGCACGAGCTAGAGAGAAGGAAGTTACTTAAGAGCGAAGCTGGGTTGGGTACGGTGGGGTTCGCACATAAAGCAATGTTAGAGGATGTTCGTATGAAAAAACGCAATCTTATTGCCGAGGCTACACAGACAAACCATCCATTGTCGGTGCTGCCATTTTCCAACAATCAGACGGGTAAGATCGGACTCCAACCCATCTTACACACTAATTCCTCTCCGATCCACTTCTGCCTTTTCCCGATTAAAAGTCTGAAATATACGGGACTAGTAAGTTGCACGCGTCAAAATTCACACGCTTCATCATCCCATCTAACATTTTTGCATTGCATTGCATTTCAAACAAGTCGAACTAAATCGAGAATACCGGGATGTGTATGGAGATGTTACGGGGATTTTAATTAATCTGGGAATAAGTTATAATAATAATCAACATTGTTTAATATCATGAATTTATTAAAGCTTTTCCAAGTTACATCATACTGACCGGTTATAGTCTCTTTAGTACCGATAAGCAGATATGGTACGAATTAATAATGATCAGAAAATAATAAATAAATGAAGATAAAAAGGATAATATTTTAAATTAGCATAAAAATAACTGGTGGAGTTGTATGTATGTAAGGCGTTTCTTTCATAGAGTTCACTAAACGAGTTTTTTTTTTGCACATTCTGTAGAGATAATTTTGTATCGAAATAATTTTATCAACTTTAAAATTTTTTGTCGCTGATTATAAATTAATTCTTCGACAGTCAAGTTAGATTTTCCATGCGCTCAATTAACGCAAAGGTACCGTTTAAAATAACTAGCAGTCAAGCAAGTTGTGAAGTATTCCAGTTCCGTGTAAACCATTTCTAACACTGACAGCATGAACACAACGAACACGTGTAAGAATAAATGCAACATAATCTGACAGCCTTTTCGGGAATTCAGCTGTTGCCTTATGGGTTTAACCAATTATTAAATGATCGAAAATTTTTATTAAATTATTATTTTTTAAATTTATGTTGGCAGTAAAAGTGACATTGGCATTTTACATCTGACCGGTAAAGGTTATATTAATAATGTCAGCAAAACTATAAAATGCAGCGCGAGAAATAAAAGTCTATACGGTGTTAACTAATCTGTAAGACTTAAGCGATTCTGTCAAAATTGTGTAAATCGTATCATTAAGTACAATCGATGAACGTAAAAAGCACATTCGAAATATTTTATTGTGCATTAGACTTTTTAACTGTCAGCTTCAATTAGTATATTATTATACAAGTTTTATAAGACGATCTATTGTCGCACGAATAAGTTTGGGGTACGACGAGCGAAGCGAGGAGTGCTCCAATGTCATGAGTGCGACAATACGTCTTATAAACGCGTGTAATATACTATTTTTTCTACTTTGGCGCTCTCAGTTTCATGAAAATTTGAAAATTGTGCTTTCTAAATATTCTAGAGATTTTTAGGATTAGGTACTGCTTGGGTTGGTAATTTGTCATGTGTCATATGTCAACTAAAACTTCGAATTTAAAATCTCGAGTTTGATATTTTTGTGAAGAAGTCATGGAAGAATTAAGCTGCACACTTGGCTTGACCTTGACAGGAGCTCGGTAGAGATGCCCGACGCCGGCCAGCGTGCTATTACAGCAATACCAACGTAATTATTATCAAAAAAACACCAAAAGGCCGTGTCACAAAAAGTTCCTTTGTGACACTGCTTTCAGTTTCACAAAAACTCGCTTATGATACCAAAGTAGAAAAAGTTCTTTTTAGGGTTCCGTGCCTTGAAAGGAAAAAACGGAACTCTTATAAGATCACTTCGGTGTCCGTCCGTCTGTCACAGGGGTTTTTCTCGAAAACTAAGTAACGTAGAAACTTGAAATTTGGCGTAATGATAGATCTTGATGACGCGCACATATATCGTTCTTCATAACTAGATAAAAAATTATTTTTAGATTAATATGGTCAGTTTGGTACAAATACAAAAATAGTTTAAATTAACATATCGTGTGGGGTATCATTTGAAAGAGCTAACTGTAAGGATTCTAAAAATATTTTTTTTACGATTTTAAGTTCAATGGTCTTAATGATATAGCTAAAAATGTTCAAAAAATAACCCCCCCCCTTCTCCTAGGTTTCTAAAGTTAAAATTTTGATTTTAATAGTGTTAGTAGATATTAAGCCATAGATTACAGGAAAACTGCGTAGAATATCGACAATGTAATAGTTGCGAGAAAATTGTTGTTTTAGTACGGAACCCTAATTGTGCGGGCCTGACTCGCTCTTGACCGATTTTTTAAGTTTAGCTCTTGTCTAATTTAAAAATAGTATATTTCATAACGAGATTCGAAAATGGATGATATCGGCGAGTATGAACTTTTACAAACGAGGCGTTGCCGAGTGATTTAAGTACACAAGCACCACGATTCTCATTTTCGACCAAGTTATAAACTCTACTTTTTCTACGACACTAAAAATTTTATTAAAGAAAACGACGACATTTATGATAGATTTTAGTTTCGGATAGCGTTGACGGAAAATATTTAATTTGACAGGCGTATGTGATAACTTATCTGTAAAAAGGCACCTTTGATCCATACAAATTTGTGATTTTTGACATAATACAGTGTCAACCGACTGTAGCTTTACTCATCATTGCCAACATAAATTAATAAAGAATAAATTCATACACTTCTAAAGATTATCAATAATTATTTTCAATTCATAGTTCGTTGTCGGAGTTTGCTGCCTGTAATTTTGCAACAGTTGATGCTAATAAATCAGACGATTTGGAAACGAATAAAAAATAAATACACAGTGGAACATACTTTGGGTTCCCGATAATGTATTTTAAATGTAAAATTATCCAAATTTTGTATTAAGAAAGAAACAGACAAACCATTTTTTTTGTTTCAATTTCTCAGTATTCTCTTAAGGCACCAAGTAACTTTGCAAAATTTTGTTCCGATAGTTCAAATGCTACTACGAATAAAAAATGAGAAGATAGGCGGACAGTCGTTTCAATTCTTCGGTGCCACTTCATTTTTCTTGTAAGGTCATAAGAAATGATCACAACATAGTTGTAATTAAAAGTTGGTAGAGAGGAGACTAACGGACAGACCGATTGAGAATTTGTTTCTCCAGTAACCTAAATCACCCCTAAGGTCAGTTATCCAAAGTTTTGAAAATATGTAAGGAACAGCTAGATAGTTATTGATAACCGGTCATAGCATTTGTAATGATAAGCAATGCAGTTATAAATACCGATTATTAAAATAAACCGTAACGAGATACAGCTTGGTGGCGATCAGGGTTCATTTGCGTGTTTGAACGTGCGTCTTTAAGCCGCGAAGTATATTTCAGGCTGCTGTACATCCTTGTTTACCCGAAATACAATTAAGTCATATCATTTTGCGCTTGCGAGAATCCCGCATGCTTTGGTGTGGTAGAACCCATAAAAGCGAACCTGTGCACTCACACGTTTTGATACCTCATTCTTGTAACTCTTACACGTCGTGCATCTATTACTAATAGCAGCATTACTTGTTGGTTTTTGTTAGTTAAGAATGAGGACATTTTAACATTCTTGCTTGCACCTATTACACTGATAACTGATATTACTTGTCTGGTTGACTGGCAACAATAAGTACTTAATACGCTTATTATAATTATTGCAAAGAAAGTAGAATTACGTATACGATATGCTTTAATTTTTTGCTGGTGAAATTGCGTTTTTTACAGATTGAGATTTTTTCCAGAAGTACTTTGTAATTTCCTTCTCTTTGGCATCAAATAACAACACGATGTTTTAGAAAAACAAAAGACAAACAGTGAGCGTTAAAAGGTCGGACGACATACTAATGTTGCATGTTTAGCTTTGCTGTTAGGATGGTAACGGTATTTAATTTTTAATTAATAAAAGTGGTAAAGACGATGTAACTCTCCCCGTAATTGATTTATCGCTTTATCATCATCAGCTAAAAATTCCGAATTTTTCTTTGTTTGGAACGACATAATTAGACAGCCACGTGGTGCAATTATAAAATTAGAACTTAATGAACTTGTTCCAGGTGAAGCAGTAAAGCCGCAACTGCCTCCAGGTGTAACCCAAAAAGATGTAGATCTCTTTAAAGATACGCGAGAACGTGCAAATTTAGCAACGCCGGTTAATTTCCAACGGCTAAATGGAATCGAGGGGATGTACACGTCGCCGTCGCAGGCAATGGTGGCGCAGGCGAGGTGCCCCGCAGCCATCGAATTTGGAAAATACGAAATCGACACGTGGTATTCCAGTCCATTCCCTCAAGAATATGCTAGGTTACCAAAATTGTTTCTTTGTGAGTTTTGTTTGAAATATACCAAAAGCAAGGCTGTGTTGGAAAGACATCAGGACAAATGCACATGGAGACACCCGCCCGGGACCGAAATCTACAGATGCGAGGAACTGTCCGTGTTCGAAGTCGACGGGAATGTTAACAAGATCTACTGTCAAAATTTGTGTTTGCTGGCAAAACTGTTCCTCGACCACAAGACGTTATACTACGACGTCGAACCATTCTTATTTTACGTTTTAACTAAGAATGATAAAAAGGGCTGCCATTTGGTTGGATACTTTTCCAAGGAGAAGCACTGTCAACAGAAATACAATGTGTCTTGCATCATGACGATGCCCCAGTACCAGAGACAAGGTTTCGGACGATTTCTAATCGATTTCAGTAAGTTTTGTTCTGTTTTACCGTACCCGGAAGTTGTAGTCGCTCTAGTCAATTTTTTTAAACTCATTATTATTAGAGATGAGTTTTCGATTTTAAAAGGTATTTTAAGATGCAGGTGTGTTCTAATCTTCTTTTTTAAAAAATTTTGCTGTGGAAAGGTAAATTTTATTTAATTGCATTCTGGTTTGTGCAAACATATGAAATAAAAATAAATAGCTAGAACTTTCTCTGCAGTATCTAATGATGGTATAATTATTATACATGTTTAATTGAACTGATTATTGAGTCCATAAACTTCAGGTTGTTTACTAAAGTGGTTGTAAGCTTTGATTTATGCTCATCGAAATTTCAACAAGCTTCGCTCGTTAAACTTAACTGAATCTATAGGAGCCTGTGTTAGACTTATAGTGTCAACAATATTTAGGCCCCTTGGTAAAATAATTTTTAGGTATTATCCACGTTCATCACAATGCAATTAGTTCTAGATCACCGAGATTCAAATGCGGTTACCGAATCAAGTTTACCGGGCTACCGACAAATATAAACGCAGATATCAACCACAAAAAAGTTTACGCCTATCTGAATGATATAATTTTATACCTAACGTCATGTAAAGATTTTGTTACAATCTCAGATCGTTTGAAACTTTAAGACAATACAGTGCGACCTCGAGAATCCGAACTAATTAAAACCACGGTGGTCCGAATAAGTAAATAATTCGAATTACTGAAGCAGTACAGTTTTTTTTTTCGCACAGTCAGGTTGTTACTAGCTACTTACCATTGAACTTACCACACCGATGCGGTAAGTAATTTGCGACCCATATTATGCCCTCAAAATATTCTTGTCAAAAAAAAAATTACGTCAAAGTCTGTCTAAATTTCTTTATTTCATTTCGTATAAGCGATTGTGCGAAAAACGTTGTGGACTATACGGTTATTAAGTGCCATAATAGAATCTTGGAAGTTGAAAAATTCGACTACGTCTCGGTTTTTCAAACTCTTCATCGATTCTCTTATAATGCGCTTACTAACCTTATATCCCAATATACTATATTGAAAAGAGAAACATTTAATACAAAACAACTAGAAAATACTGCATTCGTAAAAATTATTTAAAACAGAACCATACTTATTAAATTTTATATTACTTTGTGAAGTACAGTCGAACTCCTCTATAGTGATGTTCGAAAAGCCATGAAAAAACATCACTATAGAGAAACTTCACTATATAGAATTCAAGTATAATTTTACAATTTTGGCAGTCACTTTAAAAACCAATTGATATTCAAAACAAAAAATTAAAATTTATTATATTTGAAAAAATATTTGTTTAAGTATATAGAAATACACACAGTTATTAATAAACAATACAAATTTTCATCTGAATACTTACATAACATGTACTTATTGATGAAAAAATCTGTCCAAAGTTGATTGCATAAGTAAGGATTTTGCAAGAAATTCTTTTAAGGATTTTTCAGGTTTTCTATTACCGAAAATTCCGTTCCTCGAGAATTTTGGTAAACCTTTCGTAAAGAATAATCACTATATAGAGGCTAACATCATAATATAGAGGTATTTTTATATGGAAAACGCTCAAAAATGCACGTTCCTGACAAAAACATCACTATAGAGAAAAAATCATTATAGAGGAGGTCATTATAGAGAAGTTCGACTGTACTTTGTAATATTGTTGTTTGCGTAATATTTTTTTGGTTGATTATAAAAGCCGTTTCTTTTAATCTTTGAACTACAAGAACATCATGTAGTGGGATATTAGTTTCTTCTGCCCATTTTATGCACACATTGAAACTTTTAACTGGTTCTTCCATCTTAACAGTCTGGTTTCTATTATTTAACACTGAACTTTCATTGTCACTGTCATGATGGTCGTCTGTAGCATCTATGTTTTCCAGTGGTAACAAATCTTCATCATTTTCAAGCTAGTTACATAGGTATTTCCACTTTTGTGAGATTTTGCTCAGTGAGCACATTGAACATATCTGAAACATCTGTTAAATATTTATGGACTATTCAATTCACAAAATCATTTTTAAAATATTATCCAATAAAATAGCAGATATTTACTTTCGTATCCTAACAACAGAAAATTCCAGCGAATATTTCATTAGTGAAAATATAACTGGATATTCCACTAGTGGTTGCAGTGAATATTTTAAAGTAACTTGATTATTATTTTTATTTAAGAAAATTATTACTTTGTTACAAAATTAACTGAACAATTTGAAAAATGAACATTGTTGCAATTCTGAAAAATTCCTTCTTTGAACGAATGTTCAACATCACAAATTTTACCCTCCCTGCTGTTGGGCAATTCAGTCGCCACCGTTGTCGACGTAGTAGTTCTCATTTTTTCAACAATTGTCCTGTGATGTTCGTTGTCCATTTGTAAATAAGACTTGATAGAATACAGCTTCACTAAATGGGTTAATCTCAATATTCCACTTATTGAAATACATTTCTTGCACCATTTTCGCAGTACTGTTCCATAAATGCTTGACCACACCTTCCTTATATTCCGACCCATCTCTCTTCCTCATATTAACGGCCCAACTCTTCAGAATAATATTTAACTCTGCAGATGTGACAGATGGTGTCAAAGAGTAGTCTTTTTCTTCCAAAAACTGAGAGAACTGACGCCATACCGACTCTCGTGACTTCCGTTTATTTTCCGGCACGTTTCTTCCAATATCTACATTGATTTCTGCATCAGATCTCTCTCCAAATCTTTTGCACACACTTTCCATTACTGTCAGAAAATATTCAAATAACAACTTTTTTTACCGGTTGCTATGGAAATGACATCATGTGTAACTCAAATTTTCGAACTAGATTTTGAAATATTTCATTTTAATCATTGATTTGGTGAATTGAATAGTCTGTTGAATACAATTCGTTGTCAAAGATTGTACAATATTTTTATTCATGGTCATTATACGCTTCCGAACACCATTCGTGCTGCGCACTCATGGTGTTCATAAAGCGAATGACCATTCATAAAAATATTCGACAATCTTTGACTACTCGTTGTATTATAACTGACTATTTCCCTCATGCACATAAAAAGTCCCAGTCGCCATGGTTTTCCTCAGTTTTATAGCGATTAAAATTTGATGTTTCAAACGTGTCAAAATTTACCCGATTAAATTTTGATGTCTCAAATGTGTCAAAATTTACCCGATTAAATTTTGACGTTTAATCGCTTCTGAATTTTTTTTTGCAATCATCGAAGATTCTTCGACAAGCAAATAAATAATTTGTTTAAAATCTATTTATTCAGATTAATAATCAGGAAATAATCATGCCGAATACCCCGCGTGCATCAAAATAGCCGATTAAATTTTGACGTTTCTGTCAAAATGTTTTGCCTAGAAATATTTCTCGTAAATTTTCCACCCAAAATCCCTCGTGCTGCGCACTCGAGATTTTGTTACGTGGCAAATTTGCTCGACATATTTCTAGGCAAAACATTTTGACAGAAACGTCAAAATTTAATCGGCTATTTTGATGCACTTGTGATATTACTGTTGATTAATAAAAAAATACTAAACCAAAAATTTCGCGCTTAGTAAATATACGTTATTTACCTGCCATCTGTTCAGTCAAGGAAAACAGATTGCGCCGCAATTGACTCAGGAATTAGATCTTCAGCATCATTTTCAGTGTCTGGGTCATTATTTGCCACTTGATCCATAATTTTGTGCCAGCACTTCTACAAGATTCCGGGCAGATTTCCCCCCAAGCATTGCATAGTAGACATACAGCACACTTCTAGTTAATGGTTTTTAATAACTTAACAACATTCTCTTCGTTATTAGATAAAATATGGGCTAACAAACTTTTCCGGTAAAATAATTTTGTCAGTCTGATGGCATTTTGATCCATAGGTTGCAAACGTGCTGTACAATTTGGTGGAAGAAATAATGTTGTGAATTGTCCATCCTCACTAATCAGCTCTTCTATAGTTCCATGGACTCGAGGCGTTATCGACGATTAACAGGGCTCCTTTAGGAAAATTGAGACGTCTAAAGACGCAGGTGTCCGGGTTATCGAGTATTATCAAATCGGGACTATAAAGTACACAATGTAATTGAAATGCTTAGCGGATTATTGAAGAATCCAGTATATTGAACGTTCGGATTATCGAGGTCGCACTGTACATATCTTGTGGCAATTGACAAAAGAAAAAGATGATCTTCAGACTACAAAAAAAATCATGAGACCCGTTTACCGCAATATTTAATTTTAAAATCCTACACTTTAGGTTTTACAATTGAATTCCTTTAACGCAATAACCGGTCAAATCAAATTCTAAATGTTGAAAAACGCTAAAATCTCTTCAGATTGTAAAACGTTTGTAGGATTGTAGGATTAAACCAATATTATCTCTTATTTTTTGAGAAAATAATTAAAGAAAATCTTGGCTTAATCTAAAAGCGTATGACAATTTAACAATTTGACTTGACCGGTCTTCAATTACACTTGTGTTTAAGCTGGGGTTTACATTCAATTCTATACAACCAATTCAGCGATCCATTGGATTGCAACTGGAATGATGTAACCAACGTTTTCATTTCAGTACATTGCCGTCATTCTAGCAAATAATCGAAACTACATTTTTAATCAAGTATTTTCCCCCATCAAGAACACAACATTAAATCGTTTAATTCGTGTTTTTCCTTCATTTCTTCATCAACTATATCAATAACTTCCCGTCTATTGCCACTACAATCTATACGACTTTCAACGCTCAAAAAATAACTGAGACATTTCCGACATCGCCCGATTTGCAGTCACACCACTGCAATGTAATCGCTTAATCCAGCAACTATACTAAGTGAACCGCACAATTACGGTTCCGTACGAAAACAACAATTTTCCCGCAACTATTACATTGTCGATATTCTACGCAGTTTTCCTGTAATAAATATATGGCTTAATATCTACTAACACTATTAAAATCAAAATTTCAAGTTTCTACGTTACTTAGTTTTGGAGAAAAACCCCTGTGACAGACGGACGGACACCAAAGTGATTTTATAAGGGTTCCATTTTTTCCTTTTAAGGTACGGAACCCTAAAAACAACTCGGTTGGTCGAGTTAATTGAAGCTTGTTCAGATCTAAAAATGGGTATAAATAAGTGTATCATTACTATGCATGGCTAAAGTTATAAATGACTGTCATACTATTTAATTATAATATTCATAAGTACCATATACTAAATTTGTCAGCTTCTAAATTTAACCAATTAATTAGTATTATTACAACTATTATATCCAGTTGTTAAGGCCGTTGATGGCACCAAAGCACGTTTCAAACAATATGCATTATGTATAGCGGCGTCCAGACTTATCGGAAACAATGCTATTAACAAAGTTATTTAACATGTTATCAAAATTTCGACGAAGAGCAACAAGTTATTTTTACCTTAATACTGCCATCCTTTTAGTGCATCTCACAACAGCTTTACTAGTTTAACAATAAGTTCACTTTTGTAAATATTTCTAATCACATTTGAACGATCAGAATTATAGGTTTCCTTATGACAACCTTTTTTATCATCCTTTATGAACGGCGAATCGAAGTGTTCGTTAAATATTATATTAATATTATTTTTATATAAAAATGATATTATTCGACTGGCAAATTTTACTGGTCTTATAAACTAAGAACGATAAACCGTCCCTAATTAGACTAGGAGAAGGTCAAAAATATTTGATTGTGACTGTTAATTCCTTTATTATTATTTTATTAAATACGTCCGAAGATACCAATTAACACAAACAAACAAATTAACAAATTAAACATTTTAACTCTTTAAGAACGGAATTTATTTTCGGTTACAGATCCCATGGGACGGAATTTATTTTGATGTAGTTAGGCGTATGTCGCGAATGTGCGCGGCATTCGGGAAAATGCTTCTTTTCTAGTGTGACGTGTATGGACGACATACCTCCTTAAAGGGTTAAAAAACAAACACAAACTCAACATTATAAAAGGCTGAAATTTAAGATAATTGAAAATCAACAGAACAGAAAATTTTAAAATTGTCATTATTTAAGCAGGTCAGTGTCCCCAGCAACCACAATTGTCGTGCAAATCGTCCCTATAGCGAAGGGCTCCAGCTTTGAATATCGCAAATTTTCTAATTCTTTTGTGCTGTGACAAATTTTATGATGGTTATAAATTTCTTATTTTAAAATCTTTTAACTGCGCCTGTAGGAACTACATATTTGGAAATCGTTTTACATATTTTATGTCCCACTTCGTTGATTAAAAATTCAAAACCGGCGCTTGACATTCTGGCAAAATTTTTAAAATTTCCGTCAAACCGCAATTCACCATTAATTGCAAACGGAACAACGTCGTCGGCTTTTAAATCGTTGATCATGTCACTGCCACTGTACCGTTTTCGAGACCTTAACAATGGGCGAATCAAAAATCTTTTCTTTTCCTTCTTCTGCGCACCACTTAAAATTACATACGCTGCACCCGCGAGCAGAAAGTCTTCCTGATTTGCCATTGCTAGAGTTTGGCTAAAGATATTCTGCATTTATGACTTTAAACCGCAATCAACTTTTACTGATGATAATGAGGGTTCACTGCAGGGTGCCACAAATCTGGTTGCTTCAAAAATATTTTTGTAGATACTTCAGAACCGTACTTAAATATTTCAACTTTAGTTAAGTTCGGAATCAAATACAAGTCATAGAATTCATCAAGTATCTAAGTTAATCAATAACCCCACATACCTACCTAATTATTAGAAGAGGTTTAAGGTTTACTCATATTTATATCTAAGCATCAAGAAATTTATAAAAATTTACCAAATACAGCCCTGACCACTTCTGCCCATGTTGATTATTACGGCTTACCTACTTTTATGGCCGGATCACTTATAGTATTGTAAAAGGCACAGTCATAAACGCAGAATATCTTTAGCCAAACTCTACTTTGACTAACTTTTTTTTGTATCAACCGATGATGCAAAATACAGTTCTCCCAGAAGCTTCATGGTTTAAGTACTTTATTACCGAACATAAACAAATGCATTCGGACCTACTTACCTGCGACAGTTGTATTCCAGATGTTTAAAATATCGTTTGATGTTTACCGACAACTGTCCGGTAACAAAAATTTGTTGAAAAAGTATATAAATTAGTGCTTTCGCCGAATTCTCGAAAATATTCTGAATAACTTTCTTTCCGTCTTTCTTGGGTCAACGAGGAATCCTATACACGCCAAAAAGTTTCCAGTGTTTCAGGAAAACAAGTTTTCAATAACTTATTACTAAGTCTGGACGGGCCTTAATACTTGCATACTGCATTTGAATAATTTTAGTGTATTACTGTTAGAATTAGGGCACAAGCAACTAGATGTTTCAGTAATGTAATTGTTAAAACTGACCTACATTTACCAAAATAAATCATGTCTGGACAGTTTAATAAAATTCTGAAATACTGAGTTAAAAACATTTTGATAAATTATTGCATGATATTTCTTGACCACAAAATTGTGGCCCTGCACAAATATTGTAAAAATAGTTGTAAGCGGTTCAGGGACCTCAAATACTATTTCTGTTGACACCTAAAGAAAATATTGTTTTACATTCTACTTCCGTAGTAGGGAGAAAATTTCAAATTTTTGCCTTAAACTATTTTATTGTTTATTTACTCTTTCAAATCATTATGACTTACATGCAAAATTATTATGGGTTAAGTAAGAAAAATCGCCCAAAAAAATTATTGCGTGTTATTTACGTTCTTACATTGTTGCAGGTTATTTGCTCTCGAAACAAGAGGGACAACCTGGAACCCCAGAAAAGCCGTTGTCGGATCTGGGAAGAGTATCTTATCACGCCTACTGGGTGTCCGTTGTGCTTGAGTATCTCCACAAACATCGCACCGACATTCTGAAACTCACCGACATCAGCAAAGATACCGGAATGTATTGTCACGATGTCGCTACTGCACTTCAAATCCTCAACTTTGTCAGGTATGTGCCGTCTGTAAACGGCCCACAGTCCGCGCTGTGTGTAGACTGGAAAAAAGTAGACGTGCATGCAGAAAAAGTCTCCAAATCGAAAACCAGAATCTACATAGATCCGGAATGTTTGCGGTGGATGCCGCTACTTACTCCCACCGTTAATCCCTTCCGCGAAGATAAATCTGACATTGAGAAAGACTCTGGAGGTTTAGAAACAGCGGATATCATCGTTCCCGTCCCGGAAAAAATAATAATAGAAACGCAACAGGGCGTCAAAGTGAAAAAGGGAAGGAAGAGAAAGACGTCCGTCTCTCACAAGGCGTCGAAATTGGTTAAAAATAACAGTAAGATAAATGCGCTCGAAAACGGCAACACCACCACCGAGGAACAGGAGGTCGAAGTTACGTCGTCGGGCCGCAGGCGTACGCGTCCCAGCAAATTTAACGAAACTACTTATGCCGATATCAAACATAAGCACACGGAAACACCGAAAAGGAAGCACGAATCGGTCAACATCGACAAAGATCATGAAATTGAGAAAAAGAAGATCAAAACAGAGCCTAATGTTCCGACCAAAGCTGTCGCTGTCAAGAGTGAAGCGACTTTGAATGATCATACTAACACGAAATCCAAGCGAGTCACCAGAAACAAAGCCGAATCGAGCGACGAAGTGGTGGCTAATTTACGACCGCGACGAGCGCTAGTGAAAGCCAAAGAGAACTCAGAAGAACGGTGGTCGCAGCGGCGCGCCAAACGTCTGCAATCAGACACAGTGAAAGATGATAAAAACGGCGAAACAGTAAAAGAGATTCAAATTTCGGGAGTGAAAGCTGAAACCTCTGATACGAGCGAAGCGACGGCAGTTGTCGCCACCGCATCATCACACGTGAAAAGCAGAAATTCAAAGGGTGGCAACAAGAAGAAGCGCGGTTGGACAAAGGGACGCGCAAAACGCAACATATCCGACAGCAAAAAGCAACTTACGTTGCCGGATCTAATAAAGAACAAGTTGAACCATGAGAGTGAAAGTGAATCTTTCGCGTCGGAAAGAACCGACGATGAAAATGTTATGGATCAGAACGACAACGTTTCTAATTCAAATCACGACAATGATGCGACTGAAAGCAAAGTCAAAATGGATGTTAAGGTTGAAGCTGGAGAGGTGGACAAGAAACCGCCCAGGAAACGTAGTAGTAAATTGTCAAGCGAAGAAGATTCTTCGGCGGAGGCGGATGATGAAATGGAGAATGACGAGCGTGACGACAAGATCTCCAATAAAGATAGATCATCCAACTCGACAGCACCCAAATACGCACTTAATAAAACAAAACAGAAAACTCAGGAAAAATCAGAAGTTGTTCCTGTCGTGGCCGAAGGTAAGTTATCCACAGCAGAAAGTGCAACAATTGAAAGTTCAAAAATTGAGTCGATTAAGAGTGCAGATGCGTCAACTCATCGATCCGCAAAACCAAATAAAGATAGTGTTACAACCAACGTAGTAAAAAGTAAATGTGATGAACGAACAAAAGTTCATTTAGAGAAACAATCAACTGTTGATAAAACGTCCGCTGATTATTCTAGCACGTCTGAATCGGAGACCGAAATTGACGGCCAAAAAATTAAAGTGATATCTCGCAAAGAGGTGCTGGAAATAGCCAAACAGAATCCATCTTTAAATATCCCGGTTAAACCGGATGATAAGGCACCACCAGAGAAAGTTAAAGAAGAAGCAAAAGGTGAAAAGAAAAGTGCAGTTCCAGCAACCTTACCGAAAGTTGAAGAAGTTGCCGAAAAACCTGCTGAAAAGAAACAGAAAATTGAAAGTGATAAGAAGTCACAAGAAGGTAACATTACCAAACAGGAAAATGAGACGAACACGCCACAAAAAACTGACATTTCTAAAGATAACAATAAACCTGAAGATGTCGTTCAAGAGAAGCTATCTAATGTTCCGAAATCTGAAGATAAATGTGCCGCACCAGTGCAACATGCCCCTGTTGTGAATAAAGATGTTAAACAAAAATTGGAAAGTGAAAAACTAAATGAAGATAAAAGCAATAAATTGTCAAAACCAGAAACGATGCCCATCGTCGAAAAGAAATCAACCAACGATGTTAAAACAACCGAGCCGAAACAGATTGTACATAAATTGCCGCACGAGTTAAAAGAGTCTATAAAACCAAAAGAAGAGCCAAAAATACAGCCAAAACAGGAATCTCCAAAAATGGAGACTAAACATAAACAAGAAAAATATGAATTACCCGACATGCGATATCAGAAACCAGAAGAGAAATTTTTCGACACCAAGCCAAAAGTCACGCACATGGATAATGAGAATCTTCTTCCTAAAACTGATTTCTCGATGACACCACCTAATTATCACGTAACTCAGGCACAATACAATCAGTGGCAATGGGAGAGGCTGGCTTGGGAAAAGGGGATTTATTTCGATCCCACGAAAAGAGAGTATCAGTATCCAATGCCTTTGCATATTCCCCCACTGGACGTTTTACCGAAACAGCACACTGAAAAGGAGAAATCGGCGTTGAAAGCACACCGACACGAAAGCAAGCATTCGCAACAGAACAGCCTTAAAAATAAAGATGCTAGAAGTGGCGAAAATAGAGATAAAACGTCTCCCAAAAAAGAAGAAAAGTCGGTCGATAAAAACAGTTACAAAGGGAGGAATGATTCGTCTGAGATGCAGAATCGACACGATCACCACATGATGAATTCTAAACAAAATGAACAACACCGAAATAACTCTTGTGCTAATACTATACATACTCAGGTGTCTAATAAACAGTGTAGCAATGTGAATAATTCTTGTAGTAATAACTCGCAATCCAATGATAAAATAGTGCCTAAAACAAAAACTGAAATTGTCGTCGATAACAGCAGTGATAACGCGACGCCTAAAATTGATCACGTTGACGTGATCCACCAACCGCACACACCTCTCACGACTTCTCTGAAACATACTCCAACCACACCTTCGGCTCCTGAAATACAGTCTATGGGTGTTTATACTCCGGATTCTACTACAAATTCAGTGCACAGTTTACAGTATGGACAGTGCGATATTGATGTGAGCCAGTTGGGATTGGAGTCCCCGACGTCGATATCGAGCGACATGGCTTCACAAAATTCCGTTGAAAATGTACGTCCACCTTCTGTTGTACCTACGCACAACCAGCCACAAACCAATTATGATTGCTCGGTGCAGCACATGCAAACCAATTTGTCTAATCAGGTTCAGCAGAACATTACAATTCCCGCATCGAGCCCGCAAGCGAATATGAATCCCGTTCCACTACCACCGGTTAGTCAGCAGCAAACAACTTCAAATAAACGACAAATGCAACAGCACAGGTCTAAATCGAGTGCGCAATCGAACAAACAACACGTACGCTCGACACCTCCTCAACATGCTGTGCAACAAGCACGTCAAAGAGCTACGCCACCGAGTGCGCCTCATCCACATCAGCACATGCAAGTCAGCCCGAGTCAACATCAACTGCAACAAAGTATGCAGCAGCAGCAGCAACAACAACAGTTGCAACAGGCGCTTCAACATCAAGTAGCCGTGCATCAAGGGTACGGCCATCATCATCAATTAGGGGCCACTGGTATGCATCAGCATCCTCACCACGCACATCATCATTCGGTTATAAGCCAGGGCAATTATATACCGGTGCCTCAGATGACTGTGAGCTCGCAAGGGTTTTCAGCTCAAGGCGGAAGCACTTACGTAAGCGTTCCTGCAATGACCACTGTGATACAGCACCGTATGAGTGCACAACAAGGTGGCGTCGGTGGGTTAGGTGGCTTGGGTTCTAATTTACCGACACATCAGAAACTTGGTCCTTCGCCGGCCTGCGCTGTTACGTCAGGCGCAAATTTCTACATTCAGGCTAATCCTCACCCACACGCGCACACTCCAGGTCCTATTCCGACTCCGACTCCAACTCCCGTGCCGCAGGGTAATCCCAACCAAAATCCCAACAATTCTAGCTGCAGCTTGGCCAAATTGCAACAGTTAACTAACGGTTTGGAGATGATTCCTCCGTCTTGTAACACTATGACCCCACCGCCTTCGGCCATGACTTTGACACCCCCACCGACACACCATCCTCACGCTAACATGACACCTCCTCCGACTCACCAAATGATACAGAATCAGACGGTTCGCAATATGGCTACGCCGCCATCCTCGATTCCTGCCAATATCCAATCGCAAATGTTGGGTTACCACAAATATTACCAGACTAACATGAACGTGAATCAGTTGAGCGGCGCCGTTACGCCTCCCATCGGGCAAAATTTGGGTAGATCGGGGAGAAACTCGGCCAACGTCGCCGTCCAACATATGCAGTCTTCATCGAGCAGAGTTAGTCCCAATGTGACTTTGAATCCGAATTTGATGGCCCAATACAATACTTTGAACGGGTATCGCGTGGCCGCCCAGCAGCCCCCAGGTGCTGTGACCGGTTACATAACAAACGCCTCGGCCGGGTTCATCAATAACGCCGGGCAAATTCCCATGCAGATGGGGGTTATGAACATGGCCCAAACTCAGTATCAGGACCCGGCCGCGTTACAACGTGCTCAGCAAAATACAATGTACACAACGTACGGTTACATAAACGGCAGTTTGATGCAGCCCCTTAACGGGACAATGAGACGTTAATTTAATAAATTATTTATTCCGTAGTGATAGTAAAAATGAAGTAATATAAGTAATAATATTTTCTCGTAGTTAGGAATGTTTTCGTTTGTTTGTTTTAATTTTATTGTGTTAAGGGCCTTGCAGTTGATAGCTTATATTTGTATGTAAAGTAAGGTATTTTTCATACAGGCTGTGTTGGCTTAAATTAATTATTTTTAATGATCTGAAAGTATTGTTAAGTTATTGTATAATAATGAAAACACAAGATGATTTCATGTGTGTGTAAAGAGATGTAACATACTTAGAGTAATAAAAATAAAAAGTTTATTGAAAGCCAATATTCGAGTGGATTTATAATTTTTTTTTTTTTTTTAATTTATTTTGTGCAACGTTTGGTGCGGTGCGTATTACGTCCGAACCTGTAAAACAGTGTATATGTTTTATATGTATGACTTAAAACAGTTTTTGTTTGCGTTAAATTTTACGTTATATGATAACACTTGTTATTTTGTGTAATTTGCAAAAACTGAAGATATGCAATAGTAGTTGTATGCTGTAAATGTGAATAAATCTAACGATAATCAAAACTTGTATAGATTGTTTGATGTTTTTTATCACTTTAATTCTACTTAAGTTTGTATAGCACTGTGATTAGATTTGTTAGCCTCATTTAAATAATAACAAAAATATGTTTCTTTTGCATGTAAAATTTATAAATATTTCGTTTGTATAACAATTGATATTAAAGGAAGAATGTTAGTTTTTAATTATTATTTTTTTCATTAAATTCGTTACACCCTGTTGCACTTTTAATTTGAATTTGACGCACCAACTGGCCTCCAGCCAGGAAATGATATGTAGATCACATGTTTACATTAAAACAGCCTAGCACTATCAAACCGTACGATGCCATTCTATTCTGAAAAATCGATCGAAGTTGTTTGAATTTGCAAGAAGCTGGTCGTCTGTTCGAGGTAAATTTCCGAACAAAGGTTTTTCACATGTAATGAGTGATTTTAACTTTAATGCGGGTCGTAGTGAAGCTGACGCTTGAATGCATTATTACGAGTGGAAAGAATGTAAATAAATGATATTTTAAAGAAAATGTGAACCAGTTTCAATTGCAGATCATGAATGAATACGTTTAGGAATTTATAGAAGTGATTTTAAAATTAGTTTCGCATATTTT
This sequence comes from Dascillus cervinus, assembly GCA_949768715.1. Taxonomy (NCBI): domain Eukaryota; kingdom Metazoa; phylum Arthropoda; class Insecta; order Coleoptera; family Dascillidae; genus Dascillus; species Dascillus cervinus. The sequence continues at coordinate 29,464,114 of OX458323.1, forward strand.
GATGGCCAGCCAAATGCTGTAACGAATTTAACAAAAGTTTTTTTGTCATTGTACTTTTTTAACGTTTTTTTAAATTCTGCCGAGCATTGCTCATTAAATTTTACCATCCCCCTTATGCTTGCATGATTTAATCTAAATTCATTAACTATTTTTAAAAATTCGAATGAACTGACTATTAAATATAAATACACGAATACCCCGGTTTACGTTGATTCGCTATAACGCTTTTTTAAAATCAACTATCGTGCAGGTGCTCCTGTGCGGTAATTTTCTTCAGTCGCTCTTGCGCTCTTATTGCAATTTCATTTAATGTTTTTTAAAATATTTTTACGTAATACAAAATTAAAACAGTATTTCACTGTTAAATACTGTTTTCAACCTTATGGTATTTGTATTTCTTTTTTATTTAAAATACTTCATGTGACAATTTAAAAAACGTAATTGACCCCGTTTTACGATTGATTCGCTTAACGTCTTTTTTTGCCACGCATTAATTGCGTAAACCGGTGTATTACTGTACAGTGAACAGTCCAGTCAAAATATCACTCATAAGGGGGCATAGATGCAAAAGGTCGGGTAGTTCTGATTTTTTGGTAAGATGTATGTATAGAGGGAATATTAAAAAGGCAAAGTTTTGACCTTGTTCTAGTTTCTCGAATTTTTTGCATGCGGGGTCCCATGCTAGCGTACTTTGGTCATTATTTAATCCGTAGAGGTGACGTTAACCCCAGATCTAAACACATACTTAAACGTAAAATTTTCCGCGTTTTTCGATTCTGGCACCAAAAATAGGGGTTCCCATTTAAAAAAAGAAAACTGACCTCTAAATGACCTTGAAAATGAGGTTGAAGGTCAAATCCAAGGTCATCTTTGGATTTCTCGTTGAAAATTACTTAGGGTATGAACTTTGGTTACTTCTTTTTTCACTAATACCCCGAGATTTCTAGGGGTTTTCATACTTTTTGCCCACCTTGTATAAAACCTCAAAAGATAAGAATAATGTTTCCAAGTAATAATCATGAATTTAAATTGTTGTGAAGTTATCAGTAAATATGACAAGTTGCGGTAATGCTACGAATTAAGCAATTAATCCTTAAAACATTTTCCCTTTGTGCAACTAGTAGGTACATTAATACATATTTACATTAAAAAAACGATAAATGTCGCACAATCTCCGTTAAATTATGAAAATATCTAACCACGATACTTACTTATTATAATAAGTGGTATTTCAATCTCTCAACATTATCTCAGTTATTTCTTTAATGAATTGTTTTGCTCCTTGATTGATTATAAACTGACGATTAATAGAATTAATTCGTAATAGGTGCATACCTCGATGATTTATAAAGAAAAAGGTGGAATATGAAATTAATCGCGTACAAGGTAACGCTCATTTCAATAAGCCGCCTTTTTATAAGTAAATATTGAAATTGAAATACTTTCTTCTAATAAATAATGAATAATAATTATACGTTTTGCGATGTTTAGTAATCTGCGATTTGAGGCTCTTGCACTAGGACGCTTGGAAACAGTGACGCACTTATTATTATGCGGAAAATGTTCAGACCCTACATATAATTTTATATTCATAAAGTAAATACCAAATATTTTGAGAATTTTTATTTTTTTCTAAAAATAATATTTATGCGACCATGATTAGACGTTGAAATGATAGTGCAAAATTTTAATTTAGGTAAGGTTGTTTAATTTTAGTGAAACAATGATCTTGTAATCTGATACTTGAGCTTTCAAGTAAAGCCGAAAAAATCCACTTTCGGAAAAAAAATGAGTTAGACATCGTTTCTGTATACAACCTGTACTCTGACCCCGCTTATAATGAACTTCTGGGTATAGTGAACGCTACTTCAAGTAAGTGCCAAATATTTTTTTAACAAAAACTACCTATTACTCAGGCGGATTTATTCGGTTTTGGTTAAAAACCCGTCACTTGTCCATTTCTGTTTCTTCTATACCTTTTAGTCTATCTGTGATGCTATGGGCATTAAGGTATCGGACAATACTGACACCATATCCTGATGGTATTTCTTTTTTAGTACAGGTTTATTGGTAGGTACGCTGTCAGTCAATTTAAAACGAACTCGGGTGCTAGTTTTTAGCAAAATTATTATTAACGATTTTAGGATGTAAAATTATAAATAGACACGACATTTTAAATAAGCAAAATACATCATAACATCTGGCGCGTCAAGTTCGTTTTAATTGACTCACAGTAGTAGTTCTTGATAAAAAAATTGCTTGTTACGGAAAGTCTTTAACCATGGTTAAACTACTAATAAAGCATACAGGGTGTACGAAAATTAAAAAATATGAAATCGATCTCAAGTAAAATATCAGTATATTTTATTTTGCCGAAAAATGGTATTTAACAAAGTTGGATAAGAATAAGTTGGACAAATCGATTTCTACTAAAAATGACATTTTGTTCAACATGTATACCTTCTATTAGTACACACTTTTCTACTCTTTTGTATATCTTAATTGATGCTGGGAATAGCATCCATAAATTTGTTTTAACAATGCAGGCCTCCTTGAAATTCGTTAAATTTTTTTGCTTGAAGTAGCCCCATATTGACCCAGATAGCAAACATTGCTTGAAACAAGCTGGAATTAAACTTGCCATGACAACGATGGCAGCTTACTTCCAGCTTGAACTGAAAGCTGTCAAGCTTATACCCAACTTGAATCAAGCATGCTACTTTACAAGTGACAAGCTTAAAGTATACTTGCTTTGCAAGCTTATAATAAGCTTGTCTTACTAATCAGCAAACTTACAGAAAGGTTGAATTAAGCTTGTTTGTCCAGCTTGTTTTAACTTTCATTTTTTTTAAGCTTGCATTAAGCTTAACCTACCTTATCCGCATAAAGCTTGATAGACAAGCGAAAATCGAATCAAAATACAGCTTGCTGTAAGCTTACGTGCTATCTGGGTGAGAAGCAGTTTAACTCCACTTGTAACCCTGTTCAGTTTAGTCAAAATAAACCACTCCAAATTTCTGAATAAAAATTTTGATTCAGATTTTCATCCAAAAAATAAGAACCAATTATTCTATGACGCAATATGCCACTCCAAATTTTTTTACTGTTAATGGCTAGTTCCGTTCCTACTATTTTGTGAAGAAACCACCTCTTTAGTTGTAAAAGTTGTTTGTAATAACATTTTTCACAGAAAGAGAAAAAGCGTACTTTGCTTGAGGTTGATTTCCTGTTGTCCAATTTTTAGAAATTTACTATTGTTTGCGACTTCCCATGACAAACATAACTTTTTATCAAAGGCCTATTTCTTGTCAAGTTAAAAGTAAGAAAGTTTCCAAGCGGCGGCAAATTTTTGGGGACACACTATAGCCCAGAGAAGAAACGAAACAGACACGTGTCTAAAACCTACTGAGAGGAATTTATTATTACTGTTAATAAGTACAATGTAATCAAAATTAAATGAAGGTTCATCTTTCGGCTATGGTCGCATTGTTATCAGTAATGTATAATCAATAAACGGATGCGAACCTGATTTTATATCAGTTGATCATGCAACAAAATAATGGCACGAATCGTATTTTTCAACTGCCATAATTTATATAAAATCAGCTTATTACCCTTTTCTGTAACCAAACATGCACCTTTATGTCATTTAAAATGTTGTAATAATACTAATTTTTGATATACCGTTAGTTTTTAATTTGTCGTCCAATCACAAATAACTACATCCTGATTATACAAGGTGTGAACGAAATAAGTACATTAATTTTTACCAGTAGTAGAACTCGTCGAGATAAGCCCTTATTTATGTACCATTTTTTCGAAATCGCATTTTTTTAAATCATCCCCCCCCCACAAATTGACGAGCCTTCTATGAAATGCTCCAACAAAGAAAAATAATGACTTTTTATTATTGAAAATTAATTTGTCACTTCTGTCAAGTGAAATCTGACAAAATGTCTAGATTTACCAATAACGAATTTACTGATATTGTGTGGTGAGAGCCAAGGGAATGCAGCCTTAGCTCGAAGAATTTACATGGACCAATTTCCGAACCGTCGTCGTCCGAATGTTCGCACATTTGTAAATGCGGTGCAGCATCTTCGAGATCACGGATCTTTTCAGCCTGCAGCTTACGATCGTGGTCGGCAGTGTCCAGCTCAAGTTGCAAACATTGAGGAGGCTGTTCTGAACAGTGTCGAGGTTCGACCTGGGCTCAGCACAAGAAGGCTAGCACTGCAACATGGAGTATCGCACGCTACAATTTGGAAAATACTAAAAGAACAGCAATTGTATCCTTATCATGTTTGAAAAGTGCAGTTCTTACAACCACAAGATTTACCTCGCAGATTGCAATTTTGCGAATGACTCCTAAGCAAAATAAACAGACAGCAAAATTTTTTATCTTTTGTGTTAGTTAGCAACTGATGAGGCTGGATTCACACGAGAAGGAATTTTTAATAGTCACAATACTCACATCTGTTAGGGAAAATCACTTTCAACATCAATTTACAATCAATGTCTGGGCTGGAATTATAAACGGACACCGCGTTTAAACGGAGAAAGATATTTAAATTTTTTAAATAACAGTTTGAACGAGTTACCTACCCGAAGAAGTACCTTTAGAAATTCGCGCAAACATGTGGTATCTGCATGATGGTGCTCCCTTTAATTATGCACGTGATTGGCTGAACGACAATTTTCCTGCTCGTTGGATAGGACGAAGTGGTCCTGTAGCCTAGTCTGGCGTACCCGATCGCCGGACTTGAACCCTTGCGACTTCTTTTTGTGGGGGTACATGAAGGATTTAATATACTCTGTACCAATTAATACCATCGAAATGTTGCAAGAGCGGGTGGAACTTGCTGCTGCAATGATTCGTAACAACAGAGCCATGTTACAAAAGGTATTAGAAGAATCACTTCGTCGGCGTCTTCAAGCATGTGTACAAAACAACGGTGGACACTTTGAACAATTTTTATGATAGTTCTTTATTATCGTTAGTGCAATTCTCGTGTCAATGTTTAAAAATAAATTTAAAATAAACTTTGTTTGGTGTTTATTGGTTTATTGTTTAAAATCGACAATAATAGTCGCAACTAATGGTAACCGTTTCATAAGGTAATCTTGTTGATTAGGTAACTTTGCTTCCAGTGGCGTGTAAGAAAATTGTGTAGGATTTTAAAATAATTTTAACTCAAAAACAAAAACGTTTTCAAAAAAAAGTTATTAGGAAAAGTTGTTGGCCTTGAAAAGTTCTATTACCAGTTAAATTTAATGTACTTATTTCGTTTACACCTTGTAGATTGTAAACGCCTATAGCAAAGCTAAATAGAAACTTTTCCATTTTTAAAAATTTTAGTTGTGTAGTATAATTAATCTTGATAGTATTTGTCAACCTGTAAAATTGAATCTTATTTATTCACGGGTTTTGTTTGTCAAATGTATCACATGCAGTACCTACTGGTGCTACTATCGTCTAATTCAATTTCTTAGAAGTGATTCTATTTTGCAATTGCGTTTGAATTATTTCCGTCTGAATTGCATTTTATTTGTTTAGACCAAACGACTTTAATGTAAAAATGACAAAAATTCCTTTTAAAATTTTGAGTGAAGTCGTTGTCTATGATCACGATTGTATCTGTTTGGATCCTACTGGAAATGTTGGAATATTGGATGTAAAGGGCGAGTTAAGTTTTACCTCCGTTTTACCTATTAAAAATTGAGGGGAAAGTCCTACAAATTTTCCAAATTATTTTTATTTGAAGCCAAAAAAGTAAAGCGTAGTTTTGGGAATAATTTCGATGTTTGGTTTTTTACTTCAAAATTTGTCAAATTATTCGTAGCATTAATATTTGCAAATTGACTCGTAAAACAATTATTACTTGTTGAGTTAAATCAAATTTAAGATAAAGCACGAAAAATTCTTTTATTTACGACTTTCAAACAATGAATAATGCGGTTTACCACCCTAACAATAGTTTATCAATGACCCATAAAACTGGACGAGACGGCTTTTCAGTTGTTACTAGACCCGAATTCTGGAATTTGTAGAAGTATTGAAATGGTACGATTATAACGGTACGTACTAGTACTAAACATACATTTTCACTATTCCACAAAACAAAGTATTAGTAATTTTCACTTTTCATCAACGATGTTTCAGTGTCGGAAGATTTGTTGCAAATGGCAATGTTTCTTTGTTCACAAAGTGATCTGAGGGTTGCAACCAGGGTTTTTGGACTTTGGGCGAGTTTAGCAATTTATTTTATGGGAAGGTTCAATAACCGATAGGCATATTGAGTCTGCAGACGGCAAAATTAAAACACAAAATTGTAGACAGATTGTACCTACTTAGACAATTAGAAGCAGGTAGACGATTTTCCTATCAAGTTTAAAATCTGATATTGCAAAGATTATTTTTTATTATGATTATAATTACCGTGTAACTATTAGTTACGATGCTGTGAACTTTTAAAGAACTAGTGAAAAGCCTTACTCCAAACCTGTAAAATGTAACGTTGTACCGTTATAATCAGTCCAGTACCTTCAACTAATACCATTGTTCGGTGAATTGATCTCCTTATGTCATAAACCATTTAAAAAATACTTTCTAATACGGAAATGGCTTTATTTAATAAACGCAAAGTAGTAAAATTATTTCAATTACCTATATTTAATTGTGTGAAAATATTTTACTGTTCGTACATAAAAAAAAAACTAATAAAGAACAACTAGTAACTGAGAGAAAGCAAAAATTTTACCAGATTTAAAAAAAAAATTTCTTTGTTTCTATGTTCCGTAATAATATAAAATTACTCATGCAGTTTATAAGAATTGACAAATGATTTTGCCACCAGCGGTAAAACTTAACTCACCCTGTATATCATTTTTTTTTACAGATCCATCCGCCAATAAACCTGTTCAGAATTCTCTTTTTTTTTCTTGCTAAATAATGAATAATTTTTGAAGTGGAGATGCTAGCCAGGTTTCTAGAGAGGCCGACGTGTAGAGACTTACAAAATTTTCCAACTTAGTTTACAAATGGTTGATTATCCGAATACAGGTGTAAGATGCAGATTTCTTAAAATACAGCCACCAACATATAACATGTCCTCAACAACGTAGAAAAAAATAAATTCTTTACTGATAATTGAGGACAACGTACGTACACACACTAACTAAAGTTACCGATGCAGGGATTTTGAGCCCATTTTGTAGAAACTCGATCTAAATCAAGTACCTACTTCGTCTTCCCTTCGCGTTTTAGGTATTTCCCAAGCTTCTTCTTCCTCTAGGATTCTGTGTCCATTCTATTTAAATGGCTGTTCCATTTGTTTATAATTGGTATCTATTTGTTTTTGAAAACTGATGTTGTGAAGTTCTTCTCTGATGTCAGCATTTCTAATCTAATCTATTCTTTAGCATCCTTGAACTTGACTTTTCTGACGTTTGTTCAGCATCCACGTTTCACTTCCACATATTAAGATGGGAATATCCACAGTTTAAAAAAAATGTTAAACAGGTATCTTTCTTTGTTTTGTGTTTCAGAAGTCTATTAATAGTCCCGAATGTTTCGAAATCGTCCTAATTTGTTCTGAATGACTTGTTTGCCTAAAACTTTATTGTCATAATGACAATTTTTGTTCTTTAGTGGTATTTCCCGAAAATGTATCGGAAATTTGACTGGATTTAATAAACCAATAAACTTAAATGTTTAAATAAATTTAATTAACATAATTTCTATATACCTCTTAGCTATTTAGCATGTTTTGAAATTTAATTACATTAGAACATCGCTTTGAAAAAAACTATTAAAGTACAAAAGTATTCAGAAATCTAAAAATGCTTAAAGTTTAGTAAAAAACAGTATCTACTTTACAAGTTGCGTCATACATACAAGTTCATTATTACCACATAATTTGAGAATATCCTGATATAAAATTTTTGTTTTAAATGTTGCAATATGTCAAGTACATAATCTCATTTAGAGCTATTTGCTATTTTTTTAATGGTTTTATCATTCTGGTTAAATCTACATTTTATTAATAGATTTTTTAGAAAGCATTCAGTTCTAGCATTTAGAACATTAAAAATGTAAAAATAATCTCTCACTTAGCGATCGTTTTTATTTTAAATCCACAGTTCAAACCAGATCTGTTTAGATAAAACCTGAACAATTTTTCATACAAAAAAAGGCGATTATGAATTTTTTGACAAAATCAATAATTTTAATTTAAAAATTGAACTTTTTGGACGCTTCCGAATTGGCGACGTGTCTGTGCCTCTGAGACTGTCTAGCGTAAATAGGTTATTAGTTCTAAAAATAGAAATTTCTTACACGGGAGTCGCACGTGAGATAACATGGAATAATTTGTAGGATGAAAAATTGCAGGATGAAGCAATAAAAATCAACAATCTTCGGACTTCCATGTGCGCATGTAAATGATAAACCTGGAAGACTTTAATTATAAAATATAAACATCTATAATGGCATAACTCAACAATTGTTATAAGTACACTAGTCGTTTTAAAAATATTTGCACAGAGATAAGAAAGGTCTGAAAGTTAAAACTCAAATGTCACGGCTCTCACTTATCAGCACTATTTTAGAGCAATCATTGAAAAATATATAAGTGGAATTGACCTTTTATTGTCCTAAATATTATTGAAAGAAAAAACTAATATCTAAATCTTCGTCAAGCTTTAAAAGTGGCTTTACCGGAATAAGTACAACCTGATCTTTTGATTACTTCGGTGGCGGTCCAAATCCCGCATTTAACACACACTTCAACCGATTGTCCTAGCACCAGTTGGGCCAAAAATCCTCCAACGAAAGCGTCGCCAGCGCCATTCGTGTCGACAATTTCCTTTTCGCTTAAATGCACGGCCGGAAATATCGAAATCTTCCCGTTCTTCGCCAAAATCACAGGGTCGGATCCGGTGGTGATAATACAAATTCGCTCCCGTTTCTCATTCACTTTCGGCAATTCACAAATTTTTAAGGCAATTTCTTCTAAGTTTTCGGTCCCGAAATTTTGTTCCTTCGCGAACGTCGCCGCTTCCTGAAAAATGAATACAGTAGATATTGGCTACAAATCGTCGTTTTTTATTACAGTCTCGTTTCCGAAGAGTATATCAACGTAAGGCATCGCTTCCATTAAAGGCGTCTTGTAAAATTGCGATATGAACGGCGCGCTCAAATTCATTAAGAAAGGTCTATTGTGGGCTAAAGCGTGCTTCGCAATTTCTTGGGCGGACGGTGGACTTACGGTCAAAAAGAAACCCTGAAAAATTACTTCAAAAGAAGCCACAAGCGCGGCTGGAAATACGAACCGAAATGTAATAAAACTCGGCTGTCTCGATCAATTTTTTATTTTCCGGTTTGTGGAAGTGATCTGGCGTGAAGCAATTGGCCGCTGCGAGATTCGCACAAAGCGATCTGTCATTTGCAGTGATCAGAACCGCACAAGTCCCGGTCGGTTCGGTTTCCTTGTACTGGTATTGGACGTTAACGCCACAAGCTCTTGCCTTTTCTTCCAAGATTTTAGAATAGCGATCTTGTCCCACGCAACCAAAGAACGTGGTAACTTTCGGTTTGTCCAGCACCCATTGCGCCACCCGCAAAGAATTTTGCACACTTCCTCCGGCGATGAACTCAGCCTTATACGTTTCAATCAGTTCGTTATACAACGGTTTGTGAATTTCGGCCGCCAGAATGGCATCGTTTGCTTTCAGTTCGTACTTACTAAGAAAATTTTCGTCGACGACTGCGGAAATGTCTAGTAATGGATTTCCCACGCCAAGCAGAATACCTTCTCTGAAAGAAAATAAATACCTGGAGTTAAATCGAGTGTGTGTTAGTTTAATGCAATCCAGTCTTAGCTAGCAGACTCTCATCATTTTGAGGTGAATTTTTGGTCAGTGTTGGGCATGTACGTCATACGTCCCAAGGTGGAGGTCATAATAACGTGATATTTACCCTAATTGTGACGTCTATATTAAGTCAGACAGTTCGTTAATATGACTTTACAATGCGTTATAAGTTCTAAATTTATAAATAAGTCGATTGTTAAAATTTTGATGTTCATTAAACTATTGACTAATATCATAATGACATGCTAATGACCTCCATTCTATCGTCATTTTCTTGGCCAAGTTGATATAGTGCCTGACCACAAATTGACGTTGAAATGACTGGGGTCTGCTAGCTGGGGTGTAGAGTTAGTCCGATTCAATCCACAGGGATACTGTAAACAGTGCTTTCTTTCCAACAAACAATCCAATCAAACGACTGGATCGGAAAGCTGGGTTTACATTATTCCAGTGGATTGACGGAGTTGATATCTAGACTGTACATTTCAGCCAACACTGAGCGATAGGTTCTCGATGGCGGGGATAAAAACTGGAAAGAATTGCTGAATTGCTTGCTTGGAAAGACGACACTGGAATGAAAACACTGTTTCCATTACTTTAGTTACAATCCAGTGTTGGAGTGGATTACCGAGCCGTCATTAATGTAAACCTCTTTCAAATCTACTTTTTCATTCCAATGTTTAGTCCCACAATCAGTAACACATCTTTCTCCCATTACTGGAATCGTCTCCAGACAGCTCAATCCAGTGATGGCTGAAGTATACAATAGGGAAATTGATTTGGTCAAACCACCGAAATGTAATTACTAGATTCGGCGACTGGACTAACAATTTTCAGTCAAACTACTGACATGTAATTCCCAGTGTGTTACCTTGCTCTATGGCAAGTGGGTCTCCTTAAACATTAGACAATATTAAATGTGTTAAATGATAGACTTATGTATGTAGTTGTGGGTGGGCCCCTCTGGTATAAAAATGTCCTCTTAATTACTCAGGGCCCCTTTTGTTTTCAGCTATTGAACCTAGCTGAATTCAAGTTAAACCACTACAATGAAAAATCATTGGATCCAGTAACTGGAATAATGTAAATCCAGCTTTAAGCAAAACCGGAAGGCATTGAAAATGCCGGCGAAAAACGTGCAACTTGGCCTTTAACACGAGCATGTTTTTACTAGAGATAAATTTCAGCTCAATATTGACCAATACCAATAAGGCAAAGTGTCGTTTATTTTAAAATTTTTTTATATTTTTGATAAGCATTGTGAACTTATAACCTCACTGTTCCATACCTTAGAACCGAGTTCTCCATTTAAAAACAAATTGGACACTAGCTGTAGTTTAGTTACTCCCTTGCAATTTCATTAAGTGCATCACAAATTCATGCTTTAGATGACAGTTGTGATAATTGGGTCAATCGCACTACATAAACACAACCTTCCCGTAATCTATAAATTCTATTACTGAAATATTTTGTTAGTGGCATGAAATTTATATAAAGTTCGCTGCGATAATCGGAGTAGTACACACCAGTCGGACAAAAGTTCAACGAAAGAGGCTAAGTAGGTGCAGTTTCAGAATGTAGAAATGAGAGCGCGCCACGTTACTGCAATCTTGAAAAATTGAAACTGATTTGAAACTTTTCGCATAAAATTTTTCGTAGCACCGAGATTACTTTGAAGAGAGCGAATCGTTTTAATTACCAATTAAACAAATACGAGTGAATGCACGTAAATTCGAAATTGTTTACTTTGAAGCGCGGATTTGGCGAGATACAGGGTATGTTCAGCGATTGATTTTTTCTGTTTAATTTCACGAGGGGAAAACCGCGAGATGGGAAAAAACGCAAGACACGGCAAAAATTAAATTACACGTTAACGCGCAGTTTAACCGCCGACTGCAATTTAATTAAGTAGAATTTATTTATTTTTACTGAATCACCCAATATGTAATTTAATAAGGCAAGAAATTGCACTTAACCGAGGCACTTTTCAGCTAGCGAGAAAATTTGTTTGAAATTTAGTTTTCTCGGAAAATATGTTGTTTACTCGTTCTCTCGGTAATTAGTGGGAATAACCCTAGGGCTGCAGTCCTACGATCGGAAAGTTCGCTAGTTAAATATGCAAATAAATATACAAGTCAAAATATAAATCGGTGGATGGGTGGCGGCGTATCTTCCACTTAATCAAATTTGTAAGCTATAAAGTTGCCGGACAGGAGGCAATATCGGACTTGAACTTCAGGAATTCGGTGATCGTTTAAGTTCACAACTAGAGAAATTAACCTGGACGCGAATACCATTTGTCTCGGTTTGACTTGACCTCTCCCGTTACCTAACCCTTCCCGCACCTCCAAACACTCAACACCATTAGTCTTGGAGTTGCGGTCGCATCGCAAAACAATGCAGCTAACTTTAAACACGTATCAAGTAGTATTAGTTACCTGTAATTGTTACCGATATCTATATACCGGCAGCGGGTATTTCATTACATCGGAGTTTGCAGTTGAATTGGTTTGTGGTACTTGACTAATAGCAAAGTAAATATGTAGGCTATAATGTGTATTGATTAATCGACATGACCGTCCCTATTGTCCGAGCCGGACCCACTCACTTTTATGAGCTTTTGATAGCAGCGCGATTGATGTCGTCCGACCGACCACCTGCTTTGATTGAGATGTAATTGCAAAAGTTGCATTTACTTTCCGAAACACAAAGAGACACCTAAAAATCCTCATCATCTCGGCTATTAATTAATTTGTAGTGCACTTTTCACCCGTCTAGCGAGTTTTTTCTTTTATTCGTTATGAATTCATGATGCGATCGTGAAAAAGATTACGGGCGCCGTTTTCACGGCGCGAGGCCATGGGACGACGCGCAACGTCACTTCCCTTGTTTCGTCCTGAATTATAACGGCAATAAAAACATCTTCAATCGAGTATCGGAGTCACCGCAACAACAAATAGAAAAATGGGGGTTGACAGGTATGTGAAATAAACGTGCCGGTAACACGCAGATACATTCAATCAGAAGAAGAAGGTAGGGCGGAAGACGGCGCCAACGGAAACGGCCCGGAACCGGAAAGAGTGCACCGTCTCCCCACCATAGGGCACGGCGGGATATGTAAAATTGCGGTTCTCACCTATTATGACGTCGCAAATCATTTTTTTCTCTTCGGATTAAAAGAAAACTCGTCACAATCGAATTAGAGACAATGAAAGTCCGGTCTTTCGAAATTGCAATTAAAGGAAATACGAGAGAGCACATTCAAGTAAAAAGATGTACCAGAAAGAAGAATTACTTTTATTGTCTCCACTTGCAGCATTGTAAAGGGGTTACCCTCCCCCCGCTTACCCGCCCAACACGACCTGGTTTGAAGTAAGAGGGAGGTTTTTGCATGACAGCCCAAAGAAAACTTCTCTCGCAAATGTAGATAGAATTTCTTCATTTCGTTATTCCTCTCTTTTTATCGCCAGTTAATGAACTATTTTCATCTTTGTCCTGCATTCCTCCACACTCATCAAGTCTTGCGTATATATATTCTTACCATTACGGTAACTAATCAACGACTACCCGGGCCCCCACTTTTCTTTCTCTTTTTAATGAGGGGTTCAAGCTTTAATTTCGTGGATTGTTTAATATTGTAGGCACGATTTCGGAGATTCGCATTTTTATGGCCTATGTTTTGATAATCGCGAATTCGCATATATTTTATCCCACCGGGATCGGCGCTTTTTCTTTGAAACGTACGTGTAAAACTGATTTAATTTGTTACAGCTACTCCTGACGAGGTTACCGTTTTTCTCGCGCTCCTCTTCACATTGCTCAATAAACTTACCGGGAGGACATACATATATCACGCATCGAATCAAAAACAAAACGGTCGCATAATTCACAAACAAATTTCAAAAACAGCCCCTCGTAAATTACCGCACCTAAAAAGTATAACGTAAGTCCTGCATAAGTTCATGTCCTTTGATTAAGAGGGTGAGTATGTACGGTATTCTTAAAACTTTGCACTACTCTTCTGATCTCTCGCGAACCGTGATCTTACTGCGACTTTCTTTTCTATCTTTTATGCGCGACTAACAAAAGGGGGTAGAAAGAGCTGAGGGCATACTATGTTCCTACAATCGTTAAAATGCCGCACCGTAAGGGTTATGTTTTATATTTTATGCGATCGCGGTAAATCAGGCCGTAGGTACGTGTGGTCGTGTGGTCCTGTGGTCGTGCGGCCGTCCCAGATTTTTTTCGCGACCCAATTCCAACGGACGCGGGCGGTCAAAACGTCTCGGCCCGTCTCGACGCCGACGCGTGGTCCATAAAAATCCGCCAACTTTATAAACTACAACTAAAACGTAAATATAAAGATAAGAGGCCGGGAGGTAATTTTCATCTTATCTGAGTTTCCACCACGAAAAGCGGACCAGCGTAATTAAAATTCAGGGTGTAAAAAAGCTCAACATGCACGGGCCGCTGTACACGTACGAGCGCAGTCAACTTTCTTACATTCCCCTAGATTCCTCATACTCCGGCGAACCCCTTAAATCTCCCCCGCCCACTGCCATTAATACTTCTTCTTCAAAGCACAAACTCGCATTTTAATCGATTTCATTTGCGCATGTGAGGCTGTGGCAAAAACTCTACAGTTAGATGACGATGAGGGGTATTGAGGGGCGTAAAAACTAAGCAGTAAGCATCCCTTTGGGGGGACGGGCGAGAAGGGAGAAAGAAACGGAAGAGTGCGCGTGAATTAAGCAAAGACTCACTCTTTACCTTATTTGCATTCTTTCTTTATTTACTCGGACGGTTTATATCTCTTTTTGACTTCTTAAGGACGGTAGCGCCGCAATTCATTTATTTGGCAGGTTACGTGCGGGCCGTTTCAGATGAACCTACCTCGTATTCGTATGTGTGTCGGCCCATAGGGTGAAGAGAATTTATAATTATTCTTTTCGACGGGATGTAGTTTTGATTTGTGGCTTTTCTTAGACTTGAATTTTCGCGAGATGTGTTTCGTTTATTCATCACGCTCATTTGCATTTTACGCTTTGTCATTTTTCTTGCGGTAATTTAAACGTTATCGATTCTAATTCTACTTCATAATTACTTCAATTAAGAAAAAGCATAACAACTATGCTCAACATTTCTTCCTCATAATTTTATAACGATTTCCATTATCGTTATTTTATTTGACGAGTCGATTGCGTCATCAGCCGTGCGAATTATGTGTCCAACTTCCTTTCCTGCACACCATCGGGTGCACCACCGATCGCATACCGATGCATGAGTTACGGTCAGAACGACACGCTGTCATTAAAAATACATGGCCCTAAGGGGGTGTAAGACGGTAGACTTCTTTGTTTTGTTTTGCTTACGTCATTAAGGGATGAAGGTGGGGATCTTCGTTACCCCCCGGGCGTGGTTCATACATCTGCATGCACAGAGTGAGAAATGTGTATAAGGAGATTTACTGTCTGTAGGAAAAACTCGCGGATCCATACAATTACAAAAAGATTATCGCTCGCAACGGGCGCGATTCCCTTGGTCGGCGATGTTTAATGTTTTGTCGGCGGTCATTGAGGAGGGTCCGCGATAATTTGCCTGTTAACAAGTACATACGTAACGCGGACGCGGATGCGGACGCGGACGCGGGGAAAAAAACGACTCGGTTAATATATCATTCAAAATTAACACGAAATTGTTAATTAGTTTCTCGCAAATTGTAAATTAAAACCCAACATCGCCGCGGTAAGAGTGTGCGGTGGAGTGGTGCAGTATTTTATATTTGCTGCAGACAGCCGAGCGAGGCATTTTCCAATAAAATTACTGGTCGACCCAAGATGGAAATTAATTTTTATCTGCATATATCTGAGAGCAGTGCAAGCTTTCTTCACTCTCTACTCTAGTTCAGCGCATAACTTTGCACGAGCGGACTCTTTTGACCCTAAATGAAAACATTTTCGGAAAAAGGCCGGCATTAAGCTTAATTTTTACGCATTTCGAGTTCAGGGGACGGAGGGCGACCATAAAATTTATTTGAAGCCAGTTACAAACAATTAACATAAAATCCTAATTGCTTCCCTCAGAGCTAAAAATCCTGAAAATTCAATGAACACATAAAAAAAGGGTTAAAACCGTAAAAGCTTTTCTCTTTCGGCAAATTCCTTTACTGCACTTTAACCCTTTAGTGTTTATTCACCCCAGTGAATTTTATTTTATTTTAAAATATCATTGGACACCCTAAGAGGGGTGCGTCTTGAAAATCCGCACTTTTCCCCCGATTTTTTCCGAGGGGTCGCTGGATGTTCGAAATTAATTTATGACATGTGAAACGGGCCGGAGTGGGGGGCTTCTTAAACGTGCGTGTGTTTTTTAGCGAAAAATGCACCCCACACCCTTTGAATAACTATGGCTCCGTTCATTTCCCCATCAGGCAGCCTTCTTTTGCGGGGCTCATTAAGTCTTGTATCGATCGTCCGGGCTCTTCTTCCACACTTCTTACAGCGTGTGAGAATTTTAATATGCAGCACTGTGTACGCTCCACTCATTAATGCAAAGATTCCTCGGAAAACGAAATAGCTGTCTTGAGGTTTCTCGAAAATATGTTGTGTGCTAGTTTGCATTTCGTTACTTATTAGCCACATATTTCTGATTAGCCGGTCCGGAAAAAAATTTGAAATAAAACCGCGCAGAGGGGGGCAAGAAGGAGAAATAAATCCTTTAATACAAAAGTTATTTCCCAGGGCCACATAAATAAAGAAAACTCTTCACCCCAGTGTATTTTCTGCATTGTATACAAGAATTAATATGATAATATTTTACTGCAATTTAAAATATCTGAGGACACTCGACGGTTGACTTCCTCATCCGGTCAACCGAGTTTACTTTACTCGTAGTTCCAACGGCAGGGGAGGGAGGATTATTGCCAACTAAAGCGATTCTTTGGTAAACTATTCAGGAAGGAAAACATGCTAGTGGAAAATCTTTTCAGTTTACACCTAATTTATAAAGCCAGTCAAATGTTTCTCTTTAAACACTCGAATTAAATCGCGACTGATTACGAAAAAATCTCGCCAATGTTACAGAGACTGAAATGAAAATTGCCCGTTGGCTTGCTAATTATTTTCACTGGGGTTTGTTGTAGTTAAAGACGTGGTTATATCTACATTTAGTAGCGCGTAATAGAGTGCAACGTAAAGCCATAAACTTCATCCGGGCAGATTACACGTGATGTTGTAGATTCAACGTTGCATTTTTAAACACCACTATGAGAACCATCATCGTCGGTGATGAGAACATAAACACAATGCCATCCCCAAGTCAAATGTTTATCTGCCCCGACACAATAACATAATAGCAATAATCTATCATTAGTAATTAACGAGTTTGAGATGGCTATTCAGATTACACTAAACAGACCATTCTGCCGCTCATCATGACTCTAAAACACGGACTGAACTCATTGGCGTACAGTAAAAAGACACGAAATTAACATGTACACCAAAAAAAGTATAGTTAAACCATTGCCATATATTGTGACAAATTGTGAATTTAGTTTTACAAAAATTACACCGGTCCTAAAATAAAATAATTAATGTTCTGTTTATTATTAGTTTTTATTATGCCGGGAATAACGAAACAAATAAACATTTTTTATTATGTTTTCTTCTGTGGTGCTATGTAATGCCAACTTTTGTAGTCAGAGTTTTGCATTTTTCTTGTTCTTCACCTCATTGACCAATTGGAAAAACTAGAAACAGTTGGCAGTCTTCATCATTCTATCTACCTACTACCGATGTCTGTTTTATAAGTACTTTATCCATTTTAGGTTAAAATTAATCAAGATATGAGTAATGTGGTTTAAATTAAATTAGAAAACTTACGTCAAGAATCCCTGCTGTTCAAAACAAAAAGTATGCATTGATTGAGGAATCCGATAGATTTCCTCAAAAACTAATCGATGACGTCATCAGAAGTATGGGAAGACGAATGACTGCAGTTGTAAGGGATCGTGGGGGCACACACGCTACCGAAGCAAATGAAGAAACACATTAAATGATTACCCAAGTTCAAAATGTGCAATAAAGTTATTCTGTTTGAAACCATATTTTGTTCAAGTCTGACATCTTCGAGTTTTTTCTTCAACAGGTTTCGCATGGTACAACCATTGTAAAATAAATTCCAATTACTTCACCTAACTTCGTATTAGGAGATTACCTAAGAAATATTAACAATATATATATTTATATATACAGGCTGTTCCACCAGTGATAATGAGCCTAAATATTTGGAAGGGTGCAATCCATAATACATTATTTTAGATAGGTATAGTTTTTTTTTAAAACAAATTATTAATATTGCTTCTATTTTAATAACAATTGTCACAACCGTCACACCTGACATTTACTAAAAATGTATTCTGATAATGAAAAAACAGTGAGTGCAAGAAAAATGTTTCTGTCTTTGCATGTTTCTAGAGACATCGTTTTCCGGACAGAAGAGCTCCTGCTGACATTATATTCAAATGACTTGAACTTACCTTAAGGGAAAACTGGCCTCTGAAAAAACCAAGAAACGCTGTCAAAAATCGAAATAAAAAACACAAAATTAACTGAGTTACAGATTAGAGCGGATAACAACCCTATAGAAAGAAAGGTTTGAGGTTTAAGGTTTCTTAAGGTATATTTAAGATAGAACTATCCCTTTTGGGATTTACAAAAATAATTGGATTTGAGTTGAGTGTCTTACAGAGTCGTACATCAGTTATATACCCGCCGAAGACGGGTCGAACTGCCAGTGAATAAATATTTTCCGAAATTTTTTTCCGTTTTTTGAACAATTTTATCATGACACTTCCCTACTAGCAGTTAAATAATATGTTTCATGCTTTTTAAAATCGGAAACAAAAACCATGTTACCTATGCAATGTATTATGAGTTGCGTCCTCAAAATATTTAAGCTCATTATCACTGGTGGAACACTTTGTATATACGGTAGACAAAATAATTAGATATTATGTCTGTTCATTTATTTGCCGGTGTGTGTATATTATTTAACGAGCTATTAACGAAGATAATTGTTTGCAAATATGAGTCGTAAACATCTGACATAACACCCATTATGTACAAGTCACATACAACTTTTTATTCTCGATTTTAGATAATTTTATTAATTTTATTTATTAAAATCTTTAAAACAATAAAACAGTAGATACGACACCAACATCATTTAAAATGGTGGATGTTTTTATGTCCACTGACAGATGGTTTATCTCTAACCTATAAGAAGAGTATTTCTAATTTCAAAATATATATACAGTGTGTCCACGGATGGGGTTGACAAGAGAGAAAAAAATTATTTTCAACTTTACGCCAAAAAGTTATTCTTTATAAAAAGTTTTGCTTGTCTTAGATAGTCATAAACAATTTCCAAAGTTTTATTAAAATGTACAGAGTGTTCTAAAAATTACAAAACATGAAATTGACTTAAGGAAAGTACCTAGCTTTATTTTTTGTTTTTTTCAGAAAGTTGCTTCAAAACTTAAGAAAACTAAGTACAAATTGGTAGAAGTAGTAACAAAATTTTCTATGTACAAATTGCATCTGTAGAATAGTTACCTAATATCTACGTTTATCTAGCAATCGTTTTGCGATTTTTTACGGGCGAAGCAACATTCTTCACGAACGTTACAAAAAAGTTAACGTCTGGTGTGGAATATTTTATGATAAAATTAGAGGCCCATATTTTATAGAAGGAAATTTGAACTAACATGTTTATATGCATATTTTGAAAACATTAATTCTACCGTTTTTAAAACACCTTAGAATCGGACATAAAAAATACAGTAAAAGTCGCTTATAACGACGTCGCTTATAACGACCGAAAACCGAAACACAATTGTTAGTATTTCCATATACACCAATGCTTTTAACATTCCGATATAACGACGTCCGGATATAACGACGGAATGTTTTGGTCCCTTGGCCGTCGTTATAAGCGACTTCCACTGTAATATCATTTGGCAGCAAGACGGATGTCCTGTCCATTTCAGTCTTCTAGTGAAGGAATGGTTAACTTAACATTTCGGACATAGGTGGATAGAAAAATTTGGTCCAGTTCTCTATCCCACCTGATCTCTCTCCGCTTGACTTTTTTATGGGGAATTTTAAAACAAAAAGTTTACAAAGATGACCTGCCGCATGACCGGGAAGTATTAAAAGTGAGAATACGGGATGCCGTTAATGAAATTAATGTGCCAGGAACAATAAATTCATAAGATGTATGACAAATTTCTAAAAAGAATTAAAAAATGTGTTGAGGTCGGAGGAAGTTACGTGGAGTAATTTTCCTCCGAATAATTTTATTGGTATTAGATTTCAAATTTTATGCAACAGGTGATACTTAGTGCTGGTTAATTATTAGTATTACTATAGCTATTTACGTCCGAATTGTTTGTTGCTTTTGTTTGTTTGTTGCTTCTTCAACTTTTCACAAAACCATTGCTAAATAAACGTAGATATTAACTATTCTACAGATGCAATTGTACATAGAAAATTTTGTTACTATCTCTACCAAACTTTGTATTTAAGCTTTTCTCAAGTTTTGAAACTACTTTCTGAAATAACTTTTTTTTTTAAATAGAAAATAAATCTACTTTGCTTAAGGTCAATTTCATGTTTTTCCAATTTTTCGAACAGCCTGTATCGTGTAGTGAAACTTTGGCAATTGATTATGACTTTCTAAGCAAGTAAAACTTTTTATAAAGAATAACTTTTTAGTGTAAAGTTGAAAATAATTTTTTTTCCACTTTTCAACCCCATCCCTGGACACACTGTAAATATATGTATATATCGTAATTTATTTTTAATCAAAATTACAGGTGACATTACCGGAATAGTTTCAAAAGTGTAATAGTGTGCCAAAGTTATGTGAATTCTGTTTTTACTCGAACTATTTTTGCACGATTGTTATATTAGAATTAAAAGTGTCACTTTTTGACGAGCAAAATTTGTGTTTGCGAGGCGGAGCCTTATCGGAGCCGAGCGAATACAAAATTTTGAGCCCAAAAAAAAACAACTTTTACTCCGAATGAAACGTACTATTTTTTTCTCCAATCAAGAATAAACGGCAAAGTACAAAATATACAAATTCTCCTAATAATAAACAGAGTGATATCCAAGTAACTGTGACTTTATTTAGTTATATCATTGTTCTTTTGGAAAAATAAAGTATAGTCAACTAAAAAGACCTGCCAACACTTACATTCGCAATTTCCATTTGGAAATAATTTTTCAAATTATATACAGTAGAACCCCTCTAGTCCGCCCTCGGCTAGTCCGTCGCTTCGGTTAATCCGACCGTGATCGGAGTTGAGAAACTTGTCCCGACTCGTCGGTGACTCACCGCCGGTCGCGCGCCCCGCGCTATTGTTTAAAGTTTTCCGTCATCTCTTGCATCGTTTCTGTCGTAGCGTGTTTTTTGTACTGAATTGTGCAGTTTTTAGTGCTTACTGTTCGTTGGTTTTACGAGAGTGTTCTTCTGTTCTCGTTACAGTATATGTTTTTATTTTTTTCTGATAATCCGCCTTTTTTTGCGTTCCGACCATAACCCCAGTCCCAAAGGTGACGGATTAGAGGGGTTCTACTGTAAACTCAATATGGAACTTGTTTTGTTTGTTTGTTGAGTTTGGTATTCAAACTGAAAAGAATCTTTTCGATGTAACTATAACATTAAATAATTGTTTCTTTTACAAATAATAATTTACTAGATACAGGGTGTCTCTAAATTAGCGGATTGACTCTTCAGTAGGTACCTTACTGAGTGTAAAAAAAATATGAAAAAAATATGGTTTTTATTTCTTTAAGGTTTTTCCATCCAAAATTAGTGCTTTCCGTTTCTTTTAGCTTGATAAGTTAAGCTTTTCTTAGGTTTTGAAAGAACATTAGTAACATTTTCTACAAAAATAAAAAATTAGGTACTTCAGTACACGCAGTATATCGTTGTGGTAAAAGCAATAGCTTGTATGTCAAATATATTAAATTTTATCGGAACGACAAATAAACGTTCTCATTTTGCCCCCGTGCTTTTATAATTATATGTTTTTATTCATCCCATTGAAAGAGGGAATTGCCAGCTTCTTGTTGGTCTATGTATGTATGGTATATTGCAGTTGGTGTAAGTTCACTAGATCAGCCACGATTGTAAAATAAACTAAAATAATTTTTTTTTTACATACAACCTATTGCTTTACCACGACGATATTTAATTAGAAATTTGAACACTGTTTCTAACTTTCCATGCATAATGTTTTATAAACAATAGCCTTTTTTCTTTAAATTATATATAAGAAAGTTTATAAAAATACAAAACCCCGGACACACATTGTATACAGCACATTTTTTTTTTGACAATTCTTTTAGATATTGTAAAGGCATTTGAATAATGCTGAAGAGGTAATTTTCCATTTTCGATAATATATTTTATCTTTAAATTACTGAAAAGATATAATAGGTTACCAGTTCTTACAAAATGCATTGCTGCATTGAATCTTATTCAGCTGCAGTGATATTGTTTTGAAATTATCTTGATGGACGACCGACAGACGGATATAAGATGATAGGGACTATCTCCTTCTGAAGTTAGTAATTTTATGACGTCAATTCCAGCATCACAGAAGCATAACCTATTTTCAGATCAGTTAATGACGAATGGTCACTCTTAAGTTTCACTTATCTGTGTGTATATAGGTTTGTCAAGAAGATAAATTTTGAACGAATAAAACTTTTACTATAAAATTTAATACAGATGTACCTATATTACCTCAAACTCTGATCTGTGATTGTTACTGAGTAAAATTGATTGGATTTCAGAATATTAATTTTTTTTCTAACTTAACAACGGTTAGGGATATCAAAAAGTATGTATTGAGAATAATGCATAATTATATAAGAGTACCTTATTTATTAAGAGTAACAATAGTTAAAATTAGAAAATTGCTTATTACAATTTGTGTGCTGACAACTCTTATTTTTAAAATCGCAGTCAACTTTAATCGAGACTTTCATTGAAGGCATGTTATATATAGCTTCTCTTACATTCTTTAGAATTTGAAAAAAGTGCGATTTGTAAATATAGAAAGAAATTAGGATTGAACCATAAAACCCCGGCACGCTTTTTATTTAATTTTATGTACATGCTCCAAGAATATAAAAAACAACTTTTTTGTCAATTTAACAAAAAAAATTGTCGTTTTGTGCAAATTTTTTAGAATTTGCTTAATTACTTAAGGATGTATCACCTATATGTGTAAAATGATGTTAAAAATATAAAATTTATACCAGTTAAAGGTAAACCCCTTCTGAACGCACTTACTAAATTTGAGAATTTTTGGGAGTTTCATTAAAGAGCAATTCAATTTAGAATTTAACATGAGTTCTTATGGAGATGTGTCTCTGCTAGGAAAATATTCAGTTAATTAGTTAAGAATAAATGATGACATAGGTTTGAAGTTGCAACAAAAGCTAAGCTAAAGTTTCATTACGCTTTTGTGACTAGTTTTAAAGATATTAATTAAAAACTATTGGAAAACGTACCTATCACGTAAGAATGGCGAGTTGGACACCCGAAGTTTGGCAACGTTATAGCAATTCTCGTATTTTTCACATTTAGAAGTTGAATTCAGGTAAACTTCACATCTAAAAGTTGTCTTTCGCAGTGACGATTTTTTATAAATTATAATAAATTACAACTTATAGACGCTGAAAAACATGTTTCTATGATATATTTCGGTTTCGTCTATAATGTACATGAGCATATGCATACTTAAACTAAAGAAACAAATAGATATTCAATATTTTGCACTTTTGCATCACTTTTGGCTGTGACTGTATAGGTGATACATCCTTAAAGGTGTGTTCTGCGTGAACTCAAAATTATAAATTTCAAATGCAGTGAGCGGCTTGACAGTGTGGAATAATTTTATTAAAATGGGAACAAGTGCATTTCAAGAAAAATTCTCAAACAAGTGGATTTATTTATTATGCTTAGTTAGCGATAATATTGGCTGGTTTATGTGTTATATGACACACTAATTAAAGGCCTTGGTGCAAGAACCGGCTATGTGAAGACAACATAGTATTGAGAGAACAAGGAAAAACTGATATGTTACAATTTTTGGACACTGCGTTTGGAGCAAGAACAAGTTATGTGAAGTACAACAACGTTTATAATTGAAGGGGTGAGTGGATAAAGGTGTCATGTAACATTTTTATGAAAATCGATTTCTTTCATTTAAAACAACTCATTTTGCAGTATTCTTTCATTGATAAATTTTTGGAAGTTAAGTTTCAATTAGGTATCGAATTATCAAATGCTAAAGTTGTTATGTTATAGGAAAAATATACCAAAAAATTATATTAAAATGCTAATATCTCGTAACTTAGGTTAATGTACATGACACCTTTATCCACTCACTTCAATTATTTATCACGAATGATAAGCAAAAGTTTTTCATTCGACGTGCGTTTACCAAAGCATCAGTATATAAGGTGAGCTCGGCCTTAAAAACTAATAATTGTGATTTGAAACACAAAATCTGCAGTTTTCAAAAAGTCGTTAATTAAAGTGTTCTATAATCTATTGTATTAGACAAGAAGTATTACAAAATGTAACTAACTCGAAAAAATAACCCCAACCTATGGGTCTGGTAGAACCCTTTTTTAAAACGTCGAGCAATGATTTAAAAAAATAGCAAGGTTGTTTTTAATGATCCAAATAAAAGGAGAATTTTGAAATTTGCAATGTGAAAATTATTTTAGTTATTACAATTTCAGTCAAATAAATGGCTGATTCAATTTGGTGGTTCATAAATAAATAAATAATCAGGAAAAGAAACAGTAGAATGTTTTTTGAATTCATTATACAATAAAATTAGTGAAAAACAATGATTAATATGATCTTAATAATATGTAGATTATTTTGGATTGAAAGTATTTCATTAGTTGTTCTTGGACGCCGCAAAACATGCAAAGTGCGCTAGCGGTGTCCTAAGAATGAGTTTATTAATTCATTTTTATTGCTTAGCGCTAATTCACTTTAATTTTCGTTAGTTTTAATATGTCTTCATAGCAGGATTAGGTCTAGTGAAACTGCTGACCGTGAAACTGTTTCAAATTTTAATTCAACGCCTACAAGTAAACGCCCCCAAAACAGTGTCGATCCACATTAGTGAGTTTAGGTTTACCATAATAACACTAGTGATTTTTAGTTTAGAGAAACTTCCACCCGTATTTTTTCTATTGTTCCAGTTAGGTACCAACTGTTCGACTACATCAGGAGAATTTGTGAGCAAGTAAAAAATAGAAAAATTTATCATAAAATTTGACACACAGTTTTGACAAATTTATTGAAAATAACATCACATTATTTTCCATAGAATATGAATGACAATATTCACTGTATTGTCGGTATTAAAACGCAATTTTCGGCAAATAATTTCTTTGTTTAAAACTGCGTTTAAAAGGGACATTCTCTTTTATGGCACTATTTAAATTAGTGCCGGCATTATTCAGTTGCTTCACATTAAGAATGAGGATGCTCGAGTTCTAATTATTAATTAATTAAATGACGTTGTAAAGAACTGCTTGTTTACCTTGCTTTTCCAACTGCACTGACCCAATATTCATTTGAAAATGAGAATAATACATTTGGTCCTGTCGAAACTAGTCTACACAGCAAGTTTAAGGAAAATTTTCCCTGCATTCTTGAAGCGAATTATCGGACAATACCCTTGGCACCTGCGCAACTAATGTTTTTGAAAAAACATACTCGGTTTAAACTGTTGTCAACCGTAAAAACAAAATAATCTACTTTCAAAACATAATTTTGATTTCAATTAATCGGTGGTTATAAAGGCATGAGATAAAACGCTGTACACCACGCATGATCTTACTCTCACACATACTAGACACTACAACACGCGCCCTAATGGGCTTTCCTGCAACAGGTTTCTCTACTGTGTAATAACTATCGAATGGAAGCTGCTTCATTTGAACAACCGGACCGTACCTAAATCAAACCTTTCTACATTTATGTAAATTGTAAATCCTTTAATAATTTGCGGTTATGAGTACGAAGATAATGTAAAGTATGGAAGTTGAATTATTGTTTTTAACTCTAAGACGACTTATTACATTTATCGTTTGAAATATTTTCAGTGTAGTTCTGGAAAAGGGACCATTCGAGACACCCGTTACCTACTTCTAGCTTCGGACAAATTTTTACAATGCCATCAATTTAAATCATAGTTACCTTTGCGGGTAGTAAGTAACGACTGTTTACAGTCATAAATCATTATTTTTACCCTTAAGATTCCAATATAAGGGAATTTTGGACTAATTACAGCCACTGGATTTTTCGTCGTACCTTGGTTAACTTTGTTTCCATCACACTGATCCTGAAAAGTGAAATTTGACGAAATTGGGAGATGTTATTTATATAAAAAATCAGTTTTTATTATTTTCTCGAAAACTAACGCCGGCAATTAACATTTCAAACTGAAAATTTTTAGTCTTATAGCAGAGTAATATGTGCATCAAATTTGAAATATATAACTTTCAATTAAAGCTCAATATTGGGGGTGACAACAAGTGATGAGACATCCTGTATACGAAAATTTACGGTATCGTTCGATGTCCTGCTCAAATCACCGTGTCTCAAAAAAATAAAACTTGAGTTGCTTGTTTCATTTCTTTTACTTTTACTTGTATCTTATTAATAATTTACGGTATCAAATTTTAAGGGGACTGCAGGTAACAACTTTTGGCTGTATTTACTAAGGCATGTAGAATGAGCAATGATCACACGAAGGTGTAAAAATGAAAGAAAAATTTATTGGGAAACGCTTCCTTTTCTTTAGTTTTATCTGGCGCAAGACTAGCAACAACAAAAATAGATAAATTTTTATATTAAATTATATTTTAGTTAAGTTAAAGGAACTTCTGCTTAGAAAATGTTAATAGTTAATTATATTTTCTAGGTCACAAAAATAATAAGGAATCTTTTGCAATGCGCTTATGAATGTTAAAGAAAGCGAAAAATGCCAGTATGCCCCTTTTCGGTACGGCATTGTAATGATTTGACATTTGTTATCTTGGGCAAAAAAAATTCGTTAATCCGCTCATGACGTTCCGATTGTACGAGCAGATAGTGTCCATAAAAATTCTTTTGGTGGTAAACAAAAGTGTTCCGCCGCTCTCACACATGGATTAAATAATTACCGATGTGTGACGAGAGATACGGGTTATTGTATCTTGTTCGATCACATACAACGTTCTTACAGTGATACATTGTTTTATCAACGAATGTCCATCGGACCACTTGCCGCGCAGGTAATGCCCCATTGTCGGTGTTATTACATACGTTTAGATGTAGATATCTGCACGGCCGATTTGACGGTATGAATCTGTTGAGCGAGCGATATTTTGTAAACTGCGTGAGACCGTTCGACGGTTTAGTCCACCTCTGAAAGGGGATAACAAAATACAAATGTCATTGCATCGATGATTGCTCGTGACGTTATCGGTTTTCAGTTCAGGTCCATCGAATTGGTCTTTCTTGACATGTGCCAGGCTATCCACTATTTGTAATAATAGGTGCTGTTTTGAGAGAGGGACTTCCTTAGAATGCCGGACAATATACTCCTGATAATCATTGACTGAATATTGAACACTTTGTTGCACGCAATTTACAATCGAAAATAAAATCAAGGCACCGACCACACATTAAGACATACTAAATTGATGAGCTATGACATGGTGAGCACTCCATTGTTTTCGACCGATTCGAGATCGCCGATACGTTCACGAGATTATTTATTAAGATGACATACCGCAATATCGAACAACCGTTTCATACACTTGACCACGAGATGGAGTCTCGAATCTCCGAAAACATTTTTCACTTGGAGGAGAAAAGTGCGCATACAAAATTTAAGCTTAAGAAATTAAGCCTCGCATGAAGAATGCCGGACCATTAATATTTTTAATGATAATCGCTTCGAATGAGAAATGACAATAATGTATGTAGAGCGTCTTTAGTTACTTCTTGTCAGTGAGTAAGAATAAGGGACACGATGGAAGAACAAAAAGGGTAAGATTCCCCATCCCCCATTAAAATTCGTCTTCCCTACATCTCTTTCGTTTTGTTTCAAAGACGTGACGTAACACTTGTGCACGCACTAATTTCTCCAACGGGTTAAAATCCTTCGACTATTTATTCAAAGACAATTTCGACGTTGCTTCCTGCGGTTCGCGGCCCGAAAAAAATTCTATACTTTGTAAAGTCGAGGAGGTTGAACGGGTGACGGCTCATCAAGCGAAATACGCCGAAGTATAACGAAAGAATGATTGGAGATGGAAGAGGGCAAAAGGGTTGTTTCAACTCTCATAAGGGCGGATTTTAAGCTCTTTCTTAAATGGAAAAGATTATCCAAAGTTAGTTTGAATGTAGATTCTTATTTCAGAGGGTAAAACTTGGAGATCAATAAAGTTTGAATGCGGGGTAATGCAATTATAAACCATTGCGTAATTAGAAATGTCACACAGGACGAATAAAAATATCGGAGAACGTCCTTATTAAAACGAGGCTGTTTATCGGGATAATTAATCAAAAAAGAAGAAATACATATCTTGTTCATATTTTATTGTCAACCATTTTCTCTAAACGATTTCTTTGGCTTGTAATCGTAATTAATTAAAACAATTTGTCTAGCGCTCTAAATAATTAAGGAAGCCTGCTTTACTTTCTGTATTATAAGGGCGAGCAATATTTATTAATTAACGGAATAAACTTGCAAAAACAACTTTAAATTGTTTTTCACAAAGTTGTCAATTTGTGGCTTTGAAAAAAAATATAAACAGGAAGCAGGCAAGGAATTTACAAACGGATTCGTCCAAGTGCACGTGTCTACGCATGGGCAGGTGCACCGCGTAACTTTGGCCCCAAGCAAAAAACTTGTAGGAAAAGAGCATTTTTGTGATTTGTGATCCATATTAGGCTTTAGATTTCCCCGCTCGCGGTTACTCTTTTGAAGTTGCGTATGCACCTTGCAGCTAAACGTTAAAAGGTAGTTTTGTTTGTTTAGTGAGGATGGTTCCGTTGCGTCACGTTACTGCTCGTTGTAATTATAAATATCATATTAGGAAGTTAAATAAAAGAGTTGGTAAAAAAGGTAGTGGAAAGTAATTTGGTACGGTAATCTCTTGTGTTTCGCAACAAAGCATAATTATACAGATTGTTCCGTTTTGAATCCATGAAAATTAAATGTGAGATAGAACTTTAAATTTTGAAACAAAAAGTTCATATAAACATATAGCGAAAAATGCTTGCAAAGGGAGTTACGTTGCTTTAAAGGAATCCCTGTAAAATCGGCTATTAGCTTGGTACGCAACACGAAAATTTGTTATTTGTAAGTTTCTAATGTTATTTTTTAGCTGACAGACTAAAAATGTGAATTACCTATGCTTAAATTTAAGAGAGAAAATAATTTTATTACAAAAAAAATTGTAACTTTAATACTACTTTATTAAATTTAAATTAGAATTAATTTAATCTGAAGAAGCTGTTCAAAGTGAGAGCCATTTTGGTTAATGCATAATTGGGTTCTACGCGTCAGTGAACGTCTTACGTTAAACAAAATGTTCTAGTGTGTTAACAGGTATATCATACACCAAGTCTTTAATGTAGTCCCAAATAAAAAAATCCGTAGAAGTAATATTTGGGAAGCGAAGCGGCCAGGTTACAGGACCATTCCACCCAATATAGCATTCTCCATAATTGGTGTTTAACCAATTTCGGACACCCATCAAGTTGGAAGTAGAGGTGATTTCTAGCATGTAGGGGTACATTTTCCATGTATTCAGTATGATTTTCTTAGAGAAGCTCCAAACAAGTTCCCAAAAGATTGTTGCTCACTATGCTCGTCCAGATATTAACACTAAATTCTCTCTGAAAGTTTCTAGGGCGCACTGTATGCGAATTTTCAGTATTCCACACACTTAAATTGTGAAAGTTAACCATTCCTCTTCTGGTGAAGCAAGACTTGTCACTCCAAATTTAAAAAATCATGAGCTTGCTCGAGCTGGTGGTTTAAAAATCTGCAAAATTGAATTCTTCTCTCCTCATTGCCTGGGTGTAAAGCTGGTACTCGGGATACATGATATGCCCTAATAGTGGTTGAGTTTTAAAGTTCTAAAAATAGTAGTACTTGCTATGTTTGCCTGCCGAGCTGCTCTGCGAATACTTAATCTACTATTTTCGCGAAAAGTATTTAAAATTCTACGTGGTTGCAAACCATTTACTCTTCTTTGTATTACACGCTCAGGCCCTCTTCTACCAACTAATCCGTGTTCCCGAAAGTTTACGTGAACATTACTGAATGTAGTGTAGTGTGGTAGCCGGCGATTTGGATAGCGCCTGAAATATTTACGCACAGCTTCCATGGCGTTGCCGTTGCAAAGGCAAAATGCATCTCTGCATATAATACATTGGAATAAGTTCTTGGTATGTTTAATACAAAGCAAAACTTATTTTGTAAAAAAACTTGACAGGTTGCTTAGAATTGTGTTGATGACAAACAAACAATTTTCCGTGGTCACATTTGATTTTAATGCACGTAACTTCCTTAGAAAGCATTTTTCGATATATGTTTATATGAACTTTTTGTTTCAAAATTTAAAGTTTTATCTCACATTTAATTTTCATGAATTCAAAACGGAACACCTGTATAGAAGAGCCTTAATTATTTTACTTCTGATATTTAGTTTATGTTTTTTGTTTTTGAATTATGAATTTCCTATATGATTTAATGAATTTCACAGCAGGGTCGAGACACCATTTGTAGCCACTTTAAAGAAAATTTGTAATTGAGAAAATAAACCGTAAGCCACCTTGTTCTATTTACATCTTGAACGGAGTCTTTATATTTTTTAGTTATGCAACAGTTTGTAAGTTGAAATACTGTAAATCTCCCTAAATTAATTATTTAGGCGACATGTGCAATTTCACCATCTTCCGCCACTTTGTCTCTACAGTGGCCACATTTAACATCAACTTTAGTCAGTCGGCATTTCTGGCAGATTACACATCAATTTCTATGTTTTTGTGATACGGAACCACTTTCGTCCAGGTGTGTTTTGAATAGAAGGAGAAGGAGTTGATAAATTTGTTTTTCCTACCAACTTTTTGACAGTAAATAAGTCCCTCTTTTCCCACGGGAAAACCCATTTTTGAATTGTTTTTAATCCATTCAACTAATCGCGTTTGCCTAAAAGCTAAGTTTTTCCTGCCATCCTAAAGTGTCACAAAATTTTTCGCTAAATTTATATCGTATTATTGTTCGCAGAACTCCGCGGTTGTCAGTTTCATACCATTATTTCTAACGCCAGGGAATGTCAAAATTTTGCCAAAAATTGGAAGACCGCGGTCCGCAACTAATGAAAGTATTAGTGGAAACATTGTCATTGAACTAGAAGAATCGCCTAAAACTCCTACCACAACTTTGGCACTAAACCATGGTATAAACCGTCGTTTTGTAGAGAAAATATTAAGAAGAGAAAAATATTATCCTTATAACATACAGTTGATTTAAGAATTGTCCGATGATGATTTTGATCGACGGCTGCAATTTTGCGAAAGAATAATGGAAATCTGTAATGCTGACGAACATTTTGCAACTAATGTGGTGTTTTCTGACGAAGCAACTTTTTGTTTAAATGGAATAGTTAATCGTCATAGTTCAAGGTATTGATCAAATGACAATCCTCACTGAATTCATAAAGTCCATACCACAGTCGCCAAACTTGAAGGTTTGGATGGGAATCGTAGAAAACAGGGTTATAGGCCCATATTTTGTAAATGGAAACGTGAACGGGATAAAATATTTGGATCTATTTATAACTAACTTATTCCTGCACTTCAACACAATGAGCAGTTTGCTTAAAATTATTGGTTTCAATAGGATGGAGCGCCTCCCAACTACGATGCACAAGCTAGGAATTTTTTGGATGAATACTTTTACAAATCACTGGAATGGCCTACTCGTTCCCCAGATCTTAGTTCCTGAGAATTTTTTTCCCTTGGGGTTACCTCAGATCACATGTTTGCGTCAGACAACCAACTAATTTGCAGGAGTTGAGACAAAGAATAGTCGATAAACGCGAACTAATCCGTAAAAAAGTCTTGTAAAATGTAATTCAAAGATTTGTTGATAAGCTTGCATACTGTCAAGAGGTAAACGGCGAACAGTTTGTACATTTAAAATGATTTTGTTTAAGTTTAAAAGTTCTAATTTTGTCTTTAATCTGCAATTAATAAAACTAATGGTTCAGTAAATATGAAGTGCTTTATCTTTTTACCTGTTATAGATAAAGGTACTAAACCTTGAACAGACAAATTCAGAAAAAAAAGGTCCATTATAATCTGCACGATATACAGGCTGTTCCTTTTTTCGGTTAAACCGGAAATATAGTGACAACAAAAAAACATTTAACAGATACGCTATGAGTCATTACACTAACCTGCAAAGTTTGATCAATATCGCCTCCTCCGTTTTCAAGAAAGTTGCTTGGTTCTATATTTTATCCCAACTCTGGATAAACCAGTCCTAAGAGTCTCATGAACGGAAAATAGCAGTAACGTTTCTATATTAAAAGAATTAAACATAAAAGACAGATTATTTAAACAACTAAATAAAAAATGCTTAAGCTATTTTGGGCATGTAGCCAGAAGAAAAGGAGAAATAGAAAAACTAGTTGTAGAGGGAAAACAGAAGACAAGAGATTGAGATGGAGATCGTTTACGAGATGGGCCGATATACTCTAGGAAACAACGGGCCACTACTTATGTGAAGGACTACAGATAGCCCAGGATAGGGAAACATGGAAGCATCAACTGGAAATCATGTTATCATGTCATCACTAACAGAGAACAAATTTAGGTGAAAATAAATGAAAATTTGTGTAATGAATGTGTAGAGGAAATGGCAAAGGAAATGAGACTTGTACAAAAGAGTTTGTAACAGTAAGTGCGAATAAGTAAATAGTTTATTTGTTTTAGGATCAATGTGAAATGATAAACTGTAATTAATTATTTTCCGGAAGTTTATAAAAACTCTACAATATTATCCTCGAACATTCAGGGCCAACTTTTAAGAAAAAAGCAATTTCCGGTAGTTGGGAATTTTTATAAATAGATCACATTAAACTAAATTTCAAGAAATGAAAAGATTATTGGAATGAGAAGCGTGAAGAAATAAACAAACGGGAAGCTATCAGGGATTTGTTCTCTTCTTTAAAACAAAAAAGATTAAAAAAAAAATCAATACCGTGACGAAGAAGAACAAACCTAATATTAGGTAAAGATTTTATCATCGTTCAAAATAAGAAAACAAATTTTATTGAACAGTTTCCAGAAATTTAGAAGGAAGGATCACAGTTCTTCCTTTCATTTCCTTGCAGTTGGAAATATCACCTAAGTAGATGAATCTGATGTTGAAGAAAAGGGTACAACATCATTCACATATTTTAACGAGAAGTACCAGCTACAATCCACGTTTTTAATTATAAATCTTTAAGTACGCTTGTTATTATTTAATTCTTGTAGATAATATTAAACATTTATCTAATTTTAGTGTATAATTTTAAATACCTATTACAAAACCATTCCATTTGTGGTTTGAATACTGCTGAAATCAAGTACGATTTTTAGTACCCATTAAAACTAATTTTGATGAAACGAAATAATTTTATTACCTATCCGCTTTGCTCCATGCTTTAGTGAAATTCCTTGTGATTGTAATTTTAGATACTTATCTATGGTATTTTTTCCATTATTTTTTTTTAGTTTTCGATAACTCAAACAATGTAAATACATATTTATTTTTTTAATTAAAAATATCTAGTAGTTTTAATTTGTTATGTGACTAAACATTTTTTAACAATGTGTTGTGATCGTGCAAATTAAAATTTAGCTGTGTACAGTTTTTAAATTGTTTGATAAGATATCCAATGAGAATAAATAAAGGACAAATATAACTTAATAAATTAATCATCTCATGATTGAAAAAGTTTAAATAAGATAATGCAAATATGATGTAAGAAGCATACGCACTTTGTTAATTACATATTTTGAAACGCTGGATAACTGCGTTTGAGTGCGCTGCGCATTGCTGTTCTTTAAACTTATTAGTACCTTTACGATTTCTAGCACCATTAACGCTGGCATTAAAACTTGGTGGAATAAAGCAATAGTTTGCGGAAAATCATCTCCAATCAAATCATGCCACAACATATAAAGAAATATCTTATGATATAATTCAATCGATTTTCTAATTACCTACTTCAATAACCGGCAGTTTAACCTAACATAATATCACTTTTTACCAGAATAACAAAATAAACCAACAAAAAACTCAAAAAATAAGTTTTATTCGAAATAGGTTAGGAATACAATAAAATTCTTTGCATCTCGGTTGTTAAGAAACATTTTCTACCCCGGTATGTAATCTACTAAATGTTTTAGGTGAAATAAAATATATCCTGTAGTTAGATTGTCGATCAAATGACTACATACTACTTAACAGCTAAGTAGCTTATCCACCAGTTTAATATGATGTGCCAGCTAAAGCGTTTAGCAATAATTTGTTGTAGTTATCGCAACGATTGTTATTAACTATCGGTTAAATTTAGCTGCACATTGATAAACCGGCCTTTAATCAGGTAATTACAATAAAAATATTTATTTGTATTTTCCTAATCACGTTTGCTACCATTTTTAATGGAAATTGTTCAAATCGTTACACTGGAATGTAGTAGTTGTAACATAACTAATATATATATATATTAATAATCAGTCTGATGCTGAGGTTTTCCTTAAAATCGATGTTAAAAATGCTTTCAATTCTATCGAAAGAGACTCCCTTCTTTCTGTTGTCAAGGCTGTTACTCCAGATATGTATTCTTATCTCTGGCAATGTTATGCTTATCAATCAAAATTATTCTTTAATGGAAATGTTATTGAATCCTCAGTAGGTTATCAACAAGGTGACCCTCTCGGTCCTGCAATTTTTAGTTTATCCATTCATCAAATTATTAAGAATTTGAATTCAGAATTGAATGTTTG
Source organism: Dascillus cervinus (assembly GCA_949768715.1). Taxonomy (NCBI): domain Eukaryota; kingdom Metazoa; phylum Arthropoda; class Insecta; order Coleoptera; family Dascillidae; genus Dascillus; species Dascillus cervinus. Next base: position 29,499,160 of record OX458323.1, read on the forward strand.
GTACTTAGATGATGGTTCTTTAGGTGGTAAGGCTTTGGATGTCTTATAAGACTTAGAAACGATAATTTCCGAATTTAAGAAAATTGGTTTGGTTCTTAATTTCAATAAATGCGAACTTTTCTTCCTTAATAATGTTTCGGAATTAGACAAGTCTTCAATTTTGGAAAGATTCGAATTATTAGCTCCTTGTATTCACGTTTGTAATGTTGAAGACCTTTTTATTCTTGGTTGTCCTATTTTCGATGCAGCAATTCCTCCATTCATTTCTAAAAAATATTGATTCATTCTCTTTACTTTCTTCAAATCTATGTAAAATTAATCCTCATATTAGTTTATTTTTACTCCGCCATTGTTTTTGGATACCTAATTTCCCTTATAATCTCAGATGTTGTCCTTTCTGTAAATTTAAAAATGAGTGTCTTGAATTGGATAATATTGTTATTTCTTCTTTGGAAAAAATTTTGAATATTAAATTTACAATAAGATCTTGGACTCAAGCCAAATTACCAATCCGTTTTGGTGGATTAGGTATAAGGTCTATAATTGATATTTCCTCGCCTGCCTTTTTGTCTTCTATATTTTCTAATTCTGAACTTATTATGTCCATTCTACCTTCTAGTTTTTCTAATTTTGAAATTACATCCCTTAACGAGGCTGTTGATTATTGGAAGGAAATTTCTAATTCGTCTTTACTTCCAAAAGAGCTTTGTATTCAAAGAAATTGGGACTTACCTATCTGTGAGAAAATATTTCAAAATTTATTATCTTCAAATATCATACAAAAAGCTATCTTATTAGCTGGATCTGAACTTGAATCTGGAGCTTGGCTTGAAGCTCTTCCATCTTGTAAATTAGGTACTCTTTTAGAAAAAAACTTCTTACAAATTGCTATTTCACTTAGATTGGGCATCAACTTCTGTCATCCTCATATCTACTCGTGCGGTTCTTCTGTAGACTCGTTGGGTCATCATGGTTTATCGTCCATTAAAAGAGCTGGTAGACTCTCTCGTCACAGCTGTATTAATGAAATTATTAAACGTGCTTTCTCTTCTGCCAACATCCCTTGTACCCTTGAACCTAATGGTATTCTGAGGGATGATGTCAAACGTCCAGATGGTATTACAGTTATTCCATGGAAAGTAGGTAAATCTTTAGTTTGGAATTTTACTTGTACGGATACACTTGCCCCTTCTCATTTCACTGATTCTTCATTTTCTGCAAGATCTGCTGTACACTTGGCAGAAAATCTTAAGAAAAAAAAAAAAAAGGCAATTTCTGATGATTATTTTTTCGTCGCCTTTGCTTTGGAAATTTTTGGGTCCTTGGAGTGCTGATGCCTTTTCTGTCCTTGAAGATTTGGGAAGGCGTATTGTGCAAACAACAGGAATTCCTCAAGCCAAAACATATTTGAAGGAACGAATAAGTTTGGCTATACAGAGAGGCAACGTTGCTAGTGTTCTTGGTGCAGCCCCGCTTTCTTCTTCTCTTAATGAGTTATTTTATTTATTCTAGTTGTGTCTTTTTAAATTAATTTATTACTTATGTTATGTTATGTTCAATTTATATCATTTAATTGTATTTAAATTATGCTGAAATATAACTGTTATATAGTATATATGTATATTTACGCTGCAAATTTTTTTAAAGAATTTTTTCTTCGGGCCATCACGAATTTGCGTTAGGTTATACTCTTATGATGAGATGCTACGTACTGTCAATACTGTACCACGGAATGGAAGCATGGACGTTGAACAAGACCGATTTGAACAGACTGGAGGCGTTTCAGTTATGGATGTATCATAGAATGTTAAAGATATCGTGGGTAGAGAGAATAACTAATGTAGAAGTGATGCGACGAATGAATAAGGAAAAAGAAGTAATATTCACAATTAAAAGAAGAAAATTGTTATATATGGGATACATTATGAGAAGAAAATAGTATCAGGTACTACAGGTCATTGTACAGGGTAAAATTAAGGGAAGAAGATCGGTAGGAAGGAGAGGAAGCTCATGGCTAAACAACCAATTATTTAGATCAACGGTTTCAAAAATAAAAATCACCTTGTTGATTGCCAACCTTCCGATCGGAGATGGCACCTAAAGAAGAAGATACTCTTAATCATTTTGTATTGAAAGAATATAAGGAAATTCCACGAGAACTAACTTGTACGGAACTTCCCCAGCAATGGCACAAACCTCGTGGTGAAGCAATATAAAATGAATCTTTTTGCCACAGCCTGCCTAATTTTTGACAGAATTGACATTTGCCCCTTGAGCACAACCTCACTGCACTGGAGCAATTTGAGCAGCTAAATTTAATTTGCTCGGTAACAAACGAACGGAATTTGGTTGGCTCGTTTTCAGACGATAACTGGTATTTTCAGTGTGATATGGCCATTGCCTGTATTTAGAAGAGAATGCTCGAGTATAAAAAGGAGATCAATTTTATATGAAATACAAAAATATTAGTTGAATATAAAAAACCCACTAAATTTATGGTGAAGAAATTATACTTCAGAATTAAATTGTTTACCATCACATCTGTTTTTGTTTTTTTTTTGACACAATACAATTTTACCGAAATAATTTATTTTTTATTAAGTACAAGTACAGGCATACATTTTTACTAAAATTGAAGTTATTGGGAGGATGTCACCACGTCTAACTCTGGAGTAGTAGTAATCGCGTGCTGGAACTCGATCTAGGCTTATTTTGCCGGTACATGTATTTCTTAGTCACAGAATGCGCGCTGAACATGTCTCGACTTTTGTGTAGTATTGTATCGACAGGGCCCCAAGTAGGAAGCGACCGGAATACATTCGAAAATTTCCATTCTTTCCTTTTAACTAAGTAAGCAATAGCAAACCCGAAAAATAAAAGGAACATCAGGACAGTTAGTGTCCATCCGACCACTTTTGCCCACTTTTGGTCCACTCGTAAAAAGTGCTTATACCGACAGCCAACATAATTAATGGACCGCAAAGCCAGGCAAACTGCCAGCAAGTACCAGTGCGAAACCCCAACATGAAGTGAAGGTCAACGACAAAGGTAGTAATTCCGTAGATCCACATTACACCGCAAACCTCCAACTCCGAGATCAGTGTACAACCGATGCTGGTAGTGAAAAACAGCCCACTACCAAATAACGTCGCTTGAGTCCAATCAAGGATGTAGTTTGATATTTTCGGGCAAAAACAAAATTATCCTGGATGTGCCATATTGTGGCGACCATCAAAACCTGCAATCATAGACCCGTGATATAATAGCTTGAGAAGAAGAGTAACGTCCAAATTTGGGTCAAACCTGGCCAAACCATAAACGATAACGGTAAACGCACAAACAGCATATGATCCGACCATTTGTACAGAATTTCGTCCATGGGTGTGCTTGTGTTATAACTAAGCGCACCGTGCGCGTTGTACGACAGCATTGTGAAGAGGAATGTACTGGCTACGTCAACAACGTTGACGAGTATGGCCTCCATGAATCGAGCCTAACTGACCTGTTTGTAGGGAATGTGTAACAGCCCTGTTTCGCCCAGCTGCCCACGGCAAAACCGCAATAATCGATACAACCAAGTTGAGTGAGAACCTCCGATACTTGCTGATGCTGGCGAACGCCAACAGTTGCTTGCGCCAACCGTCCATCATAAAAGAGTAAACATTATACATCAGTTGTTACGCCACATGGACGATTCTTCGTTATTTTCAGCAGTTACCCTTTCAGACGTCATTTCTGAATTTCAATAAATTGTTTATTTCTTACTTTTGTTTAGTTTCAGTTTGTTAATCATAGCTTCCTTAAAAAAAAAACAATCAAGTTTCGTACCAAGATCTTTCTAAGAATAAATCAAAATTGAATTTAAACTTACCGTAATACAACGGAACGTAAAGTAGTTCATACTCCAAGACACTACAAATATAACACCAATTTTAATGCAAGATATAAAGCGAGTTTCCACTTAATCCCTCTTTAATTGATATATTTTTTGTGGAAGTAATAAAAAGAAATCTATTTAGCAAGAATATTAATATAATGATAGTAATAATAACAGATCGTTTTTTATGTGTCGTTTAGAGACTCAGTTGGCTTAAGAACTTTAAGTCTCTTCAGGTTTCGTGCAAGATCTACCGTATAATTGGTCGTTCAGTTAGAACGCACAAGAAATGAATTGTAGTAGGTACCTATGTTTTTTCAAGCAAGTTTGAGGTCGAACTGTGCGTGTAAATGCACTTCGTGCCGCTCTATGAGCCAGTTATAGCTCTATCATTAACACGTGTACCTAGGGAACTAAATTCACTTGCCACTTACCTTTCTCCCTGCGTTTACTTGAGTATTGACCTTACTGCCGGCCTGAGTGGCGTAAATGCAAGTGAGTACTTTGGAATTGCACCCGGACTTGCATGTTTACTCCGGTTTACATGCCAAACTGAGCGATAGGCAGTCAGTAGCTATAACAGCTGTGCTCCAACACATCAAATAAGCTGGTAAACCTCCAAATAAATCATCGTCGGACAGGCCTATTTCGTCATTACCAATTGTGTCTAAACTATTCGAGAAGCTACTGCTGAAGCGACTAAAACCTACAACTATAATTTTGTGAATTTAGAAATAAGCATTCATCAATAGACCATATTCACCGTATAACGGACGTTATTGAAAAGACATCTGAGGCAAAGCAAATATGTCCAGCAATATTCTTCGATGTAGCCCACTCATTTGACAGGGTCATAAACAAATTGGAAAAAATGTTACCAAAACTACATTACAACCATATTACAATCTTGTTTTACTGGTCGAGTATTCCAAGTCAAACAAGAAGAAGCATTTTTGTCAATAGATGTTAACGTAGGAGCACCGCAAGGTATCGTGTTCAGGCCAGTGCTTTACCTGCCTAAACCTGTAATATACCACAAACTGAACATATAACGATCGTTACTTAAGCTGACGGTACAGCTAGTATGACATGATAACGAAGAAACTCCAACTGGTATGTAACAATGTAATTGAATGGATCAAGATTTAGAGAACCAGAATACACGACAGCAAATCATTGTTCATTAGCTTAGCCTATAAAAAAGGAAAAACTTACCAGTAATAATACATAACAAACAGATACCACACTACGATACAGTACAGTAGGTGAACGTTAAAAGCTGGGACGTCCAAAAATATTTTCATTTCAGATCAGACGTTTTTGAACTGTCGGTTTCAAAAGTCCTTTTTTAAATAATTTAGCTCTTTAGTCCAATCATTTCATACAACCAACTTTGCAAAAGATGCGAAGGGGACGTTTTCCCTTAGGTGATAGCCTAAAAAAGACTGCCGTTGCGTATTATTGATATTTGCAAATTTGAATTTTGCATGTATTATCACCACAACAAAAGGATCGGAAGGGGGGGGGTAGGGTGTATAAAAACCCTGACGAATCCTTACATGGGGTAGGGGGGGGATTAAAACGACAATTACGTAAGACGATTTTTTCCGATATTTTCAACATTTTAAAAAAAATTGGGTCTTGAGACTGTATCCGAAGAACGTAGCATACCAGTAATAACCTCTATTGTTGAATGGTTAATTAACCCTTTTTCCACAGATGAGAAATAATAAAATTATTAAATTATATTATTATAGAATTGTTTTTTTTATTAAATCATCATTTGAATGAATAATTATTACCTAATTGGATAGTTAATAAATAGCCGCAAATAACTGTATGAGAAAAACCAAATATTTTTCATAAATACGCTGTTACCCCCTCTTGAATTTGTAAAATCTTACGTAAGACAGGGGGGTAGGGGTCCTGCAAAACTTACGGCTCCTACGTGAGGGTACGGGGGGGGGTTAAATATTGGAGTAAATGCCCTTACGTAATTTGTACACGGCCCCTATTGTGTGAAATTGTCGAACGAAAATATGGGCTATAGATCTACCACATGAATTTTAACTTTTACATAAATGTTAATCGAAGCTTTTGTCTTCTTAAAACAAGCATTTTTAATACCATTTTTGGAAAATAAAATAGATGTTTTGCAACTCCGAAAAGAAAAGTTCCGTTACTAAGCCAATGAAACACCTGCACTGCGCACTGGTCGTTTGCGCAATGACGTCATGGTGCGAGAGAGACTTGCAATTTTGAAAAGGTCCATTACTAATTTATTTTGTAATTTCCCAATGTCCCCCAAGCCCATCTATCCTATTTTCCAGGTCCGACCCAAAATTATTTTTCATTTCCTTTGGAAAAGTGTCATCGTTGCTGTGTTACTTTTCATATTTGATTTTGAAGTAAATACAGATGAATATATGACTTGAAATTAACCATTTGTGACTAGTTTGTTTTGTTTGTTTTGTGTACATAAGTTTCAAATAATAATATAATATAATATAATACCGTTTTAATGCTGTATTTCCCACTCACTTTGTATTTTTTTGATTATTCCGTACTCTATTTATTTTACCCTTATTGACATGTAAATTTTTTCTATAAAAAGTATGAAACAATTAATTTATTTTAATAGGATTTAGCAGACATTAAACAAGGTGACGGTGAAACTATTAAGCACATCGAGAAGAATACTCCTGCTACGACTTCAGCACGACCTTCAAGCAGGCCCAAACGACAAGTAGATACGGTTACTGCATCAAAACCGTCTCTAGTTACGGACCGTAAGAAAACGCAGAACCCTTGAACGGATGTGTGCGAGCATGGTGAGTTTTATTTTCTTTAATTACTTATTTCCCATAATTGTTAGTGCAATAAGTGAATGTATATTTCAAGGGAGTAATGTATGATGCTTGTTGAATTTAAGTTTAATATGTATTAATGACATTAAACGTGCTTTCTCTTTTGCCAATATCCCTTGTATCCTTGAACCTAATGGTATTCTGAGGGATGATGGCAAACGTCCAGATGGTATTACAGTTATTCCATGGAAAGTAGGTAAATCTTTAGTTTGGGATTTTACTTGTACGGATACACTTGCCCCTTCTCATTTCACTGATTCTTTATTTTCTGCAAGATCTGCTGCCCACTTGGCAGAAAATCTTAAGAAAAAAGAATATAAGTCAATTTCTGATGGTTATTTTTTTGTCGCCTTCGCTGTGGAAACTTTGGGTCCTTGGAGTGCTGATGCCCTTTATCTCCTTGAAGATTTGGGGAGGCGTATTGTGCAAACAACGGGAATTCCTCAAGCCAAAATGTATTTGAAGCAACGAATAAGTTTGGCTATACAGAGAGGCAACTTTGCTAGTGTTCTTGGTACAGCCCCGCTTTCTTCTTCTCTTAATGAGTTATTTTATTTATTCTAGTTATTACTTATGTTATGTTATTTTACTTTGTTGTTATATACATGTTACATTTTATTATATATATTTATATATATTTTGTATTTGTCAGTTAAACCTCACATTTTAATTTTTTTTTGCTTTAGTATGCAGCCCCTTACTCTATCTATACAGTGTGTCCCACGAATGGTGCATCAAACTGAGAGGGGTTGTAGAGTGGAGCAAAACAAGTCAAAAAATGTGTCGTATTGATAGTACAGCATATTTAATCAGAAACACTCCTGCATTCCAAAAAGTGGGCGCTATCAATTTTCAAGCAAAAGATTTAATTTTGCCCTCTTGTTTCTCGTTTCATTGGAGGATAGTTAAGTGATAGCTAAGTCTCGTAACCTACGACAATTCGCAAAAAGAAATTCTGATAATCTTGCAAGAAAATTCAAGAAGTTTTTACTGCAACTTATCCAGTTTGGAAAGTCAACGCGCAGACACCTTTTTCAAAATTTTGCAAACAGATATTTCGAACCTTTATATTTTAGAAAACCTCAACTAAATTTGGTATAAACATCTCAATAACTCAGCAATATGTGATTTCAACAATTTATTTTCAGTTATCATCTTAACCATTTCGACCATATACCACAAATGAGTTTATAGGCTTGTAGCTACCTTTAGGTTGTGTATTTTCGCCACAAAGCAGTAGTTTGAACTACTGTAATACAAACTAATTGCAAGTAGGAATTATTTATGTTTAGACCGAATTTTTTCTTCAAAGTTTCTTGGTAACAGTTTGAAAAAATTGGTTCGACATATTTCAAAAATTGGTCGGAATACTACCTACTGCGATAATTTTAAGTAAATTTTTTTACCAGAAAAATGTTTATTGCGTTTACAAAAAATGTGAGACTGAAAAGGTTAAGGCTATAGATAAATTTATGAAACTTATATTTAACTATTGCTTCTATAGTTACTTTATTTTAAAAGTTAGTTTTAGGGATACCAATCCCGCAAACGCTGGATCTCGCAAATGCGGAATCCTGCATGATTTTTGCGCGATCAGTAATGCAGGACTACACATGCGGGATCCGCGGGATTTGCGGGAGTGAATAAAAATATCCGAATTTGAAAAATTATGTATGCCGAGCGCGCGTTTTCTGCCGCTGGGTACTTCTGCAATAAAATCAGATCAAATTTACAAGATCAAACTTTAAATACTTTATCATTTCTCTGAAAATATTTCCAAAAAAAATCTCAATAACTTTTCTTAATTTTTTAAAATTAATAAATGCTACTTTTATTTTGAATTTAGTTGTCTTTTATTGCATAACTAACTTCTGGTACTTAATTTTCTTAGCAACTGAAAAAAACATTGTGATAGTTTGTAATCCCGCAAATCCTGCGGATCCGCGGGATTGATGACGTCAGTCCCGCAAGCTTGCGGGATTGAAGTTTTGATGCGGGATTGGTATTAGAATGGAGATATGCATTTTTAATATTTTTAATTAATAATAATAATAATATTACACTTTCAAATTTGGAAGTAACAACAATAATTGGAATATACGTTATATAGGGTGATAAAAAAAGGTGCCCATGATTGATATTGGGACAATGCTTTCTGTTGAAGCATTGTGGAAATTGCAACAAAAGTGGTACAAGTAGATTCTGTTTAAAATTTAAACAGTTTGTCTAAGAGCATAGCGTGGCAATATTTCTTTTTCTAGAGAATTACTTTCAGGTAGGCCTACTTCTTGAATCTAAACAAACAACACTAATAGATACTGTCACTTGAGTAAGACAAACAACTGTCACGTTGACATAACTTTTTTATTTCAAAAGAATTTAATGTAATTAAACAAGAATACACAACAAACAGGTAATTGAAGGGCTGTATGCAAAAAGTCCCTAAGCTACGTAGAGATTTTCTACTATTTGAGCTATTTCTGATAAGAATGGATGAACTTTCGGTCGCACTTACTGATTCCCGTTTAAAAGGCCCCTAACCATGTTATTTAGTAAAAACAGATCAATCAAAAACGAAACAATGTGATTTCCAGATCAAATTGAAACATAAAATCTCAAATATCTCAATAAGAAAAAGTATATGCTTCGTCCTGGTGCAGTTTCAATCGTTTCCACAACTGCTTCCTTCAACGCTGGTGTACGAACTGCACGAGGTCGTCCATCATTTACAGAAATCGGCATTATTTGGCCATTTTCTCTAAATTTTTGCTCCACTCTTCTAATTACGTTAGCATCTGGATGACGTCGATGTGGATACAGTCTAGCATATTCTCTAGCAGCTTCCGATGCGTTATTATCTGTCTCACCCAAGCGGAGCAACATGTCTAGATATTCATAAGTAATATCACAAGAGAGTGAGAATAAATTGAAAATAATTCGACAGATTTTCGAAAACTTGTTGCCAGGAAATAGCCACTCGAGCCCTACGGGCTCTCGTGTCTATTCCCTGGCAACAAGTTTGAAAAAATAACTGGAGAATTATGTTCTAATTAATTCGTACTCTCGAGTGGTATTCGGAAGATTATTTTTTAATGTTTGAATCAAAAATGCAACATAATACAGTTTAACAGTTTAAAATGAAACTGGTGACAGATGTCAGATAATTCTCGCGGGAATTTTCTACAGTAGAAAATTCTCACTATAATAATGTTGTGATTGGACAGAATTAAGTACGTGTGCCCAAATACTGCTAAAGGATTGGTGAATGAAATTGCTAAAAAATAATCACTTGTAATACCACTAGAGGTTAAAAAATTTCCGGATTTTAATTTAACGTCGAGTGGTATTCGGTAAGAAAATTTTGCAGCTTTTTGGAATTTAATTTATGTATTGACATATTATCTATAAACGTCACTCAACGCTATAAATAATACGATATTTTGATTGCAAGTTTATGGGAAGCGTTGAATGGCATTTAATGTAAAATGGCATCGTTTATTCGGGTTACGTGCCTTTAATGTAAGTATTAGTGACAGTAATTATGACGTCAAAAAATTTCCAATAAAATTCACTCCAGGGTCCTACCCAATCGGAAAAAAGTTTCGAAAAAATACTTGCGTTGCCTTGGTAGCGGTTCAAAAGAAAGGCTTCTGATTGGTTGGACAGGCTGGTGCAAAATTTTCACTGAAATTGTATTTCATTTTAAGACTTTTTAGGACATTTGACTTGTATGGTTCAAATTTGACAAGAGAACTTACATTGGAAAGTGAATTATTATTGCCAACGTTTCCTACGAGATTTGCGATGTTACGACATTAATAAATTTTCCTCGGAACCAAGAAACCGTACTTAAACATCGGTAATAAAGTTGGTTTCAATAGATTTTTTACACTTTAATTTTTTAAAACAATGAAATTATTACAAAATTGTTAATCGTATAGATTTTTATTCTCTGAATATGAAAGCTTATAACTTGGTGAAGAGACAAAAAATTCCATTTTGGCTTTCAAATTCGTGTTTTGTTAGAAATCGTCTATAATATGTAGCTAATCATGGAAACCTTTGTTTCATCACCCTGTATTTTGTTAAAATCCCGATATGAAAATTTGTCATGGTAAGAAAATAAAAATAAAACTGCCACTCCTTTGATATAAATTTTATAGAGCATATAACGTGATACTGTGGGATCTGGTGTTAACAGTTAATATGTCTACGATTTGTAGTATTTACGAGCTATATTGCTGTCATAATCATTCTTCATATTTCATAGTTCCGGAAACCTATCTATAGTTGGAACATCTAACAGGCATTCAATCATATCAAATATTTGTGTATCGATCTCTTTCAAATAAATTGTTGTTCACAAATATATTCGTCTAATTTCAATTTTTTATCTAGTTGAGATTGTCCCGAAATCAAACAAATTAGTAATTATTGTTATAAACGTTAATTGTTTTTCAGTACAAATTAAAGGGAAAATTTGATCTGAGTTATTTTGAAAATGTCAGTAAAATTCATTTAACAAATAAATCAATGAAAAATACGAGGTAAAATATTTTAAACGAATATTAGTTGCAACGAGATCCACTTGCAAATATTACTTCCATCATGAGGTTTGTAATAACCGAGTAATATCGTTAAGCGTGCATGTAAGTTCCCCTCGAGAACCACACTAAAATTCATCTAGTGCGAATTCCACAACTTCATTTTAATTCAAAACGATTAGCATTTAACTTTTTCACGCATGTATCTACGCATAAAATTTAATAATAACAAAAAAACTCCTCCGCACATGTGAAATAATTTTTTTTATCTACGATCATTATATAATATAAACATTATTGATGTGAAACCTCTACTCTAAATTATCATTTTATCCATGGATAAATTAAAGAAAGCTTCTTATTGGTTCCCAGCCATGGGTAAAATTGACAGAAGTTTTATCCATCGGGACTTCGACCAATGAAAATTAAAAATATTACGATTTTTATTTTACAACATTGCCACGTTGGTAACAGTTTGCATTAATTGCAACAACATAACCAAACAAACCTAAAGCAATTGACAGCAAAACGTACCAAAGTATATTAATAGTGAAATTCGTGATTTGTGAAGCAGTTTTTTGTGACCGAAAAATTTTAAATGTTGGAAGAAGAAAATGATATGTCCTGTATGCAATATAGCAACGACTGCAATAGAAAATCTTCTACCACAAAAATCACGGCACAAATATGAATGTGTTTATGAAACTTATTTTTAAATGGGCCTTCAATGCTTGGGTGGTCGTGGGCTTGTTGGCGTAAACCTGAGACTTCAGAAAACCCCACAGGAAAAAGTCCATTGGTGTTAAATCGCAAGATCGTTGCGGCCAGTACTGGTCACCAAAACGGGAGATGACACGATCAGGAAAAGACTCGTGCAAGACCAGCAACGTTACACGGGCTGTATGGCTAGTGGCACCGTCCTGCTAAAACAACATATCTTCAAGAGCAATATTTGCCAATTGAGACACAAATAACCGGGTTATCATGTGACGATAACGTTCGCCATTTACCGTTATTGCATTACCTGCCTCGTTTTCCAAGAAAAATGGTCCAATGATTCCATCAGACCACAATGCACACCAAACAGTGACACGTTGGGGATGCATTTGTTTCTCATGAATCATTCGTAGATTTTCTGAGCCCCAAATGCGACAATTTTGCCTATTAACGAAGCCATCAAGGTGAAAATGGGCTTCGTCACTGAACATGATTTTGTTCACAAAATCGACATTCACTGCTTGTTGTTCAATGATCCAATTGGTGAACTCTCTTCGCTGTCCGTGGTCTGTTGGCAAAAGTTATTGAGTCAATTGGACTTTGTAAGCATGGAGATGCAAATGGTGAAGAGTGGCCGTTGAAATGACGCTCCGGCTCGCTATTATTTCGGTATATGACAAAAACGGTAAATGAGTACATTAAAAATTTTAACAACCGGCTCGCGCGAGCCGGACCGAGCCGGCTCCAGCCCACTCCTGGTTGCAACCAAATTTTCACTATTTTGATAGTAATGTTTAACAATAAGGGCGCGTTCTTGTATCGTGTATCGCTCCATTTTTATTAACTCCCATCTGTTTGCTATCAAACTGTCACAATTACTAACCTATCAAATCATGACCGTCAAAATGACACAAAATTCAAATCTTGCGCTCCTATTGTAACACCCTTTATTAATGATTAATTAGATTATTCGTTTGTGTTCTGTATGAACTACAAAATATTTTATTCCGTTAAACTTGAAGTATTTATTGAAGATAAAGAAGAAGAATTTATAGTTTTAGAGTGCGAATACAAAACACGGAAAGTCTACACACGGATTACTTTTTTCATATCTGATTCGTTGGAAATAGCTTGTCAATCTCAAAATTTGTTAGAATATGGTTTTATGACCTTTGCCAGTAAGATAATAATACGTGATGTGGAATAACTCTTGCTATCGATTACATCGTTGAATTTTTGTAATAATAAAGCGATTCAATAATGACAATGACAGGCGAAGTGGAGTAAGAAGCAGAACGTATAATATTTATTAAGGAATTTATATTTTACGGTTTTCGTTTTGTGAGATAAATACTGCAAATTAAAAACATTTCCACTATTAAACGCTACAATCATAAATGATGAACAAACAATTCTTTAAAATTATATTTCACTGCCGATACGTTTGTTATACCTTTAGCGAGGCTACTGATACATCAAATTTGATTGAATTATAATACACTCGGGTCCGTTTTTATAGGTATGCGGTAGATACGTTCCACAGAAAACCGCATAAAAAAGACATTGTTTATACATGTATGCTAAACATAGGGATAAGTTCCATAATTTTCTAAAACCGCATAAAACCAAAGCAACAAATTAAAAAATAAATGAAAATCACATAAAAAAATCGGAAAAATAAAAATGAGTAAAAAACATGACGTAAATTGGTTCGAAAATTTAAAAGTTTATATAAAACTTAAGAGGGTTGTTTTAAAATTTTATTTTTAATTGTTTTCATAAGTAACAATTTTATTTATAAACATTTATTAGAATTGTCACTATCTGTCAATACCCGGCAACTTTTGTGAACTTGCATTAGGGTGAAATTTAGGTTCGTTTTGTGTGGATGTTTTTGCAATGACAATATAATCAGTGATTAAACTTTGGGATGAAGTTGCCAATCGCTTGTCCAGCAATGCAATTTTTGAGTTCCCTTTGCTATTTGAAGGCTAGTTCTGAATTTGTCATTGGACAAAAGTGATTTTCCAATTTATTACAAAATTTAAGTCAGTCATGAACTACACTTGCAGTAAGGAGATCAAGTGTTTCTTCCACTTCACTATCGCTTTCTGAATTTTCAACTATAACTGAAGTTATACCAATAATATCATTGTCACTTACAGCTTTATCTACAAGCAATTTGTTGACATCATTATTATTAAAAGTATCAAAACCTTCTTTACCAATTTCACGAGCCAAATTCGTAATTTCAGTTGTTAAGGTCGATGATTCATTGATTGTATTTTTTGAAATACATTCAGGCCAAACTGCTTTCAAGCAGGCATTTAAAGTCACCCATGCCTTTGTATTAGTCATTCAACGTACCGGCAGTGATTTTAGATTTTTGCCTTTCAGCGCTCGAGGTCTTAGCGATCAATTTACTAAGAGGGGTTTCAACATTCGATCTCCAGATGCTTACTTACTTTAAATCCACTTGCTCTTTTTTCAGACTTTGCTATGTAAGTGCGACTAGGCATTTTCTTCCAGAATAATGCTGCTTTATCCGCGTTGGAGACTTGATTTGTACAATATCCACCTTCTTCAACAATTCTGGCTAACTGCTCCGGAACATTTTTGACCGCTTCTGCATCTGCTGATGCAACCTCGCATCGGATCTTGACATTATGAAAAGCATTTCTTTTTAAAAATCCAGTTAACCATCCTTTGCTAGCTAAAAATGCTTTATCAGACTGGGCAGCAGAAGTAGAAAAGTTGAATTGCTTCATCTGTGTAATTACATGACCACTTTTAGGGATTGGTGTTCGACTATTGGTGACTATGTACAATAATGTGTTTAATGATAATATTTTATTAAGACTAAGTTGCCTCCATAAACTAAAATATTATTTGCATGCATTGATAAAATTATTTAATAAAATGTATATTCATTACTTTAAATAACCTCCGCAAAGCCTGCTTGTTCTTTAATTTTGCTATAACTACGTTTCGTCTCCTATAATTTCTACTGTTTAACCTGTCTCGTTTTTGAAAGGTGGACTATGCCAATTACGGTAAAGCACAAAAAAAAACAGATCCGCTAGCACATCTTTCTTGCTTGTGTTCAGCTATTACATGCTCCTATCATAAATACATGTTTCTTTAAATAATTTGTTTTTATTAGCTATGGAAAAAAGAAAGAATAAAACCAAAACTACAATTTGCGACAAAAAGAAGCGATTACCGCAGCGTTCTTGTGGGATACATTAAACGCGCCAATCGAGGGATTACTGTGGTAAAAACAATGTTTCCATTATCAGCAACATTGTCAATACATTTTTATTGCAAACGTGCTACTCTAAGCAATATTCTTTAATTACAATCATTACAACCATACAGTACCGTATTTCAAAAGTTCTATCATGCACTCACACTAATCTCCAATAATACAATCAATATTCGAATGTGGAGGCAAATAGCTTTTAATATTCTTATTAAAACTAGTTATAATTTCTAAAATTTGTACTTCATGTTACATTGTTACAACTGTTGTAATTAGACCTCAATACTTTTGATCATTTACTGTGATTATTTTTTAACTTAAAACGCTTCCACAAATAACAATGTATTAATGATGATTTTATGATGTACTTCCGAGAAAGATACTGAAACAGGAAATGGCCAGTTTCTCGACTAATGACCATTGTTGTCAAAATAACAAATTGCATAATGTAGGGACCAAATAATCGTAATCGACGATGAATTGCGCTGTTGTAAACATCACTAATACATAACACAATAAAGTGGTTGGATAGATCAAGATATTTTAATTTTATTGTAAATAATAAAGCCATAAATTACATTGTTTATAATTAATGATGTAAGTAGCAAAACTATTCGAGCACTACTGATTTATAGGGCCATATTTTTCTTTATTAATCTGGGTTATCTTATCAGTCACTCCGATTCGCCTCTTCCCCAGCAATCAACCTTGATCAGCGCAGGTCGAATGATTAAAGCTTCTATAGATGCCACTTACTCGAATCACTGGTTAATGGAATCAGTCGTTGGTATAATAACCCAATTTATTTGTATATTATCAAATGTAAAATTCTCTTTCCATAGAGCCACTAAAATCGATTCCGGTTTTTACTTGAAAAAACTTTAAATAAAATCTATACCTACTGAAACAAAAACCATTGATCAAACAAGTGATTCATTTTACTGTTACTTTGAAGAAAGATAAAAAAATTGTAACTCGAAGAGAAATAATTTGCGGGATGTATTCGTATAATTTTATTTTATTGTTTGTGACTGCTGGACACATTTATATATTTTAGCCGGACCTTTTGCAATCACTCTGTATACCAAATAGGCGGTTCCTATAAACTGTATAATGTTTGGATAGAAAAAGTTGTTCTACAGTAAACCCTCGATAAGACAAACTCGAAGGGACGAGAATATTGTATGCTCGTAGTAACGATTTCGTCATATCCGATTGATTACATATATACATACTACATACGTAATGCATAATTTTAAGAAAAATAATAAGAATTTTGTTTATTGATAATAACTACACAATAACATTTAATGCACACTGCAGTTTGTTGGCAGTCAATTATAGTTCTATCTTTTGGTGCGATCTGTTTGAATCATCTTCTCAAATTAAGAAATACGGTATACTTAACCTACTTGAATTTATGATCTTTTGTTATGTGTTTAACTTGTAAAACTGAACTAATAATGTTTCTATTGAAGCTGTGTGGTTCTTGAAAAAAGGGACACTTTCAGGTAGTGTCCCACTAGATGTGCGGGTTCAAACGTCAAACACTGCGTAGTTAAAGCTGCCCTAACGACTGAAAATAAATATTATTATTATTATGTCTCTCCTCAGCACTGATTTGTTCGTGTTGAGAGGGATTTTTAACCTAAAGATTCTAAAATTTAGTTCGTAGTTCGTGTTAACGAGGTTTAATGTTAACCGAGCGACATTCCATAAGAAACGTTAAGAAACCAGCGGGGACCACAGTGTCTGTTCGCGTTAACGAGGTGTTCGTCTTAAGCGAGTTTGTCTTATTGAGAATTTACTGTACTTAAGAAAGGGCAAAGTCAATTTATAATCCAATTATTCAATTTATGTCACTCGTAGTTGTTTTATTTTATTAAAATATTATCTATTTAACAGTAAATTGTTTATGCTTATTTACCTTTTGATAGATAATTATTGTGCTGTAGATTAATACTCTTATGTTTGTTGCATGATATTATGCAACACCCGGTATCCAACCTATATCTGCTTTTTAAAATCACTGTAAAGATATTTTATTCACAATCAGTTAGTAACACCAACTTTTCGAACCCCTTAAAAGTTGGAAAGTGAGTGATTTCATGGATACACTTCAACCGGTCAGAAATAGTAAAAAAGGAGTTAGTAATGACGTAATCGGTCAGAAATGAAACCATTTCTAACCTGTGAGGGCGTTACTATCGATTTAAACTATAAATGTCAAATTAACATATCTAGAGTATGCAACCAACTTTTCTCACGTGCATGGACGGCGAACGCAATCAATTATTTATTAATTATTTTTTATTACTATAATGTTGCTTGTTTTATTAAATGATTGATTGTGAATAAAATAGTATACAAACTGCGGCAAAAGTACTATTCCTGTGTCTCGAGAACTAGTTCTCTCGACAGGAATGGAATACTTTCCACCTCGGTTTGTAATATACAGAACATAATAATTCTTAAATTTACTTTTTTTACATTCAACGACGAGAAAATTAAAGAAAATTGCATATTCAGTAGAGAATTAATAATATTCATCTAAATTAACATCCTAACCGTCACACGGTTAATAGTAAGACTAATCCCATAAACCTAACTTCAAAAACCACTTTAAATTCCATATCAATAACAATCAGAGAAACGTAGGTACATTAAGGAATTAGACGTGGCAAACGGTAACGATTAAGTGCAGGTCCGCAAATTCAAAATAAACACAACGCGGCAACAGCTGAAATTTCAAAGGCGCAGTGTAGGTCTTTAATTTTTTTTTTATGAAAACGTTCCTGCATTGTCAGGCTTCCGAGAGAAGCTGAACGTATTAGAATTGTTATTATATAAAATTATAGAGTTAAAATTTTATTTCGAGAGTTCCATCGTATTTTAAATTGTGTTTTGAAGGCCTTTTATTTCAAGAAACTGGAAAATTACAATTTACTCGTTCTCAGTTAATGCTTTGTTCGCGAGATTTTGCTTTGAACTCGACAATTACATTACAGAAAGAATTTTCAAACAAAAAAGTCAACACGGCGGGGACCGAGTGTTTTTGGGTCAATTTATCGAAAATTTCTTTTTGCGCATAAAAAATTCACGGCATGAGGTGAATTACTCATCAATAATTAGCTCAATGTCCATCAGCTTGACACCTGTATAATGTGTTAATTAGATTGGTGCTAAGGGTTCCGCCTTACCGGCCGCTCCCTTCCCTTCACACCAAGAATTGACGCACCTACCCTACAAAAAGAAAATGCATAATTCAATGGCGATTTTTTGTCTTCCGTCACAATGAAAAAGAAAACAATTAAGACGATATGCCGGGCGGCCTTATATTTATAACATACTTGCTTATTCACACCAAAAGTTCTTATCTGTTTACGCCCTCGTCTTCTTAGCATTTCTTATATACGACAGCGCCAGGGTGTATTTCTTTATCCTATTGTTGCCGAGTATCTTTCCGATGCAGGCTGACAAAAACACTTCTTCTAACGTCACTAACAATACCATCTTAATCAAATGTTCTTAGTAGATATGTTTATTTGTGTTATATTTGTGACGTAAAACTGGGAAAGTTGACAACGGAAACGGCGCAAACTTTCGGTAAACACACGAATGTGTTTATTAAGAACTTAAAAACAAATTCGCGCTAGAAGAGTACGGGGAGCATTTCCGTTTCGTATGTGTAGGTGCTAACTTTGATGCGGAAGTAACGCACAGCCGAGCGAATAATATTTCGGAGTAACCCGGACCCGATCTAAATAATGCGTGCGTCGTGTTTTAAAAGGGAACGATCAAAATTAAAAATGAGCCGATTGCAAAGGCGACCGGGTCTGAATAGTCTAAAAACGTGCATAAATTAGCCACTATTTTGCATATGCCTCGAGCGTTGCGTTCTTAAAATTGCCTTCTCCCAGTTTTACCCCTGCATGCGTAACAAGATTTTTTAATTAATGTCAGTCTTCGGAGACATTAAAGATTTCATTCTCGAGAAAAGTTGAAAAACTGTATTGTGTTACTGTACCTACATTCGTTGCTACGCGTTGCTAGGGGTGGGAGATTAATTAAAGAAAGGGGATGCTAAAACACAGGCTGAATGCTGGAAATAAGACGTAGATATATTGTATGAAAGAAGGATTTATAATGTGAAGGAATGAGGAGAATTTATTTTTGATGTCTTCGGGAAATTATAATTGTTTATCATTTTGGCCACATCTTGCTAGTTCCGTTACGACACATCGCTTTTGCAGGACACCGGCACGTAGAAAGTGGAAATTTCTATCAGATTTTTATTGTCAATTTATCGGCTTGCGTTCATTTCTATCAATGATATTAATTGTAACGCGTTATCGCCGCGTTTGATTCGACTGTTGAAAGTAACATTATCAAAAATATCTGCACACTGGGAATTGAACTTGTATTTATTTCATTTATTTGTGAAACTGCCTGTACTTTATGTAATGCAGCGTAAAGTTTTTTTTAAAGGGTAAATATTTTTCATCCATGTCTTTATGAATTTGTTCCAATTTTAATTGCAATATTATCGATATTAATAATTTAATCCTGGACAAATGATATTGTGCAAACATTTAATAGGAACTTATAATTCTAATTGTATTCTTTTACGGCAGGAATGCAAATTTTATAACATATGAATATTGAAGAACTCATTACAGAATCTTGTCCTTGAGTTGTAATCCGCAGTACAAAGATTTTTAAGTTTCCTCATATAGGTTTGTATTAATTAAATTATTGTTTACTTTTGAATTTTGCACTGCACAGATTTTACATTTAATTACGTTTACCTTAGTATTCCATACAGGTTGTTTCAAATTCACGGACTACCATTGGGGTGTGATTATGGTAAAGACATAGAGGGTAAGTTTAAATCGGTCGAAGTTGTTAATTTATACGTCCGTTGTCAGTCAGTATTAGCAGTTGGCCATTATTATTTTGTTGCTAAATTGCTTGTATTTACATTCAGAAGTTTTATCAATTTTTTTATTGAAGGAATTGTTTGTATTACTATTATGTATACCTAAAGGGTGCTTCACAAGTTTCATTCCAAACCGAAATGGACGGTAGAAAATACGTTTTTAAATACTTTTTTAATCAGTGTCCGATTTTCACAGGTTAAATAGAATATTTATATAAATTGTTTCAGAGCCACTACAGCCAATTTGATTTATTGTGTTATTTTTAAAACTCTATACTAATGTGTAGAGTGTGAATTGCACAAGATGTCCATGTCGCAGTCATATTACAGAATCCGCCGCAATACAAAGCGGTTAGCCGCGTTACAAAGCAGATGTTTTGTTAAACGGTTTATTAACGTTTAGACAGATTGTTGTAGCAACATGTTCAATAATATGGCTGCCAACGTTTAGCCGGAAAGTTGATTATATGGAATGTAAGGTGACAATATGTCTTACAATTTGACTGAAAATTTAAGACAATAAACCATAATCATGATTGGTACTATCAAATTCAAGGACAGTTGCAAATAGCTGACAAAGAATCATGTTTACTGTGTGTTTGGTTAGGGGATCATTGTCCACCGAAAACACAGTGGATATGGAGAAAATAAATTTTGGAGCGAAAAAATGCTGCCGAAATTACAACGATTTTATTTTAATTGTGTACTTCCCGAATTAGTTGATCCGCGACACACTAGAAACATGCCACTACGCAAAGATAGGTAGATGAAATGTTTCTGCCCCTCAACATGACTAATTTTTGTTTTTATTATATTAATTAAAAAATACTTCTGCTTGTAAGTTAAAATTCAGATTATACAAATATAAATTTATATTTTTTAATTTGTTTTATTTTCATTACCTTCAATTTTTAAATTTTTCTAAAACATAGTAGCAAATCATACGGAGCAATGATACCGAGTGCTTTTTCAAAACTTGAACTCGTTGACACACTAAAATAAAATTCTGTCACAAAACACTGCAATTTTTGGCATAACAAGAAAACAGAAATGCAGGTTGAGAATGACAATTAGGCAAGTAATAAAGCCAGAACTACTGTATTGTGACCTAGCAAGGGACCGTCTCAGCAGGTGGTCCGCACTGGCAATTTTATGACGAGTCTTCGAATTCGGTCCGCGAAAATTCTTTAACCTGGCCTTAAGAATGCCATTGCATCGGCCCTTTTCGAGGCCATTGGTGATTGCAAGAACATTGTTTGACCGGACACGGAAAGAAGAATTCAAAATATTAAATCTATTTACAAAAGGGACCACTATAAATTAACATTCAAAACCAGTAAAACAGAAACCACACTATTTACTAGAAAACTAAAATATGAATTACCGTTAATTAAATTTAATGAAATTATTTTGGAAATTTCACCCAAATTTAAGTATTTAGGAATAATATTCGACTCTAAATTACGATTCCATGAACATTTTTTTACTTAAAACCAAGAATCAACCCTTTTACACAGGAAAAAAAAAACGCTAAGAAAAATAAACCATTTTGGATGTCTTGTTTGTAATAATAATAATAATAATAATAATAATAATAATAATAGTAATAATAATAATAATATTTTGTTTTGTTTAAATCTAGACACGAAAACCGATGTAAACCTTGAAAAAGAATCTAAAACGCATAAAATCTCAATTTCAAAATATCTACTAATTATTCCAGTAAATTAATTAATTGCATTTGTTTCGTATCAGATTAAACATTTAAGTATCGATTAACGCCGTTAAAAAAAAATTGGCAAAATCTTCCATATTCTCGTAAACGAAGGACTAAGAATGCCAATTAAGGTTTTTGATGCGTTACAATAACATTTTATTAAATGCGTGTATATTTCTTATCCATTTAATAACAACAAATTAATGATTTGTTACTTTTATTAATAATAAATACTGTTTAGTAACAAATTTGAGCTTGTTTTCTTGAAACTGTTCGACTGTTACACGAACGTATTTTATTCGTTGTATCTGTCGTTTCACTTACTTATTTTGATTTTTGACTTCATAACACTGATCCTGAATATCAAATCTTGCATACGGACCTGATAATTTGTATACAACCATCCAAACATCCTTGTAAAGTGGCCTGCAAGCGCCGAACATCGTGTCGCATTTAAAGTGCGGCAGAGTGTACATAATATATAACATAATATAACATAATATATAACATGGCACATTACTTTGTAAGTAGGAATAATAATTACTATTAAATGTTTTAACTTATTTTATTACCAATCAATAGAAGTAATATTATGAAACTATTTGTTGATACACGTCAAGCTAGAATGGCTGAATCGCCAGGAGATTTTTTCTTCACAATCAAGTAATTTTCATTGGAATGGATGTTTTAGCAGTTTTGGGATTAGAAATAACCTCTAAAACACGTTTATTTGTCCAAGGCTTTTTTAACTTTCCGCGTTGAGAGTCATAGAAATCTTTTAATTGCTATTCAAATTTGTTTTTAAAATTACTGTTCTCACTCATGTTTTGATCATTTGCACTCGAAACACACCTATTATTTTCACTTTGCACTGACACAGTTTCGACAAATACATTATATTAATAATACGTGCAACTTCCACTCTCGACGGGATCCCATGTAAGCAGCGCCTCTAGCGCCTTGCGATTTAATAGTGGTTATCTCATATAAGATGCTATGGAAAAGAACGTTTAAGAAATTTTAAAATGCCGCATTAATTGCGAGAAAAGTCTTTAAATTCTTTTTTTTTGCCCTTTAGCATTCATGTTTCAACACATTCATTGACTTTTGTACATAGCCTCTTATAAAAACACTACAAAAATTAAAAGTACAAAACATGAATGAAAGCAGTGAAAACTTAATGTTAAAAAGCAAAAACAAACACAAAAAATCTACATAATTGAAACAGTATCTTGAATTTTCCCAAACATTTTTTCCATAACATCTCTTATATGAAAAAATATAAAAGCACGTTTCTATTATTTTACTAAATTTCCTGAACATTCTTTTCTATAGGATTAAAAATTTTTGTTTCCGATCTTTTCGGAAATAAATTTCACTTTCTCGTAATTTTTTACCCTTAAGGACTTCTATGAACTTAATTAATTTAATTTAAAACATGCAATTCGATATATTAGCAAACTAAATTTACTTTTAATTATTTTTAGTGTTTTTATAAGAGCCTATGCACAAAAAGTGAATGAATGTAATGGAAAATGAATGCTAAAAGGCAAGGATAAAAAAATTTAAAGATTTTTCTCGCAATTAAATCGGCATTTTTAAATTTCTTAAACGTTCTTTTCCATAGCATCTCATATGAGAGAACCGTTATTATATCGCAGTGCGATAGATGGCGTAGATGACCTCGCATCCTTACAAATATGTGATAAACTTGTGGAGTTGCGCGTATTGGTAACTCTAATGTATTTGGTTTCGGTGTTCGACGCCATTGTTGTTGTTATGGTAGGGCAGAGTAGCGAGTGGTAAAATAAGGAACTAATTATGCAAAGCGACGGTTCAACGTTTTGCAAAACGACGACACGTCATTTAGCCGCATTGGAGAATGCGAAACATCCATTACAATATGTCTAGTAACTCCAGTAACTTTGTAAATGACCACGTTTACATTGTTTGAAGTCAAAATATCTCAAACAAAATATTAAAACATAGTTTCATATTATTGGTTCATCTACCCTTTTATAGGAAGATTGCCGCACCACCTCATTAAGCAGATATGACGTCTCAAAATGACTCTAATTGAAGTTAGGAATATATGCCAACATCACTTTATATGTGAATTTTGTAATTAAACTTATGGCACTTTCAATAACTTACTTTGCACAATTTTGCACATACTTACTTTCAAACGTAAATACTTAATAATTTGGCCAAAAATGTTAAAATAAGAAAACTATTGTATCAATAGACGTCGAAGCACCTGCGTCCAAACATGGAGAAAAATTACTGCTATATTTTAAAAAAATTCAATGTTAATGCTCTGTTTCTCCTACGGGGTTAACTGTCCTTACTTTACCCTGCCGATGATACAAAAGTGCAAAATTCTCTGAGACCTAATATAAAACTGTGTAAAGGGATTGTAACAAAAGAAAGTTCTCTAAAATAAGACAATCAGTGCAAATGATAGTAAGAAACAGACCTTGAATTTCCATATGCATGTCTTATCATGAAATCTAATTTTACACAGTTTGTAATCTTTTCATTAACCAATAAGTATAAATATTTTCTATTCAGATATTTTTTAATCTTGCGACATTTACTTGCTTACAATATTATTATAATCAATTTGTTAATCATCTTCAAGCTTTACTTTATTGTTTTTCTAACATTCACGCTACTTATTGGCGATTTCTTCACAATCACGTTTCTCCTTTTTCATGATAAGCCCTATCTAGTCCTAACACTCTCGCTGACTTTCGCCAATAATCCATCTTTATTAATCCCAATCGCTGTTCCACTCGTCCAGTTATTTGCCAGAAATTGCGGCTAGGTGTCTTTAAACGTGACGTATCAACCTTCTGCGTATTTAAGAAACTTTCTGAAAAATTAATTTTTTTAAATTTTGTTTCGTGATTGTGTCTTTGTCTGTATTTACCTAATACAATTGTTCTAAAAAATGTACTTTTTCATTTTTCAAAACTATCCAAAAATCTCCTTTAACATTAAACATTATTTGTTGTTGGCATCAAAATTGAGCAATCATTTCAATACACATTTCTTGGTCTTATTTAGTCACAAAAATCGTTATTGTAAATGCAACGTAATAATACTACTTGTTGACTTGTAAATCAATGTTACTTAAATTTCCCAATTTGCCACATTAACAAGCAAATTAAATGTGCAAAATATTTTAATGTGATAAAAGTAGCCGTGAAATTGTGAGTCAAATTGACCAAACTGCGACTTTTTAATTGGGTGAAAATGTTGGAATAACCGAGACCGTCATTGGCAATTCAAAAAGTCAAGTAGACTAAAACGATAATGTATGACAAATGTAACGATCTAGTAATAGAATGATTACAATAAAAATCAAAAGACGTTATCTTTAACTGGTAAAAACGTGAGAGACACTTTCCGTTTGCATTATTAAGAATAACCACAATTTAAGATCGGGTCAGTGAACAAATAAAATTATAAATAATATTGCTAATACACCATAAACTATTACATAATGCATCATATTATTATTATTATTATTATCGGATGTACAAATGCAATTAAAAATTACAGATTGTTGTAATACATTTGTTAGTGATTATCATTATTCGATTGCATTTGCATAATATATAAAATAAAGTTAGAATGTCGGTGAAGAGATCAAACCTTGACCGTGAGAATTGTTTCAACAATTCACTTATTGCGTACTGGTCTTGTACGTTGATTGCAATTCTTCTGGCTGTAATTTTACGAACGTACGAAGGTACGAATTAGTCATCACTATTGAACCAAACTTTGGTTTCAAGAGGATAGTAGCTATTGCAAACGTAGTTGCTTAGTACGTTCTGAAATGGATTTGAATCATAATAATTAAAAAGTTTTCGTTGCATTTAAATGTTTTTTAAAACATATTAAAAATTCAAATAAAAATAAATATATTTGTTCCTACACAAAAAATGTGATTCTCCATATATTTACTTATGTTAACAGAAGTACACATTATAGCTACCTAACCCCTTCTTATTAATATTAATATTAGGTAAGTGTCTATAGAGCTACAAATAAATGTAATAGCATGTAAACCCCAATAGCAAATTAAAGTACCTAGTTATGCTCACAACCACAAATGCCCGGTTTCTGAACGCGTGTACAGTAACCTGTCGTTAACACGAACTCGAAGGGACCGGAAAATTCCGAATTCACCTTATATTCGTTCGTGTAAATTGAGTTATGAATTGTTAACTTGCTTATAGTTTTTCATGTTTTATTTCATGCTTTTATGGCGAAGTAAATCAAATAAAAGAAGTCAGTTATAACAACTTTAACTGAACTTGTTTGTATAGTTATTAAACTTATTGACTGCGGAGGAGCCATTCTGAACCACAAAATGTCTTTAATGGTTCACCGAAATAAGCTACTGACTGACTCGTTTCATTTTTCGGCAAGAGACGATGTAAAAAAAAATAATTGACTCTCTGAGGATTCATTTTAGAAAAAAATTGAGGAAAATGGAAACCTCAAAAAGATTTGAAATTTTATTAAAACATACATTCGTCATTCGAAAATCACTCTTGCTGCTAGCTCGAAACTGAACGTTTGCATCAAACCTAGTTTGTCAAACTTTTTCGGCGGTATATATTGATGGTCCAAGCCCGGCTTAAAGAAGCGAAAAATTCTTGCATACAAACATACATTAAAACTATGATACTATTCAATTTATACACAAAAATGAGCTCGATTTTGCAGAAGGTGGGAATGATCTAATTTTTTTAATATATTGTTAGGACCTATGACAATAGTAAGAAACCGATTATGCAGTTTCGAAAGACTTCTGCGAACTGCCCAATAAACGATGAAATATTTCCAGTTGTTTCGGTTTTCTGCTCAATAATTCTTAAATTATGCGTCGCACACAAAAAGTTATTTGTTTTTTTTAAAGTAAATATGTGTATGAAATTTGCTATAATTTAAGGTCAAATCCTTTTCTTTGAAGATTATTCTTTTACATAATGGAACCCTATTGTAAAAATCAATTAAATAATGGCAACTTTATGTACTTATACATGTCATGCTTAATTCGACATCTGAGCCGATGGTGTTGAAATGAACTGCTATATCGAGTACAACTGACTTCCAAGTTACGAAGGTTAATGAAGTTTGACTAAATAGGTAAATGTAATAATAGTATATTATTTAACGAGCACATAATGTAGGCTATTATTAACGAAGATGAAGTCGAAGACGAGTATTTTGCAAACATCTGAGTTCATAATAGCCATTATGTGCAGGAAAATGCAGCTGTTTTTCTACAATCAACATTTTAATCCTTAATCTTTAAAACTTTGAAACGCCCGCTGTGTATGCAACCAACGTCACATGACGATTAAACCGAGTGAAAAATACACCACTACAACTGAAGATGGATTCTATTCTATTTGCATTTTGTTAGCTAAAATCTCATCTGATGTTTGTATTGCTCCATGACAGGTATTTCTTTACTGATCGAAGGTGTTACGGATAACAAAGGAACAATAACTGTAAGCTAAGTTCTCTTCCTAATGTGATATATCTTATTCAAGCCGTAGCCGCTTCTTTCTTATACCTGTAGGTGTAGGCTGAAAATGAAGAAAAACTTATAGATTTGCAACACATCAGCAATACAAAAACTAAATATATGAGGACATCGAAGAATCCTTTTCGATGTAAACTGGAAATAAATCAGAATATTATCCAACAGGTAATGTCATTTAGGTATTTGGGAATCGTACTATCAGGTTTTGGCGATATTGAAAATGAAGGATTCTAACAGCTAATGCAAACTAATAAAATTGCAGGTTATCTAAATGATACTTACTATTTGGAGAAATAAATACCTGAATATAAAAACAAAGTCAAGAATTTGTGAAGACACAATACGACCGATTATGACCTACACGGTTGAAACCAGATCAGACACCTCTAAAACAAAACAATCATTAGAAATAGCAGAAAAGACAGTACTACGTAGAATTGCCAGAAATACTTTATTTGATTAAGAAAGAAGTAAAAATGTAAGTAGAACGTAAGAAGTAGAAAATATAGGAGGATGGACGCATAAATTACATCATCGCGATCCCACGGTGGTAGATGGAAAATGCGACATAAGCAGTCCAATGTTACAAGACACCCCGGTCTCGAGATGAGCCCTGACGAAATGTTAGATTTTAGAATCAGTCAGTTAGAAACCTCTCAGTTAGTAAGTACCATTTTGTATTCTTGTCTAATCTAAATAAATTGAAATTCTTGGTTACGATTTCTTTAAAAAACAATCGTCATAGATACCAACCGAAATTCATGAAAAGAAAAAGGAATGGAATGCACATATTGAACGAATCGAACGAAATAGAATTTGTAAGAATCCCAAGAAATAAATTACATTTGGGCAATAGAAGTGTAGGAATTCCGCGAAACGATGAAAGGGTCGTTTAGAACCCATTTGAAGAAAGATAATTGAGGCATTGTCGAAGGAACAGGCTTTAAACCTAGCTAGAAGAAGGAAGAAGACGAAGAAGAAGATACTAGGCAGAATACCGCGGTGTTTTGCCATTGGTTTGCGAATAGAGACGGTTATGTTGCCCGGAATTGAACCCGAAACATTTGCTTAGGGAGCCGCGCACCAACTGCCAAGTTACGACCGTCTCTAAATTAAGTTACTTATTACATATTACAATTCAACCTGACTTTTAAAGACGGAAAAGCAATCTGTCAAAAGTGTCATTCTATCGCGTGGATAGGCAACCAACATTACGCCCTGTTTAATAAAGAAAATAAAACTGAAGGGGCGTGACCTGTGGATTAGGAGCATTATTATGTATCCATGGCTAGCATATATGAAATGAACGTATTATGCCATGATTGTAGATAAAATAATTATGACACGTAAGAAACAAATAAACTAATCGTAAAGCTTTCAAAATGCAAAATAAAAATGAAGAGATTGGTGCACTAGGTTCAGGATCACCTAAACAAGAAAATGTTTAAAGTTCAGTTTGTTAAAATTTTGATACGTTTATGGTTAATATAAAATGGTAATTTTCCAAATTGTTTCCTTTTCATTACAAAAATTGATGTGATTCTTCGAAATGTACACTTTAAAGCGTTTCATTGTTAGGCGGTTTAATTTACTACATGCTTTGTAATTTCAGGGTAATTTCATTAGGCATCGAGTTTTGATATCATTTTTAGTATTGGTCAAACGCACTGCTGGACCATACTTTACTGTCGTAAACACAAACGATCCGGACGATTTTCGTCGTGGTTTCCGATTTTCAACAATAAATTTATTTTTTCCCATTCATTAAAAGCGGAGTTTGCGGAATTTTAAAATTAAATATTCTCTTTATGGCAATTATTGAAAGCAAATCGCGAAAGTTTCGAACATCACGTGTTCGCCGAGTTAAAAGATTATAAATGGTTGTCGCAAGGAAATCCATTTTTTTTGTATCGTTCTGTGAAATGAATGAAGTCTTCAGTTTGGTCCGCATTATAGTCATAATTCACCGCGAAGTTTCAATGTTTAACCTACATGTGGTCAACGCGCCCCGTTCGTTTCTCGAGAGTCGATTATGACTTGTTGGAAAGTCAACGTTCTTAATTACGGACAGAGATGTAGAATTTAATTTAGTCCCATGTGTTATAGAAAAGGAGTTAAAAATTTAATTTTCCGGAACATTTACCTCGAGCGTCATTGTCTAACCGTGAGCAATCCGAAGATGAAAACAATAACGGTCGAAGAAGTCGCGAGCATTTTAACACTTTTAAACATTACAAAATCATCCATTATTCGGCAGAAGCAATTACCTCTCGGTATGAAATTTAAAATAATCCCCGCGCCCCGCAAGGTATCAAAAGCACACGGGATGGTAGTTCACTACTAAAATTGTGACAATCCAAGACATGAATGAGTGATTGCAGATGTAGTCTTACATCTGTCGGTGCGCTCTGATTCACCAGCGGTCCTCGACCTTCCACTTCTTCATATCGACAGCGCACTCAGGATATCATGTGAAGATTTAAATTGAGCATCCAGTGTTAGAAAGCACCGAGCATGACACTCTTTGTAAAGTGTACACCTGCCAGTGCCATTTGCGGTGATTTTACATTAGTTACACGTCACCATGCGTGGGAATATAGATTGAGATTTATTGTTGACGAGACGTTTTGTTACGCAAACTAAAACTTCTTCTTACAAATCTGAATGCGTAATCTCTTCCTAATTACCCTAATAACCTGATCACGTCGGCGTACTTTCAAAAAAAAATACCGTTCCGTTCGGATCAGGGGTGCGTTCAAAAAAATAAAATTGGGTCACAATCCATTAATTCCGGTCGGCGGCGCTACATTTTTGTATCTTGATAACCACAAGCGGGTATTAATTTACAAAAATTCGTCTTCTGTAACAATTATGTCCTTCCGTACGACTTGGGAATAATTTGTCGGAGGTGTTCTGATAAAACTCACACAGAAAATTGCGATAGATTTAAGAGCAAGAGACAGAGATAGATTATAAAATAAGAGCTTCGGTTTAAATAAGGGAAAGAGTACGACAAAGAATCGGAGAATGTCGTGCAATTCCACCAATAATTGCGCACCGATCGCGGCGCGATTCGGCCGCTGGGCGAAAATGAAATGACCCAATCGAAATTGGGCAAGCGGTCGGACTGCAACGACCGTGCCGCGAATGAATCGGGCGGCAACCAAGCGAACACCGGCCGCGTGGGGTATTGCCGTGGTGCGATTTGTAAATTTACAAGAAAACTACGTTTTAATTCTGATTTCCATTGGGGTTTAGCTGAATTAAACACGGAATGAGAAAGGATTTTAGATTTTCAGATTCTTAATACCGCAAATCCAAAGGAAGAAGTAAAATATTATGTGTAATTATTTTATGTTATGACTTAATGGATCTTCCCCCGTCTCGCAATTTATAAAGACAGTTGCGCTCGTATGACGCACAGTTTTGTTTTCCTCAAATGAAATAAAAAATAAAAATCGCGTACGCTTTAATCTAGACCACTCGGCATTACAAAATGCTAAAATAAAATAGATTGCAGACTCCATGCTTTGCTTTTGCTGGGGATTAATTAGTTTAATTCTTAGCCAGGCTCTACTCAGATATAAAGAAGTTAAAACGAACCATGGAAGGATACAACTCAGGTCGATCGTAATCGTTCAAGTGAGTGCTGAAACCGGCGGGATCTCAACCGGCGTCCGTTCGCTTTCCTATTTGTGCGAAACGAAAATTCGGATGGTTTTCCGGCGCGTGAACAGGAGCCGAATCCGGTTCATCGATAGTTTTACCTCTTCAATTATTCGCTTACATAAAAGTGGGAGTCTCTTGGAAATCTTTTCTCAACCCTTTCTGAAATTTTTCCCCACCCTTTTTCCGATCCGTCCTTAACTCTTCCTCTTCTTACAAAACGGGCCGGCTCTCTTTTGAATGTTATCTTTAAAAATTAACCGCACTCATAATAGTGGGATGCGTCAGTTTTGTGATTACTAATCAAATGAATAGAGCAGGAGAGGATTTTAATTAATATTTTTGTGCATTTAAAAAATTTAATGAAGATTTTAACGCTTAATTAACTTAAGAATACTTTAGTTACGAAAATGAACCGTTACGCTGAAAGGCGCTTTTTTCCTTTATCCTGTTTACGTGAAGAGGAAGTAGTCGCGTAAAGTCATAAGCCCGCTTTGAAATCGAAGTTGATCGTTACAGCTGTAATCGCATCAGGCTTGACACGTATTGTAATATGATTTCAAAAAATTCCCAAAATAAATTTATATGAAATCGGAAATTTAATTTTATGGTCGTTTGATTCGCACACAATCGGCTACTTTAAAGAAGGTACTTATGACGGTTTTATTATTTTCAGTACGTGCGAAGCGCGAAGTAGAAAAAATCGCCTTCTGTTCACTCATTTATAAGTGAAATTAATTAGTTTTTAAGTCAGATCCGCCCATTTGTGTTGATGTAATTAATTATATCTACTTTAAACACTGAACGATAATTAGAAAGTAAAAAGAGATATCGCAGCGCCCTTTAAGAAATTTAATAAAAATTGCCGTACGTGTGAAATTACGAGGGTTGCTCCAAAATTATTGACAACTAGAACCACGGTTATTATTTTTTAGGATTTTGTTTTAAATATACTCAATAATAACAATAATGCATTTTGTCATTTTTTTATTTCACCGCGTGAAAGCTTCCAACTAATCTTTCCAAATACAGTAGATGCCGCTTAATCGAATCACGTTGTTATAGATCAATGACTACGTTTATGTCGAGCGCTTCGATCGGATGGAGTTTCCATCCGATCGTGTCAATTCCATCCTTGTTTCAAGTCGCAGCGTATATATCGTATTTTATGTTAACGGATTGGATGAGCAGAAACCAGTCCGTTACAGTTGAACAAAGACGAAAGATATATTAGATAAAGGTGTAGGAACATACATTACCGACGCCTCGGTAATACCTACATTGCCGACCAGTCGATAAGGAAGAGAAATATATAACCGAGAGTTCCCGCGACAACAACGATAACCGACTCGCGTCCTTCGACTTACTTTATGTATCATCACACGACATTAAATCATTAAATTATTAATAAACAAATCAAGTAGTGCTTATTCAACCTCAGTGAACCTAAGTACCTACAATTGGTGACCTCAGACTAACGCAACAAGAAAGAAACGATGTCGACCCCCGAACCATGTGCTAGTGACGCCAACCCGGCAGCATGCGAAAATGACGCCAGCCTAGAAGCGGTCCGAATGATTAAAATTCCGCCCTTCTGGCGTGACGAACCAGAATTGTGGTTCGCTCAAGTCGAGGCGCAATTCTTTTCTTTGCGTATAACTTCTGATGATCGCAAGTATTACACAGTCGTGAGCTCTTTAGAATCGCACGTTCTAAAAGAAGTAGCTGACATCGTCAGGTTACCTCCAGCAACAGGCAAGTTCGAGCTTCTAAAAAGTAAATTAATTAAATGCTTTGCAGAATCGGCCGAAAAAAAATTGCGCAACCTCCTAACAGGTTTAGACCTCGGTGACCGCAAGCCCTCTCAACTTCTACGCGAAATGAAAACACTCGCTAGCAATCAATTTGGCACAGACGTGTTAAAAACGCTATGGTTGCAGAGAATGCCTACAAAAGTCCAGATTGTACTTTCGGTATCAGACGAACCAACCGTTGACAAGCTTGCTGAAATGGCCGACAAGATTCTGGAAGTAGAAGATTCAGCTTCGTCTACATGTACAGTGAGCAAACAGTCCTCAGCAGGGGATGAGTCACTCCGTGGCATGATCAACGAGCTCACGCTGCAGGTAGCACAGCTCACTAAAGAGGTACGAGGCCGATCCCCAGAGACATCCGATAGGAAGTACCACCAGAGATCCAGGTCAGCTTCGAAGAACCGAGGCGTGTGTTTCTATCACCGTTGCTTTGGTGACAAGGCAAGGAAGTGCCAATCACCATGTTCCCACAAGAAGTCGGAAAACTAGAACCATCGTCGCCAATTTGCGCGGTCAACGGCGATGGAAGTACACAGAGCCGCCTAATAATTACAGATCGCTCCTGTGGCACTCGTTTTCTAGTAGACACTGGTGCTGACATATCCGTACTACCACATAAGCCTGTAAGGTCAAAACCTCCACAAACTTTTCAACTATTTGCTGCAAATGGCTCGGTAATCGACACATTTGGTACTGTGAAGCGAAAATTAAATTTCGGCTTACGTCGAACGTTCCAATGGGAATTTTGTCTTGCAAACGTAAAGCGACCCATCCTGGGAGCCGATTTCCTTCGCCATTATGGAATCCTAGTGGACCTCAAAAACCGAAGGTTGGTCGATGGCGTGACATCACTCACAGCTATTGGCAGCATCAGCAGAAGCAACTGCTCCAGTATCACCGCCTTACCAACAAACGACAAGTTCAGTAAAATTTTAAAACAATTCCCTGAGCTTACGTCTCTTGCAGGTTTTGGAAAAGAGAAACTTCACAACGTTCGACACCATATTGTGACACAAGGCCCTCCAGTGTCCGAACGGGTTCGCCGCCTGCCTCCTGAAAAATTAAGGGCAGCCAAGGCCGAATTCGAGTTCCTCCTGGAGCAGGGGATTTGCCGTCCTTCAAATAGCGAGTGGGCAAGCCCACTGCACCTCGTCCAAAAATCCTCAGGTGAGTGGAGACCCTGTGGGGATTATCGCCGGCTCAATGCCATTACAGCACCGGACAAGTATCCTATTGCTAACCTAGAAGACTTTGCAAACCAACTGCACGGGAAAACCATTTTTACAACACTCGATCTGGTCAGGGCATTTCACCAGATCCCGATTGCAGAGGAAGATATACCCAAGACAGCAATAATAACGCCATTTGGACTATTTGAATTTAGTAGGATGACGTTTGGTCTATGCAATGCCGCCCAATCTTTTCAACGATTTATGGATTCTGTGTTGCGAGGCCTGAAATACTGTTATTGCTACATCGATGATGTCCTCATTGCCTCAGCAAATTCTGAAGAACATGAGCAACACCTCCAAGAAGTATTTGAACGTTTAAAAGCATACGGTATTACAGTTAACGCTTCTAAGTGTGTTTTTGGCAGTACAGAGGTCAAATATCTAGGCTACCTGGTATCAAACGAAGGTACGAAACCGCTACCAGAGAAAGTAGAGAACATAAGAAACTTCAAGGAACCGCAGACCATTGCAGAGTTAAGACGTTTTTTAGGAATGCTTAACTTTTACCGCAAATTTGTTAAAAACGCAGCTGCACTACAAGCCCCGTTAAACGCATTTCTAAAAGACGCCAAAAAGAACGATAAAAGGCCCATCAATTGGACTCCTGAGACACAGCAGGCTTTCGAAAGCTGCAAAGACAGTCTGGCATCCGCTATATTTTTGACACATCCGGTCAGTGATGCACCACTCACCATCGTTACCGACGCTTCAGATACCGCAATGGGTGCAGTCCTTGAACAATTACAAGATTCGGTGTGGAAACCACTTGGTTTTTTTTCAAAAAAGTTCTCTCCAGCACAAACAAACTACAGCACTTTTGACAGGGAACTTACTGCAATCTATTACAGCATTAAGCATTTTCGCGACATCATTGAAGGTCGTCAAGTAAGTGTCCAGACAGATCACAAACCCTTAACTTATGCCTTTTCGCAACGAACCAGTAAAACCTCACCCAGGCAAACAAGACATCTTGAGTTCATATCGCAATTTACAACACAAATAACTCACATAGCAGGAGACCAGAATACCGTAGCCGATGCACTATCCCGCATAAATGCAATTTCCATGCCAGCTGCACTAGACATGCAGGAAATAGCACAAGCACAGGCTGATGACGATGAACTAAAAGCTCTTTTGGAAAACGACACAGCATTGAAATTGCAGCGTTTTTCTTTACAAGGTTCAGATCTTCCAGTTTACTGTGACACTTCCACAGAAGAAATTCGACCATTCATTCCCAGATCTCTCCGGAAACGCGTATTCCACATGATCCATAGGCTGTCCCATCCCAGCAGCAGAGCTACAACCAAGCAGATAAGAACAAAATTTGTTTGGTACGGCATCAACAAGGATGTTGCAACATGGGTTAGAG
This sequence comes from Dascillus cervinus, assembly GCA_949768715.1. NCBI lineage: Eukaryota > Metazoa > Arthropoda > Insecta > Coleoptera > Dascillidae > Dascillus > Dascillus cervinus. The sequence continues at coordinate 29,534,733 of OX458323.1, forward strand.
CCTGTGAAGATTGCCAGAAATCTAAGACCGGCAGGCACAATAAGGTATTACCATTGCAATTTCCAGTCCCAGATAAACGCTTTGACCAAGTGCACATCGACATTGTAGGACCTCTACCAACCTCACAAGGTTACCGTTATGTTTTGACAATGATTGACAGATTTTCTCGGTGGCCCGAAGCAGTACCTATTGGAGACATACAAGCAGATACAGTAGCAACCGCATTCTACTCAGGCTGGGTAGCTCGCTTCGGTTCCCCCTGCACAGTCACAACTGACCAAGGAACCCAGTTCGAAGCATTGCTCTTCAAGGCCCTGACACACCTGACCGGCTGCAAACGTACGCGTACTACTCCATATCACCCAGCAGCAAACGGAATCATTGAACGGTGGCATCGCTCCTTGAAAGCTGCGCTCATGTGTCACAACACTGCACGGTGGGTGGAAATCCTTCCTACAGTGTTGCTCGGTCTGCGAACTTGTTTCAAAGCAGACATCAACTGTTCCGCCGCTGAAATGCTCTATGGAACTACCCTACGGGTACCGGGAGAACTATTTAGCAATGAAGACCTCCCAGCAAACCCACAAATCTTCGTCGAGCGTTTCCGGGAAGATATGGAGAGACTTCGTCCTACTCCAACTGCACATCACCGACGTAGTACTCCATTTGTGCATCAGGACCTATACACCTGTAAACATGTTTTTATTCGAAACGACGCCGTGAAGAAGCCACTCCAACGCCCGTACACTGGACCTTTTGCTGTAGTGGAACGGTGTAGTGATAGAGTGTTCACAGTGAGAATAAACAGTAGAAACGTAAACATATCGGTAGAAAGACTTAAACCAGCCTTCTTTGAAAATGAAGCCTCAGAAGCTGTTCATCCCTCCCACTGCTCCGAGAGCACAATCGCTCCCACGAGTGACTCAGTGCGTCCACCCAAAACATATGTGCGTAAAAAAGTGCAATTTAAGTTGTAGCAACACGGCAATCGCTTACGTTTTAGTACTTAAGATTGTAACCATAATTTCCTCTGTATATATTTTTGTTTTGATCATAACGCGTTGCAGCCAACTACGTTACTCGGAGGGGAGTACTGTAGGAACATACATTACCGACGCCTCGGTAATACCTACATTGCCGACCAGTCGATAAGGAAGAGAAATATATAACCGAGAGTTCCCGCGACAACAACGATAACAAGCTCACGTCCTTCGACTTACTTTATGTATCATCACACGACATTAAATCATTAAATTATTAATAAACAAATCAAGTAGTGCTTATTCAACCTCAGTGAACCTAAGTACCTACAAAGGTAACTATATCGGTTAACCTTGGAAGATTTGATGTGAACGTATGCGTCTTGTTGAACTTTCTGGTTGCAAGTGGTAAAAGTATGCGAAGCGTTGAATCAGCTGACTTCCTCCATCTTGTTTTCAATCCAATCGCGTCTTTATCGTTAAAATGCAACGTTCGATCCGGATTCTTCGATTCAAGCTAGCAATTTTTAAGGATTGAGTTTACGCGTTGCATCCGATGGAGAGTTCGGGCCGCCCCGTTTACGTCGCAAAATTCAAGTAGATGGAGTTTCCATCCGATCGAAGCGCTCGACATAAACGCAGTCAATTACTTCAAAAAGGACCTGTCACGTCGCCACGCCTTGTGCGAAGGCAGCAGTGGCTTAATTTTTTTGGAGTTCCAAACGACGAAAAACTTACCAAAACTATGGTACTCTTTATTGATGATTAATGAAAAAATTTCTTAATTTTTATAGCGCATAGATTTTATTGACAGTAAGATTTACTTTTAAGACACGTCAATAATAAAAAAGCGCGTACTCCCATAATTAACAATAGGTCATCGGTCACGTGGTAGGTCTCTCTAAAAGTAAACCAACATTACGTACTGTTTCTGGGCCAATTAGGCGGTGATGCTATTAACCAGTGGTTCTATAAAATTATTTTAATGAGCTTTTTAACGAAACTATAATATGTTGTCATAGCATTTTTGAATCTTCATAAATATTGTTTAATTCTACCAATTATAACACACAAAATAAGAAGTTAATTACGTACGAACCATGGCAATCCCAACTTTATTTATAAAATTTAGTGACGCAGCGGCGTAATACTCACGGGCAAAATGACACTGGAATTTCTATTGGTTACTATAAATGGGGAGAGATGAAGAGTGCGTGTTCAGCATGTGATCACTATATCTTCTAAATAAATAACGATATCGTATTTTTATAAAATTTCACTTTTTCTAGAGCACTTAGTTGGATCTTTACGCTTTGGTGCTTTGAGTATTTTAATATTACACGCATAGGACAACAACTGAGATTTACCTTGCAAGTACTGACACGTCGACGTACTTATCAGTTCATGAAAATTCCATTATGTTCTAATTGTCATAAACGATAACAGCAGCGATTGTTGAAAAGTAGCGGAAAACTATGCTTTGATGTATATAAATGCAGCTGTTTATGTTTAAGAAGCACTTCGACTGTTAAGCTATGATAAGACGGACGAGAATGGCTAATGTGTATTTCTTCACCTTAATGATGACTAAATCTAAAACTTCTAATTTAAATATTCAAAAAGTTTGTTTCACGACTAGCCATACAGCACATCATTTTGATTTATAATAGAATGCCGTGAAGTTTACTTTCACTACCGTTTGTTCAGTGCCGGGTAAGAATTTTTTTGTTATTGACCACTGGTCAATAATGAACAAATTTACATTTTTGGCAATTCTAATACAATTTTAGAAAGAAAATATTTTTAGAACGATTTGCTATAAGAAGGAAATACAATTTAATGACAAGGTATGCATTAAAATCGTTGCTTTAACTAAATTACTGGGTTTTAAAAATTGACCTACATTTGAATGTCAATTTCGTCAAAAGTGTTTGAGCAGTTCTTCCGCAAACATTCCCTTAAATGCCAAAAGTATAAAAGATGGAATTGAACATGTATAATCATGCAATACACCATCTGCAAGTAAAGGGTGCGGCAACATAACTTCCTTTTTTCAAAACGCAATAAAACCTATTTTATAAATCAGAATTTTAATTTTTTTTTTTTTGAAATGTAGAACAATGTTTAAAGTTTTGTTTGACGCAGTTTTGAAAATCATATCAGGTAGGTGACGTCCCCCATTGTCCATACACTGAATAAGCCGATTTCTGGCGTTTGTCATGACCCTTACCAGCATATTAGCGGGTACGGGCCGGAAATCAATTGTTGCATGGGTCACTACGTTCAGACAAACCACGAGTGTGACAAGACGAAGAACTGGAGTCCGTCGGCCCATCAGATCGAAGGAGAATATTGAGGCAGTGAGAGCTTCAATCTTGCTATCCCCGCGGCGTTCTGCGCGCAAACATTCGTCTGCCCTTGGACTCTCCTACCGTTCAGTGAGGCGAATTCTGCATGAAGATCTTCATTACCATCCGTACAAGTTGGCGAATGTGCAGGAACTCTTCGAACGAGACTTCAATTCTCGGAGGAACGCATGTGAGGCGCTTCTCGAAAACGTTCCTGAAGACGCAATTGTTTTTTTCAGTGATGAAGTCCATTTTCACTTGAATGGATGCGTTAATAAACAGAACATGCGCTACTGGGCCTTTGCATACACCTAAAGTCACAGTGTGGTGTGCAATTTCCTCAGCTGGGATTATTAGTCCGTGGTTGTTTGAGGAAAATGAGGTCACAGTGACAGTGAATTCAGAGCGGTATGTGAACATCTTGGAGGAACTTTTTTTCCCCGACTTCATGAATTAGACTTAGGGGACATTTGGTTCCAACATGATGGAGCAACGGTTCACACTTCAAGGGCATCGATGGCTGTTTTAAGGGAACACTTCTCGGAGCGCCTCATCTCATTAAGAGGTGATTTCGAGTGGCCTGCGCGCTCGCCCGATTTGGCCCCTTTGCGATTTTTTTTTGTGGGGTTTTTTGAAATCCCGCGTTTATGTCAACCGCCCAAGGACCCTAGAAGACCTGAAGGCAAACATCCGGGCAGAAATTGCCAACGTACCCGCTAATATGCTGGTAAGGGTCATGACAAACGCCAGAAATCGGCTTATTCAGTGTATGGACAATGGGGGACGTCACCTACCTGATATGATTTTCAAAACTGCGTCAAACAAAACTTTAAACATTGTTCTACATTTCAAAAAAAAAAAATTAAAATTCTGATTTATAAAATAGGTTTTATTGCGTTTTGAAAAAAGGAAGTTATGTTGCCGCACCCTTTATTTCACTTTCGCGGCAAATCTTATTTTAGTTAATTTACCTTTAAGGTGGGTTTGGCAGGTCTAGAAGTGAGGTTAGAATGATTGAATTTTCAATCCAAGTTAATTTAAAATGTACAGTGCAGATAAGCTAATAAGATAAGATAAGAGAAATTTTTTGGTAATGAGCAAAATTGCTTGAAAATATTTTAATATAACATAATAAATTATGAAAAGTATATGTCATCATACCTTCATGCCAGTGACTTGCGACTTATACCTTTTGAAGCTTATCTGCACTGTACATTTTAAATTTACTTGGATTGAAAATTCAATCATTCTAACCTCACTTCTAGACCTGCGAAACCCACCTTAAATAAATGATCTGAAATTTTTCAAATTTTTTCGGTGCAAATACAATTTATACCTTCATTCATCATTTTTAGCAAGCAGCTTTAAAAAACTTGTGCAATGGGACAAACAAAGAACTAGATTTAACTTTTATGTCAAGAAATTACATATATGCAAATAACTGCCGTGTCATGGGAACAAAAATGTTATTTTTTTGATAATTTGCAATACAAAATATTTTAAATTCAAATATTACTAGTAGCAGAAAAAATTGTAAATACGCCACGGTGGAGGAGTATTATCATAACCTTCGGGCGCTACATTCTTCGGCGCTGCGCGTCTCAGTATCTAAACGCAGCCCTCAGGTTATAAACACACACCTTAATTCAAATAAAAGAATAATCTTCTATTTAATAATATACACTTAGAGTCAAATAAGCGGCGGATTTAATTAACCAGTGATCCAAATAAGCGCTATTTAACGTACACTAACGTACACGTAAAGGCATCGTCCATAAATGATGTCACAGGTTTAGGCGTGGGAGGGGGTTAGAGGTCTTTCTAAAACGTGACATCACAAAGGGTATTCTCGAAAAAGTAAAATTTTAACAACTATATAAATTCGTCAATTGATATAGCGAACCTTTCACTAATTCCATTTTCCTTTATAATCAAAAATAACATGGGAGTTAGGTGGGGTCAAATTTGACGAAAAACTTGTGATATCATTTATGGATGTCGCCTTAGTCAATTTGGAACAGACTAGACGTGTTAGTTTTTAATAAAATTATTTACAAACTAGTTATATTTTCGATTCTAGTATGAGAATAAGTAAACTAATTAAACTATGAAATTGGTATAAATAAATAGACATGAAATGTTAATTAAATAAAATCCACTAGATAATCCCGCACGTCGAATCCGTTTTAAATGGACTGATAGTGTACCTTCAAAACCATCATTAACTGTCGTATCAATTTCTTCTTCAGAACTTTTCTACCTCATAAGTGCATCTTTAACCGAACAACAACCATAATTCTCACTTGATTAAATCAGGCAAGTGCCGCAAATATGCTACTTATAAGGTATTCCACAAATGCTGACACTTCAAGGTCAATGAGAATATTTCCAACATTCGAATGATTCAATTTTCAAGGGTAATATAATAAGTGGTACGCTTATTATCGAAATTTTTTTTGAAATGCCACGAATCAGTCCCAACGACGAAAATACAACGAGTGCGTAGCACGAGTTGTATTTTCTAAAGATTGGGGCTGAATGAGTTGGCATTTCAAAAAAATTATCGATTCTTAAGCGTACCACGAATTATATTTAGGAAGAGAATATATTGAGACACACACACGTGATTTAAAACAGGCGCCCGCGTTTGTGATTGAACGTGACGTCACCGTTTATGGGCGGTGCAGGCTGCGCTGCATGTATCAGCACGAATATTTTGGTTTGCATTGGAAGTAGTCATAACAACGGGGAGTAGTAGCGTACCACAGCGAAAATACAAAAGTGACAATACAACAGTATTGTATTGTCACTTATTAATAACCAACAACAACACTGAATTTCAATGGTGATTTTAGTCGAAATTATATTCTCATTATAATACTAGTTCCTTTCATGCAACTGTATATAATATAGCTTTACAGACCTAGTAGCCAAGGTTTGCATATCTATCTGTCTTGTCCTCATTATGTGCCGAGGTGTATGTTGCAGCCAGTGTTGATCAATAAATGTACAACTTGGCCCGCATGTAGGTTACAGAGTTGGAACAGACTCTGTTGATGCAAACCGGTATTGTGTGTAACTTCCTCCAAACGTTCAGATAGTGTAAGGGAAGCATAATTAATTGTGTTCTCAATGAAGCCTAGTTCTCTTATCAATGAATCACCCAGCCATCTACAATAATACAATAATAAATATAATAAATCTGAATAAAAAACTTGTGTTGCTTATGACCACTGGGTTGTTGGGTTAGAATGTTAAAAGTTACTGGGTGTATCTTCATCATCATCATCTTATCATCTTATCATTCAGGACACTGCTGGACGCAAGCCTTCCCGAAATGCCTCCATACAGTTCTATTCTGCACTTTTTGCGTCCATTTTGATTTGATGCGTTTTAGATCGTTGGTCCGTCGAGTAAGGGTGGTTAGAGTTTCTGTACCGCAGGTAAGAAGAAGATATATTAATGAACAAGTTATGATTCCAGCATAGGGCGTTGAATATGTTATATTACTATTAGTTTATTTTTTGTCAAAAGTCAAAGCTGGCATACGGGACAAGACATTGTCATGGTATATGGCACAATTTACTTCATTGGAACTTTATTAAATAATTTGGGCATGCATTTTTCGATGTACCATTAGGTTCTAACTGTTTACTGTAACAAATCGTGATTCGAAAGTTTATTTGATTCCATTTTTTTCAGCTACAATACAATGCTTCAAGATCTGAATATTTTCAGTTCCAACAATCGTTACTAAATATCAACTGATAGCTTCAGATTTATATAAAATAATAATAATAATTTTTGCGAAACCCACGTATACGCAAGCTGTTTGTTCATTTTGCACGGTGAAAAATTAACGCACTTACCGAATATAATGCTTGAGAATGATTAATCAATCATTGAACCAGTTCAATTTTAAATTTGGTTTTAATTTGTTTACCAAATGATAATTCACAGTTATTCATTTCCAGATTATCACTTATCAAGTTCAAAACTGCAATCCTGTCTACAACAATTTATTATTTAAATGTCAAAGTGATAACTTCGATGTAATAATAATTTTGCACAAATTTGTTGGTGAGATGTTTAGAACGATCTGTCCCTGAGCGGCATTTATGAATTGATTATATTTTATACAGGGTTTATTTGAAAGTCACGAATAGAATTTGTGGGTAGATTGTCTAAACGCAACTGAGCCAACAAAATTTAATCTCTCGAGAAACACTAACCATTCAAAGTTATAGTAAAATGATTAATTTTAAATGTCTACAAATATGTTTTTTATGAAAAGATTAATTAATATTTTTTCTGTTCTCTGAACTTCTTTGGTAAAAAATATTAAAGCGATACGTGATTCCGTATTATGATTTTTAATTAACAGGCTTTTTTTTATTTAAATTCGGTTGAAAAGAAATGGTATACAAATTTAAAACTATCACATAATAGATTACAGTTAAAAAATGTATTTAAATAAATTGGTAGGTAATACCGAAAAAGAAATATTATCAGAAAATTAAAAATGCGGCTTTTTGAAAGTATCTTAAAGACGGTCTAATGCTATTACTTTTTCTTGGTGTAAATAATAGGTTGTAAATAACGTAGCAATTGCTATTAGAAAGAAAAACTTGAGCGTCGATTGAACGTGCAAAATAATGTTTTAAAAATTTAAGAATGTAAATAAATAACTGTAAGTTCTTTTAGATGTAAAAAATTGGGCAAAGTAAATAATATTTTGTAATAATTAATTTTATACGTAATCTAAAAGCTTGTATGTATATCAATTATATCAAGAAGAAAACTGCAAACTTGCAAATAAAATTTCACAGTAAAAATTCGATTAGAAACTCATATGCCATGACAATACAATTCGTAGATTGCCAACTAATAATTGGGAATTATTCAGTGTGTGTAAACGATATGCACACAATATAATTTGGAAATATTACAAAATATTAAAGTAGTGATATTTGTAGGAAATTCGATAGTTTAATCTAAAATGGTTACGGAGGGAAGCCGATAAGTGACAACTTTTAATAAAAGTAAAAAAACGTTACAAAGCGAAGTAACAAAAAAATGATGCTGAAATTTTAAGAAATGCTGAGAATGCCAGCCGATATAATATACAGGGTCCTTCAACGTTAATGGTCACCCACAAGAAATCTTTCAATTTTGAAGATATTGCTATGAAAATTTGGTCATGTATTCGATTATTAATACCCTACAATTTCGTTTTCCGCTTTACAATCTGGCGTCGCAACGCCCATTTGTGTCATTTTCCATCGATTTTTTTGAGTTTTTCTTTTCATAAATTGTTTCCTTATAATTTTCTTGTATAAAAATATCAAACCTTATCAGATTTTTATTGAAATTTGCAGTTATTGCGATTAAAAATCCTGTGATGTCAGTAAGAAATGTTATTGATAACTTTCAAATCGTAAGTGGCTGCTGATCGCTTTAAGTAACTGAACACAACTAATACGAAACCAGCGTAATGTGAAAGCACAGCTAGAGTGTCTACCCGAACCGTTATTAAGAAATACTAAGAAGCCATATGGTTAGAAAGCGTTTATTTTTGGTGCGGCCCTGATAACCCCAGGTTACAGTAGGGTCTGATTTACAACTCCCCATATTGGGTCATCATTTGCGGTCGGGTAAATTTACCACTAGAAACTATTTAAAATCGCAAATCTTTGTTGGAAGTTAAAATGATTTTACTATTAATCGAATTTTAGTTAAAAATGCGATTAGAAAATTTAAACAAAAACATTTTGTGACTAACAAGATGAAATTAAACGCTGCAGGTATATTCTACAATTTTTTTTACATCACTGCAAGAAATAAACAGAATTAGAAGATAATAACTTTGGGGGTGACCATTAACGTTGGAACATCCTGTATATGGAAGCGATACAAGTTGTCAGTCGAGTATTATAATGTTCTATCAGCACTTTTCGCGGGAAATGAGTTAAGATCAGATTTCGGTCACTGGGTGCCATATGATTCTATTAGAATAGACGTTTGCTGGCATTTGTACAGCTTGTTGATTTCAAAGCCAATATCATATTGTTCTAACTGCAAAATTTGAATTGCTCGAAATGTTATATTGTTCTATCAGCTTCGACCAATAGGCGCACGAGACGGGCTGCTGTTAGAACAATATAATTCTTAATTAATTTTTACTATATACTCGCCACCACCACTACAAACACCAATGAAAAATTGCATTTTTACAACAACAATACAGAGCGTACTATTAAAAAGCGACCTCAAACAAAAACTGAATCAAGAAGACAATTTGCTTTTAAATACTTTTCGAAATTAATGGTAACAAAATTAGATGTAAACTGTTTTTTCTAAAAACTCTTGATATCAGTCAGAGACGCATTGAATATTTTTGTAAAAACAAGCGCTGTGAACTAACAGGGGTTCCACTGGAATTAAAACAAGGACAACATGCTAAGAAAGTTACACTTAGTTAGGGATCACATGAATTCTATTCCTACAATTGTCTCCCATTACTGTAGAAAAGATAGTCAAAAAGAATACTTTGACGTATGTTTGAATTTACAAAAACTGTATGAACTATATTTAAATTTTTGTAACGAAAGACAATTAAAACCAGTAAAACAGCACCATTATCGACATATTTTCAACCATGAATTCAACATTGAATTTCAAAAACCAAAAAAGACAGGTGCGATACGCTTGAAGAGTATCACTACAGAAGTAAAAGTGGTCTTACTGATGATGAAAAAAACACCTTTGAAAAACATACAACTTTTAAAGAAGCTGCCAGAACCGAACGTAATGTTGACCGAAATAATACTGACAAAAAACTGCAATAGTCTGTTTCGATATGGAAAATATCTTTGCTCTACCACGATCTAACATCTCTTATTTTTTTATTCCACAAAATTAAACACATACAATTTAACAGGCCATTGCAACTTAAATAAAAAGGGATTGCAATTTGGTGCGAAGGTACCATAGTCGAACAGGGATTGATATAGCTTCTGCACTAGTTCGAATTTTGCAAAATGTCTTAATTGATATTCCTGGTACTAAGAGATTTACTCTGTGGTCCGATTCCTGCGTTCCGCAAAACAAGAATTCTATAATGAAATGGTTCTACTTAAATTTTTAGAAACAAATCCTACTATTGATTCTATTTCTCAAAAGTTCTGCGAAGCAGGACACAGCTCAATTCAAGAGATTAATAATATTCACAGTCATATTGAGCGGAAATTTACAAAAGTGAAAATTTTCAGCTCTTTACACCTCTTAAGGTTGTTGCCTACAGTTAATAGGAAAAACCCTTTTAAAGTATTTTATATGAAGGCTACTGACTTCAAAGAATACCAAAAGGCGACAGAAAAATTAAAGTGGTGTCTTTTGCTTCAGTGAAACAGTTGAAATTTACATCAACACAAAAGTTTCACGTTTTTATAAGCTTCAGCATGATGGGTCATCCGTTGAAGTTTCTATCTCGAGCAAACCGCCGCTACGAAAAAAATTGGATCTTCTACTTCAGTATTTTTGCCAGCAGTAAACATTTGCAAAGAACCCGAAGAAAAAATATGTCACCTAAAGAAACTCTTTAAATGTATGCCGCCTGTTGACAGCGAGTTCATTGCAACGTTTTTTAAGCAGTATATAGATCAAATAGTTTTTGCTGCAGTTTCTTCCAAAAATAAGAAAAAATCACAAATTACCAAGTCTACAACGTCTTCCACTGTTTAAGGGGCCACAACAGAGCAGACAATACCAAAAACAAAAGAAGTTTAATTTTTTAAATTAGTTTTATATTACACAATACCTACTTACTTACTGCAGTTCCATTTTTAGTTTTGTTCATTTATCATTATTGTTTTTTTTGCAGTTAGAACACTTTTGATTGAATATTTTACAAAAAATATTTAGAATTAAATCATATTGTTCTATCAGCGTTTTATTTATTTTTCAATAATTAATTTTTTCAGTTCTATGGAAAAATAAACCAAGAAATAGCATTAGAAAGTAGTTACCAATTGTAATGAACATAAGAGTTAAAATATGCGCATGAATTGCATAACGAGTACCAAAAACAGCAACCATAATTTTTTAAAAGACTCTACTGACAAAGTACAAAATGTTCTGTTAGAACATTATAACACCCGACCGACGAATTTTAGTGTTAACAAAGAAAGATATAACAAGATAGTAGAAATGCGTTTCTTTAGATGTTATGAATTTATAAGACTAGATAGGAAAGGGAACTTTGAAATAAGAGATGAACGGAAGGTACGTATGTACAAGAATTTTGCAGTTGAAAAATTAAGTTATTAAATTAGGAACATCTTGATATGAAAAATGTTATTAGTGTAATTATTTTCACTTCCTAAACTATTTTTAAAGGATTTTTTTTAAGATAATTGAGGGAAGAAAGATTAGGTTATACGTGAACCAGTTCAAGTCTGGGAAGGAATTTTGATTAAATGATAAATCAGGAACGTTATTTTTTGTAAAGTGTAGATGGGTGTATGAAAGTGTACACTGAAAAAAAAAGTAGTAAATAAAACTACAATTGTACAAATTTTTACCACAAATTGTATTAAAAATACGACTAGTTACAAATTGTATCATTTTTTTCTAAACAATTGTAGTAACTTGGTTGTAGCTACATTTACAATAATTTGTGGCATATAGTACTAACGTGTATAGCGAGATTTTCGACAAATATAATAGTAAAGTGTACTACACAGTCATTGCAAAATTTACTAAAATAAAGACTAATGTGTTCCAAATCTTTACAGTAAAAAGTATAAGATTTTATACTAAAAATTACTATTTTAGAGATTAAATTTTGCGACAAAAAAGAGAAACAGTTACCATATACACATATCTTTTTCTATTATTATTGCCGTTATTTTTACTACAGGTTTTGCAGCATATTTTGCAACAATTAACAGACTTCTGCGCCTAATTAATGTAGTAAAAAGTAATATGTATATTCGTTGCAAAATACTACATTTTTTATGAATCACAATTTACTACTTTTTTTTGGAATGGAATTAGTGGTAAAATGAACCAGGTAAAATGAAACGCAAGAATTAATTATAACAGGATTGTTTCTTATATATTTTAAACAACATCTACAGTAATAATACAAGTAAATACAAAAAGAGCTTTTACTTACAAATTATGTTCCTTGTTCATAACAATTTTTAAAATTTTTTAACACTTATTACAAATCACAAACATTTTAAAAAACACATTCTTTAAAACATTGTCAAATACACAAATTACATTTTAAAAACATATTTTTTAAAAACATATTTTTTAAAATGTAATCAATATACATCAAATTTTCATGATTGGAAAAAGTGGACATACATCATTCTGCTTCTCTGGTACAGATTTTATAAATTAATTCTGAACAAAACTATTTTTACTTGATGCTCAATTTTTAATTTCTCTAATTTTTGGCCAAACAGTTTCCGCGTGCTCAAAATTGGAATTAATTCCTTGAGATCTTCTCGATCAAGATTGAGTAAGGTCTGTTTGTCGACTTCGTTTACTGTAAAACAAATTTCATAATTAATAGTTACTGTCAAATAAAACGCGGTAAAACAATAGAGGTATGTTGCAACGATGGACTTTATGAATACTTTATTAATGAATAGTAAAAACTGTTTCGATAGTACTTACCGTCAAAGCTCACCCTCAACCGGTCTAACAAGCCCCAGCTTTCTAAGGTTGTCTTAACGAAGTCATCCATACCTAACTCACACAAAATCACAACGCAAAACTAATAATTATTAATAAACTTATCGCACTTATAGTCAGTAAGTTAAGACTTTATTAATTTCACTTTACTAACTAATTATAATTAAAAAGATTGATACAAAATTATGCGTATTAAAAAGAAGTTGTTCGTAAGCTCTCGAAAGAATGAATGACCGTTTTTAATCAGTTTGTTTATATTGCGAGGTTGTTTATCACTCCAATTGCTGGAAGGCGCTCTTCACCGGCTCCACCGACCAGCCACAACATCCTCCTTCACGCATATCGACTACACACTGTTTCGGATGTATAATATAAATAAATAAATGCAAAATCAGCAGAAATTCACAACTCTTATCTGTAAACCGCAATATAATCAATATTGATTAAAGCCCAATTTTCCGTGGCATTAACCTATTAACTCCAATGACGGTAGCGTTCTAGTGTTAAAGGCGTATTTTGTGTGACTTAATACTGTTTGGGTCAGAAGTCCAAATATACGTTATACACGGCTTGTAAAACAGACAATGAGAGCAAAATCTCAAAAAATAATTTTGTTACGATATTTTTCCCTGGTATCCTATTTCCTAGCGGGGTGCGATCAGTGTAAATTATTTTATTGTCGGCAATTTTTCGGCAACGGGCCGCGTCCGCAAATCTGTTCCTTCCCTCTCGATCACTTTCAATAAAATACATTCGGCAAGCACGTGCCAACAATTATGAATTTGTATTGGCCAGAAATTTTCGAAAAATATGCAACAATTGTAGTGACGTTAATCCATTTATTTTATAGTAAAACTCACTCAAAATATAATGTAAGTTGCAACAATCTTATAGCAAATATTAAAACAAAAGTAATACCATAATTGTTTTGAAAAAGTAATACACTTTGTAGATAAGATTGCTACAAAGTTTTCACTACAAATGCTTTAAAAATTGTATTACAATTTTAAGTAACAAATGCTCTCTTTGTAGCAAAAATTGTTACAAAATATGTGCTACATTATTGTAGTAATTTGTAACATACGATTTTTTTCAGTGTACGTTAGATATGCATGCGTACTTGTTACTTGGGTGCATTACATCGAGGTATTACTATATGTACTTCCTTGATTTATGTAAAAGAATTTGTCTTTTGTGGATTAAGTCAGAAAAGATTTTTAAAGTTTATCCTAAATATGTTTATCTAACAAGGCATTTACGAAACCGCATCGTAACATTGCAAGTTAAGATATGTTAACTACTACTTAAATTTAATTAAGGTAGTAATTTTGGTTACTGGTGCTTGCGGTGCAGGTGGATGTACTCATGTATGTTTCTGCATCGATCTTATAAATACCCTAATAATGCTGGCGTTTATAAATAAATGCATTAATTTAACTTGATCTTATTATCTTGACGTGAATTATAAGTGAATTTAATGTAAGTCGATAACATAAAAACTTATTAATCAAACAATTCAATATGCAGCATTTTTTGAGTATTAAAGAACTAAAAGATGCAAAAGTAGTTAGAATTTTCTTCTCATACCGCGAAAAAAAAAGAAGCAGATCGCATCGAATAAGTACCCATGTTCGATTCTGCACGTGGATTTCTAATGAAGAAAGATAACGTAATGCCATTTGCTGAAATCTTAGTTTAAATCTTGCTCTTGCTTGAATTGAACGTAATTAATTTATTATTGCCGTTTTGTGTAACCAATCAAAATCCAATCGTAATGTTACAGATAGCGACTCTTCTTTAATATTACGGTAAGTACAGAATTACGTAAACAGAAACAATGAGGTGTGTAATTGTTTATTATTTTATATTTATTAACTACAAAAATAGTATTGATTAATAATAAGTAATCACCGAAATTATATCTGTACCAGAGAAGCAGAAAGATGCATGTCTAAAAGTGGCAATGTTCAGGAAATTCAAATTATTGTTTCATATCTTTGGTGTTGCCTTAAAGTAATGCTTGGAGATACATCATAATGCAGCACAAATTCTAAATTCGGACATAATTTCCCCTGTAATGTGTAGATGGGACATATTTTAATTAATAGCCATCAAAATTTCATGGTTGGAAAAAGTGCACATACATCGTTCTGCTTCTCTGGTACACATATATTCGGTTGCAATATAAATAAATAGAATCTACTCCTATTTTTTAGCTACGTATTTATCTTAATTTTACAATCATTCACAACAACCTATGATTTGTTTTTAAATATCTAATGTATGTTATCTAATTTTTATCTCTTATTTTTAAAATATATCTATTCAATTGTTCTGGTTTAATAAAGTTGTATTTTATTTGTAGTTCACTTATTTTTAATAATAATAAAATCGTCAATGAAAGCGAACTTGCGTCAAGAAAATAATCGATTACTTGCACGAGGACACATTTTAATGTAATCTACATTACATAACTGTTAAAATGACAAGTTGAAATCATAATATTTACTGCTGTTTTTACATTTTTAATATGTGTTTATTAACTTGGAATCATGTTTTGTAAAATGCGTAATGAGTGATATTAAATTTGGGCATGACGCAATGGATCAGAAGTTATCCATAAGTAAATGACTGCAATTTCTCGTTCTGTTTAAGTATGCTTATTCTTTTAGATTGGTAGCGACCATCAAGGCGATATGGACCTCATAATATCATTATGTTACAGTAGTTAATTTTAAGGTGGTAACTACCAAATAATGTAGAAAACTAACTAATGGCCTTTATTAATCTGGATTTATTTTATTAGAAAATATATATTTATAAACATAAACGTTTAATGTTAATCAACAAACTTTATCAATTTCTTAATAATTAATGAAAATGTACGCAATGAGATTTGTACACTCTTTCTTATAAGTGACATTTAAAACATAATTCTTAAATAAAAAAAATCTGTCGCATCGTTTTTGAAAAGCAAAATAATTAAAAACTAGGTTAGTTGCATCATTTTATTTTTTATATTTAAAATGAGCCGACCGATTTCTTTTTAAATTTTCTACGCAATAAAACAAAATTAAAACAACTAAAAGCTTGGAAATAACGTATGAACAACAAATACAACCTAATAGTTTTTTTTAAAACGATTTAAAAAAAATTCATTTCGAATTCTGGTGTTAGATGAACGGTAAAGGGTGGCGCCTGCGTGAATTTTTCGGTAACTGGAAAGTATCATCTACAAAGAAAACCAAAACTAAATGTCTTTGAGCCATGTTTTATTTAATAAAACTGTAACGATGGTAAAATACAATGAAACCTCCCTAAAACGACCACTTGTAGTTCTGCCTATATTTGGTATTTTCCAGGGGTGGTCTTCTTAGAGAATTATAATTACTGGAGCCACTTTTATTCGCGGCTCTAAGTTTAAGGCAATTTGTGTACAGACATTGTTGTTAATCGTATACACAACAAGATCTTGATCGTTTGACTTAAATACTGTAGACTAAATAGGACACGAAGAAAACTATGACAAAAGTCCCATAAACCATAAAAAAATGTTCGTCAAAAGAGCGGTCTCGGTCGGGTTAGAGTGTGGTCGCTTTAGTAAATAATAAATACAGTCGAACTTCTCTATAGTGAACTTCTCTATAATGATTTTTTCTCTATAATGATGTTTTTGTCAGGAACGTGCATTTTTGCACGTTTTGCATATAAAAATACCTCCGTATTATGATGTTAAGCCTCTATATAGTGATTATTCTTTGAGAAATATTTACCAACATTCTCGGGGAACGAAATTTTCGGTAATAAAAAATACAATGGATGTATTGAACATCTGTTTTTTTTCTCAAATTCCGACAACCTACCTGAAAAATTCTTAGAACAATTTATTGCAAATCCCTTATTTATGGAAATTTCTACCCTCACCAAATGCATTGGCTACATTTGCATTTATACTTTTGCACTTTAGTTTCGCTTCAATTTTTGTACCACACGCATTTTAGAACGTGAAATGGCGAAACGAAAGTGTTTGAGTATCCAAGACAAATTAAAGGTGTTGGAAGACGTTGATAATGGTGTAAAGCAAAAAGACGTTGCCGCAAAATTTGGTATTGCTGCAAATAGCGTATCCGTAATTGTGAAAAATCGTGAAAAACTTAGAAAAGAAGTTAATTCGGGACGAAAAAAAATGAGGCTGTGTACATATGAAGATTTAGATGAAGCGATGTTAAAGTGGCTACAGGTGATTCGCGCCCAAAATGTTCCGGTGTCCGGGCCATTAGTAAAAGAAAAAGCGTTGGTTTACGCAGAAGCCTTGGGATACTCAAATTTTCAAGCAAGTAACGGATGGTTAGACAAGTTTAAACAGAGACATAAAATTTCCGAAAAAGTAATTAGCGGCGAAAGTGCTATAATTAGTGACCATACCTGTAACCAATGGTTAAAGTCGGTTTTAAAAAAAATTTTGGACACATATCATCCTGAAGACGTCTTTAATGCTGACGAAACTGGGTTATTTTTTAAGTGTACGCCAAATAGAACTTTAACGTTTAAAAACGATAAGTGGTTTGGAGGTAAAAACAGCAAGGAGCGAATAACTGTCATGATTTGTGCCAATATAACTGGAAGTGAAAAAATGAAGCTTCTTGTAATAGGTCGCAGTAGAAATCCACGTTGTTTTAAGGGCGTCAAATCGTTAGAAGTGGATTATGACTTCAATAAAAAAGCGTGGATAACCAGTCAGATTTTTGAAAAGTGGTTGCTAAAGTTTGACAATCAAATGGGCAGAGAAAAACGAAAAGTTGCGTTAATTATAGATAACTGCCCAGCCCATCCTGCGCTTATAAAATCAAAATGTAAAAACGTCGAATTGATTTTCTTACCACCAAATCTAACGTCAAAATTGCAACCGATGGATCAAGGAATCATAAAAAATTTTAAATTCCATTATCGGAAAAGGATATTAAAGAAAATTATGACCGCCATTGAAGAAAATCAACCTACACATAATATCATAAATCTTCGGACGTCCATATCTGAAATAGCAAAAGTATGACAATTTGAAGTGACGGAGATTACAATAAAAAATTGTTTTGGCAAGGCAGGGTTTATTAATTTAAATTTGACTAATTGGTAGGAAGAAGATAACCTTCAATTGTCAGAATTGAAGAAATCTTGGGAACAGCTAAAAGCGTTGGACATTATTTGTGATGAAGTGGAATTTCAGGATTTTTTAAACATTGATAAAGATGTGTTAATTACTGAATATCCTGATGACATCGAGATTTTGGAAAGTGTCAGAAAAGACAACGAATTGTCTAATTTGGAAGAAGAGGATGAAGAAGATTCTATCGAAAATCCTTCCAAAGCCGAGATGGTCATGGCATTTGAGACTATTCGCCGAGGTTTGCAATGCCAAGAAAATGTTCAAGAAAGAATATTCAACGCATTAAACAAGTGTGAAACGTTCTACGAAAATAAAATAATTTTTAAGAGTACTGTGCAATCAACTTTAGATGGATTTTTTCTTCAATAAGTACATGTTGTGTAATATAAATCTGTATGTATTTCTAAATACGGAAGTATCATTTCAAACAATAAATAAAATTTAATTTTAATTTTTTGTTTCATTTTGAATATCGATTGTTTTTTAAAGTGACTGCCAAAACTGTAAAATTATATGTGACTTCTCTATAGTGAAGTTTCTCTATAGTGATCTTTTTTCAGGGCTTTTCGAACATCACTATAGAGGAGTTCGACTGTACATGGTAGTTTCATTAATTCAAAACTTTTCTTAAAAAAACTGGTCATGCTTGGAGGCGGTCACCTGAAAGAGGTGGTCGTCGCGTAAGATTTCACTGTACTTCACAATTTTCAAATTTGTTTTAAAATACTTTATTGTACACTACTTGTATTGATTGATTTTTCAAAAATTTCACGGTGCAACAACGATTTTGCCTCTTAAATGAAAATATGCAAGTTGGCAAGAGAAAAGATTTAGCGTCATCTAGTGGCAGAGAGAAATGGCATTGATTGACGCTAAATCAGTAACTACGACGCACTCCAAAAGAGAGGAAAATCTTTTCGTAGAGTTTGACTAAAGATATTCTGCGTTTATGACTTTAAACCGTAATCAACTTTTACTGATGATAATGAGGGTTCACTGCAGGGTGCCACAAATTTGGTTGCTTTAAAAAATATTTTTGTAGATACTTCAGAACCGTACTTAAATATTTCAACTTTAGTTAAGTTCAGTACAAATAATCAAATACAAGTCATAGAATTCATCAAGTATCTAAGTTAATCAATAACCCCACATACCTACCTAATTATTAGAAGAGGTTTAATGTTTACTCATATTTATATCTAAGCATCAAGAAATTTATAAAAATTTACCAAATACAGCCCTGGCCACTTCTGTCCATGTTGATTATTACGGCTTACCTACTTTTATGACGGGATCACTTATAGTATTGTAAAAGGCACAGTCATAAACACAGAATATCTTTAGCCAAACTCTACTGGGGTTGGCGTATTGACTATTATTTTTTAGTGTCCTTTGATCTTTACCACTACAGCCGTGCGGAATCTTGCACGACTGGCGCTTAAAGAGCAAAAACGTCTATTGTAGCAATATGTTATAAAAACAACACAAAAAATCCCAGAAACTTGCAATCAGTTAATACTTTCAAATGTTAATAATTATTTACAAAGTTGCAGTACTAAATAATCTTACTTTGAAAACAATCAAAATGAATAACGAAATCGACAAACTGACTCAAACTTACCTGGTTTCTTCGTTTTACTTCCTATTTCAATAATTTTTTGATACAAACACAAGTACATTCCGACGCTTACAACGTGACTGTAAGTTAGATTCAAATCGCAAACCATTTCCTGCCTATTTGCGCTGCGTACTTTTATCGGCTGCGTCCTCCTACACCAGCTTACCCTGCTTAACATAACCTTTATTTAATCAAGGATCTTCATATAAAAAGTAAATAATTTAGTGTGGTCATAATAAAATTTAATTTAAATGCAATTTTTACTAATGAACCACTTCAATTGATCAGCAGTTTAGTACTTGGCATACAATTGGTAAATGTTCAAACAAATTGGGACCTTTTCGAAAACATACATGGACATCCAGAATATTACTATTGTATGATATCGTTACTTGATACCGCATTTCAGATCTACTTGATCAAGAACATCACTCCTGATCATGTTGTCTACAGTTTTGCATTGGTTAAACTCCAAACACTCACACCAAATAAAACCCAACATTAAAATACAAATTACAATTCTCTTCTCCTTTTATAGGATCATCGAACCATCAAATTACTCGTAACAAAATGTCTGTAATTGACGTTATGTCATAATTCAAATCAATACAGACATTATTTAGTTACTTTACGCCAAGAATAACGATGCTTCCTGTTCCCATTTTTTTTTTTAAATTCATTAATTAATTAAATCATTTTGTAAAGAAATGTTTGCTTATCTTGCTTTAGCAACTTCTTGAAACCTACACAAGAAGCTTGAGAAAAATTTACCGGTGTTTTGGAATAAAATTATCAGACAATACCCTAACTACCTGCGTAACTAACTTTCTTGGAACTTCTGCTACAGGTTTCTTCAGTGTGTAACATCACTTGTAATGTACATAACTCAGAAATCAGTGAGAATTTATGAAAATTAATTTAAATGTCTAAATGATCGAAACTAGAATTATTTACAAAAAATCTGAAAAAATTTATTCAGTTTACAGTAAACTTTATGGCTTTATGGCTGTCTATTAGTGCCTTTGTAGGGGCTTTAAATCTTAGCGATGCGACGTTCTGTCAGAATTTTAATTAAATGATGAACAAACTATAATGTTTAAAAAAAAAACGATGACTACATCGACCTTCGTTTAAACGTTAGCAATAAGCTTAATTCGAGAAATTTTGGTATTTTAATTAATCGAGAGAGTAGCCCAAAGGGACTTCATAGGGAATTGCGGGTGGTAACACTCTTTTCTTCAAATTTTAAAACGTGGCCTAAAAGGGTAATAGTTTTGTCCATTTAAACCACATTGACTGGAAGGTTAATTGGAACAAAAGGTAACATTTGATATGGCATTGTTAAACCATCTGTATGAAACACCGTCACTATCAAAATGGAAAATTTTGGTTATGAAAATATAGAATCAAAAATCGTGTCAATATTTTCCAAAATCATTCCAATTATTGAAAATATGAATAATGTGACTGCATTCTACAATTTTTAATTCAACATCAACTATGAGTTTTGTAAACGATTTTAATTATATTGCTCTAATAAGTTTATGAATTAATTTAAATCACAAAACAACAAAAGACATTCTCGCTAGTTGCCATTAAGCATCACTATCTTCACACCATGACCTCGTACTAGAATGATCGAAAAGGCAGATGGTTTTTTCACTAATTGTAAGATCGTTTTTGGTAGCAAGACAAATGGTTTTTTAATTGTCGACGTAAATCAAGGTTTATATTTAATAACTAAATACATTTTAAAATTTAAAAAGATAAAGCCATCTTAACTGATAGAATTTCGCTTGTAAAAAGAAACACATGTATACAACTATGTTCATTAAAGAATTCATTTGTTAGGAATAAGACGTGTTGTAAACGGAAATCAGATCTTAAATCAAACGTAATTAATTCATTATTTAATTAATTGTTTCGTGAGAACGAAAAGTGGTAATAAAATACGACCTTAAAATTTAGACAAAATACGATGGTCTGCGTCGCATGCAACAATCGTTCATGTAAAATTTTAATTACAAATCCGAAAACAATTAAAAAAGACAAATACAACAATAACAATGTACACATCTTCAATTTGTTTTCTTTGTAATTAAACAAACTGAAAGAGGCCGGTTGCACCATAAAAGAAAAAGCTTTTAATTCGCTTATAGATTTAATTCCGAAATAAAAACGGAGCGAACAATTTAATTCGAATCGAGTGTAACATGAACGGAAAAAAGTCGAAGATACGTGTGTTCCCACACATTGAAGATTCATTCCCATTATATGGGAGATTGTAAAAAGCTTGAAACAGTCGATTTTCGATAGAAGTATAAAAACCGTCGAACAAAGGCTGGCTAACTCGATCGCATCAAGTCCGATACAGGATACGGTAATTGCGTAAATGTGTGAGACACGATCGGTCGTGCGACCCGGGCACATGCAAGTCAAAGTGCGTGTGCGATTCTTCAAAGTCGAATTTAAAAAAATCGATCGCAACGTCCGTCTACTTAATTTAACACGGTCTGATGGTGTCTCGAAATGAAACTCCCCACATAACAGTTTGCTTAAAAAATTTCATGCATCATTCGAGTCATAACTAATATTTTCTTTCTTTATCGCGTCCACGTACACGTTTATAAAATGAGGAAAAAATATCCAAAATCAACCGTGACTAAACGTCCACATCCTCTACAGTGCATTGATCTGTTGTTTCTTATGGCATCTTTTTACCCACCAAAACCGATGTATGAAATTCCTAAACACTACTTGTCAAATGAAACGGTTCGTTTAGACCCATTTTTCTATTTTTAAAGGGGGTCTCCACAAATACTCAGAACTCGAATCTGCAACACAAACAACTAATGTTGTGGAGAAAATTTAATTTTGTACGGTTTTCATTACGCAAAGAAAAACATTCCTATTTAACCATTGTGTGTCAGCACATGTATCGGTTTGATCCATTCCATTATCTCCCGATGTCACAATCGCATTAATTTGGTCACAATCGAAAGTCCAAGTACAACTTAATTTTTGTTAACAATTAAAGCGGCGGTGCCCTCTCTTACATTAATCTTATTGCGATTCGTTTTCTGCGGTGAAAGAATCGATTATTATATTTGTGTAATAGTGCATGTAGGCAACGTTTATGAATCTCAATATGTTGTATCAATAAGCTGAATAATATAACAATCGATATAATAAGATTATTAGTTCTAATTTTTTTTGTGAGAGTATAATTTCAGGCCCAGTTAGCGGTTCCAATAACAATAGATTCCAAGTATTGATAATAGAGACATTGAAAGGCACCGATTATTAATTTAATCAACAGCATGAATTGCTTTTTAGGGCAACCTGCACCTGCGAAAGGTAGTAACAGATCAAAAATTTTGTCATCAACAATTATAATTTACATTTTAATTCGTATCGTAAGGCGACACGGCCGTTCGGGGGGCCACCCGTATCTTTGAAAATATTTTTGTATTAATTACCCGAGCAAGTTTATATAGTGTAATGTAATATAACCACCCACAGTGTGTGTCGTGAGAATGTTTGATTTACAATTCTAGTGCTTATTGCGGGCGCCTTTAAGCCGACGAGACCAACCGGTACAACGCAAACTTGCCCAACTACGATTCTAATTACTCACTATTAATGGCTCTTAAACCGCAATTAGAGGTATAATATTTATTGTTGAGAATTTCATATAAATTATCTTCTATTGATTGTATTGAGATGTTGAAAATGCTTGTTAATAGTAACTTTAGGCGTTGTTACTCTTCTCTTTGAAAAAAGTTGTAAATTAACCCTTAGTTAATAGCGGAATTTGTGTAAATTTATGAATAATTTGCAAGTGTCTCACCTTTGTTAAAAAATCATCTGAAGATAAAGTAGCGTTATAATGAACTTGGACTATTAGTTAATTTAAGTGAAAATTTTATAATATTCAACGGTTGGATTTATAATTAAATCTTCTTGAATTAAACTAACTGTCCGAATATCCTGATAAAGTTGTTGAAATAAACTTAAACAAACAAAAAAGTGGGTCGATAACAATGGGGAAGAAATATTTTGATTTTATTACATTTTTCTTTGCAAAATAAAATCAAAATTAACCATTTTATAACATGTCAACAAATCAAAACGAAATCATGTTTGTTCTAGATTATTTTTTAATGATTTCATTCACCAACCGTTTAACAGTATTTGGGCACACGTGTTTAATTCTGTCCAATCACAATATTATTATAGTGAGAATAATCTACTTACATTATTCTCGCGAGAATATTTTCTAGTATTTTGTTTTTGTTACTTTACAACACATTTTCTAGTTTTGATATCTGTCACCAGTTTTATTGTAGTTTATAATGAGTTAAACTGTATTTTTGATTTAAACATTAAAAAATAATCTTCCGAATACCACTCGAGAGTGCGAATTAATTAGAAAATAATTCTCCAGTTATTTTCTCAAACTTGTTGCCATTTGAGAACACGTTTTCGAAAATCTGTCGAATTATTTTCAATTTATTCTCACTCTCTTGTGATATTACTTATGAAAATATAATTTTTTGAAATTAAAAGAGTTTGAAAACTAGGAATGGTTTTCTGCGTTGCTGAGTATTTATTAACATTTAGAGAATGATTTCCGAATAGCATTAACAGAATGTAAATAAATAATTAAGTTATATGTCAAATTTCAAAGCTAAGCTTGATTTCTTTTTTATTTGCTGACATGTACTACATGTACTAAAAGTAAGGAACGTATAGCCTAATTTAAATCTTTGCCTATTGTGGAAGATCGAGTGTCCACTGTAGGTTACTTAAAATTGCATCTACAGTAAACCCTCGTTAACACGAACTCGGTTAAGACGAACACCTCGTTAACGCGAACGAACACTGCGGTCCCGCCCGGTTTCTTATTGTTTCTTATGGAATATCGCTCGGTTAACACGAATTCTCGTTAACACGAACTTCGAACAAAATTTTGGAACCTAAAAGCTAACAATTTTGTTTAGCACGAACACAACACATGTTTTACTGTCTTACTTGCATACTAACCCCTAGAAATTTGAAAACATTGGTTAAGCATTGCTATTAATATTTTCCCTCATTCTAACAAACGTTTGTAGCAGTTCGTACCGTAATGGTGTTTCTATATAATAAACATAATGCGTGCTACCCAGGATATATCAAAGAGTGAAGTGTATGAAGTGTATGTTGAATGTAACAGAAGAAGATAGAATAATGAGTAAGTTTCGGTTTTAAAATAGCGCGATAATTCTTTAGGTGTCAGCATTCATTGATAAGCCAAAAAAATGAACCGAATTAAAGTTAGCACCTTCTTTCGGTAAACAGTTAAAGACGTTTTGTAGGTTTAGAATGGCTCCTCCACAATCTAAAAGGTCTCAACAGCCAATAAGTTTAAAAACTAAGCAAACAATTTTAGTTGAAGTTGACAAAGACGAATTAAAAAAACTGCTATTGCAGTGAAATTTCACATTCCAAAATCCACATTATCAACCGTCATAAAAAACAGAGGTAAAGTTGACGAGGCTTTAGTTTCTGGATCTACTTCCTCTCATTCTAAGCGGCTGAGGATGGGAAAATACGAAAATGTGGAATTTGAAATTATGAAATGGTTTCAACATTTAAGACCGTCCAATCTGCCGATTTCTGGTCCCATCATTCAATGTAAGGCCAAGGAAATTGCTCTATCTTTCGGAATTCAGAATTTTGATTGTTCCGCTGGTTGGCTTTGGCGTTTTCAAAAACGGCATGGTATAGTTTCTCATCAGATGTGTGGTGAAGCAGCAAAAGTGAATGAAACATCAGTCATTGAGTGGCTATCCATTTTTGCTGCAATTAAAAATACACACCTACCTAAAAACATATTTAACATGGATGAAACGGGTATTTACTTCAATTTATTGCCAAATCGTATACTAGATTTTAAAGGTAACCGTTGTCATGGAGGAGCCAAGAGCAAACAAAGAGTGACCGTGGTACTTTGCTGTAATTCAGATGGATCGGAAAAATTTATATCTTGGGTGATTGGTAAATCACAAAATCCCAGATGTTTCAAGAGAATTAACAGATGCCACTTGCCTTGTGACTACACTTGCCTTCAGGGAACGGTTACTTAAGATTAATAGGCGTATGGTAACACAACGACGTAACATTCTGTTGACACTTGACAATTGTGCCGCACATAAAATTGATAACTTGGAACTATCAAACATAAAAATTTACTTTTTTCCTGCGAATTCAACCTCTCGTTTACAACCGCTTGACCAGGGCATAATCGCTAATATGAAAAGTTACTACAAAACTCGATTACTAAAATTTGCGATTAGAACTCTCGAGTCAGAGGGACAAGTTACAAAATGGGATATCCTACAAGCTATTAGAGTGATTGGCTCTTCATGGGATGCTGTTACGGCAGACACTATTAGAAAATGTTTAGAAAAGACATGGTCATTTTCAATAATGGATCCACCAGAAAACGAATATCGAAAATAACCTCCGGAAGAATGGGCCAAACTTGAAGCAGTTAGGTCTAACTAGGTATCTCCTTTCAAAAGTTTGTACCTGTGGATGATCTGACCGTTTGTTCAGAAATAGCGATTGATCAAAATGAGCCATCAACATCGGGCGCCGGTTCTTAATTGTTGTCATCCGATGACAGCGACGAAGAAAATGAAGAAGTTAAGAAGCCTTCCAGAAATGAAGCTTTGGCTGCACTTTCGACATTACAGCGATTTGCAGCAACAACAGACGTTTTTCAACAGTTTGACACTTGTTTAGACATTATATCTAATTAATGCACCTTAAAATTACGTCAAACCATACGCCAAACCAAAAGTGAGGAGTTTATTAAGGAATGTGCACATAAATTGTACTTATTGTGTATTATGGTACCTATTTTGTATTTTATTGTTGTAACTTTTTTTATATTACATATTACGTGACTTGTTTTTTTGATTTATTTTCCCACATAAACATGAGACAAAGCAAAAAACTTTAAGTAACTTAAAAACCTATAACTCGGTTAACGCGAACAAATATAACACGAACTCGGAATTTTCCGGTCCCTTCGAGTTCGTGTTAACGAGGGTTTACTGTATTCTCAAAATAAAAGTCTCTGATTTGGATAAGTTGATTGATATTAGCCAATGTATTGGCTATTTATAATCAATTAGTTAGTTTAGTTGTAACATATTGTAATAAGTATAACACCCATGGAATGGAAAACAATGGAAAGCAACGATATATAAAAACGGACCAAAAAACAACAAGAGAAAATAACTCTCGAACGATATCAGCGATCCCAACAATTGCTAGATTGTATTCACGGATTTTGAGAGGCCTAATTGAGGCGGACATAGGAGAAAAACAACCGGAACGATGCTTGTATATTCGAACTGCAATAACTGCATTTATGCTCATATCCACTCGTTCATCGTTTGAATACATTTTACAAATTTAAATTGTCAGTTTGACAGTTATTTCTGTCAGGGGTTTCCAAAAATACGAAACTTAAATATATGCTTTTTATATCATAGCATGTTGTGATTTTTTAATATTGGGTTACGTACATTGGGCGTATGCTTCGGAAAGTTACGTGAATCACGGTGTATATCGCTTTCGATGTAATCGCGTTTTCACGAGTTTTAATAAAGAAAAACTGATAACCAAAGCATGAAATTATTATTAGCATTCGAGGAACAATATCCGATAACTTTCTTGCCCTTTCATCGAAGTTACATAATAAAAAAAGGCTTATAAACAAATTAAATCAGCATTTTCGTTCAAATTTCACAGACTTCTAAGCTGCTATTAATTGTTAAATAAATAAGCTAATAAAGGTAACTTACATACATTAAAATAAAGTTCAAGCTTTAAAATGAGATGTTGTACGTCTCAATCCGTCCAATAGAAGTCGAGAAATTGTAAAATTGATGCGTGCAAAGACGGAAAACGTACGGTACTTGCACTAACTTTACAATAACTTTGGTTAAACTTAATCTTTTTTTAAATATCAGAAAAGTATAAGTTTCTTATATAAAACTGGATCATTAATGCATTAAAAGTGTTACTATCTATAATAATAAAGTTTTTATTGCCATTTAAACATTTAATTTGTTAATAACAATTAAACTGGCCACTTTCAATTTTTGCGACCAAAATTTTTGGAATGAGGATGTCAAAATACTTAAGAATAAGTTGGTTGCAGCCGTCGCACTCTAATTGGCTACAAAACCCTATTGGCTCCTCAACTAAAAGGAGTTGCAAGCTTTCTTTTATCTCGATCACTAACTTCACCTTTTGTAATATGTTAAATAAGTTCAGGAAGAATTAGATTCTCGGTCATTGTCAATAATTCAAGCACAAGTTGAAAACCTTGTTTAACTCAAGCGACAAATTAAAATCTGTAATATCTATCATCACGTTACGTTTGGTATGAGTAAATTGATGAATCCAACCACTTGATAAACGACATTTTAACATTTAGGTTAAGGAGTTGAATCCCAGACGCGTTCCACGGTAGTGAATAGACGATCGGCTATGACTGTTTCTAGACTGGAAATGGTTATCAGTGGCGATAAGCCGGATCTACTTGATTTATATCCGGTTCGGAAAGGTGAAAACCACAGCTCGAACTTTACACCGCTGAGCTAGTGCACCTCGGTGGGAGTAGCACGTCCAGAGGCACATGGGTTGTGAGCTTAACTGCCTGTACCGTGTGTTTAAGATACCATTATAAAAATATTCACAATCCAAGGTATTGTGCGCTTCAAAGGGATGCTTGGCTGAGGGCACTATATTTTAAATTTGTACTTTGAAACTTATATTTAATATTCTGATAAATTGCGATACTACTTATTACTTACTGGGGGTGGTTTCTTCTCTTCTGGTGTTTTCTTTTATTATTTTGTTCAATATTCTGTTTAGTCGGGCTCTGCTCAGGAGAACACGTAGCCTTCCGTTTTTTTAGACTCCGTTTTAGTATTATACTTAGGCAGTAATCAAGATGTTTGTCTGCTAACTATTTCCTCTTCTTCCTATCGCCTGATCGGATCATAAGCTTTGTATGTCGTGGTTTATTGACTTACTATTTTATTACTTAAGTATGTTATTATTTTTTCTTTCTTCTTTAAATCTTCTTGGCGGTTTTGTAAACGTTTTAATTTTCAGTTATATTTGGTTCCATCACAACTTTGCGATTATCATCACTATATCTGTTGTTTCTGCAACTGAATTTAAACGTGATTGTATTATCCCTATGTATTCACTCATTTTTACGATAAAGCTTGATAAACTATATGATACACCCCTGTAAATTCTTTTTTCATCGACGTTATCATTTTTTGCAGGGATTATCACAAGAATTTGTCGTAATCTACTCGATATCTTGCGGGAGACAAATAAATTTAGTTTTTTCATTTTAGACGTGTTCCAGTCTTAAACATGTTTGAATGATAAATGGAAACCAAATGGCGGCGATAAAATAATTGATATTGGAAGCGGATCTGGTGATATATTAAAAGACTGGCTACCAAAAAATTTTGGTAAACTGATAGCAACCGATATATCTGAACAAATGTTGGAATCTACCAAAGATAGACTTCAACGGCCAAATATATTCTTCCAAAGATTGGATATTGGATATTTAAATCCACCTTCTGATTTTGAAGGAGCATTCTATCATTTTTTTTTTATTGTCTTCATTGGGTGCAAGTTCAAAGGTATTTATTTCAATGTTTTTGAAAGTAAATAATTAATCTTTTTACTGGCAAGCGTTTACTAACGTCAATAAATTGTTGAAAACGGGCGGGCACTGTTTACTAACAGTTCTTGTTACCATTCCACATTATAGCATTTTCAAAATACTTTTAAAAACTCCAAAGTGGTCTTTATACATGCAAAACATAAATAACTACGTAAGCCCGTATTGTGATCTACAAGAGCCCGCTTTGAAACTTGAAGAACTACGGATTTCGTACTCAAATATAAGTCGAATTGAAGACACTGATTATCACCTAGACGTTCAGAGTTGTTTAGGTGTAATTCATGAATTTCAAATATTTTGCTAAACCTTGAAATGCAATGCAAATTTGTCATACTTCTTACAGCAGCTTCTAATCTTTTTTGTCAAGATATTCCTGATGAACTGCGGTCAGAGTATGATTGAAACTAGAAAACTGAAATTGGTCGAAATGTATCACAACAATAGAGATATAATTTGTATTCCGTACAAATACATTATTGCAGTTGGTAGTAAATGACATTCGTGTAAAACAGCTAACAAGGTCGTCCAAGATGAATTGTAGTGTTTTCAAATATAGAGTTAATTTGCTTAAACCTGAGTTCTTTTACGACTATATGTAAGACTTTTTGTCACTCTCACTTTCTGTGCCAATGTGTGTGTTGTAGCCAGTATTGGTCACTCAACACACAATCTCGCCAGCATGCGGTAAGTTGGTGCAAATTTTGCTGACGCTAATGCTGTTATGTGTAGTGTTACGTACAGGACTTGTTACTTCCCCGAAACACCCAGATATTTTGCGGGAAGCGTCATTAATTGAGGCGCTTCTTACAAAAACGACCATAGTCCAAAAATGCGAATTTCGCGGTTAGTGTTGATTTACAGAGTATCTTGGACGTCCAATCGAATGGTGTGATCGATTTCTGCAAGAAGATACATAGTCCAACGTTATAGTTAAATAAATATTTGCTTGTTCTGCAAAAACAGCCATTGCCCCACTCGATATTCATAAGAAATATCACCAAAAAAAATTAGGACTATGGTTGTTTTTGTAAAAAACGCTTCAATTGTATCCCCAATGACGAATGACGACTGGACCAAGTATCGACTCCGAATGGAATGGAAAAACTACCGACCTCTAGACCTCTCTGCGTTCCGCTCTTTCTTATCTGTATCCAGCTGTTACTTTCTTCAAATACATTTTTTTAAATAGCAACAAAGACAGTGTTTGGTGTTTCTAGAAACATGTATTAATTTTTTTGAAATGATAAAAAGAAAAAGATAGCGTTTTTCCATCTTTAGTTGAATTACTATTAGATTGGAATTGTCTATTTTCAACTGTGATGCAAAATTGTAATTGTTTTATAATATTAATGAAAAAAATTAAAAGTAACCATAAAAACTAAAGAATATAACATATTTAGAGGTATGAACTTTCTTAACTTCTATAATTATAAGAGAATTAGTTGTAACTCCATTTTATTATTTGGTTTTATTATTTGTAAAAACCATTGCAAGTACAGTATTTATTATAATAAACCATGTGTAAAGATGTGTAAGAACAATATGTTTTGTGGTCCGTTAATAATTTACTTCTAAAAAGGACACATTTTTTGTTGTGTTTCTTAATTGAGCGGTCCACCTTATTGTAAGTTGAACTGATGTATTAATTGCTTCTGATACTACTATTTCTTAAAAAAAGTTGTTGATTTAAAACAATAAATTTCACTTAAAAAAATATTAAGTTAACGCCAGAAATGAATTGATCGAAAAAAGAAAATAGAGTCTCAATGGCAGCAGAATAGTTCATAATCGTGAAAAACCTTGTGTGAGTTCGTGGATGTGGCATATCCTAATTTAATTTTTAAGGGTACATATCCACCTACTCACGGTCTCTAATTTTTTAAGGTGTGCGGCTTCCGATTCGACCTATGATACGTATTAAGAAGGCAGTATTGGTTATTAAATGATTTAGTAAATTTATTTCCTATCAGTGTTCTCACATTTAGCCTGTAATTATAATCGTTCGCATGGACTTACATGATGCATAAAATTTGCGAAGCTACTTTAAAGTTATCTCAGTTGATCCTGAAGTATAATGAGTGAATAAAAGGAGAGTGGATAAATTTGTGTTCATTGGGACCATAAACGAAAAGCATAAACGAAAAGAGCGTAAATTATTATCGCTGCCTTCCTTATGGTGGTGGTCGTGTGACGCCGATGATGATGATTATACCAAGAAAAATTGTTATTTGAATAATATCATTTTTAAAAAAAGTTGTTCTCATTCCATTTGAAAATAAGAAAAAGAACAAATACACCAACTGTAAACAGGCGAGTTTTCAAGTGACTGGCGTTTCTACGAATTACTACAAAGTGTGTATCTAATTTATTTATATTAATTTAGTTTTACAACATGATAAAAATTCTTCGAAAAAATATTTCACGGGACATTTACAATTTAAACCGTACAATTGATTTCATCCATTGCATTATAACGTTAATGATTTCATATAGAAGAACCGACATGTAAAACAATCATCATTTGATTAATATATCTGAAACGATCGGGCAATTACTCAAGACTTGCTCGCTTTTAGATGCACCGACCGCTCTGTGATTAAAACGACTGCACGCGTGATCACATATACCTACGCCGACACACCACCAATTTTACTGCACCGACCGTCGCACCGCGCACACATTGTTCAAACTACCGTTTCAGCGTCGATTTGCACAAATCTGACTAGTACTAAAACTTACTAGTTGTCTAACTAACAAATTTATAATAAGTAATCAAATCAAGTCAACCGTCCTGAATGGAAATCATCTTATCGACTTCAGATGACTACTATTATGATGAGATGACTGTTATCGTGCGATGACCATTTAATATTGCTGCAACGTTAATGAAACTGTTTAAGTCCGCGTCGCAAAGATGCAGGTCGGTGTTAAAAAATTAAAGCTGTTTTCCTGCAATAACAACTTAATATCGGTTGCGATCGCATCACGTAAGATTGTGTTGGAGTTTAGTGTATGAAGCAGTTTGGGAAGCTCATTAATTTGCAAAATAACTAAGCTGTAAGTTCGATATTTATTAAATTACGGAAAGTACTTTGAATGAGAAAATTATTTTAATGAGGCTGACAAAAATTAAAAACTGCTTTATCAAGGTAGTTAAACTTTCCATTTCAAATACTTGGCTGAAAAATCGTTTTTAGTTATTTTAAAGGCCCATAACATTCATATTACTGACAACAATTTCTGTTTGTTCTGTTATTATGAAATAGTCAATAACTTACTTTGATTAAAACTATGTTTTCCAAGTTTTTGATAAATTCTTCAACTGGAATAATAAAATAATATAATAACAATAGAAAGTAAAAGAAGAAAGCATTTATGGGAGTTTATTTACGACTATTTAATAATACACATACTTACTAGGTATCTAGCTATCAATGTAATCGTCCATAGATACAGTCGAATTCCGTTATAACGCACTCTCACGAGATCGCCTGATTGGTACGCTAGAAGCGATCCGCGTAATAAAAGAAATTTTACAAAAAGTGCAGTCTTACTATTATTACAATGCTTACAATATTAGCATAATGATTAGCGTTAGTATTGTGTAAACTTATAAAAATAAAGCATCATACAATATTATACATAGTACTTGCACAATATTTTCGTCTTAACCTTTTTGCTTTCTAGAAGCCCATATTGTTGAAACTTTGGTTTAAGGTAAATTCACTCACTTTATCTTTCACATTTAAGATTCCGGTTATTTTTATGCAGACAGTTTTAGAGAAGTAGCAATGTCCGTGTCAATGTGTTAGTCACGAAATTATACAGAAATGCCCGTTTTTTAGTGACTTACTAGAAGATGAGACGAGGTCGGATGTACAGATAATGGCAACAAAACGCATATAAAACGATCGATACCTACTTGTTAGAACGACCGTGAAACTATAGCAAAATATTTAAAAATATTTTTTTAAATGAATTAAGTTAAGTACATTAAAATCAGATAAATCCCTTAAAAATTATACGCTTTGAACGCTATGTTATAAAAAGTTCATAATAACAGACAAAAAAAACACATTACACATGTACTTTACAAGCAAATGTACGTTGTAAGACAGTCGGTTATAATCGAGTTCGACTATATTACCCACCAGATAATAAAAGCAATCATGCTGCATGGGCATGCTGCTTGGTTACATTATTGATTGGATTGTTGGTTAAAATATAAAGAAGAATTTCTGTTGTCTTATCTGTCAGTGAATTGACAGGGACAGATTTAAAGTTCTAAAAAATTGTAAATACAGTCGAACTCTTCTATAGTGACCTCCTCTATAATGATTTTTTCTCTATAGTCATGTTTTTGTCAAGAACGTGCATTTTTGCACGTTTTTCCTATAAAAATACCTCTAAATTATGATGTTAAGCCTCTATACCAGGGGTGGCCAACCTGCGGCTCTTTGAAGGATTATTTGTGGCTGTCGATAAATGTACCCGAGTTCCCTTTTCATTTTTGTGCTATTATATTTTAAAAAATTATTATCGTTCCGTATGTGTATGTATTTAATTGCGGCTCGCGAAAAATTTTAAATTTTGAAAAATGGCTCGGACTATCAAGGAGCTTGGCCACCCCTGCTCTATACAGTGATTATTCTTTAAGAAAGATTTACCAAAATTCTCGGGGAACGGAATTTTCGGTAATAGAAAATACAATAAATGTATTGAACAACTGATTTTTTTCCAAATTTCGACTACCTGAAAAATCCTTAGAAGAATTTCTTGCAAATTACTTATTGGAATTTCCATTTTTAAAAGTATTGCTGTGCAATCAACTTTGGACAGACTTTTTCATTAATAAGTACATGTTATTAAGTATTCAATTACATACGATAAACATCTGTATTGTTTATTAATAACTGTGTATTTCTAATTTTTTAATTTTATTTAACAGTTTATTTGAAATGTCATAATCCATCAGGTAATCACTAATTCTTGTGAGATATTGCCTACATTAGCAATTGCCCTTATTTCTAAATAAACAGATATTTTTCAAACATAATAAATCTTAATTTTTTGTTTCATTTTGAATTATCGATTGGTTTCTAATGTGGTTGCCAAAACTGTAAAATTATACTTAAATTCTATTTAGTGAAGTTTTCCTATAATGATGTTTTTCATGGCTTTTCAAACATCACTATAGAGGAGTTCAACTGTAAATGGAATATTGAAAAAGTTGTCGACAAATTATTGAGTTTTTACCCCATACAATGGCTATATTACCTTCGGATCATCTTTATAACACTCGTCTTCGACGCATGTCCTAAAAGTTAGCATCGCGTCAAGTAATATAGCCTACATTATAAATGCTGGTTGTTTTCAGATAATAATATGACGGAAGATCTTATTAATTTGTAAATTTTGTGAAACATTAACGGCCAGTTGTCCAAAAGACACATTCAGTGCGCCTCAAGTTTAATGATAAATTGTGTTCTAAAATAATTTATTGTAATTACATATTATTGTGATTTAGTTTTTCTTCAGCGACCAATATTGGTGGTTTGAGATCGGTTGAACAAATATCGTGTTAAGACAAATTGATTTTATAATCGGTGAATTCTGATTCTATAAGGATTAGTGAAAAAATTAGGTACTTTTTTTGCGAACTTCTTTGAATCTAAATACCTTGCATATTTTCTAAGCATTTTCCTTTTTCTTACGAGTGGTTACTAAAATTCGCAGTTTAGCTAGACAATTATAAACGATAGTAGTAAAGCTTACTTAAGCTTCAGCTTACTGAATCTTCAACTTAACCGTAGTTTCCCACAAAGTCATAAGTATTAGCAATTAACTTAGCCTGTGACTAAAGTAGGGGGACAAACTTTAAGGCAGTATTCTACAATTAAAAATGAATTAAATTGTTTTTATAAACCTGTGTCTGGAAGTGCATCCCTGCATCTTGGAAGTTTCAAATACAAGTCGCATTTAAAGTACGTAAATTCTGCAAAAGCTGGATTAAATATTTCATACCGCCAAGAATTGTTTGTCAAATGGTCCTTTAACTAACGGCGACTTCAACGTATTGTTACAACAATAAGTTGTCATAGTAATTAGCGAACTTTAACTTTCGAGTCACCTTAAATTGATTATGGAACCGGGCGTAAGGCACAACCAAGCCAAGTGGTTATAGTATTATTTTGTAGCTTGACATTTCACATTTTTACTGGAATCAACGGCGAATAGGCAACGCTTTCAGATTCAGGTAAAATATTTTACCTGCCTAGAAGACAAAGTGCCCCTTTCTCTCGTTGAATGGGTACGATAAAATTGTACTTTCGAATGTAGTAGTCGAAAAAGTAATTTAATTAATATGATGTTAACAAATTAAAGTCTAGATTAGATATTCAAAGTGGACTTCTTGCTGCATCTTGAATTATAGACTGTTTAACCTTTATAAAGATTTTCGAACAGTTTCTAATGGATTCACAAACATCAATGGCACGCAGCATGTTTTCACTATACTGCCCTGCTTAGGAAGAAGGCAGTAACTACAAAAACACGAAATCCGAGAAAATCGTAGTTTAATAAAATTCTTTAGATGAACTACGTGTTCAGCCTAAATATCTTCGATTTTGTTTCTGTCGGGTATAAAACCAACTAGTTAATCTATTTATAAGATAAAAAACTTCTTTATTATTTTAAAATTATTTAAGGGGATCGGGTACGCTACGTAACTTCCATAAGGATCAATGTAATACATAAGTACCTATACTTTTCTCGAGAACTGTTCAACGGATTTCAAACAGATTTTGCACACATTCAATTTTACGTCTTTCTGAGTTATTCAGTAAAGAATTCTCAATTTTTTTTATACTCAAAAGTCGTTATTAAAAAAAAGAAAAAATTACAATGAAGAATTTTTTAAGCAAATTCCAGAAATAATCTTTTAAATTTCTCTATTCAATCGCTTCACATATACATGTTTTACAACACAAAAAATTTTCAAGGCCCTAGCTTTATCCGTTTTGTAGAAAAATGTACCTAAGTGGAAAAAAGTCTACTTTTCAGGAGAATCGAAAACCGACGCTCTATGTAAATCGCATTGTTGTCTTTGTCTTCAAATTTGGAGCATTTTTAGTAATCATAGAACTCTCAGAATAGATAGTTTTGCTCAGAAAATAATGCAGTTATTAAATGTACAAAAAAAATTGAATTTTTTTCAATTTTTTCATATCCGACCCCCTTTAAATACATTTACTGCCGTTCTATCATGTAAAATGTTTGGGAAAAAACGCATCAATAAAGCAGTATACACAAGTTGCAGAATTTCTGCCTTTTACTGGTGGAATACTGTTTTTTTCTTTGGTATTAACTACGCTTCAATTAAAATACTACAATACAATACCATGGCTACCATTGTTGCAGAAATAGTAACCATGGTAATAATTGGAGATATAAATTAACGTCGCTTTCAGAAACCGGGCATCAAAATGCACTGATTAAAGCAAATAAATACTTTTCACAATCGGTGATGATAAATATTATTAATAATAAAGCAGTAACCATCACAGGCAGTAATTGCGCGAACTTATCGAGCACTACGCTGGCTAGAAAGCAGTAGCTGAGCGCTCGACTGTAGATACTGCCTTTTTACCTTGTAATAGGAATCAAAATTGAAAAGGTAGTAACTGTTTTTGCCTTATAAATTACGTACGAATAACTTTTACTGATTTTTTTCGCTGTAAAGATATAGATCACATCTAGACTAATCCAATGATACCCATATCTCAAATTTTATTTTTTTGTAGTTATTGCCTTCTTCCTAAGCAGGGCAGTATAGTCCAGTCATTTTAGACAAAAAAAAACAATCTTCTAAAAAATTCTAAGTGAAAATTTCCCTTCGGGATTTTCTTTGTATCGCTATAAGAAACACTATGTAAAAAGTCCGTTGAAAAATCGTGTCCGCCAAAGAAATTATTGTAGGTTAAAGGTCGCGAGAATCAGTTTTCTCAAATATCTCGTGAAGTATTAGCTTTACGTGAATTTTGGTTATTACAAAATTTGTTTCTTATCAAAAACTTTTTGATACCTTTCATAGGAGGCATTTCAACTATGAACTTAGAGAAAAAAAATTAAAATATTCTGGATTGAAAAAGTGGCTAACGAGAAAAATGAAAATAAGAAAACTATAATGTCAGGGCCATTTATGAGAGGAGATTGGTATGAGTTAATAAAAACCGCGGTGCAGGAAAAAAAGGCAGAGGAAGAAGACGCATTTTCTGGTTAAACAATTTGAAGAAATGGCACAAAAGCAGTTCTATTGAATTGCTTAGAGCTGCAGCATAAAAGATAAAATTAGCATGATGATGGACAACCTTTTTAAAGAAGACGGCACCTGAAAGAGAGGAATGTAACACCAATTTTCAGCTAATTTTTTTTCTTGAAATATAAACTTCGGTAAATGGTTTTTCCAGAATAGTTCATAATAATTCAATAAGATCACTTTGGCAGATAACTACTTTTAGTACATCCTGTAAAATCTATAATATGAAATTACACATTTTTGTTAATAGATAGGAATGAGTTAGGCGGAGTTAATAATTTTTTGCACAATCATTATAAGTTTAGGTAGTTAACTCGTCACTAGATCATTTCAGAAATAAAGCCTCTAATATCAGTGAAGTGTTAAACATTTTACTGTAGCACCGTGTAATTTGGAGTAAAACAGCAATTAATTGATGGAAAGCATAGATTCAATCTTGAAATATAATCTATTTCAAAATGAATAAAACTGACCTAACTTAATAGAACTTGTTTTCATTTTCTTTTTTTTTGTTGAAGTCTTCACTTCTACTTTCACTCCATTTGAAAAAAATTGAATGCCCTAATAATTAAACATTCGTTTTGTTCTTGTTTCTTAATAATGTTTCTTTTTATTCGAATTATACAGATTATAGGCAGCTTCTATTAACATCTATTACAATTCATTAAAGTACCATATCTAGTTTAAATTAATTGATGTCTGATGGATTTTATTCCTATCTTGAAGTGTTTTACTGTTGCGTTTTTATTCCCTTTATGTCATGTTAAAAATCCAACCTCTTGTCTCCTTAATGAATTTATTTTTTTACAGGATTATTAGTATTGTGTAATTTACAATCAAATAAAACATTGCATCATGCTATTTGTTTTACGAATCAATTAGTCGGATCGAATTATTGCAACTACGTTAATTAAATAACAAACTTTCAAATCTTACCAAAATTGAAATGTTTATAGTTTTTCAGATTTCCCAGGAACATCAAGATGATGCGAATATGCAATAACTACCTACCCTTATTGACTATTGTGCTTATTCCTGCAAAAATTCTATTATATAATTAATTTCTTTGGCACATTTTCACTAAACTTCTTGCTTCAACAGATTGTCATTGTCTTTTAATTAGCATTAAAATAAAGTTTAAAAAACTTGCGTTCTTTCAACGTAATGCATCACTAGCGTTTACTTAACCACAAAGAAGTATTTCAACCCAAGATGGTCAAAACGAAGCGAAACTTGATTAGTTTTTAAATTAGTTGAACCAACTCATCACAGCAGTACAGCATAATTGCTACATGCAAACTCCCGTGGTATCCAATGAACTAAATAAGTTTGCTACATCATATGCGAAGTAGAACTGAAATCAAGTTGCAAACAATACGACATTCATTGAATTATTTAAGTTTGCATCATAGCCATACATGAAGAGCACAAGCAGAAAATTAATTAATTCTTAGAACCGCCTTGCCGTAACAATGAAAAGTTTGCGTCACCGTCAAATATCTCAAGCAATGTTAGAAAATTAATAAATTTTAGAATCGATCGATGAGATGACGGCCGTTTGGAGTTGTTGTTGCACCCATTAAGCCACATAAGCAAGCTCAGTCACAAAACAAGTCGAAAATGCGAAGCAGCATTGGAAAATTGATTTAATATACACTTACAGCACATATGCACGCGCTTTGTATTTTATAATTGAATTCTACACAATCGAATTGGTTAAATGGTTTGTCTGACTGTATATCGCAAGTCATTTAGAACTAATTAAATTTATATATGTGCTAGAAACACGAGGTGGTCTATTCTGACAGCTCATGTTGTTAACACGGCCACGCCTTCATTTTTTCTTTGTGATTATACCAAATTTGTTATATTGCTTTGATCAGGTGCCAGAAGTGCGTACGGCGATGTCAAAAAAGCGCGACGCAAAGGAGGTGGCACAGGAACATCAACAGATGGTTAAGAGACGTACCCGAGCAGTCTCAGTTGCAGCGTGCACAAAAGAACTGTTCGTTTCTAAATTTGGTATTTGTACAACGAAATATTGCCGTGCCATCGAGACTAACAAGAAGTGATGCACTGGACCATTCAACCGTTGTTTCTCATGGCTGGTCGAGAGAGATCAAATCGAACTATATTAATGAGTAATGATGCACGACCGATTCCAACATACACAATCATTAGTAACAAATAGCAATAATAATAGCTACAATGATATATGTCGGAACGCTGATCATAATCATATCGTTTCGTGCCGCAGCCCTGGTCTTTTTGGCCGGCTTATCTCGTCAAGAAATACGGAAAAGTGCATGAGCTCTTTTATCGTTATGGGAATTTAAACTTTAAATTTGTTGCAGCAGCGATACGGTGCCGCCCGTGGTGAGGACGATCCATTGTGTGCGTGTGTATCATTGTTTCCCCGTTCACTCGCGCTCTCAATCCTCGTTCATTTTATGGTAACTCATAAGTTACCAAATTGGCACTTGGTCAGTGCACCCGGCCCGTTTACAGATATTTTGAGTGACGGGCCCACAGTGCGGTCGCCGTGGGGATCACGACGGCCCGACACGTTCAAGCACTGAATCTGTCCGCCCAATCTTTACTACATGCTCATTAAGACGCATATTACACATACTTATTAGTTGGCCATTGTTGGTTTTACGATAATAACGGGTTGTGCATTATGGATTTCCGTCACTTGTCAGATTTTATTATGTCAAACAGTTTTTAAAAACTGAAGACTGTTAAATTGCTAGTTGCAAAATCTTATATTTGTTTGCTTTTATTCGCATAAAACGGTCGAAATTGCATAATGAGGAGTTTCTATACTCATTAGGATGGAAAATGATGTTTATTGCAACGTCGGAATATCGATAGTATTCGCATCATGCCGGCAGTTTTGTGAATTCTCCGATATCGCTTAACACAAATCGTCTACTTTTATTAGCATTCTTCGTTGGATTATTTTGTTTCTGATCCTACAATATTAAAGGAAGCATTTTTGACTTTTTTGAGAATAATGCAATTTTTCGTTGACAAAAAAGAATTATAATGTGTATTGCAATAGAAATATTTGTTGTTCTTATTAAACAAGAGTTAATTTTGTATATTGTATCCAATCTTAACTTCTTCAAATATGCATTCGATTGTTGGAATTGTATTCAAAACAATTAAAGAGACA
This sequence comes from Dascillus cervinus, assembly GCA_949768715.1. Taxonomy (NCBI): domain Eukaryota; kingdom Metazoa; phylum Arthropoda; class Insecta; order Coleoptera; family Dascillidae; genus Dascillus; species Dascillus cervinus. Next base: position 29,575,824 of record OX458323.1, read on the forward strand.
ATTCATTTCATACAATAAATTAGTTAGTCCATTTTTTTCACATGATGTTTTATGAACTGGCTGAATAAGTACATACATTCATGCAAAAGTTTATGGGGAAACAAAGTTAAGAATTTCACGAAAATTTTAATAATAAAACGACTAAATTATTTCGTGCGAACTGCAGAGTGCATTAAGTGCAGTAATTCAAATAAAAGCACATATTGTTCAAAAATGTGGATTCACTTAGTCAAGTTCAGATTTAACATCCTGTGATTTCATTCTGATTAAAAGAAAGAAGAAGAATTTTCATTGGATAGGTAATGAATTAAAAAGTTATATAGATCATTATTTTAACCACCTGACCCTGCAGACCTGAGGAAATACTGCATTTGGAAGAAATATCGATGTGTGAATGATAGTTATGTAGTGAAGTATGTAAATGATTTTATACTCTTCCGGGATTAAATTCTGATTTATTCCCGTTTTCCGAAGACTAAAGAGGCATATTGCATCCCAAGGGATGAAATAAATTTAATCGCTGATTAGAGTGCTGTAATATATTTAATCCCTGGTTAGAGTATTGTAATAAATTTAATCCCTCTTTTCTTTTAAAGCTCAAATTTAGTTTAAATATTCTTTTTAAATAAGTTTCGTTAGTTACAATAGCTATCTACTTTACGTTTAATTTGCAAAACCTTTTTGATTTAATTGTCTGAAAAGTAGTTCTTAACTTAAAGATCTGTTTTTGGATGGCGTAAAATAGCGCACATACCGCAGGACCGCAGTTCATTTTATCTCTCGTCTGATTGTTGTCCTGGAAGCTCAACTAATGAACCTTCTTCCTCGGGATGAAATAACTAACTTCTGTCCGTCATTAAATTGTAATGTTATCCCAGTTTTCAAAAGGTTGAAGTGGAATATTTCATTACAAGGGATAAAATAAATTTAATAACTGATTAGAGTGCTGTAATAAAATTTGATCCCTGGTTAGAATGATAAAATAAATTTAATCCATGATCAGAGTATGTAATAAATTTAATCCCTCTACGTTTGTTTTTCAATTAGATTTGTTACATTAGCTATCTACTTCAAGCTTTATATGCAAAGTCTTCTTTCAGTTATTTAAAATAGCGTATACAGGTTGTGTTATATTAAGTGTCCACCATTGGTAACTTTTTTATTATTGAAGTTACAAAGTCGGTTAAATTAACAAAGAATTGTTTTTTTCCGCTGATTGTCATAAAGAAAGCAAACCAATAATCGAATGTCAACTGTTCGAGATATTCACGAAAATAATATTTTTTTAAATGGAATGCCCTATCTTTTTTGCATATGTTGAAGGGTTGTTTAATTCTTAGTAAAATAGTCTTAATGCACTAGTGCTATTACATTAACTACCGAGAAGTTACAAGTAATGGAAGTTTTTATTTGAATTAACTACAACAATCACGGATTATAATTTATGTTCTTATTTTTCGTTTTGATGCTGCATTTATTAATTAATAGTAGTAGGTAATTAATAATACTATTAGTAGAGAAATGAGTAGTGTGTATAAAAATAAATAACTGAACAATTTGTCAATTTTTGATACTCAGAGTAAAACCAGGTTGCATCTACATCAAGTAATTCAGACGTTGTTCTAACGAAATACAATAAAAATAGTTTATGTATTTCTGTGAATTGGTTTAAAAGCGTTTAATCGAAATAATAGTTTGCTTTCTTTGAGACCGTTTAAAAGGTCACGTTTTTAAAAAAGTAACAGTGTTGTGACGAATCATAAAATTGGTGCAATTTATCGTAGTAATTTTGTTTGTTGCAGTTAAAACAGAAATGTAGCGTTGATGGGAATACAACGCGGACAATTTATTATTATATTAAAAACTGATTGCTATAAATAAAATTACGGAAATTAAAGTTATCGTTGTTTAATAACTAAATGTTGACACAAATTTTAAGTTTTAATTATTAATTTGTCTTTATTTGATTAACGTTAAATTAGATCACTTACTGAGTGACCAGAAAATTGCTATACCAAAAAGAAACAAACAAACGTTCTTTCAGTCTATTTAAGATTTTTAAAAAAGAAATTCCAGGGTGTAAAATTTTAACTGTAAGGTGAATCAAAATGTAGTCATTTTCTTTTAAATTCCGAATTGCTTTTTGGCATTAATATTCTTTGATTAATGTATTGTGTTATTCAAAAGAAATGGTCGGTATTAATTTTTCAGGTAGAGTTTTTGTTTCATTTTTGCATTCCCCGATTTAAATTTATAATCTTTTTCGTAATTTCATCAACGATTGTCCTTATTATTAATTATATTGTATTGAATTTATATGTCACCAAAATTATTTAGCCCACATTTTAACTTTGAAATAATCTCTTCATCTCAATACATTCCAGTCATTCGTTTAAAGCGCGTATGTTTTAGAAAACATGAATTAAATTTACTATAGGCATATTTAAAATCTAGAATTAAGAATTTAAATGGGTCCAATCACTAGATTTCATCATCGTGTCCTTGCAGAAACAAAGGAATAAAACCGAACTATTAATTTTAACATTTTTTTTAATATTCAATAAATTATAAGTTACTGTTATTACAATTTGATAGTTAAAATAGATACGTCTTGTTATATTCAATGCAGTCTGTTGTTTGTTTTTCACGCTTCTTTTTACCATTTTCGCAGAATTTCATCTCTCTTTTTTATTCCATTATCCATACATTTACTTTGTTAATTTTACTTCAATTTTTATTTCCTAACAATCGAGCCGATGTAATAAATTTGTTTCATGCTGATCTCTTACTACTTTTATTACATCCAATTTATTCTGATTTATCGCCAAATCATTTTTAAACTAACTTGTTTTACCCAATTTATCCGACCGGTTTAATTTTCCCATGGTAATTGTATTTTGTTTCACATTTTCTTGGAAAATTAAAGTTAAATTAAAATTTTTCTTTCATCTAATTACCTATGTTTAATTAGGTCAGATTTTAATGCACACTTTGTCGGAAGTATTCCGCTACCAATAGTTTAATTTTTTTATAATAAAAGTAAATATAAATAACAACAAAAACAATTTTATTAATAATTATAATGTTGAAAAATATAGTCAAAACAACTTTCTTTAATTTGCCTGCAAACATTTATAATTATTTTTGCCTGAAACCGATCGTTTTAGAATTGTACTTGTTTGGTGCTTTTATAACCAATTAAACCTTTACGAATTTAATTTAAAAAAATTTGAAAGGAAACTAATCTAACTTATATTTTTGTGTCATTATTCACAGTAGTTATTACAGAAGACGTGCATTTACAAGAAGGGCAATTAAAAATAGTCGCACAGATAAAGAGAAGTAATTTTTTGAGAAAAGAATAAGATCACCAGACTGTGTTATTTTCAAAGGCTCATTACGTATTCAGTCAACGCAGATGGATATTATGTAATATTTTGACTTTCTACAAATAAATTCAGTAAAGAATCTCGACAACATCGTTGTAAAATCGAATCATAAACTGAAAAAATTCGCCCCTTTTCTGAATTACCTTGTAACAAATCGTAAAAGTCGTTTAATGATTTAATAGGTTATTATTAGGTTTTTTCCTAACCAAGATATTGTTACTGCAATTATGCAAGATAATTACGAAAATCAGGTTTATTGAACGCTGCAGTTGAAGAAACTGCAGCGCTGTAATATTACAATATGAAATGGAATGCGTTTTTATTATTTTCTGATCACGTCCGACATCATCTGCTTTATAATGTGATTACATCGCCACTACTTTTCCCGCTGTTTGATCATTCTGTCACCAGTTTTCTTCGCACGCGACTCTATCAGGCCCTTACTGCAAATCCATCTTTGGCAATAATTGTTGGCCTGTTAATAATGAGCTGCTGATCAATTTCTAACGGTGAACTTTAACGTGGTACATGCTTTTCAATTATAATTTTTTTAAGTTATAATTTTATTTTTATTTTATTTTCAATTTTTTTAGTGGAAACGAATAGGGCCGAGGCACAATTTCTAGACACTTTAACCAAATTTGTAATTGAAGAAATTAATTTCTATAAATAACAGTAAAACACATTACTCTATTTACATGTTGAACTGAGTCTTTATATTTTTCAGTTATGCTACATCTATTTTTGATGTGTTTTTAATCCATTCAACTAATTTGTCCTACCTAAAACCGAACTTTTTCCTACCGTTCCCGTAGTCAGAAAATTTTCCGTTTAATTTATTTCGTATTGTTGTTCGCGGAACCCCGTACAATTTACATGCGTTTGCTACTTTTATACCATCGTTTATAACGGCAGCTAGAGCATGTGCAATTTGGTAGGGTTGGTGTTGAACTAATGTTTTTTCTTTTGGCAGTTATTTCTGTTTCTGAACATTTTTTTCATTTTGTCGCCATTGTCTGAAAATAATTATTTATCTAAAGGTAGATAGGTAGGAACTTAACTAAATATATGAAGATGGTGACCAGAAATAAAACCAATTGTTCCATCAGTGGTCAGTTTGTGGCTAAAAGTGAGATTAATTTTTGTTCCATTTCTGGTCATTAAAAAATTAATTCACGGGGAAACAATTAATTTAAACACAGAAAATGACCCAGCATTTTTCTCGATTTTGGACATGATTATTTTTCTCCCTTTTTTTTCACTTCCAGTATTCTTTCATTGTTCTCCATGTTGTTTCCTTCTTTCTTCAGTCCGTTTTGCTACAGTTTTCTTTTTTACCTTTTCTTGAAAACCCTTGAATCCTGTGATCTTCTTTTTTAGTTCTTCTTTTTTTCTCCACCAGTTCTCCATCTATTTTCATTTCTTCCATGATTTTTATGACCTCCTTGATCCATGTCATCATCTGTGTCTTGAAATTTCTGTCGAAATAATTGAATATTTTTTCGCCCGTCGTCCTTCATTTATTTTTTTAACGTGTTTATCATTGTGTTTGTTATTTTTTCTGTTTTTGTGTAGATCTCCTTGTTTCTTCTCAGTTTCCATTGTTCATCTTTATATTTAAGTCTCAGAGTTTTCCTTATAATTTTTCTTTCCCTTTTCTCTACCTCGTCTAACTGTCTGGCCGTTTTTAGCGCAAGTCATTCTGAGGCATATAGGCCCTTTGGCTTATTAACTGTATGGTAGTGTCTCAGTTTTGTATTTAAGATATGGACTTCTTATTATATATATTTTTCATCAACTGGAATGCCAATTCCATTTTGTTTGATTTTCTAGGACCGCTTTGGTTGAATTAATTCTCTCAGGTATTTGAATTTGTTAACACCCTTCATTTTCCCATAGTTTGTTGTAATCTGTTTTGCTACAGCTTTTCTATTGGTCATGTAGCTATTCTGTCTTTTTATAATATGATATTCGTAGTCCAGCTTTTTCTGCTGTCTCTTTCAGAATATTTACTTGCCTCCTTGCTTCTTTTATGTTTTCCGTTAGTATTGTTAGATCGTCTGCAAAGGCCATACAGTCAATTTCTCGGTTATTCTTTGTTCTTTCTATTTTTATTTTAGAAATTCTTTCCTCCTCCATTGTTTTCCTCTACTCATTACCTTTTTCAGCATATAATTAAAGAGCAGTGTGGAAAGTCCATCTCCCTGTCTTACTCCTGTTTTGACCTCAAAGGGTTCTGAGATCTCTCCCATAAATTTTACTTTTGACTTCCTGTTCGTTAGAGTTTTTTTTTGTGGTTGCAATTGATTTGTCATCGGCTCCGAATTCCTTCAACGTATTGAATAGTATATCTCTCTCTGTAGAATCGTATGGCGTTTTGAAGTCCACGAATAATGTCACATGCATGTTCTTGGCTCTCAATCTCATGTACCTTATTATGAATTTCAGGTTCAATATCCGTTCAGCACAGGATTTTCTCTCCTTAACCTTCCGTAGTAGTCACCTAATTGTGGGTCCAATTGGCCCTCCAATCTGTTTTGTAATGCTTTGGATAGGATTTTGTATGTTACCGAGTGAAATTTCTGTATAATTGTTTTTGTGTATTGGGTGGATCATGGCAGATATTCTGTATGATTTTATGTAGATTTTTGACTGGTTTGGTATCCAAATTATTCCACATTTCTCTAATAATCTGTAGGATTTCTGTTAGATTCGATGGCTTGAGGTTTTCAAATTTATATTTTGGATTTTGTTTTGGGAATTTCGTTTTCAGTTTTTCACAGTTTAATAGTTTTTTGAAATATATTGCGAGTATTTTGCAGCTTTCTTGTTTAGGGTTATATTTCCTTGTTCGTTTTTAAACGAGCGAAACTTATATCTAAACAATATCAATAGTATTTTATTGATTAAATCTACATTAGTCCCACCTTGTTTTTTAACCAAATCACTAAGCAAAGCATCACTTATTATTCAGCGCCAAATAAAATAATTTTTTTATTTTAAACGAGAAATAGAGACAGATCGAAAAAATGTTTTGGTGACGTATTTAAAAACGTTAATCAAGCACATTATTGTTTCTTTACTTACCGCAAACTTTACAAGTAAAGTAGCTAAAAACGGTGTAGTGACTACAAATGATGACTTTGTTCTAGTATTTTTTTGTATAAATTTTGTTGTTTTAAAATTACATGGTCTTTTAATTCAAGGATAACTTTCCAACGCACCTCTTTGAAAAATCCAGTTTGAATCGAAAAAGGAAAAATCGTTTGTGAAGAAATAAAGATGAAAATTTTTCAGAACTATGTTTGAAAAATAAGTTCGCAGTTATCTCGAACAAGCACTATAATAAAGAAATAATTACATGACCTGTGCATATAATTTAATTAAGATTCTCGGAAAAAGCTAAAAAGAATTACGAGCCTCTTATGCATATATACGATGGATGGAAGATAACTTCATAACCTCATTGAGTATATAATTTAGTGCGTGCACATTCCCTTGCACAATAACTTTCTGTATCTCATACGTGATCTCTGTGCACTCATCATTACAGCCGAGCACGTGTGTGGATGAACCATGAACATAACAAAAATCCCCCTTCCTCGAGTTATTTACAGTTGGGTTGGTTGCGCGAAATCCCAACTAAACGCTCGCCGTTCTTCAACACCCTCCAAAGGCCTGCACTAAATCTGTCTGATCCGAAAATGCTCAATTGAAGCCGGATCTACTTTGTTGTAGTTCTGTGGTGCACCCACACTTCTTTATTGTTACATTCTGTAGTGTACACTTGCACATCTACTGCACCCATTGACCCTCTGGCTACTAAAGAATATTCCATTGTTTCACTTCATATAGAGATGTAGAAAGTAGAATCACCCCCTCACGGAGCGATTCAATACCGAACCTTCCCCCCCCACTGGGTCAAATCGAATCAAATCAATTGTCCAATTTAATTCTGCCCTATTTTTTTCTGTTGTAACACATCGGGAAAAGGGAGTAGCCGAATGTTGTAGGTGAAAGTAAATTATGTTATGGGGTTGTTATCGCTCTAGATCCGATAATCGGCTGTTATCTGTGAGTATAAGGGTGGCGCTCCCTAACTCTGGTCACTCAACAAACAAACGTTTAAATAAGTGTAAGTAAACTGCCTTATTGATATAAATCACATCATTTTATTACTGACGCAATATTGTTGCCGTTTTTATAGGGTGCAACATTAATTATTTTCGTTGGATGAGTGCTTCTCGAGCTAATTAGAAACAGCCTTTTTCTGATTAGGTCAGTGAATTAAGCTTTTACGTGTTGTTTATTTTATAATTAGAAACTTCTGTTTGTTTTATATATTTTGCTTTCGACTCCCATCGAGCGTGAAATCTCATACGGTGCATACACATCACAATGCTGAATTGAGATGTTTTCGTTAATTAGTGCAAGGAACGGGTCCGAAATGGGGCTCCCGCCCGTTTCGTTATTATAAAGAGCCAACTTTCAGATCGCATCTGGATCACGATCTGGATCAAATAAAAATATAATCTCGGGAGATCAGCGAAGATACCATTAATAAATCACCGATGGGTAAACAATGGGAACGAGTGTTAAGACTCGCGCACGTGTGCAATGAGATCACACGTGAACGGCAACTGATTGTCACCTGTGAGCACGCCAACAATGAAATACGGCACGACAGCCACAATTGTAACTTCACCTCTTGACGTTTTGATGGAACTGGAACGATTAAACCAGTTACAAAAATTCAATTTACCATCAGGAACTGCCGTAGCGATGTTACAACTATCAAGTGTGAAAAGATCTCTCATCGCGGTCATAACTTTTTTATGAAAGAAGGTGAAGCTGCCGACAACGTCGTCCCGGTTGAAGCTGAAAACCCGTATCATATAAATTATTTGTGTCATTAAGGTGTACCGTTTTCGTTCGATCAAAAAATGATTTGAAAGCAATCGCTTTTCTTAGAAACATGTACAAATTAATCACATACGGATGTTACCGCTCCAATAAGTGCGATTTAATTTCTAATGTAGATTGCAACAGAAATCTCGATATGTTTCCTGCTAAAAATTCTATTCGGAATCTTATTTTTAACGACTGAAAAAATTTAGTACCCACTTTAGAATGTATGTATGTACTTAGAGTTACGGTATTGTTTTATGGGTTATGAAATCGCTCACTAACTTTCTTTTTAAGTTATCCATTGTAATCTTCTACGACTGTGATAAAATCATGTTTTTTCATAATTATTGTTAAGTTTCGGTTTGATGGTTTTTCCAGTATATGAAAATTTAAGATCAATATAAAGAATGTTGACAGAAAAACTAATATCACACAATATTAAAATACAGTGAAACCTGTATAAAATTACCAGCTTTAGCAGCAACGACATATTTAAAACTACAGTAAACCCTCGTTAACATGAACTCGGTTAAGACAAACACCTCGTTAACGCGAACGAACACTGCGGTCCCGCCCGGTTTCTTATTGTTTCTTATGGAATATCGCTCGGTTAACACGAATTCTCGTTAACACGAACTTCGAACAAAATTTTGGAACCTAACAAAGCTAACAATTTCGTTTAGCACGAACACAAGTTGTCGAGGCCTTAGTTTCTGGATCTACTTCCTCTCATTCCAAGCGACTGAGGATGGGAAAATACAAAGATGTGGAATTTGAAATTATGAAATGGTTTCAACATTTAAGAGCGTCCAATCTGCCGATTTCTGGTCCCATCATTCAATGTAAGGCAAAGGAAATTGCTCCATCTTTCGAAATTCAGAATTTTGATTGTTCCGCTGGTTGGCTTTGGCGTTTTCAAAAACGGCATGGTATAGTTTCTTATCAGATATGTGGTGAAGCAGCAAAAGTGAATGAAACATCAGTCATTGAGTGGCTATCCATTTTTGCTGCAATTAAAAATACATACCTACCTAAAAACATATTTAACATGGATGAAACGGGTATTTACTTCAATTTATTGCCAAATCGTACACTAGATTTTAAAGGTAACCGTTGTCATGGAGGAGCCAAGAGCAAACAAAGAGTGACCGTGGTACTTTGCTGTAATTCAGATGGATCGGACAAATTTAAACCTTGGGTGATTGGTAAATCACAAAATCCCAGATGTTTCAAGAAAATCAACAGATGCCACTTGCCTTGTGACTACACTTGCCTTCAGGGAATGGTTACTTAAGATTAATAGACGTATGGTAACACAACGACGTAACATTCTGTTGACACTTGACAATTGTGCCGCACATAAAATTGATAACTTGGAACTATCAAACATAAAAATTTACTTTTTTCCTGCGAATTCAACCTCTCGTTTACAACCGCTTGACCAGGGCATAATTGCTAATATGAAAAGTTACTACAAAACTCGATTACTAAAATTTGCGATTAGAACTCTCGAGTCAGAGGGACAAGTTACAAAATGGGATATCCTACAAGCTATTAGAGCTATTGGCTCTTCATGGGATGCTGTTACGGCAGACACTATTAGAAAATGTTTTGAAAAGGCATAGCCATCTTCAATAATGGATCCACCAGAAAACGAATATCTAAAACAACCTCCGGAAGAATGGGCCGAACTTCAAGCAGTTAGACCACTAGGTATCTCCTTTCAAGAGTTTGTATCTTTTGATGATGATCTGGCAGTTTGTTCAGAAATAGCGATTGATCAAAATGAGCCATCAACATCGGGCGTCGGTTCTTAATTGTTGTCATCCGATGACAGCGACGAAGAAAATGAAGAAGTTAAGAAGCCTTCCAGAAATGAAGTTTTGGCTGCACTTTCGACATTACAGCGATTTGCAGCAACAACAGACGTTTCTCAACAGTTTGACACTTGTTTAGACATTGCATCTAATGAATGCACCTTTTAATTACGTCAAACCACACGCCAAACCAACATTGAGGAGTTTATTAAGTAATGTGCACATAAATTGTAGTTATTGTGTATTATGGTACCTATTTTGTATTTTATTGTTGTAACTTTTTTTATATTACATATTACCTGACTTGTTTTTTTTGATTTATTTTCCCATATAAACATGAGACAAAGCAAAAAAATTTAAGTAACTTAAAAACCTATAACTCGGTTAACGCGAACAAATATAACACGAACTCGGAATTTTCCGGTCCCTTCGAGTTCGTGTTAACGAGGGTTTACTGTACTTGCAAATCGGAAAAAAAATCCGTCATAGACAGTTTGCTTTACAACCACAAGCCTATTCACGAGATCTCTGTTTCAACTGTAAACAACATCTAATAAATACTACCTGCAACTAACCCTGTAACTAAATTGGTTAAAAAATTGGAAGGGGAGAAGTCTCTTATAATTTTTTAATGTTCGCACATGCGCTGCCCCAAAAACACTGTTTTGAAAAATGGTGGCGGATATTGTGGATGTTGCGACAAATGCGCGCCCATCGCCAACAACAGTAAGTAATTCATTTATATTTTTAAGGTATGGAAAAATACCCTCTGGATATTTGCTCTCGAGTACATTGTACCATTGTTGAGCCTTGTTCCAATGGCACTATTTTCAAGCAGAAAGGCGGCTATTGTGGATGATGTGGTGCATGCATAGCTGGCAATAACAGTAACTAACTAATTAATTTGTAATTTTGTTTTTAAATTAATTTGTTGCAAGTAAAGTTCGATATTCTAGAACCACTTGTGCAATGTACATACGTTACCCTAATATTGAGCCTTGCACAAATGGAAAGCCGATGGTCTTATTAGATGTTGTGATTCTTGCATTTCAAAAAATAATAGTAATTTACTTTCATATTTTTAAATTATTTTTTAACAACTTCATCGTAGGTAATAGCGGATGTAGAAATATAAGTTTCCAAGTACCATTGTCCGTCGTATGCTACTTTAAGAACTAATTATGAATCCGTAGTCATAACACAGAAAATAAAAATCATAAGCAAAGAACAAGGACAACAGCTTTCATTTTATTTCAAGGGTCATCGATGTGTATTTTGGCCATACCTTGAGTAAGGAAAATCAGAGTGCGGAAATCAAAAGGAAAATCAGTCTTTCGTGGGCAGCATTTAGAAAACTGCATTATATCTTTAGAAATAAAAGAAAAGAAAGGAAGGTGTATAATATGTGTGTTCTGTCAGTTGCAAGCTGTGAACTGGAAACAATGTCATTGACAAAAGCATCAGATAACAAACTAAGAATAGTACAAAGAGCGATGGACAATCGTTGTTTGGGGTATTTCTGAGACAAAGAATTAGAAATGAGAGGATCAAGCAAAAATACTAGATATCTCACAAGAATATGCAACAATGAAATGACGTTGGGCAGGACACGTAGCTAGGCAGCCCCAAGACAGGTACTCATACAAGATTACCGAGTGGCGTCCGAGAGAGACAAACTACGGCGTCGGATGGGCTCATCGAAGCACGGAACAATTTGATAAAAGAGATCCAAGACAAGGAATATTGTAAGTTATTGAAAGACACCTTCATTCAGGAGTGGGTAGATTATAGCTACTAAAGAAGGTAAGAGAGAGGGTCGCCATCATCATAATCATTATTTAACCTATTCTGCCCACTGCTGGACGTAGGCCTCTCTCAATAGTCGCTGCTCCTCTCTGTCTGGTTGTTTCTGCATCCAGTTAGTTGCAGCTTACCTTATGTCATCTGCCCAATGGGTAGGTCTACATTTCATTACTTTCCTTGCCTATCTGCCAACCCCAAATCTGGCCACATATCCTGCCTAATTACAATTTCAGTGTTGTTCTGCGTTTTATAACGACACACACCCCTGTTTCTTTTCGTAATTCTTCATTTCTTACACTATTCTCCAGCATTGATTTCTCCACCTTCGCCTGTCCTACTCTTAGTTTTAAAACTATGTTTTTTTGAGTAAGCGTTAGGGTTTCTGTCTCGTAAGTTAGTACAGAGAGGATACACTGAATGCAGACTTTGCATTTCAGTGAAATGGGAATATCGCAAAGATTTAGTTTCAGTTCCACCTTCTCTCTCGTCTTTGTATCATCTCTCCTAAGTTTTCAGACATCAGAACAATCTCATCTGCAAAACGTAGGTGTTATAATTTTTCTCTATTTATTGTTATTCCCATTTTTGACCAATCAAGCTTTTGGGCTTTAGTTCGATGCAACATTAAGGACCTATTGTATTCACCTAATTTTTCTATCAGAATTTTTACATATCTCTGGTTGTCTCTGGTTCCGTATCGTGATCTGAAACTTGCCTGTTCGCGTTGTTGATGGAAATCCAACCAGAATGGGTGTAATGACTTTTGTATATAATTTGTGTAGGTGGTTTACCTTATTTGCCAATAGTTTTCTATATTGCTCTTTTACCGTTTTTTGGATAGAAGGATAATAATTAGGGTGTAGTGCCACCTGCCCGCTATCGAACTTCTAGTTAAGCTTATATTGAACTGGGCTTTTATGGTTTTTATGGTTTTTATGGTTTTTTGTTTTTTATTCTTCTAGCGACGATTCTTATTTCGTCTGATGTGATCACTGGTATAAGCTTTGAACCTTGGTTTCATAAATCATTCATCGTTGTTAATTCCTCCTAGAAAGGCTTTTGTTCTTGTGCGTAATAACAAATCAATTGTCCAAAATGTTATGATGTCAGTAGAAGAAAACTACTGATCACAGAGATAAACTTCTTTAGAAGTTGCGAATAATCGGGACTTGAACGAATTAGAAATTAAATGAAATATGAACATCGAAAGTAATATTACGAGCGATGTTAAAAAATAGTTACTTGTGCGAAGCCAGAAATTAGTCTTTTACTAGTGCCAGGGTGGTTTGCAAGTACTTGAAAAATACGTTTTTGGCTGTGCAATATACATGATTTTTTTTGGCGGACAAACGCTTAAATTTGTTAAAAATTAAATTAAATTTTCAAAACTTTCATGCTAGAGAATTTACACTTCAAGGGGGATTTGACAGGTGTCATTAGTAATCATGCATGCAGTCATTTTGGATGTACGTCCAAAAAGATATTTCAGCAATTCTAGTTTAAAAAATTACATGAAGTTTTAAACAGGTTTATTCGACTTACACTTACTACTATCATTAGTAGGTACTATTGACAAAAGCTGTTTCACTACATCTTGCACGTACAGTGTATTTTTAATTTTCAAATATGTGTTATTTTTGCATGACACAAGCTTTAACTGATCTTAAGTCATAATTAAGTTTTATAATATCATAATTTTATTATGCAAATGTATGAATATTAAAATTCAAATTTAAATTGTTGGTTGTACGTTTTTAATGTTACACACATTTATAGTGTGAAATATTATAATTATATACAAATAATGTTGAAAATAAAGTAAGAACATAATTACAACGAGCGACTCTAATTAACACAATTTCAGGTTAGTTATTGCTCTTTTATGATATATCAGATTACTATCTATAATATATTAATTGTTAATCTTTATTCTTGTGTTGAATTATAATACAGTAGTAGGTAAGTTTTCGTGTTTTTTAATAGCAAAGCAAATTTCTACTGAATTATATAATTCTTATTATTGTTTACAACGTTGCTGCCATATATAACTTAAATAGTTACAAAACTCTCATTTATTTAATTGCAACTGAAAAATATTTCAGAGTTATCTTTTACAATTTTCATATTTCTTTAAAGATGTTCTTTAGATTAAAATCCAATGCCAGCAGTAAAGGATAATAAGGAAGATAAGCTATGATCATCCGATCAAAACTGAAGTTTTCCTCCAAGCTGTTTTGTAGTTAACGATACAAAAGATAAATAGTTGTAAATAGGTAACACTGGTGTACAAAAAAAACAGAACGTTATAATCAGTTCTGTTATAACACGTGTTATTAATGCGCAAATTTGTACATAAGCAATTAATAAATTAGGGAATAAAATATATTGATTATAATGTATATTTCTGTTGTGATTAAAATAATTTATTTGGGTTTGATGAAGAATAGGAAGCTAAAATGTACGGTCCAATTTGTTACTTTTTTTTATAGATTATTGAAGAAACTGTACAGGTTGTTAGTTTTAGTTTCATTTCGCTGAATTTACAATTACCGCAATTTTTAATATTCTTACAATTGGAATGGCTTCTATTATTCTTTTAATTAATTAATTTTATATTTAACAAAATTGTAATACATTTTTGAAATCAATTCCACAATTCCATTTCACATGTCGGAAAGTATACCACTTCTGTAACAGAGTATAATGAAAAGTAAAACGAATGCCACGAAATTTATGACAATTCATGTTTATTGAAACACGGCAGCAAAAACTTTATGACTTGCAACGAAATTAACTATTCCGAAATTTTGAACAGAAATTAAAACAAATGTCATTTGATGGATTCAAAACGTATATTAATACTTCTTTGGCACAGAAAATGTATTTTTATTGTAAATTGTTGCTGCTTTCTGCATGAAAATTTTACACCACTTATAATATCAATAGAAATGTCCATTTGATTTATATGAATATAACAAAATTGACCATACATGGAAAAGAATGTTTTTTTTATGTGCAGACATATTATTTTAAAGAAAAAGTGAATAAGTAAGGTGATTGTGACAAAAATTCATAGAAGTGAGATTTAAAAGTTAAAAGTAAGTGATTTTTTTTTCAAAAGTTTTTATATTTTTTCTAATGTAGGTGCAAAAATTTGAAAATCATAGCTATTTTCGTTACAAATGATACTTACCGTACGAAGGTGCTTTGAGAAACGAGTTGAGTAAACTGAAAACGAGTGAGCAAAATACACTTGAGCTTCGGTATAACACATTCGAATGAGTTGTGAATACAGTTTTGTAGACTATCCAGAACGATAATACATAATTACTGTCATCTAGATTGAAAAATGTTTGTGTAGATCTACTAGGGCCCGTGAGCTTCCGGCAGGTACATTCATATGGTGCAAGTTCTGATATTGCGAAATTTCTGAAGTAGGTTTGTATTGTGATATGAATATTTTTCGTGTATAATCGTCTAAAAAAGAAATTTTCAAGGTTTGTTTAGGTCAGTGGCGGCTCGTACATAAATACTGCAGAGCTGCAGATCTGCCAAAAAATTAACGCCACAAAAATTAACTTCGTTTGTATTTAATTTATAAAACGTAATATTGAAAAAACTGAATTTCGTCACAGAATTTTATTTTCTTAATCGCAACAACTCGCAGCATCTCGTAACTCCATGCAATCGAGGATCCAACATTCCAAAAAAACAGTTAAGTTTTGTCGTGGTTTCAGCGGAGCGGACCATTGTTTTTATACTGGGCCATTCGAGGCAGTGCACAGCACTGCTTGAGACACCCCCACTATACCCCTCGCGTTCTGCACATACCCAAACTTTTTCGCTAGTTTAATGCTGTTTATGTGCCGCATTTGACGCAGTTCTGTTCCAGATTTCGGACGTTATGTTACGTGCGGTTTTTGACTGAGAACAGAGTTGTCTGTAATTTATTCGAAGAATGATTGCATCATCATTCAAAATAATTTAAAAGAAACACTAAAAGAAACAAAAAAGTTATTATAAATTATTGTTACAACCCCTATGTCAACATCTGAGGCCGAAAGATGTTTTTCAACTTTAAAGCGGATTAAGACTTTTCTTCGGAATACAATGTCCGAAGACCGTTTAACAGCCTTGTCCATGCTTTCTATTGAAAATAAATTTATGTCCGAAATTAAAAATTTTAATGAAAAGGTCATTGATAAATTTGCCACTAAGAGAGACCGCAGGATCCATCTGATCTACAAAAAATAGGTAAGTTTAAATAAAAACACGACCCTGATTATATGAGATGCAAATTGCAGAACACCTGTTTTATTGTACCACGAGCTGCCACTGGTTTAGGTGCTTTACTGTGAGTGTAGGTCTCCTCTTCAGTAAAATCATAATAATAATTTTTCTTTAAGTATTTAACCCTGCATCAGGACAATTCGAACATATTCAAGTTTGATTTCCAAACAGTTTTGTTCTACAATTAGTAACGAGAAAATAAAATGTAAAGCTTTTTTTGGTGCGTGGGAGTAGATCCTCTGTATGCAACACTCAACGTAAAAGCCAACCTGAAATTTTCGCATTAAAAGTGATATTACACCATAAAAAAAAGACAATTAATAAGGATGAATGCGTATAGTGAACAACCACAAAAGTGTGCTATTACAAATCGAAAAAATAATAATTTTCCAAATATCACAATTATTTGGTGTTTTATTTTGTTGAGCCTTTAAATTTGCATGAAAAATATGCAAATACTGACTAGTCTCTTATTACAGACTTCGTAATATTTTTAATTTTATATTTACATATTTTGTCTTGCCGATTATTTCACATTCACTCATACTACAGTCGAACTTGATAATTACGAACACAACAATTACCAGCTGATAAGATTAAACGGATAGTGCAAGTTTTCATCATTGATCTCAATTTAATACAAACAATGAATTATGGTATTTATGTTTTCGAAACCGACTAATTATGATAACAACAACCGATTGATAATATTATCTGTGATTATAATCACCAGATTTCTCTGTAGTTATAAAATATTCGATTAAACAATGTGTAAGAATTTAAAGTTAATCTGTTATTACAAAAAAAAACATTAAAATTGTTTAAAATTTTTTGTATCCAAATTGAATTTACAATTTTCACAAACTAGTGCATTTTAATAATATAGCTTTTTCTACAACAGGATTTTTCCTTATTAGTTATTTTAATAACTAGAATAACTAGTTCCAGTTGTCAAACAAATTCAAGAAAGGTTTTAGAAAAGTTTCCGAATAGAATGACCAAGTTTTATTGTCAAATGAATCGTTCGTTATATCCGTGGAACTTGTCCGCTATATCCATAAAAATGCCCGATTTTATGGTTTCTTCATCATAACCGTAATAGACGAGTTCAACTGTAGATAAGTAGCATGCTTTACCATGAAAGGCGATAAAAAATAAAATATTTTGCATTGAACATCTTTTATTATCCTGCGCGATATTTTATTGTCGCAAGAAGTGGCACATCTACAGTAAACGTCGGAATGAAAACAAAGCCAATATTTAACAGTTTTATAAGAGATGTAAGTTAGTAATTGAATTTTGACAGCAATATAATGAGAGATATCCAACCGACAAATTTTGATAGCAGAATTTCAGTAAAGCTCGGTTTTTACGTCGTGACAACATCACGGCATTCGAATGAAAACGTTATGCACAACAAAATTATAATGGGTTTTGCATAAATCGTTCATTGCTTTTACTTTGTTAGGAAATTCCAAATAATCAAATCTAGAACAATCGCATAGGTAGTAACAGTGTGTCCGTCGATGTCTAAAGGGTTCTGTGAGAATCGGTAATCTAATATGGAGCGGGATCTGTCACGTTCCCTTTTAGTACGTGACCCCGCGAACTCCTTCATGGTGAACATGCCTCAGTATTTGCCTTTTAATCCACAACCGTCATGTCGTGTTTTTGCGTAGGAGTGCACGCCTTTTAGTTAAAAAGTTTGAGCCTTAAGTGCTGTAACTGAAATTATGATAATTAAATGACGCTATGAGGTATATCGACATGACAAGACCCCATTGCCTTCAGTCTAATGCGCGTTTTGTGGTTATAGTGTTATGGGTGCGGGTGGACAATAAGAGGCGTCGCTCACGACTGCTGTGTCGAATGTGTAAGAATGTTATGATGCATGTAGACTATCGGAGGATCAGTGCAACATGTGACACGCAACCTTAGCTGACCCCGCAATTAGACCGTGTTTATGATGGTCAGGGGTGTACTTTCACATGAGCCATATGGCCGAATCTTTTGTAATTTTTGCTTAATGTTAATCGCGCGGAAACATGCGAACGCAACTTTTTCAAGGACCGCTTTTAGTGCATGTGGCCCGATTAGCCGCGCTAAATGCTAATCGTGGCGTTTTTCTTTATCGACCAGGACCATTGCAGCTTTTTGAAATTGTTTTACGTATTGCATAATGAAGAAGGCACGCTTTCAACGTATCAGATTACCGGCGGTCGATAATAATTTCGTGGAAGTCAAATTAAAGAATTCGATACTTTTGCGTTCGTCGGCGATGACATATTTCTTAATTAGAATAGAAAAAAAATTTCGTCGGTATTATATTTCTATTGAAACTCTCACGACAGAGTAACCCCTTGAACTTCCCTTGTTGCGAGCCGGTTCCCCTCCCAATCACGCAGCTAATTTTTCATTGACCCAAATGCAAAATAATTTAAAATCGTTCCCATTTAAGATGTAATACAATAAAACAATTCGCGCGCCTCCGGGTTAAAATAAAATCAATTACATACATTGCCCAATCCTGAAAAGAGAGCCGCGATACGTGCGAAAAGAGCGGCGACTCAAGGCTACCACCGCTGGAAATCTGCCTTGGCGAAATCATAATAGCAATATGATTTTGAGATCGGCCAGAGGCAGATCGCCACCACCTACGACATACATTGTTGTAGGTTTCAGGCGTCGCACAAAAGATAGGCGAGGCGCAACAAAAAGAGCTCGTGATCTGTTCACGCGTGCATGTAAGTAATGCGATGGATGCTCTTTGAATGAGTTTCGAATAGATTCGATAATCGATGTGAAAGTCGGATTCACACAGCTTTGTTTCTTATAATTAAGGAAACGTCACCGCCTTTTCTTGCTTCAAATACTTGGTAACGGTACTGAACAAGAATGATATGTTTGAATCTTTCTCATCTGTTTCTGATAGTCGGAACATATCGACGTTAACTAGATTTTTTTGCAATCAACAGATGTGCAATGGAGCAAGCAACCACAACAAACATGCAAAAATCACGACGAAAAAGTGAAAGACGGTTTAATCGGTTACTGTTAGCCCGGACGTTTTTAATCGCTTCATGTAAGTAAAATTCGCCAACTTGAGTAATATTTCATCAGTTTGTGTATGTCAGAGTGACTATGGTGGGACTTGCACTGAAGCGTGCAGTTCACAAATTGCTCGAGCACGATTATAATGAGGTATGTTATGTAGGCAATGTGATCTTGTTCTTTACATTGTTACAAAAAATAAAACAAGCAATTCGTATCCGTCTGCAAAAATGCTAAAGCCCGAGGACTCTTTTGGACGTACCGAAACCGTCAAAAAGGCTCATAAAATCGTTAGCCTTCATATATAATGTAAAATCGCTTAATAGTATTTTAAGCAAGTAGAGTGGAAATAAAGAATGTGAAACTACAGGAAGTTAGACTTAAGAAGGGGAAATTAACAACTTCTGTATATACGTACGTATTTCGGAGAGGAAAGAAAAGCACGTTACATTAAACAAACTCCCCAATACCTTGCGAATAATGTACCAGTAATAATTCCATATTAATGATGGTAACCTTTAGAGTACTTTCCTATCAGGGCCGCTCAAACTTTTTTTGGCTTCTCGTTACTCCCTGTGATTTATGTGAATTTTAGAACCGCCAACAGTCTGATTTAACGTAAATAACGTGATTGGTAGCGTGTGAGATTTTCTCTCACTCAGTTAGTTTCAAAGACATAAATGCTTTAAATTGTAGTACATAATAACTGTTATTAAATTATTGACAATATTATTAACAATAAATAAACCCAACAAAATATTCTGAATAAATAAATCACAAAAAAATCAAGTACATTATTGTTATGTGTTTTCCGGTATATTTAAGCTATTAAGGCAAATTGTTTTTTGTTTCAAGTAGTGCCGCGGACATTTATCGTACTTACAGGAATTTCTCGGTAACTTGAGATAAAATCTCATGTAGCGACTAATCCTCATAAAAAATCTAACGGATTGCAGTTTGGAGAACGCGGTGGGCAACTAGTCCACCTCTGCCAATCCAACGAATTCGGAAAATTATTATTATTATTAGCAACAACGCTGAAATATGGTGGAGCACCGTCTTGCATGAATCCTAAGTCACGGCGTGTTTCCAAAGGAACGTCCTCAAGTAAGATAGGTAGATCATTTTCCAAAAATTCCTGTAATTCGGCCCATTTAATTTGTCTGTCCTACCTGTGATGTGTTACGGTGCGGAGAATTGAACCATAACAAAAAAGAACTTGAGCAGACTTCAGGTTACTCAAAGAGCGATGGAACAAAAAATGATGAGAATCTTAATGAAGGATCGGAAAACCAACGAATATATTAGAAGCAATGCAAAGCTAATGATGATGCAAGGATGTAATTTAAGGCTTTTGTCATAGATGCATTTGACGATATTAGAATACGATTTATTCAATTACTGTTAGCATCTAAATGACAATTTAACTCTTATTAAAATTCACACGTTAACGTAGATGAGATTGCGAAAACAAATTCTCGATAGCGTTAATAATTTGATTATAAATCGCTATCAAAGTCAATTTTCACACTGATTTCATTTCAAAAAACAATAATTCGACCATTTTGTAAGTTTAGTATGTAGAATATTACTTCCAATTTACTGAATTTTTCAACTACTGGAAAAAGGTTTTATCTCAAACCTAACCTAACTTAGATTACAGAAAAGAACCTAACTCAACCTTACCTGGTCCCATCCTTGCTTCAAGTTCAGCTGAAGCTAAGAATACGGATCATTGCAGCCTTTGCAGCTGTTATAGGAAATATTCTGATTCTACTATGGATAGAAATGAATTATGTAAGATATGCTAAAATAATTTGAAGAGAATATCTCATTTTCATTGCTGAAACAGTTTTTGTATCACATCATAGGGTCAAAACTAAATGTTTTAATAAAAGTACAATCTTTTCAGAGCACGGTGTAATTCGATTCAATTTGTACAAAACGAATATCAATATTTGTAGTTTATAGACATAATACATAGTTTGTTTTAATTTGAATTCAATATCGGGTGCGTTAAGAATTTAGCAACTGCATGTTCGTAATAGTTGAGTTAATAGAAACAGTCGAAGTCGTACTGTTTGTTTTGATGAGCCACCGTTTTAGAAACTGCAGTTCACGTATTCAAAAGGAAATTAAGGAGTACGCACAAAAATTTCCTCCGTGTATATAAAGCTTCTCGATTCAACGCACAATTTTATTATTCTCGTTGATTTTATCACAGAGACTTCATAAAACTTTGTTTGGAGCTCCTACCCCAAGATTAATGCATATTTTACGATTTTAATATCAAGTGGGGCTTTCGGGTTCGGTAATTAACTATTTCAAGATATCAGAATTGTTTTCTTTTTTTGTGGAGTTTTAATCAAAAATTTAGATTAACTCAAACGGTCCAATAAAAAGTCTAAACACACACGTCTATTCAAAAACAATATTGTATAAAGTGACATAGGCACTTTTGTGATGAGATGGGAGTTTACTACGGCTATGCTACATTACACACCTTAATTCGATCGGTTCACACCTAAAAGAAAATTAGTATTGCAATTAAAATCCGTGCCTCGTAAACATTATACCTTCTCGTGTCAATATTTATAAAATCATAAAAAAAATTACAAAAGACTAATTGATATTTACAACCAATTAATGTTACAGGTGCCGGAGCAGGTAACTGTCCCCACCAGGAAAATGAGACGAAAAAAGACCGGCGATACGAGCATAGTAAACAGGCCCGTTTTAAAAATGAAAGTCGCGCAACCCAAAGAAATGCAATTTAATTTACAAAATGTTACAAAGACAACCAATTGTGTGCCTGAGTGATTTTCGATAGTCGCAAATCTTACATCTTTCATTTTCAACATTAAAACATTGATGCACTTTCTAAGCGTCTGCATAACATTCAGAGCATGAATGTACGATATTGCCGTTTTATTTGACAATTGCTGCAATTTTCACGCTTATCCCCCGATGTACTCGTTTTAATTGTGAAATATCAAAAGCTTTTACAAGTCACACAAGCCCCGTTGCAGTGGGGGAAAAAACCCGGTGACGATTTTCTAGCTCTAACAATCTCAAAAATCAACAGGTTTAATAACGTTCCATAAAAACAATGTCCACTCTTGTGCACAGGCGACCACTTGAGTGGCCCTCGTGATTGTGATCCCTTAGAACAGGGCTTCTTAAACTACGGATCGCGAACTAAATGTTGGGGTCGCGAAAATGTTGACAGCCGTAAAAGTGTGTTTGATAATTTTGTTGTGCATAACAGCACACCAAATATTAACCTTTTTGTAATTTTGAAATTTGGATTTTCTTCTGAGAAAGGAAGATATTTCTTTACAAAATTATTTCATTAATTCATAATTAAATCACAAAAAAAAATGTGGACAGTAAGCATCGTCGTCATACCGCGTCGATTTGTCGTGATTTAACTAAGAATTATTTTTAAAATGTCTCTATTATTGTTACATAAACACAGTCAATATTCACATTCATCTATACAGTGAGGACGCGTGGGTTGGAATAAATTCATTTAAAATTCATGGGTTTGGTTTTTGGAAAAACGCTCGGACACGTCGATTTTTGTTTTTAAAACTGCATCTTTTTTGATATTTATAATTTTACGATTGTCTTTTGTTTTTGCACTATGGCGTCATCAATAATTTTTTTAAATTGCACCCCATATTTTTGTTCACGAATTTGGATGCAGCACATTTTTCTGAGTACAGAAATGTCAAATTCGTATGACCTTGAAGAGGAAAGTTTTCGAAATAATAAGTCCTAAAGTTTCAAAAATTTATGAAAAAATCATTAGAGTAGACCACTAATAATATCATCAAGAAAGCGCTGGAAATCGAGCAAAACATTCAATTGCGTGCTTATTTTTCCGGTTTATTGAAGTAGACTTTAGATTTCAGATAACCCCATAGATAAAAATCTAATGGGGTTAAATCTGAAGACCTAGCTGGCCATTCGATAAAACCTATCCTTCCGATCCATCTGTTTGGGAAAATATTATGAAGGTATTCTCGTATTGTTCTCGAATAGTGTGGGGGAGCTCCATCCTGTTGGAACCATATTGAATCTGCCGGTATATTTGGGTTTTCATTATTCAGATAGAGTGCACTTACACTAGGTATTATGTCATTTTGTAGTAAGTCTAAATATTTTTCAGAATTAAGTGTTCCCTCAATAAAAAAGGGACCCACAATTGAGGTACCCACAATTCCGGCCCAAACGTTTACTTTCTGAGGGAATTGTGTATGACTTTCCATTCTCCAATGTGGGTTTTCTTGTGCCCAATATCGAAAATTTTGCCTGTTTACCGAACCATTCAAACAAAATGTTGACTCGTCGGAAAAAACTATCTTACGTAAAAATTCCGGGTTGGCATTGCATCTATCCATCATTATTTCGCAAAATTCTAATCTGCCGTCGAGATCGTCTTCAATAAGTTCCTCAACAAAATGTACTTTGTATGGGTGCCATTTGTTCTTGTGTAAATATTTTAGAACAGAAGATTTACTTATTGTTAGTGACTGTTCTGCAGCTACTTGTCGACTTGATTTGTGACGATTTTCTTGTAAATCGAGCGATACATTCAATTGTGTGCTTTCTTGAAATGTACCATGGTTGGTTTTGTAATTGTCTCTTACGTGGCCAAAGTCTCTAAACTTTTTCTCCATCTTACTAACTACTGATTGTGTAATAGGCTTCTCCGGGTACTTATCATTGAAAAATTCGCAAACTTCAGCTTGTGTTCGAGTATTATCGTCATATCCTACCATCATCAACATTTCTATTCGTTGTTTCTCAGTTAAACGCGCCATTCTTCAAGCTTTGAAACTGTACTTGACAAGTGCCAACAATCAAAAAAACAAAATAAACACACAATTGAATGTTTTGCTCGATTTCCAGCGCTTCCTTGATGATATTATTAGTGGTCTACTCTAACAATTTTATCATAAATTTTTGAAACTTTGAGACTGATTATGTCAAAAACTTTCCTCTTCAAGGTCATACGAATTTGACATTTTTGCACTCAGAAAAATGCGCTGCATCCAAATTCGTGAACAAAAATATAGAGTGCAATTTAAAAAAAAAATATTGATGACGTCATAGTGCGAAAACAAAAGACGATCGTAAAAGTATAAATATCAAGAAAGATGCAGTAGTAAAAACAAAAATCGACGTGTCCGAGCGTTTTTCCAAAAACCAAACCCATGAATTTTAAATGAATTTATTCCAACCCACGCGTCCTCACTGTATATATAAAACTCGATGTATGTATGTATGTAGCTTATAGACTCGGAAACCGCTGAACCGATTTTGATGAAATTTTCAGGAAAACTCTAGCATAGTCTGGAGAGTGTTTCTATGAAGTTGGGTGCCGATTAGACTAATAATTTTTAAAAAATCCAAAGACGGTCGAGCGATTGGGTTTCTTACGAACGCTTCCTTAACGGTAAGAGATATCTGAATGCTTTCTATAGAAAAGTTGTAGAGCTTAAAAGACCTGTAAAAAGGTCCTCGACGACATTCACAAATTCACAAATTGATAAAATATGATTAAAAGATATATTTAAAGTTAATTTTAATCTGTTGGGGGTAATTTAAGTAGATAATGTTAAATTCTTATCAAAATAAATTTGCTTATTGCCAGGGAAATTTGTTGTAGATAAAAATTGCCTTTTACACAATTTTCAGTTAAATTGTGAGACATATATTGTCGCCCTGCATTACATATGATCAACTTTCCGGCTAAAAGTGGGCTGCCGTATTATTGAACATAGTCAACATTCCGGCTAAACGTGGGCCGCCGTATTACTGAACAACAATCTGTCTAAAAGTTAATCAACCGCTTTACAAAACAGAGCTGCTTTGTAAAGCGGCTAGCCGCTTTGTATTGCAGCGAATTCTACAACATGACTGCGACATATACATATGAGGTATTACCCACACGAGAAACTTATCTCATTTGACCTTCGGGCTAGTGATGCAACCATTTTCTCCGGCGAACAATAAATTATTATAATAAAGAATAAACTTTTTCTGTAAATTTGAAAATAACATTTTTCTTCCTTTTTATGCTATCTGGAGATACACTGTAAAGGAATCCGCGAGTAGGAAAAATTTAAGAAGCCCTGCTTGCGAAGAATTTGTGTGAGTAATAGCAATCGATA
The DNA here is from genome assembly GCA_949768715.1 of Dascillus cervinus. Lineage (NCBI taxonomy): Eukaryota > Metazoa > Arthropoda > Insecta > Coleoptera > Dascillidae > Dascillus > Dascillus cervinus. Next base: position 29,601,264 of record OX458323.1, read on the forward strand.
ACATATGGAGGCCTTTCTTGGATCGTTAAGTACCGCTTCAAATTAATTTAGATTAACCTGCACAAAAAGCTGTTATTGTTCCACATATCGGTTTATCTCATCAATAACTAATTTTTTTCTACAGTTGGTATCTTGTATGAGTCGAGCATCATGGATCATTCGGTGGATATTATCCGAAGAACACATATTTGACGTCGCTAATGAGTGCGTGCAGGCTCATGCTGAGTCGGTCAGTAAAGACGTTTTCCACTCTCGGAATACCATCCATTGTTATTGCTTAAGACAATGTGTGGTCCACTTAGTAGGGGTATTGCTGATCATCAAACAAAAAGACGTGCGCGTTTACGTAACATTTTTTTAGAGACCAGTTCGATATTGGCGTTCTTTGTCCGCTTTCCTCGAATGCGGTTAAATATGTACGAGTAGATAATCGGTGCGGGTTGATGATATTTAAGAAAACCCCCAATAAAAATAATTGCAGGTAATGGGTTCCGTTAAGAGCTAGTTTGTCTATCGGAAAGTACATCCTTCGTACAATATAAAAGGCTGCTTTATTAATTACATATCGAACTAATAATAAGACACACATACTTCGGTTTCACGCAGTAATAATAAATGAATACATTACCTAGCATTCATATACATCACGCATACATTCATCGTCTTCGCTCTCCTCTATATTTAGTAGAATTACCCCACTTAAATCAACACAACTAACACTTGTCTCCAGTAGTGTACACATCAAAATTGTATAATTCTACATTAATAACACGCCATCGATTTTCTTATCTTGTAATGCTCACTGCAATTATCCATAAATAAATATCCCTCATCAATAAAAAACGACCGCATGCTGCATTTTCCCTTGTTAAATTGATACGTCGCGACGAAGAGGGGGTACCGCCGGTTAACAATAATAAATCTTCCACAATTCAAAATCAAACGGGGAAAATTTAGGTGAATCTTATTTAATTAGCATCACATGAAATTGGCCGAGTATCGCGTTAGATTAGTGGACTGTTTAAATTAGGGCTGATTAGCGCTCTGCCCTACGCAGAAACCCTAATCCGGCCTGGAGGCTTTGGACTTCCCGGTTTCCACCCCAAGTATCGTATTGGTCAAGTTTACCGTATTATTATGTTTCATCCCTCAAAATTTGTATATGTAAATCAATTCCGCTTTATCAATAAAAACCGGTACAATGCGGTTAATCAGATAATGCCGACTCGAGCTAAGATTTTCCTGCGCGGACTGTACGTATGAATGTATAATGCGTGTGCAGATGTAACCATTGTTCCGGCTGGTAATGTGGATTATTGATTCCGTTCCAGATCTTGGTCTGTGCGTGTGTGCTGTGCTATTAGTGTGGGCCACCCCATCCTAACTTCCCCTATGGACATGACTGTTCCGGCATTCCTCCACGGTCATCTTTAAGATCGACCTCCGTCCCGACAGTCCCAGAGTCGCCTACATTTCACGCGGTAACCTATCGGCGGTTCGGAAAAAAAACAATCACTCTTAAATATCCCTCTTTAATTCGATGCACCAATTAGGCGTTAATTAATAAATTAGCCGTGGTGTAACTGTCATAAGTAAACGTACAGCTTAGATATAGTAGTTGTGTTGTTTCCTTACAAGGGTTGCGTGGGAGGATGTTAGACTGTGGTTAGCACGCACGTGCTGCTGGACCTACCTCATACCCACTCTTTATCACCCCGTCCCTTGTTCCACTCCCCTCTTTTGGCCCTTTGCACAACCTTGGTCGAATTTAGTCAATATGTAGATATGTTATTACGAGAAGTTTGTTTAGCGAAATTCCTCATCTGCTGGATGCATCAAATTCATGACCGGACAGTTACAAAAATCAAGGTGCGATCACCATTATTGATTCTTGGCACAAAACATATCTGCCATCATATTGTACATAACAGTTTTCGACGATCGCATTAAAGCAAAATTCTTTTTCCAACGGAAATCTTTCACTTTTAGTGTTAAAAAAGTATGTTTCATAAATTCTTTAATTTCAGCAAATACATTTTCAGCTCATACCGAATCTCCTTTTTAACATTGAACATTTATGTTCAATTTTAAAAAAAATAGTCAATGCAATCAATCGTATTCCACGTCAACTTATTTTAGGTTAAGTATTATTTGTACTGAAAAGACGTTAGAACAGTAGAACGATTTATTTAAAAGAAAAATTACAATAGGTTTTCGAATTGTGCTCCTTCACAATCTAAACAATACGCTAAACGATTGTAAAATCCCTGCACAGCATTTCATAAATAAATAGGATTTAATTCGTTACTGTTTTGACAGATGGTATGGATCTGTCGAGATAATTGATGGAAAATAAATCTCTGATTTGTCTGAAGCTATTGTTATTTTTGTCCCAATTCACAACATTAATTTTTTCTTTCTTTGAATACATTTTAATAACTAAATTCCAAACTTAAACTTCAACAATAAAAATTTTTGTTTCTAAATGGCCGTAAATATCAAATCATTTGTATTATCAAGGATTGATGGGATATAAATATTTCGCAGCCATAATGCAGAATCCGCCGCAATACAAAGCGACTAGCAGCTTTACTAAGCAGCTCTGTTTTGTAAAACGGCTTATTAACGTTGTAGCAACACATTCAATAATACGACGACCCACGTTTACCCAGAATGTTGACCATATGTAATGTAGGGCGACAATATATATCTTACAATTTGACTGAAAATTTTAAAAGTTTTATAAATCGCTGAATAACTCTGTTTTACTATAAAAAAGGACTGAAGAATTGTTAGACATTTTATTAAAAAATACTTTTATATTAAGTTAAACCTTTTCCTTACAGTTATGACAAATATAAAAGTCATAACTATAAGGAAAAGGTTTAACTCAATATAAAAGTTTTTTTTTTATAAAATGTATAACAATTCTTCAGTCCCTTTTTACAATAAGACAGAATTATTCAGCGATTCATAAACCCCTAAAATTTTCAGTCAAATTGTAAAAATTCTCCGTTTATTCTATACTTTACAATCTACCCAGTCATTTAGAAAACGACTGAATTTACAATTCGTCTCCAACATATGTAAGTAGGAATAATAATCACTATTAAATGTTTTTAACTTATTTTATTAAAAATTGAGTGAAATGTTAAGATAAGGCACTTATGAAATTATTTGTTGACACTCCCCATCTTTTGGCCCTTTGTACAACCTTGGTCGAATTTAGTCAATATGTAGATATGTTATTATGAGAAGTTTGTTTAGCGAAATTCCTCATCTGCGGGATGCATCAAATTCATGACCGGACAGTTATAAAAATCGAGGTGCGATCACCATTATTGACTCTTGGTGCAAAACATTTACAACATTATTACAAACTAAGTAATAGTTATTACCCGATGCAATTTCGTACCAAGTTCATATTACACTCGAGCTTGAGCAGCCCGTTAGTGGAAGAATAGTCTCGTAACTGGTGTAAACATATTGTGGTAGAGATTATCGCACTTTGAATTATCTTCCAGCAACATGATGTTGACTTTTAACAAGAATTAGAGCACATGCAATTTAATACAATCCACGTAATAGGCGAAATTCTTTATGTTAATGCACGATTAGAATGCGTTCGAGCTAAGTTTACGTGAGCGCTCGCCGACCTGTCAACGGCTCTAGACAAATAGATGAAATCACGAAGAAGTTTGAAAGTGAAAAGGACAGGACCTGAAATAATTCTGATTGATTATTCGGTTTAAAAAAATGATGCCTGACCTCGAAAAGATAGGTGCGATATTTAGAGGCATCTTGATAAGCGGCAAGAAGCTAATAAGCAACATTCTTCGTGCTTGTTAAAAAAAGGTACGTACGGATTGACCAGATGTTACATATGCACAAGAAGTAATGATTCGTAACAAGTCATATAGATTATCCACAATTACGTATCCCGCCATACTTAATTTATTTCGCTAATTATCTAAACTATAATCTGATGAAAGAAGATTTTGCGTGGAATTTCTCGTAATTGAAGCAACGACAGATTGTGATTGGGCGATTTCCAGTTTTTGATGGCCGGTCCCCCTTCAATTTTTTTTTTGCTAATTTCACACACGATTTTTTACGTGGGCCATGTGGTCATAATTAAATCATTTCAATTACTGTTAATATTTTATTAAGAAGTCATAGACCTAAAAGTGTCAAACCGGGAACATTTCACCGATCGGATTATACAGAATGCGCCGAGTTTTACCTCCACTTCACTTTTTGGTCTTAAATATTACAGCAAAAAAACGAAACTTACACTGCATACGTATTAGATATTAGCCTTTAGAGGGTGCATATTTGTTTTTTAAGATTGCTCATGGAAGGCCCTCAAATTAAAAAAAGCTTCATTTACATTAGTTTCACAAGTTTTATTCTCCACACTATGATGTCCATTTCAACTTCTAGAACTGAAGACTCAAACCAGAACTGAAAAATATTAATTAGATTTCAAGTAAATTGCAGTTTTAAACAACGAGCATCAAATATTGTTTTATTTACAGCCTTTTGGTTCGACAATCTTAAATTATGAGGACAATTGACTGCGGACAGCGTAACCTGAGATTTTTATGACTGACCTTCTCGCAATTGGAGCGTTATTTTTACAATTCAAATAGTAAAGTATCCTCTGGTTAACTTTAAACAATTGCATTAATCGGAATTAATCATTTTACTATCTGGTAAATCAGTATTACAAATTTTACCACTACAAATAAATTGAATAGTTATGGTACGATGGTTAATAAGATAATAAGATAATAATAAGATAATTAACCGTTCTAATGTCGAGAAATTGTCATAAATTCATCAAATATTCAGTGTTGAAAGATTAACCTGGATTTTCTTGAGAAATTAAAATATAGTTTTGAATTTAAATTTAATGGTGTGGTGTGAAATTGCGTAATGAGCATTGTAGCCAAAAATAAATATATAAAGGTATTAACTGCTCCTATAAAGCGAAAAAAATTCGTAATCAACGGCATCCGCAGAAATTTATCCGGGGGGGAAGAGATTTAAGAATTATAATAAATGTTATATTCCATGTCATGTGTGTATACGTACTTGCGCTCGTTTGTAGGGTCGCGGGTGCGTGTGGATGTAATAATTAAGAAAAAATTAAGTAAATTAAAATTAAATATTGAGAAAATGCAAATAAATCGAAATTCCAGGGGGGGGGGCAAGCGCCCTCCATTGCCCCTCCTTGTGGACGCCGTTGCTCGTAATGACCGTAAAAATTATTAAAAATAAATAAAATTTCGAAATAAGAAGCCTCATTAATATTCAATTAAGTATGTAAAATTTGGGTACCCTCACATAATTAGCAGTTTCGATTTTAGGGGTGGAGGCAAAACTTGGCGCACCCTGTACAGTGTGTTCTTAGATGGACTGAAAAAAATAACACTTTTTATTTTCACCTTGCAGAAAAATGGTATTCTCCATCAAAGTGTTTGTTTATTTCAAAACTAGTAGAATAAAGATGAAAAAGGCTAAACATTTATAGTGAAAATTTTCCGTTTCTTAACTTTAATTAAATCAAAGTATTATGAGTCACAAATGTCAGTAATTGAAATCATTAAAGTTAAGCCGTTAAATTTGGGTAAATTTAAAACTTATTGAAACAATGACAATCCGTCAATAAAATATTTATCTGGTTCAGTGTTGTGGGATTGGAGAAGTGTCTTACATCTACACAATGCAGAAACTTAACAGCAAAATTACAAATGTGTCCATAAATGTTTCTTGTAACCCTATTCAAAACTTTGACGGATCAGGCAATGTGCGTGATATTAAAGAAAAACAAGGTTATATCGACGAAGATCTATCTAACTTTCTGCGAGTAATATAATCACAGTTTACAGTGTTCTATAAATATTGCCAAAACACACGGACCAAAAATATGCATAATAACTTTTGCTCAGGCGCTGTACATTCAATAATAATTTTGTATAGCAAACTATACAGGGAGCGCCAGCCAACTGGAATAAATTCATTATCTCAATTATTGTACATATTGAAAAAAAATCCCGAAACACGTCATTTTTAGTCTATCACGTGATATCCTGTAAAGTGACAATTTCATGCCTAACCTCAACCCCCTTCGAATGACAGTTGCAACCGCCAAATTTTTAAATAGGAAGAGGGGGCTTGTGATACCTCATTTGAAAGGACTCTTCATGCTCTATACAAAAATGATATGGTTTAAAATTTCATTGCAAAAATGAAGAGCAAAAAAAAAATTAATCTGTTTAACGAAATTCGTTACGACACATTAAAAAAATCAAAAATTAATAGCGTTTGGTTCTTGATACTGAGAATGCAAGCAAAAACAATTGAAATGTTCATAAAGTGAGATAAAAACTTATCAATATTTTTCGTTAGTTAACAGTGTTAGTTTAGTTTAAAGTGCTGATTGATATATTTTTTATTGTATTACATTACTAAGAACGAAGCGCTATTAATTTTTGATTTTTTAATGCGTTGTAGCGAATTTCGTTAAACAGGTTAATTTTCTTTTGCTCTTCATTTTTGCAATACATTTTTAAACCATAGCATTTTTGAATAGAGCATGAAGAGACCTTTCAAATGAGGTATCACAAGCTTCCCTTTCCTATTTAAAAATTTGGGGGTTGCAACTGTCACTCGAAGGGGGTTGAGGTTAGGGATGAAATATTTACTTTACAGGATATCATGTGATAGGTTAAAAATTATGTGTTTCGGGATTTTTTCTCAATATGCACAGTAATTGAGATAATGAATTTATTTCAGTTGGCTGGCGCTCACTGTATACCTGGCTCCGCAGTTTACATACCATAATCTTATACATATATGGATGCGCGCGTACCACTCTTCAGGTTGTATCTCCAGAACGGTGGATCATACCGAAAAATGCATGAAGTAAAAATTTAAGATAATTTTATGATCTACAAGTTATATAATTACCTTAAATAATATATAACTCATAGAAAATGAGATAATTGCGAAAAACCGAGTTTAGTGACTTTTTACTTTCAATATCTTCTGACGCCGACACGAAATTATATGAGACTTTTCAGCCAATCTTCAGAACGTCAAAATAAAGGTTTATGCAAAAATACAGTTTTCTCACTTTCATTCCGAGGTTTAGCCCTTATTGCACCTTATTTGATTGTACTATAAGATTTGTTTAGAATCAACAGGTTATTTTTGTATTAATCCATTATCATTTTGAACAAATTTTAAAAAATAAACCATATCCTGACAAGAAACGCATTAGGAATTTTACCAACAAAGTATATTTTACTATACCGAGGGTTGAAAGTTTTATGATGAGGTACCGACGTGACAGTACATATAATGGACATTCGTGTTGTAATTTCTAAACACTTAGTTATATAGGAATTCGACTGTATTTCAACAGTATTGCACCATTGCAAAAAATACCGAGGAATACGTGAGTTATACGCTCCGCAACTTGGCGGGTTTTTGAAAATAGGCTAAGACGGTATTGCTTGTCTAAGAATGATGTGGTATGCTATGTTATCATCAGCAGATGGTTACGATTGTTGCAAATAAAAAGTCAAGTAGAAATTGAATTAGTTTTGTTTCGTTTTGTTAATAATTTGAGGGGAAGCCTCATTAATTCAGAAAAATTTTCCGCCCTCCTTAGGATTCAAACTCGAGACTTCCGTGCGTTCCACTCAGAATCCTAGTACTCTTACCACTAAACCACCCAGCCGATAATTATCTCGGCCGATAATTACCTCAGCCGATAATTACCAGCTACAATAAAACTTATCCATAGAAGACACTTATGGGAAACCTAAAACTCTCCGTTGTTTTGAGGGGTCCGTTGTTGAGAGGGTATATAAAATAAAATGTTTTAGATATGTTGGTATAAAGCCAAAATGTATTTCATTCTTTAAATTATATTGTCTGTAAAATTACAAATCACATATGAAAAGCAGAAAACTTTTCTTTCTCATGGCGCATATCCCATATTAAATTAACTGAGTTTCTAAGTAGGGTACGCGAAGTAATAAAATGTTGGCGGTAAAATAAACGCTATTTTTTACCTAAAAATCATTGTATCTATGATCGCCTATTGTACCGTCAGTACTCTGAATTGCACGATTTGTTCGTCCCTGTCGTAAAACCCTGATTTTGTCGGCGAATTTACCGTTTTTTTAAAGATATGGTAGGTATATTCTCTAAATGTGTTAACATAATAGTAAGCTAGAGTAAAAATGGTTTTCCATTTGTCCGTTGTACGGAGGTAAAATTCCGAGTAAGATTATAGATAAAGTATAAGAATTATTGTCAGCGTCCATTGTAACGGATGTTCGTTGTTTAAAGATTTATTGACTACATTTTCCATATAATAAATTTTCGTATATAGGGGTGTCCGTTAAGAGAGGTTTTACTGTAATTATCGGCTTCACTTTTATTACACTTCAGTTAATAATTTCTGTGTTCTATAATAATGTAAGGGATTTTGGTTGAGTGGGTATGCCATTTAAGACCAACAGTTTTCGGTAAGACGACATAGTAAGGCTTGGATGGCGCATTAAAAAATAGCCCATTTACCCTAAATGTATAATTCCACAAAATGAACAAAAGACTTAAGCATACTGTAAGCTATATAATTGCCCATCGCTTAAATATCAGTGGTCAATTTAATAAAAAATAATAACTCTTAATTAAGCCATCTTAGATACCATTCACCTATCATAACGCAGTTAAGAATAAGCAAATCCCGTTAGCAGAGCATTTTTAAAGAAAACAAAATTAAACCTCATAAACCGGCTTGCTGGTGAATTTAGAGATGATGATGCAATGTGTTTAGATTTTTTTGTGCTGGCTGTGGTGGAAGAAAGGCAATGAGAAAATAAAAATTTTTCTGAGAACGTCTACATTTTAAAAAAATTGCAGAAAGAAATAATAACAATGGCAAAGGTAGCACCTGAGAAAAAGTACACATTCAAACTGTCAAATTTTCCAATATAAAGGTATACTTGTTAATGTGTTAAATATAAATGTTTAGTGTTAATACAATCAAACATAAAATCGTATGCAACTCGTACATAATCGAACTCGCCTTATTATCCTCGTTCTCTACGCTTGCTTTATCATATTCCTACCGTCCCATAATGTCGATTCGTTACATAAATAACTACAGTATAACGTGGCTAATCCGAACTTATTGGGACCGGGGTGTTGGGACTGGCAATTTGTTGGGAATTCTGAAAATTATATGTATGTTCAGTTACGTGGATTGTATATGGTTTATTTACGTAATAAAGACCGTGTGAAATTATGCCGTATCTATAAAAAATATAATCGATTTTAAAAAATGAACAATTAAGTCTTGTCGGAACTGTTCGGATCACAGAGATGGGAGTTATTATATTTTGGAATTTCAGAGTTATCTATTTCTCGAGTCGTTGCTTGGATCAGTTGAAGTGCAAATTAGCGAGATTGTACTGTACTTTAACAATTTGCATTTTTAATGAAAAAAAACATCTCAAGTTTGTTTAGAAAATTATTACTTTTCGACCAAGCATCAAGTTTGATGATTTTTCCGTAAAGTAGAAAATAAAAACGGTGTTCATGTGTTTTACTCGATCTGAGGACACACTGTATTTTTAAAAAGTTGATCGGATAGCGACCAATAATAATGTAGTTTACGTGAACACCTCATCAGTGAACAATTTTGTATCTCGGTTGCATCAACGTATCGTAAATCGTTTAATAGGTCCCCCGGTTAAAGAAAGACGGTGCCTATTTACGAGTCGAAAATATAAAATGAACAACAAAGCCCCTTCGACTAGTTATGAAGCTTAGTGAGCCTTGAATATTGATAAAAGTAATTGTTTGATAATAGTAGAGGTTGTAAAACGGTCGTGAGCAAACACTACAATTTACGGGATATAAAAAAAATAATAACTCGCTTATCGATCGACTTGCCTCACATTTAAGGCGAGAGATGTTCGATTCAGAAAATAATTTCTTAGCGTTCATTAACGGCGTTAACAAATTGGGTAATGCGATATTGATAAAACGTTAGGGATGGACTCGATAACAATTAGAAATTGGTTAACAGAGTGTACCTGTCGTCTTACACAAACTTGTGAAATGTCTAAGACAGGAATGTACTAAGAACAGTATGGAAGGGCTAACTAACATCAGTCAGTATGGAAATCAGTGTGTGCTGGCCAAGAAAATGTGCTATATAAAGCTCATATTACACGTTTAACTGTAGGTTCGATTTGAACAAGTCGAAACGAGCTTCTTGCACGAAGAGGGTATTGCCGTCCCCGAAGCGGAGCAGATAAGCGCACCGACATTTAAAGTCGTTTCTTGGTGAGAGGGTCGAACTTTTATTCGCGTGCAAAAGCGAATGTATTGTAATACCGGCTATAAGGGTTGAGGTCGAGCGATATATAACGTCGCCTGGTGACATTAGCAAGCTAAGACAGTGGTTGGCAGGCCGGCAGTAAGACATCGCGACCGGGCGGACACGCTAAAGTCCATCCCTACTCTGCAGTCGCCCGATAATTAATCATACATTGTAATTAGTTCCTATGAGGGGTTTAGGCTCCGTTTCGTGACCTCTAGATGTGCGAAGGATGTTCCTAGTTGTCTCGTCTTTGTTGTTCTTAAGCTTGATATAAGATTCACACCCAGTTGAACAAGTTAGTTACCGAAACTTCCCTTAAACTTTTCAGTGGGGCACACGAGTGCGTGAATATTATTTTGAACGCGCGCATAAAAGATCAAAACAAATAACACAGAGCACGCACGCATTTTCACACGAGCAAGTTGACCCAGGCAAACAACTAGTCCGCTCATCTGCATACCGGTGTAAAAACACACCGACTTCTGCAAACTGCGAATGGCCCGCAGCATAACTAAGGGTTGTTTTAGGTTAAGCAATCCGAGGGTGGCTCCATTAATCTTGCCTCATCTCCATCCCCACATTGCATATTCACGTCCACACATCACGGATTGCCGGCCAAGGATCTGTACTTGTCCATGTACGCCAAGATTGAGTTAAGACGACGAATATGGTCTGTTCCGAATTACCAGGTCACCGAAGCCGTGCTAAATTTATTAGCCACGCAAAAATTCGCCCAATTGGGAAGTGATATTCGCCGTTTCACTTTCACTCGAAATTGTCGGATGTAAACACGGTCGTTTCGCGGTCCTCTAATTGCGAAATTACGATCACATATAATCCTGATCGAATCGAATGGGATAGACTGTACCTGTATGTCCGGAGAAGGGTCTTGACAGGGAATTTCGTCCTTGTGTGTGACTCAGGCAGGACTTGATAAGACGGGGATAGGTCGGTTTGCTGAGCTCGAGGATCTTAGCTTCATTTACATACAGACTTGTAGTCGCTGATAGATTTAACATGAGGCGGTCCCCGGTTACTTAATGTTTAAACAAATTTCGAGAGCTGTTTCGACCGAGAATACATGATTTACTCGAGGGAAAGCAATAAAAAAACGCAAACGAGCAAGTATTGTTTGGAATTACCACCTGTCATTAAAAGTGTGAATTTCTCACATTTTACGCATTAACGCTTCAATAAACTTGGAAATAAATAAGTTGCGGTCAGTGAATGTCAACTGAAATTAGAAAAGTGTTAAAAAAAGAAACAGTAACGAGGCGAACGCCGAATTTCTCATGAGTCCGACAAGGATGGCTCGCGTACAATCAATTCCTTATTCCACCTCCAGTTGGCAGCGTCCCTAGTCCTTCCGTTTCCTGGGGTCCGACTCGTGTGTGTGCATGCAGATACGGCCGTATATGAATCTATTGATTAGAAGCAGTAAGCAGCCACCCTTAGCATGTGGCCACCTAATTCGACCCCCTCACTCTCCACCCGCCGATATCCTTAGTCCTTGTTCGGTAACATATCCCTACCCTCTAACCCTTACAAGGGTCGTATTACAACTTGGACGTTAGCTTAATCAACTGGCCCGGAATTATAACCGAACACACGCCGCGAGAAATGCCGGTTTGAATAAAAAGTGCCACCACTTGTCGATCTGACTGAGGGAAAAACAAAAATCCAGAAAAGAACCGCGACAAAACCACGACAAAACCGCGACAAAACCGCGACAAAACCGCCATGCAGCAAGTTAAATACGGCCGTTGTATTCGAACATGAGTGAAAAGGATAACGCTGACTTGACCATGTAAAACCTGACCGGAATGCGTATTAAAGCGGTGTGTGGAGGAATTATTTAATTTGCGAGAGGTAATTTGTATCAGGTGTTGGATCTGCGTATCTCGTTGCATGTTTGTCTTGAGGCCAATTAAAAGGTCCAATTGATATGTGTTTTTAATTAAAGCGACCGGAATAATTTAATCGAGATTTAAAAATCGCTTAAACCCGGACTCGAAATTAACTTACACGTTTGATTAGCATATATTTTTCGACGCGCACTAAGGAGACCTGATTTAAAAGGATTAAACGCTCGCCGAAGTGTCTTTTAATTAAATCACTTTCCTGTTATAAAAGTGGTCCGTACTTCCGGGTTTGCGATACCGCACGGTCCCACACGGTTTCATCTCCAAGATCCGATCACGCGAAGCGATTTACTGTTTTTCTTTAAAATAATCGGTTCGGTTTGCGGACATTAGTCAACCCTCTTCACTTAAAACATTGTAAAAGACAGTGCAAACCGCACGTACCGCCGGTAGTAAATTTTTAATTCCCCGCCAAACTGAACATCGCTTCGATAGCGAACATTTCGGTTGTTATACGACCAGGTATTCGAACTACAAGAGAGGGACCAGTTCGAACATATTAGCACGACATGCAAAACAAATGACCGTGGGAAGAAACGTTTACCAAACAATACTGTGAGTTTCGATTCAATCCAATAATCAAGTAAATCACTGATAGGCAAAAAGGTGGATTGTACGCTCACCTCCAGTCAATCAAGTGTGCAATGCATGGTACTCTAATATGTAAAGCAGGAATTTCTACAGCGGAAATTAACGATGAGAATGATTGTTCTGAAATGGGCACATGTTGTGCACTACGACTTTTGCCTCTTTAATTCGTGACTTTATTAAACCAAATTTCAGGTTGTTATTCATCATCATAATGGAGACATTAACATGGATAGTACCACTTTTGGTTTAGCAACGACGAGAACTATAATTTCCGTTCGATACACTACTTTCATTTTTAAACAGTTTCTGATGCCTCAAAACATCGATCGCGTCCATCCGTCTGTTACAGCGTCCATTCATTTTGTTTCAAACATAACGCTGCAGTAAAACTATAGTGATGCAAGTGATTTATAGTTTCATTGTGTTACCTTTACTAGCAATGAGTTAATAGAGTAAAAAAAGAAGATGCTCGCCAAAATGATTACTTTCTATTTTTATCAATGTACGCATTTCGATAATTATATAGGTGAATAATTACTTATAACCAGATGCTTAAACTATACTTTTGTTTCGCTGATGTAATTTATGAATGAACGTTTCAATTTGTTGATTGGCATCCTTATTTATTTTCTATTCAAAAATCAAAGTGGCTAATAGCGAGCTAAAATTGAATACTTTTTTATACACACGAAAATTATTTTCATAAAGAACGTTACCTGTTTTCGATGACTTGGCACTTGCGGAACTCTACGTCATATAAGGATCAGAATTAAGTGTATGCTTTAATTTTATTCGTGTTAACATATTTTTTTGATGGCTCTGATTTGTATTTTATAATTCAGAAGTACGATACCCAATTTTTTTCCAATTTAAAAATACAGTCTGGACTTGATATTGCAATCTTATTTATAACGACCCAAATCCAAAGTCCCATCGCGCTTATTAGGAGAAAACGTGTTAATTTTACCATCTATAACGACCTTCAAATATTGTTTACCTCAGCTGCATTTTTCTCGGAACTTAATATCCGACAGTTGCTGCGTACCGAATCAGTAAACACCCAGATTAAGCTCTATCGATGTAGAGTAAACCACCCAATTGCTTGCCCCCCTCATAGTTATTGACTACTCAAGTTTTATTTGATTTTTTTAGATTTAGCTCATATTTTTGTGCATTTTCTGCTCTGCAGAACTTTCTCAACACGTTTGTGAAAAGTCGTGGTTATTTGCTTCCTGCTGTTTGTGTAAAATTTGATAGCATGTTGAACAGTCTGCTGTGACGTGACCTGTTTCGATGTTTCTTAAGGTAAAGTGTTTGCTGAAATAGGCATAAGTTCTAAATACGACTTCCGTTTTGATGTGTTCGGCTATATTTTGTAAAAGCGAGGTTAAATTTTCATTCTATTATCCCGCCTTTTCTGAAATAACACTCCAACTTATATAAATTTAGCTTACCAACAACTAGGTTCCAATTTAGTTGTTGTCGTCCCAGGTCAATAACATACGAATATTTCGTTTCTCTTGTTATTGGCCGGACATAGCTACTGTAATTTATTCTTATTTCTTTATTTTTTACTGAATGTATGAAATTTGGTAGTTTTGTAGTACCTAGAAATATTATCTTTACATAAAAATGCTTTTTTTGCAATTTTTATCCTTAAGACCTTAATGCAAATCATATTAATTTATTAAAAACCGCTCCTGCCAATAAATAGGTTAGAGGGGCCAATAATTAGATTATTGTACTGGGAATAATTTAAAAAAAGAAACCATCAGCACAACTCGGTGATGCCATTGGTGATATTACAGAAATAAGCGAACTTCATAGATTTGTATAAAGTATGCTTCAATAAAATACGTGTTTGTTCAAAATTATAACACATCCTAGATTGCAAAACTTCTCTTAAGGGGGCCAATAATCGAGTGGTTTACGCTAGATATCTTTGCTAAGTTGGTCTCTGAAATAGAAATTGCAAATTGTTTAAAAATTCCTTTATTGGGTTGTTTACTCAGGATGCATATTTTTCATACCCAGTTCTTATATGTTCAATTAGTAAAGCCCCAATTACTATTGTTTTCTTAAAAACATATTTTTGCATTGATTTAAGAATAAAGTATTGTCATCCGATTTACTTTAGAAGTTTTGTATAATTATTTAATTAAAGGTAAGAAAATCAACTTTGTTTATAATGAACTTCCCATAAAGTCAACACGTCTATACCACACCTCGGCTGCAAGAGTGGCACAACTCAAACATTTTAAAATATTTTTGTCTCCAAAACTACTGTATTGTAACCGGATGATTGTGGTATAACTATCGAAAAGTAAATCGGTGCAGTACAGTCCACGCTCCTTCTGGATGCGCCACTGTCTAAATTGCCATTGTTAATAATAATATATAAAAAATTAATAAAAAGGTGATTTAGAGATTGCATATTTGTTGTATTATTTCAATGATATTTAGGTAATTCCTTGTACAGTTCTTATCCACTTTACAAGTGGTTGCTGAAAGGAATACAAATCGTGGTTGGCACAAAAAATATATGGATGAAAGTTTGCAAAAAGTGCTTCTAATGGTAAAACGTGAATATTATCAATTGTTAAGAAAATTCAATCAGCAATAAATACAATTAGAAATCAGCGACATCCTGTTACAAGTTTTTACGTTTTTTTTTTTATATTAAAGGTCATAAAAACGTAAAAATAAATTTAAAAATAATTTTGGATAAGATTTTTCTTAATTCAGCAATACAAGTAATACAAGATCATTACCAACCTAATCAAACAATTTTTTGCATAAAAGCTTTCACAAAAAGCAAAATGATTGCGCCGTTAATAACAGTTAGTTAATTTAATTGAATAAAGAAAACAATTATTGAGTAAATGTATCTATAAAGGTGAATTATATTAACACTGTATTATGACTATTTTATGACCTACTTACTTTAATGAGATCACTAGCATGTGCACTGTAATATTTCCTCTTTACCAATTAAGTTAAAAAGCTCTCGATGTATTTTCTGATTTCATTATTGTCACTTAACGTGTCGTCAAAGTTCTGCCGTTTTAGTACGAAACACTCTGACTTGCATATCTATTTCCTATAAATAAAAAGTGAAGAAAAATTATCGTACCCTTTCTACACAAATTATCTGCTAGTTTAGTACAGGGTTGCCATAAACATATGTGATCCCATTACTTTTGAAATGAGCAGCGTCTTAGGAAAATGATGAATCCAGCTACTTCACCTAATCATTAAATGCCATTCATCAATTAGATGGATTCATTATTCCGATCATTCCTAAGGTAATGCGATTGCACATGTTTATGGCCATTCTATGCATGGTAAAACTTTTTTACAAAGTCCCTCGTAAGATTTTCAATACTCAAATAATTTTGTGTGTTATTCGTTCATTGCCTTTCAAATAGCCCCACAAAATAAATCGGGAGATGTCTCAAAATCACTATTGTATACAGTGTGTGTGCTGCAGTGCTATCTTGCTAGGCTTACATGATTTCTGCACTAATTCCGCATCAAAAAGGCATTTTTGTAGTTGTAACGGTCTTTCGTGTATTATAAGTGTTTGCTCAGTTAGTGCTTTACTTGGTGACGACTCCATTGAACAAAAATGAGCTTTGTCGATCATTCATTCAGAAAAAAATTATTCCTACATAAATATTGACATAGCCACACGTAATTTCCAACTATACATACTCTGTCAACAAATTCGAACGGATAAGGCCATTTCCAAAAATTAAGGTCGAAAGAAGGGACTTTATTTATGCCCACTTTGTAACATAAATGTTGAAAATGTTTCTCTTAAATATTTATTGGTGTTAAAATAACAGCTCAGAAAAAATTATATTATAAAAAATATTTTAGCAATAAAAAGCACTTTCTTGTAAAAAGTTTAAATTGACTTTACAATCAATCTCTTAATTTTAATAGATTTTTAGGAATTTTATAATAATCAAATTAAATGTTCAACGCACTCACAATAATTATACAATACAATCACTCGCAACATTTAAAAAAGTTAACTAACTTTATTTGTTCGTTGATATACATACGAAAGGTGTTCCAGCAGCATTGGTGCGACCTGCACGTTGCAGCTACAACCCAGCATACACTTTTCACATCTATTTATTATAACATGTGACCAAATCAAAAGGAAATAAAGCTTTACGTCAAAAAAAAAAAATATTTTCGAAATTAAGAAAGGGGTATTTATTAGTATTTAGATAATGATTTCCAAATGTTATTAACACAACATAACTGAAGTTATTGACAATGTTAAAAAAGAATGTATTCATCGTATTGGCTGCTGTCAGGAAATCAACAGTGCACAATATTTTTATTTAGTTATTTCTTCAATTTAATCATTACATAAATTTAGTATTTTGAGATAGCTAAACCGTTTTCTTTACTTTTTTTGTAATCATTCAGTTTGTACCAATCCTATTTTAAAAAGTACGCTACTAAAAATAAAATTTGACGGATTCGAGCGTTTTCCCAATAAATTTTGTTGATGTCAAAACCGTTTTTTGTTTTTTGTCTACTCTAATAATTTTATCATACATTTTCGAAACTTTAGGACTAATTATTTCAAAAACTTTCCCCTTCAAGTTCATACGAATTTGACATTTTCGTAGTCAGAAAAATGTGCTGAATCCAAATTCGTGAAAAAATATGAAGTGTCATTTAAAAAAATTGTTGATGACGTCATAGTGCGAAAACAAAAGACGATTGTAAAATTATAAGTATCAAAAAAGTTGCAGTTTTAAAAACTAAAATCGGCGTGTCCGAGGATTTTTTGTGAAAATTCTTCTAAAATATTTTACCGAATTTATTCCTTACTTTACGAAAGCACTGTATATAGATTGTACAATACATTGTAGATTAAAATTACATCTGTTCTATCATCATTCAAATTCATTTTGAAAATTGACAGTTGAATTGTAAGCTGAGCGCGACAGATAAACGGGCAGCTAGTTTGACAAATAAAAGGGTCCGTATCCAGATTTTTTTACATTTACATTTTTCTACATTTTCTTTGAGCAAAATTTGTTGGCGACCAATTTACGTACTACAGGTTTCATCACATTTTTCCTACTAATTTTATTAATTTAATTAACAATCTTTAATTAAAACCACAAAATTGGCACCGTATATACAATTATCTTTTATACAATTATTAATCGTCGTCATTCTGAATGGTCGCAAAATAAAGCGTTTTTACTTGAGAGTCACAAATAATAAACTTTGTAAGAATTAAAAGCAGAATCAAATATTAATTTTCTGCAGTAATTCCTTATATTTAAAATGTAAAATGAATACAACACACAATGCACACACTTTTCAAGACAGATTACTTAATTATTCATTAGATTCGTACTACTTACGTTCATAATTTTAATGTAGCTGCGGACTTGTGAAAAATGAAAACTAATACAAATAAAATTTCTCGAACACATCATTAGTGACTGTTTTATTATATGGGGTGTAAGTACAAACACTCTTTAACTCCCTGATCGCTATGGATTATAAAGTTTACCATAATTTGTTTGACAAAAGTCAAATTTGAGTAAAATATGAAGAAAGACCAAACATACGTTTTTCAAGTCATACTCATTTAAAAGCTCAAGAGTTTTTATATACCCAATATTAATTACTAAACATTGGTTGGTCTTAACGACCCAATCTGATACAATAAAGCTAAACATTTGTTAAAACTACAGCAATACTTAAACATGTAACAAGAACGTAAAACAAATATTGCGAAAATTAAATAAAGGAGGAAGCTGCAAGATAATCTGAAATAGGCAACTGGAAAGCAATCTGTTCGAAAAGATGAAGTTTTAATAAATTAGATTGATGAATTTAAAACGTGATTCAGTGATAAGATTTTGTTTAGTTCCCTAGTTATTATTTATCCGTATTCAACTTTTTCATTTTTCTTTTCCTTTATGTGGACATGTAATATAGTTAAGTAAACTTACTTTTTTATTTCCTTAAATGTAGTGAAGTGCGTTTTAAAGTGTAATAACTGAAAAATGGACACATCCTGATTAATTCAGGTGTTAAAATACAAATCATGTGGAAATCTAAGGAAATAAAAAAGTAAGTTTACTTAACTATATTTATCCGTATGTTACATTGAGACAAGCTAAATTAAATAAGTAATTTTTTAATCATTTTAATTTATTTTAATTAGTCGCATTTTTATAATTACAAGGTGTCGGTGTTTATCACCGCTATGTAAAATAAGCGAGAACGTTAGTAAATCCCTCTTTTTTAGTTAAACGCGATAGAGATGTTTGAAAATAAAGTGAATCGCATTCGAATTGCAATGGCCCATTTCATCAGTTAAACATTGCAACGTCAAAGAAGTTAATGTGTGACGTCGGAAATAGGTCATGAAAATTGCATGAGGAAAGGTAATTATAAATGAAGTATTTTAAACATTTAGACGTTTTACAGATAACGCTACACATACAAACATAAAAAACTCCTCAGCTTTATCCAAGCTTCGATCTAACCTTTTCAAATTTCGGGTAAACTGATACATAACTCAGCTGTCCGTCCGCAGACATGCACTCGAACATGGGGGTAAGAGGAACGTTGCAATTACTGTTCTTGTACATGCACGTCACTAGTCGTGCATGCAATGCCAGGGTGTAACTCCATTGTGATGGGTGCGTACCTACACTGCTATTCAGATTTCTTTCAATTAAAATCAAAACACTTAGCTCTACGCGGATGGATATACAGTTAAATATCACGTTTTAATAGGTGGTCTCTATAAGCATCTTCGATCATGCTCATCTCTCTACCTGGGATGGTCATTGCATTAGCAAAATTATACTGCGCTTACTGGACCGTATCAAAACGAGTTCAATATTGTTTATCGAGTTATCTGATTTTATTTCGCTCTAGCTGATATTTCATATTCTCCACTTAATTTATTGAAATACGGTGCGATCAAAAAAATCTACAAACATTTCCTAATTAAGAATTAAGAACTTTCTAACTATTACCATAACAAGATTTAACGCAAATCTTAAATCGTTAATGTTCACTTTTAATTAGATCTTGAAAGCGCTTTCATTAACTGCAATAAGATTAATAAATAAAAAACCAACTTCATTGTAAACAGTACTACAGTAGAACTTGTTTATAATGTGTCCTGTGTGATTGATTATTTTTTAATGATTTCATTAACCAATCGTTTAGCAGTATTTTGGGACACGCGTTTAATTCTGTCCAATTACAATACTATTATAGTGAGAATAATCTAATTACATTATTCTTCCGAGAATATTTTCTAGTATTTTATTTTTGTTAGTTGACAACGCAATTTCGTTTATAACGAGTTAAACTGTTAAATTAAAAGAAATAATATTAAAAAATAATCTTTCGAATACCACTGGAGAGTGCGAATTAATTAGAAAATAATTCTCCAATTCTTTTCTCAAAATTGTTGCCAAGGAATAAACACGAAAGATGGCGAAATTCAAGGCTTTGGCGCAAGAACCGGCTAAACGCCATTTTTGGCGAAAATGAATAACTTTGAAAAACCTACATTAATCAACATCCCTTATCGTTTGATACAATAATCGTCCAAGTATCTCTCATACGAGATGTACAATGGAGAAATACAGGTAGCTTATCGCAAACGAAAAGAAGTGAAAAAAGAAAAGAAACTCAACTGTACAGTTTTACACATAATGGTAGAACAGTTAGGAAAAAATCTTTTTCTACGCTCATACTTTAATCGATTTATTAGACATTTACTACTTGTACCTTAATGATACCCATTAAGATACAAATTTTTCATTAAATTACAAATTTATAACCAATGGAAATGCTCATTGCATAATATACTAATCACTCAAAACTTTATGTACTTCAATTATGTAGCTTGTTTTTGCTCCAAACGCAATTTTTCCTTGTTTTCTGGAAACTATGTTTTTTCACATAGTCAGGTCTTTTACCAAACCCTTCAATTGCACATATCGTCTAAATAATTACGAAGATTTATTACAGCATTTCAGCTTAAAAATTCAGTTTAAACTTTGAAGAGAGTAATGCGGCTTACGGTTATTCTTAGTCATTTGTTAATTTTTTCAATTACAAATTTTCTTAACGAGGCTACAAATAGGGTCTCCAGTCTACTTACAAATAAAAAGCTTAAAGCCAAACAATATAGAATCACAATATTTTCTTGGCTAATTTGTGATAACATTTCAAAGACTGATTTGACTAAATAAACAGTTTGTATACTTACGCAATTTTATGTAGCATTTCCGTAAGTGTATATTATAACCGCGTTCGACTGTATTTATAATTTATGTTGAAAAAAATTAGTTCAAATTTATCTGTAACTTGTTCGGGTCGATTGAATTAAATTAAAGATTAATGCCAATTATAAAATGTTAAGGTGAAAATAATTTGATGGTGAAATGTTTTAAATTTAACGCGAGTCGGTGTTTTTTAGCGTTTTGTTTGAAACGGCGTTATACCCGAGACTCATAAATGACCTGAAAAGTGCTTAATTTTCAGCTTGCAGTGAATAATTTTATCCTAAATTTTAAACCCATGATACTAAACAATTCATACATAAATTAGCGTAATAAATTCAAAGATATGTCATAAAATGAATTCGGTCAGTGGTACTTAATAAAATGATCGCACAGTATAGCAAATGATGTGTCGATTATCCATAATTATGATTTATGCTTTAGAAAATATTTTAAAGAACGATATCGACCTGATAACTGTGTTTCACAAAACGATTAAAACAAACCCGGGCACATAAGTGGATGGGAAATAAAACCGTCGAACGAATTGTTAACTTCACATGGGAAAGTGCATATGAAATTTTGATGATCCTAAAAGCAGCGATTAAAAATTTCTGAATTAAAAATCATCGCAGACTAGACTGAATGCAAAAATTCACTCTAATTAGTTGTTGAATATATTTCAAATTTGTTCCAGAAAACGTCTAGCGTTTTAAGGTATTAGCACGTACTATTGATTGAAAGAAGCGCGACTGGTTTTATTTTATTTTTGTATTCAAGCGGAATCGGTGCAGTCTAATAAATCAGAAGAAGGAAGGTCTGTTTCGAACCGTGAATCGTACAGCTGCATGTTTATTAATTGTATTCACGCGAACAACCACCTAAAATAAAGATTTCTCGCCGAAATTGTTTCAAGCGAACCGTCAACAGTTGCTCGAGCTCCCCCGTGACGGCATCAATCCTCGAACAGGTACCACACTTGATAAAATTCTAGGAAGGAGAGCCCTTAAGTAACTTACACGTCTCCCCTGCACATAATAAAACACCATCTACCTGTTTTACTGACTGTTTTACCTTTTCCAAACTACGGTTAGTTCATCGACCCGTTTGGTGTACCTGTCCTACCACAAGGGTTGATGACTTGAAAGCGGTCAGTGAAAAAATACGGGAACAACGTTCATAAAAAATGAAAGTTTTACTTTCCTCTCATAAAAAGTGTATCGATATATTTCAGCAAGGATTCGCTGCGATATTTTATTAGCTTCGATTTTTCTTCTCGGGACTCGAGCGTTGCCGTCCCGCACTTTTCAAGAATATGGCCAAGGGTTGCAAAAATAGTCGTCACATTTGGACCACTCGAATTTAATACCTGTCATCGGGATTGAAATTAAATCTCATGGAAGGCAGTAATCGCATAAGCAGAACAATCACAACATACTTAAGTCAGATTCTTAGTGGTCGAGCTAGCGGGCAAACCCAATGAGGGCGGGCTTTCTTACCTGCCCAACACCGGTACAGGTATGCTACTTACCGTAGATCACTTGTATATTGCTGTCTTGACTTTGCGCATCTCTGATTTAACACCGGTTTTAATTTACGTGTGTGTGAATCGACTTTCGTAACCGTGCAGTTATGAACGCATGATGCGTGCGTGAAGTGGTGTTGCATGTGTGAATCGAGGAGTTTTGAGACAATTTCACGCCGCCTTGAATGTACTTTTTTCGCCGTGAAAATCGCATAACGTAAGTACCCTAAACACCCCTTGCTAATTACCGCTAAGAACTTTGTAAATTAATTGTGGGAATTTCCCTGACTTAAGTGAAAGAGACCTTCACATTTGAGAACGTTCTGCTCGAAAAAAAATTAAAAAATTTGAATATCCATGTGTGAGCACTGTATGCGGAAACTGCCCCCGTCATTACCGACGCGACGGCTAAAACGGCCGCTAATTAGAAGACTACTTCACTTACGGCCGTTGACTTGGTCAAATTTTTCGCACGTCAAAATGTCTTTTCATAAACTAAAACAAATTGTTTCATTATTGAAGCTAGCGTTAACTTTTTAAGCAAATGCGAATCCGTTGTTAATTTTCATTTAAATTAGGCGAATTAAACAATTAAGTCGTTATTAAGGTTTGTGAATGAAATGAGTACGTCGCTGTACTAAAAATTTAATATTAGCTCCGGTCGCTCTCTACACCCTACTCATTCAAAATTGATCACATACCCAACATACAAACATATTTACATCCGAGTATCTCTAGAAATTTAATATCAAATTGTTGTGATATCTGTACGTTCGAGTCCAATTACATACATTATCCCATATGAATTCCTAGAACGATAATCATAGTTTTTATCAAAAATTATCCAATTAGACTGAGTTTTTAACTTTATATACCACGATCTCGAAGAAAAATTCAATCCTACGCTTTGTAAAATACACAACAAAGAGCCAGTGAACCCGGTCCGATAATACAAACGAATTAATTAGCGTGGCTCATAGCTAAAATGCAACTTTTAATTTTACTGATTTTTCTGGGAAATGAGAATTAAATTTAAAATATTTCAGTTGATTATTTCCTTCATGCGCATAAAAAGTGGCAGTCACCATGGTTTTCCTCAGTTTTATAGCGATTCAATTTTGACGTTTAATCGTTTCTAAATTTCTTTTGCAATCATTATCAAAGATTCCTCGACAAGCAAATAAATAATTTGTTCTAAAATCTATTTATTCAGATTAATAATCAGTAAATAATCATGCCGAATACCCCACCCCGCGTGCATGAAAACAGCCTGCTTAAATTTTTACGTTTTTGTCGCAACGTTTTGCCATAAGAAAATATTTCTCGTAACTTTTCCACCCAAAATCCCTCGTGCTTCGCACTCTAGATTTTGTTACGTGGCAAATTTACTCGACATATTTCTAGACGAAACATTTTAACAGAAACGTCAAAATTTATTCGGCTATTTTGATGCACTTGGAAATATTTTTCCAAACCACTTTATGGGTCATAAATATATGTAATCTAGTCGACTAGGAAAGAACTCTAGATTTGAATTATAGTCCGTTTTTAAACTAGGAAAAGTGTTAAAAGGTTGTGAAATAATTACCTTTTAGTTTCTGATATTGACATTTTGCATTTGACAATTGGGGGTTATAATGCTATAATGCCATTTCAAAATAAGGAAATACACGGCGAAATGGTTTTGTGGAAGAAAACGATATGACCATTTTAAGGACAACTTTCAAGGAGGAAAGCTTTGTAAGATTTGAGTGATTCTGTCAAAATTGAATAGGTTATTTGGTATATTGAGCACTCATTACTGCCAACATAAATTTAATGAAACAATATTTTAGTAGCCTTCTAACGTTTTCCTGGTTTAAAAATGGACAATAGTTAATTTCAAATATTAAATATCATTATTAAATGTCAATTTTAAAATCTAATTTTAATAATTTATAAGTTTCATACATATCTTGGTTCAAACCTTTATCTATAAGTATCTAATTTAATGACAAACTGGGATCACGACACCCTATACAATATTACAATATGTATTAAAGTTGCAATTTAAAAATTTATGATTATTACAAAAAAAATTAAAAATTTTTCAATAAATACAGTTGAACTCGGTTATAATGTACTCTCACAGGATCACTTGTTTTGTACGTTGCAGCCGATGTACGGCATAATTATAATATACTCCTAGATACTATTTTATTTGGATATTATAAATTCGGCAAAGAAAATCAATGAAGTTATATATATTGTCGGCTTATCGAGATTTAGTGCGTCAATCAAAACTTGATCCATCACAATTTCATATTGTCCCAGAAAAATAAGCAATGTTTTATATTCTTTACGGACTCTTAATCATTTATTAGATTTGGAATACACTTTTGTGTAAATTATATATTCTACTTCGCACCACTCGCTATATTTTTGTCTTGTGCAATTAAAGTCATTGATTTATTTTTTGCAAGTTTTATAACAACAGCGTTAAAATATCACTCACAAAAGAATTATAGCGTCGCCGCCATCCAACTAAAATGGCGGATTAATTTCTGAATTAATTTCTTAAAATTGTTCGTTATAACCGAGTTCGACTTTATATAAATAATTTGCTAGAGAAGTTCAATGAGTATTTTTCCTACAACTGTTATTATTATTTTATGAGTGACAATTTTTTAGTAAATATTTTTGAGATTATTTGTATTTTGTTTGTGCATTCCGTTCCAATTGTAGGTCAATACATTTTTGGATTAATTTC
This sequence comes from Dascillus cervinus, assembly GCA_949768715.1. Taxonomy (NCBI): domain Eukaryota; kingdom Metazoa; phylum Arthropoda; class Insecta; order Coleoptera; family Dascillidae; genus Dascillus; species Dascillus cervinus. The sequence continues at coordinate 29,626,762 of OX458323.1, forward strand.
ATTACGAGTTTTTGAACAATCTGGATGGGTATAAGCACGCGAACCATCAGATGGAACCTTTAACGAGCTCGCTTTTTTCTCGAACAAACTACTGTTTTGATAACGATACGTTGAGATTAATTTATGGTAGTGACCTGAAAATTATTTCGAAGTTAACAGTTAATAATTTGTTACTTTGTGTTGTCTTCACGCTAGTAATACGTCGCCTCTTTTGAAATGCACTTACTCCCTTTGGACGAATTAATTTTATTCAACTGTCAACATTACATAATAAATTATCCGAAATAATAAATCGGTTAATTGAACTGTTTAATGAAAGCACTGTATACAGTGTGACCCCAGTTGAACCAAAAAGCAGGTTAAACTTTTTATTTTCAACTGTACACAAAAATGTTATCGTTTATAAAAGTATTTTAATGTTTTCTAAACAAATCTAGATATTGTTTTTCTTAAGTAACATAAAGGAAAAAATCTTAAATGTAAAGTTAAAAATTCCGTCTTGCAGCTTCAGTGATCATTTAAATTTAAATCATTAAATTTAAGTCGATGAATTTACTACTTGCTGAAACCCTTCAACAAATAATTTATTTTGTTCAGTGTTCAAATCATCGTAACGTAATTAGCCAATCCCATTTGCAACGATTTTTTTTAAGAAAACGTCATTCAACTTAATAAACCGACTTTTGTACATGTAGGAGAAAAGCAGTCAGAAAATCGAAATGTTTTGTGATGGGTTTATACTTACAAGAAATAAAACCGTTTCGGCTGAAACTTGCAGATTTGGTTTTCTAAAATTTTCTGCAATATTTTGCAAATGAAAATTTTTCATTGATCGTTTTTCTATAATTGTCACATTTTATTTCAAGAAAAACCATATCTGAATTTTATTGAAAATTTAATTAGTTTTGGAACAAGCAAAAACTTTTATAAAGAATAACATTTTTCTGTGAAGTTGAAAATAAATAGGTAAGTTTTTTCGTTTTTTCGATCCGCCTAGAGACAGCCTGTATAAGTTATATAAAGATAATTTGCGACGGGTAAATGAGATGGTATTTTTAAAAGTGACTCTCTGTAAGTCGGAACCGGCTCACCTGTGATGATAATAGTAGCAGGTTATAATTGATTGCTAATGCTGTAATTACCAGTTAGGTGCAAACACCCTTAATTACGAATGATTTAGTGCGTGCAAACCATGCTTTCGATTACATCTCGGGATTATCTTCAGTCTTAAAAAAACACTCACTTGAAGGAAGCTCGGATTTAGGATGTGTGTGGTTGCTGAAGTGATTGCTCAAGGTGAAGATTAATTAAAGATAACAGCAAATTTGTTTTTAATTGCTGTCATTTAGACGAAACAATGTTTAAATGAATTGTATGTGCGAAACTGTTTTACGTGTGGTAACGTTCATTGAGCCTCGGCAAGCAGGAAATCGAAGCGTTTCCGCTTCTTTTTCGCCGGAGAAAATCATTCAGGCAAAATTGTCAAACAGCACCACTTATTAAGGACTCTCGCGGGCGTTTCTAAACCATCTAATCTGGCCCTCTAAACATACACACAATGCACTGACATGTGGCCAAATTGGAGAATTAAGCTGCTTTAACCGGCCGAGTTTTGATTAATCCGAACGTGATTGGACCAGCTACTAATTGTTGGATGTTTGTTAACCTTTTGTCAACATAAAACTCAAACGCATGTTTCCTTTTTATAAAGCTGTCAAGTGTCTGTCATATATTTTTTTTAACTCGACTATCTTCTTTATCGTTCTCTTGTGTGTGCAGCATACCTGATGTTCATATTGTTAGAAAATAAATCTTGGTTCGCGTCACATTATCTGATTTTAAAAAAGGCACATGCGCTCAATTATTCGAGAATTTTTCTACTCGAAATTTTTATGAGTTCGAGCGCTTTTTAACATCCACCGATTAAAGCGCTTTATAATTGTATCCGGATACCAAACGACTTTTTAAAATCTCTTCACACAAAATATGCATCTATACTCCGTTCGAGAGTTCCGACGAGTTGATGACGTAACAACTCCTCCCTTTATTTTCATTGGCATGTTAACGACTTGTTCGGTGTGAACGTTAATTAAGCAACACCCACCGGCCACTTTTTCGACTGACTCATTTCCGTGAACGTTGTATAGGTATCGATTCGGACTTGTCACAACGAGTGGTAATTAAAAATGGGTAAAAGCGACGGAGTCGTGTCTTCGGCATTGCAATATTAACAGATTAATAGACTTGGTGACAAAGCGCGGACTTGTTGAAACTGAATACATGCCGTAAACCTTCATACACGCGTTTGCTCCTTCACAAAATATCGTCTACCGCATTATTATTTGGGATTGGCCATACGAGAGCGCTTTGTGGCCGTAAACCTGTGGCACGTAACGTTGTTCACATGTAAGGACGCATCATGCATCGGTATTTAAACGAAATTAACGTGACTTTTTTGGCGTAAAGTGTTATGTGTTAGACGGTGTTTACAGGTAGTGCTGCCGAGTTACGCTCTCAATGGATTAATTTGATGATTGAATGACACAAAGCAGCGTTTTGTGGCCCAGCTCCTCCCATTCAGAGTCCCTAACAACCTGTTGATGATTTACACTTATCTCAAAGCCTTTATATTCAGGTGATGTGATGTGACTATGGCTTGGCATCATTTCAATTTGGACCTCTTTTTAATTGAGTTTAATGTTCTCGTATGAGTAGGCGTATTCTATAAAGATGTTAGATACAGTGTTGGCCTTATTAGAGCCGTTCTATTGATTATAGGTTTGTTCGGTTCTTTCAAATTTAAACGCGGACAGTACCTAGAACTCGGACATATGGGACTTATGGTTGCCTAATTAATAAAGGTGAAATTCAATTTCGTCAGCAAGGGACGGCATAAAAAGTGCCTTGAAAAGATGTACACATGTGTGTTATTCCCATACAATCCATTATGCGTTACAATGGGATCGCTTTTAATTTATATACGCCGGTGAGCATAATGCAAACAATATGTATGTCTCAATCAAAAAGCATATTTATCATTGCCATAAAAGTAATGCAAGATTAACAATATTGAGTCGTTAACCGACAAAACTCATTTATCGGAATTGCTCTCACGTACGTCACGACGGAATCGTGGCGGCGATCCCAAAATTCCGCAACAAAAATATGATCAACGTTATGGGGCGTCGAGGCACCTGTTGAATCACAAAATGTAAAATGTAACATAATTGATGGAATATGTCTTCATATGTTGGCGTTAATAATTGAATAGATTTGTAATTAAGGCGGTTTTCTTTTTATTAATGCTAATATGTTCTTTAACGTGTGACGTGTGAACTACCGTATTACCATAAAAATAACACAACCGGCATTACGTTAATTTACAAGTCACGCATAATATGTGAGATGTTAAAAGATATGCAATTAAAGGAAAAAGTATAATTCGGGATTTGTGCGTTGAAAGATTGGCACAAGCAGTCGGATTTAATTATGAGATTACCTATGGAATAGCCATTCACTTTCCGGCTGTTTATTCTACTTACTGTCTATTTGTGATTATAATTTCGACCATTATTAGTATCGCCATTATGTCTGCCATAAAGAAAGTAATTTATTTTTCTTAGTACTGAAGGTACAACAACAGTGACACATTTAAACGCTCAGGGCGAAAATCTGCAGCACTAAATGTGTTTCCAAAAGTGAAATATACTTTTTGTTTGCGGGTTGTTATGCTAACAAATAGAAATCTATTCGGTTCCAAATATTGAATTTAATCTACTTTCATTAACACAATATGTTAAAAATTAATTTTAAAACAAAATTAGGATGATTTTCATCTAACAATATCTCAAGAAATGAATTTCCTTTCAACTTATTCTTAAAGATATTTTGTAAATTATTATAACAATTGGGGTAAATTCAGCGAAACTTCCATACAACAAAGTGCCACGGTGACAGTTTGTTATATCAAAAATTTTGTTAGACAAATGCATTAACACATGCCCAGGGTTCTCCAAAAAATCGATATACAGGGTGTTTCAGGAGCAATACAAAGTCTCTTAGGACTTAGAAGATGATTTTTTAGTTTATCTTGCATTTGAGTGTTCAAAAGCGCGGCTTAACAGTAGTTTATAGTATTTCAAATGAAACTAACAATAGTGTTTTTAGTAGTTCCGTAGATTATGTAAAACTAGTTGCAATGCCGAGAATTACTTTCAACTATTCCACATGTATTCACAAATATTATTATTTAACATTTTCCGAATAAAAAATTTTAAATATTCTGCAAAAGGGATCGGACAAGATTGCTTAGGACATTTTGTGCAAAATACTTAAAGAGCTGATTAGACTTGCGTGTCATGGTAGCTAATTTTCATAAATGATAAAAATAGTTTTTAGCTGAACTCAGTGCGTCTGAGCAACTTTATTGTGCTGTATTACATTTATATAAGTAATGAAAACAGTGTTTTGAATTGTACATTGGTTCTATTACAAACAGTTCAAAATTACAAACGTTAAAAATACTAAAATTCAAATTTGCCATCTAAAACTATTTGCTAGAAATGTTCCAGTGTAATTTGTTCTTTCAATTGCATTTTTCTAATTAAATAACAGACTACAGCCTAATTTATCATCAAAAGATTTTATTCAGAATGAAATGTTCTTTCAGCTAAACAGTAATTTTTGTTACTTTCGGCCCAGTTTCGAAGATATTTCAATTTTTTTTCGTTCTCGAACATTCAAAATGGAATTGCTTAAAAGTAAAAAGAGTTATGAATTATTTCTTTGAAAGTTTTGTGTTACTTCTGAAACAAAAAATTTGTTATAGAAAGGTTTGATTGTATTTACTTTTCGTGTATGCATGTGATACTAATTATTACCTCCAAACTCATCTAAACATAATGTAAGACACTCAAATAAATCCTTTAATTATTCCTACTTGTCCTGGTCTGTATAATTAACTTTGGAAATAAACAGTTTACTGTAAACAAAATGTCACGGTTGCATGAGGTTGCTAGTTACCTAAATTTTGGAAAACCAAAACTTTATTAACTTGTCTAATTGTAAACTGTAATTTTAATCGCTCCGATCAACAAAGCTACAATTTCATTAAATGAATTTACACAAGTTAATTGTGTACTTAATTTTTTAAATAAAAAATCGCAGACTTGGGTGGTTTTAATTAAGTAATTATCTATGAAAAAGATAAGTGAATGAATTGCATTTAAGAGTAGATTTTGCCAGGTGTCCGTTAGTATGGTAATTAGCCTATTATTTATAGAAATAACCTGGAGAGTTTTTGAAGTGCCATTACTCCACATGAACTGCACCTGAAGTAAACAAAAATTTTATATTTTTAAAATTCATGTATGTATGTAAGTTCCGGTTGTTGGCAGAGTTTACCCCAAAAATCTGTTTATTTTATCATTTTGATTATGGATGTTGATTAAGCTATTTTGAGAAACAAATCACATTGATCGTCAAGAATTCCAGATAATATGGTAACGTTTTCAGTTACCAAAACTAGTATAATGCAATTAACGGCATTTTCAAGAGTAATAAGACAAAGATGAACTTTAACGCTTCTGCGAAAGTAATTTTCAGAAATTAATTTTGGGTGTTTTTTCATCATAACGTTATTACAAAACGAATTGGCAAATACACAGACAATTGTAATAATAATAAACTAGTTTCTAAGTTATTTTAATTTATTTCCTTTATATGATTTCTTCGTTAAATTTATCGAACAGAAGGAAGTAATATCTATTAACAGCAATAGCATAGTTATTTATACGCAACCTTTAAATGACATTTAAATGAGTATTTCTCTAAATGATTGTAGATATTTACATAAAAACTTACATACCTTCGAAATTTGTAGTTATGAACTCTTTCATTTTTAGTTACCTATCATAAATATGTATCTATCTTAAACGAAAGCAACATTTTTTTGCACAAATTTGTACCCAATAAATGCCAATTATTTTCACAAATTAAAACTAAAGATAATCGATAATAACAAATAAATAAAGAGCAAAAACTATCTATAGAACATTTATTTCAATTCGTGTCGAGACCAATTCCAACTAATTTGTTTTGACATCGATTAATTTGACTTCTGTTTGAAAACTTGACTTGTAGGTGTCATTAGGTATTCTTCCCTTAGCAGGAAAGCAATTAAGATCGCCCGACAAAAACTAGGAGTGGTCCATGTAGCATACGTATAAATGTAATTACAATTTAGTCCACTATAAGTATCGCCATTATGTTCATCATTTTTTTTGTGCACCGCAAATAGGATGTAGGCTATGATCCGTTGTAATATAAATATGACTGTTTCCAAAAATAATGTATCAATCATTTGGTGCAATTTTTTAGTTATCTAGCGGTTTTTGTGTCATCCGATTTGTCAACCGCAGTCGCCCGAATAGTACTCCTTTTTTAATTTGTTGTGATGTTGGTCGGTTTGAATTCAATTCGAAAGGTTGGTTTTTAGGTGTCATTCGAAACGAATACACGGTGGATATCCTTCTTTTAGTGGGAAGAAAATAATATCGCCTGGCAAAGCAAGGAGTGGTCCTCGTAACATATGTACTTGTTCCCATAATAACATAGATAAAGGCACATAATAGTAATGTATCGATACCTTTCGAAATGGTGGGTGTGATTTGCATGTACAGATTTATTTATCTAAACCATCTCCTATTGTAATAACGAGCGCACTATCCTCTGAATTTATTAAATAATATAGGCGTGACATCGTCTAAGAAAAAACCCAAAAAGCTATTTTTTCTGTAAGCGGTTTACCAGAGAAAAAAACTAAATCCCCCGTTTCAGGCACATTCTCTTAAAGAGACTTCCATTCTGTTATTAAATCTTTGATCGGAAAATTCAATTTTAATTAAAATCACATAGAGATTTAGTTTAATATAAAAGGTGTATCAGTTCTGCACGGATGAGACGAAGAGATCCCGATGAGCAAATTTAAAAGAAAAATTTTAATTATTAAACCTTTCTTGTGTATTACTTTAAATTACCTTCACATTTCAAAACATCAACACCAGGCGGCCGTCGGAAGTACACCATTAAGCACAATCATTAACAGTAACTTACATAGGCCAATAGCAGCATAAAAATCATCCTAACTGTAATTTTACCACTTAATAAAGATTTAACTGAATACAATTCGACGTCCACCACTGCCCATATTAATAACCGCGTTTTTACACAATTTTTATACGATGAATATTAACAGGAAGTGCATGTAGTGTCATTAAAATTAAATTCGAATGGGGCCTTTTGTCAGCAGCAAATTACAACTTGTCACAGATAGATGTGTTTCATTTTCTGCGCTGAACTTTTTGCATTCCTTAATTTCCATATCATTCGATTAAAGCAAGATGCCATTAAGGCGGCGGTGATCAGTGTTTATCGAGTAAATATCGATGCCAGTTCCGGCATTTCGATGCCCACATGTGGTCAGATGGGACTCGAGATTGCATCTCGGATATTTATGACTTTACAGATTTTTATTTTTGCGCCGCCAGAAGGTTTTCGCACTTACAACGGTCTTAAACCACACTTTTACACAGACACACATTAACGACCTCATCATCCGATCAAAACGAGAAAATCTTCATTTAAGCTGAAACTTAACCAAACATTAGCTCTTTATGAGTTGGAACTTGTTGAAAAGTGAAACTTTTGTTCCATTGCCTTTTTTGGTAGCTTGAAATTTAATTCCTTTTACTCTATGATCGAAAACTTTCATCCCCTAGAATGCTATGAAATTATTATTTTCTAAATTTAAGTTACCAGTTTTGAATAAAATCAAAAAACCTTTCTAATTTTTGTAGAATATTTAATGCTGGGCGCAAAGTTTTCTTATTGATGTTAAAAAAATAGTTGTACTGCCAATATAAATTTAAAAACAAAATGATTTTATTAAGTACAAAAGTATTTGATCATATGATATTTAAGCGATTTTCAAAGCTTTCAAATAAACCGATATTCCAGCTAAATGCATACTTTCCATTTGTATGAGGGCGCTGTTGGGTGATAATTCAATTGATACAGCAACTGCTCGCAAATAGGGGATGTGAGTTCGGTGTTAATACGCTAATTTCAGCGAAAGAGTCTTTGCGGCGTCTGCAATCACCATGTCTTCGAATTAAAACTACAAACATAAATTCGGTCATAATTTAAGTTTTTGTGTGCGCTCAGAACTTTGTTTTTTGGTTCTAAATGCGGAGCCAATCGCAGTAACTACGGGAAATCCCTGAAACTCTTTTTCGTGGTTTTGAAAACTGCGTTTACTGTAACATTTCTGTTTGCTTGATCTTGAACCGCCTTCCTTTAGGAATTCTAGCGTAAGGAGTTTCGCAACGCTTGCTTGGGTGATAATTTAATAGATACAAAAGCTGCCTCAAGTTCAGCCAGGAACTTGCCGCACTCACAACCGTCCTCATTAAGTCGTACTTTTACCTTTTTAGCGACGATGAATTTATATCGTCTAGCGGCAATTTTAAAGCGAAAATTAATTACGGAGCCCGCATAATTTTTGTCGGGTCTCTATTAATCTAATCGTGCTGTAATGAAATAACGTTAAACGTTGATCTAACAGGAAAAGAGAACGAACCTCCGAAAAAAATTTTTTGATGGCGATACGATTTTTAGCAAAATTAGAGTTCGGTTAAATCTGATGGAATTTGTTGTTTTTTCGCAGTTTGAGGTCGGAGGTCGTGGACCTGAAAATAATGTGGTACTATTTCAGATTTAGATTTCTTATTTCAACACGAAACAAACAATTACAATTTTATGCTGAAATAATGTTAATTTTACATTACTTTTGTTATTTAATTTTATTTTACCTGCTAATTATAATTAATGGTTGAAGTTCTTAACATTTATTCAATTTAATTTATTTAAACTTACATTTTAGTTCAACTTGCATAGGATTATGTATCTTATTGCCGAATTGTTTAATTTAAGGTGCTGGGTCCTACAACGTTAATGGCCACTCAAAAAAAAAAAATCAATTTTGAAGATATTGTTCTGAAAATTGAACCTAATATTCAGTTATTAATAAGCTACGATTTCATCATCTGACGTCGTGACACTCATTTATGTCATTTTCATGGATTCTTTGAGTTTTTCTTTTCATAAATCTGTTATTCATCAGTTTCTTAACCAACAAAACATCAAAACCTTATCAGCTTTCTAATAAAATTTGCCATTATTTCGATTAGAAATCCTGTGATGAAATATTATTTATAACTTCCAAGTCATAACCAATAATCAGGAAAGTGTTGTAAAATTACAAAGTTTTTTTAGTAAACAAGATGTCTCGAAGTTGCCAGGCACTTTCGGCAAGTGCTTAGTAGTAGGGGCGTATTTAACCTCAAAAATTTCAGATTGACAAAAAGTCACTGCTGCTGTTTGCTTGAAATAACTGCACTCAACTAATATTAAAACAGAAGGTTTAACTGAATCCTTATTAATAGAGAGTTATAGCAAGACGTATTTTGCATTGTCGTAATATTTTATTTTGTACGTCAATGAAAAATAACGTATAAGGTCAAAACAGAGTTATAGCAAGACGTCAAACTGGTACACGTTAAACTGATAATTGACAACAGCTGTTGACAAGTCTACAAATTACAGGTTATGTTATGTGAAATATTCGTAAAATTCAAATATTATTACTGCAACAATTAAGTTCTATGTATAAGCTAGCAACAATTCTGACAAACTGTCATAGTTGCTTATATGGTAACTAGACGGGAGACTACTTTGGCTTAGATACACCACTATTATGAGACTATTCAAAATAAAAGAACTCTCTAATTTTTTTAATTTATTTTTCTAATCTTTTTATTAACTGCGGTTTCTGCGCTTCAACTGCCATTAGCTGTTCAAATTTGCGCTCTTCCAACGTTACACGTTCAATTCTTTTTTCTTCCAGAGACAATTTCTTTCCTTCCAGCTCCATCTCTTTTCTCTCTTCCTCTCCCCAGTATTTCTGCGATGGTCCTTTTTCTGCTCGAGTTAAGTTGCGAGGAGGGACAGTTTCAGTGACATTCTGGTCCAACCTCGCAACTTCTGGTGGAAAGAGAAACGGAACTGGTGCTCAGAATCTGATTGAGGACTGGCAGCTGATGGAGATAAATCGATGACTTCCACATCGTGGTTGAAATATTCGCCGAGCTTGAAGCATTGCAGAATATCTCCTCCCCTGCACCTTTGTTGTTTCTCATTCCTTTAAACTCTTCTTCTATGAAAATCAGTTTCTGGAGGAGCTGTTGTTTTCGACTATACATGAGGAGCTAACATCCAAAAAGCATTTTGTCACAGTAATCAAAATGTTGGGAAAACAAGAAAAACTGTTTAACGAAAAATGAAAAAGGATTTTTCGGGGGTTTGAATTTTATTGGTCCAAATATGTTAATTTAGTACCCCACAAAAATATTTTGTTGTGAAAAATTTAAAAAAAAACGAAATTTAGTTTTAGACAAAATGCTTTTTGAATGAATATTGTGGACAAAACATGGTTTGAATGAAACGTTTGTGGTTGGAATGAAATGAACAAACAATATTACTTTCAAAGTAATCGTACGTAATCTTGTTTGTCCAAATTTTTCTCCTAGTAAGGATAAAAAAAAATTTTTGCACACAGGAACCCTTTTAATACTGGTCTGCACAGGAAAGAAATATTTAACGTTGAATTCGTGCTGCCCACCAAGTTTTTGTTTTTTGTTTGTAACTACTGGTCTAGGTCGTCTTCGCTTTGCTACTTTTATTTCGAGTAGACCTGCAATCAATTGTCTTGTCTAATTTTGTTTGATTTTAAGAAAAAATTGTGTTGGAAAGTTTTAACGTCGTCGTCTGGTTTTACATTTACACAAGAAAACTGTTTTGTATTGTGTTTGCAGGGTTTTAAAATTAGAGGTTTAGAGGATGCAGAATATAGCAAATTCTTTTTTTAGATTTTTAACCCACCACTTATTTTGCGTTTTCTCGTTCCGCAGTTCGATTGTCCAACACTCGTCCCACTTCCATCATCAAATACAGTGACATTATTCATAATCACAATAACACTATTCACTAATAAACTCATATACTAATAACCTAACTTAAGCGAGTTTAAACAATATCATAACAATCATCACAGGATATGCGCGCGCATATCAGTATTCTCCAATCTGATTGGTCGTGTGGACAAAATTTGTTTTGAACAAGACTCAGCAACGGACTTAATTCGTTTTGAATGAAACCCTACTTTTAGCAGTCCTATTTTAGTAGGATAAAATCTTTTATGGAAGGAAATTAGTATCTCATTATGTTGATTTAAACCTGCTACATAAGGGGGAACAAAAATCTCCATTTTATTTTTTTTGTGACAAAATGCTTTTTAAATGTTAGCTCCTCACATCTCCTCCGTCACCGATTTCCTCAAATTTGCAGAATTCTGTTTCTTGTACAGAGTGAAGATATACTCAACATGATCCTTCACTGCTCTCAACGAAAAATGTTTCAATGTAGTCTGAAAGAACAATAAACATTACAGTCCTTTGCAATTGTCACAAATATATAAGTAAATTGTGAATCAAATAAAATTATTATAAATTATTTTTCATTTTTGGATGTTTTCATACGGATTATTGGCCACCGTTTCGCAAGTAAATCTGAGCTTGGTTTTCCAATTTTGGGCGCTCACGCTTCACTATAAATATAGCATGTTTATTTTAGGTTATGTTGTTATAATAATGTTATAATAATTTAATATTTGAAACCAACATTGGGGGTCCATTAACCATAGGGGACCCTGTATAAATGATTTATTTTTCAAGTTACTACACTGATACAATACAAAAACCGGTCTCTTTATTTACCGTTTCTAACAAAATTAGACAAAAATGTATAAACGTTTTTATAATAGAAATAGTTTTGCTGATTTGCTATTTATTTAAAATGGACTTGCGAAATTGCAATATTGACCTTATTTATGGTTTTGTAAAGCAAATCGTTATTAGAATTTGTTTCGTTCTTTAAAGTAAAAATTGTTAATTTGAAATATTGTTGTTTTCAATCAAAGTAAGACAATGCAATGATAAACCCTCAATTAAAACTAAATCATTATAATTAGAGAAATTAACAGCCTGGAATTGTGCTAAACGTTGATGCTCAAAGAATTATTGTGCGATTGGAATGTTATGACAATTAAAACTAACTCTATTTGTATTTAAAATAATTATGAAATGTACTTTTGGGTTTTTAGAAAGGGTCGCGAATAAAAGAACAAATCTACTTTTAACACCCTAATGACAATCGTGGTGCAGAAACCTTCGCACCCTGTATGACACAATAATTATCTAAATGACTTTGTTGTTTAGTGCTCGAGTCCAACTTAAAATCGATTAACATTTCTTCGGTGCATCGTAAAATTCGTAATATTTCATATCACCGTTAACATACTTTTTAATTTTTTAAATTTTTTATTGGCACTTATTTTGATGGAAGAGAAGTCATCCAATCAACCGCGAAAAGTATCCTTTCAACACTTTCAAAGAAAACCTTCACAAATCATTCCACCCGTTATACGACCTCTGTACTCAATAGTTGGAATCTAAAGGGATATATCTGAACTAAACAACGCTTCTGCATTTATTTAAACATACTTTCTAGAAACTTGATAACAATGAAATAATAAAACATACATTTTTTGGTGTAAAGTTAAATTCGACTATTATTTACTGAAATAATAATATTAATTTCGACAAATTTCACTACTTTATACATTTTCAAATTGGCACCTGGTTAAGTGAATGCAATTTAATGTATGTAGAATTTTAACTAATCAATAAACAGCTGATCTGATGAATCATGAAGGCGAGACAATTTCATCAAAATTACTAGTTGGAGGTTTATTAACCCTCTCATGCATGAATATTCAAACCACATTAATGTTTTTAGATTTCTTCTTTTCGATTAACAAATTGCACCTTGCATTTGCTAGCATCAAGTACTAATATGAACAAGTTTCGTTGTCTGTAAATAAAGAAAATAGCGGCATGCCCTCAAATGATGGAATTATGATAAGGTAAAATTCACGAATTTTATTCTTTTGAATTTTTCCGTTTATGAATTACCTATTATTAATTCCCATTAGGTAGTTTTGGATTTTTTAATCACCAGTTTGAAGCTGTCTCTCTGTCATTTGTTTAAAATAATTATTGAACGCTTTACCATTTTCTATTTTATTGTTCGCCAAGATCCCCTGAATAACAGATTTGCTAATACAGTACTGTTCGCCTAGAACGATCCCGCTTATCGGAAGCACTTCGACATATTGACGGCATTCGTCATTTCCTTCAGTCACGAAATACTCCACAATGTGCACTCGGTGGACTAACCAAAGTGGAATTACATATTAATGATATCCATTTCACCCAAATCAAACTAAACTAAAATAAGCATTTTTTTTCAAATAAGATCCTTAAAAACTATTGTTAATGTATTACAAAACACCTACTTGAAACATGTATATTCGTATGTACCTATAAAAATAATCAATACCTAATATTTATCATTTATAGCGAAATTCGCTTATAGTGAACCATTTTTGTCAGTCCCTTGAGGTTCGTTATAAGCGACCATTACTGTATTTAAGTTTCTTGATATTTTCTTTAAAAGAGCTTCCATAGTATGCTGTTCTTAACTTATTGACATAAATAAAATGCCATTTTTAGTGCAAATGTGGTTTTGTTATTTGTTAACTCTAAATTTGTATTTAAGCTTTCGTCAAATTTTGAAACAACTTTGTAAAATAATATTTTTCACAAAAATGAAAAATAAGGGTACTTTGTCTAATTGTAAGATCAATTTCGTAGTTTCTAATTTCTAGAGCAGGCGTACATTTCATTATTAAATTGACAACTGAGATTAGGCTGAACTTTTTATCAAGAATGACTTTCTCTCCAAATGGCAAATAAGAAAATTTACAAAAGTGTGCAACCCCATTCTTGGACACACTGTATATCGATGTCTACTATATTTTGTACATCACTAGAACGATTGAAACTATCCTATATAACTTGAACTGAAAATTTAGACTGATTTAGTTAAAGGCACAAATTACTAGAAAAAGATCACGGAAAACCTTGAAAAGTCAGGGAATTTGAAAATACAGAATTACTGTGAACCCTGATGAAAGATTAATTATATTTGAAAATTTCTTAAATTGCATTTTGCTGTTAAATGTTTTTTCATAATAGGTTTATGTTACCTTACTTTTAACCATTGTATGTTACTTCTCAGAACAGGAAAAGCTGAACCTTACTTTCTAAGAATAGGAGAAGCTCAACCTTTAAGTACATAACAAAAGATATTCTAGAAAGGTTTCAGAAAAGTCATTTTGCAAAATGATAATTTTTTTGTTGCACCAAAAGAAGATTTACTCGTTACATCTAGTGCCCAGGGAACGGACTCGCACAGTTAAAGTCCAATTTGTTATTTTGCTTTGATACAATGATTTATGATCAAGGGCACAACTGATGATTTTTTTAAATTTCACCAAACAGCATTTCATTGAATTCTGGTCACGGTAGGGGACCGATATGTGCCACGTCCTTGAATTAGGTACTATGGTACTAAAATTATCCTTTTCTAACAGAAATGGTCAAGGTTAATTACTTTCAAACTACCATCGCCTATGCCCACGATGACACAATGGGTGCTTTCGTAGAGTTTGACTTGCTTTGCTAAAATAATTAGCAATATTCAGTTTTATTCAGTGGCGGATTAATTCAGCTGCCCTCCTTGAGGGATAAAAGCTACCCTCTCCCGATACTGTTTTATCCGCCAATGATTATCAGATGAGTCGTTGAAATTTCTTTATGTAGTAATTAATTTCTTTTCTAAATTACTGACTATTCGAGTTAGCACTGCCAACCACTTGTGTTTAATTGGTGTACGACAATTTGATAAGAACAGAATAATTCTTAAAGTTTCATTCTGCAAAAACCTTGATGAGAGTAAGCTAAATTAATTACTTAATTCAAGTTAACAGGAAAAATGCAATAACCAAGCAATCACAGCTTTTTATGGTATCAAGGAATGGTTGCGTTTAACATACGCCAAAATGAACTCGCACCAAAAGTACACTTGACAAATGCACCGCTAACAACCCTAATATCAATCTTGTTATTACATCAATACGCTTCGATGGCAAGAAAACCTTCTCGTCGCGAATCCCCATGCAACTACCCTACTAACGCAGCTATTTAGTAATCGCGTTTAGTTAAAGTGGGTTAACATTTCACCCACTCCATCATAAACTCGTCGAGTGTCACACCATTTTTAAATGATCATTAACAGTTGCCAGCACGCTGATTAAGGCAGAAATTAAAACAATGCCTCTGTACTTAGAATTTGACATTATTATTTATTTCCGCTTTATCAATCTAAAAACTCTTTAATTCCACCCATGTAATTTTGACGTGCGTGAGAATTTCTGGTTACAGTATTAAAAGGTAAAGTTTCCTTTTGAACATCAAAGCACACATTCGCAATTAAGACACGTGCTATGCGAAATTCGCAAATCGCTTCTCAAACAGCTCGTGAAATCAAAGAAGCACACATCGTAGATTAACCGGTGGACAGCGGTTGAGTCCCAAGTGAGGCGCCCCCACTTGAAATGCCATCTACTCACACAAAGAGCAAGTGCGATGTGAAATTTTTAATGACATTTCATACAATAGAAGGAGGAGCATGGGTTAATGGTTATCCAAGTAAACAATGTCGTATTAAAATCGAGTCAAATGTTAGATAAAATGGTCCAGTAATTATCGGGGCCGCTGCATTGCCGGCAGGACACATGTAAGGGAGCACCTGACTACACTGTGCGAGATTTGAATTAGGTAATAATTTTAGAGATTGCTGACAATGGATGATGGGTATATTAATTTTTATTCTAATTTTTCGTACTTAATTTACATGAACCATTTACAAACAACAAATTAGGTGCCTTGTAAAATATTACAAATTACCGTTCACATTATTGTGTAAATTAAAAACCAACATCGTTATTCCCACTTCATTATTCAGCTTTTTTCATATGCGTGCATATCTTCAAGTTTATTGTGTTTTAATTACACACACAACCTTTTCACCGAGGGGTGTACCAAGGCAACACCTGCCTTAATTGTTTGTTGTTTCAATCGAACATTTGCACAACACCAAACTAAAAATCACTTCTACAAGGCAATCGATAATCTCAGATGGTTAACGTCCAATTAAAACAATTAATGAGGACGATTCATAAATTCGATTAGTTGGAATCTTTTTACCATTACAAAACGTAATTTAAATTTTAATATCAGATCATTACTTCCCACACATCATATGTGAGCGTGTGATTCTTAGGTCGAGATGAGGTTCGCAGATTGTATTTACAAGACAATAGGTGGCCCCTCTATTAGCCTAATGATGTTGCTACCGCAAGGCTTATTTCAAAACGAAACTTTTTCTGAATTTCGTGTCGAATCGCCAAAAAAAAGGTCAACGCGTTTGTGTGTGTGTGTGTGTGATATTAAATCGTAGGTGTAGTCGTAACCATCACAAATGGCTTTTACAAACAAACACCTACAATACAATTCTGTTATGAAAATGGCAAGCGCATAAAGTTCACACTGAAGCAATTTCTAAGTAGGTTCTGATAATTAATTACACACATTGCTTGCGTTTATGATAAATGGCTCTATTGTGCAATAATTTTACTTAAAGTGCAATCTCACATTGTTATAAGTAATAATCGTAAAGAACCGTACAAATTGTATAACATAAAATGTTCCGAGCGCATTTGATAATCTACACCACTGTTTGACGTTATTTCAGTTCTGACAAGTTACTTTTAAAATTTGAAGGACGTCATTCTGGCCCTTTTTTAAGTTCCGCACGAATTAAACAAATCTGCACGCTTTGTCAAATGGCACAAATCTGGTTATTTGTGCTCCTTCAGGTTTGCGAGATTAAAATTTATTATAGGCGTCACTGTGGAGGTATTTACAAGCAGCTTATTGCAGCCACGGGTTTTGAGATTGGTGCTTGCATTTGATATCTTTTAATTACTAAACGTCAGCTGGTCTCATCCTCGTTCATCGCTCAGCGAGGATGCGTGATAATCCTTTCAGATGCCGATGAATTATCACATGTGTAAATATCACTAGCGCTTAGTTTCTTAATGAATCGTTGTAAATTGTTGCATGCATAAATTTGCGGGAAGACATTTTAACAGTCGAACCTTTTCTCAGCACACATTTTTGCACACATCTTTCAAATTTAGGAC
Source organism: Dascillus cervinus (assembly GCA_949768715.1). Taxonomy (NCBI): domain Eukaryota; kingdom Metazoa; phylum Arthropoda; class Insecta; order Coleoptera; family Dascillidae; genus Dascillus; species Dascillus cervinus. Next base: position 29,644,106 of record OX458323.1, read on the forward strand.
TGGTTGTAAATCACCATTGCTCATAAGTACCTAAATTCTTGGCAAACAATTGTTCGGCCGGTTCAGGAGAAAGACCACTGCCAATGGCACTTTCTCACACATTTTTCCATATATTCCTAGAAAAAATTGTCAGTCTTCCAAACAACCAGAACAACCTCAGTTTGAAACGTGACGTTGTGCCAGTATGCGCTAAGCTGTTTGTTAGGTGATTACGTTGTATTTGAACGCAGAGTTACAAAATAACCAATCGTTCACGTGGAAAATACTCAAAATTCGCTGATTATTGATTTGTAGCATTTGCATACTTAAATAGTCGCTATTTAACAAAACATGCAGACATGATTTCAATTCGCGATCACGACACTAACTTTGCAACAGGAATTCATCTGTGAAGGAAAGCCGGATTTTTTCGCGTGGAGAGTGGAGTCTGACTGTCTATTAACGCTTGGCGGTGAATTATCTCTTGCAAAAAATACATCAATTGTAAGTAATTTTAATCATTTACTGATTATTTTAGTTTAGTTTTTTATTAGTATTAGAAAATACAGTAACAACTTCATTTACGTCCAATGCCTGCTAATTTATTGATTTATGTGTGCCTTAATCAAAATTGCATAGTTAGGAAACGTATCATAATTTGAACAGCGTTGTGCACAAATTCACAAAAAAAATTTAAGACTTGTCGGGTTTTTTTAATAACTGACACGTATTTTATGAGTTAACATCAGCCAATAATGGTGAAAAATAATCGGTTTGTAATAAAAGTTACAATAACAAAATTGTACATTATACACTTAGGTGGCGAAGCGTATTTTTATAACTTGAGGACTGCGTTTAAATCCTGTGGTACGCGACATTAAAGGATGTAACGCCCGAAATTAGGAACTAAATATGCAAAGCGGCGATTCAACGTTTTACACAACGGCGACGTCATTTAGCCGCATTGAAGAAGGCGAAACGTCCATTACAATATGGCTGACCATATTACAATCCACCTAAACGTTAACCAGCCGTTTTACAGAACAGATCTGCTTTGTAAAACGATTAGCCGTTTGTATTGCAGCGGATTCTACAATCCGTCTGCGACATTTATATTGACTGTTGAGAAAGATATCTTCATATTTCTTCGCGTTGATCGCCACTTGAGGTTAATTATCGGCACATTTTTCTTCTTTGGTTTTTCTCTTCATACATTATTCTTTGCAACAACAAATTATGAGTTAACCCTTAACGAACGAGCTATTTTTTCAAAACTATTGGCATTACATTAATCGTACTGCACGTCTGTACTTGTAACGTTGTGTCGAAAGCGACAAAAGGATGAACGAAGCATAGTCTCGATCAGCCATTAAACACAAAACCATAAAAGTTGTGAAAAACCATATTTTAAAAACTATGCGCCAAAGCGGTGCAGCATTTCTAAACCTGGCACAATAGACGACTTGAAGGTTAAATATGTCTTATCCTTTACATTTTAACATCCTTTCAAGCATGCCTAAGCCCGCTGAGACATGAAAGCATATATTACATACGTTCCAAAGTTTAAGAACGTGCTGTCGCTTAGTTTCTTGACTGGTATTAACTGCTAAACTAAAAATTAAGCGGTCTATTCATCTGTGCGTCCTTGGAATGTGAGGGAAGGATTTCTAGTGCAACATGTTCAAACAAGTTCGGCAAAATAAATACATGTGCATATGCAGTTGTTTATTCTGAAAATATTGTATTTTTCGAACAACAAATTTTTCCAGAATACGGTTTAGGATTTTCAAAAAGAATTTATCACAAACATTCTTATTTAATTTATTAGGATTATATTAAAAATCGTTAAATTGTTTACCAATAATATAGTTAACCGTTTTGTTTTTCAATTAATTATTATTTCGACTTTTAAAAAGTAATAATGGTTGTAATCTTACACATTGAAGTGTTTAAAGCAACTGGAATAAAATACATTCCTCTTTAAAATTCAAAACATTATTATGTCACATCGATACCATTTGGCCAGTGATACGTTTTTATTAACCTGCAGAAACTCAATCTCCATTAAATAGTATACTATTGATGTATCTTTTACGAGAAAATTATTTATAAAATTAAATATTCATAATTTTATTTTCAATCTACTTGTTTTTATTACCCCAAGGAGTTACTACAACTTGTGAAATTAACTGATGAAATCCATATGGAACTTAAGCTTAAAGTTTTTCTAATAAAGCTCATTAATTCATATAACTGTTTTGCCTAAATTATTTTTTAACAACTGACAGATTCGTTACATTTTTTATGGAAGTAATGTACACTTGCGGTCGCCGAAATGTGCACGATACCTGAGACGAATTTTCCTATTTTTCCATAGATTAAATCTGGTTTTATCCAGTGACTTTCACGAAAGGGAGCAAATGTTTTTTATTAATTTAATTTAATTACTAATTTATATTAGTTAAAAAAAGTTTATTGAACAAATTATAAAATCAACAATTTTTGCTGATCAGATTTTAAATGCCGATGAAGAATTTCGAAGTTCTATAAAAAAAGTTGCATTTTTCAATCGAAAAAACGTTGGCAGGAAAGTAGACAGCAACGATCAATTAGTGTTGTCATGTCATATTCCTCCATGAGGTACTCCCAAGTGTTTTCAATAGTGTCCTGAAGTTTCATCGCATTTCTAGGCCTAAAATACGCAGAATATAATTTTTTGTCATAGTTCTCCACATATTTTCAATCGGATTTAGATCCGGACTTTTGGAAGGCCAAGGTTGTAAATTAATTTCATTTTTATCCACTACTTGTCTTACAATCCTTAAATTATTTTTCTTGTGTGTTGAAAAGCAAAATTGCTGACAAAGTAGTTCCCACGGATGGTAACAACATTTTCTAATATTTCTCTATGGTGTGGCCCCGTTAAAAGTCCATCTATTTTCCAACATACTCCAGGTTCATGAACACTTATCCATCCCCAAAAATTAACCGAAAATCGACCAGAATTTCCTGTCGAATGTGTGTACTTTTTATGAAATCTAGAATTTCTTGGTCTATAAACGGGTAATTTTCAATTATTATAAGATTGAAAACATTTTACATCTGGAAAAACTACAGAACTCCAAACTTCTTCATTGATTTTTTCGCAACTGCATAATTCTTTAAATCGCTCTGTTTAATTCGACGTCTTGACGTTCACGAGGTTTTACAGCTGTTGAAAATGGATTCTGTCTTATAAAATTGACCAAATCTTCATCTTCACGAGGTTCAGATATTCTTCCAATTCCTATCCGAACTGGTCGTTGCAGTCTATTTTCCAATCAACGTTTTTTCAATTGAAAAATGCAACTATTGCTTACATTTAAATCTGCAGCTACAGTAGCTAACGTCCAATTGTCTTCTAATTTCGCAACGGCTCTACTTGTTTGCTCTCACGAAAGGTGTCTTCACATTTTTTACCAAATACAATTTCTTTTTCAAATAATTTTTGTCATAATAAACGAATAATATAGACATTTGGTTGATGTTTTTTAGGACAATTATGATTTAAAGCGAAAATCAGATTGTTAAAAAAAATTGTGCACATTTATCTATATCTCACAAATAAGACAACAAATTTATTAAAATTTACTTTTCACATGATTCAGAACAGATTGTGAATATACTATTTTTTAACACTGTAAACTTTTATTCTAAATAAAATTTGTCTTTTCCCAAAAATGTGTCATTTAAATCGTTAATAAACTGCTTTGTTAATTTCCTGAAGTATCTCTTTGGTATTTTGTATTTAAATTAGTGTTGTTTCTGCTACAAATGATTCAAATGATAAATTTTTGAGAAATGTATTTGGTTTGGAATAAAACATTTATATTGTTATAAAAAGTTATACTCAGAACCATCACACGAATGATATGAAAACTAAACAGAGTATACCTACATGGCGTAAATTGCAGTTGAAGAATTTTTTTAAATTGGAATTTATTAATTTATCTAAAATTCCTTAGAATGCGAAATCTACTTATCTGCACCTTGAACCTGAGATTTCAAAGAGTTGCTAGATATAACATCAAAAGTTGGAGATTTCGTCGACTTCACCTTGTTAATTTTCTTTCTTGTCGATTATAATATTTTTTGAAAAAACAACTTGAAAGCGCCATCGAGCGGTTTATTGATCCAATTACGCACCAGTAATAAAATACTAAAAGTTCCTTCAAGTCTCATTAAGTCATTAAGAAGTTGTTGTCTGCTCGCCATTAACAATGCAAAACAAAAAATTGCAAGAGCCGAAGGTTTGTTAAAAGTTTGATTTAATAAAATTTCCACAAGATCAATTCACACGATAACAACTTTGACAACATTTCGGCCAATTTCGTTGATTGAATCGTTTCGAGTGTCTCTAAATAGAGGCATTAACGTACCGTTGTGAAGGAACAAGATGATATGAAGGAATGTAATTTGTTGAATAATTTTGTACAGTATAAATCAGTCTCTCTCTCTTGTTTCGGCATGGTTTAGTGGCTCGTAATGCAATATTAGTTTATTTTGAAATGTTTGCGAAGCTTTTTCGAGTACCCGTTGAACTTTACATTCCCCAAGCTCTAAGAATATAATTTTATTTTAAATCGAGTTATTTTAAAGTTTTTTGCTTATTACATCCGCGTAAGTGGAATCTCGGTACTGTTATTAATTCGAGGTTTGATTTTATTAAATTCGAAGGAAAGTCAGCGCGACAATTACCGTCCGTCCCTTTTTCGTACGAATGCACCTCAATGATGTCTGGTTAATATCAGCGAGGTTTTATAAAATTAGTAACAAGACTATAAAACAAACTAAAATACAGCAGATTATAGTAATAAAATTGGGGAACGGCACACAAATTATGCATATTTAGTATCGCGTGCCTCCTGTTGAGAATTAAATTAAAGCGTATCTGGTGAGCATCAAAAATAATATATTTGCGTATATATGCGTACGCCACCCCCTCGGGGCCATGTGTGTCTCCAGGACCAAAAAGTGGACCAGACGAACCGACTACGCTGCCTCCGCCGCCAGCAACAAGTAGTGAAACGCTCCCCCTCCAACGATTCTTTTGATTTTCCGGTTCGTATTCATCTGGGCGATTGTTATAAGTAACTAACGCAGAAGTGCTCCGAGAAATAAATTACAAGCTTTTACCTACACGCACGGTATTGCGATTCCAACCCCTGCGTGTGTATGTGTGTGTGTTACGGCGGCTGCAACTTCCCGCTACTTCATTCCTACTAAACGTTACCTGTTTCGTTTGCTCTTTAATTGTTTCGTAGCAATATATCACTCAAGTTTCTATCTTTGTATTAGCCCCCACCCTTTTGTTTCGCGTGAAACATTACGCACACTTGATAAGGGCGTTTTAAAACAAATGCATTCGAGAAATTCCTGTAATGTATGTAACCTGGAAAGAGTCAGGTTAACAGGAATCCTGACCCGTTACTGATGTGGTAATACCGCGAAAGAAACACTTTGTTTGTGGTTTTGGACCTCAGCCAGGCGAACTTCACCAAAAATCCACTTGAATTTATCGCCAACTCGGCTGCATCATTTTTCCTTATTCCCCGAATACTGAATTAAACACACACACATGCCTGAAAACATCAATACTTTCCTTATTAAAATAGTCCCTCGTAATGACAATCGAGCTTTTGAGAAAATCAAGCGTGTGTGTGATGCAAAGGGGTGGGAGCCAGAGAGGGAGCAACGTCGCGGTAAGAATAAGAACGCATGCATTAAAAAAACGAACATCAATACTTTTCTTATTAAAACTCCCTTATAATGACAATCAAGCTCGCCCTGGAAGAACGTGTGTGACAAGGGGTTCGGGCGAAGGGAGTAAGGAGAGTAGGACGTAAGGAGAGATCCTCCGTTTATGCATCACGGCACGACGGCCCGCGATAACGATTTTTTTGTTAATTATCAAGTCGCGTATGAGGCTCGCGAACAGAGGGTGGGGAATTTCTAAGACCCTCGCGAAAGTTTTTCTTTCTCTGTTCTGTTCATAAAAATGCTGTCATAATTATCGCGCACGACGGATGAATTTCTTCCGATCGCGGCGTCGGAGAGGGGGTCGCACCGGTCGCGTTAAAAACGTGTACAAAGTTGGAAAAATTAATTAAAACAATGATACGTATGCAAATGATTAGGACTAAATTTTATGACAAATAAATTGCGGGTCCGCGAGGCAAACTCTTCAAGGGGTTGGGGGCAGTGCGAACGGAAGCAGGACGGGGCGAGGGGTACATCATCTCATTTCGCCCGCACTCTCTTACTGTTTTTACTCTGACACACACTGACTACAATCAGTCTTCTTCACCCCACCCTACGGCTTCCCTTCACTCCTCGTTCCTCATCAGCTTCAACCCCTTCGGTACACTCCCGAAAGAACGTTCTCAATTATTAATCGAGAGGAATTTTTAATCGATCCGCGCGTATTCAAAGTAGGAGGGTTTCTCTTCACCTCTTTAAGATAAAAAGACGTTCAGATATTTCACGCATACACACAGAAGAACTTTTTTCACAGCGGCGACTAATTTTTACGTCGCCATTAAAATATAAAACAAACAACTTGCAAAAACGCAAATAATTTAATTGGGTCAGTGAGGGATGAAAAGAGATATTTTTAAACTAAAAATATTTCAGCTTTCTGAATAATTCAGGCTTTTTCATTTTTTCAATTTTGTAACCATTTCGAACGTATCAATAGCACCCACCTGAATGTATTAAATCACAGGTACCTCCCATGTTCAGGTATCTATTGAAAAGATGAAGGGATAGATATCCACACGTTTACACAATCTAAACGCTGGTTATTCTTTGAACAACCGTAACTGAATAATTTCGAGTTACCCAATTACACCAAGAATCGTATATTTATTCAAAAATCTACTTATCGTTGATATTAGGCGATTTGCATTTACTCACTTATAATTAAAGCATTTTAACTGTTAGATTTCGTGTAAGAACATTACTGACCGCTTGTTCATTAGCGCTTGTTAACCTACCAGCCAGCAATGACTTTGCGCCCTCAAGAGTACAGTTTTTGAAGTTTCAAACATAAACGTAAAACGAATGGAACTTTGCGGTATTACTTACATTTTAACGTCATTTGAATGCAATCATTGATGGGGGACAAAGGGGAGTACTTCAGTCAAATAAAATTATAAGATGAATCTGCTGTCTCTCTGATATCCGTGATGAACATTAAAAGTAAATAATGTTCGACTTGATTTCAAAACCGAGTGTGGTGAATTTATGGCTAAACACGTTTTATTTAAGTAGAACGATAACTTGAAAAGGGTGAAACATATAGAAATGGAATAATTATAAATTATTTCCGGGCGTTCTTTCTTACTGATTTCAGAACTTGTTTCATATTAATTTTAGTACATGCATGAAATTATTCTGTCATTTCAGTTCAATCTTAAGCATTCTGTAGATTTGGTAAAAATTATTGGATTTTCAAAATTATTGCATTTTTTTTAATATAACGTGCGTTCAAAACAATATGTGGTTAAACAGGGTGACTTAAGTGACCTACAGAAGAAATTCAAACGTTAGGCGTAACTTGTACATATCAGACGGGCATGCAATTTTTTTTTAACGCATGTTACGATTCGATTAGAAGGAAGTATGGAGCAAAATTATTTTAGAACGGAATTGCTAAGTTTTTGACTAACTGTCACTGCTTTCAGTTTAATCAAGGTTTTCAATTTTTCACTGCATACACATATCTTTTCCAGCAAATGCTATTCGCTGCAGCGTCGCATATCATTACCAACAGTTTCACCTTTACATTTAAATTTACATGCAAATGTATTGTTTGCGATTCAACTTATTTCTAGGAACGGTTTATCTCCTACAATTATTCTAAATGATAATAATAAACATTTAAAAATAATACATAAAGCTCGGTCAAATCATTCTAGTAAACAACTGAGAGGCTTCTGAGAAGGGATTAAAAGTCTATTTCGCAAGAAAACAAAATCTTATGATTTCACACTTGGAGGTAGGACAGACTTTTTTATTACATTCGATTAAACATGTTCACTGATTTAATATAATATATAATAATATAATATAATATTACCAACAAAATTCAACGCTGCATAATCTTTCCGTCATGTTTATGCTTATTCTTCTATTCACCTTGTAAGGTGCATTAAAAAAATTCTGTGATCAAGTTGCATAATGTCATTGTTAAGGTAGATATGTTGTAACTAGTTGATATCGACTAGTGTCAACTTTCAAAAGACACTAATCTTAGAACATGTGTTAAATGCATTAAAGCATAGAATTGTTTAGTGTAGGTGGTACATTTACCGAAATAAATAATTTTACTTATCGGTTTAATTTGTTTATATTGCTTTATGTCATATATTCATGACTGTAATTGATGCTTTACGCTCTACGTTTGCATTTTTTTCCATAAGATCACTAGCCCACAGATTTTTTGAACGTACGTTACAAATGCATTGGTACATAATTTTAATCTAATATCAATTTTTGTATCTAAATCTCACAGCTTATTTTTATCCTGCATTTATTGAGGTTAATGTTGAACACCTTACAGCATTTTGTCTCCATTAATTACATTTTTACAGAATTTCTTTCCTCACATATAAATTCTTTTCATTCCTAAAAACATTCAAATTCATTCCATTTTTATCGTTCCATTGGTTATAGGCACGAAATTATTCTTATCATTTGCTTGTTTAAAATGTATGTTGTTCTCTTTTCTGTCTCATCTTTACCTAGAATCTTTTGTTAATAATCGTAATATATTCATTAAAATGCTGAAACGTTGCCATTTAATTATTTGCTGAAATAAATATAGTGTACTTTTTCTTGCCAAATTTTCAAAACCGAAAATTATTATAATTGAAAAATGATTTAATTAATTCTACCAATTAAACGAAGTCTATTTTGATACCTATTTCTCATGCACAACGTCAACTTAAAAACTAAAATTGATAACTACTTTCGAGAGCTGTAAGCTCCTTTGGAATACAACTTTTCTACTTACTGTGAAACTCCACTATCACCTAACTGAATAATTTATACAAAATATGCTCGTCAATATTTTTAAAATAAACGCTATTTCTTGTTAGCTATGATGTTGTCTTGAAAACTTAGAAATCAATTATTTTCTGTTGATATTAGTTTTATGTAAGTAATAAATAAAATAAAAATACTTTTAAACCTATTAAAGATAGTGCACGATTAATTACTTTATTTAAAAAGCAAATCTCCCAACTAATTGAAGCATGATTATTAACACTCATAATGGTGTTTTATGAGAGGGGTGACCAGCGGGGCCATTTAACTCGAATTTCAGGCTCGAATCACTACTGTTAAATTATCGCGTTAAGGCTTTTAGGGAACGTGGCTATAATTCATTTTTATTTCCACAACGGAAAATTTATAAATAGTTTCCACTTTTGATTTTTTTGAATAAATACTATTTGAAATTCTATTCCATGTTAATTTAATTAGTGAAGTGACTAATAAAGAAAGAATTTGTGAAATAACTGCAAATTAATTTAAAGTGTAAACGAACAATAATCGCAAACTTGATCAAATGGCTGTTCAGCATTTTTAAAGCATAATCCGTTGACTGTGTAAAGGGGTGTTTATTATTACTTATTATTTTTTACGATATTCATTAAGTTATAAATTAACGGGGAATATTACAGCGATACCCGATAAAATTGTTCAATTATGCAAATTAATTAATTCTAAAAAGCAAAATTGAATAGTTGAGTAGTTACAAAAGAATTTACTTAATCTTAATTGTCAGCGGGTGGTACAAAAACTAAAACAAGTAATAAACTAACTTTTCGTAATCGAAAGAGTTGTAGGTACCTATTGGTGATAAACGAAACACTTTAATTAGAGGTCCATTACAATGGATCATTTTTTATGCCATTGCAAGTTACTCAAACACGAAACAGTTCATTTATAAATTCTGTTCTATTAATAGTTACAGTTGCTTTTCTAATGTCTTGTTATTGGCCATGCTAACCGGACAATGATTAGTTAAAAACTAAAATAACATAACGGTAGATTAAAGCAGATCGTTTCGCCTCACTAGAAAGTAAACTAATCGGTTACAATTCGCTTATTAATTTCGGGGTAATTAAGTTAAATATTACCTTGCACGTCGTTAAGTGTCAGTGGAGCGTTTTGTTATTAAAACATAATGATTTGCTTGTTATTACAGTCCAACTCAGTTATAACGTACTTCATGGGATCACATGATTTGTACAGGGTCTCAAATATTAAATTATCTTCAAATTTTGTTTGTTTCGAACTGGTGGTATTAGTTTATGATTAACCAGACTTCGTAAAAAAGTAAATGGTATAATTTTTGAAAAATCAAGTCTAAAGTTTTTTGTGGAATTTAAAGGGTTTGTTTTTGTTTAAATTTTTCAAACGTTTCACCCAAAACATCAATTAATAGTAAAATTACCCAACCGTAATTATGACAAAATAATATGGTTGGTGATAGTAAATCAAACCCCACTGTAAAACATTCTACCTGCGCTTTCACATTAGGCTGTTTACATATTAGTTGTGTTCAGTTATGTGAAACGAATGGCAGCCAGTGTTTCAGTGACTTTTTGTAAATCTGAAATTTCACGACCCTGATACTGAACGAGTACCGTTACTACCTGTCATCTCCGGAATACCTTGATTCTTCAAAAAGCTTTGTAATTTTACAACACTTGCCTGATTTATTGGTTATGACTTAAAAGTTGTAAAGAATATTTTTTATTTACTTTCTAATCGAAATAACGGCGAATTTCAATAGAAATTTGATAAGGTATTGTAAAATTGTAGATACAAAATTTATGAAAAGTAAAACTCAAAAAATCCATGAAATAGTAGGTAAAGGAGCGTCGCGACGCCAGATGATAAATACTGAAAACGGAATTAACATCAGATCGTAGCTTATTAATAACTGAATACATAGCTGAATTTTCACAGTAAGATCTTCAAAATTGAGATTTTTTGGGTCGCCATTAACGATGGAGGATTCTGTACGATATAGCCGATTATTATACGAAGGTCAATTTTACATAGAATTAAATTAAACTCCTACATAGGATATATTTAGGTAAGTATGAAACAATTTTACACATTTGGCATAAAAATCAGTGAGCTATCTTACTTACTTTTACTTATCGATATTTAGTGCATCACATTTTTATATCGTACTAGAAAGCATTGTAGCGTCCGTATCCAACTTAAATGATGGAGGAGTATCGCACTAGTACGGTGTAACCGGATAAATTCCTTAAAATTACACTCCTACTTTATAAATGGGGCGCATGTTATAACAGAATAAAAAAGCATTACTGTGTATAAAAAATTCGACGGTACCACAAAAAGTGTAGGTTACACGGCATTTTTTTATTCCAGACGAGGTTTAAAAAATTGTGCCGCAATGTAGATTTATGATTGGCTGCCAGCAAACCGGTTTTACACTAATTAAATTGTGGAAAATTGCCAGTCGCCATATTGTCGAAACAGCTGATTAGATTTGCGTGTGATGGTAGCTAATTTTCGTAAATTATGTTATTACTTACATGTACAGTTGTACCTCAGATAACGAACGCCCCTGTTAACGAACAATTCGCTTAAGGAACACAATTTTCTAACAAATTTTGACTCGGTTTACGAACAATGCCTCGGTTTACGAACGCACAAACATACTTAACTATTGATTGTTCCTTTAAAAAATTTAACAGTTTTAAAATGAACTAAAAATTTCTTTTCATTTCGTTCCACAATTATAGTGGGTGCAAGTGGACTATAAATATTATTGTAAATTTTGGGTTGAAACTTCTCCATTGTAGTCGGACGTAATATTGTTTTATAGGGTTCGGGGTCTTACAAATTATAAAATAAAAAAGATAATGCTTTTAAAAATATTTCGCCATCATCCTTGTTGAGATGCATTCGTAAAAGCTAATATTATTTACATTTCATTTTATTAGTGGCGATGCGATGCAGCTTTTAGATTTTTGATCGGATGCGTGAATTAGACCTCCATAAAATTACAAATCGGTGAAATACGTAATTCTTTATTATTATTTTATTTCATCTTTTTGTCACACATAAATCCATAAAAAGTCAAAAAACAATATGTTGGATTTGCATAAAGTTTCAATGGGAAAAATTGTTTCGGTTTACGAACATTTCGATTAAACGTAGTCAAAGAACGAATTAAGTTCGTTATCCGAGGTACCACTGTAAATGATAAAAACAATTGTCATCAGAACTCCGTGATTTCAATTGTGCGCCTGAGTAGCTTTGTTCCGTTGTATTACATTTATATAAGTAATGAAAACAGTTCTTATCATTGTGTTTTGATTTGCGCACAGCGTATATTTTTTTTAGTTTTGTTAAAAACAGTTCTATCAGTTCGTGTTTTCCCCATTGTATAAACGTTAAAAAATACTAAAATTCAAATTTGGCGCCAAAAACTATTTGTTAGAAATATTTCAGTGGAATTTGTTCTTTCAGTTTTATGTTTCGAATTAAGGAACATACTATAGAAGCAAATGTACGTTAGAGCATGGTGCGTTATAACAGAGTTCGACAGTATTAATTATTTTTTGTGTATGGTGATTTGAGTTACCCAATTTTCTTGTGGTATATTTTTTGGTTCGGCTCACCGTTTTGGACGTAATTAATTAGGGTTTTCACAAAGTGTGAACAACGTGTTATGTAGTTTTAAGCGATTTACGGTCGACAGCAATTGTTAATCGGCCGTTAGTACCAGGTCGATGAAGGATCTAATTATTGTTGGCGAATGTTATTAGCGCCATTCGGTATTGGGATTCCCACATGTGTACGTACGTGTAATGATCATTCGAAAATGAAAAATGCAAAGAAAGAAATCGTACAAGCAAAAAGGTTTTAAATTAAGTAAATCAGTGAACCCTAACGTAATATTGTACATCTGCGCGCTCTGATTTTTCCTTATACACTAATTACATGCAAATTCTTGCGAAGAATGTACAATCCGCCATTTTCTAACTCAATTCTCGTCTTGAAGGAGTCTTATTCCTTTGTCTCATATATACGTATATACTTTCTCGGCTCACGCATTTTAAACATCGGCCCCTTTCTTTCGGATTCTTAATTAGTAATGTTGCCGTCTCCGTCTTTCGCCCCGACGCGCTGCGACTGCCGTCCTTTTCACTCCTGTATGGAAATGTGACGTCAGGCTGAGACGAAATTAAAGTTCCCCTCGCGAAAACGAATTTTCTACACCCGTGCAGTCTTTCATTACACACATACAGGAGGCAGTTTCTCTTAAATGTCTTTCCTACTAAATATGGGTACGTGTATCGGTGTACTCATTAAGGGTTCTGGAATTTACAGGTGATGGGGCAAATTCCACATCAGATTTGCTTCGACTTGACTCGAGCACGAACGCATTCAGATGTGTTCAATTTACCCGGACTCATAACACAAGAAACAATCGTAAACCACACGAATCGATCGAAAGTGTTGCAAAGAGCGACAATCTCGAAGGTGGCCGTTAATTTAAACTTTTTTAATTCGGGGGATGTAAGACGTACCGACTCATACGTAGGCACATTCAATAATTCACGGCCCGAACACAAAGAACTGCTAATTATTCATTTTCCGAGTTAAAAAGACTGTTTTCTGCACGCCCCTCCGTTCGCTGCTTTTACAGTAATAATTGACTGCGATTATAAAGGTATATTCAGTTTAGATCGAGGATTTTTTTTAAGTATCAAAACGGCTTTATTCATCGTTATTTTAGACGTTTTCGAGGTCGGTTTTATTGTTTTGCAAACGTGCATTGAAAAAATAATAAATTTTATTCCTCCTAAAAGAAATAGGTCGGCGGTGTTAAAAGAGTCTTAAGGTTTCTCCCGTTCTTCTGATTTTATGTATTTTTAATTATTAAATTATTGATTTTGTATTATTTTACTTAATCGAAATAATTGCTTTTCGGTTCGTTAAATTTCGTGTGTTTAAGTCACGTATAGACGCAATAACACAGTGGATGCCGCTTATTTCAATCACCTTGCTAGGCGCAGTTTTGAATCAATTAAGCAGAGGTAATGTAATAACTAATAATGTGACGAATACATAATATAGGACAGGGTTCACAGCACCCTGAAAAATCTAGAAAACCTGCAAATGTCAGGGGATTTAGAAACAAGCCAAAATTCCAGGAAAAAATCAGTAAAATTATGTACTTTATCAAAAAGTTTGAGACGAGATAGAAAGAATTTTTTTTTCTATCTCGATTATTATTTGTAGGTATTTGCCACTGGAAGTATTTTCGGGTGTTTCCTTCTCATCTGAGCATTATCTGACTACATAGAAATAGAAAGATCTCTTAGCGGATTTATGTTATACAATATACAGTGTGTCCATGGATGGGGTTGCGCACTTTTGTAAACTTTCTTATCTGCCATTTGGCCACAAAAAAAAATCATGCTTGACAAAAAGTTCTGCTTATTTTGGAAAATCATAAGCCGTTGTCAAATTTCTAATGTGAACCCTGTAGGACTTTATTGGACGAGTCGGTTTATGTCTGAGTCAGCGTAGAGTTATGTTGATAAATAACGAGATTGCAGCTGAAAAGATAATCTATTACCTACAAAAACAGTTTTATTTGTCACATTAGAAAGTTCACGTTGTTACTGGAAAATTTGATAGTTTTGAAGTGTGCTTTTTCTATTGTTACTATGATTACCGTTATTAGCATTGGCAGCTGGCTCTTTTTCTTTAGCATTGTCGGACATAAAGAACCACATTATGGACGCTAAACAATGTCATAAATAATGGATTATGATACAGTTCAACAGTAAAGGTATTCTCATGCACGTTTTATAGAAACTATAGCAGATGCCGCTTAATTGAATCACGTTGTTCTATGCGGTTTTGATTCAATTAAGAGGCGGTTATATAAAAACTGTTTTTTTGATAAGGTCTTTAAAAAAAGCTACGTAAATTATTCCAACAATTTTTTATTGTCGTGAGTACAGTAGAACTCACTTGGGACGAGCACGGATGTAAAGTAGTAACGGCACACGTTTAGTATTAGCGGTATATGTAGGGTTTGCAATTTTAGATTTACAAAAAATTACTAAAACGTTGCTGTTTGATTCAAATAACTGAACACAACTAATATAAAAACAGCGTAATGTGACAGCGCAGGTAAAATATTTAACCGAACCTTTATTAAGAAATACTAAGAAGTGATTATAGGTCGAAACCGTTTATGTCTAATCTGGTTCTGCAACACACCAGGTTACAGTGGGATCTGATTTACACCCTCCATCAAATTATATCAATCAGTTATCATTTTCGATCGGACAAATTTAATATCGTAAAGCTGGAAGTTGGAAGTTTTGGTGAGTTTACTATTAATTGATTATTGGGCTCAAACACTTTTTATAGATTTAAATAAAAGCATTTTGTGGTCGTCTATGAAATAAACAAACTTTAAAGATAATAATTTAATATCTGAGACCAATTTTGGGAGTGGCCATTAAAGTTGGAGGACCCTATGCTTACAAATGGATTTGGTTGTTACAATTTTTGAGGCAAATAAGCAGCATTTGCCGTATCTTGTACTCCGGTTCAGCTCGCTTGACACTTTGAAAAAATGTAGTTTGACTATTATCCCGGTACATCGTACGTTTTAACGCCGCTTTTGCACAACGATACGTAATGGAAATCTTAACATCGGCCGCACAAATCCGAGAAATTTGATGTGAACACAAAAATCATTAATTGGACTTGTTCTGCAGTGATACTGTTGTTAATCATTTGCTAATTGCTTTTACTTCATTTTAATAGATAATTAATTGGTAAATTTCAAATTTGACGAAAAATATAATGCAAAAATAATAACTTGACAACTGCATTTTAATTTTAATTTAACTTTTTCAATTATTGCTCACTGTTCAGCGGTACTTATTGATTCGTCAGCATTATTAGTTTCTTTTTGAACGGCTTATGACGTTGCAACAAATGTATTGCTTATTCTACCAAAATGAAGAATTCTTGGGAGCTTTGAGAAGCATTGTAACTAATTCATATAAAACCGGCTGTCCATCTTCCATCGATTTTCCATTACAGATCATAATATCTTGCTCGAATGTAAATCAAGAAATGAATGCTTGGAATATTAGTCACGGCATACCTTTTTTCGAATTTTCGCTAAAGTAAAAAGTTTTCCTCAGAAAAAACTGCATTGTGTCAAAACTTCCCAATAGTATTTAAATCATTTTCTGTTTATTATTCTACTAAAGCTTTTAACTTGCAGCAGAACTTTTCATTTCCGTATCATTATCATCAAACACTTACAGGTCGTGTGTAATAATGTAAGAAAATCGGAATTAATTTTATTACAGTTTGAAATAAATTATCGCGTTGAAGTATCCAAAGTGCTTCCTAGATTGGAAACAAGATTTTTAATTAATATTCTTATCGACTGTTTGCTCTATAATCATATTATAATTCCTGCTCTCAGATCAACAATCGGACAAGAATTACAAAACAGGAATATGAATAGGTACAAAGTAACATAACAGTAAAGTCGTGCAGAATTAAAATCATTTTTCGCGTCGAGATTGTAAACTTATTATTTTAAATAATTTGGAATTTCCAGATTATTCACAACAAAAAATTCCCCAAAAATATATTATCTTCTTTCTGTTTATTTATTAAGGAAAATAGCTTTTACTTATCTTAAACAGTGCGATCTCAAAAACTTTAATACAAACTTTTGGTTGAAATCTTACATTTTTAATATTTACTTTGAATATAATTTTCGTAATGTACTGCAGACAAAATTAAATATATGCAAAATGCTTGATTGTCGATGGGTCGCAACGATACGGTAAAATTTTAAGAAAATTTTAAAGGTTACTAAACTTAAATATTTAGTTTGTTCGTGTTACAAAAGATAATTTAATATTTAATGCATGCAGAGTATCTACACTATGATTAAAATGTTTTATATTTTAGAAGGGTCTTAAAGAGGACGACAAGATAAATGAAACCCGGAGACCAGGAGAGTGACAGAGAGATATGTGTGTGTTTCTAAACTATTTTAAAACATATGTTTTTCGTATTAAAAATGTACAAAATTTGATTACAAAATGTCTATAATCTATCTATATATATAAAATTGGATGTATGTGTGTATGTGTGTATGTGTGTATGTGTGTATGTGTGTATGTGTGTATGTGTGTATGTGTGTAGCTTATAGACTCGGAAGCCGTTGAACCGATTTTGATGAAATTTTCAGGAATACTCTAACATAACCTGGAGAGTGTTCCTGTGAAGTTTGGTGCCGATCGGGGGGGGGGGGGGAAGTGTCATATAGACTCGGAAGCCGCTGAACCGATTTTGATGAAATTTTCAGGAATACTCTAACATAACCTGGAGAGTGTTCCTGTGAAGTTTGGTGCCGATCGGGGGGGGGGAAGTGTCATATAGACTCGGAAACCGCTGAACCGATTTTGATGAAATTTTCAGGAATACTCTAACATAACCTGGAGAGTGTTCCTGTGAAGTTTGGTGCCGATCGGGGGGGAGGGGGGGAAGTGTCATATAGGCTCGGAAACCGCTGAACCGATTTTGATGAAATTTTCAGGAATACTCTAACATAACCTGGAGAGTGTTCCTGTGAAGTTTGGAGCCGATCGGGGGGGGGGGGGGGCGAAGTGTCATATAGACTCGGAAACCGCTGAACCGATTTTGATGAAATTTTCAGGAATACTCTAACATAACCTGGAGAGTGTTCCTGTGAAGTTTGGTGCCGATCGGGGTGGTGGGGTGGCGAAGTGTCGTATAGACTCGGAAATCGCTGAACCGAAGTTGGTCACCAAAGTTTGTACACAAGTGCATCTTAGTAGGGGGGGACTTAATTTAATGCCGATCGGGGGGGGTCCAAACAAAAATCGCACGGGGGGGTCACTGAAACTTATTCGCATAGAAAGAAGTGTCCTACAACAAATTTTGTACACAAGTGCATCTTCGTAGGGGGACTTAGTTTGATGCCGATCGTGGGGGGGGGGCAAACAAAAATCGCACGGGGTGATCACTGAAACTTATTTTCGCATAGAAAAAAATGTCCTACAGGTATCAAATTTTGAACACAAGTGAATCTTATGGGGGGGGGGATCGTCCAAACAGATTTTTGCGTAGAAAAAAGTGTTTTACAGCCACCAAATTTTGTACACAACGGCATCTTAGTATAAGGGGGGGGGGCTATCGCCCAAATAGACTTTCGCATAGAAAGAAGTGTCCTACTGCCACCAAATTTTGTACACCGAGCGAAGCCGGGTATTTCAGCTAGTTTTTTATACAAGGTGATTTTTTTAAAGTTTTTCATCTAGATATATATGATTTTATGAAACAAATTCAAGTAAAGCATAGGCGTAATAACTTGATTTTTGCCGTTAGTCTATGGTTAGCTATGGTTAGAAAGTTGGGTTATGTTTACAATTTGTTTATAGTAGGTAGTAGGCGCAACTCCCGTAAGAGCCAATGTAAAAAAACGTAACCAAAATATTGGCGCTTTTTTTGTAGTGAGTCTGCGAAGAACTAAAATCCATTCATTCGACTCTTTCGGCTTTTGCAAGAAATTTAATTTTAAGTACATATACCTATTCTTCTCTTTCCGGTTTTAAAAATGTCTCACTCGAATCATCAGTGTCTTATAACGTTAAAGTGTAGAATATAAATCGTACAAATGATAAACAAAAAGTAAATAAAAAATTATCATTTATGATTATAACGAAACAGTCATAATAAAAATGTATAATCAATTATAACTAAATATTAATAACAAATCAAACAAATTAAAATAATATTAATTATAGAGAAATTTGCGACATGAAAAATTATAATAAACAATGCAACAAAAGAACTGATTTCACCAACGTCTGTTCAAATGAGTTGTAGATTACACCCTTATCAACAAATTGTTATAGTTATAGCAACGATATATTATATTAATTTATAAGTAAAGCTGAATGTTGCAATGACGGATTGGATGCGACATCATATTTAATAAATGAAAACCATGTCGTTGCGTCGTTCCAAACGTGAACTTGGCAGATTAGCATTAAGCTACTTTGCATAAAAATGTTCACTTCTAGGTATGTAATTATCAGTACCACTATTATTTTAACACCATTTTCTAAACACGTGGTTGTCGTGTAGCTCGCGGTCATGTTGCACATCACGTCGTTACAGCTAGCGATTCACGGATCAAATGCTCCAAAACGCTTCCAAAATTCAGATATTTGCAAGTATTTACGAGTATCATCAGCGCCATCTATTGAGTCTGCGAAGTCAGGATACGCTTACCTTTGCCTAACTACCTGGTTTATAGATCTTAAATCTAGTGAAAGTATGAAAAAAGATTTACGTACAACAATTTGCATTAACATAGTGCATGTAAAATCTGCAATAATTACTGGAAATGTTCATCTTCAACGTCTATACACAAGTTGAATCAACTGTTCATATTTTCAAATACTACGATAAAAATTTCTGGTATAGGACACTTGCAAATTTTTGCTAAATTCTCAGTTTTAAGTTGTCAGTTAATACAAGAACAAGAAAGATACCTGAAACAAGATCAAAATAAGTAATTGCTGTCTAGATGAAAAATTTTAAAAATTACCCGGTATTGGAGTTAACTTCTATCTTATTCAAAATTTAAATTAAATTTAATGCAGGGCAGTGAACATGTTTTTAATTTTTAAGGTAACAAAATCAGTAAGTTTCATTAATAATGCACTGATAATGCGACCAAGTTAACATAACAAAAAACCTGATGACAGATACCACGACTGCACGGAACGTTTTAATTTTCTTATATACATTTATACTTCAAACGAAATCGTACCACATACAATCTTATCTAACCGGCCACTTGAAGTCATAAGTGTTGTTAAAACGAACAATCTGAATAGAAATACTTAGCTAAAATTAATTTTGTTCCAAAAATGCAAAAGTATGCTTTCTGATGCCATTTGGTATTGCAAAAAGTGATGCAACTATATCAATGGGTATAGTTCTGCAATACTTATAGTGCGTTTATGACTTCACGTTTTAATCGGGCCTAAATGAATGAGGTAAATATAATAAGTGGCACGTGCCGAGGCTAAACAACTCCGTTCAGGGGTGTATTACAGTATATTTTATTTGCATAGAAAGCAGCTTGTGGCTCCAATTATAATACATTGAAGGGAAAACTAGCGATGAAAGTGATATTGATGACAATTAGTTTAATGCATAAGTTACATTTAAAGTATTTAATTGTTCAAATGTAAAGATCTGCCGGTAAGCAAATTTAGAATTTACAGCCATGCGCCGCTCTTCTATTTTCATTGTCGCTACTTAAATCATAGAGTCATAAATGCACTATACGTATTGCAGAACTCTATACTGATAGTTCTAACTACGCTGCGATGATGAGCCTGTTTTATATATCGAAGTGACAATACAAGAAAAAATAAAGGTAAGAATGTGCCATTTCGAAATAACTCGTTTTAAGTGGTCTTCCCTACAAAGTAAACATTTTCCTAACCTACTAGAAAAATCACTTGAGGCAGTAATTCTGATTTGTTTGCATTTCTTCTCAGATTCAGTTTTTGATTTTTTAGTGTGCTTTAGAGTGTCTAAGACTTAACACAACACAAAAAAATCAGGAATGATCAAGGTAAATCAAGTAGGACAAGCGGTATAACCGAATCTTGAAATCGTTTTAATTCTGTTGCAGTAATGGATTGCAGATTCCAATCTCAATTGGAAAATTTTCTACGACATCCCTAAAACGTTCAAAATTAATTGTAGCGATCTGATAAGGTTCGTTCGTACCACTAGACTAAACCAAACGTGTGTTGCAATATTTTATTGATATGCTACGAACAGTATACGTACAGATCATTTAAGACAAGTAACTTTGTAAAATCTTTGAAGTTAATTTGATCAATATTCAAAGTAACCTATTTTCATGACTTGTGCATCGCTGATAATTATCTTATTTTATTAAATATTTATTTATTGGTCATGTCACTAACAAAACATAACTTTATTTTTTACACAAATTTGTAGTTGGGAAAGGCTTCCAATATGATTGCATACATTAATACCTTATACACAGGGTGCTCCAACGTTAATAGTCACCTCAAAAGAAAACTCAATTTTGTAAAGTTTTGACTATGCATTCAGTTATTAATAAGCTACGATCTGATGTTAATTCGATTTTCAGTTTTTATCATCTGGCGTCTTTTTGAAGAAAGCAGTTGCCTCGTAGAAGTCAAGTAGTAACGAAACGCGTTCAGTATCAGGGACGTATTTAAGCTTTGAAATTATAAATTTAGAAAAACTGAAGACAACTAATATAAAAATAGGGAAATGTGAAAGCACAACTAGAATATTTAACCAAACCCTCATTATGGGTGAAAAGCGTTTATTTTTAGTTGGGATCCTAATAACCGCAGGTTACAGTGGAGTCTGATTTACAACTTCCCATATATTCGGTCATCATTTTTGGCCGGGTAAATTTACCCTTTTAAGCTATTTAAAATCATAAATTTATGTGGTAAGTTTTGGTGATTTTATTATTAATCGATTTTAGGCCAAAACGCATTTAAAGAATTTAAACAAAAACATATTTGTGACTTGCAGGATGAAATTAAACGCTGTGAGTAAATTCCGTAAAAATTTTAGTCCTGATTTTTAAAATAATTATACATTTTTGTTTGTTTACGACGTCTGGTTTATCACAACAATCAAACAGTATTACTTCTCAAGTAACACGAGAGTGATACGAGAAAAATTGTAAATACAGTCAAAGCGTTACAACCGTACATATTTTAAATACCAATTAATAACCGTTTCGCGCCGAACCACCGAATATAAGGAAAATTACAACCGGGCTTAAGCAAACTACTATAGTTTTGGTATTGAGTCTTTCCTTCTGTGATTCAGTGGGGAGACACAAGGTATATAGACTGTTTTATACCTTGGGGAGACACTCCGAATTGAAGTGATCTGTCAAAAGACTCGGTTACCAACTGATTTTTTTCTTTATTTTGTATAAAATAGTCACTAATATTGGCATCTACGGGCCTACCAAACAAATAACAAATCCGGGGGGCGGCGAACATTTTTAAGTTGCATAGTTTGTCATTGCGGACAAATTTTCACGGTTTTACGCAAATTCGTGAGATTTTCAAATTGCTTTACATGCATTTATTTGTATTAAACAAAGAACTACTTCATATTAAATATTAATTAGCTTTTTAAATCAAGTTAATGAATTACTTTCAGATTTTACTTTATACATATTATTTTAATATCGGCGTCTCTTTACAGTAGAATTATAATCTAATATTTTCAAGATTTCCACCGTCCAATATGAGAGCAATGAAAATTCCATCTAATTTTTAGAAATTTGCTTGTAATTTAACGTAGGTTTATTTACTATTGTGCATACGGGGTGCGCCGAATTTTGCCTCCACCCCCAAAAATCGAAACTACTAATTATGTTGGTTGCATATTATTGAGGCTTCTTATTTCGAAATTTTATTTATTTTAAATAATTTTTAGGGCAATTTCTAGTTTTTTCGCTGTATAGGAGCAGTTAATACTTTTATATATTGTTCATTATGCAATTTTGCACCATACCATTAAATTTAAATTCAAAAATATAATTTAATTTCTCAAGAAAATTCAGTTTTCAAGAATGGAGCGATTAGCTATGGTCGAAACTTTTCCAGTCAGTTATTTATGATGTTCCAAAGAGCAAACCCATCGCAAGGTTAAATTCTTCTGTTAATTCATTGTTTTCTTCTGAACCATCATTACTTGTAGCTCACCATAAACTACTACTGTCTAACATAAACGAGATAATCTTGAAGGTAATCGCGAAAGAAATGAATGATTCGCATGTGTTAAAAATTACCATCTATAAGTTCTTCGCAAACATTAAAAGAAACATCAGCTTATCAGGTGTTGGTAAATTGGTTATTACGGTTCAGACCACATAATTTACAGCTGCCAATATTTGAATAATTAGTTCCAATAAGGTGCACATGCATTATCAAAATCCACATTCGCACGGCGGCTTTTCTCGTTTCGTATGCCCGTTCGAGGAATGCAAGCAGATCTCGAACAAATTCGCAAGTAGCGTACACTTATGCATGTATGATATGACCGAGCGGGTGTTCCGTTCACGCAACACCGAGCATTGCATATGTAAGAGGTGACCGTCGAAAGTGTCGTCCACAACGAACGGCGGAATTTTTCGAAATCCAGGTTCGAATCTCAATTAAAGTCCGAGAGCCAGGTAAGACGTCCGATCAAGAATTACACATCGCGACTAAGACTTAAAGCCCCGCAATTAGCATTCAACAAATACGCTATTAAGTGTAGCATATCATAAATCAGAAAAGCGATCGAATGGGCCGGAGCACGGTGTAATACCAACCTTACATGGTGCAAGTATCTCAGGTCTCCACGGTTGGTTGCTTACTCGGTGCTTACAAATTATGTCCGCTCGCTTTATGCATACATGAACTATTGTTTATTATTTTTCCAGTTTAGTTTTTTCGTTCGAGCTCAAATATGAATTATCGCACAGCTCATATCTCGCAGAAACCTGCTCCCTAATCCCCGCCGATAGAAACGCAAGCAACGGGCAAAGGTGTGCGACGCTTTATAAATACATCATCATGCAGCGGCGATGATATTTAAGATAGTAAAGTGCATTGCAAGATTTATTGTTGGAACTGTGAGGTATTAACATTTAATATGTCCGTGTGTTACACACACAAATGTCATAATAATAAGCTGGGCGCGAAGTGCTTATTATATCGTGATATATGTTCGTTTAAATACCGCACGTCAATTTTTAATTGGGAGGTCCCTTGAAGGACTGCCAATTACATCAGCGATTAAACGATATCCGCGTTACGCAAGAAAACGTTAAATTCGCCGTATCTGTAGTGAATTAATGGCCATCGTGAACATCATAATCGAGGTATGGCGAACTGACAATAACACAACAGTCGATAAAACGAAAGTCGGAAATGACCAACAAAAGCTCTCGACGTTGCACGTTAGTATGGTCGTTATGTCGAATTAGACCAGAAAATATGTCGTTTAACTCTTTCGATTTCCCAATCGTGCCATGTGAGATTTGTGTAACTCCCCGTCGAATTATGGTTTCAATAAAGTCGCGAGATCTTGTTGAAATACTTAACGTGTATTGTGCTATCTGAACGATATTGTCAATTTGTAGGTGTGAAATGCTAAGTTATAAGACAAGACTTCAAACTTATACACGCTAATGTAAGTTTAAACAGAGAGTGTGTGTGCTTTACGTTTAATCAATTATCATTACGACACCCGTTTTCAAATTAATAGCGTGAAGTGGGATTTACGTCAAAATTCCGACGTATCAATACTCCTAATCCCCATCCTACCGGGAGGTCCATAAATATGGCTGATATTTACAATGTTTATATATTTTTTTTAAATTTTTGTAGCTTGGAAGTGGCTATTTTTTTCCGATTCATTGTTTAAATAATATTTTTGAAAAATGTAGTAGTATTAAATTTGTTTACGGGCAACATGGCAACATGGAGGCTCACGTCATCATATATCAATGGCTGCCAATTTGTTTGTTTTAACAAATCAATTATATTATTATTATTTTCAAACTTAACTATCTCTGCTTAATCGTTTTATTTTTAAGTTAATAATTTCCGGATTTTTAAATACCCCTTCATATCCCACCACACTGCATTTTAACTGCATTTTATTTTTAGGCCCAAAAAGTTTTTCAATAAACAGTCTTAGTAATGTATTAATCCTTAAAGATGCTTTGGTATGTACAAGGTCATAGACCGGTAATGGTCACCGTCAAAATTAGTCTTAAATATTCAGTTATTATCTTGAAATTTTGTTTATTTCATGGAGTTGATGTGCGACCATAAATTGGTAGTATTAATTTGTTTTTATGCAAATCAAATGTAAAAAAAGCAAAAAAGTCTAATTTTTGTAAAATCAAGACTAAATTTTTTGGTGGATTTGCTTATAGCGTCTAATTTCATGTTGCAAGTCGAAAAATATTTTTGTTCAAATTTTTTAAGCCATTTTAGCCTAAAAATTGTTGATAATAAAACCACCAAAACCTCCAACAGAAATTTGCGATTTTAAATTATGAAAAAATGATATATTAGCCGCTGAGAGCCAAAGTGATGCAAGTCAAAAATTGTCGATTTTGAGTAATACCACTTTTCCACTTTTTTAAGTTAAAAACTATTAACTGACTATTTTTCAAAAGAGAACATCGTCAGTGCGGAGTCAAAACTTCGTCAAAACTCAACTTTTCTCAAAAAAAAATGACATACCACTTTGGCTATTAGCCCCTCATATATGGAGGGTTGTAAATCAGATCACACTGTAACCTGGGGTTTTCAGGTCCGGACAAAAAAAAAAACGATTTCTACCCAATAACAGGGTTTACAGCAACCTGGAAAACCTGGAAGTGTCCGGGAATTTAGAAATAAATCAAAATTTCAGAGAAAAGTCAGGGAATTCATGCAATTTTATCATATTAGCTGTGTTCAGTTATTTAAAACAAACATCAGCCAGTGTTTCAGTGACTTTTTGTAAATTTGAAATGCCAAAGTTTTAATATGCATCTGATAATCGAATAAAGGCGAACTTCGATAAAAAGCTGACAAAGCTTTATCAATAAGAGATTTATCAAAAGAAAAACTCAAAAAATCTATGAAAAATGACATTCAAACTGAAAACGGAATTAACAACAGATCGTAACTTACTGATAACCGAATACATAGCCCAAATTTCATGGTAATATCATCAAAACTTAAATTTTTATTTTGGGGTAAACATTAATGTTGGAAGACCCTGTAGATCAATTTTGTGTTGACGCTTTTGCATACGTTTTAAATTATTTTTTTCTGTTAACTAATTAATTTTTAAACTTTCGACTTATACACACTACAGTATGTCACGAAGTATCACAGTGACTAAAAAAATTCGTTATATTAAATTTGTTACAAGGGGTATAAAGTGCCCAGGGTTCTCCAAAAAAAAATTTATACGTAGAGAAATTCGTTACAAGAAATTTTGTTATATGGAAGTTTGCTTGTATTTAATTCTTAGTACCAAATTGTAGCTGCCAAAAAGACAAAAAATTATTGTTTCATAATTCAAGCAAATAGTAATGCCTCCTCTAATTGGATGGAACATTGTGGATAATCGAAGTAAACTAAAAGTTGGCCGTTACATCCCTGAAGTGTGTTTGCTGTATCCGTGAAAAGTTAATAAATATAAGGCTTTGATTTCTTCGTGATAACCGTCATTTCTTTATAGCCGTTTTTCAGCAACCTACTTTTGACTGCTTATCTAATTCGTAGTAACCGATTTTAATAAATAATATTGATGTTGACGGATAGTTACACCAATAATACAATGTTTTTAATTCTGCAAGCAAACTGTAATTTCTCATATCGACATCCGCTCCATTTGTTAAAGGGTGCAAGTAATCATAAAAATTCTTGTGGATGGTGACAGTACACAACATTCAAATATTAGTATTTTTGTGGAAATTAAATTGGTATCATAGGTTAATTAAACAAATTCAAAATCAAACGTAACAGTTTTTGTATAATATCGAAAACAAGTAGGGTTTGTTTTTTTTGCAATTTAATGTCACAAACGTTGCATTGGTTTTCAGAATCAGTGATACTTTTTAACTGAAACGTAAGCGCACTACAAATAATAAATAGCTACAGTTTAAAATTTTATTGCCTTATTTTTTAGTTCAATAAAACTTCCATTCACCTGAAAAAGGGCAATGGATGGGGACTCTACGACGGATATGTGAATAAAAGGATAATAAAATTTTTGCAGAAATTTACATATTCATACTTATGTTTTAAAGTTTATGAACGCGTAAAAACTAGTTACCAGACTATAAAACCCCTTGGAGTTATTTTTAAACATTCCATTTCTTAAGAAAAATTAGTTTTACATACACCCAAACATATGTTATAAAAGTTATTGTTAAAGTATGAAGGTTAAGCTTCTTTTTTCCTACTAACTATTCTAAAAAGTAAAAACATCTGTTTTTTAAAAGGGTGCACTTGCACAATAATTCTTCGTAAATGCTGTCGATACTTCTCCATATTATTATATTCATCATCATTTCATTTTCTATTTCCGTTCGTTTTTTTAAACAAAATGTATATTGTGCTGAATTTCTTACTTGAATGAATTTTTAACGCGAGGACATAAATACCATAAGAACATGAATACAACTTCGGTTGTGGTTCTCAAAACAACTATACATTTTTTCCTTATTTCTGTACCGTTGAGGTAAACAGTTCTAAGTCCATATTCTAAACAACTGAGATATTGGCAAAATAAGTAAAGAACGACTATCTACCTCAATGTCAAAATGGATATATATAATTTTAAGCCGTGCAACCAGTTAATCAAGAGTTATCTTTTATAATAACGTCAAAACTGCACTTACGACTGTTTACCTCAACGGTACTTATTTGTTTATCATCATCAGTTTTTGTATTTTAGATCTTTGATCCGTTACGTTATAGGGGCTTTTCTTATTAGTTCCAGCGATCTTTTGCATCTTGCTCTATAATCTAAGTATATTCTCGGAAAGCTTGTGAGGTCCATTTTCAAATATTCCCAAGTGATGAATGTTGTTTTTCTCCGAGCTTTTCCGACTTTCGATTTTACCTTTGAGTATCAATTGTAGTAGAGGATACTTATCTTTCAGTACGTGCAGGATATTTTGCGATCTTTAGTGGTAGTCAGTAATTGACTGCAGAATTGGTATGTTCAGCACATGTTGTACCCATGATATGCGGAGCATTCTACAATGTAACTTCAAAACGGTTCATTTTTTGACTTTTAAGGGTCACGTTTCCACACCATACAATAGGACCGACATACGTTTCATTCGGACAAACGCTAGCAAGAGCGATTTCAATTCGTAGTCGGGCTTTAGAGTTTCTCTAATGATACTTTCAAGGCATTTCAATTGTTTGGTTCTCTCAATTCGAATGTTCTTTATCTGCAAAATATCAGTTCCGGGTGAATATGAATTTTGTTGGTTATGTTTATTATAAGACCCAAGGAGGATTTGTTATGGCAATAAATATTTATTGCAGTATTGGTGGAAGAGTACCGGACCACCCTCACTTACTGTTACTTCGTAATTACATTACCTGATCATGTGTATTTGTAGCAATCTAAAATGTAGAAAACGTTAGATTCCCTTTAAAGTAGTAGAAAATTAAACTGGGTCTATCAATACCTTCAATAAAACGTTCCTATATCATACAGTCAGTATTAGAAGTAATTTTTGTACCGGATAGAGCCAGTACAGGGGGACCTCGATTTACAATGGAAGGTGTTCAAACTATAAAATAAAATTCGAAATTGTGCAAAAGATTTAAAAAGTGATAGTGAGGGGTATGGTTGCCGGATATAAAAGGAGATGAGTTATCATTTTAATTTTTAAATTAGATTAATTAAATTAGAACCCCAGAGTCAAAGCTTTCCTCATAACATGTCATCACAGTGGTGTAATTATATACTGCACACAATAGTATATTATTATACAAGTTTTATAAGACAATACGTCTTATAAAACGAGTGTAATATATTATTTTTTCTACTTTGGTGCTCTTAGTTTCAAGAAAATTTGAAAATTGTGATTTCTAAATATTCTAGAGATTTTTAGGATTAGGTACTGGTTGTGTTGGTATTTGTCATGTGTCATATGTCAACTCAAATTTCAAATTTAAAATCTCGAGTTTGATATTTTTGTGAAACAGTCATGGAAGAATTAAGCTCGGTAGAGATGCCCGACGCCGGCCAGCGTGCTATTACAGCAATACCAACGTAATAAGTATCAAAAAAAAAAAAAAAAAAAAAGGCGTTTCACAAAAAGTTCCTTTGTGACACTACTTTCAGTTTCACAAAAACTCGCTTATGATACCATAGTAGAAAAACATATTTTTCAAATTGAACTTAATTGTAATGAATGGTGTGGTGATTCGGTAAACGACACAGGAATGGTACTACGGCATAAAGTGAGGGCTACCTGTGCAAGGGTTAGTCGCTATTTACAATTTTATCTAACGTTATAACTATGTGCACGTTGCAAGTTTTAAGAATTATTATTTCGAGTTCATATTATAAAGAATTCTACTTGAAAGTTTATATTGTACAAAAATGTAACCAGTAACTCAAGTAGCTAATAGAACTTCAAAGTTTTTTAAATTGATACTTACTTACGTGTTCTAAAGTAAACTTACTTAACGTGCTTATTACTAAATTGAGGAGGTGGTAAACTTGACATAAAGTATAAGATAGCAAGCAGCTCGATGCATGAAACATGTATTTTGCATAATTAAGTGAGTACGGAAATGTAAGCAAAAGTGAATTAGCTATAACAAGTTATTCTATTAGTAATAATAATAATTTAAAAAAAATGGTTTATTAAGATAATTTATAGTAATTAAACGGAAAGTTCTAATGTAAATGTCTTGCGTGTTTAAGATATATTATAAAAGGTAACACTTTTTAAAAGCGCATTAAGTTAAAATTTAAAAACAATTTCATACAAATAATGGCACAATTTACTTATTTACAAATTCACGGCCAATCGTCCATTTTCAAAGTTAGCATACAGGAATACATTAAAATTAAGTATAAACGCACATTATATCAACTATAATTTTAATATTATTGTTTGCAATTTTACATCAACTCTGTTTTTGTCCGCCAACGTCAATAGGAACACGCTTATTTCCCTGCAAATCTTATTTTTACGTTACGTTTACATCAATTAGAAACTTGAAGAATTATCAGGCTTGTATGGTTTGTTTACTTTTTACATGATTCAGAGCAGATTGTGAGTGTACTGTTTCATTTGGTTACAAACCGAATTTGACATTTCTCAAAAATTGCTAATTTTAATTATTTACAGCAGCGACAACAAAAATCCCAGAAAGATACTAAAGGAAACAAATCAGGCGATTTATTGAAGATTAAAATGACAAATTTTTGGAAAATATCAATTAGATTTACATTGTTAAAAAGAAGTATACTCACAACCCCTTTGAATATAGTGAAAAGTAAATAGACTACACTTTTGTTTTGAATGAGCCCTTCGAAATGCACCATGCTCATCGCATTACTGGACAATCAGTAACAATAACGTTAAAAGGAGACAAAAAGTGTCAATTTTCTACAACTTCCTGTAAATTAAAATTCTAATGAACAAAATAGCGAAAACGTCCTTGTATTGTTAATCTTCAGATGACCTCGGATTCTTAGCTTTTTGAGTGTTTATTTTATAATTTTACTAAATTGTTTGTCTAACTAATCCGTTAATAACGCTGTACCAAATTTAAATAAATTATCTTCATGCATTTTTAAAATATTAAAGAATAAGTTGTTTTCGTATTTTCACAGTTTTTTTCAGATAATCTGTGACATCTGTTTGTAATAATTCAATTATATAAGTTAAATACTTACTGCTAAAAGTGATGTACATACTAAAATTTTTTTTTGAGAAAAAAATGTTCTTACATGGCGGGTTAATTGATAGAGAATAGAAAAATTTATTAGTTAGTTTTGCAGTCTCAGTTGGTACAACATTAGTATGTATTAGGGGAACCCGGGGCAAAACGGGGTACTTAGTGAAAAAGTATTTTTAGACAAGTTATCGAGGGCAGTAAAGACTAAACACCACATTCATGAGATAAACTTATCTTCATTAAACACAATAAATTGGTTAAAAGTTACAGAATAAAACTTAAACAATTTTTTATTATTTTTTTAAAAACATTACACCAAGTACCCCGTTCTGCCCTGCATATGGGGCGGAACGGGGTACGGCTTACAATCATTAGAAATCATCAAATATCTTAGAAATACAAATCAGGTTTAAGAGCAAAGTTTATAAATAAGAGTCGCCTCATCATCATCACTGTCAACTCCTGCACAAGAGTTATGGGCCCAATTGAAACACTGTTAACATGATATCCAGTTTTCTTTTGAATACGACTAAAACTCACCACAATAAAGACATTCGGTATCATCCTTGGTTTCAACTCTGACTTTTCCTTAGTAAATTTATTCAAGATGTCGGGCAGAACGGGGAAGTACGACATGAACGGTCACATATATATTCTTGTAACAATCAAACCCACAATTGTTTTTAGCGCTGCTTACAAGGTCTCATGAAGTACACTGTTTGTCCGCCATCTTGTTACGTAACACCCTAATTTTGTTACGTAATAGCCTAGTGAACTTTTCTAATTACGTCACGGAAGAATGTACCTCTCCCGGTAACCTTGAAACCGAAAGGTTATTAGGAACCCATTAATTGCCCATTAAGCTAATTACCTCATCAACCTAATTACACACGAATTACCCGTTAATTACTGATTGATTAAACTGATAACAAAAAGTGTCCCAGAGCCGGCATTGCTTAATTACTTTCGCAATATAACATGTAATATATTCATAAATCGTTTTTTTCTTACAAAACTTGAAACTATTCGACCACCGTTAACGCATAGTGCGGAATTTACTCCAGTCAGTAAACAATTTGGTCCTTCGAGCCGGATATATTAAATTCAAAATTAAAGTGATCAAGTGAAGTGATTCCTTACGGTAGAACCTTGGAATCATCAGGCATTAGATGACTCGAAGCTAGCGGAATGTAGTATCATTTTGTTGGAGAACGAAATCCCATATTCACCTTCAAGTTGAGGTGAGGTCATGGATTATCGACTAGTAGCGTTCCGAACGCACCACATCGAGTTTTTCGAAGATCGGCTAAAAATACTTCAACGGTCTATTCTACTTTTGCTGTAAAAATTAACCTGATAGCACAGCATGGATAGAAGAACAATTTTTCTGAAAAAGAGACGATTTTTTATGAACACAGTGTATAGTCATTTTATTATAATATATTTAATCTTTGATTTTATAGTTTTTGTTGGCAACGCGTGATTTTAATTTTGAATTTCAATTATCAATTTATTTCATCGCCGTTCATGTTATGAAAACTTTCATTTAACATTTCTATTTTTTTAAATTGGTTCTCTTGTCGATTTAAGAACAACACTGTAGAAATTCTAATGTCCCAACATCTAATTTTCAAGAACATTTTAATCTTTATTTACTGGTACTAATGAAAGCACTAAAGTGAATGTGAAACATCCAGATTTAAGGGTTGAAGTTTGCGATAATTTAAAAAAAATCGGAGAAGTCTGGCTTTAAATAAATAAGTCACATATAACTTTTTAACTGTGGTCTGAAATAAGCTGAACATGCAGAGAAGTGCCAGTCCCAAGCTTGCACGGTTCATGATAATTGCATGTTTTAAACAAATTTAGTCGGCAGGTTAATTTGTATGAGACGTAAACGGATCCACTCATCTGACCTATTGTTAATCCGCATACGTTTGTCTTTATTTTCGGTTCGCATCGTAATACATTCAACTTGAAATAGACTGCACCACTTCGGTTGACGATTTTGTGTGTAATTCGGTGCAACGATCGGGGAACACGGTAACAACTTCGATAACAGTGCATCAATACTGCGATTGTTCGCGTGCTTTTTGAAGCTTCAAACATCACCGTTTAAATTTAATGAAAGACGTTAAGAGAAAGAAAGTCACACTTTCTTAAATATAATATTTGAGAATAATGAAATATAGGTGGATATTTGGTCATCCTTTCTATTTCCAATGCATCGCCACTCGACTGTAAATTAAAATTTTTATTAGAAAAAATGTTCGAGCAATTAATTACACAAATCAAAAAGTTAGAAAGGCATGATCAGGTAAAAATCGGCCCGTCTCACACGGCCCATCACACGTTCATCTAACTGGCGCCACTTATGGTGACAACCTCGGTGGTCGTGCGAGCCCCTTACCTGAATCGCTCAAAGAAAACACACGCTTCCAATATTGAAAAAATGCACATCCATTAGAACACGCATAATACACAAGAACAAATAACACCCTCAAATGTTAACAGAAAAAAAAGTAGAGCGTTTAGAGAAATGCAATCCATTATTCAGGGAGACAGCGGTAATAGCTCAGTGGGTTGTGGAAGTTAGCGAACAGGGAGAAAGACAATCGACCCTAGCTGATCCTGTACGAACAAGGATGGAAGTCCCTGCAAGGAATTCGCATGTTTTCCACGCATCCACATACCTGTACTTAATTTGTACACTTGGCAACGAAATTTTTGAGACGTGCGCACCAATCGTAATTGCACGTTATAACGCACGACGTATATTTTGCAAATTATTAGTTGCGTTATTCCGCACGTAATTACCCATTAAAAGTACAAACACACACACATACACACACACATCCAGTAAATGAACCGCATGCATGATTCGCAAGTCATTACGGACCAATCTTATCGTCTCTAAGGGGCGACCATTGCTGAAGGAGACCAGACCATCTAGTTAATTAGCGCTATGTGCATATCATCGACGGTTAGGAGGAAGCTGCAAATTACGAGAAAAACGGTTTCGTCTTAATAATTTCTCGGAAATAATTTGGTGACTTACTCAATCAGTTTAAGAGATCATTTGGAGAGTGAATTGGACAAAAGACGTGAACCGGTAAATGATCGTCACACATGAAGGACTTACGTATGTCGAGCATACGCGTTCGCGCGGCCATCCGTAACAAGAAGTCGACCGTGCTATGCTGTCAAATCAGGATGTGTTTTGTTAAAGGCTGTTAAATTATAAATGGGAAATAACCAAAACGATCTTCGGGTACATGCTGTTACACCTGCAGAATTGTTACGTTTTACGGTTAAAAGATTCACTAAACCATCAATAATTTAAGCGCTGAAATTTTACCATCATAATGATAATTATGTTAATTTGAGCTTGGCTACGTACAAATATGACCATTATCCGTGACGACTTTTAAGTGTGTTAAGGATATCAGCGGTTAGTTTTTTCCGCGTTTTCTTAACTCGAACCAGCTGCAATTTACTGCTTTTCTAATTAACTTACTTGACCTTGAATTATGAACAGCTTAGAAAAACGAATTTAACTGCCACCTCGATAATAATTGTCGAGTTGGAGATCGTTCGAAATACAAAAGGAAACATTTCATTGGATAACTGGGAAGCAATGAAATTTGCAGTTATTAAAATGAAATAGTTCCACTGTTATAATCCAAGATTTCACATCTTATCATTTTCTTGCCGGGTACTTAGAGAGTCAGGATATTATTATCACGTCTACAAAAATTCAATCCTTTTAACCGTCCTCCATGAACTTTATAAACAATTACAATCCACAAGTTGTTGTGAAAAGACATGTCATAAAATATATTGCAGATTTTACACTCGAAAATCACAGAATTCAGCTAACCGTTCTTGGGAAACAATCACATTGTAAAAATTACGATTTCTAATAATATTTGGTGCACTACTTTGGGCAACATTTTTACCCTTTGGAAATCATCAACACAACTTCAATATTTTATATGCTAGTTTCTAGAAAAACGGGATCTACGTTGAGAATAAGAAACTGTTAATATTTTTTTGGATTTTATTTAAATGTGCTTAAAGTAATTCTGCTTGAGAGCTACCAACCAAGCTGCGGTATTGCTTTCTTCCTCCGACTAAAATCTTAAAAAAATAGTCAAAAGTCGCTAAATTATATTTTAAGTTTTTCTAACCAAATATTAATTATTAAGACGGTGATTTATTATGTTGCATCATAATCCCTTCTCTGGAGCCTTCTGGAAACCATGTAGCTGAAACTGCTACCGATTCACTGGCGAAAAAGTGTCGCATTAGTACGTTATAACCGGATAAATTCCTTAAAATTGTACATTATAGAAAATACGTTATAATGAAACAACAAAGCATTATTCTGTATACGAATGCGACGGGGCAACAAAAAGTACACCTTATAAACAAATATACGTTATAACAGGACTCGTTAGAACCGAGTCCGACTGTACATAACTTTTTTAAAGTTTCGTAAATTCATCAGTTTTGGAAAAAAAATTGTAGCCACCCTACTTTTTGAAACTCCGACATGTGGTATACTACAAAACAACTGACAACGTCTTTTATATGCCAGTGATTATCTATGAAGGTGCTAAACTTTTTTGTCACCCTTAAACACTTAAACCATTTTTTCCATTGAGGTTTGTTTAATGTATAAAAAAACGTATATTAATACCAATACCCCTATTAAGCACAATTTCTTATTAATGAACGATTTCAGTATTTATATTAAATAAATTTGGCTTAAATTCTTTTCACGGAAATAAATTTAAAGATGCAATATTTGCACTGTTTCACACTTTTAAAGGTCAATGTAATATCGTCAATGTTAACAATCGCTGACAAATTATAAACGTTATGACTAGTTATATCAATTTGATAAAAAATACTAATTGAATATTAACTTAGGCTTGAAATAATTTTTGTCGTCAAATAAAAATATTTTCTGCAATTTAATAAGACACGGTAACGGAAAAAGTTTTGTATTCATCGATTAATAATCTTTACAATATTACAATATCTCAATTACTAATCGCTTTCATTAACATGCGTGTTCGTTAAATATCTACTACTAGGTAATTACGCATAATATATTAATTAACATGCAAACAAAGTTAAATAAATAAAATAATTAATTTGCAAAATAAAGGTTGCATACATAGATGCACAGTAATTGTAGAAATCTTAC
The DNA here is from genome assembly GCA_949768715.1 of Dascillus cervinus. NCBI lineage: Eukaryota > Metazoa > Arthropoda > Insecta > Coleoptera > Dascillidae > Dascillus > Dascillus cervinus. The sequence goes on from OX458323.1 coordinate 29,679,968, forward strand.
CAAGTATTTCTTTTTACTCAGCAACAATAATGCATAACAATTATATATTATTTGCATTGTAAAATATTAACCATTTATTGGGTTAGTAAATCCAAAATATTTGTATTTTAAAATGTAGTTATATTATCTGTTTTAGAAGGTTAGATGTTTATGTAATAAAATTTGTCGCTTTTCACAAAAAGCTTTTCATTTTCTTTTCTTTCCTAGTGATTGCATTTTTACCTGTGATTGTAAGGAAAAAGTCTCGTATTTACAGAACGCAACATCTTCGTTAATCGAGGTATGCCAGTAGTCAGATTTGTTATGATTAAATGTATTTAGGTGTCCAAAAGTGCACAATATTTCCTAAAGGCGTGTAAAATAAATAAAGATCTATACATTAATTATTACTGATATCCAATGAACAACACATTAAAATTTCAACTAAATTTCAGTATTACTAGTAATAGTTTGTAGCAAATATTTAATGTGCCTGTTTTAAATAGTTATAAACTATTTTGTGAGCGCACAAAAACTAAAAGCAAACTTCATGGACATGTGAAATTTAAAACAGTTAATTTTACAAGGACAGTTGCCAGGTACAAATGCGTAAGCACACCAAGAAACCTCACACATGGGTGTTTGAAAACGGGTAAACTACCTGAAAATATTTTTACAATTAGTCGCAGTTAACTAAATTTATGAAGCCTACCTACTTACCGATTCTGAAACGATTAGAAAAAATTAAGTACCCACCACAACTACATTTGAGGCGCTCAGAAGCAGAGTGATCCTAGTGAGAAAACCGAGTTTTAAGATATAAGAGAAATAAAAATTCGTGTCAAGGCAATAACATAGCTTGGCCCAACTATCAAACGTGTCCCATTTCGTAGTAAACCAAAAAATATCACTTGGGTCACTAGGAATTTAAAGAGGAGCAAATGATGGCCTCAAGAAGTACCTAAGTCACTTTTCATATTCTGTGATATTTGAGATTTGATGTTTCAGTTTGATCTGGAAAACACATTGTCTTGATTTTGACCGATAGTTTTTTACTAAAGATCACTTACTTGAGTAAAAAAAGATCATTCAAAAACAAAACGGTGTGATTTCCAGATCACATTGAAACATCATATCTGAAAATATGTAAAAGTGACTTAGGTACTTCTCGCATAGAGCCCTTCCAATGTAGAATATAATATGCGATCTAACTCAAATAACGTGACTCATTTATTTAACGAAAATTTATTAAAAATGATTAATACATATTACTTTGCTGTTATTGGTATACAATGGTTGAATTTTTTTTATACCGTATTTTTTAATTTGAGAAGAAAATTCAAACCGATCGCGCCAAAAAGTAGAACTGTTTGAATCTTCTTCTCAAATTAAAAAGTACGGTATAGAAACAAGAAAAACTCGTGCATTATGGTATAAATCAGTGGTGACCCATTTGATTGTTATTGAGATCAGCATTTTACAGAAAAAAACTAATCGCGGGCTATCTAAAAGTGATGTGGTATGTTATGACGTTAAGAAGAGGTATGTAGAACACTGGTCAATTAGTTAATACTTATGATGACTCATTGATTGAAAACTTACTTATTTTGTTATCGCAAAGCAGAAAGCAATTAATATTGAGTCATTACGAAGAAGCAAAGATGTACACAAATATTTTTCCTGTGTAATCTGAACATCGTTACTGCCAAGCTAGTTTTATTGTTAGATTCGAAAATATAATTTATTACGTTGTTCACTCTGATTTTCTTTGATTACTTTGGCCAAATAAAGTCAGATATTTAATTTCGATGAATTAGAAAATTATTGGGTTTATACGAGTTCCTCTGCATTGTGGTAATATTGCTTTCGGAACCGTTTCCCAATACAATCCCGAATTTATTGAAATGATATGTTTAGGTTGCCACATTAGAATCCTTACTCTTTCTCGATTTTTAAATCACTTCCTGAGCAAAATCGTTCCAAAACATTAACGAATTTAGGAAAGCAACACCGACAAACGCGTTTCTATTCATTTATGTCAAATTCGGAAAAGTTCTTGAACCAAAAATTCTTTCATGCAGTGTTATTCATGTTCACAGTTCCACAAATATAACACATTAAACAAGCTTCATTGCCGCATGTGTGAAATTTTGGTGCAGGTCTAAAGAGAATGTAATGATAAGAAAGACATCTTGAAGGTTGAGCATGTCGAAAAGTAACAAAGAATTATAATAGGTAATATTTATGACTATCCGTAAACGAGAAATTGTAAATTTCGAAACACCTGTGGTTCAAACTTTTCCCACGAGGAAAGTGAACAACTGCCAAAACATCAATTACCTACACAAAGGATTCAGAAAAAAATTAAACTTTCGGGTGGCCCTTTTAAGTGAATTTGCACTAAAATATTTTGTCCTACAGTGCGCTATGTCACAATACACCGAAGTTTTTAACTTGTACAATCAGTAACACGAGTAAATTCCAGCTTCCTTCACAAATTTAAGAATCCCCAATAAAAAATACAATAGTAAATAGGTACCACACGGAAGCTCATGTTCCCTATCATCGGATTATTGAAATCACAATAAACAGAGATGTGTATAACTAAAGAAGTATATTTTAAGTAGTAATTCGTGAAACATCGTCGATGAAATAAGTTTTTGGCGCATTATTTAGACAGGACCAGTAAGAAGCTTTTGACACAAAGTTTATAAGAACTTTTTTTAATTTTGAGTTTTGAAAATGCTTTAAAATTGACATCATCATGTCAAACAATGAGCAAACTATATTCCTAACGATTTCTTAAATTCTTCCTCATTTTAAATCGAGTCATTACAACGCCAATGAATATTTATTTAATAAATAGAATCGATATTAAAATTTTAACATCAATTGTAACATGTAATACCTACTTAGTTCTTACTACTGAAACTGAAAATTTCCTTACATTTTACTTTTTTCTTCCCAATAAAATCATCAATGTCGAGTACTTTATAAAACTTGTATTGAATACGGGGAAAGTCCGTTATAACGGGTGCGACAATAGAACGAACAGTTGTTCCTAGAAATATGCATTTGGAAACGTAAACATTGCAGCTTAAAACAAATATTTCTTCATTTATAAGAGTAGGTAATATATTGTAAATAAATAGGTAATATATTGTAAATAAATACCTACCTAATTTGTTTACCATCAAAAATAAGAAATTCATTTTTGTGAGTGGCATAAGGTGAGTGTATAAAATTAACTAAACCTTACAAATAATTACTGTTATACAATCAGCTTGTGCTTGAGTAGATGCATAATAAAAATTAAAATTTGGAAACGTTGTTGGTCAATAATTGAACGATACATTTTCTAATCTTTTTACATTGTCATCGATGCATTGGTAAAGAGACAAACTAGATAAATTTTTAAACATTTCTTGATGATGAAAAAAATACATTTTAAGACGAAAACCCTACGCATTGAACTTAACAACCTCCTTCCAGTGCTTCAGTTTGGGTTTTGACAACGTCACAGCACTATTAAATAGGCACATAAGGTAGTTGACAACATCAATCAAGTTTTGGAATGAAGAAATTGTCTTTCTAGATGTAAGGTAGGCCTTTGACAATTTCTGGAACAAAGGAATACTGGACGAACTAAATAAGTACTTCCCACTCTTCATATATCCATATAAGTATATGGAAAACACACATTATCAGCAACGGAACTAACTTAAACTCAGCAAGTATTACTGGCTCGTAGAACGACGATCCAAACTGACACTAACAAACTCTTAGTAGGTATATAAAATTGCCTTCAAAACTACCGTGTTTTCTTTTAAAAATTGAACATACAATCTAAATATTCCTATGTTCTGTAAAAAAATATTGTCAATCAATAGTGGCGATCTCAACAATCCTTGATAATACAAATTATTTAACATGTATGTCTTTTTAAAAATAAAATTGTTGATATTTAAATTTGAAATTTAGCGTGTATTCGAAAGAAAAAAAGATTAATATTATGAATTGGTATAAAAATAGCAATAGCTTCAGACTGTTCTATACTGTTCAAATGTAGTGACATATCCTGCGATTGTTCTAATAGTTTTTATTTCTGCTCTCATTTATCTTTTTGTCATGGTGTTATCTGCTCTAACCTCAGCTCCATACCTTATCATGGTTCTAAGACAGGTTTTGTATATTCTGAATTTGCAATCCATGGTTAAATGCTTATTTCACCAGATTACTTACTTCAAGTGCCCCTTACTGACTTGATGTCTGACATCGTTCTTGAGATCTCCGCTGCTGGATATTCTTGTACCAAGATAATCAAAATGCATTACTTGCTCAATTGTGGTGCTAGTCACTGTAATTTTAATCGCAACGGTTCGCTGGAAATTGCCATTGCTTTAGTTTTTATTGTGAAAATTTTCATATTGTAGTTTTATACTGTGTTTCGAATTCCGCCATCAGAACTGTATCATCCGCGTAAAACATGATATTCACGAAACGATTACCAAGCCCTACATCCGAGGTCAATATTTTCACGGCATCTATATTCGTATCGATAACAACGTTATATAACATTAAACAACATTGAAATTCGAAAAGTGCAGTGTCAAGCAAGAAATTAGTGAGTACAGAGAACGTTACATATAATGACTTCAGGTAACCTAGTAAGGTTAATAGATAGTCCCATCCCGCGTGTTCTTCACGTGCACCTTGAAACTTGAATTTCCATTGGTTACTGTAAAATTACTATGTAAGTTAGACAGTGAACAAATTCAAACATCAGTAGGCTTGCCTTATTGGTTTCAAACGTAGTAAAATATGAAGAAATGAAGGGGAGATGATATCACTGAAAACACTTGCAATACTATTTTTTCTTATTAAGCACTGATTACTAGCAGTAAATAAGCATTTTAAAAAAAATGATAAAAATTGCCCGCGCAAGAACTGCAGAATATCAGGCATAAATTAAGCCTTATCATTATCATTATAAACTGTGCAAACCAGCAACATCTAAGCACGACGAACGCGGCAAAGTAAAAATGCCGATAGCCGAAATGATTCATCGAAAACGGTCCGCCAAAAAATTTCGGAGGTATCCCAAAAAACGGCGTTACGTTGAATCGCCACGATGTTTTTTAATTATGCCGAGACATCACGGCAATAATTGGCTGAAAATAAAATAGAAATTGACAAGCATGGTTGCCATTCAACCGACTTGTGGTCGTTTTTGTTCTCCAAAGATCTTTACAGTCGCGAGTTTTCTGCGAAGCAGGAGATTATTAATGCGATTACATCAAAATTTGAAAGGCTTTCGGTAAACGCATGACGATTAGCCTTTAAATAAAATGTATTATCAAAAAATAATTCTGCGGACTAATTTATTTCGAGACTGTGGCCATGTCGCCGTTCTGGAAGCTCAAATTTGCCCGATTCTCTGAAAGTTTTGTTCCGAGTGAGAACTTAATTGTAATCAAGTGTGCGTTGAAATGACATTAAAATAAATAAATCAATAGTACGTCTGTGGAGAGGTGTATAGGTATTAAGTACCATACAGGCATTTAGAATGACAACAATATACATTAGCACTCCCTAAATAACATAATGGAAAGTAACTAAATGCATGAGAAAGCAGATCTCAAAATAAAACTCTTAGATGGAGAATGACATGCGGCGTGGTTCACGGTTTGCGATTTCCATTATAATATATATATAACAAATCTTATCCAAAGTTGATTCAAATCAAAACTGCTTTGCTAAACTTTATCACAAGCTTACAAGAAAAGCAGCCGTTATGTATATACTGAAAATTATTATTATTGGCCGTGAAAGAAAGTTGCTCAAAACCTCATCGTATTTTCTGGAAAAAAATGTTTGTTTCCTCACCGGTGTACCGTATGATCGAAAAGTAACATCTTTTATAGTATATTTTTTAATTAGATAAATGAAATTGAAAGAATAAATTGCACTGGAATACTGTTAGCAAGCAGTTTTTGGCGGAAAATTTGAATTTTAGTATTTTTAACACGACGAGGGGTTTTACTGTACTAGAAAAATATCAAAATACAAGTGCAAAAAATGCAACAAAACAATTTGTTTGTCACATGCAATTTTTGTCTGTGAACCTTGTCACAACGTATAAAAAACCTCGAAGTAATTTTACATTATTATATTCATATTTCACATTTCTTTAATATCTTTTTTATTTTTGTTAATTTGTTTGTTTAATTAAAATTTGATTAACCACTCAAGGATTTGCTTAAATGTGGAACGAGGTGGTCAGGAAGATTATGGATCTCCAAGATCCAAGATCCATTGCGCCCGACGGAGGGTTAAAGGGAGGTCATCTTTAGAATTATAATCACTTTCAACTTCAACAATTCTTGAATGTTTAAAACCAGCTTTACCACAACAACTTTGAATTGTTAACGGTAATTAGGTAATCACGTACGCGGCGTCTGTCCGGCTGCCCGTTAAAGAGCGATTTTTCATCGCAGTGAGACAAATATCCTATCCGCATCCGGTCAAGAGAGTGTCCGCTTAAGAGAGAACATTTTATTAGGAAATCATATAACTTTTGCCGGTGTAAGCAAAATCCTCTGCTGAAGTGGGATATTCGTTAACAGAGATTTTACTGTAAATCCCCATTGTAACTCAGTTCCCAATGTAACCTGGCGTTATTAGCTCCGGACTAAAAATAAATGTTTTCTATCCATAATGTCTCTTAGTATTTCTATATATGCTTTAGTTTTTAGTTATTTGAAGCGAACAACAGCCAATTTTCTATGACTTTTATATCTGAAATTTTAAAGCCTAAATACGCCCCTAATACTGAACGCGTGCGGCTACTACCTGGCATTTCCGGGACATCTTCTTTCTTCAAAAAGTTTTGTAATTTTACATTTGCCTCATTTATTGGTTACAATTTGAAAGTTGTAAATAACATTTCTTACTGACATCACAGGATTTCTAATCGAAGTAATGGCGAATTTCAATAAAAAGTTGATAAGGTCTTGATGCTCCTACATTAAAAAATTATAAATAAATGATTTATGAAAAGAAAAGCTGAAAAAATCCACGAAAAATTACATAAATGAGCGTCGCGACACCGGATGATAAGAACTGAAAATTGAATTAATAACAGATCGTCAGATTAGTAATAACATAACATAATCAAATTTTCACTTGTAATACCACTAGAGGTTAAATTATTTCCGGATTTTAATTTAACGTCGAGTGGTATTCGGTAAGAAAATTTTGCACCTTTTTGCAATTTAATTTATGTATTGACATATTATCTATAAACTTCACTCAACGCTATAAATAATACGATATTTTGATTGCAAGTTTATGGGAAGCGTTGAATGGCATTTAATGTCAAATGGCATCGTTTATTCGGGTTACGTGTACTTAATGTAAGTATTAGTGACAGTAATTATGACGTCAAAAAATTTCCACTAAAATTCACTCCAGGGTCCTACCCAATCGGAAAAAATTTCTGAAAAATACTTGCGTTGCCTTGGTAGCGGTTCAAAAGAAAGGCTTCTGATTGGTTGAACAGGCTGGTTCAAAATTTTCATGGTAATTTTTTGAACATTGAGGTTTTTTTGACCATTAACGTTGAAGGACCCTAGCAGTGGGACTGTTGATGATTAGTTCATTGTCGGGGTTCTGTCATCATTCGAACAAACAATTCAAGCAAAAATGAACTAATCATAGACACGTCTACTAGTATATTTACTGATTACTGCCAACATAAAAATATTGCATTTTAGAAGCGATTTTTTTGAATAAATTGTATCATACTTTTTTCTCAATTTAATTATTTGTTAGTGAAATTGGCGAAAAAAGAGCTATTGTCACTCGTCGACCGTATTTAATTCGATCCACAATGGTATCATTTAAGAATGTTTAAAAAAGTCAACTATTTGAACATACAATTCCATCACATGTGAAACCGCTTTTCTCTCCAATTCTCGAGAACGTAATAATATTTTTTGCTCCCGTTGTCACATCAAGCATAACGTCAATATTCTGGCAAAATACCGCTAACGACGAATTAACTGCAACAATTTTATTGCAATATCTCTTGATTCGTTAAGGTTCGGTACAACGCGAAATTTGTCACGTGGAAGTCAAAACTACTTTGCATGTACAACTATTCAGGAGACACACAAAACCATCTCATATTAGAAATAACGTAAAAAGAGCTTTGTGAAAGTTTTCTCGGGCCGATTAAATTCGTTTCATTTATCTTAATGGTTAATTAGTCTAAAAAAGTGGGGAAAACGTGGCCGCTTGCTTTCATTCAAATATCGGTTCTCATGTGATCGATTGCTTTTTTGAAAAGCGCTGAAAACCGATTCGAATTCGGAATTTCAGTAGTTAATGCAACTCACAAAAGAAATATCATAAAATCGAGCTGCCAATGCATGACCAGTAGCAGCCATGTGAGCGGGTCAGGAAATTTGCGGTTTGGATATTATTGCCTTCTTATACACCACATCGGAGCTTGATTAAAAAATAAATCTGCGCACTTATGTGACGACACAGTGTCGGGCTCTAATTGCCGTCGATTTTTAATTCGTGGGCATTCTTGAGTTAATTAAAGATTTCACGAATGGTGCAATGGTAATTAAAATCGATTGTACACGTACGGTTATGAAACTTTCAAATATTTAGTCGCATTAGAAAGTTTATCATATGAGAAAACATTGCGAATTCAAGTTCCATTACGGTCCTGGATGTACTAGTTGTGATTGTTAACTTTTTTTTACTTCTCTAGCCGCAGGTGAAATCGGCTGCATGGCCAATCGGACATGAGTCATTGAGCGGAACTTCTGTACCTGCCTGTTCCTCATCGCTGTCTAACTGCAACGTGCAATTCATTCTTACCAAATACCGCAAAATCACATGAGAAACAAACATGTTTTTATTTCGCGATAACAAAAGTTTTTGTAATTACAACTGTTTCTTTTTCGATGCTCTTCCCCACGAAAATATTTTTGCAATCGATCATGTATATCATTGATAAACTGTCAAACTGTGGATTTACCGTCAAATTAAATACAAACAGACATAATTTTCACACATGGAAGCGCGTATTAGCTGTTTTATGTTTTCCTCAATTTTACTGCGATTTCAAATTTTTTTTATTGAAGAATGTTTAGAAAAATGACACATCACGTCGATTATTTTCTTTTTACCTTGCATGGAGTTCACACAACAACTTACCAGTTAAAATCGTTCTGATCTATTGCTAAAAGACAATATCGTCCAGCATTATGTTTTTGTTTTTAATTTGTGATTTGAAAAACCCACAATGTGTTCGTATTGTGCTGTTGTTTTTATACGTCGCCGAGTTTCTTACAAATTTGATGTTATGTTTGGAATGTGTAGAGATTTGAAGGTAGGAAAAGGAGATTTTTGTTATTAGCTACAGCTTAATGCATTAATTATTTGCGCAATTAACTTGATAAACTGCTGGTCAAATACAAAGAGTCGTTGTACTGTATGCAAATTATAGATTAAATGCGGTTTTCCCAAAAAAATTGTGCTATAACGAAATAACTTTGTACGATTGTTTCTGCATTGTGCTTTTTCCGTAAATAATTTCAAGTAACTTTTGAAAGCTTTTAAAAACATTAATTTAGTGATTAAAAAAACATAACACTTGCCTGGAGGTGATGCGTTGCCATGAAGCAAATCTGCTAAAAGTCGGGTTTTTATTAAAATGAAATTTTTAACAAAAATAATTATCTCCAAAAAATTATTCGAGTGGGTTCCCAGAAAAAGACTCAAGTCGGGAAGACTTAAACGAACGTAGTTGCAGGATATTGGGAGAACCATGCGGAGGCGTGAACTAGGTGCCGGTTATTGCATAGATAGAAGTGTAGAGAATATGATGCGAGAAATGGCCCGAGAGGCTGTAACGTAGTCATTTATACAGGGTCACTCAACGTTAATGGGCACCGCCAAAATTGGTCTCAAATATTAAATTACTATCTCTCAATTTTCTTTATTTCATGCAGTGATGTACAACCACAAACTCAGTTTTTTTTTATGACAAACCAGACGTTGGAAAAAACCAAAACGGTCGAATTTACCTACGACATTTAATTTTATTTTGCAAATTATAAAAATGTTTTTGATTATATTTTTTAAACGCGCTTTAGCTTAAAAATTTAGTAATAATAAAATCACTAATGTTTCCAACAAAGATTTACGATTTTAAATAGGTTGGAGTGGTAAATTTACTCGATTGATATGTATGTGGCATTGTAAATCAAACTACTGTAACCTGGGGTTATCAGGTCCTTCTACCCATAATGACTTCTTAGGGCCGGTTGTACAAATACAAGTTCAAGTACAGTTTAGGCGAACTCTAGTTCAAGTTGAGCCGCGGTTTAGTTACGTCACTCGTTATACAAGTTCGGTCAAACTAGAGTTCAGCTTAATCATGCTCTTCCATTTAGAATTCAATGTTGGCAATTGTCACACTTGCACTGTTTGTGTGTTTTGGCGTTTCATGCTGGATACCTTGAATACATTTGACGTTTGTCTTGAGCTTCAAATTGAACTTGCTTTGTACAACCGACCCTTAGTATGAAATTTCTTAATACTTAATATTGCTCTTTTCATTGTTGTGTTCAGTTATTGGAAACCAACAGCATCCAGTGTTTCAGTGACTTTTTGTAAATCTGAAATTTCAATACCTACATACACCCCTGGCACTGAACGCGTATCACTACTACCTGACATCTCCGGGACAGCTTTATTTCTTAAAAAAAAATTGTAATTTCATCAAGTTTCAATAAAAAGCTGATAACGTTTCGATATTTTTATATTTAAAAATATACATAAATAAAAGACGTGTGAAAAGATAAACTCAAAAAATAATGAAAATGGCATAAAAACTGAAAACGGAATTAAGATCAGATCGTAGCTCATAGTTGAATAGCTTATAACTGAATACATCTTCTTTTTTGTGACTTTTTGTCAATTGGTACTTTTTAAAATAAGTTTAGATGACCTGCAGTGACACTAGTTCGACGCAAAACAAACCACAAATTTCTGAGCGTTCATCAATTTAAATGAACGGTAAAAAAATATTTCGTCAGCTTTTGAACATAAATGTAGTAAAGTCATGGGTATTAGAACAAAGTAGTTTTTTATTATGAATTCTGCATTTATCGGCAACAATAAGAAGAGATATTTAACAATTTCACTCAAAAACTGTATTACTTTTTCTGTCTTAAACCGTGTTGTCGTAGCGTGACATTTTAATAAAACTTTAGTTAATGGTAAATTTGGGTTAAAGTTACCGGTTACCGTTTGGAGCATTGGGGTTAAGCAAAATTAAAATTTTTTACAATGGTAAAAATAGACGGTATTTGGGTTTGATTTTTCAAATTTTTTCTGTAAATAGCGCTTTTTTAATTTTAATAGATATTATTAGTAATCGTAATATTACAAAGAACTTGTTTCATAAAAGTATTGTATGGCGAAATAGCGAAACCATGAAGGTTAATATGTTCTTGATTAATTACTACATGCGCTGTAAAATTTAAAATTCTATGTTGAAAATGTCTTTAGAAGATCACAAAATTTTTGTAACTTATATATTGTTAGTCTTTCTGTTTAATAGAAGGTAATATTTTGCGGTTTCATAATTCACATGACCTGGAATCATAGGTTGTGACAAATTTTCTAACCAATGATTAATATTTTTATAATTGGAAAAAAAGATTTGATTATTAATTTATTGTTGGGTGATTTGTCGATCATCACTGACGATTATGAACAGTCCACTAATTTGAAATACCAACGTTTAAGTTTATTACAAAAAAAATCGATTTTAAGAAAGAACTTCTATTTTTAACTGTAATCGAAATGGTCACAGTTTCAGGTTCTTACTGACATAATTAGGTATTAAAGTGTATAACATTTAAAACAGAAAATGTAGTCAAACACACACAGAAGTGAAGTGAACAACATTATGTAATGAGTGTACATACAGGAAATGATGAGCGTTTTCATTAGTAATACAACGAGTGCATTCTATGTTATCGATAATTTTGCTTAGGTTAATCTTGAATGCGTGTTAGGTATCAAAACTGCACGAGTGCGTAGCACGAGTGCGGTTTTCTTCTTAACATGCATGAAAGATTAATCTAAGCAAAATTATCTGAGGACATGGAATGCCCGAGATGCATTTTGAAGATAATTGCACAACAAAATAACAGAATTGTCCATTTACAAAGTTAGCTGGTTTTCGTTTTCTTGGTGACAAGAAAAAAATTTGACGTTTCAACGAAGCACATCCATAAAATGAGTGCGCGCTTTGGTGCTGTTTTAGCAAGCAAAATACAAGTTGTAATGTCTGAACTGGTTGATAAACGAAGATGCCATTCCTCAGAAGACCAAGAGCTCGGGAAAATATATTTGGCGACAGTTTGAAGCGTTTTCGAAAAAGCTGTCAAAATGACAACCTGTAAATCGATAACACAAAATCGATAACACACCAGTAGCTACTGTCAGAATTGAGATGACACTTACCGCCTAATCAGATAACGATTGGTTTGTTTTCCGAAATTCAACAAATATTATTGGATGACAAACGTCATATGACGTTCGTGTGCAATTATCACTATAACAGAGTTTGACTGTATACATACAAAACATTAATTAATATTTTCTTTTTGTAATGGCATAAAGCCATTTATTAAAACACTGCACACATACAGTTGTAAAAAAACCCCTAAAACAAAATCACATTTTAAGTTAAAGTGAAGTATTTTTTTTAATTTTGCTTTGTTTCCGAGTTGGCTGAGTTTAAAAATTTTGATTGCCATTGACTAATTTAATGACTAAATATATGTTGCCTTTATAATGAAAACGATAAACAAAACCAAACGTAATAACAAACAAACAGAAATAATTATTCTTCACAATCTTTTTTCATAAACAGATATAAGATTGACGTCAATTATCAGGTAGTTGTACACTTCTTCTGTTCCGAACATTTTGAACAGAATTAAAATTTGTTTCGGTCATCTATTCTATGGGATTAATTTTAACTGCATAAAACCACTGCTTCAGATGTCCCCATAGACAAAAATCCAATGAATTTAAATCCGGAGATCTTGAACGCATTCAGCTAGACAATCACATCCTTCCGACGTGTGGAGTAGACCGTCTTGCTGGAACTGCATCAATTAGAACGTCCACTAATAATTATTGTGTTCTAATAAATGCAATTATACATTAGCATTTCATCGATTTGTAACGATCCCAATCCGAATGTAGTTGACTTAAATATACCACCTAACACATTAACGCTAAACCTTCGTTGAAATCTTTTTAGTCTTTTTTTTTTTTTTTGTTAAGAGGAGGTAACCTGTGTGACTACTAACTTCCTCCCCCATACGTCTTTTTAGTCTAGTATAGTGTGAATTTTCTAAAGATCAGACATAATTGTTGTTATGTATATCATTTACACCATCTGTCATAACTTTTTTGACAAAATCTTGCGTGGACACTGCAAATTTTTGGAAAATTAGAATTTTTGCTTTTATCACTTTTCGACAATTACAGCGGTTTTTAAATTAAATCTTAGTGAGACTATTTACAAACGACTTGGCTTATAACAAGACTTAGGATTATGTGCCTAGTCACGCCAGTTTTATTATTTGAAAAGTTATCACCTTGATGGATAGAAGTGAAAACTAGTTAGTCGCCGCTAAAATTAAAACTGAAATTAATAAACAAGAAGGCAATAAAAGTTTGTAAAACTACCAATGTTACAGGAGAATCGATAAAAGTAGTAAGTTTAATTTTAGCTTAAAAACTGGCACAATAGAAATAATTGAAATTAATTAAGTCCTTAAACAAATTGTAGGAAATGATTTTATTATCATTTTGGATCGCAATAAAAACAATAGTTTAGTTTTACAAAAGAGTTGCTTGAATTTCCATTATTTTATTTGTACAGAATAATTCTTGAAGTAACGAAAACTAAATTTTACTTAACTTGTAGCGTGTGTTCAATAAAATCGTAGATAAGGCTATTTTAGCACAGTATTATTTTGTAAATAGACATGCCTTTACTTATGTTTTTGTTGAACACCCGGTACATTTGCTTTATGACCTAAAGTGAATCAAAATTGTATCTTGTGACACGTAATGAAAATAAGAAATTAAACTTTGACATTTCTAACTTTTATAATTTTTCATTATTAAATAATTCATGCTTTTTTACTCCGAAAAAAACATCAACACTATGACCTATCTGAATATTTCATCGATTTCTGGTCGAATCGCTTTGACATATTTTCATTTTTCCCATTTAATTTTATGCGAGATACTAAATTTTGTCTGCTGTGACACATAGATAAATCTTATGGTACGGACCATCTCAAAGTACATAAATGCTTTACATTCGATGCACGCATACAATCAATTAGTTAATATTTTTATAGTTTTGTACCCGCGGCAAATATTTGTTCAAGGGACACATTAAATTTCGTAAATACCTAAAAAAAATTCTTTACGGCAGAAGTTGTGCTTACTATTGTCAGTGGCATTATATGCCGTATTAATTAATTAGTCAATTTCATTAATTTAATAATGTATGTTACTGAGTATAGTTCAAAGGACGATATGGTATGTATCGTATGTCGTGCAACTTCAGGGTTATTACAGGAACTAATTTGTTTGTTAGTTTAAGCAAACTGAATTTGTGTACAATGCATGTGTGTGGTTTTCGAAATTTGGATCGCACATACTTAAGGTAACTATGATTCAACTTTCTGCAAATTATTTGAAAACTCGTCACGATAAATATATTACAATGTGCTCCTATTATTTATCTGGAAACTTTTAATTCCATACATTTTAATTAATCATAGCTTTTCTAATAAATTATTTCAGAAATGTGAAAGATGAATAGATGATCAGATGCAGTTTTAATTCATCCCGATAATTACCTACTAATATCGCAACTCTTCTTGTTTTTATTCTTTTATGAACTGTATTTTAAAATCACCTTGTGGATAAGTGACGACCAAATTCTTAAATTACATTATTATTTTGTCAAGCACAATGCACTAATTTTTTTGACAAATTTGTATTTGTTAGTCAACGTCATCCCCTGGAGGGATGATAGACCAGCTCATGACTAACCAGAATATCAAAATATGATCGTACAATTAGTAAAAAGTCCTTAATTTTCGAGAAATTGACACTTTTGCGAATTTTGTAAAAATCGATACCTTAGATCAGTTTCTTGAGTGCCACAGCGACAAAATTCTATATTCTAAAATTCTAATTTTTGCTACACAACCATTAATTACAGTATAAAAATAAAATCAAGAAAAAAAATATTTTAACCCGATTTATGAGTTAATATTTTTTGTATTAGCTAACTTCGACACTTCATACTGTAAAAAAAATATACCAAGCTAAACTGGCAAGTTATTTTAAAAAATTGCTCATTTAGTGTAGTTTTTAAAATGATTATGATATTTGCTATGTTTTACTTCAGAAAAAATGATATTGCTATTTTACTGCAAAAGGAACTCATGGATATGGATATGGATATGATATTTGCTATGTTTTACTTCAGAAAAAATGATATTGCCATTTTACTGCAAAAGGAACTCATTGTGGAATTAATTCAATAATTAGAAATTCGTATGAAAACACTTGTTAAATTAAAGTAACAGGTATTTATTGAAAACTAAACAAACCACAAATAACAATTAAAGAATGTGTTCAAATTGCCTGCCACCAAGTCGAATGCAAGTGCAGCATTATTTCAGAAAAGACCTTTTTATTAGTCTTGCGCTTCCTACGATATTTTTTTGTTGTCTGACTTCAGTAATACTCTGTCTCGATTCATTTACGCCATTTATTTGTTTTGAGTAGACGTTCTTTTTTATACAATAACTCCAGTAGAAAAAATTTGGAGGATTTAAATCCGGAGATCGGGGAGGCCACAAAATAGGACCTAGACAGCCGGTTCATCTCTTGGTCCAAATACTCCTCGTGCGTAATGAGCTGGACGTTTTTCTTGAAAATTGCTTAAATCGGTTTTACACATTTTTTTAAACTTTTGTTTCATTTGCACAAAATGTTTTTAACTTTTTTTTACAGTTCTTTCAAACTGTATGCACTTTCTAATGTGCAATACCATACTTAACTCGCGACTAATCGTCGTTTTTAATTTACCACATTAGATTTTTGTTGTAATTTTTTCTTTGTGTTCAATGGCAGAACCTTTCCGTTTTTAGAATGAAAACTGAACACTTAATCAAAGTAAAGTTAAGAAATTTAAGGGTCAATAACAATTTTTACATTGCTGTACATATTTCATGGAAAAATGTAATTTTTAAATGTGAGTTTCTAGAATTTACCTGCATTGCCAGGTACACAGAATAGTCATGGAAATGAGTTTGATGATTTTAAGTTATTCAAGGGCAAAAGCACCTAAATTCCGTACAGTCAGTCCTTCATAAAGACAAACCAGATGTGTTTTTATTTTAGTAAGTAAGTAAGTAAGAAAGTAATTTATATGTACCTACAATAACTCCATTCTTTGCTGGGATATATCCGAAAAAGTGATATAGGTAGCTAATGACAATTCGCTGGGATAGTTGACGCTATAGTCGGTAACATTATATCAGGGTTTCACTGCACAATGTCAGAGGAGCTAATTATTCAATATAAGTTTTAGATCGAATCATATGAAGTTAAAAAATGTTGTACAAAGGCGTTTTTAAAATCGTCTTACTACCTTAGAACCTTCCTAGATTTCCGTTGGTTCAACGTGTGTAGCGAACACGAAATGAAGAATTACCGTTCGATTTATTGATGTTATTAATAAATGTATTATGAAATATGTCTGATAGTAAAAATTATTTTAATTATATTTTGCATTGAGCCATTTTGTTGATTTATTCATTTCTTTTTCCAAATTTTTGTTTTCAACCTACGAAGATACTGTTTGATTCATTAATTTTTTACTTGGGCAATAACGCTGTAATTTCGTTCTTAACAAGACGATTTAAGAAATTCATAAACCATATAAGACAGTTCTACAAATTCTACAAAAGAATGTCACTTTTAATTTTTTTTAACGCGATATTGTTGTCAGGCAAAAGAACTTTATTATTTAAATGGCAACACATTTTTCGTCATTTAGTTTGGTAGGAATTATTTTTACGAATTTAACGGTATATCTCAACTTCATCTTCCAATGAATAGTTCTTTTTCTGTTTAATACAACTAAAAATCACAATCACAAATGCACCCTTTAGATTTGCCGCCAATAAAATTTAAATAGCTGTGATGGTTTCCAACGTTCTCAAGGAACAGGGTACATGAAGAAGAGCTTCGGCGAAAAGTATCATGCAGGTGCAAATTGTTGGCATTGACATTTGTAGTTTTTAAGATTTATTAGAGGAAACTTACGGGTTGTTCAAGTAAACCAGTTTCAATGTGAGCAAAATAACTTCATAAACATTTTAGGGCAAAACAAAATATTTTTAAGGGAAGGGGGAATGTTAGAATGTGCGTTGGGCACTTAGTACTTCTTTCTGGGTACGGGAATGTTAGTGCAAAGTAAGGTGTTGAAAGTATCGGTCAAGTCGAAATACAGTGACTTATTTTCGTACGAGGTGCGTATCATTTTTTTTAAAAGTTAATCATATTCATGCGACTGTTTTTGAAGTAGTCGTAACGAATCATTAAAATCGGAGGGCGGACGTATTCACCGTCAGGTACATTTAAGCGCGAATAAAATCGTAATAAATTAATAATTCAAACAAACTCATTAGCGGAACGTATGCAAAGTGGTATATATCCGTACGGTTCTCATTAATAATTCTAAACTTTAAACGAATCCAAACTTATAATAATACAAACGCATATATCATAAGGAACACGTCAGGCGCTAATACCGGGTGTTTTCTTGTTCTTACGTCTTCTGTCACCTTGCTACTTCTTATTCTGATAAGAGCGTAATTCGTATCGTCTCTATTTTTATCGGTCGGATGTTTGCCAGTGCGAAAACGGAGAAGGAAAACGTGCGAGAGTGTATGACGAATCTTTTCTCCGAGTTTTACATATATTAAGTCCATGCGAGTGTGTGTGTGCCCAGGCCCAGCCCGTGACAATTATTGATTGAGAATTCTTCCGTCTTCTACTTACATGCAATGAGTAAAGACAAGAAACTCCGCGGCAGCCTGGTCATTAAAACTTTTGCCTCTTTGAAAAGAAACAGCCTCATTTTCGTTCGCTCGATAAACAAAGAAGGACGTATGGATTAGAACCAGAATATGTTATAACTTGAATAATTGTGCTGCGGATGAGTTTAAAATCCTACAGTCGTATTTATTGGTTGGGAAATAAAGCTCTTGATTATTATTCTAGAAGACTTTCGCTTTCGAGAGGGCTCGATCGACGGATGCCCGTGCGTCCGACTCAACAAATTACAATGGAACCAACGAAGAGGGACAAATTAACGGCGGTTCGAATTAAGATCGGGGGTTTAATTTGAAATTTGCGCGCGCACTACACATCTTTACCCCACCGTTTTCCAATAACGGTACAGTCCACGATGTTTTTAATTTAAGATATACGTGCTAGTTGCAATTCCTAATGGAAAACGAATGAAATATCGATTCCAATTTGTGCATGTAAAACTTTTGCACTTAACGAAACGTGCTGAAATATTATTTACGCCGCACTCGACCGCAAACAGCCGTATCAAACGGATTCGAAAATCAATTCAAAATTTTTTCTTACTCCGGCGCTGTTTATTTTTGGTCGGTTTTCTCGCCACCGACGATGTTGTTAAAGGTCAGGGCGTACGCTCACATGGTCTAGGTGCGCGGGCCCGAAACCCTGTGCAATAAACGTCGGTAATCAAGCCACCATAATGTGCCATGGTTGTCGCCGTAAATTTGATAGATCTGTACGTTCGCAGCGCGTCTATTTGTCACAAAAGCGGCTTACTAATGTTCACGAGATTCAACACTTAAATTGGACTTTTATATCTTTATGGTCGGCGGAGCAACGTGAAAATAACCGACCACTGTTATTCATACACTCGACAAGAAATATTTCAGAAATTATGTCGTCGAGGGCGAAAGAGATGATGTCATAATAAGCGCGCTAATTACAGCGTCCAGAACCCTATTTCACGTCATTATGCTTTTATTTACCTAAATTTTCAAAAATAAATGTACCTACTTTTTAAGAAATTTCTAAAAATATATTTATATTTGTGGAGGACCGGTCTCAAAGTTTTTATATATAGGGTGTTATAAGGTTTAGCGCCGGTGGCAAAATAGCCCTTCAAAATAGTTTGCCAATTCTCATAAATAGCATGATTAATTTTATATTACTGAGGAACATAGAAACAGGAAAAAAACGAACATTAGGGTATTTTCACACATTTTAGTGTAATTGAATTAATTTTACCAACTCAGGGTTCACAATAACCTGGAAAACTTGGAAAGCTCGGAAATGTCAGGGAATTAGAAGTAAGAAAAGATGTCAGGGAAATTATGTATTTTATCAAAAAATCAAAGAATTTTTATTTTATGTGCCTGGAAAAAGTTTTAAGACGCGATAGAAGAAAACTTCTTTCCAATCTCTATCATTATTTGTAGGTATTTGCCACTGGAATTATTTTCGGGTGTTTCCTTCTCATCTGACTACATAGAAATAGAAAAATCTCATAGCGGATTTATGTTATGTTTATTCTTACAATATACAGTGTGTTCATGGATGGGGTGGTGCACTTTTGTAAACTTTCTTATCTGCCATTTGGTGACAAAAATCATTCATGACAAAAAGTTCTGCTTATTTTGGTAAATCATAAAAAGTTGTCAATTTTTTAATGAAATGTACGGGGCGCTCTAGAAATTAAAAAGTACGAAATCGACCTTAAGCAAAGTAGGTACACTTATTTTTCATTTTTGTTGTTTCAAAATGTAACAAAAACTTAAATACAAATAACAAAAATTCATTTACACTGAAAATAATATTTTATTTATGTCAAGAACTATTCAACGTGAAAACCTCCAAGTTGTACATATTTTTCCAGTCTTTTTAAATTCCTCATAAACATCTAACTTATTTTCATAGACTTTTTGCTTCAAATATTCTTATAAGAAGTAATCTCACGGGGTTAGATCAGGAGACCGTGCAGGCCAAGCTATTTGCCCAAAGCAAGAAATCCACTTCTCGGAAAAGTAAATGTCCAACCACCGTCGAACCTGTAATACAGAGTGTGCAGGATATCCGTCTTGTTGAAACATAACTTTTTCTTCTGAACTCTAAATTGTTATTGTCCAGTTCAGCCAGAATAAAATCATTTAAAATTTCTAAATAAGAATTTTGATTCAGATTT
Organism: Dascillus cervinus; assembly: GCA_949768715.1. NCBI lineage: Eukaryota > Metazoa > Arthropoda > Insecta > Coleoptera > Dascillidae > Dascillus > Dascillus cervinus. Next base: position 29,700,366 of record OX458323.1, read on the forward strand.
CCATTAAAAAAATAAGGACCTACTATATTGTGATGTACTAAGAATAGGGTCATGGAATGTAAGAGGGACGTTTGTGGAAGCAAAGCTAAAGCAGATAAGATGCCACAACTGGTTGGAGTGGTAAAAGGACAAAGGTTGAGATGGTTGGGACATGTGATGAGGATGCAGAATAGTAGAGTTCCAAAGAAGATATTGGAAAGTGAAGTAGGTGGAAAAATGAGAAGAGGAAGACCCAAATCGAGATGGAAGGACGAAGTAATTAAGGACATAGGAGACAGTAAAATCAGTAACTGGAAGGAAAAAACAAGGGACAAGAAAGGATGGAGACAAACGGTCAATCAAGCCATGGGCCTTCTAGGCCTGTAGAGCTAAAATATATATATATATATATATTGTGATGTAACGTCGCACCAAGCACTTATCATTTTTAAAATTATGACTATTAGTTACAGTTAGAAAATTGGGATTTTCTTGAACCCAATGCCTACAGTTTTGTGAAAAAACTGTCCCATTAGTTGTAAAAGTTGACTCGTCCGCCAATAAAATGTTTCGAGAAAAGAATCGATCTGTCAAGATTTTTTCACCCATTATTAAACAAAAGTCCAAAACGACGAGCATCATCTCCGGTTTGAAACTTATGAAAAAATTGTGGTTTAAACGCATGAAATTTATTTTTAGCCAAAATCCCAGTTTTGCTAATATCTAAATTTCTTGATGTTTTCCTTAAAACAACTTCCATTGCATGCTATAGTTCATTTTTTAATTCGAGATAAAAAAATTAAAAGACAAAGCTGGATGCAGTTCTTCCAATGATCACACGTAACGTTATTTATAGCTTGCAAGAGGAGTAGTTTAACTTGAGCTAAGTTAAAAGTTTTGTTTTTCGAAACTACCCCATTTTTTATTTTTTTATCTCGAATTAAAAAATGAACTATATTCTTGACTTATTGCCATAAATAAAATGCAATTTTTAGTGGAAATGCAGTTTTGCTATTTGTTAACCCAAAATTTGTACTTAAGCTTTCATTACATTTTAAACCAATTTATTATTAGTAAAATAACATTTTTCGTAAAAATGAAAAATAAGGGTACTTTTCTTAAGATCGCTAGAACAATTGAAACTGAAACTGAAAATTTTGACTGGTTTAGTTGAAGGTACAAATTACTAGGAAACGGTGAGGAAAAATACCGGAAAAGGATCATGGAAAAGCTTGAAAAGTCGGGGAATTTGAAAATACAGAATTGCTGTGAACCCTGAACCAAGTTGCAAATTAATGCTATGAATAAATAATAATAAAAATAAACAACGAAATTTTCCCCAAAACTCTTTTTTTACTTTGTGACTTCAAATAAAAATATTTTGAATTTTTTTTTGCCCTCAGAGAAAGCGTACATTTAACCTGATGTAACACATAATTTGCGTACTTTCCTCTCAATTATGGCCCCGGCGATAAAACTTATAACACTCTGTATAGTTTGGAACTCAACCGCGGAATGGTAAATATGTATTTTTTTGAAATTTTACTGAAATTATGTTGTATAATTTGCTTCATAAAATATGTACAAAATATGAAAATATGTAGCGAGTGTGGACGCTATAATTATCGGGTGCAGCGTTTGCAGCGGCTCACTTAATCGTGGTCCGTTTGTTTTCATGAGAAATTTTTCTGGTCGCAAGTCGAGAAAAAAATGTTTTAGTCGTAGAATGCTGTCTCAATCGTACGATTCCCATTCAGGACAAAGTTGTCGGGATATAAGGAAGTACACCCGATGAACGAGCGCAGATCGCGTTCGCGCGCTGAACTCCTACAGGACTGTGTCCGTACCGCTCAGTTCTGTCCGGAACCTCTCAAAATCCACAAATACAACGTAACGCTCTGAAAGGAGCACAAAAGACACGCGTACTTTAGTTTCGAAAATATCGAAGAAATGAAGGCTGCCCTGTGAAAACAAAACAAAAAAAAATCGAACGTAAAAACACGTCTGTGTGTGTGAAATAATTGAAGGGAGAAGGAACGGAGTAACCGGGGGTGTCTCGCGTAAGAAACGTTAGTTAAAAAGAAAACGTCCGGGAGCGTACATCATTTCTTGGTGCATTTATGCAAAGTAGAGAGAGCTAAGGGTTGTCCTTCTTCGTCGTCAGTAATTAGTGGTCGGCGGGCAGAAAGAGAGGGGGAGCTATACGTGTGTGATTCTAACGACGGCCAAGTACACGCCGCCCCTTAATTTATATCTAAGGGTAAAACAGTAAGAGTAAAGGAGACGGAGAGGGGAGTCTTGTATGTGGGGTGGTAAGGCGCAAGCGTTCTTGGTTCTTGCAAGCTTTGTCTAATCGGATTCATTAACGGGGATCCGGGAATTATGCGTCCATTGCGAGCCGGCATATTTTTGAAAGCAGTCGGACCCGCACCCCCACGAAGACGAGCTCCAGCGGGACCTGGTGCAAGGTTCGTGCGCGCTCTCTGTGTGTCATGTGTGTGAGTGTGCTCTTGCGCTCTCCACGGTGCCGCTTCATTTTGGTGTTAAGTGTGTTCTTGTGATCTGATTGTTTTTTTTTTTCACTTTACTCCTTTCTTGACCCACTCGAGTGCCTTAACAATGACGACCCCCCTGACACCAAGCACGATGCAAACTTGCCGAGCACGTGCTACATTTTCACGAATGCTGCGATGAGCGCTAAAAACAGCAAGTACGTTAACACCATTTCAATTCGCGGCGTTTGTAAGTTTGACAAAGTTTGCACGTGGTTTCAGTTTAGTACAAAACTTGCGCTAAGTATGACGCTCGTGATTCCATGATTTTTGGTGAGTTCTTTCTTGCTGGCCGAAAATGAACACAAATAGGACTTAATTAAGTAGTAAGCAGTCATTCTTGTTGTGTTTATTTCTTTGTGTGTTATAATCGCATAAAAATGCAAATCACATTTTTTTTCGGGTTTCAGATTAAGTTTCGCAGTCCGCAAAACTTTTATCGATGTAAAAATGTAAATATGTCCGGTGCACGAAGGATACTTATCTCGGGCCAAAGTCCCAAATTCACCACTACTAATGACCTTACCGAGGGTGTGCGATGTGTGCGAATAATCTTCGAGGTAACTTTTCGCGCACGTCCCAAAAATCAAATTATTTACGACTGCTGTTTCACGATTTTCCTCGTAAAATTTCAATTATTTATCCGCATTTAATTTCGGCCGAATTGTACAAAGTTTCCCGACTACCACCGTAACGTTCTGCCTGGATCGCGTTTAAGCGATTATGTACGTGAGTGAATATGTCACATACGCACGCGACTTCGAGCTTGCATGTTTGCCTAGCCGTTCCGTGACTGACTCCATATGAGTTTCATATTCTTAGAATTTAATATGAATTTTGATCGGTTAATTGTTTACATGATTTGTGTTACGACTGTTTGCTTACTAGCAATGTACGGATCGAAACGACCTCGCTACCCACCGAAAAAAATTAAATTTTCTTCATCTTTGCAATTTTTCATATACAGTAGATACCGCTTGTTCGAAGTGTAATGTAAAGTGTAATTCCCTTTTATTTGGAACATTACATGAAACAAGTTATAATAAAACCTGCTTTATAGTATAAGATTGGCGATCAAACCGAAGGAAGATGTGTTTTGCTCGACGGTCTTATCATGACGCACCTGTCGAGCGCACTGCTTCAATATAAGCACTTGCATTTAAAGTAATGCATTTTTTTAGTTGCCTCAAAAAATCGCAACTACGGTACGCTTAGAATCATATAAGTAGAATGATGCGCCTACGAGTAAGGTCAGTTTCAGTTGTTGTGCTGTGCGTGCAACATTAAAATATCCCAAGCAACGAAACGTAAATATCTAAGTCCTCAAACTTACAAAAATACGGTACCTGTCGCCGTGTAATCAACGTGTCGAGACAATTTTGAATTTGTATGTTTGTATTATAATTTACGTTCAAAACCTTCGTATTTGTTACTTTGTTCATATTTATTAGATAAGAAATGGTTTGACGACTTCTTGTTTCTTAAGAAAGCTCATCAAAATAGTTTTTATGCAGTGTGAGCAATTGTTTTTTAAAAGGAAAATCCTGGAACACAAATTTTTACACCAAATCCACTTCCAAACCATCATATGTATTCTAGTAATGATGTCATCGATATTTTTCATTTTAAATGGTAATTCCATGTATTTTCTTTCTTGATTTTTATTTCAATTATAAATTTTTTTGTTAAATTGGTAAACTGCTTTCCCTATTATTTCTGATGGACTTACTTAAATGAATTAGTGAAGAAATAATTCATAACGTGTAAGAATAATTTGTTGATAAGCTTGTTCAATGTCAAATGGCCGGTGGATGGCATTTCGAACATTTGTTTAACAATTTCACTTACTTAGTAAAGGAGTCTTTGATTGGCTTTTGTTATTAATAAAATTAATGTTTCCTAATTTTCAATTATCTTTTACTCAAAAATTCATCTTTGTAAGAAATCAAAATTTTTGACGACTTAAAAAAAATAGATGACGTCATTAGTAAAGAACAAATGATGGCTGGAAATTGGTTTTAGTACGTTTTTATAAATTAACTTTCATCAGCTCGAGAAGTCTTTTTTAATATCAATTGTTCCGATTTTAATGAATGTATTCCATACATTAGCGACATCTACTATGACGCGAAAAATGGGCGGCGCCAATCATACCAAATATCCCGCGCGTTCCTCTAAACTGCAAAGTAAACCTTATTGTGTCACTTAACCAATGGAAGGCACTAAGAGAGCTTTTCACCTTTTCACCACTGTTTCTCAATCTTGAGTATTGTGTATCACGCATATGGCAGTTTATGTGGTTTCGAGCTGTTAATGTTGAACTTTCTTTTACAGAAGCTCGAAATTTAGAAGAAAGATAATGAAGCATATGTGACGTTGACGACGAACAATCAGAAAATGTCCCAATCACATTATTCGTTAAGATGGAACAACCATCAAAATCACATGTTGGCGTCAATGGGATCTCTTTTGCAGAACGAATCACTAGTGGATGTCACGCTAGTGTGTGCAGGGCCGTCGGTACGCGCCCACAAAGTCATCTTGAGCGCGTGTTCGCCGTTTTTCCAGAGAATATTTTCAGAAAATCCGTGTAAACATCCTGTCATTGTTTTAAAGGACTTTACCGGATGGGAAGTGCAAGCCATTATTGATTTTATGTATAAAGGAGAAATTAGTGTTGGTCAAGAACAATTGCAGAGCCTAATTAAAGCGGCCGAAAGTTTGCAAGTTAGAGGATTAGCTCATCAGGATCAGTTCGGGACCGACAAGGAGTCGGGTTCGATCACGAATCAGACTTTAACACCGTCGACGTCGCCGAACGATTATGATCGTGGATTCTATTCGAACAGTGGGAGATTTCCAACGCCCGGCACAACGATGAGGACGCCCGTCGAGGTATGCTCGCCGTTCTCACCGCTTCCTGGACCAACCTACGAGCCTCCTTTGAAACTTCCACACATGACCCACTTGTCGTTCCCCGCGGAAACCATGTTGCCGAGGCAAGAGTGTCAATCGCCGATACCGAGACGAAAACAGGCCAGGCCCAGGAGGCGATCCGGAGAGATGAGCGGGCCGCAGGATCTGACCACGAGCGTTCCCAAACCGCCATCGCCGATGGAAACGGCCGAAAATTTATGCGTCAAGAAACCCCATCCTAAAGAACCGGATAGGATGAGAGAACCGCATGCGATGAAACCCACCATTTCTGAACATTCCGGCACTCCAGAGTTAGACCTAAGCACGCCGGATAAAGATTATGCATGCTCGCCACCCCTTCACCTACCATCGCTATTGACCATGCCTCAGGAATTAGATAATCATTCATCGTTACCCTTCCCGCCGATGCCATCCATGTCTGCATTGGCCATGTCAACGTCACACAGTAAATGTAAGTTGCACATATTTTATTATGGACGATTGTCGAGCGGATGTGTTTCCAATCGAAACATATCCGTCCTTGAGTGCGCTTTAACTCGAACAATAACTTGCTAGCTGCGGAAGATATCGTGATGTGGGTTGTTGAACTTTCTAGAAATAACGTAAATATGGGACAATTTAGTTTAAACCTTTCGGGCATGATTTTTTCTATTTTTTTTTTTGGGTTCGATCATGACTCGAAAAGTAAAGACATCGTAGCGTTGTTTAGTAAGCTGATATAAAACGATATTGATATGAACCAGACAATTTTTGAACTGATCCGTTCAGTGACTTGGACAAAGTTAATTTATCCATTGTTAGGAATTATCGCTCACGTTGAATGCTAACTCGAAAATGAAAAGGGATGTCACAATACGGCTTAATGTAGGTATTTTAAGATGCTCGAATCCGACTTTAATTTGAGTGCGAAAATAAGTATAACGGTTTTAAATGTTATTTTCTTTTGTGTGAATTTTTTTTTTTAATATTTGCTTATCGCACTTTATACACAACTGATTTACATTTAGGTTGGATAAATCTAGAAAACAAGTATAAAAAATTAATTTAGCATTAATTAAAATTGAACCTTAATTAACCGTTCGAAAATGCTTATTACAGACTTGATTTAATGATCGTTTACGGTAATTGAAAAAATATTAATTAATTTTCGGAACTCATGATTCAATGCAATGAAAAATTTTAAATTTTAAATAAACATTCATTCTGAAAGTCGTCCAATAAATTCATCAGTATTTTCTAACTCGGAAGTAAGACGATATCAGGTAAAAATTGCTTAAGGGGGCCACTTGAGAAGCAAGATTCACAAGATAGCGCCACCGTAGAAAAAGTTGTCAATTTTGTAAAATGCTTTTTTCCTTAACAAGCTTTTTTATATAAAAAACTAGTGGTGGATATAAAAGATAAAAAAATGATCTAGGTATAGACATAAATTTGCCATGGAAAAAGTTGAGAAAAGTATTTATTTAAAAATGTCAACCTTTCAATAATATTTGAATTTTTTGTTAAAAGTAAAGAAAATCTTGCTGATCACACCCTGGTAGCATTAATTATAAGTATACTCGTACATTATCTAATCACATTTGTCAGTATTTAAGTCAAAAAGCATCGGAAAGTGGGACATTTTTGAATAAATACTTTTTTCAAGTTTTTCCATGGCAAATTTATGTCTATACCTAGATCATTTTTTTATCTTTTATATCCACCACTAGTTTTTTATATAAAAAAGCTTGTAAATGAAAAGAGCTTTTACAAAATTGATACTTTTACTACGGTGGCGCCATCTTGTGAGTCTTGCTTCTCAAGTGGCCCCCTTAATCTGAAACGTATAGGGTCCCCCAATGTTAATGGTCTCAAATATTAAACCACTATTTTCAAATTTCGTGGAATGATGTACGGCCACAAACTGGTGTAATTATTTTTTTAAATTTTATTTTATTTATTTATTTATTTATTTATTTAATTCAAGTTTCCCTTGTTATGTATAATTGTTTAGTTACTTACATATCTAGTTTCCTTATTCCATAAAAACTTTTTTTTAAACTTTTTCCACATATTACAAATTTACCACACATAAACATTTTAAAAACACATTTTTTAAAACTTTGTTAATTACATACATTAAACATTTAAAAAAAAAACCATTTTAAAAGTCAAACACAATGATTATCTAAACCGGGACAGCGCGTCGTGAAAAAGCAAAAAAGTATAGTTTTTGAAAAATGAAGAATAAAACTTTTTGTTTAGCTACGGCGTTTAATTTCATCTTGCAAGTCACAAAAATGTTTTTGTTTAAAGTTTTTAAACGCTTTTTAGCCTAAAAATCGATTAATAATGAAGTCACCAAAACTTTCAAAAAAGAATTACGATTTTAAATACCTTAGAGTGGTAAATTTACTCGACCGCACATGTTGACCGAATGATGGGGGGGGGGGGGTAAATCAAACTCCACTACAACCTGGGGTTATTAGGCCATGACTAAAAGTAAATGCTTTCTATCGATAATGACTACTTAGTGTTTCTTAATAAAGGGTTAAACATTCCGACTGTGTTTTCAGTGAATTTTAGTAAATTAAAAACTTTAAAGTCTAAATACGCCCCTGATACTGAACGTCCGCCGTTACTACCGAGCGTTTCCGCGACATTATATTTCTTCAAAATTTTTTGTCATTTTACAACACTTACCTGATTTATAGGTTATGACTTAAAAGTTGTAAATAACATTTCTTACTGGCATCATAGGATTTCTAATCGAAATAAGGGAAAATTTCAATAAAAAGCTAATAAGGTTTTGATATTCTTGTATTGAAATAAATTATAAATAAAGGATTTGTGAAAAGAAAAGTTCAAAGAATCCATGAAAAATCATATAAATTACCGTCGAAGGATAAAGACTGAATAATAACTGAAACAGCCATATTTTTATGGTAATGTTTTAAAAATTGAGTTCTTTTTTGGTGGCTATTAACCCTGTACTTTGCAAAGTTACAGTTCTTCAAAGTGGCGCCAAAGTATATAAAACAACTTCTTTCTCGAAAATATTTGACATAGAATTGAGGTTTTTGTTTTGCTCTAGGAAGAACTTGAATTAATAAAAAACAAACCCTTATGGTACTTTTTGTCTTCTAACAAAATTTAGTATGATCTTTACATAAAATATTAAAAAATACAAGTTCAAGATCTCTTGTTAGTTTAATTTCGAAAAGTTGATAGTTTGGGAGAAACAATTAACTTGATGTGTGTTTTAGCAAATTATAGTTTACTAATTAATTGTGTCAAGTTTTATGGAAGCGAAGATTTTGTGGTTTGGTTTGTAAACGAAAAACTAAAAAAAAAAACTTCATCTCAAATAATTTACAGTTGGCTATTAATTAATCAATTAAGCGAACTAGTATTTATGTCAAAACACAATATTGTTATCTTGAACACTTTATTTCCTGAACTCTTAATTTTTTTCTTATGTGAACTGAGAGAGTTGATTTTTTTTTAAATGTTGTACTAATGAACAAAATTTTTAAATTTGCTAAACAGAAAAAACTACGGCTGTGTTAAGTTTTTATTAATAGCATTTTTTATATATACCGGGACTTTTCTTTAACATTAAGCACACGATGTAAATATCCCTATGTTCAATTATTTAAAAAAAAACTTAGGTTATGTATTATTAAATTGTAATGACAAGACGTTAGAACAGTATCCCTGAGTAGAACGGACTAATTCGTCGGGTTAAAATTAGATCTTTTTGCAATTAAACAAAATTCTGTTTTTGAACTATTTTAAATAATTTTTGAAAAAAAACCTTTTTAGATATTTTGAGCGCCAGCTTGTATAACTACACTTTTTAAGGATCAAGCTATTTTTATTTAATTGTTTTATTTTTACACCAGACTGTTGATAAATTTATTCTACGCCATTCGAAACACCCTGTATGTGTACATTAAATTTGTATAACTTGGCATTTGTAACTATTCTAGAAAGTTTTTTTTTATTTACTTGTACATACCGTATTTATGCGTGTATAGGCCGCACTTTTATTACTAAAAATAGGTAGATAAAAGTGGATGCGACTTATAGTAGAAATTTTTAAATTAAATACAGTAAACACCCTTTAGTTTAGAACAATGTATTACATTGCAATATTTCGCAGAGTCTACGACGGAATTCAGAAAAAAAAAAACCCACAAATATTGTCTCAAAATTCTGTTGCGGCTTATACGCGCACGCGGGCTATACACGCCTAAATACGGTAATAACAATTTTAAAAATACCAAATTTTCCACAAATGTTTTCAACATTTGATCAATAACCATAAAGTTATCCAGTGACTTTCGTGAAATAATATTTGTCATAGACAAAATAATATTGACATTTGGCTGATGGTTTTTAGGATGCCTATGATATAAAGCAAAAATCAAGTTGGTAAAAAAAATTGTGCACTATTGTGGCCGCAAATGTATATTTTAAACTCTAGAACAGAGGTGGTCAACTTGTTTTTTTCTTAAAAATTCAAAAACATTCTTAGCATATAACACATTCCAACTTTTGACTAATAAATATCAACGACAACGACGCTTTGCGATCGACTTACTATTGATCATACCTGTTCCAGAACGCTATAACATTATGTTTTCTTTCTAGATTATTAAATATTTTGATCATACTGCAGTATGGCTTTTCAGTGCTGACTGTAGACCCTATGAAATATGAAACATTTTTAAAAATAAGTTTATCAATATTTTTGTATTTTGCGAGGGATTCTTTTATATTTCCCTAAACTGCATTAAAATATAAGTTTCCTGGCCAGATTGACAACACTCCGGTTCAGCAAGCGAGCCGATTTTACATCTACAAAAATGTAGATGGCCGACTATAAAACCCTTTAAACAAAATTGCGATATGAACATGGAAATTATTATCTTATTTAATGATCTATTATTATTAATATATTCTTGTTGTTTGAAGCAAGTTATCATTTTTCAACGATTTCAATTTTTTTAAATAACATAAAATAAACCATTTCGAACTTTCATGCAATTTATTGCATCAGTTGACACATCTTAATTTTCTAACGCCTCCCCATCAAGTGCAGCTTGATATTAAAACCCTTCTGGTTTCACAGCTTCATCATTTCCACTTTTAAGCGCAACTTTAGATTTTCCTTCTTTCAAATTGTTTTGATAGATCCATTTGTGAATGTGATCAATACTTAATAAAAGTACTAGTACCGTTTTCACCACATTCACTTTATTCTAATAATTTAGAATTCAGTGTTCTAAAAGTCTCTTATTTCATTAAGCAAAGATGAATTACAAAATGCTTTAATGACACGATAATATGAATATGTTTCCACCAAACATGAATAAATCCTAGTTAATGGATTTCTGCAATGTCCCAACAATTCCTTCACAATTATCACAACACTGGCACATTACGAAAGAAAATTGCAAGAGCTTCTTTCTCCCCAATTATTTTGCTTAGAGACTCAGGTGTGTGAAATTTTCTTCTGAATATTTTGATTAATGTTCTTGAAGGTTGAATTTAAAAAAAATGGAACCTTAAATACTTTGTAACAACGTAAACATATAGGGAGTAAAAAAAAGGGACACGTCTTTTATATCTTTCCTATTATTAGTCACAGAATTGCTTATTGAGAATAAAATAGGAGCAATAAAGTGGCATGTGATTGAATTAAATCTGTATACAGTATCCCAAAACTGGTGCTGGAGCTCTCTTTAATATTCTCTCACACCAAGAAAAACAATTCCGAAGTCAGTATTTTTAAGCTACAGTAAAATTAAATTTACTAATAACAGGCAAGCGGTTCTTATGAACCGAGATTATTATTGGTTGCGAATAATTCCTCGGCCATATTGTTGGTGGCGTTTTAAATTATGTTACAATATTTTTCTTAAAAAGTGCCTTTACTAATAGTGGAAACATTTTTCTTTGACGATTTGAATCCATTTCAAAGAATATTTACGGTTAAAAGTTTCTTTGCATCTTTTGGAACATCCTGTATGTACATTTCAATCTATTTTTTGATTGATTGATTTTATTTATACAGAAATCAAGCGCGTTTAGAAAATCGAATCAAACTGTAGTAGCAAATTGTTTTGAGAAGCTACTACCTAATACAGTGTGTCCTTGCCTAACAAATGTGATGGGAAAATGCGATGAGAATAGAACAGGGCAGTGGCGGCTTGTTAGAGGAGGCAAGGGAGGCTAAGCCTCCTCATGGACGGTAAATTGTGATACAAAAATAAAAAACCATAATTTGTTGACTAAGTAGAGTACCTATTCTTCATAAATATTACCCTCCTCGCTCGTCACTACCACGAGTCGCCACTGGAACAGAGCCTATTTTTTTTGCTAACATATTCTTGTAACGTGTCTAACGATACCGTACGTGTATTACACAAAACCTTCTACAGGCATAATAGTTTGACACAATGATTTTGCTTTGTTTATCAATGGTTGAAAAGTTAGGTTACGTTTGAAAAATACTGTGGCAAGTTTGATACAATAAAAGAATATGTGTCTTAAAAAAACTGTTTTTTGACAATCAAGAAAATAACTAGATCCTCAATCTTATGCAACATATTTAGTGAGTGTTATGTTTCATCCTTACGTTATTGTCTGACAAAATAATAATGATATTGAAGACAAATTGTAAAAATCACCCGTTAGCACAATGGTCTTCAAACTCTTAGCGATGATTTCTTAGGACACATAGTTTTACTCTAACGCATGAAAAAGCAAAAGAAGGTGTTTCGGTATTTTCATCTAATATTAAGACATTTTGTTAGACCTGAACAAAAAATAGTCAGGAACTTTTGAAACAACTGTTTATAAAAAATGCAAGCTTTCAAGGAGAAGGTAATTTTTCTCGTCTTACATTCGACGGCTATTATTCTGCCGAGTTTAACGATTAATTAGTCTTCCGAAATGTATTTTTCTTAATATTCTGCATATTAAAGTTCTTTTTATAGTCGGCATGAATTTTCCCCAACATTTGTCAAATTATATTTATCGAGGAACTATGTCTACAATGCCATCAATTATGAAGAATTTCTGAATATTCAGGACGACTTTTAGAATAATTTAGCATACTTTGTTTCGTGACTAACATCTGTATATAAATTTAACTACACTATCAATTATGATCTATTATAAGATAAATACTTGATGACACGAATATTTCAAATATTAACCACTGACATATAAGAAACTTGTGTACTTATCTATACTCATGATACCACTAATTATTTTATCGAACAGTTTTCGGCTTGGATTCAATTTTTTCATCGGGAATGGACGTCTGCAGGAATCCGCTGTTGGAAATGAACGATCTTAGAACGGCACCGGATTCACAGTTATTCGTCAAAAAGAAACGTGAGTATCTCATTATAGTGCACCATTCTGTAATAATCGTAAAATCGTTCCGACACAGTTCTAACAGGTAAATTTAAAAATGTTCAAGTGGGAAGACCGAAAGGCCAGCATTCCGCACCCAGAGGCGGTCCGCCAAGATCGTGGACCAACGCCGAGCTCACGGAAGCGCTTCAGCACGTCTGGAACAAGAAAATGACGACGAGCCAAGCGTCCAGGATATTCGGAATTCCGTACAACTCGCTCCTGATGTACGTACGCGGAAAGTACGGCAAAAGTCTTAAGCTGGAGCAACTGCGTAGAGACTGTATAGCCAGCTCGCCGTTAGATTTGCTAGGCGTGGGTGGAAATAACAACAATAATTCATGTAAAAGTGATTCACGCGATTGCGAATCGATTCAACCAAATACGAGGCCTTCCAGTGCTGATGCACAACCACCGCAACCGCCGGTTTACAATCCCTATACCTTTTATCCGGATTTCGCGACGGCCTATCCGGTAGCGGTGAATATGGCCCATCTGATGAACCAGAGCGAAAATAACAGAGAACATCTCGGACAACAACCTGGGTCAGATGACGACTACAAGGAGCACATTAAAGAAATCGATGAGGAATCCGGTGACTTGAAACCGCCGTCGCGTTCTCGCGACATCAAGCGCGAACTGTTTCATCAAAACGGTAAAGACTAGGTGGCGCTAGTATTGTAGGTTAATTATTTCATTCGAAAGGAAGAAATACAAGTTTGTACGTCCATGACTAGGGGCAATATTATTTATAGGTTCAATGAGGCTATTGGTTAAGGGACCGTCAGTTTTCAGTTTTATCGTGTTACTTTACTTGTTCTGTTTCGTGTTTCGTGTTTCGTTCGAGAACGACGACGCACCGGTCGCCGGATGGTTCTGTATGTGCTTCCTGGTTTATTTTTCCGTGTTAGAAGGGCCGGGCCGCTCGCGCCCGGCGATTGGTAAATTTTTGCAAAAATTGTTGCGCAAATTTACCGGGAATTTGATAATTATAAGACTGATATATCATATTGCCAATGTTCCGACACCTTTAAGCTGTTACAACTACTACTACTACTACATATTTTTTTTACCGCCAACAGTTCCTGCAATATATTTTAGTGACAGGTTTTTTACCATATATACTTATATACTGAATATATTATATACAACGGTTTTTGTTTACACAAATTTGAACGCGCGCCGATTTAACGCGGGCTCAGCTCATATTTTTGGAACGCGCTCGCCGCTAAATCTTCGGGCGTCCTCAATAACCCAAACGTATACTGCGATATATAAGTAACAGTGATTTTTTACAATGAACAGTTTGTACAGTTTCAGATTATATATATCGAGATATTTTGTTCTACAGGAAATATTGATTAAGAGTAATTATTTATAGAATAACAACCGTCGAATTTTTTGATCTCGCTTTCGAATCTTAAGTTAAAATTGCAACATTTTATACAACTGGATATTTACAGAATAATTAGTTGGAACTGACTGATAAAAATATTCATCGGGTGTGTGATTCCTTTCGATTCTTTCATTAACTTTCTTTCCTTTCGTCGCGTTGCGGTCTTGAATTTGGACAAACGACTAAATAAGCCTTTAGAATGTATAAAATCATGTAAACCATTTGTACAAATCAGTGTTGACGTAAATGTTGTAGAATTCAAAATTAATGTCCGGGTTGTTTATAGAGAAAAATAAATAAATTCTATCTCGTAAAATTTTAAAGGAAAAAAAAACAAAAAAATTAATTTTAGGTGATTAGGTATACGGTCAACAAATGTGTACAAATATCTTTAATCTACCACCACCTGTACCGCTGTAGAGACAATTTACGATTTTTCTTTTCGTCGCAATAAGTGTCTGAAATTTTCTATTTTTTTTTTCATATTAATTAATAAATGAAAATAGTGAAATAGTTAGCACTTGTACGCTTAATTAGAAGCACTTAGGCACACTATTTTTACATACTTTCATTAAAAAAAAGTTGCTACTTGCAGGGTAAAACACGAGTTCAAAGTTGTTAAAAAAAAAATACAAAATTGCAGACACGTTCGTTAAATCTTTCAATTGATACTTGACGAAGCATCAATCGAAAACATTTTAAGTAAGTGGCTTCCAAAAAAACACACAATTTGAATCATAGAAATTATATAAGTAGCTAAATGTAAATGTTTTAAGAGTGACAAGCATTTAGATGTACGTTTTTTCTTGCATGGTCTGTAATGTACATTGGAACAGGTAATCTGCAATGATCTTACGAATAGACGAAGTAAGAAAACGATAGATTATAGTACAGGGCGATTTTAAAATTCGCGTCGCTACACTGCGACGGGCGTTTTAAAATTGCTCCCATATTACATATGTGATAATAGTTGCGAGATATATTTTTGAGCGACTGAGACATTTGTTAGTTATTAGAAAAAAAAGAAAAAAAAATAGCAGTAAGTGAGATTTAATGTTACCAGTTGTGTTTTCCTCTTATTTATTGTAATGTCAGAAACTTTACTGATATAGTGTTATTTTTCTACTGTTTTAGGTGTAAATTTAGTTCTTTGGATACTCACTTCTTTTTATGTAAGAAATCACGGCTATATTAAAAAAAACAATGGTTGTGCACATAGTATTATATTTTGACTTGTACGTTTCGCTTTTAATTTAATTTGCGCTTAGAGTTCCTTTATAATTTTTGCTGTTCGATTTGCAATAATCCGTCTAGCGCAGTGAAACATAAAGGATGGTGCTGGTAATATCCCCTCTGTCCCCTTACTTTAGGTTGTAAATATAACGAAACAGACATTCCTAAAAAGTATTATTAGTATATAATTTGCGTTTTAGCAGTATTTGTTGTTTTCAAAGTTCCTTTTTTAATTGATTTGTGTAGCGTTAAGATTATTTTTTTAATTGCACCTATTTAAGTTGTAAGTAGCACAATCGACAATATCTTTTTATTATTTGAATTCACACGGATGCAGGGTAATCAATTTTTCTACAAAATACACATTTAAATAGTACCAAACAATACTCGTAGAATTAATCGATTTATTTCGAGCAAATCTAATATGACGCAGGCTAGTGCAATATTGTTTTTTTGCTCTTGATTTGGATTTACACAATCTTACTCTTAACGTAGACGATCTCTCGGGCATTAAAGTTTGTAAATTGAGAATTTTCAAAATTCTTATTAATGAGGAACGTACCCTTGGCATATTTGTGTATAAAAATTAAATGTTTTAAAAGTTGTACACGGTGCAATTTGTAAAGTTGATAGGGAGTAAGATATGGCTGCACCTCGTACGTAAATATGCGTTTTTCGTTTCAGATTAACCTTCAGTTTCCAATTTTTTATAAAACAACAGGGTAAAATAAACAATATCCATAAATGTAGATTTATTTGAAATATAAGAAGTATACCACGATTTATCTTACACAACACACATGTAAATTAGTACGTTCGCTGTGACGATACAGCAACATATTATTTTACCTAATGTACGAGGTGTTTCATAAAGTATGTGCTTTCCACGGCACATCAATAAGAACGTTGTATTATAAATATGTAGTACATACATAATATAAAGAATAGATCTTTGATATTTAGGTAGGCCTAGTTTTTGATGATGTTAAAATAAATTTAAATAAAGCTTTGTGAAAAAAGAATTCTTATTTTTTATTACCCACAAGAAGTTATGTACATTACGCAAAGGAAATGTAATTCTATCAACTTGCCCAACTCCACGAGCCTTATCTTCAACTTTTACTTCTAAACGTCGAGCAATTGAGCCAATTATTGGTTATTCATTGGAAATCAACCTCCGATCTAAACGTTCGACACAAATGATGATGCAACTAGACTATCTTGAGACAAATTAAATATACTTACAATTTGAAAAATTGATCTTTATGGATATCATCACATAATTTTTATTGGGAGCATCTTTCCAGGAATAAGACAAGCTAATTTTAGTTTGTTTTTCCAAGCTTAATCCTTCAGTAGGCACCTGTTATCTTGTTACACCAGTAGGCGCGTGGATTACATATGTAATCCATTTTGATTATTTATTATTGTGTTAACAAAATATTTTGTTATTATTTTTTTTAAGGTAATGATACTTTAATACCCTTTACAACGTGTAAAAAAAATTTTGCCTTGAAGTAAATTTATAACAGTTTAACATAAATAAAATTAGAACTCTCCAAAATGGCTACGCTTACGTAGCAGCGACGGAAAATATAAATAATAACATACTTACAAAAAATATATGATCACTTTATTTGAGACAAGATTCCTATAACTATTACAAATAAGTTTTTCTACGACAACATCGAAATATGTTATTTCACGAGCGTAAATTCAATCATAAACAACTACATTTTGTACAGAATTTCATTTCGCATCGGTTGCTAGGCAACAAATGCGAAATGAAATATTTCGTGTTCGGTTCACTGTTTTTGGTCACAAATATTAAGGCGGCCTAGAATATCGAATGTCATCAGTTTGCTTCTGTCAACATTTTTGTACGTTGCAGATAATAATTTCGTAGTTATTTTCGATAACTCTTACAATTAATATGGAAAGTGATAGTGATAATGACTTGGAATTAACACCTCCAAACATAACTGAAGTTGCAAAGTTCACAACATTAAATTTATTACCGGAAACGTCTAAGAAAATGTATCAACGCAAAGTATGTTAAACGCGTTAGCAGAGGTTATCGTAGAAAAAGTGCAGTATGCAACGCGCACAAAATGGCAATTTTACACTCGTATGAATTGCTGCAGTACGAGTCTGCGACTCGTACTGCAATTCATACTCGTGCAAAATGAGCATCATTTTGTGCTTGTTGCATAATATACTATTTCGCACCAAAATTAAAGAACAAAATACCTCTACCTATAAAAACAAATGGATGAAGTTACAGCAACATTTCAACCTGTATTTTCGACACAACTCACACAAATGTTTAACAAATGGTCTTTACACATCCAATTATTACATATTTTACACCATCTTCTTGTAGATTTATTCCTAACTCGACCACATTCATAAAACGTCCTAAAGGTCCTCGTCGTTCGTGAGGCACTGCCGTTGATCTTGATGGTTGACCTAACAGAATCTTTGCACGTCTTAGTAATTCGACTGGCAATTGCAAAATTTCACTTCTTTGAATTTGTCACATTATCTTTTCCAATAAAAAAATTATCTATTCATGTTCCAGCGCTTTCTTCTACTTTATTATTTTCTTGTTCACCTGTCTATACCTATTTTCTTTCAATTGAGGCGCTTCTAACAAAAATGACCATAGTCCAAAAATGCGAATTTCGCGGTTAGTGTTGATTTACAGAGTTTCTTGGACGCCCAATCGAATGGTGTGATCGGTTTCTGCAAGAAGATACATAGTCCAACGTTATAGTTAAGTAAATATTTGCCTGTTCTGCAAAAACAGCCATTCCCCACTCGATATTCATAAGTAATATCACAAAAAAAAATTAGGACTATGGTTGTTTTTGTAAAAAACGCTTCAATTGATATTCTTCTTCATCCAGTTCAGAAAGTTTTTCTACTGAACTGATTTCACTCGACTACAAATTTTACAGCCAAAAATCAACAATCGCGATCTGGTGTGCAACGTACTAAACTTGTCGACGATTCTGGTGTTCGTGTATCAAAGTCGAAATATATGTACCTCCATTTGATCTACGTTTATTTTTGTTAGACTCGAGATGAATAATTAAAATTTATGCTGAATAGTGTAATACAGTGCCACCTCGATAATCCGGCAAAGTTTCAATCGGGATTTGATAGTACTCGGTAATTCTGACCTGGTTTTTTAGACGTTTCCGTCAAGTAAGAAGTCTTAATTTGCCTGAACGAGCTCTACATGATGTTCTGGAAGATACAGATTGAACGAAGCGGAAATGAACCAGAAAAAAATCAAGCAAAAAACAATGACAAAGTACTTCACAAAATAATATAAAATTTAATGAGTATAATAATTATAATATTATAAGTATAATAATTTTTGTTTATGTACTATTTTCTAGTTATTTCCTATTAAATATTTCTCTTTTCAACAAAAAAACTGCCTCGCTTTAATAATCCGAATTATTTACTTATTCGGATCACCGCGCTTTTAATTAGTCCGGATTATCGTTGTATTAAAATATTGCGCAGACCATAAATACAGTAAAATTTATAGCCAAATAGACAAACAACTATCAGCATATACGGATATTTCTGTTATTAGTGAATCAACACAATCGAAGGCAAATATACCTCCTTATCTGATTTACATTTATTTTTGTTAAGCTTAAAATAACTGTGTAGATGTCAATAGTGAATACTACAATGAAATCTCAAACAAACTAAAATAATCACGCGGTTAGGCGCGTGAATTACATATTGTAATCCAGTTAGATCAAATATTTTTTTCGCCACCTAGGTGATAAGAAAAAAATTGCGTGATGAAATAATCCGGTAGAATAGTCCTTTTTAGGAAGGTACTGAAAAGATTGTTGATGTGTCATAAGCAAAACAAAAATAGCATTGAAAATAAGAACACTGGATTACATATGTAATCCACGCACCCACTCTAGAGTTAATATCACAAATCGATGATAACCTGAAAGGAGGTAATAAATAAATAAATTAAAATATTACATATACAACGTGAGCCAGTTGTGGTCCATTTCTGATTTTTTTTTAGATGCAACCAAAAATACTAATTCCACTTACCACTTGATACTGCCTTTGATTTAAATTATAAATTGAATCAAAATTGGCTACAAACGTCAAAATGACCATGTAGGAAATTTAATCAGCAAAATTACGTAAAAGAACTTAAAAACTAACGTAAAGATTGTTCGAAATGCGTTCCATTGTGGAGCAAACAAACTTCAACCCGGTTTAAAAACGATCTTTGAACGTGATGTAATGTCTCTGGTGTTATGGCCATACACTCTTCACGAATTCTTCGTCCGAGTTCTTCGACCGTATGGAAAAGAGTTTGATAGACTCTCTGTTTTAGTACGCCCCACAAAAAAATCTAAAGGCGTTAAGTCCGGACTTCTAGGTTGCCAAGGGTTATTGGAAATTCTTCCTATCCAAACGTTTGTAAAATTGTCATTTAAATATTGTCTGATATTTCTATGAAAATGGACTGTCAAAGTCAAATTTGACAATACTCAGAACAATGGAATGCTAGATGTATTTTTTAATTTTTGAAAAATTAGAGATCTAGTGGCTGTTCCAATTAGTATGTTTGGTTGCGTCTAAGAAAAATTTAGAAGTAGGCCATAATTGATTCACGTTGTATACATTTTGTTATGTTTCCAGATATTGTATTTACACTTGTATTTACATTACATTCTAAAATGCTTCAGTATTACAAAGCACCGTAATTAATACCAATTATACCAATTTTTATGCATCTAATCAGCATCCAAAATTTTATTATTATTATTATTAAAAAAGTCCTTTTGATTATAAATTTTCACTCCTTGTGACGATCTCTAATGGATAGTAAATAAAACAAAAACCGTCATTTTAAAACTACACTGAATTATTGCAAGATGTTATTATTGTTAATATTAAAACGTCAGAACCTAAATTTTCAAATGGAAAACGTGGTAAGTAAATGGTTAGTCTCACGGCGAAAATAAAACGAACAATTTCTAAAAATAATAGAAGTCAGTCAAGAAACTATCCATCCACTTGTAAAAATTATTGCCTCCAAATTCACGCTTTTTTTGATGTCGGTGAAAATCGCACTCGTATAGACCGGGTTGTATGAAATGCTGACTATTTTTTTCTTCAATTTTCATTTTAATTAGGTCGATGGTTATGCAACCCAAATTTCATTGTTCCTGGCATTTCAAAAGAATATTTCAACTGCTTTTTTTGGAAGGTTTGCGGTCATTTTGTCGTTACTGTAATTCTTTTAACATTGTTCTCTTTTATTCGATTGTAGTTTCTTGTAAAATAAACTACTATAAAATTGTTATTTATTCTACCCATTTATACAAAAACAAATTACCTATACTGTATTTTAAACTATACAACTCATTGAATAATCATTTTCTAGGTAGTTGCTTGTGTACAACCTAAATATTAAATGATACCAGACACTTGCAAAATTATGTTATTGTAAAATAAGCTACAAAAATTTGAAATGCCAATTTGACTATACTGGTAGATCACAACGTTTTGATTGTCACTCTTGGTGCATTCTGTGCAATTTTAATTAGTTCCGATGAATTTGGGCGTTACTCAGTTAGTTCTTGTGTAGTGCCTATTTCTACTAGATCTACGTTATTACGAACGTCACTTCAGACCATGTTATTTATTGTAACTTCCTTAATGGCTGCTTGTTCACTGTTCAAAGTCCAAACATCCCAAAACAAATATTAAAACATATTTCCATCTCACCGGGCCTACATTCAATTAACTTATGACACTGTCAACAACTTTTATCTCAACTTAACTACCACAAATGCTTAATAATTTGGTCAAAAATGCCAAAAAAGGTGAAAGAAGCATTGTATCCACCAACATCAATAGATGTTGAAGCATCTACCAACAATTGTAAGGCAAAATTGTTGTTTAAATTATATAGCTACTAGTCTATCCCTCCTGCAGGTCTAACTCTTATTACTTTACTCTACTCGTAGCCAATGGCTGATCACTTTTTGTTGTACATTTCTTCTGTAATGTTGAAGAGTTTAAGCAGTAATAACTGAGTGATGGTAAAATACTGAAGTAACCGTTTTAACCATTAGGTATTTGTATAATTTTGTTACGTTTCATTAATTTCAAAGTTGGTGCTTTCTTTTGGTTTTGATTAAGTACTTTTTTCCGGAAGAAGCTGAGTACATTCTAGTACATTTAGTACCTACCACTAGACTAGTAATTTCTGTTTCTGATGGTCCACATTGAATGCACAAACTAGTAAGGTAGAGGTTTGTAACTCAGTTGGTTTCTGCATTTGTGACAGAAGCGAGCTTTGTTGTTCATTTTCTGGTAATAATTCTGTGTTGTTTTACCAAGAAGTAGATGATTACACCTATTGACCACCAAACAGTAACCATGACCTTTTGGGGAAGTATTTTAGTACTTCAATTTGGTCCAGCAACTGCAATCGGTTGTTAAATATCCCTAGAATCAATTTTTCGGTCATAATGCGACCAAGAAATGGACGATTTTTGTTATGTAAACGAAGTGTAGAGCAAACTTTAGAAGGGGTAATTTTTGGTTTACGTTTGACGATCTGTATTCCAAATTGGTACAAATGTCCAACAACTCTTGAGTGGTTGACGGTCCTCAATAACAGTTTTCAATCGAAGAAGACCTCCACAATTCCCTCGTATTCTACCAATGTTGAATTGTATGTTCGTCTAATGTTGGCTGCCTCTGCTTTAAGGGCGTATGGTACCCTCAGAACGTTGATATGTTTAAATCTAAAATTTGGTTTTTTAGCAATAAATGAAAGAAAGAGATGCATGGAATATGTTATAAGAATCTATTTCGCTTAATTGTAGATAAAAAAATAAAATTATTACTAATAGTTTAGAAGTTAGATTTATTTATTTTCTCGCATAAGTTACCCCTTTTATTCTTAAAAAAAAATTTAGTTTTCACCATTCTATTAGGAAACATGTTCTCTAGGAATTCCCCCAATATTAATGCGTATTTTTTTTATCAATTAAGAGATATGAATTATTTTGTAATCCCGTGCCGTAACTGACTACGAACAAAGCATCCAGTTTGAAGTAACAAAAATCACAACCAACCAAATATTCCAAGTGATAGTTATTTTGAATTGGTAAAGAACTGACGAAGAATATTTTACAAAGTTTTGAAAATCGGTAAATTTCCAACTAAAGAACAATTAATGAAAAGTTTAAAGTGGCTATCCACTTTCGGTACCTCTTAATTTTATTCCAAACAATTGAAAACAATGTTCAGTCATTATTTGCTTAAATTCGGGAGGCGTTTTTTCAACGTAAAGAACAAAGATCGTGCGATCAATTTCCAGGGAATCGTTGAACTTGTCCAAAATACAAATCACTGACACATTATTAGCTTTTTTGTCAAAACCTCGGTGCCATTCTAATTATTTTTTTGCGGCTCGGAACCGCTGTCCATTTGGCTAAGTACAAAACCGCAAAATGCTAACTGCTGCAGTCTGCGTGGCACACATCGTTCACCGTACGTAGTAAGTCATCCGCCACGTGATTATGGGAGGTGCTAACAAATTAAAAATTCACAAGTGCTCGCGTTATCAGTTCAGCGGACGCAGGTAAATAGTTGTGGCCGGCAGTCAGAATTGCCGCGTATACAGCGGTCTCATTTCGGCAAGGGAATCAAACAAGTCCGAATATAAGAAAATATATCAAATTATAAATTCCAACGAGGTAGTAAACTTCATTTCGTTTGCCCAGACACATCGATCTTTATTTTTTCACAGGCGTATCACATGTCAATCGAGTAAATGACAACCCTCATTCATATTCCGACCTTTTTGAAAGTTAACTTGAAAAAGGTGATTTTTCTTAAATTTCTAAAAAAATACCGCAATCACGTGCTATTTAAAAAACAATCGTTATTTGAAGGCCGACTGTTATTTGTGATTATTTATAGCACCGAAAGAATGAATTTTTAATGCAAGGTTACACACTTTAATACAAAACTCTTTATGTTGCCGGGAAAAATTCGCCAGACTGAAAACCCGTATAAATTCGCCGTGAAAAATTAAGTGCGAAAACATCGGCACCACCCACAGCACCGCGCCACTATTTAATGTTACAGGCATTTATTTTAAAAGCGTTTCGCACATTTGCAACATTACCTCGTGAATTCACATAAAAATTCTTGTAACGGCCCCCAAGTCGTCGCAGAATGAGGTTTTTAAAAAAAATAAACAGTAGCTAAAACGGGTCATTTTTTATTTAATAGTCTTGTAACACCGAACGGGAGTAATAACTGTAATTATGGTAATAGCGGGTAATCTAGTTAATGTTAAGCCCGGTTAAACATCCATCATTTTCAGTGATTTTTCGTAAGATAAGGCCGCCTCTTGTGTACCGGTTAAGTCCAACATGTTAACTACGTAAATTGCATCAATTAACTACAGCCCAACTGTTGACGATGATCGTTTTTCAATTTACATAAAATTTTACAAAACCGGCGATAATGTAAATCGTGCAAAAAAAGTAGTACGAAATTCGTTCGTTGCACGTAGAAAGTATACCTTTATTTTTGGATGCAATATATCCATTACAACAACTACATATCAATCTGTCCACTTTCCAATAAATAAAACATGGGCCCATGGGAAACGATAACGGCCACATGACGAACTCTGATTGAACAGACCACACAGGTCCGAATATCGAAAGTCCCAAAAAAATTCCTTGCTTTCGTTTCAAATGCAATTAAATCATTGCTCAGGTGATGTGCACATCCTATCTGCACAAATTTATCTACATCAGCGAAAATTCCGAACGTTTGTTTTTTTATACAGCAATATTATGTTACATAACGAATGTTAAGGACCTTCAATTTCTTGTAGTAATTCATTATTTCAGGTAATTTGAAACTTAGCAAATCGGAAAAGGTCAAAAGTGAAGCATCTTCATCGTACATTATTATGTAATTTATTATTCTCGATTCGTCATTCATGCGTACACCCACTGCAGTGCATACAGAGCGATTGGAAAACATGGCAAAGTTGTGATTTTACGACAGTTCATTGCATCCACCAATGTTACTTCAATCATTAAAACTCATTTCACCAGTTTTTACAAGCTATCTTATTGAACTTGGACGTTATAAATTTGGATATACTTTTTTATGCAACCGGTTATAATTTAATTTTAAAAAATATATAATTAATATCCCAAAGTCGAACTTCCATAACTCGATTTATCCTCAAAGTCGGATCTTTTGAAGTCCGTGTTTTTTTATACAACTTTCTCCTCTAGTCAAATTTTTGAACTTCCATAAGTCGAATATTTCTATGGTTGTAAAGTACTTATGGATGCCGCCCATGACATCTTCAAATTTTTCAACAAGTTTGGACAATTTTGTAGAGACAGAAAGTGGTATTCCACAACACAAAAGAAGATTACGGTTTACTTGTTTAAAAAATGTAATTTAAATTTGATTTTAATTAAATTCTCTTGACACAAAACAAAGAAATGCATATAACACAACAAAAAGTAAAGAAATTTTGAAAAAGCTAACAAATTTATAAATCAAAATCAAAATTACAAAACAATAACGAAATATAAAAATATCTAATAGATATGCAGTGTGGGCATAAAAAATTATTGATTATTTTTCAAAAATATTCTCATCGGTTCACATATTTGGACATACTCTAGAATTTGTTGATGCCCCAACTGAAAGATCAACTAGATATCTATCGCCTCACACACAAAGTTAAATTAAAGCTCGATGGGTTTGAAAGAACATATCGACTATGATATACAGGTTGTATTATGTTAAGTGTTCACCATTGATAACTTTGCTATTATTGGAGCATCGTCGTAGGAACTGTCCATCTAGTTTCTCCCAAACATGTTCAATACAATTAAAATAAGAAGCGTTCACCGGTCATTGAAAACGCGGCCGGGTATTATCGTTCATAAAAATACAATTTTCTCAAAAATGTTGAAGAAACACAAGAACAATATTATAAAAACACACATCATCTTCTTCTTCTTTGGACCATAAACCATCCCCTCCTAAATGAAGGTTACTTCCAAGAACTTCCAATATGCCTTGCTTCTTTTTCAATTTTTTTTCTTTTCTGGTGTGAATGTTGTCACAGACAGAAAGCCGAATATAATTTAAAAATTTACAAGTGAAAATTTATTGCTCGCTCGATTCAGACATAAGACAAATCAACCTAACGGAAAGACTTTATAATGAAAGACACGATAGCCGCAACTAACCAGTAGAAGTGTCCATTATGCGGAAGATGTCTTACAAGAAACGACTTGGGTTGGATAACAGCGAGGAGCTCATGGTGACAATATTTTGGAGGCTACTGGACGCTGAATTACAGCTAGCCCTAACCTAGTGCCTATCTACAATAGCTTAGGATATCATCAACGTTGCTGCACGTGTAGAAGAATGCAGCTTAGCACGTCATTCTCGGACACTTCCGAGCCAAGCACCTCGTTGTCATTTCCTACCGCCACTTCAGGAAAACTAATCATCTGCTGCGCCGGCCCGTGTGGAATTTTCAACGTGCTGCAGGGACGTTTAGAATTGTAACACTTCAAAATAATGCTTGATGACTACTTCCACTGGATTCTAGTTTACACAGGTGCGTCACATAACTTCTTTCGCGTCTTTTCCCATCGAGTCACAATTAAATCGGCGTATTATCTTGTGTTGGGAACAATTGAGGTGATCTACACTATAGCGGAAGAATCAATTACCACTACATTTTTACTGGTAGACGTCCTTCACGAAGAATTAATCTCCGGCCATTAGTGGTTCAAAGAGCAACATGCCATACTCGACATGGTGCTTCAATACCTCTACTTTGGTCAAAGTTGCCACCACACTGAATACTTTAGACCCCTTTTTCTACCCCTAAGAACAATAACCCAATCGCGAAATAAAAGGTGTTTTTTAAACAGGATACAACTTTAAATTGAAATAAAACAAGCAATTATATGCAAGTTGGAATGCCATTTTTCTTTTACTTGGTTAGAATTAGAAACATTCAAACTATACATTTACTATTTGAAAATGATTTCCTACTAAATAATGTGCTCCACGACTAGCAGTTACGTAGCGCATCCTATTGAACCAATTTTTGGTCTTCCAACAATTCTGGTATTATTTCTGAAACGGTACATGTTGGCTTCCAATGCTTCAAGAGTTGTTGGTTTCTTAGCATCGGTCGTGGGCTTAACGTAGTACCAACGCAAATAATCCAATGACGTTAAATCGCATGATCGTGGTCAATTAACATGGTCATTTCTGGGAATAATATTGTCGCTAAACTAGTCACACAGTAACTTGATGGTTTCGTTGCTTGTATGATATGTATGCCATCTTGTTGAAACCATAAGTTATCTACGTTGATCTTATTCATTTTTGGAAATAAAAATTTTGAGGAAGGTACTTACACAAAAGTAGTACTGAAAATAAGAAGGCTGGGGTACATATGTAGCCCACACGTCTACTGGAGGATAATTTTACATACAAATAAGCAAATGATTCAATTAACTAGAGACCTCAATAAGCAGCATCTACTACGGTTATGGTTTCTTTCAAAATCTCATCAAAATAGTTTTTCTGTAATCTCCGTTTAACTGGCTCAAATGGAGCATACAAACGTGATTCAAATAAGCGGACCTGTACTTTTATCAAAAATTAACAATCGTTACGGTACAATAACTGGAAGTTAAACCACGCACAAACCTAACGTAAATAATTACAATATAATAGAGCAGCGATTTCCAAACTTTTTTGACCGCGTACCCTTATAATGAAAATAATCATAAATTGTCCCCCGGTTAAAAAAAAAAAATTCGCCCAACCTGACAACACTGTATGAAACGTACTCTCATTGTAAAATAACTGAGGAACCGTCGTATATTTTGTGCGCGCGAGAGGACAAAGTATTTTGAAAAGAAATGTGGCGTATCCCCTAGAATTTTCTGCGTACTCAACTTTGGAGACCACTGTAATAGAGAACAGTCACGTCTCCAATTAACTCTTCAAAATCACAGCGCTAGACTTAAAATGTTTTCTTTACGGACACACTGTATCGATAAAAAAAAAAATTAAACCACACAAGTAGGCAAGTTGTTGAACCAAGTTATAATTCATTAAATTGAGAAACACTTTTGTCTAGTAAGCAAATCACACAGATGAATCCATTCATAAAGGAATTACCCATTTTTTATTAATCAAAAATTCATGCTAAATTGAGTATGACCGTCGTGTGGTTTTTTCTTATAACCCCGTTGATCAATTAAATTTTGCAAATCATCGCCAGGTATCAAAAGTATTTTCGACCTTTCCACACAGCCACCAATGTTGAGCTGACGGATTAATTAAGTCGAACTGTCGCGGAGTACCCCTAACTGTACTGTGAGAAAAATCGATTAGATATATCAGTTTCCTGTAAAAAGTCGTAAAATTAACAGTAGATGCGACAATACAGTTAGTCAATACCTTCTACGATCTAGTAAATCTAATTTGAATGAAGAATAACGAAATGGTGGGGAAAGAAAGCTGCACGGTGGGGATCCGCAAAGGACTACTCTTGTTTAAGAAGCACATTTCAAAACGTGCCCGTTAAGAAATGAGCTGAAAGTTAACGCGAGCTTTTCCAAAATCCGAGTGTCATTAAAAAAGTGTGCTCTTGTTTTTTTCTAAGACTTCGTAACGTCATCGTCGGTCACAAAGGATTTATGTACTCCAGGTGTACGTAAAGTGTGAGAAACGGAAACGTAACGCACGTTAATTGCATTAGTACCACCTAAGGGAAATTGGATAAGGGGGATTCAGACTTCCCAGATTACAAGAGCAATGCTCGACGATTTACGATTTCTTTAACATTGAAGATATAGCGATCACGTCACGGAGAGACTGATTAGCCGGTACATTATCTAAAAGTTAGTATTATGTGTGATATGAATCATTTGCTTTGTATTATGTCAACTTGTTTAGTTAACATCTAAAAATTTTATTTGTGTTTCTCATTTTTATCTGTTATTTGCAATTAAAAGCGAAATGTGTCACTTATCCAACGCTGAAAACGCGTTTCCTGATTACTTCACCGTTACACGTGCATATTTCAATTTTATAAAAGGAGACAATAACTGTTTAATTTCGCATTTTAATCCGCAGTTTATTGATATAAATTTACAATAAATTATCAAAGTGACACTTTCTCTGCTCGATTATTCCGCACACACTTCCGTGTGTTTCCATTAAACCTTTTTGCTTTCAGATGTTTTATTTCAAAAAAATCTGCGCTTCGCTCCTATTCTTGACGCTCGTCATTTCCACCGAATGTGGACGGAAGCCGAAACGGAACAAGAACGCGCAGGCTTTGTTGCCTCGGTACGAACAGCATCCCACTGATAAACTTCCTAGCGACGTTCAAATAAACACCTTCCTCTACAAAGGAGAGAGTAAAAGGTGAGTCGATCAAATAAATCCCGTCTGACTGCTGCCGCTTAATTTATTACCTTCTAACCATAATGGAACGCACACAAGATACCCCAAGCGCGCCCGATTTTACCCGTACTAAACAATTCGATCTCGATGAGTATCGGGTTACTTACGACCGCTTCAACGTTATGGTTTTTTACCCTTCGAATATTTAATCGCCAACTCGGTTACAAAATCGGTGTCCTCTTGTTGAAATAACGTTTCCGTAGTAATTAAACATCCATCAAAGTGTAGAACCCGACTTTAATCTCATGAGCGGTGGTTAATGTCGAACCTTATTTATTTTTTATATGCGCAATTTTCTATAGATATAATGGTTTCTAGGAAAAATATACAACGTTTAAAACTAATCAGCAGCTGTTCTATATTGATCCTTAGGGCCGTCTGCGCAAAAAAAATGTTGTGTAATATTGGGCCCAAGGGCCGACTGCGCGAAACATACTTATCGTTAATCAACTTTAATGACTGTTTAATTGTTTTGAAAATAATTGTTTCAATAGTTTATCAGAATTGCGAAAACAATAATGATTCGTGACCATAGTTTAAGTTATTGAAACAATAATTTCCGCGGTAAAGTGCTCGACAAATATACAGTCTGGTCGAAAAGTATGAGGCGTCGTTTGGGCCACGATGTGAAATTTGTTTTTATATTTGAAAACTTTTTTAATTACAAAAGTTTTGGTCCCAATAAAAGAGTTCGCAGAAATAAAAAAAGTTACTCTCCAAAATAAAAGATCCGCGCGAATGGGATCGAAACTTTTGTATTAAAAGAGTTTCCAGGTATATTTCACATCGTGGACCAAACAGCGCCTCATAGAAAAGTTCTGTGCTTTAGACTAGAAGGTTATGAAACAATTTTTTTTAAATTTATGTTGGTACTAAAAGTGACATTGTCAATTGCATCTGTTAGGTTGAGGTTACAGAGTAGATGCCGCTTATTGAATCATATTGGTATAAACCGTTATGGATTAAATTAAGAGGCGGTTACAAACAAACTATTTTTTTGATCGGTTTAACACTGGTGAATTATCGATGCGTAAAGTTTACGCATTGGTTGCATACAATAAGCGGCGACTTTAGGTGATATATTTTGAATCGTATTAAGTTACCGATAAGCAACTGATAACGCGCTATAAACCAGTGCCCATCAAGCAGGGCGCTAATCGCGAATAAAATGTATTTCGCGTCAGCTCTGGAGGGTTAAATGCGGCCTTTGGAATTTTTGCTATCACTGTTTCGGATGTATAATATAAATAAATAAATGCAAAATTCGCAGAAACTCACAGCTCTTATCTGTAAACCGCAATATTGCTTGACACTAACCTATTAACTCCAATAACGATATCATTCTAGGGTTAAAGAAACTGCAAGCAAAGGACAATACAAATGCGAGGCTGTAAAATTTCACTTTTTTTAATGGTTCATGCATAAAACAACTACAATTAGTCTGTACGCGTTGATATTTCGACGAAATAAACTGAACTAATAAACGATAACAGCGGTACGAACAAAGCATTGATTCAAATGCATATTTTTATCTACCAGTTGTCTAGCAATAACATTGGCGACACACGTTCATACATATTTCTTAAATAAAGGACTGTCGAAAATCATAATTCCAACACAGAATGATTCCACTATGCGGTGAAGGTTTGGTTTAATGATTTAATTAAAAGAAGAATTTACAAAAAGTTGTGACGTCCAAAATGACTGTGGATTTTAAAACGTATATTTGTTCCTTCTGCACATTTTAGTTAAATTTAACCTTTGTCATGCAAATTATAGTAAAATAACAACAAACATTTTACAATAATTCATAGCCGCACAGAACGTTACAACTTTTTGAACACATGGTATATTGCCTCTTGTAAATTTCTCCTAATTGAATCATTAAAACAGATCTTCATCAGTGAGTTGAATCATTTCTCGGATTTTTGGGATTATGATGTTTGGCAGTTGTCAACAAATGGATTTGGTTATTACACCTTCATTCAAATAAGCGGCGAATTCAATTAACCAATGAGTCTATAAAGTGTTACCTTCTATACACATACAAATGAACTAATTTCTTAAGTGCAGAGAGAGCCAAGCTCAATTTTACTGTTACAAGACATTAACAGCACGGCGATAAGGCACAGTACTTTTGTAAAATTTCACCTTTTCAAGAGCAATATTATTGCTAGATCTTTTCAACAACAACTGAAACTGGCCTTACACGCACAACGCATCATCCGGGTTATTATGTTATGTTGAAACTGTGGTAAACGATAACAAGCTTTGAGAGACAGAGCATTGCTTTAAGTACAAGTGTTTATATTGAAGCAGCACGTTCGACAGCTGCTATATGATAAGACAGTTGAAAAGGCACATTTATATTTTTGCTTTGATCACCGCTCTGATTGGTTTTATCTAAATCTAAACACAAAGAAGTTACATAAAGCAGGTTTTATTAAATGTTTTTAAAAGTAATTATTCAGTAAGCTAGCGGTGGTTGATCAGATGCTTGAGACAGAGAAGACAATTTTACATTTGGGCATTACAACTTGAGTCAGATAAGCTGTGATTCAATTAAGCGGCTTCTACTGCGTTAATAATGGCACACTAAAATGAATAAAACCAGCACCGTTTCCATTTTTCAATGTAACTTTCAAAATAGAAAAAACTTTATGTTTAATGTTAAACATTCTATAAAATTTAGGTAAGTGATGCTGTCAAAATTGTATAGGTGATGTTGTTAATTACCTTCACGAATCATTGTCAACATAAAAATGAATTCGATAGTTTTCTAAATGAGAGGATATAATTTTGTGACCGTAGGCTATCTGTAAGTGATTTGAAAATAATTAAAAATTAAAAATAAATAAAATAACCATGTGAAAGAAATTCTCGGTGTTTATTCATTTTTATTGATTAATTAATTTTCTTAAGTGAGTTTATTGGAACATTGCAAAGGTGCTTCTCAAAGGAAGAAGTGACATCGGAACGATGCAAAGGCGGTCAAAGGGTTATTGGTCAGAATTTGTACGAACTGTAAATGCCAGGGGAGCATTAACGTTACTCATGCGGGCTGCTGCACGGCGGTAAATCATTCATAAACTGCTGTCATAAATGCCAAAAAGTTCATGAGGGAATGTGTGCCAGGAGTTAGGTAGAGCTGCGGTGTAGTTAATCTAGATCGGTGGTCGCATTCAAAATTAGTCACTTTGATTAATTCCAATTCGCAGAAGGCTTTCACGCGATTTAAGACCGATACGGGTTCTTTGTTATTAAAATAAACAAACTAATCAGTTGATCGCAAATTAAGCGTGTAATCGCATTATGGTACGTACGTAATAGATACGCAAATTCGATTGTCATAAATTTACAGACAAAAAAATAAGTTGTGCTCTAAAATAGATTAACAGAGACGTAATTACAAGAAAATTCACGTGTCCACCAACCTAGACCTAACCCACTCCGACCATTATTAACTGCCTTCTTTATGAGCATGCCAAATCGCACACACGATCCGAACCAAGCTCTATGTTTTGCATTTTTAAATAATAGGCGACCGTTTCTTGTGTAACGCCAAAATTCCGCAATTTGAATAACCCTCAACCGATGCCAATTAATTGTCGCTGGTAGGTGAGATTTACGACAGTCTGACCCGGGTGCCAAACGAAAGAAATATCGCAAATATGCAAATTTGCGCCGTATTAACAAAGTTTTGTAAACACATGTGTGAAGTCTATTACTTTTACAACCTGATTGATGTATTAGTCTGGACTAACGGCGTGACGGTGTAAAACTGTCTGCCACAGTCACCACACGTCGTTAATAGTTATTTTTGTTACAAGTTCCGAAAGTGACATTAACGTGCAATTGTGTGAAAACGAGTCGGAGGAAAGTGCAGACGAGTTAGCACAAGTTGTGAACACTGTTTTTCAGACGATCCAACAAAGTAATAAATATGTCATCCAGATTGCACAAGGCTCATCACTCCGCTATGGGCGCGTAGAATTTGTAAATTTACTAAAACCCGTGAACACCATATTGTCATTATTTTTGGTTTATCGACAGCCAGTTCTCGCGTCTGAAGGCCAAAAAAGTACATATGTTGCAGCCATATTTCAGAATCCGCTGCAATACAAAGGGGCTAGCCGCTTTACAAAGCAAACGTTTAGGCAGATTGTCGTAGCAATACGTTCAATAATACGACGGTCCACGTTTAGCCGGACAGTTAACCATATGTAATGTAGGGCGATAATATGTTTTGCAATTTGACTGAAAATTTTAGGTGTTTTATGAATCGCTAAATAATTCTCAGTCCGTTTTGTAAATGAGTAAAGAATTGTTAGACATTTTATAAAAAAATAACCTTTATATTGAGCTAAACATTTTTCTTATAGTTATGAGTTTTTGTCATAACTATAAGGAAAAAGTTTAACTCAATATAAAGTTGTTTTTTTTAATAAAATGTCTAGCTATTCGTCAGTCCCTTTTTACCATAAGACTTAAAGTTATTCAGCGATTTATAAAACACCTAAAATTTTCAGTCAAATTGTAAAAATTATCCGTTCATTCTATATTTTACAATCTACTCAGTTATTTAGAAAACGATTAAATTTGCAATTGGCCGCCAACATAGATATGAACTCATACGTAATATTATATGGCACGTCACTTTGTAAGTAAGAATAATAATATTACTATTAGATGTTTTTAACTTATTTTATTAAAAATTAATAAGAGATTAAGATAAGAAACTTATGAAATTATTTGTTGACACACGTCAAGCTAGAATGGCATTTAGATCCGCAAAAAACTTTTTTCTTGAAGCAGGCACATCTGTTGGTGTGGTACTGGTTTTTGGCTAGATCGTCAGGAGATTTTTTCTTCACCATTACTACTCATAATCTACATTGGAATGGAAGTCTTAGCAGTTTTGAGAGCTTTTTTAACTTTCCACGTTGAGAATCACAGAAATCTTTTAATTGCTGTTCAAATTTATGTTTAAAATTGCTGTTTTCACATTTATTATTTTCACTTTGCACTGATACAGTTTCGGTGTTCGACGTCATTATTGTTATTATGGTACGGCAGAGCCACTAGTGGTAAAATTAGGAACTAATTATACAAAGCGACGGTTCAACGTTTTACAAATCGGCGACACGTCATTTAGCCGCATTGGAGAAAACGAAACGCCCATTACAATGTGACTGACCAACGTTTTTCGATACTTTAACAATTAAAATGTCATATTCAATCTATAATCTCCATGCTGCTGCATATAAATGAAAATTAAATAAAATACTTATTGTTTCCGAACGTGTGGTTCACTAAACAAAACACGATACAACCGACTGTTTTTTTAAATTTCTTGCAAATTTGTTAGTTAAGTGCAAAATATTCTTAATAAATCGAATATTAGTTGAAACGGCTGCTCACAGTTGAAGCCGCGTAATCATTGCGTTTATTCTAAATCTTTCTTTAATTATTACAAACAGCATAAAACATTTTGTAGGTTCTTGTCGTGGGCTAACCATTCATTTTATTCTAGCTAACTAATTACTTATCAAATGTTCGTACTAGAACGCATGAATCGAAGCGGATGATAAGTCATTATTTAACTGTTCGAATAAGAGTTTGTTAGCTGTATGATCGTCTGAAAATGCTTTATTTATTCTTGTTCTGCGTTAAACATACTCAAATTACAGATTTCCAAGATATTTATCGTCATCCACGAAATATTGAGTCTACCGTAGCGTACACAAACGTCTGCCAATCAGATCTTGTGTTTACTAAACAAATCAATTATCCATTAGATTGCTTCATTAAAAAAATTCAATAACAACACTGTACGTAGTCTCCACGGTTTATAAACAGCAGGGTTTTATCGCGTTTTAAAGGTATCGGTAAATTCGAGGTTTTGTCACGCTGATAGAGCACAGTGTACAATTAAAAGTTTTACCCCCGGCCTTTATCAGTAGGTTAATCTCGAAACTCTTAATTTACCGTGAAAACTGATCTTAGATAAATCCATCGGATTGTGACAAAAATGTCTTTGACTCTTTGAGCGAGACTTTTCTAAATTCGTTTCCAGAAAGTCCTCTCAAACAAAGGCAATAATTTTAAGTGACATCAAACGCACAAAAAATCCCATTTAAATAATCAAACTTCTTAGAAATCATTTTACTTTTAATAACTTAACTCGAGTGATTGATTTGCCTATTTTAAATTACAGTTTAAATAAACGGACCTAGTATGGGGGGCTCTGTAATCGACAACATAATATTTCTGTTCGTTCATAATGTCCAGTTTAAACTTAAACAAATCAATGGAAAAAGATTCCAGCAACATTGTAACAAATGGTCTTAAAATAGCTTCCATTTATTCATATTCCGCTGTGGCTATTGTCTCCAAGGTGCGAAAGGTATATTTAGAGACATCGCGACGCGAACAGATGAAAGTCCTGAGGCCAAACGTGCGACCTGCTGCTATATTGAGATTTAAGAATGCTTTAGGTCAACCGTATGAAACTGCACGTGCGATCGGTATGAATATTTCGTACAGGCTGATTGTGAGTAGCAGGTGGAATTGAATGATGAAATATAGGTCAGGGACAGTGCCAATTTTTTGAACTTGAAAAAATCGACAGCCGGTAGCAGCGGCGGGTTTTCCTACTGACGCTAAATCCCAAACACAAACCCTACACCAATTTTTTTTCTTACGTTTTACATTTTATTGCTCATAAATGTCAAAGAAGTGCCGCTTCGATAATCCGAGTTATTGGCTTTTACATTCTGTATATTGTAGTCTGGATTTTTTATGGTTTTGGTAATTCGGTTCTTCAATTTACGTTCCAACACAGTTAAATTATATTAAAAATGAAATATATCGGTTTCCGGCTACGTTTATTACTTTTCTAGAGAGTGCAATCTTAAATCAAAATTTTAGGTCAAGACGCAAGTTGTTTGCTGAAATTAAATTACAGGAAAAGTTTGTTCCTCGAAATTCTGTCCAGGCCAGGGTTCTCCAACGTTAATGCCCCCCCCCCCCAAACCTTAATGTTGAAAATATTACTATGAAAATTGGACTATGTTATCAGTTATTAACCCCTTTACTACCAGGTACATGGAATGATGCAAGTGTCTGATACATGATAGTGAAGGGGTTAATAAGCTATGATCTGATGTTAATTTCGTTTTCAGTTTTTATCATTTGGCGTCACAGCGCTCTTTTATATCATTTTTCATAGATTTTTTCAGTTTTTCTTTTTCTAAATTTTTTATTTATAATTTTTTTAATATAAAAACATCATAACTGAATTAAACCAACTATTGTAAAATTACGAAGTTTCTTGAAGAAACAAGATATCCCGGAGAAGCCAGGTAATAGCCCCACGCGTTCATTATAACGGGCTTATTTAGGCTCTAAAATTTCAGATGTACAAAAAGTCGCTAAAAAACAGGCCAATGTTCGTTCCAAATAACTGAACACAACTAATATAAAAACAGCGCAATAGTAGAATGATTTAACCGAATCCTTATTAAGAAAGACTAAGAAGTCATTATGAGTAGAAAGCGTTTATGTTAGTCCGGATCTGATAACGCCAGGTTACAGCGGTATCTAATTTTCATCCCACAATTCGGTTAACATTTGCGGTCGAGTAAATTTACTACTCTTAAACTATTTAAAACCGTAAATCGTTGTTGGAAGTTTTGGTGATTTTATTGTCAATCGAATTTTAATAACGCGTTTAAAAAATGTAAATAAAAACAGTTTTGTGACTTGCAACGTGAAATTAAAAGCTGTAGGTGAATTCCACAAAACTTTTTAGTCTTCTTTTTCTATAAATTATTTTTTTGCTATTTTACGAAGTTAGGTTTAGCAGAAAAAAACTAATACTGTCACAAAATTTTAAGAAATTAATTTAATACATTGGAAGGCGCTTATAATGACGGCCAAGGGACCGAAAAATTCCGTCGTTATAATATGAAGGATGTCGTTATATCCGATTTTTCTTTTTTTTAACAAAATAATAAAATACGTCCATATAGTTTCATATTATAGTTATTAAGGTAACAAAGGTATTATGAGCAAAATAAGCCCTTAAGGTTCCGTTCCCACGTCACGGTTATTTCGGTAATTTCTTATCACCGCAGTAGTGAGACTATGGGACTTTCGGGACAGCCGCGAATTAAATTGATTCGCGGATTTGATTCTCGGATTAATTGATCGACGCCATCTTTAATCCTTTAATCGAAGATGTAATTACACCCCTTTAATCACAGATGTAATTACCCTAATTACCGCGTAATTGATCTGATTACAGTGTAATTGATCTGATTGCACTAATTATAACCCTTTAATCGCAAATGTAATTGTCCTAATTACCGCGCAATTGATCTGATTACAACCCTTTAGGATTATCCTAATTACGATGTCAGGCGTCTGCACTCCTGCGCATCATCTATCTCCCTCTTACACACGGTTGAACACTCCATCTCCCCCGCACCCATTGCATGAATGTAGCAGACGGGAATTTTCATGTTAGAATGTTTGGCGCCACACAGCCGAGGCGTCTCCACTCCCGCGCATCATCTATCTCCCTCTTACACACGGTTGAACACTCCATCTCCCTCGCGCGCATTGCATAATCGTACGGACAGGAATTTTCATGTTAAACTGCCAACGTCACAGCTGTTGAACTTCCCGCTAGCACCCTTCCCGCTCTAACTCATAGCCGCCGAACTTCTCGCTCTAACCGAGAAATTTTTAGCAGAAAAAATGTTGGCCGCAAGTGAGTTTCGAACCCGAGCGCAACAGGTCGAAAACCAAAACCCATACCTCTGAGCCGGCAAGCACTCTTACTTAAGCATGTATTTAATTGTTATATATATAAGTGACGGGGACACTTTGTAAAAAAAAACAACATAATTTCTTTAATTTGTAAAATATAAAAAATAATTGAACTTATTTAAAATACATGCTTTTCCATACAAGTGTTTTATAATACATCGGTGGGAGATGTGCGAAAAATAAAATGATTTTAATTGTTTAATTTTAAATAGAATATGCAAACTGCGTTCTTTATGCGTAATTTTACAAGCTCGGAGATGTCTAGAAATACGCGTCTTTGCAAGCTCGGGCGAATGCATGAATTGGGAGATGTTTGAAAAAATAAACCAGGATAATTTTACAATGCTTTTATTCGTACATACATAAAAATCATATAAATTTACAATAATCGCAATTTTTAATCATCGGCGGAGGTCCATCGATTTCGGTTCTACCACAAGTGTTGTAATGGACTAAACATGCTTTTCCATACAGGTGTTTTATAATACATCAGCTCCATTAATCCAACAATTGTTAATATCGCTGAAACCACCTTATAGTAATCTTGTAAAAATCTGAACGTAAACTAAATAAATTAATGATTTTAATAGCAAAATGAAGTTAAACATGTGAATGGCAGCCTACGGATTCATGCTGAACAAAATGTATGCACTACAGCGGGTTAGGATCACTCGGAGTCAAACGGCCCATAGATTGGATATTTATAATCTATCGCAGCGACAAAGCAATCGGTTTTGGGACATAGCAAATGCATCGAAGGTTGAAAATTGATTTTCCTGCGGGTGAAAATTATTTTATTTTAAATTTAAAGTTAAACATATGCAAACAGTTCATCATACATAACAGGATAGCTCAGAATGTTTGTGCGGTTGGGAATGCTGCTTGATATCAGAAATCGAATTATTTAATTTGAATATCAGACAGTACAAAATTTGTTTAATACACATTTCGTGTCTACTATCACGACATGCGGAATATTGAAGAATCTCATTATTTTAATTTGGCGATTCAATATTATATATATTTAACGAGATGTTTAATCAGCATTTTAATGTTCAAATTGGGTTTTGGAGAAAAAGAACAATAAGTGCAGATTTTATTGAGAAATATAAATGTTACAAACATAATAAATTAACAATTGAACAACGCGGTACTCATCGCCCGTTAGAGGACGTTGAAATCATGGAATATACATGCTAGTGGTGTGGTTTGAAACTTAGATTCAACTTTGGGAACTTGAAAAGTTCCCAAGTTTGAATTCAAAGTTGAAAACTCAAAATTCAAACTTGAGAACTTGAGAACTTTGAATTCAAAGTTCTCAAGTTTGAATTTTGAGTTTTGGGCTTTGAATCTGCGCTTCAAAGTAGAAATTTTGAGTTTCAAAGTTGGTAGTATGAGTTTTCAATTATAAGATGTTGCGACATTATTGAAATGCAGTATCGTTTTGGATTCAGCTACATAAAGATGCAGAGTGAGAAATTCACCAACCAGGCCGACGTTCTGCGTCAAATCGTTAAAGCTAGCGATACGATTCGACGCAAGTATAAAATGATAAAATTAAATAGAGTTATGGCCGAGAGGGAATTAAGTGAAATACTTAAACCTGTGACAGTTCCACTACAACAACTTGTACAACAAAAAGCGATGGCCGAAGCTGCAAAGATTGAACCAAAATCTGAAGAATGTAGAACTGTCGAACCACATGAAGAATGCAGAAAGGTCGAACCACATGATGAATGCGGAAAGGTTGAACCACAAGAAGAATGCGGAATGGACGATGCATGGAATGGTGATATCGCCATGATAAAGAAAGATTCCTTGGGTCAATACCTTAAGATGTTGCTGGCTGATCGCAAGCGCGGATTAGACACAATCTATGGTGTGCGGAAACTTGATGGTGACAGACTAATGGTTGGAGATACGCCGATTGATTTTACTGCCGATCTTATTCATGTTGGCGACGCAAATTATCCCAGAACTGAGGGATTGATTGAGCTGTTGTTCAAGCAAGCTCCTAACACCGATCTGCTTGAGCAAAGTGATTTGGAAGCATATGAAAAAATTGTGCTTGCAACAAACGCCCATCGGAAACGCTACAGTATTGGCCGCTCTATTCGTAATGACAATAGTTTCAAATTTAAACACTTTATTGTAAAAATGATTCAGCCGCCAAAGCGTGAAGGAGGTTGTATACAACCGGAGAATGTGCAAAAGGATGAACTAGTACAGTACACTTACTGGGATGATCCTAATGAATTAATTGATCGTCTGCGCACGCTCCACGCACCACAAGCAGCCGGAAATCCAAATCATTCAAATGAAATCAGGGCGATTATCAACGCGCTGCGCGAGGCTGGATACATTTACTAAGATTCATACCCGCTATTCAATTGTTAATTTATTATGTTTTTGTAACATTTATATTTCTCAATAAAAATCCGTAATTATTGTTCTTTTTCTCCAAACCTAATGTGAACATTTGAAATTCCGACGATTCATGTGATCGTCAAATTAAAATAATTAGATTCTTCGATATTCAATACATCGGTGTGGATGTATTAAACAAATTTTGTGCGGTCGGATATTCAAATTAAATAATTCGATCTCAGATATCAAACAGCCTCCACAGCCGACAATTGTATATAATGCTAAAATTGGGTGTGGTTATAAAATTGAATCACCATGCCCGAATCAAGTCAGTCAGCGTGTATCACCAAAAGTGATAACACATCAAAACATCGAGCTTCTGAAGAGTCTGGGCTTCAAAGTGAATCCTTTTGGAGGAAAATTAAAGACCGATTCTGCTGCTGCACATTAATTATTTGTTTTCAACCATGGAGGGGGAGATCTTAATGATTCACGCGCCGGTTGTTTATGATGAATCCATCGCTCATTGTGAGAGTCATACACATCAGCCATACGCATCGTCAACTTTCAACAACAGCGATGAAATTCGCATAGCCATCCAACATCAAGATTTGTGTTTGTTGCCGAGCAGGAGCTCGTTACACATATCTGGTAAATTAACCAAGACCGATGGTGAAACAGCGGTTCAAAGTACAACTTTAGTCAACAACGCCATCTGCCACCTCTTTGATGAAATATGCTATGAATTGAATGCGGTTGAGATTGACCGCTGCAAGAATGTCGGACTCACGAGTTTCATGAAAGGTTGCGTGTCTCTAAGTCCGGGCCAGAAACCCCTGCTCGAGAACGCCGGCTGGTTCGATATTGATAAAGATGCTAAAAAATTAATTAATGATGCTGGCTACTTTGACGTATCAATACCTCTGAAATTGATATTGGGTTTCGCCGAAGACCACCGTCGAATCATCATTAATTCTAAACATGAATTGATCTTGACACGGGCGAACAGCGATGCAAATGCTGTTGTGCAATCTGCAGCTGAAGATTTTAAAATCGAAATAATGAAATTGGAGTGGTTAGTGCCATACATCAAACCGTCAGACCATCAAAAAGTTCAATTACTCAACTTTATCACCAAAGACGAGCCCATCTCCATGAGCTTCCGAACTTGGGAGTTGTATGAGTATCCTCTACTTCCATGTGCAGACAAACAAGTTTGGCCCGTAAAGACATCTTCACAATTGGAGAAACCGCGCTACGTCATTCTCGGTTTTCAAACCGCGCGCAAAAATAAGAATGATATGAATGTCAGCCGTTTCGATCACTGCAACGTTAAAGATGTTAAACTTTTCTTAAACTCGCAGTGTTATCCCTATAACCAGCTAAATCTCAACATTGATCATAATCAATACGCCCTATTATATGAGATGTATGCAAATTTTCAAAGTACATATTATGGCAAGGACTCTGAGCCGTTGGTGAATAAAGGCGATTTTCTCAAATATACACCCTTAATTGTAATCGATTGTTCGAAACAGAATGAGGCACTCAAGTCAGGACCTGTCGATGTGCGCATTGAGTTTGAATCTTCAAACAATTTCCCAGCAGCAACGGCTGCTTATTGTCTAATTCTTCACGATCGCATAATTGAATACAACGCAGTTAGTGGTGGGGTTAAGAAACTAATGTAATCGGAGTTTGTGCTTCAGTCGCTTCAAAGTTGTTATACATGGCGGAGGTTATTGTCGATATTCAATGTTTCAAAACATCTCACAACGAATTTATATTGAAAGAATTTGCTGTGATCTCGGCTGATGATAAAACGGCTGAGCCTGTGAATTTTCTCTTCGAACCGCCGTTTCCATGGGATGAACTACCTGCCAAATACAAATCTACTAATTTGTGGTTGGAACGTAATCATCATGGACTTTCATGGAGTTCTGGTGATATTCCATACGACCTGGTGAAGGAGACAGTAATCAAGCAGCTCGAAGATGCCAAGAGAATTTTCGTCAAGGGTGTGGAGAAACTTTTATGGTTGGAAAAAATCACCGAGTTCCAGTACACAATCATTGATATGGAAAATCTCGGCTGCCTAGCGTTGAACAAGTTGTGCGATAATATGACGCCTTGTACACATCATGTTGGTGCTTCGAAGCTTAATTGTGCTACTAAAACAGTGAAATCGTTAAAAGCGTGGTATACAAACGATGGCAGTGCACCGTCCATGGAACGATCGATTCAAATCTACTTTGAAACTGAGAATTTGGCTAGTATGGAAGCCGAAGATATCGCCTGTTTGCCGAAGGATTTCCTCATCAAGCTCGCATCACATAGCATCCATTTCATCTGGAATAAATTACCTCTAAAGTTCCAATTGGATAAGGATGTCGCCGATTGCCGAAGATGTTTAACCCATTACAACACTTGTGGCGGAACCGAAATCGATGGACCTCCGCCGATGATTAAAAATTGCGATTATTGTAAATTTATATGATTTTTATGTATGTACGAATAAAAGCATTGTAAAATTATCCTGGTTTATTTTTTCAAACATCTCCCAATTCATGCATTCGCCCGAGCTTGCAAAGACGCGTATTTCTAGACATCTCCGAGCTTGTAAAATTACGCATAAAGAACGCAGTTTGCATATTCTATTTAAAATTAAACAATTAAAATCATTTTATTTTTCGCACATCTCCCACCGATGTATTATAAAACACTTGTATGGAAAAGCATGTATTTTAAATAAGTTCAATTATTTTTTATATTTTACAAATTAAAGAAATTATGTTGTTTTTTTTTACAAAGTGTCCCCGTCACTTATATATATAACAATTAAATACATGCTTAAGTAAGAGTGCTTGCCGGCTCAGAGGTATGGGTTTTGGTTTTCGACCTGTTGCGCTCGGGTTCGAAACTCACTTGCGGCCAACATTTTTTCTGCTAAAAATTTCTCGGTTAGAGCGAGAAGTTCGGCGGCTATGAGTTAGAGCGGGAAGGGTGCTAGCGGGAAGTTCAACAGCTGTGACGTTGGCAGTTTAACATGAAAATTCCTGTCCGTACGATTATGCAATGCGCGCGAGGGAGATGGAGTGTTCAACCGTGTGTAAGAGGGAGATAGATGATGCGCGGGAGTGGAGACGCCTCGGCTGTGTGGCGCCAAACATTCTAACATGAAAATTCCCGTCTGCTACATTCATGCAATGGGTGCGGGGGAGATGGAGTGTTCAACCGTGTGTAAGAGGGAGATAGATGATGCGCAGGAGTGCAGACGCCTGACATCGTAATTAGGATAATCCTAAAGGGTTGTAATCAGATCAATTGCGCGGTAATTAGGACAATTACATTTGCGATTAAAGGGTTATAATTAGTGCAATCAGATCAATTACACTGTAATCAGATCAATTACGCGGTAATTAGGGTAATTACATCTGTGATTAAAGGGGTGTAATTACATCTTCGATTAAAGGATTAAAGATGGCGTCGATCAATTAATCCGAGAATCAAATCCGCGAATCAATTTAATTCGCGGCTGTCCCGAAAGTCCCATAGTCTCACTACTCACCGCGTCCGGTCCGGTGGACAGGAAGCTCAAGTTGTAGCACCGAAGCACCCACAGTGATCAATGTTTATTAAATATTAGGATTTAAAAAATTTTTTGTTAGTGTCAAGGCGAGGACTTTTAGCCTGAGCGGTATACAACAATCATGGGCGCTTATTTCATAAGGCGACGTCCATAAAATGTCACAGGTTTAGGCGGGGGAGGGGGTTAGGGGGTCTTTTTAAAAACGTGACATCACAAAGAGTATTTTCGAAAAAGTAAAATTTTAGCAACTAAAGGGTTTTTCAATAAGGGCGCTCGATTTTAAAATGTAAATAAAACAAGTTGTGTGTGAAATATCCACTTAATTTTTTTTTCATTTGAAAGTATATTTTATGGCAATAAGTATGGAATATAACGTCGTCCAAATGTTCGTTGCGGCTTTGCTTGGTGGCACGTATTCGGAAGGTCTAATAATATTCCACACTTAATGCCATAAAATACACTTTCTCTACGACTGTTTTAGAATACATGCATTCTGCGATCATTTTTGAACATTGAATAGGGCTATTCTTTACACCTGTTACGGAATATTCATACCATTACTTGTTATGGAATGACTACCACCAGCGCCCTCGATTGCAACTATTTTTTTTTTAATCGAAGGAGGTGAAAAAAAATTATTATTATGA
This sequence comes from Dascillus cervinus, assembly GCA_949768715.1. Classification (NCBI taxonomy): domain Eukaryota; kingdom Metazoa; phylum Arthropoda; class Insecta; order Coleoptera; family Dascillidae; genus Dascillus; species Dascillus cervinus. The sequence continues at coordinate 29,744,886 of OX458323.1, forward strand.
GATGTTTTTTTTTCAATTTGTCAAAACTAGATTTAAAAAATCGCGTCACACGATTTAAGCAATTTGAACTGTCCTGTGCCTTTTTGGTGATTATCTCTGTTTAAATATACTTTTTGTGCAGTGTAAGTGTAATATAATTTAATAAATTAATGATTTAAGTTTAAAAACAATATCTTTCAACAAAGTTAACTAAATAAATACAGAAAATGAAGAGTTGCTATTAATTGTTTTTTCAAGATATAAAATACTTAGAAAATTCAGTATTAATTAGTGTACCTGATGCCAAAATAAAGGTTTCTAGAAAATTCACCAGCAATGCAGAATTTTATAACATTTAAAAAATATGCAGATTTAAGGCCCCCAAACATTACAACAGACAATTTTTTTGTAAATTTTCAAAAAGGTCGCTGCACCAAACAAGTCATGGGTATAAATAAACTAGGTAATATGGCTAAACAAGTGGTTATCTTGTTGCAACTACTAAATTCAGAGTCTTACACCAGCCACTGCTTTATACGGACATATGCCACCATGTTGATAGATGCTGGGGCCAATATAGAAACTTTAAAAAGACATGGTGGATGGAAATCTTTTGAAGTGACCGAAGGCTATACCGACAATTCCATTGAAAATCGCTTAAATGTTGCCAATTAAATATTAGAATATTTAGATATCGAACCTACACCAGGATGTTCCATACAGAATTTAACAATGTTGCCATCACATTCTTATGTGGCAAATACCACACATCAAATGTTTGTAACTTACCAAATATCCCATTTAACCGTTGCCAAAATATTACTATTAATTTAGTAAGTAAAAACGAAAATATATAAATAGAGAATTATTGTATTGTACCTATTGTATTATTGTATTGTTATTATTTTATTACTATTATTATTATTATTACTTTTTATTTTCACATACAGTCGTAGAGAAAGTATAGTCTGTAACACGTTTGGAATGGCTATTCCACACTCGTGGACCGCCACCCTCGCCTTCGGCTCGGGTGTCAAACTTCCATTCGTGTGGAATATGCCTCATTCCAAACTTGTTACAGAATATACTATTCAAATGAAAAAAAAATTGAGTGGATATGTCACACACAACTTGTTTTATTTACACTTTAAAATCGAGCGTCCCTATTGAAAAACCCTTTACATATATAAATTCGTCAACTGATGTAGCGAACCTTTCGTTAATTGCATGTATTTTCCTTTATAATTGAAAATAACTTCGTTTCTTGGGGGAGAAGGGCGTTTGGTACAGTGTAAAACCTTGTGACATGAGGGTGGGGCGGGGCTCAAATTTGACGAAAAACCTGTGACATCATTTATGGACGCCGCCTGCCCACGGTGTCTTCAACGCTTTATATCCTACCAGTTTTTTATTTAATTGATATTTATTATGTTTAATTATAACGATATAATATTTAAGGATGATCTAGTTAGCTGATCTAAGTGACATTCATTCATTGTATATCGATGGAAGCACATAGTGTTTACTTTCCATAATGCCCTAAAGCCGTTATAAGAAAAAATAATTGCCCCATGGCATTATTTCGTATATAACATCCCTTGCAATAGAGTCATTATTGTCAATTAATATACCGGTAGGACATTAATATATTTAAAGGTAATAAATTGGATTTGTAATTGACTGCTTCATCTTATTGATTCCGATTATATTTGCCACCACTAATACCATGATCCTACTTTTTGATATTATACCTTTAAATTTTCTGGTTTTGTTAGGAGTCATTTTGAAGAACAATTCGGTCTCATCCGCGTTAAATATATGTTCATTACGTATTTTTGGGAAAACGATTTTTAAGCATTCTTCAGGCACAGATGCAGATTCACCAGAGATAGCGCCACCCAAAATGTTGTGACGGCTCTTAAATCGTTTTCTTCAACTTTCTGGCCGTTTCTAAAAGTTTTCTGACCATTCAAAATCTTCCATTCCTAAGAGTTTCTGAAAATATTTGATTTTCGATTGTATTGATTGGCTTTATTTTTCTTGAAACCATCTCAAAAGTGAGTTATCTATGTCATCATATAGATGGCATACTACTTTTTACCTTGGACATTGCTTTTGAAAGTATCTTTGATTTTTTTCAGTTTTTTTTAAATCATAAACGTAATGGAATGACCGAGACTTTTGCCAATATCGACATTGGCATCGTCATTTTTTATCTGTGCAATTATTGCAAATTGTTCTTTAATGGACAAATCTTTTCTTGTTCTTACAGGTATTGCCATTACATAAAGTTCAATTTTAACTGTAAAATTTTAAGATTTCATCAAAATACAATGTAAATTACGTACAAGTCCAGTCGCATATTAATTGGAAAAAAGAAAAGAAATGAAATACATATGTGCAACACAATTTTATTTTTCTGAATTAAAATTAATTTAATTTTCATAATTTCAACAGAGACAATAAGCTTATTTAATACTATGCGGTTTTAACAATTAATCAACAATATCTAATACTTATATCAACTACAATAATTATAAAATGAACAAAAAGGAAAAGTTCAGTCTGGCGCATATTAATTCCACCATAACCCAATAAATATTTATTTATCTAAGCAAGATCTGATAATATTTCTTCTGGCAAATATATTATCAATTATGCCTTGCAAATAGTTATTTAACCAACATGTGCGTTAATGAGCGATTAATAATCGAGGCAGTTTAACGCGTGAGATTATTAATCGCCGATTAACGCAAAAGTTGGTTACAATATTTTTCCGTTGATTGAATCTAACAAAATTGAAGAAAATGTAATTTTTTCCGTGACAAAAATTCCAATAGATATTCGGATCAAGCATACCATGCATTTTAAATCAATAGATATTCAAACCAATGGTGCCATGAATTACAAATAATGTCAAAAGTTTGACAATCCATCTGCACTTTTTATCAATTTTACTGGCTGCACGGTTGTTAACTTCTATATAAATAGTATTACTATAAACATAACGTAAGTAATTAATTAAATTTGTAGTTCTCTTTGGTATATTTTGTATTCATTTTGTCATCTTACATTTAAATAAAGTGCCATTTCAATTTAATGGTATATTTCGTTGGCTAGATACCGAAATCGTGCATTTACAAGAAATCATTCATTTGTAGGGGTCATAAATGCACGATTTCCTATTTATTAAATCAGCTAGTAAATCAACGATCACCGGAAAAACAAATAATAGTATTATTCAATTCCTCATACAAAGTATTAAATATTTGGGAAGCACGGTAAGAGGGGCTGAAGGCTGTAGCCGACGCTGTTCTTGTTACAAAACGGTGAAAAGTAAAAACGCACGTACACTTTTTCCTGAATTTTTAGTAGCTGAATCGTTGTTATTTGAGTAGTCCAGTTGCAAAATCAGACATCTCAAAAATGAGAAATCGAGTTACTGTTACCGTTGAACTCAGCTAGTCATTTATTACAAAACTAGAATATGTGTAGATGTACAACCAATTAATTAGACAACTTTTTACAATTTTACAAAAAAAAAATCGTAATGTCCTATCATTTATATTTCGACGACTATGAATGTTTATAAAGAAGCTCCCACAATTGACTTAAAATCGAGATGTCTGGTTTTGCAACTGGGCTACTCATTTATAACAACTCTCGTAAAGTGACCAGAGTACAAATATGTTTTTCTTTTAAAAATCATGTAGTTTAAGTTAACATTTTTTTGTAAGGAGGCTCAAAATTCAAATTTGCTTGGGGCCCCGTGAAACGAACGCGCCGCTGGCTGATAGCGCAATTTGGACGACGGTCAGTTGAAGTAATGTAGGACGAGCAAATTATTAAAGCGGTTCAACGTATTTACATTATCCATTATTCATAAAGGGATATTTAAGACTCATGACAGATTGATATATTTAATTTAAACCAGTTGATCGATGATTGACAGTCGCACATGCGTCTATCAAATAGCTTTACGGCTATTTTGGGTGATTTGGCTCCTTTTTAATGCAAGCACACAAAGTGACCACAGTGAAGCGAAAGCACCGGAACGTGACTTGAAATAAAAACCAATGGCGTAATTTGATTTTCCCGATACGTTTGTTATTATTAATTAGCCGGATCGCACTAACAATTATTTTTTTCGCGACGAAAATAGCCGCTTTATTTCGAACGCTTCAAAGGTGCAGCGATGTCAAATTCCGAGACGCAGATTATGTTTTCGTAACCCATTTTCTGATCCATTAGAATCGTCTGCTCAATATTATGTAAAATTTATTTTGACGCTCTGTATTATGTAAATATTAATTCATCCTCGCTTTATCCAAGTTTTGCAAAAGTATTTGTTAAAATTGTCAATCAAAATATCAGACACGTACATACCCCGCGGCCAAATTATGATAGATCCAAATGTACAGTTTATAAGATGCCAACAAAAACCGTAATTATCATTTCACCTTTTTTAGTATTAATTTAGCGAACGTTAAACTCGCTGGTAATATCCATTATACAAAAGAAGCATATAATTTCCTATTTTTATGTTGCAAAGTGTTAATAAAGATATGCAACTAATTTTTTTTCCACGGAAATTATTAGAAGTGTGAAGCTGCGCTAAATCGGATACAGAGCTAAAAATCAAAACAACGTAAAGATCGTTTCACTAAATTAAATTTAATTACTTCAGTCGAAGGCTTGTGCAGGTGAATTAACACATTAAACCAGATCGTTACGTTATTTCATTCCAACATGTTAACTTAATCGTTTTTAAAGGAAACTTATGCTATCGATCTTGTTGTACAGTTGCGAAGCTTGGACGTTGAATAACTTAATTGTCGAGAAATTACAAATAGTCGAGCACAGTATCGAACACTGTCCTAAATTCGTGACCGCGCGAAAGGAACCGTTTCAGTATGTAACAATCAATAGTGTATTTAGACTATACAGGGTCCTCCAACGTTAATGATCACCCCCAAAATTGACCTCAAACATTAAATCATTATTTCAAAATTCTGTTGATTTTACGAAGTGATGTACGACCACAAACTGGTGGTATTAATTTTTTTATGATAAACTAGACGTCGTAAGAAAGCAAAAGAGTATAATCTTTGAAAATCAAGGTTAAGAATTCTTATGGAATTTACCTACAGAGTTTAATAAATAACATCTCGCAAGTCACAAAAATGTTTTTATTTAAATTCTACCTGTGCTTTCACATTACGCTGGTTTCATATTATTAACTGTGTTTATGTTTCCGTAACTTTTTGTAAATCTGAAATTTCAAAACATAATAACGCCTAATATTGAATGTGCGCGATTACTACCTGGTATCTCCGGATCATCTTGTTTCTTCAAAAAGCTTTGTAATTTTACAGCACTTGCATGATTTCTTGGTTATGACTTGAAAGTTGTAAATATCTTTATTTGATTAATATCCAAACTTAATAAATAATTCATGTTGTAAATATCATTTCTTACTGACATCACATTCTTATCAAAATATCGGCGAATTTCAATAAAAAGGTAAAAAGGTTTTGATAGTTTTATATAAAAAAAAGTATAAATAAAAGATGGATGGATAGAAATACTCAAAAAGAAACGTGAATAATGGCATAAATAAGCATCACGACGCCTTATGATAAAAACAAAAACGGAATTGACATCAGATCGTAGCTTATTAATAACTAATACTAATAATAATACTAATAATAATACACAGCCAAATTTTTCAAAGTTGAGTTTTTTTGGGGCGAGAGACGTTGGAAGACCCTGTACAGGATTCACCGAGTTTTGCCTCCACCCCGAAAATCCAAACTGTTAATTATCTGAGGGTACCCAAAATTTACATACTTAATTGAAAATTAATGAGGCTTCTTATTTCAAAATTTTATTTATTGTAAATAATTTTTAGGGTTATCACGAGTTTTTTTCGCTTTATAGGAGCAGTTATTACTTTTATATACAGTGGAAACCGCTTATAACGAGTACAGGTTACAACAAGATTCCGGTTATAACGAGGACTTCTACCCTATTTGGTTGGTTTCTCCTCTATTATTAAGTAAAAAGGTCTGTATATAGCGAGGTCCAATATAACGAGAATCTTGATATAAAAGTGGTCTGATGACGATTCAACCGCTTCTAACAAGATGCATTTTGCAAATTAATATTGTCAGCGCATTCCTAAAAGCAAGCAGACCTTTTTTGCGATACTAACATTTCAACTGATTACACCGTTCTTTCTTTCGTTTTACAAACATTGGATTTATCTGGAAATTCGATACAAAAATGTCAGTTACATTGAGTCTTTTATTGAAGTAACTTGGTTTGATGTGTATAACGTCTAATAAACGAAAGCAACTAAATATATCCAAAAAAATTGCTATATTAAATAGAGTCCAGAATGTTGAGAAAAAAGCCAACATTTGCGAAAATATGGAGCTACCATCTTCTACGCTTTCCACAATTCTGAAAAACAAAGAAGAAGTCATTAGTGCTATGGAACGACTGCGAACGACTAATAAAATTGGACACTGTCCTTTTAAAATGGTTCCAACAACAAAGAAATGTCAATATTCTTATAAGCGGCCCTATCATACAAGAAAAGGCTACACAATTTGGCAGAAGTGTAGGCTGTGGTAACAATTTTTTGTGTTCCATGGGATTTATAAATCGCTGGAAGGTTAGACACAACATCGTCCAAGGCAAAATATCCGGCGACGCGAAGTCAGTTCAACCCTCTCCTGCCAAAGCTTGGTTGAACAATGTGTGTTCCGAAATTAGATCTGGATATTCCATTTCTGATATATTTAATGCAGACGAAACGGGTCTGTTTTATAAATTAACCCCTAATAAAACGTTGAAGTTCAAAAACAAAAAATGTATTGGCGGCAAAATGTCAAAAGAACAAATAACAGTTTTAGTCTGTGCCAATTTGGATGGTCCAGAAAAACGAAAATTCTGGTTATCTGTAAATCGAAACACATCCTAGGTGTTTTAAAAAAACTAAACATTTACTAGTCAAATACACTCATAATAGAAAACAATTTGAAAAATATAAAGCTTGTGTTCCTGCCACCTAATACAACGTCGGTGTTGCAACCATTAGACCAAGGCATAATAAACAATCTGAAAGTCAAATTTCGCAAAATGTTAGTGTTTAAATTAATTGAAGAATTAGATAGTGAGAATAAGCCAATAAATTTACTGGATGCTATATATTTTATTCACAGAGCTTGGTTAAATGTTACACAACAGATAATCATGAACTGCTATGCACATGCAGGATGGACCTAAAACACCATTGTTAAAAACCAAGATATTAATGATTGTGACTTTTTCAATAACTCGCCGTTGTTAGAATACATTAAACTTAAACTTGACAATAATGTATTAATGGAAGATTACATGAACCTAGATAGTATAACAAGTGAAGATCAGACAGAAGCGGCAATAATAGACGAAAGTTTTGATAAGTTTTATCCAACAACAACTACAGAATATTCAACTTCAGATTCTAATGATGAAAGTTCTGAAAAAAATAACGGTGCTACAAGCGAAAAGGTGCTTAAATACACTGAAGCACTTTTTTGAGTGCACCGATGTAGAGGATGTTTGTGAATTACGATCCATTTTAATGCTGAAAAATTCATTAGATTCCGCATTTATAAAAAATTATAAGCAAACAAAAATAATTCATTTTGTAAAACTTGATGGTGTCCGGATATTGCGAAATCCAGTTACAGCGAGAAAAATTTTCGGTCCCTTGCTACCTCGTGATAAGCGGATTCCACTGTATTTATTTTCGGTTAAAATGTTCATTATGCAATTTTGCACCACGCCATTAAATTTAAATTCAAAAATATTTTTTAATTTTTTAAGAAAATCCAGTTTAATCTTTCTACACTGAATAGTTGATGAATTTATGACAATTTCTCGAGAATGGAGCGGTTAGCTATAGTCGGAACCTTTTTCTGCCAGTTATTTATGATGTTCCATAGAACGAATCCATTGCAAATGCAGGCAAGTTTCACAGGACCGGCTTAGTGTTTTCTTCACATCTTATTTACCACCATATTATAACTATTCAAATTATTTATAGTGGTAAAATTTATAGCACTGATTTACCGGATAGTAAAACGGTTAATTATGATTAATGTAATTGTTTGAAGTTAACCAGAGGATATTTCACTATTCAAATTGTAAACCTTCACCTACTGCAGCACTATATGCTCCAATTGCGAGAAGGTTAGTCATAAAAGCCTCGTTTTTCGCTGCCCGCAGTCTATTGTCCACATAATTTATGATTGTCGAATCAAGAGGCTGTAAATAAAACGATATTTTATACTCGTTGTGTAAAACTGCTATTTACTTGAAATCTACTTAATTTTTTTTTCTGATTTGAGTCTTCAGGTCTAGAAGTTGAAATGGACATCATAACGTGGAGAATAAAATTTGCAAATCTAATGTAAATTCGTGTTTTTTTTTAGTTTTAAGGCTTTCTATGAACAATCTTAAAAAACTAATATGCACTCTCTAAAGGCTAATGTCTAATACATATGTTGTATAAGTTTCGTTTTTTTCCTATAATATTTAAGGCCAAAAAGTGGGGTGGAGGCAAAACTCGGCGCACCATGTACAGCGTGTCCCCAGGTAGACTGAAAAAGTGAAAAACTTTTTTTTTGTAATTCTGTATAAAAAAGTATTTGTTTATTCCTGAACAAAATGCAGATTTTTCTTGAATAAAATAAATAAAAAAATTTTCCATTTCGCAGCTTTAATTAAATCTACATATCATGTGTCACACATGTCAGTAAATAAAGTCATTAAACTTAAGTCTTTCAAGTTAATACTTACTGCCGTTAACCTCTTAATAAAGCATGAATCTTGTTCAGTGCAAAGGAATTAGAGAAATGTCTTATAATCTACGTTGTATAAAAATTTTCCGAAGACTTTTCAAGTGTTCATGTTTCAACAATGCTTCATGTAACTTTCTTAAAAAATTTGAAAGATCAAGTAGTGTATATGATATTATAAAAGACAAGAAAGGTCATTACGATGAAGAAGATGGTGTTATAAAATTGAATGCAGATTATGTAACTTAGGATTCAAAAATGTCATTGCGACGTAAATGTGACTGTTCTAAACTTTATTTCAAAATTTTTTGTTGCCTTCTCAAGAAACGAATCAAATATCGATAATTATTGTAATCAACAAGATGCATGTTGTGCCAACTGTGCACAATTTCAAAATTTCCATGTTTTATTTTAAGAAAATACAATATTTAAATTTTGTTTTGATAATTGTTAGTTTTTCAACAAGTAAGAATTTTGTATTGATTTGTAAAGTTGAAAATAAAAAATTTATCCCTCTATTTTAATCAATCTGGGGCTATACTGTAAATATAACTGTTGTTTACAGAAGTAAATTTAAAATTATAACTTATTTACAAACCATTACAAAACTTGAACAATAAAAAGGTAACAATCAAAATAGATCAAACAAATAAAATCTTATTGTTAGAAAAACTGCAGATGCAGCCAAAAGGAGGAAACAAAATAAAATTTATAGTCGGTGTTGAAAATTTACATTGAACTGCAAGTTTGTAGCCTCTAAAAATAACTCAGTGAGAGGTAATTATTCATTGATTTATAAGCTTCATCCAAAAAATTAAAATTCTGAAAGTTAATTATATCTGAGATTGTTAGTTTAAATTTAATGGAAAGCAAAGGTTTGCGGTTAAATTAAATTCACAAAAAAAGGCTCGATGGATTTTAGTCTAACTATTTTTTTTCTGAAAGTTCTGGAGATTGGCGAGATTAAATTGAAGTGATGTATACCTAGAGTTTGGATCATGTCAATTAAGTTTATCGAAAAATTTGTTGGGGAAATTGTCAAAAGTGTGAATTTTTGTTCAATGAAGAAACTTTTTACAAAAACATTTTTCTAAAAAATTTATGTAACTGATAAGAGTAGTTAAAAAAGTACAACCAAAATTAACTGTATTTCAACTATAATTGAAATTAGTGATGGAATATTAAAATGTTGGTATAAAGAAACTGCAAGCAAAGTTAAAATTTAAAAATATTTTTCTACAAACAATAAACTAAGTGCGTAGTCTTACGCACGCCGTGTGTTGTAAAGCAAATTCGCACAGTTAGGGACTTGTGTTGGTAGCGTAATTGACAATAACAGTGATAATTTGGTTGAATTCTGAGGCTCCGATCAAAAAGCAAATAAAATTTCTAATAGCTTAATACAATGCTTACTTGTTAACTTTCTTTATGTGCAATTATCATGAATAATTTTGATAAATAAAGAACCAAAGGCATTTTGATTTTAATAAAACATTTATTTTTTTTAATTCCCGGAAATTAATGTGGCCGAAGAAAAAGTACGGTACACAACTCTAGTTGTAAAACAATTGTCAAACTTTTTCTGACTCGTACGTAATGTGTTTCTTACAACTGTCGGTACCTATATGAGGATTTAAGACGATTTGAAATTGAATCCAAATTTCTGTTGAATTTATTCTCTTTTATTCAATGCGATCATAACTTTCGTTTGTAATGTGAAAAGATTGGGAATAAAATTGAAAAATATACTTTATTCATTCGCAATGCGGTGTATGATTCTCAAACTGTTTTTATTTATAGGTCCTAAAAAAATTATATTCAGTTTTTTGTTCCTATTTCAATTTTATTAATTTATTTGGATGATGATGTCATGAAAAAAGAACCAAATTGAATTCATTGTCTTTGTCATGTTTGCTTTAGTAAGTTTGTTTGCTATTTATTTTCATGCGGCACCACATACCTGTTGAGTTATTTTAACAACCGTAAAGTATTCGCAGTTGTATACATTTAAATACTTGTACGTTTTTAATTTTTAATTTTATGTTATAAACACGAAGTTAGAAAAACATACAATTATAGTTTGTAATCACGATATGAAAACGTACACCATAAAATAATCAAATAGGTCATATAATATGCAAACAAAAAATAATTAGTTAAAAAATTAAGGCAACTGTTATAGCTGTAACAAACATTCTACATAGTACTCCTTAAATGTTATTAAAAGTTACTAACTACAAATAGAATATTTTTTCTTCTCCCACCTACGTAAACTATCTATTACAAACAGTAGACATAATTTGTCAATACCAAATTACTATGATTGTTAGGGAGGGGGAGGTGCAACGTAATAAATATTAATTTGAGGTAAGTGGAAGAATTTGCATTCATCACTGACATGGTGTTGATGATATCATCAGCTAATACACTTCTGGCCAAAATTAACGTTTTTTCCCTTAATTATCAATCTTAATTCTTCAATTAACTTTATTAGATAACTTTTGATTCTATTGCATCATTATACTCTAATAGGTATCTGCAATATGTGGAAGCAGTCGGCAATACTGTACAGACAAGTAATTCTTCTTCTTGGTGTTCCTTCTCCTAACGTACGTTGGCTATGATAATGGCTATCTTCATTTTGGACACCGCTGTTCTCAACAGATCTATAGAGAAATAGTACTACCCTCTTAAGTCGTATAAAGGCGATGTAGAATTTAGTGCTGAATTTCGATTCTATTCAGAGACGCACTAGATCCCTTCCAATGGAAGTAGATATGGGGAAATGCGATCTTCAATTCTTCGTCGAAAGACCTTTGTCCCGAACTGTGGAGATTATGTTATGATGGGCTTCCATTGTTCATGCAAGTAGGTGCCCGTTGGTGTTTATCCAAAGCTGTACAACAGTTCAATGACAAAGTGGGCAATTGATAAAACCACATGTCCTTTTCTTCTGGCAGTGGCTGCAAAACCCGTTTTCCGTCAGGATAGTGTCAGTCACTATGTTACAAGAACCTTTTGCGTTGGTCACCTAGATATCTTGCCTTATCGTCAATTGAGCATGTGTGGAACGTAATAGGATGAAGATTGATAAACCTGGTTAACCCAGCTCAGACGTTGGACGTTACTTAATCAATTCAATGAATCTTCTGCTGTTTATCTTTTAAAATTTAATTAAAAATGATCATTTGATAGCCAAACACATCCATAACGGAAAATGTTAATCAAACACTAGTATTATTTTTTCTTTATTTCAAAAAAGCTATTATCTGTTCAACACCATATATTATAAAGAATGCATCAAAAATCAAATATAAATATGAATTATTACAACGTTATAATTTAGGTATATTATTGTCGCATGTTTTTGTTATACAAACTATAAATAAATTGTTAAAATTTTATTCTACAATTCATCAACTGTTGCATATCTTTCCTTATAAACTACATTCTTTATATAGGTACCCCCACAGATAAAAATCTATAGGGGCTATGTGGTGGCCAACGCACGGGATCATTAGTTCCTATCCTATCCTATCCTATTTATCAATGAATAATCTGTTTAACAAATTAGTTGTTCCTTGATAATTATGGGCCGGTGCTTCATCCTTTTAGAAAGGGATGTGTTGCCTTGAAGTTAAATTCATTTCATCCAAACAGTTATGCAGGATAGTGTTTATCAATTCTACATACTCACTCCAGTCAAATTACCAGGGTAAAAAAATGATCCAATAATTTTTGAGACTACAATTCCACACCATATATTTAGACTGAACCGTATTTGTGGATTTTTAGGACGCACTTGCAATGTATTTTTGCGAACCCAAAAATGATTTGTTTTTCTGTTGTACATTTCAGAATTTGAGAAATTTGATTCATCGGTCCACAGAAAATGAAATTCACTAGTGAAGTGTTGTTGGCAGTAACTTAAATACTAGTTGGAAAAAGTTAGTCTTCGATTTAAATCGCCTGGAAGTAATGTTTGTACCGGATGATAACGATAAGGAACCATCTTATGTTTCTGTAAAATCCTTTCGCTGCTGTTCAAACTTAAATTTACAAATGACACAGAGCCCTTAACACATCAAAATGCCAAACTAAAGTATTTACTCTTCGCCACCGTGTAGATTCAGCTAATATTCTTATAAACAATGAAGAAATATAGTGCGATTAAATACCTTGGCATCTACCTAGATCTTTAATTAACCTGGGGATTTCACATAAATGTTAAATTAAATGAAAGCTATGCTAGATTTGCTTTGCTATACTCGTTAATAAATAGGAAAAGCTCACTGCAAATTGAATGCACTTTGCTCATTTATAAAGCTATGATTTGTCCAGTAGCAATGTATGCATGCTGTATATGGGGATCAGCTTCATCGACACATCTGCAAAATAAAATATTACGAACTGCTACGAACTCACCATGGTACATAAGAAATTAATGGGTTAGCCATTAAGGTAATCTCTATATGTTAGTAGTATTAAATGTAAACTAAGTTAACCAAACCAGGAATAGCACTAGATTACTAAACTGGTTAAAAATAAATTTAAAAAAAACTTAAATTTTTAGGATGTACCCCAAAACACGCAATTACATTAATTTCGACTTCTTCACTAATTACAAATTTTTTCTTCTCTCTTATATTTGAAAACTGTTTCGTTACTCCTAAATTTTTTATACAATCTTAGAAAATACCGTTGAATTGGTTTCAAACGAAGGGGGTACTGCTGCTGGTAATAATCTCGAGCTCTCGCCGAGTTCTTCCTGCACACAAGATATGCTTCTAACATGTCGCATTTTTCTAAATGAGAAAATGCCATGTTGGTAACCAAAATTGAACGCAGGTATTACTAAATCTTACCAAAAGTAATGAAAAGTGAATACCTATACCACAAAATGTTCCATAAAAATATTAACCGGCAGATTTATTCAATTGTTTTTGACGTTTTAATAATTACAATTTTCAACTGTTTCATTGCCTACGTGATTTTCGTAGTTAATTGAAATGAGAACTTGAATTACTTAGTAGTACTAGGTAGTTTAAATCGTACTAGCGCATTAAGACTTCTTAATAGAAAATTAAATATCCTTTCGAAATATGTAAAAAGTACAAGGCATTATGTTATTTTCGTGAATATCTCAAACAGTTGACGTTTCATTGTTTTTTTGCTTTCATCAACGGAAAAAACACCAATTCTTTGCTAATTTAACGAACTTTGTAGCTTCAACAATAACAAAGTTACCAATTGCTGAGATTATACATTTGCAATACGTATTCGGTAATTCTGGTTTTATAGAAGCCCAGTCAATTTATACATCGACTTTCTGCAAGGGTTGAGCCTTTTTGATGGACACTTAATATAATTAAGGTGAGCAACTTTTCTAAAATGAAAAGGAGGACACAAATAAATTGAAGAAAAACAAAACCTTAAACAAAGGAAATATCCTTCATATGGAATTTACGGCAAGTGCTGCAGCAAGAGTATCAATATTCAATCTCGATTTCTCACTTGTCTAAAAATCATCAGCAAAAAAAAAAACTCTCTCAACTGTTACATTAGTTCCAGGGCAGCAGTAAATTGAACAAGAATAAAGAATATAAAAATTCATTACATCACGCGCAATAGATCGGCCTGGCATCGTTCGAATACGGAGATTTACAGATTAGTCTTCAAATATTGAAAAGGAGGACATATAGGACACTTTTCGTGGAAGAACAGAACTTGCAAAAGAAGGACTGCCCTCCCTAATATAATACAAACTGTATATTTCTGATTGCAAAATGATCGTGGCACAGTGAACAGCTTTCATTCATTCTGGATCATACTGTACAAGACAACTTACTTATGCAAACATTTAAATGTAAAAATAAACATACATAATTTGGTGACACATGGATCTGCACGACTCAGAATCTTTCACAACAAAATTTCTAGATTCTATATCGATTTGAATTATTTTAAGAACAAGCAGTAATATAATCTAAGCGAATTCCAGTAAATATTAGTTCCAATTTTAAAAATGGTCAATAATATATTTGCTCTTATCCTCTAAGTTAATTTTAAATAATTTAATTTATAAACTTTGATTAATTTTATTTAACAAGAATGTTTTTGTAGATTTTACTATTTCTCTACGATAAATAACGCCCCACTATCAGCGACTATCACAAGTTGTTCATCTCGTGTGCATTGGACGTTCGAGTTACTGCAAAATCACACAGGTACTGTGCTTTTTTTCATTTCCATGAATGACGCAATTGTATTCCAGAACAAAACAATTCGATAACGACCGAAGACATGTACACCTTACATGTAACCGCATTGCAAGGGCAATATCGTTTGAGCATTAAAGCCTTAGAGAACGACACTTTCGTACACATATACATGAGTACCGAACCGGGTGGACCGCAAGCACTTCAAAACCGTTCGCGTGAGCTGAAATTATCAAAACGACAGCGGAAGAAATTCATTGTTAAATGGGAACCTAGGTATACAATTCATTAATGCATAAAAACTGTAACTCTTGGTACAACAGTTTTTCTCGATATAAATTTATAAAACAAGTAAGAGGAATCACCGTAATGAATCGATTTCGATTCAGTATGCGAAGTCAATTAGAATCGCTAAACCGACCACATTTTGCAATACTAAACACCCAGCACTTGACCTAGCCTAACGTGCACGGTAGAGAGAATCATCAGTTTGTTTCATTTTCAGTTTAGTCGATCCGCAAAAGACGGATTATTGTTTAACCGTCAGCGCCGAACGCCATTATGCGTCGCTGTGTTCGGCGAAAGCAGAAAGATACGGAATTTCAGCACCACCTCATCAATCGATTTCCGCCTCGCAGATCTTAACGGCGTGGCAAGAAAAAAAAGGTAATTTTAAAAAAAAACGGCGCAAAAACGCTGAAATCTTTTTGCAGAAAATAAGCCTCTCATTGTGTGCGTCGGTTCCCAAACCCACTTCACGTTGAGAGATTTGATCCAAGGGCAAAGTTATTATTTCAATCTGTTCGCGATAAATCAACAGTCGAATCTCACCTACCCCTACGGATCGGCTTTCACGATATTCGACAAGCGCGTCAAGGCGCTCTCGCTAAAGGACGGCAAAATATCACCGGCGAATTTGAAAAAATTAGACGGGAAGGCGGTTTATAGGTTCAAGGTGAGAGCGTTTAAGAAAGGACGGTTTTCTCGTTGCGAAATTCTTAATGTATTAATTTCAGATTTCTTTAGGTAGGACGAAAAGTGAACGGCACATTAAAAATTTTTGTTATACCTTGCGGAGGTGCCGTCGACGTTGAAGTGTCCGTACAGAACAAAATTGTCGCCATACAGCGAAAAATTGTGGGTTTTACCCAAATGTTAATACCGAACCCTCAAGAAATGACCAGATATTACATTAAAATTTTTGAGGCTAACCATGACGAACTCGGAAGAACGTCGAGCGTTGAAGTCAGTTCATTATTTTTGTTTGGACGACGTTAGTTAGAATTTGTGAATTTTAGGTTTTAGCAACGACGAAATCTTCATCGGCTATTCCTATTCCAAATATGCCTCACGAATTGACAGTGAAGGAGTATGTAACGCTCAGAAAATGCGACAGTATCACAGTTGGATGGTTAGCGCTTCCCGAACAGCAAGTGGGGCATTATTGTCTCGTGATTAAAGAGGCTCGATTGAAAGAAATGGAAAGCTTTAAGTTACCTAATCAATGCGGGCTTGATAATAGGCTAAAAAAATCCGCCGATTTTCTTGCTAAATACTGTAGGGATATCAGGCACAATAAGTAAGTAAACGAACCCTTCAACTTCACTAGATTTGAATTTAACTTTCTTCGTAAAACATACCAAGGTTTCCAGAAAAATTCCGAAATGATGTTTAGAAATTCAATTTTCATGCATAACATTTCCCACAAGTTTGTTTGAAATTTAAATAACTTCTTTTTGATTTTGGCCGACTATGGACCACGTGAAATAACTTATCATGATTATTTTCTCCCTTCTTTCTTTTCTTCCACTAAGTACTCTTTTATTTTTTCTCCATGTTGTTTTCTTCTTCCGTTCATTTTGCTTCAGTCTTCTGTTTTGCCTTTTCTTGAAAACCCTCTGTCCTCTGATCTTCTTTTTGAATTCTTCCTTTTCATTGCCTTCTTCAGCACACAGTTAAAGAGCAGTGAGAAAAGCCCATCTCCCTCTCTTACTCTTGTTTTGACGTCAAAGGGTTCTGAGATCTCTCCAATAAATTTTACTTTTCAAGGTCATTTTGAGCTCAGCTTTGTTTGGTTGATCAGGATGGTCGGATTAACTTTTAATTATTGATGTTGAAGTAAACTTTAAAGGTCAATTCAAATGAAACTTTCCTGCGAGGTCCCATGGTAGCGTACTTTGACCATTATTTAATTCGTAGAGGTGAAGTTAAGCCCAGATCTAAACACATACCTACTTGAACGTAAAATTTCCCGCATTTTTCGATTCTGGCACCAAAAATAAGGGTTTTCATTAAAAAAAAAGACCTCTAAATGACCTTGAAAATGAGGTTCAAGGTCAAATCTAAGGTCACCTTTGGAATCCTCGTTGAAAATTACCTAGGGTATGAACTTTGCTTATTTCTGTTTTCACTAATCACCCGAGATTTCTAGAGATTTCCATGCTTTTTCCCCACCTTGTATAGTCAAATTTTCATTGTAAGATCTTCAAAATTCAGTTTTTTCTTTGGAATGACCACTAACGTTGGAGGACCCTGTACAACTGGCGCAACTACTTTAGGGTAATTTCTAGTTATACGAAGCGTCAACCGTGGCTTACAATTAAATTATACAAAAAATATAGAATGAATTTACTATTTATTACTATACAAAAGAGTAATAGCTACTGATATTATTTCTCAAGTTACACAGGTTTTATTCTTTCAACGTTTTTAATACCTTATACCGTTTTTAAGTAAAATCTATATTCAATTCTTATTGCTCTTTTTGAGGACCTGATTATCGATTTTGGAGGATCGTGAAATTGTCGATGCACAAATCAAATATCATCAGGAAGTGCATACATAGTGCGTAATTATTGTGCATACAGTAGAACCTGTTTATTGCGACACCGGTTATAACGTCATATAGCCAATGTAATAGTTTGTCCGATGTAGCGATACCGTTTATAGTGTCAACCCGGTTATAACGATACCAAAAAATGGCGGTATTTTAGATAAAAGTTGTTCTTGGGCTTCTCAAAGTAAATGCATATCCAAGAGCTGAGTGTACGACATTCAGGTATACAGTTGTTATCCTTGAAAATTACAGATTTTAAAATCCATTTTTAAAACCCATACAAATAACAAAAACAACTGTACCTATATGAACACTTTCACTTTTTAGAACAACCCTACTCATAGGTCAAGAAATAGCATTAGCCGCGATTCTGAGTCACCCAAATGTTTTGACCTGTTTACTTTATGGTTTTACGGTTTTGTTGAAAAAACGATGGATCCAGCCAAATATTTCCGTGTAGAGCGGCTGTTTTTTTAGGTCGCTTCATTAATCAGTTAAAAACGGCAGTAAATTATTCTATTGAACTTGACGTTTTAAAGTTACTGACAATTTGAAAACTTGGTATTAAATCTTCAGAAATAACATTCTTTATTTTTCTACAGCGATGTAAAAAAATTATTATTCCTAAAATTACTAAATTTAAACTGATGAAATGTTCAGTTTTCGGTCCATACACTTATTGTTACGGCGCCGCGATAGTTGAATTCAAATCTTTTCGAAACAAAGTCGCATATCGCTTTTAGCCACATTCCAGTTATACCGTCATTTTTTGTCAATCCGTTCAGTGTCGTTATAACAAGGTTGTTCTGTGTTTATAAAAAATCCCGAAAGACGTAATTTTTAGTTTATGACATGATATCCTGCGAAATAAAAATTTCATCCCCAACCTCAACCCCCTTTCGAGTCACAGTTGTAAAAATGACGCGTTTTGCGATTTTTTATGAATATGCACAATAATTATTGAGATACTGATTTTATTCCATTTGGCTGGTGCGCACTGTCTAATCCGTTTCAAAAACGTAAACTGCTCGTTTCAAATCCTGCAACCCAATAATCGAATTTATTGATTAATAAACTTTCTTTAAAGCTTAAAGCTCAATGATTCTTATTATGCAGGGCGCTCCGAGAAGAACTGAAAAACAAAGAACAACCTTTGTATTTCCAACTTTACAGAAAACTTATTCTTTATAAAACCTTTTGCTTCTTCCAAAACTACTAATTTTTTAAAAGTTTTCTGCATAGTTGAAAATAAAACAGTTTTCTCTTTTTTAGTACATCTGGGGTCACACTGTATACTCTTTCATTCAAACATTATTGTTTGGATGAAAACTCACAGACAGGCCGGTCAAATTTATATGGCTGATTATTCTAAAATTTAATTTGCAGGCAAGCGTTGACCCAGAAGATTGGCCAGTTGAAACCGGGAAAGAATTACATCATTCAAGTTACAGTGGGGAAGCTCAGAGGAAAAACATTATCGTACAATTTACTCCAGGTCCGCACCAAATCGACCTGTCAAAGGGCGAAAAAAGGAGCTAATAGTCGTTAATTAATTTTGCATGAGTGGCGGTGCTCTTGTCGAGCGCGCCGGTGTTTAGTACAAGTAAAAAAAACTCATCGCCTAAATCGAGGCTAAATAATTTATTGTTCCTTGGAATTAATTAGTAATCATTTGTTTTGCAATTTTTATACTTTTATATTTCTAAATAAAGCTGCTCTACTAAAAGTTAGTTTTTTATCGAAAATAGTTATTGACACCTGTTGATTAGTATTATATGAAATAAATTGATACATTTGTAAATAGAACCGATAAGTAAATGCGTAATAGATACAACAAATGCTAATCAAGTCCTCCTGGCCAAGTGGTGTTATTGATAAGAGCGAAGTTCCCCTAATTATAAGTAAATCTTTTTGTACGTTTTATTTAATTATTCAATTCAATTAATTATTCAAAATAAAATATAAGATATCTATAAAAAATTACATCTGAATTTTGTGTTATGTACATTTTTCACATTCAAAACCAAGTAAAAAGTATTGTAGCTGTGACATATATTTACGTATTTGAATTGAAAGATTTCCGGTAAAGCATCGTAGTTAAGTACAAATTAAACATAAAAAAAATTAAGTAAAACTGTCTTAGTTTCCGATAGAATATCGTGGAATTGCTTAGTGTACGAGAAAATAAATTAGCACTTGTATCACCGATAATTTTAACAAATATTTATCACTCTTTTTACATTTTTAATATTTCCATAATCGTTGATAAAATATAAGTGTTTATTAAATTAAAAATAGGTATTAATAAAATGATAAAATTTGTTGTTATGTATTTCATTGTTGGAAATTGTGATAGTTGGTTTTATAAAAACCAACTTAACATAAAATTGAATAGGTCGTTTACTAATTAATATTATATGGAACTACAAAACTAAAACTGACTAGTTTATTCGTTTTATCAGTTAACACGATAACCGCATCAATTTTGAACCAGTGGCAACCTTCGTATTGCACACAAGTGTAGTTATGAACACCATTATTAAACTATCATCTAATCATGGTTTACGCAAGCGTTTCTCAAACATTTGTCAATCACAAATCCTAAAACATTATCGAGACACTTTCGTTATTTTGTAGGGATGGTAAATATAAATTTAAGCTTGGCACATGGGATAGTACTCAATTTTTGCTACTAAATGGCATAGTAATCTCATTTTTGACCAGGAGTGGGCATATCTCCTTTTTTCCCTGTACCTTCAATTCAAATTCAGTGCTTAGGTAAACTAATAATTTTCATCTTGCTATTTTTAAAAATATTCGACAAATTTTTGAAATGGTAACTAATAAAAGTGCAGTTAAAAAAACATCGGTTATAAGTTTAGAGTAAACATAACAGCGTGTATAGATAAGTAAAAATGATGTTTTAATTTGCGTAATATCGCAACTGTACCGGATAATAAATTACAATTTTTAGATCGTTAAAAACAACAACATTGCAACATTTATGTACACATTGTAAAATACCGTTTGTCTTTCTGTTTTTTTTCTGTATCAAATCTTCACATATTTTCTGATATTTTTACTGTTAGTTTGTAACATCTTATTTTTCCACTTACGACTTTCCTTTGTACTCCTTGTTTTTCGCTTTTATCTTGTTTTAGTGTCATTTATTTTATGTATTTTTTTTAATGTGTGTCCTATTTTAACTGATTCTTTAAACAAAATTCTGTCAATCTTTCGCCAGTATTATTTTTCGTTTCTTCTCCACCATTCTATTCAATAATTTTATTGCCGACTATACCATTAACGATCTTGCATTTTTTTTTTTTTTTTTTGAATGCTCTACTATTTCTTGTTTATCATTAAAAAATGTATTCCTGTTGAAAAACTTTGTGAACTTGTTTCATCTGTTTTGTATATTTCATTAGTTTCTCTCCTCATTGCTGTTAACATATTGATCTTATCTTCTTTGTATTGCATTTATTAATTAGGTATTATGTTTGACAAATTTTATGACACTATAAAGTTGTTTGTGTACAATTTGAATTTGTTTGTCACTAAAATAACATTTGAAACATAAGCTTATCGCATAATAAATATATGTAAAGTAATACCCCGAAATTACGCGACAGACGGGACTGGCAACGATGGTGTAAGTCAGGGTACAAGTTTCCTTACTAACATGAGCTCATGAGTTCATCTGTAGCAAAGTTTATTACGAAAATGCTCACTTATTTGTACTATTTGTACTGTTGTAAGTTATGCATCAAAATAATGTTACACAAAAGTAGCTTAACTTGAAGTGGATGGTTTCATAAAATCTATCAGAGTTGTCTTGCGAAACAAAGACTTTTCTTTTGAAAATGTTGAACGCTATTGAATAATACAAAATGCGACTGACCGAGTTATATTAAGGCTCTTGCTCAGTAAAGAGT
The DNA here is from genome assembly GCA_949768715.1 of Dascillus cervinus. Classification (NCBI taxonomy): domain Eukaryota; kingdom Metazoa; phylum Arthropoda; class Insecta; order Coleoptera; family Dascillidae; genus Dascillus; species Dascillus cervinus. Next base: position 29,766,706 of record OX458323.1, read on the forward strand.
TTCAGCGATACTCATTAAAATAAATTGCTTTAGCGTACCCCTTAATACAGGCAACACCTTAAACTTTTTTAGGGCCAACATGTCACAATACAATAGCTCAATGTTTAACAATGAAAACGGCTTTCGAGTGCTGACATTCCAATGTACCTGTTTACCGCTGTGAAATATTTTGTATTTTAAAGCTGTAAGAAGTCGAACATTTAATTTAACAATTTTATTTACTTAGTACAGGAGTTTTTAAAAGGTTTTGCTGTTAATAAAATTTATGTTTTCTAATTTACTTATGGAAGATAGAAAAATTTTCATACCGTCATTTTGATAATTTAAAAAGCAATAAAAAACTAAAAAAATAAAATAAGGGGTTACTATTAACACATTGTTTGGGGGACACGTATTAATAAGTTTTTCACAAACTGCGTGTTAAGTGCGGGTCACGTATTAATACGTTTTACGTAAACACGAAATTCGCACATATTGGCAAAAATAGCCCGCTCCCGCTTTAATGTGCAAACAATGAATACCCGACACTAACGTGTTAAAATAAAATACCGACGAAGTCGTTACTAGAAAACAAATGATGATTGAAAATTGGATTTTATATAAACCGTGTATTTTTGTTAAATTAAAATGTACGGGTTTGATGATTTTTCTTTTAAACAATTGTTTCATTTTTAATTAATTTGTTCTATATTGTAGTCGCTTACTCTATAATGAACTGTATACTCAAAGGATTATGGTGGAAAAAATATCTAAATACTTGAATTTTGAATTTCGGTGCAGCCCCTTCCGGTTCGCTGCGAGCTATTCGCATAAAGCCGGACTCGGTAGTAAAAACTTTAAACGCGTTTTTCTCGGTCGGACTTATAAGTCGAACAAATCTTAATCGATTAATTTAAAATCTTAACTGTATATTCAAAATTACATTCTTTACAGAAGTACGTAGGATTTTTTAATTAAATTGCATAGTTCTTTTGTTATAAACAATTTTTCCGGCGATATTTCTTGAAAATTTTTAACTTGAAAAATCGATATATCAAAAAAATCGTACGTACTTCTGTAGCTAATCTTATATGTAATCAAAAAATAGTTTGTTTTTTATCGTAACTTAAAAATTGCACGTCTGCTGGTCCGGCCGTACACCCTTCAAAAAAGAGGCTTCACCGAAGAAAAGCTTTACAGCCGCCATTTTGCCTTGTATTGCGATTAAAAAATTAATGTTTACAGTTTATTAGTTCTATGATAAAGGACCTTTTTCGGAATTTTGATTTATTTCTTTGTCCCTCTGAAAAAAATTCCCAAAGTATGCTTAGTATTTTCCGCTGCTACTGTGACCTAACCCCTTAAAGCATTTCTCCGCGAAATGGGTGTTCACTATCCAGAACTAACGGACGATCAGTGAATTCAAAAATTTTATTTCATGGTAGACGTTATGTCTCATCTAAATCAGCTTAATCGTAAACGAAAACACAATTTTTTTGATGTTAGAAAACTAATTATCCCTTTTTGCTCAATATTGTGAAAGAAAAACTTTGATTCACTTGCTGAAACATCGCCAACATTGGATATTGACATTTTTGCTATTTTGAAAGAACAATTTTAAATATGACGGAACATGTTTCAGAAATTCAGAAAGAGCAAAGCGACGTTAGCCTTCGCTGTAACAGAATTAAATTTTTCTTCCTTTGATGTTAGTATTGGCAACTTTGAAACGCAATTGCGGGATTTAAAAAACAAAGAATTATGGAGCTCTAAATTTGAACTTCTTTGTGCTGGCATGGAAATATTGAAGAAAATCAAATTTGAACTTAGTTCACAGTACAAGTGGTCGGCTGTGATAGACCTGAAGAAGGAAGACATGATGATTTTTAACACCTGGACTATTCTCAGTTAAAAAGCTAGCGTTTGCTGTTCCCTTTTCGGTTCGACATATTCATATTCATATTCTTTAAGCATGAACCGTATCAAGAATAAATTGAGACGAAGTTTTATTGATGAGAACCTGGAATCGTTCTTAAAATTAAAAACTACATACAAACTTAACTTACCCAAACTTCCCAAGGAGATGTAATGCCATTGTTTACATTAACCCTTAAGCACCCGCACGTGTGCTGTGTTTGGACTACAAATCTCAAATTTTTGACGATACGGTCGTTTGGGGTGACATACAGGGTGATGAAAAAAGGCGCAGTTTGTCTAACAATAAGAGCACAACGTGGCAATACTGCACATATTTCTTTTTCTAAAGAATTACATTCAGGTAGGCCTACTTCTTGTATCTAAGCAACCAACACTGACAGATACTATCACTTGCACAAGATAAACAACTGTCACGTTGACATAACTTTTTTTATTTCAAAAGAATTTAATATAATTAAGTACACAATAATACACAACAAACAGGTACTTGAAGCGCTCTATGCAAAAAGTCCTTAAGTGACATTGTAGAGATCTTCTACTATTTGCGCTATTTCTGATAAGAATGGATGAACTTTCGATCGCACTTACTGATTTCCGTTTAAAAAACAGATCAATCAAAATCGAAACAATGTGATTTCCAGATCAAATTGAAACATAAAATCTCTAATATCTCAAAATATGAAAAAGTGACTTAGAGTGACTGTCGCGCTAATCCTCGTATGCTTCGTCCTGGTGCAGTTTCAATTGCTTCCACAACTGCTCCCTCCAACGCTGGTGTACGAACTTCACGAGATCGTCCACCATTTACAGAAATCGGTATTATTTGTTCATTTTCTCTTAATCCTTGCTCCACTCTTCTAATTACGTTACCATCTGGATGACGTCGATATGAATACAGTCTATCATATTCTCTAGCAGCTTCCAATGCGTTATTATATGCTGCACCCAAGCCGAGCAACATGTCTAAATATTCACTGAAATTGTATTCCATTTTAAGACTTTTTAGAACATTTGACTTGTATCATTCAAATTTGACAAGAGAACTGATATTGGATAGTGAATTATTGTTGCCACCGTTTTCTAGGAGATTTGCGATGTTGCGTCATTGATAAATTTTCCTCGGTGCCAAGAAACAGTACTCTAACATCGGTAATAAAGTTGGTTTCAATAGATTTTTTACCATTTTTTTTTTAAAGCACCACCAACTGCATCAAATTTAGATTCTAACAATGAAATTATTACAAAATTGTTAATCGTATAGATTTTTATTATCTGAATAGAAAAAGTAATAACTTGGTGAAGAGACAACAAATTCCATTTTGGCTTTCAAATTCGTGTTTTGTTAGAAATTGTCTACAACATGTAGCTAAGCAAATGCGCCTATTTTTCATCACCCTGTATAACTACAAGGCTTTTGTAATCTTTAGTTACTCTATTCTACGCTATATAGCAAGAAAAAAATTAATATAAGGTATTTTTTCTAACGTTTATCAATAAAAATTGTTTAGACCACAGTTTTTCCCTCAATAATACTCTAAAATTCCTTAAAGATAATAATGTAGAAGAAAATGTGAGAAATATTGAGATATCAAGATAAGTTCTTAAAGTACGGTTCAAACACCGTTGTGCGCGCACTAACGTTAACAAATTGGCGCGGGTGCTTAAGGGTTAAGTGATTGTCAGTCATTGCCATGATTTAATTTTAGGGATGCCTTACTTACAACTTAATTTTTATATATAAGATCATTTTTAAGTATGATATCAAATTCAGTGTACCTATAGTTTAATTAAGACTCAAAACTTTAATTAATGTTTATTAGGTAAATAAATAAACAGTGCACCTACCCATTCATTTGGCTCTCAAAAGAAATCTCAATCGTTGTATTGTTGATATTTAGCTCTGTTGACTAATGAGTTGAGTTTGCCGGCCGCTGGTATAGAAAATTGCAATACCTTTCAAATGATGTAAGATGACCCCCTTACAATTTGAAAATTTTGAGTGATAGTGCCCTTGAATTTTCCAAAACCAATTCATCACCAAAGAACATTCAATATGATTCAACCTCCGTTTTGTCTAGACTCTGTAATTCAACGTTATAAATTAACCCACTTCTGCATGTGTTGTTGAAATCATTGGATATATTGTGAAACCTACTTACCTAATTACAAGAATATCTTTTTTTGGAAACCTATAAATAAATGGAGTGTTTCAATATAAAGATATTTTTGCATTAAGTTTATTGAGAAAATAAAAATAGATTTCTGCATTCTTTGTTTACTTGTAAAATTCAATGTTGATAAAATACTAAATGATGCGTACGCTATAATTTATTACTTTTTATAATAATACACCATTTTTAAGCAAAATAGATTGTCACAATGATATTTACAATATGTTTTGTTCGATAAATGAAATTGGAAAATAAAATTTTTGTACCTCCTGCGCGTACTATCGGAATATTGACATGTACTTTGCGAAAGATACCTCTCGTAAGTGTGTTGTCTTAACTAATTAAATGCAAAGTACTGTTTAATATGACCGTTGTTATTGTTTTTGACGATAAATGCTTTTAAAACTCAGTCAATTGGTTAGATGTATTTTCAGATAATTTATAATCAAGTTATAAGCTCAGACTTTATATTTTTGGCATATGATGCGTTAATCTTGAGCAAAAATATATTTACCAATTTTTTTGTACCATCAGGGGCAGGTGCCTTTAGTTTCACACGATTCAAAGCTTAACAACATCTTTTTCATAATTTTGCTTAAATGTATGACGTACAGAACAAATCGAAATTTCAACAGTTATTTAAAATAAGATCCAAACAGCAGAATACTTCGCAGTTTTAATCAAATTCGAGCTTTTACAATAATATATTTATGAGAAAAATGCTTAAATTTGCTTCGATGTCGACTGTTATTCAACTACCACAAATTTGATTAAAAAAGATTTTGGTATTCAAGTCGTTAACATTGTTTACATGATAAAAAAGTGACAAATTCAATTTATTACTTGCCTATAATATGACTCGTCTCGACATGGTTTCAATTTCACAACAAGCTTTTATCTCATTGTCCAATAAGCTCCGCCCGGGGCACACTCAAAATTCGACGATAAATGCGGTTATCGCCAGTTGCAATCGTAATTTAAGGCTTACAACTCTGCACAATTAAACAATATTCAAGTAAAATGCTGAATATAAGCAAATCAACTGTAAGTAATACTTCTACTAATTTCACACCTACACATTGTCAAAATTACAGACCATTCTCCAAACTGCCGTCAAAGCAACTGACTTAATTTATTTCACCGATCAAGATCGTTCGATATTTTTTGCCATCGTCGTATTAATTTATTCAATCGCTGCAGCTGGCAATATTGCCGCAATAATTGTAACAATAAACAGGTAAATGTTTTTATACAGTTTTAATAACTTTAATGAACCATTTTATTGCAGAAAACACCGTTTTGTGCAAAAGGTTTGCATTATATCACTCTCACTTAGTGATTTTTGTTTAGCTACGATTGTTACCACCAACAATTTGGACATGTTTTCTCATTCTCTTATTAACTGGGTATGTATGAAACACTTTATAAAATTAATCAATTAACAAGATTTGAAGACCTTAGGAGAATTCATGTGCGCTTTTGTTCCTTTTGGACAAATGTTTGGAATAACTGCAAGCTCTCTGGCGCTTTTGGGGATCGCTGTGGACCGATATTTAAATGTTGTACACGCTTTACGAAAACGCTGGAATCCAAGTGTTAAATCATGCCTTTTGGGCGTCACATTAGTTTGGATTGTTTCCATACGTAAGTAAACATTGGTTGAAATATAATTTCCAGCTTATTTTCTTTTACACAGTTCACAAACTAATTTTTATTTTCCATAACATGTTGCCATTTATCTATAGTTCATTTTTAAACCTTGGAGAGAGTTAGAAGGATGTTAAATAATATTTTTTTAGTTTCTGTTGGTAGTAATGCGCTGATACTGGCGCTTTACACCTAACAGTTTAAGGTTATATTAGCAATGTTACTTAAAAATCAGATAAATGTAGCGCGAAACGCTTCTGCGGAAGAAAGCAAAATGATCATTTCGAAAGAAACTTTTGATGAAAAAAAAAACTTTGTCTTCAATATTAAATATTCGGTAACATTTAAGAGATTCTATCAAAATTGTTAGGGGTATGTTATTAAGCACCCATTACTGCCAACATAAATTAAACAAAACAATAATTTCATAGCTTTCTAACACTCTTTCTGGTTTAAAAATGGACTATAACAGCTCATTCTTTAACACTATGCACATAAATCAAATTTAAATGCTAATTTAATTTTTTAGTGGTTTCCGTGCCGATGTGCTTTCTTTACCAACACGTCCAAGTTAAGGTATTGTTTTACCGCGACCAAATACCGTATATTGAAATTATGTACCTCTGTTTGAGCTTCAAGAAGGAGGAACTCAAAACTTATTACGTTTGCATGGCAATGATTATTTTCCTGCCTCTTCTTTTCGTTTTTTTGTGGTTGTACTACAACGTAGCAAGTTTAATCTGGAAACATCGAAAACCACTTTCGACAAGATTTTATAAAAACAAAGAAACTCCCGCCTCGCTGGAAACGTCAACAACGCAAGTTAAAAATTCAGAAACTTCAACAAAAATCCCCAGTCGTGAATCGCACGTTAAGAAAGTAATTTCGAAAAATGCAAGTATCCAAGTGGAACGCAAAATTCGCACGTTTAAAATTATAATCATGCTGATGTTGATATTTTTCGTTTGTCGATTGCCGTATTGGATTTTCACGGTTTTGAAGTTGACCCACAGTGAATACAAGGAGCACCTCCACTGGATTATAAATTATTCATTTTATTGTTTGTGTTTGCTGAATTGTGCGTTAAACCCTCTACTTTACGCATTTTTGAATGCAACGCTACATATTTTCATGAAAATACACAAAACGCTCAACGACTTTATGTGTAAAGTGTGCTGCTGTTGCTTCTCCAACACGGAATTTGAAGAATTTGAAAAAGAAAATCCGTTTATCGTTGAAAATTTTGATAAGAGACAATCGCTAGGGTTTCAAAATTTGCAACCGAGACATTCACATGACATAGAACAATTAGGAGCAAAGAACAGTAACAATGGAAAATACAATAATTTTGAAACTTATTAACGTCGACTCGTCGTTTAAAATCACACATGCAAGAATTTGCTGGATTAGTCGTTTCACTTTTATTATATCGATGGTAACATTTTTTATGATGCAGTAAAAAGTAAAATTAAGTTTTTAATTCCAATTTATTATCATTGAGCCATCTTCTAAACTCCTTTTCAGAAGTCTCGGCGAGATTTTGCAATTTTTCACCAGCTGATGACTTTTCGTTTGCTAATACCAATTTAGCTGCGTTTAAAGATTGATGAGCTTCTTCGATGGTTTCGGCTAAATCATCTTTACCCCACTTTCGCTTTATCTTGCAGAAACTGGCCAAGTATAACTCGTGATGCAGCACTGCTGAATACAAGACAAGTCTGAAACAAACAGCAAAAATTTTGTAACACCTTTAATTATAATGTAATATACAGTCTGTCCACGGATGGAGTTGACAAGAGGGAAAAAAAATTATTTTCAACTTGACGCCAAATAGTTATCCTTTATAAAAAGTTTTGCTTGTTTTGGAAAGTCATAAACAATTGCCAAAGTTTTATTAAAATGTACAGGGTGTTCTAAAAATTATAAAAAATGAAATTGACTTTAAGCAAAGTAATTTTATTTTTTATTTTCGGAAACAATGTTATTTCAAAAAGTTGTTTCGAAACTTAAGAAAAGCTTAAATACAAAGTTTGGTAGAGGCAGTAACAAAATTTTGTATATACAATTGCGGCCGTAGAATAGTTATTATTTAGAATAACTTTTTGGCGTAAAGTTGAAAATAAAAACTTTTTCCCTCTTGTCAACCACATCCGTTCATTTGATGAAAATTTGATTGGAGCTTATGCAAAACTTTGAAAATTGAAATAAGAAAAATACACTTTGCCTATCTACGATTTAAAAATGTGAAAGATATATTTTTGTATTATTAAAATTAAATATCACTAGTTTATTCGATAAAATAGCGTCAAAATATTTTATAAGCATATAAATAACCCACAAGTGTCTAAAATGTAATGAATAGTACTTTAAAATTGAAAGGGCAACCAAATAAATATTTGCAAAATACAAATAATAATATGTTAACCACTTATTGAACTCGTAAAAAGAAAATAGTTATACGTATTGGGGAAAGAGTTAGTATGTGTTATGCACTCCTGGTTTGAATGAATGGTTAACTTAATGGCAAAAATTTAACGTACAGGGTCCGCCAAGTTATGCCTCCACCCCACTTTTAATATTAAATATTTAATACCGTGTCTTAAATATTATAAAAAAAATTTAAAAAACGTATTAGTCTTTAGAGAGTGCATGTTAATTTTTTTTTAAAATTGTTCATTTACATTAAATTTGCAAATTTTATTCTCTACGCTATGATGTCCATTTAAACTTCTAAAACTAAAGACCCAAATCAGAACTGAAAAATATTATTTAGATTTCAAGTAAAGCGGAGTTTTACATAACGAGTATGAAATGTCGTTTCTCTACGACTGTTTTAGAATACATGCATTCTGCGATCATTTTTGAACATTGAATAGGGCTATTCTTTACACCTGTTACGGAATATTCATACCATTACTTGTTATGGAATGACTACCACCAGCGCCCTCGATTGCAACTATTTTTTTTTTAATCGAAGGAGGTGAAAAAAAATTATTATTATGAGATGTTTTTTTTTTCAATTTGTCAAAACTAGATTTAAAAAATCGCGTCACACGATTTAAGCAATTTGAACTGTCCTGTGCCTTTTTGGTGATTATCTCTGTTTAAATATACTTTTTGTGCAGTGTAAGTGTAATATAATTTAATAAATTAATGATTTAAGTTTAAAAACAATATCTTTCAACAAAGTTAACTAAATAAATACAGAAAATGAAGAGTTGCTATTAATTGTTTTTTCAAGATATAAAATACTTAGAAAATTCAGTATTAATTAGTGTACCTGATGCCAAAATAAAGGTTTCTAGAAAATTCACCAGCAATGCAGAATTTTATAACATTTAAAAAATATGCAGATTTAAGGCCCCCAAACATTACAACAGACAATTTTTTTGTAAATTTTCAAAAAGGTCGCTGCACCAAACAAGTCATGGGTATAAATAAACTAGGTAACATGGCTAAACAAGTGGTTATCTTGTTGCAACTACTAAATTCAGAGTCTTACACCAGCCACTGCTTTATACGGACATATGCCACCATGTTGATAGATGCTGGGGCCAATATAGAAACTTTAAAAAGACATGGTGGATGGAAATCTTTTGAAGTGACCGAAGGCTATACCGACAATTCCATTGAAAATCGCTTAAATGTTGCCAATTAAATATTAGAATATTTAGATATCGAACCTACACCAGGATGTTCCATACAGAATTTAACAATGTTGCCATCACATTCTTATGTGGCAAATACCACACATCAAATGTTTGTAACTTACCAAATATCCCATTTAACCGTTGCCAAAATATTACTATTAATTTAGTAAGTAAAAACGAAAATATATAAATAGAGAATTATTGTATTGTACCTATTGTATTATTGTATTGTTATTATTTTATTACTATTATTATTATTATTACTTTTTATTTTCACATACAGTCGTAGAGAAAGTATAGTCTGTAACACGTTTGGAATGGCTATTCCACACTCGTGGACCGCCACCCTCGCCTTCGGCTCGGGTGTCAAACTTCCATTCGTGTGGAATATGCCTCATTCCAAACTTGTTACAGAATATACTATTTATTTACAGTCGCTTGGTTCCACAATCATAAATTATGCGAACAATAAACTTCAGACAGCTCAAACCGTGGGTGGTATGAATAAAAGAGAGTAAAACCTTTTACTCGCATAATTCCCTTCTATGAATAAAAACATAAGTAAAACCTTTTGCTCACGACCGTGCTCTGAGTATAAGTCTGAGCAAGAGCTTTTGCTTATATGAAGCATATCATTAGGTCGATGTGAATAAAGCAGAGGTTTTGCTTATGATTTTGATCAAATGCTCTGCAACTTGTGCATCTGGTCAGCACTAGATTCACCTTGCTCTTGGCTAATCTTATGATGGCTGAAATTGTTAATGCATTGTATGTACGTGCACAGAAGCATTATAAAATGCGATGATTATAATTTTTTTTTACTGATTTGAGGAAAGAAATTTGAGATGGGTTGTAACTCACTCTTTGGGTGAAAATAATGAAAGTAGAGATGCTCTCTCGTTCAATCAGAAAATTAAATTTTTTTACGGTACACGGCAAATCCAGGTTTTCAAACTGTAGTTGGAGAAAAATTAGAGATTACTATTACTATTACTATTACTATTACATTCGAATTCTCCTCGCCGCCCATTAATTAATGAACAATTTTGACTCCTTGAAAGCATTCCCGGTCTTTTTTGCAACTAAAAAACTATTAATAGATTCATTCCTTTCGCATCATCAAACGACATATTTTTGGTGTAGGTAAAATATGAACGACTGTGAAAATCATTTCCGATTAAATAAAACGAGTGCCTACAAAATACGTAGTATGTAACACTACTCAAAACAGTAAAAGAGAGATAGTAAGATCGTCGTGGAAAGACGCACACACCCGTTCGGGCCGGCCTCTGTGTTTAATTCGAACAATCTAGAATTTCTTTGAGCATATGCTCAATTCATGTGAGCAAATGGTTGTGAGTAAAAGCATATAATTATTCATACAAATAGGAGCAGAACCTTATACTTCCACCTTTTACTATGAGCATATGCTTTGAGGTTTTGCTCAGACTTGTGTAGCATCTGCTCTTTTTTATTCATACCGCCCCGTAGCTTTTATGACTGACTTTCTCGCAATTGGAGCGTGCAGTGTTGCAGTAGGTATAGGTTTTCAGGACCGCAACGTTATTTTTACAATTCGAATAGTGAAATATCTTCTGGTTAACTTCAAACAATTATATTAATTAATCGTTTTATTATCCGGTAAATCAGTATTACAAATTTTACCTATTTTATAATAATTTAGATGAAATAGTTTTTTTTTTTTTTTATTCACATTACTTAGCTACTCATACTTTATTTGCAAAATCTTTCTCTAATAATTAAAATTTCTCAAAGTTGTAAGGGATCTTAATTTGCGATAATTATTTACGCTTGTCCCTTCTTTTGTAGTGGACTGTCAATCTTTTTTTATTCATTTTTTTATATATGGCAACTGCGATCGGAACAACAGTTTTTATCTTAAAGTTCTGATTTTGGAGGACGTAAAATAGTATACAATATACCACGGAACCGAAGTGTCATTTCATCCCTCGTCTGATTAAAGCCCTCACAAGCTCTTCCTAATAAACTCTTTAAACTTGACTTTTAATTAATTTTGATCCGCCTCGTATTGTTAGTATTAAAAATATCTATCGCCTACTACTACCAATTTTTTGAGTTGATTGACCAAATTGTTCGGTTTGCGTTTTATACTGAATAAATAAACTCTAAACGTTTTCCATTAAAAAGTAAAACCTAGATTTAGCAGACTAATAAAAGTATTCTTAAAATAACATATGTATGAAAGAAAAAATCTATTAAAAAACGAATTTGTTTCTGAAGCACAATACAAGCCGCTTTTTCAAAAGTACACCGACAACGCGCCAGAGGCAATTCCTCTCTTTAAATTAAGTAAAAAAATGTATGTGATCTGTGGTCCAAAAATGCCAAGGTTTCGTTAATTTTATTCATAATAATGCAACGTGATAAAATAATGTTATGATTTTTTGAGCAAATGTTCGTCTGTTTAGGAGACGCATTTTAGTCTGAGACCAGAATTTTAAAAATATTCAGTAGATGACCAGCAAATACTTTCCTACGTTGATAATAAATGTAAATCTACAATTGTGCGATTGAATCTGTGTAAGTAAGTAACCTGTGAATTACGAACGCTTATAGGTTGCGTAGTTCGTCGTTCACGGCCGATTTTAGTGGTTTTATGCAGGTCTATAAGATTTTAAACTTACTATATTATCCGTGGCTGAGAATACTGTCAATTAAAACAAATGCAAATAATTAGATGATAAGCAAAAAAATTGATTCATTCATTTAGTCTGTTTTAGACAATTTCATCATAATATCAACTACGAATTTCATGAAAGAACAAAAAATTATTAAGATAATGTATTAACGCATAGGAGACTAATTTATGAAATGTAAATAATCTAAATAATAAGTGCTGTAATCTTAATTGGTAACAATCTTTCTAAATATTTTTTTTTGAATTTCAGTAATCTGTAGGCTTTTTTTAAATAACAAGCAGATGACTGGATCATAAAACCGAAATTTTAGTAATTTTTAAAACACTTTAGAATTTGTTTTCGAAAAAATGTTCCTATTTAGTAAAGTATTTGCATTAGATCAGTTCCATTACTAATTAAAATGAAGTACTCATTCCTGTTATATCTTGTATAAAGCTCACCTTGCGTTTCCAGGATCAATTTTCGTCGTAGTATCCAAAAGTTCCCGACACATTTCTATTTTTCGCAACAATATCTCATCACTCAGTTGATTGTGTAAATAACCTTGTTGATAACCGTACAACTGAATCAAAGAATGTTTCACCGAATACATGTGGTAATGACATGAATGCAAGAAAGTTGACATTTTTTCTAACAATTCTTCCAAATTCTTAACATTCGGATTATTAAGCTGTTCATCAACATCTTCTCCCATTTTATTGACAATAAAAGCGACCTCAGTATCTGCCAGTTTGACTTTACAGTTACCACATGCCCATTCAGTACTATCGCTGCATGGATCAACAGGCAGTTGAATTCCGCCGCAAGGTATTGAATCAGTTCCAAGACATTTAAGTGCACTTAAACAAGTTTCCAATTCAGTTGGATCTTTACATCGCACACAATTACAAGAAAAATATTTGGTTTCTTGTAGGTGTTCCCTTCTTGCTTGCGTCCCCCATAGTGCATGGGTGTACATCGTTGATATATGGTCGCCTTTCTTAATCGGAAGAGCCGCTTTAACTGTAATTTTAAAGTTATCAGAAGCATCTGCGAAATTATGGAACGTGTTGGGGATGCAATTATGCTCCATTAAGCAAGCAGTGGGATAAATGGCAGATAATTCTGCTGCTTGATTGATTTCTAAAGTATTTACATCAATTATTCCGCAAATTTTATGAATGATTTCGCTAGAAATATCCAGAAGAAGAGTTTGGTTTGTTTGCTTCTCCAATCTTTTAAGTGGCACTAAGTAGTTTTCGGTCAAATATTGAACGATGCGATTTTCGACTTCGCTAAAAGCCACCAAGAATTACAGCCACATCAAGACCATTAAAGCACCTACTTGTAAATTTCAGTATTTTTTCCGCGTTTGTTCATATGAGATTCAAACGCCAAAAGTTGTTTCCACTTTTTTTCGTGCTTCTTCTGCAACATCAAACACCTAAGCGCCAGTAAAACATCTTGCCTGCAAATTTTGAATTAGCATCGGCCGGAAACTAGTTAAAACTACCTGTAAAAGTTGTGGAGTTGATTAAGAGCTTGCACGTCTCTCAATCCTAGTACCAAGCATTCGTGCCCGTGTTTATCCGGGTCTCTTAGACCATCACAAGCCGCGTGGCAAACCGGCCAGCTGCATCCGACACATCTGTCTGCATTTTCGGCATAAATTAAACTAAAAAAGAAATCATTGCAGCACATTTCAAATTTTAACAGTCATTTACCGGCAGCAACCAGGACATGGTACTGGGCCCTCTTCTACCATATGTGGTCGTGGTCCATAGACGAGCGGAACTTCATTTATTATTACATCACCCGGAGATAAATCCCTCGATGCAACTAAATACCTTCCTAGTGCCGGTAATTTGCAAATCTGAAAGCACCAATGTAAAAATTGAATGGCCCGTGAATGGTACTCACTTCATAAGGTTTACACGTTGCTTTGTGAATCTTCCAATGTTGTTTTTGATGTTCTTTAGTGCAATAAGCGACTAGTTTACAAGCGGAACATTTCAGCTTAGCTGGTTTTTTACATTCTTCACATATACCGGACATTATCCCCGGTATTCAACGACGCTGCTTCAAGTGGCGACGGTATGCAGCAAAATGAGATCATGTTATAAATAGCTTTACACGACTACACGACTGGTGTATATTTTTATCGATAATATTCTGGCAGCGTCGCAAATACTTAAGTCAAGTTTTAAAAAAAGAGATTTATAGTTAATGAGCTATAATAATAATAAATTTTTTGAATTATGGCTCTAGGCAAGCTTTGATTTTTTATATCTGCTTGAAAGCCTCTTTTAGAAGTTACATTCTAGAGAGTAGTCAAAGGCACAATTGCGTTTTAATATTAGTAGGGAGTAAGTTTAAGTAGTGGCTAAATATATTTTGAATTAAATGACGTTAGAAAAGACTCATTTACCGATTTGGCAGATTTATTTTAGCCTCGTGTCTAGCGCTGGTAAGTGATTTATGCTGCTGAATACGCTTCTTTCATGCAAAAAATTTGTGAATTAAATTGTTTGGAAACATTTAGAAATTATTTATTAGAATATGTAATGTTTAGTTTGTCGCTTTTAGAAAGATGTTATGTAACTAAATACATCCTGTAAGCAATATTCTGCCTAACTGTCAAACGATTGCAGTAATCAAACTGTCGATTTTAGAGACTTTTTAAAGAATGTTTTTTAAATCTATGATTTAAAATGAAATTGTCGAATGTTTTATTACACACCGTCTTTTTTTAAAATTGAACATAAACGTTAATAATACCCTTATGTTTAATTTAAAGAAAAAAATATTGTCGACCGGTGATACATTTACGGCCACCCAAACGTGGACGACTTTTTTTATCAAGTTGATTTTTGCTTTATATCATAGGCGTCCTAAAAAACATCAGGCAAATGTCAATATTATTTTGTTTATTATTATTAAATAAAACATTCTACTATTCTAACGTTTTGCCATTGCAATTTAATAATATGTAACTTACGGTGCACTGGATAAAAAAAAATTCTACGTTAAAAAAATTTGAAAAAATATCACATATCGTAAGTGACATTTAAAACAATTTTTAAATAAAAAAAATCTATTGTGGCAATTTAACGTTTTTCTTTTAAATTGTAGAGTAAGTTATTTAGAGAACTATAATCGACACGGCGACCAGATGGAGTAATAAAGGAACGTGCTCTTCAGGTGATTTTCGGTGGGAACGTATCCTATTGGTTAAATGGCGCGCGGTAAGAAGTATGATGCAGCTCAATTCATACTCTCGTGGCTAAGCCCAGGTTGCTGTTTTGTTGTATATCTCGTGCGTGAAGTAAAAAATAAAAAATGATTTACAATTTTTTATATGAATAAATAATAAAATAATAATAATAAATATAATAATATAATAATAATAAATAATAAAATAAATACAAATGTACCATGTACAGAAATACCCCGATTTACGCGATTAATGTGTGAAAAAAAAAACGTAACGCGAATCAAACGTAAAACAGAGTCAATTACGTTTTTTAAATTTTCATATGAAATATTTTAAATAAAAAAAGAATACAAATACAATAAGGTTGAAAACAGTATTTAACAGTAAAATACTGTTTTAATTTTGTATCATGTCAAAATAAAATAAAATTGTAATAAGAGCGCAAGAGCGACTGAAAGAGATTACCGCGCAGGCGCACGATACAGTGCGCCTGCGCGGTAATTGATTTTTAAAAAGGCGTTTTAGCGAATCAATGTAAACCGGGGCGACGTAAACCGGGGTATTAGAGTATAAGATAAACTCGAAATGCAACCCATTTCACAACAATCAATGGTAAAAAGTTATGTTAAAATCTAACGATGAAGTTTTTTGCACTGGATTGAAACGGCTAAATACGATAGAAAAATATTCATGAATATGAGGATCAAGTCGATAGTAAGCATCAGGTAGTACAGCATTAATGTAGTGCGAATGGACTGTTTTTATTTCCCACCACATTGTTAATGAAGGATTGAAAATTATTTAAAGAAATTAAGTATCATTGCTTACTCTTTACTAACGAAAGGATTAGCAGAGCAACGGTATTTTTCGAAGAAGATTACTTTTCGCAGATTTATTGAACAATGAACAAAGATTTATGGGACAACATAGTATATGCACGCATGCTTTATTTTATAATTTATTTTACAATTTTATCACCAAGGAAATACGGAGACTCGAATAACGAAGACTCGTATAACAAAAAATCGTAAATTGTACCGTGTTGTGCATTTTTCTGCATGTTAAAGTAAATAAGTAACTCCAAATTGCCAACTAAACATTATAGCTTAATCAACAAAAACTGTGAAATAAAACAAAGTAAGTTAATATATTTGAATACAATTACAGGTGACCTGAAGATACGTGGTTGCCATAATCATGAACCTCACATTGAACGTGGGTACAGTTTTTACTAATGGCAGTTTTATATTTTATTTGCATGCTACTCCTAATAAAACAAAATTATAGTGTTTTTAATTCTTTATTTCTAGATACTATTAAATCATGAATGTGTGCGCTTTCTGCAAATGTCCAGCAACCCAACAATGTGCGGGTTGCAACAACGTGTATTACTGCAAGAAGGATCATCAAAAAGCCCATTGGAAAGCAGAACACAAAAACAATTGCGGTCCTTATAAAATGCAAACGAATGAAAAATTTGGAAGGTATTTGATCGCGAGCCGCGACATCAAGGAAGGTGAAATCATAATGAAAAAGAAACCACTGGTGGTAGGACCCAAAACGGTTAGTTTCCCAATGTGTTTAGGATGCCACAAAAAATTAAATGCCGAACAGAAATTTTACCCTTGTAGTAAGTGTAAATGGCCCTTGTGTAACAAACAATGTGAAGACACTGACTCGCATAAACACGAATGTAAAATTCTTAAACAAAATGGGAACAACATTTCCATAAAAAATGAGTTTGCCAGACAGGTCGCCTATTCACTTATAGTGCCTTTACGTTGTTTGCTACTTCAACAAATCGATAGAGCTAAGTATGAAACGTTGATGAGTTTGGAATCACACCTGCAAGAAAGAATAAACAGTCCTTTGTATAACATGCTAAGATTGAACCTAGTCCCTTTTGTGAAAAAAAACTTAAAGTCTTCAATGGACGAAGACATCTTAAAAGCCTGTGCAATACTAGACACAAACGCTTTTGAAATAAGAGACACGAAAGGGTTAATTAACGGCAGAGCACTGTATCCAGTCGTATCTCTTATTGCTCACGAATGCAAACATAATACTAAGCATTCTTTCCACGGTGCTGATTTCGAAATCAGGGTGACTGCAACAGTTCCCATTAAAAAAGGTGAAATCATCACGACCACTTACACCCAAACCCTTTGGGGAACCTTATCCAGAAGGTCGCATTTAAAATTCATTAAGCACTTTGAATGTGACTGTAAAAGATGCGCTGATCCCACAGAACTGGGCACTTATGCAGGATCGATTTTTTGTATCGATTGCAGACACACTGACGACACAGTTGATTGTCCAAAAATGATCAGTATGGATCCTTTAGATTCCAAAGCACCGTGGATTTGTGAAAGATGTGGCCATAAAATTGATGCAAAGCAAATAATCGCAGGAAATGAGTCTTTAAAGAAAGAAATTGTCGAAATTGACAAAAGGAATCCTGCAAATTTGGAACAGTTTTTGAACAACTATCGAAATATTTTACATCCCACCAACTGCCACGTACTAGAAGTAAAATATGCACTTACACAAATGTATGGTAATGTAGCAGGATTTGCGTTATCTGGTAAGTTTATAAATTTTGCATTGTCTATGAAACACGAAATGTAAAAGAATTTATCCAAAGATTCACAACAGTAATAATTTTAATAGTTGTAATGGCAATATTACCACTAGTGGGTTTTGGTTTATCGACAATTTGACATAAATTTTTAAAATATTTATTGAAAACAGCATTACGGTATTTCATATCACCAACGCATTTCCCTTTGCCAATCATCAAATACTGAAAACTCATTTTCAAATCTTTCATTTGACTCGTACTTTTAAATAATATTTTTAACTTTAATTAACAGGCGTTGGATAAAATGTTGTACTACACTCTAGTATTACTACACTACATAAGAAAATCGGCCATTTTTCTGGCGTATAAGGCGCCTTCCATAAACGATGTCACAGCTTTAAGCGGGAGAAGGAGTTAGAGGAATTGTGGCAGTCCGTGACAGGGGGTCATGAGGTCTTTTTAAAGAGTATTTTCGAAAAAGTAACACTTTAGCAACTATTGGTATTGGTCATTTTCCTTTACAATTGAAAATAATTTTGCTTCTGACTCACGTGAGGGAAGGGGGTTGTTTGGCACAGTGTGACACCTTGTGACATGGGGGTGGGGTGGGGGTCAAATTTGACAAAAACCTGTGACATCATTTATAGAACATTACTTGTATAATGAAACTACACATGTCTCGAAAAGGACGGATTACCTTTTCAGTGCGTTGTTCAAATGCGTCCGCACAATTCTAAACGATTGTGAAAAGACATTTGGGCTGTATGCAGTGTGTCCTCGAGTGGGGTTTCGTACCCTTGTAAACTTTCTTATGGTTGATTTGAGAGTTTTAAAAATTAAGCAAAGGACCTTAATTTTTTATTTTTGAGAAAAATATTACTCCTATTTAACAAATTGTTTCAAAATTTAAGAAAAGCTTAAATTTTAATACTAAAAGAAACGGAAAATGTTACATTCAGTTGGGTATATATCTAAGAAAAGTAAGAAGATGTTTTTATACATTTTTTCTAAAATATGTAGATAGTTTTATAACATTGCTGTGATGTTTTTGTGTTTAGATTGTTAGTAATGTCACTACGACCGATAATCACATATGCAGCTTTCGATAACTTTTTCATTTCAAACCTCATTTCATTGTTAACCTCCTTGTCTATTACGTACCTGATGTAAGTTCGAACTTAATTTAACAGATGGCGCAGACACTGACTAACGTCAAACTTGACTTAAGTACAAGTCTTGTCAAATATCAATAAATTATTTTTCATTTTTGTCTCGCTCAGTGAAAAGTTTTATTAAATTTCTAATTTAACTTGGTGCGCAATATAATAGTCAGTAAAACCTCTCCATAGCCGACACTCATGAAGAACCTAAAACTGTCATAACGAGGGTCAAACGTGGATGGTATCGGCGAGTGTAAACTTTGACGAACGAGGCGTAGCCGAGTGAGTTAAGCACACGAGCAACACGATATCTCACTTTCAACTGAGGTATGAATGCAATTTTATTAAAAAGAATGATGACATTTATGATAGATTTGTTTGCAACCTGTGACAATGTATGCATGTCGCACACGTACACTCTGCCGCAAATTAAATGTCACATGACGTTCGGGCGCTTGCAAGCCATGTTACAAGGATGTTTGCATGGTTGTATACAAATTATCAGGTCCGTATGCTAGATTTGATATTGAGGATCAGTGTTATGAAGTCAAAAATCAAAATAAGTAAGTGAATCGAGAGAAACAACGAATAAAATACGTTCGTGTAACAGTCGAACAGTTTCAAGAAAACAAACTCAAATTTGTTACGAAACCGAATTTATTATTAATGAAAGTAATAAATCATTAATTTGTTGTTATTAAATAGATAAGAAATATACACGCATTTAATAAAATATTATTGTAACTCATCAAAAACCTTAATTGATATTCTTGGTGCTTTGTTCATGAGAAGATAGAAAATTTTCGCCAATTTTTTTTTAACAGCGTTAATTGATACTTAAATATTTAATCTGATACAAAACAAATGCAATTAATTAATTTACTGGAATATTTAGCATATCAAATAAGGAGTGATCATTCAAAACGATACATGTTCATTCTTTTTTGAAAATGGGATTTTATGCGTTTTAGATTGTTTTTAAAGGTTTACATCGGTTTTCGGTTTTTTAAACAAAACGAAATATAAACCATAAAAAACACTACCTAAAACTGCCGTAGTTGATAATGAAATTATGCTATAGATTCAAACTGGACTTGTCTATTCATTTGCCGAGTTTTGCCCCACCCCACTTTTTGGCCTTAAATATTATAGGAAAAAAGCAAAACTTATACAGCATACGTATTAGATATAGCCTTTAGAGAGTGCATATTAGTTTTTTAAGATTGTTCATAGAAGACTTTAAATTAAAAAAACAAACTCATTTACATTAGATTTGCAAATTTTATTCTCCGCGCTATGAAGCCCATTGTAACTTCTAGAACTGAAGACTCAAATCAGAATTGAAAAATATTAATTAGATTTCAACTAAATCGCAGTTTTATACGAGTATCAAATATTGTTTTATTTACATCCTTTTAGTTCGACAATAGACTGCGGACAGCGAAAACCGAGGCTTTTGTGACTGATCTTCTCGTAATTGAAGCGTCTAGTGCCGCAGTAGGTAAAGTTTTCCACGACCACAACGTTATTTTTACAATTCGAATATCAAGAAGCCCACTAGTTAACTTCAAACAATTACGTCAATTATAATTAACCGTTTTACTATCCAGTAAATCAGTGTTACAAATTTTACCAGTGTAAATAATTTCAATAGTTATGGTGCGATGGTTAATAAGATGTGAGAAAACACTAATTCAGCTCTGTGAAACTTGCCTGCATTTGTGATGGGTTCGTTCTATAAAACATCATAAATAACTGACAGGAAAAGGTTCCGACCACAGCTAACCGCTCCATTATCGAGAAATTGTCATAGGTACATTCATCAAATATTCAGTGTTGAAAGATTGATCTGGATTTTCTTGAGAAATTAAAATATATTTTTGAATTTAAATTCAATGGTGTGGTGCGAAATTGCATAATGAACATTGTAGCCAAAAATAAATATATAAAAGTATTAAGTACTCGTACAAAGCGAAAAAAAACTCGTAATGACCCTATAAATTATTACAAATTTAAAAAAAATAGAAATAAGTAACATTCAATTAAGTACGTAAAATTTAATTAGTAGTTTCCATTTTCGAGATGGAGGCAAAACTCGACGCACCCTATATATTAGTTTCGGAAGAATGTATTTCATCCCTACTGTTTCCCTATCATTTCTCAAATAAGAAAAATTAATAAAATCTATGAATAACTGTGAATTAACAAATTCGAAGACGCCTCTAAGTGAAATAATATTTTTGTATACGTTTTCAGGAGCGACCGGTAATTTGATAAAAACCCTCGATTTAACGATTACTCAGGAAAAACAGGTGCCCATAAAATTCGGTTGTCTCTAAAATTACAAATTACATGTTTCAACACGTAACATGTGCAAAACAACATATTTATTAAACTTTTCTTTCTTTTTGTGAATATCCGATGCTAAATTAACTGCATTTCTAACTTATATGCGCGAATTTGACAAGTCGAATAAACATTCTTGAAATCAAGAATGATCCATTCTTAAATTTGACAAGAAGAATGAACATTCTTAAAAGTCAATAATTACCAAATGTTGCCGGTAAAAGGCATCTAAAAATTACAGTATTTACGGTTGCCCATTGTATCATTGGTACTCTGAATTTCACGATTTGTTCGTCCGTGTCATTGGACCCTGGTCACACTGATATTGTCGGCGAATTTACCGTTTATTTTTAAGATATCGTTTATTCCCTAAATGTGTTTTAACGGTGAATTAGAGTAAAAATGTTTTTTTATTTGTCCGTTGTAAAGAGGTGAAATTTCACTACTGTCAGCATCCCTTGTAGCGGGTATCAATTGTTCAGTGGATTTTTATTACTATTCCCTATAATAAATTTTCGCACTTTAAAAATCGTCCGTTATATAGGGGTATAATGACATTTTTCTGTAAAGCCAAAAATACAAGAAAATTCGCTTTTTTTAGTTCATCTGGGGACACACAGTATACGGTTCTGTTAAGAAAATCAAATCATGAAGATAATTTTTTAATCTTATGTTTTAGACATCTCCAATGAATTAATAACCAGAAAAATCGAACTTTGCTATGAACTATTAAAAGTTGCAGAAGTACTGGAATCTGGTTCATCACGATTTCGTGGATGTCTCTTGTATGATTTACACCTAGCTTTAGTTTTCAAAGCTAAAAATAATTTCGCTGATAACAAAATTGATAAAGAGGAATTTCAAGTATACACGGTTGTAAGTTTTTACCAATAAAATAATAAATTATTTTCAGGGCATACTTAAAAAAGCAATGATGATCTTAGAAAAATCCAATCAGATTTTAAAATCAGAAGCAGATATGGCAGAAAATCTAGAGAAAAGCCTGAAAACACTGTCTGAAGAGGTAGAATGAAATCAATTTTATAAGAAAAATTAGTCGTTGGCTTTTAAATATGGCGCCAATGTAACAGCGCTACCTATAGAATAAAGCGTAAATTTGCCGATTATATTAGTTTCTAATCTTCCCACTAGATAAATTTAGTTCTTTTATTGTGTAATGTGATGTGATTGACACTCGCCAACATTCTTTTTGTGATAATTAACACTGTTTAACCATTGTTATCTTAAAGGTAGGCATTGCGGAAACTAAACTGTATCATTTTAAAATTAGCGTCGTGAGAATGGTAGCGATGTTCTTAATTAGCGGTTTTTGATGCGTGTTGCCGAATTGTGGGTCAAGTAGTTTTACTTCTTTGCTGTCAGTTTTTCAGTTAGACCATTAATATCCGCTACTGTTTTTTACGTTGCTGTTATAATTCTGTGTTTTGGACTGCTAAATTTAAGGTATTATTGAGTACTTTCATTGATATTTTATGAATAAATCTACCTCATGGTTTACGTACAGTCAGTATCAAAAACATGTGGTCACGGTTTTATTCTCATTGTAAGTTATCAAGAAATCGTTAACCTCTTTTTAACCTTTTCTTCGATGAAGTTTTTGAAATCCATCCACACATTCACAATGCATTTATTTTATCAATTAATAAGTTACAATGCGCAAATAACTTTTAACAATTTTTTTGGTTTTAAGTACACAAGAAAAGTGTTTAATGTCTGTCTCTGTTGGTTGTTGAGCCTTTTAAAGATGACTGCAATACAGTTTTACACATTCACCTTCAATAGTTAAATATAGCACACTTTTAGATGCTGCAAAACCTAAGTTTTGGGTAGATGATGCGTGTACGTTTTAGTATTTATCACAACTTTGTCTCTAACATTACAGAGGTACTATGAATTCACCATGAATTTGTTTTCTTTGGTAACTTGTCTGTTTTATACAATTTAAAATTTTTTTCGTTGCTTTCTCTCTTACGCCCACAATCTATAAAAATCATTTTCAGATTTTTCTTTTTTTTTTACTATAAACCGTTACAATTTTAACCTTTTCCTCGACCTCTAACAATTTCTAAATTCAGATTTTGTCACATTTATGTATAATTGTTAATTTTTTAGTGTTGTTGGAGCAGCGGTATGCCCAATCTTAGTCCAGAAGGTCAATATATGAATGCGAATGGTGCAGCAAACGCTGAAAAAGTTGCTATATTAGATGCAGGCGCTCAGTATGGGAAAGTAATCGATAGAAAAGTGAGGGAATTATGCGTAGAATCCGATATATTACCACTAGATACACCTGCTTTTAATATAAAAGAAGGAGGTTATAAAGCCATTATTATATCAGGTGGGCCAAATTCTGTTTACGCTGAAGATGCACCTAGATACGATGCAGATATATTTCGGATAGGGATGCCTGTATTGGGGATCTGTTATGGCATGCAGATGATGAATAAGGAATTTGGTGGAACAGTTCTACGAAAAGACCTCAGAGAAGATGGACAGTACAATGTTGAAGTAGACGTTTCATGTTTGCTGTTCAAGTAAGTTGGCATTTTGTAATTTCAAATTTATTGGATGTTGTTGATCTGCTAGTTAATAGAGGGCTTTAAAGAAATCTTTATATCGATGGCTTTTTACCAAACTATCGCAAGCCACAAAACCTAAAAATTGACAGTAGCGGCAAACTTGGTTTTAAGTCAAGCGTTAATAATAGTTTAGTCTAAACGTTATTTCGCGGGATTTTCTACTTTGCTTAGATAAAAAATATTGACAGTTTTCCCCTAAAAATTAGACTTTATAGTTTTCGAAGACTTACAACATTTTGCTCAGAATTGAATTCTTCACAACAACTAATGTAAGTTAGTTCGATTCGGTTTGGGTACTTACGCTACTTTGACCGGACTATTAAAAAAATGTTGTTTTTTTGTAAGTAATTTATTTAAAAAACTTCCAAACTAAATTAAAACATTGTTAAAATTTACTGCAATCATTATATTATATTATATATTATATTATATTAATTATATTAATTATAAAAAGCAACTGACATAACTAACTAATAATATTGTAAAACTACAGTGAAACCCCGTTTTTACGTTTTTGAAAGGACAGACAAAAAAAAACTTAAATGGAGCGCAAACATAAACTAAGGGCAATGAAAATTTTCTTGCAATACTATCATTTCTTCGTACTTTGAAATTCTTTTGTACATGCGTTTTTTTGCCATGTGACGACATTGTATGGCACTTGTTTTAATTGATTCACGGTTTTTTTCTATTGTAACCAAAGTGGTATATCAAAATTACACGCGAGCGAAACGCGTGAGCTTGCGTATTCTTTCACTTTTTCGAGAATCAGTACCGAATGAAATAAAAAATTGTCTTCCTAATCACGATCACAAAACTTTCCAAAGTTCAAACGTGTCTAAAAACTGCTAACATATTAATTTCAATGATTTCCACAGATTTAATCGAATGTGCTAAAATAAATGGAATTTTTAATTTTAATAAATTTAATAACTGCGTTTTAAATATTTCCAACGTAAATTGCGGGAAAACTGAACGTAAAAAATGAAACGGGACTGCAAAAATTAGACGTAAATAACGGGAAAACGTGAAATGTGGGGACGTAAAAACAGGGTTCCACTGTATTTCAATTATTCTAGCTCATTTTCGAGTTCATCTTCCTCGTCAGTTTCTGGTAACACATCATTCACAGTAGCTTTTGTTTTCAGATTCAAATACTCTTCATGATATTTTATAGGTATTACGTTTGTTTTGCACAAATCATTCAAATCCTTTTTCTTTTGAGATGTTATTGATAACTTACAGTTATATAAAGATTGTGATAAGACATCAAAGCATAATCTGCGGGTTAAAAGAAACAATTATTTAGGTATTCCATAATTTTTGTGATCTCGACTCTCCTTTCTCAAATTGTGCTTGACGTAGTTGACTGATTTTCAAAACTCTATCGTCCACAGTTTTTGTCGTTGTAGGGATATATTCTTCACCATATCTTTTCCAGTTTTTAAAATCGGAGAATGGCATCGTTATGACCTCTAATGGCTTTGGCTTGATTCTGGCATTGGTAAGAATTGTATCCCATTCTGATGGTGCTCAAATGATCTTATTTTTAATCAATCTTTCGATCGTTGCGTGGACAGAATCTAACGGCATGTAGGTATGCCCAGGAATTAAAAATGTTATTTTTATTGTTTTAATATTGCATGATACCTCTTGCAGAAATTTTTGCACCAACTTTATTGGTAAACTTTTGTTAGACACAGTATTATCCAAATTAGCAATAGAAACAATATCAAAATCCAGAATCACTCGTTTCTTCTGCATTGGTCAATAACTGTTCTGCATCTATTACTAATAACGGCATGATATTAAATTGCTTCTCGGTATAAGAAGCGTTACTATCATTCTTAATAATATAATAATAATATAGTGCCGCTGCTAGAATCTTCAACGTTCTAGTATTGAGCGACATTTTTCTACACTAAATCCTAATAAACACGCTGTTCAAATTAGGCGGTTTATTTTACAATAACTATCAGCAAAAAATCAGAGTTTTGAGAGCAATTAATTTTGTTGGTTATAGTTATTTTTGTGTATACATCAATAAATATTAAAGTTAGCATGGTTCTATTTCTTTCATTTGATATTAAACAATGAAAATATTAATTTTTAGCAGTCAAGGGTTAATAATGAACAGATTTTACTTAATTTTTATCAAAAAAACACTTACTTCCCGTCACAGAAATGAAATTCAGTAATTCGTTTAAATAACGTAAGTAGAAAATTGACTAACGCAAGTAACATCAAGTGACTGAACTTACGGCACTCTGGCTGTAGCCATTCTAAAATATAATGCTGCTTGCGATATTATGGCGGACACTTAAATAGAATAAGTGAACTTGCGATATAAATAAAAACCGTTTTCTCAATTATCAATTTTTCAACAATTCATGATACTTTAACAAGTGATTCCAATTGATCTGCTGCTTAAGATAGTCAGAAAACCTCATTCTCAGCGATACTTTGGCAGAAAGTCATCGATATATTGTTATCAATGTTTCTTGATAATGTGTTCAGTAATATGAATTAAGATTAACTGAATTTATATGCTATTTAATTTTTTTGCAATAGAAATGAGAAATTATTGT
The DNA here is from genome assembly GCA_949768715.1 of Dascillus cervinus. Lineage (NCBI taxonomy): Eukaryota > Metazoa > Arthropoda > Insecta > Coleoptera > Dascillidae > Dascillus > Dascillus cervinus. The sequence continues at coordinate 29,793,240 of OX458323.1, forward strand.
ATTGTAAATTTTTATTCATTTTTTATATAAAATTCTTGTGTACATATTGATTAGACATGTTGAAATATGCTTTGGTCAACATTTTGAAATTTACCCATTTCAGTCATCATTCAAAACTTAGTTTAAAGTGATTGTATTGGTAGAATATTAAAATGTTTGATAATCAAAAAATTGCTCTTAAATTGTGTTAAAAAATATATTTGAAATTCTAATTTTCTGTTCCTTCTGTGCAACTACAGAATCATGGTTTCTTTGGGTTACTTTAGAGTTTTGCCCTCCATTGCGGCGGGATTTCAGTTGTTTTTTCGTCTTATTCTCCCGTGTCCACCTTTGTGGTGTTGGCAGTTGTTGTTTGTTCTCCAGTTTCTCTGTTTTTGACCATTTTGCTAATCTTTCTGGTGACAATCTATCCACATGATCTCTCCATTTCCCATGTCTTGACCTTATGGTAAGCCATCTTTTAATCTTCTCTAATTATTTTGCTTCTTCTTGATCTCATAAGATATGTGTTTTCATGTCTGTGGCTCTTAATATTCTTTTTATTTTTGCTGTTTGTTCATGTCTCTGGTGTTTAAGTTAGTATTGGTCTTATCCAGGTTTTATACATTCCAGTTTTACTTTCTACATTCATGCATTTATTGTATTTCTCCATAATTTTACGTCTTCCAGGTAACCTGATATATGGTTGACTTTTGTACCACAAAGTAATTAAATTTCCCGACTTGGTTGATGATTGTATTATCAACATAAGTTTGCATCTGATATATTCCTTTGCTATGACCATTGACTTTGTTTTTTTCTGCAGATACCAGCTTGTTGAAATTTTTAATATTATCGTGAATCATTGTAGGTCATATTACATTATTGTTGATTGTTGTATTCCTTATAATATTCAATAATATTGAGCTTAAACCATCTCATTATCTAATTCCTGTTAATACGGGAATGATTGTTCTGGTTAAGTTCCCTTATGATTTAATTATCTTTACAGTAGTGCCACAAATTAACAGATTTGTATTTATTAGTATATTTAATGGTACACCCAAAAATGGGTACATAAGGAAAATTTATAACAAGGTGCTTTAGAGATTATTGCATTGAACCTCTCAATTGCTGTTTCTTGGAATTATAAGTTACAATGGATGCAAAAATGAATTTGAACAATTTACTGAAAGCAACGCATAGCAATTCTTCAATTACAAACAAAAAATGCATTGTTCCAACAACAAAATAAATAATTAGAAATTGTCTATTTTCCAAGAGTTAATATTAACCTATTAACATAATGCTTCAATTAATATCAAAAACGTCAACTGTAAATTTAATATTTATTACGTAGTTGATACTGATATAATGCATTTTAAATAATATTCCGTTATTGTAATAAATTACTTTGAGAAGCATTTTATTTTTTCAATTTCATGTTTTAAAAGTTCATTACTATTAATTACTAATAATAAATTTCATGTTGAGTCACCATTTTTTGTTTACAAAGTGCGTCATTTTGTGCTTCATTTTCCTAAGGCCCGGTGCACATAATCGCGTGTCCACCGCCTAGCATTCTGAAGTATTAGGAACAAATCGGTCGGTGCACATAGTTTGCGTTTTGCAACGCTCTTCCCGTGAAAACACGCGTCCAACGCAAGTGAACGCGCGTTTTTATAGTACATTATATCAAATGAGTTGGTGCACATTCCCGCTGCGTGGACGCAGAATTTTATAAGAATAACGTACCCGACTACCCCAATATTCAATTTTTCGATTCGGGGGATATCGTACTCGTAGAGATTACGTACTGTTAGATGTTCTAATACGTACTTTTATTTTTTTAAATAATTCAGGCCCCTCTTGTGGGTCTATTTATAGATGCAATTTGAGCATTCGCGAATTTCCAAAAGGCAATTCAAGAATTCTGGCTTATGAAAAAACAGCTTATAACACTGATTGATAAGTTTCGTTTGACGAATATCGATATATTTTAAATAATTTTGCATATCGTCGGTGAAGAACTGACACCTCATAAGTCGCACTATGAAGAATTCGACAAATTTTTAAGAAATGATCGGCATATTTCTCTGAATTAACTGGTATCAATAATTCATTTTTGTAGTTTGGTTAGTTACTAGGTGTCACTTCTTAACTGGCGATATCGCGTATTGCATTTTTTACAAAAATGTTTACCAGCGAGTCATTTCTCGAATTCGCTGGAATATTTTCCAATGAGAGTGATTCCACTGAGATATTTTCCTACAGAACAACGGAATTGCATTTTCGGATGTTGCAGGAACAGTTCAGTGGAATACATTCAGTTGTTGATAGATTCACATGAATTTACCAAACTAGCCAATCCGACATTTACGTTTAAATTTAAACATAGCCTACCTATTGCAAAATTCTCAGCACTCAAAACTTTATCAAAATTTCATGTGTTAGTAATAAAAAATATTCCAAAAGGCAGCACGAAATAAGTTAACCTTAGTTACTTACCGAAGATAATTAATTATTGTCATTAATGAGAAAATATATTTTCAAATATAGAACAGTCACTTCTGTTACCAAAAAGGCTGTTGACATGCGACAAATACACACAGTGGCAAACACTATTCCACTGAGAACACATCATGTGAATGTTTTGTGGTGGAAAAATTCTAACAACACAATTTGAGAATACAAGTTTCGCATTCTTGTGGGAAAATAGTACCTACTACATTCATTTTTGATGGCAGAAAAAACGTACCGTTTCTACGCTTATCAGAAACCGCGTGTCCAAGTTGCTAGCCAACCACGCGTCCGACGCTCGTTTGGTGCACATAACCGTGGACACGCGATTATGTGCACCGGGCCTTAAAGATGTTTTTTTGTTTAATTTGAAGTTTTAATTTATTGAGATTTTGTATAAATTTTTTGCAAATCTAAGCAGTTCTGTTTTGATTTTTCAGTGGACTTGAGAAAAGGCAGGAAGTTCTCCTAACACACGGTGATTCAATTGATAAAATAGCAGAAAGTTTTAAATCGATAGCACAGAGCAATTCTATTTGTGCCGGTATATTTAACGAAAAGCTTCGCTTATATGGCTTGCAATTTCATCCGGAAGTCGATTTAACTATCAATGGGAAAACCATGTTGAAAAATTTTTTGTTTGATGTCTCAGGGTTAACAGGAAATTATACGATGCAAGGGCGAGAAGCTGAATGTATAAAGTACATAAAAGAAACCGCAGGAACAAATAAAGTGCTTCTTCTAGTTAGTGGAGGTGTTGATAGCACAGTATGTGCTGCACTTTTACATAAAGTTTTAAGGCCAGAACAAATTATAGCCATACACATCGATAATGGTTTTATGAGAAAAAATGAAAGTCTGAAAGTTGTACATTCACTACAAAAGATTGGTTTAACCTTACGAGTAATAAATGCAACATCTGCCTTTTTTGAGGGCACCACAATAGTTCCAATTGATAAGCATGAACCCAATTCAAGAACTAAAGTTACTAAAATGCTATGTATGACTTCAGATCCTGAAGAAAAACGTAAAATAATTGGAGATGTATTTGTTAAAATATCAGACGAAATTATTTCTGAACTTAATTTGAAACCTGAGGAAGTATTTTTAGCCCAAGGAACTTTAAGACCAGACTTGATAGAATCTGCATCTAGTTTGGCTTCAAGTAAGGCCGATACAATTAAAACACATCACAATGATTCGGAATTAATTAGAAAATTGAGGGCTGAAAGTCGAGTTGTCGAACCACTAAAAGATTTTCACAAAGATGAAGTCAGGGTATTAGGGCGTGATTTAGGTCTACCTCCAGAATTAGTTATGAGACATCCATTCCCTGGACCAGGTTTAGCCATTAGGGTATTATGCGCTGAAGAACCTTACATTGAACGAGATTTTTCGGAAACTCAAGTGTTAGTGAAAATTATAGTCGAATTCGATCAGATGCTACAAAAGAAGCATGCACTACTGAATCGAGTTGAGGGAGTAACCAGTGACGAAGAGAGGTAATAATTCATTGCTATTAAATTTTCTTTGATGTAAAATTATGTTGTTTGCAGAATAACATTGAAAAGAATATCGAAACAGCAAAAAATAGCTGCCACATTACTACCAATTCGTAGTGTTGGTGTACAAGGTGATTGCAGGACCTTTAGTTATGTCGTTGGAATCTCAAGTGAAAAGGATCCAGATTGGGATGATATGGTATTCTTAGCCCAACTCATTCCCAGAATTTGTCACAACATCAACAGAGTGTGCTACATATTCGGGGGACTTGTAAAAGAGCTGATACCTGATCTCACTCCAACTTATCTCACAAACAACGTACTCAGTACTCTGCGACAAGTTGATGATATCGCCATGTCGGTAAGTCTTTAACAAATTAATTGGAGAGATAAGAAAGTGATGTTCTTGGAAATTTAAGACATTGCTGATACTCCTCTCCTAAATTAACATATCAGAAGAACAACTCCAAATTGTCAAATTTAAATTTTGGAGCTACATTCCGAATAACATTTTTATAGAAATATTCACCTGCCCTTAATTTTGCTTCATTAAAATTTGAAGTGCAAATTAAAAATTAATTTGGGAAAAATTTCAAATAGTTTTATATTTTTGAACCCTTCTAACCTTGGATTAAACGATTCTGCTAATAAGATATTTTGTTTAATTTAGGTATTGCAGAACAGTGGTCATTGCAATTCAATCAGCCAAATGCCTGTAATATTGCTGCCAATTCATTTTGATCGAGATCAGGCTCTTAGAATTCCTTCTTGTCAGCGTTCGGTTGTACTTCGACCTTTTTGTACACATGACTTTATGACTGGCATTTCAGCAATTCCTGGCAAACAACTACCTCTAGATGTAAGTAAGCACATACCTTATTTTGTTCTGTGGTAATTTTGGTTTTGCAGGTTGTACAGAAAATGGTTGCAGAAGTACTTCAGGTCCCAGGTATTTCGAGAGTTTTATACGACCTTACAACCAAACCTCCAGGTACAACAGAGTGGGAATGATAGCATTTATAATTACCGATTTCTCTTTTCTCACTTTGTTATTGAGAGAATGAACCGATTTGAAATGTTATTTCTTAATTTTAGTTTTGAATTTGTTGTTAAATTGTTAAAAAGTAATAATTCTGTACCAAAATTTTGTTGTAATGTTTTTAACTTATTACATAAAAGAGAAAAATAGCATTGCACTGGATGGCTCAATTATCTGTATGTTAATTAATGCAGATTATATTTCTAAGATAGAAGGAATTTATTTTCATCCTTTATTCGAACAAAATTATTTGTAGGTAAATATTTTAATTTATTTTCTAATAAAGCAGGCTGATTTGAAAATGTCTGTTGACTTTTTTGTAAATAGATTAAAAATTACAAACCATTAACAGGATATGTTTACTAGTTAAAATTTAACTGAATATCAGAAAATTAAAACTATACAATTGCCAAAGCAAACATCAGATCTAGGCTACATATGAATAGATGGAAATGGCATGCAAATATGATTCGAAGTGTGTAGTGTTAACAAAAATCGAACACATTGAAAGAATAGAAGATAAGATCTAATAGGCAATAAAGTTGTTGACTGTCCAATATTACAATATTGCAGCACAGCAGTCATTATATAAGTGCGTGTTGTTAGTGATTATTTCTTTCAAGCAATTAATTTTTGTTTATTACATGCACTATGAAACAGAATTTTGCTAGCAATGTAAAAAGATCACATCTTTAGAGAACTAGTAGGTTTAAGTTTGGTAAAATTGCTAAATTTTATGCAAAATCTTACATGTTATTTCAGATATATTTTGTTGTAAGCAATCAGTTTTTAAATTATAATCTTACTTTCTATTTGAATACAGGTATTCCCTATTAGCATTATTAATTGGTCGAGTAAAAATGCTACGCCAATGGAACTTATGAACTACTTTTAGTTACTTTGTCACATGAACAAAAAGTCGTAACCTGGGTTGATATGGATTGTAAAAACTATTCTACTTTACTATATTAATTTGATAAAAGTCAAATTGGCATGTTTTACAATCCACAGTTGGTCAGGACGAAATGACTTTGTTAAATACAACACCTGGATTTTAATGTGCCCCGATGCTTAAATTATTTCATGAACTGCTGAAATACCAATAATAACTGAAGTTACATATAATAGCTTGTCCCTCTGCTATTGGAGAATGTGTTCATATGTATAGGGAAGTTTATAGTAATTCGAGCTTCAATTGTATTGCACAAATTATAGCTCTGGCATTTAATTCATCATTTACAGTAAATATATTACATTTCGATTACAAGTTACACTTAGGCAATGTGAAATGTATTGATAAAATTTATGATTTTAATGAATTTGAATTGAAATTATTCCATTTATAAGTTTCTTTATAACAAATATGGAACAAACAAAAAATTTGAACAAAAATGAAAACGGAAAATGAGAGATGCTCTAAAATAGAAAACTGAATGGGAATATAAAAAATGTCTAATACAAGGAAAGATGGTTGTAACATGCAAACTGTATGGAGGACAAAAAGTACAAGTCAACTGAAGGCCTAAATTTCGATGGTGATGATGAGAGTGCCTGAAAATTATGAAACGAATTCTTCATAAAGTAATATGAAATTATTCCAATCAGCAAATAACAAAAAAATTCAGGGCTGTCGAATTTTTTATTTTTTAATAAAATTTAGAGATACGTTTTTGATGTAAAATGTTACAAAATAAAATATTTTTTGATCTCTTAGCTTATTTTGAAAATTTCGAATTTAGAAGAAAAATGTTAAAATCCTGAATGTTGTGAAACAACTAAAAATTTGTTGTAAATTTAGTTATATTTGATGGAAACAAAGTTTGTGTGTACATGATAACTTTTGATTTAAATTGAATTAACAAACATGGAGTTAAAATGAAAAGTGGATTTTGAAAAAATATAATTTTGATTGCCATTTATCTTCACTACTTATTTAACCCATTTAAACCTACTGTTCGAATAAACGGACAGCATGCAGGTCTCCACTAGTTCAATGATTTTTCGCTTAACTTGTGTAAGGTTAACGTTACCGGCACTACTTCAGCAAAAAACGTTACAAGTGCACCATTTATGCAGAATCGTGGATAATATTCATAAAAATTTTATAGTGAAGACCTCCATCTGTCCGTCCATTCAAACCACCGGTTTAAATAGGTTAAAGCAGAAATTTCTCCGTTTTGGAGGTATGAGCAGCTGTAAGTGGTCATTTTTACTTTAGATATTTCAAGTAAAAGACTGTCAATCCTTTAACTTTCCAATATAAATCCACTAATGATGAAAATTCAAAATTAAAAGCAATAGAATAATTCAATTTAAAAAAAAAAAACAACTTGATAGAGTATTTCAAAGTTACAAATTCTTCAAATTGTGACGACTATATTTTTGGTAATAAAAAATTTTATTCGCCTTTATAATTAGGACGTCGTTTTTCTTTAAAAGCAACAAGACCTTCAATTCTATCTTTCGTTGGAATTAACTGATTATAACAAGTTTCTTCTATGGCTAAACCTGTTTTGAGGTCTACATTTAAACCATAATTTATCGCCTTTTTTGCTAATTTTATAGCAATTGGTCCATTTGGTATAATTTCCCTTGCAATTTCCAGTGATTTGAAGTAAGCTGAATCACCATTTTTGTTTTGTTGTACTGAGTGATTTACTAAGCCTAAAATAAGCAGTAAATTGTTTAAATATTGAAATATTTATGACATAAGCAACCTAAATGTTCAGCTTCTTGTCCATCGAGTATTTTAGCTGTGTATATTAATTCTTTGGCTATTGCTGGATTTATCAAACGAGGTAATCTTTGTGTTCCACCTGCTCCTGGTATGATGGCTAATTTCGTTTCCACAAGACCTATTTTTGCATTTGCTGATGCAATTCTTAAATCACAAGCTAGTGCCAGCTCCAAACCTCCACCTATCGCAATACATTAATAGCAAATAAGAAGTAATCACAATATTACCAAGTGCCAGTCCATCAATGGCCGCTATAACAGGTATGGGTAAATCATGTATTTTCTGCAATAAGGACCGTAAATTTGTAACAAATTGTGCCACTTGTTCTTGAGTGAAACTTGCTCTTTCAATTAAGTCTGCTCCTGTTGTTAACATTATGGTCACCACCAACATTGTGTAAAATTGTAATTAATACCTGCGCAAAACACTCCAGGAATTAAACTTCGTATGATTAAAACTCTCGTTTGAGGATCCTGGGCAATATCATCTAAAGTTTCATTGAGTTGATTTACTAGACTTTTATTGAATGCATTTCGTTGTTTTGGTCGGTTTAATTCAATCTCTGCAATTCCAGAATCACTGTCCGTCAACCTTCTCAGTAGCGATTCTTTTTGGACAAGTTCTGAAAATTGTCTGATATTGCTTAAAAGTTTCAATTGGGGTTTGAATATCTGTAAAGAAATCAACTTGAACATTTTACTCTGTGAGTTATGCCACTGTTTACTTTAGATAAAGTTCTTATCTAATTCTGGTGGGAATTGTGAATTTTAAAAAAGTAACAAATGTAAAATAATTTTATTACTCACATAAATATAATATCAACGAAAAATAACCAGAATATTGATAGATAAACTCAAAGTCTACTGTAAATTTGTTATGTCAAAATGTCAAAAATAGGGAGTTTTTTCAATAATTTTCCAAGTTTGATTGCTCGCCGTGTGGTCAAGTTTCATCAAATTGGATCAAACAAAAAACCATAGTAAAAAGCCTTTAATGCCCATTACAGTGCCATATTATTTGTTTCGATGTAACCAGTGAATCAGACAGGAGCGCACGAGACGTGAGATAACAGCAAAAACAGTTCATTTGCGGTTTAAGCAATCAAAGTGGTGAACTTCAAAAAATCGTAGCTCATAAACTATTGGTCCTAGAGTAGCGGTCTCGATTCCATTCCGAATGCCCATATCGTCAGGTATTTAAATGAATCAATTTTTTTTTCCAAATAGCCGTTTGCGCAGCGTACTCAAAAACGTGTTTTTCTTAAGTTCAAACCCCATTTTCAACACCTTCCGGAAAGGTCACGAGGTCAAAAACTGGACATTAACATTAGGGGCATTTATGATAAAACATATCAAAAAACCAAACCTGACCGACCTTTTGCAGGGTAAAAATACATTTTTACTGGGCTAGAAATAGAAGTATAATTTTTGAAGAACAGTATTTTTTTTTTAAATTTATTTAATTTATTTACTGGTTAAGCACACAGGGCTGTACACAGTTTGATTATATGAGTAGTCCAGTTGCAAAACCAGTTATATCCATATTGCAATAAGGGCGTTAATCAACAAGGTACGTTCTACAATATTGCACCTTAAAATCAAATACTTTAAGGTGCAATATTGCAGAAGTCACTTTGTTGATTAACGCCCTTATTGCAATATGGATATAACTGGTGTTGCAACTGGATTACTCATATATACATGTGATATTATCGTTGATAATTATTTATTAAAAACACACAATAGAAATATTTGAAGTTTTATTCAAGTAAAATACATCCGAACAGCCCGGAGGTAGATCGAATAATCCCCCTCGAGCTGGACCATACGTAAGTAGTACTCGAGATTGTTATGTCTAAGTTATCAAGGGTACATTCCAGGGCGCGACTTTGTTTAGACTATCCTGAATTGGGGGTCGCAGCTCACACGGCCAGCCCTGACAAATGCTTCGTCCCGAAGCATTCATTCCTTGTCCACAATGGAATCTGTAACAACAATTCTTTTCAGGCATCTAACTTATGCCAGTAACCCCTGATTCATTCATCAACTCATCTCATGCTACTTATTTTACTTCCTTCAGTACCCAAGCATTTCGCTAAAGCATACTCGGAAAGTCAAAATAAAAGCTTTTCTCATTAAGTCATCAAAACTTAAGTAACTCAACGTACTGTCCAATTTTGAAATTTTACTACAATTCATCTAAAGTATGACAAACATCACAATACTGTTGTGAGAGCACCTCCGAGAGCAACATTAATCCGCATCTCATCTGGCTAACAGACCCAGTCCGAAACTGGCTGAGGACAACAGATAGATCGGTATACTCGGATAATCTCATCTGGCTAACAGACCCAGTCCGAAACTGGCTGAGGACAACAGATAGATTCATCCCTTAACTCAACCCGTATCTCATCTGGCTAACAGACCCAGTCCGAAACTGGCTGAGGGCAACAGATAGATCGGTATACTCGGATAATCTCATCTATACTCGGATAATCTCATCTGGCTAACAGACCCAGTCCGAAACTGGCTGCGGACAACAGATAGACTCATCCCTTAACTCAAATAACCTTATCTGGCTAACAGACCCAGTCCGAAACTGGCTGCGGACAACAGATAGGTTCGAAGTTCGTAGAATCGCTCGGGGTTTTCTCATTACAGAATAATTTGTCAATAAAAGCTGAATTCAATATTAGGCAAGTCTGTTTACTTTTTTTTTTTGAATCAACAGTGCAACATTCAACAAAGTCCAAACATGACTTCAAATCAATTACAAACATACAGCTCACCTTTTCGAACGACAGATGAATCCTCAGACAGCTCCCCAGACCAAACGCGAAGGGTGTCCCTGGAAACAACCCGTTTTCGGTTGGTGGCCAAATTTTTCAGTTCGACACGGTCGTGTGGTAACAGTCGCAGCACCTCGAAAGGACCTTCATAGCGTCGATCCAACTTCGACAGGTGTGTATTCCCGGAAGGATGGAAAACGGTATCGCCTAGTTGTAGATCAGCTAGATCTCGTCGAGTGCGATCAAACAATCTTTTGGCTCGTACGCCTTGACGTTGCATACGTTCGTATGCCAGTAAACGATTTTGCTCTAAATTTTGGTTTATTGCGGGCAAAATTGGATTAGTTAGAGCTTGAAGGTCGGGAGAAGTAACTTCCTGACCCGTTAACAAATACAATGGTGAAAACCCTGTCGATTTTTGGACGGTGGTATTTAAAACAAATTGTACTTTGGGCACAACGCTCGCCCATTCTGACTTACAGTTCAACTCAGCCCTTAACAGATCCAGTACAGTCGAGACGTATCTTTCAATCTGTCCATTACCGCGTGGGGCGCTTTTAGCAACAAGGTGTTGTTCAATTTTCAGGGTAGCCAAAAGGTCTTTAACACACCGATCTGTGAAATTGGTACCTCGGTCGGATATGAGACGCTTTGTAGTATGGAAAATGTTCAAATAAATTTGTAATTGATCTCGTGTTTCTGTCCCGCTAAGTGTTTTCAAGGGTAATAGAAATAAATATTTCGTAAAACCATCAACTAAAAGGAGGATGTGTTTAAATCCTTCGGGTGACACAGTAAATGGACCCAAGCAGTCCGCATGTAGTGTGTGGAAAGGTTCGGGAATTTTGTCGATCGGATGCAAAAATCCACGTTTGGGACCTGTATGCTTTTTGCCTGCAATGCATTTGAGGCAATGATCACAATACTTTTTGACAAATTTTGTCATGCCGGGAAACCAAAAAAAATGATTTATCTTTGCGAATGTCTTGTCAGGACCGATATGACACTGTTCGTCGTGAAACATACGTAAAACTCCGAGACGGCTTCCTTTAGGAATAAAGGCGCGATAAATGGGCGGAGTTTGTCCGGGGTTAATTTTTCGATAAAGGATATTGTTTTGACAGAAATAATCTGTAGTCAACTGTCCTTCTGATAATCTCGATCTTATGTCCTGTCTTTCAGGATCACGTTTTTGTGCGATTTTTAGCCAGTTATCGGTGGTAATTACAAGGGATGAAAGTACAGGCGCCGTACGTATCGGGTTTCGGCTCAGGTAATCAACGTGGGCGATGTATTTCCCTTTGCGATACTCAACTGTAAAATTAAATGACTGTAAATACAACCACCATCGCGCCACACGTGGGGTCAAATCCTTTTTATTTTTTGTTAGTTTTAGTGAATTACAGTCGGTTATTAATTTGAAGTTAATCCCTAACAAGTATACGCGGAAGTGTTTTACCGCATAAAAGACAGCCAACGTTTCTAATTCGTACGAGTGATATTTACTTTCGACATCGCTTGTGCGTCGTGAGAAATAGGCGACCACCCTTAAATGTTTATCGTGGCGTTGAAACATGATCGCCCCGAACCCCAAAGAACTAACATCTGTGTGTAATTCGATTTGTAGGTCAGGGTCAAAGATAACTAATAGCTTAAGAACAGTCTCGACGTAATGACCCGGCCGGTGGCATTTGAAACAAAGTCGGCGTCTATTGTCAACTGAAAAATTCGTCTTAAAATTTTTTTGTGGGCGGCGCTTCAGCATCGTTTTCTTTTTTATAGTGACCAAGCAAGGTTAGCAAATCGAAAATCGAACCGAGCTTGCTATTGAAAGCTGCTGTTTTTATTTGAACATTTTTAATGTCACCGATCACAAGCTCTAACAATTGCTTGTCTGATAAATCAAAATTCAAGCCCTTTAACAATACAATTTTTCGCCTGGCATACTCACAGTATGTAGTAGCATCATCGCTGGTGTAATTACTAGCCTTCCTGAATCAGTCGCTTAAATTTTGTTTTGGGGGACATGAATTACACAGATCTGTCTTGAAAACATCCCATGTTTGGGTCGCTGGGTGCCACGAAGAATACCAAGTTTTCGCTTCGCCGACGAGTCCGCTTGTTGCTCGAGCCAACCGCTCATAATCGCTCCACTGAAAAATATCGGATAGCTTCTCGATTTCGGCGCACCATCGCGACGCTCCTTCGTCCTCGACGAGAGGGTCGAAGTTTGGTATCTCGATGTTGGAAGTCGGCGCTGCGGGTCGAAGTTTGGTATCTCGATGTTGGAAGTCGGCGCTGCGGGTTTCTTCCAGTGGGCGCTTATTTCGCGCAAAGTGTCCGCCAGGACCTGCGTCAACTGCTCCATCGCACAACACTCACTTGCAAAACTCACAAAATTATTGTTATTATATAAAAAAAACAATATATTTTTTTTGTGATATAAGAGGATCCTTGTGGTGTGAGAGAATCCCACTCCTGATGTGATATTATCGTTGATAATTATTTATTAAAAACACACAATAGAAATATTTGAAGTTTTATTCAAGTAAAATACATCCGAACAGCCCGGAGGTAGATCGAATAATCCCCCTCGAGCTGGACCATACGTAAGTAGTACTCGAGATTGTTATGTCTAAGTTATCAAGGGTCAACGCCATCTTTATTTACAAGCCGTGAAGCCATGCTTGGCAACACCGCATTAATGCACAGAAGTAGGCCGGGTATCATTGCACGTCGGTTGCAATCGAAACTTATTAAAAAATAACTAACATGAAATGATCCATACTACATCATTATTCTGATAGTATTAAGAAATAAAACAAAAGTTAGTAAGGGCAGGAAATTTTATTTTGTGGTATTTATTAAACATTAAATAACATTATTTACAAATAACATATTTTTAACGTTTATTTTTCTCTTTTGTTAGCGTAGCTAATTTCCTTTTTTTCTCTAAATTTTTAGTGCCATTTGTTTCTTTTGAATATTTTGTGTAGTTATTCAACAGAATATTTGCAAAAACAGAATACAATGTTTTAAACAATCTAGAAACATCGTTGCCACACAGACAATGTAATTCAAATTGTTGAAAAAAGTTATTGGAATTTAAGCTTAACTGTGTCAGTTGAATTAAAATGCCTTTTTGACAGGAAGATTGCAAAAATTTTGTTTCCCACACGCTATTAGCTACAATATATTCTAACAAAGCATACATATGAAAGAAAACACACTTAACATGGTAACTTGGTACACTTAAGCCACCTCGCTGTAAAAAGTCAAAATATTCGTTGCAAACATTACTACCGCGTCCTTCCTCAAATAAAAAAACACAGGCAGTACATTCCAGATTTTTGCAAACAGATCGTGCTCCATAGCCACAAACATATATGCAGCTTGATTCCTCGATTTCACATAATTCAAGATAATTTGAAGTTATAATGGGGCGAAATTGATCAATGTCAACATTATATAAATTTGATTCAGTACTTTCATTAGCAAAGTTGCTAAAGCATGCTTCTTTTTTATTGATCATTTTCAAAATATGTCTTATTCGTAATTTGTTTTCTGATTCAATTACTTGCCTAACTGATACATTATAGTTTGATCCAGATAGTCGTCTGTACATTCCAAACCTTTTCTCTAACTTGTCTGTTTGAAATTTCCCCAAGAGTACATACGAAACATTAAATTTTGTTAAAGCATCGTTAGCAATTTTACATAACACTTGAGATGCTCTTCTTATTGCTTCAAATGTGTCGGAGCTTAAGCCAGCTTTGTCCTTGAAAGACTGCCATGCTTCTATCCAAGACAAAAAACGTTTCAAAAACAATAACTTTTCATCCTCAATACTACAAACTGGTCCTGCCCATTCATTTCTTTTTATTTTTCATACGATAGGATTTTTAGAATTTACAATATCCCACCAGATGCGGAAAATTTGTAAAAAATTTGCAGTATCTGTACATTTTTCTTCCGTTTGTAAAGCAGCAATAGTTGACATATGAAAAACATTATCCACTAACAAAACGTTTTGTCTCTCTAAATTCGAGGGATACAAAGTTTTATAACTCAACTTATATGCTTTTTTAATTAACTTATTTTGCTCGTCCTTGAAAAATAGTCGCAAATGTTCGAAACATGCATACCGTTTTATTGTATAATTTTCAAAATCAGGATATATTAAAGTGTGAAAAGTATCTTTTTTGTTCAACCAGTTATTCCTAACATTTTTAAAAATGTGAACAGTGTCATACGATAGGTAAGTATTAATATCAGGGAAGCATGGATTTGGCATAGATTCGTTTGGAGAAATTAAAGTGAACATATTCTGATTTATTCTATTGTTATCAGTTAGTATCGCAACTATAGGAAAACCACATTTTTGAACAAATTCAATTACCTCATTAACGAGTATCTTTAACTGATCTCCTGTTGTGTTATTCACAGGAACTAGTCGAATAACTTCACTAAAATTACCAAAAGCAGAAGAGATCATAAAAGTTTGAATAGTTTTTGCCAGATCCTTAGCATTATTTTCTGAACTGCCAACAATTCCATTGGCTTTAAAATCTAACTTAGATTTCACATAAATTTCATCAATTTGTAATATTGTATATTTTTCTCGAACAGTCAAGTTTTTGGAAATTTGTTTCAAATAGTGACTTGTATTTGAAAGATTTTTGTCTGGTTTTACATTAAATCTAGAAGATATTTGTTGTAAATATCGTTTACTAGGCAGCAGCAAATGATCTTGTAAGAGCATGTAACAAGACGATGAATATGAATAAGCCATAAATGCAAACAAAATAGTTGCTGGGGAATATTTTCGTCTTTTTAACAATATCATGTTTAACTGATCAATTAAAAGTTCCAATTGTTTTTTATGTTGATAGTCTTCCATTTCTTCAGCTTTTTCGTTACACGTAACTAAATTTTCATACGACTTTTGCAAGAAAAATTCAAAAGATCGAGTCCTTAAATTGTGTTGACTTACGTTGGCATACCTAACTAATATATTTTCAAGTTGCGACCATCGAGATAATTTTAAATCACAAGGGAGAATCCAGTTCAAATCGTGAGCAGAAATTTCTTCTTTTCCAATAAAGAGTTTTAATGTTAAATCACTTTTCACAAGAACACTACATAAAATTTCGGCGGCACTTAACTCAGTTTCACTTTCAGAAGAACTATTAGAACACTCAATATTTAATAAATACAGCCAAACACCAAAGTTGCTCTTAATTTTAAAGTTCCCCTTTGTTTCACTGTTTATACCATTTAGTTTTGTTTGAAAAGTGTCAAGAAAATTTGTAAAGTCATTTATAATATCAGATTTTACAAATTCTTCAATTTTTCCAGCTTCTTTTGATTGCAACGCTTTCCTTCTTACTTCAGGGTCTTTTCGTCTAACTACTGTTGAAGTTGAAGACAGATAAACTGGAAGATTTTGAAAAATTGTGGGTACAGCGTCTTCCTTTAATTTTGGGTGTGCTAATAGCAACGTAGTAACAGTTGACCCGTTTTTGTATATCTGATCTAATATAACATCATTTTCGTTAAAATGTTTTATACAAACAGATGAATACTTCGTAGGCTGCCAATTTTTCCTCGGGATAGCTCGAAGCCATTTCTTTTTCGTTTCTTCATCTTTTGGAAATGAAAACGTAGTAACTGCAGCTTGCCCCTTTACGGAAACACTTTCGTAATTCGATTTGCAGCTTGGGACACAACATTTTCTAGTCATCTAAAAAGTTTTCATGTGAAAAGCATGAACCAAAGGTTAAATGTACTTACTTTCTATATTGTCGAATATCAAATTATTGAGTTAAATATTCTGATAAATACACACAGGTTTGGAAATACCACAACTATCTAACGTTAACTGCACTTTATAACAATATCAACAACAACTCAATGATGCAATGCTGAACTGAAGAATGCAAAATGTCCGCCTAGCAACACTGCTGCCAAATTTCTTAGTTCACGGCTTGTAAAATAAAGATGGCGTTGCAAGGGTACATTCCAGGGCGCGACTTTGTTTAGACTATCCTGAATTGGGGGTCGCAGCTCACATACATGTGCATTATATAAAGTTAAAGTGCACTTATCAGTTGGACCAACGCCATCTTTATTTACAAGCCATGAAGCCATGCTTGGCAACACCGCATTAATGCACAGAAGTAGGCCGGGTATCATTGCACGTCGGTTGCAATCGAAACTTATTAAAAAATAACTAACATGACTGACTTTCAATTAATGATCCATACTAACACCATTATTCTGATAGTATTAAGAAATAAAACAAAAGTTAGTAAGGGCAGGAAATTTTATTTTACAAATTTTGCACACAAATTTTATAAATAACATATTTTTAACGTTTCTTTTTCTCTTTTGTTAGCGTACCTAATTTCCTTTTTTTCTCTAAATTTTTAGTGCCATTTGTTTCTTTTGAATATTTTGTGTAGTTATTCAACAGAATATTTGCAAAAACAGAATACAATGTTTTAAACAATCTGGAAACATCCTTGCCACACAGACAATGTAATTCAAATTGTTGAAAAAAGTTATTGGAATTTAAGCTTAACTGTGTCAGTTGAATTAAAATGCCTTTTTGACAGGAAGATTTCAAAAATTTTGTTTCCCACACGCTACTATCTACAATATATTCTAACAAAGCATACATATGAAAGAAAACACACTTAACATGGTAGGGCGACCTTGCCAGTGAATGAACACTTTGCATTTAGGCTGTCATATTTGCGTTCACAGAATTATTTCCTTAGTCCCCAATATCACTTTTGTTGCTAATAACTTGTTGTATCGACAGATATTTTGTTAGAGCACAACATTATTGCATCATTTGGAAGACTTGGTACAAATCAATTTATTAAAAGACATTTAAATACAAGATGTACAAAATACCTAGTGAATGAACACCAAAACCAAGTGAATGAACAGCGACATCCAGTAAATGAACACCCAATATGGATGACAATACATTAACTTCAAACGTATTTGTAATAAAGAAAAATTTGTTTCTTTGTTATAAATTATAAATTATGTTCAAAGATACCATGAAATAGGACCTGCCTCTACATTTGACTGCAACTCGCAACCAACTGTTGATTTGAGCAATGTCTTTTTTTGGAATAAACTGATAAGAAAAAAACAATAATTGGATCATATCTGTAGAGACCTAATGGAACTATTTCGCACTCAAGATAGTTCGAAAATGCCCCTCTGTTCTTAATAATTCAGTTCATTTGAGCAGTGTTCATTCACTGGGTGGTGTTCATTCACTGGACGGTTCACGATAACTTGGTATACTTAAGCCACCTCGCTGTAAAAAGTCAAAATATTCGTTGCAAACATTGCTACCGTGCCCTTCCTCAAAAAAAAAAAACACAGGCAGTACATTCCAGTTTTTTGCAAACAGATCGTGCTCCATAGCCACAAACATATATGCAGCTTGATTCCTCGATTTCACATAATTCAAGATAATTTGAAGTTATAATGGGGCGAAATTGATCAATGTCAACATTATATAAATTTGATTCAGTACTTTCATTAGCAAAGTTGCTAAAGCATGCTTCTCTTTTATTGATCATTTTCAAAATATGTCTTATTCGTAATTTGTTTTCTGATTCAATTACTTGCCTAACTGATACATTATAGTTTGATCCAGATAGTCGTCTGTACATTCCAAACCTTTTCTCTAACTTGTCTGTTTGAAATTTCCCCAAGAGTACATACGAAACATTAAATTTTGTTAAAGCATCGTTAGCAATTTTACATAACACTTGAGATGCTCTTCTTATTGCTTCAAATGTGTCGGAGCTTAAGCCAGCTTTGTCCTTGAAAGACTGCCATGCTTCTATCCAAGACAAAAAACGTTTCAAAAACAATAACTTTTCATCCTCAATACTACAAACTGGTCCTGCCCATTCATTTCTTTTTATTTTTCCTACGATAGGGTTTTTAGAATTTACAATATCCCACCAGATGCGGAAAATTTGTAAAAAATTTGCAGTATCTGTACATTTTTCTTCCGTTTGTAAAGCAGCAATAGTTGACATATGAAAAACATTATCCACTAACAAAACGTTTTGTCTCTCTAAATTCGAGGGATACAAAGTTTTATAACTCAACTTATATGCTTTTTTAATTAACTTATTTTGCTCGTCCTTGAAAAATAGTCGCAAATGTTCGAAACATGCATACCGTTTTATTGTATAATTTTTAAAATCAGGATATATTAAAGTGTGAAAAGTATCTTTTTTGTTCAACCAGTTATTCCTAACATTTTTAAAAATGTGAACAGTGTCATACGATAGGTAAGTATTAATATCAGGGAAGCATGGATTTGGTATAGATTCGTTTGAAGAAATTAAAGTGAACATATTCTGATTTATTCTATTGTTATCAGTTAGTATCGCAACTATAGGAAAACCACATTTTTGAACAAATTCAATTACCTCATTAACGAGTATCTTTAACTGATCTCCTGTTGTGTTATTCACAGGAACTAGTCGAATAACTTCACTAAAATTACCAAAAGCAGAAGAGATCATAAAAGTTTGAATAGTTTTTGCCAGATCCTTAGCATTATTTTCTGAACTGCCAACAATTCCATTGGCTTTAAAATCTAACTTAGATTTCACATAAATTTCATCAATTTGTAATATTGTATATTTTTCTCGAACAGTCAAGTTTTTGGAAATTTGTTTCAAATAGTGACTTGTATTTGAAAGATTTTTGTCTGGTTTTACATTAAATCTAGAAGATATTTGTTGTAAATATCGTTTACTAGGCAGCAGCAAATGATCTTGTAAGAGCATGTAACAAGACGATGAATATGAATAAGCCATAAATGCAAACAAAATAGTTGCTGGGGAATATTTTCGTCTTTTTAACAATATCATGTTTAACTGATCAATTAAAAGTTCCAATTGTTTTTTATGTTGATAGTCTTCCATTTCTTCAGCTTTTTCGTTACACGTAACTAAATTTTCATACGACTTTTGCAAGAAAAATTCAAAAGATCGAGTCCTTAAATTGTGTTGACTTACGTTGGCATACCTAACTAATATATTTTCAAGTTGCGACCATCGAGATAATTTTAAATCACAAGGGAGAATCCAGTTCAAATCGTGAGCAGAAATTTCTTCTTTTCCAATAAAGAGTTTTAATGTTAAATCACTTTTCACAAGAACACTACATAAAATTTCGGCGGCACTTAACTCAGTTTCACTTTCAGAAGAACTATTAGAACACTCAATATTTAATAAATACAGCCAAACACCAAAGTTGCTCTTAATTTTAAAGTTCCACTTTGTTTCACTGTTTATACCTTTAGTTTTGTTTGAAAAGTGTCAAGAAAATTTGTAAAGTCATTTATAATATCAGATTTTACAAATTCTTCAATTTTTCCAGCTTCTTTTGATTGCAACGCTTTCCTTCTTACTTCAGGGTCTTTTCGTCTAACTACTGTTGAAGTTGAAGACAGATAAACTGGAAGATTTTGAAAAATTGTGGGTACAGCGTCTTCCTTTCATTTTGGGTGTGCTAATAGCAACGTAGTAACAGTTGACCCGTTTTTGTATATCTGATCTAATATAACATCATTTTCGTTAAAATGTTTTATACAAACAGATGAATACTTCGTAGGCTGCCAATTTTTCCTCGGGATAGCTCGAAGCCATTTCTTTTTCGTTTCTTCATCTTTTGGAAATGAAAACGTAGTAACTGCAGCTTGCCCCTTTACGGATACACTTTCGTAATTCGATTTGCAGCTTGGGACACAACATTTTCTAGTCATCTAAAAAGTTTTCATGTGAAAAGCATGAACCAAAGGTTAAATGTACTTACTTTCTATATTGTCGAATATCAAATTATTGAGTTAAATATTCTGATAAATACACACAGGTTTGGAAATACCACAACTATCTAACGTTAACTGCACTTTATAACAATATCAACAACAACTCAATGATGCAATGCTGAACTGAAGAACGCAAAATGTCCGCCTAGCAACACTGCTGCCAAATTTCTTAGTTCACGGCTTGTAAAATAAAGATGGCGTTGGTTGGACTCATCAGATGAAAGGAGGGTGTCCTGAGGTAGCCTTGGTTTGAGCCTACGATTTTCTGTTTTGGCACCGAGCTGGTAAATCTCAGTGGCTGAACAACGATTCAATGATTGGAAGAAGCATTTTGCTGTTTCTTTTATAAAATCATCAATAGTTGGTATTTCAAGTTCTCGGTGTAGCTGACTCGACCGGATATACCATTCTGCATTTATTATTATCTTCAGAACTTTGTTTTGCAGGGTTTGTACTTTTTTAATATGGGTGCCACTCACGCTTCCCCATACTGTGTAGGCATACAACACTGTGGGGCGAATTACACCCAGGTATAATACTCTAGCAACACAAAAGTGGCGTTAAAAATATAGGAAAACGTTTACTTGCCGTCGTCAGCCAAACGGATCCGAAGACAGCACGAATCGCGTAGGTTTTGAAATGATAATGCTGGCATTGACATATTTTTATGTGCGTTTACATATACCCGTTTCCATTTACCCCAACTGACCCTACTTCAGCAGAAATACAAACACTAACTACTATCACGGTCTCACTTTTCCTTAAGTCGCATGCGATAGCATCCACGTATTTCTTTCAGGTTTTTTGGGCCCATTTGCTTATGACGAGGATGCATTTTATATATAATATAAAGCCGCTGTTCCCTCATAACAAGCTTTACATCTACGTCGCAGCGTAGTTTTAAATTTGAACCCACAACTAGGTACAATATTTATTTTTGTGGGAACTGTTAATCGGCTCAAAATATTTGGCTGCAAAAAGTGCGGATTGATTAGAGAATAAAAGTAAGAGCTGGTAGTTGTTTTCATCATTTTCGTTGATGTTAACAATGTTCTCATAATAACAGTCGTGCCTTTCAGTGCTCGAATCATTTTTAACCTACAACAACATTTGCTTTATATTATCGCATTGGGGTTCTAAAAGTTCACTTACTTTATGTAATACCCAAAATGGGAGGATTTTGTTTTTCAACGTTTATTTCGGTTTTATTTAATGATTTGTGTGTGACATTGAAGCAAAATTATAACCTAACCTCAAAATATCAGCTGTTAGCAAGAGTTGACAAGAGATGCAAATCAACACAAAAGGGAAAACAATTTCCACTTTGTTATCGGGGTAGTAGTCATCATCTATGGTGGCTGTGATTTATCGGCCTTTTGAAAGTTTTAAATATAAAGGTCGCGTTGGCCATTTCCTTCTTTGCGTCATAAATCTTGGTAGGCGAAAACATTTGAACATATAAACAAATCGTGAATCGTTAGTCATTAATTTTATTTTATGTTTTATTATCTACAAGTTTTATGTTTTATTATCTGTGGTCATTCCCTTATTCAATTAATAATAATAACTTCTTAATGAAGAATTACATAAGGCGTGGGTAAGAAGAGAAAATGTTATTTTAAATAATTAATTTAAAAAAAGAGGATGAGTGGCAAGAGAAGATTGAGCGGGAAGAGGGGTTAAATGTAATGTAAAATAAATTAACTTAACTTAAATATAATATTAATTATTTATTTGCAGCTTCAGTGGGGCAACGTTTCCGTACGTCATCTGGCTTCAAGAGACCACGTTGAGATGCTGCTCCATCGACAATTGAGGCGCTCAAAATATCAGCTGTTAGCAAGAGTTGACGAGAGGCGCAAAATCAGCACAAAAGGGAAAATAATTTCCACTTTGTTATCGGGGTAGTAGTCATCATCTATGGTGGCGGTGATTTATCGGCATTTTGAAAGTTTTAAATGTAAAGGTAGCGGCCATTTCCTTCTTTGCTTCATAAATCTAGGTAGGCGAAAACATTTGAACATATAAACAAATCGTGAATCGTTTAGTTATTAGTTTTATTTTATATTTTATTATCTACAAGTTTTATATTTTATTATATTATTCAATTATTTATTATTCAATTTAGTAATAATGACTTCTTAATGAAGAATTACATAAGAAGAGAAAATAATATTATTTGATGTTATGTTGATGTTCACTCACCAAACTGTAATCGGGCAACCGCTTTAAGATTTAAATATATTACTGAAGCAGAAATGTTGGTTTAAATTTTGCCGTCTAGAATGATTATACTACCGTTTTCGGCATTTTTTTATTAAATCTTTTTTCGAGTTCAAATCATCTATTCAGAGTTTTCCAGCCCAGTAGCGGGCTACATCAATAGCGTTTTCGTTGGTAATTCACATATTGATGGAGCACGTTGCAACACGGAGTGCATCTTAGAATATGGTCCATATCCTGTAGCCCCCCACATTCACAGAGGCATTGTTGATCCTCCTGTGCTCCTCATTTAAATTTGTTTGTTTTTACTGGTGCAACTCCAGTTTTTATTCTATTTAGGGTCTTCCAGTCCAGGTTAAAACCAGCAGAGGGGGTTCCTTTAGGGGGAAGATATCTGAGGGATTTATGGGCGCATAATGGAGAAAGCTTTTCTGCGATTTTAGCTTTTTCTCTGATTGTTCTCTTCCATATAGGACATGGCGTTTATCGAAGGTTTATTTGGTTCTTTCCACATGTTTAGTGCATGTTCTTCTTTCCCCTAAGGTTGAAAGGCCAGTAGCCCTGTAAAGTTTATCGATGAGGGTCGCTTTCATGCATCCGGTAATTATGCTGCACATTTGGTTTAGGGCGATATTGAACTGCACCAGACAGCATTCACATTCTCCAGTGGAAATACGGAGCCTGTGCAGAGGTTCTCAAGACCTGCGGTTTAGAGCCCCATTTACTTCTGGCGAGTTTTTGTATGAGGTTGTTTTAGGCAGTAACCTTTTGTCCTAGTATTAAGGCCATTCCCTTTGTAGCAAAGCGTTCTACCCAAAGTGACACCCAGATACTTTGGCGTGTCGACGTGTTGCAGTGCTTCGCTCTCCCACAGGACCCTAGTTTTCTTCGTGGTTTATGTGAGTTGAGAGGGAAAGCACTTACTTGTGTCTTCGCCGGGTTAGGTTTTAGGGCATTTCTGCGGTAATACGTGGACATGACTTCAAGTGCAGCTTCCAGTTTTATTTCTATGTTTTGGAAATTTCTATCTTGGTTAGTAATTGCAAGGTCATCTGCATACACAAAATGTCTGGCATCTTCAGTTATTGGTTGGTCGTTGGTGTGGATATTAAAAAGTGTTGGAGCCAGTACACTTTCCTGAGGTAGTCCACTTTTCGTTTCTCCAGCGAGTATTCTTATTTTGGAATTCTATTCTGAAAAAACGATCCCACAACTCGCACTAGCTTAAAGTCCTTCGTGATGGTGTAGATTTTTTGGAGGAGTTTTTTATGGTTCACGGTTGTTAATTTCCTCTGAAAATCCTCTTCTATATGTTCTGCACTTAGGCGTACACGACATGCCTGGTCTAAATACTGTCTGTTGAGGGATCAGTCTCTGGTCGATGTGGTTTTGTATTCATTGTAGAACGAGGAGGCGTTCATAGAGCTTGAGGAGGTGGCATAGTAGTGATATAAGCCGATAGCTACTGGGGAAATCTGGGTTTTTAGCAGGTTTCAGGATAGTAACTACTTTTGCTCTTCGTTGCATTTTAGGGATTGCACAGGTGACTAGGCAGCTATTCTTACAGGAAAAACAGAGGTCAGAATTGTAACCTCGCTTCCACATTTTACGGGGATGGTTTGGGGTCATGGTCAGGGTCATGTCGTTTGTTTCTAGGGAGCGCCAGTGATATGTTAGTAGATTAGATTTGGTTTTGTCATATCGCTTGGATGGAGGCTCCTTCCTTGTTCCCCTTGCTTGCTTGCTTGTTATTAAGTGTCCGATTTTTTTGCAGTAATTGCATATCTTTGGACCTTGATTAGGTGTATTAGGAATTCCTTTCGGAGGAAATGTTTTTTGATTGTTACTGATATGTCGAATTTGATTATTAAAATGTGTTTTAGTAATTGTTTTGAATGCGTTAGCTTTATTAAAATAGCAATTTGATGCTATGTGCCCTGATTTATTACATATAAATGACAATTTTTATTAAAAAATCTATGAATATTTTGAAATGTTGCTATCTCACCTCTACATTTGAATTCTTGTCCTTCAGATAGTGCTAGAGCAACTGCACTTTCTAATGAATCTGACTTTTGCCATTTGACTGGTCAATTTAAATCTTTGTTGTTTAAATTTTTAACAAATCAACTCACGCGCTTCTATCTTCTCCAATCACAATCAGTGAATTTTCTAAGGAATTCACTAATCTTATGTAACAATTTTCTATTTTACTTGAATATTTTATAACATCTTTACCGGGATTTTGCTTACAAGAATTGAACTCTAGCATGACTGGCCATAGTTGACAATCCCGGTCAGACCCCGATCTTTTGTAGCCAAAAATCTTGGAAAAGTCGGGGAATTTTAAAATACAGAATTGCTGTGAACCTTTAGCGTGTTAGTGGGCTTTAAGTAACACACCAATTTTGACTAGAACTTTTATTTAAATTGATTGAAGGAATATTTACAAATTAACATGTGTGAGAATCGACTAGCTCAGTTAAAAGATTCAGACGGACTCCCCGCAGGAACTAGAAAATTTGCTTTTATATTCCCATTGGGGAGGTCGTCTTTTGTTTGCCAGGGTAGGTTTCAGGAAGGTCCAACACTGGTAGTTCACTTACATATGTTATTTAACATAATGCAAGTGTCCACGTCGATATAGGAATGAAACCTTCTTTGGTGGTCCGAGTACCTCGGTAACGCCACAAACCCATCCATAATAAGTAGGCACTTGTAGATCGCTTGTGTTCGTATAGAGCGGTTGCCTGAAATGTTTTATCTTTTTTGCTGCAGGCTCATCTTGTTATCTGTAATTTTTTAACATCATATTTTATGAACTTTCTTGGTGGATGGCTCCCATACTTTGGATGTTTCAGAATATCCAACGAAAGCTCCGATGATGGCTCTCGGTGAGAATTTATTCTTATTCAAGGTCTTCTCCAGAGCGAACGTCTTAACACCAAATTTTTTGAGGTGACTCATATCGGGTGGTCTGCCGATCCATATCTCGTATGGAGATTTATAGATTTATGATGATTTCGAGATTTTGTTATGTGGCATATTTACTCGGCATACTTGTAACCAAAACATTTTGAAAAAACGTAAAATTTAATCGGCTATTTTTACACACTTGGGAACTGTTGAATTAATTTAATATTTGTGGTGCCACCTATGAACACTTTGCAACTTCATATACGAGTATCAAACGTGACAACTGATAAGTAATTTGGCGTTAGGTTTTTGTCTTAGCTGTCATCATGTGGGTTTTGATTGGATTTTGATGCCATCATTTAAAAGTTGCGTTAAGTATTAATGATTGAACGATTAATCAGAATCTAATACAATACGATAATAACTTAAGATGGGCCGCAATAATTTGTAAGTATAATTCTAACCTAATCCTCAAATTGTTTACATTCGTTTACAACCGTGTATTTTTTATAGGAGAGATCGAACCCCAGAAAGAATCAGAACACCAGACAGAAAACGCAGGAGATCTCGCAGTAGAGATAAGGATAAAAAGTTAAACAAACACCGACGAAGTAGGTCCAGGGAAAAAAGAAGTAGATCGCGAGAACGTCGGAGTAGATCAAGAGAGAGACGAAGCAGATCAAGGGAAAGACGCGAGAGAGAAAAAAGATCTTACAGTTGTGACAGGGATCGCAGGTTGTACTTTAGTCTTGATTATTTATGGTTGTAATTATAATTGTGTTGTTATAATAGGGATGGTAAAGACAAGCGTGGTAGTGGAAGATCAAGACGGCGTGATAAATCACGGTCACGATCGCCAAAAGATTCCAAAAATGAGAATTCTGATTTACCATTTGATCCAACCAATTTGGATAAAGTAAGTAATGTTGAAAATTAATATGTAGTATCGAAATGTTACGAGAATGTCATGTCAAGCGGGCCATTTGAATCCCCCGATTTTGATAAATAATGATCAGACTGTCTAGCGGATCACCAACAAGTTTTAATACCTGCATAAGACCATAAGACCTGCATATGGGACCAGGTACTTGAGCATTTAGGCCTGGTGCATATAATCGCGCGTCCACCCTGCGGTTATGTGCACCAAATGAGCGTCGGACGCACGGTTAGCTAGCAATTTGGGCACGTGGTTTCTGATAAGTGTAGAAACAGTATGTTTTTTCTGCCATCAAAAATGGATGTAGTAGGTACTATTTAAAAAATCGTGTTCTTGCTTATTTAGGGGCCGATTTCAAGTCAAAGTTGTAACAGTGCAAATCGAGGTTATCATGGGAATGGCCCATAACAATTTGCTGCAAGTCACATTCTAATTTCAAGTTGAATTACCAGGGGGTCGATTCTCAAATTCGATGGAATTGCATTTTCATAGAAATGTGGCGGATTTTCACGCAAGAATGCGAAACTTATATTTTCGAATTGTGTTAGAATTTTTCCACCACAAAACATTCACATGATGCATTCTCAGTGGAAAAGTGTTTGCCACTGTGTGTACTTGTCGCATGTCAACAGCCTTTTTGGTAACAGAAGTGACTGTTCTATATTTGAAAATATATTTTCTCTTTAATGACAATAATTAATTATCTTCGGTAAGTAACTAAGATTAACTTGTTTCGTGCTGCGCTTTGGAATATTTTTTATTACTAACACATGAAATTTTGATAAAGTTTTGAGTGTTTTCGAGAATTTTGCAATAGGTAGGCCATATTTAAATTTAAACGTAAATGTCGGATTGGCTAGTTTGGTAAATTCATGTGAATCTATCAACAACTGAATGTATTCCACTGAAAACTGTTCCTATAAAATTCGAAAATGCAATTCTGCTGTTCTGTAGAAAAATATCTCAGCGGAATCACTCCAGCAAATTTGAGAAACGACTCGCTGGTAAACATTTTTTGTAAAAAAAGCAATAAGCAATATCGTCAGTTAAGAAGTGACACCTAGTAATTAACCAAATTACAAAAATGAATTATTGATACCAGTTAATTTTGTCTTAGCCCGCAAAGGCTCTATTTTATATGAACTTCGGATAATTGGACCAGCCGCTTAATCGTTCCAAAACGTGCTGGTTCTGATGTGGTCCGATTAAGCGAAATCTACTGTACTTCAGAATGCTAGGCGGTGGACGTGCGTTGGACATGCGATTATGTGCACCAGGCCTTAAGATGCTAACTGATGTGCATGTTTCTTTTTATTTTGACTGCAGAATAACTTCTTGGTTTTACGGGTTAACTGTGTTACTATTAAATATTTAGCAATTAGTATTAAATTCTACCTTTTCACCCTGTGTAAACTTTGGTATTTATTTGTCTGTGTGTGACTTCTGGAACAGTATGATCATTCAAATAATAAATAAAACAATCTTATGTAATATCAAATTCAATGTCTCATGTTAAAATCCACAAACATCAAACTTAACAAAACACATTAAACCCCTGTTGTTCGGTGGCTATTTACTTAAGTCTCCAAATATAGTATAAAAAAAAACTATGCAATTGTGTTGGCAATACCAAAAATTTTATTTATTGCAAACTTTATTTCATGAATTGTTTTTTGTATTAAATTGACACATGAACAAGTGGAGTTATGAGATGAAGTTGGCAATAATTAAAATTTTCGGCATTGCCAACACAATTGCATAGTTTTTTTTCCCTAAGTTGATACTTATACCTAGGGCCGGTTATACAAAAATGCAAGTTCTACTGTAATTTAGGCAAACTCTAGTTCTAACTGAGTCATGATTTAGTTACGTCACTCATCCAAGTGTGGTCAAACTAGAGCACAACTGAACCATGCTTTGCTTTTAAAATTTAATTTTCGCAATAGTCACGCTTGCATTGATTGTTTGTTTTGTTTGACAATTGTAGGGTTAGGGGTGACAGTTTGAGTTCAACTACGGTTCAGACTTGAGCGTCAGCTAAACTTGCTTTGCACAACCGGCTCTTAAACAGTGACTAAACAACAGACTCTTAAATAGATTAAGATCCAAGAAAAAATGTTCAGAAGAAAATATTGTTTGGGTAGGGTCTAATATCGATTTTGTTTTTTTTATTAAATATTAATTGTGGGATTCAATATTTTGCTTTAAAGTGTGTCACCTAAATTTTCTAATTTCCTAATTTCACACAGGCTGTCTATAAATGTCTGTGATCCTGTTAACTAAGGAATTATTTATTCAGAAATAGGGTTTGAACTACAATTTATAAGAAACTTAGCAGAATTAATATTCATTTTGAATAATACTATTTGCACTTTGTCGAAAGCAATTCTTTTATTAGAAACGTCCAGATTCTAAAGTTAAAATTTGAATATTACATTTAACCTTTGAATCCACTGTCAGTGCGAATCACATACATTTCTAGACATCCTGTACACAGGTTGTCTCAGATTATCTATCGCTTCCATTTATAATCTATGGAAGTGGTTATTTTGAAAAAAAAATTTTTTTTAAATTTATTTCATTTCTGTTCATTTCTGTGTTTTTCAAAGGATAGTTTGTTGTCTAGAAATAAACCCAAGTAATTAGCACTTGTAACTTCATTTATTTTTTCACTGTTTATGTTCAACTGAAAGTTCTCATTGACTGCATTATTACCAAATATCATATAATTACACTTAGTTTGGTTTAAGAAAATATTGTTTTTCATTGTCCATTCATTTATGTTGTTCAGATCTTCTTGGGCTTGCTGACTAATTTGTTCAGGCGTTCCTGAGTAAAATAGTGCAGTATCATCTGCAAATAGGGTTATTTTACCCTGTAAACCAATGAGAAAGAGAGTGGGTCCAATAACAACCCCCTGTGGTACACCACTAGTTAATAACATCTTTTCACTTGACTTTTCAGAGATTTTTGTATAGTACTGATGAACATCTCAAGCGATTTACCCTCAACACCCGTCATACTAAGTTTATTTAACAGAAGTTCGTGTTCCACCACATCAAAGGCTTTCCTTAAGTCCAGAAATATTGTCAAGACTGTATTTCATTTATCAATTTTTTTATATACAACGTATCCCAAAATTCGCGAAACACCTCGATGGATCATGATTATATAAGTTCTAAGTATTATGAGAAAAATGTAGAAAAAATTCCATCGCTATTAATTTTGAAGATATAAATATCTAAAGTTTGTACATTTGATGTCGTTTAGCTAGATTACTGGAAAATATTTTATCAAGTTTGGTGTTTATAATCACTTGCATAATAATTTTGAATAACTATAACTATATAATATATAAGTTTGTAGTCGATCACTCTTCAAAATATACCATTTCTAGAAAAGCATTTTACGCCAGTTTTATCTGAAGAAACACACGGCAACATTGCTCTGAATTTACTTTTAAACCACTTTATCATAAAAAAAATCAAATCAACATGGCTTATAAATGTCATCGTGACTAGAAAAAACCGTTGCCAATTTGTCCTGTCATGTTAAAATGGTTTCAAACAACGAATATGCAGATATGCATTTGGTGCTGGGAGCATGCGAAAATAATGCTGCTGCTGCTGCTAGGGTCTATCGCGACAGGTATCCTCTGAGAAAACATCCTAGTAGTAATGTCTTTAGAAGATTAGACCGAAGGATAAGAGAAACAGGAAGCGTAGCACCAATGGGTGCTTTTTATCGGGATAGAGCTCGTCCAAGAACTACAAGAACCTCTCAAATAGAAGATGCTGTTTTAAATTTATTATAAGACAATCCAACAACATCAACATGTCAAATCGCTAATATGCTGGACATATCACACAGTACAGTTGGCCGAATAATTAAGGATGAGCGGTTTCACCTGTATAATTACAGAAAAGTTCAAGCTTTAGTACCTGAAGACTTTCCATGATTTAGTTAACCGAATATTTGAAGCAGCTCGTTCGATAGATGAGGAAATGCTAGAAAGAGTGCAGGGAAATATAATTAGGAGAGTGGAAATGTGTAGAGATCAGCACGGACAAAACTTTGAACATTTATTATAAAATTATTATTTTAATTTCATCTCGGTGACACATTTGACTTTTATCGTATTTGTTGGTGACGTTATAATAAAAAATTATTTCATTGTTCTCTCTAATTCCCGTGGGAACAGACAACTCGAGTATCTTAATCATTATTACGATGAACTCAATGTGTTGCCACATTTACATTTAGAAAAAGACCGATATCTTCTGGAATAAACAACCTGGAATTTTTTAAATATTTATTCCGCGTTCCTTTATCGTTACTTAAAACCGTAGTGTGGAGCTGTTCCGCGAATTTTGGGATACGTTGTATATATATTCCATAATATTTATTATTGCTGTTTAGGTGTTTCTTTTTGACAAAAATCCAGTTTGGCCTTTATCACTGCTTCAAAGATTTTGCAAAACGCTGTTAGCACTGAGATTGGTCTGTAATTGCTACTAACATTCTTGGAACCGCTTTTGTATACAGGAGTAATTTTTGCAATTTTAAGGCTGGATGGAAATATTCCATTTCTTATACATTTATTAATTATTACTGCTAGTATAGGGGCCAATAAATGCTTGAACTTCTTCACAAGTTTGGGTTTAATCTTATCATACCCAGGTGCTGCGTTTGTTTTAAGGGAGCCTATTATCTGTATTATTTCATCTGCAGTTATTGGTTTCATGTACATCAACGAATGTAATTGATTACTCAGAGTAGAGTTATGATTTGAGCATTTGATATTCAATGACCGCACAATGTTAGCAAAGTGGTTGTTCATTTCCTCTGTTATTTCTTGCGGATCCTTAGTTTCCTGTCCATTAACTTAGTTATTTCTTGTTTCTCAGTGTTTTTCGGTTGTTAAATTTGTTAAATGGTACACAATTACTTCCAATGTAAACGCTAGGCAATGGTTATTTTGAAATAAAAAACATGCTTTTTGTAAATCAAGTACGCTCTAACCAATGATGATAGTTTAAACTTCAGGTTTTAGCTGAAAATTGCTTATTCACACAGGAAGTTATGTTTTTAAGTATTTTTTATTGGAGGATTTTATACAAATAAACATGAAAGTATCGTATAAACGCATTTTTTCGAAAAAATGTTTGGTGTAACAGTTTTGTTTGTTCTCGCATATCATTCGAGTCTGTAATAAAACCAGGTTTCCTTTAAAAACATCAACTGTCGGTATGACCAAGCTATTTCAGGGTAGAACAGTAAGTTAAAAATATCACCATTTGGTAGCAATAATGATCGAAGTAAGGTCATTTGGAAGGCGTAGATACATTTGTCGAAAAAATGTTTGGTTTAAAAGTGTTTTTTAGGCAATCCTTAAGTCACTGTTTCATATTTTCAGATTTGATGTTTCAATGTGATCTAGAAATCACATTGTTTTGATTCTGAATGATCTTTTTTTACTAAAGTAAGTAATCTTTAGTAAAAAAAGATCGGTCAAAATCAAAACAGTCTGTTTTCCAGATCAAATTGAAACATCAAATCTCAAATGTCACAGAATATGAAAAAGTGACTTAGAGACTTCTTACAGAGAGCCTTCCAATTAGAAAAGCCATGTTCATTTAAGAAAATCGCTTTATGGTTTGTGCTACCTATTTCCAGTTTAAACTGAAAATTTAAAATATCACTGTAATAGAACATATCCGACATATGAAATAAATATTAAGTTTTTTTTTTCAAAATGACACCTTGCCTAGATTTTAAATTGATGAAACGGGTGTTCTGAGATAGTCTGTATTATAAATTAACTACAAAAATATTTGAAAATAATTTAATAATTACTGTAGGAAGAAGAACAGAAAAAACTAGAATTAGAAATGCAGAAACGCCGCGAACGAATAGAACGTTGGAGAGCCGAACGTAAAAAACGTGAACAAGAAGCAATTAAGAAAGAAGCACAAAAGGGGACACTTACAGCAAACATGACGATACCACAAGCGACCGTAAAAAAATGGTCTCTTGAGGACGATTCAGAAGATGAAGAAAAAGTCAATGAAAAAGCTGAAAAAGAAGAGATCAAACAAGAAATTGTAGAAGAAAAAAATGGCGTTAAAGAGGAAGAAGAAGAAGAAGAAGAAAAGCCCAAGGAAGACGAAGTTGATCCTCTGGACGCCTACATGCAAGGAGTGCAAGACGAAGTGAAAAAAATAAATAAATTAGATTTGCGAAAGGGTGGAAAGACTGACATGGCGTCGTTAAAGAAAGGACTTGTGATCGTGACAGGCGTGGCAAAATCAAAAATTAACAAAAACAAAGGCGAATTAATAGAACAAAATCAGGATGGCTTAGAATATTCATCAGAGGAAGAACAAGAGGATCTTCGTGATACGGCAGCAAATATTGCAAACAAACAACGTAAAGATTTAGTTAAAATTGATCATAATAACATTCGCTACGCCCCATTCAGAAAGAATTTTTATGTTGAAGTACCTGAGATTGCAAAAATGACTTCAGATGAAGTCGATGCATACAAAGAGGAACTTGAGGGAATAAGAGTCAAGGGCAAGGGATGCCCAAAACCGATAAAAACATGGGCACAGTGCGGCGTTTCAACGAAAGAACACAGTATTTTGAAGAAACTGAATTTTGAGAAACCGACTCCGATTCAGGTACAAGCAATACCGGCGATTATGTGTGGGCGGGATCTTATTGGAATCGCTAAAACTGGAAGTGGCAAAACATTGGCATTTCTTCTTCCTATGTTTAGGCATATATTGGACCAGCCTCCACTTGATGAGACAGATGGCCCTATTTCCATCATAATGACACCAACTCGTGAACTTTGCATGCAAATTGGTAAAGACATAAAAAAGTTCACCAAAAGTTTGAATTTACATGCAGTTTGTGTTTATGGTGGTACAGGAATTTCAGAGCAAATTGCTGAACTGAAGAGGGGAGCTGAGATAATTGTTTGCACTCCTGGACGTATGATTGATATGCTTGCAGCAAATGGTGGAAAAGTTACTAATCTTCGAAGGGTCACTTACATAGTACTAGATGAAGCTGATAGAATGTTTGATATGGGTTTCGAGCCTCAAGTTATGAGGATAATTGATAACGTGCGCCCCGATCGACAAACGGTAATGTTCAGTGCAACATTTCCTCGACAAATGGAGGCGTTAGCACGTCGCATATTACAAAAACCAATTGAAGTGCAAGTTGGTGGTAGATCGGTTGTTTGTAAAGAAGTTGAGCAGAATGTTGTTATCATTGAAGAAGACCACAAATTTTTAAAACTCCTTGAAATACTTGGTAATTATCAAGAATTGGGTAGTATCATAGTTTTTGTTGATAAGCAAGAAAATGCTGACATATTACTAAAAGAATTAATGAAAGCTGGTTATCACTGCATGAGTTTGCACGGAGGAATTGATCAGTTTGATCGTGACTCCACAATTATTGACTTTAAATCTGGAAAAGTCAAATTGTTGATTGCAACATCGGTTGCTGCAAGAGGACTAGATGTGAAACACTTAATTTTAGTAGTTAATTATGATTGTCCTAATCATTATGAAGATTACGTACATCGATGTGGTCGAACCGGGCGTGCTGGTAACAAAGGGTTTGCTTATACTTTCATAACTCCAGAACAGGAACGTTATGCTGGTGATGTTGTAAGAGCATTTGAGTTAGCTTCTCTAACAGTTCCTGAAGCTTTACGACAGTTGTGGGAAACTTATAAAACAAAACAAGAATCTGAGGGAAAGAAAGTTCACACAGGTGGCGGATTTAGTGGCAAAGGTTTTAAATTTGATGAATCTGAAGCAGCAGCTGCCAATGAGCGCAAGAAATTCCAAAAAGCCGCACTTGGATTGCAAGATTCTGATGATGAAGATCTTGAGCACGACATTGATCAGCAGATTGAAAGTATGTTACAAGTTAAACGAACTGTTAAAGAGATTAAAGCTCCCTTAGGAATTATAAATACAGCAGCAATTGGCGCACATTCATCACTTGACAAATTAGAATTGGCAAGAAGATTAGCATCAAAAATTAATTTAACTAAAAGTATCGGGACAGATACTAAATTTGCCACACAGCAAGCAGCTGAATCAATCCTTAAAGGAAGCGGCAGTCAGCCATTAATTACGGCAAAAACTGTAGCTGAACAGCTTGCTGCAAAACTTAACACTAGGTTGAATTACCAACCTAAAGATGATGACGAAAGGAATGATGAAGACTCTGAACAGACATTTAGGAAATACGAGGAGGAATTGGAAATTAATGATTTCCCACAACAGGCTAGGTGGCGAGTTACATCAAAGGTAAGGAAATTATTTTCTGGCGTCAAATTTTTTTTAGTTGCATATTAATCAATTAAAGATATACTGTTGTGTAGCTGTAATTGTCACTATGAATTAACCCTCTGTTAATGCTGCAGAGAGTTGGTTAAAGAATTAGTTTTTATTTATACATCGTAAATTAAATTTTGGAGTTGATAATTTTTAATTTTTTTTGTTTCATATTTTGAATCAGTTAATTAATAAAAGTCAATCAAACAAAGCACTAAATACACTTTACAAAATATTGTTGGTTTTATTAACAAATCAATTGAGGCGTCACAAACTACCATGCTGCTGTTGTGACAATTTGCCATTGTACTCGCTAAGAATTAATTTAGAAACGGGACTTTCATATAGGTATATAAAAAAAAAAACATAACGCAGTTAAATTTAAATAATTTGATTGGTAGCGTGCGTATCATTGAAACGTACCCAGTATGATGTTTATGTTTAATCTTGCATTAAGTTGCTATCTCCATAGCGTATATTACATACAATATGAATGTAATACTTCATTAATCTCTTGCATGTTACTTTTTTCTGTCAACTGAAGATACTTACGGAATGAAAATTCCAACGATAACCCCCACACTTGTATAATTTTTTGCACATTAATTATTATACATTATATGCTAGTGGTGTAAATCTAGCAATTTTTTTTTGTCTGTGTTTGTTTATTTTTAGTTATATATTTAATTGTACAAATTATTTTAACTTAATAGGTTATCCATCATGTTTATTTGCTCCCACAATCTTAATGTTATTACATTTAAGGTTCTTTAAATTATAACACTGACCTTGATTACGTTGAGCGATAATAAGATGGTTTGTTTTTCAAGTGAAAAACGAGAATTTTGCAATTTATTTATAGACCAGTGACCCGACCCCATTGGATTGCAAGTTATTGCAGTTAATAATTTGAGGATTATTAGGATTAGAGGATTAGTTTGTTTATTACTGAAATTACCTGTAATACAATTAGATG
This sequence comes from Dascillus cervinus, assembly GCA_949768715.1. NCBI lineage: Eukaryota > Metazoa > Arthropoda > Insecta > Coleoptera > Dascillidae > Dascillus > Dascillus cervinus. Next base: position 29,829,103 of record OX458323.1, read on the forward strand.
TGATTATTCATTAATTTTTGAATATAAAACAGTAACTCAAATTTTTGATAAAATATAATGGACCTGTATTTCATAGAATTCTTAATAATGACTATACATATAATTTTAAAGTGCTTTTTGTAACTGACTACTTACTAACTAACACGCATTGCAATAATACCAAATAAATGAAATTCTTTATTGATCATTTGAAGGAAAAAATAATAAAAATTTCTATTAGGTAATATTATTTCAAATATTGAGAAAGGATTATTAGAGAAGTTAATTGTAGTTTGTAACTGGTTTTGAGATGAAATATTTCCACTTGGAACACATTGTATATTTAATATCTTTATTTTTTGTTGTAAAAGGGTATAGTTTTTCGAAGGTATTTAGGAAAATGTATAATAGCTGGTAAAAGAAAAAATATGGTTAATTGTTGCAATAAAACTTCTAAATATTACATCAGCCAAATGAAATGAATTTAATTGATTGAGAATCCAGCAGTTGCCTTTTAAGATGCTTTTAGGAAAGATCTTTTGTTCTGACCTAATCCTCTTGTGCTGTTGCAGGAAGCTTTGGCTCAAATATCTGAATATTCTGAAGCGGGAATTACAGTAAGGGGAACATACGTTGTACCTGGAAAATCACCACCAGAAGGTGAACGTAAATTATATCTAGCAATTGAAAGTACAAGTGATATTGCCGTGTCGAAAGCTAAAGCAGAAATTACGCGACTAATTAAAGAAGAACTATTGAAACTTCAAACATCAGGGCATCATACATTCAATAAAGCTCGATATAAAGTGTTGTAAGTGAACTTATTTTTAATTACTTTATATGGACCATTGATCATATTTTAATAAAGTATCAGTATGAATTGTTTAATTTCATACAATAGTTTTTGTTTCTTTTTTAGTGTAAAAAAATTATTTAATCTAAAACAATATGAAAAAATAGTATTTTCTTTTTGTAAATTTTTCTTCTAAATAAATACTTACGGATGTACTTGTGTTTTTTTCTTTTATACAAAGAGATTAATTGTGTTATGGCGTGATAGATGAGATATGTTATTTAGACATAAATTTGTTTTATCAATTGTCACAACTTATTTGCAGGTTTGATTTGATACCAAAATATGCAATTAAAATTTATCTTGTGCTAAATGTTGCTCAACGTAGGACATCCAATGTCACGGTTTTTGTGCGTTTTAATTGGGTGTTTTTGTATTCGTTACAAATGTGCTACAATGATATATTGCAATTACTGTAATCAAATTTCATCCAAAGTTTTTTATGTAAATAAGAACAAAGTTTATAAAATATTAAGACTTAAATAAATATTAAACAATTAGCTCCTGGATATGGACCTAAATATTACATGCATAAGCCAGCCTAGAGCATCAACCTGCACGGTTCACTTAGGAACAACCTTTTACTTTGTGTTCAAAATGAACCAAAAGATATCTTGATTATATTAACTTAAAAAACTGGAATGTTTCAAATATAAATATTTACTGGTCATTGCAATGTACCAAATTTAGAATTTAAATTGATCCTCTAAATGCTTGCTTACACATAGTAAATTATTAAATTCATTTATTTCAATAAATTGGAAAACTACCTTCACAAATCCATATAAAATATGTCAAGTCATTGAACATTTAAATATGAAACAAACTGTTAAATTTGGAAAATGGAGTGTGTTACAAAGATGTTTTGCATTGTCAAATCAACATTAAATGAACATCTTAAAGATGATGAAGATGCGATACCTAACTGAAAACCATGAAGATAATGTCTTGCAGTAACCCGACGATATAAACAATTGAAATAATTATCAAAGATTTTAGGCGGATTTAATTAACAAACTGGACTGAAAGAAATATTTTTAATATCGACAAATTGCTGGTAGTATTGCAAAAATAGAGTGAAAAAGCATTGGAAATTGTTTTCTGTGAAGAGAGTACAAACGCAAATAACAATATAATTAATTATTGTAATAGTAAAATAACATTAATAAAAACACTGTTACATTAATTTCAATTATGCAAACAGTTGGATCTTATGAACACTTCTGGTTTCAATTAGTTTACATAAACGAGCAACCTGTAGTTTCAATTCTGTAACAATATGAAATTTATTGGAGATTATAGTAAAAAGTTACGGTATATAACTTTGATAAAACATAATTGAACAAAATAATATTAAACGTTTGGGCTTTCCCAAGTCTGTGAATGCAGATTACCATTTTAAAATGTCCCAAGCATAATGGAGCAACTTCAAATGTTAGAACTATTCGACTAAGAATGGTTAATAATTCCTTGAAATTCTTTACAACTGGAGATAACAGTGGTGCCGATGGTATTTGGGGAAGACATTTGATGAAGTCTGATGAAAACACTAAGGAGGCTTTACAGCAGCTAATGGATTCAAATTCACAACTAAAAATAAGCGAACTAAACAGTCTTTACTTATTATGAATTGAACATAAAATTATAAAGTTGTAACGCTGAATACATCAATCTAATGGATTATAATTTATTCCTCTAGAAAAAAGATTTTATCTTTGAAAATCAATCCTTTAAAATTGTATTCTAAGTATATTCTATTATCTTTCATTTTTAGTAATTTTTTTTTATTATTAACAAATTTAATTACAGGTAATGTTAAATTTACTACATAAAAAAATTTACCTAAATAACTAGTAAAATATTGTAATTTTCTAAGTTGACTTAGGGAAATTGTAAAATTAATCAAGTTTTAGATTTCACATTATTTAAATTTATTAATAACTTTGAAAAAATTGTGCACTCTTATGCAATTATTATCACTCTTGGTTACTATAATCACGTACCATTTTCTACAGTAATAAGACGCTATTAATTAAAAACAATTCACAATCTCACAATAAGGGGTATCAATAAGGTCATAAATAAAATGCAGAGAGGGGTAAATTTAAAATCATATAAAAAGGACCCCAAAATACAGTACAACCATACTCAAGGTGTTCTTACCAGTCTCACCATGAGAATCGCTCTGCTGTTCTTCGCAGGCCTTTGTGCCTTTGTCGCCGCTGTCCCAACTATTACCCATTCGTACTCATACCCGACTGGAGGAAAATTCAAAATCAGTAAGTTTTGCTGAATTTTCCATTATACATTCGTTTCATTAACTTTTTTACAGCTGACAAAGTTTTCCTTCACAAACAACACGATGTGCTGATGCTATTCCATCATTTCAATCAGGACAGCTACTTTAAGGAACACTTGGAAATCTACAAATCCTGGTCAATTGAGAATAATGTGGAAGCTTTCACAGTGAGTTGACTTTTTAAAATTACTCTAAGCATCACTATTTTTTATTTGTTTTTATTTCAGAACCCTCAAGTGGTCAAACATTTCTTGCAATACTATCAACATGGAATGTTACCTAAAGGAGAAATCTTCTCAGTCTTCTACCAAGACCATTTGGAACAAGCAATTGCTTTGTTCAAATTATTCTACTATGCCAAGGATTATGAGACTTTCTACAAGACTGCTGTATGGGCCCATTACAACATGAACGAAGGCATGTTTCTTTATGCCTATTCGGTTGCTGTAATCCATCGTCCAGATACTTATGGTATCGTCTTGCCTCCTATTTATGAAGTATATCCTTACTACTTCGTTAGTAGCGACATCATCTACAAGGCCCAAGCATACAAACAAAAATACCATGAAGAACAAGTACACACTGGAGGATATCCAGGTATGTCCTGCTTTTATGTGTAAGTACAAATCATTATGTATTTTTTTTAAAGGATACACATTTTATGGCAACTACACCAGAGATATCACTTACGATCCTGAACAAACTCTGACTTATTTCACCGGAGATGTTGGTCTTAATGCTTATTACTATTCCTACAACTTATACTATCCCTTCTGGATGAGTGGAGACGAATTTAAACTCAAATTTGATCGTCGTGGTGAACAATTCTTCTTCGTATACAAACAACTGTTGGCTCGTTACTATTTGGAACGTCTTTCAAACGATTTTGGTGAAATTTCAACGTTTGATCTGGAAGCTCCATTTGAACATGGTTTCTACCCTCTGATGACTTATCCCAATGGCGTACCATTCCCAGGAAGATCAAACTATGTTTCCTTCTTCAAGGACTACTACAACTACGGACACAGCTTTACTTACAAACGCAATTACGCATACACTTATGACTTTGTGAAGACTTATGAGAGGAGAATCAGCGATGCTGTTGATCTTGGCTATGTTTATTCTGTAAGTATAAGAAATTTTTACCTTGTCAGTTTTTACATGATTCTTTTCAGCACGACGGTAAGAAAATCGACTTATATGAACCACATGGTGTCAACATTCTTGGAAACATGATTGAATCAAACCCAGATTCGCCCAACACCAAATATTACGGACCTTGGTTAAATTATGGACGTCATCTTTTCGGTTATTCTCATCATCCAACACACAAATACAGCATTGTACCTTCTGCTCTTGAACATTTCGAAACTTCTCTACATGACCCAGCATTCTGGATGTTCTACAAGAACGTTCTTTCCTATTTCTGGCAATACAAGCACTTCTTACCATCTTACAGCTATACCGAACTTTACTACCCAGGTGTAAAGGTTGAAAGCTTTGAAGTTGACCGTCTCTTCACCTTCTTCGACTACTTTGACTACAGTTTGAACAATGCTGTTTACTTCAACGCAAAAGAATATGAAAAGAATGATTTCCATATTCGTGTACGTTATCCACGTCTTAACCACAAGCCATTTACTTACAAATTCAGTGTGAACAGCGAAAAGGCTACCGAAGCAGTTGCTCGTGTATTCATTGGCCCCAAATATGACGAATATGGACACACCTTCGACATCAACGCAAACCGTGTCAACTTTGTTCAATTTGATCAGTTTGTAGTTTCATTAGAAGCTGGAAAGAATGCTATTGAACGCAGCTCAACTGAAAGCTTCTTCTTTGTAAAAGATCGTACAAGCTTCTACCAGTTGTACAAACAAGTCATGGGTGCATTAGACGGTGAACACGACTTTACTGTTTATGGAAGTGAATCATACTTTGGAATTCCCAACAGGTATTTTTGCTAATATTAATTTTTAGTTGTTTTCTAATTTCATTTTGTATAGGCTACTTTTGCCCAAGGGAAAACATGGTGGACAGACCTTCCAGTTCTACGTAATTTTCAGCCCGTACAAGGCAACAACTCATCAACAACAACAATATGGTGAAGACTACTACTACTACCCAAGAGTTGGAACCGGTATCCAATACATGGACAGTTATGCTCTTGGTTATCCATTTGACAGGACAATTGACGAATACAGCTTCTTTGTGCCAAACTCTTACTTCAAGGACGTAGAAATTTTCCACAAGACTGTTGAGGAACTTAATGTTACTCCACACACTTATGAATATTAATTGACTGTACTCAGTCTCCATTGTTTATAAGCTACAAATACATTTGATGCCATCTCAAGGTGTCAAATTTGTTTGTACCTTTTTGTACATGAAAAAGCACATACAATATAAATATAATTAAAAATGTTGTCTTTTTATTATGTGGTAAGGGTTGATTCATAGCAAAGATAAACACTTAAAAGTTTATTACCATTAAAACAACAAAAATAAGTTACAATTCCCCAGTACCTCTTGCGCCTTTTTTACTATTCTTTGTGGTGTATTCTTGTTTCCATCCATATGTGGGGCAATAGCATGCTTTTGTTTGTGCATCAATGTAAGATTTACATCCTAACGTTAATGTACCAGTGTATAACAGTCGAGCAGCTCCTTTGCAAGCTAAAAAATAATTCAAACAAAAAATCATACAGTAGACTAATAATAATTTAATAGAGAGTATAGCAAGACGTTTTTTTCGTTGTCGTAATACAACACTTTGGCTGGGAAGCTCGAGGGCATGCATACGCCATAGAAATGTAAAAATAAAGTATTACGACAATTAAAAACACGTCTTGCTATAACTCTAATAACATGAAAGACATCTTTAATAATGTGAACAAATGGTTTGTTGTTGAAACCAGTAAAAATTACATTAAATTCATTGCGCCTGAAGTGCGTTCCCAAATAAATTAACAAAGCGCAAGAATCCTTTAATTTTCAACTTTACAGAAACTAATACTTTTCTAAACAAAATCCAGATATTGCTTTTCTTAAATAAAATATAGGAGAAAAATCTAAAAACTTGGAAAAATTTCAGTCTTACAGTTTCAAATAACTCAAAGCGTCATGAGTCACAAATGTGGGTAATTCAGGTAATTGAAGTTAAACGAATTTTTAAAAATTATTTATAACATTCATGGAAACTTCACACTGTTTAGTCAAAAGTTTGAACAAATAGGTAGTGTGCACGTTCAATTTTCAGAATTTTTTGATTACTGGAAAAAGGTTTTATCTCAAGAATGCTATAGGATGGACCAGTCTGTATAGTAATATTTACACTGAAAACATTTGTAAATAGTGTAAATAATCTTGGAATTGTGAACACTAATTTGAGACTACCTACTTTATTTAGAATATGATAATGAAATGATTCAAAGCAAATATACACGGTGGTCAGTTAATCTAAAACGGACTCGACAAACAATATTTTCTGATATAAGTACTTGGTGCTTTTAAAATTCGATGTCAATTTTTTAAATTAATTTTGTGGTTTAATTAGTTCACTAAAATAATTCCATATTTGACGATGGAAAACCTAACTATTTCGGTAATTATTTTATTAAATCTGGTACGCTAATTTAGTTTTAAATTGACTGACTTAATTACCTCATTTATGATAAATAATAATACAATAATGTTTACTATAGCATGAAATAAAATGAAATAATGAAGTTTCACTATTTCAAATTTTTGCTTAATTAATATCGAACATTTAAGTTTTCTGACAGTCTTATTACATAATCAAAATAACTTCCACAATAAAAAAAATTGTAGATTTAATACTTTACTTAATTGCTGGCAATTTGCTTTTAATTTTATTAGTAACTTATTATTGCTATTTTGATAAAGACTTTAATTATTCTTACTATATATTAACCATTAAATTAAATGAAAACTCCGATTATAGATATTCAATAAAAAAATGAAATTCATAGTTTAAAAGAATTTTCATGTTATGCGAATAAAGTTTGGTCACTGAACCTAATCAGTTTTAAGAATTGCAAAGAAATGGCAAAGTTGTGTAGAAAGTTTAAACAAAAATGTAAGTTTTTTTCCAAATCTTCAATTCATTTGTACGTACCATTTTTTTTTACATTATATTGTCCACTCTTAGTGAGGAGTATTAATCACCGTTATAGTAATTGCAAATTGTCATTCACATAAAACTAACTTTCTAAAAATAATTTGCATTACCTTTAACCATAGTTTCTCCCAATTGTTTCTTATGATTATCACAGTACTTGTACAAACAAGTTTTAAAAGCTTTATCACAGTCTTCCTTATTGCTGTTGCAGGTATCATAACATATATCATGTTCATCACAACATTTACTCATTTCACCGACTGGTAAATATTGAGCATTAATTTGCAAACCTAATGATCCACATCCATTTGCATTTGGAACGTAATTATGATTTAGTCTGGGTTGTGTACCTCAAAATTAAAAAAATACAATCCAAATTCATTCGTTTTACCTCTAGTAAATACCTTCAATTGGGCATTTAAAAATACAGTCTTCTTCTACTGCTGCATCGAGCACTTCATTTATATTTTTAAATTTTTGAGCAACCGATAATACATTTCTTACCACATCACCAAAAATAGTTTCTGCTGATAACACTACATCGCGTAGGTTGGAAAAAATATCAAAACTATGACCTGAGTGGGTGTATATGATAATTGTTAACAAATACACTGCTATTTTTCTGCAAGGAAGTTCCATTCTGTGCCTCTGAAAGATTATAACGTTTGACTGCTATGTGAATATTTTCTAGGTTAGAGAAGGGAAGAGTTAATAAATTAGAAATTAGAAATTTACGGAATAAGTACCTGGGATTGTGATAATTATGAAATGTGCACATTCCTTATTTCAATAAGAATTTTAAATCATCGCCAATATGATTATCGAATAGATGGCGCTCTGACTGTTCCATATTGCTGATAAAGGTATTTGTTGTCACCTATTTTGGTCATTTCTGAATTTACGAAATTTCAATTTTTCAAAAATATTTGCACCTAATTTCCCCATATGAGGTAAGAAAACATAATTTGACAACATAACCTGTTCTATTCCAAATCGTGTTAGCAAGTAGCACACCTTAATTGATCTTAAAGTGAATTTAATTGAAGTTGAAAAATGTTTGTAATTTTATAGGCAATGGTTGTTGTAAGTGGGAGTTGGGTAAAAAATGTGGCCACTTACCCAACCCCAACCTCAGCTGATGATATGGTGATTTCAACACTTGCCGTTAAGATGAGTGCTAAAGCAGTTTTAATTTGCCGCCCCAATTCGCATCCATTTCAAGAACGTACCTTGTGTCTCGATCAACCTATCAAAGTAGGTAGATCAGTGGCAAGAGCAAGAGCCAGTGCAGCAAACGCAATTTTCGACTGTAAAGTACTTTCACGTCATCATGCATTACTTTGGTACGATAACGGCAAATTCTATTTACAAGTAAGTTGACTTTCTTATACTCACTTCCACTAGTTCATGTTGTTGTTTCAAGGATACGAAAAGTAGCAATGGAACCTTTGTTAATAACAACAGACTCTCTAGTTCTGAATCCTCAGAGCCCCACGAAGTTTGTTCTGGAGACATTGTGCAATTTGGTGTGGATGTTGTTGAGAATAATCGCAAAGTTACACATGGATGCATTGTAGCTACACTTAAACTATATTTACCGGATGGTAAAGAAGCAAAAGCCAGTCCTAGCATCATGGAAACTAACAGACATGGTTAGTTGCCTACATTGTTTTAAATTTTCCTCAAATTTTGATGGGTTGCAGGAATAGTGCCATTAGATGAATTGTACAAACTTAACCAGATAATAAGAGAGGCTTCTCAGAGAGAACAGTGCCTTGAAAGTAAATTAATCGCATTACAACACGTCGTTGAAGAAACTAGACGTTCTGCCGATGAAAGTTGGCAAGCGTACATCGGAGAAGAAAGACTCCTTTCAAGAGTATCGATCTTAGAAAGCCAACTTGTGCAGGCAGGAAAGAGTTGGGGTGATGATCGTCTAAGAGAAGAGCTTAGCAAATTGCAAGAAGATCGTTCAGCATATCAAGTGGCCGCCAAGGAAACCTTACAAAAACTTCATTCGGAACGACTTGAAGCTGTTGCAGATGCATCTGAACAACAAAGAGCTAGGTGTGCTGCCGAACAGGAGGCAGGTTTGGCTAGAGAACAGTTGATTCAGGTCCAATGTGAGCTTCAAGAAATCGCACAACAATTATCAGAAGAACAGAGGCGGTCTGATGAGGACAGAATACATTTGGAACAAAAAGAACGGGAGTTGCAAGCCCGCCTCGACAGCGAAATGCAAACAGTATTAGAGTTAAAATTGAAATTGGAACACATTAAATCGAGTAATCCTTTACAAGAATTGCTGCCACTTCAGGAATTAGAGGTAAAATTGTTGTTGTATGTTTTGTTTATATCAATAGTTTTTTTTTTCATTCACTGACAATTGTGTATGACATTAGGTTTAGCAGTTTTCTTTCAATTTTTACCAAACTTGATGAAAAGAAAATAATTGATACTTTGATTAAACAAATTTTATAGTGATTATTTTTACCTATTTGTGATAGTGGCAATGATCTTGGAAGACTGTAAAGTTCATATTGAACCATTTAGTTTTTATGAGTGAATGATTACAAATATGTTTATGACAATAAGAATAACGGAAAGCAGAAATTCATATGCGTAATGAGAAAAATTAATAATTTTTTATTTTAATTTGTTTTTGTTTTTTAGAAACTTTTATTTATATCTTATGAAATTATGTGTTTTTTTGAATAGTTTTATAAAATTAACTTGTTAAGCTGAAGATTTTAAGTTTACTTTTGTTAGTTGGACAAAAAATTAGTCACAAAATTTTAATTTGAAATACTATCAGTTCTTTAGGACCTAAATCATAGCTAATATTGAAATAAAATCCAGAGTAAACCTAATAGCAGCCTGTAATATACATTGTGTGATAAAAGCTTCTACAATATATGTTTTACAAAACAATTTCAAATAAAATTTTTCTGAATTTTGCCCCGTTAGAAATTTTATAACTCCAAAGAAGTGTGGATCCTATACTTTTTTTTATACTTTTCTAATATTTTCCTTTATAACAGAAATAATCTCGGTTGCAATTTAGTTGCATTTGGTGACTACAATATTATATCTTCTAGATAAAATTATATTTCATGTGCAAACTTCAATAAATTCAAACAAACATAAAAACATTCTAATTTACACACCATTGTTATCAGTTTAGCTACCTTTATAAATAAACATTTGTAATATTAATCTTCTTCCAAGAATTGGTTATTGTTTTATTTTGATTGGCATCTCTATCACATTTTATACAAGAGCTTAGAGCGGTGTATGTAAGTTTGTTTTATTTTTCAGAAATTTAGTTTGATATACGATGATGATTGCAAAAGTAAAGAAGCTTTATTAGCTGAAAATGAGGGCTGTGATAATATCGAATCTGAACTTAATCGTACTAATAGCTTTATGGAACCACAACAAAAGCACATCAATCTCACAGTAAGTTTTGAATTTCATTCATTCACATTCTAATTTAATTCATATTTTAAAGGTCGTTCCAGTAGCAGAACAAAGTGACTCAAATGGATTAGAAATTGATTCTGATACGATGGATAGTACTGTAGACATGTCAATAGCTTCGACTGCAACATTAATTAGAGAGTCAAGTAGCAGCAATAGTGATGAAAACGGTGATGAAAAGGAGAGTGTTTCAAGCGAAGAAAGCATTAAACAAATTGAGGTAACTAATGTTAAATGTAATATGCTCTCATTAACAATCATCAATTTTTTAGGATATGCCCCGAAAAAGTAATTCTGAAACACCGGAAAAGCATGTGAGATTTCGTGATCGTCTCGAACCAGATGTGATTCAAATTGACTCAAAAACTTTGAAGTATCAATTTCAAACCGCTCAAATTGAGTTAAAAAAACAAATAGAACAATTAGATCAAACAGTAAATGCAAATAAAAGTAAAATTGCCGCTCTTGAAAGTGTCCTTGAACAAGAAAAAGAATTAAACATAGCAAAAACAGAAGAATGTGAACAGTTGAACCGTGAATTGGTTTTTTCTCAACAAAAATTGAAGGAGAGTTGCAATGAAGCGCAACAGTTAAGAGATAATATTTCTAGGTTTGGTAAGGAACCAAGTGAATATGCTAAAGAATCAGGTGATGTGGCTGCCGAGCAGTCAAATAATATCATATCATACTGCAATGCTGTTAACCTAGAACAATTGGAAGAAGAATTGGTGTTGTTGAAAGAGCGTTATGCTCAAATGAATGATGAAAAGTTGCTGTTGAATAAAAATTTAGTGGCGATTCATGAACGTTATAACACTTTGCAAAATCGAAGTTATAACACAATGTTTTGGTATGTAGCACCCCTTGTCATAATGGTTCTTTATTTATTGACGAGTTCAATGTTTTCCTGATTTACGGCCATATTATTGTTAGTTTTTTGTTTTGGACTCGAATTCTTATTAAATGTTATTAAAAAAACGTAACGATCTGCAATAATTTTTAGTATATAATATGTGAATTGTGTAGATTTTTGTAATCGTCAGAATAGATTCATTGTACAAACAGGCCCCTGTCTTGAAAAGTTATTTAATCATTTAGTGTTGGGTAGCGGTGATATAAAGGTTACGTTACAAAATGTTATTTCTTGAGTTGTGGTCGGGAAGTAATCAAAATTCATCCGTAAAAATGTTCATTTAACATGTAATGTGTGTACTATTTTTTAATACTTCATGTCTTGTTATCGTCTTTATGTTTATAGTCAGTGTATATACTCAGCAAGAAAGTTGTATTTGAAAAATATTAAAATAAATTACATCAATACAAAACATTTTTATGCAGCTTGCGTTATTCCAAATTTTCATATTCAAGTTTCAGTATCGAATCATTAAATCTAAAATTTAAGAGTTGTAGTGTTTATTCTCTGTTTACTTCTGTTCAACATTACTTTTTGGCAATATCCAATGATTCTAATAAGTCCTCTTCTGAATGGGGACTTAATAATGTTTTTGTCTTAGTAATTCCTGGCAAGTTCATCGTTTTAATCTTTAAAAACACATTTCCATTTAAGATTTGATTTTCTGTATCAGGAATGTTTACTTGGTCTCTTAATTTCCAACTAAACAACTTTAATCAGTAAATAGCTTTTGTGGGAGTAATAAGATAATATCTCTATTGTAGTACTAATTTTACTGCCCATCAATCTTAATTGTACATTATTGATGTCGTGGATAGTTTAGGTGACTAGTCATAAATACATTAACCCCTTACCGCCCGATTTTTTTTATACCGTTCAATTAAATATATGTTATTAATTATCGTTATTGAACACTTGAAAAAATACTAAAAAAATTTTTTATCACAATTTTTTATAAAAAAGTTTAAAATATTACTCGCGTCAAATATGTCATATATTGCGGTCAGGACCACGTAATACCTTTTATGATGATATTATAAAACATTTGAGTGTGCCAAATACGGGACAGATAGTGTTAACAACAAAAATTTCACAATAACTTGAAAAAAAACCATGACCCATATTTGTCACAGTGGGCGGTAAGGGGTTAACTTAAAATCATAAATCTTTAAGATCTGTTTTACCTTTATTATACAGGCTGGGGAAAAAGTATGGAAACCCCTAGAAATCTCGGGGGATTAATGAAAAGAGAAATAATCAAAGTCCATACCCTAGGTAATTTTCAACGAGAAATCTAAAGATGACCTTGAATTTGACCTTGAAACTCATTTTCAAGGTAAATTTGAGGTCAGCTTTGTCTTTTTTAATGGGAACCCCTATTTTTGGTGCCAGAATCGAAAAGAGCGGGAAGTTTTACGTTCAAGTATGTGTTTAAACCTGGGGTTAACGTCACCTCTACGGGTGTTGTTTTAGTACGGAACCCTTGTGGGAGTCTGACACGCTCTTGACCGATTTTTATTTTTTTTAAATATTTATTTGTATCACCGGATTTTACAAAATTGTAAATTTTTAATAAGTAAAAGTTAATCCGACCATCCTGATTAATCAAACAAAGTTAACCTCATAATGACCTTGAAAATGAGGTGAAATGTCAAATACAAGGTCACCTTTGGATTGCTCGTTCCTTGGCATGGATCTTGGTTATTTTTTTTCACTAATCCCCCGAGATTCCTGCGAGGTCCCATGATAGCCTACTTTGACCTTTATTTGACCCCATATCTAAACACATACTTCAACGTAGAATTTCTCGCTCTTTTCGATTGCGACACCAAAAATAAGGGTTCTCATTCAAGACACAGCTAACCTCAAAATGACCTTGAAAATGAGGTCACCTTGCATTCCACGTTAAAAATTACCTAGGGTATGTACTTTGGTTATTTCTCTTTTCACTAATCCTCCTATATTTCTAGGGATTTCCACATTTTTTCCCTACCCTGTATAAAAAAAATAGTAATTACTGAATGTTTTTGTTCCCTGCATTATGAGTTAGATTCTTTTTTATATTATGTAATTAATTACTGGATGTAAAGTAATTAAAGGTTTATAGTTTCTTATAAAACCAACTACATAGTACAAATTAACGTGCAACAAACATTTCAAGTGATAGATCCTAGGCCGGCTTAACCTATGAAGCAGAAGATGCAACGCATCGGGGCGCCACACGAAAAGGACGCTAAAAAATCCAAAAAGGGCGCTAAAATCCAAAATCGGCGCGCCAGCACCCCTAGAGTCGGGTCTGGATAGATCACAAAGTGCTTCACAGTTAATCGTTTCTTTGAATTCTTTTCATGGTCAATTGGAAACTAATTTGGAGAATTTCAATTGTAATTAAAGCAAAAAAAGAGACTTGCTACAAACTGAATACAAAGCAAATCGCGTTTATTTTGGAAGAGAACTATATAAGTTTTAAAGAGGCAGTTAGTTAATGGAGATTATACCTTATTACTTTAATGCTTACATTATCTTACTTACCACACACAGAATATTAATAAAAGACTGATAACAGCTAATGCACATGACGATATAAGTACAATAACCCCTGAAGAAAAATCTTTTTACTTCATCAGTTAACTAAAAAAGTAACTTACAAGATGAATTCCAAATAGCTATTACAACCATTTTATTGATATAAACTGAAAGAACACAAATAAATTATCTTCTTTTAAATAGAAATATCTAAAACTTTCTTGAGAACAAAAGAAACTTTAATCAGATTAGATTAATGAATGTTAAAATGTTTTAAAAAATTAAATGGTTTATAACTATGTGACCTTTATTAATGCTAATATTCTACATGTACAAATATTACATAAAAGTGCGAATACATTTGCATTTCCAAGCCACAAATAAATTTCAAACCTTATTATTGACTAAAGATATTTTCCTATTTATCAATATATCAAGCTCTCAATTAAAGTTATACATTAAAAATTACGGAATGGCCCATTATCATTTGCAATAATTTCAACAACATATAAAATATAAATTTAGATTCAATATTAATGAGTAGGTAATTACAATCACATATTCTATGCTCTCATACAAAATAACAAGTTACTCTTGTTTAATACTTCCTTTAAGCGATTATTGGGTCTTCTTATACGTTGCGTCGTTATAACTTGGTGGGGTTTCCTGCAAAAAAATTATTGAAAATGTTCATTTTGGATTACAAAGGTGCTCACGTAATAAGCAGGTGGTGGAACATAGGCCATTTGGGGTCTGCTTGGATCATAATAAGCCGATTGTGCTGCTTCAGCTGCTTTGGCATCTAATTGACAGAAATATGCTTAAAATGAAACAAAGCACGCATTAAACGAAAATACCTGCTGAGCTGAGGTTTTGTTGAAATCCAGCAGCTCCTTGTGGGTGATAGCCACCTTGTGGAGGATATCCTCCTTGCTGTGGGTATCCTCCTTGTTGTGGCAGATAGCCACCTTGTTGAGGTGGATATCCGCCAGCTTGAGGTGCATATCCACCTTGTTGTGGAGGATAGCCGCCTTGTTGCGGAGGATAGCCTCCTTGTTGAGGAGGATAACTCCCTTGAGAATATCCCTGTTGAGGTGGATAATATCCACCACCTTGATTAGATGGTAAATACCCACTGTTTATGCCAGGATAAGGTGGCGGCGCATCAGTCATAAAAACACTGTTAGGTGGGGGTTGATCAGGAAATGCTTGAGTTGGTGGTGCCCAACCATAATATCCAGCTGGAGGAGGGGCATATGCTGGAGGTGGTGCTGCATACCAATCACTCTGAGGTGGCATGTATGGTGGAGGTGCATCATTCATGTTGCTTTGCCTTGTAGCTACAATTAATTAAAGTCAAAATCAAACTTTATCGCAGATTGAATGACATACCATCAGATACATCATATCCGAGTGCTTACGAAAAGGATTAATTACACAATAATGTCAAACTATAAGCATATCAACATACCTAAATGGGCTGCTTTCAGCATTGCTTGACCAAAATCTATCGCACCTCCATGTTTAAATAATAATTTGAATTTTGCCTCCCCAATCCAATTGCCATTTGGTTGAGCACGAACTTTTCCCTTAATATAATTAGCTCCAAATACAGGCTGCTCTAATTCAACCTGTTAAAATGTATTCAGTTTATAATGTGCCAATTTGTTAATAATGTTACTTACATCATGTAATGTAATAAACGGAAAACTAAAAGATTGCATCTGATCTTTGGAATCTTTATTATTGAAGATCATTCGGTGTGTCGTTAAATATAATCTTCCTTGCTTAGATCCTTTGAATACCGGAGCATCTTGTCCAGACCAATCCATCGAAACTGCATCGCAGAATAATAAAATGCTACAAAGCAAACCATAAATATTTATATTAAAAATTCATGACAAATATTACCATTCTCCTGAATGTATCAAGACACCTCCATTTAAATGTGCTGTATTTAAAGACATGTTGTGTTTCAGCTGATGTCTACACTACAATTTTATAAACTTTCTTCTAGAAAGTGATTGAGATAATTTTGATGAATTTGACATATGATATGACGTCACGAACACTGACGTTTCTGTTTTGACTAGGTCAAATTCATAACCTCAAAACATGGAAGAGGAATCTTCAGAAAATAGTAAACATACTTGCAAAATATGTGATAAAACGTTTGAATGGAAAAGCGGGCTTTCAAGACACGTGAAAATTTTTCACTTGAAACACAAACCGAGAAATTACAAATGTGATTTGTGTCAAGAAACGTTTTTCAAAAAAGTCGGTTTAAGTTTACACAGAAGACGGTATTGCAAAAACACAGGCCAAACTGAGTCAATTAGGCGTCGGATTATTGTATCAAAAGGCCAGAAAAAAATTTCTGATATTTTTTCAACTGTCGTTGCAGAAACGGTGTACAGTTCGGACAGTGACTGTGAGTATGAAATTTTACAAACGGCGGTTAAAGTAGCCGAAAAGGATGCCTTAAATTTATGCAATTTATGTGATAAAAAATTTAAAAAATTAGATAATCTTCAGAGACATATTAACAAACATGAAAATAAAATCACTAATCAACCAAATAATTTTAGTTGTGGTAAATGTTCGAAGTCGTTCAAGCATGGATGTAACTTAGCAAATCATCTCAAAATTCATACGAATGAATTTGACGCAATATCGCAAATCTCAAGGAGTGATGATGCAACTAACAATGAGTCAAAAACTGCATTTTCTTGTTCCTTCTGCAGCAAGGTTTATTTAAGTAAACTTCATTTAGAGAACCATATTTCTTTAAATCATTCAAATGAAACACAAAAAAATGAAGAGAATTGTAGACTTCTGTTTAAACCGTTTCTGTGTGTAATTTGTGGCAAATCTTATGGCAGATCAGACAATCTTTCAATGCATATGAGAACTCATGCAGCATTTAAGCCTCATCTTTGCAGCGTGTGTGGTTTGTATGAATAACACTGTGTTTGAATTATGCTTAGATATTCTTGCACAGGTAAATCATTTACTATAAAGCGATATCTGATTGTTCATCAAAGAATACACACCAAAGAACGGCCATTTAAATGTCAACATTGTAACAAATGCTTCATTCAGAAGGTTTGCTGTAACATTTACAATTTTTTATAATAATGTTCTGTTTTGTTTTAGAGTAATTTAATTGAACATTTACGAATTCATAGTGGTAATAAACCACACATGTGTGCAACTTGCAATAAAAGATTTACACATTACAGCGGCCTTACACAACATTTATTAACCCACAGTTCTGATAGAAAGCATGTTTGTAAGGTATGTGGCAAAGCATTTAGACTTGGTGGACATTACAGGGAACATTTACGAATACATTCAGGTTTATTGATTGATAATTTAATTGTTTTGTATTATAAGTGGTGTTATAGGTGACAGACCTTATGTATGTGCTGTATGCAATAGAAGTTTTACAAATAACAGCTCATTAGTGGTTCATGCTCGTACCCACAGTGGAGAACGTCCTTATCAATGCAGCGTTTGCAAAAAAGGATTCATAAAAAATTATGGACTTCAACAACATAAGAAAACACACTCTGCATGTAATGTTCCTGATTTAAATACATAACGGGATATTTGAAGATTTGCTATACTGATTCATAGTTTTTAAAGCTGTTGCGCAAAATTTTGTTAAATATTTAAAATTATAAAGATGGGTGATTTTTAAAAATTCATATATGGCAGGAAAAGTTTGTTATTACTGCAGTAAGTTATGATTGTGTTCATATTATTTTTAAATTGAACACTGATATTTTTTTATTTTAAACTTACCCACTAGTAAAATTTTGTTTTAAGCATTAATAGTTAATAATTATGAAAACAGCATTGAAACATCAGACATTTAAATTAATTGCATAGGAATAGTAGAAGTTGCATTGCTGTTGCGTACATCTTGATAAACAATAACAGGGTGTAAGATTAGTAAGATTATTAAAAATAGTTTTAAAGTACCTATGGTTATGCTTATAAATTTATTACCTAATTATATTTTGTAAATTATGAAATACTATTTCTGAAATAAAAGAAATTTTTATTTAAACCACCAATTTTTAAAAATTTATGCTACACCTACTATCAAAGAAAAAGAAGGGAACTGGGCAGACAACATCAGATGTCGTATTTGCATGTAATTAATGAAGGAAATAAAGAAAACACTCAAGGATCCAATACAGTTATTTAGACTCATCTCCATTTCAATATTCACCATTTTTCAGGGTGGAGGTTACAAGAAAATCAGTTAAATTTAAACTGAAATGTGTAATTTTTCTCTGGTCTTCGGTAATTGCAGTTTTTGTTAATGAAACTTTTATTTTTGTATTATTTTCATATAAAAATAAATTATATACAGGTGTCCTATAACTTACCAAGGAGACTGAAAGGGTAGGTAGGGGGACCAAAATAGTATCTTTTTGCCAGCAACTGGTTTATTACATCATCGTGTATTGCAACAGCAAAGGACTTGCAGACACATATTGATAGAAATTTTTTGTCTGAAATTAAACCAAAGAACATGCCACTAAATTTTCTATACGTACTTAAAAGACACCTGTACTTATATCAGGTAATGTTTTCTTATGCAACGTGTCAAATTATTGTCGCTAATTATATCATTTATATTTAATATAAGGAAAATGGTAATTGGTTCAAGCTTGAATGTACCTACCTTTAATTATAGCATAATTATATACATTTCCTGTAAACACTACTATAAAGTTTTTATTATTTCTAATACCCTTGTTACAACGAATGGAATCTTTTTTTAATAGTTTATAACTGAATCGCTGAAATTGTAGTAACAGTACTACAATTCATTTTATAAAAATAAAAACAAGAACCTTTAATCACAAAAAAAAATTATATAAAATAATATAAAATTACTCACATAGACACGTTTCGGTGGCTATGCCACCATCTTCAGTAAATCTACTAAATCTAATTTTACAAACTAAGCTTTATATACTATTATTTACGCATCCGTGTATTTAACACTTGAATGAGTTTCACGGATGGTTAGTCAAATCTAGTAATGGGGCCATCCATAAATTACGTAACGCAGAATTTGAACAATTTTTACCCCCTCCCCCCATCTGTAACAGTTCATAACATCATGCAAGTCCCACCCCCCTAAAAGTTACGTAACGCGAAGACTCTACAACCCCCCTTTGGCGTAATAAAAAAAATCAAAATATGATTTTTGGTATAATTATCAATCGTTATATAACAACACGTTAAACCCCTACGCCCCCCTCTGTAACACGCCGTAACGTGCCAACGTACCCCCCCGGCCCCCATTTGGCGTTACGTAATTTATGGATGGCCCCAATCTATACAGTGGTGTATTGGGAATGGGGTCCATATCACTATTTCATAATTTTTTCCTATTCTTATATATAATCAAACTTTCCCTACTATTTAAATTCCTATAATCTGATTCTGCCCTAACCAATTTTAAATTGTCTATACCTATTGTATGGTTGCATTCTAGTACATGCAGGGCAACACTAGATTTCTCTGGTCTATTGTATTTGATATGAGCCATATGCTCTTTGAATCTAGTAATGATAGAACGTCTAGTTTGCCCAACATATACCAAATCACAATCACTACAACTAATCTGGTAAATACCTGACTTATCCCTATCACTGTTTTTGTTCTTCGGATTACCCAACAAACTACTTAATGATCTATTGTTATTAATGTGAACTATTTTAAGGTCAAATTTGTTAAAGATTCCACCAAGGCCATTTGTAACTCTTGGGGCGTAAGGAACTTTAACAAATCTGACCTTAGGATCGGTATCGCTGCTAAAAGTGGTACAATTTTGAATGGACAATTTGAATTGTTTCCTACGTATAATGTTATCTACTATGTTACAATTGAATCCATTACTTGTCGCAATATTCCTAATGGTTGTAAGTTCTTTTCAGTACCTTTGCTTCGTTAAAGGAAAAAATAGCAGTCTATGAACCATAAATTGAAAACTAGCCATTTTATGTTGTTGGCAATGGCTCGAATCTTTGGTTATATAGCGACATGTACTGGTTTTCTTCCTGTATACATCTATTTCTATTTTCTTGTTCTTCCTGATCACCAATGCATCTAAAAACGGTAACTTTCCATCTTTTTCTATTTCGTGTGTGAATTTAATAGTTAGATATTGGCTGTTGAGGTCGGCAATGAAATCGATTAGATTATGGTTTTGGCAATCGAAAATAGCGAAGATGTCGTCCACGTACCTAAACCAAATTCTTGGGAAATAAATCGAAAATCAGAAAATTAACAACATCTCATTGGAAGATGGTGAGTTGCTGGTTTCATTTGATGTGTCATCTTTATTTCCCAGTATTCCAATTCAACAAACACTTTCCTATCTTGAAGACTTACTGATCGCCAACGATCTGGAGAAAACGGTGGTCAAAGAATACATAGAACGGCGTTGTGTATGCTGCAGAGTCAGTTTAAAATCGGGGGCAAATTCTATGAACAGACAAGCGGTACTTCCATGGGTAACTCGTTATCACCATTCTTCGCGGAAATTTTCTTGGGCCGATTCGAAACTGATTTTAAATCCAACTCGGTTTATTAAAATTAAATTAAAATTCACTGCTATACAAATGTAAATCAAATATTTTTATTGAACAAAACAATAAAAGGTATAGTAATGATAACAATAATACAAATAACGAAACAAACTGACAAAAAAAACGCAGAAAAATCGAACGAACGTCAAGTCTTTCAAAATTGTAATTAAAAGTGTACAAGGAAGATGTCTTGGCTGTTGATAGTATACCTCCTTGTGGCAACAATGCGATGACATCACTTTTATCTATACTGCTGATGCCTTCTACTTGAGGATGCATAAATGTGTTAGATTTATTTTTCGTCGCAAGAACTTGATTTCATATTCTAAATCGTCTATGTTCTTCAAAATGTGCCCAATATAGTAGCAAGTGGTTAACTTTGTGGCAAATTTGACCAATACAAAATCTCCCACACAAAAATCGTTGCATTTAGGTAATATAGCAGGGGTGGCCAACCTGCGGCTCGCGAGCCACATGCGGCTCTTTGAAGGATTATTTGTGGCTCTCGATAAATGTACCCGAGTTCTCTTTTCATTTTTGTGCTATTATATTTTAAAAAATTATTATCGTTCCGTATGTGTATGTATTTAAATGCGGCTCGCGAAAAATTTCAAATTTTGAAAAATGGCTCGGACTATCGAGGAGCTTGGCCACCTCTGTAATATAGGAAGAGAAGGTAATTTATCCGAACTGGGCTACAAATGGGTTTCCTTAGAAACTAAATAGAATACATTGTTTAATATTCGTTCGCCAAACTTTTATGACGTCACGCGCTTACAACAAATGGCTATATCTCGATAATGGAGCCGCTGATTGAATTTCTGTAAAATACTATCGTAGTACGGCTTCGTTGCTCCACCAAATAAATAACTCCAAAAATCTCGATTAATCCGGCTCGATTGGACCAAATGTTAGTTATCACAATGAAACTTTCTTTTGATTAAATGTGGACTGTATATTAATAATCAGGCTACGGTAAAAATGTAACTTCTATTTTTCTATGACATTTTTCTAATAATAACAAACATGTAACTTAGTAACTCTACAATAAAATATGAACAAAATGCAAGGCATGATTAAAGAACTAAACAGATTGTAAGAAAACAAAACTGTGTAATAAAAAATTTATTTCATTAATCGATTCTTTATTGCATAACACTTCTATTTTAGCTAGTTATAAAAGATTATCACAGTTTATACAGAATATCTATAAATGGTACCTACACAAGTAATCTAGTCAAAAAATAGTTTATCGTTTTAAGTGATACTTGATATTCGTTAAAAATTACCCTCGCACGAACTATTCGTTTAGATTTATGGATCTACAGTTTAACAAGGAATTAAATAGCTTTCACACAAATAAATAATAATAAGAAACGCAAGTAATCTCGTCCGTTGAACTTTAAAGCACTTCAATTATTTACCTTACATGATAAGAAAATACTGCCTATAATGCCTCAAACATCCTAAACGCTCTAAAACTAATTAAAATTTATTTTGGTATTTGTTAAAAATAGTAAAAAAGGAACCACGCGGAACCGTTAAGGCACAGAATTAATTAAAAAAATAAATAAATAAATCTCGACACTATTCAAACCGGAAATCCATCCGCTGGTTTAAAGTACGATTTATCTTTTAAGAGATTATCTAAGTCATCTTCGTTGTAGTAAACAACAAATTCTTTTGGAGATACACCCTCGAACACAGCACAAACACTTGGCTTCAAGTTGTAGAAGAAAAGACGTTGATCACGAGCGACAAAATCGTGAGTCAAAGTTTCGACAACGGTTGCAGCAGTAAAATCGGCGCCATAAATATGCGTACAGTCGATTACTACAGGAATGGCCTGACGAATTGACTGCTTGGTTACCAGATTGCGGACGTAATCAACCGATGGGAAGATCAGGCAACGATCTGGCGTCAACATGAGATATTCAACTCCACCTTGACTCTACAACGACGAATAAAATGTTATTTTTCGTTTGAGATTACTTACAAAATTATAAACTTACGGTGAGTTTTTCAATGGAAATTTTGGGACGAGCTGCATGATACAAAATAAAAAGGAGATTAATACCAATTCCTGCTAAGATGCCCATTTCTAACGGCAATGCCAGGCAGCAAATGAAGGTACCAATTCCAGGGATTAAATCACTTTCTGGAAAAAGTATTAAGTTAAGAGACGATCATTTAAAAAGGAAAGTTTATTCGTACTTTTCGCTCTCCACATTGGTTTCACGACTCGAACTTCGACCATGAATATTACAGCGGCGATAATAACAGCCGCCAAGGAAGCCTTTGGTATATAGAAGAAATAGGGAGTGAAGAAGAGCAGAGACAGTATAACCAGAATGGCAGTGTACAAGCCTCCCAACGGTGTTCGCACGCCGCTTGCATTGTTAACGGCACTTCTTGACAAGGAACCAGTTCCAGGGAACGACTGGACGAATGAGCAAGCAATGTTCGCAGTACCAATTGCAATTAATTCTTGCGTTGCATCCACCGCTTTTCCAGTAGCTAAAAAATTATTTTAATTCTTGTCCAATTTTTCAAATTTTGATGACTTACCGAAAGCTTTACAGATGGCAATGTCTTCAAGCAGCGCAAGTAACGGTACGACTATGACGCCTGAACCCAGACTGGCTATCATTTCCACGAAAGAAGCGGTTGAATTTCCATCGTCGAACCCGAAAGGAGGAATTTGAAAATCTGGCAGACCGGGAGGAATGTATCCAATTAGTTTAAACGGCGGTTCGCCGTTTAGAAAAAATGAATATCCGATTCCTCCACACACCAACACAACGATTGCATTTCTGGAAGTGCCAAAAAGCCACAGTAACTTATTAACCACTTTATGGAATAAAGTTGGTCGGTCATTTTCGTCAACCTTTTCGTCACCTGTCGGTTCGGGTGGACCAATCCGTAAGGTCGCCACGATCTATTTTAATTGAATTATTAATAATTCTTGGTTAAAAAGAAGAAAACCTACCCTCATTATAAGAAGAACTGCAATGCAAGTGAAACCTAACGCTGCGTCCCATCCTCTTGTGTTGTGAATGTCAGAAAATACGCTTGTCCAAATGTTAACGAACGTGTTTCCGGTGGCTTGTATCCCAAACAGGTCTTTTATTTGCGACGTTATAATAATAAGAGCAGCGGCTGAAGTAAACCCAGACGATACCGGGCCGGAGACAAAATCAATTATAAATCCTAACCCGAAGAGTCCCATAAGTACTTCCACGATTCCACTTATAAAACACAATAAGATGGCATAAATTGGACCTTTTCCTTGTACCACTTGGAATGTCATTAGCGAAGAGATTGCGGATGGACCGAAAGGAACATCTTTACAAGTTCCCAAAAAAATGTAGACGATACAACCAAGGAATGAACCGTACAACCCGTACTGAAAAAAAAACAAAATTAAATTTTAATTCCACAAGCAGTTAAGTTGTCTTACGTGTGCAGGTAATCCAGCAACATTGGAATAAGCCAGCGATTGTGGAATAACCATCAGACCCACGGTGATACCAGCGACTAAATCACCCAGCGCATCGGCGGAATTATATTTCGGCAACCAATTTAAAATTGGAAACCTTTTGAAAAGCATTTTTTTCCTGAAGGCACTTTGTGTTTTTTTCTTCGCCCACGGAAAGATGCTTTTGATGACCTCGACGGCCGGTCGTTTTTTGTGTTCTTCGACCACTACAGAAAATTGGTTTTATTTGCGGCGATTTAAAAATATAAATTACACTTACGAATAAAATCATTGCTGCCTTTGAATTCAGATTGCGGCAATCCTCCAACGCTAGCGGTAGAGTTGCTGAGGGCAGGGTTGCTGTAAGCGTTGTTCACACTCAAACCGCCGCCTCCTTCGCCTTGAAGATCTCGATCCGATTTCATACTCGTTCTGAAAGATTTAATTAATTCAACAAATTTATAAATTTCAGGAAGAATTGATTCAATTGATTTAATTTATAAAATTTTGTAAGGAGACCTTTGATCGACTATGGTTACGATTCGATTGACTATTTAAAGAGGTGACTTTTTTACATACTATAATTTGCATCCTTGACATTGCAGCGTTGTAAACGATGTCTGATATTGTAAATTAAATGCTTGTTATTTATGGTCGTCAATAATAATAAATCGTTTTCCTTGAATTTTTATTTTATGCAATAGGAACGTTTATGTGCTTTTCTAAATGGCAAATTTCCAGTAATATATGGAAATTGAAGGCAATTTATTTCCCATGATTTGTAAGGTAAAATTTATTTATAGCAACGGCCTCTTATTGTTCCTGGTTGATTATCATTTTTCACTGAGCGCGGTATTTCGGCTATTTTGTTGCATAATTCTTTTTGCAATCTTAAAAGTGACATATTTGAGTCATCAAACCACACATTTGTTTTTGCATAAATCATTCAGCCAGTTTTATGACCTGATGGTTAGATTTTTATTAAGCAATCCGGTGCCAACGGGATTTTTCCTTCGGCGTCATATTTCATTTTAGCAAATCTAATTTCCAAACCAGAGGACTTAATTACAATGCGTTTTTGTTTTTAATAAATGTCATCTAAAACATGAATCTTCATAAAAAATCTAAATGGGTTTGTTTATTCAGTAGAGAATTTTTAAGATAACAATAATTGATTTGAAGTAGTAATTCATTTTAAACAACCTGAAAATTACAAGAGCTACTCCAAACAATAACTTTTGACTATCTAAATATCCAAAAAGAAAACAAAATTACAATCTTTGTTATATTTATTATGTCCGATAATTATTGTTTGTTAAGGCAGTAATATAAAAAAAAGGCAAGTAAACAATGGGTTTTCTTATCATTACGTTGATAATAAGGGGCAAGAATGTTTGCGACAAACCGTGCAAATTGATCACAACATTAAAATTCTAAATGTTACTTAATTTATTACTTTGGAGTTTTTTATTAACTGACGTTGTTATGCAATTAATTAGATCCAGAGATAAGATGATCCTAATTTTATCAAATTCGATCTTGTTATTTGATTGATGCCGCAATTAATTATCAGAAAATCAATTACCCAAACAGAACGCTCGAGAATTTATCAATTTAAACTAAAATTTTCCACTCAGTCGTCAATATGCAAATCGTGCATCGATATTTGAATACAATTTGAATATTGAGATAAGGTGACGATTTGTAATTGTAATGGCTCTCGTGTATAGGGTGTTGTGTCCGAAATTGAAATTCAACGTTTTATTGTGATGGAAGTTAGAAAAAAATTCTATGCGTTTAAATATTATTTTGCATTTATTTAAAAGCAAGTTTTTGTGATTATAATTTTAAAACAGGTAGGCATGCACGAGTACCATCCGTGGAACACATTCGATTGTAGCTCTTTTCGAATCAACCTACTTAATGATGTTTGCAGATCTACAACATTTTATTCGAGAAAATAGGAATTTTACACACACAATTGAATCTCCTCGTATCGAATATAAACACTTGAAGCGGTAGACCGAGACTTGTAATCAATTTGCAGTGCCAGAAAATTATTATTTTTGTGATATGAAGATTACAACGTTGGTAACTGAGCACTTTACGCGCCTCCACCAAAATGTATTTATTTATTTTTAGTAAAATTGGTGAAATCATTTTCCAATTATGAAAATTGACTGGTTTTGGAGTCAAACGTTTTTATTTCCGGACCACCTGTATTATTGTTAAATTGAATTTTAAGCGAGACTTATCGCAGTTATTTTTTGTAATCTCGCACTCTGAAATTGATTATGTTTTTGGGACATGGTTCGCGTAAAATGGATCATTTTCTGATTTGTTGAACGTCGCAAAACATTTTTCTTAAAAGTAGGTATATCTGATTAATTTAATCGCTCTACTTTCTAAATTAGCCATTAATTAAATGGTAAGAGTGGCGGAAATAAAACCAAGTGATTATATAAAAAAAAGAATTTTATGCGTTATTTGGAACGATGCCATTTTTACTTTAATTTGTAGTAAACGCGATAAATAAAAAAAAATTCCGAAAGTTACAATCGTTAACCTTGCACGAGTTAATTAGAAAAGTGTTCATTAAAAAACAAACGCAGAGAAAATAATAAAAATCAACTTACATTGATTGTCGTTTTTCGTCTTTAGTCATTAGTTTAAAAAATAAAAAAAAAATTCGCCGGATAATAATCACAGATCCACGCACTTGTTTCGCAAGTAGAGTCTGTAGCCGTAAGCGAGGACCGCGAGACACTAAAATCGAGGCACAAAACCACTTTTTAAATATATGTGTACCACAAAACTGTGCGATTTTAAGTTCGAATTTCCGAGCATATGTATCGAAAGTCACGTGGTACCGCGTTAGCGTCATATGTGATATATCCAATGGAATCCCATTGCAAATAAATAAACAATCACGTGAATTGAATTTGTTAAGGTTAGGTCGGGTTAAGTCGGTCGTTTTACGAGAGAGGAGCTTTTTTCTTCCTCTCGACTTGTTTTGCAGAGGGATTTCGAAGCACGCCGTTACCAATAAAGCTAATCTTTATTGTCTTATTTTTTTGTTTAAATACCGCTCGCACGCCTCTTCCTTTTGTTCTTTCCGTTGCTGTCCGCGGTCGTAACTTACCAGGATTTGCCGAATTAATACTCCTGATTTTTCTTTCGGTTTATGGGGGAGCTTACCCGTTTTATGGCGCTGATTTTGTTTGAGTTTCGTCAATGGAGATTTTCTTAGCGGAGGGCCAAATATTTAATCTGGATTTAACTTATTATTTTCGTAATTTAGGGCCGCGCGTTTGCGTTAATAAGGACACCGTGGTTTACAATGTACGCAAATTTTTAAGAGCTTACCTCGGTATTTTTAGGTCAATTTTTTGCCAAATAAAACTGAAACATTCACTCACCAGATAAATCTCGATTTAATTCATTCAATCTTTATCAAATTGTGCGCTCCCTAATGACACGTTTACACATTAATATGTTTAGAATCAATAATGCTTTTCCACTAGACGACTTCGTATCAATGATTAGTGTGTGTCACGAACTTCATTAGTGACGTATTTAAATACTACTTAATTATCTATAATTTTTACTATATTTACAGCTTTCACTAAAGCGTGCACGAATTCTGGTAATTTCAGAACACCTCATGGTTATACTGGGAGATCTTTAATGACTGTCTAAAAAAACACTTTCTGGGGAGATATCAATACTTTATTTTACTGATTCTTGTACGCTGTTATTATTACCCAAACAAATCATTTTCAGGAGTAATTAGGCATCTATAATTCGAAATTGCTAACTTCGTTTCATACATGGATGTAAAGATTGATATACAGGTGCGCGGAGTTTCGACTTCTAGAACTAAAAACTCAAATCAGAATTGAACAATATTAATTAGATTCTAAGTAAATCGCAGTTTTATACAACGAGTATCAAATATCGTTTTATTTACAGCTTGGTTCGACAATCATAAATTATGCGGACAATAGACTGCGGATAGCGAAAACCGAGGCTTTTATGACTGACCTTCTCCCAATTGGATCGTCTAATGCTACAGTAGGTAAAGGTTGCTTTATTTTTACAATTCAAATAGTGAAATATTCCTGGTTAATTTTAAACAATTACATTAATCATAATTACCCGTTTTACTATCCAATAAATCAGTATTATAAATTTTACGACTATGAATCATTTGAATAATTATAGTACGATGGTTAATAAGATGTGAAAAAAAAACACTAATTCGGCCCTGTAAAACTTGCCTTCATTTGCGATGGGTTCGTTCTATGAAATATCATAAATAACTGACAGGAAAACGTTCCGACCACAGCTAACCGCTTCATTGTCGAGAAATTGTCATAAATTCATCAAATATTCAGTATTGAAAAATTAAACTGGATTTTCTTGAGAAATTAAAATATACTATTGAATTGAAATTTAATGACGTGGTGCAAAATTGCACAATGAACATTGTAGCCAAAAATAAATAGTTAAAAGTATTAACTGCACCTATAAAGCGAAAAAACTCGTAATGGCCTTAAAAATTATTAAAAATGTATAAAATTTCGAAATAAGAAGGCAAAACTCTGCGCACTATGTACGATCTCCCCGTATTGATCGACCAAACTTTTGATTTTTGATGGTTACCATAAATTTCACCTTTCTTGTCGTAAAAACTGTCTGAATAAATTTTAATTTCGAACGGTGCAGGTGGTGATATTTTCAGAACAGCCGTGAAGTAGGTGTATTTATTTTGTTAAATAACGCGTTTTGATTGTAATTCGATGCATGTAATGACGTCTAGTAACGATTGATTTTTCCTCATTTCAAAAATCGATGTGATTCCCCAGATAATTATTTGGCACGCCAATGGGAAATTTAAAATTGATACGCAGAACCATCCTTGACATTTTTGAAATTTTATGATTTCCGCAACATTTTTATCGTTTGGCGTTTTTTTAATTTTTGTTTTACTTTGAAACTTTTGATTTGTAATTGGAAAAATTCTGGACTTTGGACTTTTTTTTCTAGTTTATTTGTATAGCGCGTGTTGTTATTGTTATTATGCATGATATTATAGCAATAACGCCCCCATTGTGTGCTTAGAACCTGTTGTCATCATAGAAAAACTGGGTTGACTGCTTGAATCAATCTTTGCATGGAAATGAATTCATTTGTAAGGAATTTCATACGGAGATGTTAGGTAATCCCACAAATGTATACAACCTTGTTATAATTTCATTCCTGCCTCTCCACCTTTCTTTATCGGATTTGTTGACTCGGAATTGTTCACTAGAATCGATTGTTTACGGATTTTTTTCCGGTTACTTTATAAAAAATTCGAACGTTCACGGTCTCACTTGAATCGGAAAAATTAATCCAACAGGTTGATTGCCACCGTTGAATAGGTTTGTTTGTTTATTAGTTATAAATTTTTTAAAATTTTCGGTAAATCCCAAACATTCCCAACTTTCATTTACTAATGAATTCCAAGTATTGCGGTACTTTTTGTGAATGCCCTTAAGGTTTCTGACCTCCTGCGACGTTCGGATTTCCCAATTTGCATTCCGACACAGCTGGAGCTGAAAATTTTCCAAATGGAGCTATCTAGTTTTTTTCCCCAATTTGAATTACAAATTGGTCCTTTTCTCTTCCAAAGGTCGCCATGCACGCGACCGTAACAATTCGAATGAAGGTACTTTTTTCTCAAGGTTAATTTCATCGTAAACCTGCCTGTTTAAAAGGAAGATTTACTTTTGTTTTTTGTTAGCAACCTTATCAAGAAATTGATATTTTTATATGCTTTTATCCTTCACCTACTTTTTTTTTGTAGGTAGTAATTAATACTTATTTCAAGGTGCTCGTAGGTTATTGATACGTCTCATGAGATATACCGTCTGATCATAAACTTTTATTTAGAAGGTTAGGGTGTTTTTTAAAAATTTGTGTTGAATTATTCAACATGAATACAAATTGTTTCTTATTGAAACTTACTGTCAATATGGTATAAAGTTGGAAATGGAGAATGGTCGTATTTCGCGCCATATTTCCGAATTTTGCTGTCATTCTGCGTTTCGACTTCAATGTTAGGAATTAACTACATGAACGGTTTTAGTGCGTTTTAACCGTTGCGTTTCTTCGGGACATCTCCGAAATTTAATACGCCACGCGCGTGCTTATCTTTATTTTCGATAAAGAAACAATAAATCGCATTCAAAAAAACTTTTGCGTTTGCAAAGATCGGAAAACACAAAACAATCGCAATTGCAGACCCAAACAGATGTAAATTAGTCCACAGCACAAACATGTTGCAAAAACGCAACGGTTGAAACGCACTAAAACCGTTTGTGTAGTTAACTCCTTACGGTCGTTCGTTACTGACATTTTTTGTAATTGTTTGCGTTCATATTTTTAACAGTTTTTGTTAATTTTTTTAAAATTTTGTTTACACCCGTTCAACTAATGCCTCGGTAAATAAAAACATTTACAGCTGAAGAGAAAAGGAACATTCTCGAAAAAGTGAAAGAACACGTGGGCTCACGCGTTTCGTTCAAGCGTAATTTGGGTATACCCATTACTCCTTTGGCTACAATATTAAAAAATAGTGAATTAATTCAAAAAAGTGCGGCATATTGTGTTTCCATGGGAAAAAACGCATATATAAGAACTTCAAAGTGTACGAGGAATTGGAGAAAATTCTTAAAGAATGGTTCGTCAGCGCACGGTCCAGTAATCTCCCAGTTAGCGGTCCAATGATTCGTGAAAAAGCCCCTCCCATCGCGAATTGACTGAATATTGAAGGGTTCATTGCATCAAATGACTGGATAGATCGTTTCAAGAAGAGGCATTCTGTAGTGTACAGGTCAGTTTGTGGGGAATCACAAAGTGTTGATTTGGAAATTGCTGAAGATTGGAAGCAAACAAATGTTCCTACTTTAATCGGAAACTATGCTCCCAAAGACATTTTTAATGTACAGTAGAACCTCTCTAGTCCGCCCTCGGCTAGTCCGTCGCTCCGGTTAATCCGACCGTGGTCGGAGTCGCGAAACTTGTCCCGACTCGTTGGTGACTCACCGCTAGTCGCGCGCCATTGTAAAGTACTCCGTCATCTCTTGTATTGTTTCTGTAGTAGCGTGTTTTTTTGTACTGAACTGTGCAGTTTTTAGTGCTTACTGTTCGTTGGTTTTACGAAAGTGTTTTTCTGTATTCGTTACAGTATATGTTTTTACTTTTTTCTGATAATCTGACCTTTTTGCGTTCCGACCATACCCCCAGTCCCAAAGGTGACGGTTTAGAGGGGTTCTACTGTAGATGAAACTGGGTTGTTCTTCAGTGTACTACCGTGGAAAACATTTAGTTGCAAGGGTGAAGCCACTCATACTGGAAAATCAACTAAAATCAGACTTACTGTTCTTTTAATTTCAAATGCAGATGGTAGTGAGAAGTTACCTCCATTGGTAATTGGGTAAGCACAAAAACCGCGATGTTTTGTCATTACCGACAAAATATGCCGCAAATAAAAAAACGCGGATAACTTCAACGTTGTTTCAAGAACAGATCATTAAATTAGATGCTTTGATGGGAACTAAAAACAGAAAAATTTTGCTATTCCTAGATAGATGCCACCCAACAAACTCATCACTAAGAAACATAACATTATGGTTCTTCCCTCCAAACTGCACTAGTGAACTGCATGCACTGGACTTGGGAATAATCCGTGCTTTCAAGCACTATTATCGAAAAATTCTAGTACAGAAAATATTATGTATAATGGACCAAGGGTGAAGACCCCAAAAATTTCGAGGTTTCTGTTCTCGATTCATTGAAAGCTGTGTTAGTGGGAAGATATGTAAAACGAGAATTACGGTTTTGGTAGCTGCAAACATGTTGTTTCTTTTACAGTGAACCTCGGATATAATGAACCAATTGTGATGCATTTTCAAGTTTACTATATCCGGACTTCACTGTATAACTTCGTTCACAGGGAGATAAATAGTAGGTATCCTATGTTTATAGTGCCCAATTAGCACCTCGTTAAGAATATCAATTACTGTAATACAGTAAAAGTCGTATATAGCGACGGCCAAGGGACCGTTCAATTATGGTCGTTATATCCGGATGTCGTTAAAACCGAATTGTGATTACATAATTAAATTTAAGAAAAGTAGTGTTTATTAAATTAAAATAATATAATAGAAAGGCATATTTTTAATAATGAAAATTATTTCAATATTACGAAAGTTTCGTTTTTCTTAAAGTAATCCCTAATTTTTGTTTGGACTAGATATTTTTGTTGAAATTCGAGTCTTTCTATTTTTCTTTCGACTATAGAAATATCTACAACCAAATCTTCTTCATTTTGGGCAAATAAAGCAAAATTTTTCTATAATGTGACTTCAAAGTTTTAATACGGTTGCAAAATTGAAGTGGTATTTGGAGGCAAGAAATGTAAATCGATGGACTTTAAATTTTCGATAGTAGAATGTGCTGTGCAGTTATCCAGTAGAAGAAGAATCTTTTGATTTTTGCGATGCAATTCTCATAAGTAATATCACAAGAGAGTGAGAATAAATTGAAAATAATTCGACAGATTTTCGAAAACTTGTTGCCAAGTTTGAAAAAATAACTGGAGAATTATTTTCTAATTAATTCGTACTCTCGAGTGGTATTCGGAAGATTATTTTTTAACGTTTGAATCAAAAATGCAACATAATAAATACAGTTTAACAGTTTAAAATAAGACTGGTGACAGATGTCAGATAATTCTCGCGGGAATTTTCTACAGTAGAAAATTCTCACTATAATAATGTTGTGATTGGACAGAATTAAAGATGTGTGCCCAAATACTGCTAAACGATTGGTGAATGAAATCACTAAAAAATAATCTATCCCATTTTTGTATAACACCTTTAAAAATCTCCGAAGTCATTTAGGCTTTTCGATTATTGTAATATGATACGGATAAAGATTTTATATTATTAAAGTCAATTTTCTTTTTTCAGTTCCTGTCAGATTGGTGGCGACCAAAACAGTAATTCTATCTTTAGACATTTTTCCGCCGATACATTTTTCGCCTTTGAATTTAAGGGTACTGTTGACTGTCAATTTATAAAAGAGCCCAGTTTCATCAGCGTTAAAAATTTCTTCATCTTTATAACCTCTTTCTTACTTGAGGTCACACCGTTTTCAACCAGTTGTTACAATCCTCCACAGGCGCTGAACTAGCTTCTTCGGAAAATTTTCCAGGCACAATGTTGGGTCGATCCCGAAAACGTTTTATCCAACTCTCGGGACACTTATAACCGTTTTGTCCTAATAGATTTGCGAATTCTTCGGCTTTAGCTTGAAGAATAGGTCTGGTGATGGGAACACCACGAGTTCTTTGTATCTTAAACCACTACAGCAAGGATTTTTCAATTTCTATATGTTGGGATGGTTTTAATTTCTTATTTCCCAACAGATTTGAATTAAAACCATTTTTAATTATTGCTTGATTTTTCCAGATTGTGTAAATCGTAGAATGTGATAAATCGAATTCCTTTGCGATAGAAATATTGCTTTCTGCTTCTTCCAAACGAGCGATTATCAACCCCTTCTCTTCAATAGTTAAAATCTTTCGCTTTTTATACGCCATAGTATGTAACACATTTCGTACTATAGCCAATGCATCATAGACTAAACAGTGATATCGAAGAGACCGAACAAAATGTACCAACGTAGTGTTAACTACTTCTGAGAAGTGATTTTTTTTGCAATTCCTTGGTTTCCGTCGCTATATACGGACCTGACTCAACAAATTTTCGTCGTTGTAACCGACTGGACGTTATAACCGACTGGACGTTATAACCAACGACGCTATATCCGGAAGGCACCCATATAAGATTAACATAGAAACACACCAAATGTTCCGCACTACGTCGTTATATTCGGAATGTTGTTAAACCCGAAGTCGCTATATACGACTTTTATTGTATACCTATTCTAACTTTTGCATATTAGATATTGCATTATGAAACCAAATGAGTTTGCTGTAATGAAAATTGGTATTGATGTGCTGTTAAGTAATGTATTTCATGTTTTCTTGCAAACCAATACAGTTAAATAGATGAGTTATACATCAACTTGGTGAGCGTTTGAACATAAGCCAAGACGGCATCACTCATATAGGGACAAGATGTTGTCATTAGTAGTGTGATGGCGTATCCCAAATAACTAAAAATTTTGTTTGCGATTAATTGAATTAGTTTCGTTTAATTTTTATTAAATATTTTAAAGTTTTGTTAAGAATCAAACAATAATAATAATTAAAAAATTAAAAACTTTCAAATATAACATCTCAAACATAATTTACCTAAAATGTCAACGTCACTTTTACTACCAAGATAAATTTGAAGAAAAATAATTTCATAACCTTTTAAATGATAGAACTTTTCGATCACACGGTACATTATTTCAGTAGCGATGAACATTTCACCTCCTTATTTTGGACGAGAAAAAATAATTTGCTGACGTGATTTGATTTCAACTGAACCGTTCCGATTTATTGCATTCTGTTAGAAGGTAAGGTCCATGGTCAGGCTACCTTGTCAAAGGTCTGTGTCATTTGTGAATGTTGATTACTGTCGAGACATAGAGGCGCCTATTATTTCCTCATTCACAAAAAAGTTACTGCATATTACATAACGCAGTTTTATTAAGTTTCCTGTCAGTTACATCATCTTCTAGCGCGATTGTTGATCTCCATACTTTTTTTTAAGACAAAAAATTTAGCTTCGATTTTAACCTGCATCGATCAGAATCGTAACCTCGGGCAAATCACATGATAACTCCAGATGAAATATCCAACGTTGAAACAGGTTCTAATTTTTTTTATTGATGTGTAGAACACAGTTTTGACATTGCATTCCTTAAAGTAAATACTTTTGCTGGGTGTAGGTAATTGGAAGTGTTCTTGTGAAAATAGTGCGCGTCAAGGTTAGATTTGTTTTTTCGAGACCATCCACCTGCGTATGTGATAAAACTCGAATTGTCTGATGAGAATACGAAAAAACATCGTTGGATTAAAATTAAATTAAATTTTCTACGAAACTTTCCTTCGGGATTTTTTAGATATGATTTTTGCTTTGATTTATCGTGGTTTTCGTTTTTTACCGAGCGAACGATACGAAATTCAACTCTAGGCTTAATCAGATTTTATATGGCTTTTAATTGTAACGAACTTGATAAAAAAGAGCTTATTAGCTATCACGTGCTATTAAATTACGGTGACATCACAGTCATAAGACATGTTTTTCCAATTTTTTTTAATTTCCTTATCTTCATAATAGTTCATGTATTATTATTGTGTAAACTAGCGAGACAATAAGGCAGCGATTAAACTAATAGATTAATTGAAAAAAAATGTGATTGCTAATAGAAGAGATAATTGAGGAATTTATTGATTAAATCGTCTAAGGTTGTCCACTATTTGCACAATTCATTTTATCATAAGAAAATATTTATAAGGGTTGTAAATTGTACACGCTTGAGCACATAAGCTTAGCTTCAATTTATTCACCTTGAAGTAGTTTCCTGAATAAACAAGGAATTTGTCATAAAATTATGCATGCGAATATTTACATGGTCGATGTTGTTTTCTTGAAATCATATGACTTTATAGAGTTTATAATTTAATCCTGTTCTAAGTACTGTCACGATTTTTTTATCTGAAAGGATAAACGCCACATTAAGCTAACCTAATTTTAATGTGTCGAAAATATTATTTAACAAAGAATCTCCCGCGTGCATCATTAAAGTTACTCGGATTAAATCATTAACGTCGTCGAATCAAACCCACAGCTATTGAATTTGCAAAAAGTGGAACAATTACGTACAGTACGTTTAAACGACCCCAAGATATGCATATGCCAAATTTGCATGTTTGAAAGTTCATC
Source organism: Dascillus cervinus (assembly GCA_949768715.1). NCBI lineage: Eukaryota > Metazoa > Arthropoda > Insecta > Coleoptera > Dascillidae > Dascillus > Dascillus cervinus. The sequence goes on from OX458323.1 coordinate 29,865,340, forward strand.
GACTTATTTGTGCGGAATTAACGAGTAATGTTTAGCAAATGGCAATTCGATACGAATCAAGTGTTTTTATTTTATCTACACTCACCGGCTAAAAAACTACCACCTTGAAATGGCGAATAGAAAACAACTTTATAATGACCTAACGAGACTTGAAGGAACTTTTAGTATTTTATGACTGCTCGACGGCGCCGATGCTTTCAATTTAATAAAGAAAGCTAATTTATAAGATGAACTCGACAAAATCTCGAACTTTGAACAAGTTTATGAACGGAAAAAGAGGACAAACTTTTCCAATTTTCAATTTCACGAAACGATGCTAGTTTCTACACAAAATTGGATGTTGTTTACATAATTAAAATCAAAGTGAAAAATGTAAATTGAAAATTCCCCCTCTCGCAGCTTCCATTAAATCAAAGATTCATGTGTCACATAATGTCATTAATTAAGTCGTTGAATTGCGGCCAATTAACGTTTGCAACGACATGGATATCCTGTCCAATCTGCAGTAGGTACAGTTACGGATTGTTTGAAACAAAAATTTTTCATAAGAACGAAAAGTGACCATCCCATTCACCGGATTTAAGTCAATTAAACTATTTAAAACAGTTTGTTCCTGCTAATAATTTAGAAAGCGACATTGTAATTACTTTTTTAATTTCTTAAATAGGTGATAGTCAATGCAACAAAGATCCACGATTATCCACGTTTTAATTTCAGAGGACTTCTGATTGACACACATCTAGACATTTTTTACCCGTTCGATTAATTAACCAAAATTTAGACGCAATGTATGCATTACACTGGCACATTGCTAATGATGAAAGTTTTCCCTATTACAGCATAACATTTCCTGAATTAAGGTACATTTTTCAACCTCTTTTGAGGACGTACAGTGGTATGTACATCGGATAACGAACTTAAATCGTTCTTTGACTTCGTTAGTTAACTGAAATGTTCGTAAATCGAAACAATTTTTCCCAACTGAAACTAATGCAAATTCAATTAATCCGTTCGGTCGCCCATAAACATTGCTTTTTAACTTTTTATGGATTTATGTGTGGCAAAAATATCAAATAAAATAGCTTTATAAAGATTTAAAGATTCTAAAAATTCAGTATCTCACCGATTTGTGATTTTGTGGAGGTCTAATGCATGCATCCAGTAAAGATTCAAAAACTGCATCACCGCCACTAATAAAATATAATGATATGCAATAAAATGAAGAGTAAATAATACAAGCTTTTCAGAATGCGACGATGGCGAAATATTTTTAGAAGCATTATCTTTTTATTTTATAAATTTTAAGACCCCGACCCCTATAAAACAATTACGTACGACTACAATGAAGAAGTTTCAACCCAAAATTCACAAAACTATTTATAGCTGATTGCACCCCATTATATTTGTGGAACGAAACTAAAAGAAGTTTTGAGTTCATTTTGAAACTTTTAAATTTAGTATAATGTTTGTGCGTTCGTAAATCGAGTCAAAATTTGTTAGGAAATTGTGTTCCTTAAATGAGTTGTTCGTTAATAGGGGCGTTCGTGATCAGAGGTACCACTGTACTTTATATCGTCTAACTATAATTTAGAAATGCCCATTTCTAAAAAATGTGAGTTAGGCACGGATTTGTGTTTCTTATGACAAGAATTTGGAAGCAAAATCCACTGAAGATGTCTTGATCTTGACAATGATGCGTTTTATAGGCAAATTAATTTCGATGCTCCTATTGAATCATCCTTTATGCTAATACTAAAGAATAATTTCCTTAGCCAGCGCCTACAAGTAAACGCCCCAATAACAGTGTCGATTTCATCAGTCGTAAAGGCAATATTGTAGACTAGTGAGTTTTTGTTTACCATGTTGTCTTTTTAAACTATTAAACTTACTTAAACTTAAACTATTTTGTGGACTGTATTATAAATTTTTTTATCTTCGAATATATTTGATGTATTTGGTTTGATGTTTTAAAATACACACTTATTTATTAACAAAAACCGAAACTTAGTTACTAACTAAAACAAAAATACTATTCTTAACATGTCACAGTAGCTTCATAGAAAAAAGGCGCCAATACACCACAAGTAAGTTTTTCTTTGCCAAAACCTTCAGACACATTTTTTCATTTTTAATTGTTTTACTATCCGAAGAGAACTTGCAAGCAAGGACAGCTTTTCATTCATTTTTGATAAATGTATCGAAAATAATATCACATTATTTTCCACAGGCAATGACTGTATTTATGCCACAATTAGTTGCCGAATTTTTTTTCTGAGGAGAATAGAAGAAGAGCAGAAGTGGATGTAGATATAATGACAACAATTGAAACGAAAAGATTACTGTAGTATGGTCATATCAACGGATGGAAACAGGAAGATCAACTAGAAAGTTATAGGAACGAATTCCGCCCCAAAGATGAAAGTGTTTTAACAGACCTATTTTTGAAGTCGTTTCTTGGTGGAGATACTAATACCTCTTCGTAATTTCAACGACGCATATTCAAAAAGAATTTATTCGATTAGAAGTTACACAGAGCAATTAAAATAACATTTAGATGAAAATTTCTAAATATCATTATTTAAATTTCGTCGATTGTAATATGTTTGCATAATTAGTTGGCAATTAAACCATTAATTTACTGCCGATAACATAAAATTGATTGATAAAAAACATTAATTAAATCGTAAAATATGTTTCGGTCAAATAGATTACATACAGCAATAAAATAAAACAAACAACAAAAAAAATGCGTAAGGTTAGTTCTAGCAAACGATGTAAACAAATTAGCTTATTGGATCTTGGATTAACGTTATTTTAATTTATGATAGCCTGCTTAAAGGATATATCGTGACGCAAATTTAGCTATTTGCTCTTTATTGTTTTGCAATTTGTGCCATGTGCGAAAGTAGCTACTAAAATACGAACATATTAGGAACCCGCGTAAGTTGCAACCTTGTTCAAGTTTTGCATTCTTACGGTAATTTCGAAACGGCATGCATCGTAGTTTGAGTAATTTTTCGGTTCATTTTTTTAAAAGCATTTGACACCATTATGCCTACACAAACTTGTTTCTGCATTTAAAGGCTTTTGCAACCTTCGAGAAAACAGGTGAGTGCACGCCGCTCAGGACAGTCACTTTCTTGCAGGAGTTACATCGACCATTTCATTTGCCTGGTTTACTGTAAATTTATACAATTTAAGTACTTTTTCGAAGCAGTGGAATTGCAAAAGTATAAATGCCCAATTTGAGCCCACGCAACATATAATCAGCTTTGGTTTCGCGTGTGCAACACCATAACATGTTAGCTGTCGTTAAATGAATTGTACCTAAATACAAAAAAATGGTTCTAGTTTTTTCTACATTTTAACGCTTCAGTCGTCATGAAAATTAATTACTCCAGTTGATAAATTTTTATGACGTCAATGGTTTATTCTACCTGGTTCTACCTGGCAATCAATTAACCAGAATTTCACGTTTTGATCGTAGCTGTTTTTAACCAATGTAACACTTTTTTGTCTGCGTTGGTAGGTATGTGTTTATTTACATTTTATTTTTTAAACAAGATTTCGGGCTAAATTTAAGGTGTACCTACCTTCTGTAGTTCTTTTGCGTCACATGGATTCATCATATGATTTCAAGGGAAAAAAACACTTTTTCATTCTTATGTTAATGAGTCGTGAATATGCACATAAAAAGGGACCAAAAAAATTATTACATTAATCTTAACGTAAAATAATTTCAATATAATATTGGTAACTTATCGAATTATTTTACCGAAGAAAATTTAAATTTCTTTTTATTTTTTGAATTTGTGATTTCTTTATATCTCTTTAAAGCTTTTCATTTTTTCATTAAGCTTCTTGAGATAGACGGACGTTTAGATTTAATTTAATAATTTAGCCAAAATCAGTCATTAATGTTAGTGGGTTTTTACCATTAATTTTTTTGTTCAATATTTTTGACGTGTGAAGAACAACTTTTACTCCTTTCAACGTTAATTGCGTGCGTTAAAAGTTGTGCTGATTATGCACTACATTATTTCATGTCAGGGTTTTCGATTGGTTATATTTGATTCGATTGGGCTTTATTCATTTAAGAAACAAATAAAGATAAATAGTAAAAATCGTTCGTATATTTACATTTTCAAAATTATTTTAACTTTCGGGGAAATAATGAGCTGAATCGGTTTCCGTTCAAATACTTCAATTTTCAGAGCTTGTTGAAAAACTGTCTCATTTGACAAAAGACATTATAAATTGTTATCAAAAAAATTGAATTATGTACAGTGTGTTTCAGTTAAGAAACGTTTCAACTAACTAATAATTTTCTAAAAATCATCCAGATAGTTTTTTTTAAGAGAAAAATTTCAAAACTTAATTGAAGATTCTCCGTTTTGCAACTTCAATTGGATTTTAGGATCTTGCGCGGAAAATGTTAGTAATTGAAAGCATTCTTCTACTTTCGTTCAGCACAATCTGAAGGCACCTTTTCAGATGACGGACATGACTTCCGGTTCTGTTTCATTTTGTACTCATTTCCTCCAGTTTCTTCCATCTCTTGTCATTATTTTTATTTCTTCATTCCCTTCTTCACTATTATTTCCCGAATTTGGCATTAAAGTTAAATCGTTGCATTGAGGTAAATTTACTACTTACTGAAACAATGTTAACCCTTCAACAAGAAATTTATCTTGTTCAGTGTAACAGAGATTTAACGAAAAGTTTTAATAATTTCAATAAATACAGTGAAGTCCGTATATACTGAACTTGGCAAATGCATCAAAATTGGTTCACTATAAAAGAAACGACATGTTTGCAGCTACCAAAACAGTTATTCTCATTTTACACATCCTCCCACTAACACAGCTTTCTCCTATGAATTACAATGTTTTTTCCGGGGCCAGTTTGTAACTTCACATTTGGTGTATTCAGCTTGACTCTAGTCTTTCGTGTATTGAAGGGAGTAGAATTAAACCCTACAAACCGACTTTTGTTGATGCATAATTGAGAAATGGTGATGATCCAATACGTTTCAACACTTCCCTCTGGGTGGGAGAAAACTGCCAGAAAAACAAAATTTTTATTAGAACGTTTTTTTAATGAGTCTACATTTACAGCAAACAGCAGTTTCCAAAATATAAAATTCAAATTTGTTATTAGAAGTTGATATTACAAAAGAATTCATGTTTAATGCAAAGATTGGTGCATAGACAACAAAATTATTATAAAAGCAATAAAGATGTTCTTTGGTTTGTGTTTTCTCAAGTACGGTTTGCAGTTCGATAAAAATTCAAGATGCAATTTTTAGCCAGATTTTCTGAGTATTTTAACTCATTAGTGCATACTGTATCTTATAATGGACGCCTACATTATATTTTTTGTGGGTTAGAATGCACGCACATTTCAACAATTTTGATAATTTCAAAAAATAAGGCTTCATGCACTAATGGGTTAAATAGTTCAAATTATGTGTTGGATTTAGTTTCTGTTAACAGAAATTGAAGTTCTATGACCATAGTTTCACGAGTAGCGTTTCATATAGAAATGAAACCGAATCAAAAGCTTGTCTCATGAAACGAGTTAAAGTCGTCTACCACATTTCAGAAAATTATCTTGAGGTGTTTTTGAGATTTTTCGAAAAAACCTATTATTTTTAAATCTTTAACACTCTGTAACTTGAAAATTAAACCGTTTATGACATAAGTTTTTGTGATTTATGAACTTTTTGTATTGAAATTTGCCCAGGAATCACTTCTTGAAATCTGTCCAGATTGCTTAGGACCATCTTGTTTAAGAAATTTAGCTAATATGTGCCCATTTTGTAAAGCAAATGGCAAAGCAAATGGCTTGGCAGGCACAGACCAGTAGACTGGCCAGCCCGTTCACCGAATTTAAATTCATTCGACTTTTTTTCGTACTGTTATTGAGAACATTTTTTCTAGGTAAATGATAAATCAAAACGTAAAGGATGGGCTTAATTTCTACAACGTAATATGTTATTAAATAATACAGAATTTTTGTACAGGGAATGAAAGAAAATACTATTCCACAGGAAAACTTTTATAAATAATAACGTTTGTCTGTAAAGTTCTTTAGTTCATCTGGAAATGTTCAGGGCCGTGACTTTGTTGCAATTGTTATTGACTTAATTGGTTTTTCTTCAAGTGTACATAAATTACCAACTGTGGTCATTCCATACAAAAACAATTTATTTTAATTTGCCAATGAAATAACTTTACTATTACCGCAAAACAAGAAGCTTTAATGTAATAACATTTCACCAATACAATAAAATCTCAACGATTCGTAAGTTGTATTTCGGTAGTAATGCTGCCATCTTTATCAAAACTACAGTCGCTAAAATGCCCGATACTGTACAAAAAAGATATAAGATACCATTGACCGCATGAGTTCATTAAAATTGTGGATTTTTCAAATTGCGTTTGAATTTTACCAGTGGCGTGCTAATAAAACCATTTCAAATTCCACCTAAAATTTTAAATCTACGCTTCGTTTCCGTACAATGCTGAATGATTATATTTATACCAAATTATGCGATTTTTATAATTTTCAAGAAAGCTCAGTTTGATTAAAATTGTACGGAGCTCATAAAATAACAACGGTAGTATACTACTGTACCTTGACATCTAAGATATACCGACTGATTTGAAATGCGATTCTAATCGAGATCTTATTCAAAATCAGTGTGTGTGTTCATATTTCAACAAAGTAGTACGGTGAATGCTGCGATCTTAAAGTTTTTTTGTTTTGTACTACGACTATAATTAGTATCCACTTGAAATACTTACAATGCTATAAACTTAACTTTGCTTGACTTGATAGTATACTGAGTTATGTCATGTAGGTAATGTAGGTAATATTTTGATAAAATTTGTTATTTTTGTACCAAAAATTAGTTGATATTATAAAACCGGACTAGTTTCTTTTATTAATTTCATAATTAAGATATAAACAAACTCTTCTGAAATATTCCGTTTGGTCAGGTCCTCTAGAATATGCTGCATGTGTTTACAATGTATGTAAAATGAAACAGATTAAATATATATTCACTATCTCAATTACGTAATCAGAATAAATTAACGGTTCGAAATAAATTTAAATTTCAAGTTCAATTGTTATTGTTTACTAAATAAGCATAATATCAAAATTCGTAAGAATATCGGAGAGTTAAAAAACCTTTCTCGAAGGAGATTTCTAGCAAAAAATTACCATTGACGTCAATCACCTTTTAAATAGTTTGCTTCGTGCAGGTGTTACTTATGTTACATCAAGTTATTTGATGATTTCCCTTCAATCAACCTATGTTCTGGTTCTTAATAACAATTTTTTCTAATTTAACAATCAGCAATTTAATTATTTGTTCTTAATCTCGTAAACGATTTTATTACTAGCAAGACCTTTGAACTTTTGAATTTAAAACGTCGAAGTTTTTTATGATTTTTTGAAGAAATAAGTTTAAGGATTAATGTTGATTAGAGTTTTTTGTTACAAATTACAAAATCGTATTATCTAAATTTAATTGTGTGGTTACATTTGGCAATAACACAATTTATGGATTTTCAAGGTTTTCTTGTAGACAACAATTTTTCATAACTTATAAATTAATTACTTAACTTTAGCGTATAGACTCGTTAATTGTAGATATTATTTATGAAAAGTGACTACACTCGGGATTGTTTTTATGCGGTAGACACTTTCCACAGAAAACCACATAAATAAAATTTGCATAAAAAATAGAAATAGGTTCCATAATTTTCTAAAACCGCATAAAACCAAAACAACAAATTAAAAAATAAACAAAAATCGCATAAAAAAGCAGAAAATAATTCTGGCTAACTGCTCCGGAAAATGTTCGGCCGCTTCTGCATCTGCTGATGCAACTTCGTCTCGGATCTTAACGTTCTGAAAAGCATTTCTTTTTAAAAAACCAGTTAACCACCCTTTGCTAGCCAAAAATGCTTTATCAGACTGAATAGCGGAAATAGACGGGTTGAATTGCTTCATCTGTCCATAAAGTCGAACAGCTTTTTATGTAATTACATGGCCACTTTAACACAAATCCTCAATCCAAATTACTAGCCCTCGTTTTAATAATTCGACCCTGTCATAGAAAACGTAAAGAAAAATTCGTGTAAATTTTAGAGTTTCAATTATTAAATTAGTTCATTAGGCTTTTCAATCTAAACGTAAATATGATTTTTTATGGTATGTCATTAGTAGGTTGTGGAAAAATTACAAAACAAAGTCGTGGAGTGATCAACCGATCAGTACTACCAATTATAAAACGAGGGCGCGTAGGCAAATTTAATTGCAGAAATCAGCAAAATCTCGATTAAAACATGGGTGCCACTCCATTCAACTATACGAATAGATTTGTCTCAAACTCCTCTTCCCAGAGGTGTATTTAGTTCAATTTCGAATTTTTGTCGCTTAAGTCGTTTCAACATCACGTCGAATTTATCTCTTGCGTAGGATGAAAATTTAGTATTTAATTTTGTTTCAGAAATTAAAATCTTTACCAATCGCTGTATACCCTTCTTCCTTTGTTAAGCGATCTAACATTACCATTTTCATTTTCAGTGAAATTACCTTTTTGTGGTGCTTGTTTTTCTCTATTGGTCCAAATTAAATCTTTACAATAGAAATGAACAAAATTTAGATTTACAATACTTTTTTTTTTTACGATACTTGCATGGAAAATTATACTTCACAGACACACGGCTTACACTTATTCTTTGTACGTAAAACACTTTGGATGACGAAAAGAAAAATAATCTTCTTGAAATTACGGACTGCATAATTTCAAATTCGCACAAAAAGTAACCCGAGTGTACATTGTAGAGATTCCTGATTTGTAATCAATTACAAAAATACAAAAATAATTTATTTTACTTCTATTTTCTATAACTGGAAAAATGGAATCAAATCGCCCAAAAAAAATGTTTTCGCTTAAAATAATTTGCGTGTTATTGCTAAACAAAGCTAACCAAACGCAGAATAGTTAATTAACTACTTTTTGAATTTAAAACGCCACCAACAATCCTTTAGTTCTTGGACATTCTGTATGTATACTTATTTCTTTAAAACTTCATTCTTTACAAATATGAGTGATTCATTTATAAGTAATTTGGTGGATACACATATTTTGCAATACCGTAAATTTCGACCATAAAAAATAATACATTAAATCAATATCATCTGATTAGATTACGATCTGAACCTTCCATATTTTGTCATGTCATAAATTTAAGCTCTTTTTATTTTCATGTTTTGATGGCGACTAATTTAAATTGTTTATTTTTCTCGGCTCAATGCTGTGACAAACAAAGGAGTTTGTCAAATTAGTTAGAATTGTTTATGACCAAAAGATTTAAGATATTAATTAAGGAGTATTATTGTTTTGCTTTGTGGTGAAAATGTCGATCGTGGCAAATTGTTTTTTTAAAATTTTATTTACAAATTATTAACAAACTGTCACATAATAATAATTTAAGTAAATGTTTTGGTTATTCAATAATGCGTTATGAAAATAACCCATCAACAACAATTTTTCAAATAACTTGTAAATTTGCAGCTTCGAAAGTATTTTTGTTTTTAATTTTGTTTGTGGTAATTCCGTAAATAAAATGAGTTATTGTTATTTCTTTGCATTGGCGTTTCACTGTTTCAATTATATAATTTTCCGTTTTTGTTACGAGTTTGCTTCTAAAAATAAATTGATATTTTTAATCTGCCATTATTAATTTTTTGAAACATGATAATTGCTTCAAAAAATTAATATGGTGCCACAACCAAAATTAATATTACTTTTCATAGTGGAATCTTTCGCTAATACTAAAACAGTAACAGTCTAATTAATCGCAGAAGTTATAGCTCTTTATCATTTTAAATATACTATAGGAGCGTCGAGTTTTGCATCCATCTCGAAAATTGAAACTGCTGATTATGTGAGGTTACTCAAATTTTGCATACTTAATTAAATATCAATGAGGCTTCTTATTTCGAAAATTTATTTTTAATAATTTTTAGGGTCATTACGACTTTTTTTCTCTTTATTGGAGCAGTTAATAATTTTTTATATTTATTTTTGGTTACAATGTTCATTACACAATTTCACACCACGCCATTGAATTTAAATTCAAAAATATATTTTAATTTATGACAATTTCTCGAAAATGGAGCTGTGGTTGGAACGTTTTCCTGGCAGAACGAACCCATCGCAGGCAAGTTTCACAGGGCCGGATTAGTGTTTTCCTCACATCTTATTAACAATTGTACCATAACTATTCAAATTATTTATAGTGATAAAATTTGTAATACTCATTTACCGGATAGTAAAACGGTTAATTATAATAAATGTAATTGTTTGAAGTTAACTAGTAGGCTCCCTGATATTCCAATTGTAAAAATAACGTTGTGGTCCTGGAAACAATTACCTACTGCAGCACTGGACGCTCAAATTACGAGGTCAGTCATAAAAGTCTCCGTTTTCGCTGTCCGCAGTCTACTGGCTTGAATTGAATTGAATTCCACAAGTGTTTTATTAACCCATTTTTTGGAAAAATTAGAAAATGTACCTACAAGAGAAAAATGAAAATCTACTTTATAAACTATGCAAATGTAACACCTTTTTCATATCAAAATAAAAGACAATTATGAGACATTGTTTGTGAAAATATTTATTTTGAATTTATTTATTAGATTACACAGATTTTTTGTTATCTGAACTATCTACGTCTCTGTTTAATACAGATCACATTAATTGAATTTCTATTAAAAATTTTAATCTGATGATTTTAGTTAAAATTTAGTTTACATAATTATTTTAAAACCACTCCTTCCTTACTTATACTAAGTGACCATCATTGAGAATAAAGACCGTTTCAAACAATCTATCTGCTCTCGTAAATTAACGAAGTGATGAACATGGTAATTTATAATGTGAGAAACTGTATCACATTACATTACGATTTCAAGTCAGAGTTGCGACGGTACTTTGGCCAATCGTCAATCTTACTCATACTCGTAATTCCAAACTCTGATCGGTTTGTTAACCCCAGAGTGGACGCGTAGTTAACGACGATTCGGATGATTGATGTTCGGATAAATCAAATCGTCATTCGGATGATTGACGTTTCGGATAATTGACGTTCGGATAATCGACGCTCTACTGTACTTCAATTTTATACACAAACAACTAATTTTAAATGAACAAAATTCATTTTTTTTTGGATATTTAATTATTTCAAATAGTTTTTTAACGTATACAATTTACATTTTACAACATAAAACGGTTTCGTTTTATTACAGAAATACCGATAAGTTTCCACTCCTTTTAATAGCGTAATAAAGTCAACTTTCTGAAAATAATAAATGATACAATTTTTGCTGCACTTTATAACGTTTCGCCACTTAGCTACTTCTTTTGCAAAAGTTTGTTGATTTTGACAGCAGAAAGGTTTCGCAGGGAATTTTTACAAGACATATTTGTGTTTCATTTTCTGTTTTAATTGAAGATATGTGTGCAAGTAGTATGACAAAAAAATCATTGAAACAAATTTTTACACTGTCAGGGTTTTGCTATTATTCTGCAGTTATTCGAAGGTTACACAAGATAATTGAAATATTTACATAGTTAACAGTGGTGCGATTGTTTACTTCAGGTATGATTCACGCAGAAAATACTTTCAACGTATGTCTTAATTAAAATCTTAAAAAATTAGAGCATCGCCGATACGCCCCTATAAAAATTACTCTGACGTATGTATGTAACAATAGAACAAAAACTAATTATGACAAACAATTGCTGAATGGGGATTAAAAATTAGCGCAGAAAAAGTGTTTACAGAATCTAAAATTATTCTACATACAAAAATAATTGATGAAAACTATGAACCTGATTATTCAACTTTCTCAACGGTTCTGAAATGTTTTTTAATCGATACAAAAATTATCAATGTTTCAAATATCAATCTATCGTCTAACGATCTAGATAATCAAGATATCCACGGTGAGTCTCAAAAATGAAACTCCCCATGTATCATAGAAAAGTAGATATGAATCATTTTCATTGAATTTTGATACTCGAAAAATTTTTTCTGATAAGAATATTTCTAGAAGAAACTACAGAACAGAAAAGTATTGATGTGTAAAAAATACACAGAATTTTTCTGGTTTTAATAATAAACATATTATTTAGGCTACATATGCCTACCAAAGTTGGACTGCGTACCTAACAAATATAAACCAAAAATTTTCAGTAGGGGAAGTCATACCAGTATTTAAAAAGAAACAAAATTCTTTTACTTTATTCATAATAGGTAAATACATATTTTTGGTAGATAGAACTTTTTTACTTGTTGATGTCGAATATTATATTCCTCTTTTAAGAAAATACAGGAACATTAAGTTACGTCTAATACTAGGAACTAAAATTATTGCAGAATTATAAAAAGTAATAAATACCAACACTGTATACGCTATTTTTAAGAAACTTTCCGTTTTATCATTAACCTTCCCTGAGTTTGACAGGTACCAGTTCTTTCAAAACTGAGGCAGGCAATTTTCTCAGTTGGAAAAATAAACTTTTTATTTACACTGGTTCTAAAATCCATCTATCATTCAGAAGCGCTGCACCTTGTAAGTTTATTTTTTTACTCTGAAGACATTTTACGGGAAGAACGAAGACAATTGATATTTTACGTTTTGCAATCTTACTTTGTCAACAACTAACGGAATCAGGTACTCTCTCAAATTTCATGGATATTATAATGATTTACAGAGGGTTCAGTTTATGACAAACCGGGAAATAGGTCAGAAATACAGTATAGAATGGATTTGTTGGGTAATGGGTAAGATTTGTTTCTAATAGTAACTGTGTTAGCTATAAGCGGCTACTGTAATATTAATGTTAATAGCTAACTATTTTTTTGTTTAAAATATATTTTATAATTTTCTTAATAATACCCTCTATGTATTGAAGGTTATATAATTATGGGTTGCAATATAATTAATTTATGTTAGAATAAATGTAGCACTTTACTTCTGTTGATAAATGGTTTTTCCATGATCGTTTAGATAACAAGAAGCTTGACGTAATAGGAAAGTCTTCAAGCTCTTGTGGTGGTGCTTTTAGTACAATAACTTGTAATTCTGCTAAAATAGCGGTTGGAAAGTACGTTTTTAAGTTTTTGCTCACGTAATAAGTGTGTTATAATATTTCGGTGCATCGAACAGTAAAAGGTAGAGTTTGACTAAAGATATTCTGCGTTTATTACTGTGCCTTTTACAATACTATAAGTGATCCAGCCATAAAAGTAGGTAAGTCGTAATAATCAGCATGGGCAGAAGTGGCCAGGGCTGTATTTGGTAAATTTTTATAAAATTCTTGATGCTTAGATATAAATATGAGTAAACATTAAACCTCTTCCAATAATTAGATAGGTATGTGGGGTTATTGATTAACTTAGATACTTGATGAATTCTATGACTTGTATTTGATTCCGAACTTAACTAAAGTTGAAATATTTAAGTACGGTTCTGAAGTATCTACAAAAATATTTTTGAAGCAACCAGATTTGTGGCACCCTGCAGTGAACCCTCATTATCATCAGTAAAAGTTGATTACGGTTTAAAGTCATAAACGCAGAATATCTTTAGTCAAACTCTACTTACTTGATGATCCAATTAACTTTGTAAAAGTTTTATTTCTTTTTCTATTATGTAATATGTATGTACGTAGAGATCTAAAGTGCTGTTGTAGTTATTATTTTTGATTTTTAAATGAACAACAATTTTAATCAACCAAATAATGAAGTATAATTTGACTGCGTTATTTATATAGGAACGGTAACAACAAAATTTATGGCAATGACTATAGTCTTGAAAATTATAATGGCAACCATTTATCGCGCTCAAAACTGTAATGTTCTATTAATCGGATTAAAATTGTTCATTTAAAAAAGAAAATGGTACACAGTATATAATATATGATACGGAAATTAGATAATTTCAATATAACCAACAGATTTAGCTTTAAAGTTTCAGCCAAAATATTCGGCAATTAACGTTTTTGTAACATTGTTTTGTCAGGTTTTCAAACTATACACACATGGCACCCTTTAGTTTAATACCTGAAGAAACCTTCTTTCGTTACAATTTATCTTTAATTTTTTAACGAAATGATGCTAAACCTGAATTGTACGATGGTTGCTGCAGCTTGGTAAATCGACGTTTTCAAACAATGTATTAATGCATCTTGCAGCTATCGTCCGAAGGCAAATTAAAAATACCTATGTTGTAATTCTGAATTGTTGGTGGTTATGTTAGTGACAGGATCGCAATGACACACCTAATTCTCAATTGTTGAAAGATAATTCTGGTCACTTCAGTGTACTTAAATTTTCCCGACAAGCACATAAAACACATAAAACATAATACAAAAATCTGTACAAGAGAAAATTTAATTTATACAAGTATTTTGGAAAAGATGAATTAAACATACAGCCATAAACAAACATACACCTACTTGACAACACAATATGTATTGTAATTTGAACTTGTTATGCCATTTTAATTGCCTGTTAGATGGCACAAATTTAGACTTATTATATTATTCAAATGCAGAATTGATTTTGTATTACCGAAATGATTATAATTTAATTTTCGTTTTTAAATTATTTTTTTAAAATTTTAACTAGTTAAAAAAGTTTTCAATGCGTTTTAAGCGAAGGTATTACATTTCTTTCAGTAGAATGCTTTCCTCAAATCTTTAGAGATACAAAGTGATTGATAATTAATGTTATTTTGAGTATTGTATTAACCGAAAGCTTCTAAAAGTAGAATAACATGGCGCAGGGAAGCAGAAGAAAGAACAATGCTATTCAGTTTATCTTAGTTCAACAGTAAAATTGTAAATCTAACGCAATTAGTAATACTGTTTTTTCTCCATTATTGTATTGAAAAACTGGAAATAACACAACACATTCACATAACCTTTCTTATTGCGATATTACATACACATATTCGGATTTTCCAGATTAGTGTAAAAATTAATATAGTTTTATCACCTTGATCCATTTTTTCACACACCACAATGTTTTTATGATGACGTTTAAAATTTCACAATTCCACAATTCACTGTTAGTACTATTGAAAATAATTTTAACAACGCTCTTTCAACAGTTATTAGTTATTGGAATAAAAAAGTTATGTAGTATGTAATAGAAATAGGAATTCACAAAAGCAGAATGTAGTAATAAAAAGTTGAACACGAGAAACCGCAAGGTTTGAAGTCTAAATTGCCCTTCATAATTCTTCCTAATCTCTAATATGAGAACACATTATATTAGTATGCCACAAAAAAGAAAGATATCGAATAAATTTTTTTCCAGGAATTTGCTTCAGTAAATTAATACAATTTTTACCCAGAACGAGTTGCTGTTAATAACCAGAATTTTAGACATTAAATTGTTCCACATTTGGTATGCATTTGGGTTACAAAAATAATTTAAACTATTTTACAGTACAAAAAGATGTCTTCGTAAAAGTTTGCAATTTGTTCTTTTCAAAATAAATCGGTTTTGTTTTGATTTCCAATTTTTATTTAAAAACAAAATCGTGTAATGAAGGATTAAAACATCATACCTAGATTTCGCTAAGTATCGTTTTCGAATTGTGAGGGAGGTATGAAGACAAAATTTTGCGAATCGTTAAATTCTGTATATTCGTCATTCGTCGTTTTTTTGTGTATGATGTGTTTTTTAATTCCAGAAACAGCAGGCTGTGAAAAAAATTTATCTATACAATTTTGACAGAATCACAGAACTGATGATAAAGTTTTCCCCATCGGAAGTTACTTCGAAAATAGTAAGATTGCTTTATGCGACAGAACCATTTTGTGCTATATTTTCTAATGTTAAAACTACATTACTAATATAACCGTAAACTGATAGATATAAAATGCCAATGTTATCAACATAAGATAAAATTTCTTTTCACAGCCTTCTAACCGATACTGGCATTAAAAAACACACTATAGTGATGATGAAGGTAATCTTTTTTAATCGAAAAATCGGTTGAAAGTAACACTTAATACAAATATTTTTTTAAACTAATTTACTGAAAACTAGCAAAATTATAAATTATTAAATTGACAATTGAGGGACCATCCGGAAAAGGGGCTCATATTAAAAAATGGTGTTTCGAGAAAAACCAGTTTTAAAGTTTTGTTTGCTCATATCTACCCTATATCCTGCCGTATAACACGAACTTTTATAATTAAAAAATGAGCTCAAATTTTCGGGTGCGTGTTATACGCCAGGTATAAAAATGATTGCCTCAGAAATTAGAGATATTGGGATATGCAAAACCTCCCCTACTTTTATAACGGTCAGGCAGCTTACCATCAGCCGTCATAAACAACTCAACTATTACAATACACTGGAATTGCAAAAATGCAATTCCTTTTTGTACCTACAGAGACCTTAGCTTTAAGCTTGGTACTTAGGTATTTTTCACATCTGGATACTAGATGCGTGTTATACGTCGAATATATGAAGAAGTTAAGAAAATCGTTCAAAATTTCAATTGCGTGTTATACGCCGGGATATACGGTATTTACCAAAAATAATGTTAACTACATAGCAAATAAAGTTTTGAGAAACGATATTTAAAAAACAGTTTATTAAAAAAAGTTGATAAAATAACTTATTTTTGTAATAAAATTATTGAAATTATGAAAGTATGTTATAGGCCCCTTTTCCGGCTGATTGCTTTTTTTTCAAGAAATAGGTGGATTAAAAATAAGGGAATAGTTATTTGTATCACTAGGCTAGAAACTGATTTTTTGAGAGGGCGAGAACGGTTTGCAGACCGACGCGTCAGCGGAGGCCCGGAAGGGCGAGCACTCGCAAAAACAGTTGCTGGTCGTGTGATACACAGTATTTTTTGTGCCGACGAATGTTTAAATCACGAATATTTGTCAAAAATGAAATTAAATTGAATTTTCAAATATCCTATTTGAAATAAAAAATCTAGTAGGTGTCATGTTTTGGCATTAATTTGCACAATTTTTTGTATTCATAATTTAAATTATACTTACATGGAACGAGGCAGGACTTCTTACAAATCTCGTCCACCTAATTTTTGTAGCTCATTTTTGTTCTAACTTGCAAAAATTGAGATGCTTTTTGATGTTATCTAGTTAATTTTTACGAATTTTGTGTACCAACCTTTGGTTATATTTTTGGCGGCCTAATTAATCAATCTATAACTTTCTGGCGGATTTCGACATACAAAAAACTTTCAAGGGAGACCGACGGCACAAAAAATAAAACATAGAACGTTTTAGTTGCTAAGAAATTATTTACTGTTTAAAAACATGTTTTTGAAGAAAAATTAAAAAATTATTATAATAATATAGCAATAACAATGTAAAAAAGTAAGAGTAAAAATAATATTAGTAAAATGATTTCTCATCTCTGAGTAAGTAAATAAATACAAATATTCACAAAAAAATAACAAAAGGCAGAATGTAAACTTCACAAAATCACAAAACCTTCCCAAATAGGTGACAACGTGCTATATAAGCAGCTATAATTCAGAATAGTGTCGTCAGTTTTGCAGGAAAATTCTTCTGCATGTAATTTAAAGTGTGGCGGTTCATTTAAAACGAACTCCGGGTGAGTCCTCAACCAACCAAACCAAATTTCTTACGTTTCAATATGTAATTGTATTCGTTTCTCTGAATTAAATCCACTTATGAAAAGAAACATTGCTTTCACAACTAGTTGCATAATGTACTGTCGGTGGGAGGGAATTAATTTGTTTGTTGATACAGCGGCGACATTTCATTGCGTGCGTTCTCTGCGGAATCTCTCATGCCTTTCAAAGCTTCCATTTTTGTAAATAGTCGGAATTTATTTCTGATCTTTTTTATTGCTTTTTATTGGACAATTCTGTCACAATCCCGGGTCTAGGTGTATTTTAGTTAATTTAATAATTTTTGTTCTTTAAAAAGAAAACTAAATGAGAATAGGTATATTGATTGTGTATGTGACCACATAATCTTTACTTGGTTTTTCTGTTTCATTATAACATAGACAAATCATTATTACTATCTCACTCACATGTAAATTTAATTAACTTAAATTGAACTGTAACTGATTGAATATTAAATTGAATTTTATTATTTAAATAATGCAAATGTAATTTCAAATTAGGTATAAATAAATTTACCGATTTGGTAACTTAAATTAATATGTACTAATAACAATTAACTTAAATATATTATTTATTTTATGATGTATTATACAATTATTAATTGTTAATTATTAATTCGTTTATTACAATTAAGTGCGTAGATGTGGTTCAGGGACAAAAACCGCCAATAACCACACGGATAATCCCCAGTGCAATACGCCCCCGTGTAAAAAAATCAACCGTGTATAAAACCCCTCAAATATGTGTTTTTTCCGTTAACGATAACGATGACAATAGATAATTGTGTATAATTGAAATCAGATTGTCAATATCGATACTTTAATTGATCCGGATTATGAAGCCTGGAAAACTGTATTTTCTAAAAAAAAAGAAGAAAATGCTGGATGCGCGTCGACTGTGCAATTTATTCTTTTATAGCTACCCTCGGTATAGCATATTCAACGAAAGAAGATACCTAAAGGATTAGCGCATTATGTTAGAATCAAAATATGTTTAGTATTCTATCTTTTTCTCTTACATTACTGTCACATATCTACTTGGTAGAACGCAGTATTGCTCGTATGAACTAACACAGCTACGGTACGGACGGTTATATATATCCGCAATTCGCATTCTTTAGAAAGAGAAAGAATATTCACAGTCACGTCTAACCTAAGGTACGTTAAGCAACGTCTAAATCAGTGATCAACAACAAAATTCGTAAATCGCTAGGTAAATATCAATTATGTTAACATTAGATTACATGGGGATCATTATAAGAAATGTAACTAATTTTTGTTTATCTTTTAATCACATAAATGTTCCTTTAAATCCACAAAACATATTAGTTTATAAACTATGTAATTATATTTTAAATTAATTTAAAAATTAATTTCAAATTAGTTTAAATTAATATTTATTTTACAGACATTCACTCTACGCAAAATTTAGTTGTTTCTTTATCCGATTCATCGTAATCTGTAGAAGAATCCTCATTATTTAAATGTGCTTATTACTATTGGACGTATTTCATCTATAAGTTGTTCACGGGTCTACCAATCTTTTATAATATTGTTCGTGTGTTGTATAGTTTTAAACCAAGTTTCTGAATTAACTTGATTCACCGACTCTTGCCACATATTTAAAACATTGATATCTTTATAATCATCCCGATCAATATGCTCATCATAATAATTTTTACAAATTCTCCATAATTAATTCAATCGGATTAAAGTGGCAATGATATGACGGTAAAGGTTTGAGGAATGAATTTTGTTTTAATACAATTTAGCCGGAATTCGTATACGGCAATTGTTTGAAACGCAGTGGTATTTTGTTTA
This sequence comes from Dascillus cervinus, assembly GCA_949768715.1. Taxonomy (NCBI): domain Eukaryota; kingdom Metazoa; phylum Arthropoda; class Insecta; order Coleoptera; family Dascillidae; genus Dascillus; species Dascillus cervinus. The sequence continues at coordinate 29,884,902 of OX458323.1, forward strand.
AAATTGAACCATACGAATGTTCGAAATACTCCCAAGTGCCATTTATGGTGGAATATACTATAACAGTTAGCTGTTAAAATGGAACATTCTATATCCAGCCTACCTACAATAATTCACAATTGAATGTAAGGAAATATTTTAATTGGACTTAAAATTACCTAATTTTAGAAACACCATTAGTCTTAAACGAAAGGAAATTCGTATTCTGGATTTTATGTATTTTTTATTATTGTATCTTTTACATTGCGGCAGTTATAATCAGTACGATATTAAAAATAGTATTTGTTTTTTTTTCTTATAATAAGTTTTTTTTTAACAGGGCTTCTTGTTCAGGAGATTACGCACAAATATAAACAATTTTGAATTGATATAGCAGAATTTGTACATTATCAAACATTTTCATTTCATGTGATTGTCTGTAACTAATAAGGTTTCTAGACTAAATGAAAAAAATGAATAGTGAAGATATCGAGAGATCTGGTTGTGTTAAGAGAAATTAATCTATAAAATTGATCCTTTCACAATTTCCTTGTCTTGCAAACAGACCGTGGCCTACTGGTTAATTTTTTATGCCAAACTGATCCTCCGAGAACCTTGAAAACACCTTTACGTACCAAAACATGAATTAAATTATACAAATTATTGAATATAGAACATGTGTCATTAATTGCTGTTTGAATTCCTTGACTATCGAAGTAGGAAACAAAAGTTTCAATTTCGACCTTTGTGGAACTAATGACTTTTTAGAAGTTTTTGATATCTACAGATTTCTATTTGGCGGATGATTTGGTATTAATGGTAGTAGATGCTAGATACTATTATATTAACTTTAACAGTTAAATACAAATTTTACATACTTAATTGAATATTAATGAGGCTTCTTATTTCAAAATCTTATTTGTTTTTAATAATTTTCAGAGTCATTACGAGTTTTTTAAAATTTTATAGGAGCAGCTAATATAATAACAATATTTTCAATTTTGGCTGTAATCTTCATTATGCAATTTCGCGCCACGCCATTAAATTTAAATATAAAAATATATTTTAATTTCTCAAGATAATCCAGTTTAATCTTTCAACACTGAAAATTTAATGAATTTATGACAATTTCTCGACAAAGGAGCGGTTAGTTATGGTCGGAACCTTTTCCTATCAATTATTTATGATGTTTTATAGAACGAACCCATCGCAAATACAGACAAGTTTCACAGGGCCGGATTAGTGTTTTCTTCACATCTTATTAACCATCGTACCATAATTATTATTAATTATTTATAGTGGTAAAATTTGTAATACAGATTTACCGGATAGTAAAACGGTTAATTATGATTAATGTAATTGTTTGAAGTTAATCAGAGGATATTTCACTATTCGAATTGTAAAAATAACGTTGCAGCCCTGGAAACCTTCACCTACTGTGAGAAGGTTAGTCATAAAAACCTCGGCTTTCGCTTTCCGCAGTCTATTGTCCGCATAATTTATGATTGTCGAACCAAGAGGCTGTAAATAAACGATATTTGATATTTTTTGTATAAAGCTGCAATTTACTTCAAATCTAATTAATATTCCTAAATTTTAATTTGAGTCTTCAGTTCTAAAAGTTGAAATAGACATCATAGCGTGGAGAATAAAATTTGTAAATCTAATGTAAATGAGGTTTCTTTCATTTTAGGGCCTTCTATGAACAATTTTATAAAACTACTCTCCACTCTCTAAAGGCTAATATCTAATACGAATAAGTACTGCACAAGTTACGTTTTCTTCCTATAATATTTAAGGTCAAAAAGTGAGGTGGATGTAAAACTCGGCGTACACTGTACAGCTTGTCGAATTAAATAGTTTTGTTATTTGATTTTAAAAAAAGTTGATTTCCAAATTTGAAATACAGTAGAACCTTTCAATAAAAAGTTGTTCGAATTAATGATTTGTTTGATTAATGAATTTGTATGGGTTAATGTGAATAAGATAAATTTAGAAAGAATTCACTAAAGTACTTTTCGACTGTTTGCAATCTCAGACTAAAATGGCCATGTTAAAGTGTATTTTTTCGGATTATCGTATTTCTACCGGCTGTTGGCATTACTGAAATTTCTGATTATTGCGGATCGGATTAAAAGATTTCTACTGTATTTTAGGAATCCCGCCTTTGGTTACTGCTAGATAATACATGATCACCTAACCATTATAATGTAGTATAATAACATAATTTGATATAATAATTAGGGAGCAAAAAAATATGAGAATGGTAAGTTGTTTAGCTTGACGAGTTTTTTGCGGATTAAAATTAATAAATACATGCATTTCTGAAACGTCCCGTATAACAAAAGTAACACCTTGTTCTTGATTACATTCATTATTATCGTTATGATTAAAAAATGTCTATTATTAGGAATTAACGAATTGAAAGTTTGCAAATGTACCGTTTTCTTTTCCTTCCATACATTTATTAAGTTTTTCAGAGATACATGAAATCATGTTCATTTTTAGTTTCATTACGACTTTGTATTCATCATTAGGGCATTTGGAATTTGTAAGTTAATTGCAAGCTGCAATTGTGGAGTGGTAGTTTAAATTGCTGTTTTTAATCAAATTCAAATGTGCGTTTTGTTAGTGCTTATATAGGACTGTTAAAAGCACTGGATTAATAGTTAAAATACTATTGTACAGCTCCAGTACGGTCCAGTTTTAACTTATTTTGGTCTCAACTACTTATATTTATACCTAATTTGCTTTTTAACCTTTTGTATAGTCTTTGAAATGATTTAACTAAATAAATGTTAATGACTTATTTCGGTAACATTTCTTTGTACCATTTATGTTTTTATGATGTAATCTTTCTAAATTGCTGTTACATTGTTCTCATTTTTACCAATAAATGCGTTGGTTACAAATAGTATCTGGGCAAAAGTAAAAAAAAAAGAATTTATAATTGTTATCCTTTCGATACAATCTGTTGGGTATGTGGAAGAGTTATATAATAATCATCGCAATCAAGAACGTACCTAGAATTGTGTAATCAAATTTTTCTCAACTAAAACATAAAAAATGTCTCGTCGGTAACACAAAATGCAATGTTCAGAAACTACCGACTAGAATATTTCCATATTATTAATTTCATTAGTAGACAGCATTAAGTAGTCATTTATGAAAAATAATATCGTTGAAATCATGAATATTCATGAATATTTAGTGCAGCTAGGTGTTGATCTTTGTTGGACATTAGATTATCACAGTGATTCTTTGGAACAAACTGAACAGCCCGCTTAATCAAAATTTCGTGCTTCAAACATTGTATCATGGGCCTATGTGAAGCTAAAAATGCAGTTGAATTAATTGAAATGATTTAACTGTGTTTTATGGGGGGAAAAACATGAAACTTGTTACCGATAAGACAACCGCGTTACAGAGAGTGTTACAGAGTAAAAATATACGGTATGTTTTCCAACAAATATTATTATTAATCAAAGCAAATGTGATGGAAACAACAACTTATCTCCTCAACACAATATTAACACACCTTAACGCACCATTAACAAATTCAGTGAGCTACATTAAAGCACCCTGGTGGATTTAGGTGGTATTTTAATAACGTGTTACCGACAAGACGACATGCACTGGACATACATTCCTAACGGTAGAGAGTTTACATTCTTGAGACAAATGTCAAGACAATCGCATATTCAGAAATCGGACAAAAATTTCTGATACAACAATATAGGACAAGTATCTTGATTACTTTATCTTAGCATCTAAATGCTTAATTAAGCATTAGAAATACGACTTTGGACACGTTACCGACAGGACAAAATCGCACTTTATTTTAATGACCTTTTTGTTGCAATTTTGCCTATATTATAGCAATGCAATTGCAATATAAGGTCGAGAGATACATTTATAGCTATTTTCAACTCAATAGGATGGCCTTTCTTTAACGGCATTCCACCCGTAGATTTTAAATACATGTAAAATTCAATTCCTTTTTATACCTTCATTTTTAATTTTGAAAAGGTGGTCGATACTTCATCTTACAGAGAATACCAATCTACTTTGAGCTGATCCCAAGCCATAATTAAATAATCATAATTAACCAAGTTATTAATTAAAACATCAAATTCCGATTTTTCCTTTTTTGCCTTCAGTTATCAAAATTTTGTATTAAAATTTTGTGCACTCGTAGATTAGACTTTTTTCTTTTGAGCTGACCCCTAGGTGTTTTAAACAACGCAATAGTTTTTGATTTATTCAATATTCTTTAGATCAGAACCGAAATTGAAATAGCTAATTTTTGCCGATTTTCGAGCCACGTCAGCAGGTCATTATCTTCGCAACAGGGAAGATACTTTAACGGAAATAATATCCGAAATGCTTTTAAAGCCAGGTTTTCAAATAGCAAAGCGTACATTTTAATAAAAACTTGTTTTATTGAAAAAGTTATTTTACTATAAATTATTTTTTAGTCTTGGACAATTTTAATATTTATTATCTACATTAACTTAATAGGATATAAATTCAACTCTAAGGTCATATTAATTTTTAAAATCGCTCGTGAAGACCCCTTTAAACAAATGAATGCGAATAAGCTTAAATTATAATTTCTTTCCAAAAAAATTGTTTGGCTTTTTTATCCCACATTAATTTAAAAAAATGAGCTGTAGTGGTAATAACTTATAATAAGCTAAAACTACAATTTTCTGTAAAAAAAAAACACTGTGCATTAAGGGGTTAATCTTTTACTCGTTGTGTTTTAAATTAGTAACAATTATTAGTGTTCCGGAATCTCAACGGTATTTTTTCTAAGAAATGTATAACTTAATTGTATATACCAGGTATACATAAAATTCTAAGGCAAACGCGGTCCAATATTCTGTAAACATAAACTGTGTCTTAAGGGGTTAATCTTTTACGCATTGTGTTTCGAATAAGAAATTCAACATCTGTTCTGAATTCTGAACAGAATTTTCTAGAATAAGTATTTAGTTATTTTTGTATTAAGTGCGCAAAATGAGTGTTTTTTTAATGGCGCGTGAGAAGTCAATTTGGGCCGAGACCGTCAGGTCGAGGCCGAAAATGACAGTCGAACGCGCCATAAAACACGAAGTTTGCCACGAAATACAAACAAAGTTTTTTCTACGTCAAAAAAAATTTTATTTTGAAATTTTGTCCGTACGAAACAATTTTTTCGTTAAAAAGATGGATTTTGATTGGACGAAATTTCCACTTTGCGCACACGTGCGCAAAGTGAAATATTTTTTAACGGTTAAAAAATAGTGCACTTTGAGCATCGATAGCGATGCGTAAATGGTCGTCTTTTTTGACGTTTGTAGAAAAAATTTTTTATGACGTTTGACAATACATACAACCTTTCTTCAGACAGGTAATTTGGTCTAAAATTTTAACTACAGTCAGTTGCATTCCATTATCTGTTTGTTCGAATATCTAACAAATTGTCAAAAAATACTGTAACCGCAAAATTAATAAACGCGTACATTTCAAAATAAAGATTCTGATTATGATGATGTGGAGATAGATGATATTCCGGATATGTCATTAATAGAATGTGAAACGGCTAAAAATGAATTTTTAAAAACGATTTACGATATAAATATAAATGACGTTGAAAAAATACCCGCGATCAACATACTAACCCGTTTTGGCGTAAATTAAGACATTGTAAACTAACAGGCAGTAATTTTGGTAGGTTTTGTAAGATGAAGTTAAATACTAACACCGCTAATATAGTTAAATCTTTATTATCAAATAGTTGGAAAACCGTCAAAGGCTTTAGAACACGGTATTGAAAATGCAAAATGGGGAATTGCTGCATTTGAGCAAAAATACGATCTGATAGTAGAAAAATGCGGTTTATTTATTGATAACAAAAAGAAATTTTTAGCGGCATCTCCCGATGGGCTTATCAGAAATAATGCAATTATAGAAATCAAGCATAATTACATGTTCCAAATTCAGGGTCAATTACATGTCACTAATAGAGATATATGTTAATTTGTTATTTATACATCAAAAAATGTTATTTCAGAAAATTTAAAATTTAAAAATAGGTCTTCAGGGTGGCTGTTCTTTGCCGCTAAAATACTTTTAAACACGCCACAGTGTGTATGTAGATGTTTTATACAGGCAGGACCATCGTATGGCATTTTGGATATTTAACCTATTTCTTGTTTGTTAAAAAATTTAAACTTGCAGGTAACAATCTTCAATTAAAGTACTACACCATGGTAATTTTATTTTTTTGAATTAAGTTTCTAAACAGCGTCGGGACGCTATAAAGTGAAAAAAATCAGAAATCCAATTTTGTTTTTTTAATAATTGCATTGAAAATATTATGGAGAATGTATTCCCGAAATTTCCAATTTGATAGGAACATTTGATTTTAAATTAATTGAGATTTTGTGATTTTTGTCGGGAAAGTATACGTGATTTATTGCTGTAACTTCTGTCCGCAACAAATGTGCGTTCACAATGCCCGCTGTAAAGTATTACAACCAACCATAAATCACAAAAGGTATCTCTGACGAGCCGAGGGTGATGTTTATTTCAGGACCGGGCTTAAAATTTTTTCGTTAATCAGATTCAGATAAAAGAAACAAATACTTGATTTTTAATTTATTTTATTCGACATTAGATGTTCAAAATGATGACCTTCCTGTTCGATGCAAAGTCGCAAGCGTCTCTGAAAATTTGCGTGAACGGTAGCCGCAACATTCACATCATTAAATTCGCGGAAGGCGGCAATTAGTCTTTCCCTCATGTTATCTCTTGTTGTCGGTCTCTTCCGGAAAACACGTTCTTTGATGGCACCCCATAAGAAAAAATCTGGTGGTGTAAGATCAGGGGCTGGCCAAGGTATGGGTCCGCTCCTACCAATCCAATTTTCTCTAAACTGGAGCGTTAATTCTTCCCGGGCTCTTCGACTAAAATGTGGAGGTGCTCCATCTTGTTGGAACCACAACCGAAACCTTTCATTTACTGGGACAATTGCGTCTAACAAATCATTTAGCTCGTCTTGCAAAAAGGTGGTGTATCTCTCACCATTCAATGGACCTTCAAAAAAAAAACGACCCCACAATTCTATTGTTGACAACACCTCCCCAGACATTAAGGGACCAGCGATTTTGGATGTCTTGTTCTCTCATCCAATGCGGATTTTGTACTGCCCAATAGTGTAAATTGTGTTTATTTACCGCACCATTACTTTTCACACAACATTCGTCGGTAAACACAACTCTTTCAAAAAAATGTTCATCATTCCGGATTTTTTTCCTCTGCCCATTCGCAAAAAGTCACTCGATTTGCAAAATCTTCACCATGCAACTCTTGGTGAAGTTCCAGGTGGTACGGGTGATATGCGTGTTTTTTCAAAATTCGTAGCACACTGCTTTTGTTGATCCCAGTTTGATAGCTAATCTCTCTGCTACCAATGTGGGGATTACTTTCAACTAAATTTAACACTCTGGCTTGGTTGACATCGTGGGTAACAGTTGGATTGTTAAACGAAAAAGTTCCTCTTTCACGTAAAGAAGACACTAACGATTTAAAAATTTGATGATTTGGAGCGCGATTTTGCGGAAACCTTGCGACGTAAGTTTCGGCGGCCAGAGTGTAGCGTCTCTGCCACATTCGCCAAAAATTAGTAGCATTTCAGTCTTTTCTTCAAATGAATATTGAAAAGGCATAATTACTGTTCAGAATAGCTTTCAATTAAACTTAACAAAAACTACAAAACTCAAAAGCACGGCCAGACTGTTGGCAGTTCAAGACTAAACTAAACATTTGTTACAATCAGGTAAATTCTTAAAAGAACAGCAGGCAGGTAAATTTTCAAATAAATCCTTTTTTCTAGTACTTAACAAATCTAATAAACCAAAAAAACACGCTTGAGTAGATAGGATTTAAATAGTGGCTACTTAAATTTTCAACTAATCTTGTTTTTACCTGGATTTTAATAACGGGGTAAAAAAACTAGATAAATATAATTTGTCTTCGATGCTTAGCAGTGACTGAGTAAGCAAAGCTGTTTTAACAATGAGTCACTTTCAAAAATTAAAAATAGCGAGTTTTATATTCCATAGAAGATTTAAGTAAGGGCCTGGATCTTATTACTCATAGCTCATGTCGATTGTAAAGTTTGTCTAAACTTATTCTGCGTTTATGACTGTGCCTTTTACAGTACTATAAGGATCCGGCCATAAAAGTAGGTAAGCCGTAATAATCAGCATGGGCAGAAGTGGCCAGGGCTGTATTTGGTAAATTTTTATAAAATTCTTGTTGCTTAGATATAAGTATGAGTAAACATTCAACCTCTTCTAATAATTAGGTAGGTATGTGGGATTATTGATTAACTTAAATACTTGATGAATTCTATGACTTGTATTTGATTATTTGTTCTGAACTTAACTAAAGTTGAAATATTTAAGTACGGTTCTGAAGTATCTACAAAAATATTTTTCAAAGCAACCAGATGTGTCGCACCCTGCAGTGAACCCTCATTATCATCACTAAAAGTTGATTGCGGTTTAAAGTCATAAACGCAGAATATTTTTAGTCAAACTCTACCTCAGAACTACTTTTACTGAGGACAGTTGTAAATCAGCCTGACACCAGTTAACGAGGGTTGTCATTTAAGAATTCGGCCATAAATAAGAGTGTTTTGCATTACATTATTTAATATTTCGATTTATTCAATCACTATACCAATCTAAATTCAGCTTTGCATATCATCATAATGTACGCATTACGTAGATGCAGTGGAAGAAAATAAAAACTGATAGCTTTAATAATTTGATAATAAATCGTTATCAAAGTCAACTTTCACATCAATTTTGTTTTCTAAAAAATAATTATGCCATGTTGTAGTATCAAAATTGAAGATCATTTCCTCCAATTTTCATTTTTCTTGACCATTATAAATAGGTTAAATTTTAAAAATGCCATACGATGGTCCATCCTGTATAGCTATTGTGACAGTCGCAAGCCTGTAATACCAAAGTGTGAGCGAAAGTTTCAATTAAATTCGTTTTTATAATAAGATTTTTGGACCCGTAAACTGTTTTTTATAAAAATTTACATTTTAATATTTTATTTTGTTACATTTCAAAAAATATTTGCCTAATAATTGTAAGTGAATAGAGATGGAGCTATGGAGATAGTAGAGATGCGAGATACGACTGGGGAGTGGGGACGCCTACTCAGCAATAACTCGATTATTGTCGAAAATGCATTTGTCTTACATTTAAACTCATATCTTGTTTAATATTTATGTAAAAAATATAGATAACACATGAAAACCTTTTAAAAACACGTACAAGCATTTTTTAAAGAACAAAAAATTTCGATTTACGCAACCGTTTGGAAGAAAAAGTGGTGTAAAGGTGAAAACTTTAAAATTTGCTCAAGATTTTTGTTAGGTCCTAACCGAGATATTGAATTATTTAGTTTTTTTCTCCCATAAGACTCCATACATTTTTGAAACTTTGAAAAATGAAATAAAATATAATTCGTACAAAACTTTCAATGTCCTTAACACAAAATGATCACCGTGTTCTCTTCTACACGATGGTGTGGTTATCTCAATTTTTAATCATAGTGCCGTTTTGCTCGTTCTGATTAGTGATTACTTTTGGATTTAGATTTATTATGATATGAGCTTCAATCAGTGAAAGTTTCATCTTGTGACTCTAATTCATCCACAGAAGTTACTTTTAATACGATATAGCACTCCAGTATTACAAAATATCGCTCTAAATTTATTGAAGAAAGAAAAATTTCGCATCTGTTGAACAGGTACAGGTACAGGAATGCAGCCGGTCGGAAGTCGTTTCTATTGTTATACATAGACCCATTATCCACTGAACTTGAGGTGATGTCTGGGTTATAAAAAAGTCTGGGTCTTGCCTATATTTAGGCGTACGCTAAAGCAATTAAAGCAAATTGCACTTGCCAACAATCTTTTGGGTGGCGCAGCCTTACTTAATGTATTGCCTTTGAGAACAGATTAGCAGATTTTTCGATTTCGATCCATCTACTATAAAATTTATTGTTGTGACAAGTAAGTTAAAAATAATGGGATAATAAGCAAAACTTCGCATTTTCAAATTTCTAGGAAAATTTAATAATAGGACGGCTCCGCTAATTATTTTTCCCGAGACTTCGCAAAACCCCCAGCTGGTCCTGATAATGAGCTACATGGAAAACTAATAGTGTGACATTTAAGTTTTGCTAATGATATTCCGATAATAACAATTTTATAATAAAACCAATTATCTTGTTGATGGGAAGAACTAAACGCAATATAAAATGCGCGTCATTCATTGCCTATCATCTTTTAATATTCAGATTAAAATTTGACAATTTAAATTGATGCAATATTGAAAATCAATTAACAGAGTAAATTCTGTAAATTTCTTTTCTGATAGAAAAAATTTAATTAAAAGTGGGCGACAAAATTATTTAACGCAAATTTTGTATAAATTGAGGCTACTTTATGTTTACTTTTTCACTGTGACAAATGTTTAATATATTTAAAGCAATATTCACTTTTCTTAGATATACTTTTTTTTCCAATTCTTATGTTGGTTGATAATTTAATGATATCCTTCGTTATGAAAAATACAGGAGGCATTCACATAATATGAAAGGACAGAATAAAATTAATTCACGATTTTTTTACATAAAAAATTTCTACAGTGAAACTTCCCTAACTTGAACTTCCGTAACTCAAGAAATTCTTTAAGTCTAATTATTTTATTTTACTTTTTGCTTCCTTTATATATACCGAAAGTGGTGACAGTAAATAATTGCTTTATCTTACTAGATACAAAAAAATTACTATTGGAAACTGCTTAGCTATATTTTTGTGTACTTCAAGCTTAAGGTGGGTTTGGTAGGTCTAGAAGTGAGGTTAGAATTATTGAATTTTCAATCCAAGTTAATTTAAATATTACAACTTTAAGAAACATTTACTCAGTGTTACACTGTAGCCTACTTAATACCGAATGAGAAGACATACTTGAGAAATTTTGGTAATGAGCAAAATCGCTTGAAAATATTTTAATATAACATAATAAATTATGAAAAGTATATGTCATCATACCTTCATGCCAGTGGTTTGCGATTTCTACCTTTTGAAGCTTATCTGCACTGTACATTTTAAATTAACTTGGATTGAAAATTCAATAATTCTAACTTCACTTCTAGACCTACCAAACCCACCTTAACCCAAACCCACATCGTTTTCTGACACTTTCGCAATCTTCGTTTTTCTCAATAAGTACGTTTAAAATTTTCAAATACTTTACGGCTTTAGATTGCCATCATAAAAATATGACCGTAATTGTTTATTTCTAAGTGCACCGCATCAAATGTTATTACCGCACACGGTCTGTTTTTTGTTTGTTTTTATTGCTCACTGTCGATTTTCATCGAACCAGTAATGGTTGTTTTGTTTATTAATATTTACATTATTAGTGCATTTTGAAATGAAATAGTGTCTAAAACTGATGGGTTGTAGTGAAGCTTTTCCAATAATCTGTGAACGTGTGTTGCAGTAAATCGACTTTGAAAGAAAACTATATATTTTTTTTTAATATCTTGTGGACTAATCCAACGAAAACTCCCACTTCTTGAGGACATGCCGTGGATTAACTTTAAAATAGCGCAAAACATGAATTTATTCCAAGAAACGGAGTTCGATTTCTTAGCGATTCCACAACTCGTAAAAAATAATTGAGCTGGTTGGGATACAGTTAAAAAGCTTGTCGGAAATTACGATTACATTCACCAAAAATTAATAACACATCAACTGTATCAGTATTATTTATCTACGTTGATAAATCAATTGAATAGATTGTATTGTTAAACTGTTGTCAAACTTTGAATGAACAATTATTATTTTCTTTTCCATATCATTAGCATATTATCTGAAGATATTAATTACTGTTTGCTTAATTGATATCTTATAAATCGATAGCGTTTTACTCGAATGTTTTCTCATGCAAGTTTACGAAATTTTTCTACATACAGTCAAACTCCCCTATAACGAACTTCTATTTAACGAATTTCTCTATATAGCAAATTTTTTTGCGGAATCTTCATCTTGGAGACGTTTTAAAGACATTTTATATTATTATATCCCTTATAACGAAGTAAAAATTTCCGTATAACGATTTTTCCCCCTACTTTGCAGATTTTTAACATTTAAAACGTTTTCTTTCTGTTGTTTCACTGTAATTTTGGAAATAAACTCGGTTGTAGTAATATTGCCAGATGCGTTCAGGGTTCAACATTTTATGAGGAATTGGCCGACAAAGTAAGGAGCACTAATTTAAGCGTACAAAATTTTTTCAATGTTAAATAGGACCGACAAAGTTTTATTGCGGCAAAAAAAAATTATTTTATAACTCTGGAGCAAACGGAAGCAATTAGAACTATATCGGAACCATCGAAAAATGTTTTGGAAAGGTAGGGTTTACGAAAGGATTTCACGAAGACTGGATCAATGATGATAACCTGTGTTTATTGGCATTGACTCATTAAAAAATACGGGGGTGCCGGACCAATGTCGACTAGAAGATTTTCTACAAATTGATGATGAAATTACGACCACAGAATATCCCAGCGATAAAGATATTATTGATAGTGTGATACTACAAATATCTGTAAATGATAACGCTGAAAACGAAAGTGATACTGATAGAGTAATTCCTACTGAAATTGAAGTAATCAGTGCATTTGGCGTCATAAGACGTGGGTGGCTTGCATCGTGCTCCAAAACCACCGACGAAATGTTTCGCAATCTGAATAAATGCGAAACATTTTACGAAAACGAAACTTTATTTAAATGTACTACATAAACTAAAATTACCTCGTTTTTTAAGTGAATGATAATGTTCACGTAGTTTTTATTATTCTAGCATTAATTGTGTATGTATGAATATAGAAGTTTTATTTCCAATATGTGAAAAGCAGCATTGTTATTTTTTAGTATTATTAATTAAATAATATCTACGTAACTGCATATTAATCCTTTTGCGATCTTGCGACATATGCGCCCCCACGTAAATCTTAAAAGTATATTGTCTTATGTTATATAGTTGCCTAGTCATTTTAATGCCGAAAATCGTAGTACTTTATAAATTCTTTTAGACCTGAAAGGATTAAACTAAAATGTTTTTTCCAACATGAATTTCTATGTAACAAAATTTTTTAAAGTAACCGTTACGCTTCGTTATATGGAAGTTCGACTGTATTTGTAGAAGAAAAAATGGAGATTGTGAAAATATTCAAAAACAATATAATTATTATGATTAAAAAAACAAATTCTTGTACACTTCCTGTTAAACCTGAAGTACAAAAAATATAGCCAAACAATTTCCAATACTAAAATTCGAGTTTAATATAAAACTATAAACTTTTTTTGTATCTATAGGAAGAACACAGCGTACCTTTATTTTCTTTTCCTTCAAGATGTCAAGAAGATGCTAAATTACCCTATTTTGTTGCAATTCAAAACACAGGATCATAAAAATAATTTTACGTAAAAATCTATTTTCACAGCAACAATTAATTTTGTCACAAATAATGTTTTTTTTTTTATGACCTCTAAACAAATTTTATTTCGATTCGTGTCGTTTACAGATGAAATCACTTTGCAAGTTTATTTTAAATTTTATTGGTGAAACAAAGAAGGAAAGTTTTTTTTATTGCAACCAAAACATGGAAATTTTCCTGAAATAACGGAAATTGTATCGTTTCATGACGATTCCACCAATGACTTAATACTTAACTATGCTGGTGGTAAAGATGATTGCGTTTATATTGCTGTTAATCGACACTACTCTAGTTTACTATTAAATCAAATCAATTATCGAGAACATTTGTAAAATCATTATTTGTACAATGATGCAATAATTTCGCTTAGTATTTTTCTCATCATTGGACTAACCACCGATTATACTCCCAAATGCATATTTATCCCACATAAGCGGTTTGTTAAATTAAAAAATATTTTCTGACGCATACCTAAAATAAAAATAACAGTAGAAAGGGTACGAAATTAGCAGTTTCTATTTCTGTACAAAACATAAAAAAAACTAATAAAACGGTTTTAATTCACTAATCTCAACACACAACAATTAAAATTGATTAAACAAGTAGCACGTGGTATTGAATTAAGGCAACAATAACAGCACTTTTATGGTCGTTTACGACCTGAACAAATAATTGTGGGCATTATTTGCTCAGGAGGAATAAAGAATCGCAAAGGTGCAGAAATGAAAGCACTGGCGATGGAATTTGTTTGGGACCGAAAAAATGTAAAACGAGGACATATCTAGAAAAGTTGCGACGTCACAATTTAATTGTTTACCAGTGGCACATAACAAGTGGTCCTTCATGTTATTTGACCGCAAATGCCCTCAGCTTGTTAAGAGCCACCGCGTGACTTCAATCACGCTATTCCTTTAATCATACCCACGCGGATACGTTTACGGATAGATGAGTGTAATTAAAAATAATTGTTTGTAATACGTTCATCAATCGACACCAAGACAATGTTTCAATTTGTGATTTTCAGTAAATTGAAAGTTCTACCTGCGGCGATACCCAGCGAAATTGCATGTCCAGCAATGTTCTAAGAATGTGATGCAAATTTCGACCGGTTTTTTCAAATACAAAAAAAAACTCCTGTAAATTTCCTGTATAGTAGTTTGGCAATGCACTCAGGTACCTTTAATTCCGATCGATTGTCTGGTGATTTCTCAAACTTGAATTTTTTGACGAGTGGCGGTGGTAATTTTTTTCAGTAAAATAGCGTGAATTGAAAATTTTCGTTCACTGAGCATAACGAACGGCTTTCAGGGTTACACGTTCTTCCAGTGATTCATTTGTTTTTTGTTTAATTGAGCGGCAAATGATTTGTCAGCAGCGATGGGAAAAAAGTGCAAAAACGCCTAAATTTCAGGCAACTTATCATGCATACATTTTACAAAATTTTTAAATCTTGAGTTTAAATGGAACAAGTGCCAACATCAAGTAGGTAGATACTATTAAGCAAAAAATAGTTTTTTGTTAATAAATTCGTTTAGTAGAAATTAGAGATCAGCACCGGCACTCCGTAACTTGCAGAAAATAAGGATAAACACGAGATAGGAAGAAACTTCGCTGCGCATTCGGCAATATTCGACATAAATAAAAATATCCAGCTGGTAAAATTGTAGGTTTAAAGTATGTATTTTGAAGTATTCACGGAAGTTATAATTTCAGCATTACCTAGTTATAAAGTATTAAATCAATGTACCTAGTTAAAGAGAAAAAACACATTTTATTCTTAGAAATTATTCGCGATATAACAAACATTCAAAAACATTCCAAGTATTTCCATAATTTAATTTTTCTTTTAAATGCGAAACAATTGTTTTTGTTAATGTTCATAAAAAATATGGTTAATTTCTATGTGAATTTAGGTCATTCAACCCAAGGCGAAATATGTCGCATTGTAAACCTATTTTATCTTTTAAGCAAAAATTGCACTGTAAAGGCGCGTCCAGACTTAGTAATAAGTTACTGAAACCTTGTTTTCTTGTAACACTGGAAACTTTTTGGCGTGTATAGGATTCCTCGTTGACCCAAGAAAGACAGAAAGTAGGTCATTTAGAATATTTTCGAGATTTCGGCGGAAAGCACCAATTTATATGCCATTTCAACAAATTTTTGTTACCGACCAGTTGTCGGTAAATATCAAACAATATTTTGAACATCTGGAATACACTGTCGCAGGCAGGCAGGTTCGAATGCATTTGTTTATGGTCGGTAATAAAGTACTTAAACCATGAAGCTTCTGGGAGGCCTGTATTTTGCATCATCGGTTGATACAAAAAAAAGTTAGTTAAAGTAGCAATGATAAATCAGGAAGACTTTCTTTTCGCGGCTGCAGCATATGTAATTTTAAGTGGTGCACAGAAGAAGGAAAAGAAAAGATTTTGGATTCGCCCATTGTTAAGGTCTCGAAAGCGGTACAGTGGCAGTGACATGATCAACGATTTAAAAGCTTACGACATTGTTCCGTTTGCAATTAACCCTTTGAGTGCCAAAATGATTTTTAGAGAATTAGTATTGGTTCGTGCGGGAGCAAAAGCGCGATCGCGCTGCTGGCATTTTCGGCCAGTGTATTGAGGCACCCAAAGGGTTAATGATGAATTGCGGTGCGATGGAAATTTTTAAAATTTTGCCAGAATTTTTAATCAACGAAGTGGGACATAAAATATGTAAAACGATTTCCAAACTAAACTGCCAAATATGTAGTTCATACAGACGCAGTTAAAAGCTTTTAAAATAAGAAATTTATGACCATCATAAAATTTGTCACAGCACAAAAGCATTAGAAAATTTGCGATATTCTAGGCTGGACCCTTCGCTCTAGGGACGATTTACACGTCAATTGTTTGTTGCAATGACCTGCTTAAATAATGACAATTTTAAAATCTTCTGTTCTGTTGATTTTCAATTATCTTAAATTTCAGTCTTTTATAATGTTGAGCTTGTGTTTATTTTTTAACCCTTTAACCCATACGCGTCACACTAGAAAAGAATCAGTTTTCCCGAATGACGCGACACAAACCTAACTCCATCAAAATAAATTCCGTCCCATGGGATCTGTAACCGAAAATAAATTCCGTCCTTAAAGGGTTAAAATGTTTAATTTGTGTGTCTAAATTGGTGTCTTCGGACGTATTGAATAAAATAATAATAAAGGAATTAACAATCACAATAAAATATTTTTGACCTTCTGCTAGTCTAATTAGGGACGGTTTATCGATTCTAAGTTTATAAGACCAGTAAAATTTGCCAGTCGAATAATATCATTTTTATATAAAAATAATATTAATATAATATTTAACAAACACTTCGATTCGCTGTCTATAAAAAAAAGGTTATCATTTTGATCTTACAAATGTGATTAGAAACGTTTACAAAAGTGAACTTATTGTTAAACTAGTAAAGCTTTTGCGAGATGCACTAAAAGGATGAAAAAAATAACTTGTTGCTCTTCGTCGAAATTTTGATAACATGTAAAATAACTTTTACTACGTTTCCATGAGGGATTGAATTCGTATTGAAAACGGTATTGGGATTGAATCCGTTAGTGTTTCCATGAAGTAGTTTGGAAACGAATTCAAAACGATTTGAATCCAGTTACAAATGACATGCGCCGAATGTTAAATCGTGGTATACATGCGACGCGGTATACATAGCCTAAAAAAATGAAGTGTGTTTTAGTGATAGATACCAAAATGAACCCAACTATAAAATACATGCTGTGTATGGTGGTATATCAGTTTCTTCTGTCTGTGTTATTGCTTATCACCGAAGAAGAACTAGAACATCAAAGACGGTTAAGAAGCCCCTGTCAACTGTTAATTTTTTGAAAAATGCGCGGCAAAGTAACTGCGCATGGTTGGATTCAATACGATAGTGTTTCCATGCATAAAATTGTACTTTCAATTCCGATACGATCCCAGAATTTGCCGTATCGACCTTGAGACTCAAATCGTTTTCAATACCGTTTTTAAAGTGTTTTCATGGCAGTATTGAATCCCAATACCGTTTTCAATACGAATTCAATCCCTCATGGAAACGCAGTATTTGTTAATAACAATGTTTCCGACAAGTCTGGACGCGCCTTAATATAGCTTCAAAATATTCTTCTCAAAAAAAAATTACCTCAGTTAGTCTAAATTTCTTTATTTCATTTCGTATAAGCGATTGTGCAAAAAACGTTGTGGACTGTACGGTTATTAAGTGCCATAACATAATCTTGGAAGTTGAAAAATCTCGATTAACTATTCCGCGAGTTTAAAAGAATGCGTCGGTCTCATAGAAATGAAGAACTAGTCTAATTCAAAATATTAATAATTCAAAATTACTGTTGTTACAAGCATACATTGTAACCTAACTACAAACCGTTGTTGTGAAATAATTAATATCTCTTAATTGATAAAAAAATATGCATTTAAAATATTCCATGATCGAGTGTTTTTTTTAAATGCGAGAAAAGTGTTTGATGTAACTTCTAAAATATTAGTAATATAAATTTCTTTTTGTTCACAATTCTGCAAAATATATTTTTAACACATATTTCATGCTTCATTTAAAGCCAAAATTTTTGAGCCAGATGCCGTCGTAAAAGCAGGTAAACTTTGCTTCCCGCTATTGTATGTGTTCACAAGAGGCTCAACCAGTAAGAAAGAACGACTCCGAAAAGCACTGTATTTAGACAGAGGTAAAAAATTGCAAAGAGATAAGCCAGTGGTTGGAAGGTGTTTTTACCGAGCTTTGACTCGGACCAGTCGAAAATGTACGATATTACGAGCGACAGACGAGCGTACACACAGGAAAGAGATCCATGGTTGATCGGCTTGCAAAGGGCCGGTGCCGAATACAAATACCGTGAAATGTTTCCTTATTCCGTCTAGCGAGCTCGGCCCGAACTATTCGAAAATATACGATTGTTCAAGCGACACACGCGCGATAAGTTAAAGGAGGAGATCTCCTTCCTATCGGCTTACGGAGTGCCGGTCCAGTTTAGATATTGCCAAGAACAGCTCAAAAACTTTATCCAAACTAGTCGAATAGACTTTAACTGAATAAATCAAAGTGTCAAAAATAGGTACCCAGGAGTCCATAATCCATAATGGAAATTGTTTACAAAATTAGGGCCTAATATTTCTTGTACGATTTATTTAAGACAATTTGGTATCTTGTTTCTTTACTTAGTATGTACGGCAAACCACCCAATTGCTTGGCCCCTCCCAGTTATTGGCCCATCAAGCTTTATTTGAATTTTTTAGATTTGGCTCATATTTTTTACATTTCCCGCTCTGCCGAACCTTGCTTAATGCTTTCTTAACACGTGTGTAAAAAATCACGATTCTTTGTTTTCTGCTGTTTGTGTAAAATTTGTTAGCATTTTGGACAGTCCGCTGTGACGTGACTTCTTTCAATTTTTCTTAAGGCAAGGTGTTTGCTGAAATAGGCATAACTTCTAAATAAAACTCCCGTTTTGATATGTTTGGCTGTATTTTGTTAAAGCGAAGTTAAATTTTCATTCCTTTATCCCGCCCATTCTGAAATAACGTTCCAACTTATAAAAACTAGGTTCCAATTTAGTGATGCTTCCCTCCTGGGCCAATAACTGAAACATATGAATATTTCGTTTTTCTAGTTATTGGCCGGGCATAGCTGTTTTGATTTATTTTTTACTGAATGTATGAAATTACATATTTGCTTGTTCATCTAAAATTTGCTCTTCTCTTCTTCGAAGTTATTATTTTCCTGCAAGCATGCCTAAAGTGACAAAAGGAAAATCTTATTCCAAAACATACCACAAAAGTTATCTTCTTGAGGCTCTTGAAAATCTTCGTTTAGGAATGTCTATACATAAAGCTGCATTTTTTTTTAATATTCCTAAATGCACTTTACAATTTTGTTTGTCAAAAAAGGTTAAAAAAGTTCTCACCGCTCCACTCCGACGAAGAAAAGGTACTGACTGGTTGACTGGGTACCTACACTCAGAAAAAAACATTCTTATAGGCAAGAAATTTCGGCCTTAAATTTAAACTTGCGCGTTCTTAATTTTGGCCCAAGAATTAGTCATTCTTGGGTTTTAAGAATGTTCATTCTTCTTGTCAAATTTAAGAATGGATCATTCTTGATTTTAAGAATGTTTATTCTACTTGCCAAATTTAAGAATGGACAATTCTCGATATCAAGAATGTTGATTCTATTTATCAAATTTAAGAACGGGTCATTCTTAATTTCAAGAATTTTGATTCTTCTTGACAAATTCAAGAATGCGTCGTTCTAATTTTAAGAACTTTTATTATTTTTGCGAATTTTAGAATGAGAAGGAGTTTTAAAATATTATGAAGTTATTTAACATATGTGCTTTTATTAAAAGTAGGCAAATACAGTACTAAAAGTAAAAATTTTACAACGTCACATCACATTCTTTTGTTGAGTAGCTCACTATATTTAATAATAATAAGTTCAATAAAACATGATATTAGAAATAATTGTATAACTACTAAAGTTCACTGTAAAACGCAATAAAAAAATATTTGAGAAATTATTGTATAATTACATACTAAAGTTCACTTTAAAACGATAATAGGTTTTTTCTTTAGACCAAAAGTAAATTGAAATGTGTATCTATTATCTTACTATAAAAATAAACTTATCACAAAAAACTACACAGTCCAATACAGTTTTAATACATTTAGTTGCTAATTATAACAGTCACTTGATCTATCCTTTTTTCTATTTATTGTTGCAAATAAGGATAAGTGTTAAGACGTTGAGTTAATGTTTGGTTTCCAATTTTTTTTGTTGCTTTTCCTACAAATCCTGCACTTTGGTTTATTTTCTTTCCATGGGAATAATTGGCCGAAATTTACATCAATCTAAAAAACATTAACAAAATAGTTACATTGTTCTACAGATATCACAAGAATTTACCAAAATTGAACACTTTGAATGTTTCAATAATGACCACTCGTCTATAAGTTGATCAATACTTTTATTTTTATATTCCTTTAGACGATAATTCGTTGTGTCTTTCCATTTTACGGAGATTTCTTCCCAGAACACGCTCACATCCGCGTATTTCAGCCACGCTTTTGTTTTGTTACATTCTTCCATCTTCCATCTACATCCGCTAAAATTGATGATTTGTAATAAGATAGATACAACACTAAAAGTATAATAGATAATCAAAATTATTTCTTTACCTTCTTCGTTACTATGATTTGTTACAGAAGCAACGGGTTTCGCACGTTCCTTCGTTTTTATAAGTCTCCTTCATTTACCATTTGATGCTTAATATTTCGAAGTTTGTCGTATAATTTTCCCTTCGGATTGTCATCAAATTTACGGGGAACGTAATAAATTTGCTAGAATTAACATTTATGATTATAATTTTTGTTTGTGACAAGTACAATGCATGCGTTTCCACCATGATTCATTATTCAGTGGACGTGCGTTTTTCTCGCAAATGATTAACGAAAACGGTGTTGTGTAAAAAAATTAGGTGATAAATAAAAAATAATTTTGAAACTCCACTGTTCACATTTACTTTTTATTCCTTCTCTAATTTTCCGAGAAGATTCAGCAGAACGCAATACTTTTTACAGAATATAAGTAATTTTTATTAATCGTTGGCGAGAAAAATGCATGTCCTATGATAAATAAATTATGGCGTTCAAGATACCCACAAACTTACTTTTCGTTCGGATGGAAATAAACTCTCAATTTGTAGTAGCGTTTCTAACGACTAGTCATTCTGTTCATCGACTAATTGCATTGAATTAGTATCATCATCGTGTCACACTAAACCACTTATTACGAAAAATTATCAAAAATTCACTTTACGAAAACAATACCAAACGCACACACCGTAATATGTACTTTGCTATTGCAAGCAGAGCGCATTTCAGCTAACTAAAAGGCTACGGCCCGTTGCCGAAGAATAGTCGGCAATAAAATAATTTACACCCATCGCACCCCGCTATTTTTTGAAATTTTGCTCCCATTGTATGACTGGTCTGTTTAACAAGCCTTGTATAACGCATGCACCCAAACAGTATCTATTAAGTCACACAAAATACGCCTTTAAGTGATATGTGATTTAATACTGTATTGCTCTGAGGGGCCAGATTTATATTCTCCGAACCTTTCCTACAAATTTTTGTTTAGAACCGATAGTTTTATTGCAGGATCGAACTTAACGCTAAACTTTCTAAAGTAACCTTTACAAAACAGCGTATCTAATCTTATTATGTTATGCATGAGATTCTTTGATATTAATATTTACTTTATTAATAAAGCATTTTTTCAAATTTTATTGCGACCATGTTCAAAATGTATCCTTCTAGTAACTTCTATAAAGAAACAATATTTCGAAGAGTTATTATAAAAAGTTTTCATAAGTAATATCACAAGAGAGTGAGAATTATTTTCTAATTAATTTGCACTCTCGAGTGGTATTCGGAAGATTATTTTTTAACGTTTAAATAAAAAATACAGCATAAAAATACAGTTTAATTCATTATAAACTAAAATAAAACTGGCGACAGATGTCAAAACTAGAAAATGTGCTGTCAAGTAACATAAACAAAATACTAGAAATTATTCTCGCGGTAATTTTCTACAGTAGAAAATTCTCACTATAATAATGTTGTGATTGGACAGAATTAAACACGTGTGCCCAAATACTGATAAACGATTGGTGAATGAAATCATTAAAAAATAATCAGTAATATATATTTGTAATTTATTTATTTTCGGCAAAATATTTCCACCGAATGGAAACAAATAATTTCAACGTCGGTTAAAATATAAATAGTTATTTATTATACAAGACAATAAAGTTGAATTTATTCCATCGTTTAACGGCGAAATATACAACTTTAATTAATTACGATTATAAATTTTTTTAGCGATACACTCAGAAAAAAACATTCTTATAGGCAAGAAATTTCGGCCTTAAATTTAAAATTGCGCGTTATTAATTTTGGCCCAAGAATTGGTCATTGTTGATTTTAAGAATGTTCATTCTTGTTGTCAAATTTCAGAGTGGGTCATGCTCGATTTCAAGAATGTTTATTCTACTTGTTAAATTCATCTATTGTCAGTAAAACTTTAAACGCCCCTTCGAAAAAAGAAAATATCGGCCATAAAGCAATTGTAATTTTAAAAAACGTTCCACATCTGGCCGCAAACAATACCTCAGACTAGGGTCGTGAACAAGAATTACCGTGCTAAATGTTAGAAGCAGATTCTTGGGCCATTCTAAGATGACATTTCTTTCAGTGTACTTGATAATCAAAGGAAAGGTTTTTCTCGGCATAAGGAAGATTTTCAACTCTCAATCAAAAACTATCTTGATTCTATTCAAAGAGAAACTCTATTTAAAAATAACTTGCCCGGAGATCATTGGTTTACATTGTTTTTAAAACGACATCCGAGTCTCTCTACTCGCATACCTCAAGCCGTGACACAGAGTAATAGCAACATTTCCCAACTTAATTAGAAAATGGTTTTTACAAGTGGTTTGTATATGAAAAACAAAGGCTTCCAAAATATCTGCAATGGGCCATCAAGAATTTACAACGACGACTTTTCAATTAGGGTCAAAGCAAGACAAGGTTTTAATTAAAGAGCAAGCAAATACCAACGAATAAATTAAGAAGAAAAAGGCTGATAGAAAATTTGATAGGGAAAAGAAGAAAGCTGAAAAATTGCTAAATGCTAAATGCTAAAATCGTACAGAAGATCAAAAAGAAAACGCTACAATGAGAGGTAATGAGAAAAGGAAAATTATAGAGGAAATGACTATTTCTCAAAAAAAAAAAAAAAAGAATATTGCTTCCAATATTTTATTGAGTAGACGCAATGAATCCAAAGAACCGTACAAATGAGTGTTATTTAAAGAAAAAAATACACCATTAAAGGGGAACGACACTGAATATCTTAATACAGGTAGCCCTCGGTTTACGTCGCAGTTCTGTTCTTACAAAAGCCGGCGCAAATCGAATCGGCGTAAAGTGAACCAATATTTACAGTGATGTATAGGGTTAGGTTCTACATGAGTGAAGAAGAAGTAAATAATTTGGTTTATTAATACAATATATATAATGCAATATACATATACAGTCGAACTTTCATATAACGAAGCGTTAAAGTGACCTTAAAGAAATTTGTTATAGAGAAACTTCGTTGTATAGAAATTCATGTCGATTTGTCGATTCCATTTAATATTGTAAAATTTTTGCACGCTTAAATTAGTGCCACTTACTTCGTCGGCTAATCCCTCATAAAATGTTGAACCCTGGATACATCTAGGAATATTACTACAACCGAGTTTTTTCCGAAGTTAAGTGAAACAACAAAAAAAACAGTTTTAAATCTCGAAAATTTGTAAAGTTGGGGGGAAAAAATTCGTTATACGGTAATTTTTACTTCGTTATAAGCGGTATAAAATGCATTAAAAACGTCTCCAGGGTGAATGTTCACCAAAAAATTCGCTATATAGAGAAATTCTTTAAATAAAAGTTCGTTATAGGGAAGTTTGACTGTACTATAAACTTAACTTTTAAAATGTATTTTATGATAAAGTAAAGTGAAATGTTTTTATTAAAAAAAATAAATAAAATTTCAAAGTTTCGGATCTCTTGCATTTTTTGAGAAAAAAATCCCCACCGTCGCGGCTCAGTAAATACTTCAACACTGAAACGAAAATCAGTCTAGCACAGGAAGAATCGGCGAATTACCCAATTATGTACACGGCGAAACGGTGAATTGCACAGCGGCGTTATTGTGAATCGGTGTAAATTGAGCCGGCGTAAACCGAGGGCTACCTGTACTGGATTATGTTATTTATGTACTCGCGAATAAAGGATTTATATGTAAATACTGTAAACGTCAATAGACATAAAATTTGCTTACAGAAACATGAAATATATACGAAACATTTTGTTTGTAGTTCTTGTTGAAAAAATTTAGTAGTTTTGTAGTACCTATAAATATTATTTTTATATAAAAATGCTATTGTTTAAATTTTTATCCTTAAAAGCATAATAAAAATCATTTAAATTTATTAAAAACCGCTCCTATCAATAACTGGGATATAATGGGCCAATAAATAGTTTAGAGGGGCCAATAATTACAATACTGTACTGGAAATATTAAAAAAAAAAAAATCATCAGTACAACACGTAAATACCATTGGTGATATTACAAGATGAAGCAAACTTCATAGATTTATATAAAGTATGCTTCAATAAAATACATATTTGTACAAAATTATAACAGATCCTAGATTGCCAAACTTCTCTTAAGGGGGCTAATAACTAGGTAGTTTACCCTACTCACTAAACATTTTTTTTCAACCAAATATTTTATTGAACTTTAATGTGTTTCCGTTTAAACAATTTATTCGCTAGATAATAAAAAGGTATCTTTAATAATAAATTTAAGACTGGAGTTAATAAACTTCTTGTTTTTTAAACAACTCAACAATATTTATCTATAATTTTATTTTTTATAACATCTATCATAATGTCTTGGTCCTAAAATGCACTTTTCTAAACTTCCATTCTTAGTTTGTCGTGGAAAAAATGTTTCAATAATTGTTATTTTCAACCGTTTCATTGCCTACCTGATTTTTGGTTATAACTTCTTAGTAATTGATTTAATAGTAGTAGTGCATTAAGACCTTTTTACTCAGAATTAAACATCTCTGCGAAATACATATGTAAAAAAATATAGGGCATTTAAGAAAATGTAATTTTTGTGAATATCTCGAGCAGTTGACGTTTGATTGTTTTTTTGCTTTCATTATGGTAATCACCGAAAAAACATCAATTCTTTGCCCATTTAACCGACTTTGTAGCTCCAATAATAACAAAGTTACCAATTGTGAACACTTAATACATATAACTCAACCTGTATAACTATACAAAGTATTCCACCAGTGATAATGAGCTTAAATATTTGGAGGACGCAACCCATAATACATTGCATAGGTAACGTGGTTTTTGTAACCTAAGTGTCATAATAAAAACGTTAAAAAACGGAAAAATCATTCGGAAAATATTGATCCACTAGCCAGTTCGACCCGTCTATGGCAGGTATATAACTGAAGTACGACTCTGCAAGACACACTGCTCAAATTCAATTACAGTCGAACTCCTCTATAGTGATGTTCGAAAAGCCATGGAAAAACATCACTATAGAGAAACTTCACTATATAGAATTCACGTATAATTTTACAGTTTTGGCAGTCACTTTAAAAACCAATCGATATGCAAAATGAAACAAAAAATTAAGATTTATTATGTTTGAAAAAATATTTGTTTGTTTAGAAATACACAGTTATAAATAAACAATACAAATTTTCATCATATGTAATTGAATACTTACATAAAGTACTTATTGATGAAAAAATCTATCCAAAGTTGATTACACAGCAGTAAATTAAGTTTCAAAAACCCGGAGAGGTATTTTAAAAACTTTATTTATTTGTTAATTACAAAATAAGAGCAAATTACAGACTAAGTAATGAGCTGAGTGAAGACTACATGAAGACTACGTGAAGACTGCGTGAAGACTAAAGCTTAAGCGATATTTGTAATATTTATACTATCTTATTGTCCAGATAAACACACACGTGGCGGAAGACAGCGCGTGGCTCAAGATGCAGACGTTGCAAGCCATGCGCGACACGTTTCGTTATTGTCGATGATGAACTCTGCACATAACTAGTATTTAAAAAAATGGAAATTCCCATTAGTAAGGAATTTGCAAGAAATTCTTCTAAGAATAATCACTATATAGAGGCTTAACATCATAATATAGAGGTATTTTTATATGCAAAACGTGCAAAAATGCACGTTCCAAACAAAAACATCACTACAGAGAAAAAATCATTATAGAGGAGGTCACTATAGAGGAGTTCGACTGTATTTTTGCAAATCCTAAAAGGGATAATTCTATCTTCAAGTTTGGGTAACCAAACGTAGTGGTCGTGTTTTGTGACTGTGATAGTAAACCGCATTCTTGGGTTATCTCGAAGATAGGTAAATTTGAGGTCAATAAATCTAGTCCGCGAACAGATTGCAGTTTATAAAACTTATAAACTAATTAAAGTCAATTTAACACTGACAATGCAACATACCAGTGGTGGAGAATTTACTGACAGAAGAGCGAATCCAAGTTCGCAAATAAATATTCAGCCACAAAGTGATACCCAAATACCATTACATAATTCAGTAATATCGCAAATTACCCCTGACATACCAAATTCAAATATAACGAATCAATGGCAACAAGTTCCATACTCTAAAAAACGAGTAAGGGCTGGTGAAGACCAAGAAGGTGGCATAAATAAAAATCGGGATTACTGGTTGGGAGACAACAGATACAATGCACTTGCAGAAGAAAATTCAATGGAGGAAGAAGGCGGAGAAGCTACTAAATCCACTGAACCGAAACCTCCACCCATATTCATTTCAGGAGTTAAAAATATAAAACCCCTGATTGATCTTCTAAATGATATTGCCAAGGACAATTATGTACTAAAAACGGTATACGACGATCAAGTCAAAGTGCAACCTTTCGAGAGCAAAATCTATACCTTAATTGTACAAGCCCTAGTAGATAAGAAAACGGAATTTCACACGTATAAAAGTAAGCAAGAACGAAGCTTCAGAGTAGTCTTGCGGAATATTCATCCTACAACGGACCCATTAATGATAAAGGCAGCTATTGAAGAACGCAAACATACAGTTACAAATATCTCTAATATTAGACAGCGAGGTGAGTTAAAAAAAAGCATTACCACTTTTCTTTGTCGAATTGAAGCCAGCCATAAACAATAAAGATATATATAACATAGATAGAATGCTACACTCAATAGTAAAATTTGAACCACCCCGTCCAAAAAGAGAAATACCCCAACGCGTTAAGTGTCAGAGATTAGGACACACCAAAAACTTCTGCAACAGAAGTCCACGCTGCGTTAAGTGTGCAGGAAACCACTTAACCTTACATTGTCTACGTAAAACGAAAAGCTCTGACGTAAAATGTATTAATTGCGGTGGGAATCATCCGGCGAATTATAAAGGGTGTGATGTATATAAGCAACTACAACGAAAAACATACCCTGCTCTCAGAGAAAAACAAATAGCAAGCAGAAGTCAAGCTCTACTAATCCAACCGGGTGTTACTCATGCTCAAATAGTTGCTGGTAGAGCACAACAAGCGGAAGTTATAAAAACAAATCACCAGCAACCAGCAGTATCATCATCCCAACAAACAAGTGAAATGTCCGAATTGAAACAAATGATGAAGAGCCTTATGGAGCAAATGACAACAATGTTAAATATATTAACAACTCTTGTTGCAAAAATGTCCTAATGGCCCAATTTCTTAAGATTGCACTTTGGAACGCAAATGGTCTACAGCAACATGGACATGAAATTACAACATTTATTCAACAACACCACATAGACGTTATGCTAATCTCAGAAGCACATTATACTGTAAGAAGCTATTTAAAAATACACAACTACTCCATATATGTCACGCCACACCCTGATGGAACAGCACATGCAGGAACTGCCATAATTGTCAGAACCTCGTTAAAACACCATGAAGTAATTAAATATTCTGAAATATATCTCCAAGCAACTACAATTGTAATAGAAGACTGGTTAGGTCCTTTAACACTATCAGCAGCCTATTGCCCGCCGCGACACGCAAACAAACAAGAACAGTACGCGCACTATCTAGATACTCTTGAGCATCGTTTAAAGCTCCTGGGTACGATTTAGTAACAGGTAAAGTTCTCAGAGAGTTACCAGAAAAAGGTATTATTTTTCTTAACAAGATGTTCAATGCTGTACTTAGAGTAGGGTATTTCCCTGAGCAGTGGAAGGTTTCCAGCATGATCCTCATACAGAAACCCGGAAAACCACCAGAAGAGGTTGCCTCGTACAGGCCAATAAGCCTACTCCCTCTTCTGTCCAAAGTATTTGAGAAGCTATTTGTACTAAGACTCAAACCACTACCGCGTCACCAGTTTGGCTTTCGCGAACAACATGGTACAATTGAGCAAGTCCACAGAATAGTAGATCAAATATATAAAACATTAGAAGGCAAAAGGTTTTGCTCTGCAGTGTTCCTCGACATCAGCCAGGCCTTTGATAAGGTCTGACACGAAGGACTGTTGTTTAAAATTAAAAGGGCCTTTCCCGCTGATCTGTATCAAGTGATCAAATCTTACCTTACCAACAGACACTTTTTAGTTAAACTCCAAGGGGAGTCTACCAGACTATTTGCAATAAATTCCGGCGTGCCGCAGGGTAGTGTCCTTGGCCCTCTGCTGTATCTGATGTACACGGCAGACCTACCAACAACTAGATTAAACAAAATTGCAACATATGCTGATGACACAGCAATCTTATCAACACATCCAGACCCTATAACAGCATCACGCAATTTGCAAATTCACCTTGGAAAGGTACAAGACTGGTTAAAGAGATGGCGTATAAGGGCCAATGAGACAAAATCTGCTCATGTCACATTTACGCTGAAGCGTGAAACCTGCCCCCCAGTCAGCTTAAATGGGCAACAAATTTCGCAACTAGAAACGGTCAAATATCTCGGTATACACCTGGATCGACGGCTTACGTGGAAACAACATGTCTGGGCTAAAAGAAAACAGCTGGGGTTGAAATATAGATCCATGTACTGGTAATGAGTTAATCACAAAAATGAGTTCCAAATACCACGAGAAACTCACAGCACATCCAAATGAACTGGCAAGTGATTTATTAAATGACAATGGTGAAGTGAAAAGGTTAAAGAGATTTAAACCCTCAGACTAACCCAATAGATTTCAGTAGACAGGTCTTAACGTATAACAATAACAATGTTGTGAATTTGTTGTGTTTGTTGTGTTTAGATTAGGTTAGTCATAAAACCTAGATATCCTAGGACTATCTTTAAAGGGCAATTGTTAATGGAGGCAATTTCCCACAAGTCATGTCATCATATTATGTCATATCAATTACTGATTGCTGAATCTTTTTGGCAGATTGTAAATAAACTGTTTATAAAAAAAAAAAACGTCAAACTTTTCTTTCTGCATTTCTTATCTTACAGAATTATTACCCGTCCTAATATGTAACTCAGTTAATTGTGATTATTTTTGGTAAATGTCAGGGGTGTGACGGTTGTGGCAATTACTATTAAAATAGAAGCACAGCCCCCACGGATTCATAATTTGTTCAAAAAAATATACGATGTATAAAATAAATACGTTACCTATGGAATGTATTATGGGTTGCATCGTCCAAATATTTAGGCTCATTATAACTGGTGAAACATCTTGTATAGCAGTATTCGAGCAATTAACTTGTTGCGACTCGTACATGTAGCAATAATTAAACGAAGCATCTTTAGCTTAAAATTACAAAATATATTTCGCAAGTTATAAATTGTGTGTTATCAACAATAATAACAATTACAAAATTAAATGTTATTTCTTTTCCTAAAAGCTAACCAAAATCCACTGACTGCAGTTAAAGTAAATTGAGCTTTATTAAACACCATCGGTATAGGAGTTTTTTCGGTTACTTCAATTGTAAATTTCGATAATAAATAGAAAATTATAGTTTTGGCTTCCATTAAAGCAAACCTTGAACCTAAGAACGAAAATAAATCATTTGTGTTGAACATTGAGAATCAACATACCAATACAATTTCTTGGCCCAATGCCAAACGGTAGATAAGTTCCCGGTTTAATGCTACTTTTATTTTCATCGCTAAAACGTTCGGGATCGAACTTTTCGGGATTTGGAAAATTCTTTTCGTCTTTATGCAAAGCAAAAATTGGGATCCATACCAACATATCTTTTTCGATTAAAATATTCGTTTCTTCCGGAGTTTCTGCTTTGATGGTATAATCACTGATACACTTTCGGTCAGTCACTGGAAGAGGAGGCCATTTTCTTAAAGTTTCTAAAAACACACATCAGCCTTGTTCAACTTTAAAAATTAATTTGTAACCTGAGATAACCATATCTAAGTAATTCATTTTATGCAGAGCATCATAAGTGATCTTTCCCTGACATTGTTTTAGTACTTGGTCGATTTCTTTTTGTAACTGTTCTTGAACTTCTGGGTTGAGCGCCAATTCATAGGCCATAAAACACATTAAACTTGATGCCGTTTCGAATCCTGCCAAAAAGAATAATAGTGCATTGGCCACCACTTCATCATCAGTTAATTCTAAAAAAGAAAATTGTAAAATTAAACATGTAATTTGTACTGATCTAATCGCGTAAAATGACGAGTCTACCATACATTATGTTTTGTAATTTAATTTCTATTTTATTTTTTGCAAGATATATTTTAGGCTGATTTTTAGCTGATCAACCTCGTCATTTTACGTGAATAATCCGTACTTTTACAAGATACTTTTATCGTTATTAGATGATTTTTCAATTATGTCATTCTCATCATTGTGCCTTAATTTCCCCTTCTTGGCTGCCATTAATAAATGTATCATATCGGGTCTGACAACATTTTCTTTTTCCCGATACGTAATCGTATCCAATACTATATTTCTAAAGAAGTTTCCTACTTTGTCTGGAATTATCTTCAGTCCAAATAGCTGAAAGTATGCGTTACATATTTAATTGATGCCCTTTTAGTTCAAGTTACCTTCATAAGGAACGGGCTAAAACTGTATCCAAAAAGTTTTAATGCCCGAAAGCCAGTAAAAGTTGTTGCGTCACGGCCCATTAAATAAAATTCGTTGTTGCGATCCCCAAAGGAATCGCATTTCAAACCAAAAGCGGTGCTTGCGATTACGTCATTCGAAGTTCTTGTAAACGTATCTTTCATTTCTAATGTAATCAGATTAGATCCTTTATTTACAAAATAGTCGACAAACTGTTCGGCACATTCCGTCATTAATGTAAACATTCCACGCATTTTGCTACTGGTGTATGCTGGGCTCATGGTGGCCCTCATATCTTTCCATTTTTGCCCTAAAGTAAAATTAATCTTAAATGTTGTATCGGTTATAACACCCAAACTTTAATCAACCAAAAAAATTCTGGTGTACCTTACTTTATCCGGTCCCGTTTAATTATGGTCTCGTCCCATAATATATGAGGAGTTGAAATGAAAACCGTGTTAAATGCCTGTTCATACATTTTAAGATATTCAATTTTTTCTCTAATGCGTACGCAATTTTAGTTCAATAATTTTGTAAAAAATTAAGAAAGTTCTTTTATCTTTTATTTTGAATATTTCTTTTATTTTGAATATTTCTTTTATTTTCATTGATTTTCATTATTTGATTGTCATGTCTGGACCCTTTTAATTATGGCGTCGTTCCGTATTAGTGGCCACCACGAATGACCTATTGCGTCAATAGTAATCTAATTTACTGTTCGGTAGTGGCATTTGTCCTATTTTAGTATACTGTACCGTTAATTTTGATTATTCATTTAGATTGCTTGAGTTACATCGTCTCTGTAGTAGGGACTGCCCTAATATAGAGGGGCCGTATTTTGTATAATTTCATTATTTATTGTACCCATCAATATATTACTATGTTTATGCTAAACACAATACGTATTATGAAATACGGATTAGCCTGGTTTTATAATAGCCCA
This sequence comes from Dascillus cervinus, assembly GCA_949768715.1. NCBI lineage: Eukaryota > Metazoa > Arthropoda > Insecta > Coleoptera > Dascillidae > Dascillus > Dascillus cervinus. The sequence goes on from OX458323.1 coordinate 29,917,163, forward strand.
GTCAATTTATACACAAAAAATGGCTGAGTCCTGCAGAAGGTCGGTTTATCGGGTAATTAAAACCGGAGAAAAGTCGGAAAATTCAGTGTTTTCTTAAAAAGTTTGCAACTCCGCCATTTTTTAATTTTGATTTTTTTTTACTCAAAATCTCTACGAAATAAACAACCGACTTATGACATCTTAGCTACTGCATAATACAAAATGCGAGTAGGATGTACAATTTTAAGGCGCGTACAATTAAAACAATCAATAAATAATAAAATAATTAATTAGAAATTTGTTAAAGATGCAAAATTTTAAAAATAAAATCTGCGAAACCAAAAGTTTATGTTCCAACACACGTCCGTGCAAGCTCATCAATGCTCTAAAAGCAGGCGGAAACGCCTATAGCGGTGGCAAGGGGGTGAAGGAGAAGGGAAAACAAAAAATCGCGTAACTCGAGTTCGTGTAAGTCGGAGTAGCGTAAGTCAAGGTATTACTGTATTTTTACATCACGTATAAATAGTATAATTGACCCTTAAGCATTTTTATGTTAACTGGAAAAATGTTCTAAATTAATTCAACACTTATATTCAAATTTTCAAAATGTTTGTTTTCCTCATAAAGTGTATTTCAAATTGATAGCAAATATTTTTGGAGTACTTACTATACAGGTTGTCCCGAAAATAGACGGCATCCCTTGGACGGTCATTATTTTGCAACCACATACCCCTGCGTTTAGCCAAAGGCACATATTTCAATAATTTATTACGATTTTTCGGAAAATGAACTGCCAAATCTTTTGCTTTCGATTTGGTGGTAGACAATTTGACCGTATTCTTTGATTCTTATTTGTTTTGTTTAGTTTTAAATAATTACCTATTACTTTAATTTAACAAGTGTTTTCTTTTGAATTCCTAATTATTAAATTTTAGTTTCACAATGAGCTCCGTTTGCAGTAAAATAGCAATATCTTTTTTTCTCAGGTAACAACATCCGTCTGAAAATATGGTATGCGTTTTAATATTATTTTTGTATATCAATATTTTCAGACGCATGTAGTATCATTTTGAAAACTACATTAAATGAGATATTTTTTTAAATAACTTGCCAGGTTAGAGTAGTGCAATTTTTATGTATAAAACGTCGAAGTTAGCGAATAAAAAAAACTTAACTCATAAATTAGGCAAAAATATTTGTTTTTTTAAAGACATAGAACACTTGCTTTTATTTTTAGATTGTGATTAATAGCAACGCTGTTCAGGGTTGCGTAAGAAAAATTAGAATCGTAAAATATGGAATTTTGAAACTGAAGAAGTTCAAAACTGATTGATCTATGGTATCGATTTCACGACATTCATAAAAGTACCAATATCTCAAAAACTAACTAAGGTCATATTTAGATATATTGATTAGTAATGGCTGGCCTATCATTCCTCCAAGGGATGACGTCGACTTTCGGGACAGCTGTATATTTACTTTCTTTAAGTCTGATTATTAGTAGAATATAGGCGAATTGTCAGAAAACTGCTTAAAAATTGCACAAATTATGGTGCAACATTATAATTTAGGGGATAGTTTTATACCGGTGACCCAAAAGTCAACGTAATGCCTTGGAGGAATAATAGGCCAGCTCATGACTAACCGAAATATCAAAATATGAGCTTAGTAAAAAATCGTTAGTTTTGGAGATATTGGTACTTTTATGAATTTCGTGAAAATCGATATCTTAGACCAGTTTTTCGAGTGCGACAGCTACAAAATTTCATATCCTTAGATTCCAATTTTTGCTATGCAACCTGCCCTAACTTAAACTTTAAAGTTTTATGATGAATTTAAAAATAATTTTATTTCAAATTTAAACAAGAGTGAAACTAACAAAGTAGACTAACTTACAATTCTATTTTTACATAAGTATAAAATCCATAACTGCAACCTACAGTGAAATTATATTCTACTATTCATTATTCTACGTAATCTAAAGCTAAGTTATCAGTTTCATTGATATAACTTCTGCTATTGATCACAGTCCAACAATTAATCAAGAGGTCTGTAACTTTTATGGAGTTAATTTTTTAAAATTAGCTGATGTGGATTCATAATGATGGCTGCCCAGCTCATTATGCACGATGAGTAAGAAATTATTTAAACCAGCTTATTCACAAAGATGGATCGGCCGTTTTTGCCCTATTTCGTGACCTCCGCGGTGGAGACGAAGTGGAACGAAGACGGAGGGATTTAAATCTTCTAGATTTTTTCTACTGGGATTGAATAAAGGAGAAGGTTTATGCAAAACGAATAAATAGGTAAAGTGAGTTAATTAAGATACCGTCAAAGAGTATAAAAGTTTTCTATATTCTGTGATAACGTATTGATGAAGCCGCACAACAAAATAAATGTCGTAAAAAATGCAAAATTGATAAAAATCATTCGAATTTGTACTTATTAAAACAATTTCAAAATGAGACTATTTTGCGGCAAAATAGTAATACTTTTTTCTACATTTTTTCTAAAGTAAAACTTTGAAAACGTTAGAATCATTTTGAAAACTGCACTAAGCGAGGTACATTTTTTTACAGTATGAAGCGTCGAAGTTAGCTAATAAAAAACTCCTGGTTTCATTTTTGAACTGTAATTAATAGAAGGATTATTCAGGGTTGAGCAACAAAAATTAGAATCTTGGAATATGGAATTTTGTAGTTGTGGCACTCAAAAATTTGATCTAAGGTTTATAAAAGTGCCAATATCTCGAAAACTAACGATTTTTTACTAAAGTCATATTATTTTGACATTCTGATCAATCAGCTGGCGTATCATCTCTCGAAGGGATGACGTCGACTTTTGGGACACTGTATAGTAATCGTTTTTCTGCATTTTCCTTAAAATGATTTCGTTACCCGGTTCTTGTTATTTTTAATACTCAATTTTTTTTTAGAAAATTATTTACAATTTCACATACCTGTTAGGGCTAAAAGATTGTTGCCAAATAGAGGGTCCTCTTCGGGCGATATAATAGTACGATGATCAATAAAATGATTAAAGTCCTTCACTGTCACTTGCTGAATTATGTCAGGATCTTTTATAAATAATGTAGGAAGTAGAAACTGATACATTCCAGAATAACTGTAAGGAGGGTTTTAAATTATATTTTAATTAATTAAGCCTTACCGTTTTTCTCCTATCTGATTGTATATTCTTTGTATATTGTCGGGAAATGAAGAGGTCTTGAATACTATAGGGGCGAATTCTCCTAGTAGAGGCCACGTCTTTTCGTAAGGTACATTGCGTTCCTTCCAAAAGCGATGAGGTTTTATGATTTTGAAATAAACAATTAATGTTACAACTACAACTATTGCCCAATACATCTTCTTTTCGATTTTTTTAGCACACCACAAATTCAAGTTTATCTTTACCTGATAATGTATTATCAGCGATAGATATTAGTCCAAACACACCAAAATTACTGAAACGTTTTGTTTACATTCTAGCACATCTGGACTTAATTGTAAATATACACATGCGTGAATGCCGAAATCTGAAGGTAGACAGGTTTCTTTTTAGATGTGATTAATATTTTGAATAATGAAACGCCTAGATATATTCAACCAAACATGATTGAATTATGCTTTTAGTAAACGAAATAGAAAAACGGGTCGTTAGAAATTCATTCAACGGGGAAAAACTCCAAGTTATCGCTCGAAAATAAAGTGTTAATGTACAAGACAGTTTTGGTTCCAGTGTGGGCGTACGGCATCCACCTTTGGGGCAGTGCAAAACCATCCAATATTGAAATCCTGCAACGATTTCAGAGCAAAACTCTTCGTGCAATCATCAACGCTGAATGGTTCATTAGCAATATAACACTTCATGAGGACCTAAAAATTCCATGGATCAAAGAGGAAGTTAAAAGACGTACAACCTCGTATGTCAACCGAATAAAAAATCACCCCAGTGTGCTAGTGCTCAACTTACTAGACAATGCTAATATCACTCGTAGATTAAAAAGATTTAAAACCTTACTGAATAATTCTTGTTATATTAGTATTTTCAGGGAATCGCCACAGGGCGTCTTCCCTCCTCATGCCATTGTAATTTAGTTTAGTATTAAGTATTAGGATCACATGTAAATTAAGCATATGAATTAAAAAAAAGCATTTTACTTCAAGGTGCCTCAATTACAAACATTAAAGGAGTTTATTTTATTACTATTAACTACACCATTTTATTTCCATAATTAAGGCCCGGGAAGAGGTAACTAATGCACAATTCTTCCGCTCAGGGGGCACCAATTTTGCCCCTTAAAATAAAAAATGTTTAGGCAACCAAAGAGGTTCCTAACTAACAAGATTTGAAACTTAAGTATTGAACATAGAAAGAAAAAAAAAGTGTTGCGCGTTTTTCATACGCTCGTAACTGGATAAATATTATTTATATTATGGTCTGCGGAGATAACGACAGTAAACTCAGTCGGAAAAAAAATTTGTCTATAATTTTTTGCTAATTCTTTGCCAATTTTGCGTTTTCATAGATGTACCTGCTATAATTAATCCTGTAACAGGCTGAAAACACATTTTCAATTATGCAAAGAGTAATCTTTATCCCCATTTTTATACGCTCATAATTTGATAAATATTATTTTTATTATGCGATTGCTGCATTATTTACTATTTTTTTTTTGTAATTTTTTGTGAATAGATGCTTCAAACAATTTTAGCGACTGATCCAAAGATAGGCGTACTTCGAAAGAAACAATGCGGTTTGATTCGTTTTTCGTGCAAATTTGTTTTTGTTATTCGTGGAGTTATCTATTTGATATTTTCAATTATGTTACGGTAAGTAAGCTTAAATATTTCATAATGGGAAAAGCAGTTAAGAATAAGGGAAGAAAATCCAACAGAAGTCGTACAAAAAAAGCAAAGGCTATAAATGCTGCACTTCACATGAAAAGGATTAGCAGCAAGTGAGAATATTAGGATTGCGTGCAAATATTTTTATATTTTTTAATCGTTCTTCCAGATCAGACAATTTACATCCACAACCATCGGTAGTGTTAACAGAAATTAGTGATACAAATGAACAAAATATTAGGTGTGAGTTTACGAAATAAATAATATCTTCAAATTAGTGCATTGATCCAAATAAATTTTAGTGCATCTAGTGATGTAATAGTTTTAAAAGATATTTATTCACTTATGTGTTGGTACGAACACCAAAATATTCAGAATGTCAGACAATTTTTTTTAGCTACCGCTATCAAGACGTCAAACGTTCCGCCCAGCCGTATTACAATTCACTATAAGACATTCCCGTGAATTATTGGTAAAGCGGTCAATTTTAGAAAGTTTGCATATATCTGCAAAGGATTTGTGAGAAATATGCACATAAATAAGCTAGATTTTTTTTGAGAACTAGCAGTTTTTTATATTTTAATAAATAAATAAATAGAAATTAATCTTGCATCTTACTTTCGTAAAAATTTTGTCTTAGCCCTCATGTGTCTATTTCATTTGAATTTTGGATAATTAGCGAAATCCACGATATATAGATTTTAAATAATAGAGATAAATTCTATAAATTCGGAAAAATAAAATCATTGCAAACCTCTAATTTTAAAAATTTCCCGCAATTTTTCTACCATGCCGTCAATAAAAAAGATACAGATTTGACAGGACATCTGTAAGTAAAAGGACGAACTATTTGACTAAAATAATCATGGCTGCAAATACATTTTTTGGTCTCCGTCCTAAATGACTGATTTTGAAGTCCTCTAAATAGGCCCGAAAATCCGATTTTCAGGACTAGGCCTGAAAATGTAAACTAGTGTAATTTTAATTTTGTAGGTTGGTAGCACCGAATATGCTAACCAAATCGAAAATTAAATGTCAATTACACCGTTTGTTAACATCGATAAGAACTTTATTAATATTAGTTATAAAAATAAAGGATGTTTTTAATTTAACAATATTGCAAGAATCTCAATCCATGTCATAATTGCAGGTTGTTTTGTCATAAACGTCAAAAGGCATTACATACTGGGTACTTGATTTTTAAGTTCAAATTAATCTTTCCGGGTAAATATTGCCAACAGAAGAAAAAATAAATTCTCTAGCCGAGATATTTGAACTACAAATTTATATTTCTTTATTTAAATATTTTTGTCGACCTAAAAAATATTGTGTATCATACGTCCAGAAACTGTTTTGCGAGTACTCGCAGTTGAGGGCTTCGGCCTTCGGCCTCACCCCTCAAACCTTACTCGCACTCGCAAAAAATCAGTTTCTGGCCTAGTGATACAAATAACTATTTTGCACTCCCTGCTTCTAAACAAGCGAAATGCGCACGCAACTGAGACAGGGAAACATCTACTTTGAAACACTCGTGCATGAAAATGTGCCAAAAATCACTCGCTAATCAGACCGTTTGCAAGCAAATTATTGCTTCATCTATATTCTTTAATGTGTACAATGCAATTTACACCACTTTTTAATTCAATACATTGGGGAATAGTGCAGAAGTTGTAAATTGAAAGTTGTAAATTTCGAATGACATTTAACAGCTGACAGTTGTTTCCGGTTCAATTTATTTATTTATTTTATTTTGGGGTAAAAATTCGTGCAAAAAATAGCATACACACCTTGTGCGTAAACAATATAAGGGAATTCGTGCCCATTTGCACTTCACTCGTGCGTTACGCGCACTCGTGTTTGCAAATCGGGCACTCATTACCAAAACATTTGTTTCCGCACATGATACGTAAATAACTATTACATTGAGTCTTATGGGAAAACAACTTTTCCCCGAAAATGTAAAATTTAGACATATTTATCCAATTTGGTTTACGAAAACTATTTCTTAGGTGCTAAAGGAACATTTTAATGTAATTTGTTGACGATGTTGTGTTCGGAAAGCAATAAAACACGCGATCAAATAATATTGTATTTCGTACCACAACTTTTAGACTTTTTTTCAAAAATATTCACCATGTTATCATAAAAAATCATGTCATATTAAACTACCATGTGTTTAGTATAAGTACCCCGAAGGAATTTCTACAATATAACTTACTTCTTGAGCTGTAGTGTGTTCACTGGCCACTACATTTAAAAAAAATATTGTTGTCAATTGTTTTCTTCTTCAGTTATCAAATTTCTCGCAATAAAAAAATATTTTCTTACAAGGCAATATATTCTCTATAAGTGCTGTAAAGTGCATTGCAAGATATTTCGTAACTCTAAAGATTTCAGTAAAAAACCCTCAATACTACATTTTTGCGAGAATTGCACTTTCGGAGGTTAATTTTTGAAAACTAGGCACTTCTTCACCAAAGCAAATATATCATTAGATGCGGTAACATTATGTTTACAACTGTTGCTTAGCAAATTATATATTGATAAGTACTTTCTAAGCGATACTGAGTTTCTTAAAACTCTGCATTTTTTGAGGTTGGGTTCCCTAGCCTTAAATAACAATTTGTAATTTAATTTTATTGAAAAACTGAAAATTAAAGTACAGAGAGACAGAGTTAAATTTTTGAATTGATTGATTTAGATGATGATTAAGTTTTGAACATCCGGTGTCTGTTTGGATTTTTGTAGCACAACTAAAATTTTTAAATATCAAATTATACTGCCAAATTCTAATAGCCCACTGTGAGTTGAAATATAAAACACGACCAAAATAATATGATAAGCGTGTTGAAATGATTTTTGCTTAAACAGTCAACATAAATTTATAAATATCAAATTAACATGAATTGAATTAAAAATGATTGCAACTAAAATATATTTTGGAAATTATGGACATTCAAAACTGTTTTCAACTACTATTGCGAAATATTATCAGGAACCAAAACGAAATTCGCTTCTGAATAGTCAGTTCGTTAGAATGGAATTGATTATGGTTTAAATTTTTCAACTGCGGCGAAACGGCCGGGGCGAACTGCCCGTTGTGAACCGGCCACGGCGAATCGTCCCATTCCCAAAAAGAAACTATTTATTTAACTTTACATTTTTGTGTTTACAAGTTTCTATGCAACCAAACAAATTTAATTAAATTGAATTATCGATTATTGAGCAACGCAACTAACTTACAAGGTAAGGAATCGCCTTTAACAATATTGTTTACATAAATATTGCTTTTATCCGAATTTTAAAAATATCTGCTTCTGTGGAAACGTGGAAAAGATGTTCAATTATGTTATTTTAGTTCTGGGCGTTTTACATGAATACTTTTATCACATTATGATTCAACGAGATCAAATTACTATAAAAAGACCCAATAGAAGAAATATCTACCGAATAAGCAATTAGAAGTACAAATGTTAAGTTCTAAATACCGTTCGGTGGCTTCTACTAATTTCGCCCAAATTTGTCGCTTTAACCTGTTATTATTAATAAATAAATATTTCACTTGGCTATTAAATTTATGTAATTTTATCTGGCCATTCGAACTGGAAAAATAAGACATACTACTGATATTGATTAAAAATGAAGTTCAGCGAGTTTTTATAAAATCAATTTTAAAGTATGCATAAGTAATAATTTCCATAAATAAATAAAGTTAAGCACAACCAATAATATGAGTACACGTCGCGACCTGATTGCTGCGAAGAGACGCTATAGAAACAATTTTAGTCTTTTCAGGAACTCTCCGGCAGTAAATCTTTAGATCTCGCAACTGCAGCTATGACTGGAAAACTCATCAAAAGTGCAGGCATTTAGTTTCCAGATACAATTCGGTGGTTTAAATACATTAAACTGTTTGTAGAATTTTCGCGCAGAATAAAAAGCGATTTTGCCAAATGGAACTTAGCATTGGTCAAAATGTTGATGCAAGTAGTTGGATTATGGTGTCAACAGGACAACAAATACGTTGTCCTTTGGGGTTATTTCTTTAATTGGGGAATAATAATGATTTTTACATTTCGGAACTTGATCAATTCGACTGATAATATTTCTAGAATGATTCATTCATTTGCTCAAATGATGGAAATCGGGATGGTACCTTAATTAAATTCTTTTTAAGATTTGTTTATGTAATAAATAATAACTTTTATAGGTTTTCGCCAAGTTATTATCTGCAATCATTTGCAAGAAACAATTTAAAGCTTTAATTGAAAGAATTTGGAATGACATGTTATCTGTGGAAGCAGCTGCTGGAACTGAAACTAGAAAAAGAATCATCTTTCTATCCAAATTCAATCGTAGAATGATTTATTGTTTGACAATTTTTTACTTTTTAATAGTGTTTGAGCACGACCGCCGTTTTATCGTTAGGAAGTGTCGAAGCTCGTTTTATATTGCTGGATAATAAAAACAATCTGAATTTTGTTAACTTATTTATTTTAGTTCGAGCGGTTTCTTATGAACTGCGTCCTCGAACGGTTTTATGGGAACTGCCCTTTTTCGCCCCTGGTCGGGACTATCGGGCTTGAGCTTCGTTGTGCGCCCTTGGGTCAACGCAAGGACGCAACAGACCGGCCCCCTTGAACCACTGCAGAGGGGTTCAATACAGATTTAACGTTTTGCTTAACTTACTTTGTACAAATCTTAGAAACTAACAGTCTTAACTAATTTTGTCTTTGTGCGTTTGCAACACTTTATTAGGGCAGTACGCAGATTTGATTTATCGCCCTTTTTACCTCGCCACTGTTCGTCTTTACCGTGACCGTTCGCACCACTTTGTCTTTGCCTGGATGCACTTCCTTTATACGGCCCATTCGCCAATAAAGGGGTGGTAAATTTTTGTCCTTTAACAGCACGCAGGTTCCCGGCTCCAGGACGACCTTGGAAGATTGCTGCCATTTGAACCGCTGTTGCAGGTCCGTTAAATACTCTTGCTGCCACCGTCTCCAAAGGTGTTGTTGGAGTTGTTGTACCAGTTGCCAGCGAGTGAGCAGATTTACTCTTGTGGTGGTCAAATCGGGTTCGGCGTTAGCTATTAAGGCGTCCCCAATTAGGAAATGACCTGGGGTTAGAGGTGCAAGGTCGTTGGGATCGGGAGACATTGGTGTGAGAGGGCGCGAATTTAAACACGATTCAATCTGAGTCAGCACCGTGTATAGTTCTTCGAACGTAAGGAGGGCCTTTAGGTGGCGTTTTGCTGCCTTTATTCCCGCTTCCCACAAGCCTCCGCGATGAGGTGATTTAGCGGGTATAAAATTCCACTTTATACCGGAATTCTTTAACTCATCGACCACCTTAGCGTCGAATCCCGTGGATCGAAATAATACTGCTAATTCTTTCAGTTCGCGATTTGCGCCAATGAAGTTGGTCGCGTTATCTGAATGGATCTGATGAACCTTTCCACGCCTGGCCATAAAGCGTTTTAGCGCGGCCATGTAGCTTTCCGTGGAGGCATCCGATACTAATTCTAAATGAACTGCCTTTGTCGCGAAACATACGAATAAAGCAATGTAGGCCTTAACGGAACGTTTGCCGCGGCCGCGACCTTCCTTTATCAGAATGGGCCCAGCATAATCAACACCGCAAATGCTGAACGGTCTAGATCGCGTAACCCGTTCAGCTGGGAGATCGCCCATGACTTGCTCATGTGATCGTGGATTTGACCGGCAACATATTTTACATTTGTGCAAAACTTGACGTACGAGTGTGCGACCAGCTAGCAACCAAAATTTTCGCCTTATTGTATACAGCGTGGCTTGCGGTCCCGCGTGCAGTTGTCTTTCGTGCGCTTGCTGTATCAGTAATCGAGTTATATTATGTTTTTTCGGCAACACCATCGGAAATTTGGTGTCGTATTTCACGCTTGCGTTTTTTAATCGTCCACCGACGCGAATCAAGCCTTCACCGTCGAGAAATGGACTTAGGTTTTGTAAGCGACTATCGTAATTAACACCCTTGTCCTTTGCTAGCGATTTTACTTCACTTGCGAATTCTGTTTTCTGAATAACTTTGATTATAGTGATTTCCGCTTGTTTTAATTCGTTGACGGTCAATCCAGCATCTAATACGCGGTTTGATTTGTTCTTGCAATTATAAATAAATCTCAGCACATAGCCGATTACGCGTTGTAATTTACTGTACGAGGAGTACCTTGAAAACGCCGATAGTTCTTCGACGATCGTTATATTGAGAGACGTAAATGTTTTTCGAGTTTCTGGGGCATCGACTAGGTTAGTGTTTATTATACAGCTACCGTCAAATACGACGCGAAGACGTGTGGTGAGACTGGACGGCTTCAAAACTGCATGATGGGGTAAATAAAAATTGGGTACCGTTAGATTTGTTTCCTTGACTACTGACATATGATTCAGATGTAAATATTCGTTTAGAAACGCCTTGTATCCTGTCTTTAAAGCGGGTTGTTTATTTAGTTTTGCTTCAAGCGGGTAAAAACGTTTTAGAGCAATTTCTCGGGAGGGGCCTAGACTTTCCTTGTTACCTTTGAATGGTAAGCTTGCGATAAAGCGACCATCGCAATCGCGTTTAATTGTTTGAACGTAATGAGTTTCGCATTCGGTCTCCTCTATAGAGTAGGTTTTCGTTTGTTCATGGTCATCGATTTCCCAGAATAACTTGGCCACCTGACTTTCCAGTGCTTTATTAGTTATCGTTAAAGCTACGGGATTTAAGGGCTCGTCTGTTACCTGGACACCGATCGGGCCGCCCAGAATCCAACCGAAATGTGTTTTGCTTAAGTGCGGTTGACCATTAGTGGCCTTAATGCGACCGGCGCACAACAATGCCCAGAACCATTCGGCGCCTATCAGTAAATCGATGGGACGAGATTTATAAAATTCTGGGTCAGCCAATTCTAAGTGCTTTGGAATTTCAAATTGGGACCGTGATATGGATTGCGTCGGTACATTACCCGTTATTGAATTTAGAACCAGGCATCTCATGTTAACCGCGAAATCGTTTAGAGGTGATTTAATATTTATCGTTGTGCTATGGTGCACTTTGGTCGTCACACCCGTAATGCCTGCTATAGGAGCATCAACCTGCTCCAAATTTAGATTTAATTTAGTCGCGATTGTTTTTGTAATGACGTTAACTTGCGAGCCTGGGTCCAGCAATGCCCGACAAGGACGGTAATTACCGATGTTGTCCTTTACATGGACTACAGCTGTGGATAACAGCACCGTGCTTGCTGTTTCGTTGTTACAAAAATTGACAAAGTTTGAATTGAAGGGTTGATGCAGTAACGTATGATGCATTTCATTACATTCCTTGCAAGTCAGCTTTATTCTGCACGAATTAACTAAATGATTGCTTCTCAGGCAATTTTTGCAACATTTATTTGACTCGGCAACCTCAATTCTTTTTATGACAGGAAGCTTTAAAAACTCGGGGCAGTTAAAAAGTTGATGGTTCGCGGCCTTACAATACCAGCAAATGGCTTTATTGGCGACAACATGTACCCTTGTGGCATTGTTGTAGGGTTTTGCATTGACTTTGCCCGAATTCTGACCAGCAGAATGGCTTAGTGACTCTAATAGCTGGCACCTTTTATTTAGAAAGGCTATTAGCTCCGTGAATTTTGGTAATTCGGCTGTTAAAGTTGATTGCCAATCTTTCTTTGTCGCAAAGTCAAGTTTCTCAATGATTACTTGTACGAGAAGACCATCCCATTGTGCAACTGGCAATCCCAATACTTTAAGTGCCTCAATATTTCCCGTTGCATTGTTTAGCAATTGCTTTATTGCGGCATGAGACGTTTTGGTGAGAACGGGCGAATTTAGGATCGCGCAAACGTGTCCCTGGACTATTAAACGTTTATTGTCGTATCGGCTTTTTAGAATTTCAAAGGCCGATGCATAATTTGCCGAGGATATCGACAAAGACTCGACGGCCTGAAGCGCGTCCCCCTTGAGGGCGGATTTTAAATAATGAAATTTTTGGCAATTGTTTAAGTTTTGATTTTGGTTAATAAGTGAATCAAAAGTGTCGTAGAATGGCATCCACTCCGAATATTGCCCGCTAAAAGTGGGTAGATTTAACACCGGAAGTTTCAACTGATCGTGTCCGTTACCGTTACTTATTTTTGTTTGTGGGGCGTCCGACGACCCTTCTACTAACTCGAGTATTTTAGCTTTTATGGCGTAATACTGATCTTCAAACATAACTCGCTCATCCGAATCGATTTCTGCATTGTCGAGAATTTCGATTTCGGATTGCAACTCGTTGAACTCGTTTAAGGGGGGGAAATTTCCAAGTATTCGCACAATTCTTCCGCTCAGAGGGCACCAATTTTGCCCCTTAAAATAAAAAATGTTTAGGCAACCAAAGACGTGTGAAGTAGCTACCGGCATGTAGGAATCTGCTGATACCGTACAGGACAACACAATTCCACCACGGAAAAATGTAAATATTATTCATGCGTGGCAACGTAAAATTGCATGTAACATTATTTTATAGGTACTACATAAAGATAAAAAGTTAAAAAATATTAATACTTTAAATCTACACGAGTAAAAAATGTTTCATTACGAAGTCGTTCAATTTGTATTTTTCCGGAAGCGCGGGATGCTTACTTACAATATGTTTACTTTTTCTTATCAGTTACAGCTCATTTATATAAACAGTATCAGAGATTGCTGACAAGCGTCAATGTTGGTTGGTAAAAAATAATATGTACTCATCAAAACTTTAGAAGAATTTAATCATACACTCTAAATTAACATAAACAATTTAAAAAATTTAATAATAGGAAAATTAACAAAAATTAAGAAAATCAGATAATTATGCGTAAACTGTTTTATTTTTGGTAACTAAAATCCGGTTGGGTCCAATCATTTTATACAAAAAAAAACAATCTTCTAAAAAATTTCAAGTGAAGATTTTCCTTCGGGATTTTCTTTGTCTGTTGCAAAATCGTGTCCGCTAAAAAAATTATCGTAGGTTGAAAATCGCGAAAATCAGTTTCTCTCAAATATCTCGTGAAATATTGGTTTTACGTGAAGTTTGATAATAACAGAATTTGTTTATTATCAAAATCTACACAAAAAAGGTTCTATATAAAATTTACATGGAACCAATAGTTTTCGAGATATGAGACTGAGAAAACTTGGGCGCTACGATGGATTCGTTTCTGCACCACCTGTGAGGTAGAATGCAAGGCGCGTTTTCTTACATTATGAGTCGCTTTCTTCTACTTCTTTGCCTCTGTCTTCTTCTACTTCTACTTCTTCATTTTCGTTACTGTTATCATCTACAATTATTTCAAGGGATAACATAGTAATAGGATACATTTTGTCGTCGTTTATTTCAGATTCCAATTTCGCGTCATAAAACAAAAAATTGTCCACCTAATCACGATCACAAAACTTTGCAAAGTGTAGACATGTCTAAAAACATATTAATTCCAATGTTTTCCATAGATTTAACCGAATGTGCTAAAATAAATGGAATGTTTAAATGTTACTCCTGATCATAGTGGATTTTTTTTCCTTGCTTCGCTTTTGTGCCTCCAAGATATATGGGGGATCAATGCATCTTAAACCTTTCTTCAAATTTCCTGTGACAATTTCTGGTAACATACACTGTGTGTAGAACCTAACGAGCTTCTCCAACATAACGTCATACCAAAAATTGTCATCTCTTGCTATTTCTTCCACAAATAGGTCGTGTTCATCGTTAATGTACACTACGAAATAGCACATTGTCCTGCCGGTTATATGTAATTGCCCCTGGATCTAAATTGAAATAAATTATTTTATTGTGCGATTAGAGTCGAGTTAGAATCATTTTAACGTTACACACCTGAAAGTAATAATCGTGATTTCGTTTCAATTGAATACACCCATCATTAATTTCAAGGCATAAGATCTTATCTTGCCTAATAGCTTCGTTCAGCGAGATACCCAAATTGGCAATTTTGAATAAACACTTTACTTCAACTAGCGTAGAATCACCGATTAAACCTAAATAACAAATAAACAAAATATATTTTATACGTATAAAACAAATAACATACCATCTGGGGAAGCGCCTAGAAACGGATGAACCAAATCTATAAATAACCCACTAGGATGAACAGTGACATTTAATTTGTCTTCTAGCAAGGAAAGTGCGACGGACTCTTTAATTTTCCCATATTCTATAGCTGGAGTTGAAATTTGTTTAGTTGAAAAAATAGTTTTCAACAATCCGTGACATGACGTGACATCACGTCGTTTAATAACTGCACCAAATTTCGATGCTGTTAGACGGTGCCTTCATTATCAAACTGTCCAATTGTATTCTTAGCAATGTGGTCTCTTTCTTCTCGTGTTATCTAAGATATGACCTTCAATATGACTATTTACATAAAATACTATTTTACCTGCATGGATTCTAAAATTCGCTCACACTCTGCATCTATTTGCTCCTGAGAAAGTTGAGGTTGCAACGCCAATGGACCATAATCTGTTGTGGATTTTGAAGTTACCGGCTTTGAAACTGATTTGGACGGTCGGCGTCTGAAAATTATTTTCCTTCTGCATCTGTTGGCATCTTCCCTCGCAATAAATTTTTTAAAATACGTCCCAGGACTTCTGTTTGTAATTTTTTTCCACGGCAGTGAATGCCAAGATGGTCCTAAAATGCCATTTATAGAAAATGATATACAGAACAAATGATCAGTAATAAACCTTGATGAGGCACATTCACTAAATCTTCTATTAGTGTTCCAATGTCCCCATGGGCGTTATCATAAATCGCTTTTTGTGCTATTCTTTGCAATTCCACAATTTTCTTTTGGGTCAACAATTTACGAGCAGCAAGAGACAAACCTGTTCTGTCACTTTTAAATGAATAAAGTTTTTTACCATAATTTTTTATAACATGGTTTGTGCATTCAACCTTTAATACCTATAACAAAACAATTCTGTTTAGATATACCCAAGTTTAGATTTTCGACTCTTTACTTGTTTTCCATACGACACTTTCTCTTGAATTTTGGCGAAAACACTGGAATCTCCATCAGCAATGAATTTTTTATATCGCACCCCGTGCATTTCTATGCTCGTAGAAAATCCTTCCACTATAATATCTGCCTCCATTGCTGATGATGATCCAGACCAATTTTTAAAACATGTGTGTTTCCGCACATCAATACTTTTATTTGCTGCTTTAGTGCAAATGATGCAGAATTTATTCCGAACCGCCATGTAAAGTACTTTACCAGTAGCCTTCCCGATTATAACTGCCTAAAATGTTATGAAAACCAAGGTTCCAATGAAAAAGTTTTTATTTACTATAAGCAGATAACTTTACCACTCCAGAAGCTGCATCGTAGTTATGGCCGTAGCTGCGTTTGCTCCAACCTCCATCTAAATACACTGTTATCCAGGGAATTCCATCTTCATCAACGTGTCCTAGTTGTACAGCAATATCTTTCTCTTCTACACCAGCACGTCTCATGTCGTTTATAGACGATTCCATCCATAACTACATTAAAAACATGTAACTAAATGTTATCGTTTACGTATGATATGTCACGTATTACCAAACTTAATTTTTCTTCAGTTTTATAGAATAACGTGTTAGAAAGACTAGGTATATTCATTACACTTAGCATTTCTTCAAAATGCTTGTACGAACTCCCAGTTGATAGCGTACCCCAAACTGCAGATATGTTCATACTATTTTCTGGAGCATGTGTTTTCTGTTCGTATGTACGATTACACATATCGCACTTCAAAGTGAATGTACTGGTTAATCCTATTCGTACCTCTTTCTGAATGTTTAATGTTCCAGATGTGCATTTATTCCTATGGCTATGAAACACAGAACCCAAGGATTTGTAGAAATAATGTATGTCTATAACTCTATTACTACTGATAGCAACATCTGGAACTGTCTCTATAGAGAGTTCATGTTGCATAATGCTAAAATTAATAAATATGTCAGTAAATAATTACATACATATGATGTAAAAACCTGTTATATTCATTTTTAGGATCCCAAGGATCTTGCAAAGGGGTTGTGGGTTGTGGTTCAGTAATGCCAGAGGTGCTAGAAATTAAATGAATTGTCATAAAGTCGTTTGAAGTTTTTTACGGCATAAACGTACGTGGCCAGAACCTCGGGAGCATGATTGCTTTTGCTCGGCGACAATTGTAAACTTATAGGTGATGGGCCAGAACTAGTATCCACATTTGTTTGCCCTTCAATGCTTGAGTGTGATTTTAAGTCGCTTTAAATGTACATTACATTATTTATAAACAATCCTCAATTGAATAGGTTACCTAGTGTAAAATCTGTTGCAATATTACTTACCTTTTTCTGTCTGCCCAATTTTTTTTCATAGATTTGGCGCGTTTAGTGTTTTTGCGACGCTGCGAATATGATTTTTCTGATGATTTTCCCATTGCAACAGTCTCACCAAGCCGATAAATCACTTACACTTACAAACAAAAAAATTCACTAACTTCAAGAAAGTATTTTAAACACGCACACCCTCAATTAACAAAAACAATTACAAAATACTAATAACAGTGGAAAGTGACTTTGATAATGGTCTGTACCCACCAAAGCATAAAACACTTTAGCCAATTTATCAAAATCATCGGCATCGAACGTGCAGTCGAATATTATTTGTTTCATAAACATTTTCTTCCTAGAAACACCGATAGCGGGCAACGATGCAGAAAATATGTGGGTTTAATTATGCCATGCTGTTTTATTATCAAATAATAAACATCACAAGCAAATTGAATGTGTTCAATTAACTAAAGATGAAATATCGCCGGCGGTTTTGTATAAATTGTTTTATGCCAAAGAAAGCTTGGTTCAGTAAAACAAAAGAATTTTTAACCACGGAAATGTTTTGTTTATTTAAATTTTATTCTTAATTTGGTATTTCATTATACATATAATAACAATAACAAACAGCAATTGTTGCAGTTTTATTGCAATAAATAAAACTTTACAGAATACTGGCCCGTGATATAATTCGTGTCGTGCCTTATCGCGACGGCAGATAAGAAATAGTTTCTCCCGTGGTGGAAATGGTTGCATCTAATTTCATTGAACCTTGAAAAATTTTTGCGTGGGTCCTCTATTCGATGGTGGCTTAACTACGGTTATAGCAAAATTATCGGAATCATCATAAAATTACCGACAAAACTTGAGCGGCTTATGGATTTTTGACTTATTGTATTTTTCTCATTAATTACAGCATTTTTTTTTAAATTTTTTTTACCACTTTCATTCAATAATGATTATCTACTAGAACAAATGACTTAGATTGCAGAAAACACAATCTCAGGTCTAAAATAAATTAGAACATAATGACGATAATTTCGCAGTCACTATTTATTTTTTTTAATGATGTTTCCATACATATGTCTTTGTTCTTAATACCCTCTTCTACTAAAATATAGTTTAACTGATCTGAACGAAAAGTTTCAAACCATTGTCTCAAGAAATGTGTCAGATAATTATCGAATTCTTCTTATGGAGAATTAACATTGAGCGTCCCCCACCTTAACGCCGCTTCTAGTGCCGGGATTCTGCATTTGAGTTGGCCTAGATTACCGCCTTCATCGAATGTTTTAAGGTAATTCGCGATTCGGGTGACTTTTCCCTTTGTTTGCCCGCGTTTGCTAATGAGTTTAGCTAATTCGCTCATTCTACCGTTTTACGTATACCTGACTCAGATTGATACGCGATTTGGATTGAATATGAAAGGAAGGGGACTTACCTTGTCCGCTAACCTCCTTGGTTTTGTGTTGTGTTTTGGGCTGTTTGCCGCCTTGATTTGATTAGGAAATGGGCCTTTGTGTCCGCAGCCTTCCGTGTGTGTAGATTGATTAGGAAGTGGGCCTCTGTGTCCGCAGGCTTCCTTTGTTTCGCTTGATTGGGAAGTGGGCCTCTGTGTCCGCAGGCTTCCTTTGTTTGATTGATTGGGAAGTGGGCCTCTGTGTCCGCAGGCTTCCTTTGTTTGTTGAGTTCACTCACTTATAAATTAATGAAACTGATTGTTTTATATCCGGCTCGAAGGACCAACTGTTTGAGCACGACCGCCGTTTTATCGTTAGGAAGTGTCGAAGCTCGTTTTATATTGCTGGATAATAAAAACAATCTGAATTTTGTTAACTTATTTATTTTAGTTCGAGCGGTTTCTTATGAACTGCGTCCTCGAACGGTTTTATGGGAACTGCCCTTTTTCGCCCCTGGTCGGGACTACCGGGCTTGAGCTTCGTTGTGCGCCCTTGGGTCAACGCAAGGACGCAACAAATAGGATTTTTATTTCTTTCATTTCCCTCGATTATAGGAGATCGTTCTCTTAGTCTATCTATTTTGTTGCCATTGAATATTGACAAAAGTCCGATTTATGAATTTGTATACATTTGGCAGTTTATCGTTGGGTTATTGGTAGTAATATTTGTAGTAAGTTACGATCTGCTTTTCGTTACCATAATTTTTACTTGTTTGAGTCAATATAAAATCATCTGTTCAAATTTACGGCTTATTGAAACTTCAATGGATGAAGAGAAGATTAAATTCATTCAATATTTTTCTGAAGATGAAAATGCAGTTTTGGAAAGAACGTTAGATTATCGATTATTGAGCAAGTGCATACAACAGCACAACCTTCTTACAAGGCAAGGACAAATTTTGCAAAAATTTTAAATGATTTCAAACTTATCTAAAATAAACAATTTACAGGTTTTGCAGAAATGTGGAAAAAGTGTTTAGTTATGTTATTTTGGTTCAGTTGTTGTGCAGTATGTTGACAATATGCTTTTCCAGTTTGGCGGTTGTAAGTTGTTGAGATTAAAATCAAATAAACTTCAAATAGTTTGAATTTCAGATTAAATATCCCGAAAATCGATTGCTATTTATACTAGCCCCATTAGTGTCGTTTATGGAATTATGTTTATATTGCTTTTTTGGACAGAAACTCACTGATTCAGTATTTACCTTTTCAGTTATAGTATAAAATTAATATAAATTATTTTCAGGCTGCTGCTCTCTCACGCTGCTTACGAAAGCAACTGGTACGACACATCCGATATCAAACTGCGAAAGGCCTTGATTTTAATAATTCAGAGAGGCAACGAGGAAATATTGTTAACGGCAGGTGGATTCACAAAGATGACTCTGAACACTTTAGTTCAGGTAATTTTAATTTTTTTCAAAATTTCAACTAAAGTGTATCTTTGTTCAATAGGTTCTAAAATTCAGTTGGTCAGTATACACATTGCTAGATACTATTGTGGCAAAGTGAAGAAACACTATTTATCCTTAATTCACAAATTGTTGCGTTCACAAGTTTTCATGCACCGAATATATTTAAATAAATTCAGTTATCGATTATTGAGGGATAGAGCCAGTTTACAAGGTAAGATGTTCTTTGTAGAAATATCTTTTATGTAAATATTTCAGATTAAATATCCTGTTATAGTTCTCCAATATTTATAGTTCGTTTATGGCTTTACACTTTAAATATTTTACAACCGGGCCTAAAAGGATTAGGAAATCATAATGAGCTTCACCTACCGAAGCTAGGCAACTCCGTTGAAGGGTTTATTACAATGTATTACATTCGTATATAAAGCAGCTTATGGTTCAATTTATAATAAATTTAATCGGAAACTCTAGCGGTGAACGTGATATTGATCACAATTAGTTTAATGCATAAATTGCTTTTAAAGTATTTAATGGTTTAAATGTGATAGTTTCGCTAATACTATCCTGTGTAGATTTACATGAAGATTTGCAGGTGAACAAATTTAGAATTTACAGGCACGCTTCTTGTATTTTCATTATGTGTCAAGAGCCCGTTGTAAGCTACTTAACGGCTCTCGGCAGAGAAACTTGTTTACTGCAATACTACAATTTTACGAGATCGTTCTTCAACTAAATGATAGGCAACCAAGGGTACCACCTTGGTCATAAATAATTGCAACAATAGAGCGCCGTCAAGTAGCTATAGATCACTCTCTTGAAACGACTTATATCTCACCATTTCCAGAATTTACAACGCCCGACACGTGTTTGGGTCGCTCCTTTATTCTTTGCAAACGCCAGGTATCTTAGGAAAAGTTCGTCTTTAACATCGTAACGAGTTTTTGTTACTTGAAAAATATTATTTATATTTCCCGTCAATTTTCGAATGTGCATCCTATATCGTTTAATTGATACAAACTAATAACAAACAATTTTTCACTTCCATTCACTGTACGTACATGAAATAGTAATTGACTAACGGTACAGGATATTTTTTTATTCACTAACGGCAACAAGTTTCCCGCCAGTGTGGTTTCCAGATGTGCACCAAACTATCTATACAAAAATCCATCATTCTCAATTCGCTTGTCGTTGCGAGAAAATATCCTAAATTGTCATAAAACTGTTTATTTCTCAAAACTGTTTTAAAACATTTGTATATTACTAAATTATCCATATTTATATTTGTAGAGTTTTATAGTGATTGGTGTTTGTACTTAAATATTAAGAATATTTAAATTGTAAGTTACATAATTATATAAGTAGTATTTTATTTGTATGCATTAATATTACGTAAAAATAATGGCCCGTGTTACAAAATTACGATGTTCTGCGAAACGGAAAAGCAAAAAAAATTTAGGAAAGCGATCACAACAAAAGAAACAATTACATGTTGAATCGGGTAATAATGATAATAACGATAATAATCACTGTACTGATAGGCAAATGTTCGAATTATGTGGGCGTCGTATTGTAAATGTTAAATATCTTTTTAATTCTCTCAAAGCTATCAAGCACGACGCTTTCAGCTGTAGTTTTTACGATATTAATATTGTAGGGGAGCAAAGGTTTGGCTTTTATAGTGTGTTTAAATATAAATGTGAAATGTGCGGATTGGTAGGGTCGTTTTCAACAGATGAAAATACAGCGGAAATAAATAAAGCTGTAATAAGCGGTACAATTGCCATAGGAACAGGTTACACACAACTGTCAGAATTTTGCGGAACTATAGATATACCTCAAATTTCGGAAAAAACTTTTCAAAAATATGAATATATTGTATTCGGTTATATAAAGGACTTGGCTCTAGATGATATGATTACAGCGGGAAAAGAGGAGTACCGGCTTGCTTTAGAAGCTGGTGATATCCTAGATGGTACCCCAGTAATTACTGTAATCGTAGATGGGGCTTGGGCCCGTCGCTCGTACAAAACTAATTATAACGCTTTATCGGGAGTAGGCTGCATTATTGGAGCACGAACTAAAAAAGTTCTTTATATCGGTGTAAAAAATAAATATTGCAGATTATGCATTAAAAATCAAAATCAAGACATCAAAGTGCAACACCAGTGTTTTAAAAACTGGAATGGGACTTCAACTTCAATGGAAGCCAGTATAATTTTGGAAGGTTTTCAACAATCAATGCAAATGCATAATTTAAAATATAATAAAATTATAGGAGACGGTGACAGTAGCGTTTATAAAAAAATATTAGAGGCGAACCCATACGGAATAAATTTTTTTATTCAAAAAATTGAATGTAGAAATCATATATTACGTAATTATTGCACGAAACTCAGGGAATTGTCAAAATTTAGTAGGGGTAATATAGAATTGCGTTCATTTTTGAGAGCAAATATTTTGAAATTTCGGACAGCAGTGGTTAGCGCTGTAAAATATCGTAAACAAGAAAACTCTACCTTGCAATTAAAAATAAATAATTTGAAACGGGATATTTTAAACGGGCCTAACCATATTTTTGGCGATCATTCTAATTGTTGCGATTATTTTTGTAATAAACGTAGTGAGGAAAGTTCATCAGCAATAGCATATAATCAATTTTTAAATAGCTCGTTATATTTAAATTTCGCGAAAAGTTTAAATAGGGTTGCCGGTTTAGCTTCTAGTTTATTAATAGATGTCGACACTAATGCCGCGGAAAATTATAAAAGTCTGGTCAACAAATTAGTGGGGGGGAAAAGGATAAATTTTTGTTTAAAAGGGTCGTATGAAGGACGATGTAACGCGGCAGTAATGGCCTATAATAATGGGCCAGCATATATTAAAATTCTTATTAACAAAATAAATGAAGGTAGGGTAGGTACATTTACGAACGCATACTGCACCAAATTCGATAAGAAAAAGAAAAAGAGTGTTCCTAATAAAAAAAAAGAAAATATCATAGCAAAGATGCTGATTACGGTTTTAGTGAAGACGATATTCCGGATATGAGACCGGATGAATATGAAATTAAAAAAAACGAGTTTCTTCAAACTTTATCTAAAATTGATCCGATTGAAATTGAAAAAAATACAAGGAATCAAAGTTCAGATTCGATGTGGCACATGCACAGACGAACCAGATTAACGGGAAGTAATTTTGGAAAAATTTGTAAGTTGAGGGCCAATACCAACACAGGTAATACCGTAAAATCACTGCTGTACTGCAATTTTCAGGTAGGGGGAAAATCATCATCTATGCAATACGGTATTGAAAATGAAAAATGGGCAATATTGGCATTTGAAAAGCAATATGGCTTGAAAGCCCGAAAAATGCGGTTTATTTATAGACAATGAAAAAAAATTTCTAGCAGCCTCTCCTGATGGCGTTATAGGAGATAGTGCCACTATTGAAGTGAAATGTCCTTACTCCGCAAGGGATTATACCGTAAAAGAACCCATCGAGAGAAAATTAATTACATCGTGTACTTTGCACGATGACGGTACGATTAGTTTGAAGGATAATCACAACTATATGTACCAAGTACAAGGACAATTGCACGTTACCAATAGAGACATCTGCTACTTCGTAATTTTTACAAAAAAAGATATAGCTTGTCAAATAATAAAACGCAACGACAATTTTTGGAAAACAAAAATGATTAATAATTTACAAATTTTTTTTACAAATGCGCTATTACCGGAAATAGTTGATTCACGAATTGCGAGAAACCAACAAATTCGAAACATTCTTGTCAAGGACTTGTTGCAACCCTAACGTAATCATTTTGTATAAACTTATATTTCCTCTTTTTAGAATTTAAATCGCATCAACTTATAAATCCGCTTATTGGCTGTCTATGGGTACATATAGTAAATGGTTATTTATTATTTAAACATGTGTTTGTTATTAATTGTAAGTAGTTCACCTTAATTCAATTGAAATTTTAAAATTATTAATTGTATTTTTAGATTAAATATCGCAATGTTTTAACCCATCAATTCAAGTTTGAAACCTTTATAAACCGTGTCAAAAATGATAATTTTAAGTAATATAATCTAAGTAAGTAATTCTTGTGGCTACTGTTGTATTTATCTAGATACAGTATGCACACTTCTGTGAACAATATTTTAGTTGAACTAAAGTAATATAATTTATGATGCATACAATTTTACAATTAATATAATAGGTATTACATAGTATTAATTTATTACGTGAATAACGGGTTTTTCGTATTTTCAAATATCTGCATTTTTATCTATTTATCCGGCATCATGATTTTAGTATACTCTGAGGTAATAATAAATATAGATAATAGTGCAGATGTTGCAAATATGAAAAATCAATTGCAGTATGGCAGTGATAATTATTTTTAGTAGTACGTTACAGAATTGATAGGTATGTAAAACATGGTATGTAGATACACATTTTTAAACACGCCGCAATATTTTTCTATCGTAACTAACAAAGTTGGTTGATGTGTCGATTACATATAATTATTGTGCCAGTCCTAAGCCTGGAAAGAAGTGTGAAGGGAAGTGAAAAATTATTGAAATAAAGTCTTATGTATGCATATTTGTGTTTTAAAATCTTGCAATAACCCTTATTGCTTTATATCTAACCAGCTTAAATCGCAAATGACTGCGACTGTGAGTTGTAATGATATTTAAAACATCAAAACATCAAAAAGAACATAAGTCAACAAAATTGCAAAGCGACTTATTTGCGCGAATCGCTTATTTGGATGTCGTTACCTACAATTTTATCCGAATTTAAGACGTTCACTGTTAAAAAACGTGAGAATATTGACGTTTAAAATAAACTTTCATTCTTCGCCAAGATATTTCTTTTACATATAAAAGAAGGTCGGAAACAGGTAGTTAAAATAGACCCAAAATGTGCAGCGTTACCATTCAATGTTTCATATACCAAAATTAGAATTCTCTTGCTGGATCCGACTAGACCACAAGACATTAGTATCTTGAGTGCCCCCAATAAATCAAACTGACGGATGACTTCAGGCGATCTTTTTCTTGACCATTTATCGGCAATTTTTTTTACATGAATTTACAAACATTGAAATAATTAAAAAACGGTAGTATATGAAGAAAAACGATATAGTGAGGGCCGCCGGTAAATGAGTAAGCTACAAGACCATTACAATTTTAAAGCAAAATGTTGAAAATTGGAGCCGTACAGGAAGTTGTAAGACTAGGTGAATTTGGACATTTTAATTAATAACAAGCTTAATTGACATAATATCAAACTGTAATTAAGTGGAAGTCGTCTGGCTAGCGTGTACTCGTCGTATAAGATAGCGACCTTCTTTTCAAATTTGAAAATGCGACTGTACGGACAACGTACAAAACCACTGAATTTAGTCTCGAGGTGCCGAGCAGTCTTAAGACTGCTCGGTATAGAGGACCTGTTTTTGTAAAACTTGAATTTTACGAGATTCATCGTTGCCTTAAATGATAGGCAACCACGGTACTACCTTGCCATAAATAATTTTACACAATGGAACTCGCTCAAGTAGCTATAAATAACTGTCTTGAAACGACTTACATTTACTCGAAACGCAGTTTACATACTGTCGACACAATATGTATTTGGGTGTTTCGGCCCTTTATTCTTTTAAATACCAGATGTGTAGCAAAGTATTTGTACTGGAATGGGACTTCAACTTCAATGGAATCCAATATAAATTTGGAAGGCTTGCGGGGCGTTACAGAGGGGGGCGAGGGGTTTTGTTGACTTAAATGGTTGTTGAAACGAACGGATTCAATTGCATGTTATTAGTAAAAGAAAAGAAAAAACTGAAAATTTGTTGTGATGTAATTAGCGTTATTTAAATATTTGTAAACTTTATAGTACCTATCGGTAGGAATTGCAAATAGGAAAACAACTTTTGTTTTTTATTAATTGATTACTTGAATATTTGCTTCCGGCTCTTTGATCTCTGCACTCGTACGTTTTCGTTGGTCTATGATTTGAGGTAAAATCGCTTTTTCAAAAGAAAATTTCAAATTTGAAAACAATGTATTGTTCCAAAAGTGGGTGTCCACACAATCAAGTCATTTTAAATGAAAAAAATAAATCGTGGAAACATTATCTAGCAATAAATATAACAAGAAAAGAAGTTAGGGTCCTTTCTTTCGGTCAGTTTTTATTACAGGCGGTAAGGTACATAAGTTTCCTGGAATTGCAAATTCCACAGTGAATTGTGTTTTGTTTGTGTCAAATAAAAATTGCTTAAATATTGGGAAATATAGCTTAAACGCAGCCGTTAACTACTTTTTAATTTTTCTTTATAATTAAAAAAAAAATTAAAGAGAAAAAATACGATAAAGTAAAATGTTGCCACAGGTTTGATTATTGTTTTCAATACAATACATTGAAATAATCAAAAGCTGGTAGTATATGAAGAAAAACGATTGGTAAACGCCCCCGATAAATGAGTAATCTACAAGACCAATAAAATTTTAAAACAAAATGTTGAAAATTTTGACATTTTAATTAATAACAAGTTTAATTGACATAATATCAAACTGTAAGTAAGTGGAAGCCGCCCGGATAGCGACCTTCTTTTCAAATTTGAAAATGCGACCGTACGGCATAACAAACCGAAAGTTTGTTGTGATGTAATTAGCGTTATTTAAATATTGTCATCATAAAACTTACGTTATACCTTCACATGTATTTATTATTATCCTTTAAATTTGAGCGAAATAAAAAACATGAGAATTTTCTTGCTCGGTAAAACAAAATATTTATTTTTCTCATAAAAGAGGGTCCGGTCAGGTATAATTTACACAAAATGTGCACTTTTGCCATTCGTTTCATATACCAAAATTAATTTTCTCTTGCTGCGTCAAGCCACACAGCATGCCATTATTACTCTGAAGTACGGTTGTAAACTATTTTGACATTTTGCTTCAGGCTATATATTTCTTGGCAAATTCTGCGCACTTTTTTTGGTATTAATTTACAAACATTGAAATAATTAAAAAACGGTTGTATATGAATAAAAACGATATGGTGAGGGCCGCCGATAAATGAGTAAGCTACAAGACCAGTAAAATTTTAAAGCAAACTGTTGAAAATTGAAAGCGTACGGATAGCGTGTGCTCGTCGTATAAGATAGCGACCTTCTTTTCAAATTTGAAAATGTGACCGTACGGACAACGTACCAAACCATTGAATTTAGTCACTGGACGCCGAGCCACCTTAAGGGGTAAAGTCATAAACGCACTACAAGTATCGGAAAACTCTTACCAATTATTGTTTCTTATGTACACATTACTACAATTTGTCGAACTGTGTTTGTATTGCTTGTGTGGAATAACTGCATTTTTTTTTTCTATAACACAAATTTCAAGAAATTATTATCCGACTGGTGCTATTTTTGAAGCTGGCTACGGAAGCAACTTGCACGACACTTCTGCGAAAGACATACTTTTTAAAAATTCAGGGAGTGAATGCAGAAATCTTGTTATAAGCAGGTACACTCTAGTTCAGGTAAATTTAACTTTTTCAAAAACAATAACTGAAAATTAATTTTGTTGAATATTTTGTAAGGTTCAGTTGGTCGGTGGTTACTCTACTAGACACTTTCGTGCGGAAATTAATTCACATTAATTATTGCACCAAGAAATATGCTCAAAATAATTATTTTACAGTGATATTATCTACAGGCAAAATCGGATAATGTGACTACAATGTAAGCTGCAAAAATATCACTGGAGGAAAAGAGAATGTAAAAACTTACTTTTGTGGCTGTAACAATTTTCTCACTAAGTTTTAATCGACCAATACGACACATGAGGCACAACTAAGGACTACATTGATTTTAAAAGAGGGGACAAGGGAATTGAGCTTGAATATTTTAGTTCAGGTAATCTTAGATATTAAAGAAAATTATAAGTTTAAATAATTTTTCTTCGATAGGAACTTCAGAACGAACTGAAGCAGTCATTATTGAAGTCAGCTGCATATTTAAGAAAATGACATATTTTTGCACAAAATTGTAATCATCTGCTTATGTTACTAGTAGTTTAGACCGTTTCAATTACACCATGCAATTAGAAAAATTGTACAACAAGTTATTCAATAAAACATTTTACCAGCATTATTATACTGTTGATAAATGAGTATGCGACTTCACAAATTGACTTTATTTGAATTTGGTCGCACATTAATTTAAAATATTCAAAAGTTGAAGAGGGTTGAAAAGTTCTATAGGAGAAGCATTTTGTGTACAACAAAGTTACAAACATAAGTATACAGTCATTTGCATTATAAAGTAACCGATTACTGTTCATGCAGAGGATCGAATATTTAATAGGAATAATTTCATGAAAAGTTAATGGCGCATGCAGCTAATTTTATGCATCGTCCGTGGGCATCCAATGATTAAGCCCGTGATGGCACAATTTGCCGTAATTGATCTTGTTTGACTATATTGTAAAATTCACTTAGTTGGACGTAAGGAGGTTAAAAAAATAGTTAAATAGGGGCCTTGTAGAAACAAACCTCAAAGAAAAACCTGAAGTTGCTCAAATGCACAATTATTACCTTCAAATCCAAATAACAAAATATAATCAAGTGAAACATTAAATAAAAGTAGTTTTTAAAGCAAGTGTAATCTTTATGTAATTTATGACAACATGTACAAGTGTGATAATTGTAAGTGTTAAGATTGTTGCAATTTTTTTAATGCCATTTTATGTTATCCACTTCCTCACTCAATTAAAAAACCAAGTGATTCGTAATTGAATGAAATCTCCGTCTGAATCGACAAGCAACAATTTTCAAGATTTAAAAATCAAAATCCGGTGAAGTTCGCCTATTTATTTTTTGTAAAGTGAATTTTAGTAACTTTTCATAATTAATGAATGTTTAATTGTGATGTAATGGGAAATATTCCAAATGGTTTAATGTGCCGAGATGAAGATGTCAATTCAATGCAATTAATAAATGTCTATAAACAAAATAATCAGGTTCAGATACCATTTTTGAAAATGGTACTGAAATGAAGAGTGGGAATTTTTTGATTCTGTGTGTGATAAATTCGCATGTAAGTAAATTTGTTGTAATTATAATTTTTCCCACACTTTCAGCTCACCGCATGCATTTTTTAAAAGTTCTACAAGTTATTCCAAAGCTATTAAACAAATTGTTTTTTAGTTTATTTCCGTCTAGCTCATAACAAATCTTACTTTTTAGCGAATTTAACAAAACACAAGCGTGCCTGAAGTACTCGGATTAGCTGGGAGGAAATCTGCATAAAATGGAATGACACCACGAATTATCGGTTATACGAGTACAAAAGTAAAAGCATTGCTCAATTATAGACGAATGGTCATTATCGAAGCATTCAAAATGGTCTATATTGGTAAATTTTTATAATGATATATTCATGGTACAATGTAAACATTTTGTTTCTTTGTTTTTAGATTGATGTAGATTTTGGCCAGTTATTTCTTGGGAGAAAAACAATTTATTTGTGTGGTGACCAAAATTCATTGAGAATGCTAATGACTACGATGAACCTCCATTTCATATATTTACATCTGTTACCAATTGAGAATGTTCTTCTTAAATCGAAAATACAATTTTAAAGAGGATGTGATGTGATATTGTTAAATTTTCACTTACTCATAATAAAAATATGTATGCGAAATAACTTTATATCCTAAAATTTCTTCAATTGAAGCATTCAATTCTACAATATTCATTAAAGTAAGAAAAAAATTATTGTATTTACAAGTGCTTATTTAACATAATAAGAAGGCCATCTTCAATTCTTAAATAAGAAAACACATTATGAAGAACATTCCAAAGTAATTAAATAAAAGTTCATAAAATTAGAGCGACCCTTTCTTGGATTTGTCACGAAGAATCAACGTTCTTGAAATTGAGAATGTCCCGTTCTTAAATTTGACAAGTAGAATAAACATTCTTGAAATCAAGCATGACCCATTCTTAAATTTGACAACAAGAATGAACATTCTTAAAACTCAAGAATGACCAATTCTTGGGTCAAAATTATGAACGCGCAATTTTAAATTTAAGCCCAAATTTTCTTGCCTATGAGAATTTTTTTTCCGAGTGTGGTGACCGGTTCTTTTATAACCTCCGATCTTAACAAAAACAAAATGACAAATGAAATCTTAGTTAAAAGGCGAGATCTAGTGACATTGACATTGTGTGTTAACAAGCTCCCGAAGCGCGACATTATTATTTTAATTCTTTTTTAATTATCGAAGGTTACTAAAGAAACAATAACGTAGCGGCAACCCTAGTAGCAAAGAAATATTTTTAAAATATTGTTTTTTTAATATTTAAAAAATATTATTTGAATGCTTTGAAGAAATATTTTTTAAATGTTTTGAAGAAATAGTTTCTAAATGTTTTGAGGAAATATTTTTTGTAATTGTTTTTTAAAAATATAAAAAATAATATTCAAAATAATATATTGTTATGAAATAATAATAATAATAATACATTCAATAATAATATATTTATTCATTTTCTAATGACCGGTTTGACCTGGCAGCACTGCTTCTGACTTTGATGGACTCCAAATAAAGTCCCAGAGACTTTTTAATTCCGTCCATGTTTATCTGCTAGTGGCGTTTTCTTGTTGCTGCTAAAATGTCATTTAATTAATATTTTTCAAATTAATTTATTATGTAGGTTATATTTACCAGTAATCGCATTGTAAACGTTTTTAACGGTAAGGAAAGATTTTTTGTTTTTCCTTCCTTGACCAGAAAATAACTGAGCAACCTCATTAGTTAGTAACTTATTTAAAATTGTTCTGTGGGCATCCTCCCCGCCTAGAACATAAAAAAAAACAACCAAAAAATAACATGTAATTGTCAAAATATATTAACAGTAAATTGTAAATATTCCTACCAATTTAGTAAACGATGTGTGATCTTCCAACGTGGCATTCAACTGCTCTAATTCTTCCACCAAGGACAGGAGCATGTTGTTAAATTCGACGTCGAGTCCTATTGGCCCCATTAACAGATCGATGAAAAAAAAACAAATTGCAGTATATAATATTGTTTAGATAGAAGAATAATTAAGTACTTACTTAATATTACACAACTTTTTCCACAAAAAACAGCACTAACGGTAAACGAGATGAATCGCGAAACGCTAAAATAATACACTGAAAAAAATCGTATGTTACAAATTACTACAATAATGTAGCACATATTTTGTAACAATTTTTGCTACAAAGAGAGCATTTGTTACTTAAAATTGTAATACAATTTTTAAAACATTTGTAGTGAAAACTTTGTAGCAATCTTATCTACAAAGTGTATTACTTTTTCAAAACAATTATGGTATTACTTTTGTTTTAATATTTGCTATAAGATTGTTGCAACTTACATTATATTTTGAGTGAGTTTTACTATAAAATAAATGGATTAACGTCACTACAATTGTTGCATATTTTTCGAAAATTTCTGGCCAATACAAATTCATAATTGTTGGCACGTGCTTGCCGAATGTATTTTATTGAAAGTGATCGAGAGGGAAGGAACAGATTTGCGGACGCGGCCCGTTGCCGAAAAATTGCCGACAATAAAATAATTTACACTGATCGCACCCCGCTAGGAAATATGATACAAGGGAAAAATATCGTAACAAAACTATTTTTTGAGATTTTGCTCTCATTGTCTGTTTTACAAGCCGTGTATAACGTATATTTGGACTTCTGACCCAAACAGTATTAAGTCACACAAAATACGCCTTTAACACTAGAACGCTACCGTCATTGGAGTTAATAGGTTAATGCCACGGAAAATTGGGCTTTAATCAATATTGATTATATTGCGGTTTACAGATAAGAGTTGTGAATTTCTGCTGATTTTGCATTTATTTATTTATATTATACATCCGAAACAGTGTGTAGTCGATATGCGTGAAGGAGGATGTTGTGGCTGGTCGGTGGAGCCGGTGAAGAGCGCCTTCCAGCAATTGGAGTGATAAACAACCTCGCAATATAAACAAACTGATTAAAAACGGTCATTCATTCTTTCGAGAGCTTACGAACAACTTCTTTTTAATACGCATAATTTTGTATCAATCTTTTTAATTATAATTAGTTAGTAAAGTGAAATTAATAAAGTCTTAACTTACTGACTATAAGTGCGATAAGTTTATTAATAATTATTAGTTTTGCGTTGTGATTTTGTGTGAGTTAGGTATGGATGACTTCGTTAAGACAACCTTAGAAAGCTGGGGCTTGTTAGACCGGTTGAGGGTGAGCTTTGACGGTAAGTACTATCGAAACAGTTTTTACTATTCATTAATAAAGTATTCATAAAGTCCATCGTTGCAACATACCTCTATTGTTTTACCGCGTTTTATTTGACAGTAACTATTAATTATGAAATTTGTTTTACAGTAAACGAAGTCGACAAACAGACCTTACTCAATCTTGATCGAGAAGATCTCAAGGAATTAATTCCAATTTACTAGCAAGGTGGCAAATAAAATTATATTATTTAACGATTTACATGATTACATAACATGCTTAAAAAAGAAAATGAATGAAAAAACTTTCGTTTCTATTAAATATTGTTGTTAAATGTGTTACAATTGTAAGTTATGTATTATCCATGCTCTTTTTGTTTATTTAATTTATTAAATTTTTCCCTTATGTTTTTAAAAAATATGTTTTTAAAATGTAATTTGTGTATTTGACAATGTTTTATAGAATGTGTTTTTTAAAATGTTTGTGATTTGTAATAAGTGTTAAAAAATTTTAAAAATTGTTATGAACAAGGAACATAATTTGTAAGTAAAAGCTCTTTTTGTATTTACTTGTATTATTACTGTAGATGTTGTTTAAAATATATAAGAAACAATCCTGTTATAATTAATTCTTGCGTTTCATTTTACCTGGTTCATTTTACCACTAATTCCATTCCAAAAAAAAGTAGTAAATTGTGATTCATAAAAAATGTAGTATTTTGCAACGAATATACATATTACTTTTTACTACATTAATTAGGCGCAGAAGTCTGTTAATTGTTGCAAAATATGCTGCAAAACCTGTAGTAAAAATAACTGCAATAATAATAGAAAAAGATATGTGTATATGGTAACTGTTTCTCTTTTTTGTCGCAAAATTTAATCTCTAAAATAGTAATTTTTAGTATAAAATCTTATACTTTTTACTGTAAAGATTTGGAACACATTAGTCTTTATTTTAGTAAATTTTGCAATGACTGTGTAGTACACTTTACTATTATATTTGTCGAAAATCTCGCTATACACGTTAGTACTATATGCCACAAATTATTGTAAATGTAGCTACAACCAAGTTACTACAATTGTTTAGAAAAAAATGATACAATTTGTAACTAGTCGTATTTTTAATACAATTTGTGGTAAAAATTTGTACAATTGTAGTTTTATTTACTACTTTTTTTTTTCAGTGTAGTCTTGCGGTATCTCGGATACAAATTCACTTATGTGTCGTGATCCCGATTAGGTTAATAACTACCCGTAATAATCAGGCGTTATTAGAATGAAATTCGGAGCTTTATTATGATAGATTTATTTACACATAAGTACATACAAAGATTTTTTGTTCGAGGTTCTTCGAACGACTTATTAAGACTGCCTGTTCTTGACTGTTGTTCAAGACTGTCCTTAAAAATAAGGGGGGTCTTTGATTTTTACATGTGTGGTCAAGTGTCGTCCGGTCGGCCGGAAATGTGTAAATCAATTGCAAGACAAATGTGACATTTCTCCAAAGAATGGAATTCTGGTACCGACCTCTGACAGATTTATTGAAGGGTTGGACATGTCAATTTTATCTGTACAGCTTCCAAAACAAAGCCACCCATAAATCTCAGAATGCAACAACAGTTTCCAAAATAAAGTTGTTCATAAATCTCAGAAGACAACATATGGATGCACTTTTAATATCAAGAGGCTGAGTACGACTGTCTTGGAAAATCTTTTAAAACGATTATTAGAATATTAACACAAGTGTGCAGAATCCGGCTTTAGTTTCTTGGAAAAAGAATAGTGACACTAAGTAATAATTAATGGGTTCTTTTAAACTAGGCACCCTTCGAAGGGACCAAAACGATTATCGGTCAACCGAAAAGTTGGAGGGTAGTTTCTCCGCTATGTAATAAAGATCCCACAAATATGAACAATTTATGAAAACTTTAAAATTCCTTTGTACATGCGTGTTTTTGCTAGGGGATCACATTGTATCGCACTTTTTTTAATTGATTCACGATCTATTATTATTGTAGTCAAAGTGGTACATCAAAATTATGCGCGAGCTAAACACGTGAACCCTCGTGTTTTTCACTTTTTCGAGAATCAAATGAAATAAAAAATTGTCCACCTAATCACGATCACAAAACTTTGTAAAGTACAGACGGGTCTAAAAACTGTTAACATATTCATTTCAATGATTTCCATGGATTTAATCGAATGTGCCAAGATAATGAAATTTTAAATTTTAATAGATTAATAACTGCATTTTGAATATTTCCAACATAAATTGCGGGAAAAATAAACATAAAACCGAATATTATCTACATTAAAATGAAACGGGGCGGCAAAAATTAGACGCAAATAACGGGATAGTAATAATACACGGATGTAAGTGTGTCCGATACGGTGATTTCTAAGGTTTGTAGTGATAATTGGAAAGGCATAACGTAACATTCGGTTAACTGCTGTTCAGTTGAAATATGTTTTAAAGGGTCGACCCTCAACGAAGGAAAGATTCAAAAGTTGAGTGATTTGTTTACAATTCGTTTACAATTCGCTTTTTAAATTGTCTGATGGGATAACAAACATCCGCCTAAAACATATCTAGTATTTTTTCTCTAACCGAAAAATAAGTACATAGGTACTTTAAGAAACCACACATTTAAGCCGTTTTAAATATACAGTAAACCCTCGTTAACACGAACTCGAAGGGACCGGAAAATTCCGAGTTCGTGTTATATTTGTTCGCGTTAACCGACTTATAGGTTTTTAACTTACTTAATTTTTTTTGTTTTGCCTCATGTTTATATGGGAAAATAAATGAAATAAAACAAGTCACGTAATATGTAATATAAAAAAAGTTACAACAATAAAATACAAAATAGGTACCATAATACACAATAAGTACAATTTATGTGCACATTACTTAATAAACTCCTCAATGTTGGTTTGGCAGAGGGTTTGGCGTAATTTTAAGATTCATTCATTAAATACAATGTCTAAACAAGTGTCAAACTGTTGAGAAACGTCTGTTGTTGCTGTAAATCGCTGTAATGTCGAAAGTGCAGCCAAAACTTCATTTCTGGAAGGCTTCTTAACTTCTTCATTTTGTTCGTCGCTGTCATCGGATGACAACAATTGAGAACCGGCGCCCGATGTTGATGGCTCATTTTGATCAATCGCTATTTCTGGACAAACGGCCAGATCATCATCAACAGATACAAACTCTTGAAAGGAGATACCTAGTGGTCTAACTGCTTCAAGTTCGGCCCATTCTTCCGGAGGTTGTTTTAGATATTCGTTTTCTGGTGGATCCATTATTGAGGATGACCATGCCTTTTCAAAACATTTTCTAATAGTGTCTGCCGTAACAGCATCCCATGAAGAGCCAATTGCTCTAATAGCTTGTAGGATATCCCATTTTGTAACTTGTCCCTCTGACTCGAGAGTTCTACTCGCAAATTTTAGTAATCGAGTTTTGTAGTAACTTTTCATATTAGCAATTATGTCCTGGGCAAGCGGTTGTAAACGAGAGGTTGAATTCGCAGGAAAAAGTAAATTTTTATGTTTGATAGTTCCAAGTTATCAATTTTATGTGCGGCACAATTGTCAAGTGTCAACAGAATGTTACGTCGTTGTGTTACCATACGCCTATTAATATTAAGTAACCATTCCCTGAAGGCCTTTGAATCAATCCATAAAGAAGGGTGGCAAGTGTAGTCACAAGGCAAGTGGCATCTGTTGATTTTTTTGAAACATCTGGGATTTTGTGATTTACCAATCACCCAAGGTTTAAATTTTTCCGATCCATCTGAATTACAGCAAAGTACCACGGCCACTCTTTGTTTGCTCTTGGCTCCTCCATGACAACGGTTACCTTTAAAATCTAGTGTACGATTTGGCAATAAATTGAAGTAAATACCCGTTTCATCCATGTTAAATATGTTTTTAGGTAGGTATGTATTTTTAATTGCAGCAAAAATGGATAGCCACTCAATGACTGATGTTTCATTCACTTTTGCTGCTTCACCACATATCTGATAAGAAACTATACCATGCCGTTTTTGAAAACGCCAAAGCCAACCAGCGGAACAATCAAAATTCTGAATTTCGAAAGATGGAGCAATTTCCTTTGCCTTACATTGAATGATGGGACCAGAAATCGGCAGATTGGACGCTCTTAAATGTTGAAACCATTTCATAATTTCAAATTCCTTCTTCGTATTTTCACATCCTCAGCCGCTTGGAATGAGAGGAAGTAGATCCAGAAACTAAAACCTCGTCAAATTTCACTGCAATAGTAGTTTTTTTTAATTAGTCTTAGTCAACTTCAACTAAAATTGCTTGCTTAGTTTTTAAACTTATTGGTTGTTGAGACCTTTTAGATTGCGGAGGAGCCATTCTAAACCACAAAACGTCTTTAACTGTTTACTGAAATAGGGTACTAACTTTAGTTCGTTTCATTTTTTCGGCTTATCAATGACTCGTTCCACGAATGCTGACACTTAAAGAATTATCGCGCTATTTTAAAACCGAAACTTGCTCATTATTCTATTTTCTTCTGTTACATTCAACATACACTTCATACACTTCTCTCTTTGATATATCCTGGGTAGCACCCATTATGTTTATTATAC
Source organism: Dascillus cervinus (assembly GCA_949768715.1). NCBI lineage: Eukaryota > Metazoa > Arthropoda > Insecta > Coleoptera > Dascillidae > Dascillus > Dascillus cervinus. The sequence goes on from OX458323.1 coordinate 29,954,163, forward strand.
AGAAACACCACTATGGTACGAACTGCTACAAACGTTTGTTAGAATAAGCGAAAATATTAATCGCAATGTTTTCAAATTTCTAGGGGTTGGTATACAAGTAAGACACTAAAGCATGTGTTGTGTTCGTGCTAAACGAAATTGTTAGCTTTTAGGTTATAAAATTTTGTTCGAAGTTCGTGTTAACGAGAATTCGTGTTAACCGAGCAATATTCCATAAGAAACAATAAGAAACCGACCGGGATCGCAGTGTTTGTTCGCGTTAACGAGGTGTTCGTCTTAACCGAGTTCGTGTTAACGAGGGTTTACTGTATTCGATCGGGACATTGGACTTCTCATTCTCTTCGTAATTTAATTCTCTACAATTCGTCCATTGACAACATTAATATGGCTTCATTAGTTTTCATTTCACAAGCAAGAAACTAAAAAAACGCGATTTTTTAGAATTTTGCCTGTAAAATGGAAACTAATGAAGCATCAGTTTCGTTACATTTTATGGAAAAACGAACCCGAACGTTTTGTTGCTGTGCATGTCTAGTTTCTAATTCTGTTTTTAAAATTTAAATCGGTCAGCTACAGGAGCATCCAGCCCTCCGCGAAGATATCGCAGAAAAAAATTGAAGTGGTGATTGTGCAGTAACCGTTAGTCGGAAGGAATCGGGGTTTGGTACACATAAAGTACATATAAATAGCTATCTGTGTGCAAAGTTTAAGTTTTTAAAATTAACAAATTACGGATTTGTGATTTTTTTAAGAAAACACTGAAATTTCCAGGTTTTCCGGGTTTTCTCCGGTTTTAATTATTCGATCGGGACATTGGACTTCTCATTCTTTTCGTAATTTAATTCTCTACAATTCGTCCATTGACAACATTAAGATGGCTTCATTAGTTTTCATTTCACAAGCAAGAAACTAAAAAAACGCGATTTTTTAGAATTTTGCCTGTAAAATGGAAACTAATGAAGCATCAGTTTCGTTACATTTTATGGAAAAACGAACCCGAACGTTTTGTTGCTGTGCATGTCTAGTTTCTAATTCTGTTTTTAAAATTTAAATCAGTCAGCTACAGGAGCATCCAGCCCTCCGCGAAGATATCGCAGAAAAAAATTGAAGTGGTGATTGTGCAGTAACCGTTAGTCGGAAGGAATCGGGGTTTGGTACACATAAAATACATATAAATAGCTATCTGTGTGCAAAGTTTAAGTTTTTAAAATTAACAAATTACGGATTTGTGATTTTTTTAAGAAAACACTGAAATTTCCAGGTTTTCCGGGTTTTCTCCGGTTTCAATTATTCGATCGGGACATTGGACTTCTCATTCTCTTCGAAATTTAATTCTCTACAATTCGTCCATTGACAACATTAAGATGGCTTCATTAGTTTTCATTTCACAAGCAAGAAACTAAAAAAACGCGATTTTTTAGAATTTTGCCTGTAAAATGGAAACTAATGAAGCATCAGTTTCGTTACATTTTATGGAAAAACGAACCCGAACGTTTTGTTGCTGTGCATGTCTAGTTTCTAATTCTGTTTTTAAAATTTAAATCGGCCAGCTACAGGAGCATCCAGCCCTCCGCGAAGATATCGCAGAAAAAAATTGATATGGTGATTGTGCAATAACCGTTAGTCGGAAAGAATCGGGGTTTGGTACACATAAAGTACATATAAATAGCTATCTGTGTGCAAAGTTTAAGTTTTTAAAATTAACAAATTACGGATTTGTGATTTTTTTAAGAAAACACTGAATTTTCCAGGTTTTCCGGGTTTTCTCCGGTTTTAATTATTCGATCGGGACATTGGACTTCTCATTCTCTTCGTAATTTAATTCTCTACAATTCGTCCATTGACAACATTAAGATGGCTTCATTAGTTTTCATTTCACAAGCAAGAAACTAAAAAAACGCGATTTTTTAGAATTTTGCCTGTAAAATGGAAACTAATGAAGCATCAGTTTCGTTACATTTTATGGAAAAACGAACCCGAACGTTTTGTTGCTGTGCATGTCTAGTTTCTAATTCTGTTTTTAAAATTTAAATCGGTCAGCTACAGGAGCATCCAGCCCTCCGCGAAGATATCGCAGAGAAAAATTGAAGTGGTGATTGTGCAGTAACCGTTAGTCGGAAGGAATCGGGGTTTGGTACACATAAAGTACATATAAATAGCTATCTGTGTGCAAAGTTTAAGTTTTTAAAATTAACAAATTACGGATTTGTGATTTTTTTAAGAAAACACTGAAATTTCCAGGTTTTCCGGGTTTTCTCCGGTTTTAATTAATCGATCGGGACATTGGACTTCTCATTCTCTTCGTAATTTAATTCTCTACAATTCGTCCATTGACAACATTAAGATGGCTTCATTAGTTTTCATTTCACAAGCAAGAAACTAAAAAAACGCGATTTTTTAGAATTTTGCCTGTAAAATGGAAACTAATGAAGCATCAGTTTCGTTACATTTTATGGAAAAACGAACCCGAACGTTTTGTTGCTGTGCATGTCTAGTTTCTAATTCTCTTTTTAAAATTTAAATCGGTCAGCTACAGGAGCATCCAGCCCTCCGCGAAGATATCGCAGAAAAAAATTGATATGGTGATTGTGCAATAACCGTTAGTCGGAAAGAATCGGGGTTTGGTACACATAAAGTACATATAAATAGCTATCTGTGTGCAAAGTTTAAGTTTTTAAAATTAACAAATTACGGATTTGTGATTTTATTAAGAAAACACTGAAATTTCCAGGTTTTCCGGGTTTTCTCCGGTTTTAATTATTCGATCGGGACATTGGACTTCTCATTCTTTTCGTAATTTAATTCTCTACAATTCGTCCATTGACAACATTAAGATGGCTTCATTAGTTTTCATTTCACAAGCAAGAAACTAAAAAAACGCGATTTTTTAGAATTTTGCCTGTAAAATGGACACTAATGAAGCATCAGTTTCGTTACATTTTATGGAAAAACGAACCCGAACGTTTTGTTGCTGTGCATGTCTAGTTTCTAATTCTCTTTTTAAAATTTAAATCGGTCAGCTACAGGAGCATCCAGCCCTCCGCGAAGATATCGCAGAAAAAAATTGATATGGTGATTGTGCAATAACCGTTAGTCGGAAAGAATCGGGGTTTGGTACACATAAAGTACATATAAATAGCTATCTGTGTGCAAAGTTTAAGTTTTTAAAATTAACAAATTACGGATTTGTGATGTTATTAAGAAAACACTGAAATTTCCAGGTTTTCCGGGTTTTCTCCGGTTTTAATTATTTGATCGGGACATTGGACTTCTCATTCTTTTCGTAATTTAATTCTCTACAATTCGTCCATTGACAACATTAAGATGGCTTCATTAGTTTTCATTTCACAAGCAAGAAACTAAAAAAACGCGATTTTTTAGAATTTTGCCTGTAAAATGGAAACTAATGAAGCATCAGTTTCGTTACATTTTATGGAAAAACGAACCCGAACGTTTTGTTGCTGTGCATGTCTAGTTTCTAATTCTGTTTTTAAAATTTAAATCGGCCAGCTACAGGAGCATCCAGCCCTCCGCGAAGATATCGCAGAAAAAAATTGAAGTGGTGATTGTGCAGTAACCGTTAGTCGGAAGGAATCGGGGTTTGGTACACATAAAGTACATATAAATAGCTATCTGTGTGCAAAGTTTAAGTTTTTAAAATTAACAAATTACGGATTTGTGATTTTTTTAAGAAAGCACTGAATTTTCCAGGTTTTCCGGGTTTTCTCCGGTTTTAATTATTCGATCGGGACATTGGACTTCTCATTCTCTTCGTAATTTAATTCTCTACAATTCGTCCATTGACAACATTAAGATGGCTTCATTAGTTTTCATTTCACAAGCAAGAAACTAAAAAAACGCGATTTTTTAGAATTTTGCCTGTAAAATGGAAACTAATGAAGCATCAGTTTCGTTACATTTTATGGAAAAACGAACCCGAACGTTTTGTTGCTGTGCATGTCTAGTTTCTAATTCTGTTTTTAAAATTTAAATCGGCCAGCTACAGGAGCATCCAGCCCTCCGCGAAGATATCGCAGAAAAAAATTGAAGTGGTGATTGTGCAGTAACCGTTAGTCGGAAGGAATCGGGGTTTGGTACACATAAAGTACATATAAATAGCTATCTGTGTGCAAAGTTTAAGTTTTTAAAATTAACAAATTACGGATTTGTGATTTTTTTAAGAAAGCACTGAATTTTCCAGGTTTTCCGGGTTTTCTCCGGTTTTAATTATTCGATCGGGACATTGGACTTCTCATTCTCTTCGTAATTTAATTCTCTACAATTCGTCCATTGACAACATTAAGATGGCTTCATTAGTTTTCATTTCACAAGCAAGAAACTAAAAAAACGCGATTTTTTAGAATTTTGCCTGTAAAATGGAAACTAATGAAGCATCAGTTTCGTTACATTTTATGGAAAAACGAACCCGAACGTTTTGTTGCTGTGCATGTCTAGTTTCTAATTCTGTTTTTAAAATTTAAATCGGCCAGCTACAGGAGCATCCAGCCCTCCGCGAAGATATCGCAGAAAAAAATTGAAGTGGTGATTGTGCAGTAACCGTTAGTCGGAAGGAATCGGGGTTTGGTACACATAAAGTACATATAAATAGCTATCTGTGTGCAAAGTTTAAGTTTTTAAAATTAACAAATTACGGATTTGTGATTTTTTTAAGAAAATACTGAATTTTCCAGGTTTTCCGGGTTTTCTCCGGTTTTAATTATTCGATCGGGACATTGGACTTCTCATTCTCTTCGTAATTTAATTCTCTACAATTCGTCCATTGACAACATTAAGATGGCTTCATTAGTTTTCATTTCACAAGCAAGAAACTAAAAAAACGCGATTTTTTAGAATTTTGCCTGTAAAATGGAAACTAATGAAGCATCAGTTTCGTTACATTTTATGGAAAAACGAACCCGAACGTTTTGTTGCTGTGCATGTCTAGTTTCTAATTCTGTTTTTAAAATTTAAATCGGTCAGCTACAGGAGCATCCAGCCCTCCGCGAAGATATCGCAGAAAAAAATTGAAGTGGTGATTGTGCAGTAACCGTTAGTCGGAAGGAATCGGGGTTTGGTGCACATAAAATACATATAAATAGCTATCTGTGTGCAAAGTTTAAGTTTTTAAAATTAACAAATTACGGATTTGTGATTTTTTTAAGAAAACACTGAAATTTCCAGGTTTTCCGGGTTTTCTCCGGTTTCAATTATTCGATCGGGACATTGGACTTCTCATTCTCTTCGTAATTTAATTCTCTACAATTCGTCCATTGACAAGATTAAGATGGCTTCATTAGTTTTCATTTCACAAGCAAGAAACTAAAAAAGCGCGATTTTTTATAATTTTGCCTGTAAAATGGAAACTAATGAAGCATCAGTTTCGTTCATTTTATGGAGAAAAGAACCCGAACGTTTTGTTGCTGTGCATGTCTAGTTTCTAATTCTGTTTTTAAAATTTAAATCGGCCAGCTACAGGAGCATCCAGCCCTCCGCGAAGATATCGCAGAAAAAAATTGATATGGTGATTGTGCAATAACCGTTAGTCGGAAAGAATCGGGGTTTGGTACACATAAAGTACATATAAATAGCTATCTGTGTGCAAAGTTTAAGTTTTTAAAATTAAAAAATTCCGGAATTGTGATTTTTTTAAGAAAACACTGAATTTTCCAGGTTTTCCGGGTTTTCTCCGGTTTTAATTATTCGATCGGGACATTGGACTTCTCATTCTCTTCGTAATTTAATTCTCTACAATTCGTCCATTGACAACATTAAGATGGCTTCATTAGTTTTCATTTCACAAGCAAGAAACTAAAAAAACGCGATTTTTTAGAATTTTGCCTGTAAAATGGAAACTAATGAAGCATCAGTTTCGTTACATTTTATGGAAAAACGAACCCGAACGTTTTGTTGCTGTGCATGTCTAGTTTCTAATTCTGTTTTTAAAATTTAAATCGGTCAGCTACAGGAGCATCCAGCCCTCCGCGAAGATATCGCAGAAAAAAATTGAAGTGGTGATTGTGCAGTAACCGTTAGTCGGAAGGAATCGGGGTTTGGTACACATTAAGTACATATAAATAGCTATCTGTGTGCAAAGTTTAAGTTTTTAAAATTAACAAATTACGGATTTGTGATTTTTTTAAGAAAACACTGAAATTTCCAGGTTTTCCGGGTTTTCTCCGGTTTCAATTATTCGATCGGGACATTGGACTTCTCATTCTCTTCGAAATTTAATTCTCTACAATTCGTCCATTGACAACATTAAGATGGCTTCATTAGTTTTCATTTCACAAGCAAGAAACTAAAAAAACGCGATTTTTTAGAATTTTGCCTGTAAAATGGAAACTAATGAAGCATCAGTTTCGTTACATTTTATGGAAAAACGAACCCGAACGTTTTGTTGCTGTGCATGTCTAGTTTCTAATTCTGTTTTTAAAATTTAAATCGGTCAGCTACAGGAGCATCCAGCCCTCCGCGAAGATATCGCAGAAAAAAATTGAAGTGGTGATTGTGCAGTAACCGTTAGTCGGAAGGAATCGGGGTTTGGTACACATAAAGTACATATAAATGGCTATCTGTGTGCAAAGTTTAAGTTTTTAAAATTAACAAATTACGGATTTGTGATTTTTTTAAGAAAACACTGAAATTTCCAGGTTTTCCGGGTTTTCTCCGGTTTTAATTATTCGATCGGGACATTGGACTTCTCATTCTCTTCGTAATTTAATTCTCTACAATTCGTCCATTGACAACATTAAGATGGCTTCATTAGTTTTCATTTCACAAGCAAGAAACTAAAAAAGCGCGATTTTTTATAATTTTGCCTGTAAAATGGAAACTAATGAAGCATCAGTTTCGTTCATTTTATGGAAAAAAGAACCCGAACGTTTTGTTGCTGTGCATGTCTAGTTTCTAATTCTGTTTTTAAAATTTAAATCGGCCAGCTACAGGAGCATCCAGCCCTCCGCGAAGATATCGCAGAAAAAAATTGATATGGTGATTGTGCAATAACCGTTAGTCGGAAAGAATCGGGGTTTGGTACACATAAAGTACATATAAATAGCTATCTGTGTGCAAAGTTTAAGTTTTTAAAATTAAAAAATTACGGAATTGTGATTTTTTTAAGAAAACACTGAATTTTCCAGGTTTTCCGGGTTTTCTCCGGTTTTAATTACAGTAAACCCTCGTCAACACGAACTCGAAGGGACCTGAAAATTCCGAGTTCGTGTTATATTTGTTCGCGTTAACCGACTTATAGGTTTTTAACTTACTTAATTTTTTTTGTTTTGCCTCATGTTTATATGGGAAAATAAATGAAATAAAACAAGTCACGTAATATGTAATATAAAAAAAGTTACAACAATAAAATACAAAATAGGTACCATAATACACAATAAGTACAATTTATGTGCACATTACTTAATAAACTCCTCAATGTTGGTTTGGCAGAGGGTTTGGCGTAATTTTAAGATTCATTCATTAAATACAATGTCTAAACAAGTGTCAAACTGTTGAGAAACGTCTGTTGTTGCTGTAAATCGCTGTAATGTCGAAAGTGCAGCCAAAACTTCATTTCTGGAAGGCTTCTTAACTTCTTCATTTTGTTCGTCGCTGTCATCGGATGACAACAATTGAGAACCGGCGCCCGATATTGATGGCTCATTTTGATCAATCGCTATTTCTGGACAAACGGCCAGATCATCATCAACAGATACAAACTCTTGAAAGGAGATACCTAGTGGTCTAACTGCTTCAAGTGCGGTCCATTCTTCCGGAGGTTGTTTTAGATATTCGTTTTCTGGTGGATCCATTATTGAGGATGACCATGCCTTTTCAAAACATTTTCTAATAGTGTCTGCCGTAACAGCATCCCATGAAGAGCCAATTGCTCTAATAGCTTGTAGGATATCCCATTTTGTAACTTGTCCCTCTGACTCGAGAGTTCTACTCGCAAATTTTAGTAATCGAGTTTTGTAGTAACTTTTCATATTAGCAATTATGTCCTGGGCAAGCGGTTGTAAACGAGAGGTTGAATTCGCAGGAAAAAGTAAATTTTTATGTTTGATAGTTCCAAGTTATCAATTTTATGTGCGGCACAATTGTCAAGTGCCAACAGAATGTTACGTCGTTGTGTTACCATACGCCTATTAATATTAAGTAACCATTCCCTGAAGGCCTTTGAATCAATCCATAAAGAAGGGTGGCAAGTGTAGTCACAAGGCAAGTGGCATCTGTTGATTTTTTTGAAACATCTGGGATTTTGTGATTTACCAATCACCCAAGGTTTAAATTTTTCCGATCCATCTGAATTACAGCAAAGTACCACGGCCACTCTTTGTTTGCTCTTGGCTCCTCCATGACAACGGTTACCTTTAAAATCTAGTGTACGATTTGGCAATAAATTGAAGTAAATACCCGTTTCATCCATGTTAAATATGTTTTTAGGTAGGTATGTATTTTTAATTGCAGCAAAATGGATAGCCACTCAATGACTGATGTTTCATTCACTTTTGCTGCTTCACCACACATCTGATGAGAAACTATACCATGCCGTTTTTGAAAACGCCAAAGCCAACCAGCGGAACGTTGAATGATGGGACCAGAAATCGGCAAATTGGACGCTCTTAAATGTTGAAACCACTTCATAATTGAAGGGGTGTGTGGATAAAGGTGTCATGTACATAAACCTAAGTTACGAGATATAAGCATTTGAATATAATTTTTTGGTACCTTTTCCCTTTAACTTAACAACTTTAGCATTTGATAATTCTATACCTAAGTGAAACTGAGCTTCCAAAAATTAATCAATGAAAGAATACCGCAAAAGGAATTGTTTTAAATTAAAAAATCGATTTTCATAAAAATGTTACATGACCCCTTTATCCACTCACCCCTTCAATTTCAAATTCCTTCTTCGTATTTTCACATCCTCAGCCGCTTGGAATGAGAGGAAGTAGATCCAAAAACTAAAACCTCGTCAAATTTCACTGCAATAGTAGTTTTTTTTAATTAGTCTTAGTCAACTTCAACTAAAATTGCTTGCTTAGTTTTTAAACTTATTGGTTGTTGAGACCTTTTAGATTGCGGAGGAGCCATTCTAAACCACAAAACGTCTTTAACTGTTTACTGAAATAGGGTACTAACTTTAGTTCGTTTCATTTTTTCGGCTTATCAATGACTCGTTCCACGAATGCTGACACTTAAAGAATTATCGCGCTATTTTAAAACCGAAACTTGCTCATTATTCTATTTTCTTCCGTTACATTCAACATACACTTCATACACTTCTCTCTTTGATATATCCTGGGTAGCACCCATTATGTTTATTATACAGAAACACCACTATGGTACGAACTGCTACAAACGTTTGTTAGAATAAGCGAAAATATTAATCGCAATGTTTTCAAATTTCTAGGGGTTGGTATACAAGTAAGACAGTAAAGCATGTGTTGTGTTCGTGCTAAACGAAATTGTTAGCTTTTAGGTTCCAAAATTTTGTTCGAAGTTCGTGTTAACGAGAATTCGTGTTAACCGAGCAATATTCCATAAGAAACAATAAGAAACCGACCGGGATCGCAGTGTTTGTTCGCGTTAACGAGGTGTTCGTCTTAACTGAGTTCGTGTTAACGAGGGTTTACTGTAAATCAAATCGAATTATTCTTATCGTCTTCTTTTCATTTTTTTTTCTAATATTTTTTGAATATGGAAAAATAAATATTTTTTCTTGATATAAATCTAATATTCCTTGAATATACAAAAATAAATATTTTTTTCGTTACGTAAATCTAATATTTTTTGAATATGCAAAAATAAATATTTTTTTCTTGATATAAATCTAATATTTTTCTTGAATGTAGAAAAATAAATATTTTTTTTATTATGTAAATCTAATATTTTTTAAATATGCATAAATAAATATTTTTTAAATATATTTTAAAAATATTTTAAAAACATTAGAAATATTCGAAAAGATTCGAATATTTTTAAAATATCTTATAAATATTTAATAAATATTGCATGCTACTAAGGAAGACAAGCTTCGATGAGATTTCTCTCAAATTTGTGATTGCTACATTTGTTAATTATCACAGAAAATGTATTTTTTTGTATTTGCCTATTTTATGTTTAACTTTACACTCTAGGAGTAAAAATAACACATAAATAATGTATTGGCGGTCCCTTGAGGATTCGAATTAGAGAAGTTTCACTGTATATTACAAAATTGTAACATTATTATGCAACTGCCTCTTCTTTAAACCAATCCAATAACCACCTTCAGCGTGTAAATTAAAATGCTCTTTACTGATAACCAAAGGTATTGCAGTTTTCTGTACAGGTACAAACTCGAAATGAGAGAGTATGTAGAAAAAAAATATCTTTGCTTCCATCAACGCAAAACGGGATCCTAAAAGAAAATTTTTAAAAGTTTTCTTAAAGTTTTAACGTCTCACCAATGCAAGTTCTCGGACCGTAACCAAACGGAATATAGCTTCCAGGCTTAATGTTTTGCTTGTTTTTATCATTAAATCTTTCTGGGTCGAATTTTTCTGGATCTGGGTAATATTTCGGATCCCTATGCACTCCAAAAACGGGAAAAAATATTATCGAACCCTTCTCTAACGTAACCGGTTTTTCGCCGAGTTTAGTTGCTGGTATGCTGTAAGTTTCAACGGCCTGTCTATCAAGAGTTGTAGCTGGTGGCCACTTTCTTAACGTTTCTAGAATTAAACATTTAAGAATATATCTTAATATTAAATTTATTGTAACCTGAGATGACCATATCGAGATACTTCATTTCCATAAGAATTTCGTAACTAACTTTGCCATTACATTTTCTTGCACAGCTGTCAACTTCGGCTATTAATCTTTCTTGGATATCGGGATTCATTGCCAATTCATACCCCATGTGGCACATTAAAGTCGAACTAGTATCGAAACCAGCGATGAAGAAAATTATTGCTTGAGCTATGATGTCATCGTCTGTAATTACACTCTTCTTGCGATCCTTTCGAACATGGAGCTGTTCGTTTACAGTGGCAAAACCAGTGTCTGGAATTTCGGCTTCTTCGGTTTTCAGTCGACCTTTCTGCGCTTCCATAAGTAGATGTATCATATCAGGTCTGATAATTTTTTCGCGTTCGCGTAATTTCATAGCGTCCTTTATGATCCCGCCGAAATAATTTATTTCATCGTCAGTATAAATTCGAACTTTAAAAAACTACAGAAAATTTAGGTCAGAATTACGACAGTGCAAACGGTTGCCAAAGAAATGGCGTATAACTATTTGCAGCGGGTTACATTCTAATTTCTTAATTAATTAACTAGCAAATTCAACTTGAAATTGTGATGTGACCCGTTGGAAATTGTTATGCGCCGCTCCCATGATAACCAATTTGCACCGTCACAATTTTGACTTTGACTTTAATTTTTACCTTCAGAAAAACAGGTGTTAAGCTGTAGATGAATAATTTTAAACCTTTTCGTCCACTGAAATCTGAAAGAATTTTTCCCATTTGATAAAAGCGATTATTGGGATCTTGTAACGAATCACAATTGAGTCCAAAAGCGGTTGTCGCAATGACGTCATTGGTACATCTTGAGAAGGCATCCTTCAATTCGACGGTTATAACGTGGGAATCTTTCTTCGAAAAATTGTCTACAAATTGTTCTGCACATTCTACCATGAGGTGGTACATCGCCCTCATTTTACTACTGGTGAATGTTGGGCTTAATGTAGCCCTCATGTCGCGCCATCTGTCACCTTCAAAATTGCCTTTACAAACATTTTCAAAATTAAGACAACATACCAGGCATTTGAAACAAATTTTTGCCCCAAATCGGTTCAACCTCCTCCGGTATAAACGTTCTCCTTTGAGGAAATACATCGAAATCTTTCACTAAGGTTTGTTTGATCAAGTCTAAGTCTTTGATGATCAAGGCCGGAATCGACATTTGAAAAAATCCTATGTACCTAAAGCTTAAAAGTTATCGACTTGAAAGAGTCAAATTGCAATTTACCTTTCATCGGGAAATTGGTCGTAAAGATTTTTAGTTAGCTCCGCGAACGACTGTTTACGAAAGACGTGTTTTCCCATGTTGCCGAGAAAAGGAAGCGGTTTAACAAAACAGATACCTTTATCTTTCCAGTAATCGAGCGGTTTTGTGAGGTAATAATGGATCAATTTAACAATCACCACTAACAAAATAAACCACAACATTGTTGCTACGCAAAGAAGGTTAACGAACTGACACAAAAATGATCTTTCCGCCAAGATTATTTATCTTAAGGATACTAAACGATCTTCAAATTGGAACAAGTGTGATAGAGTCGTGCTGGGTGTTATTGCGACTTACAGGCATATTTAGAAAGTAGACCTCAATATGACCATGACAATAATTTTACAAACGCCTGCCTCGACGTTAAATATGTTATTAATAAAATTGTGCAAATTCTGTTTATTTCAATAATCATAACGTGATACTTGAACCAAAAACAGCAACTGCTGTGGATTAAATTATTTAATTTTTAACAGCACAGTTTATCATATCAATGGACAACTAGCGAACCTTTAAAAACGATATCTTTAAAATGTAACCGATTACAGTCATATTTTTAAATAAACTAAAACTTTTTGATTAAAACTGAATTATCGCTAACTTTTTTTCAAATGTTTTTTTCCTTAAAAATTGATAAAACATGATTATGTTGTTTTTCTATAGCAGATATTTAAGTGTGCTATATTCAACTTAAAGTATTATATTAAAGGGGCACAATACACAAAAAATAAGTTTGTTTAATTTAAAAGTACGTTTAATTCTAAGAAAAATGGTATATGTATTTTGTTTCTACTCAGGTTATTTGATGAGTTATAATAAATATAAAATAGGCGCGTGATGTCACTGGCTCCTGCTCCTCGCTGCGGCCTATCTTACACGTGTAAAAAATGCTCCCTTTACACGATAATTTACCAACTTTTAAACTATATTTTCGAAATTTTGTTACGAGTATTTAGACTGTTTTTTTTTTGTACTAAAGACGATAGTGCAACCAAAATTGTAATATAGTGTCTAGTTTTTTTTTAACAAATTATTATATTCTGTGAGCTACGACTGTTTATACGCACACTTAAATAACATAGCGACGGAACACTCAGTCGGTGCTGTTCTTGTTTAATACTTGAAAAAATAACTAAACGCCGTATTAAAATTCTGATTTTTTTATCGTCTTTGGCGCAACCATTCACACAGTCTCATATAATAAATTAAGCATTAACAGTATAATTTTTAGGTAGATAAATCATTGTGCGAAGCGAGTAGCTTTTACACGTAAAAGATATGCCGGTCACTTACGTCGGGGCCAGTGACGTCACGCGGCAATTTTAAATGTCTTAATATCTTCTAAAACAATTTCTTTTTTTACATTGGATTTTTACCAAATAGTTTTTAATAGTTCTGACTACAATAATTTAACATTAAATAATAATTTAAAAAGATTTGTTTTGTGTATCGTGTTCCTTTAAGAAGTACTTTACCCAAAAAAATAAATAAACAATGATATCACGACTTACGCTTTTGTGGCCGAATTCGGGAGTTACGCGATTTGTGATTCTCTCTCCGCCTCCTCTCCACTGCAAGAATTTCCAACCGCTTTTAGAACAATAACTGCGTTTATGTCGAGCGCTTCGATCGGATGGAAACTCCATCCGATTGTGTCAATTCCATTCTTGTTTCAAGTGGCAGCGTATATATTGTGTTTTATGTTGACTGATAGTACGAGCAGAAACCAGTCCTATACAGTTGAACCAATACAAAAATATATAGAAAAAGATAACTACATTGGTTAACCTTGGAAGATTTGACGTGAACTCATGCGTCTTGTTGTACTTTCTGAACGCAAGAGGCAAAAATATGTCAAGCATTCAATCAGTTGACTTCCTCCATCTTGTTTTAAATCCAATCGCGTCTTTATCGTTAAAATGCAACGTTCGACCCGGCTCCTTCCATTCAAGCCAGCAATTTTCAAGGATTGAGTTTACGTTGTGCATCTGATCGAGAGATTGGCCCGGCCCGTTTACGTCGTAATAATTCAAGTTGATGGACATAAACGCAGTCAATGATGAGCTTGCAACATAAATGTTTAGTTAAGCAGGCTTTATGTTAAATTTTGGATCATAAACACATTTCCAATTAATTATATAATTATTTTAATTGTAGGCGCCTGGAAATTATAGCTGCGTAATTCGCGTAGTCGTAACATAACTTGTCCAAACTCATATAGTCGTTTCGGTCATTCGCATTTTGTATTGTCCAGGAATTTTACGCTTGACATAAAAATTCAGTTACTTATTACGACGAGATCTTGAGTGAAAAGCAAAAGTATTAGTTTCGCCAGATGATTACTGGATTTTATGAAATTATCTAATTCAAGATACGCTATGCTTTTGTGTGATATTGTTTATTATACCATTTAAAGATTGAAACTTGATTTTTGATAGATGTTGCTAAAAATCTTCTAACTTGGCGTATTTCATTATGTGGTCATAAAAGAATTTCAAAAAGTGTACTTTTAAGCGTAGACAAGATTGAGATACAAGGCGGTTACTGTGATTTAGTCACGTGAAGAGAATGGTTGATGAAAGATGGGTAAAAATGGCAATCGATTATTTGACACCAAATAGTAGACGGAGAAGGAAGCCAACAGTAACGTGGAGAGAAGGGGTAGCAAAAACTATGAAGCTAGAGCAATAGAAGATGAATGGAGAGGTGGAAAAGAACGGCGTTTAAAATTCGGTAAAGGCTGTAAACTACCACCAATATACAGGGTAATTTGTAACCTACAAATGAAATTGAATGGATAGTTAGAGGGGGTCAAAACAATATCATTGTTTAATTAATTTCATTGCTCTTTGCCTAATTTCATAATATTATTTTGCTCATAGCTTGCAGCAGAAACTAGAGTCAGGCTTTTGGTACTTATATATATATATATATATATATATATATATATATATATATATATATATATGTCGTAGGCATTTAGCAATTTCAGGCAAATGATCATTAGACCGGGCATATGACAAACGCCATGTGAAATGATGAAACGACTTGCAATTGACACAATTGTGCTATTTGCCCGGGCGTTTAAGAGTGTAATGAACGAATATTTTTGTAGATCATTCGAAGAATCAATATATCTGCTTTAATATTAAAGATATCGCAAATCTAAAAACACAATTTTGAAGAATAAGCATTTTGTGAAAGGGGTAGAGGAAGAATTTTTACGTAAAAAAAAGTATGTTAAAAAATACATCAAATATGGTCAAGTATTTTATTTTAGAATGGTTAATAAATTTTTCGGCCAGTACCCTCCTAGATACAGATTTTTTAAAGCCAAAATTGTATAAAAATGTGTAATTGACTTTAAAATGAATCAATGGCACACAAGCCAGTTACCGTTGTTTTAAGAAATATTATGATACAATTGCCTATCCATCAGGCGAAAAATAAATGCTTGGGCAAGAACAAATACATTATTTTGACGGAAGCAGACTACACTGCAAAATGCATTTTTCAATAAAATGTTTACCTCCTTTTGTAACAAAGACGACTTTATTGTTAATTTTTCAATTTATTGTTTCCTCTTTTTTGAAAGTATAAAGTATTGTAGACAGCACCTGTCCATCTACTGAATGCAATTTTACATTTTAAAAGTGATTTTGAAGTTGTGAAATGGTTCAAAATTATAATTAGCGTCTCGAACGATAAGTGTCTGTTCAAAACATCCTAGTGAAAAAATTTGTAAAAAATGCCTACTAATAAATACCTATTCTGGACAAAAAAAAAACTATGTGCTAAAAAATGTGACAAATCGTATGAAAGAAGTCCGCCAAAACATTCAAGAGTGCGGTTTCTTCATTGATCTGGAAAAACTTTACTTAGAGGCATTGCCGGATGGACTGATTGGAGATAATGGAATTATTGAAGTAAAATGTCCCTACAACGTATCAAAATAAAGGCTAAAAGTTTGCTTTACAAATATAATGTAATGATCAAATTGAACTGAAAAAGAACAGCAACTATTGTTATCAGGTACAGGGTCAGTTACGTGTAACAAAAACAAGACATTGTATTTTCATAATCTGGACACCTTTGGGCCTTGAATCTGAAACTGTGAGTAGTATCTGCGTACAAGTCCATTATTTTATTTTATTTTGCAATTTTCAGCTTTTTCGAGATGATTAATGGAGCCACAACTAACGAATTACCTACAATTTAGAATAGCTAAAGTCATTAAAAAATTATTTACCTTATTTCCTTTAAAAAAGCCTTTAAAAACTTCCAAAAATAAGCATTCCTAACGGTTTTTCCAGATCAAGGCCAAAACGAAAAAAATAAGATCAGAGATTTTATTGAAAATGCGTAAGGCGAAACATCAGATAAATATAAACAGTAACTGGTGTCTAAAATCTCTTAAATTAAAATGTTTTAAAGTTTGTGTATGACTAAACAATCATTTGTATTAAATGTGTATTTTTTAAAAAAAATTTAAAATGTTTTCTAAAAAGTGACCATGAGTATAACAAAGGAAATAAGGTAAATCATTTTTTAATAAATTTAACTCATGTGTGGACAATAAAGTACTAAGTTAATAGCTAAAGTCATATTTAACCAATTTGTTAACTGTAAAATAAATGTCGAAGGCGGACAAATTAATTATCGAAAATTGCGCATTATTATTACAAAAACGGATGGATGTTGATGAAAGTTATGGAAAAGACGGACAATCTAATGACCAATATGTGTGCCAAAGGCTGATTCCATTGACCGTCAAATTGTTAACCAAGGAATTTGTTAAGTTAATTTCGGTAATTTTTTTGCAGCTGATTGTTTAATTACTAAACGTTAACTTGAGAAGTTAATATCGTAAATGTAGGTTCTAGTTCATCCAAACAAACGTATCGAAAAAGAAAAATTGCCAAAAATTAAAATTAAGGGTGTCTTAACACCCAACAAATTAGGATACGCAAAAAAGTAGCATCATGAACAAATTGTCTCAGGGGCTAGACAAAAGCCGCTCGGGAATTTGCTCTTTTTACATTAAATAAAGCATATTTTTACGGTAATGTCCAAAAATGAAAAATTCACCAACGCCTCTTTGTTCCTTTGTTCCTGCGTACCTTACGCGCGAGCAGGCAGTTAATTAACGTTAACTTTTAGTCTTCATAGCGCGCTTATTAGATAAAATATTAATGTAAAACTTTTTGAAAATGAAAGTTTAACCTCTTCTTTAATTGTCCCTGAAATTTCAGTCTGATACGTCCAATAGTTAATTAACATCAACATTATCTTGGTAACAAAGAGACGTAGGTGAATTTTTCATTTTTGGACATTACCGTAAAAATATGCTCTATTTAATGTAAAAAGAGCGAATTCCCGAGAGGCTTTTGTCTGACTCCTGAGACAATTTGTTTATAACTCTACTTTTTTTTGTGTCCTACTTTGTTGGGTGTTAAGACCCACGTAATTTCAACTTTTTGGAATTTTTTTTTTCGATACGTTTCTTTGGATGAATTAGAACCTACATCTAAGATATTAACTTCTAAAGTTAACGTTTAATTAAACAATCAGCTGCAAAAAAATAACCGAAATTAACTTAACAAATTCCTTGGTCAACAATTTGACGGTCAATAGAATCAGCCTTTGGCACACATATTGGTCATTAGATTGTCCGTCTTTTCTATAACTTTCATCAACATCCATCCGTTTTTGCAATAATAATGCACAATTTTCGATAATTAATTTTTCCGCCTTCGACATTTATTTTACAGTTAACCAATTGGTTAAATGTAATTTAGCTATTCTAAATTGTAGGTAATTTAACTGCCTACATCATACAATAACTAATTTCCCGAGACGTAATTTTGACACTTATTTGCAATTTGCAAACTTACCGGCACTTCCTTCGAGTTAGTTTTCTTATATTATCGTTCATTAAAAATTTCAGATAATAATTTTTTTATCTTCAAACTCTAATTCGACTGGACTACAAGTATATACAACCACACAACCTTCTTACAAGGTAAAGACCAATTTTGCAGAAATTTCAAATGATTGTAAACTTATCTAACAAACCAATCTACAGGTTTTGCAGAAATGTGGAAAAAGTTCTTAGTTATCATGTCATTTAGGTTCAGTTGTTGTGCAGTATGTTGTCAATATGCTTTTTCAGTTTTGGAGCTGTAAGTTTGTTGAGATTAAAATTAAATAGGCTTGAAAAAGTTGGAATTTAAAATTAAATATCCTAAAAATTAATTGTTGTTTATAATACCTCCAATTGAATTATGTTTGTATTGCTTCCTTGAACAGGAACTCACTGATTCAGTAATTATCTTTTCAGTTGTAATATAAAATTAATGAAAATTATTTTCAGGCTGCTGCTATCTCTGACGCTGCTTACGGAAACAACAGGTACGACAGATCCAATATCAAGTTACGAAAGATATTCATTTTAATAATTCAGAGAGGGAAGGAAGAAATATTATTGCAGCAGGTGGATTCGCTAAGATGACATTCAACACTTTAATTCAGGCAACTTTCCATAATTAAAACTACAAAGTTTTTTTTTTGTTTAAAAGGTTCTAAAATTCATAAGTTTCCATGCACCCAAACATACTTTATTATATTTAATTAATTTTAATTATCGATTATTGAACACCACAACCAGCTTACAAGGTAAGGAGTTTTTTTTTTAAATATCCTTTAGATAAATATTGTTTTTATCCGAAATTAAAAAATTACAGCTTTGTAGAAACGTGGAAAAATTTTCAATTATGTTCTGAACGCCTTACACGAGTTGCTTTATCATAATTATTCTGATTACCGGAATTAACGTAACAAAAAACACTAGAATAAACCTCTATGGAATAAGCCATCAAAAGTACAGTTGCGGAGTTGGCCGTTTCTTGGAGGGATGACGTTCCGTTAGATTTTATATGGCTTGGGTGTCTTCTTGATTGTTGTTTGAGGACACCGATTTTAAGTGGACTGTATTTTAAATCACGATCAAATTAAAGTATTTATTGTTATGAATTCTACTCGCTAGGAGCTTACAACTTAAAAGAGCAATTATTCAAAACAATTAGGCGTCAGTCATCGTCGACCGAACGCCGTTGAAACTTGGAGACGACTCTTCTCTCGGGCGGGAAAGTAGCAACCCTTCGGTTGTGCAGGTGTGCACGAGACCCGCAGATCAAGGGACGCGAGGCCGTACAAATATTAAAATTGTTCAAAAACCAACAAGTGGTATTATTTTAGCCAATTTTTGTCGTTTTCCCATGTTAAATTATTAAATATAAATTTCACTTGGCTTTTTAATTTTTCCACTTTGGATTTACTATTTCACAATTAAACATAATTTATGTTATTTAATACTTGCCATTCGAAGGTATACTACTCGTATTGATTAAGAATAAAGTTTAGTAAGTTTTTACAAGATCAATTTTAAAGTATGCATTAGTAATAATTTCCATAAATAAATAGGAGCTAAGCATAGCCAGTAATATGAGTACACGTCGCGACCTAATTGCATCGAAGAGACGCAATAAAAACAATTTCAGTCTTGTCAGGAACCCTCCGGTCTTTAGGCAGTAAATCTGTAGCTATGGCTGGACAACTCATCAGAAGTGCAGGTATTTAGTTCCCAGATACGTTTCGGTGATTTAAATACATTAAACTCTTTGTAGAATTTTCGCGCAGAATAAAAAACGATTTCGCCAAATGGAATTTAGCATTGGTCAAAATGTTGATGCAAGTAGCTGGATTATGGTGTCAACAGGACAACAAATACGTTGTCCTTTGGGGTTATTTGATTACTTTTAATTGGGCATTAATTGTGATTTTCCAAATTCGGGTTTTGATCAATCCAACTGATAACATTTCTAATATGATTGAAACATTTTCTCAAACGATGGCGATCATGCAGGTGCCTTATTTAAAATCGTTGTAAGATTTGTTTATGTGAATAATAATTTTTGAAGGGTCTCTTCAAACTATTATCTGCAATTATTTACAAGAAACAATTTAAAGCTTTAATTGAAAGAATTTGGAACGACATGTTACCTGTGGAAGCAGCTGCTAAGACTGAAGCTAGAAAAAGAATCATTTTTCTATCCAAATTCAATCGGAGAATGATTTATTGCTTGACAACTTTTTTCTTTTCAGTAGGATTTTTATTTTTTGGATTTCCGTCGATTATAGGAGATCGTTCTTTTAGTGTATTTATTTTGTTACCATTTAATATTGACAAAAGTCCTATTTATGAATTGGTATACGTATGGCAGTTTTTCGTTTCGTTTTTGGTAACAATATTTGTAGTAAGTTACGATCTACTTTTCGTCACCATAATTTTCACTTGTTTGAGTCAATTTGAAATCCTCTGCTCAAATTTACGGCTTATTGGAACTTCGATGGATGAAGACAAGATTAAGTTCATTCAATATTTTTCTGAAGATGAAAATGCAGTTTTGGAAGAAACATTAGATTATCGACTATTGAGCAAGTGCATACAACAGCACAACCTTCTTACAAGGCAAGAACCAATTTTGCAAAAATTGTAAATGATTTCAAACTTATCTAAAATAAACAATTTACAGGTTTTGCAGAAATGTGGAAAAAGTGTTTAGTTATGTTATTTTGGTTCAGTTGTTGAGCAGTATGTTGTCAATATGCTTTTCCAGTTTTGCAGCTGTAAGTTGTTGAGATTAAAATCAAATAAACTTCCAAAAGTTTGAATTTCAGATTAAATATCCCGAAAATCGATTGCTATTTGTAATACTCCCATTAGTGACGTTTATGGAATTATGTTTATATTGCTTTCTTGGACAGGAACTCACTGATTCAGTATTTGCCTTTTCAGTTATAGTATGAAATTAATAGAAATTATTTTCAGGCTGCTGCTATTTCTGACGCTGCTTACGAAAGCAACTGGTACGACACATCTGATATCAAGCTACGAAAGGCATTGATTTTAATAATTCAGAGAGGCAACGAAGAAATATTATTAACGGCAGGTGGATTCGCAAGGATGACTCTGAACACTTTAGTTCAGGTAATTTTAATATTTTTCAAAATTACAACTAAAGTGTATTTTTGGTCAATAGGTTCTAAAATTCAGTTGGTCAGTTTACACTCTTCTTGACACGATTGTGGCAAAATAAAGACAAACTATTTATCTTTAATTCACAAATTGCGTTGTTGCGTTTACAAGTTTTCATGCACCGACTTATATTTAAATAAATTTAGTTATCGACTATTGAGCAACACAACCAGCTTACACGGTAAGGAGTTGCTTTTAGAAATATCGTTTATGTAAATATTTTACTTAAGATTTCTCGGTTCTCAGTGACTGAATCCACTGGTTTTGTACATACGGCATAGGGTCGAATTTTCAAATTTGAAAAGAAGGTCGCTATCTTGTACGACGATGATACGCTATCCGGGCGGCTTCCAATTACCTACAGTTTGATATTATGCCAATTAAGCCTGTTATTAATTAAACTGTCCAAATTTCATGTAGTCGCAAAAGCTGCTGTACGCCTCCAATTTTCAACATTTTGCTTTAAAATTTTACATGTCTTGTATCTTACTCATTTATCAGGGGCCCTCACTATATCGTTTTTCTTCATATCCTACCGTTTTTTAATTATTTCAATGTTTTTGAATTAATACAAAAAAGCTCAGAATTTGTCAAGAAAAATACTGCCTGAGGCAAAACGTCAAAATAGTTTACGACTGCACTACGGAGTACTAATGATATGCTGTGTAGGCCCAATCAGAAAAAGTAACCTTATCTTGTTATATGGAACATTGAATAAGTAAAACTGCATTTTGTGTAAATTATACCTTGCCGTCCCGACAGTCAATTATGTGAAAAATAGATATTTTGAACATCATATTCTCAAGTTTTTTTAATTTCGATCAAATTTAATTTTAATTTTTCTTCAATCTGATAATAACATTTAAATAACGCTAATTATATCACAACAAAGTTTTAATTTTTTCTTTTCTTTTACTAATAATATGCAATTGAATCCGTTCGTTTCAAAAAAAATTTATGTCAAGAAAACTACATTTTTCAGTAGGCGAAAAAAACTAAATAAAATGAACTACTACCGAATTTAAGACGTTCACTGTTAAAACAACCGTGAACGTCTTAAATTCGGGAAAAATTGGTGGTTTTAACCACCGAACGTGTAGGTAACGACATCCAAATAAGCGATTCGCGCAAATAAGTCACTTTGCAATTTTGTTGACTTATGTTGTTTTTGAAACGAACGATTCAATTTATTTTGATGTTTTAAATATCATTACAATTTACAGTCACTTGCGATTTAAACTGGTAAGATATAAAGCAATAATGGTTATTGCAGAATTGTAAAACCCGTTTAAAATGAACTATGAGTCATTTAAATAAATTTCGAAAGGGTAGTTGAAATAAATTGCAAAATTTCACCAGTAATAACTCCATAACCAAAGAATTAACATTAAATTGCTACCAGCGTTCTTTACGAAGTAGCAGATGACTCTATTGGTAACGTGCAATTGTCCTTGTACTTGGTACATATAGTTATAATAATCCTTTAAACTAATCGTACCGCCATCGTGCAAAGTACACGATGTAATTAATTTTCTTTAGATGGCTTCTTCTACGGTATAATCCCTTGCGGAGTAAGGACATTTCACTTCAATAGTGGCACTATTTCCTATTACACCATCGGGAGAGGCTGCTAAAAAAATTTTTTCATTGTTTATAAATAAGCTACACTTTTCGACTTTCAAGCCATATGGTTTTTCAAATTCCAATATTGCCTGTTTTTCATTTTCCATAATTACTTCCCGTTAATCTAGTTCGCCTGTGTATGCGCTACATCGGATCGGAACTTTGATTCCTTTTTTTTTCAATTTCAATCGGATCAACTTTAGATAAAAAATTTTTAATTTCATATTCATCCGGTGTCATATCCGGAATATCGTCTTCACTAAAACCGTAATCAGCATCTTTACTGTGATATTTGCTTTTTTTTTTATTAGGAACACTTTTTCTTTTTTTATCGAATTTGGTGCAGTATGCGTTTGTAAATATACCTACCCTACCTTCATTTATTTTGTTAATAAGAATTTTAATATATGCTGGACCATTATTACAGGCCATTACCGCCGCGTTACATCGCCCTTCATACGACCCTTTGAAACAAAATTTTATTCTTCCCCCCCACTAATTTGTTGACCAAACTGTTATAATTTTCCGTGACATTTGTGTCAACATATATTAATAAACTAGAAGCTAAACCGGCAACCCTATTTAGACTTTTCGCGAAATTTGAATATAATGAGCTATTTAAAAATTGATTATATGCTATTGCAGATGAACCTTCCTGACCACATTTATTACAAAAATAATCGCAACAATTAGAATGATCGCCAAAAAGATGGTTAGGCCCGTTTAAAATATCCCGTTTCAAATTATTTATTATTCTCATTATTTATATTTTACAGCACTAACAATTGTTGTCTTAAATTTGAAAATATTTGCCCACAAAAATGAACGCAATTCTATGTTACCCCCACTAAATTTTCACAATTCCTTGAGTTTCGTGGAATAATTACATTCGATTTTTTGAATAGACAATTAATTCCGTATGGATTCGCCTCTAATATTTTTTTATGAATGCTATTGTCACCGTCTCTTATAATTTTATTATATTTTAAATTTTGCATTTGCATTGATTGTTGAAAGCCTTCCAAAATTATATTGGATTCCATTGAAGTTGAAGTCCCATTCCAGTGCAAATGCTTTGCTACACATCTGGCAATACAAATCGGCGGGAAAATTATTGCCGTTAATCAATTATGTAATAAAAAATATCCTGTTCACGTAGAACTTCAAGTACGTACGTGAATGGGTGTGAAAAATGGTTTGTTATTAATTTGTATCAATTAAACGATATAGCATGCACATTCCGAAATTGACCGGAAATATAAATAATTCTTTTGAAGTAAAAACTAGCTACTAATTGAAAGACGAATTTTTCCAAGATTTCTGGTATTTAAAAAGAATAAATGAGTCGCACTCGAACACCTGTTGACAGTTGTAAACTGTGTTTAAAGTTAGAGATATAAGTCGTTTCAAGAGAGTTATTTATACCTAATTCAGAGAGTTCTATTGTGTACAATTATTTATGGTCAGGTGGCACCGTGGTTACCTATCATTTAGGGGAACGACAAATCTCGTAAAATATCAGAGTTACACAAGAGGACAAACTATCGAGGAACCTTAAATATTCTCTAAACTAATTTCTTTTTATTATGCCCACATTATTCACATTTGTCTAATTTTGTTTGTATTGATTGTGTGGAATAAATGTGTTTTTGAAGTGAAAACTTCTTTAGGTGCGTTAGACGATTTTTGGATGGGGTAAATCTTACGAGTTCGCACCTAGTTACGTCACGCAGTTACCGCGTCACGGAGCCACTAATTTGATTAATTTATCGACAGATCAATCCCCAAAATAGTTATTTATATTATTAGGAGTATAAGCAAAGCTTTATGTGCTGTGGCTGATAGGTTGACTGCCGATCGTAGTGAGGCAGCCAAATCAGCCGAAGCACATAAAGCGCTTATACTCCGAATAATATATGTTATTTTTTCTCCAAACGTAAAATTATAATACAAAAATAAGCATCTAATTAACAAGGTTATTTCGGGAAACATTACACTTGTACAAAAATAGCATTGCCTGATAGACACTTTCTAGATATTACCGTAGCAACCGCCAAACAACAAATTATTGTTTGAGAAAAGTCAGTCAATTTTGTGGCAATGTCTAATTCAGACGAAATTCAATTAACTCCACCTGAAATAGCCGAAATAGCAAGAGCCGAGATTGAAAATCTTCTTCCTACAAAGTCAAGCGGTGTTTATGAAGCAGCGTTCAAGAAATTCATTACATGGTGTTTGGAAAAAAATGTATTCGTTTATTCAATCAAGTAACATGGACTTTATATGCTTAAGCATATAAAGTACTTTATCTGCTTAAGCATATAAATGAAACTTCTACTAGCAACATTCTGTCATTTAAATGCCACTTTTATGACGTTTGGAGAAAAACAATTGTAAAGCATGTTTCTAAATGTCAGAATTTTCATAATTTACAAATTGGAGGCCCATACTCGTACTGGGGGTCTATCAACACGGAATGAACCATACATTCCAAAGTGACATTCAGATTATGATGACGAAATTCACAATGATATCCCTTCACAAGTTCAAATTAATTATGTTCCACAATTACATGAGCCAATAATAACAAATTATGAACTAAATACTCAAAATTTTCTTTATCAAAATATTATTCCACTGTTATTTCATAGTTTTAAGTCTTCACTTCTGTCGGCAGTCCCCAATAACTGCCAATTTTTTTTTCTTCTAAAACACAAACTTCAAGAAATTATTTTCAGATTGGCGCTATTTTTGAAGCTGCCTACGGAAGCAACTTGCACTACACTTTTGCGAAAGGCATACATTTTAATAATTAAGGGAGTGAATGCAGAAATATTGTTACCAGCAGGTTTACACTTCAGGTAAATTTAACTTTTTCAAAAACAACAACTGAAAATTAATCTTGTAGAATAGCTTGTAAAGTTCAGTTGATCGGTGTTTACTCTTGTAGACACTCTTGTGCCGAAATGAATTCACAAATTGTTGCACTGAGAAATATGCTTAAAATAATTGTTTTACAGTGATATTACCTACAGGCAAAATCGGATAATTTGACTACAATGTAAACTGCAAAAATATTACTGGAGGAAAAGAGAATGTAAAAACTTACTTTTTTGTCCGTAACAATGCAGCATGCTAGTTTTGCTGCAGGGTTGGCCAGCAATCAGCGAAGTGCTTCTATTCGCAAATGTTTGTTATGATATGATGCAATATTAATAGCATAGAGACATGGCTCTACTTTGTATGCCTCTATTAAATGTTTGATATTGTCGGAACACCACTTTGTAGGGGCTACTTTTTGCAAATTTTGTAGTTTACAAAAATGTAAACCTAAATTCGCGACAGAAATAGAGCACGCGACATTGTTCATTTTTCTGATTGAAAAATAGCACCGAATCTATCAGCTAAAACATGCACCGGAGCCTGCATCGATCATAAACGGTGACGTTACGTTCAATCAGCGATGCGCGCGCAACCTTGCATGCCAGTTTTCAATCACGTTTCAATCCTCGTTTACGCCGGATTTAATTTTTAACCGACCAATGCAACCAGTACGACACATGAGGAACAACTAAGGACTACATTGGTTGTAAAAGAGGGGGCAAGGGAATTGAGCTTGAATATTTTAGTTCAGGTAATCTTAGATATTAAGTTTAACTAATTTTTCTTCGATAGAAATTTCAGAATGAACTGAAGCAGTCATTATCGAAGTCAGCTGCATATTTAAGAAAATGACATATTTTTGCACACATTGTAATCATCTGCTTATGCAAGTAGTTTAGATCGTTTTAATTACACAATGCAATTTGTAAAATTGTACAATGAGTTATTCAATAAAACATTTTACCAGAAATATTAAACTGTTTATAAATGAATATGCCACTTCACAAATTGACTTTATTTGAATTTGGTCCCACATTAATTTAAAATATTCGAAAGTTGGGGCGCATTGAAAAGTTCTATACAAGGAGTATTTCATGAACAATAAAGTTACAAACATAATTATACAGTCATTTGCATTATAAAGTAACCGATTACTGTTCATGCACCCGATCTAATATTTAATAGAAATTATTTCATGAAAAGTTAATGGCGCATGCAGCTAATTTTATGCATCGTCCGTGGACATCCAATTATTAAGCTCGTGACTGCACAGTTTGCAGTAATTGATCTACTTTGACCATATGTTAAAATTCACTTAGTTGGACGTTTCCTAATAAAATATTCTACACCACGCAAGCCATAGAAACTTAAAAAAATATTTAAATAGGGGTCTTGTGGAAACAAACCTCAAAGAAAAACCTAAAGCTACTCAAATGCACAATTATTACCTTCAAATCCAAATGATAAAATTATTAAATGCAACTGGCAAATACAGTCAAGTGAAACATTAAATTCTAACGAAAGTAGTTTTCAAAGCAAGTGTAATCTTTATGTAATTTAGCCAATTCAAAGAAAATGTTGCCTTTAGAATTTTTGGAATTTTTTTAAAATGGTGATCCCTTTTGTAAATAGATTTGGTTATGTAAAATAATTTTTATGTTTGCAACTACTGTAGTTACGCATTATACTGTTAATATTTTAAATGAAATTTATACATTTTAACTTTTTAGAGCATATTTAAAAAACTCTCTATTTAATATTTGAAATATATTACATGGAAATTAATTTTTATTACTATTTAAAACATTATAAAATTATAACATAAAAATTAAACTACAAAAGACAAACTTAAAATTACGTTAAATTAAATAATTCGTCCAGAGAAGAAGAAATAGGCACAGTTCCCAGAACGCTGGCTGCGTTACCCCTCTGAATGGCAATACTAATTCGTTGTTTTAAGTATGTTTTCGCCTGAGGAATACCTGTGACGTCAATAATACATTTAAAAAATAAATCACTTAATAAAATTACTTTTATTTATTATTATTTTGTAAAGTGACAGTTATTTAGAATCTCAATAATACTCTAATTAGTAAGTGGACAGTACATTATTATTAATTATAAGTGCAGTCAAGAAACTGCTGTTAATGCAGATTTTTTTTTAAAGATGTTAAATTTAAATTCGTCTCAATTTGTTGCAAAGAGAAATTCCAATTACCTGCAAGATTGAATAATCTAACAACAAACAGCCCAATTGGAAATTTCGAGATATCCAATTACATTTATTTTCAGCGGCAAAATTTTTAAACTGAGAATTGTTTACCTGTCGAACGTTACTTAAAAAACGGATTTTCTGCCCTATTTAGAGGACTTTAAAATCAGTCATTTTGGGCGTAGACCGAAAAAATAATTTTCGTTACATTTGTAAGATTTTTAATATCCAGCTAAGCACACATTATCACATACTGTCTGTTCGATGAACGTACAATATATCATTTTGGGATGAAGTAAATTAAAATAAGCAAAAAGACCTTCAAAATCCAAGTGCGTTTATGGCGGTATAACAAAAAATTTTAATGTTTGTTTGTTTATTTCAAAGTAAATTAATAGTATTTGTAAGACAACGAGTTATTGTAAAATAAAGGTGATTTGATTTAACTTACATATTTCACTTCTACATTATTAAAATAACTCAACAACATTGAATGACGTGTTTGAATTTTTAAGGCATTTTTAAGAATAGCAAAAACTCCCTCCATCCGCACACCAAGATAATATTTTGTGTAAATTCTTATCCATTTAAAATATTTTCTCTAAATAATAAATCAGTCGCCTTTCGCCCAACCAACAATAGAGATAGTAAATTTTGAAGCTTTAATAAAATCAGATTAATGCAATTTAATTTACTTCATAAGTAAAATAATATTGCATATCAAATTTACTGTTATATTGATAATCCACAAGCCAACATCTTGTGTAATTTTCAATTTGGTTGAAAATTGTATACCAATCGTGGTAAGATAAAAGAAAAAGTTGTGTGCATTCTTGTGAACACTAATCTGAAAAATCTGTGATTTAAATTGCTAAATTTTTGTAAATTAATATTAAGTACATTTAAATTTGCAGTTGCATCAAGATAATATTTTGTGTAATTCCGTCAATTTGATCGCAAATCGACGACCAAAATAATCAATTTGAAAGTTTGCATAAAAGTCAAGACAGTGCTCAATGAAATGGAAGCTTGTTTCCACAAAGAAGAAATGAACAAAAACACCACAAACGTGCAAGGGCAACCGTTACAAGGCAGCACAAGTACCGAAGAAATTTCTGGACCGAGTCGTGAAACCGAAAAACATGATGAAGACGAACTATTGTCTACCGCAACTCAATCGTCAACACGTGAAGGATTGAGTGGAGCGAGTGAGGAAAGTATACTTACTACATTTAATTAATTAAGATGTCATTAGATCTGAAAATTTATAATTTGTTCCCGCTAAGCCCTAAGCCCAAAACTTATTTAAACAAAAAAATTTTGATTAATTATTTTATAACAGAGTGAAATTAAACGGAAGCTTGGACAAGTACACTGTGACAATACCGTCGACGAAACTGACTACAGTGGGCACTTTGGTTCTACCAATCATAGGAAAGTTACATGGTATTGCAAACAATGCGGCAGATCCTTCCCGACTCAACAAGACTTTGACGAACATAATCGCAGCTACCATTAGTTGGAAATTTTGTTTAATAATAAGTTTTAAGATGTCGGATATGATAAACAATTTGTAATGTAGTGTAATGTAATGTTAATTATGAAATATTATTGCATATAAAGTTGAATGTTTGTGCTATAAAATAAAGAGAGGCGAATTTAAAACGTTGCACATTTTTATCTGTAAACCAACAAAATTCCACGGTCTGTATGTCCTTATGTTAGAAATTTTTCGAGCCACAATCCATCCAAAATTTGAATTATAATACAATGAGAGAGCAATATTAGTTTAAATTCATATCGATGCAATAAATTCCACATGGCTTCTTCCAACATCTCTAAAGGTGACATCCCAGAAAATGACGATTCGAATAATTGTGCAGTAATACCCCAATTTACGCGCTTAATGCGTGAAAAAAGAACTTTAAGCGAATTAAACGTAAAACGGGGTTAATTACGTTTTTTAAATTTCTCATAGAAGTATTTTAAATAATAAAGCAATACAAATACTATAAGGTTAAAAACAGTATTTAAGAGTGAAATACCTACTGTTTTAATTTTGTATTATGTCAAAATATTTAAAAAAAAATTAAACCAAATTGTAATAAGGGGCCGTTCAGGTATTACGTAAGCAGAATTTTAGCCATTTGCAACCTCCCTCTACCCCTTGTAAGCAAAAATAATCAAAGTTCTAACTCCCCACTCCCCTTCGTACGCCTACGTGAGCATTAATATAATAATTTTCTATAGCTTTTTTAAAAAACTAGTGATAATTCATAAACGAGTGTTATTGACAATTTGAGTCTTTCGATGAAACAAGCATCTTACAAGTAAGTTTATGAGGGTTGTCTGAAAAGTTTTGCGCTCACATAGAAGCAAGCATTTTTTCGATCAAATGTAATTTTATTCTTCAACATAGTCTCCTTTTAAGGCGATATACTTTTCCCACAATTCTCTAACCACTTTAACTCTTGTAAGTAGTAGTTGGCGTCTTGCTCTGCAAAATACGCGTTTACGTATGCGATGACCTCCTAGTTCGATGAAAATCTCTGCCATCCAAGCCAAACTATAAGCTTAGGAAACGGGAACAAGTCGCTGTGGGCCAGATCTGGTGAATACGGTGGTGAACTAATTTGAAGTGCAATTTGTAAATTTTGGGCTTGGTGACCGCCGAAACGTGACCAGGTGCGTTATCTTGATTAAAGAGCACTTTCTTTTTCAAATGCGGCCGTTTTTTGCAATTTCTGCCTTCAGCTTGTTAAGTAATGAAGCGTAGTATACCCCCGTTATTGTTTTACCCTTCTCAAGATAGTCGATAAACACAATTATGCTATTATTTTTGTCGATAATTGTTTGCCTCATCTATCAGTAAAGTGTTTATACAATAAATATTTAAAAATCTGGAAAATTATTGTTGATTAAAGATGGCCGTCATATTATACAGCGTGGGGGGAAATCATGGAAACCCCTAGAAATCTCGGGGGATTAGTGAAAAAAGAAATAACCAAAGTTGATACCCTATCGTGTTGATATAATTAAAATACCGAAAATGTTATATCTAGAACATTTGATGCGACATGAAGAATGCCATCTGCTTCAGGAGGAATAGGTCGAAAGAAGAAATCATGGCTCAAAAACATTAAGGAATAAACGCATGAGACAGGGTCATCGTTATTACACAAAGGCATGGAAGAGAATTTTTCATGTTAAGAGCCAACCTCAATTTAGAAAGCACACAGGAAATAGACCGACCGTATCAATAAAATTTAATCCATACCGATGTAGAAATTGTCAAAGAAATAATCTATTTAGATTCCCACATAAATAATGATGGTAATATTTCAAGTCACATAAAAGGAAGAATTGCGTTTGCCAAAGATAACTATAATTTGGAAAGATGACCACATCACAAAGTCACCAAAATGTAGTCTAGCCAGATACTTATGGTCCCTTGAAGGGACCTGATATCAATAAAATATACACATTCAAGATGCCGGTCTGGCGAAGATTTGAGAATCCCTTGAATTGCACATTGACCCAATGTGGCTATAAAACTAATATTTTTTTTACTGGTTATAGTGGAACCACCCGCTATAATAAACTTCTTGATAAGGTGAACTGAATTGCATTTATGATATGTTTGTTAATATTTTGTAAATATTTTTAAAAAAACATTTAAAAAATATTTTCTCAAAACACTTACAAAGTATTTCTTCAAAACATTTAAAAAATATTTCTTCAAAACATTAAAAAAATATTTCTTAAAAATATTAAAAAAATATTTTTATGACACTTGCTACGGGTTTTCGCGCCGAGAAGCTATATCGGCTCGGCTAAGCTCAAGTCGGCGAGGGAGTGAATTGAGAAAATTTAGCCTTCGAGGTTACTTGCGAAGCGTTCTCTCGCTCTGCTCCGGAAGTTGTTAGGGCGCCACTGCTTTGAGTGGTCGAAATTCCACGAGAGAAAGTAAAGCAGAACTTTCCCTCTCGACGATACAGGTTATAGTAAAAGATGGTAAACGAGATAACAAATATATTGACTAGTTCAAATCATGTAATAACCGTGAGGTTATTACTTACCTCACAATGGTAATTCAACAGATATTACGATTTACATAAATCGAAAATATTACACAAGGGTACCCATTCGGCTGATGGCCATTAAATTGCGAAACAAAATGCATAACAGGAAATCAGAATCAAGTAACTTAGCTAAAACGACTATGCGTCCAGCTCCTCGCGTAGACGGTTGATCCTTGATTATTACGGGCTGGCAAAGTCATCCGGGTGGATTTTCTTAACGCCGATGCTCCAGCGGGCCGATGGTTAATCACGGCACGATATTTTTATGGCATCCCAGTATTTACACTTGCTAAATGGGAATAACTCACTTCCCTTTTTAAATTATTAGCATCCAATCACTTAGACCAACGTTCAGGTTCTGTCTTTTGTTTGCGATTTCTGCGCACTTTTCCCCGGTCACATCAGATTACAAATTACAGTTTCTGCTTCGCCGAGAGAGAGGGAGTTTTGGACTTACGCGCGAGTTTGAAAATATTCAATGAAAATAATAATAATAATGAAACAGTACCGTAACTCACTTTTAGAAGTATTTCTTCAAAACATTTCAAAAATATTTTTATGACACTTATTAATATTTTAGAAGTATGTCTTAAAAATATTTTTTAAATCTTTTAAAGAAATGTTTTTTAAATGTTTTTTAAAAATATTTCTAAAATATACACAAATATGTCAATATTTTTTAAATATTCAAAAAAAATATTTAAAAAATATTTCCTTGCTACTAGGGACGCAGAAAAAGCAGTTTAAATACCACACACTTGCATTAATTTTTCTACTTTGCGTTCGTACTGAGGTTATTACGACACGCCTTTGCATATCGTACTAGACAAAAAACGTGCGGTAAAAAAAAATACTAACAGTGTAATTTATTTTTTAATTTTTGGCAACTTGTCTGTAACAACTTAACATTACTGTCAACACTAAATTAACCGTGTCAATCAGCACTGGAACTGTTGTAATTGAATCAAATAGAAATATAAAAGGAAAAACTCTTTGACCGTGCTTGATTTAATCGTCACAAAAGACTTCCAGACATACAAACATAACCTCAAAAGCCAAGGGTGCAGGTATGTGCAAGAATAAGATTTTTATTATAACAAATTATGACTAAATTTCTAGAGAAATGGAATAACAAGCATTGTGACTAAAGACACTACAAACTGGTCGTTGGCTGCCATCTGCAACTTCCTTTCGGCGGTCCTGGGCTCGCTCCACCGTATCCCGGGCTTCTCGTAGGACGGTTCCCAGTTTCGTTAAGAAGGGGGTAATGGTCGGAACGAAGTTTTCCCCCGTTACGATGGCTCGTAGATCGCGAGTGGCATCGTCCGCAGTCCTCAATTCTTTCCCCAAGGTAAGATAAGCGGGCGAAACGCCCGTGCTCTCGCAACGCCCGTGCTCTCGCAACGCGCCGATTTCATGGCGAAGCGCACCGCTGGGATCCTCTCGACCCAACCTCGATGATGCCCTTGCACCAGAATAGCAAGTTGGGTTTTCCCACGTAACACATGTACATCCAATGGACGTACATTGGACGTACACAAACGGATCACTGTACGTCCAATGGACGTCCAATTTGAGACTAAATTGGACGTACATCTGGACGTCAGTTTGTGGACGTTTTTGGGATTGCATTTGGGATCTTTTCGGACGTTCAATGTACGTCCATGTCGTGCCGGTTCGTGGACGTCCATCGACAAACGCTTATTGGACGTCTTTGGGATTGTAAACGGATTCGTTTTGGACGTTCACTGGACGTCTTATGTATGTCCATTTTGATTCAAATTATGGACATTAATGTACGTACTTATAAACGTTGTGGGATTAAAAAATAAATAAATAAAAAATGGAAAAAGCATATATTCAAAAATAAATAAGCTAGAAAAAAATTCTAAATTCAAAAATTATTACAATAACGATCTTTAACAAATATAACTAACCATTAACAAATTAAATAACATGAAACTTATTCTTCAAAAATACGCATAAACAAATATGTAAATTTAAAAATAATTTGCAGTGAACAACTTTATCTATTTAACTTTAACTATTAACAAACTAAATAACTAGAAACTTAACCTTAAAAAATATGCGCATTCAAAAATAATTACCATACAGAATTTAACTAATTATTAACAAATTAAACAACTAGAAACTTTGAAAAAAGTTATTTCAAAACAACACCGGTTCTTCACCACAATTTTTCCATTGCAGCTTTAATGCCCCTTTCGGAAGAACTAAATTTACACTATCTAAAAAAAGAAAATATTACACACCCCTTTCTTAAAATCATTTGAACTTACCAATATAATCAAAGCTGCAATTACAAAACCCCCTTTTTTTCTTCGACCTTGCATAATTCAAATTGCATAATACCAATTCATGTAGGTATTATCAAACGGACTTGGGATTTGTTTCGTAAATTCATAATAAACTATTTCTCCCAATCGGGGCAGAGTGAGTTGCTTAAAACATGTAAAAAATATTTAAAAAAAAATACATTGTCATTTTTACTTACGGCAGTCTCCAAAAACTCTTCAAATGGCACTCACTCACTACAACTGACGAAATAAGTGTACAGCACCAAATGCATCGAACAAAAGATTAAGGGTAAATAAGTTACTTGAAAGATGGTTCATTGCCCCGAGAGCCGATGGAATAAAGAAATTCCGAACCCTCCGTAAAATTTCAAGGTTACGGCACATTCGCCTTTCCAGGGTGCGAATAATAAATAGCTGAATGTATTGCTTTAAAATTTTAAGTTTAAATATCTTATAATCTATTGATACAATTACAATTTAAGTTGTTCAAAAATCTAATTAATTCACTCCATTTCTTTTAAAAACGAGACATATCATTTGTGCAAAACTTCAATTACTTCTTGAAAATACCTCCCCAAATTGAAATCAAAATACCGGGCCACTTGGAGTTGTAAAATTGTGCTTTTATTTAACGTAGAATAGGGTTAAATTAATCACTGTGGATTTTAAATTTTCTACAGCGTTTTACTTTACCTACAAAGTTTATTAACGTGATAATTAGTTGTAAACATGTATCACTTAATGATTTGTAGTAAAAACAATTTGATTGTTCGTTTCTAAATTAAATTATACTTAAAATAATTAGTGATCATCTTCATACTTAAAATGGGGTCAATTTGATTAGTGACGGAATCAAACAACTTTTTGATTATTAAGCACAATAGAGGCAAATTTTATCAAAACTTTATTTACAGGTAACTGAAACTAAACAATTGTTAAACAAAATTTGAAATAATTAACAGTTATAAATTTGTATTCAAAGTTGTATCTCGCATTTTACATACGAATTGCTAAAAAATCGTTCAATAGTTTAATTAATAATTCATTAGAAACTCCTTATCTAGTAGATCTAATCAGGATATCAAAACAACGTATTCTTCATAAACTCAAAGTCATAAAGTCATAAAGTAGTGAGTTTAATAATGCTTTTAGTTAAAGTTTCAAATTTTTTGATACATGTCGATTCGTGTACGGACCGATCGAATCAAGTACACGAATGTACGTACAATGAACGTCCATACTGATCCGTTTATGTACTGTCCGTTTATGTCCATGAATGTACGTCCAATGGACATCCATGTTGATCCGTTGATGGACGTCCAGATTAAGTCCATATATTTACATCCAGTGGACGTCCCATTTATATCCATTGCTGTAATGTACATTTATGATTGAGCTTGGACGTCCATTGGATGTCCATTATAGATCCGCTTGTGGATCGTCCATAAATGGATAAGAAATGGACCAGCATGTACGTCCATTGGACGTCCTGTGTTACCTGGGTTGAGGTCCCAATTTCGTCTCTCCACTGGATTTGCCTCAGGATGATAGACGGGCGTGAAGGTATAATCGATTCCCATACAGAACATTGCCTTTTGCATTACGTCCGCAACGAATTGTAGGCCATTGTCGCTTATGAGTAGACGGGGAATACCATAAAGATTTCATTTATTAAGATTTTCGCACAGGCCATACCTGTTGCGTCGACTAGTGGAAACATCTCAAACTACCGAGTCTCCGTGGTGGTCTACCACTAGGATCCAACGTTTAAAATGGGCACGCGAAGCACGTTTTGTCTCGATCCTGCGGTCGAATAGGCACTTGCCAGTACTCTGATTGCAAATCCAAGGTGGTCATGTACGCCGTATATTTTACTATCTGTGCCATTTGTTCTTGCGTCATTTTGTGATTGTCATATTGTAAGTGCTTCTTATTTTAACGTTATTGTTAGCATCGGATAAGTCGATAGATTGTTGCCGTATTGTTATTTCATTCGCTAGTCCGATCTAAATGCTATAAAAAGCTGTAAAAGTTAACGGTTTCTGTCGCCCAAGATGGCTACCGACGGGATTTCTAAACGTACCGATGAACGAGTGAACGCATTATTTGCCAGTTTTTTACGGTGCCAACGCTCGGTTTCTAATTTTTCGGATCGAACTGATCGAGTTGAAGGGTTTTCACATCTGGGAATGTCCATCCTGTTTGTTTAACGAGCGTGTTTAGATCGGGCTGGTGGCGCGCTTAGTAACCGGCGATCGAGAGTCGAGGAACCGAGACCGGGCACAGGTAGAGCAGCGACCAGGTGTTAACGGTATGAATGCTTGATTTCAGTGAGCAACATGTGCGAACCGGAGGACGTATCTCTCAAGCCGTATGGTTCCAATGGATCTTGGACGCCAATCGTAAGATACGGGGTCGTAGGAGCAGAGGCCCAGCGTCGAACACATCTGTCACACAATCATCCAGGACCACAATTACCACGAGGATATCATCTCCGAGCTCCTCGAAACGGTGGTCAAGAAGGGCACGGTGCTGAAAGTGTCCAATGAGGGACAAAGTTATTACAAAAATCCCGATAGAACACTCAAAGTGGAAAGGAGTGCTGACATTAATAAAGTAATCGAGGAGGCGGTGCGTGAACTCGGAGGACGCCACGGTACGACATTAAGAGTCATCCAACAATATGTGCGACAGGCGTGCACGGTTGTCGAAAATGCGGAGCTGGATTTGAGAACTACACTCCGGTTGGCGGCGAAAGAGGCCGTCGCAAGAGGTTTGATCGGGCGCTACGGTTGGGGTTTGAAATACAACCGCAAATACCTACCAGAGCCCCAGCAGCGAGGATGACAGCGCAAACAATAAATGAATGAATTAATAATATAACGACGCTGCAAGTGAAACACAACACTTCCTATTTATCTTGAGTGGTTGGAATGTACACATAACTTACGAAAAAAAAAATTGAAGTACTCTAAATCGACATTTATTAATTCAATCATAACAAAAACTACATAAACATGCAATCTAAACAATAACTGTTGCTGATGAACATCGTTAGTATATGAATCCCATAGCGATAATAGTTAATTCCGGAATCTGTATTAAAGTTTAAAGAATTACTACGTTTGTCTTATGAATAGAATATTTACTTATTTAGTTAATTTTATTAAAGTTCTTGATGATTATGCGTTTAAATTATAATATCGACGGTGGAAAGAAAAAAATGACCAAGTGGCAATTTAGCCGATTTTGTGTTATCTATATATATAATAGCGTAACTTATTAAATCAACGGCTCCGAGGAATTTTAAGTTTCATACATCAAATTGTAGGTCTTGCGACCCTGATCTACGTAGTGAGGTCGGTATTGCCGGAATAAATACTCATTTTCGCTACAGATATTAAAAACTGAAAAAACAGCGTTTCAGGTAAAGTCACACCATCTCACGGACGCAGATTAGCGGGACGCAGCGTGCGGGATACCGTCAGAAAGGGGAAGCCGAGCGCTACATCGTCGCGCGAACAGGTTTCGGTTATACCCCCCCTTCACCCTTAAATAGAAGTTCAAATTTTCGGTACTTTCTTATCGATCAAAATTTCGAAACCAAAACCATATCTTGCAACGAATCGATCCTTTCCGATCTAGGATATCCGCGCGAGGTCTCTTCGAAATCAACCCCCCGGGCTGAGTGCCCGCGGGGCGGTTGGCGCGTCGGGGTCGTTACACTTCGAACGGTCGCCGCCTCTTTATTTTTAGATATTTTCGAAAACTTCATAAGATTTTTTTACGAACCGTCACCGGATCTGCGACTTTTCTTAATGAACTTTTTCAGTCCGATCGATAAATCGTTTTTTCAAATTTTCAAGCGGAGAATTTTGCGCTTTCCATAAATAAATTCGCGAAATCTTTATTAATTACCCGACAGAAAAATTGCAGAGGAATAAGCTGTAGTCGCGGACATTCTCTATAACTTTTGCTAAAGGAAGCAGTTTCCAAACATCACGGTGGAGGATCTGCGAATTTTACAAACAAAAAATTTTACGGTTTTTGTCGAAATCGGCGCCCCCTTACTAATCCTCGAATAACTTTTCTATTTACGAAATCAGGCAAAATTTCTATTTACCGAATTTGTGCGCCTTTAAATTCTACACGATCCATGTGAAACAAAAATTTTCCTGTGGCCGACGGTTTTCGAGTTGTGATTTTTCAAAAACGGACGTATTTTTGCGAGAAATTCGAGGTAAGGGACGTACGCTTCAAAAAAATAGTTCGGAAAAAAAATAATTCAAAAAAAATCGAAAAGGACCAGGAACGGCAGGCGGGACGATTACAAACGACTTTCGTTCCGAAAATTACTTTCTCAAAAATTTAATTTGCGATTTACAAATTTTTGAAAAATCACTATCAAATCTGATACAGCGAACATGAGCTCGGTTTTGGTCGAACTTGCGGACCAGAAGCGACCACGATCCCCTTCAGTTTTTTCTCAAAAGAAAGAATCCGGCGTGCAAAGGGTGAAAAATTCCCCCCCCCCCCCGTTGAAGGGGGGAGCAAGAGTGCGCCAGCTAGCGACTCCTTTATCCGTAGTCGGATCGAAAAAAGTAAAGACGCAAAATTGTCGCGCCTTGATATACCCCTAAAGAAAACAAGTCGGCAAAAAAAAAAAATTTAAAAAAAAACGAAAAGTACCAGGATCGGCAGCCA
The DNA here is from genome assembly GCA_949768715.1 of Dascillus cervinus. Taxonomy (NCBI): domain Eukaryota; kingdom Metazoa; phylum Arthropoda; class Insecta; order Coleoptera; family Dascillidae; genus Dascillus; species Dascillus cervinus. The sequence goes on from OX458323.1 coordinate 29,993,133, forward strand.
GAATGATTACAAACGACTTTCGTTCCGAAAATTACATTCTCAAAAATTTCATTTGCGATTTACGATTTTTTGAAAAATCACTATCAAATCCGATATGGCGAACATGACCTTAAACTTAAACTTAAAACATAAACTTACAATGGTAATGTTTGTTTATATTTCCGGTTTTATTTACTTTCAATGCGTAGTTGAATAATTTTTAAAGTGAATTGAAATAAAAAAAATTCTACGTCCAAAGTTAATCGAAGCTTAAGTCAAGGTAAATTACTCATATCTTTCAAATCCGTCTGTCATTTCATTACTGTATGTTAGGTAAACTCAGAGCATATTACAGAACGAATGTGGCGATTTGACTTTGCATTCACGCAAATGTCACACGAGTCCAGAAAATTATTTATCCAATGTAATTTCTTGGCGAGTTTAGTATTTGTTCTCAAATTGCATAACTAAATTTTAGCAAATTTTACTTCCTGATCGGTTTAGCTTATACTGCCGGGGGTCAACAAAATTGAAGTTTCCTGATCCACAAAGTTACAGTAATTGATACACTACCCACGATTTCAGGCACGTGACGTCACATTTTCATAATGACGTAATGGAATCGATCATATGGTTTTAGTTTAGCTAGGTCATTACCATCTGAAATACAAACATAGTTATTTAATTGATTTTTCACTGGGATTCACTTTGAAGATTTTACAGCCAATTATCGATATGTCAAGAGGCCGGCCTTCCCGCCAACGTATCTTAAGAAATCTCGACAGCTCTTCACATCCATTGATGAATGAGCCCGAACCAATGGATGTTGATTTTCCTGAACCGCAAGTTGTTCGCAATCCTGGACGGAACAAACCAACAAACCTTAATTTCTGAGGTACAGTAGAGCGTCGATTATCCGAACTAATTGGGACCGACTACCGTTCGTATAATCGAAAATTCGGATGACCGAACAGTCATAGTTTATGAGGGAGGGGGAAGCACTAAAACGCTCAAAATGATAGAATATACACATATATTGAACAACAAATAATATTTCAATCACATTATAATTTATGTACTTTATAAATCAAATTTTTAAATCAATCTTAAAACTTGAAAGTTTAAGTCGCGCAACAATGTAATGGCAAAGTTAACGACGATTCGGATGATTGACGTTCGGATAATCGACGCTCTACTGTACTTATTTTCAACTGAAACTTTCCAGAGTGATTTCCCGATTAATAAAGCATTTGCAGCAAGGTTAACATTGAAAATTTCAGATATTTACCGGATATCAACGAAATTGAAAATTGATGATCCTTTTGGAATACATGAGTAACATTTGCAAATCTCGGTTTTCTGTTAGTAAAGTGTCCAAAAAATAAGATACTGAAAAAAGTGTTGAGAAAATTCAATGAGGGCGGTACGCCCGCGGGTTTAGCCTAGTAATACATAATTGGAATGCAAAAAAATTCTGCATCGATTAATCCTACTCTCAAGCTTTTGTTATAATTTGTGCTGTCACTTAGACATTTTGTATTTGTTGAATATTTACAGTTTTCGGCGTCCAACCGACAAAAATTGGATCCTTTAGTATTTGAAACTTGTATCTAAATTGTGGTAAATTTGTCACATTGTTGATTAAAAATATATCGGTTTTCAGACTCTTTTTTCCGAACGTGATTATATTTCTAATAGCGCATAATACAGCAGAAACATTTCATTCTACCATACCCTATCATCAATTACAGCTTGTATTTTCTCATTAGGATCCATAAGCTGACTACATATCGCTTGATATTTTTTTCCTTTACACCGTTGTTATACTCTATTCAGAAAGAGAGTAGAGCAATACATCTTGTTATTAGTGATGTTGTGTCGGATTTTCATATAGAAGCGGACAACAACTGTCAATCGTGAAACGATACATTGATTGCGTTTATGTCGAGCGCTTTGATCGGATGGAAACTCCATCCGATCGTGTCAATTCCATCTTTGTTTCAAATCGCAGCGTATATATCGTATTTTATGTTAACGGATTGGATGAGCAGAAACCAGTCCGCTACAGTTGAACAAAGACGAAAGATATATTAGATAAAGGTAACTATATCGGTTAACCTTGGAAGATTTGATGTGAACGCATGCGTCTTGTACTTTCTGGCCGCAAGTGGTAAAAGCAAAGAATAGATACATAAATGAACAAGAAGCGAAACGAGATGGAAATCCTTTGTTATTTGATGTCATGGATTTTGAATGCGCAGGTCTGGCCAACCTGTCAAAATCTGCTCACGACCAATAACAGGAATGTAAGATACAGGTTATTTTCAAACAACGCCGCGAATATTTATTTACAAATAAAAAAAAATTTCACATAGCTTTTTGAATTCTTCTACTGATGTTACATTCTCTTTCACTGTCAAAGTTTTGGATTCTAGAATATTCTTCTTTCGTTGTAATTTTAATATATTTCGCCGCAGTTTGTTCTTTCGCGGCGTATTTGCGGTGCAAGCCCGGGGTGTTTGAGTTGCGGAAGAAGACGACTTCGGAGACGATAAGAATAGCCGGCACTGAGACTGTTTCTTGGACAGTACCAATTTGTTGTTGAGGAATACTAAGATTTAAAAAAGTAACATGAAGGACATTTCAACATTATAAAATCACAATTAATTTTTAACTTATATTTCGGGGAGATAAAGTGTCGGTTTAGCATGGGGAAGTAATCTACGCCTGTAAATATTTAAAAACATTGTTGCTTCAAAGTGTTTGGCACATACTTTTAATTTTTGAAAATAATCACAGTTTTTATTAAGGAGCTCTAATCGTCCACACTGACTTAACCATTCAATGCATCTGTAATAATAGCAAATTTAAAAATTAGAAAAAGTTTTTGTTAATAAACTTTATTTATTTATTTTATTTACCTGTTTAGATCCGCTCGAGGAAATTTATAAAAACTTAGTCTGCCATCGTCTCTCGTGCCACAGTTTGCAACTGCACAATAAGAAATTAGTTTTTGCATTTTTTTCATGTTAAAAGACTGCACAGTTTCACTTAATTTTTTTGTTCTCGAAGAACCAAATGTGTAAAAAAGCGCGAACTAATTAAATTTAACGCACCACGTAGATCGCGAAAAATATTAACACTGCTACAAAAAAAAAATATCAATCACGTCTTTGTAATGCATGCATAAATTTGTTTCCTAATTTATTTACTCTTTGGTTCTTTGGTTTTCTGAAATGTGTACTTATCTGTTATTTAGGTAATTAACCACCTACACAGAACGAGTAATAATTTATAAACACTCCCAACAAACTTCTAACAGCCATTTAAAAACAATACAAAACAAACTGTAAAATCTAAAATTCCATAATTTTCAATAAATTTCTCCGATTTTATTTAAATTTCTCTGAAATTTTTCAAATTTTAAAGTCCCGCTGACAAATTCGGTATTTAAACTTCCATGTGCCTTTGAAAGGTTCGCCAGACCTGCGCTTTCAAATAATAGCACCTTTAAAACGTCCCGTTTCGCTTCTTGTTCATTTATGTATCTATTCTTTGGTAAAAATATGCGAAGCGTTGAATCAGCTGACTTCCTCCATCTTGTTTTCAATCCAATCGCGTCTTTATCGTTAAAATGCAACGTTCGATCCGGATTCTTCGATTCAAGCTAGCAATTTTTAAGAATTGAGTTTACGCGTTGCATCCGATGGAGAGTTCGGGCCGCCCCGTTTACGTCGCAAAATTCAAGTGGATGGAAGCGCTCGACATAAACGCAGTCATTGCAGAGAAAACATTTTAAATGTGTCTGACGGTTATAGGGAATGAGGCTAGATAGTTGGCTAAATACAGTATGAATACAATAGAAACCCCAACAAATTTCGACTTAAGCCCTCATAAGCGTACGTTTGGGGTTTTACTGATTTTTTGTTGGAATATAATAATTAATTCCAGGGAATTATAGAATAAAATACCATAATATTATTATTTAACAAGCACATAGTGTAGGCTATTTTAACGAAGTTTGTAAATACGAGTCGAAGACGCATATTTTGCAAACATCTGAGTTTGTAATTGTTATTATCTGCGAGATAAGTACAACCTTTTATCTACAATCAAGCTCTAATTGTTCTAATTTTATTAATATTCTTAGAACTGTAAAACGCCCGTTGAGTTTGCAACCAACGTTATACTACGTAAAATGTACCCCGTGACAATTACTTTATGTATAAACTTCAAAAAATGATTCGTTTTATTAGTATTTTATTTCGGGTAAAAATTAAAGCTAAAATTACTAGTACAGAATGCGCCGAGTTTTGCCTCCATCCCATTTTTTAGCCTTAAATATTATAGGAAGAAGACGTAATGTATACAGTATACGTATTAGATACGTCTTTTGAGAGTGCATGTTAGTATTTTAAAATTGTTCATAGAAGGCAATTAAATTAAAGAAAACTCATTTTATTTTCCACGCTATGATGTCTATTTCAACTTCTAGAACTGATGACTCAAATCAGAATTGAGAGATTTCAATTAGATTTATACAACGAGTATCAAATATCGCTTTATTTACAGCCTCTTGGTTCGACAATCATAAATTATGCAGACAAAAACTGCGGACAGCGAATAGCGAGGCTTTTATGACTGGCCTTCTCGCAAACGGAACGTCTAGTATTGCAATCGGTAAAGGTTTCCAGGATCGAAACTTTATTTTTACAATTCGAATATCAGGGGACCCACTGGTTAACTTCAAACAAGTACATCAATTATAATTAACCGTTTTACTATCCGGTGAATTAGTATTATCAATTTTACCACTATAAATAATTGGAATAGTTATGGTACGATGGTCAATAAAATGCGAAGGAAGCACTAATCCGACCCTGTGAAACTTGACTGCACTTGCGATGGGTTCGTTCTATGAAACATCATAAGTCACTGACAGGAAAAGGTTCCGACCACAACGATAATCGAGAAATTGTCATAAATTCATCAAATATTCAGTGTTGAAAGATTAAACTGGATTTTCTTTTTGAATTCAAATTTAATTGCGTGGTACAAAATTGCATAAAGAACATTGAAGTCAAAAATAAATATATAATAGTATATTACATCTCGGCGGAAAGTATTCCATTCCTGTCGAGAGAATAGGAATGGTACTTTTGTCGAGGTTTGTATACTATTTTATTCGCAATCAATCATTTAATAAAACAAGCAACATTTTAATAATAAAAAATAATTAATAAATAATTGATTGCGTTCACCGTCCATGCACGTGAGAAAAGTTGGTTGCATACTCTAGATACTTTACTTTGACATTTATAGTTTAAATTGATAGTAGCGCCCCCACAGGTTGGAAATGGTTTCATTTCTGAACGATTACGTCTCATTACTGACTTATTTTTTACTATTTCTGACCAGTTGAAGCGTATTCATGGAATCGCTCACTTTCTAACCTTTATGGGCTTAGAAAAGTTGTATGTTACTAACTGATAGTGAATAAAAATATTAACTGCTCCTATTAAGCGAAAACAACTCGTAATAACCCTAAAAATTATAAAAAATAAATAAAGTTTCGAAATAAGAAGCCTCATTAAATATGTAAAATTTGGGCATCCTCACATAATTAATTAGTAGTTCCGATTTTCGTGATAGAGACAAAACTCGACGCACCCTGTACAAAATTGGTGCAGCTTATAAACTTTTCAAAAAACGTGTTCTGACACACCTCGAACCGTTCCCGCTCGCGACCGTATTCGTATCGGCGTGCAGTGACAGATATTTATTAGCTGTCCTAAAGTGTTATGGAAACAATAAATGTCAGTTAAGTTACTTAATTTTTATTACAATGTACAATTTTAACGTTGAGGCATGATTTTTTTTACGAAAAAAACAATCTGTCAAAACTGTCATTTTAATAATCGAAATAAAATAGAAAAAACTGAAGTACGTGTCCAGAAATTGAAATTACAAGCTTTGTTATGCATCCATGGATATCAATCGAACGTATTATCTCATGATCGTAGATAAAAAATATTTTTAATTTTTACCTGAACGCGTGGCGGGGTTCCCAAAACATAAATTACTGCGTCTACCACATCTTCCGCTTTCAAGGTTGGCATTGTTTTGAAATCTTTCTGTACTTCTTTTGGTATTTTGCCTGCGTCAAGAAATTCAGTTTCAACTGCTCCCGGGCTAACACTCTAACATTATTTCTTAAAATTGTTACTTCTATTATTTATTTATTTTAAAACTTACTGTTACTTTAATTTTGCTTCCAATACCGTTCAAGTCGATTCGTAAACTCTCGGCCAGTGCTGTGACAGCATGTTTAGATGCCGCATATAAGTTCCAGTTTGGAAAATTAAGAACTTTATGCCCCAAAACGCTGTTCATCTGGACAATATGGCCATCAATATTGTGAGCTCTCATAATTTTGATCGCTTCTTGCGTAGCAACTGCAAGTCCAAAAACATTAGTGTCGAGTACTGATTTCCAATAATCGATATTTCCATCAAGCAAACTCGAATATTGCAGCAATCCAGCATTGTTAATTAGTATGGATACAGGTCCTACATTATCTGTTATCCATTTAAATGCACCGATAATTTCCTTTTCTTTACTCATGTCAGCCTTGACTGCAAATAATTTTCCCGACTTTGATTTTAATTTTACTGCTAATGCGTCAATTCTTTCTTTGCGACGTGCAACACCAACGACCTTTGTAAAATCAAATTTCAGTTTTCAGTTAATTAAAAAAAAAAGTTACCTGGAGGCCTAATTCAACTAATTTTTCAACAATTTGTACTCCTATCCCGGCACTAGCGCCTGTTACAACCGCAACTTTTCCGAACCACCGATCCATTGATGTGGTAATTCTTGATGTTTCTGCGGCAATTATTGTTTAACAACTAGTTTTCTCGAATACGCTTGATGATTTTATAATATGCCTGCTAATTTGCAGGTCATGATATCATCACATTTATATGTCGTTTAGTATACAACTAAAAAAATTAATGAGTGGTTTTTAAAAACTGGTTTTGTATACGATTTATTGCCGAACTTGCATTTATCAAAATAGCGCAGAGTACAGTTAGCGAATTTAAATTTCGGACGATTTTTTTAACAGTAGGTCATATATTTTCAAATTTTAGTTCTTAGAATTATCTTTTCTCGTTACATTTATAACTTTGAAAGGTAGTGACGTCTTTCTATTATTGAAGTGCTTGACGGTATTAAAAAAAACGTAATACTTAAAACGAATATGTAATTTTGTCTTTAGTATTTTTAGTAAAGCACAATATAATTCAAGAATTCTTTCGAGTTATATTCTTGTTGGACAAGAAAAATAAAACTGTTGTAAAGCACGATATTAAGACGTTATTCTGTCCAGCTAATTTTAATACTTACAATTAGTATAAGCACCATTTTCTGCAACCCATTGATAAAATTGTATTCCTGAGAAAATCTTGCGGAATAGCATTCCACTCCATTTCTTACTTGTATAATTTATTTGCAATATTATCCCCAAATATTTTCTGTTAGATTAAAATCCGAACTTCTAGCAAGCCATGGTAGAATTTCGACTTTGTTCTGTTGAAAGCAAGTTTGAGCCACATTAGAAGTATGAACGGGGGAGTTATCCTACAACAATTTATTCTTTCAAATACCTACTATTATAAGTAGAATATTTGAAAAAACTATTACCGGTTGAAAAATAAATTCTTTTCTCGAACAGATGGAAACGTCACTTCATTCATTACGTGAACAAACGTCACCAACATTATGATCGAACAATTCGTATGCACCTCAACCTCCAATTATGAAATCATCTGTTATTGATCAATTTTAATTCACTGTAGAATTTTTCTTGGTTTTGAGATAATTTTTTAGTATACTACCTTTATGCCAGCACTAGCGCTCGTTACGATTCCAACTTGCATGTCACCGATCCATCGATGTAGTCATTCTTGATGAGTCTTAGGTAATTATTGTTTGACTTTTTTTTTGATAATCTTGGTAATTTTATACGATCCTGCTTAATTTACAGTAATTTAATCTCTACTAATGTTTAAGATACTCAAGACATTTTTTGTCTTAAGATGTCGTTTAGTAACACTAATGCACTACCCAAAAAATTAACACATAATAGGTAAAAGCTGATTTCCAAGTAACTTACATATAAAATAACGTAGGTTAATTGGATCGCGTTATGCATAGATTGACCAAGCGCCAAATTGTAGTTTTTGGTAAAAACTTGTTACTGTCTCATTAAAAATGGAGAATTGTTAATGGGACCTAATTTTTGGCTTATTAGTAAGAAATAGATTTCTATGCCAACTCAATTTTTTTGAGGTAGATTATATCATTATACGTTAGATGGAAAGCTAATTTTCATAATATTAATTTGGCGCTTGGTCAAATCATGCATAACGCGGTCCAATTGTAATACTACAAAAACAAACTCATAAAGTTGTTTTTTTTTTTCAATTAGCACAAATAATCAGATCTAATTTTAACTGACTCGTATGGACCACCAATGACCGGCCCGTATCGTGTTATGCGAGGTCAAAATGCATCCGGCAAAGTCAGACACTTCTAATAATGTACGATGACATAATGCAAGTGTTTACCGACGTCTTAAACCGCTGTTTAATTTGAAAAGATCAATGCGTTAAAGAGGTGTCGTTATACGAGAGTTGTACAGAGATTGAACTCTTTGTAAAACAATATGACAGTTTCAATCTACAAAAAACAAATAAAGAAGCAGCAGGATTGTACAAGAAGACAACTTTTGGAAGCATATTTCGCATGAATAAATTCCTATCATGTTGTTGAATTGAATGTCCGCAAGTCTGGTATGAGGGCTGGGCAAGAAGAACGTAAAAAGAACCCGGAAGAGCAAGATGTTGGTATTTATCTTTATGTTTTCAGCACTTTGAATAAATGAACCGTTGATTTTGAAAGTGGGAAGTCCACTTTGTGGAAACAAACAGTTTTTAACCAAAATTTATGTTTTCAATTAATTCATAATAATAGTATATTATTGAACTGTTCAGTTACCCTCAATTTTATTATACAACATTTCTTAAAAAATGAATGACCATCAAGAGTAGGTACCTATCGAATAATCTAAACGATCATAATTTTTGCATGGAAAACTATGCACAATGATCCCTATCATTTCCAAATCATTATCGAAAATGTCATTACAGAAATTTTCCATTTTTTAACTAACAAAATAATAGCACACGAAACACAAAACAGTCTGCTGACACTTACTAAGAAGCAGATTAACCCCCTTATTCTCTAACTTGTCGTTACGAGACGACATTTTTACTCAACGATTACAATGTCTAACGATGTTCTACGAAAACCGTATTCTGTAAGAGAGTCGTTACGATTTGCAATGTTAAACGACGAGAGCTAATGTTTTCAGAAAATGTAATAGTACGTCGATAAAACAGTTAGTGTAAACCCACCGGGTAACCCATCAACTGTAGGGAACTGTACATCTTCACTGTCGCGATGGCGCTGACCAACGGAAGTTTAGCGCCCTCAGATTTAAAATAACAACCGCCAGGGTTAAAAGCTGAATGACCTTGGTCCCTTGAGCAGATCAGTTTTATCAACTGTGCAGATCAGAGTTCCCACGACTGTGTCAATTGAAGTACTTTTATTTAATCTATAATTGTTTTGTGTTTGTGTTTTGTTTGGACCGGTAAACATGGAACAGTAAGTACTTTCTTAAACTCGCAAGAGCCTCGATGTACGCGAAATAAAAACGATGACCGTGTTGAAGAAACACGTGGTGCCGAAAATACGTCAATTGGCGAAGAGCTCTTGTGTGGTTACAACATTATTTATATTTATTGGCATTGGTGTAAAAAATACTAATTAAAATTATTCTATTTTACTAGAACTCCCAACAAAAAAAGGAAAATGCGCAGCACTCCTGAGCAATACAGATTATACCTTGAGATGCTCGAAGCCGATATAAATTTTAGGGAAAATAAAATTTCACCGGATAATCCAACTGCTTTGGGGAACAGTTGGGACAATTTAGTTAAAAGTCTTAACGCAAGTGGGGGTCCACAAAAAACCTTACAGGAGTGGAAAAGGGTAAGCAAGTTGATATAAAATACAAATTATTTACACAGAATTGTTTAATTTTAAAATTATGAATATCATATGGTCATGCAAGTAGATAATAATAAGTTACTGACAAAACTATTTTGTTTAAGGTATTTAGCGATTGGAAATGCCAAGTTAGGAAAAGAGCTCGAACCATACAAAATTCTAATCGAGAAACGGGAAACGTAGGAGAGCCAGAAAAGGAATTGACGGAAGCAGAGAAAAAATTACTCTATTTAACTGGCAATATTGTAATTGAGGGAATAGCAGGGGTTCCAGAATTAGGAGTGGAAAACCAAACCTCAATTGATACGGCAATACAGGTGGAGCAAATACAGCAAAATATCGAAATAGCGGAAAAAGAAAAAGCTACTAAGGTCACAGCTAAAGCTAATTTTGATATATTAAATTCCATTAACAGCAATTTGGAAAAATTAGTAAAATTAAAAGAACGCGAAATTAGAATAGCTGAAATAAAGCTCCAGGTAAAATACAACATAAATCTGGTAGACGAATAAAAGTCAGAGGAAAATTGAGGTTTGATTTTCCACCCCTAATTCTGAAATCTCTCTGCTACAACAACTACAACATTGCCAGTTAAATAGAACAGTTTTTTGTGTGTATTTAAGTATGGTTTTGTTAGTTTTTAGGTATATTGTTTTGTTTGATTATTAGTTTTAGTTTATAATTTATAGTTTTGTTGTAGGAATTACTTTTTTGTTGTTAGCTGGAACTATGTACAGGATGCTGATATACATTAATAATAATATGGTTTTTCTTGAGTTGAACATGCACATAGATTTAGCACTTTTATGATTTATTATTGTTCAAATAAAAATAATAAACTTCAGTTTAAGTAATTGTTTGTTCCTACACTTATCGTAAAATAATTAGTCACTCATCCAAAATTATTTCTAATTAAATTATTTCTGGTATTTACACCAATTTGATGTAAATTTTGATTGTTAATATCTGGAATCATGTCAGGTTGGTCTTCCATATCTAGTGGATCTAGGGCATACTCATTCAGCTCCACATTAGCATGTCTTAAATAGTTGTATAATGTACTACAAGCTATTACTATTTTTGCTGCCTTTCTTGGGCTGTAATGGAGTGTGCGGTCTTGTAAAAGGCATCTAAAAATTCCTTTCAATACCCCAATACAACGTTCTACGCAATTTCTTGCCAAACACAGAGACCTGGTATATCGATCTTCCGGTGTACCTTCGTGTCCGTTGAGAATTGGTGTTAATAAGAAAGGCAGCAAAGGATAGGCAGAATCACCAATTACCCATGTGTTTCGTTCGCCATTTCGATAACGATTTGATAGGTTATTTGAAATGTTGCTCATCGTCCAAATTGCAGCATCATGGACACTTCCTGGGTATCTTGCACAAATTCCCAGTATTAATAAATTAGAGTCGCAAATTATTTGGCAGTTTAGGCTATAATAATTTTTCCTGTTAAGAAATACAGCTCTTGGGGGAATTCTGCCAAATGCTGGTCCAACTATAGCGATGTGAGTGCCATCTAAAACTCCCACAATTCCAGGAAAATGGAATTTTTCAAAAAATCCATTTTTCACTGCTGTAACTTCGTTCAAGGTGGTAGGAAATTTGATCAATCTTCCAGACAAATGTGTAACAATAATATTGGTAACTTCGGTGAGGCACCTGCTTACAGATGACTGTGACATAATACAGCGACTATCGCTGCCAACCGACTTTTGATAGCTCCCTTGAGCATAAAAGTGAAGACTAACTAAAAATCTAACCACTTTTGGCAGTTTGGTGCCTCTATTGCCATCAAGCAAAAAGGATTAATCTCTAAAAATAATTGATGTGCCAATTCTCTAGGAAATCGATACAATCTCCTAAATGCTTCATTTGGCACACCAAAAGGGTTACTGGCATCCCTCAACTGCCTTGATATTCTATTATTGACATTTCTGCAGTGAACAGTAAACACATTTTCATTTGTGTTTATGAATTTTTTAGTAAATATGATTTTCATACCTGCGTCGTAAATCTTCCATATCAAAGCACTTTATGTATAAACAATAAAAATTAAAGCTAAAATTGATATAAAGAGAAACACGTTAATCAACTTTTTACAGTTGACAACTCGTAACGATCGTAACGACGCTTGTAGTGGTGCTGTTACCAAACGATGTTAGTCAACGTCATTGTCGTTACGTAACGATGTCGTTATGAGATACAGAATTGCAATAGTCGTTGACGAACGACAACCGTCTCGTAACGACATCGTTAGGAGTTACAGAATAAGGGTGTAAGCCTAGGAATTGTGTGGCTTAACCTAACAATAAGTAATACAGTTTGACAGGAATAGCTCGGCAGATGACCCTGCGCGGAAAAGGAAGCGAGAGAGTGCCTGTAAGATAAGGATATGGCTAGTATTGGCGAGCGTAACGCTTGAAGTACAGTCTGTGTAGGAATTCTGTTCAATTTTTTAAATCGAAATGCGTCGTGAGATATTAGAGTTTATGGAGAGATATTTTTCGTTATAAATTATAGTTATGATTGACATTTATAAACATTTACAAAAATTGTTATAAACATGCTTTGAAAAAAACGGCAAAGTGTTTAAATATGACAAAAATTAAAATTAACGTTTTCAAAAAAAAAAATTGGAAATAAAAAATAAAAAGCTCACAAACTTGGCAGATTTTATTTTATTTCTTATTTTACAAATACAAATTTACAAATTTTATGTTGAAGTGGCTTTCGTGTGGGTATGGGACGAATGAATGTACGTTGCGTTCATATAGACAATTGGTCGTTGTTCTTTGCGAGCCGCACGCATTTTTCTGAGAAATTCATGTCGCAAATGGGTGATGTCATGGCGTTCCATTAAGATTTTTCTGTTATTCTTGAATTTACGCCAACGAAATTTTATTTTATGAATTTCGTGACGTAAACTTTCCCGACTTCCTTGGTATCCAACATCTTCTTGAATTTTTTTATAAATTTCACGTACCGTGGGTGATTTTTTTTCCGTCACATGAAAATTAATGATCATTCTTCGAAGAATTTGAAGGTCACAATCGTCCAAAGTTATCTTTGAATTCAGCTTCCTTCTTTTTTTATTTGGCGTAGAAAAGCTCGAATTGTCTTCACTTACTATTCTTTTCTTTTCTTTCGCAATTCTGGAAACCGTTCTGACACTGACACCGGTTGCCTTCGTTACTCTTTCTTGAATAGTTGAAAGCGGAATCAATGGAGTTTTCGCTTCTGCTTCTTGCTCATAAATTTCAATATATTGGCAATTATTTCTCGACTTTGTCCAGTTAGGACTTTGTTCTTCACCTTACTCACAAACGGCATTTTTTATACACTAGAAATAACCAATTGTTGTTGCAATCGTACGATGTTTAAACTGCCATCTAACTTACCGATAAAAAAATATATAGCTCTGAAAAGAACTGATTGAAAATGAAGCTCTGATTCTCACCCGATTGTACAAAATACGCACCCGTCAACCACCAAGAAAGGGGCGGTCTTTCGATCTACGGCGCATCCATGACTCATCCGCCAAGCTATTCCTGTTAAGCTGTACTTTGGAATGCTAAAGTTTACGTTAGGGTGGTGGCGCAACGGATTATGTGCTACTTAGGGATTTATGAATAACTTATAATTTAAGTTGAAGTGGTGCAATCGGGCGTAAAACCACTGAACTTGAAATTGCAAAAAAAGTAATTTTATAATCCTTACAGTTAGCTCTTTCAAATGATACCCTACACGATGTGTTAACTTAAACTGTTTTTCTATTGCTACCAAACTGACCTCCCACATTAATCTAAAAAAAAATTAATCCAGTTATTAATGAGCGATATATGTGCGCGTCATCAAGATCTATCATTATGCCAAATTTCAAGTTTCTACGTTACTTAGTTTTTAAGAAAAACTCCTGTGACAGACGAACAGACACCGAAGTGATCTCATAAGGGTTCCGTTTTTTCCGTTTAAGGTACGGAACCATAAAAATGAACTTGTTTTTGGATTTTGGTCAAAATTCAACAGTTTCAGGCATATCGAATTGTTGCGTTATTTTAAAATAAAATAAGGAATATACATAAAAACAAAACATCACTGGTACTTATTCTAATTTTCTGATAAATTAGGAAAAATAGAAGTTCTTAATTTTTCTTTCATCTTCTTATTGAAATAATTATTATCGCGCAAGATTTTTTCATAAATCAACCCTTTTGGAATCCATACAATAAAGTAACAAAAGTCGTTAACATTAACATGAAATGGACCCTTCACTCGAAGATAATAGTTATTCGTCCTTTTCAATAGCAACTGTCCCGATTTAAATTCCTTGTAAACCAATTTCCTTGATTGGATTGCTTCTACAGCTGTACGAATACTTCGACAAATTTATTTTTGCCAACAAGACCATCTGGTGTTGTACCAAGATCACAGTTATTTTCATCCACAAATAATCCACAAGGCTCTATCACTTGCTGAATGGATTCGGAAAACTCTCTGATTGTCGTCGGCTCATATTCAATGCCTAGGCAGTACTGTCTGATGAAAAAGTTTTGAGCATTCCCGGTGCCGTTTTGGCTGAATCAGTTGTAGACCTAAGTTTGCATATTTTTCCAAAAACTAAAACCGTGATTCCTTTGCATCGTTCTTGAATCCGTAAAACTGATTCTCTCTGGTCTTTGGCAATTTTATGATGATATGAATATTATGTGCCATTTACAATACAGACTCTGTTGATTACGAGTGCAAAGGGTTAAAGCAATGCGAAATTTGGATCAGTTAACACTTTTACTGGACATTCAAATTCCTTGAAAACGATAAGGAAAAAATAAGTACTCCATAAAGAACTCCGCCGATTCACAAGAGAGAGTTACGAGTAGAAGGATAGAGTTACATATTACATACATTTCTCGGCTGCAATTCACTTTTACAAGAAAGTTTTTCTATGAAATTACGGTAGTTATAGCGAACCAAAAATTTAAAATTTTAGCAACGTATTAAGGGTATGTTGAGGGAATTCTTTTGAGAACTCTTTTCTTAAAAACAATTAAAGTCAGAACAGCGTCATAAAGTAAAGCAAATAATTTCGTGATTTTCTGAATTTTTTAAGAAAGACCCAAGGGTGTGCCGAAAATTTTAAATATCACACACCCTTAAACTAAACTAGTTTATCGTAACATTTTCTTAGCAAAATTTATTTGTTATTTTAGCCGTATTTCTTCAATAAAAAACCATCCAATTATGCTTAATTTCTCTCGGCGAGAACCGCCTTAAATGTAAGTACTTATTTCAAATCAGGATAATGCTTTCAGTAAAAATCATCGATGGCATGTACTATGAAATTTATTATTTGTTTTATGTATTACACAAATTGGTAATTTCTAATCTACAAAGTATACATTACATACATACTACAGTAGAATAATTAGAACGACAATTTATTATATATTTGATCCAGTTGGTGTTATGGTTAATTCTGGAATCTAAATAATATAAAACAAGGTTAGATATTTTTTATTGTTGAAATCATTTACTACTGACAATTGATTTTTTGTTATTAACTTCAATGGGTTTGAGTAACGGGTATCCTTGCAAGTTCAATTTAATTGAGCTTTTGATGTAGTCTTTGAGTAAGTATAATATAAACTTGGCGAAAAAATTAACCAATGCAATTGTGTTGGTAATACCAAAAATTCGAAATATTGCCAAGTTCATTTCATACCCCCACTTGTTGATGCGTCAATTTAAAACAAAAACAATACACATAAATTATGAAGTGAAGTATGCAATATTTCAAATTTTCGACATTTCTTTTTCCTGACAATAAGTATATACAACGTGATTCATTTGTGTTCTACTTCTGAAATTTTCTTAGATGCAACCAAAAATACTAATTGGAACAGGCACTAGATCTCTAATTTTTCAAAAATTAAAAAATAGATCTATTACTCCATTGTTCTGAGTATTGTGAAGTTTGACTTGACAGTTTGGTTGAAGTTTCATGAATCGTGATGAACTATTATTACTCAAACGATGAGAAAGTAGACATGATTATCATCTATGGGGAGTGTGGTAAAGTTTCCTGGCTGCAGCAGATTTGTACCTGCAAAGATACGCAAATCGCAGGCATCCTATTCCCGAAACATTCAGGAGACTGGAACAGAAGTTGCGTGAAGATTGGCTCAAAGTGACAAAAAAAACGGCGAAGAACAGCTACTGCTCAAGAAAACAAAATGCGTGTACTGGAGGCAGCAGAGGAAAATCCTCATGTTGGTCAAAGAACCTTAGCTCTTCAAACTGGAATCAGTCAGGGCGCATTCTTCGGGGAAATACCCATACCACGTCACCTTGGTGCAGGAATTAAAACCAACCAATTTCCCACAAAGAATACAGTTTTGTCAGTTTATTCAATTAAAATTAGATGAAGACGTTCATTTTGTTAAAAATATGTTATTTAGCGATGAGGCCAGATTCAGCAATAACGGGGCTGTAAACAGGCATAACTGTCATTACTACAGTCAGGAAAATCCACGTTGGATACGAGAAAGTCACCATCAAAATGTGTTTTTGGTGAACGTATGGTGCGAGATAATAAATGAACAGATAATTAGCCCTCACTTCTAAATTTTTTACATTGTCGGAAGAGTTAGATCTGAATACACGACAACGTATGTGGTTCCATCAAGATGGGGCCCCACCCCAGTTTTATAGAAATGTCAGACAATATTTAGATGACAATTTTACAAACATTTTGATAGGGAGGGTTCCAATATCCCTTGGCCACCCCGAAGTCCGGACTTAGCGCCTTTAGGTTTTTTCCTGTGGGGCGTACTAAAACAGAGTCTACCAAACTCCTTTCCATACGGTCGAAGAACTCAGACAAGGAATTCGTGAAGAGTGTATGGCCATAACACTAGAGACATTACATCGCGTTCAAAGGTCGTTTTTAAACCGGGTTGAAGTTTGTTTGCTCCACAATGGAATGCATTTTGAACAATTTTTACGTTAGTTTTTAAGTTCTTTTACTTAATTTTGCTGATTAAATTTCTCACATTGTCATTTTGACGTTTGTAGCCAATAAAACGATTTTGAGTCAATTTATAATTTAAATCAATGGTATCAAGTGGTAATTAGTATTTTTGGTTGCATCTAAGAAAATTTCAGAAATGGACCACAATTGACTCACGTTGTATTATATTCGGAGACTTAAAGAGGATCTGAACAGCAGACGGAAAAAATAATAATAATTAATTAGTCAATCATTTAAAGTTAAATACCCTAAAATGAACTGAAATTAAAAATTATGATAACTAATGAAGGTCGTAATAGGACAATAACATAAAGAACCCCAGACATTAAATATCAAATATTACCTGGACATGTGGAGGAGTACTCAGTACATATAATACTGCATCTGCAATATCCTCAGCTTTCAAGAAGGGGATAGATTTAATCATCGTTTTCATATCTGACGTGTTCGGGATACCCCCGGCTTCAACAAATTCAGTTTCAACTGCACCAGGACTAACACTCTGAAAATTAATTTAATGCAAATTGATCATTCAACAGAGTTGAGCAACTAACCGTAATTTTGATTTTACTTCCACAAGCATTAAGTTCGTTTCTTAAAGTTTCCGCCAAAGCTGTGACGGCATATTTAGATGCTGGGTATACGTTAATATTCGGGAACTGCGGAATACGATGACCTGCAACGCTATTCATGTGGATGATATGCCCATCAATGTTATTGGTTTTCATATCTTTAATAGCTTCTCTAGTGGCAATACTCAGTCCGATTACATTTGTATTAAATACTGATTTCCATAATTCGGCATCGCCATCCATTAAACTGGTGTATTTCATAAATCCCGCATTATTAATTAAAATCGATGCAGGGCCTACATTATCCCTGATCCATTTAAACGCTGCAATTATTTCATCCTCTTTGCTTAAATCGGTCTTAACTGCATACAATTTTCCAGGCTTATGTTGCAGTTTCTTCGCAAGTTCATCAATGCGGTCCTTACGGCGTGCTATTCCCACAACCTTTTGAAATTAAGTAACTATTAAATTAAAATATATAAATATACAGAGTGTCTGTAAAATGTTTCGGAAAACTCGATAATATTATTCCATACACAGAGAATTGAAAGTCTAAATATGTGCCCGAAAACCACGAGTTTCGGAGTTGCCTACTAACGATTTTTGTATGAAGAATAAACAATCTAGTTAATACTTATTTAACCAATATGTGCGTTAATGGGAGCGATTAATAATCGAGACAGTTACTATTGTTGAGATTATTAATCGCCGTTTAACGCAAAAGTTAGTTACAATATTTTTCCGTTGATCGAATCTTACGAAATTGAAGAAAATGTAATTTTTTTCCGGGACAAAAATTCCAATCGATATTCGAATCAAGCATGTCATGTATTTTAAATCAATAAATATTCAAACCAATGGCGCCATGATTTACAAATAATGTTAAAAGTTTGACAATTCATCTTCACTTTTTATCAATTTTACTGGCTGTACTGTTGCTAACTTCTATATAAATAGTATTACTATAAACATAACGTAAGTAATTAATTCATTTGTAGATCTTAGTATATTTTATATTCATTTTGTCAGATTATATTTAAATAAAGTGACATATTAATTTAATGGTATGTTTCTTGCCTAGATACCGAAATCGTGCATTTATAAGAAATCATTCATTTATAGGGGTCCATTAATGCACGATTTCCTATTCATTAAATCGGCCCGTAAATCAACGATCACCGAAAAATAAAATTAAACTTTACAAATTTAATGTTCATGTCGTTACGTTACGTTATGTTTATGTTACGTACATATCCACAGTAGCTGTTCAAAATCTGCACTTATTATTTTTACATACATTCCTAATTGATGCCTTAATTACTACAATACCCTTTACTTCAATAACTAGGAAACTATTGAACTTGGCGTCATCATCAATTTTGGGTTGCCGTTGTCAAAGTGCATTTATTGAACGGACTAGTTCCGAGTAGTGTCACAATTTTCCTAAAATTGTAACCAAGCTAATTAGAGTTAATTCTGGATGCTTTTCTCAAAATAAATTAACAACCTCAATTTGGGTCAGACTGCTGTTACCATAACTAATCTTTATCAGAATTGAAATAATTAACCTTCTTTTTTAATTTACTAGCTCAATCCAGGGGTGAGCTGCCAAATTTTGAACAACCGGCTCGCTATCATGTCTGGTGTATGTATAAAACGGTAAATGAGTACATTTCTTCATTTCAAAAATTTTAACAACCGGCTGGCGCGAGCCGGACCGAGCCGGCTCCAGCCCACCCCTGGCTCAACCGTTAAAAACTGGGCTGATACTAATAATACTTTCTTGACAAGAAAAATGATAAAACTGGTCGAAAGAAAAGATAGGTTTTTATGCTGATTACATATTTTTTAAGGTTTTATCGCTTTATTACTTACAGAAAACAATATTAACGTTGAATACATCAAGCAAGAAATTAGGCATAATTATTATATCAATAGAATGTTGCATAATATAAGCGATGAATTTTATCTTCGATTAGGACCTTGTCAGGACGTCCATTGGGCACACATTGAACCGCTTTTAATTTAATAATTTTTTATACATCATATTTAGGTTTTTATTATTTTGACAGCTACCCCTTTTCAAAAGTAACAATGGTGTGTCAAATTTCTCTTTTACGGTCCTATAGTACGACGGGTCAAAATGGATATCTTTACATTTAAAAACAAGTTGAGGGTGAGTTCCAACACCCCAATTACGCAAAATTACAAAACATGCTAGAACAACGTGGAAATTTGTAGAGAAAAATTTACGTTCTCTTTTACTGGATTTATTTCAGTTAAAGTTAGCGTAACTATAGATTGTAAAAAAGTTCAAAGCGTAAAACCACCATTATAACGATATTTGCAATTTAGTTTGTGCCTTTGTAATTTTTGTGAACAATAAAGTTGCATTTGTAAGATTTTTAATTGAAGTACGCATAACACTTCTTAATATACTTCTAACCATTTAATTTAATTTTCAATCTTAACAAAACACAAGGATAATTTTTTGTATTCCTTTTTTTAATAACGTTTATGATTATTGTTCTTATAGTTACATACAATGTGTGAATAGAAATGTGTTGCATTATAGCTCTTCTATTATTTTATTGTACTGTACTTAATAATTTTTGTTTTTAGTCACTTTTAGGCTTTTAATGTAGTAATTTTGCTTCACTTTATCATACAGTTTCCCAGATGAACTGAAAAAAGGAAGAAGTACTATAATAAACAACATTTTTCTGTAAATTTGAAAATAAAAATGTTTTTCCTTTTTTCCAATGCATCTGGGGATCCACTAAATAATATTATGTAAATAAAATGAAAGACAATTAATTAATTGGTAGTGTGCATTAATAAGAAACGAGATTCGAAAGTGAATGATATCGGAGTGATTCAAGTACACGGGCAACACGATATCCTACTTTCGACCGTGTTATGAACATTATTTTTCCTCGACACTAAAACAAACAACTTTTTTTAACATTTTATTTAAAAAAATTATGACATAATTAAAACGCACACTTCAGATATTAGGATATGAATTTTTTCGCAGATAGTGTCGTAGAAAAAATTATTTTAAAGTTACTGTTACTTACATTACAACCCGCTTCAACCAATTGTTCACAAATTGCTGCACCGATTCCGGCACTAGCACCAGTAACAACGGCGACTTTACCTTTCCACCTATTCAACGAAACGACCATTTTCAAACAGTTTTTCTTGATGAATGAGGCTGAGAAATTCTAGTGTGCTTTATCAACAAGATTACAATGTATTGTCCGGTATTTAGTTTCGTAAAAAGTTTTTAACTTGTATTTGTGTCAAGGTCCCATCATTTAAGTTCAAGCGACGTGACCATGCATTTAAACAAAAAATTCCATAGAGATTCAACGTGACCATGCATTTAAACAAAAAAATTCCATAGAGATTTTGTTAGCAATATTTATTTTTGACTAAAACTTTATTACATCATTACATTATTTATAGTTTAAATCATTTCGCCTACAGGACGAATGACCATCTCGTGAATCCCAAGTAATACAGGACGTCCAATGGACGTACATGCTGGTCCATTTCTTATTCATTTATGGACGATCCACAAGCGGATCTATAATGGACGTCCAATGGACGTCCAAGCTCATCCATAAATGTACATTACAGCAATGGATATAAATGGAACGTCCACTGGATGTACATTTATGGACTTAATCTGGACGTCCATCAACGGATCTACATGGATGTCCATTGGACGTACATTCATGGACATAAACGGACAGTACATAAACGGATCAGTATGGACGTCCATTGGACGTACATTCATGTACTTAATTCGATCGGTCCGTTGAGTTTATGAAGAATACGTTGTTTTGATATCCTGATTAGATCTACGAGATGAGGGGTTTCTAATGAATTATTAATTAAACTTTTGAACGATTTTTAAGCAAGTTGTATGTAAAATGCGAAACACAACTTTGGATACAAATTTATAAATACAATACCGTAGAATGGGGCGAAAGTGATTTCTGGGAATTAAATTGATAACTAAATCAATTGCAAACATTTTTTAATTTAGTGCTTATCCTACCGCCCTTGCATTTAGCACTTCGAATTTACAGGTAAATACGTGGATTGATGATCGCACTTGGTTTCAGATCAAAATATTTGGTTAATTGTAATTATAATTCAGTTTAATTCTGCTTTTATAGTAGTCCAGTCAATTTATACACAATGAAGGCCTAACCTTGCAGAAGGTCGGTGTACAAATTGACTGGGCTCCTATAAAAGCACTTTAACTTTTGTATAAACGCACCATATGGACAGTTACTCTTGTGACCGTAACCTTGGGTTTGTTTGGAAAGTCGGTTGAGGCAAAGAATTACCGTCTTTGCAGTAACTTATATACAGGTCAATATGCTGGACATTTGGTTTTAACGCAAATGAATTGTTCGGTCCCACTGACGCCGATTTCGTCACAATACCGAGATATTTTTTTTCAAAGACATCTGGTTTTACTTAACTTTGGGTGAAGCGCATCGAACTTGTTTTATTTTCACTTCTAATACAACAGTTGTATTAGAAGTGAAAATCAAACAGGTTCGATGCGCTTTACCCAAAGTTAACAGTTCGTTGCAATTTGACATTATCATTAACCAATTTTTCATGTGAATTGTTAGTTTTGTTTGTTACAAATGTGTGCAGTTGAATTTCATTGCAATAGTTGCAACGGGTTAATTTTCGTTGCGGCAAGACTCGTCGGTGAAACCCTTCGACGAATCGACACGAATTTTAATGTACAACATGGAAATTTCTGCCGTAAGTAAAAATGACAATGTATTTAAGTTATTTTTTTTACTATTTTTTACGTGTTTTAGGTAACTCAGAAATAGTTTATTATGAATTTACAAAACAAATCCCAAGTCCGCTTTATAATACTTGATAATAATGTACCTAAATCGTATTATTCAAGGACCGAGAAAAAAAGTGTAATTGCAGCTTTGATATATTGGTAAGTTAAAATGATTTTAAAGAAGTTGTGTAATATTTTCATTTTTTTAGAAAGCTGCAATCTGAAAATGGTGGATAAGGACCGGTGTTGCTTTGAAACGATTTTTTTTCAATGTTTCTAGTTGTTTAAGTAGTTAATAATTAATTAAATTCTGTATGGTAATTATTTTTGAATATTCATATTTTTTAAGGTGAAGTTTCTAGTTATTTAGTTTGTTAATAGTTAAAGTTAAATAGGTAAAGTTGTTCACTGCAAATTATTTTTGAATTCACATATTTCTTTGTATGTATTTTTTAAGAATAAGTTTCATGTTATTTTAAGTCTGACTTACATGTCCATTTTTGTCCCTTGTTCCATATCTTCTTTTTTCTTTGTTTGAAATGTTAATTCATCGTCACAATTTTTATAAACTACATTACATATATACACATTTAACACAAACATTTTAAAAACTCTTGATAAAACTTCAAAACATTTTAAAAAACTATTTGATTTATTGTCATTATGTGTACTTCGTTATTTATTTTTATTTCCTATTAGGAAAGAGAGGAAAGAGTTTTTTAAATGTTTGTGTTAAATGTATGTAATGTAGTTTATAAAAATTGTGACGAGGAATTAACATTCCAAACAAAGAAAAAAGAAGATATGGAACAAGGGACAAAAATCGACATGTAAGTCAGACTTAAAATAATTAATTCCATATCGGGAAAAACCATTAAATTTCAATTAAAAGTTTAAATTTACTATTATTATTTCATGTTATTTAATGTGTTAATGGTTAGTTTTAATTGTTAAAGTTCGTTATTGTAACAATTTTTGAATTTATAAATTGTTTTAAGGTTATTTATTTTCGAATATATGCTTTTTTCCATTTTTTATTTATTTATTTTTTAATCCCACAACGTTTATAAGTACGTCCATTAATGTCCATAATTCGGGTCCAAATTGACATACATAAGACGTCCAGTGAACGTCCAAAACGAATCCGTTTACGATCCCAAAGACGTCCAATAAGCGTTTGTCGATGGACGTCCAGGAACCGGCACGATATGGACGTACATTGAACGTTCGAAAAGATCCCAAATGTAGTCCCAAAAACGTCCACAAACTGACGTCCAGATGTACGTCCAATTTAGTCTCAAATTGGACGTCCATTGGACGTACAGTGATCCGTTTGTGTACATCCAATGTACGTCCATTGGATGTACATGTGTTACGTGGGAATCTGAAAATGAAAATCAATAAAGACGATAAGGATCAAATTGTTATTACTAGATGAATGCGTGGCTAAAATGTTATTCCTACGAAAGTAGTAGAGTAAAACCTCTCCATAAAGGACACTCACGATGAACCTAAATCTGTCGGTTGTGGAACGGTGTCCGTCGTTGAGATTGTGCATAAAATAAAATGTTTTAGATATATTGACATAGAGCCAAAATGTATGTCATTCCTACCATGTTTCGCTATGTTTGGTTTCTCAATTGAAAAAAATTAAAATGATGAATAATGGTGAATTAACCAATTCGAAGAAACTTCCAACTAAAGTAATATTTTTGCATGCGTTTTCAAGAGCGATTTGTAGTTTGATAAAATACAAATAAGTAAACCCTCGATTTAACGATTACTTAGGGAAAGTAGGTGTCCCTTAAATCTGATTGCTTGTAAAATTACATAGGAGATATGTTAAAAATAACAAGCTTTTTTAACTTTTCCTGCTCTTTGCGAATATCCAATACTTAATTAATTGCATTTATAACTAGGGTACGCGAAGTAATAAAATGTTAGCGGTACAACTAAAGCTGTTTTTTACCTAAAAATTTTATTATTCACGGTCGCCCATTGTATCATCGGCACTTTCAATTGCATGTTTTGTTTCTCCGTGTCATAAAACCTTGGTTATATCTCATGTTGTTACCAAATTTGCCGCTCTTTTAAGATATGGCCTATTTCCTAAATGTATTAAAATAACATTGAATTGCAGTAAAAATAGTTTTTTATTTGTCTGTTGTAGAGAAGTAAAATTCCGAGTAACAATATAGATAAAGTATAAACACTACTATTTTTGCTTGATGTACACTCTGCCGCACTTTAAATGCGACACGATGTTCGGCGCTTGCAGGCCTTTTTACAAGGATGTTTGGATGGTTGTATACAAATTATCAGGTCCGTATGCAAGATTTGATATTGAGGATTAGTGTTATGAAGTCAAAAATCAAAATAAGTAAGTGAAACGACAGATACAACGAATAAAATACGTTCGTGTAACAGTCGAACAGTTTCAAGAAAACAAGCTCAAATTTGTTACTAAACAGTATTTATTATTAATAAAAGTAACAAATCATTAATTTGTTTTTATTAAATAGATAAGAAATATACACGCATTTAATAAAATGTTATTGTAACTCATCAAAAACCTTAATTGACATTCTTGGTGCTTCGCTTATGAGAAGATGGAAGATTTTGCCAATTTTTTTTTTAACGGCATTAATCGATACTTAAATGTTTAATCTGATACGAAACAAATGCAATTAATTAATTTACTGGAATAATTAGTAGATATCAAATGAGGAGTGACCATTCAAAACGAAACGTCCGTTTTCTTTTGAAATTTCAATTTCAATTTCTTTTTCAAGGTTTACATCGGTTTTCGTGTCTAGATTTAAACAAAACAAAATATAGACATAGCCATTGTGATAGATTTAAAATTCATTTTCATTCAAAAATGAATATTTACGAAAAACATTTATTGTTCTATTATTATTATTATTATTATTATTATTATTACAAACAAGGCATATCCAAAATGTTTTATTTCTTTAGCGTAAGTTTTGTTATTTTTTTTCGCAATACACTCATTCTCGTCGAGTAAAGACATTGCCTGTTTCCTGCACTTCCTTGAACCGAAATATTGGTTTCACTTTCAATAAGTAACGCTCGGCAGGTATAATTCTCAGTTTAAAATTTTTGCAGCTGACCGTAAATGAATTTATTCAGTTGAATAATTAGTATATAAAATATGCACCTAATCTTACGTAAAGAAAAGGCAATTGAATATCTCGAAATTTTCAATTGGGCTGTTTGTTGTTAGATTATTCAATCTTCCAGGTAATCGGAATTTCTCTTTGCAACAAATTGAGACGAATTTAAATTTAACAAACAAAATTTAAAAATCTTCATTAACAGCAGTTTATTGACTGCACTCATAATTAATAATAATGCACTGGCCACTTACTAATTAGAGTATTATTGAGATTCTAAATAACTGTCACTTTACGAAATAATAATAAATAAAAGTAATTTTATTAAGTGATTTATTTTACATTTTTTCTATTCCATCCCCTAATAAATATAGACTAGGAAATGGCATAATACTCGTTTTTACAATTAGAAACATTTAACGAATGAGGGGTGTCATAAATGTCGGTACTTCTGAAACTAGTTTGAAGAAGGCAACTCCAAGAATTCTTTTAAAATGGTGATCCCTGTTGTAAATAGATTTGGTTATGTAAACTGCTGTTAATGCCCTTAAATGGAGCTTATTTTTATTGTTTTTGAATGTTGAATTAACGTGATTTTATTCTCTTATGGGGGTTCTAATGTAACGTATCGGCAAAATAACTCCGTTATTCAACAAGCGATCAGACCGATTCAAAAATTAATCGAATTCTACAAATAGAATCTACAAATTGGCTTTAACAAAAAGTTAAAAAAGTTATTATTAAACGAATTGTAGACAAACAAATAAATAGGTTTTTGTACAAAATGTTTCAACCACTGTAAAATCTTTACAAAAAATTGAATTTAGAAAACTCCAAAACCGTTTTGTACTTTATTTTTTTTTTAAGAACTACATATGTTTACTTTTTTTATAGACTTGATAATAATAAAGATATTTTGACTATACGATTATTAAAATTGCGATAGACTTCCAGAAATATTTCGCTGGTGATTTACAACAGATCATAAAAGTGAAACCTCAAACTATTTATGGCTTTTTTTAACCTTCTTCGCAACGGCGTAGCTAGGGGGGGGCGGCAGGGGCGGTCCGCACCGGGTGCCACCCGTTTGGGGGTGACACCCGACCGTGAAAAAAAATAAAAACTTACGTAAACCATCACAACGGAGTCGCATTGTAGAAGAGGCAATAAATCTTGCTGTAAAAAAATCGAAGGATTACGACATTCCAATGGAAAGACGAATTCGTCTTAAAAAACGAATGGCCGGTGAATTGACCACTGATGCAGGTCTGACACTGAGAGCCGAACTTCAAAAGGATATGTTGGAATATCTTGACCGATTCAATATTGAACTCCGAACTAGATCAAAATTCGTTCAAGATGTGGCTTCATTGTTTGAGGATGTGCAAACAAATACTTTGCTTTTGGCAAACATTGAAGAGTTGAAATTAGCTGTATCAAAATTTACTTCTTTTTATGATGAGGTATCAGAAACAGATCTTCTCGTAGAGATACCAAGGTTGAGAAGACATTTAAAGGCAGCCAATGTTACAGTTTCTAATTGGGTGTCTCTAGATTTTTTGAAATTCATCGTGGAATGGAATTTTACAGAATCTCTTCCGATTCTAATGATCGCACTAAAGTTATTTTGAACAATTTGCGTATCAGTTGCTTCTTGTGAGCGGAGTTTCAGCAAATTAAAATTAATTAAAAATTACTTGCGGGCTACAATGACCGAAATGAGACTTAACAATCTTGGCATATTAACGATAGAACACCAGGCAACACAAAATATAAATTTTGAAGAGGTGATTTCCGAGTTTGCAGCTGTTAAGGCTAGAAAGAAGAGATTTTAAGTGTTTGTATGTAACATGTACCGGGAGATTATCTTACAGGTATACATATCTCCTATGTTTACTTTTAAAAAAAACGCGTCAACATATTGATAACTATAGGCAACCAACATTACACCACAAATCACAAGGTTATTATTTTTCATTGTGAAAGGTTATGTTCAAGTATCATGAATAGTATTATGAATAGAATCTAAAATCATTTGAATATCAAAATAATAACAATTTTAATAAAACTATTAAAGTTTGAGAAGTTATTAACAGAAAGTACATAACAAAAAAAAAATAAACAAATAGCGTCATAGCAAGTGTTCAAAATGTCCACCTTCTACTTGTAAACAATATCCTAGCCGATCTTGGAACGCACGCACAGCATTTCTGAGAATGTCAGGATTCAGTTCGTTACATTCAGTTCGTATACGATCTTTTAATTCATCTAGATTTAAAATTTGGATATTGCGGTAAATTTTTGATTTTAGGTAACCCCAAAGGAAATAGTCATTGGGTGATAAATCTGGAGATCGTGGTGCCCATGGTATGGGGCCGTACCGTCCTATCCAATGTCCGGGAAACCTTTCGTTTAAACAATTTCTTATAACATTTGTGGAATGCGGAGGGGCTCCATCCATTTGAAACCATGGTTCGTTAATGTTTAAATTTTCTATTGCCGGAATGATGTTGTTTACCAACAGATCTAAAAATTTGGCCGAATTAAGGTTTCCATCAATAAAAAAAGGCCCGATAAGTGTAGCATTAACTATCCCTAACCACACATTCACCTTCTGCTGGTACTGAGTGTGGGTCAAATTTTGAATATGGTGATTAGTGCGGGACCAATATCTAAGGAAAACGAAGGAACAAGGTTAACAGAATAAATTGGATAAATAAGAAATTATGATGCACACCGGAAATTTTGGGAATTGACCTCTCCATTTAATGTGAACGTTGCTTCATCGGTGAAAACTATCTTCGCTAAAATTTCATCATGTTCGTTTAACAAATTAAATAAAGTTTCACAAAAATTTGTTCTTTTTGTTTTATCCTCCTCAAATAACTCTTGATGATTGGAAAATTTATAAGATTTGTACTTAAATTCTTTTAGTGTTTTAAATATTGACGTTTTTGATACAACGAAATATTCAGCTACTTCTCGCAAGGATACCATCGGATATTGCTCAACGTAGCATAAAATATTTAATTTTAATTCTTCGGTCAACACATGGTTGGTTTTAATCTTCTTTGTATGACCATTCACTATGCAGCCTTGTGAATTAAATTTTTTAACGATATTGTGCAGAGTTCTGATGCAAGGAATTGGTCTTTCAGGATATTTTATGGAAAATAAATCTCTTACGGTCCGCAAACTATTACCTTGCTGGTACCACATTAACAATTCAATTTTTTCGTCTTTGCTGTACATGATTATTACAGAAATTGCAATTTTATGTTAAACTGACACTGAAAAATTAATTGACTTTTGTTGAAAGAGCCAACTTTTCAAATGTTGAGAATTGTGGTGTATACTTGGTTGCCTACAGATCGCAATAAAGCAATGCGTTGACTCGTTTTTTTTAAAAGTATACATAGGATATGTTTACTTTTAAGATAAGCTCCCGGTATATGAGAGTATGTTAATTCTACTCTTATTCTTTTTTTGTTATACCTGGTTTTTAATTTTATACATGAATGTCAAAGAATGTATAATAAAGCAGTATTATTACTATCATAATTAATTATTAATTACTCTCATTTGTATTCATTCAAAATCATAGTTTACGTTTATCGGATTTTTAATAATTTTAATAATTTTCATTCTTGGGGTGACACCTCAATATCCGCACCGGGTGCCACCCATGCTAGCTACGCCGTTGCTTCTTCGAACAAAACACGTTGGGAAAAATTTCTTAAAAACATCAGTTATAAGACACTTCGTCGTGTTCGTGTGAGGATTGTGCTGTGCAATTTACGTTTTAACAATTTTAAAAGTGAAATGGCAAAAAGAAACGCAGAAGGTAGAACTTTATCAACGAAAAAGAAAAATAAGGGAAAAGCTGTTTTTCTTCGCAAGTATCGACAGGTTAGTACACATTATTCAACCTTTTGTTTATTAAATAGCAAAAGGTATGCATTTAATCTATATTTGAATCCAAGAATAGTGCTACTTGGTTGACATTATACTAATTTTTAGAATTTATTGAAAAATCAATCATCGGGATCACAGTCAATATCAACTAGTAGTGAATTACCTGAAGATGCAGTTTCGATAAATCCAATAGAAACCGATTTAAATGTTGATTTTTCTGATACCGTGACAACTTCCCATAATGAGATCGGTATGTATCACCACTGTACCGTACTACCTACATAAGTACTTCAATATTTTAAATTTAAAAAGTTGGTTTTGATTTTTAGTTTTCTTTTAGGATCAATTGAAGAAGCTGTTGATTCCAAAAAAGCCACTTTTTGGAAATATGAAAAACGGACAGGTATTATGACAGTAAACCATAATCATGATTGGTACTATCAAATTCAAGGACAGTTGCAAAGAGCTGACAAAGAATCATGTTTACTGTGTGTTTGGTTAGGGGATCATTGTGGATATTGAGAGACAATAAATTTTGGAGCGAAAAAATGCTGCCGAAATTACAACGATTTTATGTTAATTGTGTACTTCCCGAATTAGTTGATCCGCGACACACTAGAAACATGCCACTACGCAAAGATAGGAAGATGAAATGTTTCTGCCCCTCAACATGACTAATTTTTGTTTTTATTATATTAATTAAAAAATACTTCTGCTTGTAAGTTAAAATTCAGATTATACAAATATAAATTTATATTTTTTAATTTGTTTTATTTTCATTACCTTCCATTTTTAAATTTTTCTAAAACATAGTAGCAAATCATACGGAGCAATGATACGAGTGCTTTTTCAAAACTTGAACTCGTTGACACACTTAAATAAAATTCTGTCACAAAACACTGCAATTTTTGGCATAACAAGAAAACAGAAATGCAGGTTGAGAATGACTATTAGGCAAGTAATAAA
This sequence comes from Dascillus cervinus, assembly GCA_949768715.1. Lineage (NCBI taxonomy): Eukaryota > Metazoa > Arthropoda > Insecta > Coleoptera > Dascillidae > Dascillus > Dascillus cervinus. The sequence goes on from OX458323.1 coordinate 30,023,705, forward strand.
GCCAGAACTACTGTATTGTGACCTAGCAAGGGACCGTCTCAGCAGCTGGTTCGCACTGGCAGTTTTATGACGAGTCTTCGAATTCGGTCCGCGAAAATTCTTTACCCTGGCCTTAAGAATGCCATTGCGTCGGTCCTTTTCAAGGCCATTGGTGATTGGAAGAACATTGTTTGACCGGACACGGAAAGAAGAATTTAAAATATTAAATCTATTTACAAAAGGGATCACTATAAATTAACATTCAATACCAGTAAAACAGAAACCACACTATTTACTAGAAAACTAAAATATGAATTACCATTAATTAAATTTAATGAAATTATTTTGGAAATTTCACCCAAATTTAAGTATTTAGAAATAATATTCGACTCTAAATTACGATTCCATGAACATTTTTTAAATTAAAATCAAGAATCAATCCTTTTACACAGGAAAAAAAAGAAGAAAACACTAAAAAAAATAAACCATTTTGGATGTCTTGTTTGTAATAATAATAATAATAATAATAATAATAACAACAACAATAATAATAATAATAATAATAATAATAATAATAATAATAATAATAATAATTATAATAATAATAATAATAATAATAATAATAATAATAATAATAACAGAACAATAAATGTTTTTCGTAAATATTCATTTTTGAATGAAAATGAATTTTAAATCTATCACAATGGATATGTCTATATTTTGTTTTGTTTAAATCTAGACACGAAAACCGATGTAAACTTTGGAAAAGAATCTAAAACGCATAAAATCTCAATTTCACTCCTCATTTGATATCTACTAATTATTCCAGTAAATTAATTAATTGTATTTGTTTCGTATCAGATTAAACATATAAGTATCGATTAACGCCGTAAAAAAAAAATTGGCAAAATCTTCCATATTCTCGTAAACCAAGCACTAAGAATGTCAATTAAGGATGCGTTACAATAACATTTTATTAAATGCGTGTATATTTCTTATCTATTTAATAAAAACAAATTAATGATTTGTTACTTTTATTAATAATAAATACTGTTTAGTAACAAATTTGAGCTTGTTTTCTTGAAACTGTTCGACTGTTACACGAACGTATTTTATTCGTTGTATCTGTCGTTTCACTTACTTATTTTGATTTTTGACTTCATAACACTAATCCTCAATATCAAATCTTGCATACGGACCTGATAATTTGTATACAACCATCCAAACATCCCTGTAAAAAGGCCTGCAAGCGCCGAACATCGTGTCGCATTTAAAGTGCGGCAGAGTGTACAATCTCGTGATGTAAATATTATACGCCATTTATAATACACCTGTATATCGTAATATAATTTACTTGCTATTAATGTGCACGATGTCCCCATCGATTTTGTTGAGTTTCATGCTTTCAATCGCTTCTCGCGTGGCAATGCAAAGTTCAAGTATGTAGTACATTGGTGTCAAAAATGGCATTCCACATTTTTACATTGCCACCACTTAAATTTGTTGTCTTCATAAGTCCGGCATTGTTTATTAAAATGCTAACTGGAGCAACGTTATTCTTGATCCACTAAAACGCATCTAAAATTTTTTCTTCTTTACTGATATCGGTTTTGTAACCCCAAAATTTGCCAGGTTCGTTTTGCAGTGTTGCGACCAATTTGTCGAGTTTTTCTTGCCGTCCCGCCAATCCCACAACTTTAATTCCGGCCTTGCAGAGTTTGATGGAAATGGCTTCGCCAATTCCAGCACTAGCTCCTGTAACAACGTTACCGATTGGACTCAGCGGTCCATTTTGCACTAATTGTAAGACTTTTACTAAACGTTTAACGAAAGAAGTTTGATAAAATTTCGTTGCCTCTCCCTCTACTAAAGCAATTTAATATGTGCATGGAGATAATTAATCTTAAATTACATTTATTTATTCGTAACTATCTTATCAACAAGCTATTTAAGTATCAGATTTATTAAACAGGTTCACCAACTGGTCGTATGATCATTTCGTGGATTTGAACATGAGATGGTGTTGACAGTACGTAAACAACGGCTTCGGCGATATCTTCGGAATCTAAACATTTGATACCAAAACTGTCTTTATTAAAAGGTAATTCATTCGCAGCAAAAATTTCCGTATCGACTAATCCGGGGCTGATACTCTGAAAAATATCAAAAAACAAGGTTTTAAAAAGAGTAGCAAAAATTTGTATTTGTTTAGAGCTATAACATTTCAATTTAGTTTTAAAATATGTAGGGTTCTAATTCATATGGCAAACTGTACATAAGCAATATTTAAGGTACACCCGGCTTCAGTGAAAATGTCACCCCAATAAAAAAGAGAGGTTCCTTTACTAACCACAGTTTGAAGGCTGTCGTAAATTACCAATACTGGCTGGTCCGAATTTCTACCTACTTTCTCAACATCGTTTGTAAAGCGTTTGAACAATTGAAGATCAATTTATTAACGAAATATTTGCATTATTTTAATTTATTGTAAAAGACCGACGTCGTTGCCCTAAAAAACGCTAAATAAACACTTTGTAACCCATCAGTTCAAATCAACTATCGTTATTGTTTTAGCTTGATTTAGGGCCGGTATTTGATTCTCCGAAAAGTCTTAGATAGCTATCTTTGGAATTAGTAGTACTATTTTGCTATTAGCCTTCAAGTTGACCAAAGTACTTTTTTAAATTTAATATTAGTCCATTGTAGAATGCGAAATTTTTCTGGGGATCCGTATTTAACAAAGAACATTGACCGTTATTAGGGCCGGTTTCGTAAGCGAACGCCAAATGGTCCTTTAACTAATGGAGGCTTTAAGTATTGTTACAACAATAACACCTGGTTCCATAATCGAATTTCTAATGGTCCTTTATGACTTTAAAGTATTGTTACTACAATCAGTTAGCATATTAATTAGATGACTTTAACTTAAAAGTTACTTTAAATTGATTGCTGTAACTGCAACAATTATTGCTGACTCACTAATTCCAAAGATAGCTATCTAACACTTTTCGGAGAATCAAATACCGGCCCTAAATCAAGCTAAAACAATAACGATAGTTGATTTTGAACTGATGGGTTACAAAGTGTTTATTTAGCGTCTTTTAGAGCAACGACGTCGGTCTTTTACAATAAATTAAAATAATGCAAATATTTCGTTAATAAATTGATCTTCGACGAGATAGCCAATCTATTGCAGAACGAATAATATTGTTCAAACGCTTTACAACGATGTTGAGAAAGTAGGTAGAAATTCGGACCAGCCAGTATCGGTAATTTATGGCAGCCTTCAAACTGTGGTTAGTAAAGGAACCTTTCTTTTTTATTGGGGTGACATTTTCACTGAAGCCGGGTGACATACCAGGTACTTATATGACATCTGCAAGAATTTTCCTGCGTTTATGTGAGGTGGTCGGACAGTAGTCCTAAATTCTTCAAAATTTGGAATTCTTTTGAAATTTTACAAATAGACTGTAGGTACTAAGAAATTTCTTTTGAAACTACTTATGTGAAAACCACCCGAAAGAATTAATCGCGTATTGAGGACTTACTGTATTGGATGATTATAATAAAGTTTCTATAAACATGTAAAAATGCATTGCAAAATTTCGAGCACGTTCCATCAAACTCCAAAAATTATGGGTGTATTTATTTCAAATAAGATTTATGATATAATTAGCATAATTATCATATTTCTCATGCTGCTAAAAAGCGATAAGAACAAAAGACAATTTTTGAAAAAAAGTTGAAAAGTTCACTTGTGAAATTGATAAACTTCGCGCGCTATATAACTTGTAAGAAAGAGATTATAGCAACATCGACGTGAAGCCAAAATGTGGGAAGAAGTGGTAATAGTCATGTGATACAAGTTACTGTACGAAAATTTGTAATACAGTGAATTTTGTTACCAAAGCTAAAAGCAGGTAAAATATAATTTTAAAATTTTCTAGTAGAGAAACCATTAACGTAAAATCAATGGGTCATTAGTAAAAAAAGACGCGCTGTATGACTGATTGGCTTTAGTCTAGCTGGTATGTACCCCTCTCGTGTACCAATGGTTATTATTAGCATTCGCTGTAAAAGTATCGCCTTGCTATAGTATGTTTTCGCGTAAGTTGCAGCGATAGCCAGCATAGGAGCCAGAATTGCCCTTCGTAATTGGTGTATAAGGCGGTACAATTTACGCCGGGATAATACGAAACGGAGCGCACCTATTGGACCATTACCTACTGAAGTCGGTAATGATTGCAAGTATTATTGCCAGTATTTGGAACTTTTACCACATATACTGCAATTAATTGTGTCTCACTTGTAACACAATACTTGCCGATACATATATTTCACTTACGCAGTGAACTTTTCTGGCTATGCGGTTTAAAACTTGATATCCCGACAAAGAATCAGGAAAGTTTTTTATTTTCTTATACTTCAATGCGACATCGCGATATCGAAGTAATAATTATTGAGTTGGTCAAAATCAGTGGTTCCGATACCTATCTTATTTTAATATTGAATGAATTACGCTTAAGAGTACATTTTACGAAGCACTGATAGGTATCCATAAACATAATTCACTTCGAAATTAAAAGTAGTCCTACGTAAAACTGACTTGAAAAATGGCGTTCATCACAACAACCTTATCGTGAATAGACTGCAGTAGATTCTCAATTGTACTGTATTTCTTTGACTTTAAGATGACACCGTTTTTAGAAACGTTCAAATGAGGAAAGAACTAAGTTTTAAAACCAAAGAAATATGGTAATAAAAGCATTGGTACACTATGAATGCACAGCAAGTGGAGTAATAACCTAATCGGGTATTTACAAAAGTATGTCACAGTCTACGAAAATCATATTTAATGACTGGCATGTATTTTACGGCCTATTGTTAATCGTGTTCACCATTATAAACAATACAATCTTTGAAATTACAAACAACATCGTAAAGTATTTAACATAAACCAAATAATACCTACATTTACTAGTCCCATTTTGAAATTTTTAGAAGTAAAAATTGAAATGCTATAGCGCAATTATGGATAATTTCCAAGCGGTAAAATTGATTATTTTTCTAACCGTATTGTGTGTAGTTTGTCTTTCACAAATTGTGTCAAAGTTTACATTTCATTTTATTTTTAAAAATCATTTGGAAGTTGCTATTGGAAAACTCGCTATATGAAATACTTTGATACGAATTTTCTTATTAAATGGGATTGTATAGATTAGAAGAAGTGTAGAAGCGAAATTCCTAATATGGGCTACCCTGCCTTTTTTAGGTATATCCGGAAAAATATAGGCCACATTATCTACAAACTCGGTTAGTGGAGCTGTGAAGTACACATTTTTACAAATGCGTCTGTCAAAACATTTTGCGTTTACTTCTATAGATATCTTTTTTTATAATTGTCAAAAATCTTAATAACAACCAAGAAATTGAAAAAAGTAAATGTTGAACATTATAACGTATTTAAAATAAAAAATATTTTCAACCACTTGTCTAATATGACAGATTATTTGAAAAGTGAACTAATATTACAGTTCGTTTCCTGATTGCTTGTGAACCGGCGGGCGGTAATGATAGTATTGAGCATACCCAACTCTTTTCTTGTACGCCTTTTTACACGAATTTGAAGTTACACAGTTCAAAAAAGTCATTGCCTTTACATGATCATGAGCGGTCTATTACATACAAGTTGCAGTCTTTGGTACCAATGTGTCAAATAAATTCACGCTTTTACCACACTTAAAAATTACGTAACACAGCGCGCCGCTATAATGTGGTACTTACTGGGGAATGCCATTATTCGATAACTCTTACCTACACATTTCGTATGACATTTACATTATATCACGCATACATTACATACTGCATCATAATTTTTTTTAGGAAACTTATTTTTTTCTACACGTTTTTGTTTATAGGAATTTCTGAGGAACGTATCTATCGTGTAAAAAAAGAGTTGTGTGTATCTGCAACAGATTCTGCAGGTTCCCACATTGCCAGAACTAACCTTTTAAAATCGATCGCAATGGACATTTTAAAATAAAAAATTATGTAATTTATATATCGGGTATGCTCTATGGAATAGTGATATTTTCAACTTCCGGTATGACCGGAAATGGGCGATTAAAGTTAATATTTTTAATGAAACATACTGTTTCTAATTACAGATTCAGCTTTTATATGAACAAGGGCGAAACATTTGTATAAAACATTTTTCAATAACATGACCTTTATAAATGATATTACTTCGGTAACGCTTGTGATCCATTTGAAAACTAGGAAATTGGTTATTTTCATACCTAAGAAGGTATGCTCTCTCAAATTGTAATTTTTTTTACTTCCGGTTCCGGTTAGAAATGCATTATTCATACCGAAAATTGACATTTTCATAGTGAACATGCTACTTTTCTTGTAGATTTGCATTGTATGTGGAAAAATATAAAATCTTTGCGCAAAAGTTTTTTCGAAAAATTTCATTTTCAAATAAAAGAGAGGGAATTTTTCAAAAAATATATATGTACATACCTATGTATATACAAAGGTTTCATGTTTTTTTTAAATTAATTCCCAAATTTGTTAAGGGCGAGTCTTACCTCAGAACGTTGATATGTTTAAATCTAAAATTTAGCTTTTTAGCAATAAATGAAAGAAAGAGATGCATGGAATATGTTATTAGAATCTATTTCGCTTTATTGTAGACAAAAAAAATTATTACTAATAGTTTAGAAGTTAGATTTATTTCCTTTCTTGCATAATTTACCCTTTTACTCTTAAAAAAAAAAATTTAGTTTTCACCATTCTATTAGGTAACATGTTCTCTACGAATTGACCCAATATTAATGCGTATTTTTTTATCAATTAAGAGATATGAATTATTTCATAATCCCGTTCGTAGTCATTAATTGTAACTGACTATGAACGGGATTACGAAATAATTCATATATCTCAATTGATTAAAAAAATACGCATTAATATTGGGCCAATACGTAGAGAACATGTTTCCAAATATAATGGTGAAAACTAATTTTTTTTTTTTAAGAATAAAAGGGTAAATTATGCGAGGAAAGAAATAAATATAACTTCTAAACTATTAGTAATAATTTTTTTTGTCTACAATTAAGTAAGCGAAATAAATTCTTATAACATATTCCATGCAACTCTTTCTTTCATTTATTGATAAAAAGCCAAATTTTAGATTTAAACATATGAACGTTCTGAGGTAAGACTCGTCCTTAAAAAATAGCACGTTTCGTTCATAAATAATTATTTTCCAAGCGAAATAGCAAGTTGAAAATATCGCTTTTAGGTAAAGTACACCCGATATATAATGTACTCTATACTCAAAAACTAGTACTACACTAAAAATCTACAGAAAAAAATTTACATAGCTCACATTAAACACAAAGCTTTTAACACGCGTGATAAGTGAATGGAAGTGAACTTTAAGACGTATTATGCAGCAATTTAAATTTCTACTTTGAGACAAACTACTACATGTGAATTAATGTATAAGCCTTTTTGAAAAGTCAGAATTTATCATAATGAGAAGCGGCCACACTTTAATATTATTATGGCGAGTCACGCCGCACTGTTCTTGGAAACCAGTTACCGTATGTACATAGAATTATCGCTAAGCTACAATACGTTAGAAATATGATAGAAGCACTGCCTCTTGAGAAGTTTTCATTTCGTATGGTTGTTATATTAGTTCCTATTAGGTACTGAAGGGACTATTTAAATGAGTGACTGTAAAACCAAATAGAAGATACACTACGTTATAATTTAATACAAACAATTTATCGAAACTATCGGAATCGAGTTACAAAATGTACTACTTTTATTATTTAGTTTTTGTCAACGTTAATTAAAAATGACTAAAATATTCGTTCTAAACTTAAACTCGATGTGTAATGTCGTCATTAATATAACTATTACAAAATCAAGAAATTGTTTTGTTTATCAATCGTTGATGTGTACAATGTGAAGTTATACTTACTGTTATTTTTATTTTACTGTGCATCACCGATAGTTCTCGTCGTAACGTTTCTGTGAGAGCCGTGACAGCATGTTTACTTGCAGGGTAAACATTTAGATTATCCAATTGTGGTACGAAATGTCCTGCGATGCTATTGATGTGAATTATATGTCCATCGATTTTATTAATCCGCATATTTGCGACCGCTTCACGAGTTGCAATACATAATCCAAGAACGTTAGTATCAAAAGTAGCTTTCCAAAGTTCAATGTTGCCGTCAACTAGACTTGTTGGTTTCAACACTCCAGCGTTATTGATTAAAATCGAAATTGGACCGACATTAATTTCAATCCATTTAAAAGCTTTCAGTACATCGTCACTTTTACTTACGTCAGTTTGAACGACGTAAAGCTTACCTTCGCAATGTTTTAACTCCTCCGAAAGTTGGTCGAGTTTTTCCTTTCGACGTGCCAACCCGACAACCTACAAAAATGGTTAAAAACCGAATTTAAATATTTTGAAAAAATACCTTTAAATTTAAACCGACAAGCTTGTGAACGATCGCGGCACCAATTCCCGAAGACGCACCGGTCACAACGGCCACCTGATTCGCCCAGCGTTTACAGGAGATCATTTTTAATTGTGGTTTATTAACTATGCCGATTGTATTTATACTTTTACAGAGGAAATGGATTGCGTGTGTTAGATTTTCGATTTTTGGAGGATTATTAAATTAATTAGTGCTTGCGTGATACCTTTATCGTGGATTAGTAATTATAAACAACAGATTTCTCGGAAACAAATTTATTAGTTTTAAATTGTTTCGCCTACGGGTCGAATTGTGAGTTCGTGAATTTGTACGTGGGGAGGCGTCGATAACACGTACAAAACTGCGGCTGCGATGTCTTCAGGTTCCAAAAATTTCATGTCGAACGATTCTGAACTGAAGCATAAACCATTAGCAGAAAATAGTTCGGTATTTACCAACCCTGGGCTGATACTCTGAAAGTACATTATTTATCAATTTTAAATAAAAAAAGAATGATGCACTTACCGTAATTTTAATTTTACTTCCTAACACTATCAATTCTCGTCGTAAAGTCTCGGTGAGGGCTGTAATTGCATGTTTAGTTGCAGGATAAACGTTCAATTCACTAAGTTCTGGTATAAAATGTCCAGCAATACTATTGATGTGGATAATTTGTCCATCTATTTTATTCACTTGCATACTCTGAATTGCTTTGCTTGTAGCTGCACACAATCCGAGAACGTTAGTATTTAAAGTGGCTCTCCAGTGTTCAATATCGCCATTGATCAGATTCGTCGGTTTCAAAATGCCCGCATTATTAATTAAAATTGCAACCGGTCCCAATGTTTCAGTTATCCATTTGAATGCTTCTTGAACCTCATCAGTTTTACTTATATCTGTTTTTAAGCCGTAAAATTTATTGGGACTTGCTTGAAATTCGTCAGATAACGCGTCTAATCTCTCTTGACGCCTAGCTAATCCAACCACCTGCAAAATTTAAATTTACTAAAGTAGCTCAAATTAAATTGTACAGTACCGTTAAGCCCGAGTTGATAAGACTTCTAACGATTGCAGCCCCTATTCCTGCAGAAGCGCCGGTAACAACGGCCACACTCTTTTCCCAGCGTAGGGTGGATGCCAACATACTGTAATTTTTGCAACGTGAAAGGATTAAATGTATGTTGCTAATGGTATTTATAGGTGGACTGATTGTGGTCATAATTTGCATAAGTGTTTGATGTTTTCATTAAATTCAAGGTGCTAAACAATGTTTTTAGTAGTGTCGTTCGCAAGAAACCTGTTAACCCCAATTCACCAACATACGACTTGCAATTAAAAATGACGTTGTTGACGTACATATTAAGGCTACCGATTAGTCCCGAAAAAAATATAGCTATTTTTTCCGTGTAAATAACATCTTCAATTTTCAAATATCCTTGTAACATAGCCTGCAGCGCCCGAACGTCATGTGACCTTTAATTTGCGGCAGAGTTACACTCGGCCAAGTTGAAAATGCCCCTGTTGTAAAAGGACCCCTCGGCTAGTGATTATTAACTGAATAGTCCTGTCGTAAATCAATGATATTGTAGAGAACTTGAACTGTTCGTAAAAATATCATTATTAGGGCTCCGTCAGATTACAACGGCACGGCACGGTTTTTGACATTTTTATTATGATTTGTGTAAGAGTATTCGAGAGCAGTTTTCTGAAACAGCATTCGAGAGGACAGCCGACCAGCGAAATAGTCTCAATAGGCCTATTAGCGACCGGCGCGGAAGGTCGGTAAAATTTCGATTTCGGAATTCTTCGAATTATTTGCAATCATGAAAGTATTAACAGGTGGACTTAATTGTTTATATTATTTAAACGATTATAATTACAGTAGAGCGTCGATTATCCGAACTAATTGGGACCGACTACCGTTCATATAATCGAAAATTCGGATGACCGAACAGTCATAGTTTATAAGGGAGGGGGAAGCACTAAAACGCTCAAAATGATATTTCAATCACATTATAATTTATGTACTTTATAAATGGATTCTATTCTATAATCTATATCTTTCGAAAAAAATCGACGATTTTCTTCTGTTTTACGAAGGCAGTTCGTTTTTGCGAGGCCAAATCACGCAATCGTTTGAGAAGAAGTAGTTGCGTTGGGCAACATTCCGGCTGCTTTTCATACCACTCCATCGCTGTCTCAACAGCCTCAAACGCCTCACCGTGAGAAGGCTTGTTCGGTGCGTCCGTACTCTCGTCGCTGTCATTATCCTCGTGTAGAACTGAAGATACGATTTGGTTGTCGGTTAGAATTTGATAGCCCGGATCATCGGCGCCATCGTTTAGCCAATTTTCGGCGTCTTCATGGTTACAATCCGCAATCCCTGGGATAACGTTGAAGAGTTCGACGAATTCATTCGCGCCACCTTCCTCGGCACTGGAATTGTCTTTTTCTATTTTATTCGGCGTTTCTTCTGAAGCTGGCCACAGTTTGTTCCAAGCGTTTTTCAAATTTTCTTCCGTTAGCGACGCCCACACATCAGCCAGCATATAGCAGCAATGTTTCAAATTTAGCGATTTTGAAAATGCAACAACCTTGTCCCCGGTGCCTTCTTCGGCCAGAAACAGTCTTCGAAGGATTTGTTTCCTGTACAGCCTCTTCACTTTTTCGATAACCCCTTGATCCATGGGCTGAATCAACGATGTTACGTTCGGCGGAAGAAACCTTACCTCGAAGTCTGGATCGAGAGCGTTTAATACTTCGGCGGAAGGATGAGACGGCGAGTTGTCTAACAACAGTAACACTTTGCCAGTCTTGCGCTGAGCTTTGCGCCACTCTTTCACGTTCCTTATGAAATCTTTTCTGTACCAATCGCAAAACAATCTCGAATCCATCCAAGCACTTTTCTGGGCTCTGTAGGTCACAGGCAAGCGGGTTACATTTTTGAAACACCGTGGTTTCTTCGATTTCCCGATAAGCAGTAACGGCAATCTATGAGTGCCGGCTGCATTAACACACATCATAGCCGTTATGCGTTCCTTAGACACCTTGAACCCTGGTGCTGCTTTTTCACGTTGCGACACGAGGGATCTTTGGGGTAGCGACCTCCAATTCAGTCCAGTCTCATCTGCATTGTAAACGTCGTCTCTAGAAAATTCCTCCTCGTCCACGATTTTTTTGAATACCTCTTTGAAGCTCTGAGCAGCCTCCGAATCGGCTGATAACTTTTCTCCTTGGACCTGAAGTTCTCGAATTCCATGGCGGCTCTTGAAATTTTTCAGAAATCCTGAACTGGCCTTAAACTCAGACGACCCACCGAGTTTAGCGTTTCAATCGAGAGCTTTTTCACACAAGATCGAACCGGAAATCGGCTGCTCCAAACTGCGAATCTGCACAAACCAATCGGATAAAGTCCTTTCGAGATTCTGGTTCTGCGCCAATTTTAAAGTTTTTCGTTTTTTGGCACCATCTTCGCTGTCCAACGTTGATATAAACGATAAAATCTTCTCTCTATTGTTCTTGATGTCAGTAATTGTTGATTTTCCAACATCATAAGAGAGAGCTAGAGATGCCCCCATCTCGCCGTTATCGAGCTTCCCAATAATTTCACATTTTTGTTGCAAGGTAAGTACGTGCCGTTTACGTTTGGCAATCGAAGAACTGGGTGTTGAATTCATTGTGGATTAGAAACTACAATAGTAGAGTCAGAAAAGAGATTATTTTTCGCGCCTCTGCAGTCGCGTAAAAACTGCCGAAGAAAGGCAAGACCGGCGAGGGTAGAGGGGCGGTATCGCCGTGCAAGTCAGCTTGTTAAGACGCCATTGTTATATCAGTGAAAATGCCGATGTAGCGTTTGATTACTTAGAATAATGATAAAGTGTATTAATAGAATATAATTTCACTGTAGTTTAGGTGTAAAAATAAGAATTGTAACCAGTCTAGTATAAACTTTTGTAAGCTTCACTCCTGTTTAATTTTAAAATAAAATTATTTTTTAAATCAATCTTAAAACTTGAACAACAATGTAATGGCAAAGTTAACGACGATTCGGATGATTGACGTTCGGATAATACAAATCGTCGTTCGGATGATTGACGTTTCGGATGATTGACGTTCGGATAATCGACGCTCTACTGTAATACGCCTATCGAGACTATTTTGCCGGTCGACTGTCCTCCCGAACGCTGTTTCAGATAACTGCTCCCAAATGCTCACACAAATCATAATAAAAATGTCAAAAACCGTGCCGTGCCGTTGTAATTTGACGGAGATCTTAGAAAAAAATACGCTTCTTTCAAAGTCGCAAAAACAAATCTTGGTGTGTTACTTAGAATGTCTGATCTAAATTAATACCGGGTGTCCAAAACCACCCATACACCTCTTTTAAAATGTAGAATATTGAGGAAAATTGATAATTGAAGGTCACCTAGTAAAAAATCAACCGTTTCCGTTCGATTGGAAATATTTCCAACTTCCGGCTTCCACCGGAAGTGGTCTACTTACATCGGAAGTCAGCTTTCTAAATGGAATACTATATTTTTTTTCATGAATTCGGATTTTACGCAAAAAAATTAGAATTTTTTGTTCGAAAAAATATTTATTTTTCGTTCAATTTTTGACCCTCAAATCGACCCCCAAATGGAACAAAAAAAAAATTTTTTCGAACAAAAGATTCAAATTTTTTCGGATTTAAGCAAACTGAGAACTCGCTACTGTATTATAAGACTATAGCTTGCCGAAACTTAGGGTACAATCCCCGGTGGAGTTATTTAGCGTGAGTTTCGGGATTATAAAAGCTACTGCATTGCCAATAACTGTCGCGAAAAACTACGAACTTTATAAACTGAATCATTAAAGCTCAAGCCGCACAAAGTCGCTTTCCGTTTCGCTTTCGCGCAACGAAAGCGGCCTCGTCGTCGCGACTTGCGTTTTTCGGATGTTTAAAACTTGACCCGCGCAGACTTATCAGAAAAACTTTCTGAATTTATTAATAATGTATGCCGGTTGACGGCATTGCATATTTAGGTTGAAGTAAAGTAAAATAAAGCATCACTTTTGTAAAGAATACAAATTTGAAATTGTGATTATTTCTGACGACTCGCAATCATGACATTACGATGTGCGAATAAGACTTATACTCTAATAAACTGTCAAGCTCCCATTGAGGAAGATAACCAAAGGAACCCGGAAAAAGTTGAGAAATACTGGGACTCTCTGGAGCATGAACTTCCAAGAAAGAATATTAAGATCCTACTAAACGACTTCAACGCACAGGTTGGAAATGAAAGAAAATGCAAAAAAGACATTAGAAGACTACGCCGTTCACAAAAGAACCCACAAAAATTGAGAAAGGCTGATAGAATTGTGCAAATTAATGTCAACAAATTTTAAACACTTGCCCAGAAAACAAAAAACATGGACATCATCAAACCGCAGCATGGGAGAATTCCAGATTGACCACGTCTGTAAGTGGGTAGAAATGGATTATTTTTTAACACAATCCATGTCCGGACACGGAACTTTCGGGAAATATCTCAATTGGATAAAAAAGGCGGATGTCGATACTTGCTGGTTTTGCCAGCAAGTAGACACGCTAGAACATACTATATTCATTTGTGACGAATGGGAAAGCATCCGAAGAGATGCTAGGATTAAAATGGGTTGTAATATAGACCAGAATAATATTTCTGAGTTATTATTGGATTCCGAAGAATCTTGGAAAACAGTAACCAACATGATGCGGGACATTATGCGTGGAAAACAGCAAGAGGAATTTCGTAGGGAGGAACTCGTCAGAGATGATGTGATATCAGATTCTGACGAAGATTGAAGGTTAAAGGTTGTGTGATTGAGAGAATGAATGTATATGAGGTATTTTGAATAATTTTTTCTTTTTTCTTTTTTCGATCTGTTTAAAATTTTTCAGAAACGTCAAAATTTACCAATTGAAGATTTTTGTAATTTTTTGCTCGTGAAGCGTTTATAGTAATTATTAGGAGCAAATAAGTTTCATTTAATTTTTGTAAAGTCGCGAGACGGATTCCATCGGTTTATTTGTAAAGTTACGGCGAAAAATGTAAAAATTTTAGAAACGTCAAAAAAATTATTCAATATACTACTTTGATTTTGATAGTAAAAATTCTAAGCCTCCTAGGTTTAAAATTTTTAATTATTTATTTATTTCTTTTAATTATTTTTTGAATCATATTTAACCAATCTTATTGAGTCATTTAGGTTGCAACGAACATCACAATTAAAGATGCAAGTTCATGTGAAGCCTTGACAGCCAGAGGGTCCATTACCAAGGGGAGTCAAGGGATGCCTTCTTCACAATTCAATCTAAGATGATCAAAGAGGGAGAGAGTGATAGAGAGTGTGAATGATAGGTAAAGGAGGAAGAAGATGAAGTGAGTAAAAGTGTGTGTGAAAGCAAACTAATTAGAGGCAATTTTGATGATAGAGGGAGAGAGTGATAGAGAGTGAGAATGATAGGTAAAAGGGAAAGAAAACGAAAGGTGAAAAAGTGTGAGTGAAAGCTTACCAAAAGATGTGATCTAATGATAAGATGTAAATGGAACTAAACAGTCACTCACCTCGAAGTAATACTTGACGTAATGTTAATGTGGTTCCCGGGGTGAGGAAGACGTATGGAGGAGGAAGTTAGTAGTCACACAGGTTACCTCCTCTTAAAAAAAAAAAAAAAAAGATTGACCACGTCTCCATCTCATTCAATAACCAGAAAGAAATGATGAATGTAAAAGTTCGGAAACGTGCGAACATAGAAACAAACTTAACAACACTAAAATTGAAATTTATACCCCAAAAAAGATACTTAATAAAGATTTTAAAATGCGGAAGATCAACACAGAACTACTAAAGCTAAAGAAACAAGAATTGTAGGAAAAAACTAGACACTGGAGGCACAGAGATAAAGAAAACACAAGGAAGGGGGTTAACAAGTTCAAATACCTGGGAGAAAACATAATTGAAAAACAAAAATTAAATTTGATTAATCTATGAACAACAACAAGACCTAGGCAAGACCATGTAGAGTGCCGTAGAGTAATTTGGGTCCGTGCAACCCGATTCTGCAAGAATTTATCGAAAAAACATTAGAAAAAGGAGCTCCTCTTCCCTTTTCTAATGCCAATTTGTGGTATCCAGTGTGGATTTTCCAAGGCATAATAATAACAGTTGTGGCGGTTAATTGGTCCATTATTCAAAAATTTTGCCTCATCGTTGAACATCACGAATCTTAAAAAATCCTTCTGGTGATCTACATTGGTTGGGTGTCAACACTCAGGGTAACGATGACTGTATAATCTGACTACAACAACTGCATTTTTGTGACACTCGCCGTTCATCGTTTGAATACATTTTGCAAATTTAAATTGTCAGTTTCGCATTTACTTTTGTCAGGAATTTCCAAACATATAAAACTTGTTTTTTCTACGACAACATCGAAATATGTTATTTCACGAGCGTAAATTCAATCATAAACAACTATATTTTGTACAGAATTTCATTTCGCATCGGTTGCTAGGCAACAAATGCGAAATGAAATATTTCGTGTTCGGTTCACTGTTTTTGGTCACAAATATTAAGGCGGCCTAGAAAATCGAATGTCATCAGTTTGCTTCTGTCAACATTTTTGTACGTTGCAGATAATAATTTCGTAGTTATTTTCGATAACTCTTACAATTAATATGGAAAGTGATAGTGATAATGACTTGGAATTAACACCTCCAAACATAACTGAAGTTGCAAAGTTCACAACATTAAATTTATTACCGGAAACGTCTAAGAAAATGTATCAACGCGCTTATAACCTCTTTTTGGAGTGGAACGGAGATCAAAACGCAAAGTATGTTAAACGCGTTAGCAGAGGTTATCGTAGAAAAAGTGCAGTATGCAACGCGCACAAAATGGCAATTTTACACTCGTATGAATTGCTGCAGTACGAGTCTTCGACTCGTACTGCAATTCATACTCGTGCAAAATGAGCATCATTTTGTGCTTGTTGCATAATATACTATTTTGTATCTAGCATGTTGTGATTCTTAAATATCGGGTTGCATGCATAGATCATATAGGCCTCGGAAAGTAACGTGTTTATCAAATAAACTTAATGTCAATATGACGTCAAGTCATTATGGCATTTTTAATAAAACAAACCTTTCCAATATCTTGCATTTCAAGTGAGAATCTGTTAATTATTCAAGTAAGAAAATATGTAGAAAACCATTGTGAATAATATGAATTCATCTTTTCGAAAATTCACATTTCTAGATGTCATAAACAGAATCTGCCTGTTCTGGAACTTCCTGTTAAGCTTCTCAATTTGACAGACAAAATTGGTTACCTAAAATCGAATGTCTGTATTCTTAGAAGAATTCCGCGTTGAGCTAGAACATCCGTGGCTAGTAAACTAGCCAAACTTATAAATGAATGTGTTTCCGTTAATTTTTTACCGACCTGGGAAGACCTTTTTCTTTTTGCCTTTCGTGTTCTTCATGCTCCTATTAAAAATGGTTATGAAAAGGAATCTTTAACTTCTAAAGTTAAGAAGAATGCTGACTCTAATGTGGACTCCATACTTTATTCCAAAACCGATTTCTCAAAATTTTCAATTTATAAATCGGTTGAGAACAAAATTGCGGATGGTGATATTAAAGGTGCAGTTCGCTTATTATCTTCTGATGACTCATTTGCCAACAATAATGCTGATACTTTTGAATCATTGAAATCTAAACATCCAATTCCTTCAAGATTATTCCAGTTTCCTGATCCACCTGAAGAAATGGTAGAACATTTCACTGTCTCTGAAGATCAAGTTTATAAAGCGATTATGTCATTCCCTAATGGTTCTGCTGCTGGAATGGATAGAATAAGACCACACATCTCAAAGATTTATTAGGTAATGGTACAGGTGACTCTGGTCGTCACTTATTGAAAGCCATCTGTAGTCTCTGCAATCTCATGCTAGCTGGTGAAGTTCTTTCTGATATTAGACCTATTCTTTATGGTGCCTCTCTTTGTGCCCTTTCTAAAAAAGATGGCGGTATCCGCCCTATTGCAATAGGTTCAACTTTTAGACGTTTATCATCTAAATTATGCAGTTTCCACATTAAGGATTCGTTATCTTCCTTTTTTCATCCTATTCAATTAGGTTTTGGAATTAAGGGTGGTTGTGAGGGAGCTGTTCATTCAATTAGAACTTATATTAATAATCAGTCTGATGCTGAGGTTTTCCTTAAAATCGATGTTAAAAATGCTTTCAATTCTATCGAAAGAGACTCCCTTCTTTCTGTTGTTAAGGCTGTTACTCCAGATATATATCCTTATCTCTGGCAATGTTATGCTTATCAATCAAAATTATTCTTTAATGGAAATGTTATTGAATCCTTAGTAGGTTGTCAACAAGGTGACCCTCTAGGTCCTGCAATTTTTAGTTTATCTATTCATCAAATTATTAAGAATTTGAATGCAGAATTGAATGTTTGGTACTTTGTAACGTTAATTTTGTGCGACAAAGACTGTTTCGGCGAAATGTAGGTATTCTACATTTGGCGGTTTAATTTTAAACACATTTCGTCTGGGAGTTCTATCTACGGAGACTGGGAGGTATCAAACGAAGGGGACATGATGGCCGAAAACGGAAATGTATCGGACAGGCAGTCGTTACCCAAGCGTTGAGAGAAGTGGTTGTGCGCGTATTTGTGGAATCACTGGAGACCGCCTGATTTGGGCTTTAAATTAGAAACAGGGGTCATCCGTCGACCGAGTGTCGGATTTTACCAACAAATACTCGTTGAGTGCATTTTTTGGAAGCACCCGGCTGGAAGCCGGATTTAGAATACCGACTAATCTTCTCTCATCACATAAGCCGATCAACACCGGAAGGTAATGTGTTATTTTACTGATCCCGCATGTATCGCAGAGACGATACAGATGGATATTTTCGTTCCCGGAGATTCGTGTTGATTCTTACGTGCGGAATGTCAATCCATGGCACATGGCTTCGATACTTTTACTAACGTTTATTTTCCCTCGTAGGCTTGTTGTCTTTTCCCGGAAGGTTTGTCTTTTTCCGGAAGGGTTGTCTTTTCCCGGAAGGCTTGGTTTTCCCGGAAGGCTTTTCTTTTCTTTGACGACTACATCGCAAGGCTATTTTCTGAGACGACTACTGATGTGACGGTTCCTTCGTCTATCCATCGTCGGAATTATCAACTGACGGTAAAGGATCGAGTTTGGCATTGGCGAGAGGGTTCAGCGCAGACGTACACACAGGACGCTCGGGAAGGGTTCCCATAGTAATCGCGGTGAGGTCCTGCTACAGGCGACTCGCATTCGTTGAAGGTGCAGGGACTGAAGCGTGTGTCGTCGGATCCGAAGACAGCTCATCGGCTCAACATCGTGACACTGGTAGCTGCCGGAGCGGAAGGATTCATTCGCTGAAGGCATAGGACAGATGAGTGTTAATTGAACTTATGTATTGATATCTGGTCTGTTTTTCTCACGGGTTGTTATACCGCGTCTGTACTCTCAGCGAGATTGCATGTTCGTCGATCGTTTGTTATAAAAAACTTCATCCAGGATACACCTTCAGTATATCCTGGATTAATTTGTATTTTTCTCCGACATTATCAGTCATTCGATTTTGCCGGGTCGAGCGCGTTCAGTAACTAGCGGCATAAAGGGCGATCACTTAAGAGTCGGGACGTGGCCACGCTTTCGCGAATCTTTTGCCTTCCCCGCCTGCTGACGTAAACAACGCTGCATAACGTTTACACTTGCGTGACGGTTGGGTCGTCTAACCGGCACTTGCGCGCGACTTCCAGATAAGCCATTGAGGCTTGTTCACAATCGGGAATTAACCGAACGGCTGATAGAACGGATCGTGAGGAGATTTCGAATTGGACCCATAGTGGTCATTTTTAATACGTTGTATTACTTTCATACGACACGGATCGGTGTTTTCAGGAATTGATCCAGTTCACTTAAATTTATTGTTTAATCTTGAATTTAGATCTTTTAGCTAACATTCTAGACCATTTAATTTAATTATATAACTAGTTTAGTTCGTTTTCTTGTAAATATTATTTGTTTTGGAAGTGTCTTTAAGTTGCCTGTTACACCGTTTCTTTTGTACATATTTACATTGTCTCTTACAATATATATTGTTTCTTGCCGTTGTCCGAGTGGTTATTAAGCACCAGAGAACCTCTGTCTCTGGGTAGTGTGCCTTGGTGATAGATTCCCTCTCCCCTTCAAGCTTAGGGGAGACTCAACCGAAACCCAGGATCCGAACAGGTTATTTTAAGCTTGTGGCGCCCGTTCAACATCAAAATAAGCGAACCCAGCCTTTTACATCCACTGGGCTGGCCGACCGGCTACTTGTTTCGGGCTCTACTGGTCGTAGGGAGAATTAAGGGTGTGACAACTTAGATGATGGTTCTCTAAATGGTAAGGCTTTGGATGTCTTACAAGACTTAGAAACGATAATTTCCGAATTTAAGAAAATTGGTTTGGTTCTTAATTTCAATAAATGCGAACTTTTCTTCCTTAATAATGTTTCGGAATTAGACAAGTCTTCAATTTTGGAAAGATTTGAATTATTAGCTCCTTGTATTCACGTTTGTAATGTTGAAGACCTTTTTATTCTTGGTTGTCCTATTTTCGATGAAGCAATTCCTCCATTCCTTTCTAAAAAAATTGATTTATTCTCTTTACTTTCTTCTAATCTATGTAAAATTAATCCTCATAGTAGTTTATTTTTACTCCGCCATTGTTTTTGGATACATAATTTCACTTATAATCTCAGATGTTGTTCTTTTTGGAAATTTAAAAATGAGTGTCTTGAATTGGATAATATTGTTATTTCTTCTTTGGAAAAAATTTTGAATATTAAATTTACAATATGATCTTGGACTCGAAGCCAAATTATCAATCCGTTTTGGTGGATTAGGTATAAGGTCTATAATTGCTATTTCCTCGCCTGCCTTTTTGTCTTCTATATTTTCTAATTCTGAACTTATTATGTCCATTCTACATTCTAGTTTTTCTAATTTTGAAATTACATCCATTAACGAGGCTGTTGATTATTGGAAGGAAATTTCTAAGTCGTCTTTACTTCCAAAAGAGCTTTCTATTCAAAGAAATTGGGACTTACCTATCTGTGAGAAAATATTTCAAAATTTATTATCTTCCTCAAATATTACACAAAAAGCTATCTTATTAGCTGGATCTGAACTTGAATCTGGAGCTTGGCTTGAAGCTCTTCCATCTTATAAATTAGGTACTCTTTTAGAAAAAAACATCTTACAAATTGCTATTTCATTTAGATTGGGCATCAACTTCTGTCATCCTCATATCTGCTCGTGCGGTTCTTCTGTAGACTCGTTGGGTCATCATGGTTTATCGTGCATTAAAAGTGCTGGTAGACTCTCTCGTCACAGCTGTATTAATGAAATTATTAAACGTGCTTTCTCTTCTGCCAACATCCCTTGTATCCCTGAACCTAATGGTATTCTGAGAGATGATGGCAGACGTCCAGATAGTATTACAGTTATTCCATGGAAAGTAGGTAAATCCTTAGTTTGGGATTTTACTTGTACGGATACACTTGCCCCTTCTCATTTGACTGATTCTTCATTTTCTGCAAGATCTGCTGCCCACTTGGCAGAAAATCTTAAGAAAAAAAAATATAAGTCAATTTCTGATGATTATTTTTTTGTCGCCTTCGCTGTGGAAACTTTGGGTCCTTGGAGTGCTGATACCCTTTCTCTCCTTGAAGATTTGGGGAGGCGTATTGTGCAAACAATGAGAATTCCTCAAGCCAAAACATATTTGAAGCAACGAATAAGTTTGGTTATACAGAGAGGCAACGTTGCTAGTGTTCTTGGCACAGCCCCGCTTTCTTCTTCTCTTAATGAGTTATTTTATTCACTCTAGTTATTACTTATGTTATGTTATTTTACTTTGTTGTTATATACATGTTACGTTTCTAATTTATAATTTATTTAAAAATTAAATAACCATTTAGTTTAAATGTTATTATATTTAAGATATAATTGAATTGTTAATTTTTTTAAACGTTTTACATTTGCATAGATACCGTTGGTGGAATACTTGTCAAAAATTTGTTTTATTCAAATTTGTTTTATTGAAATTTAAAATTCAAAGTTAAATAAATTGCTAAAATTTTTGTCATTCGTGAATCGAAAAATTAATCCCAGCCACCGATCATCGTTCAATATGAACTGTAATCAGCACATACCGACCAGTGATGAATGCCTAAACCACCCGAGTCGAAGGGTCCTTGTAACTAAAGGAACAAACACCGACCCCACCGAAATGGATTTGGAACTGAACAACAAAAGTTTCGCGATGACCGACCAAACAGTGCTTTCACAGATGGGGATGTTCACTAAAAAGGGACAGATCACCAAGTTCGCTACGGAAAGGTTGAAGCAAGTTAGGAACAATTATAGTTATAGTTTTCTGCCTAGTCTCTTTGAATGAGGTAATTCTTCCGATGATTGTATTTTTCTGAATTTACTTCAAAGGTTGAAGCAAATTTCGAACAATACAAGCATTGGAAAAGTTACCCCATTTAAACAGGCTAGGAGGAAAACTAGAACTATAACTGTTGATAAATCTACTCAATGCGATGCTGCAAAAATGGAAACCGTGAGAATCCAAGGGATGGCCGGAACAATCGTTGATTTTTGGTTACATCTGCATGGAACGAAATTAAAAATGATGTAGTATTTGTTTTTGTAGTACAAATGTTTTATAAGCATCCACTTTTTGAATATATTGTTATCTGAAACCGTACATAAAAATCAGTAATTTTTAAAATTATTTATTCGCCAGGTTGACATAAAGCGACCACTCTCCGATTAATTTAATGTTCTTCTGATTGATCGGTATCGAAAATTGTGTACATTACAAAGTTGGTTGAATGACCGGTGATCGATAGGATTCCTCTTCTGCCGCTAGTTTTGTAGATGGGACAGGTGTAGCGAGGCCTGGGTTTAAAGTCAAACTTGACGGGCGGTTTAAACCATATTATGATAACAGTATCAAATAGAATTTTATTGAAAGACTCGTTCAGAATTTTTCGTTGTCCGTCCCACCGAGCTCCTTCCAGAAACAAACCCTATTATGCAAAAACACAATTTTTAAAATAAAATAAACTTTTATAGCCCATTTTTAAACCAAGAGGAGCGTTAGAAGGCTATGCAATATTGCGGTTCCATTTCATTTGAGTGCCTGTACATTTTTATTTTAGTGACATTACTAATATAAACTTAAACTGTCAGATGTGAAATGTCAATATCAGTGCATTACTACCAATATAAACTAAAAAACGGCCTTCCTGGTCTAAAAACAGGTTACAGTTACTTATACCATCTCTTTTTTTAAATTGCACATACAATGTAAATATCTCTACGTCCAAACAGAAATAAAGTCAATCAGCAGTGAATATCCCAGAAATCCTTGATAATACAGATGATTTGACATGTCAATTTAGAAATAAACAATTTGATTGTTGAAGTATAAGTTTGGAATCTAGTTATTAAATTGTATTCAAAAGAAGAAAAAACTAATCGTGTGAATTGGTATTGAATTGGTTGAAGAGACAATCCTATCTACCATAACCCTAGTTCTGGCAATTGTTTGTAGATGAAGAAATCGCTATTCCTTCAAACTGAAATTGCACGAAGATAGTTTGATAGAGAGTGAAAGCGACGAAAATCCAGTTGAATAAAATTAAGCGCATAAAGCGGGTGTGGAATAACATAAATATGTTTTTGACGTGTTTTATTCATCTAATTTAATTTAGAATTTGTCGTTACAGAATTATTTTTACAAGTGCTTAACAATCCATGCAGCTATATCATTTAAGTATGCATTGGTCCATTTTACACTACGTTTAATGATTTTAATTGCCCGGTCGATACTGGGATATAGTTTAATGCTTACTTTCGTTCGCAACAACTGCAACTGAAGACAACCATGGAAAACTGAAATATTTCAAACTAATATTACCTACCTTTCAAAGACGTCGTTGACTCGATAACTGTGAAGCTAAACCGATAATGATATTGCCTGTTTTTAGATCAAACCTGAATAAAACAATAAAAATTAATACAAAATACACTCTGTCTTTGTTTTAACATCGAACCGACAATGTAAACATTCATATTTTTATTTAAAAAAAAAGTCAATCAGCAGTGTACATCCCAGCAATCCTTGATAACACATTTGATTGGCAAAAACTTTTGTTGTAGAAGTTTAACACTGGAGAATTATCGATACGTAAAATTTATACCTTGCTTGCATACAATAAGTGAGTTTAGTTGATATATTTTGAATCGTATTAAATTACTTATAAATAGTTGATAACGCGCTATAAACCAGTGCTTATTAAACAGGACGCTAGCCGCGAATAAAATGTATTTCGCGTCAGCTCTGGCGGATTAAATGCGGCTTTTGGAATTTTTGCTATCACTGTTTCGGATGTATAATATAAATAAATAAATGCAAAATCGGCAGGAAGTTCCAGCTTTTATCTGTAAACTGTAATATTATAAATATTGAATACAGCCGAGCATTGCTTGAAACTAACCTATTAACTCCAGTAGCGATAGTGTACTAGTGTTAAAGGATCCCACAAACCGACGCAATATATACACACTGCTTGCGACAGCGAAAATTTCGCGCCTGATGCGACAGCAAAATTCGGATGTAGCCACCATACCAATGCGATTTTTTCGCATCATTGATATTCACGACCTTGGTCAGTCTTGTTGTGTCTTTCTGCTTTTAAAATAAAAATGGCTAATGCTTTATCAGATGAAGAGGAGGCACTTTTGTTTTTAATGTTGGAAGCAGAGGAAAACAACAAATTAATATTTTATCACAAAATGCATTTTTTTTAAATTATCAATAAGTCATAATACATTGTAGGAAAAAAAGAAAATGGGTCCACGATATAAACCTGGAAAGGCACAAATATGGAGAATTTCATACATTAATGTCCTCCAACTTACAAAAGATGAAAACCGGTTTTATATTTATTTTAGAATGGCCACCGAGTGTTTCGATGAAATATTGAATCTGATCAGAGATGATATTCGAAAATATGTAATTATTGCGAGGCTATTACGGCCGAAGAACGGCTTGCAATAGCATTAAGGTAGGTAAATTAAATTATAGAAATAGTATTTTAAGTATCCGTATTTATTATTTGCATATTAAATATAAATGTTATATTCCAATTAATATTGTTTAAATAATTAGTGGTTATAAGAATGAAACGCATCAATAAAATGGGATGCACGGTCTTGTGCAGCATTGTTTGTGTTGAGGTTTGATAAAGGAAATTTAGGTGTAGAAATATTTGCATAAGATAATCCAGAAGATGAAGATGCAAAATTTCTTGAATTGTCTTCCTCTATTTGTAAAACTTCTTGTTCCATAAACACTTGTGCAATTTTGAATTTTGCTATGACCTGTCTCTTGGCGGAATTTTTTTTTAAAAGTTTTTGCATAAGATAAAAAAGACAAGCAATGTCATCATATTCAATATATTTTTTGCTATTAAAATATTCAATCATTTCATGCAGTGATGATGACGATGGATTTGTAGTGTGTTTTCGTGTAGTTCTTCGGGGCAAGGAAATCACATTTATTTCTGGCGCAGAGGTAACATGCATTTCTGAATGCTGCGCTTGACTATCATCGTAAACAGTCTCTTGGTTCTCTTGCAACCCTGTATTTTCTGTGCCCAAATCTTCTGACAGAACATTATCAGTTTTGCTCATTTCGGGCCGAGTATTTGATGAAATTTTTTCTAGAGCATTAGTAATATCACTGACATTCGATGAAGTTTGTGCGAAACTCAAAAATGGACGAAAGATTTTCATATGCTCGGCCCATGTTAATTTTTTTTGTATTACCTGCTGTCTGCCCAGTCCTTGTTTTAGTGGACCTTATATATTTAGCATAAGTGTCTCGTAAATTTTTTCATTTTTTTTAAGCTCTTCACCTAAAAGAAAATTTATTACTTTTAGATTTCTTGCTACTGGTGATGCTTTTTACACAACTGGTCACAGCTTTCGAGTTGGCTTTTCAACAGTGAATGAAATAGTTACCGACGTATGTGAAGCTATGTGCAGAAGATTAGGAAATACTCTTATATATTTACCTGCACCTACAACGGAAATTTGGAAGAAATCTGCTGAAACGTTTATGAATTTATGGCAATTTCCTAATTACATTGGCAGTATAGATGGCAAACACGTTACAATTAAGTGTCAAGATAATACCGGATCTATTTACTGGTGCTATTTAAAAAAAACTTTCCATAGTGCTCTTGGCTATTGTGGGTCCTGATTATAAGTTTCTGTGCGTTGATATTGGAGGTTTTGGCAAAAACAGCGATGGTGGAATTTTTGAGGTTTCCAACATGGGGCAATGATTTGCAATGAATTTAATGAATATTCCTGAAGCACAAAACTTCCTGAACAAAATTAACCCTGTCCGCATGTTTTAATTGGAGACGAGGCTTTTGCTCTTAAACCATCGGTCGGTCATAGACGCCATCCTATTGAAAAACGGGAAAGCCCTGAAAAGGCTTGAGTGGGGAACGTAGTCGGACTCGCGAACCAAATAGTTGATTGCATTCAAAGCGACGGCGTAGTTCAAATAGCCAGATTTTACCAAATTAAAAGAGTCGGCTATGAGTTGAGCCCTGTTGAGAATGTAAATCTGGTCGTAATCTGTTGTGTTCAAATAGTAGTAGTAATCAAATTCCAATTTTCTTTGTCGTAGTTAACTCGGTAAAAATCTAAAAATAAAGCTGGATTTGCAAGTGCTGTTATTACCAATTTTTTAATCGTTACCTGTTCCTTGAATGTTTACGATTAACCAATCGTTCCGAGGGAGGTCCAAATTTAAAACGTTAACACTTTGATTGGTCATCCAATGTAAAGCTTGAGTGTTGGTGAAGTTTGGGTTATTTCCCGAAACGTAATTGAACGGAACGTACCATCTCAATGTGTCGTTTGAATTGCTGCCGTTAGTTACACAGATCTCCTGGGTTGAAGCAAATAGAAATTAAGTTGGAAACAACACTTCGTTTAGTAACAAAAGTAGATAATACACGTTTTATAACGTAGAAAACTGCACATAGCTACCACAGAATGCAGCAACAATGACAAAATATACTACATGACATAGAAATTGCAACACCAAGAAGGAGTGCGAATTTTTTGTATGACCAAACTTGGCTGAAACGTATAACTATTAAAAAGTAACAATTGATTATAATTTCAAAGAAAACAGAAAAAGATTACTAACAATTTAATTTTTATTTATAATGTGTCGGGCGCCCCTATTGGTTTCACACTCCCTCACTCTTTGTAGCATTGATTCCAGTAGGTGGTCGATGTCAATTTGGGGTAAGGTATCTCAAGCAGGCGGCTATTCATGAAGGAGAGCTTCAAGTGTTTTTTCCCATAATGTCCCACACGTGCTCAATTGGCGATAAGTCTAAAGATCTGGTTAACCATGGCAAGATATTGACATGGACCTCTTCGAACCGGTTTAGAGAGAGAAAAGTATAGGCATTATCCTGCGGGAAAAATGGGTCTTCAAGCTGGTCCCAATATGGAGGAATATGCGGTTCCAACACCTCATCAACGTAAAACTGTGCGTTCATGGTGCTTCGGATGAGCACCATCTGGAACCTACTCCCATATGTTATAGCACCCCATATCATAAATTCCGTAGTTCGGTGCACACTCTTTTCAAATTAAAATTGAATTTCGCGACGTTCTCCACGTCTTCGTCTGGCCCTCATGCGGTCATCATGCATCCCTAAACAAAATCAAAAGTCATCACCGAATACCGCCACTCTACATTCTACTGCATTCACAATCTACACCACTCCAAACGTTGCTGTTAATCTCTTGTTCTCTTTCTTTGAAATTATAAACAATTATTTGTTACTTTTAAATAGTTGTACATTTCTACCAATTTGGTCAAAAAATTTGCACCCCTTGTTGGTGTTGCAATGAGTCATGCAGTATTTATATCAATTTTCGTAAACCCCAAAGCTTCCTGTCCCCCTAATCTCCTACTTGCAGATTTCATCTATCTATACCCTCCAGTTGCCCCAAGTATTTCTAGGTCTGTCTCTCTTTCCTCGTTAATGGGATTACCGTTCCCATATTTCTTTTGGCCAACGTACTTGACTCTTTACCATCTATTCTCATTTTTTCCGAATTACATTTTGAAAATGGCCATGATTTCGGAGAATTAACACTTGAATTGATATGAACACCTGTACAGAACGAAATATAAAGAGAAGCAAACCAAGAGTAACTTGGGAAGAGGAAGTATTTGAGTAAGACAATATGTAAGAATTTTCCAAAAATAAATATCGACAGGAGACAAAGTAAGTAATATGGCCAATTGTCGCCTACTTCCCTTAATTGGTCTAAGAGTTAGATGATAGATTCCCTGGTCCCAGAATAAGAAACAGTGAGATAACTTACCTGTGAAAAAGTCACAGATTTGTTCTCATACATTCTGATAGCTGTAATCACCGGATATCCAGCTTGTGTTTCCCAAGGGGCCATAATTCCAGAAATTGTTAAATTATTCGGAAATAGATCTGGAGGAGTCGAATTTATAATTTCTTGAAACGCTCTCCACAAATCGGCTGATACCATGACATTGTTTTGCCTGCAAGATTTTCATGAATGCTTTGAACCAATAAATTTTTTCTTTACATGTTTTTAATCCTGCTCGAATCAGCAAATCTGATATGGCGTGTTGTAACATACGAAACACTGCACCAGCTAAAATAAACTTATTAATAGTCTATGAATAAGAATGTGCTGGGTAAACCTTTAAAATAGGTGATGATATCAATCAGTGAGTTGATTTCACCTGGACTTCCGACATCATTGTCCAATGCCCTTGATATTTTCGAATCATCATCAAGAGTAAACTGCGTGTTTAAGGCATATTGGTCTTTCATTCTCTAAGCGGGCTTTATCAGGTCTGATAGAACGTATGCATATAGTGTAGTCCTCGGAAAGTAGCGTGAAACACTCATTGTAAGTATAAGAAAACGACTATTTTGTTTATCAAGTAAACTTAATGTCAATATGACGTCAAGTTACTATGGCATTTTTAATAAAACAAACTTTTCCAATATTTTAAATTTCAAGTGAGAATCTGTTAATTATTCAAGTAAGAAAATATGTAGAAAACCATTAATAATATGAATTCATTTTTCGAAATAAAACAAATCTGAAGCGGCGTTACGATAAATCTTGTTAAATTTAAATTTAATTATTAATTTTTTGAAACGTTTCACATTTGCATAGATACCGTTGGTGAAATACTTGTCAAAAATTTGTTTTATTCAAAAGTTTTATTGAAATTTTGTTCACCTCTTGGGGTACGGTGGAGTGGGGACAACGGCATCTGAGGGCTCGCCCCCTCTCCACCTCCAAAACTGCTAGATTAGTCTTGCAAATGTAGCGAACTCAATAAGTCAATAAAAATAACGCTAACATTTTGGTCCTTCGATCCACAAGCATAATCAACCGAACCACGATTCATTCAAAGCAACATTCATAATCGTCGAAATTACCCGTGTGTAAGAAAAATCATCAAAGCATCACAAATCGTGCGAAATCATCGGAAGCGAGCCATCAACGCCAACATCATCGCGAGGGAATCATCAAACGCAAAGGTGTTAAAGGTCAGACCTATAATATCCATTCATTACCTAACTTCGTCAATTTCCTTTAATTAATTCACTTTAAGAACCATGCCGAAAAGGGATGATCTTGTTGATTTGAAGCTGGATAGACGTAACATAAAAAGTGCTATCACGCGGCTTCAAAACGGTTTAGATAGTTCGAAAGCGAATAATTTTCAATTGCAAACGAACCTAGAAACGGTAACGGACTTATTTAAACAATTTAACAAAATTCAGACAGACATTGAACGGTTTCAGTTGAACGATACATCGGCCGACGAGACGGCCTTGGAGGCTGAAGCCGACAAAGAACGCGGCAAAATAGAAACGCAATATCGGGCGATTGTAAGCAAAATAAAAACATTCTTGAGCGAAAATTTGCCAGCTGCTTCCGCTTCTAAAGAAGCAGACACTGCAGGTACTATAATTAATATTACAAATAACGGGCACGACAGAGAACCGTCAAATAGCGTAATATTAAAACCCTTACCTTTAGCAACGTTCTCCGGTAAACACAGCGATTGGTTTACGTTTTACGAGTCATTTTATTGTTTGGTAGGAAAGGATACGAGCATATCTAACATTCGCAAATTTCACTACCTTAAGGGTTGCTTAAAAGATGAAGCTCTTAGGGCGATAGAATCACTATCGGTGTCGAGTGATAATTATGACAACGCAATCGCATTATTAAAAAAGAGATTTGAAAATAAACGGCTAATTGTACAAGATCACGTCTCCAATATCTTGAATTTTGCTCCAATCTTAAAATCGTCACACACACAGCTACGCGAATTAATTGATAACGTAAATAACAACATCGCAGCATTAAAAGCATTAAAAATCGAAGTCCAATACTGGGACGCATTGTTAATACCAATTATTTTAGAGAAATTGGATTATTCTTCAAAAAAAGAGTGGCAGGCCACTTTGGAAAAAGAAGTTCCCACATATACAAAATTTGATGAATTTTTAGAAAAACGATATCAGGTATTGGAAGCATTGAGCAATATAAGGCCCAATGATAGTCCAGCAAATAATCAGTCAAAAGACAGTAAATTTCATTCAAAAAACGGAAATAATTATTCAAAACCAAATACCTTTGCGAAACCTAATAAATTCACTTCAAATGTTATTTCATCAAACAAGTGCTTTATATGTAAAAAAGAGCATAATATCTTTCAGTGCGAAGAATTTCTAGCATTAAGTATAGCCGAAAGAATTCAACATGTAAATTCATTAAAACTGTGTAGAAATTGTTTGCGAAACAATCACGAAGCGAACAGATGCAGGTCAGCCAGTGTATGCAAAGAGTGTGGCAAAAGGCATCACACTTTATTGCACGTGTTTGAATTTGTACCTAACGCCAACCCTGGAACGTCCTCTAGTACTTTATTAGTAGCTCAAACCAATCAGGTACTTTTTTCAACGGTTGTACTTCTAATCAGAGATTATCAAGGAAATTATTGCAAATGTCGAGCGGTACTTGACCAATGTTCTGAGGTTTCGTTAATAACTGAAAAAATGTGTAGAAATTTGAAACTAGGCACATATTGTACTAGTACTTCAATTACGGGTGTTAATGTAACAGAGAGTCTGACAAATCAGGGTTGTAAAATCAATATCAAATCAAGAGTAGGTGAATTTGAGACTAAACTAGAATGCTTTGTTTTGTCAAAAATTACGCGGCCGACTCCTGCTATATCATTCGATAAAAGTCCGATCGAGATACCTTCGGGTGTTGTATTGGCGGATCCAAATTTTAACATCTCTGCAGACATCGATCTGTTAATAGGAGCGCGATTATATTGGCAATTATTAATTGGAGCTCCAGTTCAGATACAAAAGAATCAACCATACCTACAACAAACGCAACTGGGTTGGATTGTAAGCGGAAACTTTGATTTTAAAAATTCTATTTCAAAATTTAGTTGCAATTTGATTCGTAATCCCGAAACTTATTTGGAAAACCAGGTAGCAAAATTTTGGCAAATGGAAGATTTAGGCGAAGAAAACAATGTAGAGAAGGCAGAGGAACAAGCATGCGAAGAGCATTTTCGAAAAAACACGGTTAGAGCGGTATCGGGTAAATTCATTGTAAAACTACCTTTCCGAGAAACTGTCGATTTGGGAAAGTCCCGTGCATCAGCACTAAGCCGTTTTATCTTCCAGGAAAAAAGGTTCGAAAAGGACAATAAATTGAGAAATGAGTACAAAGACTTTATGGCGGAGTACCTGAAGCTCGGCCATATGCAGCTCGTTCCTCAATCGCAGTTAAATAACCAAAAATCATTTTACGTGCCCCATCTGGCTGTTTTTAAGCGAACGGCCGAAGGGCCTCAAATTCGTATTGTTTTCGACTGTGCAGCAAAATCCTCTAACGGATTAAGTCTAAACGATAATTTGTTAACGGGTAACAACCTTCAAAATGGGTTGTTTGACATACTTTGTAGATTCAGAACTTACAAATACGCTATTTCTGCGGATATAAAAAAAATGTACAGAATGATAGAAATCCATTCTGACGATACCGACTATTTGCGTATTTTATGGAGAGAATCTAAAAATGCTCCTATCCAAACTTATAAACTAAAAACGCTAACCTATGGGCTCACGTGTGCTCCCTTTTGTGCAATACGTTGTTTAAAGCAATTATCAATAGAAACACGAGAAAGTCATCCTACAGCGAGTCAGATTATAAATCGAGATTTTTATATGGACGATTTGCTAACCGGAAGCAACTCCTTTAACGAAGCTTCATCGATTAAAAGCCAGGTTACAAACATTCTAGCGACCGCAGGTTTTAATTTATGCAAATGGAGCTCCAATAATTCTTTATTATTGAGCGACAATTCTAATTCAAACTCTACAATCGAATTATCAAAAGGCGAAGATGTCAAAGTACTGGGTTTTTTCTGGAATTGCAATAATGATGAGCTTAAGTATAAAGTCGAATTTCCGTCAGACTTGAAAACTATCACAAAACGTAATATTCTGGCAACAGTAGCAAAAATTTTTGATCCATTAGGATTAATTAATCCAGTTGTCGTTAAAGCAAAGATTCTCATACAGCAAATGTGGATACTGAAACTAGGTTGGGATCAACGCGTACCCGATGAAATCGAAATCGTTTGGAAAAAATTATTAAATGAATTATCGTATTTGAACGAATTAAGTATTCCGCGAAAATTACTATTATCAAATCATTTGAAGTCCGTCGAGTTGCATGGCTTTGCGGACTCGTCATTAAAAGCGTACGGTGCAGCCCTGTACGTCAAAGCTAACTACGATTCTGGGACGTCTTCAGTAACGTTACTATGTGCCAAAAGTAAAATTACACCAATCAAAAATATTACGCTACCGCGATTAGAACTTAATGCGTGTTTATTACTTTGCAAATTAATGTCAAAGGTTGATGAGGTTTTCAAGTCAAGTCTAAAGGTTGAATCGAATTTCTTTTGGACTGATTCTACCGTAGTTCTGTGCTGGTTGTCTGAGGCACCGGAAACTTGGTCTCAATATGTAGCAAATAGGGTTAGACAGATTCAAGCGGCTAGTGACATATCTAAATGGCGTCATGTTAGATCACACGATAACGCTGCCGACATTGTTTCTAGGGGCATGCTCCCAAATCAATTAAAAAATTCAGAGCTCTGGTGGCATGGACCGCACTGGTTAAAACTAAACTCCGCCGAATGGCCGCCGATCTGGTGCAATTCTCAAAAAACCGAGAAAATATTAGAGGATAGGAGGCCAAAGGCAATTAATGTTATACAAGCAGAACCTGAGTTATCGGTATTTTCGAAATTCTCGTCTTATATGAAATTACGAAGAGTCATCGCATATTGCTTGCGTATTGTTAACAAGAATAAAAGTAAAAATTTATCATCTACAGAACTCGAATACGCCGATTTAGTTATAATTAAACATATCCAAAGGCAATCCTTTGAAAACGAAATTCGGACTATTGGTAATAATGAAAAATGTAAATCCAACAAACTGTTACGTTTAGATCCATTTATTGACAAAAATGGAGTACTACGGGTAGGCGGACGGTTAAAGAACGCCCAAATCAATTTTGATAATAAATTTCCGATTTTATTACCTCAGAAACATCACGTAACTAAATTAATTATTCGTCAATTTCATGAGAATGAACTTCATGCGGGAAACGAAGCAACATTAGCTGCGATTAGAGAACGATTTTGGCCAATATCGGGCAGAAGTATGATACGAAAAATCATTCATTCGTGTGTGAAGTGTATGCGGGCTAATCCAAAACCTGTAATTCAAAAAATGGGTGATCTCCCTAAAGAGCGGTTGCAACCTTTACGACCGTTTTTTAATTTGCGGTGTAGACTATGCCGGACCATTCCTTATAAAAACAAACAAATTGCGTAACGCAAAGAAAGTCAAAGCTTATATCGCTCTCTTTGTCTGTTTCTCGACTAAGGCCGTTCATGTTGAGTTAGTAGGAGATCTAACTACTGACAGTTTTTTAGGAGCTTTCAAACGGCTAATATCGCGTAGAGGACATGTAGTAGAAATGTTTTCCGACAACGGTTCCAATTTTGTAGGAGCTGAGCGCGAATTTTTCAAATCGGAAAAATTTCAAGACAAATTATTAACGCATTTTTCAAACGTAATCACTAAATTCAGCTTCATACCAGCAAGATCACCGCATTTTGGCGGACTTTGGGAACGTTCAATTCAAAGCGTTAAGCATCATCTAAAAAGAATATTAGGCGATGCTTACCTTACATACGAGGAATTTAATACTTTGATCATTCGGATTGAAGCTTGTTTAAATTCACGACCCTTAACCCCCTTGTCCCAAGATCCTAACGACCTTCAAGCATTGACACCTGGACATTTTATCATTGGAGCCTCTCTTACTGCACCTGTTGAAAGCGACGTTACCGGCATCCAGTTGAATCGCTTGTCTAGATGGCAACGAGTTCAGCAGCTCCAGCAGCATTTCTGGAAACGATGGCAACGGGAATACCTAACCCAACTACAGACACGTCCTCGAGGTCAACAATCGGCTCAACCCAACGTCACAGTTGGAACATTGGTGGTCTTGGTTGAGGAAAATACCTCACCTCTGCATTGGCGTCTCGGGCGAGTCATCGAGGTGCACCCTGGCAGTGATGGTCTCGTGCGGGTAGTGTCCGTTAAAACAGATACTGGTGTTTTTAAGCGCGCAGTTAGAAAGATTTGTATAATTCCAACAGAAAAGGAGTAACTGCACTTTAATTTTTTTTTTTTTTTCTCTTCTTTTCGTCCTTTGTATTTCTTAGTTATTTTTTGTTGTGTATATGCCTAAACTTTAGAATCATTATGTTTTGAAGTACACTGTGTACATTGACTTCAAGGGGGGAGAATGTTCACCTCTTGGGGTACGGTGGAGTGGGGACAACGGCATCTGAGGGCTCGCCCCCTCTCCACCTCCAAAACTGCTAGATTAGTCTTGCAAATGTAGCGAACTCAATAAGTCAATAAAAATAACGCTAACAAATTTAAAATTCAAAGTTCGTTTAAAATAAATTGTGAAAATTTGTCATTCGTCAATCGAAAAATGAATCCCAGCGACCGATCATCGTTCAATGTGAACTGTAATCACCACATACCGACTAGTGATGAATGCCTAAACCACCCGAGTCGAAGGGCGCTTGTAGCTAAAGGAACAAACATCGACCCCAGAGAAACGGATTCCTTGACATGTTCCGAATGGGTCAGGTTATAGTACCGCCACTAAGACACAAACTAACGTTGCAGACCAGCAATTTTTTAAAAATTATGTGATTGTGCTAAACTACATAAACGTTTGCCACACGTTGATAAAGCTGTCACGGGAAACGATTTGAACTTCGAAAAAATGTCGATGAGGCTTGGGAAATCTTCTGGCAAGATGTGTTTGAAGGACAAACTCATCATGCAAGACTTTCCAAATTTCATCGACATTTTTTTGAAATTGAATAACGTTAGCGAAAATTCAGAGGTTGGCGGTTCAGAAACCAGCAGCAACGAAGAACAGCTCACATCCCTTCCGAAATTCCGTCCGCTCAGGCGAGATACGAGGAAGATATTGCAGCCGTAAAAATTTATAAACACGAGCAATTAAGACAGACGACGAAATGAATATCGATGATACTCGAAATAAAGGAATCGCAGGAATTTCTAAGTTGGGAAGAAAAGCTATCTCAAAACGACACCAATACTAGAATAGGAATCAGGGAATATTTAGATTCCAATGAATCTTCTTGTGAACACGATTTCGAGTTGACTAATACAAAATCTTGCTTGTCCTGTTGGTTGCCCCAAAACGACAAAAACGGAAATGAAGACAATCAAAGAACGTCCACAAATTGTATGTGCGTGGAGAGCGACGATCCCAACCGCAGAAGAAAAACTCAGGATTATCACAACGTACCGAATCCGAAACGACTTGAGGAAAAAAGTAAACCTTACAAATCGGGAATGAGCGGAGATAAAATGTTCACGATAGCATATCTGAAGACGATCTCAATAGATATGGAAATTACTTCAGCACAACATTGAATCTAATGAAAGCAGTCCCAGATCTTGTAAGTGTCCCAATTTATAATTTTCAATTTTTGACCGTACTTTGATTTAGACAAAACAGAAGTGGATGATGAGGAGTTGCCCTTTCCAAAAGAGCAAGTCTGGCATAATGAGTTTGGAGGAAATCGTCGAATGGTTTCCCTTGGCAGCTTTATTTATCAACGTGTGGCAAACGTTTATGTAGTTTAGCGTCATAACATAATTTTTACAAAACTGCTGGTCAGCAATGTTAGTTTGTACTTAGTGAAAAACTGAAATATTTCAAACTTAATATTACCTACCTTAGAAACATGTTGTTGACTCGATAACTGTAAAGCTAAACCGATAATGATATCGCCTGTTTTTAGATCAAACCTGAATAAAACAATAAAAATTAATACAAAATACACTGTGTCTTTGTTTTAACATTAAACAGACAATGTAAACATTCCTATTCTAGGCGTACGTAGATTT
Organism: Dascillus cervinus; assembly: GCA_949768715.1. NCBI lineage: Eukaryota > Metazoa > Arthropoda > Insecta > Coleoptera > Dascillidae > Dascillus > Dascillus cervinus. The sequence continues at coordinate 30,060,014 of OX458323.1, forward strand.
GCGTTTTCACTACAATTTGGAATACTTCTTGATAACATTGGTTGAAATTTGACGTTCATTTTAAGGGCCATTCGAAACCCTTAAAGTGATAATGTTCATAATTTTTGTGCAAAAACCATGCAGAAATCACTGCAAGCCGTAAAATTTGCGGTAACATGCTCATTCATAGTTTAGAGAAGTAGTGCACTCGGCTTAGTAACTTGACCTACCTTTTTATTGTCCTTACATTGGGAATTGTATCTAAGATGGTAGCTAATGATAAAAGTAATAGAAGTGCAGATAGTAGAACATAATTTATTTAAAAAACGCCGCAAGCCGTATGTCCGCTATTTATGGCTCGATTTATATGAAACAAAAACTGGAATAAATCGTTTTATAAACACTACATGTGTACCAGTTTAAATTTTTTCAAGGTCAAATTCAAGGTCAGATGATAATCAATTTTATTTTTTCAGATCAATAGGTATATTTTTCTATTTTTATTCCGAAGGAAATTTTTGTACTGAATCCAACAGTGTCACATATTAGAATTCATTTAACAGCAACTTCGAAAATAAGTAAATAAAATACTTGGAAATTTCTCCTTCCAAAAAAATCAGGTATGCCATGGAAAACAATATTTATTACACTGTGTCATTTAAATTTTTTGTGATATTGAAAACAATCAAAATGCTGAAATTATTTTAATGTTAAAGTGAAAAACTACACAACGCAAAAGGAAAAAACTATCTACAAGTGTTGTTCAAAGTGGCCACCACCTTGTTGTAGATACAACTGACACCTTCTAGCTACACCACGACTTGCATTTAATATAAACATACGAGGTGTTTTTCTACAAGCGTCGATGATCCTTTCCCTTAATCCCTCTTCATTTTCTGGAGTTGTCCTCTAAATAGGCCCAGAACCAAAAATCTAATGGAGTAAGGTCGGGTGAATGATGCCGGCCACCGAATTGGTCCAAATGTTCCTAACCATCTTGGTCCAAATTTTCTGTTAATCCAATCAACATTAATTCCCGCGTTATGTGGGGGAGCCCCATCTTGCTGATAGCAAATTCGGTTTAGATCCGCTAGCGGTAAATTATTCAGAAAATTATCTAAATCTTCTGATAAATGTTGATGATATTTCTCTTTATTTAACGTGCTATCTATGAAAAATGGATCAACTAATTGGTCTCCAGAAATACCGCACCACACGTTGACACTGCAACGTCTCTGGTTATTACTCTCTACAATAACTCTAGGGTTTTCCTGGCTCAAGTATCGATGATTGTGCCTATTGAAAATTGCATTATTACTAAAGGTACATTCGTCAGACCAAATGATTTTTCGGTAAAATATCGGGTCTTCTTGCAACTTATTAAGATAAAATTGGCAAAATTGTTGCCTTCTTGCAGGATCATTTACTTCTAGAGCTTGAACTTTTTGGGGTGTGTAGGGAAAGAAATGGTGTTTCTTCAATACCGATCGTACCGTTTTTTCCGATATTTCAAGGTCACCAGCAACTTCTCTTGTGGACGTTCGTGGATTTTCTTGAACACGTAACAGAATGTTCAATTCCATATTTTCATTAAATTTGCGTGCTTGCCGCTTCGGGTTCTTAAAGGCTCCGTAGTTTCTTAGATTTATTTTGAGATGGCTAAATTTTCGAGCCTCTGGGGTTTTTCTGTTTGGAAATCGAGCATTATAAACTCGTACTGCTTCATAGCTATTTTTATTACATTGAAAGTAGACTAGCAACATGTCGGTTAACTCACTGTTATTCATAGTTTCGATTTCCAAAGAAAAAGCGAGCAAATACAAAAAACTTAAATAACAACGTGTAATAAATATTGTTTTCCATGGCATGCCTGCTTTTTTTAAAAGGAGAAATTTCCAAATATTTTATTTACTTATTTTCGAAGTTACTGTAAAATGAATTCTAATATGTGATACACTGTTGGATTCAGTAAAAAAATTTCCTTCAGAATAATAAAAAAAAATATACCTATGGATTTGAAAAAATAAAATTGATTATCTGACCTTGAAAAAAATTAAATTATGGTGCACATGTAGTGTTTATAAAACGATTTATTTTAGTTTTCGTTTAATTTAAATCGAGCCATAAATAACGGAGATACGGCTTGCGGCGTTTTTCAGGCCACACCGTGTATAATCTAGTTCTTTAGAAGCAACTATTATATTCAAATAAATAGAATCAGATGCAAGCAAACCTAAAGATTGTAAACTATTTAGCTGACTTATTAATATGTAGGAAATTGAGCAAGTCATCCAAATCAAAAATGATTTGAAAACTCAAATGAAAAATAAAGGAGAACAAGGCATCTTTTTAACAAATCTGTAGAGTTGAAATAAATAATGTGCTAAGTACCATTTACATAGTTTGGAGATAAAGCGCAATTTCTCTTTTAACAACTGTTGACGAGAGCACGACAGCAATTTTAAAAAATTTTGTTTTTCTTGTTCTAATACCAGTGGCAGTATGCACGTTATATTTGTTATTGGCAATAGCACATAGCACATTTATAATGTAATAACTCAAACTTGGATTTTTTGGCACTTAGCACATTATTTATTTCAACTCTACATCTGAAGTCAGCCCACACAATACATAAAATACTGAAGGCCAGATGCAGAAACGAAGTTAACAGCGGTGTCAGTTAACAGAGCGTTAACTAGATCTATGATTGGCTGACAGCAAACTGCATAGACACCGCTGTTAACTTTGTTTCGGCAACTGCCCCTAAATGAAGTAGGTAACCTGAAATGCGAACACATTATGTACAACTTATAACTCAGAACTTAAATTTTTTAACATATTCTTCATTTTCCACTTTAAACTGTTGAATTTTCTGCAGCAATATTTCTTCCTGCTCTGTTAAATAGTCATAAACTTCTAAATCTTTGGTGATAACTTCTTCCGCAATTTTCTGCAATACAAATACCTTAATAGAAAACTCTAAATGTAACTAACCAACTTACTGCATATTGTAGCAAATTTGTACCAATGTGTTTCTGCAATTTTGTGAAAAAATATATTGCATTCTCATGGTCTTGCTTTTTAGTGTTTTTCAATTTTTCATATCTACAATAAAAATACAACATATAATAGAACAATGAATTGCTAAAAGAACATTAACTTACTCTTTCATTAAGTTCATTAGTTCCAGATGATAATTGTTTACATCACAATCACCTTTTTCTAAAATGATTTTTGACTGCTCTAATCCTGTTAACTTATCATACAATGCCACAATTTCCTGTAATAATTTATTTTTAAATAACACAAAGAAAATTTAATGCTTACCTTATTAGATGTTTCGGTCAAAGACTTAAGTTGTGAATTACGCTCAAATTCCAATAATTCAGATTTTTTAATGTTTGCTCTCAACATCTTGCATTCTGCAGTCAACTATGAAAAAATATGCGAATTTTAATAATTACTATAGAAATTTATGATTTCTATCATTCATTTCCGTTCTAATGTACAGAGTGGACATAAATGCATGTGGATCAAGGGTGCTATGAAATTTGCCACCTCCTCATGTCACAAAAAATGTTCAAGAAATTCTCATTCGTTAATTTCAAGTTAAAAATTTTCCAATTTAGTAACAAGTTCTCAAATTTCATAGTTCACTATGACAAACATGCATTCATGTCTACTCCGTATAATTACGTTTGTTTAGTATATTTGAGTCGCTCAAAAGCAGAGTGGCCCAATTGAAAATTTCTCTTATTGGAGTTAGGTCGCATATCATATTCAACTTTTGCTCCTCTCTAAATTTCTAGTGACCCAAGTGAGATATCTGTTTACTACAAAATTGGACATGTTTGAAAATTGGACCAAGCCATGTCATTGCCTTCACACGAATTCTTATTTCTCTTATATCTCAAAACTCGTGTTTTTCCTTGGGCCACTTTGCTTCTAAGGGCCTCCTGTATTCTGTTCGCATCTAAAAACTGACACCAAATTTGTTAAAAAATTACCTTGTCCCCTTTTTCAGTTAATGCTTTTAATTTAATGTCGACTTCCTTAACATCACTTTGCACTTGAGCTTTTAAATCATTTTTCATTTGGATAACTTGTCCAATTTCCTACAAATTAATAAGTTAACTAAACAGAATACAATCTTTAGGTTTGCTTACATCTGATGCATCAGATCTTATAAATCCAGTTTCTCTTATAAGTAATGACTGGAGTTCTGGCTTTAACAAGGCAAGCTGGCAAATTTTATTATTATACTTGTAAGCTTCGGTTTCGATCTACATAAAAATATTGTAAAGGCTTTCTATGAAGAAATATTCTACGTACCTGTTTCTTTGTATCTGCCATTTGCATATCAAAGGAACTGATTAATTCCATTTGTTCTTCATAACGTTCTTTCTTTAACATTAATGCATGCTTCAATTCGTCAACTTCCTGCTCAAGTTGCTGCTTTTGCTTTACATTGTACGGCTGATTATCAATGATTTTTTTCAATTGATCAGTCCGTGCAGTAAGGTCTCCCAATTGACCATCTAAATGAAGTGAAATAATATTAAACTGATTAAAATTATTAAATATATCTACCGAATTCTTTCAATTTCCCATAAAGTAGTTCATGTTTCTTTTGAACTTCTTCCCTGAATTTGCTGAATTCATTTAGATAAGTTTCACATTCAGTTGTCATAGTATGAATTGATTTTCCCATTGTCTGCAAACATTCATTTCAACAAGTTATTATTAAATTAAATAAACATTATTTACATCAACTTCAGCATCAATATTTGAGAGCTTTTCTTTGTATTTATCTCTCTTTACTGTAAGTGCCTTTATTTCGTTCTCATTTTCTTCTAGAACCATCATGTCAATACCAAGCAAAGTTCCTGAAAAAGTAAACTGTTTATAAGACTTTTTTTTTCTTTTAAATTAGCAAACAGTTGCAAATCCAATGATAGATTATTGGATGGCTAGATGATCGAAGCATATGTTACAAGCAGAATAAGTTGCATAACTGAAAATTATTTCTTATATCAAAATGTCTTTAATTATTGTTGCAAATTTGAGTGCGTCTGTCTTTTCAATATAAATAAAAAAAGAAAATTATTTTCATCCTGAAATGTTACCCTTGATTTGAATTTTAATAGAAGTATATTATAGCTCAAACAATACTTTATTCATCTGATCCAAAAAACCACTGAACAATAATGTTCAGTCTACATACAGGGTATTCTGATTCACCTTTAATAAAGAGCACAGAACGAGTTACCTGTTACAATGCTCAATAATCATCAAAAAGTAACACAGTAAAAGTCGCTTATAACGACAAGTCACTGATAACGATCGCAACCTCGATACAATTAATTGAATTTCCATATACACCAATGCTTTTAACATTCGGATATAACGACGAAATTTTTCGGTCGTTATAAGCGACTTCCACTGTAGATTCTAAATCTTTATATTTAGGCACATAATTAATTAACCATACAGGGTGTTCACGAAAAAACGCCCCAGCTCCTAGGGCTATTATTAGGAGTCCAATTGTAACAAACGATACGTCAAATTAAATGGTTCAAAAAGTACTACAATGTGTAGCTCAAACATAATTTTTACCTGTTTCTCCATTCAAAGGTCAAAGGTCAACTTCATTTTTTCAAATTACAACCTTATATTTTTCTTTGACAATTTGATAGAGATTTTTTTTCTGAATTCAACGATGTATCACAATCAATATTTCTGATTTATTTTAGGGTAATAAAGAAATTAAAATAATAATTAATATTATTAGCAGTAGGCTTTGAAAAATAACTGAGACGTAGCGGTGGCTATGGAAACGATGTGTCAGTACGGAAACAACGTATTTTAAAGAATTAATTTATGAACAACAACAGATAACATTTAATAACTAAACAATTAAATAAAGAAATGGCAAATTAACAAAAATGTTCAAATTGGGCATCGTTTCTTTCCAGACATTTTCGTCGACATCTAGATCCTACACTTTGTGTAGCATTAATTAAAATTTCTGCTGGTGTCTCCCGACAAGCGTTGACTATTCTCTCTCTCAAAATTTCCTCTGTTTCCGGGCGCGTAGCATAAACAATATCTTGGATGTATCCCCAAAAGAAAAACTCTAGAGGTCACAAGACCGGGCGGGCCATGGTATAGGTCCATATGTTCCAATCCATTTGTCTTCATTATTCTATATTTAAATAGTCCCTAATCATAAGAGCCTTTTGTGTGGTGCAGCGCCATCTTGTTGAAATACTAGTTCATTCCATTCAATGGCAACGGCAAGTCATCTAAAATTTCTTCTAAGTCTTCAGGCAAAATTTGAAGATATTTTTTTTGGTTGAGATTTCCATCAATGAAAATTGGTCCTATTAGGTATCCTGGCGCCTAATATTCCGCACCAAACGTTCACCGAAAATTTTATCTGAGGATTTTGTTCGATGGTAATATGTGGGTTTTCTACACTCCAATAGCGGTGATTGAAACGATTAAAATGTCTGTTGTTTGTAAATTGACACTCATCAGACCACAAATTTTTTGTATAAAATGATGGATTTCGTCTTAACTCGCTTAAAAAGAAATTACACGAATTTATTCTACGCCAGTGGATCGTTTAGTTCACTATTTCACTAGTTCACTATTATTCATTTTTATTACAAAAAATAGATAAACAAACTAATAGCCAGTTTCTGACGGCGATGTTAACGTATTTCTCCAGTTAAATGTCCCGGTTACCATGGTTATTACCATTGTTGCAACAATAGTAATAGTAATTTTTATTTGTGAGACGTCGTTTCCATAGCCACCGCTATGTCTCAGTTATTTTTCAAAGCCTACTGCTAATAATATTACTTATTATTTTAATTTATTTATTACCCTAAAATAAATCAGAAATACTGATTGTGATACATCGTTGTATTCAGAAAAAAAATCTCTATCAAATGGTCAAAGAAAAATATAAGGTTGTAATTTGAAAAAATGAAGTTGACCTTTGACCTTTGAATGGAGAAACAGGTAAAAATTATGTTAGAGCTACACATTGTAGTACTTTTTGAGCCATTTAATTTGACGTATCGTTTGTTACAATTGGACTTCTAATAATAGCGCTATGAGCTGGGGCGTTTTTTCGTGAACACCCTGTATATAAAATGTAATTTTTCTAAAGTTTTTGCCGATAATGCAAAAAAATGTAAAAAATAAATAAGGTAAGTGCGACAAATAAGGCCCAGTTAAAGAGAAATAATAATAATACACTATATTTTTAACACAAAAAAAAATTTGCCACAAAAACAACCACATTTAATACAAAAAAAATAATATTTTTTTTAAGAATGCAAATGGGCCATGTTACTGCCCCTAGAAATTATAAGGCCTGCTGCTTTTCACATGTGCTGCAGATATATTCCTCATCGTCTGAAGCCGCATAATCTAAACATTCATCATGAGTCCATGTTTGGCACATAATGCATTGCCTCATATCTCTTTTTGAGGCTTCCTGGCACAACAAGCAATACCACTAGTCTCTTGCAGTTTTCTTGGAAGATAAAGTTTTTGGATGACATCTACTCTTGAACTGCAGGGCGTTTGGCTTCAGAGAGAACAGCTGGTAAATAAGCAGGTTCTTCCTCAGGTTCTTCTTCATAAGTTCGAAGAAATAAAGACCCACAAACTAACAGGTGTGGGTCTTATTTCTGACATGCAGTTTTTGATTACATTTCTTGTTACAGATAACCAGTCTTGAATCTTAATTTGATTTTGTAGCCAATAGTACCTGAATGATCTACTTACCCCATGCAGAAAATACCCTTTTGTCAGCAGCTTTGAATCACAAAAAAAAAAAAACAATTATGCAGCTCAAACTTAATTCGGTTGACGCTCTGCAGCAGATAAGCAAGTTTCATGAGAGAACTGAAAATTTTTACGGCAAGTTCTATCTATGTGTTGATATTGCGTATAAACAGAAGACATTAAACATAAGTGCAGTCTTCTACAATTGAGGAGAAAATATTCAAAATGTGTTTTGTCCAAAAAATAAGATTTTGAGTTAAACACGCAATGGCAGTCATTCGAACCTCTAGAATCAAACTAAACCGATACATTCGATCAAAAAAAATTATGTCCTGTGAAAAACAGCCCTTGAAAATGCACCTTTAGGTAAGCACACACTGTGCGCTCTGTCTAGTTTTGCGATTTGCCGGAATTGGCATCTCTGTGACAAAACACATTTTGAATGTTTGCTCCTCAATTATGAATATATCAGTTCCAACTCCCAGACCTTATCACCTGCCAGACCGTATGTGTCGCACCTACCTTATTACTATTGATAAATAAATATTTTAAAATACAATGTTTGATGTTTTTTTACTTCCCTCTACTTTCAAACATTCAACATTCGCACACATTTTCAAGAACCAATTATTAACAAAAGTCGAGGGCTTCCTGTATCTAACAAGCACAACTGGTGTATGTTAAATGTCTAGTGCTGCATAAATTAGTCATGGGTTACAAATGTGAACCTTATTCTAGAAGCATCCTTCACAAGATTTTGTTGCTTTAACTTTTCTCTATTTCAGTCATGTTGTCCACCATAAGGCATTTTTCTAAAATATCCTAAGGTTAAAAATGACCTGAAAATCTTACTCTTAAGGCTGCGTTATAGTAAAAAAAACTGCGTGAATATTTTGCCTTTTGAGCTTGCAAATAATTTTTTTATGTTGTATTGCACTGAGTTACATTTTATGTATTACCTAGGTAAAGTATTTGTCTAGAGGGGTGATTTTTCAAATTTGCAAAATCGCAATTTTTGTAAGGCCTGTAGTTGCTTAAAGAGGGTGCGGTTTATAGAAAATTCCACTAACTTACAGGTACGCTAAAATGAGTGAACGCCTTATAATTTAGAACAGTGGTAATTTCACCACTATGCTTCATAGTTTTATTTCTTCAGTTGAACAAAGAAATACGAAAAAATATCTAATTGCAGCAAGATAGTTGTATATTACGGAGAAGCTGTAAACCGTTTAATTTTTTACAGATTCCGAGAACACAACATCGCATAGGCGGTGTCGGCCGTCATAATATTCTCTCTGAATGAGGAATTATACTTTTGTGAATACTCGGAATTGCAAACAAATATTGTTTTTATTTGCTAAATTTGTGAGCATAAGTGCAAGACATTGGTAGCTCAAGAAATATGGCAAAGGGAAATGGAAATAAACTAAAAAAACCAACTATAAATTTTTGACAGTGACACTGACAAAAGTTTCGGCCACCATACAATTAATATTTCTGAACGGATTAATTCAGACGTCTGTTTTCTCTATAATGCAGCCTTAAGTGAGGTTGTTTTCTGACAAAATTTACAATTAGCTACATAAACCGATACCTAACTATCATGACTACAACATGTATTCCTCAAATAGGTGATCATCTCAAAAGGCAGTTTTGAAATAGTTATACAGAATGTGTTACCGACACATTTTCTTAAATGAAATAACATAAAACAGTGGTATATTAATTACTGCTCATATTAATCTACAAAGAATACTCCAATATGTGTTCTCAAATTTACATCAAATTAAAAGCTACATGGTTATTTAACTTTTAAACATACCATGTGAACAATTTTAAATTATTAAAAAACAAATTTAAGATAAGGTACTTACCAAATTTCTCAGTCAGAGTGTCTTCTGCAACAGACTCATTTTCTTGCGCATTCCACAATTGGAAACTGTTGGATATAAAACTCAAGAGGACCTGCAGTACAAACATTAAGTTTAGAAATACAATTTACTGAAAACCCACCAAATGTGTTTCTGGTTTGCCTAGGTCCAATGTTGGGTGATAAATTTGTTCCTCGGTATTTCTATTTTTCTTAATAAAATCTATAATCCAGGACAGAATACCAAGAATTTGTGGCCATGAATGAGGAACATTGGCTGAAATAATTTAATAGGCATAAATACAGTGTTAATATACTAATAAACATATTGTGGCCTGATAACCACAAAAACAATTTGTCGTGAATTGATATTTGCTCAACAATTTACAGAAATACAAATTACTTTCAGATTCTTACCTGTTTTCATTAATGAGCCTTTGATTGAGGTGGGATAACGATATAGTCTTAAAAATCTTGGAATTTCGTCAATGTAATTTTCTCGAGTAAAGGTAATCCTACTGTCCAGTTCTTTTGCAGCGGCTGACATTGTTTGTATAAAACAATCCAATGACAGACCAGACTTGATATTCATAGGGTCAACTTCAAAGACACCTCTGTTTTCATCAACAAATTTCCTTACCTAAGCAATTAAGTTATCAATTATTCATATCAATATAATAATTTATTTACCATAATCAGTTGGTCTTGTTGCCATTTTTTATCTGTAATAAATCTATTTTCCTTTTTAGACGATGTTGTTCTGAATGGTGATCGGCTAGTACGACTATTAGAATTTAAAGGGGTAGAGGTCTAAAAGAAATATCTTTATTAATAACAACACATTAATTTATTAATAACTTACACATCTGACACCAACACTAAGCGTTGAACGCGATCCCAGTGATAATGCACTATTAGATCGTTGTAAATAACTTATTTCTGTAAATCTAGATCGTGGATTTCGATCTTTTGATGCTGATGTTCTGCTTTAAGACAACAATTCATTAATAATAACCAAAAAATGCCTTTCTTACGTACTTAGAAGAAGTATTTCGAAAATCCTTTTGCCGTACAGGAATACAAGAAGAACTTCTTGATCTACTAAAACTTGGTCGTGGTTGCAATCCTGCCATGCTGTAGATTTCCAAATGCAATGTAAGTAGATAAGTTGTATTTAATTTTAATTAGTTATTACTACAAAACTAAAATATAAACTTCAATCAAGGAAAACCGGTATTTCTGCACTGTCAAAATTTTAAATCAACCAATCGAACAATACAAGAGGTTCCCTCTCTACGCTGCCTGGCCGGATAATGTGGATATCTGTAGATACCAACTTAACAAGTCGGTAGATGTCAGCATACCTATTATTATTTCAATGAGAAATTTTGGTGCTAATGCTGCTAATGCTTATAACTTTGTTGCAACTCTTACCAAATTCAGACTGATTATTCTTCTTGATTCTGCAAAATTATTTCTTACGTTTACTATTTCTTTTTTTCAGAATATATTTGTTTTTAATTATTGAACCTACTTACATTCCCGGTCTTTGGATTTATTTTATTTTCAAAATTGCTAGCCAAGTCGGTTAATTTATTCACTTATACGAAAAGGAAAAAGAAAAATTGGAATATAGGAAATAGTAAAATACTAAAAAAATAAATTAAAATAAAACTTTAATTTTGTGAGTTATTCATTAAAATTGTTCCTTTAGATTTCTGTAATTTGCGCTTAGAAATTCAACAATTCGTGTGTTTTTTGAAAGTTAAATTTAGGTAAAATATCTCACCTTTCGTAAAATTTTGAATATACTACAAATTACCCATTTTACTCACTATGCGAATTAAATAGTAGGTACACTCGGAATTGAAAGTATACAGTTCGTAATTTTAAGAAATTTTTATTTTTTAAAATTTTTGTTAAGCTTAAAAGAACTGCTTGGAATTTATGTTCAATAGTGAATACTTCATTTCAATCGCAACGCAACTAAAATAATCACGCGGTTAGGTGCGTAGATTACATGTTGTAATCCAGTTGAATAAAATATTTTTTTCGCCAGCTACGTGATAAGAAAAACATTGCTTGATGAAATAATCCTGTAGAATATTCTTTTTTAGGAAGGTACTGAAAAGATTGTTGATGTGTCATAAGCAAAACAAAAATAGCATTGAAAATAAGAACACTGGATTACATATATAATCCACGCGTCGACTCTAGAGTTAACTTTAAGGTGGGTTTGGTAGGTCTAGAAGTGAGGTTAGAATTATTGAATTTTCAATCCAAGTTAATTTAAATATTACAACTTTAAGAAACATTTACTCAGTGTTACACTGTAGCCTACTTAATATCGAATGAGGAGACATACTTGAAAAATTTAGGTAATGAGCAAAATCGCTTGAAAATATTTTAATGTAACATAATAAATTATGAACAGTATATGTCATCATACCTTCATGCCAGTGGTTTGCGATTTCTACCTTTTGAAGCTTATCTGCACTGTACATTTTAAATTAACTTGGATTGAAAATTCAATAATTCTAACCTCACTTCTAGACCTACCAAACCCACCTTAAACTTAAAGTTGTATTGTCTTCAGAATTTAATTTATCAGGTCGTTGAATTATTGAATTAATTTAATTAATTAGATATGTTTTACTTTAATGAAATCTATCAAAAAATAAAGTATTGGCTTAGTACCTTTTTATGAGAAGGCTTATAATTATGGCGTAGTGAAAAGTAAATCATTTACTGTAAATATATTATATTTTAATCACATTATCAAACAAAAGTGTACCGTAAGTTATACAATTTTGCATCACTTAAATATTAGTAGTTAATTTAATAAAAATTAAGAACTCAGACACAATTCTCTTAATTAAGAGTAACAAATATACAAAAACTAAAATAAACTTTAAAATCTTTTATTAGCAGTAATTTATAAGATAAACATTCAAAATAAGTTGATTTTCAAATATTAATTACAGCCACATCTTAGCAGTTTGATAAATTAAATCCGGTGCGTCTAACCAAATCGCAATTCCATTTTCGAAATCCAAAAGCAGGTCGGTCAATCTGTTTGCCTAAATGAATTTAGGGGTAGAGAAGAAGAAGAAAAAGAAGAACTGAAAAAATAAATAAATGATGAGTACAAAATGTTAAATTATAACTTCAATACTAACGTCAAATTTGTAATTTGATAATTTCAATATAATACTTACAAATTTCTGCATTTTGTAGTGTTTCTTGTGCTTGAATTCAACAAACTATGCTTCAGATCACAACATTGAAGGTATTTATACGAAATCGTGTGAATTCCTTTGTTGGTAAAAGACGTCTTTACGATCTGGTTAAACTTGTACGTACGTCATCAATTTAACAGAAGCTCGCAATTAATTTTTTGGTTTGCGAAGGTTCACAATAAAATAAAGGTTGACGCAAAATATTGATAATTTCAAAGTTATTGTTGTTTACTGATTTTGTTGGTATTACAAGGTAGTAACATACAAATATTTAATTTTAAAAAATTGGCGATAAATAAGAATTATGATTCCAAAATTTTTATTTAATTTTGCAAACAAATGAAATAAAAAAAATTATTTATCGTTTTGATTTTATTTTGGTGCATCACTCAGTGCATTAATTTTGAAATCTATGCTAGCAAACTTTCCCTTTCTTACTTACATGTTAGTACTATTTTGTATTTAGTATGTAATTAACAAGCGTCAATGCTGAGAACATATTTCTTTAAAAAAAACTTATGAATCAATAGTATATAAAAATGCCTCTCTGATGTGCTCGATATCGCGATTTTTAAAGACATTCCGATTAACTTTTTTTTTTTTTTTTGCGGAGGTGGAAAAATCCCTTAGGGAGACCAGATGGTATGGTACTGTGGGGCTCCCTTTTACCGGACCACCGTCCTTTCGGTCTACCCACTAAAACCACCCCCTCGCCACCCACCCACACCCTGGAAACTTGCCCTACAGCATTACCTCTGGGTGTGGGTTTGTCCCTCGTTGACCTAAAGCTTCCTATGTCCTAATTCCTATGGTCAGGATATTTATGGTTATCAATCTAGCCGACTGCTTGTCGGTGCCGTTCCTCCTCCTGTTTTCCTCGCATTATGTTGCCAATCATGTCTACAATTATTTTCCATTGCTCTTCTGAGTGTAGTAGGCCTTCCGCTACGTTTGTTGTCCTAATTTCATACCCAATTTGGGCATTCGCCTCTTTCCGTACATCCTCCCATGCAGAGCAATGGAAGATTGTGTGTTGTGGAGTGTCTTCATCCGGGCAGTACCAACAGGTACCCGAGGTCGCTTTACCAATTTTCAGCAGGTAAGTATTGAATATACCGTGTCCTGATATCCCTTGGGTGAGCAGGTGGTTAGGCTCTACCCACTTGCACTTAGTCCATCTTTTTATGTCTGTTATAAAGGTTTTAGCCCAGCCTTGGTACAGGTGCCACTCGGCCTGCCACTCATCAAACATGGTGTCTTCCGCTATTTTACGGTGGTCTTTTCCATTTATGTATACTTCTGATCTTTGCCGAGCCCGGAGCCAGATTGGTGGCATCCCGGCGATCGCCGTAACCGCCGACGTTGAGATGGTCCGGTAGGCAGAGGTGACTTTAATGGCCAACTTCCTATTCACCTTTTCCATTTCCTTTTTGTAGTGGTTGAACCGCAACGCCTTTTCCCAGATCGGCGCGCCGTATAATAGGACGGAGATGGCCGCGGACGAAAAGACCCTACGTTTACTTCCACGAGGGCCTCCGATGTTCGGCATTAGTCTAGCAATTATTGAGGCCATTTTTGTTGCCCTCGCACAGGTTTCACGTATGTGGAAGGTCATTTTGGCGTCTTTATCAAGCCACACCCCCATATATTTTAGGGCCCTTGAGCTTTCGAGCCTCAGGCCATCCACTTCAATTGCTAGATTATTCAGTTTCCTCCTTCCTGCGAGTATGACCATCTCGGTCTTACGGAGGGCTATTTTGATTCCCATGTCCCCAAGTTTGTCTTTCACATGGTTGAAGGCGCGTTCTGTCTCTATCCGCAGCACTGTCTCGCTTCTTGCCTCAACGATTATCGCTAAGTCATCCGCGTACGCAATTAGTTGTACATTCTTTCCCAGGTCAATCTCTAACAACTGGTTATAAAATATATTCCACAGAGTCGGTCCGAGGACCGAACCCTGTGGAACCCCGCATGTCACGGCGAATTTGTCACCGTGAGTGGTGACGATGTTTCTATTTGTTAGATATGATTGAATAATTTTCTTAATGGGGGGGCTTAGGTCTGCCTTTTCTACCGCTTCCATAATCTCTGACCATGGGGCCGAATTAAAAGCATTTTCAATATCGACCGTTACCATGGCACAAAATCCGCGATTATTCCGATTAACTGGGAAATGTTTAGCTTACCGGAACTAAGCTCTGACCACGATCCCGTAATCGTGCTGCTCGGACAGCAAACCGAAGATCGAGACGCGATAGAAAAACAAATCATCTCCTGGTCCCGCTTTACAGAACACCTCATACAGACACTCGGCCCCATCCCGCGCATTAACACAACACTCGCGATCGAAAATGCCGTCCAGGAACTTGAAACAAAAATCAAAACCTCCCTACAAGCCGCGACACACACACGACACGCAATAATCGAACACACCGCTATACCGTTACACATTCGAAACTTAATCAGTGAGAAGAATCCCGCGCGACGCACCGCTCATCTCACTCTATATCCTCCCGACAAAGCACGTCCTAATCACCTCGCGGAAGAAGTTAAAAACGCACTTCGAACCTTTCGAAACGAACGTTGGAGCGCTCGAGTCGCGTCACTGGAATCCGTGGATTGCTCATTCTGGCGAATGACAAAAGCGCTGCGTGCCGACAGAAAAATTATTCCTCCTGTACACGGAACAAACGGGATCGCGTACACACTTGCAGAAAAGGCAAACGCCTTTGCGCTAAATTACGAACAGCAGTTCAGCCTGAACGACGAACAGGTGATCAACGCGCACATGCAGTATATCCGCGACGACATCGACGGCACCCTTAACACTCCTGACGAGGGCGCAGTTCGTTTCGTTTCTTTTCACGAACTGGTGGCATATATCCGCTCAGTTCACCCTCGTAAGGCGCCAGGTCACAACGGCATAACGAACCGAGCCCTCAAACACTTTCCGAGAAAAGCAATCGCTTTTCTACTCGCGATCATAAACGCGATGCTCCGGCTGCGTCATTTTCCCTCCCGGTGGAAACTCGCGGAAGTAATAGCAATTCACAAACCCGGCCAGGACCCGAAATTCCCTCAGAATTATCGGCCAATCAACCTTTTTTCGACTCTCGCCAAAGCAGCAGAGGCCTGCATACACACAAGAATCAAGGAAGCTCTGTAGGAACTCAACATAATTCCTCCGGAGCAGCTTGCATTCCGCGACAAACACTCTGCTCCCGATCTGGTTTTCAGGATCGTGGAGTACATTACGCAAGGACTCAACAACGACCTGTGCACGGGCGCTGTTTTTCTCGACGTCGCGAAAGCGTTCGACAAGGTCTGGCACGACGGACTCGTTTTCAAATTAATTAAATTCAACTTTCCTTTACCCCTTGTGCGCCTTATCTCACAGAACGTGAATTTAGAGTCAAGGTTGATGGCACGGTTTCCGCCATAAAACCAGTCTCCTCTGGAGTCCCTCAGGGATCGATCCTGGGGCCGACCCTGTTTAACATCTATATGGCGGATATTCCAATTCCGCTTCACCAAGCCATTTTATCGCAGTACGCCGACGACACTGCCTTCCTAACTCGGTCTTTCTATCCAGAGATTGTCACACGGTGCCTTCAGCATGTGGCTGATAGCCTGGAGGAATGGTACTCCAGATGACGTATAGCTATAAATCCCGCGAAAACGCAAGCCGTACTATTCACAATGCGGCGAAAAGGCCCGTCAGGCAACGTCACACTTTTCCAGCAACCGGTTGCGTGGCACCCTTCCGCGAAATACCTGGGTGTCATCCTCGATAACAGACTCTCGTGGCGTCCCCACATAAATCACGTGCGGCAAAAAGCTTACGGGCGAATAGCTGAACTTTTTCCCCTATTTGGCCGTAACAGCGTGTTATCCATTGATAACAAGCTGTTACTATATAAAACAATTATAAGACCCACTCTCACATACTCGATCTCTGTCTGGGGATATGCGTCTCCCTCCTACATGGCGGCGGTATACACCGTACAAAATAAAGCTCTTCGTCTGGTTACGAGCGCACTCTGGTTCGTTCGGAACACACACATCCTCCGTGATTTAAATATCCAGTCACTTCGCGAACACATCGTCTCTCTTGCGGAAAAATTTTTCGAACGCGCGACAGTCCACCGGAATCCCTTGATTCGGGCGTCAGCGGACTACGTACCCGATCTGCGTGATCGGTATCGTCGTCCGAGGTCCATCATCGTATAATCCCTGCCCCCGCGGCTCTTTCTGTGCGTCCACTTCCCGTTCTTTTGAACAGCCACCCACAGCGTCAGAAGTATAGAATAAATACTATTCCAAGCTTCCTGTTCCAAGCAAAACAACATCAAAGCCTAGAGGGGTTTTTAGTCAGTAATATGTTCCCGCTGGGTATGGTCTGATGGCTTATTGATATCCCATTGCTGGCAGCACATGCTGCCGGCAGTGGGCCGTTGGTGGGCTGGCATATTGTACCCTTTGTGGAAAACCTGGCTCGTCTGTTGAAGTTGGGCCGACAGACGTTTTCATAAAAATTTTCCTCTCTCCCGAAGATAAAAAAAAAAGTATATAAAAAAGTAAAAATCGTTAAATCGTTAAGAATCAGAAGTTGACATTCAAATAACTGATCTGACGACGATGATCTTTTCTGTTTCTTACAAAAGGCTCTAGAAATGATTGTTTCAGCACAGTTTGTTTAATTAATTCAAACACAAGAAACACATCAAAATGCAAACACTCTTAAATATAAAGTAAAATTTTCTGTTGTATTACATTTTTAGCGAATTTATTATTTTAATAAACTGTGGTTAATTATTTTGTGTTCGTTACAGTTCTTCGTTTTCTTTTTCTTCGCCCTCCCTAAATTCTTTTAGGCGTTTATGCTGAATGGATTCCTCTTGAAGGATCAAAAATGGAATAGCGATTGGACTAGACGCACCGGATGTCAATTATAATTTGTACATATCATACTTTTAATAACAATATAGTATTTAATGGCAAGAAATGTTTGTGTTTGAGTTTTTAATGGCTTAGTGTTATAAATGTTACTTTTAATACATAGTTTCAAGGCAAGGTCACAAATCGGCGTAGTGTTGTTGAAGAGAAGATAATATATTGACACCTAGTTCTATAGTGTATAGTGTATCATTTTTGTGAAACACAAACCATTCAAAAGCAAAAAATGTATTTTATCTAATTCAGAACAGTGACAAGTCGAATCTTCAAAATTCGTTTGTAGATGATACTCAAAACGGAATTTGGCGCAAAGTTCAATATAGTCAAGAAAACCATTTTCTTTAAATGCGATTATCTCAAAACTGGAACTTTTAACAATATAACAATATAATAAAAAAAAATTTACTCATCATCATACCACACTTAGAATAAAAGAAGTCATAAAATTTGCTTATTGCGTCATGACATTTATTGTGACGCGCTTTTTAACTGGAGCGAATAACTGCCTTTTATTTCATTTACCTAAATGTTTCAAAACTTTATTCACCTTTTTGCAAACTGCAGTTACTTAATAAAATTTTATTTTGGCGACGTTAAATTCCAAGCAAAAAAGAAATACAACCCTCTTATAGTTTTTCCTTAACAAAGAATTGCAGCATAATTTATTGATTATCAAAATAATTATAAAGTACCGATGATAAATATTAGATTAATTGACATCATATGTCCCTGAAGAGATTTCAACGATTAATGTTAAAAATAAATCATCAAAGGATGCAAAATAGATGACGGTCAAGCAACAACATGTCTGACCAGAATAAGTTTTTTCCTGCAAGTCGCTTTGTAGCTAAGGTATTGGAAATTTCAGATTCAGCACAGTTTGTAACAGTCAAGCACAAGAAATATCAAAATGCAAAAATTCGTAAGTATAAATTTTATGTATTGCATTTTCTAATTTTCTACTTTATGAAATCTTTATTCTATATATTTGATTGATAAACTGTGATTAATTATTTTTGTTTGTTTCAGTTTTTCTTTTTCTTTTTCTTTGCCACCCCTAAATTCTTTTAGGCGGTTATACTGTTCAAGGAATATCGAAAATGGAAGAGCGATTGGATTAGACGCACCGGATGTTATTTCTAATTTATACATAACATACTTTCAATAATAATATAATATTTAAGGGCAGTAAATATTTGAAATTGTTTTTGAGTCTTTAACGCACCTTTACCTTGTTTGTAAAAAGAAAAGTTGGAATCTGGTACAATCAGAGGAAATTTATCTAATGGGAAAAGTGAAAAATAAAACTATAACTCCAAAATGG
This sequence comes from Dascillus cervinus, assembly GCA_949768715.1. Taxonomy (NCBI): domain Eukaryota; kingdom Metazoa; phylum Arthropoda; class Insecta; order Coleoptera; family Dascillidae; genus Dascillus; species Dascillus cervinus. The sequence continues at coordinate 30,079,185 of OX458323.1, forward strand.
AATTTAATTTTCATTACCAATTTATAATACGTTCTTTTTTTATTCTAACATTAATGCCCAGTCTGTAGAAAGAGCTTAGGATAAGCCATGATAAACGTTTCTGCAACGTCATTTCACCAATATTAATTTCTATAATTTATATGCTGACACGTCATTTGTATCCTCATAATTAGTATCCTCTAGCCTTTATTATTCATTTAGAAACAAAATTTTATTTCATTTTCTTCACAAGTTTATGATGGCATATCTAATGGACAAGCATCTTTCTAGTAACCGGCCATTAATCTAATTTATTGATAGAGGACATACTTATACAAACATATTATTAGCATTTACTATTTGGTTTTTCAAAACTCTATAATAAATTAAGAAGTATTTAAAGTTATTATAATAAAGAAGTTTTTGAAATACTTACAAATTTTTAATGCAATCGAAATAATTGATAAACAGTTTCATGAAATTGTGTGGAAAAGTTTAAAAATAGGTAGGCCCCCAATCGTTTTTGCTACAATGTAGGTAGGTGTAATATCACAATTATGTTTGCACGAAACTGATAAAAATTCCTCGATATTGACATGAATTTTGAGCAAAGTTTCAATTTTGTGACATAACATCTTCATCCACCCATGTTTTCAATTAAGTAAATAAACAACAAAGGAGTTTTTAATTAGCAACCACAACTAAACCGAAAATGTATGCCTAATAGAGAACATAATGAGAAATGTAACGAAAATAGGGGCCCAAGAAGATAAACACATTGATTACATCTATTTTCATTTTAGACACTAAGATTATCTAATAGTAGAAATCGCAGCTTTTGTTTACCCTGAGGAGCGAAGAGGCTAAAATGTTGGCCAATCTATTCTAAGAAACAAGAAAAACATTAATCAAAAATTATTATTTAATTTAATTTAATTTATTCCTGGCGCAATTTGCAAATTAATGTATTAAAAATGAAAATTTTACAAAAGCTTTATTGACACCATGTGCATAAATTCTTATACATACACGGAAATATTAATAATTGCAAGGCAAACAAGCAAATATAAACAATTTACATTAAAATTGAGGACGCTCACCGACGTAAGGAGAAGATGTATTTATAAACGTTTTCAATTACAGCCTTGGCCGTTTGTCGAATCCCAACCTCCAAGCTTTCTTATTTGTGACCATATAACGTCTTGTTTTTCCATAGCGCCGGAGATTTCTATACTCCAACTTCTTATTAGCCTTCCTCTTTTCCTAACAGTTAATTACAATATTTTTCCGTTGATCGAATCCTACGAAATTGAAGAAAATCAAATTTTTTCCGTGACAAAAATTTCAATTTTAAATTAATCAGGAAAACCATGCATTTTAACTCAATCAATGATACCATGAATAACAAATACTGCAATAGTTTGATAATAATATAATTTTCACCTTTTATTAATTTTACTGACTGCAACATTACTAAGGTCAATAATGAACAAATTTACAATGTTTGGTGATTCTATTATAATTTTATAAAGAAAATACTTCTAGAACGATTTGTTATAATTTGATTGATAGTGCTATTGCCGACTTATGGAAAATCCACAATTTGACAAACCAACAAAAGTTGACACAGTTACAATTTAGATCATATTTAGCTATGACTCTGATAAAATATAAAGGTGCCGAAACGAAAGTTGTAGAGCAAAACAGTGACACAAAAGAAACAATCAATCAAGAGAGCAGTAATCAATTATGGTTGGTACCGATGATAAATATTAGATTTGTAACGTCATAATATATCGCTGAAAAGATTTTAGCAATTAATATTAAACAAATCATTAAAAGATGCAAAGTAGATGACGGTCAAGTAACAGGTATGACCAGAATAAGTTGTTTCCTACAAGTCGCTTTGTATAAAAGGTTTTGGAAACTTCAGATTCAGCATAGTTCGCTGCATGCAAGCACACAAAACATATCACAATGCAAAAATTTGTAAGTACATATTTTATTGATTAAATTTATTATTTCTGTATTTAGAGTATTGAACTATTGGTAACAATTTGTTTCTATTTCAGTTCTTTTTTTTCTTTTCCTTCGCCACTCCTAAATTTTTTTAGGCGGTTATACTCGATGGACTATTTCATGGAATATCGAAAATGGAGTTATGATTGGATTAGAGGCACCGGATTTTAGTTATAAGATGACTATTTTTTTAATGATATAATTTTTAATGGCAATAAATATGTATTATCGTTTCTGATTGTTTTCATTAAAACTAATTAGGCCAAGCAACAGAGCAAAATAAATGTCATAATTTAACATAAATACTACCTGGAAACCGACTGTGCGATTATGTCAAAGACAGTTAGTAGATGAATTCTGCAGAATTTGCAACTCGAGAATCATAATTTTTAATTTGTTATAAACAATTTTCAACAAAAAATCGCGTTTTTTTAAATTTTTTGCTTGTAAAATGGAAACTAATGAAACAATCTTAATAATGTCAATAGATGAACTGTAGAGAATTAAATTACAACGAGAACAAGTAGTCGAATGACCCGATTGGATAATTAGAACCGAAGAAAAGCCGGAATACCCGGAAAATTCAGTGTTTTTTTAAAAAATCACAAATACGCCATTTTTTAATTTTAAGAACTGAAACATTGCACAAAGGTATCTATTTATATGTACTTTATGTCTGCGAAACCCGGACTCTGTCGGACTAGCAGTTTTTGCACAATCACCATTTCAATTATTTTTTTCGATATTTTCGCGGAGGGCTGGATGCTCTTGTAATTGTCCGATTTAAATTTTATAAACAAAATTGGAAACTACAGTTGCACAGATTAAATATTTTCTTACATAAACTGTTGTTCTTTAGTTTTTGTGAACAACTTTTTTTAAAAAACTTTTTTCGTGTATGAACAAGTTTATGAACATGCTTTCTACAACTAAAAACGCCGCAAATATTCTTATTGCACTCTTGCAGAGCAGCTAAATCAGGTGTGTTATTACTTTATTATAAATTTCAGTATATTATTTATATCATGATTACGTTAAAAAAAAACAAAAATGTAATCGATAATTGCTGAACTCATACGTCGCATCTAAAATTTGAGTCACTAGATATTTCAGCATATAGGAAAACTTCTCATGACTTATTTTTTATTATAAATATACATAATGTATACTCTCAAAAGTGTAATTAAGTGCTATTTCATTTGTCCCTATTTTTAAACTCGCACCCTATGAAGGTTTGAAAATGGCAACAACGCCGGCTCATTTTAGATCTATTTGTTTGTAATTTTAGCACAGTTAAAATTAATTTAATATAAATTTGATATTAAAGACACTAAAAAGTTTTTTTTCTAAATAAATTACAATGCAATTTGTATACTGTTTAATTGTTTCCATTTGATTACTAATTACCCTGTACAAAATTTCGAAATGTTGGTATCAAAAATTTTCAGTTTCAGTAATTTTTTCTCACTGTAAATCTACAGGGGCCTCAGAATGAAAGTATCTGCACTACCAGCAGCATAATGTTCCCATGAGATGTAATAATAGGACGAAAACAAAAAAAGTATTTTAAAAAACGTTCTTCATGAGCAATAAAGGAAAACTCTCGGTCCTAATTAAACACGTCGGGACAGCCGCACTTTATCTTTAGATGTTTATAATTATAAGAAATATGTACGCGAGGTAAAGAACACAAAAGACCTAATAATTTCTATTTTAGAAACCAATTGAGATTACATTTTAATTATTGCATTATTAAAAATATCTACATCGGTTTTTACTAATTCGGTACGTAGGAATTGCAGGACTATACCTTTCATAATTTATGACTGCAAGAAAAATTTATTGGTCGTAAACGATATTTTAAGAATTTTGAAGTCGTCATAGTTGGAGTTGATGCGCGTGGAGCGCGGTGGGAACTCGGATTTGGTTCATTATATCCAGAGGATCGTTATAAACAAGGTCATAATAACCGGCGCAGAATATTTTTTTTTAGCAACTCGTGTGATTATGATCTTCAGAACCGAGAATATAACTAGAATTTCAAGGCGCTTGAAATTTAATTTTTAGAATATGGAAAAAAGGTTCTTAAATTAATAGTTTTTTTTTTAAATTCCAAACGATATTAAAAAATATCGCGCCAAAAATAGATCTAAGTTGACTGCCAGCAGGCCGGTTGTACACTGATTAAATTATGACCAATCGTGGAAACAGCTGATTAGATTTGCGTGTCATAGTAGCTATTTTTCGTCAATTACATTTATTTAAATGATAAAAACACTCGTATCAGAATTCCATGATTCCAATTGTGCATCTGACAATGAGCAGCTTTCTCTCGTTGTATTCCATTGATATAAATAATAAAAACAGTTCTTATCATAATTTTTGTCTTTTGTATTGTACATCAGCGTATCATTTTTGGTTCTATTACAACCAATTTCTATCAATTTGTGTTTTCCCAACTGTACAAAACGTTAGAAAGAGAAAAATTCAAATTTCCGGCTAAAAACTAGTTGTTGGAAATATTCCTGTTTAATTTGTTCTTTTAATTTCATGTATCTAATTAACAACAAGATATATTTCGCTGTTATAATAAAACAAAGAAGACTTAGTTATGCTTGAAATAGGAAAATGGTGGCTTATTTCACCCCTTCATTGTAAAGCAGAGTAAACTCAAATGGATCATTATGATGGCTACTGCGTACCTATGTATACTTGCATCAAATTGTGTCTTTATGTGTTCAGCCGTTCGACTTCTAATTTCAACTTTGAAGGGCCACAACTTTTAAGGGAGAACTTTATAAATATGAAACACGCCCATCAAATCGACTAAGGATACGACGATTATTTTTGTCAACCATTTCAGGGACACCTGTAGAATATGTGCCAGAAAAGTCGCCCAATACACTCTGTATAATGACTTACATAAGATATACTGTTTTCCTAACGGAATATTTTAGAAATTTTAACAAATAGAATCGAATTAAATATTTGACATCAAATCTTTATAAATTTGGATGACATCCGTAAAAACTAAACTAATTCAAATTGTTAGGCGATAGCAGAAATACTCCCGGAACCAGTTTTTCGGACTACGTTGTTATGTTTAGTAGAGTTTAAGTAAAAATGGCAGATTTTAATTTTGTTATACCATCAACCAATGAAAAATTATTGAATAAAACCAAGAAACATTATTATGTAAGAAACCAGATTACAGAGAAGGAAGTTCGCTCAAAGTTAAAAGGTTTGTAATTTACTTGTTTCCATATTTTTCTATGTAAAGAACCTTCTCAATAACTACAGATGCCGAAAGGTCATTTAAGGACAAAGGTACTGAATTCATAATAACAAACTTTGATACGTTTTATTCAATTATTATCCAAAGCGAGGTCTTGCAAATTGATTTCATCACTACAGCTCATCAGATGCTATTGAAGCCTGTTCAAGATTTAAAAAGTGTAATTGTCGTTGCACTGGAAAATATTGAAAGTTTGGATGACAGGTCAAAATTGAAGCATCAAAATATTATAAAAATGCTGTTATACGTTTATGTAAATATAAATATAGCAATTGAAGAAAAACTCGAGAAAACGATATCGCAAACTATAAATCTTTCGGTTGATCGAAAACTGGTGGTATTATCCATTCATGCTATATTTCAAGAAAAAATCAATATTTTTTGGAATCCACCAGTTATTGACGATGCTTTTGTGAGGTGAGTTTACACATTATGGGATATAGAATGCATATTGTATGATCATTTCTAGTATGGCAATTAAATTATGTTATCAGTACTTCCAATTACCATTGAGCATAACACAAAAAGAACTGCAGTTGGAGGTTTTTCATTTTATTAGCACATTAATAAATGATTATAATCACAGTGCATTCTTCTCACATGAAATTGTTCGATTACTTAAAATGTACGAAAATCTTACATGGACGATCATTGAATGTATTCAAGCTTTGGTAAAAAACTACAATTGCACAAGTTTTGTGAGACAATTGGTCACGGAACTGGTCGAATCGCAAACACAACAAATAGATACATCTTCTTCGGCAGCTAAACGTTGTATGACAGTTCTTATGGAAATGACTGGAATTATGCCAACTCTAATGGTTGGAGAAATTATGCATTTAACGCAAGCAAAAATGGAGCATGAAGTAAGTATATTTTGAGCTTCTAAATTGTTTTAATTAGTGGAATTATTTAGTCATATATTCGGGTGTATCCCTGCCTTAACTTATTAACCGGAATATCTTTGACTGCTTTAATCAAAGCCGATCGCCCACAAGAAGAACGAGGTTCTCTTGACACTTTTCTACGTTTCGTGGAGGAGCAACTATATGATGATTCCGAGGACGTTCGGGCCGAAGCACTTGTCCATTGGACACGTCTGCAAACTGCAAATGCCATTCCCGTAAAACGACAACATATCATTTTAAAGAAGGCGATTGGTTTATTGCGTGATAAATTTACCACCGTTCAGATCAACGCAGCAAAATGTGTCTCTGCCTTCTTGTCTCGCAACATTTATGGTGCAGGCCTACAAGCGATGAAAACTGAACTCGAACAAAAAAAGGAAACGTTAAATAGTTCGAAATCTCAATTTGAGTCGGTACGAGAAACGAACGTTAAAGAATCGGAAGCAGAATGGAAAAAGCATGAAGTACCGCTTAAAACTGTAATCGAAGAAAAATTGAAAGAACGTAACTAAATTTTTGAATTTTAAAGGCATTATTATTTTAATTTCAATCATTTGTAGCAACCTCCCTTCGTTGTGATGCTGATAAACCTACGCTTTCTGTTATTATTTATGACTGCATCCGTGATGAATCATATGAAAAGGCGTTTTTCACACTACTGTATCGCAGTGCAAGTAAACAAATAGATGAGTGGAAAAAACGGTAAGGAAAAAGTGCATTACAGCCAAGACAAACGAGGCGGTTCTCACCGACTCGGCACGTCTTTCAATATTCCTAATGGGGCAAAACACACAAAACCTATACATTTGTCCCTCATCGTTTGGTGCCATAATTGTTTAATGTATCTCTCGTAAGAGATGGACAATGAGGAAATATAGGCAGTTAATCGCAAACCAAAAAAAAAGGAAGAAGGAAATAAACTCAACTCTTCAGTCTTACACTTAATGATAGAAGACAGAATTAAAAGAAAAAACAATGTATCTCTCATAATATGTACTTCACATAGCTTGTTCTTGCTTCAAACGCAGTTTTCAAAAATTATCAAAAAGTAGCTTTTCCTTGTTTTACAGTTCTGATTATTACAATAAATTAAAAAAACGCTTCGAAAACCGCTTCGAAACCGCTCCTTGTGTCATCTTGCTGATAACGACCAACTCGGTAGCCGACTCGGCAAGAAACGCCTCGTCTGCTTGGCTGTTAATTGAATTAATTTTATGTTATCTTTCTTAGGTCTGAATGTGGTGAATTAAAAATGTTTGTATTACTACGTTCGTTGTTTAAGAAGGCAAAAATTAAAAGCATCAATGAACCAGTTAAAGTAGATTCGGCGCAGGTTGAATTACTCCAGGATTCCATTGTATCTTTAGAGAAGGCTATAGTTCTCATGGAAACCATGAATGATGCCATTGGACCAATGCAGGCTTTGATTGAATCACCTGATTTTGATGCTACTCTAGCTGCCATTACATTCTTCATATCGGCATGTGAATGTAAAATTAGCAATCCATTTGATGGTTTCAAAGGTATAGTTCTCCTTAATTGCTTTTGAACATAAATTAGATATTTGATATACAGATGCCCATATAATATTTTGGAAGGGATGCACTTTCGGAAACGGGTTTATTAGAACTTTTTTATTTATTCTTGATTGTAGAATATTCTCCCAAAGTTTCTCCTCTTATTTTAGTTATACCCTGTATTTTTATTACTTACAGTTATGCTGAACTTGATAAAGTACGATGACCAACTGCGCACGGATGCCGTAATCGAAGCTTTCAAAAGCTTATACCTAACAACTCAATCTTGTTCCATCAACGAGCACCGATCTATGGTTGTTAAAAATCTAATTGGTCTGGTACCGTTGATCAATCACAATACTCAATATTTGGAATTCGAGTTAATCATTTCTGAATTAGTCGCAGACGGGACTATAAATGAGGGCATCATTAAACTGTTATGGGATTGTTTTACAAAAAAGTGTGACGTTTCTGAAAATGATTCTGTTGCTGCTATTTATTTGTTAACAATGGCTGCTGTTGGTAAACAAACGATCTTAACAATGAATATAAAGTTTGCAGCAACGATAGGTTTTGGCGAAAGAGGACAAAATAATTTGTTATTAATGACGAGTGTTTGTAAATTTATGTCAATGGCATTGGAGAAGATTAAACTTAAAGACAAACTTTGGGGAAATGTAATTAATTCTCTAGTTAGCACTTTTTTTGCCAATGCACAATTTTATAACATAGCAATAACGGAAGTTGTTAAAATGATATATAGAGTATGTACAGAACCAGATGCAGTGTGCAGAAATTTAATTGAAAAAATTTGGGATACTCTACCAAACACAAGTAACGTTGAATGGTTCGTCATTGTACAGACCAATCATATTTTGGGTGAGGTTATCATTTACCATTTTCGCCGTTTGGAGGAAGCAACACACCCTAATTACATATATAATGCAAAGAAGCGCCGTACAGGAGCTAGTGTAAGTATATCGTACTTTGGGGGTACGGACAATTTATCCTAGGTGATTCGCCCCTGACCAATTTGTCTCCGATAAACTGTATTTTTGCAAATGGATTTGCAAGTATGTACGTTTCAAACTAAATTTTAATTCTGCTTAAAGCGTTGCACATACAAAGTGCCTGTAAAATGTTTCACCAAATTCGGGAATATTAGTCAGGCAATTAGAAAAGTGTATATAAACATGTGTCCGAAAACCTTACGTTTTAGAGGTACTATGGTGTGTTTTTTAAATCCAAGAACGGTTATATTGAAAAAATGCTTTTTTTACTTTATGTTGGCAGTAATCAGTACTTAATACCATAACCTTTACAATTTTGACAGGATCATTTAATGTTATAGAATATTGAAGATAAAACTTTCTCCATCGAAAGTTTCTTTCGAAATGGTTATATTGTTTTCTTCAACAGAAGTTTTTGTCCTATATTTTCTAATTTTAAAGCTTTGTTACTAGTATAACTTTAAACTGACAGATGTAAAATGCCATTACTATCATCATAAAGTAAAAAAAGATTTTTTTTGCACAGTCTTCAGGCCGTTTCTGGAATTAAAAAACACATTCTAGCGGTTGATGTATTTAGTATATCACATCTAGTTAAATATAATAAATCTATATTAATGTAATGTTCATGGATAGGTCGAGATCTGCCTATTCCATCACCAGATCTGAATTCACTAGATTCTTCTTTCTTAAGGGGTTATTTGAAAAGTCTTATATACACCACTCCCATTGAGACTGCCGAAGAGTTGCAGGGGCGTATTAACGATGCCTGCCAAACTATTAGATAATTTTCGGGAGTATTTAATCCTTGCGTGGCGGTGTAGGATATTTCAGTTACCCCATATACACATTCTTGTGACTATTTTTTTACTTATATTCCTTTGGCTCAAGAGCTGTTCAACCGACATCTTACAATTACTGGAAATAAACACAAAGTTCCTAACGAAATTTTGCCTCATGTATTGAGGAAATTCTGATTAATTAACATTTCTGTCGTGCGACAGTCATAAGGGCTTCGACTAGAAATATGTGCAGAGATGGAAGATTGACATATGACATATGTTAATTGTTGCTTTCTCCAGGTTGTGAAGATGGACACTCCAAAAAATAGTCGATTGAACTTAACCTTTTATTTTGATACACTATATACAAAATAACCTTAATCTATCGTTTTTAGATGTTTTAGGGATGACTTATCCCTTGCGACTGGTTTAGTTTTTTAAAAAATAGAAAAACGGGGGTGGACTTATGTCCCGCTCTCTCTGTACCCGTGCCGCGATGTGGTACGGGACAACATATGACGTAATTAACACATCAATATCACATCAATATTACATTAATATTAATTTTGTTTAATTTAAATTAATTTAATTACACAAAAACCGCTTGTTCTCTTCGGACACTTGTTTATACAGACTTTTTAATTGTTTGATGATCGGTTTCTGAAAGATTTCGCTATCTGTTCATTAAGTAACAGTCCGATAGAGATATGTATCGGTTCTGGTTCTGATGTAGAATTAATTATTATTTATTATACGTTACAGAATACTTATAAAAAGTTCCTTATATTTGTAAAATTAGCACATTCAAATCATATTTTTTTAATTTTTACAGAAACAATAATATGATACAGGAGGTGGTACTATTACCCCCAAAAGTAGAGTGCTTGACGGAAAAATTGTGGTAATCCTCAAGCCATAAATTGAGCCATTATGCAATATTTTCGATTTAAGTGCAATTTATTTTCAGCACTATTTTCTTCAGCAATGTCCTGTCATAAATTTGTTGGAGGATGATATTGCACCATAGACTCATTGAAATCATTTGTTGTCATGTGTAGATTAAATTTTAATATTATTGCGTTTTTATGCTACAGATAAAATAAGTACTTATATGCATACATGCCCACTGTGCTATAAGTTAATTTTGTTGCTGTACTATTGCTGCTCTATGCGGAATAGGCCCTTTTTGTGTGCAAAATTCGAAGCAGTTGCATTTTACAGGGTGTCTTCTCCCAAGTGACAGTGCTTATGCTAATTACACAGAATACATGACACCATTGTTAACTATAAATACAGCATCAGAGGCGCATTATAATGCAGTATTATGTCGTACTCGCAACTGCAGTAAAAGATATTTTGGTGTGTGGAAAAGGAGATTCTCCTATCTTTTCTTCGGTTTGCGAACTAAAATAAAAATAACTTTAACAATAATCGTCGCAACGGCAGTGTTGCATAAAGGGTAATATAGGTATTTTAGGAAAAGATACGAATGATTTTGATGATGTTGATGTAAATGAACAGATAGCACATCAGAAGAAGATGATGATGAATAAGAATCCATTACAACAGTTACCAAATCAATTCAAATAAACAAAATTTTTCAGAGGTTACGTGCCGATATCAGCTGTTACGAATCCTTCTTGTTAAATTCCTGTGTAAAATACTTAACGCACATGCGTCAACTAATTTAAACCCTGCCAACATCTGCGATAAGTTATATAAGCCACTATCGGGTCATGTGAACCAGAAACAATTTCTGTCAGTTATTTGCACTTTGTCGAACATATACCGCTATCGAACCGATATCTACGCTTTCAGAAGCCGGGCATGAGTGTCTAGAATAATAATATTCTTGAGTTTGGCGAAATATTTTACAGACACCAATCAACTTCATTTTCATTTTAGTTTGTCGCTTTGCAAAAACAAATTTTGTTCACACAATCCGACGTATTGCATAACCCCAACACCAAAATAATGTAAATACGCGGGTCCGAACGGTTCCTCTGATTAATAACTTCTTACATTATGATAACTGTTTTGTTATCAATAATTTTCTTAATGCGAATGAAACCAAAATACTTGATAAATATTTGCAAATACATTCACAGAAATACGACTTGCCGGGGATAAATTATCCGAGGACGAATTATCGCAGGGGCAAATTGCCGTGGAGCAATTTGTCGGGGACGAATCGCTGGAGACGAATTACCAGGGACAAATTGACCGTAAACCAGTAATTTGTTTTATTATGCTACACAATTTTATTCAACATTATTGTTATAATACAATTTGATTGCAGACTGATAATATCAAAGTAAGTGCCCAAGGTGACGGTATTCAACTTGATCTTGTGTTATTCATAGCAGAAAAATGTCAAATTTTCTGCGACTTTACTCATCCTATTATTCGCTTTTCGAATGTCATAGAAACCTGGACAGCTCGCTTATATATTTGGTTGCTAAATCCCGTTTATTTAGTGCGCCGTTCAGCGTTTTTGCTGCTCTCTCAAATAATATTAATGGACATGTTTTGGCCACACGATTATTTAATGGACATGGCCGTGTGTTTATTGGATACAGAAGAAGAACTGCGTACTATGGCCGAATCGTTTTTTGCCACATTATTTCAAACAGACCAAAATTTATATGTCGAGCTGCCAGGTATTCTTATGAGCTTGTTGGATTTAATAAATTTCCATGAGGATCATTTGCGCATAATTATGAAGTAAGTTTTGCCGTTTAATTGATAATTTTAATGCTGCGGTTATTCCAGAACTTTGTTTAGTTTTACTGATGAAACTAAACAAAACCAACATCTGGTTACTTGCTTGTGTTTGATGTTGCAATCCAACGAAGACAACCGAAAATGTAGGAATATCGCTTATTGCCTGTCATTGATTACGTATAATGAAAATGGTCTAAAAACAATATTGGAAAATTTTGAGTCGTATCGAAATCGTTTGCGACAACCAGAAGTTATGAAGTTTTTTAGGAATATAATAAAGAAGTATATTACTAATCCAAATAATGAAATTAAAGCATTAACCAATGAAATTGAGGAGAAAAGTAATACAGTACTTTCGACTGACCCTAAAACTATTGGTAAGATTTTTAATGAAGAAAAAACAAAAAAAAAGTATCTTGGTAGGTGCAAAAGGTAATAAATAATCAAAAAGTGATGTTTACTACGATTGTTGTATTTGTTGTAAGTGTTATGAAATATGTATGTTAAATTGGCATAATTAGAATTAATTATTTTATGAAATTTCTGAAACACAGGTGTATTGTAAACTAATTCTTATTTTTAAATCCGAGTAGGAAAAACCAGGACTAATCTTTAAAATGTATTTTGTATTTTCTGTGGAATAAAAAAAAAAAATATATTATTGAAGGTATAGACATACTGTTTTAGTACCAAATAAAAACCTAAAAACTTAACATTCATGAGAAAAGAGCAAAGGTTGGTAAAGAATCTCAGGAGTTACCGTATATCCCGGCGTATAACACGCACTTTTAGGATTAAAAAATGAGCTCAAATTTTCGGGTGCGTGTTATACGCCGGGTATAAAAATTATTGCTTCAGAAATTAAGTATATTGGAATATGCAAAACCTCACCTACTTTTATGACAGTCGGCCATCATAAATAACTCAACTATTACAATATACTGGAATTGCAAAAATAAAATTTTGTTTGTACCTACAGTGACATTGGCTTTAAACTAGGTACTTAGGTATTTTTCACGTCTGGATACCAGATGCGTGTTATACGTCGAATATATGAAGAAGTTAAGAAAATCATTCAAAATTTCAACTGTGTGTTATACGTGGGGGCGCATTATACACCGGGAGATACGGTAGATGGAATGTCGGTAACCATGTAACAAAAAAACTCTGAAAAATACTCACTAAAGTCTAAAAGCTCCGCCAACAATTCCTACTTCCACGTCCTCGACGTGACAATAGATGTACAATCTATGCCAATAGTATGGAACCATCCCATTGCTAGACCAGTTTAGCGTTCGAAACTAAGCATGCCCTTCTTTAACTTATTGTGTATCGTTACGTTTCACTCCTACTCATTCATCGCTAAGAGTTTTGACCTTCTTTGACTTGTTGAAACGATACTGAATTAATAATTTCTTTTAAGCTTTAAAATATTATTGCCACAATAAGTAGACAAAGCAATTAGTGAACGCAGTCTGAATTTAACGAAATTTTAAAATGCCCTGAATTAACTAAAAATTTCATTTAATCTAAAATAATTTTTAATATCATTGTTATATTTAAAAAACTATCAGAACTTGTAAGTTGTAAAGTGTGCGAAAAATAATCTTAAAATCTTAAATTTAAAATTAACTTTAACGATTGCTTCTCTGCAATGATGATAACATTTTCGGCATAGTTTTTGGATCTTTTGATCTATTCAAAATTTACATAGGTAATTAAATTATTTTCTATACAAAGTCATTTATAAAAAGAACAACTTAAGTTGTATATTAAAGGAGCAGTTCGGGTTTGTTTTAAGTTTGTCTTAAAAAATAAAGAATTGAATTGATTTATTTAGCTTTATATCATCTTGACACCTTTGGTACAATTAGATTTACAAAAGTAAGAGGCCCGTTTTATACTATGAAAGTTGTAGATTATTGATCGCGGGTTTTCAGTTTTTTAGGGGGATCAGAAAGATACTTTTTTTGTGAAAATGCTATACGATGGACCACCTGTATGTAGGTATAAAGCAGATATTCTTCTTATTTCAAAACAACCACTTCTGGGACAACTCTATCTAAATAACCAAGATATCAAATTAAATAAATATTGAACTGTTTTTGACAAAAATATAAAAGGGTTATGTATAAAAAGAGCAGTACAGGTATTTTAAATGTTACTGTAATTCAGTGGTTTCCAACCTGTGTCGTCAAAATTTACTTATTATTATTTAAAACTTGTTTAAAAGATAAAGGGAAAAAATTTTCTTTTCGGGACGCGTAGTAGTATAAAAGTTGGAAACCGGTGCTGTAATTATTAGATGTAGATTAACAGTGAAATAAATCAAATTTGTTATTTCAAAATTACATTTGGATATCCAAGCGACATTTAGTTTTAAAAAATTTGTGTGATATCTATAAAACCTAAACCTATTCAAATTTGCTGGCTGATAACATAAATACTTTAGAAGTTTTGGAACGAGTTTTTTGAAGTAAGCTGTTATGTTTAGTGTGGTTTAAATGAAAAATGGCAGATTTAAATTTTATTGCACCTTTATTGAACGAAAAATTATTGGATAAAACCGACAAACATTATTATGTAAGAAACCTGATTAAAGTCAAGGAGGTTCGTTCGAAATTAAAAGGTTTGTAATTGAATTGTTTAAATGTTTCTTTATTTTACGAACCTTTTCAATCACTGCAGACGCCGAAAGGTCATTAAAGAACGAAGGTCCTGAATTCATAATAAAAACCTTTGATACCTTTTATTCAATTATTCAACAAAGCGAGATTTTGCAAATTGATTTGATCATCGCAGCTCAACAAATGCTTTTGCAACCGGTTCAAGATTTAAAAAGAATAATTGTCGTTGCACTGAAAAATACTAAAAGTTTGGATAAAAAGTCAAAACTGAAACATCAAAATGTTATAAAAATGTTGATATACGTTTATGTAAATATAAATGTAGCAATTGAACAAAAAATCCAACAAAGGAAATTACACAATTTAAATGTGGAATTTGGCAAACGTACGAGGCGACCCAATGCCGATGAGCTTGCTTTGATTAATCAAAAAGTGGTAGTAACATCTATTCATGCTATATTTCAGGAAAAAATCTATATTTTTTGGGATCCACCAATTGTTGATAAGGCTTTTGTGAGGTGAGTTTAAACATTAAAGAATACATAGCGCACAGTGTCTGATCATTTCCAGCATGACAATGAAAATATGTTATCAGTACATTGACGTACCGTGGTCGCGAAAAGAACTACAATCGGAGGTTTATCATTTTGTTAGTACATTAATAAAAGATTATCAACAGGGTCCAGACTTCTCACATGAAGTTGTCATAATAGTAAAAAAATGCGATATTCCTCCATGGCCACTTCTTGAATGTGTTCGAATTTTGGTTGAAAACTACAATTGTAAAAATTTCATGGCAGACGTGGTGAAGGGACTGATAATATTGCAATTAGAAAAAGGTTCCCAGGAAGGTAAACGTTCATTGATTTTTCTAATCGAAATGTCGAAAATGATGCCCGCAGCGATGAGTCGAGAAATTATTGCAATAACGCTAGAATTGAAGCCTGAGGTAAGTTAAGTTTAAATCTCTAAAATGTGTTAATTATGACAATTATTTAGGCGTATCTCGGGATAACTTCCTGCGTGAACCTGTTAACCCGAAATATTTTAAACGCTTTAACCAAAGACAATCTCACAGAAGAAAAACGAAAGTCACGTGAGATTTTCTTATACTTCTTGGAAGAGCGCATAAATGATGTTTCTGAACACGTCCGATCCAACGTCCTTCAACACTTGACACAACTACTCACTAAAAATGCCATTCATGAAAACAGGAAAAATAGCATTTTAAGAAAGGTTATTGCTTTAATTCGGAATGAATTTTCCATGGTTCAGATAAGCGCTGCAAAATGTGTCACTGCATTCTTATCTTACAATACTTATGGTGCAGGTTTAGAGCTACATTCAAAGGAAGTTGAACTCGAACAAAAAGTCGAGTCCTTAAATAGTATGAAAAGTCAATTTGACCGAACAGTGGGGTCGAAAGTTGCCGAAATGCGGGCAGAATGGAAAAAACATGAAGAACAACTTAGAATAGTGATCGAAAAAAAATTACAAGAATGTACTTACATGTTTAACTTTTCAACAATGTTTTAATTGTACTCGTTTCTAGCAACCTTCCTCCGATGTGATGTTGATGAAGACGCGCTACCTGATATTATCGAAACTTGCATCAGTGATGGAAAATATGAGGAGGCGTTTCTCATATTACTATATCGCAGTGCAAGTAAACAAATAGATGAGTGGAACGAAGGGTAAATGAAATCGTGTTTTATTTCAATGCATTTTAAACTCAATTTTCTTAGGTCTGAAAGTGGTCAATTGAAACTATTGATGTTACTACAAAACATGTTTATGGATGCAAATATCAACAGCAGCAATGAATCACATCAAGTAAATCTAGAGGAGTGTGAAACTGTCAATAGTGCCATTTCTTCTTTAAAAAATGTTATAGAGTTTTTGCAACTTATGAATGATGCCGTTGAACCAATGAAAAGTTTGATTGAATCACCTAATGTTGATGCCATGCAAGCAGCCATTTCATTCTTCGTATCGGCATTTCAATCTAACATTAATAACGCACCTAATGGATTCTCAGGTATAAATTTCAATTAATTGCATATACGCAGAGTGATTGCACCTGCCGGCAGCCTTTAACTGCATTTCGAGGTTAGTCCCGATATATCTAACGAACAGTTAGATTTACTGAGATACATGTATGAACCATAATAAATTGAATGACCTTTAATATAAAAACTCATCACAAATACCATATTTTCACGCATAAAATTTAAAAAAAAATAAATTGTTAGTAAATGCACGTTTTATGCTGAAGGCAGTCGGGCTAATGTATCGGATCTCGGCCCTGTTGCTGACATGTGGGTATTGGACAGCCTTGTTCGGTAAAGTTGAATATGTATGAAATTTTTTAGCAGATCAGTTGTCATAAACAGTTGAATTATTGGAAGAAAAATAAGCAGAAATAATCGTTTAATTAAGAAAATTAAAAATAACATTTTACATTTATAATATTCAAATAATAGCTTGAACTTTTTATACCATATTATCGTCGCCCTTGTACCAAAATCGCGAATGTGATACAGCAAGTTAAACCTTTTCACTAAAAAAAGAGAACATAAAGTTCTGAAAACCATTTCATACCAGTTATACTATTATTTTCACAGCTGTTTAACTGAATATTTTGCGATTTTTGATTTTGTACTTTTGAAAGTTTTTTTTTACACATTTGTGTGTTTGGCTTTGTAAATATGAGGTTTTAATTATTCGTACAGCAAGAAATAAATTAAGCTCATCAATATTATTTTTCATATTTTACTTTTCTTGTAAAAGTAATTCTGTAAACAATTCATACTTAATTTGAATAATTATTCATAAATTGAATTTTAGCAGCATCTGGGGCTGACAAATTGTCCCATGCAGTTTTATTTGCAGTCAAAGAGTTGTAAAATTTATGATATACTTTTGGTATTGTCAAGTTTTTGCACATTGTAAGTTTTGCACCATCAACTTTTTGGATAATTTGAATTTCATGTTTCAGTCTTCCCCTATTTTGCTTAATGTCGAATTCAATAAAGTTTTCTTGCTTGAAGTTGGTTTCATAAAATATTTTTGAAGGTGCAACCTTTACGTAGTGCAACCAACATAATTTTTGCTATGGAGTTTATTGTGGGCTGAGTTGAGAAAAAGACTTGAAATCATAAAAGTCATGAAACAGCACTTATAACAAATGGAGAAGGGTTTCTTCTTGAATTTCTAATTTTCTGTCCAACCTTCAAGTGTGTACTCAGGTACGTGTTTTGATTTTTGTTCAATTTTAGAATGAGTGGAGTCAGTGTGTCCAGTCTCAAAGAATTTGTGATCAATCGTTTGTAAAGTTGGGTGTTTTACGACAGCATCTAAACGCGTCATTGTAAAAATTGAATTTTTCTGATAACCCGCACATCCATCCCACATCATTCTGACTGTAAATTTTGCCTGAGCTAATATAAAATCGTAAACACCAGAACTAATCTCTTTGGTACTATGTTTTCCTTCTGTCTCGTTTCATATGTAACAAATTACATCTTGGTTACATGTAAACTGTCAAATTGTATACTGCTAATTTCCGTAGGTAAAATATTTGTCCTCTTGCTCCTTTTGGACAGTTTAGGGCAGCTTGAGGTTGTATTATTTCTTGCAAGTGTGTTGTCTTCATCTCGCAGTTTTTTTATTCGATGTGAGTACTATTGTAATCATTTTGGTGTGTTATTTTTTTCATCATCCGTCAAGCTTTTATGAAACAGACATTTTTAACATTGGTATTTTTTTGGCCTAAAGAATCCTAAATTGAGGAGCAGACTTTCAAATTGCATTTTGTCCATTTTTTCCATATTTGAGAAAAAGGTGGCACTGTATTCGTAAGGTCAAAATGCTGCTTTTTTATAAGCACTTGGACGGTTAATCTGCATTAAATGTTCGTTTTATTAAAGGGGAAAAACCAGCTAGACAAACAAACGGAATTTAGTCCAGTCTCGTTATACTTTCAAAGTGCATTTTGTCCAAAAACAATGGACAAAATGCGTTGTGATGGTATATTCGTTCATTTCGTTAGAAAACCTTCTAGTGTGTTGTGCTGTGGATACATTATTAACAATACAAGTTGTTTATTGTTTTAAATGGAAGTTCTAGAAGGTGAACATATTGTTGGTGATAGCATCGACAGAGGTAGTAGAAAAAGAAAAAGGTCTACAACATCGCGTGAAAGAAAAAAAGAAATAAGGTAATTTTAAGGTTAAAAATTTTAAAAATGTTATTAATGTATTGCTGTTAATTTTAAAGATATTCAAATTTGGACATTAACTTGGATAATTTCAACATAGTTTGTAAGCATAATAATAGTAACTTAGATTGCCAAGAAATATTAAAAGAAGATATGCTAAAAATTCGTAAAACTTTTTTTGAAAATCCAAGCAAAATTACGCAAGACAACATGCTTGCAAGCTATATGGAAATTAAAAAACCAAAGCGGAAACGAAGTCGGAAAGAAGATGGAAGAGCTCATAATTTTGCTGTTAATTATTTTGTAAGTAGCCATTTGAAAGTGTTTGTCAACAATAGTATTTTACTCTTGATTTCTCATTTTTCCCAGGTATTTATAAAAGGTAGTAAAAACCAGGTGTGCCAGAAAGTGTTTAGAGCTCTGTTTAGTGTTTCGCAAAGACGCATAAATACAATATGCAAAAAGATAACTATAGGATCTCAACTTGTTGAAACAAGAGGTGGTGATAGAAAGTCCCAAAAAAATATTGAGAAATTCACGGAGGTGAAAAGGTTCATTACTCAATTAAAAGGTAAAGAAAGCCATTATGGTCGTCGGAAATCAAGAAGAATATACTTATCCGCCGAATACAGTATTGCTAAGCTTTGGAATTTGTACAATGCGAAAGTGACCGAAGACAAAAAAGTTAATTACAAATACTTTAGCAGGATATTTAGCAATAACTTTAACATAGGTTTTGGTAACCCGGCTACAGACGTATGTAATTATTGTGTTAGAACAAGCACACAAATCAGTAATGCCAAGGATAATATCAATAAAAACCAATTAATAACCCAGTTAACAGTTCACAAATTTAGAGCCTCCCAGTTCCATAAATTAATGAAGGAAGAATTGCCTAACTCAATTTCATTTTGTTTTGACCTGCAGCAAATTCAGATTCTACCAAAGGTACCTATACAGGATGCATTTTATGCACAGCAGCTGTCCTTTTACTTTTTTTGTATTACATCTACAACCTGTAAAGATCCAGTATTTTATTCATGGATGGAGCATCAAGCTGCCAGGGGAGCCACAGAAATATCTTCAGCACTACTTCATTTTCTAAAAAAGATCAATTTTCCACCTAATATAGACACTCTTCGTCTCTTTTCTGATGGATGCGGAGGGCAAAATAAAAACAGTTTTATTATCCATATGCTCATGTTGTGGCTACATACCTGCGCTCCAGAAACGATTAAGAAAATAGAGGTAACATTTCCGGTGCGTGGACATTCATATCTCCCTGCAGATAGAATTTTTGGGAGGGTGGAAAAAATGTTAAGACGCCATGCGGTTATAAAAACTCCTGAAAAATATTGGGAAATTTACTCAAAAGTGGGAGAAATCAGAAAGCTTGGAACTGACTGGTCATTAGTGAATATTAAAAATGCATCAGGTTATTTAAAAAAAGTTATAGGAATTAGCTCAAGTAAGAGAATAATCATTAAAAAGAGGCCGACTTCAGGAGTAGTGATGAAATCTGAAGTCTTATATCGATCCGATGATCCAACAAAAACATTTCAAACTCTTCTAAAACCTCGTAAGCGTTTGGATCAAATCGTACTTTCTGAAGTACCTCTAGGACATCAAATCAAACAAAAAAAACTTGATAGTTTAAAAAAATTACTTGTCACGTTATCTGGAGACGAATGGTACGAGACAGACCCGGAGTTAAAATGGATGACTGAAATTTTTGAAACAGCTGTTGCAGCGAACACTAAAAATGAAGATCTTCAAAAGCAAGAAGAGGCTGACGAAGTGTGTGAATGCGCTGAAAATGATGATAATGAATTTGTTTAAAAAGTTTAATGGAAACAATTTTTTTTAATAACATGAAATTTATTTTAACTTAAGGTTGTTCTTGGTATTAATATAGCAGCTTTTTCTTCGTTATATCACTGTTTTATTATTAAAATTCCAGACAATACCATAGTTTTGTTTTGTTTATTTGACTTGGCGATATTCAAATCGTATTTTGTCCAACCAACCCAAACAAAGTGCTTGATGTCCAAAAGCTTTTTGGATTTTTTCAGTTGTGTTTTGACTTCCTTGTACCAAAACTAGTGATAACGATATTTACACCTGATGACATTATTATTATACTAAGCAGCATTTTTTCTCGCGATTAGTTAGTCTGTAACAGTATTTTGCTTCTCCTGAAAATTTGTAAAAATGGACAACATGCAATTTGAAAGTCTGCTCCTCAATTGTAGTCGTTGAACACAACTCGGCACTTTTCTAAAGACACTAGACGTTGATTTTCCATTCGTAAACGCCCAAAGTTATCCAACACCAACGTCACGAATGTGTGAAATTTATTTCCTAGCCAAAACCAAAACAACGAATGTGGTACATTCGTCAAGTTGGCATTGTATAAATGAAAACAATTCCATATTCGTAAAACCATCATATTCATAATCACATTCGGGTTTCCCCATTCATACAAGGGTGAAGTTAAGTGCACAGAACTTCAATAGGGATGTGTGGCCATACTAGAGCAGTGTCTATAATTGCTGAGACAACAACCGTACGTGGTGTTTGAGTTACAAACCGAATAGTTTTTTCTTGGTACTCCGAAATTCTTACTGGTCTTTCTAATCGAAACGTGGCTAAATCGTATTAAACGAAGTGCGTTTTTTAAGGATTTTTCAGAATAAGTGAATAATTGAAGGGTTTGGGGATCAAGGCTACATGCTACATGAAGTTAGTTTTGGGATATTAATTGTTAAAGATTTGGTTAAATCCCAAAATCAAACCTGAGGATTTTTATAACATTTAATGTCGTAAGAAATTTGTAATGAGGGTATATTAACTATGGTGAGTTGATTTTTAGTATAAATGAAATAAAAAACTGTAATTACAATTATTTACTACAAAAATTGTGGCTTGTACCCTTTTTGACAAAAAAAACATTATGTTTTGTTACAAATTAGCTTTCATCTTCACTATTGTCTGAAAAATTGTTGTCCAAGATAGATGCCACATAAAAAGTTTAAATTACATGTTCAGACTCATCTGATTAATGTTCTTCACTACTTTCGGATTGCACACAATCCTTGTCTGACACACAATCATCAGAGCCACAATCACAATGTCATTGCTGTTTTTAATATTAAAATCAAATTTTTTCTTGGCAGAAACATGCGAACACGATGCTGCCATGATGAATTTACTTGTGACTTGTGCTGTTATAGCAGAAATATTTTTGCATATTTTGAAAAATTAATAACGCTATGGGGCGATAGTGGCTTCATTCTTGGGAGAATAGCTATCACAAAAATAGGAGAGCTGTAGTCCTGTGTGATGTGTAGCATAGATAACTCAAATTTGCTAAAAGTAGGGCATGTATAGCCTTCTTCCCTCAAGCCCTTCAATTGTCTGTTTGATATAGTCTTAACTTTTTGTAATTAATTTTAAAAATATTGAAAACCAAGAATAATTGTCGGACATTCTGAAATTTAAATTTACGTGGTTGGCATTTCAACTGTGCTTTCATTATTACGGCTGCAAACTGATTTGGACTTTAAGCACTTGAGGAGTGACCATTCAAAACGAGACATGTCCATATAAACTAAATTTGCATGAAGTGCACAAAAATATATTATAATACTCGGACCAAAAATTTTAATTCTTGCAGGAAACAGGCAATGTCTTTCCGCGATGAGAATGAGTGTATTGTAAAAAAAAAACGATATAAACCTATAAAAAGAATCTAAAACGCACAAAATCTCATTTTTTTTAAAATGAACACATGTCTCGTTTTGAATGGTCACTCCTCACTTATTCGTTAGTGACTGACAGGAATATAAAACCAATTTGTAACATTAAAGAGTTTAAATAAGTATAGAATATTAACATGCGTTGGAACCTCCTGCTGCGAAAAAATCTATGAAGTTTAGTGTACTAGCTAGCCAATCACCGCACTTTTTTTAGCAAGAAAAGGGTTTTCAATATTTCTAATAGGGTAAAGTGGTGTAATACGCCCCACATTTCGAAAAAAATTCGCCAACTCGAAGCTTTGAAACATTTATCTTGAATTAAGTCGTAACATAATAGCTGTAACACTTATTAATGCAAAACGAAACATAATTTTAATTTAAAAGTAAATTACATTGTTCTAATATTAAATTTAAGTAAACACTGATTTTACCGTACCTTCGGTGATAATACGCCCCAGCAAATAAATTCAATAGAAAACTGAGCATTGCTTGGTTATGTATTATTTTCAGCACGTTTCTTTTGCCGTCCACAAATATTGCACATATCGCCATACATTGAACAGCTTTCGTGCAACCACATGCTGCAAATTACGCACTTAATCCAATCATCTTTTGATTTGGTTGAAAAATAATGCTCTCCACACTCAAGACAGTCCGTGTCTTGATCGTCTAACGCGTCCTCTGGAGATTCACACTGAATATCGATAGATAAATCACTACCAGAGGAAGAATAACACTTTTTTTTTTTTTTGCTAAAGTTTTTGAACTTTTCTTACAACGCAAAGGTTGCTTGGGTTTCATACCAGATGAAATAGGTAAATTAAGATCTCGTTCCAAAATTTTACCAACTTTAGCTTTCTTCTTATCACACAGAATCTGACGCTTGACTTTATGCTCAGATAATGTTAGAATTGTCGCAGACTGCTTTCTGTTGGAGGTATTAGTTGGTATAGTTGGAACTGGATTAATTTTTTTAAGAATTTTGGATGGAGTATCTTTTTCTTTGGATGTAGGTTCTCTTGCGTTAGAAATTCCATCATTGTGGAATTCTATCAGATCTGCGCTGCCTATTCCAGTTGCATCAGAGATGGAAAAGAAATGATCGGGAATAACCGATATCATATAGAAAAATTCCAGTTGCTTTAAATCCTGCAACTCCGTTATTCACAGTAGCTGCTTTACCCCAAGCTTTTCCTATTAGTGAAGGAACGTTGCGTCTATTTAATTTTCTTTCTTTGTGGGTTAGCATCCATGTCTTGGCCTCCTGCCTAAAATAAGTTTTAAAAGGCTTGAAGAACGACTTATCAAGCGGCTGTAATGCCTGAGTCGTGTGACTCGGGAGGCATAATAGCACAATATTGTTTCCCAAAGCTATGTCCAAAAGTTCAATTGCATTAGACTGGGATGCATGTCCGTCCAAAATTAACAACGCATTACCGCTACCTTTTCTTGGGATGAAATACTCCTGAAACCACTTCATAAACAAATCGCTGTTAATGTACGAGCTTTTCTGATTCATATAAACGTCGGAACCGGGAGGGAGCTATCTGTAAATTCTGGCTTTTTATATTTGCCTTTCATTATCAACACTGGTGGGAAGAAGTTGCCTTCACCATTGCAGCAAACTATTAATGAAATATTTTCACCCCTTTCCGAACTTGTTAAGGAATAGACATCTTTAGATCCTTTTGTTGCAATGACGTATTCTGCTGTGTTGTTCACTTGGATGCCAGTTTCATCCATGTTAAAGATTCTAGACGGTTTGTTTAATAAATCATTTTCTGTTAACACCTGAAGCAGCAAACCAAAGTAATCCCCGACTTCTTTCCTATTCATACCCTGTGCTCTTGCTAATGATAACCCTTCAGATTTTCTAATAGATAGGACTTTATTTCTCCTCATGAAGCCTGCAATTTTTTTCTTTTGCGAAAAACTATGTGTGATGCCTAGTTTATTTGCAAATTGAAAGGCCATGGTTTTAACATCGGTTCTATTTGGTGAAAATCCTACTTTTCCAAGGGCTTGTATGTGTGCAACTATCCTATTTTCATGTTCTCTACCTAAGGTTGGACAACGACCAAGATGTTTTTTACAGCTATTAACAGCTATGTGCCGTCTTAGAGTTTTAGAAGGTACGCCATATGCGCTGCTCGCTGCATTAACGCCCATTTCTCCACTTTTCACTTTATCTATAGCAGCGGCCATTTCAGCTTCGGTCCATGAAGCTCTTGTTATTGTTCTTCTGTATATCTTGCCCATATTCTAAATTAAAATGACAATAATTACATGCTCTGTGGCTGGGGCGTTTTATCAGCTACCAGGTGGGGCGTATTTCACTTATTGCATTTTAAAACGCCCCACCTAAATATTTGGCATACGAAGTCACATTATCAACAATGCAAGAGCTGCAGTGTATACTTGATTTGTATGCTATTGCGTCATATTGCTCACATTTGGGAAATGTTAGTAGGGAATTTTTCTTAATAGTATGTAACAAATGTTGAGTCTTAGTCACCATAAAATATTTTTTTCTCTTTTAAATGCAACAACACAACTATATTTTATACACGCACAAGATGCGGTAGTAGTGTAATGTCGCTCTATCAAACACTCTGAATTTTAACTATAACACGGCGGGAGTTTTGAATGTGAGGCGTATTTGCACCTGGGGCGTATTACACCACTTTACCCTATTAAAATATAATATTGAAGCTACAAACTCCATGATGATGTAATTGAGCATTTAAATGAAAATTAACTAGAATATCTACTACTTTTGAACATGCAGTGCGCTAAACAAAACAGATACACTCAAACTGCTATTAAAAAACATTTCATCACCGGTTTGAGATTAATTTGTATTTATTTCAGTTTTAAACGCACGCCCGCATATTTCTTGTCGAATGATAAAAACACACAATCAGAATTAAGTACAAATATTCATAATAAATCAAATATTAGTTGAAAAGTCTACTCAAAGGTTGAGACTGCATAATAGGTGCATTCACTCCACGATGCATACATTTTTGATATACTTATGCCCATATATTTTTCTTACCTACAGAGATGTTAAAATTAATGAACTCCAATGATCCCCAGAGAACCGGCGCAGTAATCGAAGCTTTCAAAATCATGTACTTAAAGACTGAACTTTCTTCCATTAATAAACATCATGCTGCAGTTGCTCGAAAGCTGATAAATCTGACAAAGTCAATCAATCACGATGTACAAGGTGTGGAATTTAGATTACTCATTTCTCAATCAGTTGCAAATGGAGTTATACATGACGATACAATTGACATTCTGTGGGATATTTTTGATAATGCAGGTGACCCTCTTGAGGTTGAGCCTCTTATTGCTCTCTATTTGTTGAAAGCGGCTGCACTTGGAAGGCAAACGATCAACACAACAAATACAAAGCTTGTAACAGCGATAGGTTTTGGCGAAAGAGGACAACAGAGTTTATTATTAATGAAAGGGGTTATTCAATTTTTGTTGGACGGTAAATTGGAGAAAATTAAACGTGAAGATGAAACTTTAACCCATTTAATTAATATCGCAAGTAACAAATTTTATGTTAACGATTCAGATTATAATGAAGCAATAACAGAAATCGTTAAATATATTTATAAAGTGTGTACTGAGCCAGATGCATTATGCAAAGATTTAATCAACAAAATTTGGGAAACGTTGCCAAATACAGATAACGTTCCATTTTTTATTATTGAACAGTGCAGTCATATCTTGGGTGAAGTTGTCATTCGTCATCTTGCATATATGACGGAAGTTAAAACCCTTCATGTCATAAATAATCCCAGCAATAGTACCGTTGAAAAAGTGTCTTCAACAATTGATGAGTTTGGAGAAAAGAGCCGTATAGATGTTAGTGCTGTAAGTGTATTGTAGCATATGACTTTACGTTACAAAATTTTATCGTACATTACCATTGTAATACAATTTGATTGCAGACTGATGATATATTAATAGAACATCCAGCTGAAGTTGTTGGAGTTGAACTTATTTCATACATAGCCGAAAAATGTACAATTTTCTTGGATTATTCTACTACTCCTTATAGTTTTTCGCCTGTCCTCA
Source organism: Dascillus cervinus (assembly GCA_949768715.1). Taxonomy (NCBI): domain Eukaryota; kingdom Metazoa; phylum Arthropoda; class Insecta; order Coleoptera; family Dascillidae; genus Dascillus; species Dascillus cervinus. The sequence continues at coordinate 30,106,118 of OX458323.1, forward strand.
ATCCTTGGATAAACAAGTTATTTGTATTGTTTCTAAGTGAAGTCTTTGAAGTACGTCGTGCAACTTTTTATTTGCTTGCTCATTTAATATTAAAGGACATCTTGAAACCCCATATCTATTTGCTACCTATGGCTATCTTCTTGATTGCTGAACAAGAACAATTGCGCAGTATGAGCAAAGAGTTCTTTACCAAATTATTTCATAAAAACGAAAATTTATGTACAATGCTGCCACATATTTTTAGTGGTCTGTCACATTCTGTACGTTATGAAGAGAATAATGTGTACATAATTATTAAGTAAGTTTTATATTTTAGTTGACATTTTTAATATGATGGGCTTTCCAGATTTTTGCTTAGTCTTATTGATGAAATTAATCAAAATCAAAGTCTTGTTGTTGGCTTGTGTAAAAAGTTTAATTTCAAAGCAGACATTAGACACTGTAAATATTTGGCTTATGGCCTCTCACTGATTAAGTATGATACAAATGGTCTAACAATGCTACTGGACAATTTGGAATTGCATCCGACTCTTCTACATCAACCAGAAACTTCGGCAATTTTTAAGCAATTATTAACCGAGTTTATTGAGAGTTCAAATCAGACTGGTTTAAATAATGAAATGGATCCAGTAACCGGAAAAATCAAAGCCAGAATTAATAAAGTATTGTCGTCGGGTTGTAATGCTGCCGCTGTAGATAAAACCGTTGAACCACGAGTTACCGGTGCGATTAAAAAAAAAAAAGAATTTTTGGTGAAGAAGAAACAAAAAAAAGAAAACTTCCAGAAGAAATAGCTCTAGTGATGATGAAAATACACATGTTGCAGTCGATCATATCAGGCCTAGAAGAAAACAAATAGACGACTTAATAGTCAAAAATTGATGTCTATTATAATTAAAATTATTATTGTAAACATTTATTAAATTTATTTGACAGAATTATCACAATAAGTGTAATCAAATATATGTTAGTTGTCATCAAATTTACTGTAATATATTATTGTTTTAAAATACAACTAATATTTTTAGCGCTTTGGTATATAAATATAGAAATAGTTATGTGAGACTTCAAGCGCCACCTATTGGAAGTATATGTACACTTGCGGCCACCGAAATGTGCACAATTTTTTTAACTATTTGATTTTTGCTATAAAGCATAGGCGTCTTAAAAAAACATCAACAAAAATGTCAATATTATTTTATTACGACAAAAATTATTTGAAAAGGAAACTGGATTTAGTAAAAAATACCAAGACACCTTTTACAAGATAGGTCGTTAGCTTCGATTCGATCAATGAAAAAATATTGTAACCAAATTTGGCGGTAATTGGCGATTAATATTTTCAACAATATTTACGCGATAGCTCCGCTCACGCGTTAAATTCTGGAAGTGGGAAAAACCAGTTCCGAGTCTATCTCATAGGTGGTTATCTTTAACCTCTAGGTCAGGGGTGGCTAACCCGCGGCCCGCCTTGAACATTTTTCCGGCTCGCTAGATTCATCACACTTTTACAAAATATATTTATTTTATAATGGTCAAAGTAGTGAAAACCAATGTATTAAAAAATAGTAGGTTTAAATCTAATATGGGGATATATAATTATATATATTATATATAATTAACATATAATGTGGCCCGCGGAGTTATGATGCATTTCCAAAGTGGCCCGCAAGATCATTTGGGTTGGCCACCCTTGTTCTAGGTCGTTCATTCATACAAATGTGAGCTAGCTTTCCTCATCCATTCTTTTCACATGTTCTTTCCATTTTCTTCTTCTTGTTTTTGACCATTCAACAAAATATTCAATATTACATTTTTCTTGAATGGATTTGCTTGGATGGTCATATTTGTTATGAAACTTAGTGCCTTCATTTCTGTAACTTTTATTTCTGTTTTATCTTTTTTGTTTCTGGCCTGTGTGCAATATAATTGGCCACAAATTAAATACCGAACAGTTTTCTCGACGCATCATTTTAACAATTATAAAATGTAGGTATAATTAAACACCAAAACAATTATTTAAAGTTTTATTCCAATTATTATGAATTATTATTAGTGAAATCAAATTGAAGTCCCGCAATTATCTAGGCATTCGATAATAAATTGGCGTGACATCTGTAAAAACTAAACTGATTCAAATTTCTGTCCGATAACACAAGAGTTTTTCGAGTACGTTTGTGTCTTTGGTGGAATTTAAGTAAAAATGGCTGGTTTCGATTTTGTTATACCTTCAACAAACGAAGAATTATTGAATGAAACCGACAACCATTATTATGTAAGAAATCAGATTAAAGTAAAGGACGTTCGTGCAAAATTAAAAGGTTTGTAAATAAATTATTTCATTGTTTTTGTAAGTAAAAAACTTTTTACCAACTGTAGATGCCAAACGGTCACTTGAAGACAAAGGCCCTGAATTCATCATACAAACCTTCGATACCTTTTATTCAATTATTCAACTAAGCGAGATTTTGCAGGTTGATTTGATCGTCGCGGCTGAAGAAATGCTTTTGCAATCTGTTCAAGATTTAAAAGGTGTAATTGTCGTTGCACTGGAAAATATTAGAAGTTTGGATCATGAGTCAAAACTGAAACATCGAAATATCATAAAAATGTTGTTATACGTTTATGTAAATATAAATATGGCGATGGAAGAAAAAATCAAAAATAGGCCAACACCAAAAGTAAGTTCGACAGCACGTACCAAGCGCATGATACGATCCTTTGACGATACGGTCGATTCGATTAATCGCAAAATGGTTGTATTATCCATTGAAACGGTATTTCAGGAAAAAATCAATGTTTTTTGGGATCCACCAGTTGTTGATGAGGCTTTGGTTAGGTGAGTTTGCAAATTACAAAATATACAATGCATTATATTGGCATTTTCAGTACGGCAATTAAAATATGTTTTCATTATCTTGCATGTCCATTCATTTTAAACGAACAAGAATTACAATTAAATATCTTTCATTTTATTGCCATATTAATAAAAGATTATAATCAAGGTGCAACATTCTCATATGAAGTTGTACAATTAATTAAAATGCAAACTCATTTTGTTGATGTATTCCCTGGATGTGTTCGAAACTTAATTGAAACCTACAACTGCAAAAGTTTTGTGAGCCAATTTGTGGAGGAACTGATTAAATCTCAAGCTGAAGAAAGGTTACTTCCTTCTGAGGGAGTTCTCCATTGTTTGGTTGCTCTTTCCGACATAACGCAATTAATTCCCTCCTCAATAATGCATGAAATCGTGAGTTTTCAACGGTATTTGGATGACGAGGTAAGTTTATTTTAAGTTTTAAAAATTGACTAATTATAATTATTATTAGTCGTTTGAGCTCCGAAATGCTTATTTGAAAGTCACCGCACATATTGTTATAAATTTTCTAACAGGCGAAAATGTTACAAAAAAACAAAAGCACTTCCGTGACACATTTTTGTTCTTCTTGGAACGAGGCATAGATGATGCGTCCCAACAAGTTCGATCTAACGTACTTCGACTCTGGCTAGATCTTCAATGTAAAAATGCCATTCCCTCAAACCAGTTGAATAAATTTTTTAAAAAGGCTATCGCTTCATTGCGGGATGAATTTACCGACGTTCGTTTATGGGCAGCAGAATGTGTTAACGAATTTATGGCGCTCAATATTTATGGTTCAAATTTACAGCTAGATTCGTTGAAAAACGAACTTGAACAAAAGATGGCGCTGTTAGATAGCATGAAATTGCAATTTGAATCGAAAAATGAGGAATTGAGAACAAAATGGAAAAAACATGAAGAAGCACTTAGAACAGTGATCGAACAAAAATTGAAACAGAAACTGAAACCACGTAATTAATTATTTTAAATTTGAAGTATTAGTTTTTACAGCAGACATTTTTAGCTTTTTTCCTAACAAGTGTTGATGAAAATAATCTCCCTGCTATTATTAGAAGTTTCATCCTCGAGAAAAAATATGAAGAGGCTTTTCTCACACTAAAATATTGCAGTTCAATTAAACAATTAGATGAATGGAACAAACGGTAAGGTAAAAGGTGTTTTATTTGAATTAATATTGAGCTAATCTTTTTCAGGTCTGAAAGTGGTGAATTGGAACTATTTGTATTACTACGTACGTTGTATATGAATGAGAAAGTTACAAACACCAAAGAATCACCTGAAATAAATTTGTCGGAGTTTACAATTCTTCAGGATGCAGTTTCTTCATTACAGAAGGTCGTTGAGGTATTGCAACTTATCAATGATGCCATTGAACCAATGAAAGAGTTGATTGAATCACCTAATTTTGATATTACACGAGCAGCCATCAAATTCTTCGCATTGCGATTTCATTATAACATGGACAATGTATCTGCTGGATTCTCAGGTACAAATTTCAATTAGGTGTTATTGATGTCGTGTTACAAATTTATAGGGTTTGTGGACGATTTAAGGGTTGAGTAATAGTTGCAACGCTGAAACACTAGAACTAATCTTCATAATAATTTTATTTATTTGTGGAACGCTTCAATAATTTTTGTGATGTTTTTGTGTTTTGCTTTTCGTGGTATAATATAAGATTATAAAGAGAAAGATGCGACACGGAGCGATTTGCCAATGTATTTTTATGAACACGGTTTTTAACGAGCATGATTCTTTAAATTATCTTAGGCCAAATACGATTCAAAGTTTCAGATAAATTAAAGAAACATGCGCACAAAGCCAATGGGCCGGAGATGCATTGGGCGGGGCTCCGGCAATGTTCACGAAATCAGCACCGGCACTCCATAAGCCGAAAGTGATGAGATTTCCTGCTTATACTTATCGCGCGTGTGTCGCTTGTAATATCGTACATTTTCGACTCCTACGGATACGGTTCGGTAAAAACACCTCACAGCCACTGACTTATCTCTTTGTAATTCTTTATCTGTGTCTAAGTACAGTGGTTTTCGAAGTCGTTCTTTCTTGCTGGTTGAGGGTCCTGTGACCACTTACAATAGCGGGAAACAAAATTTACCTGCTTTAACGACAGTATCTGGATTAAAACGATGAAATATTCCAAAATCTAAAATTTGGCTTTTTGACAATAAATGAAAGAAAAGCAAACATGACATAATGTTATAAAAATATATTTTGCAGAATTGCGAGTAAAAATAAATTTCTATTAGAGTTTGTCTAAACTTATTCTGCGTTTATGACTGTGCCTTTTACAATACTGTAAGTGATCTGGCCATAAAAGTAGGTAAGCCGTAATAATCAGCATGAACAGAAGTGGCCAGGGCTGTATTTGGTAAATTTTTATAAATTTCTTGATGCTTAGATATAAATATGAGTAAACATTAAACCTCTTCTAATAATTAGGTAGGTATGTGGGGTTATTGATTAACTTAAATACTTGATGAATTCTATGACTTGTATTTGATTATTTGTTCTGAACTTAACTAAAGTTGAAATATTTAAGTACGGTTCTGAAATATCTACAAAATATTTTTCAAAGCAACCAGATGTGTCGCACCCTGCAGTGAACCCTCATTATCATCACTAAAAGTTGATTGCGGTTTAAAGTCATAAACGCAGAATATTTTTAGTCAAACTCTACTAATAGTTTAGAAGTTCGACCTAACATTTTTCTCCCATCTTAAAAAAAATTTACTCTTTATCATTCTATTGCAAAGAATGTTCTTTACGAAGTGGTACATTTTAAATGCATATTTTTTAATTAATTAAGAGATATTAATTATTTCATAACAACGGTTTGCAGTTAGGTTACAATGTATGCTTGTAACAACAGTAATTTTGAATTATTAATACATATTTTAAATTAGACTAGTTCCTAGGCATAAAATTATCCAAAAATTATAGAAATTAACAATAACTAAAGAGATACCGTTTATCACAATTCCTTTTCGTTTGAATCTAAATACAGTAGAGCGTCGATTATCCGAACTAATTGGGACCGACTACCTTTCGTATAATCGAAAATTCGGATGACCGTACAGTCATAGTTTATGAGCACTAAAACGCTCAAAATGATAGAATATAAACATATATTGAACAGCAAATAATATTTCAATCACATTATAATTTATGTACTTTATAAATGAATTCTATTCTATAATCTATATCTTTCGAAAAAAATCGACAATTTTCTTCTGTTTTACGAAGGAAGTTCGTTTTTGCGAGGCCAAATCACGCAATCGTTTGAGAAGAAGCAGTTGCGTTGGGCAACATTCCGGCTGCTTTTCATACCACTTCATCGCTGTCTCAACAGCCTCAAACGCCTCACCGTGAGAAGGCTTGTTCGGTGCGTCCGTACTCTCGTCGCTGTCATTATCCTCGTGTAGAACTGAAGATACGATTTGGTTGTCGGTTAGAATTTGATAGCCCGGATCATCGGCGCCATCGTTTAGCCAATTTTCGGCGTCTTCATGGTTACAATCCGCAATCCCTGGGATAACGTTGAAGAGTTCGACGAATTCATTCGGGCCACCTTCCTCGGCACTGGAATTGTCTTTTTCTATTTTATTCGGCGTTTCTTCTGAAGCTGGCCACAGTTTGTTCCAAGCGTTTTTCAAATTTTCTTCCGTTAGCGACGCCCACACATCAGCCAGCATATAGCAGCAATGTTTCAAATTTAGCGATTTTGAAAATGCAACAACCTTGTCCCCGGTGCCTTCTTCGGCCAGAAACAGTCTTCGAAGGATTTGTTTCCTGTACAGCCTCTTCACTTTTTCGATAACCCCTTGATCCATGGGCTGAATCAACGATGTTACGTTCGGCGGAAGAAACCTTACCTCGAAGTCTGGATCGAGAGCGTTTAATACTTCGGCGGAAGGATGAGACGGCGCGTTGTCTAACAACAGTAACACTTTGCCAGTCTTGCGCTGAGCTTTGCGCCACTCTTTCACGTTCTTTATGAAATCTTTTCTGTACCAATCGCAAAACAATCTCGAATCCATCCAAGCACTTTTCTGGGCTCTGTAGGTCACAGGCAAGCGGGTTACATTTTTGAAGCACCGTGGCTTCTTCGATTTCCCGATAAGCAGTAACGGCAATCTATGAGTGCCGACTGCATTAGCACACATCATAGCCGTTATGCGTTCCTTAGACACCTTGAACCCTGTTGCTGCTTTTTCACGTTGCGACGCGAGGGACCTTTGGGGTAGCGATCTCCAATTCAGTCCAGTCTCATCTGTAAACGTCGTCTCTAGAAAATTCCTCCTCGTCCACGATTTCTTTGAATACCTATTTGAAGCTCTGAACAGCTTACGAATCGGCTGATAACTTTTCTCCTTGGACCTGAAGTTCTCGAATTCCATGGCGGCTCTTGAAATTTTTCAGAAATCCTGAACTGGCCTTAAACTCAGACAACCCACCGAGTTTAGTGTTTAAATCGAGAGCTTTTTCACACAAGATCGAACCGGAAATCGGCTGCCCCAAACTGCGCATCTGTACAAACCAATCGGATAAAGCCCTTTCGAGATTCTGGTTCTGCGCAAATTTCAAAGTTTTTCGTTTTTTGGCACCATTATCACTGTTCGACGTTGATATAAATGATAAAATCTTCTCTCTATTGTTCTTGATGTCTGTAATTGTTGCTTTTCCAACATCATAAGAGAGAGCTAGAGATTCCCCTATCTCGCCGTTATTGAGCTTCCCAATAATTTCACATTTTTGTTGCAAGGTAAGTACGTGGATAAGCTTTTTTTATTTCTTCCATTGCCACGTCTTCCCATCCTTTACTTACAATATCATGATGCTTCTTGTAAGTTGTTGCACTCATACATGGCACATCTATTGTAGATAAAAATTCCTGCAAGTTGTAGAAGCCTCCCCCTATGGACATTATACCTTCAACACAAGAAGTGTTGACTTCCATGGAATCCTGAGACTGATGGTGAAAAGTTTCATTGGTGGTAAATTCGAAACATTTGTTGCACATATTACATTTAAGTTTTATTATCGAATTTAAACCCTGCCGAACTTCATTGTAGATATCCACATTTTCCAAAGAACAGCCAAACATTTTGTCATGAGCACTGATTTGTTTCAAGGCACGAAAGACATGAAAAAATTGAATTATGCGTCTTCCCTCTATGGCCGAATTGTCTTTAATAGTTTGACAATTGGATTTAGCCTGGTCTTTCTGTGGTACATCAGCAATTTCGCCCTATTAATTGTTTAGTTTTAATTGCGCCATTTGACCTAGATGCTTTCTTTATTAGAAATGTATGTACTTACGTGGTTTTTACGTTTTAAAGTTTCTAATGTCTTTGACGGGGAACTACGTAATACACCAGTGCTATTATTTCTAAATTCGTTACTAGTGTATCTTGAACATGAAGGAAGGTTGATACTATTTTCGGCTAGGATTGAAGCATTTTCAGAACTAACGTTACTGTTTGAACTAAAAACAATTTGTGTTCTTCTGGCGCCGAGTCATTCGAAACTTTCATTGTAGTAGAACATTTACTTAAAGGAAAAAATTACACAATCAAAAACAATACCTACCTAATTACAAATTTATTGAGTACTAAAAATTTTTAAGGAATCCGACGAACAAAAAATAACATCAAAGCTAACAGTTGTAACGTTGATGAAATAATACAATGAACGCATTGACATTGTTTTTTTAATTATATGAACTTCTTTGTTTTGCGGTCGCAATTAGAACTCAAGACGAAACACCGAAATAATAAATAAACGATATTTTAAATTTTCCGTACATTAAGAAAGACGACATAATAATTGTTAATATCATTCCAAGGTCTTTGTTCGCGTTTTATTTCCGTTTCGCTACTATTTTTTCTAGAACCTTATGACCAACCCTAACTGTATTCTGTTGCTACGTTTATGGCACACTGACTTCGTATTCTGAATTCGGTTTAGCTCATAGTAGAAAATAATTACTTACTCCTCAATCACATGCGATTTAAAACTTGCCACAAAATGCAAATCCGTTTTTCGGCAGCTATTAAAAAATCTATTTCAAAAAATTGATCTATACCCACAAAGGCAAACTTACCGATTGTAATACAATTTCCTTTTAGTTGATAAATTTAAACGCGTTTTTTTCTCGTTTCGTTTTGGCATTACCCACGTAACACATGTACATCCAATGAACGTACATTGGACGTACACAAACGGATCACTGTACGTCCAATGGATGTACATTTTGAGACTAAATTGGACGTACATCTGGACGTCAGTTTGTGGACGTTTTTGGGACTACATTCGGGATCTTTTCGAACGTTCAATGTACGACCATATAGTGCCGGTTCGTGGACGTCCATCGACAAACGCTTATTGGACGTCTTTGGGATTGTAAACGGATTCGTTTTGGACGTTCACTGGACGTCTTATGTATGTCAATTTTGACTCAAATTATGGACATTAATGGACGTACTTATAAACGTTGTGCGATTAAAAAATAAATAAATAAAAAATAGAAAAAAGCGTATATTAAAAAATAAGTCCCCTTCAAAAATTCTAAATTCAAAAATTGTTACAATAACGATCTTTAACAAGTAGAACTAACCATTAACAAATTAAATAACATGAAACTTATTCTTCAAAAATACGCATAAAGAAATATGTAAATTTAAAAATAATTTGCAGTGAACAACTTCACCTATTTAACTTTAACTATTAACAAATAACCTTAAAAAATATGCACATTCAAAAATAATTACCATACAGAATTTAACTAATTATTAACAAATTAAACAACTAGAAACTTTGAAAAAAGTCATTTCAAACCAACACCGGTTCTTCACCACAATTTTTCTATTGCAGTTTTAATGCCCCTTTCGGAGGAACTAAATTTACACTATCTGAAAAAAGAAAATATTAGACACCCCTTTCTTAAAATCATTTAAACTTACCAATATAATCAAAGCTGCAATTCCAAACCGCCTTTTTTTCTTCGACCTTGCATAATTCAAATTGCATAATACAAATTCATGTAGGTATTATCAAACGGACTTGGGATTGGTTTCGTAAATTCATAATAAACTATTTCTCCCAAGAGTGAGTTGCCTAAAACATGTAACAAATATTTTAAAAAAACTTAAATACATTGTCATTTTTACTTACGCCAGTCTCCAAAAACTGTTCAAAGTGCACTAACTCACTACAACTGAAAGATGGTTCATTGCCCCGAGAGCCGATAGAACAAAAAAATTCCGAACCCTCCCATTCAAGGTTACGGCATGCATATACGCCTCTCCAGGGTGAGAATAATAAATACCTGAATGTATTGCTTTAAATTTTTAAGTTTAAATATCTTATAATCTATTGATACAATTACAATTTAAGTTGTTCAAAAATCTAATTAATTCACTCCATTTCTTTTAAAAACGAGACAGATCCTTTATGCAAAACTTCAATTACTACTTGAAAATACCTCCCCAAATTGAAATCAAAATACCGGGCCACTTTGAGTTAAAAGAATTTGTTATTGTGTATTGTAATTATAAATATCTATTCATGAAAATTGCTCACATAAAATTGTCACGAAAACTACGTTTTACTAGTAATTTGAGTAATATTGTTTAGTTGTGGATGAAATTGGTGAAAGTTTCCGTTACTATTGTTAAGGCAATTCCAAATCTTTACAAATTCGGTGACACCAATCTGCCTTTGTGCGCAGAAATAAAATCAACCGACTAGTTTTTATCTTTAAAAAAATCCAGATGCCGTACATACTTCCCTCGGCAAGACTGGCCTTATTCTTTAATATCAGCAAAAATTTATCCCCAAATAACTCTGGCGCCGACTATTATATGCCCACAATTTGACATTGGCACATTTACAACACCTGATACAATAATAAATGACAAACTTTACCTAGTCTCGCAATTACAACCCATGATCTTCAAACTTTTAAGTAATAAATTTATTAAAATCTCAAATCTCACATTATTCATACAAAAATTTTTAAATTTAAATATCTTAAAGATATTTATAATCTATTAATACAATTACCGAATTCAGATTTTATCAAATTTGATCAAAACTTTATTTACAGGTAACTGAAACGAAACAAAGTTTTATCTCGCATTGCTAAAAAATCGTTCAATAGTTTAATTAATAATTCACTAGAAACTCCTTATCTCGTAGATTTAATCAGGATATCAAAACAGCGTATTCTTCATAAACTCAAAGTCATAAAGTAATAAAGTAGTGAGTTTAATAATGCTTTTAGTTAAAGTTTCAATTTTTTTTTCAAATTCGTTTACGGACCGATCGAATTAAGTACATGAATGTACGTACAATGAACGTCCATATTGATCCGTTTATGTACTGTCCGTTTATGTCCATGAATGTACGTCCAATGGACATCCATGATGGACGTCCAGATTAAGTCCATAAATGTACATCCAGTGGACGTCCCATTTATATCCATTGCTGTAATGTACATTTATGGATTAGCTTGGACGTCCATTGGACGTCCATTATAGATCCGCTTGTGGATCGTCCATAAATGGATAAGAAATGGACCAACATGTACGTCCATTGGGTATGGATGAAAACGAATATCACAAATTAATACCGACAAATAAAACAACTTTTAACACCCAGAACGTGTACTTGCCACAAAGACTGTACTAGACAGCAACGTGATTTTTCGGGGGTGGAGTTTCGAGTAGTACCAAATTTGCAATGCTACGAGGCAGCATTTCACAATGTACAAAAATCATGAACATTATCATTGCAAGCGTTTCGATTGCTCCTTAAAATCAATGTCAAATTTCAACCAATGTTATAAAGAAGTATGCCAAATTATAGAGAAAACACTAATCTATGCACGCTTAGTGTTAAAATTTTGAATTTCTTTTTATTTACTTCAAAATAAATTCGACAAAATGCCTAATATTGACCTACTTCTGCTGCTAATTTTGACACTTTTTAAACAATTATTTAAAAAAAATATTACTAGGGAAGCGTAGATATTGAAGTTCTCTTTCATTTGGTATAAAAAAATTGAAAATTGGTTAATATTTACGGTTAATTTTAAGGGGTAATCAAATTACCTACAATGTTAGCGGCGGCCTGGGATATGGATCTCCTTAAGGAGCCACTTGAGAAGCAAGATTCACAAGATGGCGCCACCGTAGAAAAAGGTGTCAATTTTGTAAAATGCTTTTTTCATTAACAAGCTTTTTTATATAAAAAACTAGTGGCGGATATAAAAGATAAAAAAATAATCTAGGTATAGACATAAATTTGCCATGGAAAAAGTTGAGAAAAGTATTTATTCAAAAATGTCAAACTTTTAATAATATTTGAATTTTTTGTTAAAAATAAAATCTTGCTGATCACACCCTGGAAGCATTAATCATAAGTATACTCGTACATTATCTAATCACATTTGTCAGTATTTAAGTCAAAGAGCATCGAAAAGTGTGACATTTTTGAATAAATACTTTTTTCAAGTTTTCCATGGCAAATTTATGTCTACACCTAAATCATTTTTTTATCTCTTATATCCACCACTAGTTTTTTTATATAAAAAAGCTTCTTAATGTAAAGAGCTTTTACAAAATGGACACTTTTACAACGGCGGCGCCATCTTGTGAATCTTGCTTCTCAAGTGGCCCCCTTAACAAAGTTTTACAATTAGTCGTATACTGCCGAATGCCAGCAAAATCTCTTCGGCATCGCATCTTCATCCCTATTTTCTGAAAGTTACGGAGTGCCGGCGCAGGCCTCGCGTCACATCTTATTCAATTCTCTAATCTTTGGTATAATCTTCTTATTAAAAGGTCCTTTATTCTGAATCTACATACCATTAAGTAGGCGATTACACCGACGTTTCTGCAGGCGTTTAACCGTCGCGTTTTCGATAAAGAAATAATGAATCGCATTAAAAAAAAAACAGTCCACAGCCTAAGGCTAGGAATCCACTAGGCGATTCTCTCGCCGCGATAGCTAGTAACAACCACTGTACATAAAAGCGGTACATAACGACACGACTGATACCAATCAGTCCGAAATGAATTTTCAAGTGGTGGCATGTATTACTGCTGTAAGGATGCAAATGTTACGGAAAAATAAAAGTCTCTCTTGTTTCATATTACGGAGATAAAAATAGCAGCTGATCAAAATGCATCTACCTTTTTTTTTGTAACGTTTTGTCCACTTTTTGTGGATTTTGTAGCATTCATTGCTTTTTTAAATTGATCTCGCAATGACTTCCACTTAGTTTGCAATTCTTTCCCTGGAAATAAATAACAGGTGTAAATACAGGCCAGTATGTCAAACAATTGTAATTTTCAGATATTTAATGACATTTATTATTATTGCAAGGGTTTTAAAGTAGATTCTTTTAACAATAACTTTTACATGTAAATCACGATTTAAATAAAATCTATTTGGATCCCTTGTTGATTTTTGTGACTTGTTTATTATAAGTCCAATTTTTGAATACAATTCGCATAAATAAATTAGGTTCTAGTTGATCCTTTCTTGAAAACCCTGCATTTGCACAGTACATGCGTGTAATAAATATAGTAATATTAACTTATTTTGCTTTTTTCATGATTTGGGAATTCATTCCAATGTTCGTACATTGCCGCACATACTTCATCCCACCTTTTTGGCCTTTACGTCCCTATTGCTGTAATCCTTTTGTTTTACATTATACAGAGCTGGACGTTTCTCAACCTTACAAATAAACTTCTCGACGGTCAACATTTTGCACGTTTGAAGAAAATCGTCGGTCGAGGCGAGAGATCGCGTTGTGCAGCGTTCTGCCAGAGAGCAAGAGAGCGCTTATTCAGTAGATAGAAATGGGAAAAGTGCGTTCGATACGCTACGATTGTCGCTTGGTGAACTAAACACAACGGCGGATTGTTTAAAATTAGTATTACAAATACACTTTTTCAATAATAGGCGTTTCAAAATAATTGACACAAATAAATTTAATATTTTTTTATTTAATATTTTCTAATCATTACAGTAAACAACAAAATCCATTAAATTCAATTAAAACTAAATAATAACAATAATAATACTTAAGTAACATGTATAATAAAAGATAATAGTTATTTATGAAAATGTATATTCCAATAATTAGAATGCAGCCATTAAAAGACTGCACTCTATCAAAAAGTTATTGGAATACCGGAATTTAATCTATCTAGAACAACTTTACTTTGCTCTAGAAACAAATTTGGCAATCTTATTATTGAAATGATAAATATATTTTTTGACAACAATATTTAAACAAAAATGTAACAAGTATGAATCTCATCAAAATGCAAATTACAAGAAAACCAGGTAAAATTAATTTTGTCAAGTACAGTTAAAATTTTTCTTTTTAAATTATTAATGTGACCGCGCGATTTTAAAAATTTTAAGGTAGTCTTATCGACAGCATCTAAATAATACACAAGCTCTTTGCATGCATAATTTAACCGATTAATTTAATTAAACTCGCGACAATTAGTGAATAAATTGTGTGGTTCTAAATCATCTGAAAATAAAGAGGTTTTTTCAACTATCAAAATTTGTTTTTAATTGTTTCAATAAATACCCGCATGTGTATGCAATAGTTTGTGTATTATAATCATTATTTATAAAATTTAAAACATTTACTGAAGCAGGTTCACAACTTTGCAGCTCATTTATAGTAATTTCATTATCTGAATCATTATTTTCGCGAGAATTTAGAAAATCTACCAAATTAAATAAAAATTCTCCCTTATCATATTCACAATTAAACCCTGTCGAATGAGATTTTACTAAATTATTTATTAATGTAGTTTTGAAAGATGAAATAAAGTGATATGGATTGGGATTTGTATTGGCCAGTCCACACTGCCGAATTGAACCAAAATAATTTGGAAATTTGATTTTTATGGTATCTGTTTGAATGATAAAGAATTTTTTCTCGAGGGGTTAGTTGAGAAATTTTATTGACTTCTAATAATGAATGAATATTTTTTTTAAACCTACTTGGAGTATGAATTGGTTTTGTATTAATCACCTGACTAGAAGTCCCTGGATTAACTTCAAAACTTGAATTTTCTAAATTTGTTTCCCGACTATTCATACTTACACATACATTATTCAAACACAAATTTTCATCGACAGAATCCTTTGTGATGCAATTGAAAATGGAGGGAACGGCTTCTAAATGTAGACGCGTTTTTATACTGCTTGTGAACATGCTATCCGTAAAATGCTCTTCACAAACATAAAAGCTTAAGCTTTTGGTGGTATCTGTAAGATTAAAAGCGGAATTAAGTGATTGTAGCCACAATTTGCGGCGCTTTGGTCCTTTAGGAAGTCTAAACAAATGATTATTATTATTATTTACGTTATAGCTATATGTACTAGGTCAATTTGGAATAATGCACTTATAAGCCATTTTTTAAAGAATATGAAATTGTAAGAAAAATTTTAACGAATCAATAAAATTACTTACAAGTTTTTAATACTACCTGGTTTTTAATTTCACTTTTGAAACAATCTTAAAGGAGCACATTACACAAAAAACTTTTTTTTAAAAATTATTATTTAATGTTAAATTATTGTAGTCAAAACTATTAAAAACTATTTGATAAAACTCAAATGTAAAAAAAAAATTGTTTTAGAAGATATTAAGACTTTTTAGAATTGCTTGTGACGTCACTGAGCCGACCTCACCGAAACTCCGTATCTCTCACGTGCAAAAGTTACTCGCTTCGCACAACGATTCATCTATCTAAAAATTATATTTTTAATGCTTAATTTATATGAGACTGTGTGAATGGTTTTGCCAAAGACGATAAAAGAATCAGAATTTCAATACGGTGTTTAGTTATTTTTTTAAATATTAAATAAAAACAGCGCCCCGACTGTGCGTTCCGTTCCTATTTTATCTAATTGTGCGTAAAGTTCGGCTAAGTTTATGACTGTGCCTTTTACAATACTATAAGTGATCCGTCCATAAAAGCAACAAGGTTTGTTGCACCCTGCAGTGAACCCTCATTATCATCAGTAAAAGTTGATTGTGATTTAAAGTCGTAAATGCAGAATAACTCCGAGTTATTTGCAACAGTAGCCACCAGAACATCGCCGACCAGTTTTTGGATGCAGCGAACCAACGGGACATCGTTTTCCTAATAGAGAAAAATCGCCGAAACGATTTGCATTTTGGTCAGAATTTTGTAAAAGGCAATCATTTCAACCAGGACAAAATGCAAGAATTTGCAATAAACATTTTTTAGAAAGTGATTTAAACTAATCGTGTGTTCCAAGAAAAAATTTTCAAAAGAACCTTGTTTAAAAAAAAGAAGGTACATATTGGCTCAATAAAAAAACATATGAATTGGGTCACATTTTTCGAAAGCTACAGGAAGTTGGGTTTATGACGTGATAATATTTAAAACATCTTTGTCAATAACCAATTTTTCAAACAAATTATTTTGTGTAATGCATGTATTATTACCAATTAAATGTTTTATATAATCATATTCTTGACAGACTCTTCATCTGTTGGCATAGACACACTTTTCTCACATTTACACTAATTACAAATTCCACTTCGATTTTCGTAATTTATGTTTACACTACTAGGTTCAAAAAAAGTATCAACTTCATCGTCATCTGTGTATTCAGGTTCAAATAAATAAGGAGTTGTCATAATTAAAAATTAAATTTATAAGTGCAACCAACCAATTTAGCAGTAAATACTAGAATACTATTGTTAACTAAACATTCAAAACATTCAAAACTCCACGACGGTCAGGCGTCTTGAAAATAATTGTTTTATGACCTCTGTCTGGGCGGTAGAAATAACCTTTAGAAGCGCGTAAAAATGGTACGAATGACCGCGTCGTGTCATCGCATTTAATATATTTTTTTTAAAACTAGACACTATATTAAAATTTTGGTTGCATTATCGTCTTCAGTACAAAAAAACAGTCTAAATACTCGTAACAAAATTTCGAAAACATTGTTTAAAGGTAGGTAAATGATCGTGTGAAGCGAGCAATTTTTGCCTGTATAAGATAGGCTGCTACGGGCAGCTCGGCTCAGTGACGTCACGGGCCGATTTTCAATTAATTATAACTCATTAAATAATCTGAGTAGAAACAAAATACATATGCCATTTTTCTTAGAATTAAACGTACTTTTAAATTAAACGAACTTATTTTTTGTGTATTGTGCCCCTTTAATAATTTAATTGAAAAAAATCTAAAAACAAATATTAAATAACTTTGAAAAAAATAAATTGACTTTCTAAATAATTGTGTAACGTTGTTTTTATAACCTTACTTTCGACAATTTTAGCACATTCTGCACATTCTGGAAATATTTTGTCTATTCATAAACCTGTTTTCTACCTGCACCCTCTTTGCACCCTCTTTGCACCCTAGTTGCACCCGCTACGACTAATTTTTGCGCAAGCCCATTTCCAATTTTTTGAAAGAAATACTTTTGCCGCTAGAAATATGTTTAATTCCACAAGCGACAAGAACAGCGCTGTATCGTTTCGTGGTGCTAAATTTACCCACCAATTGGGAGGTCTCTTTGTCTCTGCGTTCTGCTAGCGTCTTGCGGAAGCCGAAAGTAATAAATTGTAATAAAATTTTTCCTAGAATCGAACATTATGTAGGGCCACTACTAAACCGTACCGTCCGTATTCAAAATTGGACGTTCATTGTAAATTTTACGATGGCTAATCGACCTTGCACTCTAAAGATTGTTGCAGTTATATTGTGAACTTTTGTACAGTTTAGACCAAATTTTTTTTTAGCTAAAAATTCAGACAAACCTGCATTATTTCATTGTTTTTAATATAATTTAAAAGAAAACCCATTTCTTAAAATCCTTTCAACATCAAGTATATGCTTATCGCGTAGACGCAAGCTATCTCTTGAAAGTTCATTTTTACCGTTAATTGACCGTCGATATGTACCGCTTTTGTGTACCAGGGGTTGTTACTAGCTATCGCGGCGAGAGAATCGCTTAGTGGATTCCTAGCCTAAACATCCTGCAAATACGCGACGTTTTCTCTGCTGGTGTCATCCCCTACTAAGTTAGTAACAAGTATGAATTCATTCCCTCTACACGGCTATCAGATAATTCCATATATTTTTTTAATTTTCAGTTATGCTTAAATTTATGCATTCCAATGATCCACAGCGAAGGGACGCTGTATTCGATGCTTTCAAAATGACATACCTAATGACTACATTTTTGTCCGTTAATAAACACAGATCTTTGGTTGTTAAAAATCTTATCGATTTAACTAAGTATCTGTTCAATCAAGTCGACGATGTTAATGCGGATTTGGAATTAGCCATCTCTGCTTCAGTTGCCGATGGATTGCTAGATGACGATATCATAGACCTGCTTTGGAATTCCTTCACTAAACAGTGTGACGTTTCTGATAGTGATTCTTATTATACTATTGCTTTGTTATCAATGGTTGCACGTCGAAAGCAAGCAATCGTTACAAATAAAATAAAACTTGCAGCAACGATAGGTTTCGGTGAAAAAGCAAAACATAATTTATTATTGGCGACAGGGGTTTGTGAATTTTTGTTATTAGCTGATCCAAAGAAGGATCAACTTGAAGATACACATTGGGCTGATTTAATTAATACTCTAACTCACAATTTTTATGGTAGTGACCTATTTTATCAAACAGCAATAACATACGCTGTCAAACTTATTTATAAGCTGTGCACAAAACCAGATGCATTATGCATAGAACTCATGGAACAAGTTTGGGTTACATTACCAAAGATAGATTGTATTGAGCGGTTCCTAATTGTGCAGTGCGATAATATTTTAGCTCAAGTTGTCTCTCACCACTTTCAATATTTGAAGCAATTTTACCTCTGCAAGTACAGAAAGAAAGCCAAAAAGCAAAATAAAGGTAACAGGAATGTCGAAAAAGTTTCTTCAGTAAGTCAAAAATTTACAAAGAAGTCCAATACAGGCGTTAGCGATGTAAGTTTATCACAGTTTAACACTTTCTAATACATTTTATCGAAATGATTTAATTGTAGACTGATAATGCCACAATAGAAGGAGCCCAAGATGTTGAAGTTGAATTTTTATCAAATATATTAGAAAAATGTACAATTCTCTCTCGTTGTTCTGATCTTAGCGTTTCTAATTCGAAAATGATACAGACTTCAGGTCGATTATGCGCGGAGCTACAAAATTTCGTTTTTGAAGTACGCCATTCTAGTGCTTTTCTGATCTCACAATTAATATTAAAGGACATGATGCACTCAGATGATTGTATATTACGCATGGCCATAGCTTTGGTGGATGAAGAAGAGCAGATGCGCACTATGAGCAAAGAGTTCTTCGGAGAATTATTTCGTAAAGATCAAAATGTATGTAATCTGCTGTCTGATATTGTTCGATATTTGTTGGAATTATCCAATTTTAAAGAAGATGATATACGTATTATTATAAAGTAAGTGTTAATTATTTAGCTTCTATTTGATAATTTTAATTCGGGGATCATTCCAGATTTCTTGTTAGTCTTATTGACAAAACTAAACAAAATGAATATTTGGTTGATTGCATGTGTTTGAGATTTCGACCTGATGAAGACCAAAGAAATTGTAGGAATATCGCTTATTGCCTGTCACTGGTTACGTATAATGAAATTGGTCTAGAAAAACTATTGGACAATTTCGAGTCGTATCGAAATCAACCAGGAGTTTTGGTCATAATTAAGAAAATAGTAAGAAAGTTTATTGAAAATAATGGAATAAGCAAAGAAATTGAGGACATTAATACTTTTTTTCTTTTGAATTCTTATTGAAGAAGAAACAGACGAAGGAAACTTCGAAATAACAATAATTCTCCTAATGTTAGAAGCCCAGAAGACTGCTATTAAGTTGTAAATGTTTATTAATATTATTTTACAAAATTAAAACAGCAGCTCGATCGTTATAAGTCGCAATTAATTTGATCAACAATAAATATAATAATTTATTGTTGTATTCAATTACTGAAGCGTAAGTTTATTGTAGAATAAGTTTTTTTAAATACATGTACTATTTTTAAAAAATTTGACAATTATTTACTGTTTTTAATAATCAATATATATTTTCTAAATACTTAAATTCTAAAATACGCTCGGGGATGATTTTATTCGGTAGATGCGTTACGCAGAAAACCGCATGAATAAAAATCGCATAAAAAAAGACATCGCTTGTATGGTAAAAATAGGGATAGGTTCCATAATATTCCGAAACCGCATAAAACCCAAGCAATAAATTTAAAGTGCAATTATTGCGCTCTCTTTGGAATTTGAAAGGTCGCTCTGAATTTGTGTCATTGGCCAGAAAGTGATTTTCCAATTTATTACAAAGTTGAAGTCCTTCTCGAATTACACTTGCAGTAAGGGGATTAAATGTTTCTTCCACCTTACTATCGCTTTCTGGATCTTCGACTATATTAAATATAGTCGAAGATCCAGTTTCAAAAAAGATTAACAAATATATTTTTGCATCGGGATTGATACCTTACATACATAAAAAATACTACGTTACCCCAACTAATAATGCATGGAAGTTAAACAGTTTTTTGTTTCTCTTGAAAAATTTTAAAAAGTGGAGATGCCCCCTTTTCAAAATGACCGATTCATTTGAAGTTACATCAATAATATCATCGGCACTATACCTTTATCCTGAAGCAATTCGTCGATATAATTATTATTAAAAGTATCAAAGCCTTCTCCACCAATTTCATGTGCAAAATTCGTAATTTCAGTTGTTAAGGTTGATGATTCATTGCATACATTTTTTGCAATACATTTAGGCCGAATTGCTTTCCAGCAGGCATTTAAAGTGTTTGGTTTTAATTAATTTTTACACGTCAGGTGGTTGTTATTTCTGACCACAGATTTTTGAAAATAGACGGACTTGACCGGATTTTAATTTATAAATCGTGAAAATAGTTGCTTATCGATTCAGACGGAGATTTCATTCAACTATGAATCACTTGTTTTTAGGTAGTGAATCACATCAAATTGCATTAAAAAAATTGCAACAATCTTAACGACCTACAATCATGACACTTCTATATCTTATCATAAATTATATAAAGATTATACTTGCTTTGAGAAATATTATCGTTTGAATTTAATATTTCACTTGACTATAATTGCCAGTTGCATTTAATAATATTATCATTTGGATTTGAAGGTAATAATTATGCAGTTGAGTAGCTTCAAGTTTTTCTTTCATGTTAGTTTCCACAAGAATTCCTGTGGCTTGCGTGCTATAGAATATTTTATTAGGAAACGTCCAACTAAGTGAATTTTAAAATACGGTCAAACAAGATCAATTACTGCAAATTGTGCGGTCACAGGCTTAATCATTGAGTGTCCACCGACGATGCATCAAATTAGCTGCATGCGCCATTAACTATTCATGAAATAATTTCTACTAAATCTTCGATCGCGTGCATAAACCGTAATCGGTTAGTTTATAATACGTATGACTGTATACAGTGAAACCCCGTTTTTACGTTTTTGAAGGGACCGACAAAAAAAACGTAAATGGAGGGAAAATGTAAATTAAGGGCAATAAAAATTTTCTTTAAAAATTATACAACTTAGTTTGGTGTAAATTTATTTCTTGTGTATACAGGGCGTTAAAAAAAGATTGTAAAAATTGAAACAGGTAGTGGTAGTATGAACCAAAATAAACAAAAAAGTCTTAATAAATGAGCCCCCAAAGTAACGGTTTCGGAGATAAGGAAGTTTATTCTTTTTTGAAACATTTATTATTTATTACGTACAAACAAACAAAGTTAGAAAAGATGTTCGAACTGCCCTCCTTCCACTTCCAAGCAGGTACGACATCTTATTCTGAAGGATATTCGAACTTTTTGACGGATTTGTTGACATTTTTGAGTAATTCGTAGCTGCAGCCCCTCGAGGCTATTTAAGTAGTCTTCCGAATAAATGGCAGTTTCCTCAATGAATCAGTATCACACAATCTTTGGTAAATTCTTTCAAACAAGGAATCTGACGATTTGGATAAGCTTTAACATAAAGACGTCGCGCTTCGGTGGCAATCCCATTAGCACGACCATTCATGAAATGCATGTCGGTTAATTCTGCGTTAGAGTAAACAGTCATACTAAACGAAAACTTGTGCACTGACAACAGACAAATACTTAATGTTTATTTCACAACCATCAGCAAACTGCAAGTTTTTGCAAAATAAAAAAGGAGTTGAAAAAAGAATAACATTCCTTATCCCCGAAACCGTTACTTTGCGGACCCATGTTTATTAAGATTTCTTTATTTATTTTGAATCATACTACTAACTCTTTAAATATTTTACAATCTTTTTTTAACACCCTGGATAGGTTTCTTTAAAATCAATTTTCGGAAAATCATTGCAATGCCTTCCTCGCGTTGCAATAAGGTTAAAAACGTAAATATCGCTTTTTTTGAGTTATTAATTCTAGAGTTACAATGGGTTTTAAAGCTCTGCGTGACGTCATCGATGATACGACTGCCGCACGCGTAGCTCGCACACTGCTGTGTAAACCGAGACCATACAA
Organism: Dascillus cervinus; assembly: GCA_949768715.1. NCBI lineage: Eukaryota > Metazoa > Arthropoda > Insecta > Coleoptera > Dascillidae > Dascillus > Dascillus cervinus. The sequence continues at coordinate 30,128,643 of OX458323.1, forward strand.
GAGTGTGCAGTAAAATTTAAATATCTTAGTTAATACATAGTATTTTTAGTTAGCTTTTACTTAGTTACCAGTGTAGACAAAATAATAGGAAGTATGAGTGGTATGAATCCGTATTTATATGAAAACGATAATAAAGATCCTCCAGTAGGACGTGAAAAATTTAAAGGTCGTATTACAAAAATTTTTGGTTCAAATGTGATTTTTGCAAATAAATAACAAGTGACTTGGAATGTATTTGTTGCAAGGAAGCTACACAAAAATATTGCTACATCAAGTTGCAATATAAAAACATTTGCTTACTTGTGATTTTGTCTATTTCTAAATATTTTTTATTTCTAGAATGTACCTACTTACATAATTATTGATCTTAAAAGTAAATAGTTTTCATTTTCTTAAAATTGTATAATTATGATTAAAAGATGTAAAAATAATAACCTCGACAATACAAACTAATCATGTTCAGTAATAATAATATTGTAAGAAAAAAACTAATCACTAATCAAAATAATTCGGATCATTATGAATCCTTTGTACATCTCATTTTCCTCAGTATAACTGTCTGAAGCAGGAATTACTTTTCTTTTACCGCGGCCTATTGGTACACATCCGTTGATCCAGTAAATGAATTGTTTCTATGCAACATGTCTCCAAAGTGCATTTGATTCGTTATTCAATTTTTTTCGGCTTTCTTTGTCGGCTCGTAGAAGCATTTGATATCGGGAAGCTTTCAGGCAGTTGATGTTCAATACAACACTTTCAAATAATTCATGCAATGTTATACAATCCAGGCCTCCCATCACTTCACTAATTTGTTCAGATTCTTTGCAACATACACACTCACAATCATTTGTGTTTTCGAATTTGTCCAGCATCATCTTTTTTTCTAATTACAACAAATTCTCCTTCTACAAATTGGTTTATGGAAGTTAGCAGGTCTTTGCGCCACTGATTAAATTTTGCATCGTATATAGGAACATACACGCACTTTTTTAAAGATTTCGAAAATCTCTGTCCCACGCGAACCACTGTTCTTCCGATATTGGAATTATGGTCCAAAACTGCAAGCATACCACGAACAATCATTCCATGATACGAGAAATACAAGCGTTTAGGCAAATATTTGAGTCTTTCATTGTGGTACGACTCCAGAGTTTATACGTTCTATGTCCTTCAAGAAATCTTTTTTTTCGACAATTCATTTAATGTTTGAAAATCACCGGAATGTGGTGACAACCACACCGTATCACCATTGTCCCGTTCTTCAATTGGTCCGTGTTCACACGCAGAAAATACATCACTTTCCCAGGAATGTACGTTGCAAATATGTTGCAAAAAGCATTTAAATTTTTCAACAAATAATTCCTTATCACCATTGCACGTTTGAGCTGCCCACCATAAATGATTAGTAATATTTGCCCTCCAGACAGAGAGAAGTGTGGTTGGTGCCTTTTTTCGGTCGATTTGATGAATTTTGTAAGACTTTTAGCCATATGCCACACATCAAATTCATACGTTATATGTGGAATGTGTTCGCAACAAGAATCTTTTTCCTTGATGTCTATCCGAAAGAAAAAGAGTTGGCCATATAAGTATTCACATTTTCCAGTTTGTGAAGCATTTTTTCGCATGCCTCTTTTTCCAGATCACCTGCAAACATTCCTTCTTGAAGAATTATTATATCGATAATCTTTTCGGTCTCCAAATCCATCACAGAATAGGTGACATATTTAGCACAGAAACCAGGGGAATCGTACTGCCCGTCCCCACTAATTTTGATTTCATCTCTATATTTTATAACATGTATAATCTTATTCTTCTCATTATGAAATGTTTCTTTAATTACAGGTGCCACAAATCGTTTTACAATTTTATAATAATAATATTTTTAAATTTAATGTTTCTGCCAAATTAACAAAAGTGGTAAAACACAATCCACTTGTAAAGCCAGCCTCTAATTTTACATTTCCCATAGAGAATTTCATTGATGTTCCCTGAGACCTCCACACGTATAGATGTGATCACTTGTGCAGATGGTTCTGATTATTAGCATAGAGCCTTTTGTGATATAAGAGGCGTTTACCACCGATTTGCCACATACATGACACATTTTGAAAAGACTTGCCAACTTTTTACCGGCGACAAAAAACAGCAAATCCGAAAACTCCGCACTTTCTAAATTTCGATCAATCAGTAATAAAATTGGCAGGTCTATAACACCAATAAAACCTCAACAAATACACTGCACCGATTTGTACACGCAAAACGAGTGTTTGGCGGAATGCATCTGTGCAAACGCAGCGACTGCTATATCATCGATGACGTCAGCGGTGCACAGAAACTTCCCTTGCAGCAGTTAAATAATAATATTTTTCGTTTTATAAATAGAAATTCCTGATAATCGCATAGTTTAACTACTAATTAAACAAAAAACAAAATATCGATTTTTAGTTTACTATGCCTTTAAGTACTAAAAATTCTTCGTACTTTGAAATTCTTTTATAAATGCGTTCTTTTTTTGCCATGGGACCACATTGCATGGCACTTTTTTAATTGATTCACGATTATTTATTATTGTAGCCAAAGTGGTATATCAAAATTACGCGCGAGCGAAACGCATTAGCTCACGTGTTCTTTCACTTTTTGGAGAATCAATACCGAATGAAATAAAAAAATGTTCACCTAATCACGATCACGAAACTTTGCAAAGTGCAAGCATGTCTAAAAACTGTTAACATATTCATTTCAATGATTGCCATAGATTTAATCGAATGTACTAAAATAAATGGAATTTTTAATTTTAACAAATTTAATTTTTAATATTTCCAACGTAAATTGCGGGAAAAATAAACATAAAGCAGGGTATTATCTGCATTAAAATGAAATGCAACTGCAAAAATAACGAGAAAACGTGAAATGCGGGAACGCAAATATGTATGTATGTTTGTAACTTTGTTGTTCAGGAAATACTCATACTAGAGTACTTTTCAACGCTGTTCAACTTTCGAATATTTTAAATTAATGTGGGACCTAATTCAAATAAAGTCAATTTGTGATGTCGCATACTCATTTATAAACAGTTTAATATTTCTGGTAAAATATTTTATTGAATAACTTAATGTACAATTTTATAAATTGCATTGTGTAATTAAAACGGTCTAAACTAATAGTTATATAAGCAGATGATTACAATGTGTGCAAAAATATGTCATTTCCTTAAATATGGGGCTGACTTCCATAATGACTGCTTCAGTTCGTTCTGAAGTTCCTATCGAAGAAAAATTATTTAAACTTACAATTTGGTTTAATATCTAAGATTACCTGAACTAAAATATTCAAGCTCAATTCCCTTGTCCCCTCTTTTAAAATCAATGTAGTCCTTAGTTGTGCCTCATGTGTCGTACCGGTTGCTTTGGTCGGTTAAAAATTAGTGAGAAAATTGTTACAGCCACAAAAGTAAGTTTATACATTCTCTTTTCCTCCAGTGATATTTCTGCAGCTTACATTGTAGTCATATTAGTTGATTTTACCTGTCGATAAATCTCTGTAAAATAATTATTTTAAGCATATTTCTTGGTGTAACAATTTCTGAATAATTTCGGCACAAGAGTGTTTAAAAAAGTTAATAGCGACCAACTGAACTTTACAAACTATTCAACAAAATTAATTTTCAGTTGTTGTTTTTAAAAAAGTTTAATTTACCTGAAGTAACAACATTTCTGCATTCAATCTCAGAATTATTAAAATGAATGCCTTTCGCAGAAGTGTCGTGCCAGTTGCTTCCGTAGGTAGCTTCAGAAATAGCACCAGTCGGACAATAATTTCTTGAAATTTGTGTTATAGAAAAAAAAAAATGCAATTATTCCACACAAGCAATACAAACAAAATTAGACCAATTCTAATAATGTGGGCATAATAAACAGATATCGGTTAATAGGATATTTAAGCTGAAATATTTTCTAAAAAGAACTCCTTACCGAGAAAACTGGTTGCATTGCTCTATAATCGATAACTAAATTTATTTAAATATATTTCGGTGCATGTTAACTGGTAAACGCAACAACGGAATTTGTGAATTAAAGATAAATAGCTTGTCTTCATTTTGCCACAATGGTGTCTAGCAGAATGAAAACTGACCAACTGAATTTTAGAACCTATTGAACAAAAATACAATTACGTTGTAATTTTGAAAAATATTAAAATTACCTGAACTAAAGTGTTCAGAGACATCTTTGCGAATCCACCTACCGTTAATAATATTTCTTCGTTTCCCCTCTGAATTATTAAAATCAATGCCTTTCGGAGCTTGATATCGGATGTGTCGTACCAGTTGCTTTCGTAAGCGGCGTCAGAGATAGCAGCAGCCTGAAAACAATTTCTATTAATTTTATACTAAAACTGAAAATGTAAATACCGAATCAGTGAGTCCCTGTCCAAAAAAGCAATTTAAACATAATTCCATAAACATCACTAATGGTCGTATTATAAATAGCAATCGATTTTCGGGATATTTAATCTGAAATTCAAACTTTTTGAAGTTTATTTGATTTTAATCTCAACAACTTACAGCCGCAAAACTGGAAAAGCATATTGACAACATACTGCTCAACAACTGAACCAAAATAACATAACTAAACACTTTTTCCACATTTCTGCAAAACCTGTAAATTGTTTATTTTAGATAAGTTTGAAATCATTTACAATTTTTGCAAAATTGGTTCTTGCCTTGTAAGAAGGTTGTGCTGTTGTATGCACTTGCTCAATAGTCGATAATCTAATGTTTCTTCCAAAACTGCATTTTCATCTTCAGAAAAATATTGAATGAATTTAATCTTCTCTTCATCCATTGAAGTTCCAATAAGCCGTAAATTTGAACAGATGATTTTAAATTGACTCAGACAAGTGAAAATTATGGTAACGAAAAGCAGATTGTAACTTACTATAAATGTTACTACCAATAACCCAAGGATAAACTGCCATATATATACCAATTCATAAAAAAGACTTTTGTCAATATTAAATGGCAACAAAGTAAATATACTAAGAGAACCATCTCCTATGATCAAGGGAAATACAAGACATAAAAATCCCAATGAAAGTAAATAATTGTCATGCAATAAATCACATTTCGATTGTATTTGGATAGAAACATGATTTTTTCCTCGTTTCAGTTCCAGCAGCTGCTTTCACAGGTAACATGTCATTCCAAATTCTTTCAATTAAAGCTTTAAATTGTTTCTTGCAAATGAGTACTGATAATAACTTGGAGAAAACCTAGAAAAGTTATATTTCGCACTAACAAATGTTAAAAAGAATTTAATTAAGGTACCATAACGGTCACTATCATTTGAGCAAATGATTCAGTCATTTTGGAAATGCTATCAGTTGAATTGATCAAATTTCGAAACACAAAAATCATTGCTATTCCCCAATTAAAAGTAAACAAATAACCCCAAAGGACAACGTATTTGTTGTCTTGTTGGCACCATAATCCAAACACTTGCATCAACATTTTGACCAATGCTATGTTCCATTGGGCGAAATCGTTTTTTATTCTGCGCGAAAATTCTACAAACAGTTCAATGTAATTAAACCACCGAATTGTATCTGAAAACTAAATGCCTGCGCCCCTGATGACTTGTCTGACCATTGTTGAAGTTGCGAGACCTAAAAGTGTACTGCCTAAAGGCCGGTGGGTTTCTGAAAAGACTGAAATTGTTTCCATCGCGTCTCTTCGATGCAATCAGGTCATGACGTGTACTCATATTACTGGCTGTACTTAGCTCCTATTTATTTATGGAAATTATTATTTATGCATACTTTACAATTGATTTTGTAAAAACTTACTGAAATTTATTTTTAATCAATATAAGTAGTATACCTTCGAATGACAAGTATTAAATAACATCAATTATGTTCAATTGTGAAAGATTAAATCCAACGAGGAAAAATTTAAAAGCCAAGTGAAAGGTATATTTAATAATTTAACATTGGAAAGCGACAAAAATGGGCGAAAATAATACCACTATCGAAAGGTACTTGCAAAATTAATATCCGCACTTCTTATTGCTTATTCAGTAGAGGTTTCTTCTACGGTTTTTTGTTACGGTAACTCGGGTAATCAGAATAATTATGATAAAGCAACGCGTGTAAGGTGCCTAGACCTAAAGTAACATAATTGAAAATTTTTCCACGTTTCTACAAAGCTGTAATTTTTTAATTTCGGAAAAAGACAATATTTATGTAAAGGCAATTTCAAAAAAACTTCTTACCTTGTAAGCTGGTTGTGCTGCTGAAGATTTGATAATTATATTTAAGGTACGTTTGGGTGCATGGAAACTTGTGAACGCAACAATTTGTGAATTAAAAAAACATAAATAGTTTGTTTTCATTTTGCCACAATGGTGTCCAGGAGCGTGAAAACTGACCAGCTGAATTTTAGAACCTATTGTACACATTATAGTTGTAATTTTGAAAAACATTAAAATTACCTGTACTAAAGTGTTTAGAGTCATCTTTCCGAATCCACCTGCTGTTAACAATATTTCTTCGTTGCCTCTCTGAATTATTAAAATCAATGCCTTTCGCAGTTTGATATCGGATGTGTCGTACCAGTTGCTTTCGTAAGCAGCGTCAGAAACAGCAGCAGCCTGAAAATAATTTCTATTAATTTTATACTATAACTGAAAAGGTAAATACTGAATCAGTGAGTTTCTGTCCAAAAAAGCAATATAAACATAATTCCATAAAAGTCACTAATGGCATTATTATAAATAGCAATCGATTTTCGGGATATTTAATCTGAAATTCAAACTTTTCGAAATTTATTTAATTTTAATCTCAACAACTTACAGCCGCAAAACTGGAAAAACATATTGTCAACATACTGCACAACAACTGAACCAAAATAACATAACTAAACACTTTTTCCACTTTTCTGCAAAACCTGTAAATTGTTTATTTTACATAAATTTGAAATCATTTAAAACTTTTGCAAAATTGGTTCTTGCCTAGTAAGACGGTTGTGCTGTTGTATGCACTTGCTCAATAATCGATAATCTAATGTTTCTCCTAAAACTGCATTTTCATCTTCAGAAAAATATTGGATGAATTTAATATTCTCATCATCCATCGAAGTTCCAATAAGTCGTAAATTTGAGCACAGGATTTCAAATTGACTCAAACAAGTGAAAATTATGGTAACGAAAAGCAGATCGTAACTTACTACAAATATTGCTACCAAAAACGAAACGATGAACAGCCATATGTATACAAATTCATAAATACGACTTTTGTCAATATTAAATGGCAACAAAATATATATACTAAAAGAACGATCTCCTATAATGGAGGGAAATGCAAAAAATAAAAATGCTAGTGAAAAGTAAAAAATTGTCAAGCAATAAATCATTCTACGATTGAATTTGGACAGAAAGATGATTTTTTTTCTTGTTTCAGTTCCAGCAGCTGATTTCACAGGTAACATGTCATTCCAAATACTTTCAATTAATACTTTAAATTGTTTCTTGCAAATGACTACTGATAATAACTTGGCGAGACCCTAGAAAAGTTATATTTAGCACTAGCAAATCTTAAAATAAATTTAATTGAGGTACCACAACGAGCGCTATAATTTGAGCAAATGATTCAATAATTTTAGAAATGTTATCAGTCAAATTGATCAAATTCCGAAATGCAAAAATCACCGTTATTCCCCAATTAAATGTAATCAAATAACCGCAAAGGACAACGTATGTGTTGTCTTGTTCAAACCATAATCCAAATACTTGCATTAACATTTTTACCAAAGCTAAGTTCCATTTGGCGAAATCGTTTTTTATTCTGCGCGAAAATTCTACAAACAGTTTAATGTAATTAAACCACCGAAACGTATCTAGAAACTAAACATCTGCACCCCTAATGATTTGTCCGACCATTGTTGAAGTTACGAGACCTAAAAGTGTACTACCTAAAGGCCGGTGGATTTCTGAAAAGACTGAAATTGTTTCCATCGCGTCTCTTCGATACAATCAGGTCATGACGTGTACTCATATTACTGGCTGTGCTGAGCTCCTATTTATTTATGAAAATTATTACTTACTCAAACTTTAAAATTGATTTTGTAAAAACTTACTGAAATTTATTTTTAATCAATATGAGTAATATACCTTCGAATGGCAAGTATTAAATTACATTATAACACACGTGCTTGACTATCACGGTTTTATTTACACGCACAAGGTACTTTTATAAAAATTTACATTAATTACAGTATAAACATAAAGAAAATGACGGTGTCGCGCGGGAATGTCGTCGGATGTCGTTCACAGGTAACAGAGGGCTTCACCCCGTCGCTGTCCGGTTTTATACTCCCGTCAAAGGGCTCTTGTGGAATGAGGGGTAGTTGATGTTGGTGGCCTACTCCACGAGAGTTAAATAATCACCTGCTACACTCTCCCCCTCAGCTTCGCTACGACGGTTACGGCGAAGAGGCTGCGTCTAGGTACTTCCTGGGTCGACCGCGCTTCCTAATTGGATACACTCGCGGCGGTGGAACTGAATCTGGGTCCTACCGGAAGAGCACTAGGTCCCGGGAGTAGTACTTTCGAAGTGAAGTGTCTGGACGCTTCGGATCCGCGACTTCGTAGGTAGTGGGTGTTACCTGCCTCAGTATCCGATAAGGTCCATTTAGTTTCGGTGCGAACTTCGAGGTGATCCCTTGGCTGGCGTGGCTTAGGAGGTTATCTTCTGGTCGAAACGTTGCCACATCACGGCGCTTGGAGTCGACATGCCGTTTTCGGCGGTTCTTTTCAGCCGGGGTTCGTTCCATGGATTCTGCACGAATGTCTGCAAAATATTAGGGATAAGGAGTTATTTGGGGCACGAAGTTTTCTTTATCGACAATTGGACGCAGATTTCGAACAACATCAAAGGGAGAACGGAGTTCGTGTGAATGCTCCCCCTAGAGTGGAGCAACCTGTATCCCATCGGATGTAGTCGGCAACGGTCCGAAGAGGTCCGCTGCGATTGTTTGATGGCGTTGAGCCGCAACAGGAGTTTGAGGCACACCTGCAGGTTTCAAGTTGCTGGACTTGTAGTGCTCATACTTGACGAAGGACTTGATGTGGTCCATTACGACTTTAGGCATGCCTGAAAATAACTTTTTTGTTTAAACTTGTGTAGGGTTTGTGTTTTTGCGTTAGTGTTGAAGGGTATGGCGATTAGCGTCGTCAGAATCGACCGTCCTTCGATGACGATGGGAATTTTATAATGTTTTGTGTCCTCTTCACGGACTATCCCGTCACCCAACACTAAACTCGTTGTCTTCTCAACGTATGGGATCTTTTTCTCCGTCAAGATCCGGTATAGAGAGGCACCCGCGACACTTGCAATTTAAGCTGGTTAGCTATAAAGCAATAATGATTATTGCAAAGTAATGAACTATAAATTATTTAAATATTTATTGCTTAATACAACAAACATTACATATTAAAATAATGTTAAAACACACTTGTCACCAACTAACAATAAGAAAAATTAATAAAATGTTGTGGAAATGAAGGAAAATGAAAAAAAGTAAGTTTACTTATAGTAATAATTAACACTAAATTGGTACAGCGTTTTTTACTTGATTTTCAACGAGGATTCACATAATGTATTATATAGTATGCGCTATTTTCATTATACCCTGCACAAATATGCATACATAAAACTTAACATACTTTATTTCAATAATTTTTTATTTCCCTTCACACTTCTCTCCAGGCTTAGGACTGGCGCAATAATTATTTGTAATCACATCAACCACCTTTGTTAGTTACGATGGAAAATATTGCGGCGTGTTAAAAAATGGGTATCTACATACCATGTTTTACATTCCTATCAATTCTGTAACGTACTACTAAAAATAATTGTCACTGCCATACTGTAATTGATTTTTCGAATTTGCAAGATCTGTACTGTCTATATTTATTATTACCTACAAGTATACAACAATCATAACGCCGAGAAAACATTTTCAAACATCTACGGATAAATAGATAAAAATGCAGATTTTTTAAAATACAAAAAACCCATTATTCACGTAATAAATTAATACTATGTAATATTTTAATAATTGTAAAATTGTATGCATCATAAATTATATTACTTTTGTTCATCTAAAATATTATTCACAGAAGTGCATATACTTTATCTAGATAAATACAACAATAGCCACAATAATTACTTACTTACATTATATTACTTAAAACTACCATTTTTCGCATGGTTTATAAGGGAATTTATGTTTCAAACTTGAATTGGTGGGTTAAAATGTTGGGATGATTAATCTAAAAACACAATTAATAATTTTAAAATTTAAATTGAATTAAGGTGAGCTACTTACAATTAATAACAAACATATGTTTAAATAATAAATAACCATTTACTATATGTACCCATAGACAGCCAATAAACGGATTTATAAGTTGACGCGGTTTAAATTCAAAAAGAGAAAATATAATTTTATATATAATTACAAAATACCAACAGCAACAAAATGTAAAAAATGTAAAATGTAAGGCAAATAAAATGATTACGCTTACGTTGCAACAAATCCTTGACAAGAATGTTTCGAATTTGTTGGTTTCTTTCAATTCGTGAATCAACTATTTCCGGTAATAGCGCGATTGTAAATTTTTTTTCTAAATTATTAATCATTTTTGTTTTTCAGAGATTCTTGTTGCGTTTTATTATTTCGCAAGCTATATTTGTTTTTGTAAAAATTACGAAGTAGCAGATGTCTCTATTGGTAACGTGCAATTGTCCTTATACTTGGTACATATAGTTATGATTATCCTTCAAACTAATTGTACCGTCATCGTGCAAAGTACACAATGTAATTAATTTTCTTTCGATGGCTTCTTCTACGGTATAATACCTTGCGGAGTAAGGACATTTCACTTCTATAGTGGCATTATTTCCTATAACGCCATCGGGAGTGGCTGCTAGAATTTTTTTTTATTTGCTATAAATAAACCGCATTTTGCGACTTTCAAGCCATATTGCTTTTTAAATTCCAATATTGCCCATTTTTCATTTTCAATACCGTATTGCATAGATGCTGATTTTCTTCCTACCTGAAAATTGCAGTACAGCAGTGCTTTTATTGTATTACCTGTGTTGGTATTAGGACTCAACTTACATATTTTTCCATAATTACTTCCCGTTGATCTGGTTCGTTTGTGCATGTGCCACATCGGATCGGAACTTTGATTCCTTGTATTTTTTTCAATTTTAATCGGATCAACTTTACGTTAATTCGATATAATGCTTTTTTTAAATCAACTACCGCGCAGGCGTACGGTACAGTGCGCCTGAGCGGTAATTTTGTTCAGTCGCTTTTATTGCAATTTAATTTAAGTTTCTTTTAATATTTTCACATAATACAAAATTAAAACAGTATTTCACTGTTAAATACTGTTGCGTCTCTATGACGCCGGTGTTTGTCAGAACGCCAACTGATTTTTTGTATTATAATTATGCATCACACTTATTCTAAACGCTTGTTTTTCGCACATTTTGTATATCTGCGGCGCAGTTATTTATTGCAGGTTTTTCGAGCGACCCGCCTAAACGACAATAACATGCCTGCCGTAACGGTTCTCAGCTGGGGCTAAAAACAACATTCCGCATTTTTTTGAACTATTAAGCTACACACCTTACGGTATATCTCCCGGCGTACCTTTAAGAGGGGCCTTTTTAGGCGTGGCGCGAAATGAACAATAAAACTGGTTCCAATGTTTCCAGTCTATCGCACTTAATTGTTAAAATTACAGCAAAATTTAGAGAGAATGTAGATAGAAGTAGGTTGTAAGTCGGTCATAAACTAGTTTTATTTGAGCAATAATGTCGATTTATTATGAAACATGCATTTCAAATTTAAAAAAAAAATCACGTATTTTTCCCTGAAACTTCGTTTTGACCCAGGTTAGATGATTTCTAAAACTATGTTCGACCCTTTAAAGATCTTATATCTTATAACAACGCAGTTTAACCGGAAAAACTAAACGTTTAACGTTTGACGTTAGGAAAGGTAAATGCCCATGGTTGTCAAAAGTGTGGCCATTATCAACTAGATGGCGTTTCAGAATTTACACTTCCCGCTTGCAAAAATTTGCTCAAATCATTGACCTTGATCTTGCTATTTTGGTGTTTAATTTTTAATGTTATCGCATATCCTGTCGCGTGAAAATAAATAATATCTTTACAAGTTCCACACGAGCTGATTGAGTGTATCACCTGATTTGACAACAGTGATATCGCTCAGTTCGGTAAAATTTTTGTTAGAACGTATTTATAATCTATTTGATTCTCTTTACATTACACAATGCTCAATTGAAAATAGTAATACACTATCAAACACATTTAAAAACTACGCCTTTTACTTCACACGTCTGGACCGTGTCTGTCCCGAACCACACCCGTATCCCTTGTTTATTTACAAAACGGCCCTCGACCCCTTCGTGACCTGGATCATATTACATGTTCCCAATCATAACGGAACGTATGGTTGTTAGTGTAATTATTTCTCCTTACATTTTGTCCAATCAAAATATTCGCGTTCGGAACACACTTTTCAACAAGCTATAGTTCTACCGTCTTTGTTATCACGTTCAGGGTTATATCACTCAAGACCGATGAGTAGTGTTTTGAATAACTACTAGTTTATAAAACTTTGCATTTGAATTAGAAATCCCCTTTTACAAATTTATTATTGAATTAAAAATTTTGTTTATACATATTTACTTAACCTTCCGGAGCTAACAATACGGTCTCAGAGAGCGACATTTTTTCTAATATTTTACGTTTCACTAAATTTTAAATTTTTTATAATTTTATATTTTTTATAATAAAAGATCTATGAACACACAAACTTGGTTAAATTACCCAAACACTTTATATTTAAGAAATAAAATTTAAACCAAGTAATTTTCCAAAAGGCGGCTGTTATTTTCCCAATTGGTCTATGAGACCGATGTTAGACTTCATGTCTTATAAAGCTATGTTAGTTCCCAAAGGTTAAAGGTGAATAACAAAGAAAGTGATGTTGAATTTTTATTGATTATTATATTTTATTATTACATTCATTCTGAATAATCTAAAAAATTAAACAGATTTATTTTTAATGAACAAATAGAATTTTTATTGATTTTCTGACAAATGTAAGGAGAAATAAAAACACCATCAACCATACGTTCTGTTACGATTGGGAACGTGACTAAGGGCCCAGGTCACGAAGAGGTCAAGGGCTGTTTTGTAAATAAACAAGGAATGCGGGTGTGATTTGGGAACAGACACGGTCCAGAAGTGTTAAGCTAAAGACGTGTATTACTATTTTCAATTGAGCATTGTGTAATGTAAAGCGAATTAAATAGATTATAAATAAGTTCTAACACAAAACAGGATAAGCGAAAATAAACGTACCAAACAAACATAGATTTAAGAGAATTACAGCGTTTTGATAAATTGCCACATTTCGCTGATTGTTCAGAAATAATCACGAATCAACGAAATGCCGAGATAATGACTCGCTTTTATCGCCAGACCATAATATACGTTTTATTATTTATCAAGAAGTTCGAAGAATCGTGACGTAAATATGATAAATTTGCTCGTGGCAGTACGCCATCTAACTCGAAATAGCCGATTTTGAAGTGTTATAAACCTGGATAAAATTTAATTGTAACATGGCAAATTTAGTATTGCTGCGCCATCTCTCCGCTTTAGACCTGTACCAAATTTCTCGGCGTGCCCTTAAGCTGTCAAACACGGTCTACCGGATACAGAAGCGTATCCACACGATTACAGTTTTTTTTATCGGTTCTGTGTAAAAGCGATGGCGTCAACACACGATGCTTTAGCGGTAGTAGCATCATTAGTGTCTATAAAAAAGCGCTCTAGACGCACAGTAAAACGTAAGCAGTGGTGTTAAGATTGGCTAAAAGAAAGAGAGCAGTATTCACATGTAAATTTGATGCAGCGATTTAAGATTTGCGACGAAAGATTCGCACAATTACATGCGAATGGACGACGAAACATACCTACACCTCCTGTCGTTAGTTACTCAACTAATTAAGAAGCAGGATACTATAATGCGGAAAGCTATTTCACCACATGAAAGGCTAACAGCAAAGAATAGATACATAAATGAACAAGAAGCGAAACGGGACGTTTTAAAGGTGCTATTATTTGAATGCGCAGGTCTGGCGAACCTTTCAAAGGCACATGGAAGTTTAAATACCGAACTTGTCAGCTGGACTTTAAAATTTGAAAAATTTCAGAGAAATTTAAATAAAATCGGAGAAATTTATTGAAAATTATGGAATTTTGGATTTTACAGTTTGTTTTGTATTGTTTTTATATGGCTGTTAGAAGTTTGTTGGGAGTGTTTATAAATTATTACTCGTCCTGTGTAGGTGGTTAATTACGTAAATAACAGATAAGTACACATTTCAGAAAACCAAAGAACCGAAGAATAAATAAATTAGGAAACAAATTTATGCATGCATTACAAAGACGTGATTGATAAATTTTTTTTGTAGCAGTGTTTATATTTTTCGCGATCTACGTGGTGCGTTAAATTTAATTAGTTCGCGCTTTTTTACACATTTGGTTCTTCGAGAACAAAAAAATGAAGTGAAACTGTGCAGTGTTTTAACATGAAAAAAATGCAAAAACTAATTTCTTATTGTGCAGTTGCAAACTGTGGCACGAGAGACGATGGCAGACTAAGTTTTTATAAATTTCCTCGAGCGGATTTAAACAGGCAAATAAAATAAATAAATAAAGTTTACTAACAAAAACTATTTCTAATTTTTAAATTTGCTATTATTACAGATGCATTGAATGGTTAAGTCAGTGTGGACGATTAGAGCTCCTTAATAAAAACTGTGATTATTTTCAAAAATTAAAAGTATGTGCCAAACACTTTGAAGCAACAATGTTTTTAAATATTTACAGGCGTAGATTACTTCCCCATGCTAAACCGACACTTTATCTCCCCGAAATGTAAGTTAAAAATTAATTGTGATTTTATAATGTTGAAATGTCCTTCATGTTACTTTTTTAAATCTTAGTATTCCTCAACAACAAATTGGTACTGTCCAAGAAACAGTCTCAGTGCCGGCTATTCTTATCGTCTCCGAAGTCGTCTTCTTCCGCAACTCAAACACCCCGGGCTTGCACCGCAAATACGCCGCGAAAGAACAAACTGCGGCGAAATATATTAAAATTACAACGAAAGAAGAATATTCTAGAATCCAAAACTTTGACAGTGAAAGAGAATGTAACATCAGTAGAAGAATTCAAAAAGCTATGTGAAAATTTTTTTTATTTGTAAATAAATATTCGCGGCGTTGTTTGAAAATAACCTGTATCTTACATTCCTGTTATTGGTCGTGAGCAGATTTTGACAGGTTGGCCAGACCTGCGCATTCAAAATCCATGACATCAAATAACAAAGGATTTCCATCTCGTTTCGCTTCTTGTTCATTTATGTATCTATTCTTTGCTAACAGCTTGTCTACGTTTTCTTGCAACAGGAAGAAGTTATGAAGACCTAAAGTTTTCTACATTAATTTCACCTCAAGCTATGAGCCGTTTTGTTCCGGAAATATGTGACTCAATTTACAAAGTTTTACATAAGAATTACTTGACGGTAAGAAAATAAAATTATATCAATTTTAGGCTCAATTTATTAATATTTATTTAATCTAAAACTAAAAATACTACAACATAATAAAAATAACAAACGAAAATAAAGTACATACTAAACAGAGTTGTGTATAATAAAAAAGACAAATATTCTATTAGTAAAAAAAAAAATCGGTGTTATAATACATCGTTCAATTGAAATTCATGCCTTTTTCATGACAACAAAAAAGTTAAAAATAATAAAAGTTACATTGAGCATACATATAAACACATAAAAGGACATTTAATCTCCTTGTAACAAAGCTTGGTAAAAATAAACAAAGATATAATAAATTAAATAATAATACAAATAATATTAACCGTTAGGGTAGTTCTTTATCATTGACAATTGACATTGTGTCATCGAGATTTAGTTTTTTCGAAAGTCACCCTGCAATAAATTAACCCTTAAAAAACACCACATGATGAATGATCTTTAATTCTTTCCTTTTAACATTTTATGAGGGACCGAAATCACTTTCTCCAGTAACGTATAAATTGCTCGTTTATCAATTGTCACCAAAATTTCGTTTTTTCAATACAATACAGACAAAAAAATCTTAATAAGTCTGGGCAACGCAAATCTGTAAAGTTAAATAATCTACATAAACAATACGCTCCCGTACCTTCACTGAATTGAATTTATTGATTAAATTTAAATAACTAGTTGTATGTATTAAAAATACGACACGCAACTGAAGTGCTTTTATTGTTAAATTTGTACGATTGAATGTAATATAATTAATTTTTTAAAAATATCAAAATTTGAATGATATTTGATTAGATTATTTTACGAATGAAGAACTAACAATAAGAAAAATTGAAATAGGTATGTAAATAAGTTCTTGGCTGAACTATTTCGACCAACACGAAATTATATCAGAATTATCGGTATAATGCCGCGTTCATTTTTGAAATAGCACAATGTTAGTAGAATAAAATAATCACCGAGATTTTACTTTTCTGAAAATGGTATTGAATGGCCCTTGAAAAAAATCGAATGGGAGTTAACTGTTTAAATTGCTAGGGTAGTTTAAAAACTCCATTATCACTCAGATTTCGCTTTTTCGAAAGTGATAGAATGGACCCTTAAAAAAGCAGTGGAAAGGATGAACTGTGCGTATTTTATCAGTTTCTGTGTCAGTGTTAGTATCAACGACATTAATAGTGCAAGTCCGATGGAAGATCGCAAAAGTAACCGTGAGTGTATCAAAAATCCATTGAAGTCTATCGAAGTCAACCCTGCCTCTGGCAAAGAAAATCCAAATTTTATCACGATGGGCAAAAAAGAAGCAGCGTACAAAATATTGATCGACAAATTGAAATAAATTGAACCCGCTGCAAAGAAAGACAATGTCATAAAAAAAATAAACAACATGATAAGTAATTATCAGAAGGAACTGAATAAGGTGAAATCAACCTTAAAATCGGGCGCAAATCTTAATCCCTGCATCAAATTTACATGCGAATACCGCTCTCTTTCTTTTAGCCAGTTTTTACACCACTGCTTACGTTTTAATTTGCGTGTAGGGCGCTTTTTTATGGACATTAATAATGCTACTACCGCTAAAGCATCGTGTGTTGACGCCATCGTTTTTACACAGAACTGATTAAATAAACCGTAATCGTGTGGATGTCCTTCTGTATCCGGTAGACCGTATTCGATAGACCTTAGAAGTACGCCGGAAGATATACCGGAAGATGTGTAGCCCGCTTTGGAAATCGATTTTCTAGGAGGGGTTTTCACATTCGATTTCGAGATGCATTGCTACAGAGTAACAACGTTTTACTTGATCTTTGCTTGTTTTAAATCTACTTCCTATGTTCTCAGATGTTTCATTTGTACAATATCAAGCCTTTTCTGCATCTGCTGATGCAACCTCGCCTCGGATCTTAACTTTACGAAAAGTATTTCTTAAAAAAAAAACAGTTAACCATTCTTTGCTCGCCAAAAATGCTTTATCGGACTGGACAGCGGAAGTAGACGGGTTGGATTGCTTCATCTGTTCATAAAGTCGAACAACTTTTTGTATAATTACATAACCACTTATAGGAATTATTTTTTGGGACAAATCCTGAATCCAAATTACTAACCCTCGTTCAATTTTTTCTAATAATTAATCTCTTGCGTCGGCGTCGGATGAAAATTTGGCACTAACTTTTGTTCCATAAATTACCGATTTTCTTATGGCAACTTCGTTCTTTTTAATTCAGTTGGCAGTAGATTCGCCTAAATTAAAATCTTTTCCAATCGCTGTAGATTCTTCTGCCTTTGCTAAGCGATCTAAAATTACAGTTTTGATTTCCAAAGAAATTGCCTTACTACATCTTTACAATAAAAATTAACAAAATTTACACTTATACTTTTACGCATAAAAAGAGACCCGAGTGTAATGTTTTCTTGGCGAATCATTGTAACGATAATACAATTTAGTTTCACTGTAAAGATTATAAAGTGAAATCAAATTGAATGTGTCGCAAATTTTAATAAAGTGGTGTGACATCTGCAAAAACTAACTTCAAATTTCTGACCGATATCACAAACGAGTTTTTTCGAATACGTTGGTGTCTTGAGTGGAATTTAAGTAAGAATGGCACATTTTAATTTTGTTATACCTTTAACAAAAGAAAAATTATTGAATGAAACCGACAATAATTATTATGTAAGAGATCAGGACATTCGTTCAAAGTTGAAAGGTTTGTAAATAAATTGTATCATTGTTTTGCACGTAATAAACTTTTTAATGACTGCAGAGGCCGAGCTGTCATTCAAGGACAAAGGTCCCGAATTCATCATTCATCACTTTGATACCTTTTACTCAATTATTCACCTGAGCAAGGTCTTGCAGGTTGATTTGGTCACTGCAGCTCAACAGTTGCTATTGCAGTCTATGCAAGTTTTCAAAAGAGTAATTGTCGTTGCACTGGAAAATATCGAAAGTTTAGATCATGAATCAAAACTGAAACATCGAAATATTATGAAAATTCTGTTGTTCGTTTATGTCAATTTTAATGTAGCAATTGAAGAAAATAATGAAAAAAAAAAATTACCAAATGTATATCCCGCTGAAAATGAACTCGTTTCGATTAATCGAAAACTGGTAGTATCATCCATTCAAGCTATATTTCAGGAAAAAATCAATGTGTTTTGGGATCCACCAGTTGTTGATGAGGCTTTTGTTGGGTGAGTTTCCACATAAAATATACAACGCATTAAATTGTCATTTGCAGCACTGCAATTAAAATGTGTTACCAATATCTTCCTTTTCCAATTATTATATCAGAACCAGAATTACAGTTGGATGTCTTCCATTTCATTGGAACATTAATACACGATTATAATCACAGTGCAATATTCTCTTATGAAGTTGTCCAATTAATTATAAGACAAGTTGATATTATATCGACAATCCCTAAATGTGTTTGTTACTTAATTGAAAACTACAACTGCAAAAGTGTCGTGAGTCAATTAACGGAGGAACTGATCAAATCGCTAGCAAAAGATCGGTTAATAGTTTCTAAAGAACCCCACCGTTGTTTGATTGTTCTCATCGATATGACGAAATTGATGCCCTCCATAATGATTCCAGAAATTATAAATTTACAACGCTACTTGGATGACGAGGTAAGTTTACATTAATCTTTAAAAATTTATTAATAATTGGTATTACTTAGTCGTCTGCGATCCGATATTCTTACTTATTGGTTTCGGTACACATTATTTATTCTATTGTCACTAAAGACAATATCACAGAAGAAGAACAAGATGCACGTGACATGTTTTTGTACTTCTTGGAACGAGGCATAGAAGATGTAGCCCAATCAGTTAGATCATACGTACTTGAAAGCTGTAGAATCATTCTAGGAGTCAGTAACCTTCCCTTAAAGCGAAGATATAAAATTTTGAAAAAGATTGTCGTTTCATTGCGCGATGAATTTCCAAATGTTAGTTTATGCGCAGTACATTGTGTTTCCACATTCTTATCCGCGAATGTTTATGGCTCAAATTTACAGCTGCATTCGACGAAAAACGAACTCAAAAGAAAGATGGTTGAGTTAAATAATATGAAATTGCAATTTGAATCGGTGCAGGTATCGAAAGTTAATGAATTGGAAGCAGAATGGAAAGAACATGAAGCATCACTTAGAACAGTAATCGAACAGACACTAAAACAAGAATTAGAGCAACGTAATCGACTTTTTAAAAAGTTTAAACTAGTTTTAACTTCAATCATTTTTAGAGACTATCCTTTATGATGCTAATGATGACACGCTCCCTAGTATTATTCAAAATGTAATCAATAATGAACAATATACCGTGGCTCCTGCGATACTACAAAATCGCAGTGCAATTAAACAAATCCATGAGTGGAACGAACGGTAAGTTAAGGAGTGTGATATTGGAATTAAGTTTAAGCTAATCTTTTTCAGGTCTGAAAGCGGTGAATCGGAACTGTTTATATTGCTACGTGACATGTTTATGGATGAAAAATATACAAGCAAGAAGGAACCAGCTGAAGCTGATTTGCGACAGTTTCGATTACTTCAGGATGACATTTCTTCTATGGAGAAGGATGTAGAGTTCTTACAATTTATCAATGATTGCATTGAACCAATGAAAGATTTGATTCAATCACCTAGTTTTGATGTTACGGAAGCAGCCATTTCATTCTTCGTTTCGATATTTCAATATAACATGGACAACGCATTCAATGGATTCCCAGGTATTAATTTCAATTATGTGTTAATGAAGTCGTGCTACAAATTTATAGGGTGTACGGAGGATTTAAGGGTTGAGTAATGCTTATAATAATGAAACACTAGAACTACTGTTTATAATAATTTTATTTATTTGTGGAACATTTCAATCTTCTTCTTATCATGCCGTATTCATTTAATAAATGTTGGCTAACATGTTGGTAATTTTCAATTCGTTGACAGGAGCTCCGAACAATTCTGTTGTTTGACCAAACCACTGTTTCAGGTTCTTTAGCCAGGAAATACGTCCCCTTCCTGATCCCCGTTTACCCTTGCCTTGCAATACCAGATGTAAGATACATGTCAGAGTGTCTCATTACGTGGTCGAAATAGGACAGTTTTCTGGTCTTCACGATATTGACAATTTTCTGTGCTTTTCCATATTGGTGACACTGTCTACGCAGCTAATTCTCAACATTTGTCTGTATGTCCAGAGTTCGAAAGCTTCAAACTTTTTCGTGGTGATTTCTGTGAGTGTCCATGATTCAATACCAACTTTAAATTGAAGGGGTGAGTGGATAAAGGTGTCATGTAACATTTTTATGAAAATTGATTTTTTCATTTAAAACAATTCCTTTTGCCGTATTCTTTCATTGATTAATTTTTGGAAACTCAGTTTCACTTAGGGATAGAATTATCAAATGCTAAAGTTGTTACGTTATAGGGAAAAGGTACCAAAAAATTATATTCAAATGCTTATATCTCGTAACTTAGGTTTATGTACATGACACCTTTATCCACTCACCCCTTCAATTATAATTACCCCACACAATTTTTTTTTTTCATGCAAAGAAAGGATTTTGTTGCTATTTCAATTTGACCTTTTATTTCTATTGAATGGTTCCGCGCTTCGTTAAGTAGAGTTCTCATAAATATTTTGTATTCTCTGCTCTTTATACTGTGTTTTCCTCAATCCACAAATGAGTGTTTATCCGCTGTTTGCTGACCACCATAAATTTGGTGTTCATGATGTTCAGTTTTATACCAAAGCGTTCACTGGAGTTCACCATTCGATCTAGGACCCGGTAAAAATCTTTTATGTTATTTGAGATCAAGACCTTATCATCTGTAAATCTAACATACTTCGTTTGATTTAATTTCTTCTGAACAATTTAACACAGCTTCTGTAAGTATGCCTTCGGGATACAAGTTGAACAATAAGGTGAAAGAATTGTATCTTTGTTTTGCACCTCTTTTAATGGCAATGTCTTCGGTTGTTCGATTTTGTACTTTCAGATTAGCAGATTTGTGTATTGTTGTTTTTAGTGTGTCAATCATAGTTTGGTACTGTATTCTGAATAGTAAAGAGTGTCTCTCAAGTGTCCAATCTTTTACGAAAGCCGAATTGAGTGCCTGTTATGTGTTCTTCAATTTTCCCGCATATTTTCTGGTGTATAAATTCGCTGGTCCCGGTATTCTTTCTTGCGCTTAATCTTGATCATTATGTTACCGCTCCTTTTATCCCCCAAAAAGCTTTTCCACATATTGTTTCCATCTGACCAATTTCTCTATGTCAATAATCAAATGCTAATATTTATATTTTATAATGCCGTTATGTTTCTTAGGTCTCATACCTGCGGCTTCTTTGATTTTTTACACAAATGATAGTTGTCATGTCTTCTGTCACATTTCTATAATAATATGTCCACGCACTCGTAATAGTTATTTGCGTGTCAAGCTTTGTAAATTGATCTTTACGGGCGAGCTAGAAGTTTGTGGGGCGAGCTACGCAGTGAGCCTAGTAAATTAATTGATTGCAAAGCGTGTCGCGTACAAAATTTTATTTTCACCTTTACATGGCGATTTTATGAAAACGTTTTTTTATCGAAGGCGTTATTTCTAGCTAGACGTAATCATGGTGATGTAAACAGACAACCAAAAAAAAGATCAGTAAAATTTTACAGGTCTTTTATACCACCCCGTAAAAAATTACAGGTCTGTTCTCATAATTTATGGTTTACTTGATTACCATAAACAACAAAATTAACCTATAAAATGTAATTTACTAAGAAGGTGGAAATAAAAAATATGACTAAAAAATATTTGGTTTTTAAGTTTTCTATAGTTGAGGAGCTCGCGTGCAAAATCGGTTATATCCATTTTTCTGTTTCGCGGTAAT
This sequence comes from Dascillus cervinus, assembly GCA_949768715.1. Taxonomy (NCBI): domain Eukaryota; kingdom Metazoa; phylum Arthropoda; class Insecta; order Coleoptera; family Dascillidae; genus Dascillus; species Dascillus cervinus. The sequence goes on from OX458323.1 coordinate 30,151,252, forward strand.
CGACTTTAAAGATTTAGTACAGGTAGCCCTCGGTTTACGCCGGCTCAATTTACGCCGATTCACAATAACGCCGCTGTGAAATTCACCGTTTCGCCGTGTAATAATTGGGTAATTTACCGATTCTCCCTGTTAGACTGAGCCGCGATGTTGTGAATTCTTTTTCCAAAAAATGTAAGAGATCCGAAACTTTGAAATTTCATTTGTTTTTCTTAATATTTTTTAATAAAAAATTTTTACTTTATTTTATCATAAAATACATTTTAAAAATTAAGTTTATAATATATGTATTTTGCATTATATTGTATTAATAAGCAAAATTATTTGCTTTTTTTCACTTGTGTAGAACCTAACCCTATACATCACTGTAAATATGGGTTCACTTTACGCCGATTCGATTTGCGCCGGCTTTTGTAAGAACGGAACTGCGACGTAAACCGAGGGCTACCTGTACTGCGCATCTTTAAAGTCGATTATCGAGAAACAAAAAAATAGATATAACCGGTTTTGCACGCGAGCTCCTCAGTTGTTCTCGCTTCAATAATCGTTGAAAATGACGGCCATTAACTTTGACGCAGTAGTAAAAATCCAAAAATTGTTTGACGGTTTTTGTGTTATGATATAATCTTAGTTTGTAACAAGTAGAAAGGCCTATATATTTTGATTATTTTCAGTTATGCTTAAATTGTTGCGTTCCAATGATCCACAGCGAACGGACGCTGTAATCCAAGCTTTCAACACTATGTTTTTGACGACAAAATTTCCTTCCATTAATGAACAGCGATCTGCAGTCATTAACAATCTTATAAATGTGTTAAAGTTGATAGAACAGGAGGAAACTTTCTCGGATTTTCAGATAATCATGGCTCAAACAGTTGCCAACGGACTTATAAATGACGATATCATCGACCTGCTATTGAATTCGTTCGCTAAGCAGTGTTACGTTTCTGATTATGATTGTTATTATACTATTTGTTTATTATCAATGGCTGCGCTTGGAAAACGAAGAATCGTTACAAAAAACTTAAAATATGTAGCAACAATAGGTTTTGGCGAAATTGAAGAACAAAATTTAATGCAAATCGTTGGAGTTTGTAATTTTTTGTTATTGGCTGAACCGAGGAAGGATCAGCTTGAAGATACACATTGGACGGATTTAATTAATATTTTAATTGACATGTTCTTTGTTCGAACCATATTGTATTACAAAGCAATATCACAAGCTATTAAGGTCATTTATAGATTATGCACAAAACCGGATGCATTGTGCAAAGAATTCATGGAAAAGCTTTGGGTTACTTTATCGAATCTAGACTGGTTGTTTACTTTGCAGTGCAATCATATTTTGGCTCTAATATTCTTTCAACACTTGATATACTTGGAGGATTTATACTGGCATAACATAACAAATGCCAAAAAACAAAATGAAGGTAACAGAAATGTCAGAACGGTTTCTTCACCAAGTCAAACGTGTGCAGATGTTAATGCTGTAAGTTTATCACAATTTGCAGCTTTTTAGTCATTTTATTCCATATAATGTACTTTGTATGATTCAATTGTAGACTGAAGGAGCCCAAGCTGAAAATGACAATTTTGAATTTCTGTCAAATGTATTAGAGAAATGTACAATTCTCACACAATGCTCTGGTGTTTCTTGTTTGAAAGTCATGGAACCTTGGATTAATGAATTATGTCGGAGGTTGGATGATTCCATTTTTGAAGTACGCCATGAAACTTTTTACCTGGTCTCACATTTAATATTAAACGACATGTTACGCTCAGATGATTGTATATTACGCATGGCCACAGCTTTGGTGGATGGAGAAGAACAATTGCGTACTATGAGCAAAAAGTTTTTTACAAAATTATTTCATGCATCCCAAAATGCATGTAATATGCTGTCAAACATTATTGATTATTTATTGGAATTGGAAGATTTTCAAGACAATGATTTTTGCACAATTGTGAAGTAAGTCTTAATTTGTACATACTTTCTATTTCATAATTATAATTCGGTGATTATTCCAGATTTTTGTTTAGTCTTATTACTGAAACTAAGCAAAACAATGTAGTTCATTCCTTGTGTTTGAGATTTCCACGAGACGAAGACAAAAGAAAATGTAAGAATATCGCTTATTGCCTGTCACTGATTACGTATAATGAAATTGGTCTGAAAATACTATTAGACAATTTCGAGTCGTATCAAAATATTCTACATCAACCAAGAGTTTTGGCCATGATTAGGCAAATATTAAACAACGTTATTGGCAGTCGAAATGACGCAATGAATGCACTAAGTGAAATAATTGAGGAAAAAATTAATTCCGTATCTATGTGTGAGTTCTCGAAGAAGAAGAAGAAGAAGAAGAAGAAAAACTAGAAGAAAACTTCCAAAGCACAATAATTTTAATGTTGCTGCACACATGTTTACTGCAGATGAATGCTACAGGCTCAGACCAAACCAAGTGGCGTTGATTGTAATTAAATTTTTGTAAATGTTTATTAATATTATTTGACAGAATTAAAACATTAAGTGAACAATCAAATATATGTATGTATGTATGTTAAACTTATCGGTCGCAATTAATTTGTTCAACAATAAAAATAACAATTTATTTTTGAATCAAATTTCTTAAGTGCAAGTTTATTGTAAAATAATTGTTTTTCAATACAAGTACTGTTTTTAAAAAAGTGGAAAATTATTTACTGATTTTGGCGATAAATTTCTTTTTATACGTGTCCTGGAAATAATGTCATTAATTTTAACCCGTAATAGAATTCCTCAAAACAAACATTTTTTCTATGTACCATTTTTTCGAAATCTCAATTTTGTTTTGGCATTTTACCCTCCCTGAAATTGACGAGCCACCTTGATTTGATAAATCACTGACGATGATCTTGAATATTAGTTTTTACTGACTGCATAAAAAATTATCTTCCATTGGATATTCAAGGTATGTGCGTTTTATAATAAATAATTTTGTTACTCACGTATTTAAACCACCCGCCGCACATCTAGTCTTTGTTATTGTGACTTGTAAATGCTTGCAACAATTATTTTGAGCATTTTTAGTAGTAAAACTTTGACAAGGAGTCAAATTATTTCCTTTATGTATTACCATAGCATTTTTCAATTTGCATTCTAGAACTTTACAATAACAGCAACGGTCAAATTAATGAGTTGCTGCGTCGACAGAACTAAAAAGCAGGGAATGTTTTCTTGCATTGGTTTTTTGTTCTACGCTTATCGGTGTTTAACATTCAGCATTATTATCCATAGGCGGGTAACGAAATAAGAGTCAAATCTGTCAAAAATTTTAACTTGTTAATCAAAACGTTTACACCAAAAAGTTATTTAAAAAAGTTCTTGGATTTGACGAGTTCTATCACTGGTTACAATTAGTGACATTATTTCTGGGGCACGTTGTATATTTATACATCAGTGATAGTTTGTGAGGCGTAAACTTAGATAACTAGCAATTCTACTTGAAATACCACACCTAGTGTGAGTTCCTACTGGCTGTATTGTATGTATGTACATTTCCCTTGTACATATGAAAGAAAAAAATATTTATTTGTTATTTGGGAATGTTTCTCGTACTGTTGCAATTTTTTGATTCCTCCTTAAAAAATATATATTTAAATATTAAATATATTTAAAGTTGTAAACTATTGTAACATACCAATAAATAATTAGACTTAATGTAAGTAGATATATTAATTGAGATTCATTTCAATTAACATTAAATTCAGTTAACATAGGTTGCTTTCTACCAACCTATCTCTGTTTGTTTTTTTTTTTAAATTGAATTACTTATAAAGTACAAAACTGCAACTGTATGTCATATGTTCGCAAACAGTTAGCATTAAATGTTTAGTGTTACACCTATTTAAATCTGGAGCCTCCGAATGTGGTGTTTTGTAAACGTCGGAGGCCCTAGTAGTTGTGTGAGTTGTGTTATTATGTGGGTTAGAGGAAAGCCATAACTTATCTTTTGTTTATGTTTTATATTCGATTACATCCAGGTCTTTTTTTATGTGGTAGGTAAGTTCCACAGAAAATCGGATAAAAAAAATTGCATAAAAAGAAATATTGGTAACAATAGGGACAGGTTCCACACATTCCTCAAACAGCATAAAACCAAAGCAACGAATTTAAAAATAAATGAAAATCGCATAAGAACATAAACACATACCGCATAAAAAGACCTGGGATGTTTGCAAAATTAGGCCTTCCAGTAAAGAAAATAATATCAAAAAGTCATTTATTATAGTAATTATTATACTTGGGGTATGTAATGCAAATAAGGCGATTCATATCTTTTTTGAGTTACCACGATTTTAGTACATCTAATTATAATTTGTCTATATTTTCCTCAGCGTATGGTAATTTTTATGCAACATAAAGTTGAATAAGTAACCGATTTGTTACTCACCTTGATTTTGCTTCGATGGGTACTACGTTTGTAGTGGTCAACTGTAAACCGTCAAAGGCTGCAGTTTTATTGTTTATTTTTACTGATTGGCAACTAAAATAATATAAATGAACACAAAGAGTTGATACAATAATTAATTTATTTAATCGAAACATAAAACTCTTTCATCAAAAATTTAAATAAAAACAATTGTTTTGAAAATTTTGCACCAGCCTGTCCAACCAATCAGAAGCCTTTCTTTTGAACCGCTACCAAGGCAACGCAAGTATTTTTTCGGAATTTTTTTTCGATTGGGTAGGATCCTGGAGTGAATTTTAGTGGAAATTGTTTGACGTCATAATTACTGTCACTAATACTTACATAAAGTACACGTAACCAGAATAAACGATGCCATTAACTTGTTGGTTGGATTCGGAAAACTCTCTGATTGCCGTCGGTTCATGTTTATGTTTATTTATTTTAAGTTTTTACTAAAATTATTATTTTAATTTTTTATTTAAAGTAATTATGATGAAATTAGTAAATTTAAATTTTAAGAGGTTAATTAATTAAAAGGTTCAATTAAGGAATTCGGAAAATTTGAATTTTCGCCTGTTTATTAAAAACGTCTTTTTGGTTTTATAAAAGGTCTGACCTGCCTAATGAATTATTTTTGAATGGCCGCAGTATCCTGACTGTGCAAAGTCTGATGAAAAAATTTTGAGCATTTTCTCAGTGACGTAAAGATTATGCTCCACTTACAATAAACTCTGTATACAAGATTATACAGATATCTCATACTTATTGCAGTGACATACCCTTCATCGGTCCGTAAGAAGCACCATCTATTGATGAACTGATGGTTCGTGCATTAGCTTCACGAATTTTCATTGAATAACCGAATATCGTACGAAATAAATAAATTAATTAACGCTCCAGGGGAAATAAATGACTAAGTGACTCCTTAAAAATAGCAAAATGCAATATTTATTTTCATTTAATTTTTATTTTCATACATTGATGTGACATTTGTAAAAACTAAACTGATTCAAATTGCTGGTTGATAAGATAAATATTTTAAATGTTCTAAAAAGAGTTTTCTTTAGAACATTGTTGTGTTTGGTGAAGTTTTGGTGAAAAATGGCAGAAATTAATTTTGTTGTACCATCAAGTAATGAAGAATTATTGAATGCAACTGACAAACATTATTATGTAAGAAACGAGATTAAAGCAGAGGAATTACCTTCAAAGTTGAGAGGTTTGTAATCAAATTGTTTAAATTATTTTGGATGTAAAATGTTTTAATGGCTGTAGATGCGTTTATATCGTACAAGGACGAAGGTCTTGAATTCATCGGCATACACTTTGATACCTTTTATTCAATCATTCACCAAAGCGAAGATTTGGTTATTGATGTGATTATGACAGCGCAGGAGATACTTTGGGAGCCTATTCAAGAGTTACAAAAATACATTGCCCTTGCAATCGCAAATATAGATCATTTGATTGACGAAACAAGGCTCGAAATCCAAAATGTTATAAAAATGTTGTTATACGTTTATATAAATATAAATATAGCCATTGAAGAGAAGATCGAAAAAAGAAGATCCCAAAATGTAAATTTGGTGCTTTGCAAACGCAAGCCGATTGGCTTTGGAAATACGCTCATTACACTTAATCGAGAAAGTGTTTTACTGGCTATTCATAATATCTTTCTGGAAAAAATCGAAGTTTTTTGGAATCCATCAGTTGTTGATGATGCCTTTTTGAGGTGCGTTTACATACCTAATATAAAATAAATAATTAGCAGTCATATAAGGTGAAACAAGGGGTAAACTTCGGAATGAAAGTAAGAAAGCCGTATTTTTGCATAAACGTTTGTTTTGACGTTCTGAAGACTGGCTGAAAAGTCAAACCAAAAGTTTATGCGCAACTACAGCTTTCTCACTTTCATTCCGAGGTTGAAATCTTATTTTACTGGAGTAAAATTATTATTTTCTAGGATGGCTCTCAAAATATGTTATCAATATCTTGTATTGCCATTTATTATAATAGATAAACGTTTAGAATATGCGGTTACTCATTTTATTGGCACATTAATCAAGGATTATAATATGGTTGCAACATTTTCGCATGAAATTGTTCAATTAATTAATATGTGCGGACATCTTACGGCAACAATTCCTGAATGTGTTCGTAGTTTGGTTGAACATTACCAATGCCAAAGTGTCACAAGGGAAGTGATTAAAGAACTCATCAAATGGAAACCAGAAGAAGTGTTTCAAGAGTATCAAGGAACTAAACGTTCTGTCCTCGTTCTTATCAAAATAACGGCATTGATGCCCTCATTGATGATTCGAGAAATTACAAATTTGAAGCAATATTTGAATAATGTAAGTTTTAAATTTCCAAAATTTGTTAATGTGGGAATTTTTTAGTCGTATGGCCTGCGAATTCCCTACTTGAACGTGATAACGGAAATCATTGTGCATTTTTTAACCAAAGACAATCTCACAGCAGAAGAAAACCATTCTCGTAACATTTTTTTAAACGATTTGGAAGAGAACTTATCTTGTGACGTCGGAGAAGTTCGGGCCTACGCGTTGGAACACTGGGCACAATTACGAACTAAAAATGCGATTTCAGTAGAGAAGGAAAATGCAATTTTAAAAAAAGTTGTTGGTTTATTGCGAGATGAATTTACCATCGTTCGAACAGGCGCAGCAATATGTGTAACCGCATTCTTGTGTTACAATCATTATGGTCCAAATTTACAGCTGGCTTCAATGGAAAGTAGACTCAAAGAAAAAATGGAGTGGTCAAGCACCATGAAATCCAAATTTGATCAGATAAAGTTAACGAAAGTTGAAGAACATGAAGAACCTTCTAGTAAACATTTATTTAGTTGTAACAACTGGTAATGTAAAAGGTGTCTTATTTAAATTAATTTTGAAATTCTATTTATTCAGGTGTGAATGTGAACAGCGGCTGCTAAGGTTAACAAGGGCTGTTGAATTTGTCCAACTTATTCATGACGCAATTGATCCAATGAAAGATATGATAATTTCAGAAAGTGTTGATGCCGCGCAAGCAGCCATTACGTTTTTTGTATCGATATTCCAATTTAAGATTGACAATGGATTCGTTGGATTCTCAGGTATAAATTGAAATTAATTGCATCTGCATATCGTCGGTTAAGGACACCTCGTCAAAAATATCAAGTCACCAGAAATGTTCAGCATGTTTTTCTGAAGTAACTGGTATCAATAACTCATTTTGGCCAGTTTTTTTAGTTAGTTTTAGATAGGTGTCACTGTTTAACCGACGATATACAAAGTGTAACTAGAATAAAGTGAGAAACTTTAGAGGAGCATTCAACGATCATAAATAAATCAAAAGTTTCTTATAAACCCGTGTCCGCAAATGCATCCCTTCCAAGATATAAAGCTTTAAAGTTTGCATATTTGTCACATTTAATACCTATTTACGTATTGAGGCAGCAAAGTAGTCGTTTACACTTACAGTTACAGTCTATAAAATTGTATGTATTGTTTTTTTATGAAGTGAAGTTGACAATATTAGTAGTATAGCTATGGGGTTTCGGGGCCACTTTACATAGGGAATTAACATGTGTTAAAATGGTCGTTTGGTGTAACGCGGGTTGCCTACTTCGTTGCAGCATCCTTCACGCTTACCCCCTCTCCCTATCGCAGGTTTATCGTGGATTATCGGAATTTATCGCGGATTCTCGGAATTTCATGCGATTGATTAATCAATTTTGCGGATTCTCAGAATTTCACGTGATTCATGTGTTAATGAGATCATTAACTTAATGAGTCCTTTCGGTTTCAAGGTCACGTGACATCATCAAACGATTAGCTTAATGAGTCATTTCAAGGTCGACAGGTCCATTCATGCATGATAACGTCACCATGTAATTAGCTCAAGATCACCAGGTGCATTCATTCATAATTAACTTAATGATTAATTAATGACCTCTAAGCTTCAAGGTCATGAGGTGTATTCTTTCATGATGAGTAATAATTCATGATTTAATTGATTTCGCGAGATGCGCGCGCAGGAGTTGGTAAAAAAGAACACTGATAATATTACATAAATTTTTATTAAGATATTAATGCTAAATACATTACTAAATACAAATCTAATGGGAAATGTGCAACTACATTAAAGAAAAAATCAAATAAGTTTACAAATATACACTAGACACAATCCTTAATCATTGTGGGGACCATCATATTCATCACCGACGCTTGTTTGATAATGTTGTAAGCATCAACCAAAAATCGGTTACATCTTTATCTGACGACTTCGATACGACTGAAGCATTACATCAACTTCTTTAGAGCTTATTCTGACTCAGAATAAGCTTTTTCTGACTCAGAATAAGCTTATTCTGACTCACAAAATTAGTAATGACCTTTTACACTTCAAGGTCACTAGGTGCATGCAGAATTCTCACCCTGAAGGCTGACCTCTGATAGCCGACTCCTAACCATTCAAACTGTACATTCACTTGAAATAATAATTCATTGGATTGTATTAAACATTTAATTGTACTGCACAATACATATACATCTTTTTTAATAAATTCAAATACGAACATGATTTCACTGAATTAGAATCTAATTTTCTGAGTCAGAATATGATTTTTCTAAGACATAAACTATTTTTCTGAGTCGGAATAAACATTCTCTGAGACATAAACTAATTTTATGACTCACAATAAGCTTATTCTGAGTCAGAAAAAGCTTATTCTGAGTCAGAAAATGCTTATTCTGAGTCACAATAAGATTTGTCTGAGTCAGAATCTAATTTTTAGAGTCAGAATAAACATTCTCTGAGTCAGAATATGATTTTTCTGAGCTAGAATCTAATTCTCTGAGTTAGAATATGTTTTTTCTAAGACGTAAACTAATTTTCTGAGTCAGAATAAACATTCTCTGAGTTATAATCTAATTATCAGAGTTAGAATATGCTTTTTTCTGAGACATAAACTAATTTTCCGAGTCACAATATGATATGTATGATTCAAAATATTATATTCCTAAGTTAGAATCTAAGTGTTTGAACCAGAATATGAGTATTTTGCGTCTGAATCTAATTTTCTGAGTTAGAATATGATTTATTTAAGTCGGAATTTAATTTTCCTTGGTAGAATACCATTTGTTAAGTTGGTATCCTGAGTTTCACCAATGTAGCTTATAAGATTATGTATCACTATATATCAGCAGTATCGTTTTAGATTTAGTTGAGTAAATATGGAAAGTGAGAACAAACATGCAGATGTTCTCCATCAAATCGCTACAGCTGGTGATGCGATCCGTAAAAAGCATAAAATGATTAAATTGAATAAGGCTACAGCTGAAAGGACACTAAGTGAATTACTTAAACTTGTGGTAACCCCGCTACAAGAACTTGTAAAACAAGAAGTTGTGATCAAGACTGAACCGAAAACGGAACAAGTTGCAAACATGATCGAACCGAGAGTGGAAGATGGGGGAAATACAGTTTATGATGATTTGAGAAACAAAGATAAACATGTCTTGCTCGACGTTAATACAGTCGTGAGGGTGCTAAGTGAATTACTTAACCCTGTGATTTTTCCACTACAACAACTCATCGACACCAAGAAGTTCCAATCAGTGCTGAAGATGATGATGATGATGTTGATGACGATGCTGATAATGGAGAGATGGATAATATGATGGATGATGATTCTCTCAAAGTGTACCTTGAGATGTTGATGGGTGATAATAAACAAGGATTAGACACAGTATATGGTGTACGGAAGCTTGAAGGAGATCGACTAATGATTGGTGATACATCGATTAATTTTACTACTAATCTTATTCATGTGGGTGAAGTAAATTATTCTACAAGTGAAGGTTTAATCGAGTTATTATTCAAAAAGTCACCCAATATGAATTTTGTGAATCAAGATGATTTGGAAACTTATAAAGAAATTGTGATTTCAACAAACGCTCATCGTAAACATTATAATAAGGATCAACCGATTCGTGAAAATAACAGGTTTAAATTTAAACACATTATTACAAAAATGATTTCATCATCATCATCACCACCATCACCAGTGGTTGCTCAAGAGAGTGAACATGTGAGCTTGGATGATCCCAACATATTGGTTGATCGTCTGCGCACACTCCTTGCATCGCAGGCTGCTGGAAATCTAAGTCATTCACTTCAAATCATATCGATTATCAATGAATTGCGTGAAGCTGGCTACATTCAATAGTGTTAATTTATTTTATACAATACAATATCTATTTAGAATACATGTACAAAAAGCATAACTTTTGAATAAATATATGAAAATTATATAATTTATTGGTTATTAAATTTTATACAAAATCCTATCTCCGCGAATTAGATTTCAAGTGTGTGATTTATATGTATTGTGCAGTACAATTAAATGTTTAATACAATCCAATGAATTATTATTTCAAGTGTATGTATGGTTTGAATAGTTAGGAGTTAGCTATCAGAGGTCAGCTATCAGAGGTCAGGGTGAGAATTCTGCATACACCTAGTGACCTTGTAGTGTAAAAGGTCATTACTAATTTTGTGAGTCAGAAAAAGCTTATTCTGACTCAGACAAATCTTATGGTGACGCAGAATAAGCTTATTCTGAGTCAGAATAAGCTCTAAAGAAGTTGATGTAATCGTCGTATCGAAGTCGTCAGATAAAGATGTAACCGATTTTTGATGATGCTTACAACATTATCAAACAAGCGTCGGTGGTGAATATGATGGTCCCCACAATGATTAAGGATTGTGTCTAGTGTATATTTGTAAACTTATTTGATTTTTTCTTTAATGTAGTTGCACATTTCCCATTAGATTTGTATTTAGTAATGTATTTAGCATTAATATCTTAATAAAAATTTATGTAATATTATCAGTGTTCTTTTTCACCAACTCCTGCACGCGCATCTCGCGAAATCAATTAAATCATGAATTATTACTCATCATGAAAGAATACACCTCATGACCTTGAAGCTTAGAGGTCATTAATTAATCATTAAGTTAATTATGAATGAATGCACCTGGTGATCTTGAGCTAATTACATGGTGACGTTATCATGCATGAATGGACCTGTCGACCTTGAAATGACTCATTAAGCTAATCGTTTGATGATGTCACGTGACCTTGAAACCGAAAGGACTCATTAAGTTAATGATCTCATTAACACATGAATCACGTGAAATTCTGAGAATCCGCAAAATTGATTAATCAATCGCATGAAATTCCGAGAATCCGCGATAAATTCCGATAATCCACGATAAACCTGCGATAGGGAGAGGGGGTAAGCGTGAAGGATGCTGCAACGAAGTAGGCAACCCGCGTTACACCAAACGACCATTTTAACACATGTTAATTCCCTATGTAAAGTGGCCCCGAAACCCCATAGCTATACTACTAATATTAAAATTTTTTGCAATGCCAACACAATTATATAGTCTTTTATTTTCTCCCCCAAGTATATTAAGTTATACTTTAAAACATGTTTGAACAACGGCCTCTAAGTGATTTTTGTTCGTTAATTAAATTACTTTAAATGTGACCCAGATTGATTAGTTAATTAAATTACTTTACATATAACTCAGATTTAAAACTTGGAGGGGTGCATTTTTGTACACGAGTTTATTAGAACTTTTTGATTAGTTTTAGATGATAAAATACTCCCCTAGAGTTTGAGTTTCTTCCCTTGTTTTAGTTACACCCTATTTGCTCATTTAAATTCCTATGCTCAAAAATTAATATACAGTAGTATCTCGACTGACGCGAACTCAGAGTTTCGCGATTAACCGTTTTCCCGCCCCTCCTGTCCTTCATACTTTAGGAAAGAGTTGGATAAAACGGGGTAGTACGGTAAAATGGTGTACCTGGTGTTTTGGCTCTGTTGTTACAGAAATCTGCTTACAAATTATTAAAATCAAAAAACGAATAGATGACATTAGCATTAAGAATCCTTGTTTTGTGACTGGTAGTTAAATTTTCAAAGCTGTTGTTGCCTTGTCAATAATTTATAAGGTAAGTAAATATTATCATAAAGAGCATTTCTTTTACTATTCATTGACATAAGAACAATCTTGAATATCCTCAATTTTTGTACAATCTGTGAATATAGAAAGTAAAAAATACTTGTTGGATAAAATGTGGTTATACACAGTCGACTAAAATGAAGTACTCGGCACCAATTGCGCAGGTGTTCTTGTAAATAAAAAATCTTTTATTAATGAGTTAGAGTCAAGTGCAGGGAGGTTTTCTGACTGAAATGCATTCGAAATATAAACACATTTCAACTCGTCTGCCTTGTAACGAATAACATATGAAAAATGCAATATAAGACGTATTGGATAGTCGAATGGGTTACACAAGTTGCTATATTTTTTATAATGGATACCTAATGTGACTATTTCACATAAATAAACTATTTTCAAATTAGGTTAAATGGGATATTTGGCACATTTACATTTTTTTTTACATTTCATGAATAAATGAAATTTTCCATAATTCATGGTTTCAGTTTTTAAAGCACAATGTTCCCACTTGCCAATGGCATGCAAACATAATTGGTATTGTTGCTGTGTTAGAAAATATGCACATCTAAATGTTAAGTACCCCGTTTTACCCAACTCTCCCCTACTTCAGTTTTGCAAGCCATTGAATTTGAAAATTTGTACCTCGATCATCGACTTACGTCATTCTTGCTGGTCGCGCCTATGGCATAACTTCGATGTATTACTGTAAATTTTATTAATTGAATTTTTATTACAGTTATGCTTAAATTGATGCATTCCAACGATCAACAACGAAAAGATGCCGTAATCGAAGCGTTCAAAATCATCTATTTGAATGCACACCGTTCTATAGTTGTCAGAAATCTTGTATATCTAGCAAAGTCAACCGAAAATCTTATTGATTTGGAATTAATCATCTCTGAAACAACTAGAAAAGCAATTATAGATGACGATGTCATTGATCTTTTATGGGATTTTTTTACTAAACAGTGCGACGTTTCTGATAATGATTCCGTTTATGCTTGTTGTTTGTTATCAATGGCTGCAGCTGGAGACCCAAGAATCATCACAAGAAATATAGAACTGGTAGCAGCAATAGGTTTTGGCAATAGAGGACAACATAATTTATTGCTAATGGCGGCGGTTTGTAAATTTTTGTCTACGGCAAAATCTGAAAAGGTTGAATTTGAAGACAAACTTTGGTCTGATTTAATTGATATTCTAGTTAACAATTTTTACGTAAAAACTTCATTGTATAATGGAGCCACTGCAGCAGCTGTTAATTTGATTTACACAATATGCCCAAAGCCAGTTTTACTGTGTAAAGATTTCATTGAAAAAATTTGGGCTACAGTACTAAACACAGATACCGCTCATCGATACATCATTACGCAGTGGAGTGACATTTTGGGTGAAATTGTTCTCCGACATCTTCGATCTTTAGCAGAATTAAATGTAAGCGTTTGTTCAACAAGATATGATTTTGCAAACAGGCCAATTACTTATGGTAGTGCTGTAAGTTCATCATAGTTTACAGACTTTCTTACTTTATCTAATGTCATTGTAATATAATTTGATTGCAGGATGACAACGCCAATTTCGAATTTATTTCAGACATATTAGAAAAATGTGCAATTTTCTCCTCGCATCTTCGTAATCGTTTTCCAAATATTATCGAATCTTGGACTCGTGAAGTATATCCGATGTTAAAAGATTCCGTTTTTGAAGTGCGTTATGCTTCTTTTTTTATGCTCTCACAATTAATATTAAAGGACATGATTCCTCCGCATGGATATTTTTTACACATGGCCATATGCTTGGTGGATGCAGAAGAACGATTGTGCTCTATGGCCAAAGAGTTCTTTACCCAATTATTATTACAAAAGTACCAACATTTTTGTTATGTGCTGCCAGATATTCTATGCCTTTTACTGGATTTGAAAGATTTGAAAGAAGATGATTTACGGATAATTATGAAGTAAATTTTACTTCCTGTTTAACATTTTTAATAAGATGGTTGTTGTTTCAGATTTTTGTTTGGTTTTGCTGATAAAACTAAACAAATCGAATATTTGGTTAATCTCTTGTGTTTAAAATTTCAAGGTAACGAAGATAATAGAAAATGCAGAAATATCGCGTATTGCCTGTCACTGATTACTTGCAATAAAAAAACCCTAAAAAAATTATTCGAAAATTTCCAGTCGTATCGAAATCTTCTTCATCAGCCAGAAGTTTTCGTCATAATTAGACAAATATTGCACAACTTTAGTGAGAGCACAAATAATGAAATAAAAACAGTAGTTATGGAGTTCGAGGAGAAAATTAATATAGTATTATCGCGTGATACCAAAGTTGCGGCAGAAACCAGTAAGCCACTATCTACCGGTGCGATTAAAAAAACCAACGAATATTTAACAAAGAAGAAGCAGAACTAAAAAAAAATAATTATAGCGACTTGTAATATGTAATGTTGCAGACTTCGAAGAGAATAAAACAGACCACATAATTATTAAGATGTGATGTTGACTATAACTGAATTGTTGTAAATGTTTATTAATGTAATAATGTATCATAAAATATATGTATTCTGACCTAATTATTCACAATTATAAATTTGCTGAATTATGTAATAATAAAATCGTATGATTTTATTATAAGATAACTTATTGTTTTAAATACAAGAATTATTTTTAGAAAATTGGAGAATTATTTCATGTAATTAGTCACGAAGTCACGAATTCTTGTCTCTCATCCAATGATGGATGGCAAATCATTTTGACGATATCTGCTTCTCGTGGACGCCATTCTATCGTTTTTTTTGTCCATCTGTTGTCGTTCAACGTAGCTAAAATGACCTGTTTATGACTATCTCTAGGAAGCAACACAGCCTAAGACATCTGGCATGTCGGTTTGTTGCCGTATTCAAATGTTTGTCCTACAATCCTTCAGCTTTATACTCAACCCAGTGTCCTGAAATGAGGACGGTCTTTATAACAAAAACAAAAAGGTTACATTTTGAAATTATTGTTTTCTGTTGTTATTTGGACCACTAGGCACAATATATTTAAAAATTGCAATCGAAATAAAGAAGTAAATAAATTGTGCTTTAATGGGTTAAAATAAGATAAAACGATAAAATATGCTGTTATTTTGAATTATATTAAAACAAATTGACTTTCATGCAATTAAAGGCGCATAAATAAATAAATAAAAGTCCCGACCACATCAAAACCAGTGTGAGCTGGGGAACAATCGACACGGATTCAAGGATCGAGTTATCGCTGTGTGGCCATTTTTGGACTAGAGTTTATTTATACCAACACAATTTCTTAACTAAATACTAACTTATGCCGTTGCTTTGCGTAAAACACAATTCCCCAATTAATTACAGAAATCTTCAGATACATAAGTTTTAATTCCACTAACAGATAACTCGATGTATTAACATCGGAAACATCTAATCTGGGTTTACCAAAAACTCGAAGCAAAGCCGCTGCGTGGTCAACCCGATGCCGATAAGGATTTTAATTTCTATTGGTTATTTTAATTTTGTATTTTTAGTCACCTTCAATAACCTCTTTCGCGTGAACTCCGCTTACACTGTAATAAACACAAACTGCCGCCATAGTTTTGTTTTATTACGTCTTGTGATTGTCGGGTGTTCGAAGTCTGGATGACCAACCATCAACTTATCACTGGTAACTCTTAATACTAAATACTTATCAGCTAAATTTAGTCCAATGACTTCCTTTAGTTAATTCAGTTGTTTAAAAAAGAACTAAATACTATCACCCGCGCACAATGCTACTTTTGGCACAACACTATACGAGTTCAAATGGTTTGATTTTCTTCAATCTTCGGAGCAGATGTTGACTTTCCAGCAGCTGAAGAACTTCTGCGTTGTCATGTAGGTAAAGCCTATCTTCATGTTTTTTAGCATACCTCTTAATTTTTTCCTTAACTGTCGGTATCTTGAGGTCTCTGTGGATATTTTGTTTTCCTACATACCATGGAGCATTTACCATCGCACGTAGCATTTTATTTTGAAATGATTGTATGTGTTTGATATTGCTTTCTTTGGCACACCCCCATAGTTGTATGCCATACAACCAAACCAGTTTAAATACCTGATTGTCAATTAATACTTTATTGTACAATGATAGAATGGAATTTTTTCCCAAAATCCATCTGTATTGTATATATTTTAAGTTAAGTTCTGTTTTTTTCCTTACCTAAGCTTGGTATCTAACGTCATGCCTAGATGTTTTGCATTATTTACATATGGCATTGCTGTGCCGTTAATTTTTAGGTGTATTATATCTTTGCTTTTCTTGTTGGTAAAATTAATGTACATTGATTTGGTTTCATTCAGTTGTATTTTCCATTGCCTAGTCCAGTCGTAAACCACTTCGCTGGCTTTTTGTAATGATTCAGTGAATGTTTTTTGATCCTAGTCCCGTAGCAAGTAAAGCTGTGTCATCTGCAAAAGTTGCCAAAGTGACTTGTTCTAAATCTGTATAGCAGGTAGAGGATAAGTCCAAAGAAGTGGAGATGACTGAATCTATAAGGGACTAAATACCGGACCACCAAATTAGACAATTTTGTTGCCAATATCTCAGCATCCTGAAAAACCCCAATTAGAAAAAAGCATAAATTAGAGAAAAATAATTACGATCGGGGTATTGATGATATCGTTCACCTCGTAATGAAGTCCAACAGGCGCTGTAATCACAGTCAGGTTGTAATCAGGCGGTTGAAGCCGCCCATAAACTATCAAATTTTTCAAAATTTGGTGATCAAATTGACAAAATCGTCCCGATTCATACATTTGAAAGTAATGTATTATTTGATTCACTGACGATCCCGCGGGGAAATTGAAAAATGAAAAATTAGATGGTTAAAATTTGGTCGAAATTAGTATTTTGATTAGGTACATTATTGAATTCCTCGGGGTCGTTAACCAGCCGCAAAGTGTTTAATAAAATAGGCGCAAAGCGATACGGTTAGTAATCGCTCGTTGCAAAATAAATTTAGTACGTGTTGCATGATTCGAAAACTTGAAAGGAATTCGTAATAACCTACGATTTTACTGAAAAGCTGCAAATGAAAACAGGGTTAACTGATCTCGGTTGGGGATGGCTTTACCTGAAGTTCATATTGCAAAGGTGCGCCTATTAAAACTGGAGGGCTTCTGTTGTGGGTCATGAAAACACCCGGTGCTAACGTCTCTGCGAAACGGATCTTTTCATTATATTCAGGCCTAGTGGATGCCAAAACATAAAACGCTGTCCCACCTTGAAAATCAGGGTCGGCTTAATCTATGAAGCAGAAGATCCAACGCCACACGATAAGGGTGCTAAAAGGGCGCTAAAATCCAAAATCGGCGCGTCTTCCATCGGGGCGCCAGGACCCCTAGAGCCGGGCCTGTTGAGAATGACCGATGTAATACAACAATTGTGCCATTGTTATCGCAAGAATATAATCGATTTTGTTGACAAGCCGTAGAAGACAACTTCGTGAAAACTGAAATTTAATTGAATCGCACAATTTATTTGTCGCGGTTACGTGTAATCCCAGAATTTTGGATCGCGGTCTGGATGGATTTAACGAAATATCCAAGTAGTCCCTCGGTATTTTCCCAACCAGACATCATAACCAGCGTCGGCTAGGAGAAAAGCAAGGCTGATATTCCGGCCCATAACGACCCAATCTGCTGAACTGCCGCGGAATTTCATTCCCCCCCCTCAATTCCGCTGTCCCCTTTCTCTGCCGCTTCAGCGAATCACCAATACAGAATTAATTGCAGTCTCATTATTAAAGTTGATAATAATGAGAGCGCAATTGATTCTGTATTGAGGTTAAATCCGCGGCAGAGAGGGGGAAGTAGCGGAAGCGAGAGGCATGAAATTTAGCGGCAGCTCCTGCGAAGTACGCAACCCAAGTTACGGGAAACACACATTTTTAACCCATGTTAAATTACTATCTAAATTGTTCCAGAATGTCCATAACTTAACTACTCACATAACTTCGTATTAGGAGCTTAGCTGCGAAATATCAACAATTTGTATACTGTAGAGGAAATAATTAGATTTTATGTCTGTTCCTTTATTTGCCGGTGTGTGTAGTTTTAAAGCAATAAAGAAACATCAAAGTTTCTGTTGATTTGTAATTGTGTTTTTGAGGACCTTTTGTTTCATTCCACTCAAGGGAAACTGATTGTGTTATCAAACATTATTACCAATGTTAATTTTCCATAAAGTCATTCCAAGAAATATTTCCCGTCATAAAAATTTATTTTTTGCAATTTTAGATAAAACGGCCATGTTATTGTCGATTTAAAAAATGTATCTAAGTCTACCTAACATTTACCCTAAAGTCGCTCTAGTTGGATTGTCACAAAGAGATCTAATCAATCAAGAAGAGACAATAATTATATTAACTAGAATGATATTGCTAGTGACGATAATAGTGTTAACATTGATATCTGCTTGCCACTCTACAGGATGTGAAGCATCCGAAAATAACATTAGTTGTGATGGTATAAATTCAGCTGAAATTAAATGGAGTTCCACAACAACAGTTTTTAACTGCTGGAGATGTAATTTCGACAAGATTACTAGAACCACATTTCCGGCTTCCGTAACAAAATTGAGCATCCGGAAGTGTAATATTTCTAAAATTGAAGGTAACGCTTTTACAAGTTTGTATAAATTACAAGAAATTGAGGTGGGCGACAACAGTTTCCGAGAACTACTCCCTGGCACATTTCGACAGCATTGGCCGGAATTAAAGTTTACCTGTAATTTCGGCACGATAACTAGAACCACATTTCCGCCTTTCTTAAAAAAATTGAGAATCCGGAGATGTAATGTTACTAAAATTGAAGGTGACGCGTTTGCAAGTTTGAATAAATTAGAAGAAATTGAATTGCACGACACCGGTTTGAGACAACTATTCCCCGGAACATTTCGATCAAAATCACTGAAAATAATTAGCATGTCATTCGAAAATCTGCTCGTGATCAAACAAGATGTGTTTGGTGGACCACTGCAGAAATTGACCGTTTCCAAATGGAGATTTGTACCTAGAGTTTTTCGTGACACACCCCTATTAACACAGTTGAATATTGGAAGCGCTGAACACATTCCGGACTTCTACGACTTAGAAAACCTAAAAGAATTGCATATCGATTGTGAGAAGTTAAAAAAAATAGAACCTTATTCGTTTAGCCCTTTGAAAAAGTTGGAAAACTTATCGATAGTAATAAGTTATACAATACCAATTTTCGATGTAGACATATTTTTTTATGGTTTAAAAAATTTAAGACATTTAACGATTGAAACTTCCTGGCCCAACATTCCCGATGGATTATTTCGTCCCACACCGTTAATGACTACGATAAAACTTAAAGCATCGAACGAACACTCGATCAAAGCCAGAACATTTCAACATCTTGCTCACTTGCAAGAAGTGCATTTTTTTTCGCAGTTTAGTGTGGAAGTCGAAAATATGGCATTTTCTAATCTTCCTTTACTGACTAAAATTGAAATACGTGTTTACAAATCGGCATTCTTTGGAAACAACTCCTTTCATAACTTAACGAATTTGAAATCTTTAGATATCTTTACTCCTCAACTAAATATTACATCAAATCTGTGTAGAAACATGCCGTTGCTAAAAGAACTACAACTAACGAGGGTTATTACTCCGATAGTAACTCAACTTGGAATCGAACAACTATCAAAACTAAAACATTTAACATTGAGAAGTAAAAATGTCGAAGTGATACCGACAACTATGTTGAAAGGACTGATATTATTGGAAACCTTAGATCTTCAAGGCTTTTCTTGTAATTCATTAGAAAGGGATGTTTTTAAAAAACTCGTTAAATTAAAAAAATTGAGTCTGAAAACCAATGGTATCCATGGTCCACTTAATTTGGATTTTAGTTCCTCAAGGAAATTGCAAATAATATCACTGTGAGATAATAGCATTTGGGAATTGAAACTAAACGCATTTAATGGTTTGGGTTATTTAAAAACATTAGATCTATCCGCAAATAAAATCCGAATATTAAAAATGGGATTATTTAATAATCGTCATGATATGAAAAAACTCGATCTGAGCATCAATTTTATTCGAGAATTAAAACCAAATATATTTCATGATCTCAAATATTTGAAAACACTGGATTTGAAATTCAACTCGCTTACAAAGTTAACTTTGGGATGTTTCAATTGGCTTGCCAATTTAAAAATTTTGAATTTGGACACCAATTTTATTTCCTATTTAGAAATCGGAACATTCGATTACTTGAATCAATTAAGAGTTCTAATTTTGCAGTACAACCGACTGACTTACATTCCCAAGAATATCTTCAAATATTTGAAACGACTTCAGATACTTGCGTTGCAATTCAATCAAATTCAAAAACTGGAACCCAAGAACTTTGTCGGTTTAATCGATTTAAAAAAGTTAAATTTGCACAATAATAATATTTCTGTCATTTCTGCTTTGACTTTTGAGAATCTTAGAAGCCTTGTGGAGCTTCGGTTACAGTTCAATCCTTTGAAACATCTCGACGGTTATGCATTCAAGGGCTTAGTAAATTTGAGGGATTTAACTTTGACCGGAGAAACAATTGAAACAAGGAACGCTTTAGATGATTTGAAATTATTAGGAAAATTTACTTCAACAACATTCAATGAGAGTTGGTTCAAAAATTCACCTACGGTGCACTTTAATAGAGAGTGTAATTTTCACAATGAAGATCCCGATGACTACAATTTCAATTTGTTTCCTCATAACATTGTTTGATTATTGTAAAACCTCAATTCAAATACAAATTTGAACGAATAGAATTATTTCATTTTTTGTAATTTTAAACTATCCTTACAGTAAATCAGATTATTCTGTCAGTTTTTTTTAAATTTTCCACTATTTCATCTGATGCCATTAATTAACTGAGAGGACCTCAAACAAGTATCACCCATATTTTCATTGAATTCAAACGAAAACCAATTATTCCCGAAAACTACTTTTCTATTCTGTCTATGTTGTCCATTTAAAGAACTACATCTCTTTCCACTAGCTTTCTAAAATATGTTTTTTAAATAAAACAATAATTCAATAATAAACAATAAATTCATTGAGTGTCAAAACATGAAACCTTTTAAGTTTCCAGCTAATGTTACATCTAACAATTTACACAGTGTTAAGGAGAACTATTTGGAATTATCTACAGTATTTTTACATTATTTCAATAATAATACATATTTAACATTTAGGTTTGCGGAATCCTAAATTTTTTAACGTTTTCTCTTGAACTCGTTAACGTAAGCTATTCATATTTTATTTCATTTTCTGCCTTTTTCTACTTTTTGTAACCAATTTCTATCAACGATTACTTTCATTCTTTATCTTGCAATTCTTTTTTTCGTCTCACTGCAGAATTTTCACTGTTCACCGAGCTATCTGCGTTGTGCTAATCACCAATCAATCTCTATCCAAGTTCTGCGATCCGCAAAATTATATTTAGTTCGTCGGCATATTTTTCTAGTAAACCATCATCGCTCGTTCGTTCACTGATTTTTCGTATTTTGTTGTTGTCAGTTATTTTATGATAAGCGTAAGGATTATCGCTTATGTGATTTATTTTTTGTTTAATATATTTTCACTTGCTAAATAATTAAAATAATAATCATATAAATAGTTTAGTTTCATAAAAATTTCTTGTATTTATTTGACAACTAAAACCGGAAATATTTATATTAATTAATTTCAAATTGGGAATTATCAATTCCAAATTGGGATTGTGTAGTCCGAATTTTTTGTTAATTTGTCTCAATATGAATGTAATTACTTTGAAATTGATAATTTCCAATTTGAAATTTGAAAAGAGGTATGGAACATCCAAATAAAGTTTCAATAAATTTACTACTACTTGTTTATTCTGAATACATTTTAAAAGCTTTAAAACTGTAGTTTATTGTACTTTTGTTTTCCCTGTTAATCGAAGCTTTTATATCATACTGATATAAGAAACGGTAAACTGCGATTTTGTTAATTAAAAACACTAAAAAACAATAATAGATATTTATTGACATTAAATATTGTATTATCATTAAAAACATGTATTCATC
Organism: Dascillus cervinus; assembly: GCA_949768715.1. Taxonomy (NCBI): domain Eukaryota; kingdom Metazoa; phylum Arthropoda; class Insecta; order Coleoptera; family Dascillidae; genus Dascillus; species Dascillus cervinus. The sequence continues at coordinate 30,173,870 of OX458323.1, forward strand.
TTATAACTAAAATCCAGTGCGTCTAATCCATTCGCTAATCCATTTTCAAAATTCCGGAATTAATCCATTTAGTATAACCGTCTAAAAGAATTTAGAGGTAGCGAAGAAAAAGAAAAAGAAGAACTGAAACAAACAAACTAAAATTAACTACAATTTAACTAGGTCAAGATTCAGTCAAATAAATACAATAAATACTTACAAATTTTTGCATTTTGATGTGTTTTGTGTTAAACTATGCTGAAACTGAAATTTCGAAAGCCTTTTATACAAAGCGAGTTACAATAAAGAAACTAAAGTTCTGGTCAGACCTGTTGCTTGAGCGTCATCAATTTTACAGCATCAAGTTATTTCAAGATTATAAGTTTTCATTATTGAACATTGAATATTTTCAATGAAACTACATTATTAAACTGCACAAAATACTTTTTATGTTTTTGCTTTTAATAAATACACTTTTCTTGCAGACTTTTGCAAATTTGTGTATTTTATAAAAACTTATGGTATACCTACTTGCAAAACATCCCATTATTCCATTATCGATGAACTGTAACGTCTCTTTTTTGTAATTGAACACGCGATGTAAATATCCATATGTTCAATTATAAAAAATCAGTAGGATATATCCAGCAATCTTTGATACCTCAGATGATTTGATAGTTATCTCAATTTAGAAATACAAATTATTGATTGTAGAAGTTTAAGTTTGCAAAGTTACTGAAGCGTTTGGTTGAAGTTAATATTTTCTTTCCTAGCAAAAGGTTTCTAATTGACGCCAAACTGAGGTTTTACTCTTTACGGTGTTAGACGGCACTGAATCCCTTACTGCTTTTTCCATATTTTCATTGTGACAATTTGGTGAATAAATTAATCGCTAAAATATTGAATATATTATTGTAAAAACTCTAAGTAACAGGCATAATAAATTTCTGCGGTATCTAAGATCAACAATCAAATGTTTTCGCATAAACTGTTTATTTTGAACACACCTTTATCACCAGAACTTATAAATATTAAAAAAATCTTAATATGTAAATCGTTGGAAATTTTGTGATTTCTTGGAAGTAAATTGTTTATCTATTGGCTCGTTGTTCCATCTACCACGTTACAAGTTACGTACAACTTTTAAAATGACTTTTTAAATGAAAATAACAATTTTCGCAGATAACCTAACCTAATCATTTATTCCACAAGTTACAAATTGAAATTAAAAATTATTTTATTTATTTATTTAATCTAAATGTCCTTATACCGTTAGGTGTCGGACTAACAATTTCATTTTACATTTGATTTATTGGTAACTCGTTTCTCTAAAGTTTTCCTTCATTTTGTGTCCAAATTCCTTCCACGATTGTTGTTTCGCAGTCTTTATCAATCTCTTAACTTTATTGTTGCTGATTTTGTATTGATCATAATCTGCTTGTCTACCTGCTCTTATATATTTTTTCCATTTAATTTCCTTTTCTTTAACTCTTAGTTGAATTTCAGGAGTCCACCATCTACTTTTTTTCGTGTATAAATTTGTAATCTTTGTGACTCCGCAGCTTTCCTTAGCTGCTTTGAGTATATTCTCTTTGAATAATTGTATTGTTTCATCTCCTCAATAATTTCCCCTTCCTTTCCATAAATGCTTCTAATATTCCATGTGCCCATTTTAATAATGGTTCTTTCATTACTTCTTCTGCAAACTTCTGATTCGTTTCTTTCTCTCTAGTCCCTATTCGATGCCATTGTTTGATTCGTTTCCGATATACTTTTCGTTCTTAGTTTTTTGGATTACGGTTTTTACTTGCTACCGCTTGAAAGCTGTTCGTAATCTTGCTCCATCTCGATTCTTTTGAAAACATATCTTCACCTCATTTCACTTTGCATTTTCTTCCTTGGCCTGTTTGCTTATTTTTTCCTGTATTTTTCGTTCCTCTAGAGTCATGTCATCATTGATAAATATTTTTTCTTTTATTTCCCTTAAAGGCATAGTAAAGTAAAAAAAATCAATTTTCGGAAAATCATTGCAATGCCTTCCTCGCGTTGCAATACGGTTAAAAACGTAACTATCGCTTTTTTTGAGTTATTAATTCTAGAGTTACAATGGGTTTTAAAGCGCTGCGTGACGTCATCGATGATACGACTGCCGCACGAGTAGCTCGCACACTGCTGTGTAAACCGAGACCATACAAGAGTGTGTAGTAAAATTTAAGTATCTTAGTTAATACATAGTATTTTTAGTTAGTTTTTACTTAGTTACCAGTGTAGACAAAATAATAGGAAGTATGAGTGGTATGAATCCGTATTTATATTAAAACGATAATAAAGATCCTCCAGTAGGACGTGAAAAATTTACAGGTCGTATTACAAAAATTTTTGGTGCAAATGTGATTTTTGCAAATAAATAACAAGTGACTTGGAATGTATTTGTTGCAAGGAAGTTACACAAAAATATTGCTACATCAGGTTTCTATATTGTTACCTAAACGGTCTTATGCAGCCACGGCGGCTGCTTGACTGAGCACGGACGTTGTAGCTGGCCATGTTTTACTGTTGCCACGGGCAAATAAAATAAATAGAAACGTCACCTTTTTTTACAAAGGGAATGACCAGACGTGTTTTACATTTTATTCCGTATTTTATTTGTGTTTACATGTGAGTTATTATTTAATGTTTCAATGAGTTTGTAACAATATAAAAACATTTGATTACTTGTGCTTGATTTTGTCTATTTCTAAACATTTTTTATTTCTAGAATGTACTTACATAATTATTGATCTTAAAAGTAAATAGTTTTCATTTTCTTAAAATTGTATAAGTATGATGAAAAGATGTAAAAATAATAACCTCGACAATACAAACTAATCATGTTCAGTAATAATAATATTGTAAGAAAAAAACTAATCACTAATCAAAATAATTCGGATCATTATGAATCCTTTGTACATCTCATTTTCCTCAGGATAACTGTCTGACTTTATTCATTATACAAGCAGAAATTACTTTTCTTTTATCGCGGCCTATTGGTACACATCCGTTGATCCAGTAAATGAATTGTTTCTATGCAACATGTCTCCAAAGTGCATTTGATTCGTTATTCAATTTTTTTCGGCTTTCTTTGTCGGCTCGTAGAAGCATTTGATATCGGGAAGCTTTCAGGCAGTTGATGTTCAATACAACACTTTCAAATAATTCATGCAATGTTATACAATCCAGGCCTCCCATCACTTCACTAATTTGTTCAGATTCTTTGCAACATACACACTCACAATCATTTGTGTTTTCGAATTTGTCCAGCATAATCATCTTCTTTTTTGTAGTTACAACAAATTCTCCTTCTACAAATTGGTTTATGGAAGTTAGCAGGTCTTTGCGCCACTGATTAAATTTTGCATCGTATATAGGAACATACACGCACTTTTTTAAAGATTTCGAAAATCTCTGTCCCACGCGAACCACTGTTCTTCCGATATTGGAATTATGGTCCAAAACTGCAAGCATACCACGAACAATCATTCCATGATACGAGAAATACAAGCGTTTAGGCAAATATTTGAGTCTTTCATTGTGGTAGGACTCCAGAGTTCGAGTGTGGCAAAAGTGATTTATACGTTCTATGTCTTTCAAGAAATTTTTTTTTTCGACAATTCATTTAATGTTTAAAAATCACCGGAATGTGGTGACAACCACAACGTATCACCATTGTCCCGTTCTCCAATTGATCCGTGTTCACTTTCCCAGAAATGTACGTTGCAAATATGTTGCAAAAGGTATTTAAATTTTTCAACAAGTAATTCTTTATCACCATTGCACGTTTGAGCTGCCCACCATAAATGATTAGTAATATTTGCCCTCCAGACAGAGAGAAGTGTGGTTGGTGCCTTTTTTCGGTCGATTTGATGACTTTTGTAAGACTTTTAGCCATATGCCACACATCAAATTCATGCGTTATATGTGGAATGTGTTCGCAACAAGAATCTTTTTCCTTGATGTCTATCCGAAAGAAAAAGAGTTGGCCATATAAGTATTCACATTTTCCAGTTTGTGAAGCATTTTTTCGCATGCCGCTTTTTCCAGATCACCTGCAACCATTCCTTTTTGAAGAATTATTATATCCATACTCTTTTCGGTCTCCAAATCCATCACAGAATAGGTGACATATTTAGCACAGAAACCAGGGGAATCGTACTGCCCGTCCCCACTAATTTTGATTTCATCTCTATATTTTATAACATGTATAATCTTATTCTTCTCATTATGAAATGTCTCTCTAATTACAGGTGCCACAAATCGTTTTACAATTTTATAATAAGTAGTTTTACTAAATATTTTTAAATTTAATGTTTCTGTCAAATTAACAAAAGTGGTAAAACACAATCCACTTGTAAATATGCCAGCCGCTAATTTTACATTTCCCATAGAGAATTTCTTTGATGTTCTCTGAGACCTCCACACGTAGATGTGATCACTTGTGCAGATGGTTCTGATTATTAGCATAGAGCCTTTTGTGATATAACCTATTTGCCACATACATGACACATTTTGAAAAGTCTTGCCAACTTTTCACCGGCGACAAAAAACATCAAATCCGAAAACTCCGTACTTTCTAAATTTCGATCAATCAGTAATACAATTGGCAGGTCTATAACACCAATAAAACCTCAACAAATACACTGCACCGATTTGTACACGCAAAACGAGTGTTTGGCGGAATGCATCTGTGCAAACGCAGCGACTGCTATATCATCGATGACGTCAGCGGTGCACAGAAACTTCCCTTTCAGCAGTTAAATAATAATATTTTTCGTTTTATAAATAGAAATTCCTGATAATCGCATAGTTTGACTACTAATTAAACAAAAAACAAAATATCGATTTTTAGTTTACTATGCCATTAACTTATTTTTGTTCTTCATTACTATTTCTTTGTCCGTTACATTGTTGAAACTCACCAAGCAGATTTTATTGCCTATTTTAGTTGCCTGCTTTATATCAATATTCACTTGTAAGGCCTTTTGTAAGAAATCTTCGACCACTTTTTTTAACTTATTTTGGTTATTCATGATTATTTCCACTCCCTGTATGACCACATTGTTCCTCCTTTTCTCTTTTTCCATTTTATCCATTTTTCTCTCCATCATATTCATTTTTACCTGTAGTATTTTACTTTCTTGTTTAATTTATTCATTTTCCTCTTTCAGCTTCCTTACTTTCCTTCTGTATTCAGCCTGCTCATCCTTTTTGTCTTTCACATCCTTTGATAAGCTTGTTAATAGCGACATAATTTTATCTAATTTGTCAGCCTGTCCTGTTTCTTTACCCAACTTTTTAAGGGGGGATCTATACGTCTTTTTACTTACTCCTAAATGTATCTACTCATCGCTCTCACGATGCCTTTTTTTCATCATTTGATTCACTTGCTGTCTCCATTATCGGTTTTTATTTGCGGTTTAATTCCCTGATTTCCCGTATTTTTAAGCCCGATTTTGTGCAGTTTGGCAACATCGCTTGCTGTTTTGCCTGACCTTATCACACGCGATTTCTTTTGTACAAATTTTTCAAATTCCTTTACAGATCCAAGCTAGATCACTTCGCTATTTTCCCCATACAATTTTGCGATTTATTTCCGGTTACAACTTACAAATTCAGATTTATTGTAGGCCGAACATTAATACGCTCAACGCCAAGAACCTCAAGGTCCCTACAAGTTGTGACCTTTCTCCTCTAGTCCCGGTTCCAAAATTCAACGTTGAAAGATCAAAATTCAAAAATCAAATTCACACAATTCAAAATTCACACGATTAACTCACTCCACCTTTTTACACCTTTTGGACACTACTTTTTTACTTTACTTTGCGGGACGTGGACATATTCATGTTACTCACGTCGCCGCTCCAACTCCTTTATTATTTATATAAATGTACAGTAGAATCAGCTTTTAACGAATACCGGATATAACGAGACACCGTTTATAACGAGCAATACGCATGGAGAAATTTGGTTTACTATGCAAACGCGGTTAAAAATATCCGCCTATTACGAGATCGGTTATAACGAGACTCCGGTTATAATGTTGGTTGTATTGAAGTTTTATATCGAAAAATCCTGATATAGCGAGATCTAAATATATACCTTTGAATAATATTGATAATGATTTACTTAGAAATGTGCTGATTCCAACTAATCAGGCTCCGGCAGCAGAGAATCAGTTTCGCATAGGTCACCGAAGAATAATTATGTCAACCTTCGGTAAATTAAAACGTAAACAGTTTACAGTTAGTAAAAAATAGAGATCCTTCAGAAAGTACATGACGGTATCTCTAAATCGGTAGTCTGTAAAGAATATGGTTTATCTAGTTCAACCCTGTCAACATTTTTGAGGAACGAAGTTAAATTAAGTGGAGCATTTATCGAAAATACTAAAAGAAAAAAACAGAGAACAACACAGAAACGAGACCTAGACGAAGCACTTCTAAATTGGTTTCGAATCCAAAGAAATGCAAACATTCCTTTGAGTGGACCAATTTTGAAGCAAAAAGCCGCTCAATTCGGTATTTCGTTGGGTTATGGTACTGACTTTGAATGTTCCATGATTTGGATAAACAGATTTAAACAAAGGCAAAATCTGTGGTCCGCACCGTTACTGAAAATTGGCTATCTAACTCCTGGCCTCAAATAAAACATGGTTATGCCGAAGCGGACATTTTCAATGCAGGTCCTTTTTACAAATTAACTCCTGATAAGACTCTTAAATTCCAAAATGAAAAGTGCTGTGGCGGTAAATTATCGAAGAATCGGGTAACGGTTTTAGTTTGTGCAAACGCCGACGTTTCTGAAAAACGAAAACTACTGATTATTGGCAAGTCCAAAAAACCCCGTTGTTTTGCAAACATAAAGTCTTTACCTGTTAAATATCGCGCAAACAAAAGTGCTTGGACGACGGCCGAAATTTTTATTGAAGAGCTTCATGACTGGGATTCAGAACTAGTCAAGAAAAATGGAAAAATTCTCCTTGTCATCGATAATTGTGCAGCCCACCCAAACGTGCCCGATTTAAAAAATATCAAGTTGGCATTTCTACCTCCTAACACGACTTCAATACTGCAGCCGATGTACCAAGGAATTATAAACTACCTTAAATTTCATTTTCGAAAAGTACTTGTGTTGCATTTGATAGATGGCATTGAAATAAAAAAACAGGATCGGGTAACGCTTTTAGACGCCATTCGATTTGTAGACCGAGCTTGGAAAAGTATTACACAAACCACAATAAAAAGTTGTTTCAAACATGCTGGATTTTTAGAAGAAGTTGCCCCAGCTGAAAATTGGCCATGGGATGATGAAGTGCCTTTAAGTGAACTTTGTATCTCGTTAAAGGCTGAAAAAGTCAACTTTCATGAGTATGTGACTGTTGACAATTTTGTATGCACTAGTGAAATCCCAACCGAGGATGACATCGTTGAGAATGCGTACCAAAAATACAATCAATCTGAACCCGAAACTGCTGAAACTGATGATGATGAACCGGCCCTTTTACCAGAAAAGGTTTCGCGTACGGAAGCTAGAAAGTGCCTGGGAAAATTGAGGAGTTTTTTTGAAACCGAAACTACTCTAAATAGTGCGGAACAATCTTTTCATTTTTTGGCAAATTTAGAAAATTTAATTGACGAAACAGTATTGAATAATAGGCAGATGAAAATTACAGACTATTTCGCTTAATAAGTACGCAAAAATTTATATATGTAACAACTATAACGTATACACATTTTACAAATTTATGTTAATAAAAAAGATTTTTAATAAAAAATGTCTTTACATAATAATTCGCATTTAACGAAATCCGCTTATAACGAGCTAATTTCAAACTCCCGTGCATCCTCGCTATAAGCGGATTTTACTGTAATTAAAAATTAAAAAAATTAAAATTATAAATTAAAATTGTTAATGGAGGTATTTTAAACACACCTATTCATCTTAACGTTACGCGCATTTCGTTCCCATCTTCAGTAAAATACCTAAATTAATATACAGGTAGCCCTCGGTTTACGCCGGCTCAATTTACGCCGATTCACAATAACGCCGCTGTGCAATTCACCGTTTCGCCGCGTACATAATTGGGTAATTCACCGATTCTCTCTATGCTAGACTGATTTTCGTTTCAGTGTTGAAGTATTTACTGATGAAGACCTGTTCTAAAGGCTGTCCTCAAGGGTCGGTATTGGGCCCGACTCTTTGGAATTGTATTGTGGATATCTTACTTGCGGAGCGTCTTCCCGATGGCTGTGATGTTATTGCATATGCAGACGACCTCACCTTTGTTGTGACGTCTGATACCAGAGCTGGTCTGCGGCTCCGCTCTAAGCAGTGTCTGGACATTCTGCAATGCTGGGCTGAGTCTCAAAAGTTGACTATTTCGACTGCTAAATCTACATTCATGGTTAACCGCTCTCGACCGCGTGTTCATCATCGTGACCTGGTTCTAATGATTGGTAACTCTCGGATCCGGCAATCTATGTGCGTAAAGTACCTGGGCGTTATGGTTGATCGTGGCTTAACTTTCGAAATACATGCTGGATATCTTCAAAGGAAAATTCGGGTGTTTATTGGCGCTCTGAAACGTAAGTGCAGAACCTCGTGGGATCTGGACGTCTCTGCTTCCCTCCACACTATCTATCGATGTGCCATTATACCGATTGCCAGTCATGGTGCTGAGATGTGGCAGCACAGACTTCGGATGGTGAAGGTACGGCGAAAGATTGATTCCATCTACGGACTTTGCTGTAGAGCTATATGTAAAGGCTACAGCTCCCTATCCAATGATGCTGCGGGTGTTTTGGCCGGGATTCCTCCGTTGGACCTGGAGATCCAAAAGAGGACTTGTCTCCGAAGTCTTTGCAGATTTGGATCTGCTCCGTTTGAGGACGATGTCCTTCTTAGTGTCGACTTCCCTAGCTGCGCTCATGCTAGTGAATATTTAACGTTACGGATTCAAGACCGGTGGCAGGAGCGATGGGATGTCTCTACCAAGGGGCGGATTACCCAGCGCTTCCTTCCACTGGTACCAATTGCTGCTCGTTACCTATCCTTTATTACAACGCAGCTACTCTCCGGTCATGGTAACTTTGCCGTCCACCTTCACAGAATTGGAAAATGGGAGCACCCGAATTGCTCTGTGTGTCCTACGGAAGTGGACGACCCAGCCAATCGCCTTTTTACCTGCCCTCTTTTCAATGAAGCCCGAATTGATCTGCAGGTTGTACTCCAACCTTGGCCCCCGCCAGCGGAACGCCTGTTCCTGGTGGACCCGGCCTTACTTCGACCATTTACGGTGGCCATTGAATGACTTGCCGGCCACTTGCGACATTGCCTACTACCTGGAAGCGCTGATGCAACGGCGTAGCTAGGGGGGGGCGGCAGGGGCGGCCCGCACCGGGTGCCACCCGTTTGGGGTGACACCCGACCGTGAAAAAAAAAAAAAACTTACGCAAACCATCACAATGCTTTTCAACGATAAATCACTTAGGTTTGAAGCCACTTTAATCAAGGTTTCATACTATATAAATTAATTTATCACTTGTGATAACTCGGTCGGTCGGGCATTCCCCAAAAATTTTGTTGCTTTTATTTTCGTTGTTAGCTTTAACGATTGCTCGGTTGGGGATTCCCCTTTGTCATTGCTCATCTTTTTCGTAGATTCGGTACTACGTTGATTGTAATTAACGTGAAGTGAATCGTTGCTGTTTTAATAGTGTTTTATGAAAGAGTTGAAAAGTGATTGAAAAGAAAAAAACCAAGGTAAGTGGATTGTCCCGTTCAATTCTTTTTTCCGCCTACATTCCGTACAAATACATATATTTATATATATAATTTATGACAACGATAGTATCTACTAATCGAAAATATTTTTTAGAATAAATATGCCACGAGGAGTTCATACACATAAAAGAAAAAGTGGGTTTTAGCAGAGAAAAGCCAAACAGGCTAAAATGGATGTAGTTCGGAGTATGTCTGGATCCATCTTTAAATATGCGAAAAAAAATGATGACACCCAAAGTTCATCAAAAGAAATTGATTCTGATGTAAGGAGCGATTCTGATAATATTAGCTCAACTTCAGGAAGCAACGGCGACAATACGGAATTAATTATGATAACCCATGAAAAAGACAAATCTGAAATAAATTCTGAAAATGACAGTGGTAGTACTAATAATGCTTCTACTATCGAAGACAGTATGTGCATGGATAAATCACTTCAGGACTTAAGAGATGTCTCACATTGGAGTATACCCGTTTCTGATAATATTCGTATCGAGATAATAAAAAGAGGAAGTGAACATTTCCAAAATAAAGAAGGACCATTTACCACTGTATCTAGACACGGGTTAAAAATAAAAGGTGATGTTCGCTGTCTTTCAAAAGAATGGTTTTACAAAGTAATGCCTGATGGTGTAAAAATTCTGCGCTCATGGATGATTTATTCTCCTGTAACTAATAACCTGTACTGCTTCTGCTGTCGTTTATTTGCTGTCACCACTTATACAAAAACAGCATTTACGACTGGATTTTGGAAGTGGTGGAAACTAAATCCAAAAGTATCCGATCATGAAACGTCAAGTGAACATCTAGAAAATTTTGAAAAGTGGAAAACTTTGGGAATGAGGCTAAAATTGCATAAAACAATAGATCACGCAGCCTTGCAATTAATCGATACTGAAAAACAGAAGTGGAAGCATCTTTTATTTAGATTATTAGATATAAGTTTGTTTCTGGCTAAACAAAACCTAGCATTTCGTGGACATGATGAAGGACAAGTCTTTTCAAATAAAGGTAACTTCTTAGAACTAGTTCAACTACTGTCAAAATATGATGTAGTGTTGAAAGAACACATCTTAAATTTGGAGCATATTAAATCACCAAAAGTATCATATTTATCGCCAGATATACAAAATGAATTCATAAATGTTTTAGCGACCCACGTAAAATTTAAGCTTGTCAATGAAATTAAATCTGCTAAATATTTTGGAATTATGTTTGATAGCACACCTGACATTTCACATATTGATCAAATGCCGGAAGTGATTCGTTATGTGAAAATTGATAATAGAAAAGTGGAAGTCAAAGAAGTATTCCTTAGATTTTTTCCTTTACATGGAAAAAAAGCTTCTGATTTATGTGATGAAATTTTCAAGATGCTCGAAAAGGACTGTTTAGATATTATGCTGTGTCGTTCCCAGGGTTATGATAATGCAGCTGTTATGAGTGGCATACATGGTGGAGTGCAAGCTCTTATTAAAGAAATAAATAACGAAGCAATTTTTGTTGGATGTATAGATCACTCAATTAATTTATGTGGCCAACACTCATTTGCACAAAATATATCATGTGTAACATTTTTCGGAACAGTAGATACAATTTTTAAAATTTTTTCTGCTTCCACTGGCCGCTGGGGAATGCTTCTTAAACACAGCAAAGCATCAGTTAAAAGACTCTCAACAACGCGTTGGAGTGCTCATTATGCTGCAGTAAAAGTGTTGGCTGAAAATTTCGATGGGATTGTGGCTGCAGTTGAGGAATTATGTGATCAACAAGAAAATTTAGACACCAGAGGTGCTGCACAGAACCTTCTGCTTGCTGTGTGTAATTTCACATTTCTTTGCTTTCTTTTCTTTTGGAATGATGTACTAAGGGAAATAAATTGTGCTCAGATTGCATTGCAAAGTAAAGGCTTAGGTGTTGATCAATCAGCTATCAAAATAGAGGCACTTCGTCATTATATTGAAGAAAAACGCAGTCGCATTGTAGAAGAGGCAATAGATCTTGCTGTAAAAAAATCAAACGATTACGACATTCCAATGGAAAGATGAATTCGTCCTAAAAAACGAATGACCGGTGAGTTGGCCACCGATGCAAGCCTGACACTGAGAGCCGAACTTCAAAAGGATATGTTGGAATGTCTTGACCGATTCAATATTGAACTCCGAACTAGATCAAAATCCGTTCAAGATGTGGCTTCATTGTTTGAGGTTGTGCAAACAAATACTTTACTTTTGGCAAACATTGAAGAGTTGAAATTAGCTGTATCAAAATTTACTTCTTTTTATGATGAGGTATCAGAAACGGAACTTCTCTTAGAGATACCAAGGTTGAGGAAGGCATTTAAAAGCAGCCAATGTTACAATTTCTAATTGGGTGTCTCTAGATTTTTTGAAATTCATCGTGGAATGGGATTTTACAGAATCTCTTCCGAATCTAATGATCGCACTAAAGTTATTTTTGACAATTTGCGTATCAGTTGCTTCTTGTGAGCGGAGTTTCAGCAAATTAAAATTAATTAAAAATTACTTGCGAGCTACAATGACCGAAATGAGACTTAACAATCTTGGCATATTAACGATAGAACACCAGGCAACACAAAATATAAATTTTGAAAAGGTGATTTCCGAGTTTGCAGCTGTTAAAGCTAGAAAGAAGAAATTTTAAGTGTTTGTATGTAACATGTATATCGTCGGGTTACTGCAAAAACAAGATAACTCCATTTTATGCATGGATTAGTTTAGTGGTTCTCTAGGCCTCAAAATTGTCATTGAATGCACAGCCAAAACAAGGCAAGTGTTCGAAAGTGTTAAACGTGCTATGTTTCACGCTTTCAAACACTTATCTTGTCTTGGTTGTGCATTCGATGACAATTATGAAACCTAGAGATGAACTAAACTAATCCATGCTTAAATGGAGTTATCTGGTTCTTGCAGTAACCCGACGATATGAGAGTATGTTAATTCTACTCTTATTCTTTTTCTGTTATACCTGTTTTTTAATTTTATACATGAATGTCAAAGATATAATAAAGCAGTATTATTACTATCATAATTAATTATTAACGACTCTCATTTGTATTCATTCAAAATCATACTTTACGTTTATCGGATTTTTAATAATTTTAATAATTTTAATTCTTGGGGTGACACCTCAATATCCGCACCGGGTGCCACCCATGCTAGCTACGCCGTTGGCTGATGGTACCACTTTAAAGATAACTTGACCTGCAACAGACTCATTGCACCTTTAAGAAGCCCTGGTGCCATCATACTACTACTCTCCTACCCAGAGGACTGCCCTTTCCGCTCTTGATGGGCAACCCAGCCATAATTTATTATAATACTTTTTACTAGCTTTACATCTGTATATTTAAGTTTTTTCTCATTTTTGTAATCCTTATTTTCTGTCTTTGAGCGTCCAATTTGATGCTACAATTTTTGCAAATACATGCGCCGCTTGGCGCCTTTTGTTGTTGTTGAGTCGCGACGGTGGGGATTCTTTTTTTCCAAAAAATGTATGAGGTTCGAAACTTTGAAATTTCATTTGTTTTTCTTAATATTTTTTAATGAAAACATTTCACTTTACTTTATCATAAAATACATTTTAAAAATTAACTTTATAATACAGTCAAACTTCCCTATAACGAACTTCTATTTAACGAATTTCTCTATATAGCGAATTTTTTTGGTGTACCCTGGAGACGTTTTTAATGCATTTTATACCCCATATAACGAAATAAAAATTTCCGTATAACGAATTTTTTTCCCCCAACTTTACAAATTTTCGAGAATTAAAACTGTTTTTTTTTTGTTGTTTCACTGTAACTTCGGAAAAAACTCGGTTGTAGTAATATTCCTAGATGTATCCAGGGTTCGACATTTTATGAGGGATTAGCCGACGAAGTAAGTGGCACTAATTTATGCGTGTAAAAATTTTACAATATTAAATGAAATCGACAAAGTTTTGCTGCATCAAATTTTTTTATTTTATTACCATACTTTGCCTTGTCTTTTAAAAATCGTTTCATAACATTGAGGTTCAATTAATTAAATAACTACGTAACTGCATATGAATCCTTTTGCGACCTTGCGACATAATGTGTCTCAACTTAAATTTTGAAAGTACGTTGTTTTATGTTAAATAGATACCCTGTCATTTTAATGCCTAAAATCGTATTACCTCAAAAATTCTTGTGAACCTGAAAGGGTTAAACTAAAAAAATTTTCCCAACATGAATTTCTATATAACGAAGTTTCTCTATAACAAATTACTTTAAGGTCACCGTAACGCTTCGTTATATGGAAGTTCGACTGTATACGTATTTTGCATTATATTGTATTAATAAACAAAATTATTTGCTTCTTCTTCACTTATGCAGAACCTAACCCTATACCTACATCACTGTAAATATGGGTTCACTATACGCCGATTCGATTTGCGGCGGCATTTTTAAGAACGGAACTGCGGCGTAAACCGAGGGCTACCTGTATTCGTTGTTGACCTTTATACGTTCATGTCTGAGCATAGATCAACATTGTTAAAAAAATGGGTAATGTTTTAAACCGCCGCTATAACGATACCAAACTTGCAATACTGTGCGTCATCAGCTCGAGCACTGCGTCATAATACAAGTTTTGCAGTTCTTGATTACGATAGTAAATAATGGTAATTGCATATAATTCACAATAAATATTTTAAACAAAGTTTAAAATAACAACAAACACACATACACACATTGCTCAGAAACGGTTATTTTGATCCGAGGACGCTGAAAACCTGATTTTTATGAAAATTAGAATTTTTGTTTTTTGACACGAAAACAACATATTCATGAATAGAGTCCTCCATGTTAATGGTCACTCCAAACTTGCTCTCATATAATAAATTATTATCTTCAAATTTTGTTTCTTTCATGGAATTATGACGCACGATCACAAAATGGTGTTATTAGCTTTCTTTATGACAAACCAAACGTCGTAAAAATGCAAGAAAGTATAATTTTTAAAAAATCATGGCTAAAAAGTTTCAAGAAATTTACCTACGCGTTTAATTAAAGGGCTTTGGACAACAAGGCTACATGCCAGATGAAGTTAGTTTAGAGATATTAATTGTTAAAGATTCGGTTAAATCGCAAAATTAAACATGGTGATTTTTATAACATTTAATGTCATAAAAAATTGTAAGGAGGGTATATTTAACTATGCTGTGTTGATTTTTAATATAAATGAAATAAAAAACTGTAATTTTAATTACTTATTACAAAAATTGTAGCTTCTACCCTTTTTGATAAAAAAATAACATTATGTTTTTTTACAAATTAGTTTCCATCTTCACTATTGTCTAAAAAATTGTTTTCCAACTTTTGCGTTCATTATCTGTTACCTCTTCAGTGGTATTTCCTGATACAGCTATAGCAGCCCCTATTTTTTGATAATAAGTGTGATACATTGAAGGAATATAAATAGTATTACTATAAACATAACGTAAGTAATTAATTAAATTTGTAGTTCTTATTGCTATATTTTGAATTCATTTTGTCAGATTGCATTTAAATAAAGTGACATTTTAATTTAATGGTATATATTTCGTTGCCTAGATGCCGAAATCGTGCATTTATAAGAAATCATTCATTAATTGGGGTCATAAATGCACGATTTCCTATTCATTAAATCGACCCGTAAATCAACGATCACCGGAAAAAATCTTAGGTATGTAAATCGACTTATTAATATGGCTTCTGGAAATTTTGTAACTTTTTGGAACTAGATTGTTTACTTATTGGCTCTCTTTCCACTAGCTTTCTAAAATATGTTTTTTAAATAAAAACAATAATTTAATAATAAACAATAAATTCATTCAGTGTCAAAACATGAAACCTTTTTAGTTTTCGGCTAATGCTACATCTAACAATTTACACAGTGATAAGAAGAACTATATGGAATTACCTATTTCAATAATAATACATATTTAACATTTAGATTTGCGGAATACTAAATTCTTTAACGTTTTCTCTTGAACTCGTGAACGTAAGCTATTCATATTTTATTTCATTTTCTGCCTTTTTCTACTTTTTGTAACCAATTTCTATCAACCATTACTTTCATTCTTCATCTTGCAATCCTTTTTTCGTCTCACTGCACAATTTTCACTGTTTACCGAGCTATCTTCCGTTGTGCTACCTCACCAATCAATCTCTATCCAAGTTCTGCGATCCGCATAATTATATTCGCTAATTTAGTTCGTCGGCATATTTTCCGGTAAACCATCGCTCTGACTGTGACATTCACTGTTTAATTAAAGATTGCTGAGATATACACTATCGATTAACATTTTTAAAAAATTGAACATAGGGATATTTACATTGTGTGTTCAATTACATAAAAAAGCCATAGTTCATCGATAATTGGATAATGTTCTACAAGTAAGTATTCTTACCATAAGTTTTCATAAAATACACAAATTTGCAGAAGTTTGCAAGAAAAAGTTATTTATTTAAGGTATAACAACGACTTTGAACGCAAGAACATAAAAAGTATTTTGTGTAGTTTAATAATGTAATTTCATTGAAAATATTCAATGATCGATCATCAATGCGAAAAACTTATGATCTTGAAATAATTAGATGCTGTAAAATTGATGACGCTCAAGCAACAGGTCTGACCAGAACTTTAGTTTTTTTTACTGCAATTCGCTTTGTATAAAAGGCTTTGGAAATTTCAGTTTCAGCATAGTTTGTTAATTTCAAGCAAACAAAACACATCAAAATGCAAGAATTCGTAAGTATCTATTGTGTTTATTAAATTAATGGATATTTTATGTGACTGAATCTTGGCCCCAGTGCATTGTCATTAAATTGTAGTTAATTTTGGTTTGTTTGTTTCAGTTCTTCTTTTTCTTTTTCTTCGCTACCCCTAAATTCTTTTAGGCGGTTATACTAAATGGATTGATTCCGGAATTTTGAGAATGGAATAGCGAATGGATTAGACGCACCGGATTTTAGTTATAAGATGAATACATGTTTTTAATGATAATACAATATTTAATGTCAATAAATGTATATTATTGTTTTTTAGTGTTTTTAATTAACAATATCGCAGTTTACCGTTTTTTTATATCAGTATGATATAAAAGCTTTCGATTAACAGGGAACGCAAAAGTACAATTAACTATAGTTTTAAAGCTTTTAAAATGTATTCAGAATAAACAAGTAGTAATAAATTTATTGAAACTTTATTTGAATGTTCCATACCTCTTTTCAACTTCAAATTCATATTAATTAATTTCAAATTGGAAATTATCAATTTCAAAGTAATTACATTCATATTGAAGCAAATTAACAAAAAATTCGGACTGCACAATCCCTATTTGGAATTGATAATTCCCAATTTAAAATTGATTAAGAGTCCTCAGTATAGAGGACCTGTTCTAAAAATATTTCAATTTTACGAGAATCGTCGTTCCACTAAATGATAGGCAACCACGGTACCACATCGGTCATAAATCATTGTATATAATTGAACTCGATAACTTCCTTGAAACGACTTACATTTCAAGTCCCGCCAGTGTTTGGGTCAAGTCATTGAAAAAGCCAGGTATCTTAGAAAAATTTATCTTTAAAATCGTGACCAGTTTTTGTTACTTGAAAAAAAATTATTTATATTTCCCGTCAATTTCCGAATGTTCATCCTATATCGTTTAATTGATACAAACTAATAACAAACAATTTTTCACTTCCATTCACTGTACATACTTGAAGTTTTATGTGAACAGGATATTTTTTTATTATATAAATGCTAAGGGTAGGAATCCACTGGGCGATTTTCTCGCCGCGATAGCTAGTAAAAACCACTGGTACATAAGAGCGGTACGTATCGACGGACAATTAATGGTGAAAATGAACTTTCAAGAGATAGCTTGCGTCTACACGGTAAGCATATACTTGATATTGAAAAGGATTTAAAAAAATGGCTTTTCCTTTAAATTCATATTAAAAACAATGAAATAATACAGGTTTGTTTTAATTTTTAGCTAAAAAAACTTTTGGTCTAGACTGTACAAAAGTTTGCAATATAACTGCAAGAATCTTTAGAGTGCAAGGTCAATTGGACGGAGTTATGCATCAAGCGGCCAAGCGCGAATTCCCCAAAATCGAGATATTAGTGTCATCTGATAGCTAAAGCTCCAAACTATCAGCTACAATCTGTTTCCTGGTGTTTTATTCGTTAAAAACAATAAAAATGTAAGCGCCAATATTGATAACGCCTATTAGATGCATGCATCTAGAAACTTACTATGCGCTGTAGCGAATTTTGGCAGAATGGAGCTTAGCCGTTTGATGCATAACACCGTCCAATTAGCCTTCGTAAAATTTACAATGAACGTCCAATTTTGAATACGGTCGGTACGGTTTAGTAGTGGCCCTACATAATGTTCGGTTCTAGGAAAAGTTTTATTACGATTTATTACTTTCGGCGTCCACAAGACGCTAGCAGAACGCTGCACAACGCGATCTCTCGCCTCGACCGACGATTTTTTTCAAACCTGCAAAATGTTTACCGTCGGGAAGTTTATTTGTGAGGTTGAGAAACGTCTAGCTCTGTATAATGTAAAACAAAACGATTACAATAATAGGGACGTAAAGGCCAAAAAGGTGGGATGAAGTATGTGCGGCAATGTACGAACATTGGAAAGAATTCCCAAATCATGAAAAAAGCAAAATAATTTAATATTTATTAATTTATTAATATTATTATTTATTAATATTTATTACACGCATGTACTGTGCAAGTGCAGAGTCTTCAAGAAAGGATCGACTAAAACCTAATTTATTGTTGAGAATTGTATTCAAAAATTGGACTTATAATAAACAAGTCACAAAAATCAACAAGAGATCCAAATAGATTTTACTTAAGTTTTGATTTACATGTAAAAGTTATTGCCAAAAGAATCTACTTTAAAACCCTTGTCATTAAATATCTGAAAATTACAATTGTTTGACATACTGGCCTGTATTTACACCTGTTATTTATTTTTAGAGAAAGAATTGCAAACTAAGTGGAAGTCATTGCGAGATCAATTTAAAAAAGCAATGAATGCTACAAAATCCACAAAAAGTGGACAAAGCGTTACAAAAAAAAGGTAGATGCCTTTTGATCAGCTGCTATTTTTATCTCCGTAATATGAAACAAGAGAGACTTTTATTTTTCCGTAACATTTGCATCCTTACAGCAGTAATACATGCTACCACTTGAAAATTCATTTTGGACTGATTGGTCTCAGTCGTGCCGTTATGTACCGCTTTTATGTAACAGTGGTTGTTGCTAGCTATCGCGGTGGGAGAATCGCCTAGTGGATTCCTAGCCTAACGGTACAGGATATTCTTTTATTGACTAACGGCAACAAGTTTCCCGCCGGTTTGTTCTCCCAGATGTGCAGCAAACTATCTATACAAAAATCCGTCATTGTCAATTTGGGGGGAAAAGGATAAATTTTTGTTTAAAAGGGTCGTATGAAGGACGATGCAACGCGGCGGTAATGGCCTATAATAATGGGCCAGCATATATTAAAATCCTTATTAACAAAATAATTGTAGGTAGGGTAGGTACATTTACGAACGCATACTGCACCAAATTCGATAAGAAAAAGAAAAAGAGTGTTCCTAATAAAAAAAAGCAAATATCATAGCAAAGATGCTGATTACGGTTTTACTGAAGACGATATTCCGGATATGACACCGGATGAATATGAAATTAAAAAAAACAAGTTTCTTCAAACTTTATCTAAAGTTGATCCGATTGAAATTGAAAAAAATACAAGAAATCAAGGTTCCGATCCGATGTGGCACATGCACAGACGAACCAGATTAACGGGAAGTAATTTTGGAAAAATTTGTAAGTTGAGGGCCAATACCAACACAGGTCATACCATAAAAGCACTGCTGTACCTACTGCAATTTTCAGGTAGGGGGAAAATCATCATCTATGCAATACTGTATTGAAAATGAAAAATGGGCAATATTGGCATTTGAAAAGCAATATGGCTTGAAAGTCGAAAAATGCGGTTTATTTATAGACAATGAAAAAAAAATTCTAACAGCCTCTCCCGATGGCTTTATAGTAAAATGTCCTTACTCCGCAAGGGATTATACCGTAAAAGAAGCCATCGAGAGAAAATTAATTACATCGTGTACTTTACACGATGACGGTACGATTAGTTTGAAGGATAATCATAACTATATGTTCCAAGTATTAGGACAATTGCACGTTACCAATAGAGACATCTGCTACTTCGTAATTTTTACAAAAACAAATATAGCTTGTCAAATAATAAAACGCAACGACAATTTTTGGAAAACAAAAATAATTAATAATTTAAAAATTTTTTTTACAAATGCGCTATTACCGGAAATAGTTGATTCACGAATTGCGAGAAACCAACAAATTTGAAACATTCTTGTCAAGGATTTGTTGCAACGCTAACGTAATCATTTTATTTGCCACTTTACATTTTTTACATTTTCTTGCTGTTGGTATTTTGAAATTTTGTATAAAATTATATTTCTTCTTTTTTGAGTTTAAATCGCATCAACTTCTAAATCCGCTTATTGGCTGTTTTGGGTACATATAGTAAATGGTTATTTATTATTTAAACATGTGTTTGTTATTAATTGTAAGTAGTTCACCTTAATTCAATTTCAATTTTAAAATTATTAATTGTATTTTTAGATTAATTATCGCAATGTTTTAATCCATCAATTCAAGTTTGAAACATAAATTCCTTTATAAACCGTGTCAAAAATGATAGTTTTAAAAAAAAAAAAAATTGGTTTAGTTCTCAACTCTAATAAATGCGAACTTTACTTTTTTGATAACATTTCACAAATTGATAGGTCTATATTATTAGATAGATTTGATTCCTTAACCCCAGGAATACGTATTTGTGATAATGCAAATTTTGTTCTACTCGGTTGTCCCATTCTTGATGAAGCAATCCCTGTTTCTTTTTCTAAAAAAGTGGAAACATTTTCTTTACTTTCCACAAACCTTTTTAAAGTTAGCCCGCACATCAGTCTCTTTTTGCTTCGTCATTGTTTTTGGATGCCAAATTTCATCTACCTCCTTAGATGCTGTCCTGTTTGGAAATTTAAAAATTTATGTCAAGAATTGGATAATAATATTCATTCGACTCTTGAAAAAATTTTGAACATAAAATTTACAAACAGGTCATGGGATCAAACCAAGTTACCTGTCCGTTTTGGTGGTCTAGGTATTCGTTCTGTTGCAGATATTTCAACTCCAGCCTTCTTATCTTCTATCTTTGCTAATTCTCGGCTCATTAAGTCTATTCTACCTTCTCGTTTTTCCAACTTCGAGACATCTTACTCCAGTGAAGCCATTGAAGAATGGAAAATTATATCGAATTCCTCGTCTTTACCCTCGACATCTCCCTCCATTCAACGAAATTGGGATTTGCCAATTATTGAAAATAACTTTCAAAAGCTATTGTCTTCCTCAAATGTAACTCAAAAAGCTATTTTATTGGCAGTGTCTGAACCCGAATCTGGAGCTTGGCTTGAATCTTTACCTTCTTCTAAATTAGGCACTTTGTTAGAAAAAACCACTTTACAAATTGCCGTTTCTCTAAGATTAGGCATTAGTATTTGTCATCCTCATATATGTAATTGTGGTTCTTCAGTAGACACATACAGTCATCATGGACTGTCTTGCATAAAGAGTGCAGGAAGAATCGCAAGACACAACTGCATTAACGACATCTTAAAACGTGCTTTCTCATCTGCCAACATCCCTTGTTTACTTGAACCCAACGGGGCTCTGAGAGATGATGGCAAACGTCCAGATGGAATCACCATTATTCCCTGGAAGGAAGGCAAATCCCTTGTCTGGGATGTCACCTGTACAGATACGCTTGCACCTTCACATTTACCTGAGTCGTCCATATCTGTTAGATCTGCTGCAAACAAAGCAGAAAATCTTAAGCGAAGAAAATATAGTTCGTTAGCGGATCACTACATTTTCGTTGGCTTTGCTGTTGAAACCTTTGGTCCTTGGAGTACGAGCGCTCTATCGTTGTTGGATGCTTTGGGAAGACTTATCATTGACGTCACAGGTATTCCTCAGGCGAAAACATACTTAAAACAACGAATTAGTATTGCCATTCAGAGGGGCAACGCAGCCAGCGTTCTGGGAACTGTGCCTATTTCTTCTTCTCTGAAGGAATTATTTAATTTAATATAATTTTAAGTTTGTATTTTGTAGTTTAATTTTTATGTTTTAATTTTATAATGTTTTAAATAGTAATAAGAATATAAAAATAACTAGTAATATAATGTAAGTAAGTAATTCTTGTGGCTATTGTTGTATTTATCTAGATAAAGTATGTGCACTTCTGTGAACAATATTTTAGACGAACTAAAGTAATATAATTTATGATGTATACAATTTTACAATTAATATAATAGGTATTACATAATATTAATTTATTACGTGAATTAAGGGTTTTTCGTATTTTCAAATATCTGCATTTTTATCTATTTAGGTAATAATAAATATAGATAGTGCAGATCTTGCAAATATGAAAAATCAATTGCAGTATAGCAGTGATAATTATTTCTAGTAGTACGTTACAGAATTGATAGGTATGTAAAACATGGTATGTAGATACCCATTTTTAAACACGCCGCAATATTTTTTTATCGTAACTAACAAAGTTGGTTGATGTGTCGATAACATATAATTGTTGCGCCAGTCCTAAGCTTGGAGAGAAGTGTGAAGGGAAGTGAAAAATTATTGAAATAAAATCTTATGTATGCATATTTGTACAAGGTATAATGTAAATAGCGCATACCTACCATATAATCCATTATGCAAATCCTCGTTGAAAATCAAGTAAAAAACGCTGTATCAATTTAGTGTTAATTCTTTGGTTATGGAGTTATTACTGGTCAAATTTTGTAATTTGTTTCAATTTTCCTTGCAAAATTTATTTAAATAACTCATAGTTCAGTATTTTAAACGGGTTTTACAATCTTGCAATAATCCTTATTGCTTTATATCTAACCAGTTTAAATCGCAAATGACTGCGACGTTGTAATGATATTTAAAACATCAAAATAAATTGAATCGTTCGTTTCAAAAAGAACATAAGTTAACAAAATTGCAGTGACTTATTTGCACGAATCGCTTATTTGGATGTCGTTAACTACAATTTTATCCGAATTTAAGCCGTTCACTGTTAAAACAACCGTAGTACTTAGTTCATTTTATTTAGTTTTTTTCGCCTATTTAGTTTTGTTGATTTAAATGGTTTTTGAAACGAACGGATTCAATTGCATGTTATTAGTAAAGGAAAAGAAAAACCCGAAAATTTGTTGTGATGTAATTAGCGTTATTTAAATATTGTCATTAGATTGAATAAAACTTAAGTTATACCCTCACATGTATTTATTATTATCCTTTAAATTTGATCGAAATAAAAAAATGAGAATATTGACGTTCAAAATAAAATTTCCTTCTTCGGCAAGATATTTATTTTTCACATAAAAGAGGGTCCGAAACAGGTAGTTAGAATATACCCAAAATGTGCAGCTTTGCCATTCAATGTTTCGTATACCAAAATTAGAATTCTCTTGCTCCATCAGAGCAGACCACAAAACGTTAGTATCTCGAGCACCAGCAATAAATCAAATTGACGGATGCCTTCAGGCGATCTTTTTCTTGACCAATTCTCGGCACTTTTTTTGATATGAATTTACAAACATTAAAATAATTAAAAAACGGTATTATATGAAGAAAAACGATATAGTGAGGGCCGCCGATAAATGAGTAAGCTACAAGACCATTACAATTTTAAAGCAAAATGTTGAAAATTGGAGGCGTACAGCAAGTTGTACGACTAGGTGAAATTTGGACATTTTAATTAATAACAAGCTTAATTGACATAATATCAAACTGTAATTAAGTGGAAGTCGTCCGACTAGCGTGTACTCGTCGTATAAGATAGCGACCTTCTTTTCAAATTTGAAAATACGACCGTACGGACAACGTACAAAACCATTGAATTTAGTCTCGGGGCGCCGAGGCACCTTAACATAGATATTTCCGGTGAACAATGAGCGATAGTTTACCGGAAAAATATGCCAAGATGATTTGACATGATTTACCTAAATTTAGAAACACATATTTTATTGTGAAAGTTTAAGTTTGCAATTTAGTTATTAAAATGTATTCAAAAGAAACAAAAATTAATATTGTGAATTGGCGTAAAAATAACAATAGTTTCAGACAAGTCAGAGATTTTTTTTCCATCAATTAGCTCGACAGATCGATAACATCTGTCGAAACAGTAAAGAATTAAATCTCATTTATTTTAAAAATGCTGTGCAGGGATTTTATAGGCGTTTGTCTTATTGTTCAGAATGTCAAGGCGGACAATTTGAAAATTTATTGTAACTTTTCCTTTAAATAAATCGTTCTACTCTTCTAACGTCTTGCAATTACAATTTAATAATACGTAACCTAAAATAGGTTGACGTAAAAGTACGATTGGTACATTGACTGATTGACTTTATGCTTTTTAAATTGAATATAGTGATGTTTACATCGTCTGTTAAAAAGATCCCGGTAGTTACACCTTTCTTAACACAACATGATTTAAAGTTTAGTAAAAAAGCATCTAAATATTTAAAATATCATAAGTATTTGAAGTGAGATGTGCCATAAAATTCCAGAAAAACGGCAAAGGCGTAGAACCGGACCAGACTCACACGAAAACCTTGAAGTTGATCGCTGAAGCAGATGATACTGGCTTAACCCACCTGACGACTCTATTCAATTCTATATACAAGATGGGATGATTCCAGTAGACTGGCTAAAATCGATTTTTATCACTCTACCCAAAAACCGAGTGCTTCTCAGTGCGACGACTATCGCATGATCAGACTGATATTTCATGTTCTCTACGTGTTTCTCGGTATCATCCACACCCGTATATATGTCAAGTTGGTGTCACACCATTTGGGTTTAGGAACAGAGTGGACACGCTAGAGGCTCTCATTTCTCTCAATATTCTTATACAGCGATGCAAAGACATGAATGTCGATATTTACGCCTGCTTTATTGACTATCGAAAAGCCTTGACTGTGTTTCACACCCGAAACTTGCTGAGATCCTCAAATCCACCGGTGTCGATGCAGTACTGGAATCAAACTGCAGAGATCAGAGTAGAGGGTGCGACATTTGAAGGAATAGAAATTCGGAGAAGCGTAAGACAGAGCTATGCCCTCTCTCCCCTCCTCTTTAATATTTACTCCGAAACGGTGTTCAGAGAGGCACTCGAGAATGTCAAGGAGGGCATTAAGATCAACGGCATCCTCATTAACAACATACATTTCGCTGATGGTACGGTCGTGCTCGCCAGTAGTCTTCCAAATCTTCTGAACATGATGGACCTTATTGTCGAGCACAGCATGCACTACGGTCTGGAAGTGAACGTTGCCAAGATTAAGGTTGGCGTGTTCTCCAAGTCACCGAAATGGACTTTCCTTAGAATTAATAACTAGAAATATCTTGGAGCCGTTGTCAACGAAGTGAGTGATCCTAAAAAAGAAATCCTGTCGCGGATTGAACAGGCTAGACGGACATTCGCCTGTATGAAGACATTTTTCACTAGTCGAGAGCAAAGTCTGCAGCTTCGTATACGCATGCTATGTTGTTACATTTTCCCACTCTTTCTCTACGGCTGCGAAAGCTGGAGAGTCAATCAGTCACTAGAAAGTCGAATTGACGTCCTTGAGATGTACTTACACCATCGCATTTTACCGATATCTTGGATACAAAAATTAACCAATGAGGAAGTATTCAAACGAATGAGCAAAATTAAAGAGTTACTAACAACTATTAAATAACGGAAGCGCCAGTACATTCGGCATGTCATGTGGGGAGAACGTTATGAGATCTTCCGGCTCGTCATCGAGGGAAAAATCGAAAAAAAGAGATCTGTGGGAAGACGACAGAACTCGTGGCTAAAAGATCTACGTCGATGGTATGGACGAGCATCCATTGAAATTTTCAGAGGTGCAGTCTCACGCACCATAATAGCCTTTTGGATCACCAACCTTCGAAGAGAGAGAGCTTCCTAAGAAGAAGAAGTATTACTGTTGATATTAAAGAACAAATAACTTGGTACCTAACGTCAAATTGCTACAACAAAAGGAAACATTTTTTTTGTAAAAATATATTCAAAGTGCCCATTACAATTAATAAATTCTATAAAGTCTTATTTCTTGGTTTTAACCCCAACCAAAAGCCATTCTTAGCTTGCACATGGAATTGAGTTTTACTAAGTACCATAGGTAATGGTGTTTTTTCAACAGGAACAATTTCAAAATTAAGTAAAATATTAAAAAATAAAATTTTGTTTTCTAATAAAGCAAAACGTGACCCTACGCAACCTCTAGGACCGCACCCAAATGGTATGTAAGTAAACGGTTGAATCGTTTTTTTGTTTTCGCTATTAAACCGCTCCGGATCAAACTTCTCCGGATCTGGAAAATATTTGGGGTCTCTATGTATAGGGAAAATTGCAACCCAACAAATTTGACCCTTTTCTAAAATTAGGCGTTTCTCCGTCGGCCGTTCTGGTTCTAAAACGTACGGTTTTACCGATTTTCTATCAAATACAGGAACGACAGGCCATTTTCTTAAAGTTTCTGAAATAACCATGTCAAGATACACCATATTTTGGATGGCCTCGTACGTAATTGTACCTTTTTGTGCCGTTTCGTCAATTTCCTTTCTTAATTTTTCTTGAACGTCTGAATTAATTGCTAATTCGTATGACATGAAACTCATCAATAGTGAAGCGGTTTCGAAACCAGCGATGAAGAAGAAAATTCCTTGCGCTACAATATCATCATCAGTAAACTTCCACCTTTGACGTTTTGAGTCTTTTCCAATTTGAGATTCTGCAAGTGCGGCAAAATTTGTTTCGGTGTTTTCAGCTTCCTCAAATTTCAATCGTCCTTTTCTCGCTTCTATTAAAAGATGAATTAAGTCTTGCCTTATGATACCCTTTTCTTCCCGCATTCGTACGGTTTCATGAATTATTTCCGAAAAAAAGTCGGTGACTGATTTGTTAAACATTTTAATGTTAAATAACTGCAACATAGTAATGAACGTTTTGGGAGTTTGGAATTTATTCACTTACCTTCATTAAAAACGGGCTGATGCTATAACCAAAAACTTTTAATCCGTTCAATCCATCCAAATTGGCGGCTGCATAACCCATTTTATAAAATTCGTTATTAGGATCAGCTAGAGAATCGCAAGTAACTCCAAAGGCAATGGTTGCAACCACGTCATTGGTAAATTTTGAAAAGAGATTTTTAAATTCATAACCTGATCTTTCAAGGTCAGCTTCTTTTAGATGGTTCACAAAACGTTCAGCACATTCTGATACTAAACTGAACATGAGTCGCATCTTGCTGCTGGTAAATACCGGGCTTAATGTGGCCCTCATATCTTTCCACTCTTCGCCTAAAAATTAATTAGTTCAATTAAAATTGTATAAACTCAAGCGCTGCAGAACAAATAGGAACGGTAGAAATAAAAGATAAATTTGTACGGTTTAATTACAACTATGGGCAAATATTGAAAAGTAAAATAGAAGCAAAATTGAATTGGATTAAAACAAACAGTGAAGGTAAAAAAAATTTAAGAAACAAACCAAAAAAATAAACCGAAAAGAAAAAAGAGATTGGAAGAACAATAAAATTAAAAACGTTTTTATAAAAAGATCAAACACCACGACAGCTAAAGCAGAATTAAATATGGACCAAACACGACAGGACTTACTAAATGAAATGCCAACAAGAAAAGAAGTGACAGAAATTATTAACAGAAGTAAAAAAGGAAGGGCGGCAAGAAAAGATAGTATAAATTTTGAACTTTTAAAGTATGGAGGGAAAGAATTTCAGGAAAAAATATACCTACCAATAACGAGTATATGCGAAGAAGAAAAAATACCTTCAGAATGGGAAACTAGACAAATGATAGTTATATACAAAAAGCGAAATCAACAAATATGTAAGACCTACAAAAAATTATAACATTACTACAAAAGAGACTGGTGAATATGAGAAGATACGTAGCAGGTCAATGTCAATGTGAATTTCCCCAGAGGTAGATCAATTACAAGTGTTTTCTTCTTCCTACTTCTAGCTAGGCTTAAAGTCTTTTTCTCTTCAACAATGCCTCGCTTCTCTTTCCTCAAATTGGTTCTAAATTATCATTCCATTGTTTTCTCGGTCTTTCTATACTTCTCTCGCCCAAAGATAATTTATTTCTCGCGATTCTTACAATTATATTCAGTCTCATTCTTTCAATATGCGCATTCCATTCCTTTCGCTTTTATAGTATCATTTTTTCGTACGTTCTTTCAGGTAATTTAATG
The DNA here is from genome assembly GCA_949768715.1 of Dascillus cervinus. Lineage (NCBI taxonomy): Eukaryota > Metazoa > Arthropoda > Insecta > Coleoptera > Dascillidae > Dascillus > Dascillus cervinus. Next base: position 30,202,136 of record OX458323.1, read on the forward strand.
ATCGGTGTATTTTAGAGGTATCGGATCTGGTTTGAGCCATGTAGACCATGGTCAGTCGTATTGTACCTTTATAAATCCCTGACTTTGTTTTTATATCCAGCTATTTATTTCTCCAAACAGCATCATTTAAAGATCCTGCAATTTTATTCGCTTTCATTACCTGTCGGGATACTTCATTTTCAATATCGCCGTAACTCGATAGTTCGATTCCCAACTACCAAAATGACAATATTTATCGGATAATATTCTGATTTACTGCAAGTTTACATCGTCATGCATTTAGTTCTTTAAGCAGATAATATGATCATATTGAGTTGTCTTGCTGATGTATTAAAGATCGACAAGTAGAAGGGATTCTGCCTTGGCCGGGTGGTTTTCCGTTTTTAACTTTTTTATTGCATCTTTCACGTCTTTTGCTGTAATTGTGATGGTTTCGTTTATTGTTACGTTATTTGGGTTAATTTCTTGGTTGTTGGCATCAATTGTATTCAATTCTGTTAGGTAATGAATCCACATGCCTTCGTCTATATTATTTACTTCTGTCAGTTACCTTACTTCTTTCCTTTGTTACCTAACAAGTTTTCACATTTATTTTTGCCGACCATAAAGGTCTGATTCTAACCTTCAGTGTTCATTTTTTATTTTCCTCTCTAGGGATTTTGTTTCATTTCTTATTATTTTATAACATTCGAGTGATTCCTGTGTTTTGAGAGGTTTAGATGTAACATTGTCTTCTCTTTATAGGTGTCATATAAATAATCAAACAAATTATGGAAAAAGTACATGAATACTAAATGCAAACTTCCAACAACCCTTTGATTCTATAAAAAGAAGGAAAGTGGTGAATGCATTGAAAGATTTGCCAATAAGCAATAATTTAAGAAGACTAATCCAGATGACATTGGAAAAAACAACAAGTGTTAAAACACAGAAAGGAGAAACTGAAGAGTTTGAAATAAATAAGATAGTTAGACTCGTTGTTTGCAACATTATTTAACCAATCATTGTAATATGTGTTAAGGAAAATCTATAAAGAGACATTAAGAACGGCAGCTAGCCAAACATATGCAGATGATATTGTATTTATGGCAAAAACGCACAGAGATTGAAAAGATGTTATGTGAAATGTCACAATGTCACAAGAAGCTGGAGCTGAATATAAATGAAAAAAAGAACAAAGGTAATGAAACTGGAAAAGGAATTAGAAAGTAAAAAAAAGAATTAGTATTAATGGATTTAATTTTGAATTTGTGAGTAGTTTTAAATATCTGATGGAAATAGAGCCTTAGAAATGAAATAAAAGTTAAAGACAGGAAATAGAGCATTCCATACTAACAAAAAGTTATTAAGAAGTAAGACACTTGGAAAGACAACAAAAATAAACATTTATAAAACAATAATAAAACCAACAATATTGTATGTTGCGAAAACAATGACAATGGCCAAAGCAGAAAGAATACTTCAGAATATTGAAAATGAAAATTTTGAGAAGGATAGTAGGACCGGTAAAAATATAAGAAAATGAATACAGAATTACAATGAATCATGAAATTAGACAAGAAATATAAAAATACATAATAAGGCAAATAAAACAAATAAAACAACAGAAAGCGAGATGGTTAAGTCATGTATAGAAAGCAGGTGGGAGCACAGCAATATTTTCGATGTTAGCATGGAACCCAGGACGAAGAAAGCGACGTAAACCAAGATGAACATGGATACAAAAGGTAACAAATGACCTTAAACGAATTGCAATTCACAAATAGAAAGATAAAGTGAACGGCAGAAGAAATTGGAGAAAAATTTATGAAAAAAATTACTTCATACAAAATGAGCACTGATGCCACCCGTATTACTTCGTTTAGAGGCGACGTTTACTACTAGCGTTTACCTTTCATTTGGAAAAGGTTCTTGCCCCAAAAAGGATCTACTTCTTCGGAAATGAACGTCCTGTGTTCTGGAAATGTATCAAAATCTTTGACTGTTATTTGTTTGATTAACTCTGGGTCCCGGATTAGTAACGTCGGTAACAAGAATTGATAGAAACCTACATATCTGAAATTACAATAATCAGTGGTCGTTGTAATTAGTTTTAATTATACCTACCTTTGATTTTGGTATTTATCATAAATTTTTTTGAACACCTCAGTAAATGATTTCTTTCTAAAGAAGTACGGAGCCATGCTCCCAAAAAGAAACGTCGGTTTCACATGTAGAACGCGATCTTCCCAATATTGTTGCGGTTTTATAATAAAAATATAAATTAAAACAAATAAAACTCCCAAAATTACCAGCCACATTGCGACGACGCCAAATTAATCTGTAAGTAAATTAAAATTTATTGACACTGATAAAATGAGATACCGTATCTCAATTGCAGCTAATTTATTCTCGTGTAGTGGAGAATTTAAAAATAAACTGTTCTTAATTTATCTAGTCGATACCTTTTTGCCTATCTGTCTGGTATGTACCAATTTACAACTAATCGAATCAAAATAGTTTTAGATAAAGTGTGAATCTTTAGGATATCAATAACATTTTTATGAACTTAAATTTTATTAACAACAAAATGACACAATGGATTAACTTGACACTGCTGAATGCAGACGATTGACTCGCATTACCGCTCGCATTGAACTTTAATCGCCTTTTGTGTTATCTGTTATGCGGTTATATTTCAAGTTAGTCATAAACACACAACACTACTTCCGTGGTTTTAATCCCAACCAAAATCCGTCCTTGGCGTTCAAATTGAAGTGCTTTATGCTCAACACCATTGGTATGGGGGTTTTCTCAACTGGGACGATTTCAAAATTGGATAAAATATGGAAAAACAATAATTTGGTTTCCAATAAAGCAAAACGCGAACCTGCAACAAAGGTCTAGAAATTCTTCTTGCCCCATGTCAATCTTACCGATGCAATTTCTTGGTCCAGATCCAAAAGGTACGAATGTACACGGCACAATATTATCCTTGTTTTCATTACTAAATCGTTCAGGATCAAACTTCTCAGGATTTGGATAATGTTTTGGGTCTCTGTGTATTGCGAAAATAGGAATTATGCAAACCTGCCCTTCTTCCAACACAAGGCGTTTTTCCCCTGGTCGTTGTGGTTCGATAACAAATGGTCTTACAGATCTACGATCGGTCAATGGTTGGGGAGGCCATTTTCGCAAAGTTTCCGAGACCACCATGTCAAGATACTTCATTTCGAGGAGTGCTTCATAGGTTATTTTTCCTGAACATTGTTTGCGTGCTTTATCAACCTCATCTCGTAGCCTTTTCTGTACATCAGGATTAATGGCTAATTCATAACCCATATAACACATGAGGACCGATGCGGTATCAAAACCAGCCAAGAAAAAAATAAAAGCTTGAGCTATGATGTCTTCATCAGTAATTTGATACGTTTGCCTTTTGGAATCTTTTCCAAGCTGCGATTCTGTTACTGTTGCAAAACCGGTGTCCAGAATGTCGTTGGGTTCTTCGTGTTTGACTCGACCTTTTTTAGCTTCTATTAGTATATTTATGAGGTCTGGTCGGATGAGGCCTCGTTCTTCTCTAAGCTTCATCGTTTGCAAAATAATAGTGCTGAAAAATACTTTAATGGGCTCGTCGAAGAGTTTAACTTTGAATAACTAAAATTAATTTTTTCTGTAGATTTTCAAGCTGTAGGTTATTTTGGACATTACCTTCATTAAAAATGGGCTAATGCTGTAGCCGAAAAATTTTAAACATCTGAATCCAGTAAAATCGGTTGCCTCTTTTCCCATGTTATAGAAATCATTGTTTGGTTCCGCCAAAGAGTCACAACTGACTCCGAAAGCCGTGGTCGCTATTACATCATTGGTAAATCGGGTGAATACATCCTTGAATTCGTAACCGGAAGGTTTGTAACCTTCTTTTTTGAAGTGGCCAACGAGTTGTTCTGCGCAGTCAGACATCAGTAACAACATTGCTCGCATCTTACTGCTCGTAAATGCAGGACTTAAAGTTGGCCTCATATCGCGCCATCGCTCGACTGTAAGAATATAATTTCGATAATAATAACTTCACTGCCAAAACAGCACCTTTCATCTGGAATAGATTATTCCCCCAATAAGGCTCGACCTCTTCGGATATGAAAGTCCTATGTTCGGGAAATACATCAAATTCCTTGATAGTAATTTGCTTGATTAAATCCGGATCCTTGATCAAAAGGGACGGAAGCAAAAATTGATAGATTCCTACGTATCTTAAACACCAGGATTAATTTTAAATTTAAATTTTGAAATTTGTTACCTTTCATCGGGAAACGTATCATAAAGTTTTTTTAACATTTCCGAAAAACTTTGTTGTCTCAATACGGTCTTTGTCATGTTGCCAAACAAAAATGTTGGTTTCACATATACTATCCCCTTTTCTTCCCAATACTTTTGCGGTTTTATAATCATGAAATATACGAAAAGGGCTAAAGCGCCCAAAAATAATAATAACACGATCATATCTGGTCGGCAACTAAATTCCTGGATCGCGCGCGGTGTTCATATCAATAATCTTAACGTAATGATCACTTTAGAGTTGGGTGCGGCGGTTACCCATTACAGCATCGAAATTGCTCGGACCGAAATTTGAAATTAGGCAAAATCATGCGAGGTTATGTGACTTCTAATTTTAATAAATTGTTTGAAATTAACCAGACAGATAGGCACCTCTCGAATCTTCTGATTAATGTTTTGAATATTGTTTCTACAAAATAACTTTATTTTTTAATTTTATCTTATATTATTAAGCACCTTTATCAAGCGATTAAAAACTGTCAAGTAATGTTTATAATAAAAAATTTACCCACCACAAACCGTAAACGGAGTCCTTTGTCCTCTTCTTAATTCTCGGGCAGGTTTTTTGTTCGGAATTAATTTGGTAATGTACTTTGAACCGGCACCTCTTATTTAACCACTAGTCATCACATGCGTACAGAAAAATCACTTAAAGCAAGTGTTAATCACTTCAATTCGTTGACACTCTTTCAAGGTTATAAGATTCACATCACAACGAAAGAGTAACCTAGTTCACTAAATGCACTTGCACGATTCAATAAAATAGATTTCAAATAAATCGAATTTCGTAAGAGAGTTTGGAAAGGACGTAGGCTGTTTACGGAAGTGTTACCAAGTGAATCGAGTCGCTTTCAAACGAATCGTGCACTTTCTTTTGAATTTCTTATGTAACTGTAATAATGAAGTTGCAAACCTCATAATCACGTCAGCGGTATGGACGTGTTTATTTTGCAGTAATTTATTGTTGTTCAGCATAAAAACACACAACTAATTTTAGTAATCCAAGGATAATATAAATTTATCATCAAAAGTGTTTTTGCGGCAAAAAATTAGCACATGAATATTACCTTGACTAGTTTTAAGTGTCTTGTTTAACAGGTTAACTTTTTTTATAAAAGAATGTGAGGTAATTTCTTAGTACCTGGCAATTGAAGAATTCAGTGTACAAGCAGGTTAAGTTAGGTTTCTAAATATTTTGGAAAGACGCTTAAAATTCTCCAGATTGCAAAACGTTTTTAGTTATTTAATTACAGTAGAGCGTCGATTATCCGAACGTCAATTATCCGAAACGTCAATCATCCGAATGGCGATTTGATTTATCCGAACGTCAATCATCCGAATCGTCGTTAACTTTGCCATTACATTACATTATAATGTGATTGAAATATTATTTGTTGTTCAATATATGTTTATATTCTATCATTTTGAGCGTTTTAGTGCTCATAAACTATGACTGTTCGGTCATCCGAATTTTCGATTATACGAACGGTAGTCGGTCCCAATTAGTTCGGATAATCGACGCTCTACTGCATGGATCGGCAACCACCGGCCTGCGGGCCGCATGCGGCCCGTGAGGCGTCTTGGTGCAGCCCGCAAGATTTTCGCCGCAACGCACGTGAAGGATGATATCTAAACTAAAATATTTATACACAAATACTGTAGGTACATTGTAATGACATGTGACCCAAGTGCGGCCCGCACTAATCCGCATGTAAATTATTTGGCCCTTTTACAACAAAAGGCTGCCGACCCATGCTCTACTGTATTTAGTTGGTGAGAAAGTTATGAAAAAATTACAGAGGTGCGATAGATCATCGTACTGCAAATTTTTGCGTTGAATTACCATGAATAAGTATTAAACGTACAATAGGGTGAACGTACCTGGTATCCAGCCGCCACCCGTTCGCAACCTTTTCAAAAATTAAACCATTACATTAATATTATTTTTATTTAACCAAGGAGAACAACTTGTTATAATGTACTCTGATATGCATAGTGTTGGGTTTTTCAGATGGGTTTTATGACATGAAAGCATTGTGGTTACGAAGAATACTGTCATTACGATCCCAAATTTATGTTCCGCCAGACGTGAAACTGGCCGTTTCCAACTTTAATACGCCGGCGACGATTGACATCTTATTAGGGGCGGAAGTGTTCTGGCAACTTCTAAAAACGAAACAAATACGACCACCCAATAATGACCATGGTATGTTCCAAGAAACGGACCTGCGATACCTCGTTACAGTGAACGCCCAACGTCACAAAACATATGGTTCAGTCGTTTGTAACTTATCGCTAAATAAAATATATATAGTGGACCCTGTGATGTCGATAATGAAAATAAAAACAAGAACCTTTAATCACAAAAAAATTTATATAAAATAATATAAAATTACTCACATAGACGCGTTTCGGTGGCTATGCCACCATCTTCAGTACATCTACTCGAGTAGATGTACTTAGTAGATGTACTACTTGAGTAGATGTACTGAAGATGGTGGCATAGCCACCGAAACGCGTCTATGTGAGTAATTTTATATTATTTTATATAAAATTTTTTTGTGATTAAAGGTTCTTGTTTTTATTTTCATTATCGCTAAATCTTTCAAGGCTGGGAGTATGTTTGCGCCTTTTTTATCAAGTTACTGTTTTTTGCATTTTTTAATCAAGTTGTTGTTAGTTGTTATAAATAAATATTGTATTTTAAACATCAAGCTAAATACAGTCAAAATTATTCATCAATATAATACAGTTCACACTACTTTCTTAATAAAATAGTTTAAGTCTTCGATTCACATCAACTGCACAACTGCAGAAGAAGACAACACAATTCACAAATTGTTGCGTTCACAAGTTTCCATGCACCCAAACATACTTTAAAAAAAGAAAAAAATTTAAAATTTAAAAAAAATAAATCATTACGTTGACTTTTTTTTAAAATGTGTTTTTTAAAATGTTTAATAATGTGTAATTGACAATGTTTTAAAAAATGTGTTTTTAAAATGTTTGTGAAGTGTTAAATTTGTAGTAAGTGAAAACATTTCAAAAAATGTTATGGAAAAAGGAAAACAATTGTATGTAACTAAAAAAATACTTAATGATATTTAATGAAGTTTAATTATCGATTATTGTCCAACACAACCAGCTTACAAGGCAAAGAGTTTTTTTTAAATATCCTTTACAGAAATATTGTTTTTATTCGAAATTAAAAAATTACAGCTTTGTAGAAAATTTTCACTTATGTTACTTTAATTCTGGGCGCCTTACACGAGTTGCTTTATCATAATTATTCTGATTACCCGAGTTACCGTAATAAAAAACACTAGAAGAAATATCTACATATAATAATTTCCAAATACCTTTTGGTAGTGGTATTATTTTCGTTCATTTTTGTCGTTTTCCCAAGCTAAATTTTTCCACTTTGCATTTAATATTTCACAATTGAACATAATTTATGTTATTTAATACTTGCCATTCGAACGATACTACTCATATTGATTAAAAATAAAGTTAAGAAAGTTTTTACAAATCGATTTTAAAGTTATGCATAAGTAATAATTTCCATAAATAAATAGGAGCTAAGTACAGCCAGTAATATGAGTACACGTCATGACCTGGATTGCATCGAAGAGACGCGATGGAAACAATTTCAGTCTTTTCAGAAACCCACCGGCCTTTAGGCAGTACACTTTTAGGTCTCGCAACTGCAGCTATGACTGGAAAACTCATCAGCAGTGCAGGTATTTACTTTCTAGATACAATTCGGCGGTTTAAATATATTAAACTGTTTGTAGAATTTTCGCGGAGAATAAAAAGCGATTTTGCCAAATGGAACTTAGCATTGGTCAAAATGTTGATGCAAATAGCTGGATTATGGTGTCAACAAGAAAACATATGCGTTGTCATTTGGGGTTATTTGATTACTTTTAATTGGGGAATAATGGGGATTTTTGCATTTCGGAATTTGATCAATTCGACTGATAATATTTCTAAAATGATTCAATCATTTTCTCAAATGATGGGGATTGTGATGGTACCTTAATTAAATTCTTTTTTAAATTTGCTAGTGCGAAAAATAACTTTTCTAGGTTTTGGCTAAGTTACTATCTGCAATTATTTACAAGAAACAATTTAAAGCTTTAATTGAAAGAATTTGGAATGACATGTTACCTATGAAAGCAGCTGCTGGAACTGAAACGAGTAAAAAAATTATCTTTCTTTCCGAATTCAATCGTATAATGATTTATTGCGTGACAATTTTTTACTTTTTAATAGCATTTTTATTTCTTTCATTTCCCTCGATTATAGGAGATCGTTCTCTTAGTCCATCTATTTTGTTGCCATTTAATATTGACAAAAGTCCTATTTATGAATTTGTATACATATGGCAGTTTATCGTTTCGTTTTTGGTAGCAATATTTGTAGTAAGTTACGATCTGCTTTTCGTTACCATAATTTTCACTTGTCTGAATCAATATAAAATCATCTGTTCAAATTTACGGCTTATTGGAACTTCAACAGATGAAGAGAAGATTAAATTCATTCAATATTTTTCTGAAGATGAAAATGCAGTTTTGGAGAGAACGTTAGATTATCGATTATTGAGCAAGTGCATACAATAGCACAACCTTGTTACAAGGCAAGGACCAATTTTGCAAAAATTTTAAATGATTTCAAACTTATCTAAAATAAACAATTTATAGGTTTTGCAGAAATGTGGAAAAAGTGTTGTTACGTTATTTTGGTTCAGTTGTGCAGTATGTTGTCAATATGCTTTTCCAGTTTTGCGGCTGTAAGTTGTTGAGATTAAAATCAAATAAACTTCAAAAAGTTTGAATTTCAGATTAAATATCCCGAAAATCGATTGCTATTTATACTAGCCCCATTACTGACGTTTATGGAATTATGTTTATATTGCTTTTTTGGACAGGAACTCACTGATTCAGTATTTACTGTTTTAGTTATAGTATAAAATTAATAGAAATTATTTTCAGGCTGCATCTATCTCTGAAGCCGCTTACGAAAGCAACTGGTACGACACATCCGATATCAAGCTAAGAAAGGCATTGATTTTAATGATTCAGAGAGGCAACGAAGAAATATTGTTAACGGCAGGTGGATTTGCAAAGATGACTCTGAACACTTTAGTTCAGGTAATTTTAATGTTTTTCAAAATTACAACTAAAGTATATCTTTGTTCAATAGGTTCTAAAATTCAGTTGGTCAGTATACACATTGCTAGATACTATTGTGGCAAAGTGAAGAAACACTATTTATTCTTAAGGCCGTAACTGACTATGAACGGAATTACAAAATAATTCATATCTCTTAATTGATAAAAAAAATACGCATTAATATTGGGGGAATTCCTAGAGAACCTGTTTCCTAATAGAATGGTGAAAACTAAATTATTTTTTTTTAAGAATAAAAGGGGTAACTTATGCGAGAAAATAAATAAATCTAACTTCTAAACTATTAGTAATAATTTTATTTTTTTATCTACAATTAAGCGAAATAGATTCTTATAACATATTCCATGCATCTCTTTCTTTCATTTATTGCTAAAAAGCCAAATTTTAGATTTAAACATATCAACGTTCTGAGGGTACCATACGCCCTTAATTCACAAATTCTTGGACCTCTTCGCAGCGCTAATCATCGGCACAATGTGGTTCAAATGGATAACGGCATCATTGGTTTTAGCCACATTTTTAAGATTTCAAGAATAGGTCGCTATTGCATTTTGTAAGAGTGATCGGCCCGCATGCTTCTATCAGGTTCTTTTTTTGATGGTGTCTCGATTAAGCTAGTTATAAATTAAAATGTAACAAAATTTCGAAACTTACATCCCTCATAAAGCCTCCAAATATTTAAAATTTCTTCTTTTTTCGACGAGTTCGAAAAACATTTAAATGTAAATATTCCCACCTGCCTAAAAAACATTTTAACCATAAATTGTTACGAAAGTGATGTTCTTCTGGGAAGGTTACGGAATTGCAAATTCGAGAAATTGAACTATTAAATTTATAATACCTATATGTATTTTTAAACTGTATTGTATGATAAAATAAACTGAAATGTTTTTATTAAAAAATATTAAGAAAAACAAATATAATTTCAATGGTTCGGATCTCTTACATTTTTTGGAAAAAAGAATCCACAATGACGCGGTTCAGTAAATACTTCATCACGAAAACAAAAATCAGTCTAACATAAGAAAAATCGGTGAATTACCCAATTATGTGCACGGCGAAACGGTGAATTGCACAGCGGCGTTATTGTGAATAGGCGTAAATTGAACCGGCGTAACCCGAGGACTACCGGTATACAAATATGAAAGTTATTTGAAAATAAATCAAACATGTTCTACGCAGTTTAGTTTTTGCACATTGTGTTTAATACTCAAAAGCATTTTACATATACTAGTATTATCGCAATAGTCTGAGAACAATTAATCAATCGCCGAGGACAGGGAAGAACCTTTTATAAAAAACCCAGCACACAAGATACGGAAAATAAATAATAATTAGGAATAAATCACTGATGTTTCAATCTGTCTGCTCCATTGGATCGGCATCAGTTTCGTAATCCTTAAAATAGAATACTGTATATTTTTGTTTATTCTTTCAAAGAAAAAACTAGCCTAGATGTGCAATGCCATTGAATTGTAACCAACTCGACTAACCTTAAACAGCATTTGCAATTATCTTTTCTTGAGCCCTAACCAATAACCATCCTTTGGCATTGTTTTGAATCTATCCATGTAATCGTCAATAGGAATTTTAGTTTTCTCAACGACTACGATTTCAAATTTCGAAACCAACTGAACAATCATAGCTTTTATTTCCAATAGAGCAAATCTGGAACCAATGCAATTTCTCGGTCCTACTCCAAATGGCATGTAAGAACCCGGCGTTATCTTGCCTTTATTTTCGTCGCTGAATCTTTCAGGATCAAATTTATGCGGGCTTGGAAAATAATTTCTATCGTGATGTATGCCATAAACAGGAATTGTCATAGAAATTCCTTTTTCGATTAATAACGGTTTTTCTTCTGGAGTCATTGGTTCAATTGTATATTCTTTGACGCAAATCCTTTCCAACTGAAAGCCGACCGGCCACTTCCTCAAAGTTTCTGAAATTACCGCGTCCAAGTATTTCATTCCCAGTAGAACTTCGTACGTTAGTCGTTCAGAATTTTCAAACGCTCGTTCGATTTCTTGGTGAAGTTTTTCTTGAATGTCTGGATTAACAGCCAATTCGTGAGACAGGAAACTCATTATGGTTGAGGACGTTTCAAAACCCGCTAAAAAGAAAATAAAAGCTTGTGCTGTAATATCATCATCTGAGAGTTCAGTTTTTAGATTGCTTGCAGATTTTCCGATTTCGGATTCTTCAACTGTCGCAAATCCAGCGTCTACTGCGTGGATATCTTCGTGTTTCAGTTTACCCTTTCTTGCTTCCATTAGAAGATGGATTAAATCGGGACGAATAATTTTTTCCTTTTCCCGGTAGTCTATGCTATCTTTGACGATTTTTCGGAAAAAATTGGAAAGGTGTTCCGGGGATATTTGAACTTTTAAAGTCTGAAAGTAATTAAATTTTGTAAGGGATTAATTGTGTCTCAATTTCTACCTTCATTAACCAGGGCCAAACTGTGTAACCTAAAACACTCAACAATCTCACCACGCTCGTCTTGGAAAATTCTCTTCCCGCCGCATAAAACGAATTATTTTCGTCTTTGAAGGAATCGCACTGGATGCCAAACGCGGTGGTTGCAATAACGTCATTTGTAAATTTAGTGTAGGCTTCTTTCATTTCCAAGGTTATCATTTCTTCAGGATTATTCAAAAAATAATTTGTGAACTGTTGTGCCGCCTCATACATCAACGGAAACATTGCCCTCATTTTGCTGCTGGTAAATGCAGGGCTTAAGGTTGCCCTCATGTCCTTCCATTTTTGTCCTTTCAAGCCCACTAAATTTTTGCAAAGCAAAGGATCTAATTCCTCATTAATGAAACTTTTGTGGTCCATAAAATGATCAAAATCTTTCACCGTAATTTGTTTAATTAAATCTAGATCTCTTATTAGAAGCCACGGATCGCCGAACATGAAGATTCCGTTATACCTGAAATAGTTCAATGTATTCTAATTACCAACGGGTTGTCGTGTTATTGTTACCTGCTATTAGGAAAATTATTGTACATTTCTTCATTCATTTTAAACGGACCTTTGCCTGCAAACATTCCTGAAAGGTTTCCAATAATAGGAAACGGTGTTTTATAGACGACGCCCTTTTTCTTCCAATAGCCCAACGGTTTAATTACTTTCAAATAAATTATCGCCCCTAATACAATACTTAACGCAAACCAAATCATTTTTAAAAATTCTATTTAACCGCGATAACAACAATCACTCATTGATGTCGATAAGACCATCACTTTCGTTACAAACACCAACTATGACTCACAAGGCATGTCCCAACTTGTTAAAATTCGCAACATCCACAACCATTAGATGATCAAACTGGAAACAAATCGGTAGAGTGAGGGAGTTGTTTATAAAGCAGCGCAAAAATATTTTGGGCGCAATGTTCGGTGCACGAACGTTTGGTATCTGATTAACCTTGAAACATTGAGGCACATGAAGGTTGTCCAGATGTGTTACAAAGGTCGAGGTTTATTTTGTTTTTGTTTTTTAATGAAACCGTGCTACGCAAAATAGCTACGATTTTCTTAATTTAGTTGATATTTTTTTATTGTCTATTATTCTTAAGTCGGGTTTATGCAGCTGTTAATTTAATGTAATGTAAGATAATGTAATGTAATATAATTTAATTTTACTGTACGCGTTTATGCAGATTGTTTAATATTATTTACGCATGCGCAAAGGATAGTGTTTTAATGCTTCTGTCACGTGCACTTCTGTCAAACATTTCCAATTAACAGAAAATCTTTCATTTTGTTATTTCAATTTAAATGAAAACTAGATGCAAGTAAACATAACCTCACCACCTTTTACGTAAAATGCATGTAATCACTTGTAAACAAATTGACACAGATGACAGATCATACAGCTGACATGGTTGTGTTCACTTTCAACACAGGGCGCATGCGTAAATTTTCTTAAGATAAAAGTTGGTCATGTTTTATTTTAAATTAAATTAAATTAAATTAAATTAAACTGCATAAACACTTCTATTGAAAGCATAGGTTTAAACTTTTTTTAAATTACATTAAATTAAATTAACAGCTGCATAAACCCAGCTTTAGTATTATTGCTGTTGGCGCGAAATTTAAAATTCCGTCGTTGTACTTTTAATGGTTCATCTGACAAGTCAAAAGGATATTTAAAACATGGTTTAGCTGCACTTAACCCTAGAATGGCACCGTTAGTGAATTTATTAGTTTGATGTCGAGCAATATTCGGCTGTAGTCAATATTGATGATATTGGGGTTTACAGATAAGAGCTGAAACTTCCTGCTGATTTTGCATTTATTTATTTATATTATAGATCCGAAACAGTGATAGCAAAAATTCCAAACACCGCATTTAACCCGCCAGAGCTGACGCGAAATAAATTTTATTCGCGGTTAGCGCCCTGCGTGATAGGCACTGGTTTATAGCGCGTTATCAGCTACTTATCTGTAACTTAATACGATTCAAAATATCTCAACTAAAGTCGGTTATTGTATGCAAGCAATGCGTAAACTTTATGTATCAATACTGATCCATTGTTAACAATGAATGCCGGTTGTTTGGGTACAAATTTTATAACCCAAATAGTAACAATACAATTCTTTTAAAAATGGTATACTGTAATGATGGGATATCCTGATGAATTAAATAATAGAGCGCAATAGGGTTTAGCAAGTTTATTGTATACTACACCGATAGACTGATGGTCTCTACGTACATAAACTGGCAGCGGACTCCCCGTCTCACCTCGAGCCCACTACTTATATTATCAATAATGCTTAATCTGCACTTATATTACTTAGTATGCACCACGTGCCATACTACATATAACTAGATCCACTACAATACTGTAATAAATCAATATGGTGTTAGGTGAAAGCATCTGTTGGCAGTCTTCTAACAGAATTTCGTGATTACAGCAATGCGACCTCGATAATCCGAACTAATTAAAACCGCGGTGATTTGGATAAGTAAATAATTCAGATTACTGAAGTGAATCTATTTTATTGTTGAAAGGAAATTGTTTGGTCCACTTGGGCGACTACGTCGGCACCAGAGTAGCACCCGTCCGACCCGAAATGTTAAGGGCAGAAGGCGCGCCCCAATAATCAGTTAGGTTTTCAAACTCAATACAGTAACACTGAAAATACCCGCTGTGTATGACTTAAGAAACCCCGACCGAATAAAATTTTTCAAAATAAAATATTCAAGATGTTAATATAATAACATTAATAAGATAATAAAATTAATAAAATAATAAAATTAATAAAACAATACCAATAAAATGGTTCAAAAAATAATAAAATAACGGGAGCCAAATAAATAGGCCCCAACATATGGCCCTTCAAGTGCCGGATCGGAAATCAGCGGAAAACAACAAAATCATCCACCGCCGAAGCCAGGGCCAAAAAGAAGCCACCGCCAAGGGCCAACAGTGGAGATCGAAAAATACATCATAAAACACCAAGCCGTCAAATAAGGTCAGTATGCTTCTTTAGCTCATGTTAAAGGGGTGTACTTTCGCAAAAATATTAAGGGTGTAATGCAGAGCCAACAAAATTTTTCGTAGAGAGAGCGCGTAAAGTTGTAACGAAGATGTTAAATGCAAATCGTTCCAGAAGCGTGGGTAAAAATATATTGACGTAGCGAAAATCTTTAGTGTCATTGAGATGGAGATTAACCATAAATCTATCATTTTATGCTGTTACAGTAGAGCGTCGATTATCCGAACGTCAATTATTCGAAACGTCAATCATCCGAATGACGATTTGATTTATCCGAACGTCAATCATCCGAATCGTCGTTAACTTTGCCATTACATTACATTATAATGTGATTGAAATATTATTTGTTGTTCAATATATGTTTATATTCTATCATTTTGAGAGTTTTAGTGCTCATAAACTATGACTGTTCGGTCATCCGAATTTTCGATTATACCAACGGTAGTCGGTCCTTCGGATAATCGACGCTCTACTGTATTTTGAACGTTGAAATTGTAGTCCTGAGCGGCGTTTGTTTTGACGGCAAAGATTACAAGTTGTTGATTTTATTAAACAATAAACGAAGCAATACTATACGATTACAATTTTGAATTGAAATTGAATTTTTGGCAAAGTGGCCATCATAAAGTTATGTATGTAATAATTATCGATTTAAATTTTTCATTTATGACTGTTTATTGTCATCGTATAGTTCCCTGCAACTGCACACTTATATTTTGACTAATGCACTGCACACTGTGGTGTCACGTACCCGACTACAGTCAAACCTGTATAAGACGGAATCGCTTGGGACCGAAAAAAAGTTCCGGCTTATCCAGTAACCTGCCTAAGACGGAAAATGAAACTGTCTAAGCCGGAAAACGTATGTACAGTCAAACCTGTATAAGACGGAATCGCTTGGGACCGAAAAAAAGTTCCGGCTTAGCCAGGTTTCCGGCTTATCCAGTAACCTGCCTAAGACGGAAAATGAAACTGTCTAAGCCGGAAAACGTATGTAATTAAAAAACACAAATTACAGGAATTCAAGATATATTTCCCCACAAACTCTGCAGCGTTTTTTGCTTTTTATTAGTACAAGTTGCTTTAACATTCCCTTCAAGTGCAGTGCGACATTGTAATAGTTTTTTTTTTCATTTCACCACAATTTATACGGTCTGAATAATGTTCCAATGCTGTCAGCTTTTTCAATGCTTCTGCAGAGGTAACTATTTTTTCACATTCTTCAACTTCCATAGCTGAAATAATGGAATATAACAACATTAAATAAATAAATGGTTGTAATATTTGTAAATATAAAATAATTATTATAATTTTGCGTCCAGGCAATCCATACCTAAACCTGTTCCTTCAGTTTCATCTTCTCTCTGATCGTCCTGCACAGCTTCCATAAGATCTTCTAAACTCTGATATCCTCCTTCAGTTGTAACTTGCTCATCAATCTCTATGTAATCTTCTGGTCTGACTGAGTTTTCGCCGAGTTCTTCCATTAACTCTTGTATCCTTTCCATATCCTGTGCGCAGTTTTCATTCATTTCTTCCTCAATATCGCCCTTAAAATTAAATCCTGCATGCCTGAAGCATTTTATTACACAGTCCTTTTTAATAGATCTGGTACCAGGTGAAATCCAACGAATAGCATCCAAGACATATTTTTTTGGAAAGTTCGGTCACAGAAGTGCAGGCTGTCATGTTTGCACATAGCGATTGTAGTACAAATTTTCTGTAATGCATTTTCATATTCTGAATCACACCCTGATCCATGGGTTGTGTTAGGCTAATCGTATTGGGTGGTAAAAAAACATAACTTAATATTAGAAAATTGTAAATGAGGGTGGCAGGCTGCGTTATCTAAAAAAAGCAAAATGTTTCTTTTTTGTGCTTGCATTTTTTTATTTAAAGCTTGAAGCCATTCTTCCATTAAGGAACAAGTCATCCAGGCCTTTCGATTGGCCCGCCACGTAACTGGAAGTTCATGAACATTTAAATTTTTGAAGCAACGCGGCTTTAAACTTTTGCCAATAACTAAAGGTTTTTCAACCTCTCCGTCCGCAAAGGCACATAAAAGTACAGTTAACCTTTCCTTAGCTTGCTTTCCACCTACACATTTATCATTCTTGAGAGCTAAAGTCTTACCGGGAATAGCTTTAAAGAATAAGTCTGTTTCGTCGCAATTTCCAATATTTTTCGGATCGTAGTCTTTAATAATTTCATTCAACTTTTGTTTCCAATTATTTACCGTGTCTAAATCTACATCTTTTGCTTCACCACAGATCTGTTTGAAAGAAATGTCGTGGCGAGATCTAAAGCTTTCAAGCCACCCGTTTGATGCTTTAAATTCATTTCGTCCTAGTCGTTGGGCAATAATTTTTGCTTGTTCTTGTAGGATAGGTCCGGATATAGGTAAATTACGCGTTCTGGCGTCCAAAAACCATTCATACAAAATTTTATTTATGGTTTCGTTCCCGGTCTTTTTAACTTTTCTTTTGGTTTCTCCGGGAAGATTTCCACTTCACCACTCTAATTTTATTTTCTGTTTGTTCTTTAAAATCTCGTACACTTGTGTCTTACCGCACTTATATTTTGCCACAAGCTCCTTGACACTCGCATTTTGCTCTTCATAGCACTGTAATAACTCTATTTTTTTTTGTAAACTTAAAGTGTTCAGCTTTCTATAAGACATTTTGATCACACTTCAATACGATCACAACGTTCACAGACGCGACCGTAATCAACTGAATTCAGCTGATCAGCAAATCACTATCGCAGACGGTTAAACTAATACTATACATTTTATTGTTTTGTCTCGCAACAGCAAAACATTTAAGTTTTACTTTGACATCGTTTCCGGCTTAGCCAGTGCAGTACCGTGCAGGGGACTTAAAAACACTTTCCGTTTCCGCGTTGGCCAGTTTCCGGCTTAAGCAGGTAGCTTTACATGGACGTAATTCGTATACGTAATTCGGGACTGAAAAAAAATTCCGTCATAAACAGGATTCCGGCTTATCCAGTTTCCGGCTTATTCAGGTTTGACTGTAAATAAAAGAAAATAAATAAAAATAAAAATAAAATATTTCATAAAGGGGGAAAAAATAATTTAAAAACTGAATCGATAAATCTGTGAACGTGGGAAGAAATATTCGACTTAGCAAGCTTCAGTGTTAAAAATAAAAATGTCTACTGAGGATGCGGGACACCGCGAAAAACTAATGTTTGCACAACGTGTAAATAGTTTTTAGACAGTTGTTGACGGAACATAAATTGTGGTTGATACAATAGTTTTTAATATGTAATTTACTGTGTGACGTGATTTTAATATAAAAAATCCTAATGTAAAATAGAAATGTTAAATAAATAAGAAATATAAAAGAATTTGTGGGAAAAAAGGAAAACACCTGGATGAAGGAATCAATTAACGAATAATTGTAAGTTGATTTCTACTAATAATTAACGATAAGCCCACAAAAGGAAAAGAATTTATAAGTTAATGATTTAAAATCATGCTTAAAGGCCCACACCGAAAAGACTATCGAGGGAGTATTAATTTCGTCGGCTAACTATAAAATGGTAGAGAAAAGCTAGAGAAAAGGTTCGATAATAAGCGATTAATAATACAAGAACATGTGCTGGCGATTCTGAACTCCTCGGTACATACTAACAAAAAATTCCCATAGTTCGGTGCGAAAATTGTTAGACGATCTTACAATAAATATCGACGCTCTCGCGACGTTAAATCAACCGACTGATAAATGGGACGCCATAATCCTGCCAATAATAACCTCCAAATTTTACTATTTTACAAGACGCGATTGGGAAGCTACGTTAGACATTGAAATTCCCTCGCACAAGAATCTCACCGGTTTTTTGAGAAAAAAGGCAACCCTATTAGAATCTCTAAACGCGAGCGATCCAAATAAAAAATCGCAAAATCAAGTAAAATCAAAGTCGAACTCGCGCGATACGCATAATAATGCAAAAAATACGGCTTGTAACACAACAACAATTAGCAAGCCACAATGCCTGCTTTACAAACGGGATCATTATTTATATTAGGTACTGTCCGGATTTCATGAACCTAGGGACCCCAGAAACAGTTAACGAAATAAAACGACTCAAATTATCCACGAATTGCTTTAGGGATAATCATTTAGTAGAAAGGTGTAAAACGCGCATTTCTAATTTTCTAATTTCTAATACATGTCTACGCGACAAACGGAGGCACCAAAAATTCATCAAACCCAGTAGCTCTACATAGCGCAACCGTGGGTGCAATATCCCACGTCATATTAGCGACCGCGCAAATAATTAAAACGAACGAAAAATTCGAATTGACTGCTCGTGCCCATTTAGACAACGGATCGCATGCCAAGTTTATTACCCAAGAATTGTGTAAACGATTACGTTTGACAACAAAACCGATCAATTGGGAATTAACAGGCATCACGGGGGTCCCGGCAAAAGTACAGAAGTCACGAGAATGCAGTTTCGGTCGCTCTATGGCGAAACACCACGGGACATATCCTGTCTTGTCGTACCCAAGATCACCCAACACCTTCCTGCAAACCCGCCCGATAAATCGATCCCAAATTTATGTTCCGCCAGACGTGAAACTGGCCGATTCCAACTTTAATACGCCGGCGACGATTGACATCTTATTAGAGACGGAAGTGTTCTCGAAAATTCTAAAAACGAAACAAATACGACCACCCAATAATGACCATGTTATGTTCCAAGAAACGGACCTGCGATACCTCGTTACAGTGAATGCCCAACGTCACAAAACATATGGTTCGGTCGTTTGTAACTTATCGCTAAATTCATTAAACAAATAGATTTCTGGGAAATCGACGAATACCCGACGGAGAACAATACGGTTAAATTAACAGACGAGGAAACGCTTTGCGAAAACCACTTCAAAACCATTTTTTTAAGAAACGCAGATGGGAGATTCGTCGTTAAAATACCGTTTAAAAATCAAACCGTAAACATTAAAAATGTAGGGGATACAAAACAATTAGCGGTTAAACAACCCAGGTAGCAACGACACGTGAAAAAGACGTGATTATTTGGTCATCGAGTGACGTGATGACGTCCTTAAATGACGTGAATATGACGTGATAATGACTTCCTAATGTCTCAGACCAATGACGTCATGTTTGTGACGTGTATTTCACGTCATACTTGTGCCGTGTATTTGACGTCATGTTTGTAACGTATTTTTCACGTCCTGTATGTGACGTGTATTTGACGTCATGTTTGTGACGTGTATTTCACGTCATTTTTCAGAAGTCAAAATGTTCTAGGGCCTGATTTTAAGTCAGAGTTGCGACTGGGCAAATCGGTTACCACGGTAATGGCGTATAACTAGAAATTAAGATGCTACATTGTTGGAAATTTTTATGCGCCATTACCATAGTAACCGATTTGCACTGTCGCAACTATGTCTTGAAATCGAGCCCTTAGACGTTAATTTAACATCTTACATCAGACGTCTTCAAATCGTTTCGTCCTCATACGAAATAAAACTAGATGTATTTTTAATAGTAGGTAATATATTTAAGAAATATTTGAAATACAAAACTCAGTCATGAAATCTTAAACTTAAAATATTTATTGCATTTTCACCATCGATTTTGGTTGCAGCAGGAGATTGAATTTGTAAGGCAACTAAAACAAAAATTTCATACCAACACTAAAAAACAATTGTCACCTTAGATTAACTTACGGATGATCACAGACTTTAAATTAGTTTTTCCAAATGCTTCTTTCCTATTCCTTTGTCCGGAAAAGTTATAGTGACTGGCTAAGCTGTTGGTAATCAAAAATCGGAGAATTTGATTCACTTGTGCCGTAGTTCCAGTACCACCTAATGAACTAAAGTAGGTAGCGTAAAATATAAAATAGTTAATAAACATTTGAAAAAATTAAGTCATTACTTTAAAATAGTTACCAAGTTATTACGATTCTCCTCCGAATTCAAATATTCCTCTACAATTTGAAAGTCCGTATTTGTTTTTATCAGAAAATTTATTGGAAGATTCTAACGCGTTGTTTTACACTTTAGTGAGGTCTTGTCTCGAAGAAGGTTACGGAATGAATGATTTTTAAACATCTGTACTAAAGTTCGTTAGAGAAATGGACAACAAAATATAGTCATAAATAATAACGTTAGGCGACATGATGGTTGGGCGGCCTTTTTACAAAGAACGCCGCCCTTTTGTAGGACACCGCTAAAGAAATTGTCCTATTTTACCAAAGTCTGCTAAAAGAAATTGCATTATAATTTAACGAATTTCTGAATTTATTGAATTTTCATAATCACACTAACATTTTTCTTTCTTTTACTTTTTATCAATATTATAACACGATGTAAACATAATGTAATATTAAATTATGCAGTACAGTACAATAATTACAAATATCTTGAGTGTACTTTCGATTGATAATTCGCAAACAACATATTGTTTCCTGACAATTTTCTTTTGACTTCATTCAAAAAGCTAAATGTCGTAAAATATAAGTGAACTAATCACCTAATAAAGACGACAATCTGACGTCATATTTGGACGTTATTAAAACGTCTTTCCCGGACGTCATTAAGTCGTCGATTTTTGGTGTCCTGATGACTTTTGATGTGATATCACGTCATTTTGACGTCATATCACGTCATTTCGACGTAATAGTGACGAGTTTTGCTACCTGGGAATTCCGTTCAATGGAATGCAAACTGCAAAAACAATTCTGACCTGTAACAACAATACGCTAATTTCATGAAAGAATATTTAGATCTCGATCATATGGAACAGCAACCCGACCCATATACATCCTAGCGCGTTATAGTCTTAGTGATGTAAAATGCAAATGCATTTTATTCAAACTTGAGGGAGTGTGTGTCATTTCCGTTGTTGCACACTTAGTGATTTGAACCAAATCGCAAAATACAATAAAATCGTTTTGTAATAAATAGATTTCTTTTCATTATTCCCCAATATCAATACGTCCCTTAATGGTCCTAAAATGACGTAAATATGACGTCACTTTTTGGTCATATTTACGTCCTAAAATGACGTCATATTAACGTCATATTTACGTCCTAAAATGACGTCATATTTACGTCCTAAGATGACGTCGTGAGGCTGTGACATAAGGACGTACTAAAGACGTAAATTTGACGTCATTTTCTTGGTCATATTGACGTAGTGCCTGACCAAAAAATGACGTCAAAATGACGTACGTCTGCTAGCTGGGTAATCACTCCTATTGATTAACGTTTTTGCATCTTTGTTCTTTTAATTTTAAGTGAAGGTTGTAAAATACTTAAATCATAAACGCATTAAATACATTTGCGGCGGAAAATAAATTTTTGTCAAAATTGGCATAAAAATGGGCTATTAAACAAATGAGGGTGGAACCAATTCAAATTAAGTCTTCAGTCTGAAATTTAAGAAACTTGCAATATTGGTCTACAAATAGGTCGCGCAGTGCCATCGATAAATGTCCAACAGTTTTCTAACAATTCTTATTTGCAACAGCCTAAAAATTCAAATAGGCAAGCATATCAAAAGATTAATTAATGTTCCATGATTTCAAATAATTGCACAAGAAACAAATCTGTTCGTGAAAGCCGACCAAAGATGATTATTTGTACATAGTTTTAAATTCATTAGACAATAAAATTCAATAAAATCAATTTACCTAGTTTATTTACAAACTACAAAATTCCAAATAATCAAAATAACATTATTTACATGTATCTATTAAATTCTTTAAAAAAATAATATAAAAAAATTACAAATGTAAGATTTTGATGATTTTTGTTTTGTTTATTTGAATTTTTAAATTCATTGTTATTGCGTTTTAGGCAGTGAAAAATTTTCATTCGACAAGATAATTTGCACACATTTAGTTTCGGAAAGTTAGGACACCAAGGCACATAATCAATTTTGCTAAATATTTTTACAAGTTCCTTACCAACATTTTGTTTTATTGAAAATGCTTCAAAGTTCAAATTAAATAAATTGTCCATTTGTCTAACAAAATTAATAAAATCTTCATTAGGCATGACTAAATTTCAAAAAGTTCTGTTATCTTTGGTTTCGTATGCTTTCAGATGACAAAATAAATTAGAAGAAGTTAAATTTTTGATTTCTAATTCCTTGCATTCGGTACAATTGTGAAATGACAACATTTTTTTGTACAAATAACCACAAACGTAAAACAAAGCATTTTCGGTGAGGAAGTCAATTTCTCTGAAATGAGTGACATTTACTACGTTTCCATGAGGGATTGAATTCGTATTGAAAACGGTATTGGGATTGAATCCGTTAGTGTTTCCATGAAGTAGTTTGAAAACGAATTCAAAACGATTTGAATCCAGTTACAAATGACATGCGCCGAATGTTAAATCGTGGTATACATGCGACGCGGTATACATAGCCTAAAAAAGTGAAGTGTGTTTTAGTGATACTAAAATGAACCCAACTAAGTATAAAATACATGCTGTGTATGGTGGTATATCAATTTCTTCTGTCTGTGTTATTGCTTATCACCGAAGAAGAACTAGAACATCAAAGACGGTTAAGAAGCCCCTGTCAACTGTTAACTTTTTGAAAAATGCGCGGCAAAGTAACTGCGCATGGTTGGATTCAATACGATAGTGTTTCCATGCATAAAATTGTACTTTCAATTCCGATACGATCCCAGAATTTGCCGTATCGACCTTGAGACTCAAATCGTTTTCAATACCGTTTTTAAAGTGTTTCCATGACAGTATTGAGTCCCAATACCGTTTTCAATACGAATTCAATCCCTCATGGAAACGCAGTAATTGAAACTGAGTTAATTATTTGAAATTGACACCGGCTCCTATTCATTAACAAATTTTTCTAAAATATTTTCATTTATAACAGTTAACAATTGATCAAAATCATTGGCACAGTTTGTACTTTCATTACTATCTAAGTAATTTAATGAAAATAATTTTTTAAAATTGTTCTGAAATATTTATGGAGTAGGATTTCGACTGTTGCCCCATGAACCCCTAACAGTTCCAAACCAATTTGCAAGAGAATCTTGATTTAGCCTGACCTGACCCTGATCCATGACTCCAAACTACCCCCGTAAAATGTGGAAGCGAGGTTACAATCCTGACCTGTGTTTTTTTGTAAGAATAGCGAACAGCTGCCTAGTCACCTGTGCAATTCCTAAAATGTGATGAAGAGCAAAAGTAGTTGCTATCCTAAAACCTGCTAAAAACCCAGACTTCCCCAGTAGCTATCGCCTTATATCACTACTATGCCACCTCTTCAAGTTCTATGAACGTCTCCTCGTTCTACAATGAATACAAAACCAAGATAGAAATTTCCAGAACATAGAAATAAAACTGGAAGCTGCACTTGAAGTCATGTCCACATATTACCGCAGAAATGCCCTAAAACCTAACCCGGCGAAGACACAAGTAAGTGCTTTCCATCTCAACACACACAAAGCACGAAGAAAACTTAGAGCTGTGGGAGAGCAAAGCACTGCAACACGTCAACACGCCAAAGTATCTGGGCGTCACTTTGGATAGAATGCTTTCCTACAAAGAGCATTGCCTTAATACTAGACAAAAGGTCACTCCCAAAAACAACCTCATACAAGAACTTGCCGGAAGTAAATGGGGCTCTAAACCGCAGGTCTTGAGAACCTCTGCAAGGGTTCTCTGTTTTTCCACTGGAGAATGTGCATGCTCAATCTGGTGCAGATATAGGCATGCAAAACAGTTCGATATCGCCCTAAACCAAACGTGCAGCATAATTACCTGATGCATGAAAGCGACCCTCATCAATAAACTCTACAGGGCTACTGGCCTTTCAGGCCCAGGGGAAAGAAGAACATGCACCGAACATGTGGAAAGATTCAAACAAACCTTCGATGAACGCCATGTCCTATATGAAAGAGAACAATCAGAGAAAAGGCTGAAGTCGCGGAAAAGCTTTCTCCATTATGCGCCCATAGATACTTTTCCCCTAAAGGAACCCCCCTC
Source organism: Dascillus cervinus (assembly GCA_949768715.1). Classification (NCBI taxonomy): domain Eukaryota; kingdom Metazoa; phylum Arthropoda; class Insecta; order Coleoptera; family Dascillidae; genus Dascillus; species Dascillus cervinus. The sequence continues at coordinate 30,227,182 of OX458323.1, forward strand.
TGCTGGTTTTAACCTGAACTGGAAGACCCTAAATAGAATAAAAACTGGAGTTGCACCAGTAAAAACAAACAAATTGAAATGAGGAGTACAAGAGGATCAACAATGCCTCTGCAAATGTGAGGAGCTACAGGATATGGACCATATTCTAAGATGCACTGTGTTGCAACATGCTCCATCGATATGTGGATTACCAATGAAAACGCTATTGATGTAGCCCGCTACTGGGCTGGAAAACTCTGAATAGATGATTTGGACTCGAAAAAAGAAAAAGAAAGAAGACTTAATAACAAAATGCCAAAAACGGTAGTATAATTATTCTAGATGGCAAAATTTAAACCAACATTTCTGCTTCAGTAATATATTTAATAAAACATAAAACTTGTAGATAATAAAACATAAAACTCGCAGATAATAAAATATAAAATAAAACTAATGACTAAACGATTCACGATTAGTTTATATGTTCAAATGTTTTCGCCTACCTAGATTTATGACGCAAAGAAGGAAATGGCCAATGCTACCTTTACATTTAAAACTTTCAAAATGTCGATAAATCACCGCCACCATAAATGATGACTACTACCCCAATAACAAAGTGGAAATTATTTTCCCTTTGTGCTGATTTTGCGCCTCTTGTGAACTCTTGCTAACAGCTGATATTTTGAGCGCCTCAATTGTCGATGGAGCAGCATCTCAACGTGGACTCTCGAAGCCAGATGACGAACAGAAACGTTGCCTTACTGAAGCTGCAAATAAATAATTTTTAAATTAATTATTTAAAATAACATTATTTTCTCTTCTTACCCACGCCTTATGTAATTCTTCATTAAGCAGTAATTATTACTAAATTGAATAAGGTAATGACCACAGATAATAAAACATAAAACTTGTAGATAATAAAACATAAAATAAAATTAATGACTAACGATTCACGATTTGTTTATATGTTCAAATGTTTTCGCCTACCAAGATTTATGATGCAAGGAAGGAAATGGCCAACGCTACCTTCACATTTAAAACTTTCAAAATGCCAATAAATCACAGCCGCCATAGATGATGACTATTACCCCGATAACAAATTGTTTTCCCTTTTGTGCGATTTTGCGCCTCTTATCAACTCATGCTAACAGCTGATATTTTGAGGTTAGGTTATAATTTTGCTTCAATGTCACGCACAAATCATTAAATAAAACCGAAATAATCGTTGAAAAACAAAATCCTCCCATTTTGGGTATTACATAAAGTAAGTGAACTTTTAGAACTCCAATGCGATAATATAAAGCAAATGTTATTGTAGGTTAAAAATGATTCGAGCACTGCAAGCTAGGACTGTTATTATGAGAACATTGCTAACATCAGCGAAAATGATGAAAACAATTACCAGCTCTTACTTTCATTCTCTAATCAATTCGCACTTTTTGCAGCTAAATATTTTGAGCCGATGAACAGTTCCCACAAAAATAAATATTGTACCTAGTTGTGGGTTCAAATTTAAAACTACGCTTCAACGTAGATGTAAAGATTGTTATTTTGTTATGAGGGAACAGCAGCTTTATATTATATGTAAAATGCATCCTCGTCATAAGCAAATGGGCCCAAAAAAACCCGAAAGAAATATGTGGATATTATCGCATGCAACTTAAGGAAAAGTGAGACCGTGGTAGTAGTTAGTGTTTGTATTTGTGCTGAAGTATTAATAATTAGTTTAAATAAACTGTGATTCTAATTTTTCTGTGTTTATTTTCAAACAACGTACAACCAACTTTCTCAAGAAGAAACTGTAATTTTTTGTTTATGCTTAAACTAACAGTTCCTTTCAAACTATTTGAGAAATAGTGGTTGTAAGAAAGCATAGATCCGGATTGCAACAGTGTGCGCAAAGAAGATTGTCTGGGTGTAAAGATGGTACTCAAGATACATGATATGTCCTAATAGTGGTCGAGTTTTAAAGTTCTGAAAATAGTACTTACTATGTTTGTCTGCCGAGCTGCTCTATGAATACTTAAGATTCCTTATCCGTTCGAGTTTTTGACGGCGTTTGGTTCTCTCCAATAATTTAATGTAAACCTTAATACAGGCAACACCTAAAACTTTTTTACGATCGACTTGTCACCGATTATTACCTTCACAATAGCTCGATGTATAACAATGAAAACGACTTTTGAATGGTGATATTCCAATGTACCTATTTACCTGATGGAAATACTTTGTATTGTAAAGCTGCAAGAGGTCGATGGATAGCGTTTCAAACATTTCATTTAATAATCTTATTTACTTACAATTAGTAGAGGAGTTTCTAAATGCTTTTGTTATTAGTAAAATTTATCTATTTATCTATTGATTTAAAATTCACGGTATCCCTGATTAATTTAAAATTGGAATTTTTGTCATGGAAAAAAATTGTAACCATTAATCGGCGATTAATAATCTCAACAACATTATTAATCACTCTCATTAGCACACATGTTGGTTATTTAACTATTGTCACAAAAATAACTACTGCAAAAATATGTTTTGACCCATTGCTAAGATATTCTCCGATTTCAGCGCTAAGCAATATCCCCCTTTACCTGCTGTAGCCATATCATCAAAGGCTAATTGTTTTATGCAACTCATTGTTCCAGTTTCATAATGTTTATAAGTTTTTGCCGATTTTTGGGGAATATTCGTGAACGAGCAAAATTCTAAAAGTTGGACAGAGATCCCAATATTTTTCAAACTTTAGGTATATATTTGCATATTTTCTTTAGGTACATACGTCCTTTGTCAACAACAACAACAACAACAAAAGGCGCCAAGCGGCGCATGTATTTGCAAAAATTGTAGCATCAAATTGGACGCTCAAAGACAGAAAATAAGGATTACAAAAATGAGAAGAAACTTAAATATATAGATGTAAAGCTAGTAAAAAGTATTATAATAAATTATGGCTGGGTTGCCCATCAAAAACGGAAAGGGCAGTCCTCTGGGTAGGAGAGTAGTAGTATGATGGCACCAGGGCTTCTTAAAGGTGCAATGAGTGTGTTGCAGGTCAAGTCATCTTTAAAGTGGTACCATCAGCGCTTCCAGGTAGTAGGCAATGTCGCAAGTGGCCGGCAAGTCATTCAATGGCCACCGTAAATGGTCGAAGTAAGGCCGGGTCCACCAGGAACAGGCGTTCCGCTGGCGGGGGCCAAGGTTGGAGTACAACCTGCAGATCAATTCGGGCTTCATTGAAAAGAGGGCATGTAAAAAGGCGATGGGCAGGGTCGTCCACTTCCGTAGGACACACAGAGCAATTCGGGTGCTCCCATTTTCCAATTCTGTGAAGGTGGACGGCAAAGTTACCATGACCGGAGAGTAGCTGCGTTGTAATAAAGGATAGGTAACGAGCAGCATTTGGTACCAGTGGAAGGAAGCGCTGGGTAATCCGCCCCTTGGTAGAGACATCCCATCGCTCCTGCCACCGGTCTTGAATCCGTAACGTTAAATATTCACTAGCATGAGCGCAGCTAGGGAAGTCGACGCTAAGAAGGACATCGTCCTCAAACAGAGCAGATCCAAATCTGCAAAGACTTCGGAGACAAGTCCTCTTTTGGATCTCCAGGTCCAACGGAGGAATCCCGGCCAAGACACCCGCAGCATCATTGGATAGGGAGCTGTAGCCTTTACATATAGCTCTACAGCAAAGTCCGTAGATGGAATCAATCTTTCGCCGTACCTTCACCATCCGAAGTCTGTGCTGCCACATCTCAGCACCATGACTGGCAATCGGTATAATGGCACATCGATAGATAGTGTGGAGGGAAGCAGAGACGTCCAGATCCCACGAGGTTCTGCACTTACGTTTCAGAGCGCCAATAAACACCCGAATTTTCCTTTGAAGATATCCAGCATGTATTTCGAAAGTTAAGCCACGATCAACCATAACGCCCAGGTACTTTACGCACATAGATTGCCGGATCCGAGAGTTACCAATCATTAGAACCAGGTCACGATGATGAACACGCGGTGGAGAGCGGTTAACCATGAATGTAGATTTAGCAGTCGAAATAGTCAACTTTTGAGACTCAGCCCAGCATTGCAGAATGTCCAGACACTGCTTAGAGCGGAGCCGCAGACCAGCTCTGGTATCAGACGTCACAACAAAGGTGAGGTCGTCTGCATATGCAATAACATCACAGCCATCGGGAAGACGCTCCGCAAGTAAGATATCCACAATACAATTCCAAAGAGTCGGGCCCAATACCGACCCTTGAGGACAGCCTTTAGAACAGGTCTTCATCACAGTGGTATTGGTTGAAGACAGTTCCACCTTCCGGCCATTTAGGTAACTCACAATAATAGCAATGATTGCCCCCAGAGACTCCCTTGTCCCTGAAAGCCTGGACAAGTCCAGGCCACCATAGATCATTGAAAGCACCTGAAATATCTATAAAAATAGTTAAAATATACAACGGGTCAGCAGCAGTAATTAGCGCCTTATACGCCATCAAGGCGTCAGTAGTCGATCTTCCTTTCACAAAACCGTATTGATTCAATGCATGGAAGGGCTCAGCAGTGTCAACCAGTCGGTTACGAATAATTTTCTCCAAGACTTTTCCATACTCCGGAAGAAGAGTGATTGGTCTATAATTCTTCACAGTAGATGGATCCGCACTTGAATCCTTCAATAGGGCTTTCAGATTACCATGCTTCCACCTGGTGGGAAAATATCGAGCCTTCAGGCAGGCAGACATCAAGCGAGTCAGAAGGGGTCCAATCTCCGGGTGAATCATTTTAACAAAGCAACCTCTAACGTTATCCAGCCCGGGCGCCTTCTTACAATGAATGTGCTGTATAATAGCCTCCAGCTCTTCCTCAGGGAAATCTGCTTCATCATAGTTAGGGACAGGGGCGACAGCTCTAAAATTGCCATAAAGCATTTTTTGGTGTGCATTGTTAGTAGCAGGGTCATCATCAGGCAAAAGAGAATGGAGGATGGACATAAGGGTGTTGCGAACAGTTATGGTGTGGTCCAGATCCGGGGTTCGGACAGAACCCAGGATTCCTCGCGAATGAAACTTATCTGTAGCCAGGCGATAGACAACACCCCAAGGATTTTTGGCAAGGTCGTTCTCAACAAAGCTTTTCCATGAGTCCTCCTTAGCTTTGTTAAGCACCAGATTATACTTCTCCTTAGCTGTAGCCATAAGGGCAGCGAGTCGGTTACTTTCAACTTCAATACGATTTCTGTATAAACATTTTTTCCGGTACAAATAAATGAGGCGGAAACGATCCACCTTTGTCAGCTAAATTTTTTTGCCTGGAATTTACAATAGCGAACTTCATAAAATTTTAATACTTCTTCGAAAAAATACTATTGACGTCCGTGAACACTTGGTTTTAGAATTTTTGTTATTAGAAAGGAATTTATTTACTACGACTTTAATAATTTGATGACAGTCCCAATGCATATACCAGCGGTTTATTTCTTTTAAAACATCAAAATAATTCCTCAAATTTTTATTATGTATAGATATAACAAGGATTCATGCAATTATTATTATGTTTTGACGTAATTTGAATTCAAGAATTATTATTATTCTCTAATATAATTTTAATTTATTTCACTAACTTAGAATTTATTTTGAACAATTTTATCTTGAAACTTTTTTCTCTCGACGAATTTCTATTATGTCATTAAAAAGCAAAACTGCGTGCCATACATGAACAAGTGGAATTATGAATTGAAGTGGGTAACATTACAAATTTTGGGCGTTACCAACACAATTGCATTGGAAAATTGTCAAGTCCTTTACATATTACAGCTTTATTTGTGTGTTCACCAGTTCATTTGAATTTATGCATTCCAACAGGTTTTGTCGCAATTAGGCGGGGTTTCTGTTCCAAATGGCAATTCGTCCCAATCTATATCACTACTATCAGAACTGTATTAGAATTTCCGAACTGATAATATTTATACTTAACAAACAAATTAATAAGCGATTAAATAAACAATTTGAAAGGTGAAAGGTAAATGTTAAAACTACAACTGTTTCTAACAAGCTAAAGCTAATGAAAAGAAAAACTTAATGCTATTAACAATATCAGCATTTTGGAAATGTCCTTAGAATGCGCATCCCAGCTAGCAGACGTACGTCATTTTGACGTCATTTTTTGGTCATCTTTGGTCATTGACGTCTTTACGTCCAAAAAGGACGTCATAATGACGTGATTTTTTGTCCTAATTATGACGTCATATAATGACGTCAGACAGTTCGTCAATATGACGTCATAATGACGTTATATATTCCTAATTTATAAATAATCGTGGAGTACTCTAATTATTCCGGTATTTTTAACAGATCCTTATTACAATTTAAAATATTTTATTATTTACATGAGGAACCGAATATTGTGTACACACTACTATAGCTTTATAAAAATTTATGTTGATTCATTTTTGGTAGTTTGATTTATTTAAATTCGTGATTTTAACAAAATAGACAATAATAAGTACAACAATTCACACACACAATTTGAATTAGGCGCCTCGTAACGAGGTATTGAAATCGTTCCCGAACCTCTGTCCCGAACTATCACGAAACCTAACCTAACCTATCCGTTAAAACCTTCATGTAATTCAGAGGTAGTGTGATTATAATTGCGAAGATAAGTTAAAATTGACCAACTTCATTGCTTTGGTGGAAAATGCACTGCTCGATATTCGAATAAATAACTTTCAGATGACTTATTTTGGTATTGAATTCGAGAACGACCAAGGCATTTCCTTAGTCCACAACACGTGGCTTACACCTTGAAGAAAAGAAGTTTATTGGGCCCCGATTAAAAATAAAACGAATTTCAACAAATTGCTACGATCTGGTGAAGAGCCTCCTGAAGACGGAAGCTAACAAATATATAAAGTGCATCGCATATTATTTACAACAGGTTTGTAGTTGTATTATTCAACAGAAAAATTGTTTCAATATTGCAAGGAATAATAAAATCATATTTTTGTGTATTATTTAAAGATGATTATGAAGAGGGCAACAAGAAAATTAAAAGGGCTGAGGACACCTCCAATTTAGACACTGATGATTTAAACAAGTGTCCTTTACCTCGAAAGACGGTAATAAAAGTACTTCAATATTCCAGTGGCGAAGTGGATTCAGACTCATCAGATATTCCTAAAAAAAAAACAAAAACAGAAAGAAACTCTACTTAGGCCACCATCTCTAGATTCAACAGATAGGGTTAGCGTTAATTATTTAAATATGAATAGTTATACAGAATATGGAATTACAAATGATAAAATTAATTACTTCAGTTGCAGCTAGCAGTATCCCAGCAGCAGTAGCAGTATCAATCGTCTGCCTCGTTACATTCTGAAAACGTTTATTAAAATCAAGTACTAAGCCACTAGCACAAATTTATCGTAGAGTTTGTGAAATGGAAAATACTATATCAATAACTACGTGTAATCAAAATATTGTTTCACATCATTTAAATCATAGCTCAGGACCACTCGTAGAATGCGTTTCAAATAATACTGCTCAATTCAGAAAAATTCTATATCAAACCTTTGTTTTAATGTCATATAATTATTCCAAATCGGACAGCCATTGCCTTATTAATGGTAAATTGATTCGAATATTCAATTTTGTGTTACAAAGTAATGGTACTACTGCAATTATAGGCCAAGAATTTAAATATAAATCCTTATATAGTTACCCAATTGAATCCACTGCGCTGGATATTTATATTGTAAATAATTTAAGTAATGTAAATAAATGTTATAGTCTTACAATTAGTGATGTAAAATGCAAATGCATTTTATTCAAACTTGAGGGAGTATGTGTCATTTCCGTTGTTGCACACTTCCTGATTTGAACCAAATCGCAAAATACAATAAAATCGTTTTATAATAAATAGATTTCTTTTCATTATTCCCCAATATCAATACGTCCCGTAATGGTCCTAAAATGACGTAAATATGTCGTCATTTTTTGGTCATATTTACGTCCTAAAATGACGTCATATTAACGTCATATTTACGTCCTAAAATGACGTCGTGAGGCAGTGACATAAGGACGTACTAAAGACGTAAATTTGACGTCATTTTCTTGGTCATATTGACGTAGTGCCTGACCAAAAAATGACGTCAAAATGACGTACGTCTGCTAGCTGGGATGTACAATAAAAATTGTAACAAATGCCACTTACATTGAAAAAATAGTATATTTGAATTGGCGAAATCTTATTTTTATTGGAACCGTAAAAAATGCAGATAATACAGAACAGGACTTAACGCATAATGACATTAAAATTACAAATTGCTTTTCGAACAAGTCGTCAAGCGGATCTATTCGTGATAACTTATTTTATAAAAAACAAAATTCTAATAAAATTGATATAATTACAACTCGAAGTTAACCAAGTTTTGCACAATGGACAGACAATTTTTAACACTTAGGCAACATTTCATGCACAATGTACTACCTATTTGGCACATCGCTAGCGGAGAAGTCATCTCTTTTAAACATACTGAACATTGAAGGTTTACATGTATGTTACTGAAATCAATATTCGAGTTTTTCCGCTCTAAAAAATGTTCCCTGTGCAAAATCACAATTTTCATTTTCATTTCGTCTGACTTCATTTGTAATGTCGTATTCAAAAACTTTAAATCAATTTGCATTCCCGATTTTAAAAATTCTTCGTAGGAATTATTAAACGCATGTGTTTCGTACTGAGGAAAAATTAAGGCATCATTTTCATCGGCACTATAAAAATGTAACCCGTAAAAGTACAGTTTATTTTCGGGTTCTCGGCCATTGTACATTATGCAAACCTTGATAATATTCCCCCAACATTTTAATTGAACGGTGAATAACTTGGAGGATAGACTGTTGTTTACTTTGATGAAACACGTTTGGACAAGTTGTTGGCTGGTTTTTAAAAATGTTCCCAAATCAATTATTGCAGGAGAATCCAGTACGGCGCTTTTGTGTTTGTCAATCATGTGATGTTCAAATTGCATTACGTTGCCGCTCCAACTTTGGCAATAACGACAGGATATAGGTTGATACATACAATCAATGGCATGCATTTGCAGTTTCTCAATTTTAAACAATTCTTTGCATCCGTATTCTTTATAGTCGCAAGGGAATTTAAAGCACTGAACTAACGACTCAAATTCGCTTGATCGCGAATACGAATCTTCTGGGTTGTGCCGCCCACACACAAATTTCTTAGATGAGTCAAGATAAATTGGAAAAATTGTTAGCCATTTCTGACATAAACTGCATTGTAATTTTTCATTTATATCAGACGCATCGTCGAGTTGAGCACACATTTTTCTCAAATTGCCTTGTTTCGAATTATCTATAAAAAATAGGCACCCTAAGTTTTATTTCTACGTTTACTTACTACTATGCAGACTTACTTTTAACGATGTGGTAAAAAAATGTTTGAGTCCCAATTCGAGCACTAAAGTTGCACCTTTTTGAATATTTAACTCTGACACAAACATACCATGCGCAGTCAAATATATTTGTTTACATTAAAATTTAGTTTCCTAGCAACTACCCCTTCTCCTAAAAAAGTTCCCCTTCTACCAAATACTTCCTCCGATGCACATGCAAAGATGGCGCTAGCGGGCGCCCCCACTGTGGCTCGTGTATTTGAATGTGTTTTGGTGGTCGTTTACTAATAATCGGAAAATTGTCTTCTTCAGAGCTAACAACGACAAACAGAAAATCTTAGACTAACAATAGTACAACAAGAAGAAGACAATAATGTAACTGTCGAAACGTAAGCTTGTATCTATCATGATGTAACATCTGAAGCAATAAAGAGGTTATGTTTATCTCCCGATTAGCTGAGGATTTTCATTTCGGTAATTTTTTTATGTTAAAAATAGACTATATTAACTAAAAAAGTTGAAGAATCATTTTTTTAAAGTTATTTTCATAATTTTGAACTGATAGGGTTAAACCGGAATTACAGTAACAAAAAGCATTCATCAGATGCGCTATGAGTCACTACACTAACTTGCAAAATTTAATCAAGATATTTGTTTGGGTCCATACTTTATCTCAACCTGTATAAGTAACAAAAAATATTCTACTTTTGGTCACAGATGAGAACAAAGATCCTGTTATTCATTAAATAAAGAGAATACATATATTTGCTGTTAAAATAATATGTAGATAATAATTATATTTACTGATATTGTATACAGGGTATTTTAAAATAAAATAACTTATACAGAATTACATTTTCAAATTTGACGACAAAAATTTCTTTTCTAAATTTTGCTTCGTTTACAAGTTACCGAAATTTAAAGTTTTGATAACCACAAAGATAATTGAATTAAAAAAACATTGGTTTTAGAATGAAATTTACCTAATATAAGCTATCGAACGATTGTTTTAATATTGTTCAACTTCTATGTCACCTCATATGGAAAGCAAACATTGACAAACTATTATTTTTATTCCTTACATTAGTTGAAAAATTGAACAATTCTTAAAGATACTGAACAAGCACAAATTTGGATGAAGACAAACGAATCTAATTTACATCAGTTTATTCTTTCTTTGCTTTAGCCCTAACCAAAATCCATCATCTGGCTGCAGGTTCAATCTTATTTTTGACAACTTCATCGGTATTGGAGTTTTTTCAACAGGCACTAAATCGAATTTCGATAATAAATGGCAAATCAAAATTTTGTTTTCCAATAGCGCAAATCTTGAACCTAAAATATTGTTTACAGTTTCGTTATCTCGAAAAATGTAGTAAAGAATCACCTATACAATTTCTTGGACCTACACCAAATGGAATATAAGATTGTGGCACAATATTTCCTTTATTTTCGTCACTAAACCTTTCAGGGTCAAATTTTTTAGGATTTGGAAAGTACTTGGGATCACGATGAAGACCAATTACTGGGACGAACATAACAGTGTTTTTCTTAACTAAAAAGTCGTTTTCTTCAGCAGTAGCTGCAGGTATTATGTAATCTTTAACACAAACTCGGTCTAAACTAAATCCAGGTGGCCACATTCGAAGTGTTTCCGAAAGAACCATATCCAAATACTTCATTGCAATTATTACTTCATAAGTCACTTTGCCATTACATTTCTCTAGCGTTTCGTCAATTTCTGCCTGAAGTCTAGCTTGCACGTGTGGATTGATAGCTAGTTCGTAAGCTACAAAACAAAGCAATGTTGAAGATGTTTCAAAACCACCAAAAAAGAAGATTAATGCTTGTGCAGTTAATTCATCGTCTGTCCATTCAATTTGTGATTGCTTGGCCGTTTTTCCAATATCTGATTCCTCAACAGTGGCGAAACCAGTGTCAGTATGATCACTTTCTTCATATTTAAGTTTACCCTTACGAGCTTGTATCAATAAATTAAGCATGTCGGGACGAATCAACCCTTCCCTTTCACGGTATTCAATGCTTTCCTTCACCAAACGTCTAAAAAATACGCCAACTTGTACCTTGAAAAACGGGATGTTCAAAAACTTCATTAAACTCGGAAACATTCCATAGGCGAAAAATTTCAATGCTTGTACACCACCAAAATCGGTTGCTATTTTTCCCATTAAATAAAATTCATTCTCGCGTTCTTCTAGCGAATCACACTTCAAACCGAAAGCTGTGGTGGCTATAACGTCGTTTGTGTATCGGGTAAAAGCATCTTTCATTTCTAAAATTATGGTTGCTGTACCTTTCTTCTGGAAATGTTGGGTAAATTGTTCGGCTGCCTCTGACATCAAGGTAAACATCAAACGCATTTTACTGCTCGTAAAAGCTGGACTTAAAGTACCGCGCATGTCTCTCCATCTTTGTCCTTTTAGGCTTGCTAAATTTTTACCCAACAATGGATCTACATCTTCTGGTATGATTGGATTGTGATCTGTAAAATGATCAAAATCCTTTACGGTTATTTGCTTAATTAGGTCCAAATCTCTTATTAACAGCATTGGTTTTGTGAACTGATGAACTCCGTTGTATCTATAAAAATTAAATCAATTAAAGCTTGATAGAAATGTTTATGTCGATGGCACAACATATCGTACAAATATAAGGAATTGTGATACAGCTTTAACTGTATATCCATCCTGATAGATAAAGCGTTTACCTACTATACGCAGTTTGTATTCAACTAAAGAGCAATTATGAGAGAGAATAATACTTTGAAAATTGTGTCTGAGATGATATTATAGTTGAAAAGTTTTAATTTTTATTAAATTAATCTCTAATAATTAAATGACGAAAAATTGTATATAACTAACACCACGTCCTAGTCCTTTTGCTTGTTAATTTTATGAAAATAGTTATTTACTGGAAATGGATTATTTTTCACTGTGCCAAATAATACAAATGGTGACATCTCAAATATTTTTTTAGAAATTGTTGTCATAAATTACTTTTAAAATCATAAATGGCACTGTTCTAAAAAATGTTTGGTATGAAACGTTTCGTGCTTTTTCTCGGAAGATCCGAATATGTAATAACATCAACTTTTATTATGAAAGCCCATTTTCGGTTAGAATCGAAAGTTAAAAATATTACCATTTGGTAGGGTGCATCCGATTTATCGGGTACATATTTTTTCTATTTCACAATATGCAATTACTACCACTAGAAAAACTCCTAGCTTGCTGTAATCGTCCACTTACAATCAAAACAGAAAGTTTAAAATATCACCATCTGTAGGGCGTATGAAACAGGCAATTAACCGTTTTTTCGAAATGACTACTTCTCTAGAAAGGAAACCTCCCTAATTACCTTGAAATAATATTTAGATGTTCGAAATGGCGACCTTCTGGTTGTATGCAGAGTCGTCGGGCCTCTTTCGTACTGATCGTTTTAAATATCATAGAATGCCTGCCATACAGCTCTGCTTTATCGATGAAACCCACGATGCTCTAGACGCACTTTTGCAAATGTTTTTATTGCAGACGCTTTTAAATCATCCTTTACTAGAGTGTCATTTAAGACTTCTACCATTGACTAGACGATATCAGAATATGATTTATGCAGTTATTATTAAAAAATATAAAAAATAAATAAAAATAGCCATCTCAGACACAATTTTCATATATTTATGACAAGGATAATGTTACATTTGAAGTAAATTCTCTTACATTTAATTACATTTTGATTTAATTGCTTTAAATAATTAAGTTATTTTTGTTGCTTAAATTACAAGAGAAAATTATTTTCATACCTCGTTGGGAACTCCATATACATGTCCTCAATGATGTCCAGAAAATTTTTTTGGCGCAAAACGACGGGAAGAAGATTCCCGACAATGGGCCATGGTTTGCTATAAGGTATTCCCAAGTTTTTCCAATAATTCAACGGTTTAATGAATTTCCAGTAGAGTATTCCCACCACAATTAAACTTAAAACGATCCACCACATTTTGTAATATATCACTTATACAAGTCACGCAAACAATACTGCTAGCAGTCAAAATTAAGCTGAGAATGTCGATATTTACCGATTTCTCCGTCTAAACAATTTAAGTAATTGCGCAACTTCGTAAGATATAAAAATCGTATCTAATCACAATATTATTATTATTATCAGTTAACGCACCTATTATTTTTATGCCCATCCGTACTAATGTGGTTTGTGAAAATTCTAACGATTAGATAACAAGCAATTTTATTTATTTCTGCAGTGCCATTACTTGACATAACCAAAAAAGAAGTAGTTAACCTTGAAGGTACATAGGTATGCATATTACAAACCAGTAATTTAAAATTATATTTGTTGCAGTCCGAAGTTACACGAAAGAGGATATTTCCTTTCATTGAAATCAATTAAAGTGAACATCGTTCGGTGTAATTCAAGTATTAGCGATATGACGCATAAATTAGCTTCAAATTGTTCTATAATTAAGGTATACAGGGTGTGTATGAATTGGCGAAAGAACTGTTCGTAGCGATATTCTTCTAAAAAAATTTGGTAAAAAATCTCAATATTAAAATATTGTACACTGAAAAAAATCGCATGTTACAAATTACCACAATAATGTAGCACAGATTTTGTAACAATTTTTGCTACAAAGAGAGCATTTGTTACTTAAAATTGTGATACAATTTTTAAAACATTTGTAGTTAAAACTTTGTAGCAATCTTATCTACAAAGTTTATTACTTTTTCCAAACAATTATGGTAATACATTTGTTGTAATATTTGCTATAAGATTGTTGCAACTTAAATTATATTTTGAGTGAGTTTTACCACAAAATAAATGAATTAACGTCATGAGAATCATTGCATATTTTTCCAAAATTTCTGGCCAATACAAATTCATAATTGTTGGCACGTGCTTGCTGAATGAATTTATTGAAAGTTATCGAGCGGGTACGAACGAATTCGCGGATGCTGTGATCTCATAGTTGCATTTTTTAACAATAATCGAGCTTCGAGTTTATTAAGAATTATTTGTTTTGTGGCTTGTGATTTTGTGTGAGCTTCGTCAAGACTACCGTAGAAAGGAATTAATTCCAATATTAAACACTCGAAAACTGTTTGGCCAAAAATTAGAAAAAATAGGGGTTCTTTTTTGGGATGACCGTACTGGGGCTATTGTTTGGAGGGAACGCTAGGTCCAACTACGAGAATACAATGATCGGAATGTTGTCAGTTGCTTTACTGCTTTACTGACAATAGATAAATTACTTTAGAATTTCTTAAAAGTTACCTCCAACCATCAGACCTAATTCGGCTTGCAGTAAGTAAATACATGTTACGGTGTGCATTTTCTGTATTTTTAATGTAAAGTAAGTTTCAGTACCTTAAATAATTAGTGAATGTTTAATTATGAAGAAATGGGAAATATTACAAGTGGTTTAATGTGCTGAGATGTTAATTTAATGCAATATTAAATGTCGATCAACAAAATGATCAGTTTCAACGACCATTTCTAAAAATGATTCTGAAATAATGGGGATTTTCTGATTCTGTGTGTGATAAATTCGCATGTAAGTAAATTTGTTGTAATTTTAATTTTTCCCACACTTTACCTTACCGAATGATTTTTTCAAACGTTTTTTCAGTGTAATAGCTATTAAACAAATTGTTTTTTAGTTTATTTCCGTCGGAACAAAAAGATACAACAAGCAAGGAACATGCGAACCAGTTGCTTCGATAACAGAAATTATAGTAACGAGTAAGGTAAAAAAAAATTTTGATTATCTTTTATACATTTAGTGTTATATCTATCTTATAACAAATTTTACTTTGTAGCGGATGTAAAGTTCTTTGTAAGAATTTAACAAAATACAAGTGTGCCTGAAGTACGTGGATTTGCGGAAAGGAAATCTGCATAAAATGGAATGACACCACGACTTTTTGTTTATAGATGAAAGGTCATTATTGAAACATTCAAACTGGTCTATATTGGTAAATTTTTATAATAATATATCCGTGGTACAATGTAAACATTTTGTTTCTTTGTTTTTAGATTGATGTAGATTTTGGCAATTATTTCTTGGGAGAAAAATAATTTATTTTTAAATGTTTATTAAAAATATTTTTAAAATATAAACAATTAATCTGTTATAATAATATTTTTTAAATATTCAAAAAAAATATTTTAAAAATATTTCTTTGCTACTAGGGTAGTTTTATACTTATATTTGTATGTTTTATTGTTTAAAATATATAACAGACATCCTGTGATACTTAATTCTTGCGTTTCATTTTTCCTGGTTCATTTTACCAAAAAAAAAAAAAAATGTAGCAAAATGTGATTCATACATTAATTAGGCGCAGAAGCCTACTAATTCTTGCAAATTATGCTACAAAACCTGTAGTAAAAGTAACAGCAATAATAATAAAAAAGGATATGTGTAGCGGTAACTGTTCCTCTTTTTTGTCGCAAAATTTAGTCTCTAAAATAGTAATTTATAGTACAAATTTTTTACTTTTTGCTGCAAACATTTGAAACACATTACTCTTTATTTCTGTAAATTTTGCAATGACTGCGTAGTACACTTTACTATAATATTTGTCGAAAGTCTTGCTATACACGTTAGTAGTATATGCCACAAATGTTGTAGTGAAAATAACAATAATTATTGAAAATGTAGCTACAACCTAGTTACTACAACTGTTAAGAAAAAAATGATACAATTTGTAACTAGTCGTATTTTTAATACAATTTGTGGTAAACAGTTTTACATTTGTAGTTTTATTTACTGCTTTTTTTTTCAGTGTAGGTACTACCATGCTTTCTATGTTTTAGGTAGTAGACATTAACAGCGGAATATTCAACAAATCAAAAAAAAAAAAAAATAGCAAGAGGCCAACGTCGGGAATATCTTGACTCATCCATAATTAACCAAATCCACTCCAAATTTAGTTGTATTACAGAAAGTTATAATATCGAGTTTATTTCCATCATCGGTGTCTGCATTGACAGCCATATCATTATACATCGTTGATATTGCCAATGCCATCTTATTATGTACGAGACGAAGAGTAGGTACACCCGTTGTGAAACTCAATTTTTTAAAAATTTCATAGGAATTTTCCATTTATTTTTAAACACTGTTGATTTATTTTTCTTGAGTAGCTTGTGCAGCTGGTGGTAAGTTGGAAAATCAGTTATATACTGTGATGTTTCTAGTTGTACCATCCATTGGTCTCATCATGCTTTTCACTGCATCAGCACCACTCCAGCTTATCTGGAACGCGCCCTCTGGTTGTCGACTTGAGTATCGTTTAAAGTTTAGGCATACATGTTTTTGGTGTTTTCCATGAGGAAAAACTTTTAACCCTTACTAGGCACGCTATTTGGAATATATTTTCTCAACTGGCAATTGCCTCTAAAACTTCCCGAAATATTCCCCTCTAATAAAAAAGAGACACTTACCCTCAGGATATTAACTCCTCTTGCAATAAAACAACCATTTTTGAAAATTCTGTAATGATTGTAATTGCCGCAATGTAAAAGGTTCCATAAGAAAAAATAGTAATACTTACTTACAATTAAACGCAAAATCAACGTCTCTAGAATTAGGTAATTTTATATAAAAAAGCACTTTACCCTATTTCCATATCGTTTATTATTTTTTAATACATTTTACAACTTTCACATATTAAAAAATATATACCGAGTCTTCTTTTCATTATTGGACATATCCTATCTTCAATCTTAAAAAAAATGTTAATCAGTTAATGTAAGCAACCAATCGCACTCTCACGTCCACTTATTTTAGGTTGTATGCTGTTCCGATAAATGGTATCGATCTGTTAAAATAATTGATGAAAAATACATATTCGACTTGTCTAAAGCTATTGTTTATTTTACACCAATTCACAATATTGATCTTCCTTTTTTGAATACAGTAGAACTCCGTTTTTACGTCCCCGCATATCACGTTTTCTCGTTATTTACGTCTAATTGTTGCAGTCCTGTTTCATTTTAATGTGGATAATACCCGGTGTTACGTTTATTTTTCCCGCAATTTACGTTGGAAATATTTAAAATGCAGTTATTAAATTTATTAAAATTAAAAATTCCATTTATTTTAGCACATTCGATTAAATCTATGGAAAGCATTGAAATTAATGTTTTTAGACATGTCTGCACTTTGCAAAGTTTTGTGATCGTGATTAGGTGGACAATTTTTTATTTCATTCGGTATTGATTTTCGAAAAAGTGAAAGAACACGTGAGCTCACGCGTTTCGCTCGCGCGTAATTTTGATATACCACTTTGGCAACAATAATAAAAAATCGTGAATCAATTAAAACAAATGCCATACAATGTCGTCCCATGGCAAAAAAAAAACGCAAGCACAAAAGAATTTCAAAGTACGAAGAAATTATAGTATTGCAAGAAACCTATAAATACAAGAAATAAATTTACACCAAACTAAACTAAAAATTTTCATTGCCCTTAATTTACGTTTTCCCCCCATTTACGTTTTTTTTTGTCGGTCTTTTCAAAAACGTAAAAACGGGGTTTCACTGCATATTCTAATAAGTTAATTCCAAACAATAAAATGTTTAATTTCTAAATTGACATAAATGTTATCAGCAAGGATTGCATGGATATACTATGTTGTTATTGTTATACCGATTGAACTTGTAATTTTAAGCGGAATGTTCAATTTCAACAGCTACCTGTTGCTAAGGGTAGTTGTAATGAATATTGCACGTACATCTAGTTTCCAATTCTGTTTTTAAAATTTAAATCGGACAACGATAGGAGCAAGCAGCCCTCCGCGAAAATATCGCAGAAAAAATTGAAATGGTGATTGTGCAATAACCGTTAGTCCGACAGAATCGGGGTTTTGCACACACAAAATACATATAAATAGCTATCTGTGTGCAATGTTTCAGTTCTTAAAATTTAAAAATGTAGGAATTGTGAATTTTTTAAAAAAACACTGAAATTTCCAGGGTTTCTCCGGTTCTAATTATTCGATCGGGACATTCGACCTCTCATTCTCTTCGTAATTTAATTCTCTACAATTCGTCTATTGAGAGCATTAAGATTGCTTCATTAGTTTCCATTTTACAAGCAAGGAACTAAAAAAAAATGATTTTTTCTTCTAAATTGTTCATAACAAATTAAAAATGATGGTTCTCGAGTGGGAAATTATGCCAAATTGATCTACTAACTGTCCTTTATGTAATCGCACAGTCGGTTTCCGGGTAGTATTTATGGCATGAAAAAATACTTTATTGCTTGGCCTAATGGTAGAAAATTTAGTTTTCCAAGTTTTATAACCCTCACCAATGAAAATTTGTTGTTAATAATCTGATCTTAGCAATATTCAAAAACCACAAAAGACAGGTCTACAACCAAACAAAACATTTTTTAAATGATGATCAAACTACGCCTACGTGAGTACACTAATTCTATTACATAGCGGCTCATTGTAGAGGTTATGTTTTCATTGTCTACACTCATTTAAATAAATACTATTTAAGTAAATATTTGTTGATTTGTTAAGTTGATTGTATTGTTATCAGTCATTATTTGGCAACAAGCTTTTATATGGAAAAATAAAATTCAAAAAATTACGCAAGCAAATTAAGTGCGTTTCCTATAATTTTAAATACGTGTCTGAGCATCCCAACGATTTTTCAGGCATCTCAGGATGGTTAGTTTCAGGTGGAAAGATCGCCACATGCGTGCAATTAATGCATCCTATGACACCAGGTAAGTCATACCGACGATAAAAGTTGCAAGAAAATTATTAGTTCAAATCAAAATACAAATTATTGAAATTTGTAACCATTTAATTACTTAAGTTATTCGTTTTTCATCCACCTCTCAACAATTTCTTGGGAAGTGCACCCATTCATTAAAAATATTTGGTTGATTGAGTGCAAATATACACTTCCTTTAATGCATTGCTAACTGTCGATTGCGAAACATCCAAATACTTATTTGACGAAACAGTCCAATATAGCTACGTATATTAGACTGTCGAAATTCAAAAATAATCACTATAACTTTGGCTTTAAAAACAATGCATTTTTTTTGACAACCAAAAAAAGAGTCAAGTTTTTTTTTGTGTGTGAATAAATTCGACGATCTCATCGAGAAACTGGCGCTGTTAATCATCCGTGGCCTCAAGACACGACTCCCGTAATCACGTTTGTTCAGACAAGATACAAGCAAACACCAGATTCGAAGATTCCCGTAATCATAAAACGTTTTCTACAAGACTCCCGTAACCAACCACGATCGTTTCATTGTGAAACATTTTGGTCCTTCGACAGTCGGATTAGGTAATTGAATCATCGCAAGTGGGTCGTCACTTTCTGTATCGTTTATGAATAGCTTGAAATTTCGTTTATTTAACGAAACACCTGATTGATAACGTCCATGTGCGAAAAATTTAAGTGCAACTAATTAGCTTATGACATGACACAAGAGATGTACACATGTGTGAAACATGTAAAAGAAAAAGCATGTTCCTTTGTTACAGTTCCAAACTCAAATTTCGCAGCCATTCCACAGCCTGTGGGGTTGACCTCAAGAAGTGCCCGTTAGTGCCTGCAAACGCCCTGAAAGGACACTCGTTAACAATGTGGTGGATGGTTTGTTCGTCGGCACCGCAGGCGCACCCGAGGCCAGGTCTCATGTTCCGTATTCTGTGTAATGCTACCCAGGTTTTTCTTGGAAAGTGGAAACCCTCCGGGTGGTTAGGAGTTTTAAGCAGGGTGTGCCATCTAGGGTTGACCTGATTTCGCCAATCCGTTTGCAAGGTTTCAACGCCGTTGTAGTTTTGGCTCAGAAGTTGCTCCGCAATCTTCACGGGAGCATTTCTGAATTTCAGCCTTTGCTGCTAATTCCACACTGTGTCACTGGGAGACAAAATACACTATGGACGGTTTGACCGCCAATACCAAAAGCAGTTTTCCTTGTGTATTATGCACAAAGCAAAATTTTAGTGTCATCAGGATTGACTCCTGGTTCACGATTAAAAATCTGCATCAAGTGTCTGCATCAAGAGGGTTTTTATTTGTAAACTTTTTCCGACTCCTGCTCCTCCGCAAACAAAATAATAAAATGTACTTGATGAAGATAGTTCAAAAATATTTCCAACGTGTAACGCCATCGTTATTTAATAATTTTATCAATTTGCCTACATTTTGTAAGTCAGCGTTTTGTTTACCTTTTGTCGCTTTAGCGGCATATGTATAGTACGCTGCAAAATATGCTAAACTCTTCTCGTTAAATATTTTATCGAGGATTCATCTAATGTTTTTAATAATTCGAGGGGCTTTAGAATACCGACGCTCTCTGCAGAATAAACTGTATTTATATAAACGTCAACTTCGCTGGCATGGCACATTGGTAGCCCCCTCGAGGTAGTATCCAGCTTCTTGGGCTGAAATTTCTAATGAGTTGAGAAACACTTTTGAAATAAATTTGACATGCCTCGTTCTGCTTTATTGATATAATCAATAATATAGATTGAGCACGCGAATGGATGCAATATAAATGCACAGTCTATGGGAGCCTGATGTATTTCTAATAGTTTTTTACAAAACGAGTTAACGAGTATATCCTTTGGATCACGTTTCAAAAATATTTTCGGTCGCTTAAGCGTAACTCGTACAGTGTGGATATAACCATCCACGGACAAGCCAGTAGATAACAAGAAATTGTCAAAGGTTAAATCTGCCGAAATATTTGTCAAAGTATCCCTTATAGATTTTGATATTTCCTTTAATTTTTTGAAATTAGGGTTATCCATTTCATGTTCGAGCAGAAGTCTTGTTCTATTAACCGGAAAGAAGGGAATGTCAAATCGGCATGGTCTGTCAGACTTCGGGTGGCAGGTGTGGATATGCTTATGAGTTTGAAAAACTACGAAATCGCCAGTAACTTTACTACTATTACAAGTAATGATTTTATCCACAAAATCAGTCACTCTCATAACTGAATCATTATCAACAGGAACAAATACTGGTGCATTTTCCAACCACAACATCACGTGTGGGTGTGGCGAGCCACAGTGTTGGAATTCTATGCGGTGATAACGATGAATTACTGCGTAATTTTCAAAAGGACCAGCATAACTTGACCACATCTTTTTCAATTCTTTCAATTTCATTTCGAAAAAAGTCGCACAGATGAAAGGGTCGGATTGAATGAGTCTTACTTTAGACTCAAATGGAAGTAAAATTGCTTTATCCAAAGTTATATATTCATTACCAGCAGTTTTTTAAACTGGGGTCATTTTGTTTCAACCGCCGAAACTGTGACAAATAATGTCGGCACCCGAAATTGCCGGACCATCGCCAAAACCCTTTTTTTATCTTTCCAATGCGCGGAGGAATTTCTCACGCCGGTTAAAATTCTATACCCATCGTCGTGTTGAATTAAATTAGTCAGATATTCACTGTTGAGGAGGAGGTTAGAAACTAATATTGGTGCACCATTCAACACATTTTTACGTAGGCAAGTTGTAATGCTAATTCGAATTCCTAACATTTGTTGTTTTTTCAGTAATGTAAACAGATAAACTGGTCGCATAGCATGGCGGTTGTGTCGTGAAATTTCTGATTTTACTATGTCTGTAAAAGATAAATCAATTTTCACTTGACGCATGCCAATATCTTCATGTTGTCATCAAATTACAAGGTAAAAACGGATCAAAACCTTGCATTGGGTACTGTGCAAGGTGCACATGTGGTCGAAAAGTCGACCTGGTACGTGTAGAGGTTTTCGGATTTGTTTGAGTATTTACTTTTGCTTGTGAATTCTGTCCTGAAGACGAAGCGGCTGGCTGCGAGGATAAAGCTGAACTTTCAGCAGGCTGTGCAGACGGTTGTGTTGAAGCTTCATGAGCATTTCGGTTGCAGGCGTTAATGGCGCAGCTTGTGCTATTTGACCAGCCATTTGCATTAAAGATTGACATAATTCCGGTAATGACAGTGGTTGTTGACCTTTATCAGGACCATTATATTAGTGGCATCCTGCTATCTAACATAGTTTCTCTGTTTCCCGGATTAACGATCTCATCCCTCTCTCACCGTGTTTCACATGCACACTCGACATTTCCATCACATTGTTCATCAGACTGATCGTCATATATCCACTGCTTGTCGTACGTAATACCAAGACTTTGAAATAGTGGCGTGTGCACTAAATACTAAATACGCGGCTTCTGGGAGAATACACTCCTTGCTTCCATGTCTATAACACATTTTCCGTTTTAATTCTACTGTGATGACATCTACCTCGGTAATGTAGCCACCATGGTGTCAAAATTTACCGTCACATTAACAACGTTACCTACAATCTTAAGGAATATGTGTCGTAGCGACACCAAGCGTTCTTCAAGAGGGGTCAGCTGTTGCAGAACATCCGGCACATCAGAAAATACTAAACGATTTGCGACAGCAAGACGTGGTATATTTCCGTCTTTAAGTGATTTGTGACAATTGTAACAAAAATACCGAATATCATCAGAAAAATTAATAGCAAAAATACATCCTAATTCTTCATCTGAAAATGATGTCAGTTGACTCTTTTTCAAGACTGTGAGAGATGTTTTATGCCAAAGATGTGCACAACATGAACAAACCTTTGCGTGACCGTCCAAAATTTTTTTTGAAGTAACCATCTTTAATGTTGCCCCAATTCAATTCTATATGTTGTTCTCTTGTGTACGAATTTCTGTCTCATGTTGTCTGTGAATTTTACGTCGATGGGTATTTTGTCTTTGTTCCTTTTGCCTGTAGTCCGGATTAAGGCGAGAAATGCTACGGATTAAAGAATTTCGTTTTTGTTCAACATTCCAAAGCCGAGTTGAAGATCTCATTTTTTTTTAAACATTTATCTCGTTCTTTCTCTTTATTTCTAATATTATTGTTCTCTCTAGATAGTTGTTTTCGCTTTCGGCTACTCACTGTTTGATTTTGATGAGGTT
The DNA here is from genome assembly GCA_949768715.1 of Dascillus cervinus. NCBI lineage: Eukaryota > Metazoa > Arthropoda > Insecta > Coleoptera > Dascillidae > Dascillus > Dascillus cervinus. The sequence goes on from OX458323.1 coordinate 30,250,583, forward strand.
TCAATTTTTAAAGTGTCTGTGACCGTGACATCTATTATACTACGCATGTTATTATTACTACACAGTACTACTGCAGTTCAAAGGATAGTTGCACTAATTATATGGCGAGGATCATAAAAGAATAAATATTTTGCCCGCTCATACTTAATTTGTTTTTGACATTTGACCATGAAACGATGGGGAAAGTCACCACTTTCATGGTAGATACAATCAATTCCCAAAGTGTATTTGTAGACATTGTTATCGTCGGGGTATTTAGAATTACATTTGATTAACAAGTTTGTACTTTCAGCACATGGAAACCTGATAAACAAATGAATAAGTATTTTTTTAAAACGAGCTATTATAAAATCTTACTTGCATACATCATTTGTGTGAAAATCATCAACAGATCTTTCAGCATTACATGCAAGATGCAATGTTTGCCCATCCCTTAATGCAACTCGCAGCTGATTTAATGCAAAGATCATTCGATTCACATTAAATCTCTCTTCTTCATCACACTTTTTAATTAATTTAGTCAGTATAGTCAACAAATAAAGCGTTGGTGTTGAATTACTTTCCATTTCTTCCTGTAATTAATCTAAACACATATTCTATTTGCTTAATTAATTAAATAGGACGATCTCGGCTACGGTGAGAGTAATGTTCGTGTCCGCAACGTTTTTCCCTAACTGTTGTTAATTTATTTATCTTTGACCATGGCAACTGAAGCGAAGAAGAAGCGATTGGACGTTACGTTTTTGGTCTCGCATAAATCGGATAGTGCTAAGCTCGGTGACGGTATATTTTTCGAACTCCATCTTGTATACCGTCATGATTGATGGTCATATTCTCTGCTTTGTAACAACATTACGAAATGTAAATAGTAACTGGTGAACGCTGTACATCTTTTTCTTTTTTTTCTTTTTAATTTATATACTGGTTAAGCACACAGGGCTGTATAGTTTGATTATATACACATGTGCATTATATAAAGTTGAAATTTATTTATCAGTTGGACTCGTCTGATGAAAGAAGGGCGTCTTGAGCTAGCCTTGGTTTGAGTATACGATTTTCTGTTTTGCCACCGAGCTGGTATGTCTCAGTGGCTGGACAACGATTCATTGATTGGAAGAAGTGGTTTGCTGTTTCTTTTATAAAATCATCAATAGCTGTTATTTCAAGTTCTCGACTCGACCGGATATACCATTCTGCATTTGTTATTATCCTCAGAACTTGGTTTTGCAGGGTTTATACTTTTTTAATATGGTTGCCACTCGTGCTTCTCCATACTGTGCAGGTATACAACATTGTGGGACGAATTATACCCAGGTATAATACTCTAGCACATTTTATTTGATGGCCTGATTTTTTCTCATGTAGCTTTTTCCCTTAATTAACTCTTGAATATACAGAGGAGGTCTTAAGTGATGTGATGTTTCGCGTTTTGATTTGATGGTTCCAGACTGGGTCGCATGTACTGTGTATGTAGTAAGCCGCTGGACCATACCTGGTACTTTATTTAACATTGAACATTGTCACTCAATTAATGTATGCAACCCAGAGTTAGAACCAAGTATACTCTCACGTCGATTTATTTTAGGTTATTTATTATTATTAAATTGAAATGACAAGACGTTATTTTTTGTTCCCACACAAAATATTAGTCCTTTCTGCTTATAGTACTTACTTACTTTTTACTACAGCAGAACTTCGAGCGTGTTGTCGATTGTCGACAGCAATGTTTTTACAAGCCAGGGGTTCCTCACGAGGTTCCTCATGAGATATAGCGCCTAAGATTTTATTCGCAATGGTAATTTTTGTAGTTTCACTATGTTCGATGTAACCCTCTGCCACGGAACAAATTATGTTTTTATCAGATGTCAAAATGCTAAAGCATTTTTATCTTATTAAATAAATGTTCGTTATTGTCAGCTTTAATCAAAAATTCATCTATGTGGTTCTTAACCAGTATCAGCGACTTTTTAGGTTTATACCATTCGCCCTACCGTTTCAAAAAAGGAATGACACTTGGAAATTCACTAATGTCAATTCCTTCACGTAGGTTTATAGTCAATTGTAGCATAGAATATTTGCTCCATAATGATGAACTTTTATACCGACAAAGATCGGTGTTGAAATACGCTAGGATGCTGTCTTTACAGGTCGTTTTAATTTCCTTACTAGAGCACCACTTCCGAATGTTTCTTTGTATAAATGCCTAAATTTTGCTGGTAATAGTGAATCTTTAGCAACAGCAGCAATATTTATGATTTCTTCCTTATTAGAACTCTTAGAACTACAGGCTTTTCATCTTGCTTCGGATAAAATTTTCACATGCAAAATAGTAAACAACTTCGTGACCAACGAAACAAAACACACTTGCCTTATTTCATTAAATTTAATTTAATGTTAAATTATTTTAATCAGAACTATTAAAAAATATTTGGTAAAACACTTGCTCTACCTGTTGCAATAAATATTTCCATAAAATTGTGTTCTGTTTCAATAAACCGCCCCAAGGAAACTTTTTTTGTGGACGACCCTCGTGCTTACAGGTTGAAGTTAAATATGGACTATTCAAAAGCATACATTTTTATTTTTAAGACAATCTTGGAACACTCACAAAAACAAAATCAAAATATCAATTTGTAATAATAGAACAACAGTTCAAAAAGCAGTTCAGTTCAGTATCATTTGGGAAGAGTGGAATTAATTAGTATGGTCAAATACGGTTCGATATATCAGTGATTTGGTAGCTGCTGAAAGTAGAAACGCTTCCAGTTGTTTATCGGACATCGAGCCCCCATCGCACCCCCATTTCGATACTCTTCCGCAAATTGGTTTTCTTCCCAGCAGCTTATAGAACTTTCGAGACACAAATCTGCAAATTTACGCATAAACAAAAAAAGAAATTCGAAAACGGATTCTCACTTAACACGACGCAGACGAAATTCTTCAATTCCACGACATCTCCTTACTAATGTACACAATGGTTTGCTTGAAAGTAATTGATTGCTCGAACAGCTCCAGCAATTACAAATTTCCATAGTTTTAAGGCTCTTGCAATTTCTGGAAATCTAAAAACTATTACCCACTCGATCACGACAGACGACTATCGCCGCACGACGGTTGTTTAAGGAGTCAAGGCGATGGAAAACATTTTAATTTATTATTAATCCGTCACCTTTAAACGAAAAAGGCGGACGAATAAACATCGTTCCACATAAACTGTGTTTTATTCGTATAATAGTGTGTTCGTTTGTAACAAAACATGTTTAAATCACATCATATTTATTTTGTCGGTGAGATTATCGCATTCAAGATCACGTCTGAACAATTTCCACCGTCCGGTTTTCAAGCTCCGATTTATATTTTCTTTAGCGCCAACGTGAGAATTTTTCGTCGAGCTTTCTTTGTACTTTATTCCCAGTCAAACTGCGTCCCGGTACAAATTCCCGGAAACTTTACTGCAACGTGTCTCTTAAGTTTCACGTTACGTCGAGAACAAGAAAGCTTTGACCCAAAAAGCAAAAAAACGCACTGAAGAGGGTTCTTAAAAATCAAACGCCTGACGAATATTACTGTGAACACTTGAGAGTTTTTTAACTTTAAAAGCACGTGGACGGTTTAAAGGTTACCGCCGTTTATCATTGAAAATTCATGTTTTCTGAATTTTTTCAAACAGCGCCTGCATTATCTCTCTAGAAAGTTATTAAATGCGTAATATTAATTATAGTGTACTTCATCGGGAGATAAAAAGAATTTTTTATCGGAGACCTTCAACTTGTTTATTTTTAACGTTGAAAAATCACGACCGAACGCGGAAATGTATGAAATCAATGCATAGGGTAACGCAGGTAGTGATTGGCACCCATAAGAACCTCGAGTGACTTAATTTGAAATACAAACGTTTTTGAATGAAAAATTTTATACGTATTTACATTCACAACTCTCCAAAGTTACCATAAAAAATTGCAAAATGTATATAACCAATTGATATCTTGAGTTTATTTGAGGTTTTTTCCACAATAAGTCCCTTTTCAGTTATTGGCACCATAAGTGCAGTCATCGGCACCTTAAAACTTTAGGGATTGGCACCAGCAATTGCCGACCTTTTACCACCGTTAGATCGCTGTGAACAAAAAATTTTACAAGCATTATTGCTAGAAATAAACTGAAAAATATGGGGAATATAGATTCAAAAGCAAGTTTTGGATAACTGAAATATACTTAATCTTAAATTAATTTGTTAGTACAGGTATTACACAAAAATAATTCCAAATTTATTCCTTCATTTCTCTTGTGCAAGCAGTGTGTGTGGAAGGTTCTAACACAATTTCCGCATTGCAAGCCCGACATTCTGAAAGTGATGTTATTGCCACACGTGTAACACAATCCCTTAACGACGAGTTTTTTTGCTTCTGGTTTCTCGACCTCTTCTACCTTGTGGTCAAACTTACTGGACTGGCTTTCGTCGAATAGTATTCTCACATGGTTCTCTCACGGGCAAAAGTTCTTCTGAACTAATCACCGACTCTAGATTGTAATGTGAAACCAAGGAAGTCATTCGTTTTTGAGTCTGTTCAGACTTAAGAGTTGAGGAAGTCCTCGCCTTTAGCGTTGAGCCTAAATTGTAGGGTGGCACATTGGAAGCAATTATTTCTGTTTGACCCTGTTTCGAAGTAATAATTGAGACTGCCTTTGCCTTGTTTTTCACACTTTTAGAAATCATATTTTTAGTTTATGATTTATTCGTTTCAATTTTCTTCTTTAAACGTTGTTGTTTCTTTTCTTCTACTTCACTCTTTTTCTGCACTTTTAAGTTTTCCTTTTCGACATATATCTTTTTCCATCCACTTCCAGTTATAACATATGGGGTTTTTTCCGCATTGCGTTTTCCTTTCCTTTCAGGTGTTTTTGGCCATTGCAAGAAATTTTGTAATGATGGGCCAGGCGGCTGGATTACAACGCCATCCTCAAATTGAATTGCCATACTTGCAATAGACTCAATTTCCGGACCTTTATTTGACTTCTGCATTCCTTCATTTGGAGACATTTCAGTCACGTCCATTTGGACATCATTGCAAGTATGATTTTCGGCAGAATCAGTATTTGCATCAGCCATATCCACAGTTGAAGTTTCGAAGTCTAATTTTGAGCTTGTAGGAGCAGAATTCTCTTGAAAAATTCTCCATAAATTGTGCAACGTCAAGAAGTCTTCAGAGTTATCAGTGTTATCACCGTCAAAGTGTTCAAGTTTGCATAGTTTTTCTTCGCCAACTACCTCACAAAACTGTTGATATGTGAGCAAAACGTGTGCTTCAACTTCAGAAGATTCAGATTTCTTTAGCCTTTTGCCTAGACATTTCGAAAAGTCGATCGCATTTGGGTTCCAAGGGTAAAGACCGCATGCCTTAAAACCGTTCGCAATGGTAGACGATTGAATACTTTCAACAACAGGTTGCAAAATGGGAGCAATGTTTTCCTTTGTCACTTGATCCAAGGGATGTTCACGACGCCACCTAATCAAAGCTTTTCTCCAGCCATCCTTCAACGGCTTGAACGCTGCCACATCCGCGGGTTGCAAAATTCGAGTACTATTAGGGTACAAAGCCACAACAATTATTTGAAGTTCGTTACACAATAGACTTAATTTGTAAGTTAAATGTGACTTATGCCCATCGACAAATAGAACTATGGGAAAATGGACCCTCTTATTTTTTAAATAAGTATGTAAAATGTTCCCAACGTACTCATAGAAAGTTTCACGTTTCATCCATCAATTTTCGCTTATACCTATTCCCCAATGTTTAGGAACTGAATCGACAATGGCTTGTGGTAGCCGCTTATAAGGAAAAACCATCATTGGAGGAGTAGTTTCACCAGCAGCTTAAAATGTAAACATGACTGTGACATTTGATTTTGCCAATCCTCTGTCGATTTCATATATGTTCTTGCCACCTTTTGGTGCAACAACCTTTCCTAGTTTTGGACATAATTGCAGATTTGTTTCATCTCCATTGAATACTCTTTCTGGATCTTGCAATATATTGAACCAATCTTTCTCTTTTAAATATCCTTCAACTTGGTCGAACCATTTTTTGATATCTTCCGCAGATATATTCGCACTGGCTACAGTAACCGCCTCAGTGGTTCTATGGGTCAAGGCAGGATGACGACGCAAGAAGCTCTTGTACCAGCAGTCTCCTGGAATATTCTCTGGAAAGGGGTTCGGACGAGGAGCTCTATCAAGGAAATGTTTTACTGACATCTGAATGTCGTCTTTGCGCCTTGAAAATCTTTTTTGATAATTTTCGATTATCCATTTTTCTAAAAGGTCTTCTTCTTCTTCTTTAGATAGATACGTGTTTGGACCGGCAGAGGTTTTCGTGAACTTATCACTAAGTCTAAATTGGAGTGTAGACCTCGGAATTTTGTGCAATTTTGAGGCTTGCTTTTTTGACATGCCTTTGGTGATAGCGTCCAATGCGGACTCCACGTCATGTTCGGTGTAACTTTTTCTATACGGTGTTTCCTTTCTTGATTTCGGCATTTTGAGTTTTCACATTAACTTCCTGGAAGAAAATACATTCTAGGTACCTAGATACTTTATCAAAACTGACAAACCTACCTACCTACCTAGGTATACCATTTTCGGCATTGTAGTATTACAAATTTCACATTTCAAGCGTTTTAAAATTTTGTGCAATTTCACAGATTCTTAAATTCAGTATAATGGAGTGTATTTAACATGTTTATTACCTAGGTAAGTAAAAAAATTCACTAAAACAAAACATAAACCAAAAACGTTATCTGTCGATGCCAATGACTAAAATTTTTAAAATGTGCAAAATATTTAGTGATTGGCACTATGCCAATGATTGAAAAAGTTCTCAAAAATCATTTAGTTGTTGGCACCATTAAAATAACCGATATCAACAGAAATTTGAGGTTAATCCTCCTCAATTAATCAATTTAAACAAATAATCTTCCATCCTAACATGATTTCAATGACTTACATTAGTCCAGAATGAAATTGCGAAGATTTAGAAAATGTTTGTTACTTACGATTTAATGAAAAATTCCCTTCTAAGGAATCAGTCTAGAATTGGCGCTCAATTTGTCGATGAACAGCAATGATAACTACTCTGAAGTTAGACACACAATGTAACCAACACAACCAAAAGTAGATATTCACTTTCCTAGAGCATTTTGAACTTGACGCGACTAATTGACGGGGAAAAACTGCCGAGGTGCCAATAACTGGAAGGGGTGCCAGCAATTACTCTGTTTATCCTATAAACAGATAAATTTGCATGTCGGGGAAAATTACAAAAACGCGATTTGAGGTCAGTACCTGATTCATTTTTTTCTGTTGACACGGAAATGCTTGGATTAGTGCGCGTGAGTAATAAAGAATCACTGGTCGGCATTTTTACCTGTTGTATGACCTATTTGCTGAAGGAAAGTCCGGCAAAATCGATAGAAACGATTCGCAGGGTCAGATCCCGCTTTTGTGCTGCAAGGTTTAGTCATGCGGAATTATAATCACTACCCAATTAATTTTTTGAGTTATTCAGAAAATTTACGAGCCGCAATTAAAAGAGCAATAAATGGATCTGTTTCGAAAAGGAGCAGTTCAAAATAAAGTAATAAATCTTTATGGATTATTGATTTCGTCATTACTGTATTAAGCAATCTGTAAATCAAGTCAGTGCAATAAATGTACAGAGTGTTTTATTTATAATTTATTTTCTTTCCGAAAGATTAGTTTTTATTGCCAGTGAAATTTTAATAAACATATCACAAATATTATGGCAATTCGGTTAAAATAAAATAGTTTGTTTTTGTAAATGGACATTTTATTGCAAAAGCAAGCCATAAAATGTTCTAAAAGAAACGAACCAAGGGTTTTTTTTTTAAATTCATATTTGCCTGCTCAACAATCTACGCTGTTATACAAGGCATTGATTAAAATATATCTAATATATTCAATAGCGTGAGCGGTGAATATGACCGCAAGAAAGTTTTGCACCGTGAGAGCACTGGTCATGTTAAATTGTTCACTTAATTGACATCATCACTGTCACTGAGAAAATTGTGTCTAAGTCGTGTGTGGATGCCTCGTTGACCCAGTGTGTAGTAGGCTGCACCACTGCAGTTGGTGAGGTTGGCGTGTAATTTTTTGGTAAGTTTGGCTATGTGCTGCTCTATTGTAAGAATACCCAATTCCAGTTGATGATTTGTGATGAACCAGGGAGCGTTGGCTGCGATTCTGAGGAATTTGTTCTGAAGTACTTGGATTTTATGGAGATTTGTTTTAGATGTGTTGCCCCAAATAACACACCCGTAGAGAATTAACGGGCGTATCAAAGATTTATGGAGGATGGTAGCACATTGGGTGAGCAAGGAGGACTTGCGATTTAGGAGTGGGTAGAGTTGAATGAGTCTCGTGTGTCCTTCATTTAGTTTTTTGAGTACGTGATATTTCCAGGTGAGCTTAGTATTGTAGTAATTAACTCGATGTTTGATTGATTTATTTATTACAAATTATTTTCTATCGATCGTCAATTGACTGATAATAATAATATTTTTTTTTATTATGGGCGCTTGATTATCGCGCTATTAATAATACAGCCGCCGCTACATCACCCCCTTCCCAGTGAGAGCGCGGAAGAATGTTAAAAATATTCTGGCTGCGCTTGGAACGTCACGCGCTTCTCCTTCTTAGTAGCAGGTTTGGAAGTGTCATTGAAGATGACTTCATCGGCAGCAACAAAAGCTGGCTTGAGGCGATCAATTGAGATGGTCTGAGTACGTCCACGGACATCTACTTCAAACGTTTTTTCATTTCGGGTAATGACACGGAATGGGCCTTGGTAGGTAGGCTGAAGGGGTTTCCGTATTGCGTCGTGACGAATGAAAACGTGCGAGGTCGTACGAAGAGATTTCCAAATGAAAACAGGCGATTGAGTATGCAATCGTGGAAGCTTTGGTCGGATTTTTGAAAAATGTTCTTGTAGTCTAAGAACATTTTTAGATTTTAGCACACGGTGGTAACGTTCGACCATCCCATTCGATTGTGGATGGTACGCAGTAGTTTTGAGATGCTGAATGCCTGCTAGTCGAGATAAACTCTGGAAGAGGTTGGAGTCGAATTGCTTACCTCGATCAGTCGTGATTCGACATGGTACTCCAAATCTAGCTATCCAGCAGTGCAAAAGATGAATTGCGACGGTTTCGGCGGAAATGTCTGGAATGGGCACAGCCTCTGGCCATCTTGTATATCTGTCGATACAAGTTAAAATGTAGGAATTTCCTCTAGACGGCGGCAAAGGGCCCACTAGATCAACATGAATGTGTTCAAAGCGAGCATTTGGTGGAAGAATGGGGAACAGTGGCGATTTAACGTGTCTAGAAATTTTGTTCTTTTGACACTCAATGCACTGTCGGCACCAGGTTTTGCAATCTTTATTTATGGAAGGCCAAACGAATCGAGATGTAATCAATTTAGTAGTTACTCGTGCACCAGGATGTGAAAGCCCGTGTAGATTGTCAAAAATTTTCTTGCGAAATGCATTAGGTACAATTGGTCTGGCTTTACCGGTTGCGATATCACACAAAACGTCGCGGTTGACTTCAGGAAAGTGAATCTTGACGAAGTGTAAGCTTTGGTTGGAATTCACCAAATCTTGAAGTTCGACATTTGTTTCTTGGACTGCAGCAAGGTCAGAAAAATTAACAGGGTTCGTGCTAATGGACTCGAGACGCGAGAGTGTATCAGCCGGTATATTCTCTTTGCCACTGACGTGTTGAATGTCTGTAGTGAATTGTCCAATAAGATCAAGGTGCCGGAATTGACGTGGTGAACACTTGTCCAAATTTTGTTGGAAAGCGAACGTCAGCGGCTTATGGTCCGTATAAAGTGTGAATTTTCGACCTTCGAGGTAATGACGGAATTTCTTGATGGCGGTGTAGGCAGCTAATAATTCTCGGTCGTACGCGCTGTACTTTTGTTGCGTGGGAGATAATTTTCGAGAAAAGAAGCCTATCGGTTGCCATGCGTCATCGATGTATTGCTGGAGCACCGCTCCTATGGCAAAGTCCGATGCGTCGACCATAACTGATCTAACTGCAGTTGGTGAAGGATGAGCCAACAAAGCGACACTGATGATGGATTGTTTGACAGCTTCGAAAGCTGTAAGTGTTGTGGAAGTCCAATCGATGACGCGGTTATCTTTTGACTTTGGGCCCGTCAAAAGATTGTTCAGTGGTGCCTGCGTAGATGCTGCATTGGGAATGAATCTCCTGTAGAAATTTATCATTCCAAGGAAACGACGCAACTGCTTGACGGTAGTCGGGACGTTAGCGTCGCGGATAGCTTCCACACGATCTTGAGGGGGGTGACATCCTGTCGCATTGACAGTGTGGCCAAGAAACAGGACCTCGGGCTGACCCAGGCAACATTTTGAGGGGTTGATAATCACACCAAATTCCTTCAGCCTATTAAACAAGATTTTTAAATGCGATGAATGTTCTTCAGGCGAGGAGGACGCGATTAAAATGTCGTCGATATATGAATAGCAAAAATCAAGTCCGCGGAGTACATGGTCGATAAATCGTTGAAAAGTCTGTGCAGCGTTTCGAAGACCAAAACTCATGTATACGAATTCGTACAAGCCGAAAGGTGTTGTTATTGCTGTCTTCGAAATGTCCTCTGGATTAATGGGAATTTGATGAAATGCTCGAAGTAGATCTATTGTTGAGAACACTGACTTTCCGTATAAATTTTGAGCAAAATCTTCAACATGCGGTATCGGATAATTATCATGCACAGTTCGTACATTTAGTGAACGGTAATCTCCGCAGGGGCGCCACTCATTGTTCTTTTTAATAGCCAGGTGGAGGGGGGAGGACCAATTGCTCTTTGAAGGACGAATGATATCGAGGGCTAAGAGGTGCTCGAACTCTTTGCGGGCAATTGAAAGTCGTTCTGGGGCGAGGCGACGGGGGCGAGATGTGACCGGTGGGCCAGGGGTCGTTTCGATGTGGTGCGTCACACCGTGACTGGTGGAAGTGGATCGCCAGGTGGGTCGACTTATTTCAGGAAACTCGGAAATGATGCTGTGATATGGTGAGTCTCCTGAAATTGTTTTAATGCTTCCAACTGATAGGTTGCTGGGAAGGGTACCTGAAGTAGTGAGTCGGGTTGTGGCGTCAATCAGGCGTCGATGACGGGCGTCGATGAGCAGATTAAAGAAACTGAGAAAATCGATTCCTATGATTGGTTTATCGACAGAAGCAACCAGAAATGTCCACGGAAATTTCCGACGAAGGTTGAGATCAAGGGATAGCACTACTGTTCCAAAAGTGTCAATTTTTGTACCGTTGACGGCATAGAGTGAAAATTCTGTTTTCTCGCGATTCCATTTACAAAGTTTCTTTGGAAAAATACTGACGTCTGCGCCAGAATCAACAAGAAACGTTAATTTAGTAGAAAGATCTGTCAAGAAAAGACGACCACTCGCGAAGATACCAGCAGTTTCGGTCGTACTTACTACTGGTTGTTGAAGTTTTCCGAAAATTTACACGGAGAACGGCAGCGTTTAGCACGAGTTCCAAATTCTTTGTGGTACCAGCACAAACCAGAAGGTGAAGGCGAACTGCTTTGTCGATTTCGACTAGGACTACGGGTACGTGATGGTCCTCGACGATGATCTCTGCGTAGTTCGTCCATTCGACGAGTCAACGCCTCCATTTGTGTCACGAGTTTGTCGATGGTATTACATGCAGGAGCAGAGACGGCAGCTGTCGTACCTGCAGTTTGACCAAGTACAGGTGTAACAGATACCTGCTGGTGAGAAAGCGGTGTGGCGACGGAGGCGACTGTTCGTTGTGGCATAACTTCGCAGATTTTGTCCGCTAACTCGGCTAGTTGATCGAGTGTGTTATTAGTTTGCCAATGCACGACGCCCTTGCGGGAAAAATAAAATTAGGAACGAATAAAACACTATTATCCATTAGGGAGACCTCGGCTACCATGAGAATCGGAGAATCGTCACAACTTGAGGGTGGTTAAGACGTCACTTTCAAAATATTTTTTTATTTTCGCGCCCATGACAACTGGAAGCAAAGGTTTCTCGATGAAAATCACGTTTTGGTTTCGGTTTAATTTCGGTGTCAATTTTGCTTCGGAACTTATCAGCATTTTAAAGTTTTATCGAATGAAATTTTGATTGTAGATAAACAGCTGTATTTTTCTCGCACATAATGGCTATTATGAACTCAGATGTTTGTAAATACTCGTCTTCGACTCGTATTTACAAACTTTCATCTTCGTTAATAATAGCCTACATTATGTGCTCGTTAAATAATATACTATTATTCTGCAACGTTCACTTTCTCATGCAGACACCAATTTTTGTTCAATCCACAACAAAAAAGTTGGAAAACAATGGACATATTCTCCCAAATTTGTAATTTCGGAGGGAATACAATTGGAAGCTGTTCGTACAAAAGGTTGTTACCATTGCTTTAGCCAATCAACGAACCGCCAGTTGTATACCAGAAAAAGTCAACTTTTGCTTCCGTTTCCATTACAACAATGAACCAATCAACGAACGAGAACACTGACAAGTCAATTATTTTGCTGTGCCCGTTTGGATGTGTTCACGTCCAGTTGATTGCAATTTAATTTGATTACCTATAAGTTAGATTGATTTAAATTCAAATTTGATCATCCGATTTGTGTAAGTATTTGAAAAAGTTTGTAAACCAATTGAAACTTAAACCAAATTTGGATTTGTTTCGAGATAACTACTCATAGTTGATACTCAATGAACAAACCGCAAGTTAAGTTTATTGCGCGAAATTTGAATTATCCGAAATTTCTGATATTGAAATTGAACTTGCCGGTCGTACATCTCCAAACATTCCAGTTATTTGATTCAAAATGTTAACGAAACCCATAGATGATCCTAACCAAATTGTTTTGTTTAGTTACTTAACCGAAACGAACCAGAAAATTGATACACGTTGCCACAACAAAAATAAACCTGGACTGTTTCGTTGTCATACCTCGCCAAACAAGTTAGATCTCAGAAGTGAACATGTGGGGGGGGCTTTCATCTTCAGCGTTTGTAAACCTTTTAAAACACGTAAGTTGCTATTTTTCTTACCTTGACTTTTGTTGACTCCCGTGAGGTTAGCCGAATGCGTGTCGAACATGTACGACGACGCCATTTTCGGCGCGACTTCCCTCGCGCCCAAGCTGATTACTTCTTTGGATTCGTTCACAAAAATCAGCATGACAAAACCTCCACCCAAGCCGCTCCGATGCGGCTCTACGACTCCCTGACAAAACAACATTGCGACGGCCGCATCGACGGCCGAACCATTAGCACCCAAGATCTCACTGAAATGAATCGTAGCGGAGAAATGTCAAAAATTTATGGCGTTATTTACTTTCCGATGCTTTCACATATTTGATGGCCGCTAACCACGTTCGAACGTTCGCCTATTTCAGCTGCGACAATTTCCTTGACTGACTGATCGTTAAAGGCGTCCTCGCCCGTTTCTTGTTCATAATAGGTGACGCTTTTACTTAATCGGTAGAGTGCAGCCGTTAGCACCATAATGGCGATTAATGCCAGCAGTAAGAGAGTCAGTAGGATACGGAAGCACCACCGGCGTTTTTCTGCGCCTTCGCTGATTAGGTCCCTGGAAGAGATTCGATTAAGAACCGGTGATTTTAGGCGCTAGATGTTTTACGGTCTTCGATGCATGTTGTCAAAATTGTCGCTTAAGTGACGTTTACAGTGAGATCAAAGCGTACGCGGGTTTCGAGCATATTTGTTTTATTTGCTAAAATTTAAGGTTACTTATCCGTTCGAGTTTTTGCCGGCGTTCGGTTCTCCCCAATAATTTAGCGTAAACCTTAATACAGGCAACACCTAAAACTTTTTTACGATCGACTTGTCACCCATTATTACCTTCACAATAGCTCGATGTATAACAATGAAAGCGACTTTTGAGTGGTGATATTCCAATGTACTTACCTATTTACCTGATGGAAAGGTTGATGGATAGCGTTTCAAACATTTCGGTTGACAATTTTATTTACTTTTACTTTTATTGGGTACAATTATTCAAAATAAAATCATATTTTATTTCAATTATTATTTTCGATAAAATAAGAATTTTATGTTATCAATAAATTCGTGACAACACAATAAGTAAATTATCGAAACTAAAATTATTTGCAAAAGATCTCAAAAATAAATATTTTCCACTCCAAAGGTAAACTTTATGGCAGTCAATAAATATATCTTGTTGACACACATTACCCTCCAGCTATGAAAAAATGCGTTCTGTGCACAACGAGCTCAAATGATTTTAATTAAATTATGAGCAAAATATAATATTTGAAGAAAATCAACGTGTGTCTCGCCCTGCGTTTAAGTGTCGGCAATAAGCTCATATAAATTTGAAACCAAAATTTTAAATATTTGGAGGCTCTATGAGGGATGCCAGTTTCGAATTTTTTTTACATTTTAATTAATAACTAGCTTAATCGCGACACCATCAAAAAAAGAACCGGATAGAAGAATGCGGACCGATCACTCTCATAAAACGCAATAGCGACCTTTTCTTCAAATCTTAAAAATGTGGCTAAAACGAGTGATGCCGTTTTCCATTTAAATTACAGCTTGACAGAAATAGCTTGGCGGATGACCCAGCGCAGAAAAGGAAGCGAGAGAGTGTCTTAAGATAAAGATATAGCTAGTATTGGCGAGCGACCACCAATAAAGAACTGAGGTCCATTAAGGGGCGGTCTTTCGGTCTACGGCGCATCCATGACTCATCCGCCAAGCTAAGTTTGCCAAGCTGTACATTGCTAGGCCAAGCAATAAAGCATTTTTTCATACCATAAATACTACCCGGAAACCGACTGTGCGATTACATAAATGACACTTAGTAGATGAATTCTGCATAATTTCCAACTCAATAATCATAATTTTTAACTTGTTATAAACAATTTACAAGAAAAAATTGCGTTATTTTTAGTTATTTGCTTGTAAAATGGAAACTAATGAAGCAATCTTAATGATGTCAATAGACGAATTGTAGAGAATTAAATTACAAACAGAATGAGAGGTTGAATTACCCAATCGGATAATTAGAATCGCAGAAAACCGGGAAAGCCCGGAAAATTCAGTATTTTCTTAAAAAATTCGCAATTTCGCCATTTTTTAATTTTAAGAACTGAAACTTTGCACAAAGGGAGCTATTTATATGTACTTTATTTGTGAAAAACCGCGATTCTGTTGGAACAACGGTTATTGCACAACCGCCATTCTATTTTTTGTTTGCGATATTTTCGCAGAGGGCTGGATGCTCCTGTAGTTATGTGATTTAAATTTTTACAACAGAATTGGAAACTAGACGTACACAGCAACAAAACGTTTATTTTGGTTTTTCTATGAAATGTAGCGAAATAGGTGAAAAACGGTCGTGAATATGAGTAAAAACGAGATTTTTTCTTGTAAATTGTTTATAACAAATTAAAATAGTTATTTTTGATTCTAGATTGCATTCGAGAATGAGTTTTTTTGCGAGCATCGCGAGCAAAAAAAACATTCGAGAATGCAAAAGAATTTCGCAATTCGAGTATCAAACAACATTTTTTCGAAAACTGCAGCTCCAAATCAATGGAAACTTAAAAAAAAACTACTGACATTTAATCCAGATCAATATCTACAATTACTTTGGTGCTAAATCTGGTATGCTATGACTAACAAATTTATGATAGCAACCGTCAAACAAACATTATAATTTATAATTTTGTACCGTTTATGGTGATTTGGTGATTATTTTTTAATGATTTCATTCACCAATCGTTTAGCAGTATTTGGGCACACGTGTTTAATTCTGTCCAATCACAACATTATTATAGTGAGAATTTTCTACTGTAGAAAATTCCCGCGAGCATAATTTCTAGTATTTTGTTTACATATGTAACTTGACAGCACATTTTCTAGTTTTGACATCTGTCGCCAGTTTGATTTTAGTTTATAATGAATTAAACTGTATTTTTATGCTGTATTTTTTATTTAAACGTTAAAAAATAATCTTCCGAATACCACTCGAGAGTGCGAATTAATTAGAAAATAATTCTCCAGTTATTTTTTCAAACTTGTTGCCATTTGGGAATAGCCACTCGAGCCCTACGGGCTCTCGTGTCTATTCCCTGGCAACAAGTTTTCGAAAATCTGTCGAATTATTTTCAATTTATTCTCACTCTCTTGTGATATTACTTATGAGAATAACTCCTGTATTTGAAGCGGAAAGTAATAATAATCAAAAATGAGTTCCGAAAGCGATGACGATGATCTGCCTTTTGATGTATTAGAAGCGGCACGAAGCGCAATTTCTAGTCTTATCCCGGAAAAGTCCTCTAGACAATATGAATCTGCTTACAACGATTTCATGAAGTGGTGTGGTTCTAAGAAATTGAAAAACGTGTCTGAAAGTGTGATACTGGCTTATTTGGAATATAAAGCTAAGAAATTGCGGCCACCAACCCTATGGTCCATTTATTCGATGTTGAAGAAAACATTGAACGTCAAACAAAATGTAGATATAGCAAAATTTTCAAAATTAATACCATATTTGAAAAATAAAAATGTAGGCTATCGACCAAAAAAATCAAAAGTCTTGACCAAAACAGAAATTGAAAAATTTATAGAAGAGGCCCCAGACCAAAGCTTTTTATTACTGAAGGTACGTTCTACATTAATTTAAATTTTTGGCATTTATATAATAAAATATTGTTTCAGACTATTTTAATAATGGGAATATATGGTGCATGTAGAAGAATCGAGCTGTTGAATTTAACAATTAATAATATTGAAGATAAGGGTTCAATTGTTATTGTAAAATTGAAGATTCGAAAAGACACAGTCAAAGAACATTTGTCATTTCAAATCCATCTCATATTGAATTATATCGAAAATATTATGGCTTACGTCAAGCGTACAGTACTAATCCAAGATTTTTTATTAAATACGCCAATGGGAAATGTGCAAACCAAGTTATTGGTATAAATAAAATCAGAAACACCCCAAAGGAAATAGCCACATACTTAAAATTACCGGAGACGGAGTGCTACACAGGCCATTGTTTCCGACGATCTTCCGCAACTTTGCTTGCAGATTCTGGAGCTGATTTTGTCAGGGTGAAGAGACATGGAGGCTGGCGCTCGTCAACAGTTGCGGAGGGATATATTGAAGAATCATTTGAAAGGAAAATTAAAGTTTCAAAAAACATCTTAGCTGTTCCGAAATCTGAAACTTCTTCCACAACAGACATTGGCGGTTTTTATCAAGACAAGAGTCTTGCAGTAAATCAGCCAACGTCTTCTATGGAAATGGGTCTTCAAGACCAAAGTATTTCATTAAACCAGCTGGCGTCTTCAAGCGGTATCACTTTCAATAATTGTACTATTACAACTTTGCAGTTAAATATTGCTCAATAAATAATAAAGATTCCCCCAAATTGTGACTTCTTCTTTAATCAAAAATTGCTGAACGTAAAAGTCTTTTATTTTCCACTTGTGTATAATTGATTGTTTTCGTCTGTGATACGCGCTATATAAACGTGTTCATTACGCCCTAGGGCCATAATAAGCGGGCATAATGATAACGCCCGCAAATTTGTACTACCAATAAAAATACAGCAAATCTAGAAAAATAATTTAATAGTAACAATAAATAACTAAATTTTTAATCTTTACAATTAAAAACACAATTAGAAAATGATCCAGAAATATGGATATTGCCACCAAGCGAAGAATTTTCTGATTTTCTAATTGAAGACATATTTACAATATTGGAGGAGGAACATTCACCTTCCGCTATGTTAACTCCAGCAATCATTCTAGAAATTTTATTTTTAGACGTTATGCTGTTTTCTATGTATCCAGATGCAACCTGGTCACTCTTCCATTTTCCATGTCTCTTCAGCGTGAACATGTCTGCACCAGCATCCACTAGAAGAGTTGCCGATGTACGGCGCAGGCAATGTCCTGTGTACTCTTTCGCATCCGCATAACCCAGGTACTTTGCGTCTTTTGAAGGTATACTCCCAAAAGTGTTTTTTCCAACTGGTTGGGCCGTACATTTCCCATTTCGATAACATAAGAAAAAGCGTCGCTCCTTTAGTCCCTTCGGACGCAATGCTACGTATTGCCTGTACATTTGCAAGGCATTCATTTCATCTTCCTCAACAACAGTAAAGCTTTTTGGACCGCCAGTCTTTTTCTGTTCAACTTTTATCACTACGACGGCTCCTCTATCATCTATATCATCTACAGTTAACTTTACCAATTCCTCTCTTCTTAGTCCTCCAAAAACTCCCATCACCAGAACAACCTGTATATTATAATTCAATTAAATATAAGATTAGTACAGTCAAGTGTTTGCTATACCTTTTCCAAAAGGTACGTGTCGGTTGAAGCATCCTTGAAAAACTTTAAGACGTCTTCACGCGTTAAAATTTTAGATTTTTTCGGAATGTACCTATCCTTTTGAAATTTGCTTCAGGAATGCCTCCAGCCGGTTGTAGTTCCCTATGTCTATTTTGTTGTGAACCAGCAATGTTGCCTTTAACATAGAGTATTTGGACCACAGGGAAGTCGGGGCGAATAATTCTGACTAGCAAGATACCAGAATATCAACAAGGAATATTCGAAAAATGCAAAAAATCTGCTGTAATAATACTGTGATTAAACAATACGTACCAATTCCTGGAAATAACCCATTAAAACTGTTTCACCGACAGTTTTGACAGAATTTTTAATTTTCCACCCCTCAAATTTGTGAAGCTCTCTCTCGTACAGTGGCCGCGACTTTTTTGGAAGTAGCTCACTATCAGCTTTTAACGCTCGTTCAACTACTTTTTCTGGAATTTCTCCGTCCATTTCACGCCAGTTCACACTTTTTGCGTTTCAAACAAGTTTGTTTGAAATTTTGTGAATTGTCATAGTTACAAAACAAAGTACATATGCATAGCAGCCTTGTTTGGTTCATATGAACTTTTTCAGGCCTTTTATCAATTAATATTCATATTTCAAGTGGAAAATAAAACGTTATATGAACCACGGGCATAAAGGATGTTTATAAATCTCGGGCAAATTACAAAACCTCGGGCCGGAGGCCCTCGGTTTTGTAAACTATTGCCCTCGAATATAAACACCTTCATTATGCCCTTGATACATAAAATACTATTTTGTTCTAGATTGTAAAAGACTTTTACATGTAGTAAACAAAAAACAGTCACTTTGACAAGCGATTTATGTCATGTAAATGTCAACATTTGTTATCAGCTTTCGAAAAACTTTAATTTTGATTCAGTCGGGTTAATTTTGATACAGTCGGGTATGTTCGTAATCTTTAATTGTATGTCGTCGACTGTAGTTATTGTTCCACCCACAGATAGTTCCACCCGTCCCGAAATTTATTCACTTATCAGACGATCTAAGTTGTCGCTTTTAACAACGTCAGTCAGTGTCAAATAAATGAAAGCTAGTTTGAGAAAATAATTCTGCCGTTTCGACCGTTCTTTTCTATTAAACTTGAAACAATGAAACGTTGTTGCGAATTAGAAGAGTTATACTACAGGCACGAGTTTACATTTGGGAACGTCAAAATGGATGGAAAGTATTGTTACAGAATGGTTTGTATTTCTTAAATCTTCATTTATGTAACTTGACGGTTAAAATTTTTGTTGGTTAGTAATCAGTGTTATTTATCGTTGAAATTCTCCGTGGTCGGTTTTTATCTGCATGTGATTTGTGTTGGTTATCATTTTAATTTGGTGTAATGCGGTTATAAAATCCTTTTATTTTTGATTAAGAAAACAATTCTTGCGGGTGTTGGGGTGTCAGTTTAATTTGCAGCTACTGTTCGGGATTTTTGCTTTAGGACGGTGTGACGGGTGTCATTTTTGGAAAGCAGCTTCAAAAAACTAGCGCCAAGGGACAAAAAACGAAATTTAACTTTTATGTCAATAAATGGCAATTATTGGCAAATAACTCTCGTGCCAACGAAACAAAAAATTATCATTTTTTTGATAATTTGTTATAAATAATGATTTAAATTCAAATATTACTATTAGCACCTCAGCATCTAAACGCAGCCCTCAGATTATAAAAATACTTCTCCACCCAAGTGTATAATTTATTGCTTAATTTATTGCTTTATTAGGTAAGCGGTTCATTTATTAATTGTTACATCCGAGAAAAACATTTGGTCACCGACAATTTGACGAATATATCTGCACTCGATATTCAAGATTTCTGGGTCTGGGGACCTTATTAGTTTTCGATTGATACTGATGAAACATTTTACTAACGTGCCTAAAATTTTGTTAATGACTAAGATTTGCAAAAAAAATTGCGTGCTATTGCACTTACGAGGAGTCAGTTTTTTTTATCGGCAGGCATCAAAGTACAAAGTTAGTTATATTAATTACTGACTTGCAAACCAATCAACAAATAACACTTTTTCCCCAAATAATAGGTGAATGATCGGTTCATATCTGAATATGTTTTGTTTTAAGTAAATTTTCAAATTTAAGTTTCATTATTAGAATAGAATTTCACTTAAAATATGATCGTTTTGTCAAAATTTGGGTCTTCAACGTCGTGAATTGGATAACATTTTATCGATTCGTTAAAATGCATGTAAAACTGTGTTACTAGTTGCCCTCATCATTACTCATCCAGTTTGCAATAACTCCGTACTTGATAAATGATCGAAAGATTATAACTATCCAGAAATCTTAACCTTTGGCATTTGCCGATTTGGTACCTTTCGAAATCAATTTAAATTTAATTTTTCAAGTACACAGTAAACACTTCAGATAATTGAGTTAGTTTAAACGAGATTAATTTTTTTTATTTCTTTCTTTAAGTTAAAAGACCAAGGACAGGATATAGTAAAAACAATCGAACAACTAGCCGATAATCCGACTGTCCAATTGGAACGATTAGATGAGAAGCGGATAATGGCATACAGGTAAATAAAACTTATTGCGTTCAACTTTTTTTAATCTGACTGCGTTTAGGGGTAATCGTCCTTTCAAGAGTTATCGTGGACGCGGTAGGCGTCGAAGGGATGAGGACGATGTATGGTTCCCGAACTCCGAGGAGTGTCCGAGTTCCCCAAAACGGTACGTTTAGAATGATTTTCCGATACTTCCTTCATTCAATTCCTTCACCAGAGGTCGTAGAGATGATGATCCATCGTACAGGAATCAGCAAGTTGAGAGAAATCACGTAAATGATTATGATCCCACCCGCTACCATATGAGACCGGTGTGGCACCAGTACGAAAACAATTTTCAGAACTACAGACGACGATACTACCACAGCAATCGTGGGGCACGGTCTGGTAACTCTGGTTTTAACGGTGGAGCTTCAGGCGTTACTACCAGAAGCCATGCGACTTCAGCACATAAAAAAAAAACTGAGGAAGCCAAAGATCCTGTGTTAGCTGGTTCATCTCAAGAATTAAGCAAAAATTTGCTTGACAGCGATACAGATAAAATTCTCGAAAGGTTGGAGAATTTATATTACCGACACGAATTTGGGAACTTCAGAATGGGTGCCAAGTATTGTTACAGAATGGTGCGTATCTCTTACATCTTCATTTATGTAACTTGACGGTTAAATTTTTTGTTGGTTAGTAATCAGTGTTATTTATCGTTGAAATTGTCCGTGGTCGGTTTTTATCTGCATGTGATTTGTATTGGTTATCATTTTGGTGTAATGCAGTTATAAAATTCTTTTATTTTTGATTAAGAAAACAATTCTTGCGGATGTTGGTTGGGGTGTCAGTTTAATTTGCAGCTACTGTTGGGGATTTTTTGCTTTAGAAGTTTTCAAGTTTGCCATTTAATTTTTAACCATTTTGTTTGCATTACCAACGAATATAGACTTCATATAGAAGGACGAGGGACTGAAATTTTTAGTTCGATCATCTCCGCGAAATTGTATCAGCCTCGATTTTCATCGTGGTGTCTCTCTCGCACTATCGGCGCCATTCAAATTTTGAACTTAAATCAAACTTGCGGTCGCTGTAGGCACAAAGGGCACGTGTGGACGACATACTAACCACAAAGAGATTTTTTTACTAATGGCAAATAGAAGCCGATAAACAATTTCACGAACCTAGAAAATTTATTGGCGGGCGTATTCACTACCCAAATTCCAGAAATCGCTTATCGTTCGAAATTCGTTTCATCGCTGATTATAAACAAAGGATTCACAGAATTCGTATAAATGTACAATATTTGTATACATCTGCGGTTCTCTAATTTCTATCGTTTGGCCACAAATAAGATCCATGCTCAGATAATTGAATTAGTTTAAACGAGATTAATTTTTTCTATTTCTTTCTTTAAGTTAAAAGACCAAGGACAGGATATAGTAAAAACAATCGAACAACTAGCCGATAATCCGACTGTCCAATTGGAACGATTAGATGAGAAGCGGATAATGGCATACAGGTAAATAAAACTTATTGCGTTCAACTTTTTTTAATCTGACTGCGTTTAGGGGTAATCGTCCTTTCAAGAGTTATCGTGGACGCGGTAGGCGTCGAAGGGATGAGGACGATGTATGGTCCCCGAACTCCGAGGAGTGTCCGAGTTCCCCAAAACGGTACGTTTACAATGATTTTCCGATACTTCCTTCATTCAATTCCTTCACCAGAGGTCGTAGAGATGATGATCCATCGTACAGGAATCAGCAAGTTGAGAGAAATCACGTAAATGATTATGATCCCACCCGCTACCATATGAAACCGGTGCGGCACCAGTACGAAAACAATTTTCAGAACTACAGACGACGATACTTCCACAGCAATCGTGGGGCACGGTCTGGTAACTTTGGTTTTAACGGTGGAGCTTCAGGCGTTACTACCAGAAGCCATGCGACTTCAGCACATAAAAAAAAAACTGAGGAAGCCAAAGATCCTGTGTTAGCTGGTTCATCTCAAGAATTAAGCAAAAATTTGCTTGACGGCGATACAGAAACAATCGTTGACGATAAAAACAACTCCACAACATCCTTTTCGACTGAAACACAATTAAATAGGTCGGAAGAACAGAACAATCCGCCGGAAAATATTCGTGCTAAAGTAACAGAAATTTATGAGCTACATATGTGCTATACCGATTATAGGGCGACAAGATCCAAATACAATAGTGTTGGGATATTTAGAGGTCGTAGAAAAGGCGCAATAAGAGATGAACAAAAAGAAAACGTGCCGAAGGTCCAGGTCAACAAGAAGGCTAAAGCCAAAGAAAGCAGCGACGTTGCAAATACGAAAGCAACTGCAAAACAAATTGTTTCTAAACGTCAGAAGACGATTGCCTGTTAAAAAAATACATACAGTGTGTGCTCAGTTTGACTGAGAGAGGGGTTAAATTTTTTAGTTTCAATTTTGCAGAAAACTTATTTTTTATAAAAATTTTTGCTTGTTGCGAAACTAATAATTTTCTCATCAAAATCAAGAAATTGTTTTTCTTAAAATAAAAAATTGAAATAACGGAAAAATAGTTTATTTTATTCAACGTGGAACCACTGTGCACCAAAATTCTGTATAAAAATTACATTACATTACATTACATTACATTACATTTACTGCCCATGTAATAAATAAAACATAAAACCTAAATATATCCAAATGTTTATTCAAAAATTAGTGTGATACAGTAGAGCGTCGATTATCCGAACGTCAATCATTCGAATCGTCGTTAACTTTGCCATTACATTGTTGCGCGACTTAAACTTTCAAGTTTTAAGATTGATTTAAAAAATAATTTTATTTTAAAATTAAACAGGACTGAAGCTTACAAAAGTTTATACTAGACTGGTTACAATTCTTATTTTTACACCAAAACTACAGTGAAATTATATTCTATTAATACACTTTATCATTATTCTAAGTAATCAAACGCTACATCGGCATTTTCACTGATATAACACTGGCGTCTTAACGAGCTGACTTGCACGGCGATACCGCCCCTCTACCCTCGCCGGTCTTGCATTTCTTCGGCAGTTTTTACGCGACTGCAGAGGCGCGAAAAATAATCTCTTTTCTAACTCTACTATTGTAGTTTCTAATCCACAATGAATTCAACACCCAGTTCTTCGATTGCCAAACGTAAACGGCACGTACTTACCTTGCAACAAAAATGTGAAATTATTGGGAAGCTCGATAACGGCGAGATGGGGGCATCTCTAGCTCTCTCTTATGATGTTGGAAAATCAACAATTACTGACATCAAGAACAATAGAGAGAAGATTTTATCGTTTATATCAACGTTGGACAGTGAAGATGGTGCCAAAAAACGAAAAACTTTAAAATTTGCGCAGAACCAGAATCTCGAAAGGGCTTTATCCGATTGGTTTGTGCAGATTTGCAGTTTGGGGCAGCCGATTTCCGGTTCGATCTTGCGTGAAAAAGCTCTCGATTTAAACACTAAACTCGGTGGGTCGTCTGAGTTTAAGGCCAGTTCAGGATTTCTGAAAAATTTCAAGAGCCGCCATGGAATTCGAGAACTTCAGGTCCAAGGAGAAAAATTATCAGCCGATTCGGAGGCTGCTCAGAGCTTCAAAGAGGTATTCAAAAAAATCGTGGACGAGGAGGAATTTTCTAGAGACGACGTTTACAATGCAGATGAGACTGGACTGAATTGGAGGTCGCTACCCTAAAGATCCCTCGCGTCGCAACGTGAAAAAGCAGCACCAGGGTTCAAGGTGTCTAAGGAACGCATAACGGCTATGATGTGTGCTAATGCAGCCGGCACTCATAGATTGCAGTTACTGCTTATCGGAAAATCGAAGAAGCCACGGTGTTTCAAAAATGTAACCCGCTTGCCTGTGACCTACAGAGCCCAGAAAAGTGCTTGGATGGATTCGAGATTGTTTTGCGATTGGTACAGAAATGATTTCATAAAGAACGTGAAAGAATGGCGCAAGGCTCAGCGCAAGACTGGCAAAGTGTTACTGTTGTTAGACAACGCGCCGTCTCATCCTTCCGCCGAAGTATTAAACGCTCTCGATCCAGACTTCGAGGTAAGGTTTCTTCCGCCGAACGTAACATCGTTGATTCAGCCCATGGATCAAGGGGTTATCGAAAAAGTGAAGAGGCTGTACAGGAAACAAATCCTTTGAAGACTGTTTCTGGCCGAAGAAGGCACGGGGGACAGTGTTGTTGCATTTGCGAAATCGCTGAATTTGAAACATTGCTGCTATATGCTGGCTGATGTGTGGGCGTCGCTAACGGAAGAAAATTTGAAAAACGCTTGGAACAAACTGTGGCCAGCTTCAGAAGAAACGCCGAATGAAATAGAAAACGACAATTCCAGTACCGAGGAAGGTGGCGCGAATGAACTCGTCGAACTCTTCCACGTTATCCCAGGGTTTGCGGATTGTAACCATGAAGACGCCGAAAATTGGCTAAACGATGACGCAAAAACTGTTAGTCCGTCAGAGTCAGGGTTTTGCACACATAAAGTACATATCAACAGCTATCTTTGTACAGAGTTTCAGTTTTTAATAAGAAAAAATGGCGAAATTGTGAATTTTTTAAGAAAACACTGAATTTTTCGGCTTCTCCGGCTTTTCTCCGGTTCTAATCATTCAACCCTCTCATTCTCTTCATGATTTAATTCTCTCCAATTCGTCTAGTGACATCATTAAGATTTCTTTATTAGTTTCCATTTTACAAGCAAGAAACTAAAAAAAACGCGATTTTTTGTTAAAAACTGTTTATAACAAATTAAAAATTATGATTCTCGAGTTGGAAATTATGCAGAATTCATCTACTAATTGTCTTTGACAAAATCGAACATTCGGTTTCCAGGTAGTATTTATGTTAGTTACATTTTGACATTTATTTTGCTCTGTTGCTTGGCCTATTTGGTAACTACTGTTTACGGAAATTTCCCGAATAAACTTTAGGGAGCCCGTGAATTAACAAATGTTAGCCGAATTCGTTATGGAAACGTGAAACTGTTGAATCTTATAAAACTGAATTATTTTTCAAGTGAAACGAGACATTTTTGTAAAATTGTGTGGTAAAAAGGTACGAGATGTTCTGAATATTTAATAAAATGCTTGTAAAACCGGTTAACTAAACGGTTCGAATAAAATAATACCTTCTTGAAGGGAACTTTTTGAATTTAATAACGGTCTGTTGTCAAGTGTCAATTTTTTTTTTGTTAAACCGAATTGGAATTTGAGCGCGCTTTCACCGTTGCAAATTCATGGAATGCAATTTGGTTTACTAAAAAGGCACAATTTAAATCAAAATCGAAATCTCGAATCAGTCAGTAATGCGATGATACTTTGGTGCTAAAGAGGAATTCGATCAAATTAACAAAATTTTAAAATGTACCTTCTTGTATGTTACAGTTTGAGATGAACCATGGTAAAAAGAAAAAGATCACTGCAGGCAGTTGTGGTGCGAGCAAGGGTACAGTTTTCCCTTCCCCGCAGAAGAGAAATTAGACCATCTAGTTTGGACGAATCCGATGCAGCTAGTATTTCAAAGAGAGCCATTTGTGGAAGTTCTACGCAGTCCCTCGTACAACACTTCCTGTTTACCTAAAGTGCCTACTATACTGCAAATTACAGTTAACGTAATACATTTCTAATGCAGATAATCACTTATTCTTCGTAATCTAAAGTAACTCAACATTTTCAATGATATAACTCGGGCGACTCTGATTCTTCTCTCGCTTGGCATCCAGATGCGGTACACCTTTGAGGTTTTGGAGCATTCTATAAAAATACCGTTGAGCACCTTTTTGTCAAATTTTCCCTTACCTGGGGCTTTGTCGAGTAATTATGCCTTACAACCAAAGACCCGGAAGTATCCGATGTCCGGTTTTTCGTTTCGGCACAAAAGGTTGGCGAAAGGCATCATACAGCGATCAGATTCCAGAAGTGTTCGATTTTTATGCTCAGATACGCCATTTTGTTGAGGCGTGTGGGCTATTGCTTACCCCCGGCAAATTCCTGCATCCTTGAGGATGGCGTCCATCGTTAGGTTGCAATAAGTATATTACATACCGAGGCGGAAAGCATTGCAGTCCTGTCGAAAGAACTATAGTTTACCGAAAGACCTTGAGGTGAACTAGTTAGTCTCGAGACATGGAATGGCACTTTGGCCAAGGTTTGTATATACTATTTTATTCATAATCAATCATTGGGCAAATTTGTATGCCGCTTCGTCTTTGCTGCGGGGAAAATAAACTTTTTAGCAACGACTGTGGTCGTCAGTCAGGATCATAAAGTAACCAACCAGCTCTTCTTATTGACTGCGTGCGCATCGGGCTGCAAAAGTCTGTGTACGATTTGAAGTGGGTGTAGCGATCGGCGTATGCTCGTTGTGAACGGCATACTTACTAACTTTGCAGCTGTGCAGATATTGCAATTTCAAATTTTGTCTGCGGAGCCCTCCACTTCGAGTTTAGATGCGTTCTTTGGCATCAAGCGCTAAGTCCTCGTACTTCAAGTGACCTACGCATTTGTGCCAAACTTCTGCGCTGGGTCTGTGTTCGTCGGCGGTTGCACCAAGGCAGTATAAATCGCCTTTTCGGTCCGCAATCATTTTTACGATTACACTTCAGTTTTTCACTATGGCACGTTTCTGTCGACGATTTTGGCGACACAGTAAATTTATTCTTACTAAATTTCACTACTGACTTGTCATTGCTGCCATCCTTCAAGGAAATTACGACGTTTCTTCGCGCTTTCACCTATGCGTTAGCGCTGCTGGCCAACTTCAGTCCGCTATGCACTTCCTCTGCGCCTGCGAATAATTTCTCATCGTTGCACAAGTGTAATAACACTCTCGACGAGGGTGCGATTCGTTTCGTCTCTTTTCAAGAGTTGATAACGTACATCCGCTCAGTTCGCCCCCGCAAGGCGCCATGTTATGATGGCATAACGAATCGAGCCCTCAAACACCTTCCGAGAAAAGCAATCGCTTCTCTACTCGCTATCACAAACGCAATGCTACGACTGCGTCATTTCCCCGCCCGGTGGAAACTCGCAGAAGTAGTAGCGATCCACAAACCCGGCCAGGACCCGAAATGCCCTCAGAATTATCGGCCAATCAGCCTACTTTCGACTCTCGCCAAATCAGTAGATTCCTGCATACACACAAGAATTAAGGAAGCTCTGGAGGAACTCAACATAATTCCTCCGGAGCAGCTTGGGTTCCGCGATAAACACTCTGCTCCCGATCAGGTTCTCAGGATCGTGGAGTACATCACTCAAGGATTTAATAGCAGCCAGTACACAGGTGCTAGCTATTTTTCTTGATGTCGCAAAAGCGTTCGAAAAGGTCTGGCACGACGGACTCGTTTACAAATTAATAAGTTTCAATTTCCCATTACCACTCGTGCGTCTCATCCGCTCCTATCTTTCAGGACGAGAATTC
This sequence comes from Dascillus cervinus, assembly GCA_949768715.1. NCBI lineage: Eukaryota > Metazoa > Arthropoda > Insecta > Coleoptera > Dascillidae > Dascillus > Dascillus cervinus. The sequence continues at coordinate 30,279,088 of OX458323.1, forward strand.
AGAGTCAAAGTTGACGGCACGGTATCACAAATTAAACCCGTTCCCCCGAAGTTCCCCAGGGCTCGATCCTGGGGCCGACTCTTTTTAATATCTACACGGCGGATATACCGATTCCGATTCCGCATGAGGCTATTTTAGCGCAGCACGCTGACGACACCGCTTTTCTTTCTCGCGGCTCCAAACCAGAAATTGTCGCATGTCGCCTTCAGCGCGTGGCTGACAACCTGGAGGAATGGTACTCAACATGGCGTATTGCATTAAACCTCGCGAAAACTCAAGCTGTCCTCTTCACAAAGAGGCGGCAAGGCCCGTCAGGCAACGTCACCTTATTTCAACAACCAACAAACTGGAACGCCTCTGCGAAGTATCTGGGTGTCATCCTTGACAACAGACTCTAGGGGAGGCCCCACGTAAACCACGTCCGATAAAGAGCCTACGGGCGTATAGCTCAACTTTTCCCTCTCTTCGGTCGTAACAGTGTGTTGTCCATTGACAACAAACTGTTGCTATACAAAACGATTATCATCCGGCCTACTCTCACATACGCGATTCCTGTCTGGGGATACGCGCCGCTTTCTTACATGGCGTCGGTTTACGCCGTCCAAAACAAAACCCTTCGCTTGGTTGCGAGCGCACCCTGGTTCGTTCGTAACACAACCATCCTCCGCGACCTAAAAATCGAATCTCTTCGCGAACACACCGTCTCCCTCGCCGAAAAATTCTTCCAGCGAGCCACTGTCCACCCGAATCCCTTGATTCGGGCGTCAGTGCACTACGAGCCAAATCCACGTGATCGCGCTTGCCGTCCAAGGTCCATTCTCCAATAATTACTGTCCCCGCGGCTCTCCCTATCCGTTATTCTCGCTCTATATTAAATATTCTTTCAGTCAAAAGTAAAGGGTAATTATTACTCAATACTTTCTGTTCCAGTCCAAACAACATCCGGGCTAGAGACGATTTTTTAGTCAGCGAATCTGACTCTCTGCCTGTTCGGTGGACCGACAGGTGCTTTGTTTAAAGTTTTTTACGTTTCCCGAATAAATTTAAAAAAAAAGGGATCGTCGACTTGTTTTATCGGGCTCGACCAGATGCCGGCCCTGACAAAATTGTGAGATGCACCGGTATCCACCAAAGCCCAATGTCCGTCCACGGTAATACGTAGACGTGGTATTTTCCCATGTTGGACGATCGCGTTTATAACTTCTCGCTGTTGCTTTTACTCTGGTGACCTGCGGGCTGGTCCCACAGATGGTCCGTTTCCTTCGGTGATTTTGAAAATGTAACCTTTCCAGTCGGTTGTCACTGGGTCTGCGTGGACTTCGGAGCCCATGCGTTTGTCAAAGAAAATCTTAATTTTATGGTCATCAACAACTTCGAATAGCTTTTGGCAGCCAGTTGCCGGGTACGAAATATTTAACTTCATAACTCAGTTGCGCGTATCCGCTTTAAAACGATAACTACACCAGTTCGTGAATTTTTCTATAACAACATAAACTCCCTGCGATTTGGAGATTTGGAATTTTTGCTTCATGGCGAACCTTTGAGGTTTAGACGAGTGCATGCATGCGTGCATGCGTTCGTTGTTTCAATTAGGCATTGAATGCGAAAACTCTTTGCCTAAAATTTCTAGCATCATAAAGCGGGATTACTGCGTGGATGACCTACTTCCTGACTGGTTCGGATGATTTGGCGCAAGCTCGTCAAATATGTTCACAATTGTCAAATATTTTGGAGGCCGGTTGCTTCAAATTACGTAAGTGGATTTCAAATGATCTACAAGTTCTTTCGGACATTCCAAAGAGTGATTGGCATCCAGGTATTCTCGAATTTGGCACTCACGACCACACTTGGCCTAATATAGGCTTTTTAATCTGACCACCTCATGTACGCTATTCAAGAAGCGTCCGATCGGACATTTACAAAGTGCGTTATTCTTTCAGAAGTCGCGCAAATTTTTTATCTTCTTGGAATGTTGAATCCTTGCACTTTAATTTCCAAATGCATATTGCAGGACCTCTGGCTGGAACAAATATCTTGGGACAATCTCGTTCCCAAAGGCATCCAGGCCAGATGGCTCTCATTTCGAAACGATCTTGCAAGTCTCAGTGATTTGCAGATCCCTCGTCTTATTTTATGTAGATAATTTCGGATGGTTTTTACAACCCTGCAATAGTGATTATCCATTTCTACCTACTCTACTTAAATGACACCGAACGGCACGCGTCTGTGACGAACTGCCGAAATTCAGGGCAGTCGGTGGACCGACAGGTGCTTTGTTTAAAGTTTTTTACGTCTCCCGAATAAATAAATTTAAAAAAAAAAAACTGCAATGTGTCTAGAACACAGCATCACGACCATTTATTTTACAGGACCGTATTAATTCCATTTTATGAAAGTAATACGTGCCCCAACTTTCCTCGTGTAACTTTGTCTGTGCCAGTTTCTTTAACGTAATGCTTAGGAAACGCGGTTTTGAGTAATTGTTTCCATTCGTCCCAAGTGTGACACGACGTCAGATAATTGTACCAGCTTTTCGCTAAGCCAGCTATTATTCTGTTCTGCATAATGGTAAATAGTGGTGTACGTTCGTGCCACATATTTATCGTTGTCAGCTGATCAATTTTAACGATTCGCATCGTTAACATCAGACTCGGATTTCCCGGTCGGAATTCCGGAATACATTCCGATTTGATCGTATAATGTGCCACACTGCGTATGGGCACACTTACGTCTTTAACTATCTACAATAACTTTAGCCATTCGTTCATCTTCACTCTGCGCCCGTTTCATGCGTTGTCTTTCTTCCATTCCAAATTGTCGACGTTTTGCTTGCGACTGTACGTTTATAGTTCGAAGAATCGAGTTTTGTTCACAATATGCATTTGGTACATAGGCTAGGAGGTCCCATCCTGGAAAATAATTGGTTTTTGATAACTTCTACAAAATGATAACTGTTTTGTTCTTCTAACTGCACTATTGCAAACCGATATGGTTATAGGAAGAAGAACTCGAAAGGCCAAATGTTTTGTTCTTCTAACTGCATTTAATCCGATTTAGTCTTTTTTGAGAACAAAGTATCCTCTTTGGCTTTCTTCTTTTTTGATTTATCCGGCGTATCTTGCTTGATCTGCACCCTCCTCTTCATCTTCGACTGGTTGGTGCTGCTAAAGTCTATATGTCAGGAACTTAAGGAATTACATAGTAAACTTTAGTGTTATTGTCTTGTCGTGTGGCCTCGTCAACAGTGATCCCTGACGTGGCGTCAATCTAGCTTTTATTCCTAGCCACACCTTTCATACATCTTTGTGTAAGACATTTTCTTATAAAGAAAAAATAGAATTGCCATAGAAAATCTACGATTTATACTCTATAAAAAACTTATATTTATATTTTACAACTTTACAGAATTTTATCAAACTAGTAACAATAAGTAAATTCTACGTCAATATTATGAGCTAAATAAATAGCAAAAATATTGTAAACGTTCCATCCAGTGCTCCTGAATTATGTTGAGCAAAACGGAAGCTTTCTATCGTGCAAATGCCATTTAAACGACGAAAGGGTACCCCTCGATATTCTGATTATAAACTGGTTGGATTTAAACGTGTGGGGTTCGGTCAAAGTTTTTTGCGATTTTCTCTACTTTTTCAATCTATCGGTACGTACTTTTAAAGCCCCCTTCAGGGGGGTTCTTATTATCTCAGCCTCTCTTTGAATTTTGGCCTGTAAGCAATTTCATATCCTTAATTTTTTTTTTTCTCTTCATCCACTTCTCCGTCTCTCTTAGGTATTGTTGTATTCTGAAATTCCTAAAGCGTGACATATAGAGTTATTATTAATAAATTGAATTAGGTAATGACTTGTTTATGTTTGGAAATCAAGTTTTTTTGCGGTGTATGCCGCAAAGAAGGAAATGGCCAACGCCACCTATACATTTTACCACGGCACCGGAAGAAAAATGAGCGAAAATTATCCTAATCTTGAAAAATAATAGTGCGTTAATGTAATTACTCACTTTATCGTAGACATCAGAATATATTGCTTATCAGATGTTTCTCGTACATATCTTAATTCTGGAGCATCCTTGGTACCAAGCGTTGTTGAATGAATTTTCAATATCCAACGCTACGACACAGCAGAGCAGGGTTTACAGTAATTCTGCATTTTCAAATTCCCCGACTTTTCCAGGTTTTCCCTGACTCTTTTCGAATATTTTCCCTGACCTTTTTCTAGTAATTTGTGCTCTTAACTAAACCGGTCAAAACTCTTTCTGTCTCGTCTCAGACGTTTTTCCAGGTACATAAACTAGATTTCCTGATTTTTTTTTATAAAATTCATAAATTCCCTGACTTTTCCCTGATATTTTGATTTATTTGTAAATTCCCTGACATTTCCAGGTTTTCCAGATTTTCCAGGTTGCTGTGAACCTTGCAGAGCTCTTTATTATTCCTTCTGGCGGTGAGTTCCGCGACAAATGCGTTCAGTGCTCCCGCCGTGCCTTGTCCGGTCCTTAAGCCGTTGGTTCTTACAAATTTAAAAATACGTAACTTAACGTTATTATTTTCTGTGGTTGATGTTTAAAAGTATGTTTGGTTGCATACGCAGTGACAAAACTTAAAACTTAAACAAACTTAAAAGCTATTCGACGGAACGAGCGCTCTCAAAGGAGGAGCATTCCACATTTTAAAGATACCAGCCGCCGCGACGACGATGGCCGTTTCATTTATTTGAAGCTTATTCTGCGTTCATGAAGGAATACGAAGATCTAGGTCACGTACCATCTGTTGTGCCAGATTCTTCAGATTGTTCATATTTTCTCCCTCATCCCCATGATGTTAAAAAATGTTAAAAGAGGAAAGCCTCACTACAACGCTTCTAGTAGTTTTCGATGGTTCTATGCCCACCTCGAGTGGACATTCAAATGGTAGGTCCATACAACAGGATTTATTTTCAATTCTTGTTTGTTTTCGTCGTTTTGTCTATATGATATCTTCCGATATTGAAAAAATGGACAGGCAGGTTCTAGTTGAGCCTAATCAGAGGTCACTGCAACGAATCTTGTGGCGCACGGCTTCATCTGAGTTTCTACGCGCTTATAATTTAAATACTGTGACCTATGATACTGCTTCGGCCTCATTTTTGGCCATTCGTTCGTTGTTTCAATTAGGCATTGAATGTGAAAATTCTTTGCCTAAAATTTTTAGCATCATAAAGCAGGCAGATCGGCCTAAATCCTTTGCTTGCCGGTTTGGGGACCCAGACCACCGTCGCCTGTTTCCAGATTTTTGGGAACTGGCCCTCCTGCAAGCATTTGTCGAAGATCTTTGTGACCCAGCTTAGGCAGGTGTTCGCCAGCCGGACAATGGCACTGATTGGGATGCCGTCCGGGCCTGGCGCTTTGTTAGAATCCACCTCTGTCGCGATGTCCAGCACTTCGTTGCTTGTTATTATTCTACCCCGGTCCCAGTCCCATGGTTGCGCACTCTCTCTTCTAGTTCGCGCGTGTTGCTCTGTCTCCCCTCCTGTTGAATTGATAGAAAAGTATCTCCTCAATAGCTCTTCATATACCTCCTTTTCGTTCTTAACCCAGGTGTCATCCGGCCTCTTGGTGTCGTCGGGAATAAAAGATTTCTAGCAATTTTCATTTAATTGTACTTGAAGTCAATAACAAAAACCAAAATTCGAAACTACATTAAAACTATAAGTAATGGTTAAAATAATTTTTTTCTTATTTGACGAGTTGACCTCCTAACACATGTTTCAACTGAAAAAACAAATATTAATATTCAAAACAATTTTCAAATGTACAAATATCTTTTGCAGTAGTAAACGTAATTAAATCATTCTCCTTTTCACTTTCATCATCAAATGTCACTGACTTTGACAGGGAAGATTTAGAGCTGTGATTCTTTAGAATACTTTTATAAGGTGTCTGTAAATAATAAAGTGTTTTTAAGTTTAAGGAATGCATAAAAACGTTAAATTATACCAATCTGAGGTGTGACTGTTTTCAAATTTTGTGTTTCCACCATAGTAGATAAGCTATAGCGGTATGATTTTAAGTAAATTATTCAGTTCTTTATACGAAAAATCAATTTAGATCAAAAATTGGCTAGTATTAAAATTGAACTAAAAGAAACTGCTAAAAGAAACATTCAGTTATATTTATTTATGTTTAATCAATGTTTATGGGATGCAGATAATTAATGTTATACATATAAAAAAGAAAAAATATCTAACAACGCCACCGCATGTGGTGCGCGTTGCGCAGAATCATCTGCGCAAAACTCTGAGCCGTTCCCTTGCATTGCATTTGATGATATCAAATGAGCTGTTTTCTTTGTCAACTTCATCTGGTTCATCTTTAATAATGAGTTGTTCCTGTTCTAATTTCATTACAAATGACTTAGGATCATCAGAATTATCAATATTTATATGAAAATAAATTACCTATCCGGGGCATCTTCAGGCTGGACCACCAATTCCATGGGATTCGGATTCAAACGTTGCGTGCAATATTTTATTTATTTAATCATTAATCCTTAATACCGTTATTCGGTTGGGTCTTAGGAACTCAAACTTTTTGTTATACTGCAACTTCTGGGTTTTTCTGTTGGCGAATCGATCATCAATAATCATGTTGTATGTAGGGCCTGCTCGATAAAAAATCGTCTTTTTCGCATAAAGCGTAAGAAAGACATTATTATTAAATTGAAGTATGTATTTATGACTTACTGTCTACATTGAATTGCAGACAAAATAAATGGAATAAATATTCACGTCATCATCAACCTGGTTATCATCAAGTAGTACGAACAATAAACGTGGCAAGGGGTATCGTGGTCCAGGTAGGATTATGTAAAGCCCTTTCTTTAATTTCTTTTTTTTCCTTTTTCTTTTTATATATCTGGAGCGACTCCGGATTCTGGAATTTTTGGTAGTCGTATCTTCAGATTTGTATTTTTTGTTTTTAGACCGGGCAATTGACCAAAAAAAAAGCGTTTGTTTTTTTTGAATTTCGATCTAAGATCGGTGTTGCCGCAAACCTCGCATTTTTCCATTTCCCCTTTACCCTGGTGAGTAGAGTAGTGTTTGATTTGTGTGCTGTTCTTCCAAGCCCGACGAGACCTCTTGCGACGGCCCCTTTCGCGGCCTTCCGGAGTGCAGTTTTCAAATCCAGCTCTCCATTTTCGACGACCGTGTGCGACTGTCGCACGTATTTTTCTATGGCTTTTTTAACGTCGAACCGTCGCGTTCTCCGAGTTCTCGCACCGCCTTCGCTTTTACTTTACTAATGTCAGCACCCTTTTCCACTTTGAATGTCCTGCCGGGATGTTTGTAATAACTTTGTGGCCTCCTTGACCGCTGGCAGAGGTAGCATTTGTTAAATGTGATTCAAGGCTACGTTCCTCTGTTGTAAAACATTGCCACAGTAGACCACTTCATTTTCATTTCGTATCTTCAGATTTGTATTTTTGGTTTTTAGACCGGGCAATTGACAAAAAAAAAGCGTTTGTTTTTTTTGAATTTCGATCTAAGATATCGATGTTGCCGCAAACCTCGCACTTTTCCATTTCCCCTTTACCCTGGTGAGTAGAGTAGTGTTTGATTTGTGTGCTGTTCTTCCAAGCCCGACGAGACCTCTTGCGATGGCCCGTTTCACGGCCATCCTGAGTGCAATTTTCAAATCCAGCTCTGTATTTTCGACGACGGTGTGCGACTGTCGCACATATTTTTCTATGGCTTTTAAAGTCGAACCCCGTCGCGTTCTCCGAGTTCTCGCACCGCCTTCGCTTTTACTTTACTAATGTACTCATTTCAATTAGTTCATTATCCATGAGATCAGGAAGGTCTTTAAATATAATATCTGTTGGTACGGTATTGGCTAAATATGTTAAATTATCTTTCACATCATCACTTAAATTTTTCACAATACTGAGCCCATATATGACAATTATATCTGATACAGATCCTATTGCTAGTTTCAAAATTTCCAAATCACCTTCGCCATGCTTTGTATACATTGTTATCAGACCAATAAAAATAACAATACCAATTTCAGCACAATCTTGGTTAATGATACAACAGAGACCATAACATTTAAGAGCTTTGAGTTTTATTGTGACATTTGGATGTAAGATTAATTCATCAATTACATTTACTTTTAAAGACAGCAATGTTGGAGTCAGTTCAATAATTTCCGGCAGTGAAAGCAAAACGATTGCTATATTCAAATATTTTTTGATATCCCAAATATTATCTGTAACATCTTTTTCTGCTTCTGCCTTCTTAATTTGATCTTGAATATCTTGGATTTCTTTTTTATAACGATCAGCAGCTTCAAAATCCTGATTTTTAACAGCTACTAACTGTTCTTCTTTCAAAACATTTTTCTTTACATCAAGTTGAGTACATGTAATGTTACTTTGAATGTCCTGCCGGGATGTTTGTAATAACTTTGTGGCCTCCTTGATCGCTGGCAGAGGTAGCATTTGTTAAATGTGATTCAAGGCTACGTTCCTCTGTTGTAAAATATTGCCACAATAGACCACTTCATTTTCTTTATGTTCAAGAGGCGCATACGTCAGTTCACCAACCGTGTACTGTGCATATGACAAGTGCAGTGTTTCCTTAATTTTTATGCGCTGAAAACATGGAATTAGTGGAGCAAAAATAACATAAAAAGAGTGGTGAAGTCAAGCATTGTGTTTCTGGAGCGTGCAACAGTGATAGTCGTCCTGGGCTTCCCGGTTTTAGAGAAAATGCACGCTTCATCCGGTCCTTTAATTTAGTTCCACTTGCACCACCCCTACATTGCAGGAATCTCTTTAATTTACTTGGTTGTTGGTATAACTACTGATTGCAAATTGCTTTGCTTTGATTTAATTAATTAATTAATTTTTTTTAAATTGACGAAGGGTCGTATAAAAAAGTGACCTTTCAAACACCACAAACCAAAAATACGGTTATCTCCAACTCTTGCGTTTATTATTATTATTAGTTAATTTGCCCACTGTCCACCCGAATCCCTTGATTCTCGGGCGCCAGCGGACTACGTACCCGACCCGCGCGATTGGTGTCGTCGTCCGAGGTCCACCCTCCAATAATTACTGTCTCCGCGGCATTTTCTGTGCGTCTACTTCCCGTTCTTCTGGACAGCCACTCACAGAGGGGTTTTTAGTCAGTCATGCGCGGCGTACATGGTCTGCTGGTTTATTGATGTCCCATTGCTGGCGGTGCACGCTACCGGTGGTTGGCCGTTGATAGGCTGGCATATCGTGCCGTTGTGGAAAACCTGACTCGCCTGTTAAACATTGATCGACAAGTGTCTTTTTGAAGATTTTTGCCCCCAACAAAAAAAAAGATGTTAATTTCTCTTTTTTATCTTCAAATTTGTATTTTTTTTTTTTAGAGCAAGCAATTGAACAAGGGTTTGTTTTTTTTTAAATTTCGCTCTGAGATCGATGTTGCCGCAAGCCTCACAAATGCGTTCAGTGCTCCCGCCGTGCCTTGTCCTGTCCTTAAGCCGTACTGTTTTTCAGACAATAGGTTTCTGTCCTCGATCCTGCAGCTAAGCCTGCCTGCACTTAGCTTGTCTAGCTACTTTTCTAATCCCGGAGCAGGCAGATCGGCCTAAATCCTTTGCTTGCCGGTTTGGGGACCCAGACCACCGTCGCCTGTTTCCAGATCTTTGGGAACTGGCCCTCCTGCAAGCATTTGTCGAAGATCTTTGTGACCCAGCTTAGGCAGGTGTTCGCCAGCCGGACAATGGCACTGCTTGGGATGCCGTCCGGGCCTGGCGCTTTGTTAGAATCCACCTCTGTCGCGATGTCCCGCACTTCGTTGCTTGTTATTATTCTAACCCCGTCCCAGTCCCATGGTTGCGCGCTCTCTCTTTTGGTTCGCGCGTGTTGCGCTGTCTCCCCTCCTGTTGAATTAATGGGAAAGTATTTCCTCAACAGTTGCTCTTCATCTACCTCCTCTTCGTTCTTAACCCAGGTGCCATCCGACCTCTTGGTGGCGTCGGGAATAAAAGATTTCTAGCAATTTTCATTTAATTGTACTTGAAGTCAATAACAAAACCCAAAATTCGAAACTACATTAAAACTATAAGTAATGATTAGAATAATTTCGTTCTTATTTGACGAGTTGACCTCCTAACACATGTTTCAACTGAAAAAACAAATATTAATATTCAAAACAATTTTCAAATGTACAAATATCTTTTGCAGTACACCAATATCGTAACAAAAGTAACAAATTATTCCCTAGATATATAATGTTTCAAAATTCTCCCTGGGGAGTTTTTATTATGACCTACAAATTAAAACTCATAATTTTTTGTATTTCATTTAAAAAACTATTGGAAAAAATAATACAATAATAAGTTTTAATAACTTATTTATTAACTGTAACATTAAACTTTATATTTTCACAATTAGTAAAATTAATAGCAGGTAGTACACCATGCAATGAATAATTTTCGTTTGAAGTTAAATTTATTGTTTTATTCGAAGTATTTGTACCACTCGTATCTTGCAGTACTTGATTTGCAATGGTCGTTTTGTTTTCAACTGAATTTTCACGCTTGTCAAGGATTGTTTAAATTTCACCAAAGACTACTAGTTTTCAAATTAATAAATGTCAGTTAAGGTGTCAATAAATTAGGTTTCAAACTTATTTTTTGGTTTTAATCTTACTTTGGTCGTGGAAAAAATAGTATATACACCTAAGGAGAGAATGCTATTTTTCCCGCGGTGCTATGTAGCCCTCGGGCTTCGCCCTCTGGCTACAAATTACACCTCAGGAAAAATCTTGCATTTCTCTCCCGCGATGTATAATGTACTATTAAAAATGCCGCGATTGTCTGAATAACTACGGCGTCTGATACCATTTCGTATTGCCCAGTTTCCGGGTTAAAAATAATTTTATTTTCAACTTTTGTCGCTACTAAACTAATTCCCTCTGAATATTTGGTTACATCTTTTACCAGAGTTACTATGTGTCGAACTAGCGTCGGAAAGTCCTGCCGGTCGCTTTCAATTTTAACCGACGAATAATTGACCACAAATAACAGTTTGACCATTTGAGAAAAATCGATTACTTTTTGATAAAATAAGTTGCGGCTATCAGTCTGCTGTTGTTCGCTGCGACAAGTAAAACCAGAGTGGATTTTCCAGCTCCAGTGTTTCCCAAGACAATTATGTTATCTCGATGATTATTATCCAGTACAATCTCTTTGTCGCCTTGTTCCAATAGCTCAAATGTTTCTTCTATGTCCATTTTAACAATAACTGCACTGTAAAAATAATAGTTGTGTGTATTTCACTAAATTTAAATACCTACTTTACCATCAGGTAATAGCCATACAATTTGTTGTTCGCCAACTACTAACAATTTTTACGTTATGCTGAAACTTTTATATACCCATAGTGACCCTCTCGACCTTAATTGATTAAAATGTTATCGGTTTTTAATTTGTTTGTGTTGAAAAGCATTTTCTTAAAATGTTAACAGCTCTCATTACTGGATTTTAAACTAACAGAAATGATGAACTAATAATTAATTTTTCTATTCTTGTATTACTATGTTTAATTTTCACGATTCATTACAATCGGCTATCATATTTTTCATCAGCACGTTTTAAAGTGCTAGTGAGAACTTCTGTGTGCCTTCTGCATATGTATGCCTACACGTGTAAAGTTTTATGACTTTTAGCTGCTTATCTATAATGTTGCAATATTTAAGTCTTGATTCATCGTTTTCGGAGAAGCGTGTTTGAACAGCATACAGAAATTTTAAAAAGAAATAATGAAATTACAGTAAAATCATTCTTAATGGTAACCCCTATAGAGCATGTAGTAAAGAAACATCTGAACAAGGGGCACCCCTTATCTATCTATAATATTACACGTCCGTCGAGTTGCAGTATCAACATTTCAATTTTCCTCATTTTGTGCACTTGGATGGTTTATTTCCACTATGGGTTTTCATGTGTTCATTGAGATGGTCTCTACTCACAAAACCTTTTCCACATTTTAGGCATGTGAATGCTTTCTCCCCTTCATGAGCTAACATATGGGTTTTGCGATTACTTCTCAAAAAATCTTTTCCACATTTTGTGCACTTGGATGGTTTATTTCCACTATGAGTTTTCATGTGTTCATTGAGAAGGTCTCCACTCACAAAACCTTTTCCACATTTTACGCATCTGAATGCTTTCTCCACTTCATGAGCTAACATATGGGTTTTGCGATTACTAGAGGATGGTATCACATTGGGTGAGCAAGAAGGACTTGCGATTTAGGAGTGGGTAGAGTTGAATGAGTCTCGTGTGTCCTTCACTTAGTTTTTTGAGTACGTGATATTTCCAGGTGAGCTTAGTATCAAGGTAAATACCTAAGTATTTAACGGGCTCCTCAATGTTGTTCCACCGAATGGGGTGGTCGTTGATTGAAATTTCTGATGGGTTAGTAACTCGTCGAAGGGTAAAGATTTTTGTAGCACACTTGGCATAATTGATGGATAGGTTCCATTTCTTGAACCATCTACTGAGAATAGCGCTGGCAGCTTGTAAGTCAGAAATGTCCACTTCTAAGTATACGTCTTTAGTTAGTATGACAGTATCATCTGCATACATCGGCAGGTCAGCATTAATGGTGGAGAGGTCTCGCATGTAGATGTTGAAGAGGATTGGGCCTAGAATGCTGCTGCTCTGCATGTATGTTTTTGGTGGAGGATATGGATGTATGTATTTTGACTGCGAAAGTGCGATTTTCAAGGAAGGAGAATAGTATGGATTTGATGTAGTTGGGTATTTGCAGTAGTGAGATTTTGTATTTCAGGCCGTAAATCCACACGCGATCAAAGACTTGAGCTATGTCGATAAACAGGGTTGCTGTATATTGTTTGGATTCGTAACCTCTTTCTATCATCTCTGTGACGCGTTGTAGGGTTAGCAAACAATTGTTTGTGTTTCTGCTGATTACCGTAGTGAAAGCAAAAAAAAAACCAATCGAACGAGTTTTTGAGATATTCACGAAAATAACAATTTTTAAATATTTCGAAGCAATTTAAGTTTTTATTGCTGTTAACTAAAGAAATTAAGGCGATTCTCACAGAGAGAAATGAAGCATTAATTGAACGGTTCTTTGTTGTAAAAATGTGGCTAAAATAACGAATAAATTTTGCTAAAAGAAATATATTATGATAAAACTAGTTTAGTTTAAGGAGGCGTGTTTATGCCCTTTCTATCAAGTCATTGTTTTTTGTATTTTTTTTATCAAGTTATTATGTCTCACTTTTGTTTGTAAATAAACATTGTATTTTCAACAAAACAAAATGAATACAGTCAAAATTTTCGTTTAAAAGATTTATCTTTTTATAAATACAGTCCACTATTATAATTGTTCTTCTAAAACAACATCAATTGTATACCTGCAGAAGAAGAAGATAACATTTTGGTCCAAACGAACCGGATTTAGTGCCAAGAATTTTCTTGTCCAGGCTTTCAACGCAACCCACGGTATCGTCCCTTGTTTCTTTTTCTTTAAAACGCAATGGAGAAGTTGATAAGAGCGTGTGATGTTTTTAAGACCAAGTTGACGCGTTCTACGACGTACTTGAAAAAATTTGCAAGATTCGGATGGAGATCCAGAGCACATTATAAAACCGGCAGATTTTGCTGCCTATCGTCCCCGCGCAGTATTTTGACCCTGCCGGAAGGACAGATTCTACTGGTGGCGTACCACGGTCGACCCAATCGGAGTGATCCGTGTCATCAGAACCAGGAGCTGAACCCAAACACAAGATTTCAGCATTTTGTTATAATGGTACGCAGATGTTACTGTCTAACGTTCGTTGCGCAGGTTTTGACCCTGCCAGAAGAACAAGCTAAACCCGTGCAAATGAATGAGGCGCAGATTTTGTTGCTCAACGACTCCGCGCAGGTTTTGACCCTGCCAGAAGATCAGCATCAATTAAAATTCTTTTGGATTCTGGTTCACAGTCCAATTTGAAACGGTTAAATCTGTTTAGGAAATTGTCACTGTCGATGAGATTGACAGACATTTCCGTGTCAGGTCAAGGTCAAGGTCAATTCTTATATTCCTTCAAGATGTGACGTGACCTTGCATTTTCATCTTTAAATTGAACCTTTCGTGTTTAATTCTTGATGAGATCACCGACAACATGCCCAGTTATCGGGTTAATCCAGAATTTAAAATTCCGGGCAACATTCGGTTATCTGACCCTCTTTTTTATCAACCGGGTCAGATAGACCTTCTGATTGGCTTTCAAGCCTTTTTGGATCTTTTCTGCGTAGGACAAATAGGACTAGGTCCCAATCGTCCAAAATTGCAAAAGACTCGTTTTGGTTAGGTATTAGCGGGTCGAATAAAAAAGCCCCTTCTACCAATATGGTTTATTGCCATTTTAATCGCCCAAGCGAAGTTTCTGACCAGCTTATGAGGTTCTGGGAACTTGAGAGCTATCCGACGGAGCGTCCGCACTCTCAAAAAAAGAACATTCCTACGAAGCAAATTTTAAAGAGACCAGACCTTCTCAGGTCCTTGGTTATTCTCGAGAGTTTGCGCTCAAAACATTCCTTTCTTTAGAAAGATGTTTAACGGCCAACCCAATTTTGTTTAAAACTTATTCTATGTTCATGAAGGAATACGAAGATCTAGGTCACGTGCCATCTGTTGTGCCAGATTATTCAGATTCTTCATATTTTCTCCCTCATCATGGGGTGTTAAAAGAGGAAAGCCTCACTACAACGCTTCGAGTAGTTTTCGATAGTTCTATGCCCACTTCCAGTGAACATTCAAATGGTAGGTCCTACCATACAACAGGATTTATTTTCAATTCTTCTTTGTTTTCGTCGTTTTGTCTATATAATATCTTCCGATATTGAAAAAATGGACAGGCAGGTTCTAGTTGAGCCTAATCGGAGGTCACTGCAACGAATCTTGTGGCGCACGGCTTCATCTGAGTTTCTACGCGCTTATAATTTAAATACTGTGACCATTAGGTATCATTAGATACTGCTTTGGCCTCATTTTTGGCCATTCGTTCGTTGTTTCAATTAGGCATGGAATGCGAAAATTTTTAAGTCCGGAGGAAAAGGTGCGTCTACGGGTATGGGAGTAGGATCTCCAAAGAACACTGTGTATCGGTGCTGTATGCCGAGATGGATACGGTGACGATTGATATCGACAACAGCATTCTGTTCCTTTAGCCAGTTGTACCCGAAAATAACGTTTTCGCGAAGGTTTTCCACCACCGCGAATTCAACCACCAATGTCACTTCCGATAACAAATAGGGCACTTTAAGCGTTCCTCATACCCACGGTTTCACTGTATTTGTCGAAAGGGTTAATTCGCGATCATCGATCCCTCTGTTCGGTCGTAACAGTGTGTTGTCCATTGACAACAAACTGTTGCTATACAAAACGATTATCCGGCCTACTCTCACATACGCGATTCCTGTCTAGGGATACGCGCCGCGTTCTTACATGGCGTCGGTTTACGCCGTCCAAAACAAAGCCCTTCGTTTGGTTGCGAGCGCGCCCTGGTTCGTTCGTAACACAACCATCCTCCACGACCTAAAAATTGAATCTCTTCGCAAACACACCGTCTCCCTCGCCGAAAAATTCTTCCAGCGAGCCACTGTCCACCCGAATCCCTTGATTCGGACGTCAGTGGACTACGAGCCAAATCGACGCGATCGCGCTCGCCGTCCAAGGTCCATTCTCCAATAATTACTGTCCCCGCGGCTCTCTCTATCCGTTATTTTCGCTCTATATTAAATATTCTTTCAGTCAAAAGTAAAGGGTAATTACTACTCAACACTTTCTGTTCCAGTCTAAACAACATCCGGGCTAGAGACGATTTTATAGCGAATCTGACTCTACCTGTTCGGTGATTTTGAAAATGTAACCTTTCCAGTCGGCTCCCAATGGGTCTGCGTGGACTTCGGAGCACATGCGTTTGTCAAAGAAAATCTTAATTTTATGGTCATCAACAACTTCGAACAGATTTTGGCAGCCAGTTACCGGGTACGAAATATTTAACTTCATAACTCAGTTGCACGTATCCGCTTTAAAACGATAACTACACCAGTTCGTAAATTTTTCTATAACAACATCAACTCCCTGCGATTTGCAGATTTGGAATTTTTGCTTCATGGCGGACCGTTGAGGTTTAAACGCGTGCATGCATGCGTGCATGCGTTCGTTGTTTCAAGTAGACATTGAATGCGAAAATTCTTTGCCTAAAATTTTTAGCATCATAAAGCAGGATTACTGCGTGGATGACCTCCTGACTGGTTCGGATGATTTGGCGCAAGCTCGTCAAATATGTTCACAATTGTCAAATATTTTGGAGGCCGGTTGCTTCAAATTACGTAAGTGGATTTCAAATGATCTACAAGTTCTTTCGGACATTCCAAAGAGTGATTGGCATCCAGGTATTCTCGAATTTGGCACTCACGACCACACTAGCACTCTTGGCCTAATATAGGCTTTTTAATCTGACCACCTCATGTACGCTATTCATGAAGCGTTCGATCGGACAATTACAAAGTGCGTTATTCTTTCAGAAGTCGCGCAAATTTTTGATCTTCTTGGAATGTTGAGTCCTTGCACTTTAATTGCCAAATGCATATTGCAGGACCTCTGGCTGGAACAAATATCTTGCGACAATCTCGTTTCCAAAGGCATCCAGGCCAGATGGTTCTCATTTCGAAACGATCTTGCAAGTCTCAATGATTTGCAGATCCCTCGTCTTATTTTATGTAGATAATTTCGGATGGTTTTTACAACCCTGCAACAGTGATTATCCATTTCTACCTACTCTACTTAAATGACACCGAACGGCACGCGTCTGTGACGAACTGCCGAAATTCAGGGCGGTCGGTGGACCGACAGGTGCTTTGTTTAAAGTTTTTTACGTTTCCCGAGTAAATTAAGAAAAAAAAAAATCTACTTCATAAAACACTTTAGCCACTTTTATCATCGGCATCGAACTCAAATGATTACATGCACTCGCCTTCGGTTCGTGCAGCAAACTTCATTTTCATGGATAAAAACCTTCTTTACTTGCTCATGTAATAATATACTATTATGCTAAAGAAAGCTTGATCCAGTAAAACAAGAAAATTTTTAACCACGGAAATGTTTTGTTTATTTAAATTTTATTATTAATTTGGTATTTCATTATATAATGACAATAACAAACAGCAAATTTTTATTGTCATCAGGATTGACTCCTGGTTCACGATTAAAAATCTGCATCAAGTGTCAGCATCAAGAGGCTTTTTATTAGTAAACCTTTTCCGACTCCTGCTCCTCCGCAAACAAAATAATAAATGTACTTGATGAAGATAGTTCAAAAATATTTCCAACGTGTAAATCGAATTGCCTTTGGTCAGTGTTTAATACTCTAAGCAAAGAAAGAACATCACCTTCAGAAATTACTGAAGGTTGTGCAATCGTTCCACCTACGTCAGGACCATGATTGCCCTGAAACTGTAAGCAATGGTCCAGATCGCCTTCTCGAGTTTCAAATTCATACTCTGCTACAAGACAAGAAGCTCTCTGCTTGGCTTTGACACCAACATCCTCATCATCCTCCTTTTCTGCATTACGAACCGCTTCCAACAAAGCCTCAAATTCAACAGGATCCCCTAAACGATTGAATTGTAAACTTTCTGTCTTTATCGGATCACTGTTTCGAATAAATATGTCTTTAAGTGTAATGATTCATCTATTAATTAGATGGATTCCTTTCGCCAACATTACAACAACAACAACATTATTTGCTCCCGATAAAAATTAGAAGGATCTTGTTCTTTATTGTATCGTCGAAAACGTATCAACCTAGGTTTTATTCCTTTTCGTATAACGCCATCGTTATTTGCCTACATTTTGTAAGTCAGTGTCTTGTTTACCTTTTGTCGCTTTAGTGGCATATGTATAGTACGCTGCAAAATATGCTAAACTCTTCTCGTTAAATATTTTATCGAGGATTCATCTAATGTTTTTAATAATTCGAGGGGCTTTCGAATACCGACGCTCTCTGCAGAATAAGCTGTATTTATATAAACGTCAACTTCGCTAGCATGGCACATTGGTAGCCCCGCGAGGTAGCTTCTTGAGCTGAAATTTCTGATGAGTTGAGAAACACTTTTGAAATAAATCAATAATATAGACTGAGCACGCGAAAATGTACAGTCTATGGGAGCCTGATGTATTTCTAATAGTTTTTTACAAAACGAGTTAACGAGTACATCCTTTGGATCACGTTTCAAAAATGTTTTCGGTCGCTTAAGCGTAGCTCGTACAGTTTGGACAAGCCAGTAGATAACAAGAAATTGTCAAAGGTTAAATCTGCCGAAACATTTGTCCAAGTATCCCTTATAGATTTTGATATTTCCGTTAATTTGTTGAAATTAGGGTTATCCAATTCAAGTTCGAGCAGAAGTTTTGTTTTATTAACCGGAAAGAAGGGAATGTCGAATCGGCATGGTTTGTCAGACTTCGAGTGGCACGTGTGGGTATGTTAATGAGTTTACGAAGCTACAAAATCGCCAGTAACTTCACTACTATTACAAGTAATGATTTTATCTACAAAATCAGTCACTCTCATAACTGAATCATTATTACCAGGAACAAATATTGGTGCATTTTCCAACCACAACATCACGTGTGGGTGTGGCGAGCCACGGTGTTGGAATTCTATGCGGTGATAACGATGAATTACTGCGTAATTTTCAAAAGAACCAGCAGATCTTGACCACACCTTCTTCAATTCTTTCAATTTTGTTTCAAAAAAAGTCGCACAGATAAAAGGGTCGGATTGAATGGCTCAAATTGAAGTAAAATTGCTTCATCCAAAGTTATATCTTCATTACCAACAGTTTTTTTTAACTGTTTCTGGAGTTGG
Source organism: Dascillus cervinus (assembly GCA_949768715.1). Taxonomy (NCBI): domain Eukaryota; kingdom Metazoa; phylum Arthropoda; class Insecta; order Coleoptera; family Dascillidae; genus Dascillus; species Dascillus cervinus. The sequence continues at coordinate 30,298,033 of OX458323.1, forward strand.
GGTTATTTTGTTTCGACCGCCGAAATTATGACAAATAATGTCCGGCACCCCAAACTGCCGGACCATAACCAAAACCCTTTTTTTTTCATCTTCGCAATAAGCGGAGGAATTTCTCACGCCGGTTAAAATTCTATACCCATCATCGTGTTGAATTAAATTAGTCAGATATTCGAGCAGGAGGTTAGAAACTAATATTGGTGCACCGTTCAACACCTTTTTACGTGTATGCAAGTTGTAATGCTATTTCGAATTTGTAACATTTGTTGTTTTTTCAGTAATGTAAACTGATAATCTGGTCGCATAGCACGGCGGTTGTGTAGTGAAATTTTTGATTTTACTATGTCTGTAAAAGAATAACTAATTTTCAGTTGACGTGTTGATACCGCATGCATCTTGATAAATGCCAATATCTCGATGTTGTCATCAATTACAAGGTAAAAACGGATCAAAACCTTGCATTGGGTGCTGTGCAAGGTGCACATGTGGCCGAGAAGTCGACCTGGTATGTGTAGAGGTTGTCGGATTTGTTTGAGTATTTCCTCTTGCTTGTGAATTCTGTCCTGAAGACGAAGCTGCTGGCTGCGAGACTGAAGCTCAACTTTCAGCAGGCGGTGCAGATGGTTGTGGTGAAGCTTCATGAGCATTTTCGGTTGCAGGCGTTAGTGGCGCAGCTTGTGCTATTTGACCAGCCATTATTGACATAATTCCGGTAATGACAGTAGTTGTTGACCTTCACCAGGACCATTATATTAGTGGCATCCTGCTCATTATCTAACAGAGTTTCTCTGTTTCAATGATTGAAAGAAGCGTTTTGTTGTATCTTTTATAAAATCAATAATAGCTGCTATTTCAAGTTCTCAGTGCAGCTGACTCGACTGGACCATTCTGCATTCGTTATTATCCCACGGTCCTTGTCTTGGAGCCTTGAAGAAGGCCATTAGTTTCTTTCATATGCATGTGTGTCAGGTTATCCAAGAGATCATAAGATAAAATAAAGTCTTATTTAGATTTAGTTTTTACTTGTTATTTTTCGTGAATAACTTACTAAGGAATAAATTAAGTAACTTTAGCTACATTGCGGTTGTTGAAGTAGATAAAATAAGTCTGGATTGCCTGGGTTTCTAACTCTTTAGCCGCTGCCCAGGGAGTAATACGAAGAGGCGAGTTACAGTTACAGTTACACCCCTAAGTGCCACTAACACCTGTAAATTGATTTCAAATCTTACAAGATTTATTTTTAAGATTTCATATTTGAAAATCATTTTTACCCGTGTGGTGATATCTACATCCCTATTCCTGATTTCTGGCCTCATGTAAGGCGACAAAATTTCTATTAAATACCTACATTGAAAGATGTGAAATATTATTTGAATATTATCTTCAGATGGATGTTGCATGAACTGAAATTGAGGAACTAATGGGTTTTCTGTTAACCGTCTCATTTCTACATTAACTGGACTTGATTCTGAGACTGGGCCTTTAGAAGTAAATTTACCTGAAGTGAACAATTCTTGGACTGTACAATCTCTCTCTTCATTTTGTTGTCTCACATTAAGATATCTATCCATTTTTGAAGTGAACACATGCTCACAAAGCGAGAGGTCAACTTTAATCTCTGTATTTGGTGCATGATCTCTAATACCAAGTGTTGGAGGAGATTTGTGATACTTAATATTTTCAAGTGACGCCAATTCTTCCACATCTCCAAGTTTGTCTTTTATAATAAGTTCTTGTTCCAATTTAATTTCTTTATTTATCCCGCATTTACATGTGACTTGATCAGCATCTGAAACGGAGATGTTACTCTGGAACAGGCAACATATAGCATCGATCTTTTAACATGCGACTTAAATGAATCACAACTTTTTCTAAAGTGGATCCCTGCGACTTATGTATAGTCATTCCTACAGCTGGTACTACAGGAAATTGAGATCTTAGTACAATTAAATTTGCCGATTTCCATTTTTCTTATAGATTTCGATATTTCCTTTAAATTTTGAAATTGGGGTTATCCGTTTCAATTTCGAGGAGAAGTATTGTTTTATCCATTGGAAAGAAGGGAATGCCGTGCTATTTGACCAGCCATTTGCATTAAAGATTGACATCATTCCGGTAATGACAGTGGTTGTTGACCTTCACCAGGACCATTATATTAGTGGCATCCTGCTATCTAACAGAGTTTCTCTGTTTCCCGGATTTAACGATCTCATCTCTCTCTCGCCGTGTTTCACATGTACACTCGACATTCCCATCACATTCTTCATCAGACTGATCGTCGTATATTCACTGCTTGTCATACGTAATACCAAGACCTTGAAATGGTGCCGTTTACACTAAATACTTTGCCCCTTCTCTTGCGGCTTCTGTGCGAATACTCTCCTTGCTTCCATGTTTATAACACAATTTCCGTTTTAATTCTACTGTGATGGCATCGTCATCAGATGTCTGCCTCGGTAATGCAGCCACCATGGTGTCTGAATTTACCGGCACATTAACTACGTTACTTACTGAATCATGTTGAAATCCAAGACATTGACCTCTTCTTACAATTTTAAGGAATATGTGTCGTAGCGACACCAAGCGTTCTTCAAGAGGGGTCAACTGTTGCAGAACTTCCGGAACATCAGAAAATAATAAACGATTTGCGACAGCAAGATGTGGTATATTTCCGTCTTAAAGTGATTTGTGATAATTGTAACAAAAATACCCAATATCATCAGAAAAATTAATAGCAAAAATACATCCTAATTCTTCATCTGAAAATGATATCAGTTGACTCTTTTTCAAGACTTTGAGAGATGTTTTATGCCAAAGATGTCCACAACATGAACAAACCTTTGCGTGACCGTCCAAAATTTTTTTGAAGTAACCAATTCAATTCTATATGTTGTTCTCTTGTTTACGAATTTTTGTCTCATGTTGTCTGTGAATTTTACGTCGATGGGTATTTTGTCTTTGTTCCTTTTGCCTGTAGTCCGGATTAAGGCGAGAAATGCTACGGATTAAAGAATTTCTTTTTTGTTCAATATTCCAAAGCCGAGTTGAAGATCTCAGTTTTTTATAAACACATTTATCTCGTTCTTTCTCTTTATTTCTCATATTATTGTTCTCTCTAGATAGTTGTTTTCGCTTTCGACTACTCACTGTTTGATTTTGATGAGGATTCAATTTTTAAAGTGTCTGTGACCGTGACATCTAATATACTACGCATATTATTATTACTACACAGTACTACTGCAGTTCAAAGGATAGTTGCACTAATTATATGGCGAGGATCATAAAAGAATAAATATTTTGCCCGCTCATACTTAATTTGTTTTTGACATTTGACCATGAAACGATGGGGAAAGTCACCACTTTCATGGTAGATACAATCAATTCCTAAAGTGTCTTCGTAGATATTGTTATCGTCAGAGTATTTAGAATTACATTTGATTAACAAGTTTGTAGTTTCAGCACATGGAAACCTGATAAACAAATTAATAAGTATTTTTTTAAAACGAGCTATTATAAAATCTTACTTGCATACATCATTTGTGTGAAAATCATCAACAGGTGTTTCAGCATTACATGCAAGATGCAATAATGTTTACCCATCCCGTAATGCAACTTGCAGCTGATTTAATGCAAAGATCATTCGATTCACATTAAATCTCTCTTCTTCGTCACACTTTTTAATTAATTTAGTCAGTATAGTCAACAAATAAAGCGTTGTTGTTGAATTACTTTCCATTTCTTCCTGTTATTAATATAACCATGAAATAAATGAAACTAAAAGAAACTGCTAAAAGAAACATTCAGTTCATTCAATGATCTTGTAAGAGCTTTTGATTTGTGTGCTGTTCTTCCAATATCCCTTGCAAGCTTTAGCCCGTCAGCATGAATATCATCGACTCTTATCGCGTAAATTTTTGCACTCACATCCAAAGCGCTACCAGCTTGAACAGGATTCTGGATTTCGTGTGAACTCACAAACAGTCGTAAGTAATCGATCATTCGCAACTTCCAAGCATTTTTAGAGTTAATTTTATTTTCATAAAACATCTTTTGGCATATTTCAATGTGGCTGGTTATTCCATCTTTGCCTTCCAATCTGGGCGATCCCGGTGCAGGAGAAGGAAGACTGGAGAGCCGCCTCTGCTGTTCAGCAGCGGCTCGACGTTCACTTCTTTCCAATTCATCATCGATGGCGTCTTCAACTGCCTTGATGGAATTTGAATCATTACTTCCTCTCGTAGGTGATACTAGTGCTCTATTGAACAATGCTGATCGTCGTAATGATCTATTATGCCTTGCAACTGGAGATTTTTCTACTTCCATTATTAAATCGCCACAAAATTATTGGATTACTAACCAACTAATTCTAACAATGATCTTAATTAAAACTTAATTCTAAACTCAAAAAATATGAATAAGCCATAAATGCAAACAAAATAGTTGCTGGGGAATATTTTCGTCTTTTTAACAATATCATGTTTAACTTCACTTTCATCATCAAATGTCACTGACTTTGACAGGGAAGATTTAGAGCTGTGATTCTTTAGAATACTTCTATAAGGTGTCTCTAAATAATAAAGTGTTTTTAAATTTAAGGAATAAAAACGTTAAATTATACAAACCTGAGGTGTGACTGTTTTCAAATTTTGTGTTTCTACCATAGTAGATAAGCTATAGCGGTATGATTTTAAGTAAATTATTCAGTTTTTTATACGAAAAATCAATTTAGATCAAAAATTTGCTAGTATTAAAATTGAACTAAAAGAAACTGCTAAAAGAAACATTCAGTTATATTTATTTATGTTTAATCAATGTTTATGGGATGCAGATAATTAATGTTATACATATAAAAAAGAAAAAATATCTAACAACGCCACCGCATGTCGTACGCGTTGCGCACAATCATCTGCGCAAAACTCTGAGCCGTTCCCTTGCTCCTAGTCGGTGTTATAACCGTCCAAGTTTTCACTTCAACGCTGTAAAGCATCGGCTTGCTGCGCAAGTCACGCATCTAATTGACATCGCGACCAGATGGATAAGTCTGAGAATTACCGCCGACGATGGTCTGCATAGAGAGAACACGTCCCTCAAATTACACCAAATCAGCGGCCAATTCCATGTTCCACTCTTTCAACTCCTTGATTACAGCAGGCTTCTCGGCCAAACACCTGTTGAATCTCAATAGTCTCTCAATTCTTTGAGAAGGACCGACGCGAGTTTTATCGAATTTATTCGTTACTTTACGAAAGCACTGTATAATTAAACACTGCTTTATATTATTTTATAGTAAATGAACGTGTCTGCCTTTTACAAGGACCAAGGTAACATCACCAACTACCACGTACCGGGCTCAGTCAGGCGGCCAGCTTGTGTGGGCGTTCCGGTGACACTCCCTTAGAATTTTGGCCAATAATCTTCTTAATTCTAAAAACGTGAGAGGTAACAGCATAAACAGTAACAACAACGAACTTGAGCCCTGCTCTGTTAAGAAGCAGAGAGTTCGGAATATGATGTAAAATTGTAAACTTTCCAGCCGCAAACACATTAACTAAATAAAACGAGAACAAACTTATTAACATTTTTATTGTGCTCGCCCAGCAAATCACATCAGAACATTCTGATGTGATGTGATGTTTGAATACGGTTTAGTTCAACGGTTTAATTCAACAACTAAACAATTAAATGAAAATATTAAATTAAAAAGAGAGACCACTATCTTTGAGGGTTGGCTACCACGTCTTCTTAGAGCAATTCATCTACATTTTATAGAGCTCCTAAAAGCTCCTGCACTCGCAATTCCATATCCTTAATATTTTCTTTCTTTTTTCACCCGTTCCTCCGTCTGCCTGATGTATTCTCTTCGGGCGTCAATCCTTTCTCTTAATTTTCGAATTCTAAAGCGTGATATGTGATTATTATTATTAAATTGAATTGAATTTTCGCCTACCACCGGTAACACACGTAAGTCATCAACTTTCTTACATTCGGTGTTTTCATAATCAATGAAAATTATTTGTATCATTGAATTCTTTCTTCCGGCCGGTTCAATCGACAGCACTTTGCAGCGATAATATTTCCCTTCAAAAAGTGTCGCATACAATTCCCCGACGACAGCATCGTTCGCTTCCACTTTATTTCGATGGCTCGTAAATTTTCTTCAGATGGTAATATGGAATGTCATGCGGATTTTTGCGTTTGCACGCAGCCTAATTTAGTCTAAATATGACCAAACTTTTTTTGTAATTTGTTTTGCGTGTCGCCGTTTTTATTATCCAATCGACATCGCGGCCATATGGTTAAGTCTGAGAATTACCGCCGACGATGGTCTGCATAGGGAGAAGACGTCCCTCAAATTTCACCAAATCAGCGGCCAATTCCATCTTCCACTTTTTCAACTCTTTTATTGCATTTGATGATATAAAATGAGCTGTTTTCTTTGGAAACTTCATCTAGTTCATCTTTAATAATGAGTTGTTCCTGTTCTAATTTCATTACAAATGACTTAGGATCATCAGAATTATCAATATTTATATGAAAATAAATTACCTATCTTCAGGCTGGACCACCAATTCCATGGGATTCGGAAAATAATTGGTTTTTGATAACTTCTACAAAATGATAACTGTTTTGTTCTTCTAACTGCAAACCGATATGGTTATAGGAAGAAGAACTCGAAAGACCAAATGTTTTGTTATTCTAACTGCATTTAATGCAAACAATCTCGTTATACGAAGAAAAAACAAATAAATAGTGGACTGTATCAATCGAAAATAGGTTTCACAATGAACCTCGACTGCATCTCATTAACATGAAAAATGCAATATTTATTATAAAACAAAAAACACTTATATCCCTTTAGTTATAAAAAGAAATAAAATAGTGACTTGATAAATTGTAGAAAGTCGTAAACAATAACTATTATGAAAATCAACGATTTAACTTCGAAATTAAATATTATTTTGATATTTAATAATAAAGATAACTTTAAATAACTTTAATTACTAACATCCCAACTTTCTGATGTTGTTGGTACATCCAATTTTGGAATTGGAAATTTATCCCTACTCTGAGTGGTGGTGCGCAAGGCAAACTTATCCAAGTTAATCCTATCAATGATCTCGATGATGCTAAAAACAAAAACGCTTATGCCCCTTGCGACAAGAATTGTGTACATTGTACCTTTAAAGCAGATTCTGGCACTATATGAGTGTTGTTATACATGCACTGCACCATTGCAGAACTCTCCGCCGTTGACTGATTGAAGATCGTTGATCCTCTTACCTCTCTGTGTCTCCGCATAGTTCTCGTAATACAAGAATTTGATACTTCTTTCTGATTTGCTTCTAAGAAAGTAAACGACGCTCCAGCGACTCTGATCGTCCGTAAATGTCAGAAAATATCGAGCTCCTCCCTGTCACATATCACATATCAGGAAATGAAATCCGGTTGGGAGGTGGAGCACTAGGATCCGATTTAGTCTTTTTTGAGAACAAAGGATCCTCTTTGGCTTTCTTCTTTTTCGATTTATCCTCTTCATCTTCGACTGGTGCTGCTAAAGTCTATATGTCAAAACTTTAGTGTTATTGTCTTGTCGTGTGGCCTCGTCAACAGTGATCCCTGACGTGTCGTCAATCTAGCTTTTATTCCTAGCCACACCTTTTATACATCTTTGTGTAAGACATTTTCTTATAAAGAAAAAATAGAATTGCCATAGAAAATCTACGATTTATACTCTATAAAAAACTTATATTTATATTTTACAACTTCACAGAATTTTATCAAACTAGTAACAATAAGTAAATATTATGAGCTAAATAAATAGCAAAAATATTGTAACCGTTCCATCCAGTGCTCCTCAATTATGTTAAACAAAACAGAAGCTTTCTATCGTGCAAATGCCATTTAAACGACGAAAGGGTACCCCTCGATATTCTGATTATAAACTGGTTGGATTTAAACGTGTCGGTTCGATCAAAGTTTTTCGCGATTTTCTCTACTTTTTCTATCTATCGGTACGTACTTTTAAAGCCCCCTTCATGGGGGTTCTTATTATCTCAGCCTCTCTTTGAATTTTGGCCTGTAAGCAATTCCATACCCTTAATTTTTTCTTTCTGTCTTCATCCCACTCCTCCGTGTCTCTTAGGTATGGTTGTATTCTGAAATTCCTAAAGCGTATTACCGGAGGTAATATTATCCGATAATTTATCACGTTGTGTTCAACTTGATTTCGATAGCTCGTAAATTTTCTTCAGTTTCAGCATCTAAAGAGTTGGCCCAAAAATAGCCAACATCAATGATATGACTAACGCGAATCAGTATGCATTGAGTGTCTCTCTCTTTTATTGTCTTGTCGTGTGGCCTCGTCAACAGTGATCCCTGACGTGGCGTCAATCTAGCTTTTATTCCTAGGCACAAGCGACAAAAGGGTGAAATGTAGAGTGATTATTATTAAATTGAATTAGGTAATGACTTGTTTATGTTTGGAAATCAGGGGAAAATGATTTTAAAAAATGCGATTGCAAAAAAATGGTACATAAAAAAGGGCTTTTCTCGCTGCTTTTCTGCTTGCTTATCTCTAGATAATTCCCAGGAAAATGGAAACATTTTGTTACGTCTTACGTCTATGTCACTTTTTGCATGATCTGTTGAACGTCCTATTTGACTTATTCACGAGTTGCAGTGTCTGTGCGGGCATCTTTTTTTGCCCCGATTATTATTATTATTATTATTATTCTTTTTTGAATGCTAATTTATATTTATTTAGAAGCATCCCAATCTCGAAGTTTTCTTATTGGTGACCATATTTCCTTGTAGGTTTCCTTTTTTCCATAGGGGTTGAAGATCTCCATATTCCAATTTTTTCTTGACCATTCTCTTTTTTCCTCTCTGGTGGTCTCCATTCCCATACTTTTTTGTGTATTCTCCCTTCGTATAAGCGACGCATGTGTCAATACTTTATTAACTGGTTATATATCTGTGGCTTGGTGCTAAAAGGGCCAATGTCAAATTTTTTTACTGTTTGGAGTTAAGCAGTACATTAGATTATTTTTCTCAATATCTTTCATATGCTAAAAGAGCCAATATCTAGTTGAACCAATAGCAGATCGGTAAATGTGTTAAAGGGACTAAAAGTGATTTCTTATCAGAAAAAGGGGCCAAAAGTGACTTTTTATGAGAGAAAATTGGCCATTTTGTCGATTTTTAGTTTTCTATCTCTGTCAATCTTAGAGCAAATCGATTTTTAATTGCACCATCGTGTTTCTCGCAAAAAAGTACATAAATTTTCATTTATATATGACCCAAAAAATCATAAGGGTTGCTAAATTATGCGTTTTTTAGTTTAAAATTCGAATGAGCATTTTTTATAGGTAAAAATTAGATTACTGTACGATTGAAATTATAGATTTTCTTTCTGATACCACTTAAATTACTGGACAGCTGAAAACGAAATTGCAAAAATAAAAATAAAATTTGAGAGTAGTCTCAACAGGACAATTTTATTTTTTAACTAACAATGCCATAAGAAGATAGAGCTTCTCTACCCTTTTCCAGGGTGGTTACCGACTACAGATCATAAATTGACAAATTCCAAGAAGGTCCAAATTAAGAAAAGTAACTTGCACATAGAGAATATTTTCGTATGGGACAATCGAATCGACGAATGAAAAGGTATGGATTGTACCTACTAACTCCTTGCACATATCAAAGAGCGGTAAATTAAAAATTTTAAGTAGCTTTCTCAAGGAATATGCTACATTCGTAATCAGTCAATGGCTCAAAAAATTTCCCGACTTTTTCGGTTTTTTTGCAAAATTCCCAGACTTTTTCAGGTTTTTTCATGTTTTCCAGAAAATAACCACTTTGATTATCTCAATTATCCCCTCATTTTCATCACTGTACATTCTAACCAATTTTAAAAATTTTAAACCGAAAATTTTGTAGTAGCGATTTATTTATTATTGAGTTATTATTATTATTATTATTATCATCAATCAATAAATTTCAAATTGATAATCTCCTTTTAGGTTAAACAATTCAGGAATCTTATCTAGGTCGTTAAAAATGCACACCCCATCATGTGTGATTCTTGATACCGTCTAATCGATGACGGTTAGCTGGACTCTATCAGTATCGATTTCTACATCAGTTCCGAGAATTTTACCTTTTTGTTCTTCTCCACACTTGAAATAAGAAAATTGCCCCAATGAAGATCCCTACGTTCAAATTTCAGTTCTTTTTCGGCAACCGCCAAAGTAAAAACCAGCTGAAATTACAATTCAGTTGAAGTTAATGTTCCCACAAATTTTATAAATTCTTACTTGTTTAAATAATGACAACGACTGCTTAGCATTGTTAAGAAAATAGTCTTCTAAATCCTTTCCGCATTCTCATAATTTTAATATGATATACAGTTGATCATCTTGAAATACTTACTTCAGAGGAATCGTTTTGTGAATTGTGATCTTCATGGTATAATTTCCAAAGTACGATTAACCGACGCGGATATTTACCTTTTATTTATTTTATTTTCCAGTAGTGGATCATTATGCAAAACCGTTAACATCAACTAAAGTATATTTAAATGTGGAAAGAGTTAATAAATCGACATCAATATTATATCAACACACCTATACACGCCGCAATACACTCGACAGGACAGCTGCAAGTGACGTATTTTACCCTCTCGGTCCCGTAACACCCTCACCGGCAAACTCCGAAACTGAGGCAACCTGTGTATCTTTATAAACCTTGGAACAAGAGTGCCATGTTTCCCACATGGAGTAGGTTTTTTTACGGACACTGTATAAGAAATAGTACATTGTGCAATTAGGAAGCAAAATAGGTGTTGGCCGACGAGTGCATGTTTGTCGCCTGAGTGTAGCGAGGTCGCCAAAGTGCACGAGTTATGTTATCAACATGCCTATAAACCTGCAAATAAAATTATTAAAAAGAATAAATTTATAATATATGAGGATTACTTGTCTATTGAGAGTAATTACATTCAGCTGGCATTTGGAACAGATTCCCTTTGGCCAAGGTAGATGGTCCTTGCAGCCGTTTCTAATACGACAGGATATGTCCTCAAGGGCAAAAAATTTTCCTCTCAACGCCTGAAGTCGTCTTTCTCAAAAATGAATGAAATGATAAATGCTTAATTTTTTGATCACGTAAAGAAGCTTCATCATAAGGCTCCAACGGTGAACAGTGCACACATGTTGAATTATTATTATGGCGACATCTAAAAACATAGGTTAATAACTAAAAAAACCTGTAATTAAAATTTACAATTTGTCGTGGCGCATCCTCTGGATTTTTTCATCGAATTTGGCAAGCTGTAAGTCACTTCATCCTCTATCCTCTTGTATGTACCTTGCTACAAATTCTTGGTCCGACTGCGGAACTGCTTCCTGGTCTGGACAGTCCGCTACTTGAAGAGATCGGTTCAGATATAATCGGTTCACCTGAAGGTGTATTATTCTACAAATTTAAAATCCAATTAGGCCAATTTGCGACAAGGTACCCTTTCTTACATAATTATAAGTTTGTGGAAATAATAAAGCACCGTTGATCGGTGCTAAATACAACATATTACCGTGATGAACACCGAGGCTTCGCATGGTTCTCGATTTGTTGCTTGGAATTTCATCCTTGTTATTTTTTTCTTTATACAATGCGAAGGCAAAATTGTTCAGATTGAACGCTGTATAAACATGTTCGATAAGTTGACAGGTGGTATCGGATAATTTAATTTCGACTATTTTAGTTCTTCGGGAGTTTGCACGCGCAACAGCTGAAATTAAATTTAATTTCAGTGATATTTGTAGGGGGTGGTTTAAGAAATTGGCGATTGTAAGGGAGCAAGGAAAGAAATTTAAAACTTTTAGGCTACTTCTTGATTTAATTTATTCCATAAAATCGAAGGAGAAAAGTGAACCTATTTAATTTATTGCGGGTTTTTACTTCGATTTGTAGTCGTAAATGAGGCGAATTTACTTACAATTGTCTTTTGACATTTTGTAATCACTCCATAAAAAAAATTGTCTACGAATGAGAGACTGGCAACTATAGAAGCCCCTTCTAGCAACATGGTTCATTGCCATTTTAATCGTTCAAGCAAAGTTTCCAACCAGCTTATGAGGTTCTGGGAACTTAAGAGCTATCCGACGGAGCGAGCGCTCTCAAAGGAGGGGCATTCCTCATTTTAAAGAGACCAGCCGCCGCGACGACGATGGCCGTTTAATTGTTTTAATACCGTTCAAGAAACCTCTGAGGTCCTGGGCTATTCTCGAGACATTGCGCTCAAAAGATTCTTTTCTTTCGAAAGACGTTTAACGACCAACCCAAATTTATTTGAAACTTATTCTGCGTTCATGAAGGAATACGAAGATCGAAGTCATATGTCATGACATATGACCTCGATCTTCGTATTCCGAATCTGGCACAACACATGTGTTGTGCCAGATTCTTCGGATTCTTCGTATTTTCTCCCTCATCATGGGGTGTTAAAAGAGGAAAGCCCTACTACAAAGCTTCGAGTAGTTGTCGATGGTTCTATGCCCACCTTCAGTGGACATTCAAATGGTAGGTCCTACCATACAACAGGATTTATTTTCAATTCTTGTTCGTACAGGCAGGTTCTAGTTGAGTCTAATCAAAGGTCACTGCAACAAATCTTGTGGCGCATGGCTCCGTCTGAGTCTCTGCGCGCTTACAATTTAAATACTGCGACCTATGATACTGCTTCGACCTCATTTTTGGCCATTCATTCGTTGTTTCAATTAGGCATTGAATGCGAAAATTTTTAAGTCCGGAGGAAAAGGTGCGTCTACGGGTATGGGAGTAGGATCTCCAAAGAACACTGTGTATCGGTGCTGTATGCCGAGATGGATACGGTGACGATTGATATCGACAACAGCATTCTGTTCCTTTAGCCAGTTGTACCCGAAAATAACGTTTTCGCGAAGGTTTTCCACCACCGCGAATTCAACCACCAATGTCACTTCCGATAACAAATAGGGCACTTTAAGCGTTCCTCATACCCACGGTTTCACTGTATTTGTCGAAAGGGTTAATTCGCGATCATCGATCCCTCTGTTCGGTCGTAACAGTGTGTTGTCCATTGACAACAAACTGTTGCTATACAAAACGATTATCCGGCCTACTCTCACATACGCGATTCCTGTCTAGGGATACGCGCCGCGTTCTTACATGGCGTCGGTTTACGCCGTCCAAAACAAAGCCCTTCGTTTGGTTGCGAGCGCGCCCTGGTTCGTTCGTAACACAACCATCCTCCACGACCTAAAAATTGAATCTCTTCGCAAACACACCGTCTCCCTCGCCGAAAAATTCTTCCAGCGAGCCACTGTCCACCCGAATCCCTTGATTCGGACGTCAGTGGACTACGAGCCAAATCGACGCGATCGCGCTCGCCGTCCAAGGTCCATTCTCCAATAATTACTGTCCCCGCGGCTCTCTCTATCCGTTATTTTCGCTCTATATTAAATATTCTTTCAGTCAAAAGTAAAGGGTAATTACTACTCAACACTTTCTGTTCCAGTCTAAACAACATCCGGGCTAGAGACGATTTTATAGCGAATCTGACTCTACCTGTTCGGTGATTTTGAAAATGTAACCTTTCCAGTCGGCTCCCAATGGGTCTGCGTGGACTTCGGAGCACATGCGTTTGTCAAAGAAAATCTTAATTTTATGGTCATCAACAACTTCGAACAGATTTTGGCAGCCAGTTACCGGGTACGAAATATTTAACTTCATAACTCAGTTGCACGTATCCGCTTTAAAACGATAACTACACCAGTTCGTAAATTTTTCTATAACAACATCAACTCCCTGCGATTTGCAGATTTGGAATTTTTGCTTCATGGCGGACCGTTGAGGTTTAAACGCGTGCATGCATGCGTGCATGCGTTCGTTGTTTCAAGTAGACATTGAATGCGAAAATTCTTTGCCTAAAATTTTTAGCATCATAAAGCAGGATTACTGCGTGCATGACCTTCTGACTGGTTCGGATGATTTGGCGCAAGCTCGTCAAATATGTTCACAATTGTCAAATATTTTGGAGGCCGGTTGCTTCAAATTACGTAAGTGGATTTCAAATGATCTACAAGTTCTTTCGGACATTCCAAAGAGTGATTGGCATCCAGGTATTCTCGAATTTGGCACTCACGACCACACTAGCACTCTTGGCCTAATATAGGCTTTTTAATCTGACCACCTCATGTACGCTATTCATGAAGCGTTCGATCGGACAATTACAAAGTGCGTTATTCTTTCAGAAGTCGCGCAAATTTTTGATCTTCTTGGAATGTTGAGTCCTTGCACTTTAATTGCCAAATGCATATTGCAGGACCTCTGGCTGGAACAAATATCTTGCGACAATCTCGTTTCCAAAGGCATCCAGGCCAGATGGTTCTCATTTCGAAACGATCTTGCAAGTCTCAATGATTTGCAGATCCCTCGTCTTATTTTATGTAGATAATTTCGGATGGTTTTTACAACCCTGCAACAGTGATTATCCATTTCTACCTACTCTACTTAAATGACACCGAACGGCACGCGTCTGTGACGAACTGCCGAAATTCAGGGCGGTCGGTGGACCGACAGGTGCTTTGTTTAAAGTTTTTTACGTTTCCCGAGTAAATTAAGAAAAAAAAAAATCTACTTCATAAAACACTTTAGCCACTTTTATCATCGGCATCGAACTCAAATGATTACATGCACTCGCCTTCGGTTCGTGCAGCAAACTTCATTTTCATGGATAAAAACCTTCTTTACTTGCTCATGTAATAATATACTATTATGCTAAAGAAAGCTTGATCCAGTAAAACAAGAAAATTTTTAACCACGGAAATGTTTTGTTTATTTAAATTTTATTATTAATTTGGTATTTCATTATATAATGACAATAACAAACAGCAAATTTTTATTGTCATCAGGATTGACTCCTGGTTCACGATTAAAAATCTGCATCAAGTGTCAGCATCAAGAGGCTTTTTATTAGTAAACCTTTTCCGACTCCTGCTCCTCCGCAAACAAAATAATAAATGTACTTGATGAAGATAGTTCAAAAATATTTCCAACGTGTAAATCGAATTGCCTTTGGTCAGTGTTTAATACTCTAAGCAAAGAAAGAACATCACCTTCAGAAATTACTGAAGGTTGTGCAATCGTTCCACCTACGTCAGGACCATGATTGCCCTGAAACTGTAAGCAATGGTCCAGATCGCCTTCTCGAGTTTCAAATTCATACTCTGCTACAAGACAAGAAGCTCTCTGCTTGGCTTTGACACCAACATCCTCATCATCCTCCTTTTCTGCATTACGAACCGCTTCCAACAAAGCCTCAAATTCAACAGGATCCCCTAAACGATTGAATTGTAAACTTTCTGTCTTTATCGGATCACTGTTTCGAATAAATATGTCTTTAAGTGTAATGATTCATCTATTAATTAGATGGATTCCTTTCGCCAACATTACAACAACAACAACATTATTTGCTCCCGATAAAAATTAGAAGGATCTTGTTCTTTATTGTATCGTCGAAAACGTATCAACCTAGGTTTTATTCCTTTTCGTATAACGCCATCGTTATTTGCCTACATTTTGTAAGTCAGTGTCTTGTTTACCTTTTGTCGCTTTAGTGGCATATGTATAGTACGCTGCAAAATATGCTAAACTCTTCTCGTTAAATATTTTATCGAGGATTCATCTAATGTTTTTAATAATTCGAGGGGCTTTCGAATACCGACGCTCTCTGCAGAATAAGCTGTATTTATATAAACGTCAACTTCGCTAGCATGGCACATTGGTAGCCCCGCGAGGTAGCTTCTTGAGCTGAAATTTCTGATGAGTTGAGAAACACTTTTGAAATAAATCAATAATATAGACTGAGCACGCGAAAATGTACAGTCTATGGGAGCCTGATGTATTTCTAATAGTTTTTTACAAAACGAGTTAACGAGTACATCCTTTGGATCACGTTTCAAAAATGTTTTCGGTCGCTTAAGCGTAGCTCGTACAGTTTGGACAAGCCAGTAGATAACAAGAAATTGTCAAAGGTTAAATCTGCCGAAACATTTGTCCAAGTATCCCTTATAGATTTTGATATTTCCGTTAATTTGTTGAAATTAGGGTTATCCAATTCAAGTTCGAGCAGAAGTTTTGTTTTATTAACCGGAAAGAAGGGAATGTCGAATCGGCATGGTTTGTCAGACTTCGAGTGGCACGTGTGGGTATGTTAATGAGTTTACGAAGCTACAAAATCGCCAGTAACTTCACTACTATTACAAGTAATGATTTTATCTACAAAATCAGTCACTCTCATAACTGAATCATTATTACCAGGAACAAATATTGGTGCATTTTCCAACCACAACATCACGTGTGGGTGTGGCGAGCCACGGTGTTGGAATTCTATGCGGTGATAACGATGAATTACTGCGTAATTTTCAAAAGAACCAGCAGATCTTGACCACACCTTCTTCAATTCTTTCAATTTTGTTTCAAAAAAAGTCGCACAGATAAAAGGGTCGGATTGAATGGCTCAAATTGAAGTAAAATTGCTTCATCCAAAGTTATATCTTCATTACCAACAGTTTTTTTTAACTGTTTCTGGAGTTGGGGTTATTTTGTTTCGACCGCCGAAATTATGACAAATAATGTCCGGCACCCCAAACTGCCGGACCATAACCAAAACCCTTTTTTTTTCATCTTCGCAATAAGCGGAGGAATTTCTCACGCCGGTTAAAATTCTATACCCATCATCGTGTTGAATTAAATTAGTCAGATATTCGAGCAGGAGGTTAGAAACTAATATTGGTGCACCGTTCAACACCTTTTTACGTGTATGCAAGTTGTAATGCTATTTCGAATTTGTAACATTTGTTGTTTTTTCAGTAATGTAAACTGATAATCTGGTCGCATAGCACGGCGGTTGTGTAGTGAAATTTTTGATTTTACTATGTCTGTAAAAGAATAACTAATTTTCAGTTGACGTGTTGATACCGCATGCATCTTGATAAATGCCAATATCTCGATGTTGTCATCAATTACAAGGTAAAAACGGATCAAAACCTTGCATTGGGTGCTGTGCAAGGTGCACATGTGGCCGAGAAGTCGACCTGGTATGTGTAGAGGTTGTCGGATTTGTTTGAGTATTTCCTCTTGCTTGTGAATTCTGTCCTGAAGACGAAGCTGCTGGCTGCGAGACTGAAGCTCAACTTTCAGCAGGCGGTGCAGATGGTTGTGGTGAAGCTTCATGAGCATTTTCGGTTGCAGGCGTTAGTGGCGCAGCTTGTGCTATTTGACCAGCCATTATTGACATAATTCCGGTAATGACAGTAGTTGTTGACCTTCACCAGGACCATTATATTAGTGGCATCCTGCTCATTATCTAACAGAGTTTCTCTGTTTCAATGATTGAAAGAAGCGTTTTGTTGTATCTTTTATAAAATCAATAATAGCTGCTATTTCAAGTTCTCAGTGCAGCTGACTCGACTGGACCATTCTGCATTCGTTATTATCCCACGGTCCTTGTCTTGGAGCCTTGAAGAAGGCCATTAGTTTCTTTCATATGCATGTGTGTCAGGTTATCCAAGAGATCATAAGATAAAATAAAGTCTTATTTAGATTTAGTTTTTACTTGTTATTTTTCGTGAATAACTTACTAAGGAATAAATTAAGTAACTTTAGCTACATTGCGGTTGTTGAAGTAGATAAAATAAGTCTGGATTGCCTGGGTTTCTAACTCTTTAGCCGCTGCCCAGGGAGTAATACGAAGAGGCGAGTTACAGTTACAGTTACACCCCTAAGTGCCACTAACACCTGTAAATTGATTTCAAATCTTACAAGATTTATTTTTAAGATTTCATATTTGAAAATCATTTTTACCCGTGTGGTGATATCTACATCCCTATTCCTGATTTCTGGCCTCATGTAAGGCGACAAAATTTCTATTAAATACCTACATTGAAAGATGTGAAATATTATTTGAATATTATCTTCAGATGGATGTTGCATGAACTGAAATTGAGGAACTAATGGGTTTTCTGTTAACCGTCTCATTTCTACATTAACTGGACTTGATTCTGAGACTGGGCCTTTAGAAGTAAATTTACCTGAAGTGAACAATTCTTGGACTGTACAATCTCTCTCTTCATTTTGTTGTCTCACATTAAGATATCTATCCATTTTTGAAGTGAACACATGCTCACAAAGCGAGAGGTCAACTTTAATCTCTGTATTTGGTGCATGATCTCTAATACCAAGTGTTGGAGGAGATTTGTGATACTTAATATTTTCAAGTGACGCCAATTCTTCCACATCTCCAAGTTTGTCTTTTATAATAAGTTCTTGTTCCAATTTAATTTCTTTATTTATCCCGCATTTACATGTGACTTGATCAGCATCTGAAACGGAGATGTTACTCTGGAACAGGCAACATATAGCATCGATCTTTTAACATGCGACTTAAATGAATCACAACTTTTTCTAAAGTGGATCCCTGCGACTTATGTATAGTCATTCCTACAGCTGGTACTACAGGAAATTGAGATCTTAGTACAATTAAATTTGCCGATTTCCATTTTTCTTATAGATTTCGATATTTCCTTTAAATTTTGAAATTGGGGTTATCCGTTTCAATTTCGAGGAGAAGTATTGTTTTATCCATTGGAAAGAAGGGAATGCCGTGCTATTTGACCAGCCATTTGCATTAAAGATTGACATCATTCCGGTAATGACAGTGGTTGTTGACCTTCACCAGGACCATTATATTAGTGGCATCCTGCTATCTAACAGAGTTTCTCTGTTTCCCGGATTTAACGATCTCATCTCTCTCTCGCCGTGTTTCACATGTACACTCGACATTCCCATCACATTCTTCATCAGACTGATCGTCGTATATTCACTGCTTGTCATACGTAATACCAAGACCTTGAAATGGTGCCGTTTACACTAAATACTTTGCCCCTTCTCTTGCGGCTTCTGTGCGAATACTCTCCTTGCTTCCATGTTTATAACACAATTTCCGTTTTAATTCTACTGTGATGGCATCGTCATCAGATGTCTGCCTCGGTAATGCAGCCACCATGGTGTCTGAATTTACCGGCACATTAACTACGTTACTTACTGAATCATGTTGAAATCCAAGACATTGACCTCTTCTTACAATTTTAAGGAATATGTGTCGTAGCGACACCAAGCGTTCTTCAAGAGGGGTCAACTGTTGCAGAACTTCCGGAACATCAGAAAATAATAAACGATTTGCGACAGCAAGATGTGGTATATTTCCGTCTTAAAGTGATTTGTGATAATTGTAACAAAAATACCCAATATCATCAGAAAAATTAATAGCAAAAATACATCCTAATTCTTCATCTGAAAATGATATCAGTTGACTCTTTTTCAAGACTTTGAGAGATGTTTTATGCCAAAGATGTCCACAACATGAACAAACCTTTGCGTGACCGTCCAAAATTTTTTTGAAGTAACCAATTCAATTCTATATGTTGTTCTCTTGTTTACGAATTTTTGTCTCATGTTGTCTGTGAATTTTACGTCGATGGGTATTTTGTCTTTGTTCCTTTTGCCTGTAGTCCGGATTAAGGCGAGAAATGCTACGGATTAAAGAATTTCTTTTTTGTTCAATATTCCAAAGCCGAGTTGAAGATCTCAGTTTTTTATAAACACATTTATCTCGTTCTTTCTCTTTATTTCTCATATTATTGTTCTCTCTAGATAGTTGTTTTCGCTTTCGACTACTCACTGTTTGATTTTGATGAGGATTCAATTTTTAAAGTGTCTGTGACCGTGACATCTAATATACTACGCATATTATTATTACTACACAGTACTACTGCAGTTCAAAGGATAGTTGCACTAATTATATGGCGAGGATCATAAAAGAATAAATATTTTGCCCGCTCATACTTAATTTGTTTTTGACATTTGACCATGAAACGATGGGGAAAGTCACCACTTTCATGGTAGATACAATCAATTCCTAAAGTGTCTTCGTAGATATTGTTATCGTCAGAGTATTTAGAATTACATTTGATTAACAAGTTTGTAGTTTCAGCACATGGAAACCTGATAAACAAATTAATAAGTATTTTTTTAAAACGAGCTATTATAAAATCTTACTTGCATACATCATTTGTGTGAAAATCATCAACAGGTGTTTCAGCATTACATGCAAGATGCAATAATGTTTACCCATCCCGTAATGCAACTTGCAGCTGATTTAATGCAAAGATCATTCGATTCACATTAAATCTCTCTTCTTCGTCACACTTTTTAATTAATTTAGTCAGTATAGTCAACAAATAAAGCGTTGTTGTTGAATTACTTTCCATTTCTTCCTGTTATTAATATAACCATGAAATAAATGAAACTAAAAGAAACTGCTAAAAGAAACATTCAGTTCATTCAATGATCTTGTAAGAGCTTTTGATTTGTGTGCTGTTCTTCCAATATCCCTTGCAAGCTTTAGCCCGTCAGCATGAATATCATCGACTCTTATCGCGTAAATTTTTGCACTCACATCCAAAGCGCTACCAGCTTGAACAGGATTCTGGATTTCGTGTGAACTCACAAACAGTCGTAAGTAATCGATCATTCGCAACTTCCAAGCATTTTTAGAGTTAATTTTATTTTCATAAAACATCTTTTGGCATATTTCAATGTGGCTGGTTATTCCATCTTTGCCTTCCAATCTGGGCGATCCCGGTGCAGGAGAAGGAAGACTGGAGAGCCGCCTCTGCTGTTCAGCAGCGGCTCGACGTTCACTTCTTTCCAATTCATCATCGATGGCGTCTTCAACTGCCTTGATGGAATTTGAATCATTACTTCCTCTCGTAGGTGATACTAGTGCTCTATTGAACAATGCTGATCGTCGTAATGATCTATTATGCCTTGCAACTGGAGATTTTTCTACTTCCATTATTAAATCGCCACAAAATTATTGGATTACTAACCAACTAATTCTAACAATGATCTTAATTAAAACTTAATTCTAAACTCAAAAAATATGAATAAGCCATAAATGCAAACAAAATAGTTGCTGGGGAATATTTTCGTCTTTTTAACAATATCATGTTTAACTTCACTTTCATCATCAAATGTCACTGACTTTGACAGGGAAGATTTAGAGCTGTGATTCTTTAGAATACTTCTATAAGGTGTCTCTAAATAATAAAGTGTTTTTAAATTTAAGGAATAAAAACGTTAAATTATACAAACCTGAGGTGTGACTGTTTTCAAATTTTGTGTTTCTACCATAGTAGATAAGCTATAGCGGTATGATTTTAAGTAAATTATTCAGTTTTTTATACGAAAAATCAATTTAGATCAAAAATTTGCTAGTATTAAAATTGAACTAAAAGAAACTGCTAAAAGAAACATTCAGTTATATTTATTTATGTTTAATCAATGTTTATGGGATGCAGATAATTAATGTTATACATATAAAAAAGAAAAAATATCTAACAACGCCACCGCATGTCGTACGCGTTGCGCACAATCATCTGCGCAAAACTCTGAGCCGTTCCCTTGCTCCTAGTCGGTGTTATAACCGTCCAAGTTTTCACTTCAACGCTGTAAAGCATCGGCTTGCTGCGCAAGTCACGCATCTAATTGACATCGCGACCAGATGGATAAGTCTGAGAATTACCGCCGACGATGGTCTGCATAGAGAGAACACGTCCCTCAAATTACACCAAATCAGCGGCCAATTCCATGTTCCACTCTTTCAACTCCTTGATTACAGCAGGCTTCTCGGCCAAACACCTGTTGAATCTCAATAGTCTCTCAATTCTTTGAGAAGGACCGACGCGAGTTTTATCGAATTTATTCGTTACTTTACGAAAGCACTGTATAATTAAACACTGCTTTATATTATTTTATAGTAAATGAACGTGTCTGCCTTTTACAAGGACCAAGGTAACATCACCAACTACCACGTACCGGGCTCAGTCAGGCGGCCAGCTTGTGTGGGCGTTCCGGTGACACTCCCTTAGAATTTTGGCCAATAATCTTCTTAATTCTAAAAACGTGAGAGGTAACAGCATAAACAGTAACAACAACGAACTTGAGCCCTGCTCTGTTAAGAAGCAGAGAGTTCGGAATATGATGTAAAATTGTAAACTTTCCAGCCGCAAACACATTAACTAAATAAAACGAGAACAAACTTATTAACATTTTTATTGTGCTCGCCCAGCAAATCACATCAGAACATTCTGATGTGATGTGATGTTTGAATACGGTTTAGTTCAACGGTTTAATTCAACAACTAAACAATTAAATGAAAATATTAAATTAAAAAGAGAGACCACTATCTTTGAGGGTTGGCTACCACGTCTTCTTAGAGCAATTCATCTACATTTTATAGAGCTCCTAAAAGCTCCTGCACTCGCAATTCCATATCCTTAATATTTTCTTTCTTTTTTCACCCGTTCCTCCGTCTGCCTGATGTATTCTCTTCGGGCGTCAATCCTTTCTCTTAATTTTCGAATTCTAAAGCGTGATATGTGATTATTATTATTAAATTGAATTGAATTTTCGCCTACCACCGGTAACACACGTAAGTCATCAACTTTCTTACATTCGGTGTTTTCATAATCAATGAAAATTATTTGTATCATTGAATTCTTTCTTCCGGCCGGTTCAATCGACAGCACTTTGCAGCGATAATATTTCCCTTCAAAAAGTGTCGCATACAATTCCCCGACGACAGCATCGTTCGCTTCCACTTTATTTCGATGGCTCGTAAATTTTCTTCAGATGGTAATATGGAATGTCATGCGGATTTTTGCGTTTGCACGCAGCCTAATTTAGTCTAAATATGACCAAACTTTTTTTGTAATTTGTTTTGCGTGTCGCCGTTTTTATTATCCAATCGACATCGCGGCCATATGGTTAAGTCTGAGAATTACCGCCGACGATGGTCTGCATAGGGAGAAGACGTCCCTCAAATTTCACCAAATCAGCGGCCAATTCCATCTTCCACTTTTTCAACTCTTTTATTGCATTTGATGATATAAAATGAGCTGTTTTCTTTGGAAACTTCATCTAGTTCATCTTTAATAATGAGTTGTTCCTGTTCTAATTTCATTACAAATGACTTAGGATCATCAGAATTATCAATATTTATATGAAAATAAATTACCTATCTTCAGGCTGGACCACCAATTCCATGGGATTCGGAAAATAATTGGTTTTTGATAACTTCTACAAAATGATAACTGTTTTGTTCTTCTAACTGCAAACCGATATGGTTATAGGAAGAAGAACTCGAAAGACCAAATGTTTTGTTATTCTAACTGCATTTAATGCAAACAATCTCGTTATACGAAGAAAAAACAAATAAATAGTGGACTGTATCAATCGAAAATAGGTTTCACAATGAACCTCGACTGCATCTCATTAACATGAAAAATGCAATATTTATTATAAAACAAAAAACACTTATATCCCTTTAGTTATAAAAAGAAATAAAATAGTGACTTGATAAATTGTAGAAAGTCGTAAACAATAACTATTATGAAAATCAACGATTTAACTTCGAAATTAAATATTATTTTGATATTTAATAATAAAGATAACTTTAAATAACTTTAATTACTAACATCCCAACTTTCTGATGTTGTTGGTACATCCAATTTTGGAATTGGAAATTTATCCCTACTCTGAGTGGTGGTGCGCAAGGCAAACTTATCCAAGTTAATCCTATCAATGATCTCGATGATGCTAAAAACAAAAACGCTTATGCCCCTTGCGACAAGAATTGTGTACATTGTACCTTTAAAGCAGATTCTGGCACTATATGAGTGTTGTTATACATGCACTGCACCATTGCAGAACTCTCCGCCGTTGACTGATTGAAGATCGTTGATCCTCTTACCTCTCTGTGTCTCCGCATAGTTCTCGTAATACAAGAATTTGATACTTCTTTCTGATTTGCTTCTAAGAAAGTAAACGACGCTCCAGCGACTCTGATCGTCCGTAAATGTCAGAAAATATCGAGCTCCTCCCTGTCACATATCACATATCAGGAAATGAAATCCGGTTGGGAGGTGGAGCACTAGGATCCGATTTAGTCTTTTTTGAGAACAAAGGATCCTCTTTGGCTTTCTTCTTTTTCGATTTATCCTCTTCATCTTCGACTGGTGCTGCTAAAGTCTATATGTCAAAACTTTAGTGTTATTGTCTTGTCGTGTGGCCTCGTCAACAGTGATCCCTGACGTGTCGTCAATCTAGCTTTTATTCCTAGCCACACCTTTTATACATCTTTGTGTAAGACATTTTCTTATAAAGAAAAAATAGAATTGCCATAGAAAATCTACGATTTATACTCTATAAAAAACTTATATTTATATTTTACAACTTCACAGAATTTTATCAAACTAGTAACAATAAGTAAATATTATGAGCTAAATAAATAGCAAAAATATTGTAACCGTTCCATCCAGTGCTCCTCAATTATGTTAAACAAAACAGAAGCTTTCTATCGTGCAAATGCCATTTAAACGACGAAAGGGTACCCCTCGATATTCTGATTATAAACTGGTTGGATTTAAACGTGTCGGTTCGATCAAAGTTTTTCGCGATTTTCTCTACTTTTTCTATCTATCGGTACGTACTTTTAAAGCCCCCTTCATGGGGGTTCTTATTATCTCAGCCTCTCTTTGAATTTTGGCCTGTAAGCAATTCCATACCCTTAATTTTTTCTTTCTGTCTTCATCCCACTCCTCCGTGTCTCTTAGGTATGGTTGTATTCTGAAATTCCTAAAGCGTATTACCGGAGGTAATATTATCCGATAATTTATCACGTTGTGTTCAACTTGATTTCGATAGCTCGTAAATTTTCTTCAGTTTCAGCATCTAAAGAGTTGGCCCAAAAATAGCCAACATCAATGATATGACTAACGCGAATCAGTATGCATTGAGTGTCTCTCTCTTTTATTGTCTTGTCGTGTGGCCTCGTCAACAGTGATCCCTGACGTGGCGTCAATCTAGCTTTTATTCCTAGGCACAAGCGACAAAAGGGTGAAATGTAGAGTGATTATTATTAAATTGAATTAGGTAATGACTTGTTTATGTTTGGAAATCAGGGGAAAATGATTTTAAAAAATGCGATTGCAAAAAAATGGTACATAAAAAAGGGCTTTTCTCGCTGCTTTTCTGCTTGCTTATCTCTAGATAATTCCCAGGAAAATGGAAACATTTTGTTACGTCTTACGTCTATGTCACTTTTTGCATGATCTGTTGAACGTCCTATTTGACTTATTCACGAGTTGCAGTGTCTGTGCGGGCATCTTTTTTTGCCCCGATTATTATTATTATTATTATTATTCTTTTTTGAATGCTAATTTATATTTATTTAGAAGCATCCCAATCTCGAAGTTTTCTTATTGGTGACCATATTTCCTTGTAGGTTTCCTTTTTTCCATAGGGGTTGAAGATCTCCATATTCCAATTTTTTCTTGACCATTCTCTTTTTTCCTCTCTGGTGGTCTCCATTCCCATACTTTTTTGTGTATTCTCCCTTCGTATAAGCGACGCATGTGTCAATACTTTATTAACTGGTTATATATCTGTGGCTTGGTGCTAAAAGGGCCAATGTCAAATTTTTTTACTGTTTGGAGTTAAGCAGTACATTAGATTATTTTTCTCAATATCTTTCATATGCTAAAAGAGCCAATATCTAGTTGAACCAATAGCAGATCGGTAAATGTGTTAAAGGGACTAAAAGTGATTTCTTATCAGAAAAAGGGGCCAAAAGTGACTTTTTATGAGAGAAAATTGGCCATTTTGTCGATTTTTAGTTTTCTATCTCTGTCAATCTTAGAGCAAATCGATTTTTAATTGCACCATCGTGTTTCTCGCAAAAAAGTACATAAATTTTCATTTATATATGACCCAAAAAATCATAAGGGTTGCTAAATTATGCGTTTTTTAGTTTAAAATTCGAATGAGCATTTTTTATAGGTAAAAATTAGATTACTGTACGATTGAAATTATAGATTTTCTTTCTGATACCACTTAAATTACTGGACAGCTGAAAACGAAATTGCAAAAATAAAAATAAAATTTGAGAGTAGTCTCAACAGGACAATTTTATTTTTTAACTAACAATGCCATAAGAAGATAGAGCTTCTCTACCCTTTTCCAGGGTGGTTACCGACTACAGATCATAAATTGACAAATTCCAAGAAGGTCCAAATTAAGAAAAGTAACTTGCACATAGAGAATATTTTCGTATGGGACAATCGAATCGACGAATGAAAAGGTATGGATTGTACCTACTAACTCCTTGCACATATCAAAGAGCGGTAAATTAAAAATTTTAAGTAGCTTTCTCAAGGAATATGCTACATTCGTAATCAGTCAATGGCTCAAAAAATTTCCCGACTTTTTCGGTTTTTTTGCAAAATTCCCAGACTTTTTCAGGTTTTTTCATGTTTTCCAGAAAATAACCACTTTGATTATCTCAATTATCCCCTCATTTTCATCACTGTACATTCTAACCAATTTTAAAAATTTTAAACCGAAAATTTTGTAGTAGCGATTTATTTATTATTGAGTTATTATTATTATTATTATTATCATCAATCAATAAATTTCAAATTGATAATCTCCTTTTAGGTTAAACAATTCAGGAATCTTATCTAGGTCGTTAAAAATGCACACCCCATCATGTGTGATTCTTGATACCGTCTAATCGATGACGGTTAGCTGGACTCTATCAGTATCGATTTCTACATCAGTTCCGAGAATTTTACCTTTTTGTTCTTCTCCACACTTGAAATAAGAAAATTGCCCCAATGAAGATCCCTACGTTCAAATTTCAGTTCTTTTTCGGCAACCGCCAAAGTAAAAACCAGCTGAAATTACAATTCAGTTGAAGTTAATGTTCCCACAAATTTTATAAATTCTTACTTGTTTAAATAATGACAACGACTGCTTAGCATTGTTAAGAAAATAGTCTTCTAAATCCTTTCCGCATTCTCATAATTTTAATATGATATACAGTTGATCATCTTGAAATACTTACTTCAGAGGAATCGTTTTGTGAATTGTGATCTTCATGGTATAATTTCCAAAGTACGATTAACCGACGCGGATATTTACCTTTTATTTATTTTATTTTCCAGTAGTGGATCATTATGCAAAACCGTTAACATCAACTAAAGTATATTTAAATGTGGAAAGAGTTAATAAATCGACATCAATATTATATCAACACACCTATACACGCCGCAATACACTCGACAGGACAGCTGCAAGTGACGTATTTTACCCTCTCGGTCCCGTAACACCCTCACCGGCAAACTCCGAAACTGAGGCAACCTGTGTATCTTTATAAACCTTGGAACAAGAGTGCCATGTTTCCCACATGGAGTAGGTTTTTTTACGGACACTGTATAAGAAATAGTACATTGTGCAATTAGGAAGCAAAATAGGTGTTGGCCGACGAGTGCATGTTTGTCGCCTGAGTGTAGCGAGGTCGCCAAAGTGCACGAGTTATGTTATCAACATGCCTATAAACCTGCAAATAAAATTATTAAAAAGAATAAATTTATAATATATGAGGATTACTTGTCTATTGAGAGTAATTACATTCAGCTGGCATTTGGAACAGATTCCCTTTGGCCAAGGTAGATGGTCCTTGCAGCCGTTTCTAATACGACAGGATATGTCCTCAAGGGCAAAAAATTTTCCTCTCAACGCCTGAAGTCGTCTTTCTCAAAAATGAATGAAATGATAAATGCTTAATTTTTTGATCACGTAAAGAAGCTTCATCATAAGGCTCCAACGGTGAACAGTGCACACATGTTGAATTATTATTATGGCGACATCTAAAAACATAGGTTAATAACTAAAAAAACCTGTAATTAAAATTTACAATTTGTCGTGGCGCATCCTCTGGATTTTTTCATCGAATTTGGCAAGCTGTAAGTCACTTCATCCTCTATCCTCTTGTATGTACCTTGCTACAAATTCTTGGTCCGACTGCGGAACTGCTTCCTGGTCTGGACAGTCCGCTACTTGAAGAGATCGGTTCAGATATAATCGGTTCACCTGAAGGTGTATTATTCTACAAATTTAAAATCCAATTAGGCCAATTTGCGACAAGGTACCCTTTCTTACATAATTATAAGTTTGTGGAAATAATAAAGCACCGTTGATCGGTGCTAAATACAACATATTACCGTGATGAACACCGAGGCTTCGCATGGTTCTCGATTTGTTGCTTGGAATTTCATCCTTGTTATTTTTTTCTTTATACAATGCGAAGGCAAAATTGTTCAGATTGAACGCTGTATAAACATGTTCGATAAGTTGACAGGTGGTATCGGATAATTTAATTTCGACTATTTTAGTTCTTCGGGAGTTTGCACGCGCAACAGCTGAAATTAAATTTAATTTCAGTGATATTTGTAGGGGGTGGTTTAAGAAATTGGCGATTGTAAGGGAGCAAGGAAAGAAATTTAAAACTTTTAGGCTACTTCTTGATTTAATTTATTCCATAAAATCGAAGGAGAAAAGTGAACCTATTTAATTTATTGCGGGTTTTTACTTCGATTTGTAGTCGTAAATGAGGCGAATTTACTTACAATTGTCTTTTGACATTTTGTAATCACTCCATAAAAAAAATTGTCTACGAATGAGAGACTGGCAACTATAGAAGCCCCTTCTAGCAACATGGTTCATTGCCATTTTAATCGTTCAAGCAAAGTTTCCAACCAGCTTATGAGGTTCTGGGAACTTAAGAGCTATCCGACGGAGCGAGCGCTCTCAAAGGAGGGGCATTCCTCATTTTAAAGAGACCAGCCGCCGCGACGACGATGGCCGTTTAATTGTTTTAATACCGTTCAAGAAACCTCTGAGGTCCTGGGCTATTCTCGAGACATTGCGCTCAAAAGATTCTTTTCTTTCGAAAGACGTTTAACGACCAACCCAAATTTATTTGAAACTTATTCTGCGTTCATGAAGGAATACGAAGATCGAAGTCATATGTCATGACATATGACCTCGATCTTCGTATTCCGAATCTGGCACAACACATGTGTTGTGCCAGATTCTTCGGATTCTTCGTATTTTCTCCCTCATCATGGGGTGTTAAAAGAGGAAAGCCCTACTACAAAGCTTCGAGTAGTTGTCGATGGTTCTATGCCCACCTTCAGTGGACATTCAAATGGTAGGTCCTACCATACAACAGGATTTATTTTCAATTCTTGTTCGTACAGGCAGGTTCTAGTTGAGTCTAATCAAAGGTCACTGCAACAAATCTTGTGGCGCATGGCTCCGTCTGAGTCTCTGCGCGCTTACAATTTAAATACTGCGACCTATGATACTGCTTCGACCTCATTTTTGGCCATTCATTCGTTGTTTCAATTAGGCATTGAATGCGAAAATTTTTAAGTCCGGAGGAAAAGGTGCGTCTACGGGTATGGGAGTAGGATCTCCAAAGAACACTGTGTATCGGTGCTGTATGCCGAGATGGATACGGTGACGATTGATATCGACAACAGCATTCTGTTCCTTTAGCCAGTTGTACCCGAAAATAACGTTTTCGCGAAGGTTTTCCACCACCGCGAATTCAACCACCAATGTCACTTCCGATAACAAATAGGGCACTTTAAGCGTTCCTCATACCCACGGTTTCACTGTATTTGTCGAAAGGGTTAATTCGCGATCATCGATCCCTCTGTTCGGTCGTAACAGTGTGTTGTCCATTGACAACAAACTGTTGCTATACAAAACGATTATCCGGCCTACTCTCACATACGCGATTCCTGTCTAGGGATACGCGCCGCGTTCTTACATGGCGTCGGTTTACGCCGTCCAAAACAAAGCCCTTCGTTTGGTTGCGAGCGCGCCCTGGTTCGTTCGTAACACAACCATCCTCCACGACCTAAAAATTGAATCTCTTCGCAAACACACCGTCTCCCTCGCCGAAAAATTCTTCCAGCGAGCCACTGTCCACCCGAATCCCTTGATTCGGACGTCAGTGGACTACGAGCCAAATCGACGCGATCGCGCTCGCCGTCCAAGGTCCATTCTCCAATAATTACTGTCCCCGCGGCTCTCTCTATCCGTTATTTTCGCTCTATATTAAATATTCTTTCAGTCAAAAGTAAAGGGTAATTACTACTCAACACTTTCTGTTCCAGTCTAAACAACATCCGGGCTAGAGACGATTTTATAGCGAATCTGACTCTACCTGTTCGGTGATTTTGAAAATGTAACCTTTCCAGTCGGCTCCCAATGGGTCTGCGTGGACTTCGGAGCACATGCGTTTGTCAAAGAAAATCTTAATTTTATGGTCATCAACAACTTCGAACAGATTTTGGCAGCCAGTTACCGGGTACGAAATATTTAACTTCATAACTCAGTTGCACGTATCCGCTTTAAAACGATAACTACACCAGTTCGTAAATTTTTCTATAACAACATCAACTCCCTGCGATTTGCAGATTTGGAATTTTTGCTTCATGGCGGACCGTTGAGGTTTAAACGCGTGCATGCATGCGTGCATGCGTTCGTTGTTTCAAGTAGACATTGAATGCGAAAATTCTTTGCCTAAAATTTTTAGCATCATAAAGCAGGATTACTGCGTGGATGACCTCCTGACTGGTTCGGATGATTTGGCGCAAGCTCGTCAAATATGTTCACAATTGTCAAATATTTTGGAGGCCGGTTGCTTCAAATTACGTAAGTGGATTTCAAATGATCTACAAGTTCTTTCGGACATTCCAAAGAGTGATTGGCATCCAGGTATTCTCGAATTTGGCACTCACGACCACACTAGCACTCTTGGCCTAATATAGGCTTTTTAATCTGACCACCTCATGTACGCTATTCATGAAGCGTTCGATCGGACAATTACAAAGTGCGTTATTCTTTCAGAAGTCGCGCAAATTTTTGATCTTCTTGGAATGTTGAGTCCTTGCACTTTAATTGCCAAATGCATATTGCAGGACCTCTGGCTGGAACAAATATCTTGCGACAATCTCGTTTCCAAAGGCATCCAGGCCAGATGGTTCTCATTTCGAAACGATCTTGCAAGTCTCAATGATTTGCAGATCCCTCGTCTTATTTTATGTAGATAATTTCGGATGGTTTTTACAACCCTGCAACAGTGATTATCCATTTCTACCTACTCTACTTAAATGACACCGAACGGCACGCGTCTGTGACGAACTGCCGAAATTCAGGGCGGTCGGTGGACCGACAGGTGCTTTGTTTAAAGTTTTTTACGTTTCCCGAGTAAATTAAGAAAAAAAAAAATCTACTTCATAAAACACTTTAGCCACTTTTATCATCGGCATCGAACTCAAATGATTACATGCACTCGCCTTCGGTTCGTGCAGCAAACTTCATTTTCATGGATAAAAACCTTCTTTACTTGCTCATGTAATAATATACTATTATGCTAAAGAAAGCTTGATCCAGTAAAACAAGAAAATTTTTAACCACGGAAATGTTTTGTTTATTTAAATTTTATTATTAATTTGGTATTTCATTATATAATGACAATAACAAACAGCAAATTTTTATTGTCATCAGGATTGACTCCTGGTTCACGATTAAAAATCTGCATCAAGTGTCAGCATCAAGAGGCTTTTTATTAGTAAACCTTTTCCGACTCCTGCTCCTCCGCAAACAAAATAATAAATGTACTTGATGAAGATAGTTCAAAAATATTTCCAACGTGTAAATCGAATTGCCTTTGGTCAGTGTTTAATACTCTAAGCAAAGAAAGAACATCACCTTCAGAAATTACTGAAGGTTGTGCAATCGTTCCACCTACGTCAGGACCATGATTGCCCTGAAACTGTAAGCAATGGTCCAGATCGCCTTCTCGAGTTTCAAATTCATACTCTGCTACAAGACAAGAAGCTCTCTGCTTGGCTTTGACACCAACATCCTCATCATCCTCCTTTTCTGCATTACGAACCGCTTCCAACAAAGCCTCAAATTCAACAGGATCCCCTAAACGATTGAATTGTAAACTTTCTGTCTTTATCGGATCACTGTTTCGAATAAATATGTCTTTAAGTGTAATGATTCATCTATTAATTAGATGGATTCCTTTCGCCAACATTACAACAACAACAACATTATTTGCTCCCGATAAAAATTAGAAGGATCTTGTTCTTTATTGTATCGTCGAAAACGTATCAACCTAGGTTTTATTCCTTTTCGTATAACGCCATCGTTATTTGCCTACATTTTGTAAGTCAGTGTCTTGTTTACCTTTTGTCGCTTTAGTGGCATATGTATAGTACGCTGCAAAATATGCTAAACTCTTCTCGTTAAATATTTTATCGAGGATTCATCTAATGTTTTTAATAATTCGAGGGGCTTTCGAATACCGACGCTCTCTGCAGAATAAGCTGTATTTATATAAACGTCAACTTCGCTAGCATGGCACATTGGTAGCCCCGCGAGGTAGCTTCTTGAGCTGAAATTTCTGATGAGTTGAGAAACACTTTTGAAATAAATCAATAATATAGACTGAGCACGCGAAAATGTACAGTCTATGGGAGCCTGATGTATTTCTAATAGTTTTTTACAAAACGAGTTAACGAGTACATCCTTTGGATCACGTTTCAAAAATGTTTTCGGTCGCTTAAGCGTAGCTCGTACAGTTTGGACAAGCCAGTAGATAACAAGAAATTGTCAAAGGTTAAATCTGCCGAAACATTTGTCCAAGTATCCCTTATAGATTTTGATATTTCCGTTAATTTGTTGAAATTAGGGTTATCCAATTCAAGTTCGAGCAGAAGTTTTGTTTTATTAACCGGAAAGAAGGGAATGTCGAATCGGCATGGTTTGTCAGACTTCGAGTGGCACGTGTGGGTATGTTAATGAGTTTACGAAGCTACAAAATCGCCAGTAACTTCACTACTATTACAAGTAATGATTTTATCTACAAAATCAGTCACTCTCATAACTGAATCATTATTACCAGGAACAAATATTGGTGCATTTTCCAACCACAACATCACGTGTGGGTGTGGCGAGCCACGGTGTTGGAATTCTATGCGGTGATAACGATGAATTACTGCGTAATTTTCAAAAGAACCAGCAGATCTTGACCACACCTTCTTCAATTCTTTCAATTTTGTTTCAAAAAAAGTCGCACAGATAAAAGGGTCGGATTGAATGGCTCAAATTGAAGTAAAATTGCTTCATCCAAAGTTATATCTTCATTACCAACAGTTTTTTTTAACTGTTTCTGGAGTTGGGGTTATTTTGTTTCGACCGCCGAAATTATGACAAATAATGTCCGGCACCCCAAACTGCCGGACCATAACCAAAACCCTTTTTTTTTCATCTTCGCAATAAGCGGAGGAATTTCTCACGCCGGTTAAAATTCTATACCCATCATCGTGTTGAATTAAATTAGTCAGATATTCGAGCAGGAGGTTAGAAACTAATATTGGTGCACCGTTCAACACCTTTTTACGTGTATGCAAGTTGTAATGCTATTTCGAATTTGTAACATTTGTTGTTTTTTCAGTAATGTAAACTGATAATCTGGTCGCATAGCACGGCGGTTGTGTAGTGAAATTTTTGATTTTACTATGTCTGTAAAAGAATAACTAATTTTCAGTTGACGTGTTGATACCGCATGCATCTTGATAAATGCCAATATCTCGATGTTGTCATCAATTACAAGGTAAAAACGGATCAAAACCTTGCATTGGGTGCTGTGCAAGGTGCACATGTGGCCGAGAAGTCGACCTGGTATGTGTAGAGGTTGTCGGATTTGTTTGAGTATTTCCTCTTGCTTGTGAATTCTGTCCTGAAGACGAAGCTGCTGGCTGCGAGACTGAAGCTCAACTTTCAGCAGGCGGTGCAGATGGTTGTGGTGAAGCTTCATGAGCATTTTCGGTTGCAGGCGTTAGTGGCGCAGCTTGTGCTATTTGACCAGCCATTATTGACATAATTCCGGTAATGACAGTAGTTGTTGACCTTCACCAGGACCATTATATTAGTGGCATCCTGCTCATTATCTAACAGAGTTTCTCTGTTTCAATGATTGAAAGAAGCGTTTTGTTGTATCTTTTATAAAATCAATAATAGCTGCTATTTCAAGTTCTCAGTGCAGCTGACTCGACTGGACCATTCTGCATTCGTTATTATCCCACGGTCCTTGTCTTGGAGCCTTGAAGAAGGCCATTAGTTTCTTTCATATGCATGTGTGTCAGGTTATCCAAGAGATCATAAGATAAAATAAAGTCTTATTTAGATTTAGTTTTTACTTGTTATTTTTCGTGAATAACTTACTAAGGAATAAATTAAGTAACTTTAGCTACATTGCGGTTGTTGAAGTAGATAAAATAAGTCTGGATTGCCTGGGTTTCTAACTCTTTAGCCGCTGCCCAGGGAGTAATACGAAGAGGCGAGTTACAGTTACAGTTACACCCCTAAGTGCCACTAACACCTGTAAATTGATTTCAAATCTTACAAGATTTATTTTTAAGATTTCATATTTGAAAATCATTTTTACCCGTGTGGTGATATCTACATCCCTATTCCTGATTTCTGGCCTCATGTAAGGCGACAAAATTTCTATTAAATACCTACATTGAAAGATGTGAAATATTATTTGAATATTATCTTCAGATGGATGTTGCATGAACTGAAATTGAGGAACTAATGGGTTTTCTGTTAACCGTCTCATTTCTACATTAACTGGACTTGATTCTGAGGCTGGGCCTTTAGAAGTAAATTTACCTGAAGTGAACAATTCTTGGACTGTACAATCTCTCTCTTCATTTTGTTGTCTCACATTAAGATATCTATCCATTTTTGAAGTGAACACATGCTCACAAAGCGAGAGGTCAACTTTAATCTCTGTATTTGGTGCATGATCTCTAATACCAAGTGTTGGAGGAGATTTGTGATACTTAATATTTTCAAGTGACGCCAATTCTTCCACATCTCCAAGTTTGTCTTTTATAATAAGTTCTTGTTCCAATTTAATTTCTTTATTTATCCCGCATTTACATGTGACTTGATCAGCATCTGAAACGGAGATGTTACTCTGGAACAGGCAACATATAGCATCGATCTTTTAACATGCGACTTAAATGAATCACAACTTTTTCTAAAGTGGATCCCTGCGACTTATGTATAGTCATTCCTACAGCTGGTACTACAGGAAATTGAGATCTTAGTACAATTAAATTTGCCGATTTCCATTTTTCTTATAGATTTCGATATTTCCTTTAAATTTTGAAATTGGGGTTATCCGTTTCAATTTCGAGGAGAAGTATTGTTTTATCCATTGGAAAGAAGGGAATGCCGTGCTATTTGACCAGCCATTTGCATTAAAGATTGACATCATTCCGGTAATGACAGTGGTTGTTGACCTTCACCAGGACCATTATATTAGTGGCATCCTGCTATCTAACAGAGTTTCTCTGTTTCCCGGATTTAACGATCTCATCTCTCTCTCGCCGTGTTTCACATGTACACTCGACATTCCCATCACATTCTTCATCAGACTGATCGTCGTATATTCACTGCTTGTCATACGTAATACCAAGACCTTGAAATGGTGCCGTTTACACTAAATACTTTGCCCCTTCTCTTGCGGCTTCTGTGCGAATACTCTCCTTGCTTCCATGTTTATAACACAATTTCCGTTTTAATTCTACTGTGATGGCATCGTCATCAGATGTCTGCCTCGGTAATGCAGCCACCATGGTGTCTGAATTTACCGGCACATTAACTACGTTACTTACTGAATCATGTTGAAATCCAAGACATTGACCTCTTCTTACAATTTTAAGGAATATGTGTCGTAGCGACACCAAGCGTTCTTCAAGAGGGGTCAACTGTTGCAGAACTTCCGGAACATCAGAAAATAATAAACGATTTGCGACAGCAAGATGTGGTATATTTCCGTCTTAAAGTGATTTGTGATAATTGTAACAAAAATACCCAATATCATCAGAAAAATTAATAGCAAAAATACATCCTAATTCTTCATCTGAAAATGATATCAGTTGACTCTTTTTCAAGACTTTGAGAGATGTTTTATGCCAAAGATGTCCACAACATGAACAAACCTTTGCGTGACCGTCCAAAATTTTTTTGAAGTAACCAATTCAATTCTATATGTTGTTCTCTTGTTTACGAATTTTTGTCTCATGTTGTCTGTGAATTTTACGTCGATGGGTATTTTGTCTTTGTTCCTTTTGCCTGTAGTCCGGATTAAGGCGAGAAATGCTACGGATTAAAGAATTTCTTTTTTGTTCAATATTCCAAAGCCGAGTTGAAGATCTCAGTTTTTTATAAACACATTTATCTCGTTCTTTCTCTTTATTTCTCATATTATTGTTCTCTCTAGATAGTTGTTTTCGCTTTCGACTACTCACTGTTTGATTTTGATGAGGATTCAATTTTTAAAGTGTCTGTGACCGTGACATCTAATATACTACGCATATTATTATTACTACACAGTACTACTGCAGTTCAAAGGATAGTTGCACTAATTATATGGCGAGGATCATAAAAGAATAAATATTTTGCCCGCTCATACTTAATTTGTTTTTGACATTTGACCATGAAACGATGGGGAAAGTCACCACTTTCATGGTAGATACAATCAATTCCTAAAGTGTCTTCGTAGATATTGTTATCGTCAGAGTATTTAGAATTACATTTGATTAACAAGTTTGTAGTTTCAGCACATGGAAACCTGATAAACAAATTAATAAGTATTTTTTTAAAACGAGCTATTATAAAATCTTACTTGCATACATCATTTGTGTGAAAATCATCAACAGGTGTTTCAGCATTACATGCAAGATGCAATAATGTTTACCCATCCCGTAATGCAACTTGCAGCTGATTTAATGCAAAGATCATTCGATTCACATTAAATCTCTCTTCTTCGTCACACTTTTTAATTAATTTAGTCAGTATAGTCAACAAATAAAGCGTTGTTGTTGAATTACTTTCCATTTCTTCCTGTTATTAATATAACCACACATTCTATGTGCTTAATTAATTAATTAGGACGATCTCGGCCACAGTGAAAGTAATGTTCGTGTCCGTATCGTCTTTCCCTAACTGTTATTAGTTTATTTATCTTTGACCATGGCAACTGAAGCGAAGAAGAAGCGATTGGAAGTTACGTTTTTGGTCTCGCATAAATCGGATAGTGCTAAGCTCGGTGACGGTATATTTTTCGAACTCCATCTTGTATACCGTCGTCGTTGATAGTCATATTCTCTGCTTTGTAACAGCATTACGAAATGTAAATAGTAACTGGTGAACGCTGTACATCTTTTTTTCTTTATTTTTCTTTT
Organism: Dascillus cervinus; assembly: GCA_949768715.1. Classification (NCBI taxonomy): domain Eukaryota; kingdom Metazoa; phylum Arthropoda; class Insecta; order Coleoptera; family Dascillidae; genus Dascillus; species Dascillus cervinus. The sequence goes on from OX458323.1 coordinate 30,335,385, forward strand.
TAATTTATATACTGGTTAAGCACACAGGGCTGTATAGTTTGATTATATACACATGTGCATTATATAAAGTTGAAATTTATTTATCAGTTGGACTCGTCAGATGAAAGAAGGGCGTCTTGAGCTAGCCTTGGTTTGAGTCTACGATTTTCTGTTTTGGCACCGAGCTGGTATGTCTCAGTGGCTGGACAACGATTCATTGATTGGAAGATGTGGTTTGCTGTTTCTTTTATAAAATCATCAATAGCTGTTATTTCAAGTTCTCGACTCGACCGGATATACCATTCTGCATTTGTTATTATCCTCAGAACTTGGTTTTGCAGGGTTTATACTTTTTTAATATGGTTGCCACTCGTGCTTCTCCATACTGTGCAGGTATACAACATTGTGGGACGAATTATACCCAGGTATAATACTCTAGCACATTTTATTTGATGGCCTGATTTTTTTCTCATGTAGCTTTTTCCCTTAATTAACTCTTGAATATACAGAGGAGGTCTTAAGTGAAGTGATGTTTCGCGTTTTGATTTGATGGTTCTAGACTGGGTCGCCTGTACTGTGGATGTAGTAAGCCGCTGGACCATACCTGGTACTTTATTTAACATTGAACATTGTCACTCAATTAATGTATGCAACCCAGAGTTAGAACCAAGTATACTCTCACGTCGATTTATTTTAGGTTATTTATTATTATTAAATTGAAATGACAAGACGTTATTTTTTGTTCCCACACAAAATATTAGTCCTTTCATAGTACTTACTTACTTTTTACTACAGCAGAACTTCGAGCGTGTTGTCGATTGTCGACAGCAATGTTTTTACAAGCCAGGGGTTCCTCACGAGGTTCCTCATGAGATATAGCGCCTAAGATTTTATTCGCAATGGTAATTTTTGTAGTTTCACTATGTTCGATGTAACCCTCTGCCACGGAACAAATTATGTTTTTATCAGATGTCAAAATGCTAAAGCATTTTTATCTTATTAAATAAATGTTCGTTATTGTCAGCTTTAATCAAAAATTCATCTATGTGGTTCTTAGCCAGTATCAGCGACTTTTTAGGCTTATACCATTCGCCCTACCGTTTCAAAAAAGGAATGACACTTGGAAATTCACTAATGTCAATTCCTTCACGTAGGTTTATAGTCAATTGTAGCATAGAATATTTGCTCCATAATGATGAACTTTTATACCGACAAAGATCGGTGTTGAAATACGCTAGGATGCTGTCTTTACAGGTCGTTTTAATTTCCTTACTAGAGCACCACTTCCGAATGTTTCTTTGTATAAATGCCTAAATTTTGCTGGTAATAGTGAATCTTTAGCAACAGCAGCAATATTTATGATTTCTTCCTTATTAGAACTCTTAGAACTACAGGCTTTTCATCTTGCTTCGGATAAAATTTTCACATGCAAAATAGTAAACAACTTCGTGACCAACGAAACAAAACACACTTGCCTTATTTCATTAAATTTAATTTAATGTTAAATTATTTTAATCAGAACTATTAAAAAATATTTGGTAAAACACTTGCTCTACCTGTTGCAATAAATATTTCCATAAAATTGTGTTCTGTTTCAATAAACCGCCCCAAGGAAACTTTTTTTGTGGACGACCCTCGTGCTTACAGGTTGAAGTTAAATATGGACTATTCAAAAGCATACATTTTTATTTTTAAGACAATCTTGGAACACTCACAAAAACAAAATCAAAATATCAATTTGTAATAATAGAACAACAGTTCAAAAAGCAGTTCAGTTCAGTATCATTTGGGAAGAGTGGAATTAATTAGTATGGTCAAATACGGTTCGATATATCAGTGATTTGGTAGCTGCTGAAAGTAGAAACGCTTCCAGTTGTTTATCGGACATCGAGCCCCCATCGCACCCCCATTTCGATACTCTTCCGCAAATTGGTTTTCTTCCCAGCAGCTTATAGAACTTTCGAGACACAAATCTGCAAATTTACGCATAAACAAAAAAAGAAATTCGAAAACGGATTCTCACTTAACACGACGCAGACGAAATTCTTCAATTCCACGACATCTCCTTACTAATGTACACAATGGTTTGCTTGAAAGTAATTGATTGCTCGAACAGCCCCAGCAATTACAAATTTCCATAGTTTTAAGGCTCTTGCAATTTCTGGAAATCTAAAAACATGTTTAAATCACATCATATTTATTTTGTCGGTGAGATTATCGCATTCAAGATCACGTCTGCGTCGTTTCGGTCGCTCATAGAAAAATTTTTCAATTCTCTGGCATTTCGAAGCCAGGCAACTAAAGTATTTGTCGGTATATTGGTTCCGACCACTATGTTTCGCCAAAGCGTAGGTGCGTTGCATATTTGCCGAAATCTACGACATACCGATCGCAAACTACAGTACAAGTACACCTGGTCGTAATATTTAAAAATCTCGAGCAAAATTTCCTTTGGCAAATCTAAAATACCTGTAGAGTACTTTGTTGTTTTTCTGCAAATGGCTTCCTCTTCGAGCTGAATTTTTCTTTTGCGTTCTGCACTTCGTAACCAGTATCGGGGTATTGTTTCAAGTTCTGTATTCATTTTAACTGCGAATTGAAAGTACAAAAAAATGCACTTCAAATTTTTGAGTGAACAAAAGATGTCAAACAGTTTCAATTATTTCGTTTGCAACATTATTTTAAAAAAGTAACTCCTATGTCTACAAATCACGTGTACTTTTAGGAAAACGATTCCTCAAGATAAATTTGAGAAAGTTTCAAAAATCAGCGGAAAAACCTTGTCAAACATCATAATATTTTCGTCTCTGAACGAAGCAATGGTCTAGCTCTATCCCTTTGTTGTTGTCGCACTTTGACAATTCTATTATTTTTATTGCGAGGCTGTACAAGCTCACTCGCTCCACACGGCTCGGTCAGTATTTATTTTAAACTTTGATTCTTGAAACTTCTTGTCCCGTGCCTTACGACCCCTTTTCCATGTCGCGGTTTTCTCTTATCGCCGGCCCGGAGGCGTGAATTTCAGTGGGCAATTGATGCTTATGAGAGCGTTTCTATATTACGTATGTACATACACGACACCGGGACCATCACAGGAACGGAGTTCAGGTAGACCTCCCCACTGGTCAACACGGTGACGGAATTCTCAGTGATAAAAATTTAATTGTTTATGTTTTGTCGCATTAATCGATATTAGTGTCGATAACAAGCACAAAATAATATACGCAGAGCAATTTGAACATCGAAACATGTAAACGACGTGTTGCCGCATATTGTTTATTTTTACCACTTCATTTTTTAATAATTTTCTAAAAATGTCAGTTTGTTGTCGCTCCTTTCCATTTATTGGTCAATTTTTTAAAATTTATCAGAGTATTATAGTCCAGCGCCACGCATAGTAAATCTGCAATTCATTTTCACTAAATTAAATTGAGATGAATTTTCCCCCCAATGAATTTTCTGCGATGAACTTTCTTCGCGCTGAATGTTTCTTGCGATAAATTTCCTGGAATGAATTTTACGTGAATCCTTTTGTTTTTGTATTAAAATAGTATATTATGATATGAGTTTAATAAGAAGCATTTTGTCGCACGCACGGGTTTAGGGCACGACGAGCTTGCGAGGAGTGTCCCTAAAAGAGAAAGTGACAGTAATGTTAGGTTGTCACAGAGACAAGTTGCCAAAATTAAAAAAATAAATTACACTGTTTTTAGTGTTCTTTTTACCGCACGCCTTTTGTCTAGTACGATACGCAAACGCGTGTCGTAATAATCTTAGTACGAACGCAAAGTAGAAAAATATTATTATTGTTATTATTGTTACTTATAACGTTGCAAAAATTCCCACTTCGCCGTTCTTGATTTTTCAACCATACGATGCTACCTAAATTTAACTCTTTTTATTTTGAACATCTACCTGCATTGATACAAAGACGTTGCTAAATTTTATATAAAGTGTGTGTGTTTTTTCAATAGTGTTATCGCCACTGATAACACCGCGGTAAAGCCCGCTTCGTGTTTCAGCTCATTACGGACAGTTCCCCCCACCTTTCTTACTCAAGACGTAGAGAAATTTTATCGGAACAGCCGAATATTGCGTGGAACATTGTGTACAAATATTAGAAATCGGCACATGCTGACAGTGAAGTCTTCCCCTTAATCATAGGCGGTTGAGGATATATTATTTCTGGTTGTTTGTCGAAACTTAAAACCACTGGCAGATGATCTGAGTTTAGTTCAGTCAATACATTTTGAGTTACTGGAATACAGAAGTTTTTGATAAGCCAAATATCAAGAATATCAGGTAGATGGTCATTCCTCAGAGGATAATAAGTATGATCATCAGAGGCAATAACTAAAATACTATGGTCCGTGCTGATTTCATGCAACCTAATGTTATTAGGGTTATTTGCGCTACAGCCCCAAATCTTGTTTTTACAAATTAAATCTCCTAAGAGGAGAGTTGGGTTGTTGTCATTGAAAATTTGCATAATATCTTCAGTTAAAATTCTTTTATTAGCTATTATTGTTATATTTGGATTGTTAGGAATTTCAAATTTTATTGCAACTGACTCTAAGTTTGTTTGCTGGGAAAGTAATATTTCATGATGAGTTATTTTTCGTTTGATTACAATTGCTGCCGCGCCGGAAGCAACTTGTGCAGCGCGATCATGCCGGTAAATTTGGTATCCAGAAATACTAAATTTTTCATTGAGAATAAAGTGAGTCTCACTAATACATCCAATATCAAAATTATGGCGCTGGATAAAATCAATGAGTTCACCTCTTTCTTTTTCAAAGCCATTGGCGTTCCAATTTAGAAGTTTTATTTGATTGAAAAATCGATCGTTAATTACTACCATTTTAGAATAAAGTTGAAATTAGATTAAATATAAAGGACTTAATTTGATCTATATAAGGTTCTAGAAGTTGTTTCGTTGCTTTTCCTCAATGTAGTATTTACATCTCTTAAAATTTGCAGGGTGTGGTCCTTGGCAATTTATACAACGTGGTTCAGTAGTATCGCCCTTGGTGCAATTAAAATATTGGTGTTTTTCAAGGCATTTGATACATGGAGGTTCTAGGTGACAGTAGTTCTTGGTATGGCCGTATCGTTGACACTTGGTAGATTAAGGAATGTCGTTGGATTTTCTACAGGGTTCAACAATTACTTTACAGTGTAACAGCGTGGTTAAATTAATTATAATTTTATTTTGATCATCTTTTTTTAATTCTACAGCACAGATATATATTGTATACCTAAATTTATTATAAGGACGCATGGTAACCTTAAATGCAATAGAATTCTATCCGAACGCCAATTCTGTTTAAAATCGCTGCTATAGACCACCTTCAAATGTATAAGTTGCAAAACCAATGCAATCCACTTATACTCAGTCTTGGTTTCTCGAGTCTCATTTAAAAACGTTCATACTGTACTAATAACATTATTTTTAGAGATTTATATTTATTTGAGCCAATTAAAAATATATTATGGGAGCAGTTAAAGGAAAATAAAATATAAACCATTATTTAAATAAACTTAGAGCAATAAATGATGACTCAACAGAGAATAATTAAGAATACGCTACTAAAGATATTAAATTCGATTCAAAACTACTTAATTAAATTAAAAGTGGCATCAATATTGTTACCAAAACGTCGGTCATTAGCAGTATCAGCACATACTATTCCGTTTGAAAACAAATTAATTTGATTTGTGAATGAATTCTGTTTTAAATTACCTACTTCCTTTTCTAACATTTCAGCGATTTTTGTGGTTATCTTACATTCATTTTCGTAATCCAGTTCAACGAATTTGCAAAGTGTTTCAGAAATTCTTGAATAATTTTCATTACTTATCAAAAACATCAATTTATGCTGTACACTTACAGGGTCCAAGTCGATGCTGAATCCTAATCTCTCCAATTCCTCCTCAAATAGTGTCATTATTTCCAACACTAATCCTTGAACTTCATTAATTGATAATGAACTTTCTTTCGGAATAAACGATTTTTGATTGTTGAGTTTTCGCACCAATAAATCAGCTAATAATAGCGAGGAATTAAAATCATAGGAATATGAGACACCAAAGTTGCTGAAATTATTTTCAGGCCCACTTAGCAATGGCACGTTGCTGAACCAACCACCAATATTCTTTACAACATTGTCAGTTGTGGTTTTGAACCATTTGAAAAAGTCATTAATTGGAGATGAACTTTTGGTGCTTGAACTATAAACAAATTTATTTTCTGTCGGAGTGCTTCGAATTCCACGGTTACGTCGAATTTGGAAATCTTCTGAAATGTTAACGAAATTGGTGTTGTTAACTTCTGTTAAAGTGTTTTCTGAATTTAACAAGTCATTAGTTAATCCAGAAAAGCCATAAAGTTGCTTTATTTCGTTATTTCCCTCCAGGTCTTTTAAAAATTCATTTAACGATTGCTTTTGTATGGGATTATTTAAATTGGTTTTTAGATAAGATTTGTAATCAGCGGTTAAAGCGGAAGGATTATTGTAAGTTACAGGTGGATCTGGTTGCTTCAGTCCTTTGTCATTTTTGTCACCAATTCCAACTTTTCCGCTATCTGATGTTGATCCAGCATACCGATTATTTACCTTCCAATCGCTGTTTGGAAAGAGATTTGAGGAAAATAGTGTTGTTTTAAGTGTGTCGCCATCCCTTCCTGGATTACCACCTTTTCCACCATTTCCTCCATTTCCTTGAACGCCTTTGTTTGAAATCATCCAAATTTCAGATAAACGTTCCATTTCAATTATCTTGATATTTCCATTGTTACCGCCTAACCCTCGAACGCCACCATCGCCACCATCACCACCGTTAGCCTTGTCACCATATACATCATAATAGCTCTCGATAAAAGTACCAAATTTATTTGTGTACGAATGATACCCAGTATACTTGTAGCGAAATTTTAAATCGCCGACAACATAAAATTTAAAATTTGTTCCAGGCCAATACCTCGGTGGTGGTAAATACGGATCGGCACCTCTGTTGCCATTTCCTCCATCACCACCGGTTTGACCGTCACCACCTGTTCCTCCTGAAGTATCAATTGTTAATTTTCGTCCAGCAATAAATGTTTTTCCTACTCCAAAAAACGCCCCTCCACCTATTCCTGGGTGGCCGGGTCCTCCATCTTGTCCTTTTCCACCTGGGCTGGTGCTTTTCCCAACGTCGCTTTGACGGTCACCTGGTTTACCTTCCATAGCTATCTTAGCATCTTTAGTAATTTGCCAGGTCGGTGCTATTATGCCAATTTGAAATTTGTGACCTCTCTTATCTAAATTACCATCGACGAAAAATGTATTAAGCGCGAATACTTCCAATTTGTTTATATTGACGCAAGAAGTCTTGGAAGTGTCAGTGAGTTTTACAAAATTTCCCTTTACTACTAATTTATCGCCGTATCTACAATCGAAGCTTGGACGCTGAACTAAGGTAACGTCAAGTACGTTATTTAAATCTCTCAATTCAAATTGACTAAAACTCTTGAGGTCCTTAACATCATTATACCCATTAATATTTTCCTTCTCTAATTTTCCCAAAAATGTGTGAACGTTATCATTTGTTATCCTGATTCCTTGGGTATTTCCGGGTTTCCCCCAATTATTCACATCAGCGACATTGTATAAGTTCGGATCTTCTTGAAAATTGAATGTCGATAACTTATCATATAAATTAATCAGAAACGAATACCAGTACGTTGAACGTTGAAGAAACATCACAGAATCCTTGATTCCATTCGCCCAATTTAAGGGAAGTATTTCGTGTTTTTTCCCACTGACCTCTTCAAAAAATATAAAATAATTGTTTTGATCTTCAAGGTATTCAAAAGTATCATCAGAAATTGGTATTCCCGTTTTGAATGAGTTTTCTCTAATTTCATTAATGTATTCTTGTAGACTAGTAATTTTCGACGCATTATCAAAAAACTCAAACCAAACATCGTTTCCCATTTCTAATATCGTTTGCAATTTGTATGTGTCCTTACTGGATTTGATAACATTCTCATAGTATTTTTTAATCTCTTCGCCAATTTCGACCGATACCTGTGTAATCCTTCTGTTTATTTCTTGAACCAATTCGTAAACTGAACTTTGAGTTCGGTCAGAAATTGTGTATCCAAAGTCGTCATCATTTTTAGCAATAAAGATACTACTAACCAGAAACAGGTGTTGTAATTTTTTTTTGTTCTCTTGCAATAAAGGAATTTCGCTTAGTGGTCCTGGTCTATCCGGCTGTCTAAAAATTCCCAATTTCGGATAAGTATCATTCTGTTGATACAAAAGTATATTTACAAATTTCAGAGCCTTTTGTCGCAAAACTGGATCGTCTGGATACACAGCCGCACTTTCTAGTGAGCCTTTAAATTCTTTTAAAAATGCCGCGATTGTCTGAATAACTACGGCGTCTGATACCATTTCGTATTGCCCAGTTTCCGGATTAAAAATAATTTTATTTTCAACTTTCGTCGCTACTAAACTAATTCCCTCTGAATATTTGGTCACATCTTTGACCAGAGTTACTATGTGTCGAACTAGCGTCGGAAAGTCCTGCCGGTCGTTGCCAATTTTAACCGACGAATAATTCACCACAAATAACAGTTTGACCATTTGAGAAAAATCGATTACTTTTTTGATAAAATAAGTTGCGGCTATGTCGTGTGATGAATCTCTGGTGTCAAGAAATCCGGGACAGTCGTAATAACCGACGTTGGATACCGGATCCACTACTAAGTCAGGGAAGAGAGTTTTGGATTGTTGGGTGTTGTTACCAATTTTGTCATTGTCTATAATAATGTAATCTCCCGAACCTGGAGTTGTCTCTTCCGCTATCAGTCTGCTGTTGTTCGCTGCGACAAGTAAAACCAGAGTGGATTTTCCAGCTCCAGTGTTTCCCAACACAATTATGTTATCTCGATGATTATTATCCAGTACAATCTCTTTGTCGCCTTGCTCCAATAGCTCAAATGTTTCTTCTATGTCCATTTTAACAATAACTGTACTGTAAAAATAATATGTGTGTATTTCACTAAATTTAAATACCTACTTTACCATCAGGTAATATAGCAATACAATTTGTTGTTCGCCAACTACTAACAATTTTCACGTTATACTGAAACTTTTATATACCCATAGTGACCCTATCGACCTTAATTGATTAAAATGTTATCGGTTTTTAATTTATTTGTGTTGAAAAGCATTTTCTTAAAATGTTAACAGCTCTTATTACTGGATTTTAAACTAACAGAAATGATGAACTAATAATTAATTTTTCTATTTTTTGTATTACTATGTTTAATTTTCACGATTCATTACAATCGGCTATCATATTTTTCATCAGCACGTTTTAAAGTGCTAGTGAGAACTTCTTTGTGTCTTCTGCATATGTATGCCTACACGTGTAAAGTTTTATGACTTTTAGCTGCTTATCTATAATGTTACAATATTTAAGTCTTGATTCATCGTTTTCGGAGAAGCGTGTTTGAACAACATACAGAAATTTTAAAAAGAAATAATGAAATTACAGTAAAACCATTCTTAATGGTAACCCCTACTAAAGAAATATCTGAACAAAGGGCACCCCTTATCTATCTATAATATTACACGTCCGTCAAGTTGCAGTATCAACATTTCAATTTTGAAGAAAAAGCAGTCTATAATTTTTTGCTAATTCTTTGCCAATTTTTGCCGTATATTTCAAATTCTTTGCCGTATCCCTTAAAAAGTTAAAAGCATTTAAAAAATGATACTGCAACTTGACGCCCCAGTATCAACATTTCAATTTCGAAAAAAAAAAGTTTGTCTATAATTTTTTGCTAATTCTTTGCCAATTTTTGCCGTTTGTTTCAAATTCTTTGCCACATACCTTAAAAAGTTATAAGCGGTTATAGAATAATACTTGGCAACTTTCGTTAAGTTGCAGTATCAACATTTGCAATTTGAAGAAAAAAAAAAAGTCTATAATTTGTCACTAATTCTTTGCCCATTTTTGCCGATTATTTTATTTTTTTTGCTGCATCCCTTAACAAGTTATAAGCGTTAAGAGATTATATTGGTATTTGATGCCCCCGTATCAACATGTCATATACAAAAAAAACAAAATGATCTACAATTTTTTGTTAATTGTTTGCTGATTTTTACTGTTTGTTTAAAATTCCTTGCTGCTTCCCTTAAAAAGTTATAAGGGTTTAAAGAATTGTAGTTGCTGCATAATATACTGGCAGGTGAAAAAATGCTTCGGATTCCTTCGATAAAATCCTGAAAAGACATAAGTAGAGCCATTTAAACTGCTGGATTAATTAATTAACTGGCAACTTTAAAACCGGTCATTATGTCAATTAACTAATTGATAATTCAATCCGAGAGGATGTCCCAAATTAATTATTTATCTTAATTTATAGCATGCATTAAAAATTACTTTCTTTTTCACTTAAATAATTTAGGGGATTAATAAGAATTCACAATTTCTGCATACGTTTTCAACTAGTTCCAGCTGATAATTTTAGAAAATTAAATTTTTAATTGTGTTAAAGATTCCCCGATAATAATTACAACAACTTGCAGAACCAACTCCATAAATAATATTTGCACAGATAACACAAACAACCGCACGAACGAATACATGTGCATTCATTTTTAAAAATTGATTTCAAAAACGCTTTCAATTTTATAATTACCATGCGATCGTTTAAAGTTTACATAATTACTGGAATTTGAACTGCTTTAAAGAATTCAGTAACAGGATTCATTAGAACAAAACTCGGCGTTATGTTAATCGATACAGCGATACTGCAATTATGATAATATCGTTTAAATACTGTGGCGGGTTATGAGGCCGTAATTGAAATTTACATGTTTATAAATTCCAAGAGATTCTTTTTAGCCGAGTGTCGAGGAAGACGGCAACGGTACGTTCACCTGTGAAATCGTATTAAGAATAAAAAAATTAACATAAAATTTTTCATAAATTTATTTATTTGCAAAACCGCGTTCAAGTGGTTTGGCCAATTGAATTTAGTATTAAAAGATAAATAATATAATAATACCACCGGAATTGTCATATCTTAATAATAACGAATACACAGTTACATCAAAAGGTACAACATCAACATTTAAAAACATTTTATTTCAAACTTTTCAAAAATTAGTCCTTCCTAAGCTTTTTCATTATCCATGCTTATGATTTCTGGCTTTTATGGATTTTATGGATGTGTGTTTTGAGATTTCCCTTCATCAAAAAATCATTTCCACATTCTGTGCACTTCAATTTTTTTCCCCCTCCATGATTTAACATGTGATATTTTATACTGTCTTTCCTCGAAAATCCTCTTCCACATTCTGGGCACTTGAATGATTTTTTCCCTTCATGAATTCGCATCTGCCGTTTGGGGTATCTTTTCTCAGACAAAGTTTGCGGATATGGTTCACATTTCAATTGAATTTCACTGCACGCTGCTTGAAGTTCATTTCCCTCAATTTCTTCAAATTTGATCTTGGTTGTATCGATAATCTCATCCTCTAATACCTCCATTTTGATCTGTTAATTAAAATGAATTATTTAATAACAACAAAATTACTTATGACCTTAATAATTGTTAACCAAAACTAAAACAATAGTTTTTTACCTGAGTATTCACGAAACAATGAGAATCGGATGTAATATTAAGTGTTTGATTTATTTCTTCTTCTACCAATTCGTCCACCGTATCAACAGACTCATCTTTTATGATAATTTCCTCCGGTTCCAGTTTAATTTCGTCCCAATCATTCATTTTATTTTGAATATAAAGAAGATTTGTTTATTTTAAAGTATCTGTAATGACCAAAGAAATTTAGAAGATTCGTTCAGAAAGTACCCAAGAAAAAAGGAATCACTGCACCGCTCTTTTGCATTGGATTGGTTCAACAATGATAATTTTGGAGTCGCAATTTCACTTACCGACTTCCATTTGTTACCTTCCAATAACATCGGAGCGACTCTCCATATAAATAAATTCCTTGTTTTGAAATTAGCCGAAAAGAAACTTAACAGCTGTCACCCGATCGATATTAGAAGTATACAAATCTGAAATAACAAAAAGTAAACGGATATTAATCTAGCAAGGACTATTGATGTGACCAATGCATGATTTTTTCTACCAATTTGTTGCTTTAGTTTTCTGGTCCTTTTATGCCAAAATCTAAAAGACAATGGTCAGGACATAGGTCTTGGACAAAATCACACTAAAAATTGATCCTCTATTCATGATAAATGTTTTATTGAACAATTGGAAAAATTGGGAGTTACTGTTTATTATTGGAAGTAGAAAACCAGAAATGAAAACCGACAAAATTGAGGTATGAATTAATAAAGGAGCGAAGATGAAGTAAAACTAAATAAATCCACTGCAATTCTCATATAATATTAACGAACACACAGTTACATCAAAAGGTACAGTACCAACATTTTAAAAACATCTTTCCATTTCAAACATCTCAGAAATTAGTATTTTTCATGTTTATGATTTCTTGCTTCTATTGTGGATCGACATGTGCTTTTTGAGAACCGACTCCCACAAAAACTTTTTTCCACTTTCTGTACACTTCAATGGTTTATTTCCACTATGAGTTTTCATGTGTTGTGTTAGAGTAATCTTAGTAGCAAATGGTACACCACATTGTCCACATTCAAATGGAGTTCTCCCTTTATCAATGAGCATGTGGTTTTTGAGATGACTATTTCTGCAGAAAGCTTGTCCAAATTCTCTGCATTTTTTCTCTCTCCGTGGATTAATAAAGTGTGTCGTTTCAAATGTGACTTTTGCAAAAACTCTTTTGCACATTTACTACACTTAAATGCCTTCTCCCCTTCATGAGTTAAGATATGGGTTTTGCAATTACCCTTTGTCGAAAAATCTTTTCCACATTTTGTGCACTTGAATGGTTTATTTCCTCTATGAGTTTTCATGTGTTCATTGAGATGGTCTTTCCTCACAAAACCTTTTCCACATTTTAGGCATTTGAATGCTTTCTCCCCTTCATGAGCTAACATATGGGTTTTGCGATTACTTCTCAAAAAATCTTTTCCACATTTTGTGCACTTGGATGGTTTATTTCCAGTATGAGTTTTCATGTGTTCATTGAGATGGTCTTTCCTCAGAAAACCTTTTCCACATTTTAGGCATGTGAATGCTTTCTCCCCTTCATGAGCTAACATATGGGTTTTGCGATTACTTCTCAAAAAATCTTTTCCACATTTTGTGCACTTGGATGGTTTATTTCCACTATGGGTTTTCATGTGTTTATTGAGATGGTCTTTCCTCACAAAACCTTTTCCACATTTTAGGCATTTGAATGCCTTCTCCCCTTCATAAGCTAACATATGGGTTTTGCGATTACTTCTCAAAAAATCTTTTCCACATTTTGTGCACTTGAATGGTTTATTTCCACTATGAGTTTTAATGTGTTCATTGAGATGGACGTTCCTCACAAAACCTTTTCCACATTTTAGGCATTTGAATGCTTTCTCCTCTTCATGAGTTAACACATGACTTTTGAGATTACTTTCTCTCAAAAAATATTTTCCACATTCTGGATATTTGATTGATTTGTTCTTCTGATGAATTAAAATGTGTCGTTTGAGGTTTCCTTTCATGGAAAATGCTAACATTAAGTGTTGCATGTTCTTCGACAGATTCATTCCTTTTTTGTGTCATCAATTCTTCCATCGCATCATCAGGCTCATCTTTAATGATCAGTTCTTCTGGTTTTAGTTTTATTTCAATCGAACTTAAATCTTCCTTTTCCATCTTTTTTTGAAACCAATTAATTTATTTATTAATTCTGAACCAAGACTGTGAATTATTATTTATCTGACTATTCACGAAACAATGAGAATCGGAGCTAACATTAAGTGTTGCATGTTCTTCGACAGATTCATTCCTTTCTTGTGTCATCAATTCTTCCATCGCATCATCAGGCTCATCTTTGATGATCAGTTCTTCTGGTTCTAGTTTTATTTCAATCGAACTTAAATCTTCCTTGTCCATCTTTCATTGAAACCAATTAATTTAATTAATAATTCTGAACCAAGACTGTAAATTATTATTTATCTGACTAATCACGAAACAATGAGAATCGGAGCTAACATTAAGTATTGCATGTTCTTCGATAGACTCGTTCCTTTCTTGTGTCATCAATTCTTCCATCGCATCATCAGGCTCATCTTTGATGATCAGTTCTTCTGGTTCTAGTTTTATATCAATCGAACTTAAATCTTCCTTTTCCATCTTTTTTTGAAACCAATTAATTTACTTATTAATTCTGAACCAAGACTGTGAATTATTATTTATCTGACTATTCACGAAACAATGAGAATCGGAGCTAACATTAAGTGTTGCATGTTCTTCGACAGATTCATTTCTTTCTTGTGTCATCAATTCTTCCATCGCATCATCAGGCTCATCTTTGATGATCAGTTCTTCTGGTTTTAGTTTTATTTCAATCAAACTTGAATCTCCCTTGTCCATCTTTTTTTGAATGTAAACAAAAATAACTTCAATAAAATATTGAATTTGAAGAATTCATTAAAAACTCACCAAGAAAGTAGGAATCCATTGCATCAACTGGAAGTACAATCAGTTATTGAAAACTGTGGATTACCACAAACAAAACACTGGAGTAAATGACTGTTATAGAGCCATCGGAAAAATAAATTATTTTATCTGGAATTTGGCAAAAAGCTATCTTGCCTTCAATATCGTTGATAAAGGGGAAAGAAATTCAATTTGGAATTTTAATGGTCGCCGAATCCTTATCTACGACAAGGTCAAAATAGATTTAAAAAAATTGGTAATCTAAAACAGATATGTGTTATTCAAGATAATTGAGTTACGATTTACAAATATTAAATTACACAATCAACCAATTTTACATCTAAAACAGCATAAAAATGCAAACTTTTGTAGGAAGTAATGCATCCGCATTTGAAGCTAACAGACTTTTTTTCTCGACCAATTTAAGAAAATTATCAATCGACTAATTTTCCCGTTTAACTTTTTCTAATGTCTCAAGTTCACACAAGAATCTCTGGCGCGCAAAAAGTTCATCAACTGGCGAATCCAGAATCGAACTTGAATATTGTAACTATTTCTCTTGGGCGAAAAAAGCGAAACTGCTTTCAATTAACGTCCGATTTTTTTTCCAATTTCCCAGAAAAAGGTCACGATTACAATTCACAAGAATTGGCCGGCGAAAACAGTACCGCATTTAATTAATTTTGGGGCCCTAATAAATTTTGCCGCTTGTCCTAAAATGTACAGGTTTCTCTAAAGTTTACAAAACATAAAATTGATCTTAAGCAAAGTAGTCTTATTTTTTATTATTATAAAAAATGTTATTGTTGAAAGTTGTTTTATATCTTAAGAGAAGCTTAAATGCAAAGTTCGGTGGGGGTAGTAACAAAATTTTGTAATTTTTAGAACATCCTGTACCTTTTAATTATAATTTGGGCAATTGTTTATGACTATCCAAGACAAACAAATTTTTTTGTAAAGAATAACTTTTTGGGGTAACGTTGAAAATAAATTCTTTTTTCCTCTGGTCGGCCTCATTCGTGGACACACTGTATAAGAGCATTCTAATATGTCAGAAACCTTAAATGACACGGTCGTAAAGCTTGTGCTAAAACTCGTCAGAGTGAATTAAAACCGTCTGCAACAAAAACATCTGCAGAAAGACATCTGGCACAAAGTGGGTCTCACCGATAAGCAGCAATATCCAGAGCCGTATGGCAGGCAATCTAAGAGATTTGAAACATTAAGTGTTAGGTCAACAACACGGAAAGACATGAGCCACGGGATTTGTGTGTCTAGGCACTGAAGTTGAACTTATTATCATGAATGGGCAATTTAGTGGTCACATCAGTGATGAAACGAAAAATTCTGGGTCACGTGATGGTTATTTATCTCCCTCTTTATAAGCTCTTAGATGATGAATTATTTACGTATTTTAATGACGATTTCAACGTTTTTGTTCATTAATGTCAAATGGAGATATTAACTGTCATATACAGGCTGCGCCACGTTTTACTTCCATCTCACTTTTTGGCCTTAAATACTATAAGAACAAAACGAAACTTATACAGCATACATGTCAGATATTAGTCTTTAGAGAGTGCTTATTAGTTCTCTAAGGTTGTTCATAGAAAGCCCTACAATTAAAACAAAACCTCATTTACAGTAGATTTACAAATTTTATTCTCCACGCTATGATGTCCGTTTCAACTTCTAGAACTGAAGACTCAAACCTCAATTTTACACAACGAGTATCAAATATCGCTTTATTCATAGCTTCTTGCTTCGACAATCATAAATTATGCGGACAACAGACTGCGGACAGCAAAAACCGAGGCTTTTATGACTGACCTTTTGCCAATTGGAACCTCTACTGCTGCAGTCTGTAAAAGTTTCCAGAACCGCAACGTTATTTTTACAATTCGAATAGTGAAATATTCTTTGGTTAACTACAAACAATTACATTAATCTTAATTAACGGTTTTACTATCCCGTAAATCAGTATGTGTACAAATGTATAATAAAACCTATTTGGAACTATGAAGTTCAACTCTGGGAGTGCGCAAAACTATCTAATACTAAAAAATACTAAAATTGATTTTCAATACACCCTGGTAGGGGAACGGGAGTATTGAGCTCCACCTAAGGCAAAATGCATTAAAAAAATCTAGACTTTTTTTTAGTCAGTTTTTAGATTTTTGATAGGAAAAGTCGATAACTTTACACATTTTGATTTAAAAGAAATTACAAATGCAATAGTGCATTTGGCTCCCATTTCCCTCTCCTTGGGATAATGAGAACCGGTCAAAGAAATAATGAAATCTTTGGTTTCTATCGAATATTACAATTTAAAAAAAAAATGGCCATAAAAGAAAAAGTTCCATTACCGAAGAAATTAAGGAATTAGAGGAAAAAGAGCCGAAAGTTTTTTAGAAAAAGAAGAAAATAATTAATAATTTAATTTAATAATTTTTGTCCTAATTTTTCAAGAAAAGTTGCCCTAAAATCGTACACTGAAAAAAATGGTAGCTAAGAATTTGTTAAAAACCCACTTCTTACACTAAGAACTGATATTTAGCACGATTCTGCTTGCTTTTAGCACGAATAATATTAAATCTAGCAAACCACCGTTTTGGAGTAAGCACGGGAATTCTTAATTTGTGGTGATCTCACTAAAGGTTTTCTTCGAGATGAACGTTAGTTCAAGGGTTCTATAATGCAATTGTTTAGAAGCATCGCGCTGGGTTCAGATGGGCGGATACAATTGTACGGAATGTTGCAAAATGCTTTATGATCGACATTTTTCCTACAAAAGACTGTTTATTGACAATAGATAAATTATTTTCGACTTTCTTACAAATTTAGTTGAAAAACGTTACACCAAACTCGGCTTGCAGCGAGAAAATACATATTACGGTGTACATTTTCTGTATTTTTATTGTAAACTGAATTTTTAGTAACTTACATAATTAGTGAATGTTTAATTGCGAAGAAATGGGAAATATTACAAGTGATTTAATGCATCGAGACGAAGATGTTAATTCAATGCAATATTAATAAATGCCGATCAACAAAATGATCAGCTTGAAAGACCATTTCGAAAAATGGTACTGACATTATGGGGATTTTCTGATTCTGTGTGTAAGAAATTCACATGTAAATAAATTTGTTGTGATTATAATTTTTCTCACACTTTTTTAGCTAACCGAATAAATTTTGTAAAAGTTTTACAAGTTGTTTCAATGTAACAGCTATTAAGGAAATTGTTTTTTTAGTTTATTTCCGTCGGAACGAAAAGTAAGAAGAGATAAAAAGAAAGGGAGATGCAAACCAGTTGCTTCTATAACAGAATTAATAGAATTTTGTAGAAGTACCCAGGTGTTATCTATTACAAGAATCAAATGACCATACAGGAGTATAGTAATTAATCTTAATATTATTTTTAGTTGTATTCTTTCGCAATTAAAACTGTTTTGTCGAAATTATTACGAGTTGTCATTTTTGCTTGAGTAATTATTTCTGAAAGTGGAAAGTGATAAAGAAACCCTTAATTTTAAAGACTACATTTGCCTCATGTTGACCGATAATACCTCAATAAGTGAAGCGTTAACAGTCCTCGGCGCCCCGAGACTAAATTCAATGGTTTTGTACGTTGTCCGTACGGTCTCATTTTCAAATTTGAAAAGAAGGTCGCTATCTTATACGACGAGTACACGCTAGCCAAACGACTTCCATTTAATTACAGTTTGATATTATGTCAATTAAGCTTGTTGTTAATTAAAATGTCCAAATTTCACCTAGTCGTACAACTTGCTGTACGCCTCCAATTTTCAACATTTTGCTTTAAAATTGTAATGGTCTTGTAGCTTATTCATTTATCGGCGGCCCTCACTATATCGTTTTTCTTCATATACTACCGTTTTTTAATTATTTCAATGTTTGTAAATTCATGTAAAAAAAAGTGCCGAAAAATGGTCAAGAAAAAGATCGCCTGAAAGCATCCGTCAATTTGATTTATTGGGGGTACTCGAAATAATAACGTCTTGTGGTCTGGTCTGTTGCAGCAAAAGAATTCTAATTTTGGTATATGAAACATTCAATGACAAAGCTGCACACATTTTCGGTATTTCTAACTACCTGCTTCGAACCCTCTTCTATGTGAAAAATAAATATCTTGCCGGCTTGTTGATTTATGTTCTTTTTGAAACTAAAGATTCAATTATTTATTTTGATGTTTTAAAAATCATTACAACTTATAGTCGCAGTCATTTGCGATTTAAGCTGGTTAGATATAAAGAAATAAGGATTATTGCAAGATTGTAAAACCCGTTTAAAATAATGAACTATAAAAGAAGGTCGCTATCCGGGCGGCTTTCGCTTACTTACTACCGTCTTTTGATTATTTCAATGTATTGTATTGAAAACAATAATCAAACCTTTGGCAGCATTTTACTTTATCGTATTTTTTCTCATTAATTTTTTTTTAATTACAAAGAAAAATGAAAAAGTAGTTAACGGCTGCGTTTAAGGCGCCGGTTTACCATTGAAAAATAAGTCATTTCAGGCCGTCAGTAACTGTCAATTGATTCGGTTAATTATAAGAGCAACGTTATAAAATATTTTCTGCACAAAGAAAAAAGACTAGAGAATAGGGATATGGATTCATTTTTGTAACTTTATTTGCTTAAATAGGCATAAAAAATTCTTGAAAATGACCGAAAACGACCTATTTTAAATAATTTATATCTCAAGAACGGCATACATAATTAAAAATTGAATTCCGCCACCCCTTGACCATAGATGTTACCAGTAACATTTGGAAAAACGCTTAATACCGTTTAAAAAACTACGCTAATTTTTGCAATTTTGTATCACGACGCAAAGTTTATAAAATCGCTCGAATTTATTCTGGCGTCAAACAGATGAAGTGAGGAAAGACGTGGGGGGAACTGGAAATTTTTCCCCTGCCAATTTCTGTGTATTCGTTACACATGCAGATCGAATATTTTATTTTCGGTACGGTTGCAGTTTATTGTTTACGATAGATACGTTCAACAGGAAACCGTTGAGATAAATTGGTTCTAAAATCGGAATGAAATTTATATAAAAGTTAAATCGGCTCGTAGAATTAAAAACCCCAATTACATTCGTGAATTTATGGTTAGTGTTTAAAATAAAGATGAATTGTTTCCCGAAAAAGGGACAATTGTGTGAAAGAAGACTCAGTACAAGGAAACGAGCCAGAAATGCCGCCCGTAGTAGGTAAATAAATAGCCGGGTTATACAGAGTGATGAAAAGAAGGCGCCCAGGATTGATATTAGAACAGTGCTTTCTGTTGAAGCATTGTGGAAACCGCAACAAAAGTGGTCCAAGTCGATTCTGTTTAACCCTTCATTAGGCGCATGGTTGATACCTGTCACCCATCGTTTTGTTTTCACTCTTAATTTCTTTTCAGCTACACTTATGCTTGTGAAAATTTTAATAACTTCCGTTTAAAGCATTTCAAACAGTATTGTACAATTATTTGCTTGTGTTGAAAAAATGGTTAAAAGTTTAAATCAAACCAAAGGAACAATTTTAAAAATGTATAAATTCGTTACATCAATGAATTCATGAAATAACTATGTAATTATGTAACTATTAGAAACATGTTGTGAAGTAAATAGTTTTTGTAAAACGTAGTATTGGATTGGGTGACCACTGTCACCCATGCGCCTAAACGCGTGATAAATTATAATGCGCCTGCTGTAGGGTTAAAATTTAAACAGTTTGTCTAAGAACACAACGTGGCAATACTGCACATTTTTCTTTTTCTAAAAAATTACATTCAGGTAGGCCTACTTCTTGTATCTAAGCAACCAACACTGACAGATACTGTTTCGTAAGATAAACAACTAACGTTGACATAACTTTTTTCATTTCAAAAGAGTTTAATGTAATTAAACAATAATATATAACAAACAGGATTTGAAGGGCTCTTTGCAAAAAGTCCCTAAGTGACGTTATAGAGATTTTGTACTATTTGCGCTATTTCTGATAAGAATAATGGATGAACTTTCGATCGCATTTACTGATTTCCGTTTAAAAAGCCCCTAACCATATTATTTAGTAAAAACAGATCAATCAAAATCAAAACAATGTGAAACTAGTTCTCGAGACACAGGAATGGTACTTTTGCCGAGGTCTGTGTACTATTTTATTCGCAATCAATAAAAACAAAAAATAAATAAAAACCTACCTCCATAATATTATCGTTTATTTCGGCAAAATATTAACACTTCGTAGGCGCTGCACGTTTGACATTTTATTAAATTGCTTAACAAAACTCACACCAAATTTGTATTTGCTGTTTCTTTAACAAACAAAATGTCTGATAGTGAAATAGAGTGTACCCCCCCGAATTGCGGGAATCCGCACAAACGGAAAGCGATATCGCAACTTAGATATTTTTAAAAGGGAATTTCTAAAACAATGCTACAGATGGGGACAAAGTGGAAATTATTAAAATGTGCGCATTATAAGTACCACCGAAACAATTTGGTTAGCGGAACAATAAGAAAGGAGTGCCAGTTCTATAATGAACTTGGGTATAGTGTGACCATACATATAAGATTTTTACAACTACACGCTTTAAATAGTTTACAACGGGCTCTTAGTACACAATGAAAATTCAAGGAGCGGCGTTTGCCTGTAAATCGTAAATTTGCTTACCCTTAGATCTTTTTTGTAAACCTACGCAGGGTTGGTATTAGGGAAATTTTCACATTTAAACAATTATTTTAAAAATTTTACCAAAATTTGAAGCAGTTAAGAGCTTTCTACGTTCTTCAACTTTGGCTATTCATATTTTAAATTACAAATTGTATCGGAAACTTTAGACCACTTGTTATATTATGTACGATAAATATTGTAATACGCCCCTTAACGAAGTTGTCTAGCCTCGGCACGTGCAGTCCATTACACTAACCTAATCCATTTAGGTCCGGTTGTAAACTATTTAAAGCGTGTAGTTGTAAAAATCTTATATGTATGGTCCAACTATACCTGTGTAGTAAATTCCGCACTACGTTTTACCGGAGGACGGATAATTTAAAGATAAAAAGGTTAGCCGGGGGGGGGGGGGGGGGTTACCATTAACTCAAATGTAAACTTGACCATTTTGTGTAATTTGTATGTCACGAAATTCTTTCAATAAAAAAAATTCATAATTATTTTATAAACGTTTTTATAAATTTTATGAAATTTAATTAATTGAATACAAATTCTGTAAGACCGGCGCTTTGCGATTTTTACACCGTCCGGATAATTACCGGTTATTTACTCTAAAAACTAAATAAATTGTTGGGTTGGCACACCTAAAAAATGGATTTACTTAAATCGCATTAGAACGAAATGTATAAACAGGCCCAAGTCGCTTTAGCTTAATTGGGGTGTTACTATAGCGAATTACCCAATATAATAGTATAAATTGATATGTAGCTAATGATGAACACCTTTTTTCATCACCCTGTATTACATTTCGTCTAACAGATTAATTCTTTTAATGTTAATTTTTGCAATAAATTTGGCTACATATGTAGATGAGGAGTCGGGATGATAATAATCCTTCTACATCTAAACTTAATCAAGTTCCACCCGAAAATAACAGCGAGTTACAGTTTCTCGATAATGCATTCGATACACAAACAAGTAAATTATCTTCTGTCGAAAGCATAACAAATGAAGAAACCATTTCTGAAAGGTAAATAAATAAATAAATTAAAAATTTGTCATCAACGTATTAACACGAACTCAACCGAACATGTATACTCTCTCCTCGACGGAATAACTAAAAGATTCCACTCCCTTTAGAGATTGTTTCCCCCCTTTAGAATGTTGGGTTGCATAAGTCCCAAATATGGTTAACGACTTCAGTAAACCGGCGTCTTAAGCTATATTTCCCTGAAAGTTGGCACGTGCAATCACGTGTATGTGTAGATAAAAAAACTATATATTTCAATCTTCTGTTTTGATTTGTTTTGTTTTTTTTTCGTTAAACAGATTAATTTTGTTTACTCTTCATTTTTGCAATAAATTCTTAAACCATAGCATTTTTGAATAGACCATGAAGAGACATTTCAAATGAGATATCACAAACCCCGCTTTTCATTTAAAAATTTGGGGGTTGCAACTGTAACTCGAAAGGGGTTGAGGTTAGGAATGAAGCTTTCACTTTACTGAATATACAGTGAGCGCCAGCCAAATGGAATAAATTCATTATCTCAATTATTGTGCATATTGAGAAAAAATCCCGAAACACGTCAATTTTAGTCTATCACATCATATCCTGTAAAGTAAAAATTTCATCCCTAACCTAAACCCCGTTCGAGTGACAGTTACGACCCCCAATTTTTTAAATGGGAAGAGGGCTTGTGATACCTCATTTGAAAGGTCTCTTCATGCTCTATTCAAAAATGCTATGGTTTAAAAATTTATTGCAAAAATGAAGAGTAAAAAAAAATAATTTTATTTAATGAAATTCGCTACATATTATCAAATAAAATATTTTAATTTACCGGTCTGGTCTGCTTTAATGATAGATCGATTTGGATATGGAAGCATTAGAGCATCTTCAGCTACAGTGGAAAGTTATTTTGGCAATTTAAAAAAGAGACATTTGCCACAACTTCCAATGTGAGCAGATGATTTTATAGTGAAGCACACTAAAATTCTCGAAGGTAAGTATTCCAACATACTTAAACCCTACTTACGTTTTTATTTTTCATTTTCTCTTTTCTCATTCACGTTGTAATTTTAACAAATTTTAAAAAAATTAAAAAAGCAAATGCAAAATGAAAACGTTTAGTACTATAAATCACAATTCTCATGTCTGAAAACTATTTCAAAATTGATATTTAAACTGTTTTTATCAGATTATTCTAAAATTTCAGACACCATGAAATTAGCTTCAGTATTTTCATATTTCCATGAAAGTTCTGAAAATCCAGTTGATATCAAAAAGGAAACCACCATAAAAATAGGTGTTTCTATCTACAATTAACAATAATCACGACACAGTTTTTGGCAAAACTTTTCAGTCAAGTTTAAATGGTGGTAATATAATTGCTTTTATCTTAGATGAAATGTGTTCAAGTTGAGCATTTTGTGGTTTAAGAACCCGATGAAAATCTCGATGCGACAGAAAATTGGAGAGGATTAGTGTATCCACTAAGGTAGGTAGGTAAGGCTAAGGTAGAAACTGGTCGGATGAACAATTTTAAAGTCAGCTGCTTTACTCGACTTTTTTTTTGTTTATAGAATTGTTTGTAGCAATTTGTTTCATGATTCATACCATGCGAAACTCGTTCGTTCAGAGGATCTTTCTCGCGTAAAATTTGTAAACCTTTTTCGAAATAAACAAGGAGTTAAGTGCGAACCAACAATCTTCAAAGTTCAAAGTTTGTATTAATAAATAACAAGTATCAAATGCTAAATAAAAATATTTTTATTTTAAATGTTATAGACCTTTACCGTTATTTCAAACAATTTTATTACCATCCCTTGTGTATGCAATAAATTGTAATAGGAAATGAAACAGTCACGCTTTCAAAATATTAGCACATGGGACCTTTTTAGAATAACCTAACGGACACTCATAAAAATTATCGTTAAACACGTGCTACGCCTCAAAACAACCCAGTCTTTGCCAAAAAGTCAAAAAGCACTTGAGTACGAATCATCAAGCAACAATTTTCAAAGTTCAAAGTTTGTATTAATAACAAGTATCAAATGCCAAATAAAAATATTTTTATTTTAAATGTTATAGACCTTTACCGTTATTTCAAACAATTTTATAACCATCCCTTGTGTATGCAATAAATTGTAATAGGAAATGAAACAATCACGCTTTCAAAATATTAGCACATGGGACCTTTTTAGAATAACCTAACGGACACTCATAAAAATTATCGTTAAACACGTGCTACGCCTCAAAACAACCCAGTCTTTGCCAAAAAGTCAAAAAGCACTTGAGTACCAATCATCAAGCAATAATTTTCAAAGTTCAAAGTTTGTATTAATAACAAGTATCAAATGCCAAATAAAAATATTTTTATTTTAAATGTTATAGACCTTTACCGTTATTTCAAACAATTTTATTATCATCCCTTGTGTATACAATAAATTTTAATAGGAAATGAAACAGTCATTTCAAAAAATTAGCACATGAATTACATCATCGCAATCCCACGGTGTTAGACGGAAAATGCAACATAAACAGTCCAATGTAAAAAGACACCTCGGTTTCAAGATAAGCCGGAACGCAGCATTAGTTTAGATTGTCAGTCAGTTAGAAACTTCTTAAGCAATAAGTAATAATTTTGTATAATCCAATAAATTGAAATTCAAGTTTATGACTCTTTTTAAAAAAGCACCGTCATAAACAACGAACGAAATTCATGGGACCTTCTTAGAATAACCTAACGGACACTCATAAAAAATACCGTTAAACACGTGCTACGCCCGAAAACAACCCAGCCTTTGAGTGGGTTGTTTTCAAATAATTTTATTACCACCCCTTGTGTATACAATAAATTTTAATAGGAAACGAAACAGTCACGATTTCAAAAAACTATCACAAGGAACCTTTTTAGAATAACCTAACGGACACTCATAAAAAATACTGTTAAACACGTGATACGCCCCAAAACAACCCAGTCTTTGCCAAAAAATCAAAAAGCATTTCAGTACGAACCATCAAGCAACAATCTTCAAAGTGCAAAGCTACGGTTTCTAAGTCCAAATTTGTTGTGTTGTATTTTCGGTTATAATAAACTGTGTTAAGTGTTAATATTTTTTTGTTAACCTCATTATATCAAGATGAGGCGACCTAAAATCGGATTTGAACTTATTTTAAGCCACCTGGAAGTGCATCAAAATGAAGTGCAGCAATCAGTTAATTCAACAGTTGCTCCTATATGGGAAGTTATTGCAAAAGAACTTTCCAATAAAATATCTCCAAAATCGATTTATATCTTAGTGCGTGAAAATAGAAAAGATTGTTGGACAGCGTTAGGGTTAACAAAAAGACACTTTTCCCACAAAGAACATCCAACATATGAAGAACTTAGCGAAGACGAAGATAATACGTTTCATGTTGAATTTGTAATTCCACCTGATGAATGGATACAATTAAAACCACTGGCATACGCAAAACATCTAAAACAAGGATGGACGGATTGTATAAACAATCAGATACTAAACAGATTCGGTCGTATAGGCTGCATTTGGTCTTTCAAAGAGAACTACTACAGTGAAAGATTATTATCCTTTAAAGCAAAATGCACGGAATGCTTTGGAACACTAATTGGTGAAGGTACTCATGTGCAAGATGAGAAACAATGTGAAACTCTTGTCGTGAAGTGCCAAATTTCAGTCAGCGAACATTTGCATACAGGCAAGTCAAAAAGAAATTTAACGGGAATAAGAAGAGCTCAAGTTGCCGAAGTATTGTCCGGGAAATTTCCAGTAAACTTTTCAGGTCAGAAACTAGAGATAAATATGAGGCGGATCCACAATTACGAAGTGTACCCTCGTTAGAAGTACTGAGAAAATTAAGTCTGAGGCAACTATTAAGTCATTGAAAGAAAAATCAAAATTAGATGCGGTAGAGAAATGTTCAGTACAGAAACTTGTTTTGATGAAATGGACTTTACCATGCAAAAACTCCATACATACTATCTCTATTGACAGTTTCTTTGTGCATTATTGAACCCCTGAACAAATGCAAATTTATAATTCTTATTGTCCCGCCCAGAGAATTTTCCTTCTCGTTTAATTATTGATGCAACTGGAAGTCTTGTTAAAAAATTACAGCGACCATATAATAATACCTCACGCAATATATTTCTATACACGGGTGTCATCCATTTAAATTCGACCCACGGACAAGTACCAGTGACGCAAATGCTTTCTGAAATCCAAGATACTAATGCAATAAGGTATTGGCTGAGATGCTGGCGCAAGTCAGGAGCAAAGTGTCCACATATTATTATTTGTGACCATTCATGGGCTCTAATGAGAGCGATATTTTGGAGTTTTAATGATATGCTTTTGGCGCAATACATAGACACTTGTTTCAAATTGCTACTGACAGATAGTGTAAGAACTCCAATTGTTTTTCTAAGGGTTGATTATGCACATGTTATTAAGCTAATTACCAGGTGGAAGTGTTTTAATAGAACACCACGACGACTTAAAGAATTTTATGTTCATTCAATGGCAATTCTTGTTAAAACCCAAACTTTGAGTGCAGCCACAGAAATTATAGAAGCTTTGTTGGTTGTAAGCAACAGTGAATTTGTTGGTTACGTAAATGGGGAAGAGTTACCTGCGCAGAAAAAAAAAATTTTTTAAAGGATTTAATATCTGGAACCGAAACTTTCAATTGCGATGATGACGGTACGAATGGTACATGTGAAAATATTGAAAAAGCAGAAGATTTAACAGGCGAATTCACTAATACACTTTCTGAAACTTCAGTGGGAAGATGGATTAAAAACTTGAAGCAAGTTGCAAAGTGAGGAAGATAATTTTCATTACAATCCGGAATTTTCTAAAAATTTAGAACGGTTTCTTTTAACATTTGTGGTTTGGTCAGCGATCATGAATAATAAATTTGGATACGGCAAACTAACCGAATCTTCATCATGCGTTGAAAGTTACTTCAATGATTTAAAAAATCGCTTACTGCAAAACGTCCATAAACCTATGAATGTCGATAAATTTTTAATATTGCATTTACAATCAATAGAAGAGATACTAATGGTTGCTGAATTTGAATGCAATACAAAAACAAGGAATAATAAAAAGGAAATAACAGACGGGACTATGGAAATAATACACTACGGCGATGTAATTGAAGGTAATTATAATTTTATATTTTGCAAACTGCTAATATAATGATGATTGCAGATAAAACCGAAAATCTTAACTTGGACGAACAAGTCACTGAAGGAAATAATATCGGTATATTTTGTAGAAATAATAGATCCAAATAGTTAATTATAATTTTATATTTAGTAACTTTCTTTTTGTTGCAGATAAAATCGAAAATCTTAACGCAGACAACCAAGTCAACGAAGAAAATATAAATAATATCGATAATTTTGTAATAGATCCAAATATTAAATTAATAAACAACGAGGATGTGATTGAAGGTAATTATATACTAAATTTTTAGCTTTAGTGAATTCACAAGTTATAAAAGTAATTTCATCAAATTTTTCAATAATTTTGGTTTCTCTCCTTCTGCTTAAATCATAGGTACTCATAAAGTTCTGTTTCAACACGTCACAAATGTATAAAAAATATTATTTAAGCTAGTTTTCGTTTTTTTTTCTTTTTAGATTGCTGGGAAGAAGATGGATGGGTTTGAACAAAAAAAAAACGAGGAAGCGTAAAAGAACGCGTTATTATGGAATACCAAGTCCACAAGTCCATTTTATAAGTGATGGGGCCAAAATGAAAATTCCTTTATTACGGAACGGTAATGCAAAAGGTATTATTGTTCATAACAAAACTCAGTATCGAATTGAGAACACCTGTGCTTTCGATTCCGTGATGCAATGTCTTGCTTCACTTTATTGTGATAGTAAGGAGGCACAAGCATACATGGACACAGAAGTTATATCGGGGGATAATAAAGTCCACCTTCTGATAAAATCACTTTTGCAACACGGACTCAAAATTCAGACATACAAATTTTTTTTTTTGTTTTTTTTTTTTTTTTTTTTTTTTTTTTGTTTGGATAGATCCAAATTGTTAAAACTGGTCTGTACGACCAACCATCAACTTATCACTAATGATTCTTAATACTAAATAATTAACACCTAAATTCAGTCCAATGACTTCCTTTAGTTAGTTCAGTCGTTTTTAAAAGAACTAAACACTGTCACCCGCGCACAATGCTCCACTACACGAGTTCAAATGGTTTGGTTCTCTTCAGTCTTCGGAACAGATGTTGATTTTCCAGTAGCTGAAGAACTTCTGCGTTGTCATGTAGGTGAAGCCTATCGTCATGTTTTTTAGCACACCTTTTAATTTCTTCCTTAACTGTTGGTATTTTGAGGTCCCTGTGGATATCTTGATTTCTTACATACCATGGAGCATTTACCACGGCACGCAGCACTTTGTTTTGGAATGACTGTATAATTTTTACATTACTTTCTTTGGCACACCCCCATAGTTGTATGCCATACAACCAAACCGGTTTAAACACCTGATTGTAAATTAATATTTTATTGTACAGTGACAGATTGGAGTTTCTTCCCAAAATCCATCTGTATTGCGTATATTTTAAGTTAAGTTCGGTTTTTTTTTTTTTGACATGTTCTTTCCACCTAAGCTTGGTATCTAACATCATGCCTAGATATTTTGCATTATTCACATAAGACACTGCTGTGCCGTTAATTTTTAAGTGTATTACATCTTTGATCTTCTTGTTAGTGAAATGAATGTACATGGATTTGGCCTCATTCAATTGTATTTTCCATTGCCGAGTCCAGCCGTAAACCACTTCGCTGGCTTTTTGCAATGACTCAGTGGATGTTTTTTGGTCTAGTCCCGTAGCAAGTAAAGCTGTGTCATCTGCAAAAGTTGCCAACGTGACTTGATCTAGATCTGGTATATCATGTGTATATAGCAGGTAGAGGATAGATCCGAGGACACTTCCTTGTGGGACTCCTGCTTTGATTTCTTGCAGGTCAGAATATTGATCTTCTTGCTTTATCCGAAATAATCTATCTGCGATGTAGAAAGTCAGGATTTCTACATATTGTTTTGGAAGTGTTTTATTTAATTTATAAATTAAACCTTCATGCCACACCTTATCGAAGGCCTGTGCGATGTCAAGGAATAAAGCTGTACATACTTGTTTTTCTTCTAGCGCTTGTTCTATTACATCCGTAATACGATGCACTTGATCAATTGTTGAATGTCTTTGTCTAAAACCGAATTGGTGGTCCGGGATTATTTTAGCTTTTTCGATAATTGGTTTTAGCCTCTTTAGAATTAGTTTTTCAAATAATTTTGAGATAATTGGTAATAGCGAAATCGGTCTGTACGATTTCACATCATTAGGAGGCTTGCCTGGCTTTAGTAACATGATCACTTCAGCTACTTTCCAGCTAGATGGTACATGTCTAAGTCGGATTGCCGCATTGTATAGATACGTGAGCATAACTATTCCTTTTCTGGGTAGGTTTTTAAAAATTTCACCGGTGATTAGATCAAATCCTGGCGCTTTCTTTACATTTAGATTTGTTCTTATTTCCTTTGTTACTTCTCTTGGTGTGACAAGTGGAATGTTTTCTGTTTTTTGGTTTACATTTTCTTCTAATACATTGTCGGTTTGTATTTGGTTTTGTGTGAAAGCTTCAGCTAGATGCTCTGCAAAAATGGTTGCTTTTTGTTTATTATCTCTGGCCCAATCTCCTTGTCCTTTTCTAATAGGAGGAGTTGTCATCATAGGTCTTTTAATATGTCTTGTCGCTTTCCACAAAGAATAGTCTGTTTCTTTCTCTGCTGAGAGATTTTCTAGATGTGTTTTTATTGATTCTTGTTTTATTTTCTGTATTTCTCTTTTTAGAGTTTGCGTTTTATTGTTGAGAATGGTTTTGTGAGCGGGGTCTCTCGTTTGCTGCCATCGTCTTCTTGCTTTTCTTTTTTCTCGGACCAAATTTCGGATTTCAATTGGATAGTTTATGCCTTTTGTAATATGAGTGATTTCTTTCGTATTTTCATAAGCTGTTTTTTGTAGTAGCTTAATAAAATTTTCAGTTGCTGTTTCTAATTGCTCTGTTGTTCTCAGATTGATCTTTAGGTTAATTCGTTCTTGCAGGTTTATTTTAAAGCTCTCCCAGTCTGTGGTTTTATTTACCAGTCTTGCTACTTTTTTTATTATTTTTTCACTCAGCGTTAGTATCACCGCCGAGTGATCGGAATTCAGATCAAAATTTTCTTCCACTTCAATAAAGTTTGGTGAAACCTTTCTTGAGATAAAAAAGACATACAAAATTAGAACAGATTTGTTGACTACCCCCGGTTTATTTAAACCAACCAAACGAATAGATAACACTGTTAAGGTGGATTGCTGCTGCAATGTTTCTTACATTATTCGGAAACTTTTGTTGTCATTTTCATCAGCCACTGAAACTTTGCATTGTTCTTCCGCTCAATGTATGCAAGAAAAACAGAAAAATAAGCTACCTATGCTATTGCTTCACCATGGATTGGCAGTTAGTTCCAATATTTTAAAAAAATTGGAAACAGCAATACACCTTGGACACAAGAGAGAACGAAAGTTTAATTTTAAAAACAACAACAAGACGTGCTACAGCAAAATCGTATGGGAGTTGGATACAAACCCTTTAATTATGATTGAAATGGACTACGGCAATTATTTATTAAATGATATTCCCATAAATGTTAAATTAGGAACTAACAGCTACATATTAAGAGGTTTAATTAATTTTGTTCTTCCATTATGTGGTACTGTTGGGCATTACATTTCGTAT
Source organism: Dascillus cervinus (assembly GCA_949768715.1). Lineage (NCBI taxonomy): Eukaryota > Metazoa > Arthropoda > Insecta > Coleoptera > Dascillidae > Dascillus > Dascillus cervinus. The sequence goes on from OX458323.1 coordinate 30,366,496, forward strand.
TGTAGAAGGTTAGATGGTATGTGGGAAATGTATGACGATCTTCAAATGAAATGTTCAAATGTAACAAATACATCTGAAGTTTTACCACATATACTTTTCTATTCATTATAGTTTATATTTTTATCTTTGTTTTGTACTTACATACATAGTAAATAAAGTTTTTTATAAATCGACTATTTCAATTTGAAAATGTAAAAAACCAGTTCAAAATTAAAAGTTGTTAAAGTCAATATCTTTCAATATTGGAAACATGCACAAACCAATCAGTGAATGGGCTACGATTGTAGTACATATTAACAATTTGTAATTTAACCAAATTTTAATTTTCCTGCTTCAAGATCGTCCGCTTAGTGAGAAGCGAGCGAAATTAAATATAATCTTTAATAACTTTTTTTTGAAGCGTCCGTTAATTTTTGCTTTAGAAGCAGGAATGAGCAGGAAAAAGCACTATGCATTCCGCCTAGTTGTAATTTTCCTGCTCAAAGTCGTCCGTTTTTGAAGCATCCGCTGGCTTTTGTTTTAGAAGCAGGAATGAGCAGGAATGAATCACTAAACATTCCGCCTAGTATTAATTTTCCTGGTCAGAGTCCGTCGCTGAGTGAGAAGCCAGCGAAATTAAAGATAAACTTTAATAACTTTTTTTTGAAGCGTCCGCTGGCTTTTGTTTTAGAAGCAGGAATGAGCAGGAATGAATCACTAAACATTCCGCCTAGTATTAATTTTCCTGGTCAGAGTCCGTCGCTGAGTGAGAAGCCAGCGAAATTAAAGATAAACTTTAATAACTTTTTTTTGAAGCGTCCGCTGACTTTTGTTTTAGAAGCAGGAATGAGCAGGAATGAAGCACTAAACATTCCGCCTAGTTTTAATTTTCCTGCTCAAAGTCGTCCGCTGAGTGAGAAGTGAGCGAAATTAAAAATAATCTTTAATAAATTTTTTTTGAAGCGTCCGCTGACTTTTGTTTTAGAAGCAGGAATGAGCAGGAATGAATCACTAAACAATGCGCCTAATTTTGATTTTCCTGCTCAAGGTCGTCCGCTGAGTGAGAAGCGAGCGAAATTAAATATAATCGTTAATAACTTTTTTTTGAAGCGTCCGCTGACTTTTGTTTTAGAAGCAGGAATGAGCAGGAATGAATCACTAAACAATGCGCCTAATTTTGATTTTCCTGCTCAAGGTCGTCCGCTGAGTGAGAAGCGAGCGAAATTAAATATAATCGTTAATAACTTTTTTTTGAAGCGTCCGCTGACTTTTGTTTTAGAAGCAGGAATGAGCAGGAATGAATCACTAAACAATGCGCCTAATTTTGATTTTCCTGCTCAAGGTCGTCCGCTGAGTGAGAAGCGAGCGAAATTAAATATAATCGTTAATAACTTTTTTTTTAAGCGTCCGCTGACTTTTGTTTTAGAAGCAGGAATGAGCAGGAATGAATCACTAAACAATGCGCCTAATTTTGATTTTCCTGCTCAAGGTCGTCCGCTGAGTGAGAAGCGAGCGAAATTAAATATAATCGTTAATAACTTTTTTTTGAAGCGTCCGCTGACTTTTGTTTTAGAAGCAGGAATGAGCAGGAATGAAGCACTAAACAATGCGCCTAATTTTGATTTTCCTGCTCAAGGTCGTCCGCTGAGTGAGAAGCGAGCGAAATTAAATATAATCGTTAATAAATTTTTTTTGAAGCGTCCGCTGACTTTTGTTTTAGAAGCAGGAATGAGCAGGAATGAATCACTAAACAATGCGCCTAATTTTGATTTTCCTGCTCAAGGTCGTCCGCTGAGTGAGAAGCGAGCGAAATTAAATATAATCGTTAATAACTTTTTTTTGAAGCGTCCGCTGACTTTTGTTTTAGAAGCAGGAATGAGCAGGAATGAATCACTAAACAATGCGCCTAATTTTGATTTTCCTGCTCAAGGTCGTCCGCTGAGTGAGAAGCGAGCGAAATTAAATATAATCGTTAATAACTTTTTTTTGAAGCGTCCGCTGACTTTTGTTTTAGAAGCAGGAATGAGCAGGAATGAATCACTAAACAATGCGCCTAATTTTGATTTTCCTGCTCAAGGTCGTCCGCTGAGTGAGAAGCGAGCGAAATTAAATATAATCGTTAATAACTTTTTTTTGAAGCGTCCGCTGACTTTTGTTTTAGAAGCAGGAATGAGCAGGAATGAAGCACTAAACAATGCGCCTAATTTTAATTTTCCTGCTCAAAGTCGTCCGCTAACTTCACGGACCCACTTAATCTGGACGTCCATCAACGGATCAACATGGATGTCCATTGGACGTACATTCATGGACATAAACGGATCGGTATAGACGTCCTTTGGACGTACATTCGTGTACTTGATTTGATCGGTCCGTAAACGAATCGACATGTATCAAAAAATTTGAAACTTTAACTAAAAGCATTACTAAACTCACTACTTTATGACTTTATGACTTTGAGTTTATGAAGAATACGTTGTTTTGATATCCTGATTAGATCTACCCCACGTCACACATGTACATCCAATGGACGTACATTGGATGTACACAAACGGATCACTGTACGTCCAATGTACGTCCAATTTGAGACTAAATTGGACGTACATCTGGACGTTAGTTTGTTAACGTTTTTGGGACTACATTTGGGATCTTTTCGAACGTTCAATGTACGTCCATATAGTGCCGGTTCCTGGACGTCCATCGACAAATGCTTATTGGACGTCTTTGGGATTGTAAACGGATTCGTTTTGGACGTTCACTGGACGTCTTATGTATGTCCATTTGGACCCGAATTATGGACATTAATGGACGTACTTATAAACGTTGTGGGATTAAAAAAGAAATAAATAAAAAATGGAAAAAAGCATATATTCGAAAATAAATAACCTTAAAAAAATTTATAAATTCAAAAATTGTTACAATAACGAACTTTAACAATTAAAACTAACCATTAACACATTAAATAACATGAAACTTATTTTTTTAAAATACGTACAAAGAAATTTGTAAATTCAAAAATTGTTACAATAACGAACTTTAACAATTAAAACTAACCATTAACACATTAAATAACATGAAACTTATTTTTAAAAAGATACGTACAAAGAAATTTGTAAATTCAAAAATAATTTGCAGTGAACAACTTTACCTATTTAACTTTAACTATTAACTAAATAACTAGAAACTTAACCTTAAAAATATGAATATTCAAAAATAATTACCATACAGAATTTAATTAATTATTAACTAATTGAACAACTAGAAACATAGAAAAAAAATCATTTCATAGCAACACCGGTCCTTATCCATCATTTTCGAATAAATTTACTTAACTTGACACTTTCTAAAAAAAGAAAATATTACACAACTTCTTTAAAATCATTTTAACTTACCAATATAATCAGCTGCAATTACACTTATTCTCTCGGTCCTTGAATAATACGATTTAGGTACATTATTATCAAGTATTATAAAGCGGACTTGGGATTTGTTTTGCAAATTCATAATAAACTATCCTAATCGGTAAAGTGAGTTACCTAAAACAATTTAAAAAATAGTAAAAAAATAACTTAAATACATTGTCATTTTTACTTACTTTCGATTCGTTGAAGGGTTTCACGGACGACTCGCAACGAAAATTAACCCGTTGCAACTATTGCAATGAAATTCAACTACACACATTTGTAACAAACAAAACAACAATTCACATGAAAAATTGGTTAATGATAACGTCAAATTGCAACGAACTGTTAACTTTGGGTAAAGCGCATCGAACCTGTTTTATTTTCACTTCTAATACAACTGTTGTATTAGAAGTGAAAATAAAACAACTTCGATGCGCTTCATCCAAAGTTAAGTAAAACCAAATGTCTTTGAAAAAAAATATCTCGGTATTGTGACGAAATCGGCGTCAGTTGGACCGAACAATTCATTTGCGTTAAAACCAAATGTCCAGCATATTGACCTGTACTGCAAAGGCGGTAATTCTTTGCTTCAGCCGACATTCCAAATTCGTTACGGGATATGTATTCACAAAAATAACTGTCCAAATGGTGTGTTTATACAAAAGTTAAAGTACTTTTGTAGGAGCCCAATCAATTTGTACACCGACCTTCTGCAAGGTTGGCCTTTTTTTGCGTATAAATTGACTGGACTACTAAAAAACAGAATTAAACTGATTTGTAATTACAATTAACCAAATTTATCTGTAAATTCGAAGTGGTAAATGCAAGGGCTGTTGGATAAGCACTAAATTAAAAAAAATTTGCAATTGATTTAGTTATCAATTTAATTCCCAGAAATCACTTTCGCCCCATTCTACGGTATTGTATTTATAAATTTGTATCCAACGTTGTATTTCGCATTTTACATACAACTTGCTTAAAAATCGTTCAAAAGTTTAATTAATAATTCATTAGAAACTCCTTATCTCGTAGATCTAATCAGGATATCAAAACAACGTATTCTTCATAAATTCAACGGACCGATCGAATTAAGTACATGAATGTACGTCCAATGGACGTCCATACTGATCCGTTTATGTACTGTCCGTTTATGTCCATGAATGTACGTCCAATGGACATCCATGATGGACGTCCAGATTAAGTCCATAAATGTACATCCAGTGGACGTCCCATTTATATCCATTGCTGTAATGTACATTTATGGATGAGCTTGGACGTCCATTGGACGTCCATTATAGATCCGCTTGTGGATCGTCCATAAATGGATAAGAAATGGACCAGCATGTACGTCCATTGGACGTCGTGTGTTACTTGGGACGAGATAAGGAATTTCTAATGAATTATTAATTAAACTATTGAACAATTTTTTAACAATTCGTATGTAAAATGCGAGATACGACTTTGAATACAAATTTATAACTGCTAATTTTTTCAAATTTTGTCTAACATTTGTTTAGTTTCAGTTACCTGTAAATAAAGTTTTGATAAAATTTGCCTCTATTGTGTTTAATAATCAAAAAGTTGTTTGATTCCGTCACTAATCAAATTGACCCCATTTTAAGTATGAAGTTGATCACTAATTATTTTAATTATAATTTAATTTAGAAACGAACAATCAAATTTTTTCACTACAAATCATTAAGTGATACATGTTTACAACTAATTATCACATTATTAAACTTTGTAGGTAAAGTAAAACGCTGTAGGAAATTTAAAATCCACAGTGATTAATTTAACCCCATTCTACGTCAGACAAAAACACAATCTTACAACTCCAAGTGGTCCGGTATTTTGATTTCAATTTGGGGAGGTAGTGTATTTTCAAAAAATAATTGAAAGCTTGCACAAAGGATCTGTATCGTTTTTAAAAGAAATGGAGTGAATTAATTAGATTTTTGGACAACTTAAATTGAGAAAAAAAATTTGAATTTGGTAATTGTATTAATAGATTATAAATATCTTTAAGATATTTAAATTTAAAAATTTAAAGCAATGCATTCAGCTATTATTCACAGCCTGGAAAGGTTTAGTCTTTTCTGAAAATGCCGTAACCTTGAAATTGCACTGAGGGTCGGAATTCCATTATTTTACGCCTGTCGGGGCAAAGAATCTATTTGCAGTAACTTATTTATCGTTAATCTTTTGTTCGATGCATTTGGTGCTGTACACTTATTTCATCAGGTGTAGTGAGTGCCCTTTGAATAGTTTTTGGAGACTGCCATAAGTAAAAATGACAATGTATTTAAGTTTTTTTTAATGTTTTTTACATGTTTTAGGCAATTTAAACGCGGCTTAATAGGGCCGTCGCAATTTTTGCTTCGCGTTAAGCGGCGTCCAGACTTATCGGAAACAATGCTACTAACAAAGTTATTTTACATGTTATCAAAATTTCGACAAAGAGCAACAAGTTATTTTAACCTTAATACTTCCATCCTTTTAGAGCATCTCACAACAGCTGTACTAGTTTAGCAATAAGTTCACTTTTGTGAACGTTTCTAATCACACTTGTAAGATCAAAATGATAAGTTTCCTTATGATAACCTTTTTTTCATCCTTTATAGATAGCGAATCGAAGTGTTCGTTAAATATTATATTAATATTATTTTTATATAAAAATGATATTATTCGACTGACAAATTTTACTGGTCCCTAATTAGACTAGCAGAAGGTCAAAAATATTTGATTGTGATTGTTAATCCTTATTATTATTTTATTAAATACGTCCGAAGACACTAATTTGGACACACAAATTAAACATTTTAACCCTTTCAGGATGGAATTTATTTTCGGTTACACATCCCATTGGACGAAATTTTAAAATTGTCATTATTTAAACAGGTCAGTGTCTTCAACAACCACAATTGACGTGCAAATCGTCCCTAGAGCGAAGGGCTAAAGCCTTGAATATCGCAAATTTTCTAATTCTTTTGTGCTGTGACAAAGTTTATGATGGTTATAAATTTCTTATAAATCATATTTATAAATTTCTGGGTCTGTAGAAACTAAATATTTGGCAGTTTAGTTTGGAAATCGATTTACATATTTTATGTTCCACTTCGTTGATTAAAAATTCAAAACCGGCGTTTGGCATTCTGACAAAATTTTTAAAATTTCCGTGGCACCGCAATTCACCATTAATTGCAAACGGAACAATGTCGTCGGCTTTTAAATCGTTGATCATGCCACTGCCACTGCCACTTTCGAGACCTACACAATGAGCGAATCCAAAATTTTTTCTTTTCCTCCTTTTGTACACCACTTAAAATTACATATGCCGCAGCCGCGAGAAGAAAGTCTTCCTGATTTACCATTGCTACTTTGACTAACTTTTTTTTTGTATCAACCGATAATGCAAAATACAGTTCTCCCAGATGCTTCATGATTTAAGTACTTTATTACCGACCATAAACAAATGCATTCGAACCTATCTACCTGCGACAGTTGTATTCCAGATGTTTCAAATATCGTTTGATGTTTACCGACAACTGTCCGGTAACAAAAATTTGTTGAAAAAGTATATAAATTGGTGCTTTTCGCCAAGATCTCTAAAATATTCTGAATAACTTTTTTTCTGTCTTTCTTGGGTCAACGAGAAATCCTATACACGCCAAAAAGTTTCCAATGTTACAGGGAAACAAGTTTTCAATAACTTATTACTAAATCTGGACGGGCCTTTAGATTGAAACCACGTTACAGGAGGTTTTACTGTAATTAAATTTACATTAAGAGAAAATGATACCACATTTTTAGGTAAAGCCATTCCTTTATTAGTTGAGAATTACATAATCTATAATAAAATGGTTAATAAGAAAATCATTGTTTATGTCTTTTAATTTTTGTAACGATAAATATAAAAATTAATAGTAAAAGTAACATGATAACATTCAAAATGATAGCGAATTTTACATATATAATTTTGTTTATGAAAACATAATTAACACCATAAGAAAATAGTAAAATTAATTATAGATTTAATTTTATTGCAAGAATAAACTTTCGCCTATCTTATCAGTGAATTGATGTTCATTAATAACAACTGCATTTATTAATTCATTTGGCAACGAATTAAAGTAAGAAAATGCATTTTGTTTCACGTTTTTAAATTCTCCTTTTAACGTTTTAACAATTTGCTTCGTTATTTTACGTTCAGTTTCAAAATCAAGTTTAACAGATTTGCAAAGTACTTCAGTAATTTTTGAGTAATTTTCATTGATTACTAAGTGCATTAATTCCTTCTGAACACTTAAAGGATCAAATTCATTAACTGTTCCTAATTTCTCCAATTCTTCTTCAAATTGAGCCACTATTTCTAGAACCAATCCTTGAGCTTCGTACATTGACAACGAATTTTCTTTGGGGATAAAGAATTTTTCTTTCGTGAATTTTCTAATTAATAAATCGGTTAACATTAATAAAGAATTGAAATCATAAGAATAAGAAGATACAGTCCAATGATTGGAATGTTTTTCAGGTCCACTTAACGATGGAAAGTTTCTAAACCAACTACCAATATTTTTCACCATATTTTCAGTTGCAGCTGTGAACCATTTGAAAACATAATTAATTAGAGACGAACTTTTAGTACCAGAACTATAAGCGAATTTATGTTGTGTGGAAGTACTTTCAATTTCACGCCTGTAACGTTGTATTTTAATTTCTTGTAAAACATAATGCGTTAAACGCACATTGTCGATTTCTGACACTGAGTCTAGAAGTTGATAATAATTAGTCAATTTATGATTACAATTGTTACTATCTTGGCTAACGTATTGACCAAGTCCCACCAATTCTACATCGATCAAGTGTTTGTAAGGGTTTAACCGATCAAAACCCATGTTCGTAGTTTTATTGAGTTGTATACCCCACAAAACATAGGGACTCAGCGTCAAATCACCGTTTTTAATCTTTTCGTAGACTTTATTAGTGATCAACGGTTCTCCATGCGAATCTCTTTAAAAGCTGTAATTGATTAGCTGATTTTCGCTTGTTATAATAAAATATCGCCCATCACATCTATACAGTGAAGATTCCATGTGAGTCATAAAAACTTGAAAATTGTTCAAAAGTGAATCCAACTCTTTTTGAATCGCTTCGTTCTGCACTTTAAATCGAATTTCAGCCAAATTAAATTTAACGGAATTTTTATCGCTAGCTTTCAGTACGTTGGCATTAAAAATTACTTGTTTCCTGCTCAGTAACTGCGAAATTTCATGATTATAATTCTTGCTGTTCCAAACAAAAAACGGGTTAGTAGAAGTGTAATTGCTGTAAAATTGTGTTCTAATGATAAACTCGTCGTGACCTTTGATAATCGATACTTTGTATTCTTCTAATTTCGCTTGCAACACATCAATGTGTCTCCCGTCGGTGAACGCCAAATCCTGAATGGAATTATTCACTTGTAGATTAGCGGGAAATTCAAAATCTTCGAAATAATAATCTGCGAACGGAAATACCCACTGCTGGAAAGCATTGACGGCTCTCTTGTATTGCGCATACACGATTCCCGATTGGATGACAAAATCCAAATCGTCAACTGCCTTGCGTAATTTCGGATCACTAATTATTATGTTGTGAGCCGGTGGTGAACTAATATCAGCGATATAAACAGCCAATCGTTGTTGATCTTGATAATTTTGAATTCGATCATAAACGTTAATGAGAGTATCCATAGCGTCATCTAATTTCTCTATCGAACGGGATAAGTTCTCTTGCACCTGAAAGCCTTCGGTAAATTGTTCCAGTAAACTCTTCATATCTCGAATGTTGCTCTGGATTTCCCATTTAGTTACGTCTAACGCAACGTGCGATTGACCTTCTAATTGCTTCTCGATTTCTTCGATGTCGATTTTAATTTGGTTCACTAAAGGAATTATTATGTTTTCAATGTCCTTCTGGTACTGCATTAGAGCTTTTATCTGCTCTTCTTGTTGTTTAATGGCCTTTGCGATTTCATTGAGGGCTTGCTGATCTTTCTTGTAAGTGTTAAAAACGTCCACGGTTGTTTGAACAACTGTCATTGCGTTCGAAACGCCGTTGATAATTTTTAGTGAACCCTCCAGTTGTTCTTTCGAGCTCGTTTTATCATCTTCTAATTCCTTCCTTTTACCTTCTAAAGCTTCTATTAACTCATTTTCCAATTCTGTTGTATCATCTCCCGGTCGAGTAGTTTCGGCCTTATCTTTTAATTCGTTTAATTTTGGTTCTAAATCATTCAACAGTTCTGGGTATTTTTTAATCTCCTTATTCAGTTTATCAATCTCTTCGTTAATCGCTGCAAGTTTTTGTTTGTTTCGGTATTTCAAAGTTTCCTTACTTGTATTGAGGAGCGAAATGACGCCACTTGGAATTGTGCTCCCCGGTATATTGCCACTGCTGTCTAATACAAACGAACCGGCAACGGAAGTGGTTACGCCGATAACACCACCGACTGCATTTCCCCAAGGACCTAGAAAACCAATGCCTTGACCGATTGCTCCCAGAAGGCCAAATGCCACTTTTAAATTCATTGCACGTTCCAATTCCTTTTGTTTTCTTCGAAGCTCGTCTAAATTCGCATGAGCATCATTTATTAAATTAATCACTTTTATTATTAAAGCGTCGATGTTTGCATCAATTTGTTGACCGATAAAATCGATTTCTGGTTTTATTTTGTTCTCGATAAAATCGAGAGCTTCGATAATTTTTTTATCAATTTCAGCTTGATATTCAGCTTTGTACTGATTAATCGCCCCCTGTTTTCCGATTTCGTTGAGTTTGTTAATATTGTCTTTTGTCAATTTTAAATATCCACTGATATCAATTATTAAATTTCCATCCTTGGAATTATTCAAACTGCAGATTTTACTTAAAGTTGCTGAATATATGTAATTGAGTACTTTTTTATATTGTATATTTTTTTCTCCCGGAAGTGGATTTTCAGCATAATCGTAAATTCGTTGCCGAATAGATTCGTACAAAGGCATAACGTTAATTTCCCTCGTTAATTGATAGAATTGGTTTTCCAAACTTAACAATTCAGAAGTTAAACCTAACGTGCTGTAAAGCTGCTTAATTTCGTAATTTCCGTCCAGCTTCTCCAAAAATTCAGTTAGGGACTGGCGTTGTATGGGATCCTTTAAATTATTTCTTAGGTAAGTCTTATAATCAACAATGGTTTCATAAGGATTGGCGAATGTCATACTAATTTCTGGTTGCACAAATCCCTTGTTATTTTTGTCACCAGTTCCTGCTTTTCCAGGATTTGAAGTTGCTCCGGCCAATCGATCCTTTATCTGTCAATCGCTGTTTGGAAAGAGATTTGAAGAAAATAGTGTTGTTTTCAGTGTGTCACCATCCCTTCCTGGGTTACCACCTTTTCCACCAACTCTTCCGCTTCCTTGAAGTCCTTTGTTTGAAATCATCGCAATTTCAGATGAACGTTCCAATGCAATTATCGTAATATTTCCACCGTTGCCGCCTAACCCTCCAACACCACCATCACCACCATCACCACCGTTAGCCGTGTCACCATATACATCATAATAGTTCTCGATGAAAGTACCAAATTTATTTGTGTACGAATGATGCCCAGTGTGCTTGTAGCGAAATTTTAAATCGCCGACAACATAAAATTTAAAATTTGTTCCAGGCCAATACCTCGGTTGTGGTAAATACGGATCGGCACCTCGCTGGCCATCTCCCCCGTCACCGCCTTCTTGGCCACCTCCACCTGGTCCTCCTGTGCTATTGATAACTAGTTTTTTTCCGGAAAAAAATAAATCTCCTATCCCGAAGAATGCTCCCCCGCTGCTTCCGGGTAAACCGGGCTTTCCATCGATTCCTTTCCCACTTGGACTGACAACCTTTTCAGGCTTGTTCTGATTATCTCCCGGTTTCCCTTCCATAGATATAAGAGCATCTTTAGTAACTTCCCATGTCGGGGCTATTATACCAATTTGAAACTTATCCCCGCTTTTATCAAGATGAACATCGACGAAAAATGTATTAAGCGCGTATACTTCCAATTTTTTTATATTGGTACAATTAATACTGGAAGTGTCGCTTAGTTTTACAAAATTTCCCTTAACCACTAATTTATCGCTGGGTTTGCAATCTAAGGATGGACGTTGAACCAAGGTCACCTCAAGAACGTTGTTCAAATCGCGCAACTCAAAATCACTGAAATCAGTTAGATCTTTAACATCATTGTACCCATTAATATTATCTTTCTCTAATTTTTCTAAGAATGTTTTAATATTACGGTCTGTTATTCTGATTCCTTGGTTGTTGTCGGGCAGTCCCCAATTATTTATGTCAGCAACGTTGTATAAAGTCGGATCTTCTTGATAATTAAACGTCGATAACGTTCTGAATAAGTTAATCAAAAATGAGTACCAATTCTTTGACCGTTGCAGAAAAGTCACTGCTGATTTCATTCCATTTGCCCAACTTAACGGATATATTTCCTGCTTCTTTCCGCTTACCTCCTCAAAAAAATTGAAATAATCGCTTTGATCAACAAGATATTGTAAGGAATCATCTGAAATTGGTATCGTTGTTTTCTGTGCGTTTTCAACAATTTTATTGACATATTCTTGCGGACTCGTTATCGATGCAGCTTCATCGACTAATGGAAACCAAACTTCGTATCCCAAATCTAAAGTAGCTTGCAATTTATAAATGTTTTCTACTAATTCGATCTGGTTATCATAGTGTTTTTTAATTTCGACCGCAATTTTAAACGAAACATTTGTTATTCTTCTATTTATTTCTTGGACTAATTCGTAAACGGAGTTTTGGGTTCTATCTGAAATTGTGTACCCAAAGTCGTCATCATCCTTGGAAATAAAGTGAGTTTCGTTAAGTATCACTTGGTTTAATTGTTTTTTATTTTCTTGAAGTAGTGAACTTTCACTTAATGGGCCCGGCCGATCAGGTTGTCTAAAGATTCCGATTCTAGGGTAAGTGCCATTTTTTTCATACAACAATACGTCTACCAACACAACAGCTTTTTCTCGCAAATCTGGATCCTGTGGGTATAATATGCCATCTATTAAGGAGCCTCTAAATTCCAACAGAAAATCACTGATTGCCTTAATTACCGTAACATCCGGCACCAATTCATACTTTCCAGTTTCCGGATTTAAAATAATTTTATTTTCAGCTTTAGTGGCTATCAAACTAATCGCGCCGGAATATTTGGACACATCTTTTACTAAAGTTACAATGTGTCGAACTAGAGTTTGAAAATCCTGTCGATCGTAGCCTTTCTTAACCGATGAGTGATTTACCACAAACACCAGTTTGACAGTTTGCGAAAAATCGATTACCTTTTTGATAAAATAAGTTGAGGCTATATCGTGTGATGCAGTTCTGGTGTCAAGAAATCCGGGACAGTCATAATAGCCGATGTTAGTGTTGGGATCCACCATTAAATCAGGGACGAGTGTTTTTGATTCAGTAGTACTGTTTCCAATTTTGTCATTGTCAATGATTACGTAACTTCCGGAACCTGGAATTGTCTCTTGTGCTATCAATCTGCTGTTGTCCGCTGCGAGAAATAAGGTTAATGTCGATTTTCCAGATCCAGTGTTTCCTAACACAATTATGTTATCGCGATGATCATTATCTAACACAATTTCTCTTTCCCCTTCTTCTAACAATTTGAGTGTTTCTTCTATTTCCATTGTTTAAATATAAATAACATTTGTACCTTTTAAACAAATGAAAAATTATTAGTTACTATTATTTTAATTACTTAACAGTGCTTACCTTGTAAAGTGTTTGATGCTCACAAATTATTAGTAATCTGTGGTTATACTAGCCCTTTATATACATTTTGATTGTGTAATTTATACACTTCAGCTTAATAATGACCTCTTATCTAAATACTAATGTGCATTAGAAACAAATTTAGAAATTTTCCACTCATCATTAGAGATGTTAGCAACACCTTATCACCGAACTATGTTTCTTCACTATACAATTAATATATCGACTACTAAGTATTAGAATAAAGCTTGTATTAATAATTTGTTGACAAAAACTATATTTTTTTTATTACTACAAGCGTCGTCAATGTTTAAAATGATAGTAAACATTTTGTTGAATTGACTAAGAGTATGCAAACACGTGGCGAATCTTATATCTACATAATATTCGCTTGGTAAATATTTCTTGATTTTTCCTTAAGGCCCGGGAAGCTGCTCAGGGGGCACCAATTTTGCCCCTTAAAATAAAAAATGGTTAGGCAACCAAAGAGGTCTGTTACTAAAAATATGATTGTGAAGCAGCTACCGGCATGTAGGAATCTGCAGATACCGTACAGGACAACACAATTCCACCACGGAAAAATGTAAATATTATTCATGTGTGGCACCGTAAAATTGCATGTAACATTATTTTATAGGTACTACATAAAGATAAAAAGTTAAAAAATATTAATACTTTAAAATATCTTCACGAGTAAAAAATGTTTCATTACGAAATGTTGTTCAATTTATATTTTTCCGGGAGCGCGGGAACTAACGTACAATATGTTTACTTTTTCTTATCAGTTACAGCTCATTTATATAAACAGTATCAGATTGCTGGCAAGCGTCAATGTGGTCATTAAAACTTTAGAAGAATTTAATCATACACACTCTAAATTAACATAAACAATTTAAAAAATCTAATAATAGGAAAATTAACAAAAATGAAGAAAATCAGATAATTATGCGTAAACTGTTTTATTTTTGTTAACTAAAATCCGGTTGGCTCCAGTCATTTTATACAAAAAAAAAAAATCTTCTAAAAAATTTCAAGGGAAGATTTTCCTTCGGGATTTTCTTTGTATCGCTATAAGAAACACTGAGTAAAAAGTCTATTGCAAAATCGTGTTCGCTAAAAAATTTATCGTAGGTTGAAAATCGCGAAAATCAGTTTCTCTCAAATATCTCGTGAAACATTAGTTTTACGTGAAGTTTGATAATAACAAAATTTGTTTATTATCAAAATCTACACAAAAAAGGCCCTATATAAAATTTACATGGAATCAATAGTCTTCGAGATATGAGACTGAGAAAACTTGGACGCTGCAACGGATTCGTTTCCGCACCACCTGTGAGGTAGAATGCAAGGCGCGTTTTCTTACATTATGAGTCGCTTTCTTCTACTTCTTTGCCTCTGTCTTCTTCTACTTCTACTTCTTCATCATTTTCGTTACTGTTATCATCTATAATTATTTCAAGGGATAACATAGTAATAGGATACATTTTGTCGTCGTTTATTTCAGATTCCACTTTCGCATCATCGGACGTAGTATTTAAATACGACTGGCTACGACAAAAGCCACATTATCGAACATGGTAATCCTAACTTTGGAGTTGTTTTTATCCGACGAACCGGGTTTTATCTGCATTAAGGGCGAGTCGTACCCTCAGAACGTTGATATGTTTAAATCTAAAATTTGTCTTTTTAGCAATAAATGAAAGAATGTTTAAAGGTTTCTCCTGATCGTAGTGGATTTTTCCTTGCTTGGCTTCTGTGTCTCCAAGATATATGGGGGATCAATGCATCTTAAACCTTTCTTCAAATTTCCTGTGACAATTTCTGGTAACATACACTGTGTGTAGAACCTAACGAGCTTCTCCAACATAACGTCATACCAAAAATTGTCATCTCTTGCTATTTCTTCCACAAATAGGTCGTGTTCATCGTTAATGTACACTACGAAATAGCACATTGTCCTGCCGGTTATATGTAAACAATATCAACAATGAATATCCCATTGCTTCATTATAATTTCAATATACAAGTACTTACCACTTATATGTCTAAGTAAACCACTAGCCCTCACTTCCGTCATTGTTGAGTTATTGTTCTCCCCTACCGACGAACAAAAATAGTCTTTACAATTTGCATGATTATTAAAAACGTGATGAGGCCCATTCACTAAATCTTCTATTAGCGTTCCAATGTCCCCATGGGCGTTATCATAAATCGCTTTTTGTGCTATTCTTTGCAATTTCACAATTTTCTTTTGGGTCAACAATTTACGAGCAGCAAGAGACAAACCTGTTCTGTCACTTTTAAATGAATAAAGTTTTTTACCATAATTTTTTATAACATGGTTTGTGCATTCAATCTTTAATACCTATAACAAAACAATTCTGTTTAGATATATCCAAGTTTAGATTTTCGACTCTTTACTTGTTTTCCATACGGCACTATCTCTTGAATTTTGGCGAAAACACTGGAATCTCCATCAGCAATAAATTTTTTATATCGCACCCCGTGCATTTCTATACTAGTAGAAAATCCTTCCACTATAATATCTGCCTCCATTGTTGATGATGATCCAGACCAATTTTTAAAACATTTGTGTTTCCGCACATCAATATTTTTATTTGCTGCTTTAGTGCAAATGATGCAGAATTTATTCCGAACCGCCATGTAAAGTACTTTACCAGTAGCCTTTCCGATTATAACTGCCTAAAATGTTATGAAAACCAAGGTTCCAATGAAAAAGTTTTTATTTACTATATGTAGATAACTTTACCACTCCAGAAGCTGCATCGTAGTTATGGCCGTAGCTGCGTTTGCTCCAACCTCCATCTAAATACACTGTTATACAGGGAATTCCATCTTCATCAACGTGTCCTAGTTGTACAGCAATATTTTTCTCTTCTACACCAGCACGTCTCATGTCGTTTATAGACGATTCCATCCATAACTACATTAAAAACATATAACTAAATGTTATCGTTTACATATGATATGTCACGTATTACCAAACTAAATTTTTCTTCAGTTTTATACAATAACGTGTTAGAAAGACTAGGTATATTCATTGCACTTAGCATTTCTTCCAAATGCTTGTACGAACTCCCAGTTGAATAGCGTACCCCAAACTGCAGATATGTTCATACTATTTTCTGGAGCGTGTGTTTTCTGTTCGTATGTACGATTACACATATCGCACTTCAATGTGAATGTACTGGTTAATCCTATTCGTACCTCTTTCTGAATGTTTAATGTTCCAGATGTGCATTTATTTCTATGGCTATGAAACACAGAACCCAAGGATTTGTAGAAATAATGTATGTCTATAACTCTATTACTACTGATAGCAACATCTGGAACTGTCTCTATAGAGAGTTCATGTTGCATAACGCTAAAATTAATAAATATGTCAGTAAATAATTACATACATATGATGTAAAAACCTGTTATATTCATTTTTAGGATCCCAAGGATCTTGCAAAGGGGTTGTGGGTTGTGGTTCAGTAATGCCAGAGGTGCTAGAAATTAAATGAATTGTCATAAAGTCGTTTGAAGTTTTTTACGGCATAAACGTACGTGGCCAGAACCTCGGGAGCACGATTGCTTTTGCTCGGCGACAATTGTAAACTTATAGGTGATGGGCCAGAACTAGAATACACATTTGTTTGCCCTTCAATGCTTGAGTGTGATTTTAAGTCGCTTTAAATGTACATTACATAATTTATAAACAATCCTCAATTGAATAGGTTACCTAGTTTAAAATCTGTTGCAATATTACTTACCTTTTTCTGTCTGCCCAATTTTTTTTCAAAGATTTGGCGCGTTTAGTGTTTTTACGACGCTGCGAGTATCGTGAACCGTCCAGTGAATGAACACCACCCAGTGAATGAACACTGCTCAAATAAACTGAATTATTAAGAACAGTGGGGCATTTTCGAACTATCTTGAGTGCGAAATAGTTCCATTAGGTCTCTACAGATATGATCCAATTATTGTTTTTTTCTTATCAGTTTATTCCAAAAAAATACATTGCTCAAATCAACAGTTGGTTGCGAGTTGCAGTCAAATGTAGAGGCAGGTCCTATTTCATCGTATCTTTGAACATAATTTATAAT
The DNA here is from genome assembly GCA_949768715.1 of Dascillus cervinus. Taxonomy (NCBI): domain Eukaryota; kingdom Metazoa; phylum Arthropoda; class Insecta; order Coleoptera; family Dascillidae; genus Dascillus; species Dascillus cervinus. The sequence goes on from OX458323.1 coordinate 30,383,798, forward strand.
TTATAACAAAGAAACAAAATTTTCTTTATTACAAATACGTTTGAAGTTAATGTATTGTCATCCATATTGGGTGTTCATTTACTGGACGTCGCTGTTTTGGTTTTTGGTTTTGGTGTTCATTCACTGGGTATTTAGTACGTCTTGTATTTAAATGTCTTTTAATAAATTGATTTGTAGCGAGTCTTCCAAATGATGCAATAATCTTGTGCTCTAACAAAATATCTATCGATACAACAAGTTATTAGCAACAAAAGTGATATTGGGGACGGAGAAAATAATTCTGTGAACGCAAATGTGACAACCGAAATGCAAAGTGTTCATTCACTGGCAAGGTCACCCTATGATTTTTCTGATGATTTTCCCATTGCAACAGTCTCACCAAGCCGATAAATCACTTACACTTACAAACAAATAAATTCACTAATTTCAAGAAAGTATTTTAAACACGCACACCATCAATTAACAAAAACAATTACAAAATACTAATAACAGTGCAAAGTGACTTTGATAATGGTCTGTACCAAACCAAAGCATAAAACACTTTAGCCGATTTATCAAAATCATCGGCATCGGACGTGCAGCCGAATATTATTTGTTTCATAAACATTTTCTTCCTAGAAACACCGATAGCGATATTTGGACAACGATGCAGAAAATATGTGGGTTTAATTATGGCATGCTGTTTTATTATCAAATAATAAACATCACAAGCAAATTGAATGTGATCAATTAACTAAAGATGAAATATCGCCGGCGGTTTTGTATAAATTGTTTTATGCCAAAGAAAGCTTGGTTCAGTAAAACAATAGTATATTATTATACAAGTTTTACAAGACGATCTATTGTCGCACGAATAAGTCATGAGTGCGACAATACGTCTTATAAAACGAGTGTAATATATTATTTTTTCTACTTTGGTATCATAAGCGAGTTTTTGTGAAACTGAAAGCAGTGTCACAAAGGAACTTTTTGTGAAACGCCTTTTGTTTTTTTTATTTTATACTTATTACGTAGGTATTGCTGTAATAGCACGCTGGCCGGCGTCGGGCATCTCTACCGAGCTCCTGTCAAGGTCAAGCCAAGTGTACAGCTTAATTCTTCCATGACTGTTTCACAAAAATATCCAACTCGAGATTTTAAATTTGGAGTTTTAGTTGACATATGACACATGACAAATACCAACACAACCAGTACCTAATCCTAAAAATCTCTAGAATATTTAGAAAGCACAATTTTCAAATTTTCTTGAAACTAAGGGCACCAAAGTAGAAAAAATAATATATTACACTTGTTTTATAAGACGTATTTTCGCACTCATGACATTGGTGCACTCCTCGCTTCGCTCGTCGTGCCCCAAACTTATTCGTGCGACAATATATCGTCTTATAATAATATACTATTTTTCTACTTTGGTGCTCTTAGTTTCAAGAAAATTTAAAAATTGTGCTTTCTAAATATTCTAGAGAGTTTTAGGATTAGGTACTGGTTGAGTTGGTATTTGTCATGTGTCATATGTCAACTAAAACTTCAAATTTAAAATCTCGAGTTTGATATTTTTGTGAAACAGTCATGGAAGAATTAAGTTGTACACTTGGATTGACCTTGACAGGAGGTCGTTCGAGATACCCGACGCCGGCCAGCGTGCTATTACAGCAATACCAACGTAATAAGTATCAAAAAAAGAAACCAAAAGCCGTTTCACAAAAAGTTCCTTTGTGACACTACTTTCAGTTTCATAAAAACTCGCTTATGATACCAAAGTAGAAAAAAGAATTTTTAACCACGGAAATGTTTTGTTTGTTTAAATTTTATTCTTAATTTGGTATTTCATTATACAAGGTGTAAACGAAATAAGTACATTAATTTTTACCAGTAGTAGAACTCGTCGAGATGAGCCCTTTTTTTATGTACCATTTTTTCGAAATCGCATTTTTTAAAATCATTTTTCCCCCCCACAAATTGACGAGCCTTCTATGAAATGCTCTAACAATGAAAAATAATGACTTTTTATTATTGAAAATTAATTTGTCACTTCTGTCAAGTGAAATCTGAAAAAATGTCTAGATTTACCAATAACGAATTTACTAATATTGTGTTAACCTATGATGAGAGCCAAGGGAATGCAGCCTTAGCTCGAAGAATTTACATGGACCGATTTCCGGACCGTCGTCTTCCGAATGTTCGCATATTTAAATATAAGTGTAAATAAATACATAAACTTACATTTTATTATTGTTCCTTGGTTTTCCACACAATAAATTTATAAACTTAATTTAACGTAAACTTTTAGGTTACGTCATATTTTAAAAATACCCTTTATTTTGTCAAAGATACCAATACACATTTAAATTTAACACACATTTTAAAAACTTTTTACAAGTTTGTCATACATTTGTTTATCACATAACTAACATTAATACATCGATAATTAGAACTGCATTTTTACTATTTTTACAGTTTTCGCTTTCTTATTAGCATCATCAGTAATTATCGACTGACTATAATATATCTTATTTCTATTTTAGACAGTTGTTTCGTTTTTTCTCTCCCCACTATTTTGCCTCATTTGTAAGTTTTTGTTATGTTATCTTATTTATACTTAATATTGTTTATCATTTTTAGTAATATGTCATCTTTAATGCTTATTTGTTCATTTATAAGTTGCATGTTATTTTTATTCTTGTAAATATGTAAATATTCTGCAATATTCATCCTGACACCTTTTTGCATAATTTTTTCTATTTTCATTGTTTCGTTGATAGTACCGTATTGGTGTTTTTCATTGTATAAATGTTTAGTATAATTGGATGTTGTATTATTTTTGTTGGTATGTTCTTTATACCACGTATAAAAGCTTCCCTAGTAGCAAGCAATATTTATTAAATATTTATAAAATATTTAAAAAATATTCGAATCTTTTCTAATATTTCTAATGTTTTTAAAATATTTTTAAAATATATTTAAAAAATATTTATTTATGCATATTTAAAAAATATTAGATTTACGTAATAAAAAAAATATTTATTTTTGTATATTCAAAAAATATTAGATTTATAACAAGAAAAAAATATTTATTTGTCCATATTCAAAAAATATTAGATTTATAACAAGAAAAAAATATTTATTTGTCCATATTCAAAAAATATTAGATTTACGTAACGAAAAAAATGTTTATTTTTCTACATTCAAGAAATATTAGATTTATACCAAGAAAAAATATTTATTCTTGCATATTCAAAAAATATTAGATTTACATAACGAAAAAATATTTATTTTTATATATTCAAGAAATATTAGATTGTTTGTTGTTGTGTTTATTTAATAATTCGATTTGATTTATATTTAAAACGGCTTAAATGTGTGGTTTCTTAAAGTACCTACCCTAGTAGCAAAGAAATATTCTTAAAATATTTGTTTTGAATATTTAAAAAATATTATTATGACAGATTTCTTTATATTTTTAAAATATTTTTAAAAAACATTTAAAAAATATTATTATGACAGATTTGTTTATGTTTTTAAAATATTTTTAAAAAACATTTAAAAAATATTTCTTAAAAAGATTTAAAAAATATTTTTAAGAAATAAGAAACATATTTCAACTGAACAGCAGTTAACCGAATGTTGTTATGCCTTTCCAATTATCACTAAAAATCGTAGAAATTACCGCCCCGTTTCATTTTAATGTAGATAATATTCGGTTTTATGTTTATTTTTCCCGCAATTTACGTTAGAAATATTCAAGAGGCACTTATTAATCTACTAAAATTAAAAGTCGCGATCGTGAGTAGGTGGACAATTTGTTATTTCATTTAATTCTCGAAAAAGTGAAAAACACGAGAATTCACGCTTTTCGCTCACGCATAATCTTGATTTCCCACTTTGGCTACAAAAATAATAAATCGTGAATCAATTAAAAAAAGTTCCATACAAGTTCCATAGCAAAAAGATGCATATTTGCGGAATTTTTATTACCTAGCGGAGAGACTCGGACCTTTTTGGTTCAAAAGACCATTATTGGTTTATTACCGACATTTGTTAAAGCTTTACGACAATAGATAAATTGCTTTAGAATTTCTTAACAGTTACCCCCGAACCCTCAAACGTAATTCGGCTTGCAGTAAGTAAATATATATTACGGTGTGCATTTTCTCTATTTTTAAGGTAAAGTAAGTTTTAGCATCTTAAATAATTATTGAATGTTTAATTATGAAGAAATGGGAAATATTACAAGTGGTTTAATGTGCTGAGATGAAGATGTTAATTTAATGCAATGGCGATCAACAAAATGATCAGTTTCAAAGACCATTTCTGTGTGTGATAAATTCGCATGTAAGTAAATTTGTTGTAATTTTAATTTTTCCCATGCTTTACCTTACCGAATGAATTTCTTAAAAGTATTTTCAGTGTAATAGCTATTAAAGAAATTGTTTTTTAGTTTCTTTCCGTCGGAACAAAAAGTAAGAAAAGATACAACAAGAAAGGACATGCGAACCAGTTGCTTCGATAACAGAAATTATAGTAACGACGAAGGTAAAGAAAAAATTTTGATTTTTGTTTATACATTTAGTGTTATATCTATCTTATAACAAATTTTACTTTTTAGCGCATGTAGAGTTCTTTGTAAGAATTTAACAAAATACAAGTGTGTCTGAAGTACGCGGATTCGCGGAAAGGAAATCTGCATAAAATGGAATGACACCACGACTTTTTGTTTATAGACGAAAGGTCATTATTGAAACATTCAAATATTGGTAAATTTTTATAATAATATATCCGTGGTACAATGTAAACATTTTGTTTCTTTGTTTTTAGATTGAAGTAGATTTTGGCAATTATTTCTTGGGAGAAAAATAATTTATTTGCGTGGCGGCCAAAATTTATTGAGAAGGCTAATGACTTCGACGAGCTTCCATTTTCATATACTTACATCTGTTACTAATTATGTATTACATTACAATATATTATTTTGAATATTATTTTTTATATTTTTAAAAAACATTTTAAAAATATTTCCCCAAAACATTTAGAAAATATTTCTTCAAAACATTAAAAACATATTTCTTAAAAACATTTAAAAAATATCATTTTAAAACATTTAAATAATATTTCTGAAAAACATTTAAAAAATATTATTATGACAGATTTGTTTATATTTTAAAAATATTTTTGAAAAACATTTAAAAAACATTTCTTAAAAATATTTTTTAAATCTTTTTAAGAAATATTTTTAAAATGTTCTTTAAAAATATTTTTAAAATATAAACAAATCTGTCATAATAATATTTTTTAAATATTCAAAAAAAATATTTTAAAAATATTTCTTTGCTACTAGGGTTCTGCCAGTTTGTCCGATATATTTTTTATCGCATGTGTTACATTTGATCGAATAAATTCCATTCAACTTATATTTGTCTTCGATTTCTATATTAGGTTTAAAAAATTTGTCTAGTTTATTGTTGGTTGTTAAACCTATTTTTAAATTATAGTTTTTGAAGATTTTTGTTAATTTATTCGTATTACGTCCCTGATAATTGAAACATACCCATTTTTTATTTTGTTCATTGTTTATTATTTCCTGGTTATTTTCTTGATATTTGCTTCTATTGAATTTGAATCTGTTAATTAATTTATATATAACTTTGATGTCATATCCATTATTAATGGCGATTTGTTTTATGGTTTTTAATTCATAATTAAAGTTGTCTTTACTAACAATAAGTGGTACATTGTATAGTCTGTATATTAAATGTCTGAAAGCTGCCATTTTTTGCTGATATGGATGGTTAGAATTAGCGTGTATTACATGGTCAGTTTGAGTACTTTTCCGATATATGTTGTAATTTATTTTGTTGTTCTTTTTTTCAATATTTAGGTCTAAAAAGTTTATGGAATTATTTGATTCTAACTCCATGGTGAATTGTATCTTTTTGTTAATCGTATTTAAATATTGTAAAATTTCATTCGGATTATCGTATTCCGTAATGATGAAAGTATCATCGACATATCTGTACCACCTTATGATTTTTCATAACATTTTCTTCAAATTCTTGCAAAAATATTTCGGCCAGAATTGCAGATATGGGTGACCCCATTGTTAAACCATCATTTTGTTTGTAGTATTTGTTGTTGAACTGGAAATAATTTTGGCTGAGTATTGTTTTAATGTTGCATATTAATTGTTGAACATATAGGTTGTGGTAATTTTTGCCAAGTAATTTGTCCTCTATTATATTAATTGTTTCATTAACAGGGATGTTTGTATACATATTACTAATATCAAAGGAAATAAATTTAGAATTTTTATTTAATTCAATGTTTTTCAATTTATGTATTAATTCTAAACTATTTTTAACAGTATATTTGTAATTTAACGTAATAACATTTTTTAATTCATTAGTAATGGTTTTCGAAATTTTGTAAGCAGGCGCAGTTGTATAATTTATTAGTGGTCTAATGGGTACATCTATTTTATGTAATTTAGGTAACGCTGATAGTTTTGGTGCAGTTGGATTCATATTGATGTTAAGCCATTGGTGTTGTTTTGGGATAATCCTGTCAGACGTTTTTATAATATTCCTAATTTGTGTTTGGAAAATAGATGTTGGGTCTTTGTTGAGTAATTCGAAATTATTACTACACTCAGAAAAAAACATTCTCGTAGGCAAGAAAAATCGGGCTTAAATTTAAACTTGCGCGTTCTTAATTTTGGCCCAAGAATTGGTCATTCTTGGGTTTTAAGAATGTTCATTCTTCTTGTCAAATTTAAGAATGGATCATTCTTGATTTTAAGAATGTTTATTCTACTTGCCGAATTTAAGAATGGGCAATTCTCGATATCAAGAATGTTGATTCTACTTATCAAATTTAAGAACGGGTAATTCATAATTTCAATAATTTTGCTTCTTTTTGATAAATTCAAGAATGCGTCGTTCTAGTTTTAAGAAGTTTTATTATTTTTACGAATTTTAGAATGGAATGCTTGAATTAAAGGAGTTTTAAAATATGAAGTTATTTAACATACGTGCTTTTATTAAAAGTAGGCAAATACAGTACTAAAAGTAAAAATTTTACAACGTCACATCACATTCTTTTGTTGAGTAGCTTATTATATTTAATAATAATAAGTTCAATAAAACATGATATTAGAAATAATTGTATAACTACTAAAGTTCACTGGAAAACGCAATAAAAAAATATTTGAGAAGTTATTGTATAATTACATACTAAAGTTCACTTTAAAACGATAATAGGTTTTTTCTTCAGACCAAAAGTAAATTGAAATGTGTATCTATTAACTTACTATAAAAATAAACTTATCACAAAAAACTACACAGTCCAATACAGTTTTAATACATTTAGTTGCTAATTATAACAGTCACTTGATCTATCCTTTTTTCTAAGTATTTATT